>CM060909.1:361523564-366523564 GCA_030737875.1 Allium sativum
GTTGTACTCTGATAAGTGTTATTGTATACATATACTGATGTTATTTCAAAGAATGTTATGTTATATTTTATTCGTTCCGCTGTGAGATTCGTGTTTACTCTGATGATGATGGCCTTCTTCTTCTTCTATTCTATAAGTTCTATCTTATCTATTCTCACCCTCTAATTTCTTTCATTAACAACCGGGATTTTTCGATGGTTTGGTTATCGACGTCGTGCTTACGTCGATAACCAAAGTCGCTCAAAATCCGGGTTACTACACTTACTTTTGGAAGTCAGTATTAAAGTGTTATGATTTCTTTAACTTAGGCTACAAGGTAACTGTTCATTCTGGTAATTCGACTTACTTTTGGCATGATAGATGGATTTCTCGTTTACCTCTTAAAATAGAATTCAAGGAGCTCTTTAATAATTGTAGATTTAAAAATGCATTGATAAAAGATATCTATAAAAGAGATCTAGATCCTCCTTGGGAGTTTTCTTTCGATAATATACTAGAAGGGGGAATGATAAGACAATTAGCTTTACTTTATGCTAGGCTTTCATTATATCACATTGATGAGAGTATGGACTTTATTAGTTGGGGTGTGGATAAAAGTCAAGTTTATTCGGTTAGTTCCATGTATAACTTTATAAATTTTTCGGGTATCTCTTTTCGATCTTTTAAATTTATTTGGAAATCAAATTCTCCCCCTAAAGCTAAATTTTTAATGTGGTTAATAGTTCACAAGAAACTTAATACTGTGGAGTTACTCAAAAGGAAGAATATCATCTTTGACGTTAAGTGTTATTTTTGCAATAGTATATATGAGGATGTGGATCATTTATTTTTCGATTGCAATATCACAAACTACATACTTAGTATGGTATTACGGCTATTTGTTTTAGATTATCACTATTCTTTTAATTGTTGTGCTGATTATTGGGACTCTTATAGATTTGCGTTCAATGCTAGCAATAGATACATTTTAGATTCTTTAGTCACTATCGTATGCTGGTTTATTTGGTCTGAGAGGAATCAGAGATCTTTTAATTCTACTGCAGTTTCTACGGATAATTTAATCATTAAAATAGTTTATTATTGCTTGAATTGGATGTCTAATTCTCATTATAAGTTTTTTTGGAAATCAGGCTTTGAGAATTTATTGATTAAGATTAGACTGAATTTGCATCTATTTATTAGAATTAACAGGTTTTTTGTAATAGGTATCGTATTGGTTGTTAATTTCTTTTATTAGTTTTTATTGTGTTCTCCTTTACACATATATGTGTGGCAATTAAATATGTATGATTGTATAAATATATATATATATATATACTTATAGTGTATATGTATATATTCTCACACATATAAATTGCCATACATATATGTGTAACAAATTACTAATAGTTTGTTGAGCTTTTTGCAGATGCAGGTTGATGATATAGAAGACGTGTATTGTGGTCAGCTGGGTGGACTAGTAGCAGTTTTGTTTCTACGAGGATTGCCGTTTTGTTTTATCATTTGGGTTTATTGTTAGAGTGTATGTTTGGTGTTGTATCTCTTTTTTATCATATAGAGAGTATGGGTTATTGTATTGGAGTAGATATACTTCAATATCGGGTGGTGGCTTTGCCGGAATTCGATATTGGAGTAGATGGGCGGTGGTTTATCCGGAGCTCATCTATCTACGATCCTTACATCCCTTGAGCTTTGTTGTTTCTATATGGTTTCCTTATGTTTCATAGTCTGACTCTGTATCATTGGTTTTATATATATGTGTGTGCTCTCTTCTTATCAGAAGATCACACATTTTTTGTCAAAAAAAAGATCATTATAAATGATTGTTATATGAAGTATATAACGAATAAGTTGTTGGAATTGATTTCGAAAGGATATGATAAATAAAGACTAAGGGTTTTAAAAATAAACTTTGTAACGTTGTTATAGACGTTAAATGGAGTGATTAGGATTATTAGTATAAAAGATTTGTAAAGAATAATTATATAAGAATGGTAAAGATATTATATAAGAATTGTAAACGATATTTACATATGATTTGAAATGTATGTGTATATATATGTATGAAAGAATATTTTAAGAGATTTATAAAGGGTTCTATTTATAGAATCAAAGCTAGTATGAAATGTTGTAAAGGATTAATAAAGTAAAAAAGAAGAGCCTGAATAAGAGTTTACTTAAGAATTTATTAAGTAAACACAAAGAGATTTAAATAAAGTTTTCAAAGGAAATGGATTGTTTATTAAACTTCTATCTATTTTGAAGATGAGAATGTTATTGATCAAGGTCTGAGAGGTAAACATAATACCCCAACTTGAACGACTTCATGATTGTCTGAGGATGATATTAGTTTATAAATGAGAGGAGTTGAGGGGAATAAGTTATGATTTCCATAAAGATTATTATACTGTATTGAAAGGCTTATAAGTTGAATGAAATTATTCGAGAATTTTTTATGCTATAATAAGAACCAGAATGCCATACTCCAAATACTGGAAGATTTAAAGAGTATAATTAACGGACGGTTAATTAAAGAGGCTAAATGATGCTGGGTATTAAATCAGTGAGTTATTTTATTTCTATGCATGAATTGTTATTTATTTGATAGCTAAATAACCGACTATCAAATAAGGTATATACGATTGCTGGTATGGAAAGATCGGGACCAAAGTATATTCGATAACCATTTCGAACCAGCGAATATGTAGAAGACACTGATTTGAAGATGGAGCAAATATAGACCGATGGTCTTAAGGAGCGGGAGAATTACTTGTTGAATTTCTAAGGATAGCTCCCGATGATATTTTAACTTGTGACTCTGTCGTGATTGGAAACATAAGATTGCAAGGACTACTCGCTACTGATACATAGGGTAAAACATAGGATGTGTTAGGAGGGTGCCTTCGTTTCATCTTGCTCCTGGATGACTTGTATGGATGGATGTCTGACAGAGTATTTCCAAAGGGATTACGTACGTTGATTTTTTTCAAAAATACCATAGTTACGGCAAAGAATGGTCATTCTCTTAGCTTAACAACTAGAGTATTTTTGGGGACGTCAATTAGTGATTTTCTGGCGGATCTGACGATGTGACATTCAAAGTGAGTGGTGGCCAGATGTTTTGAAAGAAGATTTATAACCTCAAGACTCATCAACCGGAAAATGGCAAAAATCGGGTAGGTCGCATGTCTAAGTGGGTCGCACCCAAGTAGGGTGTATTGTCACCATCTAGAGAATATTCATATTTGTTTCTTCTTTTCATTTCTGTACTTCCCGGGAACTATGGTGGTCATGACAAAAAGCCTTAAGGTGACAATACATTCTGTACTCTCAAGCGAAATGAGAGGCCGGTCAGGTTTAGCCTGGGCTGCAAGATGTTCTTGTTGAACCCGGTGATTCCTCTGTATAGATACACCGTCAGAAGGTGGTCCTATACCTTGCCAAGAAACCCCTTCACCCATAAGAGCTCGCGGTGTTGATTGTGCACTATATATGTAGAGCGTGAGATGAAAGCGTTCTGCTAGATTGTTATTTATTTGTATTTAGACATTATTATAATATCAGAATAAGATATGATTCCAAAAATATTTTGGGTTATCGTAAGGTATAAACCGTCCATGTTTATGTGTGGATTGGTATTACGATTATCCTTTTCTTTCGAAAGGATTTTTACGTTAAAATCAAGTTCGATGATACCCTTATAAGCTTAGTGTGTTTTCTCACTCTAGTTCACTAGACTGATCCAGCGTTTGTAATGCTCGAGTTAGATCAAGTTTTACAGGTTGAGGTTATCAGATACCATGAAGAGACGAGCCAGAAGAGTTCAGAGGTAGGATATTATATAGATATTATTCCTTGTGTTTTTTATATGAGGATAGGTTATTACAACTGTCTAGATGAGTTGATGTGCTCTATTTGTAAGCATTTTTAAAGCTCTTAGTAAAGATTTACTTTTAAATTATATGTTGTTCCACTGCGATGCAAGACTTTGTGTTGTGTTGGTTCATCTTCTATTCTAATATTTCTTTCTTATCTCACCCTCTAATTTATTTCTAATAACTATTTGGTATTTCGATACTTGGGTTTTGGCAAGTAATACGGTTTATGTATCATTATCGGAATTTGAAAGTCAAATTCTTACTGGGTTGTTACACACTATATATATAAAGGCATGATATACTATATCAACAGAAAGAGGAAGAGAGAGACAAGGCAAGAACATGGCATTGGAATGACCATTAATATTTAAAAATCAAAAGATGTTCCTTAGGGCTCTTAGGGTCTCATGATAAGTTGGGCCTCAGAATGCCAATATTCTTGTTGCGCCGCAGACCATTTTGTTTTGCGCGTAGGAATATAACTCATTAACAGTTGACTAGTGCTGTTTGGACCGATCAACTACTGCAGTTTCATATACTTACCAGTCGACTGGTACTACACGGACCAGTCGACTGGTCAGCTATGAAACGGCAGGGTCTGATTGAATTCAAACAGACAGACACGACTGTTTAAAGAAAATTGCTCGATACACAGACCAATCGACTGTTACAATACAGGCCAGTCGACTGGTCTAAAAAGGTGCGTCTTTTTCTGAAAAGAAATAGATGCTGCTTTTCGAAGAGTTGCAACCATTTCTTCGAACAGAAGCAGCCATATCTCCTCAATTCTATAAAAACTGGACTAAACTCCAGTTTTTGACTCACTCGAATTCTTTGCTACATCTTCTTCTTTTTGCATTCTCTGCCATTTTTCTGAATATTCATAGAAATTGAGTTATAGTTCTGCAGTCTATAATTTTATTATCTTATCACTGCAGCGATCTAATATACGATGGTGAATCGTCGTGCTTGTGCAAAGATACCGATTACAGATATTCAATATATCTGCTCCATTGTATCTTTGAACAAATTTACTATTACTCTTGCACACAAAATAAGATAGCAAAAACTGTTTTAGGATAGCGGTCAACACGTCGTGCCTCGGAGATTTATACACAAGAAGATTCAGCTTCGAATTCATCCAACATTGCCGACATAATTCAAGAGGGTGTCAATTATTAGAAAGATTTTTTGTTTGGTTTTTTAGATTCGAAAGCCTCCTATTATGATGTCCGTGATCATTGCTGCGGTGCTTGGAAACCTAAGGTTGGGTTGCGTGTTAAATTTGTTGATGTAATGTTCTATTTTAAATTCTTTAATGTAAAAGAAGGAATAATTGCTCTTGAATCCGAACCATCGATTTTTAGAAGCAAACCCTTTTTATCACGAAGTTGAGTCCATCTTTTGACATTGCTAGAGAACATGTACTTTCTATGCCATCTTGGAGTAGTTTTACTCATACCCCTTTTTATTTGGAATTAACCGGCTTGTTAGTAGAGTAGGTATATTCATATGTTTTAATGTCAGTACCGTAGGTTGGAAAATCCAGTGTTCACAAAAGCTTTGATTGAGACTACTTTGGGTAAACCTCTTCCATCAAGTCTTAAAGTTTGCATTAAAAATTATGACTTGTCTATTGATGCTAAATACTATTGGGAACTAGATATTAAATCTGCATGTCACCCCTTTAAATATTTTTTTGATGCATGTAGACGCAATTCTAATGACCCTTTCCCAATTAAGACTCCATTCCTTGGGATGCCTATTCGAATTTGGGTATTTAGACCTAAGGTCCCGACTTCGGTTCCTCCTGCTTTAGTTTCTGAGGATGTTTTGGCTACTTCTGAGTCTTGATGACACACCCTATTGTTAAAGTTGATGTTCCTGGTATTTTTATTATGGATCTTTATGTCTCCAAGGAATATACAGTTATTTGGAACTCTCAAGATAAGGGTTTAATTCACGAGCTCTCTAAGATGTGATATGAACATGTTTGCAAAGTTTTTTTATGTTTATAAGTGAAAAGGAGGGCTGACTAGTGCATTATTTTGTTGATGGTTCTGACCTTATCCTCTTTGGATATAAAGATGGTATTTTAGAAGAAAGTAATGCGACGGTCCTTGATGATGATAGTTGGGACAAGCAACTAGTATGCATTTGCACGAAATTTCCTTCACACTTTACAAGTTACTAGCCTGTTATAGGCCTTCGCTCTCCTCCTACATAAAGCATTTACTCCACCATTAATGGGGATCAACTTTATGTTATTTAGTTGTTGAAGCACTTTGGACCTCTCCAGTAACAGCCCAGATTTTTAATAAGGAATATTTAATTAATTTAAATATTTAGAAAGATTAATTTTTAGAATTAATTGGTTGGAATTAATTTAAATAAGAATGTGCATGTTGAAATAGTCTAAAATTAAAAATCTTGAGTTTAAAATCCAGTTTAGTTATTCTAAAGCTATAGAAAATTTTACTTCGATATAAAAGATAGTATGAAATTATTATCGATGAATGTGTGTTCTGAAATCGATTAATTACTATATCGGAACTCATGCTACACACACGGATGGAGTTGGGCTTTGATGGATTAACAATTAGCAAGGAGAGAATGACTGTGGGTGTAGGAATGATGTAACAGTATGTAGGGTAAAGATGGAGTTGATTTTGAGTTAGTATTGTACAGAAGTTGGAGTTATTTTCAGTTTCATAGTGAGTGATCCGTGCTTCGCACATGGACAATGATAAAATGAATATATATGTTGTTTCATAAAAACCCGTCTAGCTTGTTTAATCACTATTTAATGCATTATATTTGTAAATTGGTTCGTAGATTATTATTTTATATATGAATTCAATTTAAGTTAGCATATGTATAAGAGGATGGGAAAAAATGGCACATGGACATTTGGAATCAGATGCACATAAAAAATGAACTTTCTACTGCAATATTCGTAAACTTAGCTTTAGCACGGCAGAAGCTTCATGCACAATCATAGCTAAAATTCACGACTATAATTATTACAGCATAGCAAGTTGGAGCAATCAAGTAAATCCATATTGTAGGATGTAGTGTATACTGCTGTAGGGATATTTTTGGCTATTGAGTATAAATTATAAAAAATAGAGTCAGACAGAAGAGGGCAAAGTGAATAACGTCATGAGTAATGTTAGCTTTGTTACCATGAAGAAATTTGTAATAAACAAGTGATATAACATTATATTTTTTTTCAAATTGTATGGTAACATAGACAATGTATTGTTCAAAAAGAAGGTAAAAATAGTATTGGTGTTGCGCTTTAACAATAAAAGTACATCCGAAGTCATGTAGACAGAAGAAAATGAAATAAACATGGTGGATGCAAGTATTTTTGTATCACTTTAATTAATAAAATTTAGCACCAAATCAAATCCTGAATGTAGGAATCAAATAACACAAAACCCAAGTATTTACTCAAGCAATGGATATAAATGATCTAAATAAGTTCATAAATTTGGTGCAGCAGTAATATAGCCTACATTGAATGCTTGTTCTTGTGCGGTCGCTCATGTGGCAATACAAGACGAATTAATCTAGACCAATGCTACTATAGGTTTCATATTGGTTGATACTGTGTACACGTTTCAACGTTATATTTTACCCTATTGTTAACCAAATTCAGTTGCCTTGCCTTTTCACCAAGTTGCTTATGAGATGCTGAACTGATGTGGACAATCAAAATATTGATTATTTTTACATAGCATGATATGCACATAACAAATATTGAAGAACAATATAGCCAAAGTTAGCAAACAATGACAACCTTTAATTTTCATATGAGTGCCTACTTTCAACTGTAAACAAAATTTCTTTCTAGCAGTTTTGTCGATAAACATATGTTCCCTAAAATACTTCTTTAAAAATCGTTCATTCAGAAAGGCCTATTATGCATATAACTAATTTGAAAAAATATTTGTTGATAACTTTATTTTCTGTAATTATTTCTTTAGTTTGTGATGGCTTCCCCATAGGAGAAACCATAAAACTGTATTGTTTAACTAAATCGCGGATGATATTTGAAAAGGATGAGGATAATTTCATTCCTTGTTATACTCAGTCTTTTGTAATGGTATTAAAACATGTAAACAAAGGATGTAACGTGTAGGAATAGTTCCTTTTACCTTATTATAGATTTAAATCATTTAAATTCTTCGATATTTGACGAGGATGAAACCCAACTATTTACAGTAACTAAATCTCTTTTGCCAAAGTATATGTTTAAACCGAAATTAGTACAAACACCAAAGATACTTAAAAAATATTTAACCAAATGGTTAGGACTGAGACAACAATCGCAAAAGTAAGTTAAAAACAAAGATTTTAATAGTGGTTCGATCTAAAATAAATCTACGTCCACTTTGGCAAGGATTTTATTATCACTCTGAGATTTGCAAGGCTAAAATCATCTCCAAGTACATATATTTTTCCTTTTACACTAGGATTTCACTTTGAGCTTTGCAAATCTGCGAAGAAATGGTTGAATATCTTCAAGTGCAAGGACTATGAAGGAAGATCTTCAATCTCTAGGACACTTAATCGATTTTAATGGATTCCATAGTGAATTATGCTTCAAATCTTTGCTTGGAGATGCTGGATGATGTTAGAGTTTCTCAAAAGGGCGGAGAATGCAATTCGGCAGCCCTTTAGTATCATGGAAATCGATTCCCATTAAAGTGAAGATCATGGGGTATTTATAGGAGAAGTTGGAATGAAGTAGTGAGCTGAGATTTGTATGTGCAGGTTATGGGTTGCTCATGCTGGTAATTATGGAAATGCCACTGCTA
Source organism: Allium sativum (assembly GCA_030737875.1). Taxonomy (NCBI): domain Eukaryota; kingdom Viridiplantae; phylum Streptophyta; class Magnoliopsida; order Asparagales; family Amaryllidaceae; genus Allium; species Allium sativum. The sequence goes on from CM060909.1 coordinate 361,532,269, forward strand.
GTTTAGCTAGCTATGGCCAGTCTATCACCAGCTGTCTAGACCAATTCATTGCTCGATCGACCTTGGGAATGGGTGAGCCATTATGCTTGACCCACCCTGTACTCTTGACCACCATGTAACGCATGGCCGACCCAATGATGCGTGAGCCAGATGGATGTTGTACGACCAACCCGACAGTCGTACGAGCTCCGTTGTATTCAACTAGCATCTGCTCGACCCACGGATGATGATTGACTCCTTCCTCACATGAATATGCCTGACCGACCCATAGCACTCGGGTGATTTCATTATGGATATCCTCTTGATGTGAAACCCCAAGGATCTTGGGCTTTTATGATGCTCGATCCCAATATAGTGCTCGACCTATATTGCTGCATTACCGAGACGATGTGTGACCAACCAAGGCAGGCTCCAATGACCCTACAGTATATGGACCTTTGATGTGCGACCTTGGAATGCTCAAGCCCTACTCTTATTCGATCAAACTAGTGTGCGAACAACCTACATGTGCCTTGAGTGAACGTCCCCTATATTTTACTTTAAATTCAACCTATCGATATGTGTGTGATTTTAATGTATAAACAATTGCAACTTTGAGTTTGTGATTTTTGATTTGCAAAAAAATTGACAAGTTCCGAAATGATTAAATATAGCATCATTTGATAGATTAAATTTAGCTTCTCACGGGTCATTCACTCATGATACCAACCAGGTCATTCTTGCATGAGCCATTATGGGTCGTTCGCATAAAAGTACAAGCGGTCGAGCCTGTGCAAACTTCATCGAGTCAAGCGGATCCACTGGGTTAGGTGAGCCGATTCGTCTTCCCCGCTCTATATACGCCACTTTCCTTTCATTTTCGCAAGTCATTTCTTTTTTCTAAGGAGCACAATTTAATGGCATTTGAATTCTTCCTCTGAAGGGTTTCTCATAACAGTTTGCAACTGGATTCTCTCTAAGTTTCATTTGAATCAGCTCGACAGTCACCATCAGCGTTCAATCCATAATTCGCACTCGAACTCAATCAAACTTGAATCAAATAGGAGCTATTTTATTGTATCTGGAGTGCCGTATCAAACAAAGGTGTTTTTCACTTTAATTTCTCTTTATTTTCTTCGATTTGCACCATAGAAATCTAGGATTTTGGATTGATTGTGTAAACGGGAACGGCTCGAACTTGGGTCAAATTCTTGGGTTGTAATTTTGGAATTTGTATGAATTACATGATAATTTGAGGCTTGGAATCGTGTATGTAAATGATTGATGAGTTCAATCTCCACAAGACTTTTTGAATTTTGATTTATGTGAAAAGTACATAAGGTGTTTGGTAGAATGCTTGAGACATGAAACTTCGCACATTTTGTTAACTAAGTTTGAATGCCATTCTCATTTATACTACGGTGTATTGAGGCCTTTGCATTCACATATTTAATGTCGAGCCTGCACTTTTATTTTGAAATCTATAGCTTGTATATGTCAATCACCACTTAAATTGTCACTGCTTTTTGTATTTGGACTTAGCCAATTTTTAGCACAGTTACACATGCTTGATCACTTGAACGCCCTTGGACTGCAACATTGTTTATGGATCTACTCGATCCTGAACTGGTCTGTCATGCTCGACCTGTGGGCTCGAGCAGGTTCGACCCATATGGTTCAGCTATGCTCAACCCAATCTGGGTCTGTACATGCTCGATCCTTGTGTGGTCGATCCTGCTCGACTAGCTTGCGATCAAGCATGTTTGATCCACATGGGTTGGTCATGCTCGACCCAGTTTGAGTTTGAGCATGCTCTACCCTTATGTGGTTGATCATGCTCAACCAGCTTGGGTTCGATCATGTTCGAACCACGTGGGTTGGCCATGCTCGACCCAGTTAGAGTCTGAGCTTGCTCGACCCTTATGCGGTCAATCATGCTCGACTAGCTTGGGCTCGAGCATGTTCAAACCACATATATCGGCCATGCTCGACCCAGTTTGAGTCTAAGCATGCTCGACCCTTGTGTGGTCGATCAAGCTCGACCATCTTGGGCTTGAGCATGTTCGAACCACATGGATTGGCTATGCTTGACCCAATTTGAGTCTGAGCATGCTCGACCCTTGGGTGATCGATCCTGCTCAATCAACTTGGGCTCAAGGTTGTTCAAACTATGTCGTGCCAACATGTTCTTACCATTCGGAGATTTTCTTTGGGTTAAGGCTATTCTTGATTGTTGAATCCCTTTGTTCCATTAAACCTGTAATAACTGAAATACTTGCATGTTCCGAGCAATAATTTTGTTGTTGGATGCTCACACCATTAGCAAGTTAGTCTAGAAAGTTAGGAAATGCAATATAGCCTATGCTGAAAAATATATTTGCGCAGAGTTACTTTTCATTTAAACACTTAGGGACATTCTTTATACAAATGTGGTCATTCACTTCTAATGATACTTGGAATTGGTTAACCAGCACATGCTGATTATAAATTCCAAGCCGTATTTTCAGAATAATACTCCTTATGAGTAGGGAAATGCGTACCTGCGATTTATTTTAATTTATAACCGTTCGTGTAGAAATGTTAACTCGACAACAGTTACGCCAGAGTCCTAAGGAAGAAACCATGTCTGGTGAAGCTAGGAGTTTTGGGCAAGTTGTTGGAACTGCATCAAATATTGTTCTTGGGGCGAATGTTAATCATAACTTTCCTAAACCTCGATTACTTGCCAATTTCCTCTCGAAAGGCATACAACAACTCTTACTTTTAGCTAATATCAGCAATTGTGTAAGCAATTTGGGATTTCAGAAAAGGATGAGACCAAATTTCCTGGATAGGAAGAATTTGCTGACATTCCCCCTACTTTGTATGTTGCAGTTAACCGTGGTATGTTAATGAGCGGAGTGATTCCTCCTTTCAACCCTTACCTAGAATTTATCTTTCGACGATTAGCTATTGCCCCATACCAATTACACCAAAATGGCTATGCCAGTTTAATCGGCCTTTATGTACTTTTTATGAGAGCCAAACAGCGCGCAACTACGTTTAAAGTTATATTTTCTTTATATTCTTTTAAAAGGAGGAAGAAGGACTGTCCCTCATTTATTTTTGTTGAAAGCTGGGTTCCATAATTATTACTGATCTAGTAGAGAGTGTTCGAGGATTTCCGAACCAATATTTCTTTGTCCGGTGCCATGCAAACTTTTATGGTTTTTAGATGGAAGGAGGTAAATAAACTTACTTTATAGTCTTTTTTCTTTCCTTTTTAATCCAATGCTCAAACCCTGGACTTCCCAACACTCAAAACATTTACAACGCTCGCAACCTGCCTACTAGCCTCAATAGATTAGTGATCTCATTGACACTGAGCAACAAAGGCAGTGGAGGCATGAGCACTTTGATATGCTGGTAGCTGAGAGGAGAAAAGAAGAGGAAAGGCGAAAGAGGAAAGCCGAAAAGAAGAGGGACAGGGGTGATAAGGGCAAAGGTGACTCTTGGAAGTGTCAAAAACCAGATAAGCTTTCAGTGCCAGATCTCTCCATGTTGGATATTCATATTATGGGTGACCAAGTATCTTTGGCTTCCCCATCAGTCACTCCCACTCCTGCCGACCTTCAAACAATCATGAATAGACATCGCTACATCCCTGGACCACCTAACTTTGGCCTTGCTGATCGATTCCTGGGCTGGAATCTAAGAGGGACATATCTCAATCAGGACAAATATCCTTCTGACAAACAAGAGATTCTTGAAGAATTCGGTGCTTTGAAGGGTAGTATGTTCACATAGTTTGACATGGCCAAGAGTCAGTTTGAAGTTAAGTTGGATAAAATTGGGGGCCATGCTGAGAAATAATTGGGCGAGTGGAATACCTTGGCACATGAACTTCAAAGAGTGAACAGAATTTTCATTGATCTCATCGCCACATTGGAGAATGACGAGGCTGAGCCGATTAGGGATAAATAATCTCTGGAAAAGACTATCGCATCTTCTGCTCAATGGGAAACTGATGTAGCAGGTTTAGAAGATGAGATCAATAGGCTCAAAAGGAGCTTGCTGCTACAAAACAGAAGGAAAGCACGCTAGCGATACAAGTCCAAGAGGCACAATCTGCTCAGCAAACTGTGGAATCCCAATTAGCTGTAGAATGGAGTGCTTCTGCCATATTTCAGTAAGAGAACCTGACACTCGAGCATAGGATTTCTTCTCAAATCTAGCCCTTGAAGCGTTAACTACTAATGTTAAGCTTCTTGAAGAAAATAAATCCAAGGCCGTGACTGCTTACAAGAAAGTTAATGCAAAGACTGAAGGAACCTTATTCAAGTTCTATGTTTACAGTGTCATGGGTTATGGTAGTTTGCAATATTTGGGAAAAGATTTTGCGGAAACTTTAGCTCTTGTCTGGGAAGAGGTACTCAAGATTGATGTAGGCGAACGCGTTGATGATGATCTTATTGAGGAACTCCTAGACGATGAATCCTGCTAGGCCTTAGCTAAGGGGAAGATTGACCGGGCCTTCTAGAGAGCAAGCTCAGGATGCAACAAATGTCGATGACCTTGCTCTTCCTGCCACTATTGAATCTTTTGGTTCACAGACTCTAACTAATCCTCTTGTTGTTTTCAAAGAAAAAGACGTAGCTACCAAGGAGGACAATGTCGACGAAGGTGTAATAGAGGAGCATAGCAAGGATGACGAGGACGACGATGATAATTATGCAAATAGATTTGAGGTTGAGGAGCATAGAAATATCCAGGCTAGTCTTATAGCTGCAAGTGAACTTGAAATTATCCAAACTTTGCTATACTTAGACTGCTTATGCCCTTCACCTGGAACAACTGCATTCTACACTTATTGTTCATCTGTTTTAGGTCTCATCTCACCACCATCTTCTCTGGTTGTAGGAAAAACAACGAGGACTGAAGTTATTATAACCGACTCAACATTGATGTCATATCCTCTTGCCCCAGCCATCACTTCTCCTCCTCGTGATGCATTCCTTCTTGCCTTTACGACTCCGTGTTCTCAGGTTACTTAGATTGCTGCGATTGCCAATTTGGGTGATGACGTTGACTACATTCCCAGTGAGGAGGACTCTGGTGATACTGGTGATACCCCAGGCAAGGACTCTAAGGATCCAAAGAAGCAGATTGTCAAATCCCCATCAATTTATGGGCGCAAAAGGAGAAACTGTGCTGCTCAAAAGACAGGGGCTATAACCTTATCGTCCCAACAAAGCCCCAATGGTCCAGTGGCCAAGGATGGGAAACAACCAGCTATTACTCCTCCTCCTTCTTCCATTAAACCTTCATTGAGGTTTTGCAGTAAGTAGAAGCAGTATTCATGATCAGCTCGTGTAACAACCCGTGTTTCGATAACGTGTTAAGACAAGAACAAGGCAGAATTTAATTTTAAATTCTGAATCAAGGGAAACGGGCTGTGTCATAGCGTTCGTCTCGGAAAAATACGCGAAATAGAGTCCGAGTTTTTGAAAATCGGAGTCCACATGAACAAGTTATGGCCCGTCAAAGTTTTCAGAAAATTCAAGTTCGAAAACAGATTCGAAATTCAAACCGGGGGGGCAAGGCGGGAAAATTCCCGCCCAGGCCAGGGGTGTCGACTGCCCAGTCAACACCACCACACCCCAAGTCGACTGGGGTGTCGACTTGGGTGTCGACACCACCCCATTTTGGGGTCTGGTCGGCCCGGTGCACCTGTTGGCTCCCCTGGTCATGTTTTTTGGCCTGGTTCGAAATTTGAGGGTTCAGATTCTTCCTAGGGTTGATCTAAGGGTCTAAACTAACCTAATCTTCTATATAAGCACCCTAAGCCTAAACCTAAATCCTCATTATTCAATCCTACAACTAGGTTATGCCAAAATTCTAGTTGATCATGGCCTCCATCTTTAAACCCTAGCCTCCATCCTCTTGTCATAAATTCTGTCTTCATTCTCTTGAGAGGTTAGATGATCATTTGAGTGTTTCTAAGTTACATGAGAGTTGCTAAGCTCGATTCAAGGCTAAAGTTGCAACCTTTATACTTCAAAGCCAGGGATTTTATCGATATTTGCTCAAGGGTTTTCTAAGGAGCTTATCATTTGGGTTTTTTTTTGTGTTAGCTTGAGTGGCTTCGTCTCAATCTTTGTATTATATATTGATTAATAGTCTTCATCGCATTGTAAGCCCCCTCCTACTCTTAGATATTAACTATGAAGTCAAATGTTCATGTTGCAAGTTTGGGTTTGAACTTAAGTATGATTCATGCTTTGAAACTATCATGTCATGCATAGATTTATCTTATGCATGTTTGTAAAGTTATCATCTTGATTTTGTGGGCTAAAAGCTATAATCTTTATGTGGGATGTTGCATTATGAAACATGAGAACTCTCATATCCCTTAAGTTAACTTGCATATAATGCTATATGCGGACTCCTAGTCATCTCTCTATGTCATCTATCACCTTGATTCACCTATGTGCTAAGTTTGGGGTTATGCATGTTTTTGAGGCTTGATAATGTAACATGCAAGTTAATGAACACATTTATGCCTCATATGCCACCATATCTAACTTGTGGCCGTATACCCCTTTTTGTCATGCTTTTGCCAAGCTCCTTCTTGAAATCCATTATGCGTTGTTGCGAATGTATATGCAAGCTTAAAAAGCGTTGGGGTTACGTTGTGGATTAACTTTAATGACATGAAACATGATTTGGGTAAATTGGTATAAACATGACAACATGTAATTTTGGCTATGAACATGGAACTTGAAAACTAGACATGTATGGGTTGTAAATGTAATATGACACTAGACTAAACAGGAAAGTGACCAACTCGAGGTTGGGTTGAGTTTGCAACGTAAAACTACCCGGACCCGACCGGCTTAACTAGTAGTTGCAAACAATAGGACCCAATGTGAGAAGTTGGTCAAGTCGCGCTTAAGACCCGAGGTTAGACCAAGTTGTGGTGTAAAACTACCCGGACCCGCCCGGCTTAACTAGTAACCACAACAAGGTCTAATGTGAGAGGTTGGGGTGCATTAAGTTAATTAATGCCACATGATAAGTTTAAGTAAATTTGACTAATAACACTTAACTGATATGACATGAATGGGTAGGTTAAGTTAAACCGGACTTGATTTCTTAATGACACTTAACCGTAAAATACAATTAGGGGATGGGGTTAAGTAATTTACACTTAACTAATCCGACTTGGTAATTAGATAGGGTTAAGTAACCTACACTTAACTAATCTAAACACGGTAATTAGATGGGGTTAAGTAATCCATACTTAACTAATCTAACACGGTAAATTCGATGGGGTTAAGTAATTTACACCTAACTAATCCGACTTGGTAACTAGATGGGGTTAAGTAACATAGACTTAACTAATCTAAACACGGTAATTAGATGGGGCTAAGTAGCCTTCACTTAACTAATCTAAGCACGGTAATTCGATGGGGTTAATTTAAACACTTAACCAATCTAAACTTGGTAATTTAATGAGGTTAAGTAGCCAATACTTAACCAACTTAACATGATAATTTAATGGGGTTAAGTAACTTATACTTAACCAATTATACATGATGATTTGATTAGGTTAAGCAACCATACTTAACCAATCTAATATGAGAGCTTGATAGGGTTAACTCACGAGACCGTTTGAATATACTTAACCATTATAATACGATTAGTGGATGGGGTTAAGCTAACCTAACTTAACCAATCCGACTCGATAATCCGATGAGGTTAAGATAATCTATGCTTAACCAATCTAACACGATAACCTGATAGGGTTAAGATAAACAAATACTTAACCAAATTGACTTGATGATTGAATAGGGTTAAGTCATGAGCTTCTTGGTATACTTAACCAACTTGTAGGGCTAGGACTTGGACTTGAATACTTAGCCAAATCTTGACATGATTCGTAGGGTGGTTAAGTCATGAACTTAAATGGCAATACTTAACCCATTAGACAAAACCCTAGTTCAGGGGACTAGGTGGAAGACAGGGGTCCACAAGGATAACGGGCAAGGAGACTAAGTGGTAAACCTTAGTTGGGAAACTAAGTAATAATTCTTAGTCAAGGGATTTGGACCAGTTCACAGATAGATGAGTAACCCGATACGGTAGGTCATCACTTAAAACACGAGGAGGAGCCAATTATCTGACTTAGATAAAGGCTCCAACAAACCGGGTGACGAAGCGGTAGCTTCGGGGTATGTGAGGGTACTCTTGGTATCCCTCTGTGAGGTGGCAGATTGTCCATGAAACCCGGCCTCACAGGGGTTAAGGTCTGCGGTAGAAGAGTCAAGAGTATGCCTTGGTTGCTATGCGAGCGACCTAAAGACTGGGATGGATTAGCGTGGAGTCGACGATACTTGAGTTTGCCCTGGATAGCACGTCGCCGACTACCTACCATCTTTAGTCAATCGTGTACGAACGAAAAGGCAGAGAACCCCCAACAGACCATGTTCTTGCTATCGAGTCATGGGTGAGGCTGGCCCATAGGAAAGTGGGGCTATAGTGGGGCCGGGATGTGGTTCTCACACATGATTTTTCTTGGATTGCCTTTCAGTAGTTGAGGGAGGGGTCACGTGGGACCATAGCCACTGGTACAAAAACAGACCTTGATATCTGCATCAGCAGACGACTTAAAGCTCCCGACTGAGTCCCGTATTTCTTGATTTGCCCTGGCACGGAACTCGGATGGCACATTGAGGAACATGTGCGTCTAGACATGGAAAACGATTCACGATACATACGAGGGATAAAGGGAGCGGTTGACGGGTGGCATAATCCCTAGTGGCCCTAGGTGGCCTGAACCCAAACCGAGACACGGAAACGTTCATTAGGTAGCATAATCCCTAGTGGTCCTAGGTGGCATAAATCCTAAGTGAACACACGATAGTTCATGGTAAGGAAACATAACTAGATCAAGGGTAGCAGTCCAAAATAACCTCAAGGATAAAACGGTACTACGTTGAAGTGGTATAGATTTACATAAGAGAGCCCGTACGGCCTACAGCAAAGGACTGAACTTATGCATGGAAAGAATCATACGAATCAAGAAACCTACATATACGATATATTTGGATGACATGGACCATTACATGACATTGGGCAAGAGACATTCATAATTAACACATGACGCGGGCCGGGATACTAGTACGGGAGGTGCAGAGCGAATATACATGATAGATACCTTGCGATATTGTACTTGATAGAAACCTGACGATGTGGTACCTTGACTTATCTTGACACTGTAGTTTATCATGACACACTTGTTTATCTTGGTACGGTAGTTCATCCTGTTTTTTTGGTTTAGCTTATCTATCTTGTCATCATACTTATGTTCATCTCAGTTCCTCATGCCAGTTAACTTTACTAGTTTATATACTGATAGTAGATAGGGCTTACCAGTCTTTATGACTGACCCCGTTTTGTTTCGCCTCTTTGTCTTCCGTTTCCCCCCCAGGTTACAGGGAGGAAATGCTATCGTTAGTTCGGACTTCTTCTGTTTGAAGGTCATCATGTATGGCTTGGACTTTTCTTGGCTATGGCTACTTTACTGTTTCACTTGGGGAATAATTTATGAAAAGATTTTATGCTTCTTTACTATTGCAAGACAGGTTTTGATGTATTCTGATGTAAAAGGCTTTAGACCTTATTTTATAAGGTAATGAAATTTGTTTTACTTCCGCTGTTTTATATATATATATATATGTTCTGTCTTGTAATATTTCTGTGAATGTTTACCTCGATAATGCTTCACCAAACCTAGTGCATTCCCTTTGTGAGTGACCCTAGCGGAGGTGGGGTGTTACATTTGGTATCAGAGCAGAAGGTTACCAGACTGGGCAAAAGTTTTAAAAACCTTCTGAAATTATTTTCGAAACCATTTACAAAGAAGCATTTTTCAAGAAAAGTTTTTAAAGAAAAAGGCTATTCCCCAAAAAGCCATTAGCACTATCCTTTGTTTCCTTGATTGAATCTCTTTTCCTTTCTTCCCTCCATCTGTAGTCACAGTAGTTTTAACTACGACTAATCCTTGTCTAGCTACGTAAGTGTTATCCGTGCGATGGAGGTAGTTCTCGAGAGACCTGTTGCCGCGTTACAAGAAAGGATAATAAGAAAGAGGAGAAAGGACACGAGCTTAAGGATAAGCAACTCGTTGGTATGGCTTAATCCACAAAGGAGGAAAAGGTGAATAATAAAACCCATGACGAGAGAAAGTATCTGGGGTATGATAAAAAGGGATAGATAGTTAAGTATTATGGGATAAGGACAAGATCATCGAGAGGGCAATTGTGTGCTCTCATTTCTAGCGTACCTAAGAGGAATGGTACCGTTTCTGTTAGAAGTTTAGCCTTTCTTTTCTATCATTCCGTCCAGACTTTGTTTTGATGATCACATCACTAAAAGTCTGCTTCGATAGTTGAGTCTCTGCACCTTAGTACTAGCATGGCAAAGGATCCCATTTTGTCCCAAATCTGGTTGGAGAATCGGTCCATTTATTCATGACTTGTTTGGATTTGAGAACATCTATGTCAAGTGTTGAGATTAGAAGCAATACTTCTATTGTTGAGCTATGGATGGATTCTAGGGATGAAGTGGTTATCCAGTAAGGGATGCCATTCTCGGTTTTGAAGGAGGGTAGTTAAACTCTTAGCTTGCCTTGGTAATACCCTCGAAGTCTCGTGTAACCTTTTGGGTTCTGTCATGGTTAGTTACCTAGGATCTCTTGATGCATTTATCGGAAATCTCTGATCCGATCGAGTAACGTTCGCCAATAAGGCGGATGGTTCATTCCGCTTAAGCATGGGTTATAGGAATCACCCTAGTAGGTACGTTGGGTAACATGGATTGACATCGGTAAACGAGATCCAGAATTCACTAGTGAATTTTGGAGAGCTTGCATGAGTACGTAGACATGGTTGAGCCAAGTATACTAGGGAAAGAATAAATGAAAGTGAAACGAGAGGCGACAGTGAAAAGAGTTCCGACTCATACCTTGGAAATAGGAATCAAGGAGCTACGAAATCATGAAGTCAAAGGCAGTCAAGGCACACTGGAATTAAGCTCAAGGAAATGCGGCTTAGACGCGCGCATCGTGTCTCTTTGTAAGAGTATACCGTTGATCCCTAGCTCTCCTGTAGAGCTTGCTTGCATGCTATCGCTTGGTGGATATACTCTCGGTCCTGTTTCTGTTGCAAACCCCGTAAGGAGTTTGTCTTGTTTATCTCCTCGATCATATCTTGGGAACCTTAGGTAGAACCCTATGGATGTGAACATGTATGTGAAACATGTTATGATTGATATGGTTGCAAATGGTTGCAAGTGGTTGCTCGTGGATGCGCGAATACACATTAGATACTACATTGACGCGGTCACGTTTCATGTTGCATATGCACGAGTATTTATACTTGTTTATGGATGAAATCGAGTGTGTTGTCATGTGGATGTTGCATGTGGATGAATGATTGTGCACACATATAGTGTTTATATGACTAGGACTATTTGCATGCAAGTTGGATTCATGGCACTAAACATATTTTGCATTTATAAGATCACTCAGGCCTGATCATTTGCATTAGATAAGTACATACACACACACCTTCTACATGTATTCATACAGCATTAGAAATCATCTAAGGACAATGGTTGCTTGTGGATGATGTTTTGAGTAGATGGATGATGGATGGTAGGATATGTTCTTCCTAACTTGGAGATTTCGGGGACGAAATCCTTAAAGGAAGGAAGAATGTAACAACCCGTGTTTCGATAACGTGTTAAGACAAGAATCAAGGCAGAATTTAATTTTAAATTCTGAATCAAGGGAAACGGGCTATGCCATTACGTTCGTCTCGGAAAAATACACGAAATAGAGTCCGAGTTTTCGAAAATCGGAGTCCGTATGACCAAGTTATGACCCGTCAAAGTTTTCAGAAAATTCAAGTTCGAAAACAGATTCGAAATTCAAATCGGGGGGGGGGGGCAAGGCGGGAAAATTCCCGCCCAGGCCAGGGGTGTCGACTGCCCAGTCGACACCACCACACCCCAAGTCGACTGGGGTGTCGACTTGGGTGTCGACACCACCCCATTTTGGGGTCTGGTCGGCCTGGTGCACCTCTTGGCTCCCCTGGTCATGTTTTTGGGCCTGGTTCGAAATTTAAGGGTTCAGATTCTTCCTAGGGTGGATTTAAGGGTCTAAACTAACCTAATCTTCTATATAAGCACCCTAAACCTAACCCTAAATCCTCATTATTCAATCCTACAACTAGGTTATGCCAAAATTCTAGTTGATCATGGCCTCTATCTTCAAACCCTAGCCTCCATCCTCTTGTCATAAATTCTATCTTCATTCTCTTGAGAGGATAGATGATCATTTGAGTGTTTCTAAGTTACATGAGAGTTGCTAAGCTCGATTCAGGCTAAAGTTGCAACCTTTATACTTCAAAGCAAGGGTTTTTATCGATATTTGCTCAAGGGTTTTCTAAGGAGCTTATCATTTGGTTTTTTTTTTGGTGTTAGCTTGAGTGGCTTCGTCTCAATCTTTGTATTATATATTGATTAATAGTCTTCATAGCATTGTAAGCCCCCTTCTACTCTTAGATATTAACTATGAAGTTAAATGTTCATGTTGCAAGTTTGGGTTTGAACTTAAGTATGATTCATGCTTTGAAACTATCATGTTATGCATAGATTTATCTTATGCATGTTTGCAAAGTTATCATCTTGATTTTGTGCGCTAAAAGCTATAAGCTTTATATGGGATGTTGCATTATGCAACATGAGAACTCTCATATCCCTTAAGTTAACTTGCATATAATGCTATATGCGGACTCCTAGTCATCTCTATATGTCATCTATCACCTTGATTCACCTATGTGCTAAGTTTGGGGTTATGCATGTTTTTGAGGTTGATAATGTAACATGCAAGTTAATGAACGCATTTATGCCTCATATGCCACCATGTCTAACTTGTGGCCTTATACCCCTTTTTGTCATGTTTTTGCCAAGCTCCTTCTTGAAATCCATTATGCGTTGTTGCGAATGTATATGCAAGCTTAAAAAGCGTTGGGGTTACGTTGTGGATAAACTTTAATGACATGAAATATGATTTGGGTAAATTGGTATAAACATGACAACATGTAATTTTGGCTATGAACATGGAACTTGAAAACTAGACATGTATGGGTTGTAAGTGTAATATGACACTAGACTAAACATGAAAGTGACCAACTCGAGGTTGGGTTGAGTTTGCAACGTAAAACTACCCGGACCCGACCGGCTTAACTAGTAGTTGCAAACAATAGGACCCAATGTGAGAAGTTGGTCATGTCGCGCTTAAGACCTGAGGTTAGACCAAGTTGTGGTGTAAAACTACCCGGACCCGCCCGGCTTAACTAGTAACCACAACAAGGTCTAATGTGAGAAGTTGGGGTGCATTAAGTTAATTAATGCCACATGATAAGGTTAAGTAAATTTGACTAATAACACTTAACCGATATGAATGGGTAGGTTAAGTTAAACCGGACTTGATTTCTTAATGACACTTAACCGTAAAATACAATTAGGGGATGGGGTTAAGTAATTTACACTTAACTAATCCGACTTGGTAATTAGATGGGGTTAAGTAACCTACACTTAACTAATCTAAACACGGTAATTAGATGGGGTTAAGTAATCCATACTTAACTAATCTAACACGGTAAATTCGATGGGGTTAAGTAATTTACACTTAACTAATCCGACTGGGTAATTAGATGGGGTTAACTAACTTAGACTTAACTAATCTAAACAAGGTAATTAGATGGGGCTAAGTAACCTTCACTTAACTAATCTAAGCACGGTAATTCGATGGGGTTAAGTTAAACACTTAACCAATCTAAACTTGGTAATTTAATGAGGGTAAGTAGCCAATACTTAACCAACTTAACATGATAATTTAATGGGGTTAAGTAACTTATACTTAACCAATTATACATGATGATTTGATGAGGTTAAGCAACCATACTTAACCAATCTAATATGAGAGCTTGATAGGGTTAAGTCACGAGACCGTTTGAATATACTTAACCATTATACTACGATTAGTGGATAGGGTTAAGCTAACCTATACTTAACCAATCCGACTCGATAATCCGATGAGGTTAACATAATCTATGCTTAACCAATCTAACACGATAACCTGATAGGGTTAAGATAAAAAATACTTAACCAAATTGACTTGATGATTGAATAGGGTTAAGTCATGAGCTTCTTGGTATACTTAACCAACTTGTAGGGCTAGGACTTGGACTTGAATACTTAGCCAAATCTTGACATGATTCGTAGGGAGGTTAAGTCATGAACTTAAATGACAATACTTAACCCATTAGACAAAACCCTAGTTTAGGGGACTAGGTGGAAGACAGGGGTCCACAAGGATAACGGGAAAGGAGACTAAGTGGTAAACCTTAGTTGGGAAACTAAGTAATAATTCTTAGTCAAGGGATTTGGACCAGTTCACAGATAGATGAGTAACCCGATACGGTAGGTCATCACTTAAAACACGAGGAGGAGCCAATTATCTGTCTTAGATAAAGGCTCCAACAAACCGGGTGACGAAGCGGTAGCTTCGGGGGACGTGAGGGTACTCTTGGTATCCCTCTGTGAGGTGGCAGATTGTCCATGAAACCTGGCCTCACAGGGGTTTAGGTCTGCGGTAGAAGAGCCAAGAGTATGCCTTGGTTGCTATGCGAGCGACCTAAAGACTGGGATGGATTAGCGTGTAGTCGACGATACTTGAGTTTGCCCTGGATAGCACGTCGCCAACTACCTACCATCTTTAGTCAATCGTGTACGAACGGAAAGGCAGAGAACCCCCAACAGACCATGTTCTTGCTATCGAGTCATGGGTGAGGTTGGCCCATAGGAAAGTGGGGCTATAGTGGGGCCGGGATGTGGTTCTCACACATGATTTTTCTTGGATTGCCTTTCAGTAGTTGAGGGAGGGGTCACGTGGGACCATAGCCACGGGTACAAAAACAGACCTTGATATCTGCATCAGCAGACGACTTAAAGCTCCCGACCGAGTCCCGTATTTCTTGATTTGCCCTGGCACAGAACTCGGATGGCACATTGAGGAACATGTGCGTCTAGACATGGAAAACGATTCACGATACATACGTGGGATAAAGGGCGCGTTTGACGGGTGGCATAATCCCTAGTGGCCCTAGGTGGCCTGAACCCAAACCGAGACACGGAAACGTTCATTAGGTAGCATAATCCGTAGTAGTCCTAGGTGGCATAAATCCTAAGTGAACACGCGATAGTTCATGGTAAGGAAACATAACTAGATCAAGGGTAGCAGTCCAAAATAACCTCAAGGATAAAATGGTACTACATTGAAGTGGTATAGATTTACATAAGGGAGCCCGTACGGCCTATAGTAAAGGACTGAACTTATGCGTGGAAAGAATCATACGAATCAGGAAACCTACATATATGATATATTAGGATGACATGGACCATTACATGACATTTGGCAAGAGACATTCATAGTTAACACATGACGCGGGCCGGGATACTAGTACGGGAGGTGCAGAGCAAATATACGTGATAGATACCTTGCGATATTGTGCTTGATAGAAACCTGACGATGTGATACCTTGACTTATCTTGACACCATAGTTTATCATGACACACTTGTTTATCTTGGTACGGTAGTTCATCCTGTTATTTTGGTTTAGCTTATCTATCTTGTCATCATACTTATGTTCATCTCAGTTCCTCATGCCAGTTAACTTTACTAGTTTATATACTGATAGTAGATAGGGCTTACCAGTCTTTATGACTGACCCCGTTTTGTTTCGCCTCTTTGTCTTCCGTTTCACCCTCAGGTTACAGGGAGGAAATGCTATTGTTAGTTCGGACTTCTTCTGTTTGAAGGTCATCATGTATGGCTTGGACTTTTCTTGGCTATGGCTACTTTACTGTTTCACTTGGGGAATAATTTATGAAAAGGTTTTATGCTTCTTTACTATTGCAAGATAGGTTTTGATGTATTCTGATGTAAAAGGCTTTAGACCTTATTTTATAAGGTAATGAAATTTGTTTTACTTCCACTGTTTTATATATATATGTTCTGTCTTGTAATATTTCTGTGAATGTTTACCTCGATAATGCTTCACCAAACCTAGTGCATTCCCTTTGTGAGTGACCCTAGCGGAGGTGGGGTGTTACAGCTCGCTTTATTTCCATGATTACTTTCCTTTGTGCATTTCATTTAGATCGTTGTATGTGAGAGTGTCAGTCCTCGCTCATCACTTTACATGTATTACTCTACGCGCATTTATGTCTGAGACTTTGACCTGTGATTCTGTGATCTGAATCTGTATTATTGTAATGAAACTGTGTTCTGCTTGTTGTAGTTAAGCTTTTTACTTTAGCTTTGTTGTACTTTTTTGCTTTGCATCCCACACCTGTTTTCTTTTCATGCTTACAATACGATTTTTCTATATCACAAGTCAATTGTTATTGCAATGCATTGGTGTTATAATGATCTCGGGGTACATTTTTTGTAAACAATGATGATTATTTTTTTAAAATTATAGCCACAGATCATTACTAACCACGGATCATTATTGGCTAGATCTACATGACCAATTTTACTGAATTTTCTTGATTTTGACAGGGGCAGCATTTGAGACTTCTTTTTCGTGAATAACTATTTTTTGTGTTTACCATTGTACTGAAGTCCCCGAGTTTGCTTTAGCCATTTTAAGGAATTCAACTTTATTGATCGGAGTAGTCCTTGTAGGTGCCAAGCCTTTTTGTTTAATGCAGAGTTGTGACGAACTTATGGTATGCTTAATTGAGCATTATTGAATTTTCTTAATGTGGTGTTGATGCCCCCGTACCAAAGTTAGTCACAAGCTTCAAAGGCGTGACCAACTATGTTTGTAATTTCTTGGCCATGTGCTTTTACCGTCACATTTGAGATTTCTTGGCTTGCCCATGATCCAAGTAATTCTGGTCTAGTCGATCAAGCTCATGTTTTTTAATGAAAAGGAATTTTTGTTTTTGTGCCCTTACTTGAGAGGACTTATATTTTTAGTATATTCAATCATGTTTCTTGCTAATCTGGCAGTCCAAGCCCTTCGGAGATTAGATTTAACATATGCCCCTGGGGAGGTCTTGGTTTTCGTGCCTTCGAAGAGGTCTTTGTAAATCCGTTATTCGTTATGACTAAACAATTCAGCCACTTGTAGAATTTGTCAGAAGCCTTCAAAAAGGTCTTTTGAGTCCGACACTAACTAAATTTAAAGGACCCGCTTATGATCGGATGCCCTCGAAAAGGTCTTTAAAGTCCGTCAGTAACTGGATTCATCTGATCAAATGCCCCCGAATAGGTCTTTAAATTCTGTCAGTAACTAGATTTGGAGGACCCAGCATCTGATCGGATACCCCAAAGAGGTCTTTAGTGTCCGTCAGTAACTGAATTTGGAAGATTCATCATCTGAACGGATGCCGCCGAAGAGGTCTTTAGAAGCCCAGTGTTTGTCGCAATCGGACCATGTACTAATGGTACTGACAATCGACTAGGTGCCCCTCTGGGAGGTTTTTGGTTTGGGGTTGTTTCGTTTCACGGGACAGATGCTAGTTCATTTATCATGTTTTATCACGATTTGCAGAAATAGGGTCCTGGACCTTGCAATTAAAAAGGTGCCCCTACGGTGAAACTTACGACTTTGCTTATAGTATGAACGCCACATCATTTGACCGTTCAGCTCCTAGTGTCCCTTATTTGTCTGGTTGTGCTCCACACCTTCATATTTGTTGCGAATGTTGTTTTAAGCATTTAGCAATGAGCGCTTAAGCTATCCCAATCGGGATGTACTGTAACGGTCACCAGGCTTTACTAGGCTATGGATGCGTCAACGTCCTTTTAGGGGACCTGCAATCAAAATTGAATTTTAGCAAATCGTAAATAAGAATTTGCAATTGTACGATTTAGGAAATTAAGGTGATTTCTTTCATCAATGCATACAAAGTTTGTGACAACGTTTGCATGGTATTTGTAACACCCCATGTCCATTAATGTCACTCATAAAGGGAATGCATTAACTTCCATGGAGCGTATTTAGTGTATAGAACAGAATATAATAAGACAGATATAAATAATGGTACTTGAAAATTATAAAACAACTTTTATTGCAGCGGAGAAATAGTTTGATTACAACAACTTCATAAACCAAGTACACTTAATATCCATCTTGATAAATTATTTCAGAGTACATAAAATAAAAAGCATAAACCCCAACACAAGTAGCCATAAAAGAGATGAGCTGAACTTTAATTTCAGCAATCCAAGCACTTCCAAAAGAGAGAGAAAGAGATCCAAGATCAAGCTCCACTAGTACTAGTCCCACCCTAAGAACCTAGGGGGGGAAAGGAAGAAAAGAGGTGAAAACAAGGGGGTCAGACATAACGTCTGACGAGTATAATAACTTTAACAATATAATTATTAAAGTAACTAGGATAAGGCATAAATTGGTAAGATAAGATATGACCATGAAACAAGTGGGCATGACAAAGCAAATAAGAGGAATATTTTAGCGTTAATCTCGTTCCTAATTACTATAGGATAATTACTATACTGGACCACCACTAGTCACCCTAAAAGTTGATCCCGCCTACAGAACATAATAATGATAACGGTAGTTTCGTGTACCCCTAGCTGCCTTCATAGGTGCCGTCTGCCCCTATCTCCACTAGTTGTACCCACTACCCCCATTCGATCGGCTCCCTAACTCAAAGATACCCGTGCTGGTTCCACAGTGGGGTGTATCACTCCCCAAAGTGGCAACCCGATACCACCAAAGATGCAAGACTTATATCTACACGATGCAACAACTTCTTACCTACCATCCCGGGCCCATGCACGCACATGACCCCGTTGGACTTGCATTGCCACCGCTAACCCGTTTTGACCTTTTACATTCAAATCCAGTTAGAGTCTCCCGTCCTCGACTTGGGTCGAGCTCACAAAGATCCTTAATGGGCTACTAGTTTGAAAAGGGCCCCCATGCTTGACACATGCCTTCCACATATGCTTGGTCCCCACTAAGGTTTCCCTACTTAACCCCATTCTTATTCATGTCTTCTTAAATGTTTCAATCTTGGTTAAGTGCATATAATAGTATTTCACATGCCACCCAAGGCACCCACTTAATTTCACATGTCACCCAAGGCACCCACTTAACCCCTCATGTTCCACCACATGTTTATCTGGTTAAGTGTTACTTAATTCATTAGAATCGTAACCTTGTAAAGACCTCCCACATTAGGCTGACATTTGCGGTTGCTGGATTTGCCGGGCGGGTCCGGGAAGTCTTACACCGCAAATGAGCCTAACCTCGTGTCTTTACAATTGTTACGCATTTAATTCATTCCTTTGACCTCTCACATTAGACTGGCATTTGTGGCTGCTGGATTTGCCGGGCGGGTCCGGGCGGTCTTACACCACAAAAGAGTCTAACCTCGTGTCTTAGGCGGTTAATTATTACACATCTTTATTTAACCCCAAATTGGATTAATATCCCTACTCAAATTTGTCAATAAATTACAAATTTATTTACATCCATAATTGTCTCTTAAAATTATGTCCATAAATACCAATTATGCCAATTAATGTCTCAAATTAATTATATGCCTTTTAAGGCCATTTTATGCCAATTCACAATTTATGTATATTCAATATATCCCATCATATCCACGCTATTCATACGTTTTCATATGACATATGTTAGACTCGCAAATAGTCTAACTTATAAAAAGAAAAACAACATCACATAACACATAAAATAGATCTAAGAATCATGACATAATATTACATAGCCAATAACTTGCTTATGAATTTCATTCAAACTAGAATATGATACAAAACTAGCATAGGTAATGGGCATAAACTTGCATAACTTATGTACTGCTATAGACCAAACATAAAGGTGTGAACTTGCATATGGATCTAAACATAAAGATGTAAACTTGCATATAGATCTAAACATAAAGACGTAAACTTGCATATAGATCTAAAGATAAAGATGTAAACATACATATGGGTCTAAACATAAAGATGTAAGCTTGCATATGAATCTGGACATAAAGGTTAATGTCACATAAACTAGCATATGCATATACATGTCTCACGTATAATTTAACAACCCAAACTTGCATAAGATTCATAAATGAATATATGATCCAATCATCACAAACTTGTATAAGATATATGATTCGACTTCCATAAGATTCACGTAAGAACTAACATATGATCCCACTTGCATAAGACTAACATATGATTCAACACTACAAACATACATATAATTTACATCACATGATTCAAAATCATATTCTCATAATCCCAATTATATCTTAACATAATTAAATTAATTAATTAATTTGTGAAAGCTATCATACTCACAAGTAAAAAGAATAGTCTTGTCTTTTTAGGATCTGTATTCTGAAACTGAATTGCTCGCCTTTGATGTAGACTAATCGTTATTTAGATTTGATTTGATTTGATTTGAATTTGAATCAAGCTTCTATCTTGCTTTAGGATTGAAAGTGTATGTCAGCTACTCTAGGTTCTCCATTGACGGCATGGCGGCTCTTGTTATGAATTAATGTGATCAGGGTTAGGGGTTTAGGAGTGTTTTTATAGAAGTTTAATTTAATAAGAGCCGTCGGATTAACCTAGGGATAACTAGAACCATCAGGACCACTCAGATGCCACATCAGCCCTTAGGGCGAACCGGGCCACGGGATGATAGCCAAACACCCTGGATCGACCCCTAGTCGACCCAGCGGTGCTCAGGTCGACTCCAAAAATGGTGCGGTTCGGCTATTCCCCCTTCCGATTCACTATTTTGAACTTTTTTTGAATATTTTTCTATTTATATATATATCTCATATGCATACAAACTTAAGGCTTAATAACTTCTTCATAAGTTATCCGTTTTATGCAAACCAAATGTCTATCTTGACCCAAAATTTTGAGATGAACATAATAGCGCAACCGAATTCACTTAATTCTTCTTCTAAAAATTAAGTATACTTTAATTTGTGAATTTTAATGTTATAAAATTACGGGGTGTTACATTTTCCCCTCCTTAAAGGATTTCGTCCCCGAAATCTCTAAGTTAAGAAGAATGTGTCCTACTAACCAATCATCCATCTACTCAACCATCATCCACAAGCATCTATTGTCCTTAAAGAAATTTTTAATGCTATATGAACTTATGCAAAATTGTGCATATATGTTCCTTATCTAATGCAAAGATCAGGCGGTCCACTGATTCAGTTGACCTCCTTAATGCAAATCAAGATAGTGCCTTGCGTCCATTATGCATGCGAAAGAATCCTATCGATACATATTATTTCTACATGTGTGCACAACCATTCATCAAAATGCAGCATCTATATGATAACACAACCATTATACATCCATTAATTTAGATATGCACATGCATTTATATGTAATATGAAGGTGATTGAGCTGATCTAGTGCCTAATGTGTGTGAACATGCATCCACAAGCAACCACTAGCAACCACTTACATCCATTTGCATCCACCAAACATAACATGTCTCAAATACGTGTTTGCAACCATAGGGTTCTTCCTAACAAAAGATCGAAGATGTCATTGCAAATATAATACTAAAAGATAGGACAAGTGTCAACAAAGCGGTAGAGAAAGGAGAAACTAAAACATACCCTCAAAAAGGAAAGGGTACAGTGTATGCATTTTGTCTTCCATCACCCAAGTCGCGTCTCTTTGATCATCTCCCCATTGCACTTTGACCAACTTGACCTCTTTGTTGCGAAGCTTTTTGACCTCTGATCCGAGAATGCGTGTAGGAGCTCGTTTGATCGTGGCATTGCGCTCTACTTCCACTTCTTCGAGCGTGCTCGGCTCTACCACTTTCGCCGTATCGTGTAAACACTTACGCAAATGCGAAACGTGAAACACGTCATGAACTCCGTTGAGCTTCTCTGGTAACTTTACTCTATATGCCATCTGTCCAATCCTCTCCATAATTGGAAAGGGTCTTACGAACCTCGGTGCCAACTTCCAAACTGATACAAAACGGACTACGTTTCTTAACGGTGACACCTTAACAAAAACCATGTCCCCAATATTGAATTCAAGATTGGTTCGTCTCATATCAGCATATGACTTCTGTCGGTCCTGCGCCGTCTTCGTTCGCCGTCGAATCAGGTCTATCTTCTTCGAAGTCTCCCTAATCATGTCGGGTCCAAGCAAAACCTTATCAGTGGATTCCCACCAATATGTAGGTGATCGGCACGATCGTCAATAAAGAGCCTCAAAAGGTGCAATGCCAATGCTAGCCTAAAAACTATTATTATAGGCGAACTCCACTAGTGGAAGGTGTTACTCCCATGTTCCTCCAAAGTCTAGGATGCATAGTCCCAAAAGGTCTTCTATAACCCGATTTACTCTCTCGGTCTGGCCGTCCGTCTGAGGGTGATAAGCGGTCCTTAAGCATAATTGCGTTCCAACTGCCTCTTGTAAGCTTTTCCAAAATTCTCTTGTGAAAATGGGATCTCTATCGCTCACAATGCTAGAGGGTATGTCGTGCAAACAAACTATCTCTCGAAGGCAAATAGATGCTAACCACGCGGCGGTCCTTCTACTTTTAACGGGAATAAAATGGGCACTTTTGGTAAGTCTGTCTACAATTACCCAAATCCCCGTATTACCCTTCCTTGATCTTGGTAACCCATCTACAAAATCCATGAAAACGCTTTCCCATTTCCAAAGCGGAATCTCTAAGGGATGGAGGAAACATCCAGGCTTCTTTTGCTCTACCTTTACTTGTTGGCACACTAAGCATCTAGTAACGAACTCGGCCATGTCCTTCTTCATTCCGGCACAAAAGAAAACTCGCTTCATATCCTTATACATCTTATCACCACTGGGATGTATGGTCATCTTTGAGCGATGTGAGTCTTCAAGAATGGCCTTCTTCAAACTCTCGTCTTGTGGTACGCAAAGTCTTCCATCTCTACATAGCCAACCTCTCTTATCTATAGCATATCTATCAAGATGACTCGAGGACTCCCCTCCTATAAGCTTGCCTACTATCTCAACCTACTAGGGGGTCATTTTGCTGTGCCTCTCCTACTCGACCCAAAAGTGTAGGTTGCACCTCTAACAATGCCAATAATCTGGGTACATAATCGATAGAGGGTCTGAAGTCAAAGGAAGATATATACTCCAAACTCTGCCGCTCTACGAACAAAGGACTTAAAGTTAACTTCTTTCAACTTAAGGCGTCGGCTACAACATTACCCTCGCCAGGGGTATATGCAATCTCAAAATCATAGGATGCCAAAAACTCCATCCATCTTTATTGCCTCAAGTTCAGGTCCTTCTGAGAGAATAAGTACTTTAGCGACTTATGGTCTATATACAACTCAGACCTCTCGCCAAGCAAATAATGACGTCATGAATTAAGCGCAAAAACTATGGCCGCCAACTCTAAGTCGTGGGTAGGGTAATTTTTCTCGTGGGCTTTCAACTGTCTTTCCCCATAGCATATCACCTTTCCCTCTTGCATTAAAACTGCACCAAGCCCTGTCCCGCAAGCATCGGTATATACAGTGAATGTCTTACTCACGTCTGGAAAAACTAAAAATGGAGCTGTCATCAAAGGTCTCTTCAGACGTTGAAAGCATTGTCACAGTCAACGTGGCAAGTAAAAGTCAAATTCTTCTTCGTTAATTGAGTGAGAGTGGATGATATCTTCACGAAGTCCTTAATGAACTTCCTATAATAGCCAGCCAGCCCTAAAAAGCTTCTTACTTCTGTTGCGTTCTTTGGAGTTTTCCAATCTTGGATTGCCACTACCTTGGCGGGATCCACAGCTATCCCTTCCTTAGAGACCACCTGTCCTAAGAACCTCACTTCTTTTCTCCAAAAATGGCACTTGGAGAACTTAGCTTTTAGCTGATGCGCTCATAGGGTCTCTAAGACTTCCCTATGATATATGGCATGCTCTTCTTCATTTTTATAGAAAACCAAAATATCATCTAAAAAGACTGTCACAAACTTGTTTAGAAACTCCCTAAATACCCTACTCATTAAGTCAACAAAGTATGCGGGTGCATTCGTCAAACCAAAAGGCATGACGAGCCACTCAAAGAAACCGTCAGGAGTTCTAAAAGCAGTCTTATCGATGCTATCTTCAGCCACCCTTAGCTGATGAAACCCTGTAGCTAAATCCAGTTGCGAGAAAACTGAAGCACCCACCAACTAATCAAATAAATCGTCTATCCTCGGAAATGGGTGACTGTTCGTCTTTGTTAGCTTACTCAGCTCTCTATAATCCACACACAATCTATGTGAACCATCAGCTTTTTTAGCAAAAACGACTGGAGCACCCCACTTCGAAATACTTCTTCTTATGAACCCCTTCTCAAGCAATTCTTTCACTTGCTTATTGAGATTTCTTCTCTCTCTCTCGGAGCAATGTGGCGCACTGGTAACGCAACTGGCTTTGCATTATCTGCTAGATATATTCGAAAGTCTATCTCGCGCCTCGGGGGTAAACCTCGAACTTCATCGAAGACGTCACTATATTCACGGACCACACGAACAGATTTCAAATCATCATTGGATGCATCTAGGGATTCTAGGTAGCTAAGCATTACCGGACCTGTAGGGTCACAAGAAGTATCAAGGGTCTTTCCACAACGAGTCAACAATCTAACTACCCTTCTTTCACAATCTAGGATGGCACCATATCTAGTTAGCCAATCCATACCTAGAATCAAGCCGTAGCCCATGAAGCCAAGAACAAAGGCGTTGCATTCAAACCCAATGCCCAAGATAGACACTCTCAAATCCCGACAAATCATAGAAAGATGAGCCGAACCACCAATAGGATTTGAGACTACTATGGGATCCGTAACTAGACTAGTATTTAGGTGCAGTGTTTCAAGTAACGAAGCAGATACAAACGAGTGTGAAGCGCCAGAGTCAAACAAAGTACGAACAGGATGATCAGACAGAAAAACTAAACTTTCAACGGAAATGTTTCTACCTCTCTCTATCCTGGTGCCATGAGAGCCTGAATCTTCCCTCTCGCCTACCCTGGTGCCATGAGAGCCTGAATCTGCCCTCTAGAAGTTCTTTGCCCTTGCCCTGTTTCCTTGGGCAGTCCTTAACTAGATGACATGCCTCTCCACAGTGGAAATAGCCAGTCTTCTTCTTTTTCCTATAGTCTTTGCTTAGACGGCCTGGTGTCCCACAATTTAAGCACTTCTTCTTTCCTTTCCCATTATTATTCTTCCCGCCTTTCTTGTTTTGCTGTTGTGGCTTCTTCTGGTCTCCTTTCTTCTTCGGTGCCTTATTAGCATTCGCACCTTTCTCTTCCTCATGCATAAGTTCCATGTCAACCAGTTTCTCAAATGTAGCCCCCATCGGAATGTGGGTCATCGCCAACCCATGTAGCGGCTCATTCAAACCTTTAATGAACCTCAGGGCCTTCTTCTCACGTGTGTTTACCAATTCCAAGCCAAATCTCGCCAACCGATTGAACTTGTTGACGTACTCCTTTACTGATAAATCCCTTTGCTTCAACACCAAAAATCTTTCCATATATAAATTCTCTTTTGCTCGTGAAAGAAAATTCATTTCGAACCTATGCTTGAAATCCATCCATGTCTCCACTGGACGCTCTCCGTTCGTGACCTCCCACCAAAATGAGGCTTCGTCTTTCATTAACAAAGAAGCCAATTGGACCTTCCTTCCATCTTCTACTTTGAAAATACCAAATAGATCTTCCAACTACTTAAGCCAATTTCGAGCTTCAACAAACGTCTCTGATCCATGAAAAGGTTTCCCGCCCATTGCCCTAAAATCTTTGCATATCTTTGCAAAAGTATAAACACTGGGAGGAGGAGGAGGAGCATTTGCTGGGCCTGCGACATTTGCCCTAGCTTCCAGATACCTTCTAAACCATCCTGATATCGGTATCCCCTCGGGTATCTCGGGAATTCCAGACATGCTGAAAAGAAAATGAAGAGATTCAAAATGGAGAACTCGAAAGAAAGACATATGGCTCTTGGGGGTTATGTTTTTAAAACAAACTTTTCTCTTGAAAATACTTTCCTTAAAACATACTTTCGAAAGTATTTCTTTATAAAATGCTTTTTGAAAAATAGTTTTTCAAAATTCATATCTGGTCTGGTAACCTTCTGCTTTGATACCACGTGTAACACCCCATGTCCATTAACGTCACGCACAAAGAGAATGCATTAACTTCCATGGAGCGTATTTAGTGTATAGAACAGAATATAAAAAGACATATATAAATAATGGTACTTGAAAATTTTAAAACAACTTTTATTGCAGCGGAGAAATAGTTTGATTACAACAACTTCATAAACCAAGTACACTTAATATCCATCTTGATAAATTGTTTCAGAGTACATAAAATAAAAAGCATAAACCCCAACACAAGTAGCCATAAAAGAGATGAGCCGAACTTTACTTTCAGCAATCCAAGAACATCCAAAAGAGAGAGAAAGAGATCCGAGATCAAGCTCCACTAGTACTAGTCCCACCCTGAGAACCTTAGGGAAGGGAAGAAAGAAAAGAGGCAAAAACATGGGGGTCAGACATAAAGTCTGGCGAGTATAATAACTTTAACAATATAATTATTAAAGTAACTAGGTTAAGGCATAAACTGGTAAGATAAGATATGACCATGAAACAAGTGGGCATGACAAAGCAAATAAGAGGAATATTCTGGCGTTAATCTCGTTCCTAATCACTATAGGATAATTACTATACTGCACCACCACTAGTCACCTTAAAAGTTGATCCCGCCTACATAACTTAAAGGTGATAATGGTAGTTTCGTATACCCTAGCTGCCTTCATAGGTGCCGTCTGCCCCTATCTCCACTAGTTGTACCCACTACCACTATTCGATCGGCTCCCTAACTCGTAGATACCCATGCTTGTCCCACAGTGGGGTGTATCACTCTCCAAAGGGGCATCCTGATACCACCAAAGATGCACGACTTATATCTACACGATGCAACAACGTCTTACCTACCAACCCGTGCCTACGCACGCACATGATCCCGTTGGACTTGCGTTGCCATCGCTAACACGTTTTGACCTCTTACATTCAAATCTAGTAAGCGTGTCCCATCCTCGGCTTGGGTCGAGCTCACAAAGATACTTAATGGGTTACTGCTTTGAAAAGGGCCCCCATGCTTGACACAAGCCTTCCACCTATGCTTGGTCCCCACTAAGATTTCCCCACTTAACCCCATTCTTATTCATGTCTTCTTATGTGATTCAATCTTGGTTAAGTGCATCTAATCGTATTTCACATGCCACCCAAGGCACCCACTTAATTTCACATGCCACCCAAGGCACCCACTTAACCCCCATGTCCCACCACATGTTTATCTGGTTAAGTGTTACTTAATTATTAGAACTGTAACCTTGTAAAGACCTTCCAAATTAGGCTGATAATTGTGGTTGTTGTATTTGTCGGGCGGGTCCGGGCAGTCTTATACCATAAACGAGCCTAACCTCGTGTCTTTACAATTTTTGTGCATTTAATTCATGCATTTAACCTCTCACATTAGACTGGCATTTGTGGCTGCTGGATTTGCCGGGTGGGTCCGGGCAGTCTTACACCACAAAAGAGTTTAACCTCGTGTCTTAGGCAGTTAATTATTACACATCTTTATTTAACCCCAAATTGGATTAATATCCCTATTCAAATTTGTCAATAAATTCCAAATTTATTTATGTCCATAATTGTTTCTTAAAATTATGTCCATAAATACCAATTATGCCAATTAATGTCTCAAATTAATTATATGCCTTTTAAGGCCATTTTATGCCAATTCACAATTTATGTATATTCAATATTATCCCGTCATCCCCACGCTATTCGTACGTTTTCATATAACATATGTTAGACTCACAAATAGTCTAACTTATAAAAAGAAAAACAACATCACATAACACATAAAATAGATCTAAGGATCATGACATAAGATTACATAGCCAATAACTTGCTTATAAATTTCATTCAAACTTGCATATGATACAAAACTAGCATAGGTAATGGGCATAAACTTGCATAACTTATGTACTGCTATAGATCCAAAAATAAAGGTGTGAACTTGCATATGGATCTAAACATAAAGATGTAAACTTGCATATAGATCTAAACATAAAGACATAAAGTTGCATATAGATCTAACATAAAGATGTAAACTTACATATGCGTCTAAACATAAAGATGTAAACTAGCATATGAATCTGGACATAAAGGTTAATGTCACATAAACTAGCATATGCATATACATGTCTCACATATATTTTAACAACCCAAACTTGCATAAGATTCATACATTAATATATGATCCAATCATCACAAACTTGCATAGGATATATGATTCAACTTCCATAAGATTCACATAAGAACTAACATATGATCCAACTTGCATAAGACTAACATATGATTCAACACCACAAACATACATATAATTTACATCACATGATTCAAAATCATATTCTCATAATCCTAATTATATCTTATCATAATTAAATTAATTAATTATTTTGTGAAAGCTATCACACTCACAATTAAAAAGAATAGTCTTGTCTTTCTGGGATCTGTATTCTGAAACTGAATTGCTCGCCTTTGATGTAGACTAATCATTATTTAGATTTGATCTGATTGTGATTCAAGCTTCTATCTTGCTTTACGGTTGAAAGTTTATGGCGGCTATTCTAGGTTCATTGACGGCATAACGGCTTTTGTTATGAATTAATGTGTTTAGGGTTAGGGGTTTAGGAGTGTTTTTATAGAAGTTTAATTTAATAAGAGTCGTCATATTAACCTAGGGATAACCAGAACCATCAGGACCACTCAGATGCCACATCAGCCCTTAGGGCGAATCGGGCCACGGGTTGACAGCCAAACACCCTGGATCTACCCTAGTCGACCCAGCGCGGCTCGGGTCGACTCGGGTCGACCCAGCGCGGCTCGGGTCGACCCAGCGCGGCTCGGGTCGACTCCAAAAATGGTGTGGTTCGGTTATTCCCCCTCCAGATTCGCTGTTTTGAACTTTTTTTGAATATTATATATATATATATATATATATTTCTCTCATATGCATACAAACTTCAAAGCTTAAAAACTTCTTCATAAGTTATCCATTTTATGCAAACCAAATGTCTATCGTGGCCCAAAATTTTGAGACGAACATAATAGCGCAACCCATTTCACTTAATTCTTCTTCTAAAAATTATGTATACTTTAATTTGTAAATTTTAATGTTATAAAATTATGGGGTGTTACAGTATTTACAATGCATGGCGTTTACAACTTTTCAGGATATGCAAAAGAATTTCAAGCAAAATAATGATGGAGGTGTATGTCATTCCAGGCACGGGGAAGTGGGATGTTGTCCGTTGTCTTCTGTTCGAAGGTGCCATCAAAGAATTTTTAGCTTATCATACATGGTCCTTCCTAATTGTGTCCGAACACTCCATTTACTGTCATGATTCTCTTCAGAACAAGGTCCCAAATTTCAAAGGTTCTCCGTTTGACTTTTGAATTAAGATGTCTGGCTATCCTTCTCTGATGAGAAATAATTTTGAGTTCTGCTTCGTTCCACTTTTCTTCAATTAAATCAAGTGCTTCGAGTTGCAGCTTCTCATTCTCTTCTTGACTAAAGTGGGTTCTGCGGCGAGTGGGTACTTCTAGCTCTATCGGAATCATAGCCTCGGATCCAAATGCAAGTGAGAACGGAGTGTGCCCAGTCGCAATTTTATGAGTTGTCCGATATGCCCATAGTGCAAGGGGAAGCTCATCTACCCAACTACCTTTAGCTTTTTTGAGACGCTTCTTGATGGTTGACTTTAAGATCGTATTTATTGCTTCAACTCGCCCGTTGGCCTATGGATGAGCAACGGTTGCAAAACTCTTCTTAATTTTTTATTTAGCATAGAAATCTAAGAATTCATTGCGTTCGAACTAAGTTCCATTATCAGTGATTATTTTCTACGGTACCCCAAACCTGCAGATGATGTTCTTCAAGACAAAGTTGATCACCTTTTTTGAAGTAATAGTAGCCAGTGGCTCAATTTTAGCCCACTTAGTGAAATAGTCAACTGCTGCTATTGCATACTTCATACTTGACTTAGCTATAGGCAATGTTCCGATTAAATCTATGCCCCAGATAGCAAATAGCCATGGGATGACCATTTGAGTCATTTCTATGGGAGGTGCTCTTGGAATCTTTGCAAATCTTTGGCATCTATCACACTTCTTAGCAACGGTCATTGCATCCAGATTCACATCGGGACAGAAGTAGCTATATCGCAGAATCTTCTTGGCTAGTTTTTGACTGGCTATGTGACCTTCGTATTCCCTTTCATGTAATTCTGCCAATATTGCTCTAGTCTCTTCTTTGGTTACACATCGCAGCAGTGGCGTAGAGAAACCTCGCCTGTATAACCTTCCATCTTGGACAAGGTGTAATAGAGCTTTGCGCAATATTTTCCATCGCTTTTTTGGTTCCTTTGGAAGTGTTCCATTAAGGATATATTCCTTGATTGGTGTCATCCAGGATACAGGTTCTTCAATAGCCTTCATAATCCAATCAACATCCGCTTCTTCAATAGTGGGAGTTGAAAGGACTTCGATGGGAATCAAACCCAGCAACTGCGCATCTGAAGAACTGGCATATTTAGCGAGAGAATATACCTTTGAATTCTCTTCCTTAGGAATATGAGATATTGTGTAGTAGTCAAGATCGTTAAGAAGTTCCAAGGCTTTAGTAAGATAAGCGGGAAGGTTTCCGACTTTGTTCTGGAATTCTTTACGGACCTAACATACTACTAGTTGTGAGTCACTAAGAATTTGCAAGGTTTTCATATTCAACTCTTTTGTTAATTTCAGTCCTGTTATAAACGTTTCATACTCGACCTCATTATTGGTTAATGGTAATTCGAACCTTAGGGTGTAGCATAAGGAGTGGCCATCAGAAGTTTCCAGGTTTATTCCTGTCCCCGAGTAGTAATCATTCCTAGATCCATCAACGAATAGCTTCCAACTAACCATTGCCTCTGCTGGTTCTTTTATTTCTTCACCCCTATCCATGAATTTGGCGATAAAATCCGCTAAAGCCTGCCCATTCATAGCTTTTCGAGGATGATAAGTGACGTCATATTGGCTGAGCTCCATGTTCCACTTTAGTAATCTCCCAGAAGTTTCTGGGCGAAAGAGAACTTGTCTTTGCAGTTGGTCGGTAAGAACCTTTATAGGATGGGAATGGAAATATGGCCTTAGCTTTTTTGAAGCAGTAGACATACAGTACGCAAGCTTTTCCAACTTATGATAATTCAGTTCTGCCCCGGCAATCCTTTTGCTGATATAGTAAACTGGCCATTAAACCTTTGCAACTTCTCGAACAAGCGCAACGCTTAAGGCATGGGACGAGACTGCTGTTGGATCTAGATTAACCCTAGAGGGGGGAGAATAGGGTTAATTACAGTTTTTCACTGAATTAAAAATATGATGGGATATTAAATAATAAACAAATTATAGAATGCAACAGAAATAAAGAGCTGAAAGGAAATAACACACAGAGATACCCAGCTCTGGCAAAATCCTGCCTATTGCTGCATTCCTAAGGTTTCTACTCGGTGATAGAACAGAACCCGCATACAAGACTATGTATGCTCCCAAACACTTCTCCTATTCTAACCCTACGCTCAAAACCCCTGACTGATCTATATACCCTAGACCAGATTTTTCCCAAATTACAAACCCGTAATCCGTAACCCTAGTTTTTATAGACTCTAGTAAACTGTCAGTTAACCTCTAACTAAATACCCTTGTATTTTACAGACACTAGAAATTGTTCAATGATTTTTACAACTCAAATTCATACAAAAATAATAAAAACAAGCCAGAAAACCTAGAGTATAAAGGGAATTTTAATTCTCCCTTTTCAATTTAAAACTACTTAGCCCATTGTATAATTCGGCCGACACATTTGAGAATGTTTCACCCGAACTCTTTTGTTTCTTCAAATAGAAATGGCGTCCGATGAAAAAAAAAAGAACAAAGACTGGGGTTTTGTAGAAGATCCCAAATCTTGATGTCAGGTGATTCTTCTTGGTTTATTTGAAGCTCCGATTGATTTGCTAGCTTTGGTCGATTGCTTTGGGTTCTGGATCGATCGAAAACCTCTTAAAATTGTGAGTTCTTTGAACTTGATTTTAGTGTTTGCTCTGTGAAATATCGCCCTTTTTAAATCAACTCTTGCCTGTGATGATTCGGTTGTATAAATAGGGTCTGAAAATCCATAAAACTCTCTGATTTCAATTTAATGGCTTGATTGATTTTCTGCCCCTTTTGTTTCTCGTCTTGAATTGATTTGCCCTTTTTGTTTCTCGGCTTGAATTGATGAATTGAATCAGGACAAGTTTAGCCTTTAAAATGCAGTTTTTCCCTTCTTGAATTTGGTCGATTGAAATGTATTTCCTGTAAAAAATATTTGTTGCCTTGAATAATTCCCTTGTGCGATTGCTCCAAAAACGAATCACTTTGTTTAAAAATGGAAGCAGATAATTTGTGGATTTGCCAAACATATTCCTTGATTTTATACTGTATTCCTCAGCATTGAACTGCTTGTGGCCTCTTTAATTTTGTATGATTTAAAAACAGGAATGAAATGATTTGAGTAAAACTGAAAAGTAGAAAATTGATTGAATAAAACAATTCTAGGAATTGTATAATTTCTGTCCCCTTTAGAAAATTCCCAAAAACTATTTGATCCATTTCTGGAAATATATTTTTTGTTTCCATGTATGTCTTCATTACTATAACAACTTTATTACCATCCATGTCCTTGCTATTTATCTGGGAATCCATCTATTTTGCAGAAACTGATTTTCCATTGATTTTAATAAAACAAAGACTGTTTCCTAAGAAGTCTTGCATGTATACTTTTTCACACACTGTCTTGGTATCCATTTATCCATTTGGCATAAATGTTGCATGTACATTGTCCCTGAACATGTTGTGCTCACTCCTTAGGCTGGCCTGTGCAATTGCTTGGTCATACTAGAATAATACTGACCATGTTGACATGACTTCATCTGAACAGTCATACACCATTTTTGACTAGCTCTTTGACACCTTTATTGAACCATTTAAGCTTTGCAGGCTATCTTGACCTGTCATGATTTGCCTGTGTACACCAAAGTCTATACTGCATGTAATTCCTGCAATGTTGTACTTTGCCACTTTCTTGTTATATATGCATGCAACATTTTGTTGTGTAGAGCCATTTTACGTGCTGCCTTGAAACTTGAGTATATGAACATCTATACTACTGCTATGAAATGAACCATTGGCTATGCTGAACCATGAAACTGCGCTGTCCAGTTTTGTCATAGTTGAACACCTTTTTTTTTTTTGAGTTGAAAAGTTATGGTGTGATTTAGCTCGACAACTGTTGTGCATGCTGATTTGATCTTGTCACTTGAATATTGACCCTTGCACTTGAAACTTGTTGTATACATGAGTTTGCATATGTGTGCACCACCCATGCTCCATGTTGTTTCATATAATTATTACTGTCCATGCTCATCAGATCATATTTAGGTTATTCGATCACATTTCTTTGATCTGTTGTGTTGATTTGGCATCTTGATCATGCTCTGTCCATGATGCTTGTTCTTGAACCATACTGTTTGACTTTGGCTGTATAGGACCATGAACTTGATGTTTTGTTGTCATACTTGTGGTGCACTATCACCTTCACTTGCACATGTACATTTGTGATATCATTTACATAATCATCTTGGCTATTGGGATTCCTGTGTACTTGCATAACATATGTGTATAAACACACATTCGTGTGTGTATACATGTATCGTGTATATGCAGTTTTTTTAATCAGTAGACCGCTGCACTATGCTGTGGCTATTCAGAATCAGCTACTGGTTCTGATTAGCAAACCAGTGTAGTATGTTGAGAATGATCGGTGGGTACTAGAAATATATACAAATCAGATCAAGTTATGAAAGATGATGAGAAACACACCAGAAATATGAGGCAAACAAAATTATAAAATTAAAATTTATATTTGTGCATGTACAGTTTTATTTCTATTGCAGTGTACTCTATGTGTGTTTCATGTGAGAGGTAAGCAGAAGATGACTAGACTGATAGTGAGCTATGAAGACAGAAGACAGTGAATGAAGCAGTGTCAGTAAATGTGTCTGTATATGAAAGTGAAAATGTATGTATATATGATTTATATAGACAAAGTGACTGTATGAGTGTTGTAGAGAGAATTGTACTGATATTTGTAATAAACACATTTTGTTTGAAATAAAATATTATTTTATTGCGTTCAAACTAATTTGTCTATCGTATTCAATTTATATACAAGTACAATTTCATGTGAAGTGCTTAAATAGTGGAGTTATAAATATTTTTACTGTTTGAGTGTTTGAAATATAATATTCAATTTAAATACAATGTTGTATGAATATATGAATGTTTGTATAGTCGTATTCTATTTAAATATAAATATTATATTCCCGTCTGTGACGTATATATAAAACAGTACAGCAACAAACACATTCAAAATAATATATATTTGTTTGTTATCATCAAACAAAAATCATATAACAGTGTATACAATACCGTTATAAACAACAATCTCCCCCTTTTGATGATGACAAACAAATATTAAGATTTTTAATACAATAAATGTGTTTAACAGAGAAGAACATAACTCCCCCTATTTGAAAGCTCCCCCGCAACAGAGACTCCCCCTTTAATTGTGCATGAGTGAATATAATATTCAAAATAAAAAATATTTATAAAATATTCACTCAAAAATCAAAATCTCAACCCATTCTCCCCCTTTTGTTATCACCAAAAGGATTCAAAAATTAAAATATAGATGAAAAATGCAAAATATAATTTCAGCTTAAAAGGAAGAACAATCATCATAAATCTGAATCAGCCAGACAAAAATCATAATATTCTAAGAATTAGCGGCTTATTTCACATTGCAGAGAATGACATATTTATGATGAAATTTATATATAATTGAGAGAGTTGCAAAAATATGAATATTTTCCAATTATTTAAAAAAAAAATAACAGAACCACAAAATAGTGATGGAATTGGACTATTATTAATAATTCAATTTAAGTGACAAAATTGTATAATCTAAAATCCCAATAGCTATCAATCAAAAAATCATAATACATCTTAAAATATTAACACATTTCACATATTAGAAAATTGATTGAAAAACTGATTTTTACCACCAAGGAGAATTTCATATTAATTTTAATTTACAGCGCATTATTTCCTTTTTCTTTTTATTTTATTTAAGAGCACACTAAACATGCATAACCAGAGCTTGGATTTCTAAATGAGGTCAGTCACATCTTAAATTATAAATTATCTCTTAACCATGCATGACCAGAGCTTGGATTTTTAAATGAGTTTAGAGACATGCTTATATATTAATTATATTTATTATTTTTAGCATTTAATGAAAGTTCCTCAGTTTATAAAACCAGTGTATGGATGATAGAAAATGGGGTAGGTACAGAAATGGACAGTGAAATGTATTTCTAAATTAATTATATTATGAAATATGCTCGACTATACTTGGATCATTGAAAATTTTCAATTATCACTAGTTCTGAATAATAACATAGTCCAATTTCTATCACAAATACTTCCACTGTTTATTCAAAATATTTTTACTAAAATAAATAAATTAATTGAACTCTCCACATTAATATTAAAAACATGATGGATGACAAAATATTGGTAGATAAAGAAGATGGTCGTTAAATAATCGCCAATTCAAAGATATTATAATAATTATTCAACCATCATGAAAATATAAATAAATCGTGAAATATACTACAGTCACAAATCATTACAATTTCAAAATCTAATAATAATTTTGATGAATTATAAATACAGTTCAATTCGGATATTGATTCTAATTTCTGAATGAATAATCAATAAATAATTTTAAAATTGAAAATCAATTACAAGAGGAAATTGAAAGATCTACACAAGACAAGAGGGATTAAAAAGAATATATAAAAAAATATTCAGCACTTATAAACTGATACCACTTGATGTCTCTATTCATGAGAATTTTAAAAATGACATTGGAGACGAACAAAGATATCTCAGACAATAGAATCTTAATCACAAAGCCTAAGCAGACAAGGTTAACAAGTCAAGCAAATTAATTTCATCTATCACAGCATGGTATATATTTGATACCAAAACAAGCAGTCACCAAAAAATATTTTCAAGAACAATATCTAAGCAACAAAAAAAATCATTTTCAAAGCAGAATTCTCACAGAAATGTTTCAAAGATATTTCAAACATGTCATGGAATGATTCATGGTCCAATGATTAAATATATGGTTTATTTTAAATCATTTGAAGGGATATGAAAAGATCGAGATTCAATGAATCAGTCACAACAGTTTATAAATTTTAAATTCACGATGTGTGTAAGATTCAAGAAATCAATAATTTCAAATGATTGTAAACAAACAAATATTTAAATAAAAAAAATCATGAAATAAT
This sequence comes from Allium sativum, assembly GCA_030737875.1. NCBI lineage: Eukaryota > Viridiplantae > Streptophyta > Magnoliopsida > Asparagales > Amaryllidaceae > Allium > Allium sativum. The sequence goes on from CM060909.1 coordinate 361,568,956, forward strand.
ACTGAGTTTCAAGACCGAACTTTCAAAGAATTTTTTTCCAGATTATTTCTGACAAGCCCAAAGAATATTTTAGAATATATACATCAAGTTTGAAAGATAATCCATGATCCACAAATAGTGGTCTATTCAAAATCACTTGAAATAAATGTAATTCTTAAGATACAATGAATTAATCACACAGGATTAATAATTTCAGATCTGAGAGGTGTGTGAGATTCAAAATATCATAAATTTCGAATGATCTCAAACCAACAAAAAATCTAAACTAGATGATCATGTATAACAGAGAATTTCAAGATGTAAGCAATGATTCAAGAATATCTAAGCCAATCTGAAAATCAACAAAATTATCACGAATGGTAAGTAGTAGTGTGCTGTAATTAGTATAATATTTCAAGTTTTTATAAAAAGGGTTAGAAGAAACTCAAAACAAGATAGGTGTGTGAAATTCCATTCAATTATCAGATCTTCAAAATTTAGAATTCAAATCAACAATGTTCAAGATATGACAAGAATACATCAACATTGTTATGAATTCAAAAATCATAAAATAAACTTCAAAACAATTGCAGATATTTACAAATTTATATTCAAGATCTGGAAAGGATTACAACATTAGAGTTTTATACAAATGAAGTGAATTTCCAGAAAAAAATGAACTCTACAATTGGAAGCTTAAGAAAGTCCAAGAGGTTACAAAGATATGACAGTGACAAATCGAAACAAGAAAAATAAATAGAAGGGATAGAAGGAGAAATAAATAAAGAAAATAAAAAAAGAGAATATTTACAAAAGTGAGTTTAGAGCTCATATCAGAATCCAATGTAAATCAGAATCTCTAACTCAACATTCTTGTCTAAGGAACTGTGAATGATACTGAAATATAGTCCAGCTTGGTTTCAAATCTCTTTTTGCACATTCCTCAGCCTCCTCAAGTACCTAATAGTTTAGAGAATTGAGTGGTCTAACAAAATTAGTAACACCAGTCAAAGTTTTGTTCATGTCTTTTGGAACCCAAACTTGTTTGTATAACAACCCATTGGAATTTACCTTCGTACATTTAGGAACCCAAATCTGTTTGACTTTAGAAGAATTCACTTTATTTCTTTTTGGGGTCCAAAATGGATTAAACAAATTGTTATCAAACAAAATCTTATTTTGTTCATGATTTAAAAATCCTTTGACATTACCAGAGTTTAAATTTTCAAAACGATTATTTTCAAAGTAGTTTGAAGGATTTTTGAAATCACAAGAATTCACTTTTTCAAAACCACTTGTTTTTCCAAAACCAAGACCTCGTTTATGACCAACTAAAAATTTAAGATCAGAATTTTCTTTTATCAGATTTGAACAATGATTAATGCTGATCTTTCTCCTTTCAATATCATTTTGTTTCAAAAACAAATTTTCGTTTTCAAGAAGTTTGATTTTGGTCTTAAACTCAAAGATTTCAGATTCAATTTAATATGTTTTTCAAATTCAAGTTTCTCGAAATTTTCAATCTCCTTTTCAAGCTCGTTTAAAATTAAATCACTTTTCAACAAGCTTTCTTTTTCAGCAATTTCATGTTTGGAATTTTTGATGGCCTTAAAATTATTAAATTATTTTTGCAAAGAATTTTTTGAATCTCTTAGCTCAACCTCGTTATCTTTTAAAATCAGAGTTTCCTCTTTAGCCTTTGAATATTTTTATTGAGATGAACGAGGTTAGTTTTCAATTTCAAACAACTTTCACAATTAGAATTTTCTAATTTCATGACATTTGTAAATTCTGATTCCAAACAGTTAATTTTGCTATTTAACTCGTGATTTTTAGATTTTAAAGATTTGTTTTACAATGGAGTTTATCAACGATTTTTGTTAAATCAGTACACATATAAACTAACTGGTCATATGAGAAGTTTTCAGTATCATTGTTTGTTAAGTCCCCATTGTCTGATCTACTTGAATTTTCATTTGTTTCTTCTCCTGACCATAGATCTGAATCTGAGTTGACCATTTTGGGTATTGAGCTGTTGTTGTCAATCTTTCCATACTTCGTATCGAGAAAATTCCATATTTCCTGCACAGTCATGCAATGAGAGATAAGGTTATACTGGACATCATCAATATAAGAATACAAAGTGTGAATAGCATGAGAATTAAATCCAATATCATTCCTATTGACCATATCATCACCATTAATAACAGTATCCCAACATTTAATATCAACATATTTGGAATATAATTCCATTTCTAAATTCCAATATAAAAAATCTGTACCATTGAAAATAAATGGGATACGATTGGACTGATTCTCAAAAGATTGACAACTAGGATCCATGATTCTAGGGTTAAAGAAGACCAAGCTCTGATACCAACTGTTGTATCTAGATTAACCATGGAGAGGGGTGAATAAGGTTAATTACAGTTTTTCATTGAATTAAAAATCTAACAGGATATTAAATAATAAACAGATCAGAAAATGCAGCAGAAATAAAGAGCAGAAAGGAAATAACACACAGATACCCAGCTTCGACAAAATCCTACCTACTGCTGCATTCCTAAGGTTTCTACTAGGTGATAGAACAGATCCCGCATACAAGACCATGTACACTCGCAAACCCCGCTCCTATTCTAACCCTCCGCTCAAAACCCCAGACTGATCTATATACCCTAGACCATATTTTTCCAGAATTACAAACCAGTAATCCATAACCCTAGTTTTTACAGACTCTAGTAAACTGTCATTTAAACTCTAACTGAATACCCTAGTATTTTACAGACACTAGAAACTGTTCAATGATTTTTACAACTCAAATTCAAACAAAAACAATAAAAACAAACTAGAAACCCTAGACTATATAGGAAATTTTAATTCTCCCTTTTCAATTTAAAACTACTCAGCCCATTGTATAATTCGGCCAGCCCATTTGAGAATGTTTCACCCGAACTCTTTTGTTTCTTCAAATAGAAATGGAGATCGATTAAAATAAAAAGAATAAAGACTAGTGTTTTGCAGAAGATCCTAAATCTCGACGTCAAGGTGATTCTTCTTAGTTTATTTGAAGCTCCGATTGATTTCCTAGCTTTGGTCGATTGCTTTGGGTTCTGGATCAATCGAAAACCTCTTAAAATTGTGATTTCTTTGAACTTGATTTTCAGTGTTTGCCCTGTGAAATATCGCCATTTTTTAATCAACTCTTTCCTGTGATGAATCGGTTGTATGAATAGGGTCTTAAAATCCATAAACCTCTCTGATTTCAATTTAATGGCTTGACTGATTTTTTTGCCACTTTTGTTTCTCGGCTTGAATTGATTTTGCCCCTTTTTTCTCGGCTTGAATTGATGAATTGAATCTGGACAAATTTAGCCTCTAAAAGCAGATTTTCCCTTCTTGAATTTGGTCGATTGAAATGCATTTCCTATAAAATAATATTTGTTGCCTTGAATAATTCCCTTGCGTGATTGCTCCAAAAATGAATCACTGTATTTAAAATTTTTAGTAGATAATTTGTGGATGGCCAAATATATTCCTAGATTTTATACTGCATTCCTCGGCATTGAACTGCTTGTGGCCCCTTTAATTTTGTATGATTGAAAAACAAGAAAGAAATGATTTGAGTAAAACTGGAAAGTAGAAAATTCATTGGATGAAACAATTCTGGGAATTGTATAATTTTTGTCCCCTTTAGGAAATTCCCAAAAACTGTTTGATCCATTTCTGGAAATATATTTCCTCTTGCCATGTATGTCTTCATTTCTATAACAATTTTATTACCATTCATGTCCATATTGTTTTAATGGGAATCCATCTATTTTGCAGAAACTGATTTTCCATTGATTTAAAAAAAAAACAAAGATTGCTTCCTAAGCAGTCTTGAATGTATACTTTTCACACACTGTCTTGGTTTGCATTTATCCAGTTGGCATACATGTTGCATGTACATTGTCCCTGAACATGTTATGCTCACTCCTTAGGCTAGCCTATGCAATTGCTTGGTCATATTAGAATAATACTGACCATGTTGACATGACTTCATTTGAACAGGCATACACCATTTCTGACTAGCTCTTTCACACCTTTACATTATTGAACCATTTAAGCTTTGCATGCTATCTTGACCTGTCAAGATTTTACTACGTACACCAAAGTCTATACTGCATGTACTTCCTGCCATGTTGTACTTTGTCACTTTCTTGTAATATATGCATGCACCATTTTGTTATGTAGAGCCATTTTACATGCTGCCTTGAAACTTGAGTATATGAACATCTATACTGCTGCTTTGAAATGAACCATTGGCTAAGCTGAACCATGAAACTGCGCTTCCCAGTTTTTTCATAGTTAAACACCACTTTTTTTGAGTTGAAAAGTTATGGCGTGACTTAGCGCGACAACTGTTGTGCATGCTAATTTGATCTTGTCATTTGTATATTGACCCTTTCACTTGAAACTTTTTGTATATATGAGTTTGCATATGTGTACATCACCAATGCTCCACGCTGTTTCATATAATTATTGTTGTCCATGCTCATCAGATCATGTTTAGGTTATTTGATCACATTTCTTTGATCTATTGTGATGATTTGGCATCTTGATCATGCTCTGTCCATGATGCTTGTTCTTGAACCATACTGTTTGACTTTGGCTGTGTAGGACCATGAACTTGATGTTTTGTTGTCATACTTGTGGTGCACCATCACTTTCACTTGCACATGTACATTTGTGATATCATTTACACAATCATCTTGGCTATTGGAATTCCTGTGCACTTGCATAACATATGTGTATATACACACACTCGTGTGCATATACATGTATTGTGTACATGCAATTCTTTTTAAATCAGCAGACTGCTGCACCGTTTTGTGGCTGTTCAGAATCGGCTATTGGTTCTGATCAGCAAACCAGTGTAGTATGTTAAGGCTGATTGGTAGGTACTAGAAATATATACAAATCAGATCAAGTCATGAAAGATGATGAGAAACACACCAGAAATCCGAGGAAAATAAAATTTTAAAATTAAAATTTATATTCGCGTGTATACAGTTTTAGTTCTATTGCAGTGTACTCTGTGTGTGTTTCATGTGACAGGTAAGCAGAAGATGACTGGACTGACAGTGAGCTGTGAAGACAGAAGATAGTGAATGAAGTAGTGTCTATAAATGTGTCTGTATATGAATGCAAAAATGAAAATGTATGTATATATGATTTCTATAGACAAAGTGACTGTATGAGTGTTGTAGAGAGAATTGTACTGATATTTGTAATAAACACATTTTGTTTGAAATAAAATATTATTTTATTGTGTTCAAACGAATTTGTCTACCGTATTCAGTTTATATACAAGTACAATTTCATGTGAAGTGTTCAAATAGTGGAGTTATAAATAATTGTACTGTTTGAGTGTTTGAAATATAATATTCAATCTAAATACAATACTGGATGAATATATGAATGTTTGTATAGTCGTATTCTATTTAAATATAAATATTATATTCCTGTTTATGATATGTATATAAAACAGTACAACAACAAACACATTCAAAATAATATATATTCGTTTGTTATCATCAAACAAAAATCAAATAATTGTGTATACAACACTGTTATATACAACAACTGCCAAGTTCAGGAATAAATCTTCTTCGTCTTTAGGCTTTGATAGCATCGGTGGTGACTCCATGTGCTTGATTAACTCTTCGAAGGCTGCTTGGCATTCAGGAGTCCATTAGAAATCTTTCTTTCCTTGCTTCAAAGCATCGAAGAGTGGAATGCACCGATCTGTAGCCTTTGAGATAAATCGATTTAGCACAGCTACCTTCCTATTTAGGCTCTGAATCTCTTTCTTTGTCCTAGGAGCATGCATCTCTCGCAAGGCTATGACTTGAGAAGGATTTGCTTCAATGCTTCTAGCGTTGACTAAGTATCTAAGAAACTGTCCCGATGCAACTCCAAACGTGCATTTAAGAGGATTTAGCTTCATCCCATATTTTCTAAGGATATGAAACATTTCAGCTAAATTTTCTAGATGATCGTTGGCTTTCTTCGATTTTACTAGCATATCATCCACATAGACTTCCATCGATTTTCCAGTATGCGATTTGAAAATGTAATTTACAACGTGTTGGTATGTTTTTCCCGCGTTTTTTAGTCCGAATGGCATGACTTTGTAGCAATACAAGCCCCCATCTGTTATGAAACGTGTGCTCTCATCATGCAGCTTATACATCATTATCTGATTATATCCGGTGTAAGCGTCCATGAAGGATAAGAGTATGTGCCCTGCCATTGCATCAACGAGCTATTCAATTCTGCGTAGAGGAAAATACTAGTATAAAATATGCCTGTAGCATCGCCTTATTTGCTTCAGTTGCACTACAACAGAAGCAAATAGTGTCATTAGCTTCTGTTTTGTTAGAAACTGAAGCAACTGGGCCGAAGCAAACAATATTACCTGCTTCGGTTGTGCTTTAAACCGAAGCAAATAATATCATTTGCTTCAGTTGCATTAACAACCGAAGCATATGAATCGACACAAATAGTGTTATTTGCATCTGTTGTTCTTACAACCGATGCAGATAATGTTATTTCCATCAGTTTCTTAGAAACTGAAGCAAATGCACCGAAGAAAATCATGTTATTACATCGGAATTTCAAAAACTGAAGCAATTACAAATTATTTAGTTGGTGCAAATACACATATGAATAATCATAAATAACAACTCACATATGTCATTATTCATTACTTACTATAGGTAAATAATTTATAATTACTTGTTATTAAAATTAAATCAATAATTTTATAATATAATGGTTACTTTTAAATAATTAACAAACAATAGTTAATATTTATTAATTACACTTAATAATTAATATTAAATAATTGATAATGTATATTTAATCATTAATATTTAGCCTTCAATATATATTAGATAATTAGAAGTAATAATTAATAATTACTATTAAATAATCAATTATTGATAATTATACAATAACAATCAAGACTAATATTTAACCTTTAGTAATTAGTAATGAAATTTAATTCTTATGATGTCATATTTAGTATTTAACAAATGATTTTGAATAATCGATAATTAATAATGACTATTAAAACATTAATAATAATCAATATTCAGTAAGTAAGAAGAATATTTAGTAATTTGTAATTAATAAGAAAATAATAACAGTTGAGAAGTAACATTTAACTTTAAAAACTTTAAAATTTTATCGATTAATTATATGTTATTTTAATACCTAAATATTTTACTGAATTATTATTACAAATAATAACAATGTAAGCCTAATACTATAGAAATAATAAAAAATAAAGAAGAGCTTAAACAATTGTATATTATATCGTTATTTATAATTTATTAAAATGAATGAATATTAGTAAATAATTAATAATTGTTAATTATTTTAAATAATCGATAACTATTTATTATTTTTAGTAATTTATCATATTTAGTTATTAGTAATTACAAATTAACGATCCACATTTAATATTAATTTATAAGTAATATTTAATATCTAATAGTTATTAATTAATCATTTAATTAATTTATTAATTATTAATAATAACATGATAACTAAGATTGATATTTAATAAAAATAATAAAATTTTGTTCTTGTTGAATGTCATTTAGTATAAAATCATTTATTTCAATTATTTTTAAACAGAAAATGACTATTAAAAATATTAATAATAAAAATATTATCAATAATTCTGGAAAATATGTAATAGTCCATAATTAATTAAAAATATTAATAATTCAGAAATAATACTTAAAATTACAAATTTTAAAATTATCTAAAATTAATTGAAATTATTTACAAAAATATTAATAATTCAGAAATAACATTTAAAATTACTAATTTTAGAATTACCAAAAATTAACTAAAATCGTTAACATTCATTCTTTCCAATCATATGAAAAACCAAAGAAACATAAAATGGAAAAGGGGAACTTCCTAAAATTAAACTAGTATTTAAAACTTTGTGAACAAAAGCACAAAAATTATTAGTTAAATATTATCAACAAATAGTTTATAAATTATAATTGATAATTAATAATTTTTTATAATTTATTATTAACAAATACACTATATTAATCTAGATTAATATGTTAATTTATTATACATACATGCATAATTAATATAATAATATTTACTATTTCCTCTTAGCAAACTAATATAAATCGTTTTTAGGAGCTGTATCGATTTGCGAACAGTTTGTTTCTTAACGTGTGAAACAATGAATGGACAAATTAGCCAGTCCATATGAAATGGTATCCGACCCGATAACCAAACTATGCTAACCGTCTGATATCATAGTCGCCACACGCTTTTTCATTCCGATTTCTAGAACCCTAATAAAAGAAAGAATAATCATGGTAGATGTTTTCTTGAATCATTTTCCCCATTTTCTTCTGTCTACATTCTCATACCTATATTCGCCTCTCTCCTATGCCGAGTTCCTGAAGCAACCTCTATCCTCCACATCAGTCCTTCATTCTCTTAAATTTCCAAGTTGTCGAAAAACAGAACTATCTTACAAAGATGCGAAACTAGAGTAATTCGGAAGCTCTTTTCTACAATCGACTATTCTGTAGAGGTTTGTTGTTCAGGATTCTATTTCCAGATCTAAGGTTACATAAGGTTAGGTATGGTCGAGTCTGATAACTTTTCTATGTCTTCAATAGTGATTTGTAGTAGGCTTTCTTGGATATTTCTGATGTATTTAATCCCTTATTTGTTTATTATTGCATTGAGAACATAGAGAGTGATGATTTTATCAGCATGTGTGAAAGTTTATGCTAGATGTTGCAACTAGCGTCCTTGCAAATATTGCCTTGATTGTTTCGTGAGAAGACTAGTTTCTTCATCAATAACACAGTTCATCACTTTCCTCTGTAAGCCACTGATGGTTTGAGGTACAGAATTTGAAGTTTACCCCTCCAAGGATGGTTTTTCTTGTGATAGAACTGTAACCATTTGTTTTCACTTCATCATTTAAGGGTAATAAACTTTTATCCTCATTTTCTCCTTTATTCAAAAAAATATTTTCCCATATTACGTTATGTTTATAGATATTGAAGAATGTTAACATTAACATGGTATATAAATAATCATTTGAAGTCACACATAATTATGAAAGTCGATGACTAAGTTTGGATAGCTATGCCTTTTCTTTTGAGATTCTAGAGGATGCAAACTTGATCAATATATAATAATCACAATAATTCATGCAATAAAACAATTTATGATCAATATACTATTCTTTTTTGGTTGTTTTTCCTCTTATTTGGCTGTATATTTCCTCATTAGCATTTGTTGGAGTTTCTTAAGGCTACGTAGAGAGTGACGATTTCAGTAGTGATCTGTAGTAGGTTTGTTAACAACTAGCTTGATGTTGCAAGCTTATGCAGCATACTTTTTTAACAGCATATGTACAAGTATGCAACATATCTTTGTTAACATCATGTGTAAGCATGTGTGCTGTTAACCAATGAAATATGGCTCATGAGTACATAGCAAGGTTAGATCGTACTCATTGCATAGCATTAGGTCGTTAGTCCTTAGGTCAGTAAAAGATCTGTTCAAAATATACCATGGACCATTAAAGGCAATAGTCAATTGAGCCCCTAGGGTCATCCGCCTTTAATAGTTCGTTAGATTTCTTAGCCCATTCGGCATTTTTAGGTCATCCATATGTCTTTATGTTGCTCAGCTTTCTAATGTCCGCAAAAGCTCTTGGAACGCCAATCACACAAGTCTGTTAAAGCTTGCAGTGCACCCTGCTCCTAAGGTCGCCCAACTTTTAGCACACCCTGCCTTTTTTAGCTCGCCAAGTTCTTTTGCCTGTGCCACTTCGTATTAAGGCTGTTAGGTCACTCCGCTTTCTTTGGCCCGTTCCGCTGTAAGCTTCAAGGCTTTGGACCGCAAAAACTCTCCTCCAATACCTTTTAGCTTGCCCGATGACCTAAAGAGGGTTCATAATATTTAAAACTCTGCCACCTGATCCAAATCTCACATATAAATACCCCCTTCATTCCTGCATTAAAGGGGGTGGCATTTCATGACCTCGAAGGGCTGCCTAAATACTTCTTGAGCGTTCTAAAGTGATTTCCATGTCTCCAAACACCTTCAATTAAAGAACAAACGTGAAGTTTATCATGGAATCATCCACAAGCGGTCAAGCATCCTAGGAATTGAAGATTCTCCATCATTCTCTTTGCATATTGTGGAATTCATCTACTTCACTACCTACTAGTGTGCATAGATTTTAGTGAAGCTATTATGTAAAGAGCAATATGAATGTACTCTTATGTGATCCTTAGCTTGTAATCTTTGAATTGATAATGGAAGTTATTGTTAAAGTGGGCGTAGACTTTTCCTAAGGTTGAACCTCTATAAAATTTGTTCTTTTTACTTTTGTTGTGATTGTGGCCTCTCTTCATACCAATTAGTGATGTGCAATTTTTGCACTTTTGGTATTAAGATCTAATTTGGATTTTAACATTTGGTGCCCATTGTGGGGTCTGTTCGCAATTTTTCCTCTTATACTCCCTCTCAAGGTGAAGACATCGCATTGAAGTTCTAGACTACCTCCTTTTCTGAAATCATGGAAAAAATCTAAGAAGACCATAAAAAAAATGTTGGAAATACCGACAACATTGCTAATGATGAAACTCCACTTACCAACTATTTCAAAGTTGGTGAAAACTCGGTACCGGTGTGACTAAAAGTGAGCTGAATGCCGCTGTCGCCAACATGAATCAACGAATGGATGCTTCCACTAAAGTTATAATGGTGAAACTGGATGCCATCCTTAATGCTCGACCCCCCTCTGAAAGTCCATGTTGATCTCGAAGAAAATGGAAACTCGTCCGCGTCTGATCTTAACTACCACGAAAACATGGAGAATGACAATGTTCGGCTGAGTGACGAAGATGAAGCTAACGTTGAAAACTCGAAGCCAAAAATTAAAAATCATTAAGAGATGAAAGACCAAAAGGTTACCAATCCCGTCACAAGGTCACCTCCTCATCAGGAAGGAAAAAGACCTGAACTCTCTAACCATGATCGCATGCCTAGACGAACATTTGGTAAAAAGCTCAGCTTTGCGGAGCGTTATAACACTAAAGAGTACATCTCGGACATGATCGAACATATCATGAAGGAGAATCAAGCTGGCAATGGTGATGAAAGGCAATAGGACTTATCTCCTGATAGGACTCCATTCACTGAAAGAGTCCTTGAGGCAGAGAGTCCAAAGAAATTTAATCCTCTGACTTTGCCTCCATACAATAGCCTTGTTGATCCAAACTACTTTCTGTTCAATACGAATGTCATATGAGTGCAGCTAAGGTGACTGACGAGATGAGATGCACATACTTTCCTCTCTACTTATAAGGTGTTGCATCATTATGGTTCGCAAAGTTGTCACCTAAATTCATAGACCAATTCTCCGACTTGACCAAAAAATTCAAGGAGTAGTTCCGCTTGTATGCTACCAAAGCCAAGGATGCTATAACGCTTTCAGCAATGAAGCAAAATCGATAGGAATCTATTAAAGCTATTCTTAGTCGATTCAACGTCGCTTTGTCTGAAGTGAGAAATTCGGAACCTCGCATAATTCTCATGTCCTTAATCAGCGCTATAGATGAAAAAGGAGAATTTGGTAGATGGATTAAAATGAAAGAACCAAACACGTTTGAGATGTTCTATAAAAATGCCAAGGAGTTCAAGAGAGTCGACACTAATCCTATACCTCTACAGATTATTGATGCTAACCCGCTTCTTGAGGCTCCCAAAAATGTCGCTACCCAATACAGTCAGAAGAGTACTCAGGGGCATAAGCGCACCAATGATGGGAATGGCAACAAGGCTAATAAGAAGTCATGCCTTTTCAATTCATCGGAGCTAACACCTTTGAATTACACAACTGAGAATATCTATCTCGCAATAAAGAATTATGAAGAATATTCTGAGCCAAATCCGATAAGGATAAGCGACAAAGCAGCAAACTCTGGAAAGTTCTGTAGATTTCACAACCAACCAGGTCATAACACTAACGAGTTCCGACACCTGAAGAACCTCATCGAGGAGTTGACCAGGAAAAACAGGCTACAGTAGTATGTAAAGAATCTGCAGGCCTTGAATCCTTCAGCAACTCCCCAGGGGCAGGGGGCGTCAAATGATCAGTCTAGGCCAAGCAACGGAGCTACAGCTCAAACCAATCCAAGGCCAATCGTCAACTAACAAGTTTTGATGATGCTCCAATTTCAAATGGCTTAGAATAAGTGATCAACTTCGCCACCTCTTTACTTCATGCTCTATTTCCGGCTTAACTCATGCTTTACTTCGTGTTTTACTTTCTGTTATATTCAAAAACTTTATGTGAATAGTCTATAATAATCTGCAAGTGATGCACTGGACAATAGGTCTATGACCAAAAGCATACTGCTATGAATGAATTTCTTGCCTGCAAAATTATATGTCAAATCAAAACTTTCTTAAAAGATGATTTCGTATTCCAGGCCATCTGTCGAGTGCTTGTTCCCGTAACATTGCGACTCCAACAACACTAGTTCGAAAGCCAAATGCTATAAATGTCGATATGCATAAGTGCGATAGAAAAGCACTGCCTTGAAAAGTAAATGGGAAAGTCGTGAAGATCCAGACAACGAACAAGCGCTACGGCAAACAAACATGAGAGCTGTAGCTTTCATCGAAGGGGAAAATCCCTAAGTGAGAAGTTCACAACATCAGTTTCTAAAATAGAAGTAGCCCACCAAGTCGAATATTCGACAAAGAAACTGATAGATGCCCCGTGAAACGATATAACAGCCACTCAATTCACTTGCGTACCATCAGGAATCTCCCAATGTGAAAAGTATAATTCATTTGCGTAGCATATGAAAAAGTCAGATGTGAAGAATAATCAGTTCATTTGCGTAACATCTAGAATCTCTAGATGTGAAAAGTATAAATCATTTGCATAGCATCTGAAAAAGTCAGATGTGAAGAATGATCCGTTCACTTGCATAACATCTAGAATCTCTAGATGTGAAAAGTTTAATTCATTTGCGTAGCATCTGAAAAAGTCTGATGTAAAGAATGATCAGTTCACCTGAGTAACATCTGGAATCTCCAAATGTGAAAAGTATAATTCATTTGTGTATCATCTAAAAAATTCAGATGTGAAGAATGGTCAGTTCACTTGTGTAACATCTGGAATCTCCAGACGTGAAAAGTATAATTCATTTGCATAGCATCTGAAAAAAATCAGATTTAAAGACTGATCAGTTCACTTGCGTAACTTCTAAAATCTCCAGATGTGAAAAGTATAATTCATTTGCATAACATCTGAAAACAGATCAAATGTGAATAATGATCAATCTGTTTGTGTAATATTTAAAACCTCAAGTGGGAAAATTACTGAGCACCTAATTGATCATTAGCATCAGGAAACACCTGATCCGATAATGAAAAAACATCGGGGCTCTGACCAAAGTCCTCTTTTGGGGCACCCCTTCTCAATCTACTGGCGCTTGGGCAAGCCAGTGTAATTGGGCAATAAAAGTCTCCAATACACAAGCTAACCAAGTCAGATTGTAGATACGATTCGTACTAGACTAATTAACTTGAAATCACAAATGCGAGTTACTAAATTTATAATGCTTGAAACTCACAGTCGGCTTTAAATTGATTAGCTGACTTTAAACATTAATAAGAATTCGAATAAGAATACCGTGTTCGTGCAAATAATTTCTAATGAGTTCTAAACTATTGAATTAATGCAAACATTCTATTCTGTTCAAAGTAACGTTTGCTATAAGTCATAATGAATAATTAACTAATCCACTATCAATGGACGATCGACGGTGATGTATAAGTCCAATGTTGTGTAATCGCTCGTCCTCTTCTGTAAAACAGGTGGTGCGAAGCATGTTAGCTCAAAGTATGGTTCGTCACAGCAAGACAAAGAACCATCGCTAGATATTTTATGCAAAGATAAACGTACGACAAAGCTAAAATGAAAGCTTAAGGTACAACAAGCAAAACGCATTACCATCACCACATCACGAGTTCAACACATAAATTTTGGATGCAAAATAGCATAAAGTAGTAAGCGAGTGTCGGCACTCGCATATACAACCGGTCTAGAGCATAAGTGCATAAAAGAAAATAACTAAGGTTAAACAAGAGAGTTTCTGATTTCCATCACTAAGTCATTTCCCAACACGAGCAGTGGGGAAGGAGTAGTATCAGACGGCCTTGTTTTGTTCCCAAAAGTTGCTAATTCTGCAATGATTTCGTCCTGGGACTTGAGAGCCTGAATAAGCGCGGCTTTGTCCTTTTCTAAGGTAGTGATACATTCAACGTTCTCCCTGTTTAGCCTTTGGAGTTCACAAGAAAAAGTGTTCCAGGCACCCATCTTGCGCGCAGTATACCTTCCAACCACTTCAAAATGCTTCTCCACCCAATTACTAGTACCTACGAGTTGCGCCAATGTGTGATTCTTTAGAGTGTCCAGATCCTCAGGGACTTATCGTTTGTCAGATGGGTACATACTCAGGTCAAATTGATCAAAGTGCATCCCATCCAAACACTAACCCTTGAACTGCTTAACAAGTTCAGATCTACATGGCTCAGGAGCATAACAAGGCCTGTCTATGATTGCTTGAAGTTCAGCCAGAGTTGGGGCAATAGAAGTAGTCTAAGTATCAGGCACAGGAACGGTGTTTCCGAGTATTGTCCTCGCTTGAAGACCCTTCAATCCTTTTAGACATCCTACACAAATAATGGTGTTTGAAAGTAAATAACAGGCTAGAATGTAATGGGTTCAAGCATGATCAAGTAATATTAAAGCAAAACAACGGAATGAACAGAGATTACATGTCACAAGCATCTAGTGTGCATTAAGTACGAATCGAAAGTTTAAAGGCTTAAAGTAACTTGTTCAAAGCGTTTAGATCACTCCAACCAACCTTGAGTATTTGGGTCGTCATGTGTAGCTTCAGGCTCTAGGTCGTTTTGTGTAACCAGAAGCTTTAGGTCACAATAATAGTCCAGTTCCTTGGATCGTCTTTCTATCTTTAAGCCTTTAGGTCGTGAATGACCTAAAGCTTTGAGACTAAAACGACCCAAAGTTTTGGACTGAAATAACGACCTAAAGCCTTAAGTTATTATAGCGACTTAAATTAGGATCATGATCTAGGGCCTAAAGCGATTGTGTTGATCTAATTCAAGAGTATTACCTATGAGCTATTAAAGTACAACGATCCGAAACAATCAACAAAGGTGCTTCAAATTTTAAAGGAATGACAAGGCATAGTTTTGCAAATTAAGGTCGTTAATGAGCGATAAAATCATGCGAAATCGTTATTTTGGATTACTCATCATTTTTCAGTAAAGGCCATGATCAAATTACAAGAATTTGCACATGAAAATCAAGCCAAGACCATCACAAATGTACAAATTCAAAGTTATGTTCATGAAAGTCAAGATTATAGACAAGTAATCAGTTTAAATATCAACATTATCATCAAACATATGTATGAATCATGGCAAATTATAATTCCGCAGAATCCAAAGACTTTAGAACGAATCTGATTGCTGATGATGGGAAGTTTCAGATTTGATTGATCTTCGATTTGAGTTGAATTAGTTTGAGAGATTGGTTGGATTTGAGTTAATTCAATGATGCTGATGATCGGAGAACAATGGGGCTTGATCGACGCTTGAGGTGTGAGATGAATTTTGGCTCGGCTTCAGATGGCTGCCATTAATGAGTTTTTCGAGCAAAGATGAGAATTAAAAGAAAATGGTATCCTAAAGAGAAGATATAAAGGGAGATTAAGCAAATAGATCGAGTTTAAAAGGCCCACGATGATCTAAAACCAATATAGAGGCCAACGATCTAAGGAATTGTACAACCTCAAAGCCCAAAGCGACCTAGAGCATCATACAACCTAAGGCCTTACATGACCTTGCATTACATATGAGTAATAACAATCTAACACATGATAAAAATGTCTAAATTGAAGCTTGTATTATTTTCAATAAATACAAACTTCGAGGGGCAAACGTTAACCCATGAAATATGGCTCACGAGTACATAGAAAGGTTAGGTCGTACTCATTGCATAGCATTAAGTCGTTAGTCCTTAAGTCGAGAAAAGATCTGTTCAAAACATACCATAGACCGTTAAAGGCAATAGTTAACTGAACCCCTTGGGTCGTCCGTCTTTAATAGTTCGTTTGATTTCTTAGCCCGTTCGGCATTTTAGGTCATCCGGATCTCTTTAGGTTGCTCAGCTTCTTAAAGTCTGCAAAAGCTCTTGGAACGCCAAGCACACAAGTCCGTTAAAGCTTGCAATGCACCCTGCTCCTAAGGTCGCCTAGCTTTTAGCACGCTCCGCCTTTTTTAGCTCCCCAAGTTCTTTTTCCCGCGCAGCTTCATATTAAGGCTGTTAGGTCGCTCCGCTTTCGTTGGCTCGTTCCGCCGTAAGCTTCAAGGCTTTAGACCGCAAAAACTCTCCTCCAGTACCTTTTAGCTCGCCCGATGACCTAAAGAAGGTTCAGAATATTTACAACTCTGCCACCTGGTCCGATTCTCACCTATAAATACCCCCTCATTTCATTAAAGGGGGAGGTATTTCATGACCCCAAAGGGCTGCCTAAATATTTCTTGAGCATTCTTAAGTGATTTCCATCTCTCCAACATCTTCAATTAAAGATCAAACGTGAAGTTTATCATGGAATCAACCATAAGTGGTCAAGCATCCTAGGAATTGAAGATTCTCCATCGTTCTCTTTGCATATTGTGGAATTCATCTACTTCACTACCAACTAGTTTACATAGATTTGAGTGAAGCTATTATATAAGGAGCAATATGAATGTACTCTTGTGTGATCCTCATCTTGTAATCTTTGAATTGATAATGGAAGTTGCCATTAAAGTGGACGTAGACCTTTCCTAAGGTCGAACCACTATAAAATTTGTGTCTTTTTACTTTTGTTGTGATTGTGGCCTCTCTTTATACCTATTGGTGAAGTGCAATTTTTGCACCTTTGGTGTTAGATCTAATTTGGATTTTAACATGTGAAAACTTGCAACATCAAGCAAATTCACTCAAATGTTTCAAATTTTAAACATCAAATGTTCTGGCTTAAAAATTCGATCCATCTTATCAATCTTTAATGAAACTTATTGTTTCATTTTTTTCTGGTATCACTCATGTATTTTTTATTTCTAGCAAAAAAATATTTAGGGATCTAAGTAGTTTATAGTTAATGGATTATAATGATACAATCAACTTTAGTATAAATATAAATCCAAAGCTTTATCTATATAGGTTTTCTATAGTTATTCTGGTGATGCTACCAGAAATCGGAATTTGTTGATTCTGAATTGTCCTATAGATAAAGAATTGTACAAAGAAAGTAATGCAATAAAGAAAAAGAGTGAAAATAATAAAATTTTTGGTTATCAAACAATTAATTAGTTCACTGATTATTTTATCTACTTATATTTGTATATGTGCTGACATGGTTTATTTAAATTTACATTAAATATTGGTAGTTTGAAATATTAACCCTTGTAATTTTTTATTTCTAATCCTCTAAATTTTAATTTATAACTGATAGAACTGTATATGATGATTGGGAAATTTTTGTGCAAAGGGTACAATAATAGGATATCTTTTGTACCAAAATATTACAAAATAGATTCACTTGGAAAATATAACCTTTATATTTGCTGAATACACTCATAATAGGTGATCTAATTCCATTATTTTAAATATATATGTGAGTTTGAATTAATATTTTGATTCGATTATTTTTATAATTACATGAATAAAATAAAACCTTATTGCGACAACTGATTTTTTATGTATTGTTTCACATGTAAGTTTTACATCAATGGAAATGATTCAACGACAAATCCAAAAAATAATAAAAAGGTTCTTGGACCCAAACAAGGTAAAATAAAGTATAAAATGAAAAACTGGAAAGAGTAGTGAAGTTTTAGCCATATATTCCACTAGATACAGTAACATATCCACATGTTAACAACAAGTTTCCCATTAACAGCAGTGGTTTAGCCACTTTAAATTTGCTGAATCTATTAATGATTCAAAGCTTAATTAATATTAGTTTTTTTTTCTTTTTAGGAGTAATGGAACACATTACATGACGCATAGCCTATGGATATGATATGCCAACGTGAAGGAATTAACAATGAAGGCTTGATCTTCTCATTCACGATACCAAACATTTATATGTTTACATACAGGAATATTCCCTAGAATCAAGGATATTCTAGAAAATAAGGAAACAACTACCAATTACATCAATTATGCCTAATTACAAGATATTTACCAAAAGATTATATTCCAATCAAATATTCCCAAAAGATATTCTAGGGAATATTCTAATCAAATATTATATTCTAATCAAATATTCCAATCAAATTATCATATTCCCGTAATACACTCCCTCAAGTTGGAGCATGAGGATCATGAATGCCCAACTTGGAGAGTAAATTATCAAACTGCATTTTACCAAGCGCCTTAGTAAAAATGTCTGCCAATTGAGAAGATGTAGAGACATGAGATGGAGAAATGAGGCCTTCGTTGATTGCATCCCGAACAAAGTGACAGTCAACTTCTATGTGCTTCGTTCTTTCATGAAAAACAGGATTCTTCGCAATATGCAAAGCGGATTGACTATCACAAAACAACTTAATTGCCTTTGGATGATTCACACCTAAACTCAACAACAAGCCTTTTAACCATTTTAACTCACAAGTGATGGCTGCCATAGACCTGTATTCGGCTTCAGCCAAGGACCTGGAGACTGTATGTTGTTTCTTTGTCTTCCAAGACACAGGAGATTTACCAAGAAACACGAGCCAACCCGTAAGAGAGCGTTGAGTGAGTGGACATGCTGCCCAATCCGAATCACACCAACCCTGTAGAGTTAAATCACAATTTGCACTCAAAAGGATGCCTTGACCTGGTGTCCCTTTCAAATATCGAACGACCCTTAAGGCTGCCTCCCAATGCTCAGTTCTGGGTTCCTGCATGAACTTAGACAAGATATGAACAGAATATGCCAAATCCGGACGAGTAACCGCAAGATATATCAATCGACCAACAAGCCTGCAATATGATTCCAGATCTTTAAGTAAATCTCCACTGGCTAAGCCAAGCTTATGATTTTGTTCAATGGGAAATCCACTTGGCTCTGCTCCTAACAATCCTGCTTCAGAAACAATATCCAGAGTATATTTCCTTTGACATAAAAACAACCCTGCAGAACTTCTAGCAACCTCTATCCCCAGAAAATATTTCAAAGGACCCAAGTCCTTCATTTTAAAACAGTCACTAAGATAAGGCTTGAAAGTACACAAAGCAGCGGAATCATTCCCAGAAATAACAATATCATCAACATAGACTAAGACATTAATCTGTATACCTGTCTTAATATATGTAAATAAAGAGTAATCAGAGTAAGATTGAAGAAAGCCATACTCTTTCAAGGCTGTGACTAACTTTGCAAACCAACATCTGGGAGCTTGTTTTAATCCATACAAGGAATTTCGCAGTCTGCAAACCATATTAGGATCAGAGCACTCAAATCCGGGAGGCAATTTCATGTAGACTTCTTCATCAAGATCACCGTGCAAGAAGGCATTGCGAACATCCATTTGATGAAGTTTCCAGTTCTTAGATGCAGCAATTGCTAAAAAAAGTGCGAACAGTAGTCATTTTAGCAACTGGAGCAAAAGTTTCAGTGTAATCAATACCTGCTTGCTGATGATTCCCAAGTACAACCAGTCTGGATTTCAGTCTTTCAATATCACCATTGGACAAAAAATTTGTCCTGTAAACCCATTGACTGCCAAGAGCCCTTTTTCCAGGTGGAAGTGGCTCCAAGGTCCATGTGCCATTGTTTTCAAGAGCTCGTATTTCTTCCTGCATTGACTGTCTCCAACCCTCATATTTCATCGCCTCCTTAAATGATTTAGGATCATTGTTACCAACTATAGCTGCAACAAACTTTCGGTAATTTACAGAAAAATTATCACAATGTATATAATGTGCAAGAGGATACGGAGTACCTGAAGGATGATCAGAAACGGAAGTCGGGAGAGATGGACTATTAGCAAAAACAGTGTGGGTAACATGATCACGAAGCTTAACTGATGGATATTTGGTACGAAATCCACGGCCCATATTTTCGGTGGTCTGATTTGTGTTGTCGGGAGCCTCAACTTGCTGCTGTTCTTCGCTGCCAGCATCAATGTGCGTGGCTGGTGCTGTGGTCTGGGGTGGACCGCTGGTAATTGAGGGCTGCAAATTCCCGTGGCTAGGCTGCTCATGCCTCATTGATTCCCCCCTTGATCATGACTGTATCTCTACACCACAATCCTCATCACATACACTCAATTCCGCAAAGTCTTCATGTATTTCACCCACATAATCCACATTAGACTCAATATTCACATCATCGGGAGAGCCAAAAGGGAACACATCTTCAATAAATTTGACATCTCTAGAAACAAAAAACTCTGTTGCATCTAAATCATACACTCTCCAACCTTTTCGCCCGAATGGATACCCCACAAACACGCATTTCCTACTCTTACTAGCAAACTTGTCCCCTTGTGTTTTCTGATTATGTGCAAAGCAAAGACATCCAAATGTGCGTATAGCATCAAAATTGGGTAATTTATTGAAAATGATTTCAAAAGGTGTTTTATTTTGTAGGATAGGAGTTGGTGTACGGTTGATGAGATGGGATGCTGCAAGGACACATTCTCCCCAAAAATAAATAGGCAAATTGGCTTGAAAACGCAATGCTCTCGCCACACTCAAAATGTGTTTATGTTTCCTTTCAACCCTCCCGTTTTGTTGAGGTGTACCAACACAAGAAGATTGAAAAATTATACCAGTGGCACGAAAAAAATCAAACAAACATTTAAATTCAGTACCGTTATCACTTTGCACAATCTTAATCTTTTGACCAAATTGTCTATCAACCATAGCCACAAAAGTCATAAACATATGAAAAACTTCTGTTTTATCCACCATCAAATAAAGCCATACAGCTCTTGAAAAATCATCCACGATAGTCAAAAAATAACGAGCACGACATGAGGACTCATGTCTATATGGACCCCACAAATCACAATGAACTTTTTCAAAAATTCTAGAACTATTATTATTACTCAAAGGAAATTTGTTTCTATGATGCTTAGCTCGAAAACACACTTCGCATCCTTTATTCAAACTATTCTTAGACCTACTAACAGGGGGTAGTAACTTAACTACTTTCTCAGAAGGATGTCCCATTCGCCTATGCCACAATTCCACATCAGATGGAGCATCAATTGCAGACACCACCTCTGGTTTGCTGAAGTAGTATAGTCCATCCCGCCTAACTCCCATTCGAATCAGAGCCTTCATTTGGTCCTGTATCAAACACACATCAGAATTAAATGTGACAATTGATTGTAAATTATCATTTAGTTGCGAAACCGAAAGTAAATTACAACTTAAGTTAGGAACATAAAGAACGTGATTCAGAGTGATCATATCTGACAAATAAACTGATCCCTCCATAGATGCAATAACAGTGTCCCTATTAGGTAAACCAACAGGACAATTCAATTGTTTAATGTCAAACAACCAAGATTTTTCTCCAGTTACATGATGAGTTGCTCATGTATCAATGATCCAAGAAGTATTATCAAACTTACCACTTAAGCGATTTTCCGGTATATTAGAATTACCAAAAAATCCCATGATAGTTTTCCATTGTTCTTCTGTAAAAACTTGATCATGTGAAAGCGAAGGAGTGGTGGAGTTTGATGTCGGAAAAGATGAAGAAGAGCTGCTGCCGGCTGCTGCATTTGCACGCGCCACCCCACGGCCTTGACCAGTCGTGGTGGATTTCCTTCCTCGATCTCCCGGAGTGTATCCTTCAGGGTACCCATTAAGTTCATAGCAGCGACTAACATTGTGTCCTTTCTTTTTGCAATGAGTACACACCTGTAAAGCATAACAATCACCAACCACATGACCCGGCTTCTTGCAATAGCTACACACAGGTTTATCTGAGGCCTGCTTATCATTAGAACCACGGCCCCTCCCTGCTGCCGCACGAACAGCAAATCCAACAGCAGAAGAAGAATCGTCTTGAACACGATTGAAGCCACGAACAAGCTCCTCTTGAGACACTTGTTGATATGCTTTGTTTAAAGATGGCAAGGGGTCTTGAGCAAGTATATTAGACCTAATCTCGGGATCTATCGTATTCATGAGCCATGATACGAGCATACAATGGACGACAATCCAATCCTCCTTTGTCGCAGGAGGTACAACATCCACAATCGTACCATCAAGAAAACCAAACTTGCGACGATAGGAGAGAGCAACTTTAATGGCATGTGACCAAGAATCAAAATTATCAAGTTTCAATCTAATAGGTGTTATGAAATCCCCCGGCTTATCATGTGCGCCGAGGTAAAACGGGTTATTGATTTCGATTTTTGATGGTGGCGGTGGTGGAGCATCGTTATCGCCGGCCATGCTCTGATACCATGAAGGAATTAACAATGAAGGCTTGATCTTCTCATTCACAATACCAAGCATTTATATGTTTACATACAGGAATATTCCCTAGAATCAAGGATATTCTAGAAAATAAGGAAACAACTACCAATTACATCAATTATGCCTAATTACAAGATATTTACCAAAAGATTATATTCCAATCAAATATTCCCAAAAGATATTCTGGGGAATATTCTAATCAAATATTATATTCCAATCAAATATTCCAATCAAATTATCATATTCCCGTAATACAACGATAACATTTGCTAACCATGTTGCAACGGGTGCCTTACAAGCACAAGTTAGTCACCATTTATTTTTATTTGCATGTGTTATTATTTTTGTTATTAATTTTTGTATTTCATTGTTATTTCATACCCGCTGTTCTTTGAACATTGTAATTAGTAATAAAATACTTTGCATTGACAACCATTACTGCTTTGCTCTAGTAACAATCTAATTACAGATTTCCTTAAATTCTACAAAACTGTCCATAATTAGTTAATCATAATATTTGACAAATCTTTATGTATTTTTCATGATTTATGAACACTTGTACATTTCATCCAGGTGAAGTTCTTTGGTTTTATTGTACTAAACAATATCGATGTACGTAAGTTATATATATATATATACATATATATATATATATATATAACCTACAGATAACTTACATCAGCTGATGTAAAATTATAAAAACTAATGTTGATGTTATTTTGATATATTAGCGTCTGTTTTGCCAAATTAAACCAGTTTATAAGATATTACACTTGTTGTTATGTGCCAAAAAACTGAGAATTAATGCCATAGTTAAAAAACTCAAAATGATAGTTTAGTCATAGCCATTTCAGTTTAAATCTACCAACTATAAATAGACTGATGAGCAATGATGATTTTGACAAATTAATGTACAAAATTAACAACCTGCATTAACTATGGAATTTGGTTATATTACAAATACAACTTCAGTTTGCATGGTTGACTGAAATTTACGATTTTCTTCTGTAGAATAACTGATTGTTTTTTGCTGCAGGAATGATGAGTAACGTTACTGCAAGAGTGCTGATGCCACACTGTAAAATGTGAAGATGCCTGTCTGTTTTGACTATGTTTTTATTATCTTTTGTTGTTGTAAAATTTTCTTGGCCTTGGTCTTGATTAAGATTTTCTTTTTATGTAAAATGTGAAGGTCCCTGGTATTTCATTGTTCAGAATACGTGTGTATATGTATGGGTATTTTGAAAAAACATCAAGTAATTTGAGTATCATTTTTCGTGTATTAGATGCTTACCTTTGTGTTATTATAACAACTCGGAAAATCAGAACCAATTTAAATTTTTTTTTTTGCAATTCTAGTGAATTTTGAATATTTAGAATGAATTATTTTAAATAATAACAACGAAAAATTTATTTTCGACGAAGTTAAAATGGATAAATTTATTTTAATTATAATTTGAGCCTAAAATGGTGCAGCAGTTTGAAAATTCGATTTCGAATTTCAAATGAATGTACATGATTCAAAATAAATCGGATTTGAGCGAAACAAGAAATATTCAAATCTGTTTAGCTATGTCTTTCTAAGGATGTAAGAAACTAAGATTTCGTTTTAAAAGTTGAGAGTTACGTCCAGTTTAAAATTCAGAAAAGTCGCCGTGGAATTTATATATATTTAAATATATATATAATGGCCTTTAAAATAGCTGTTTTGCAAACGACCTCAGTTTTCGACGAAACCACTTTTGTTGGATCCGGGATGTCAAATTATTGCTAGATTCCAAAATTCACAATTTTTGGGATTAATATGTGAGCGTGGCAAAAGAAAATGAGACGACCCGAACTTCCCCGTGAAGGAAAGCACGGATAGAATTGAGTACAAGACGAATCAGAACGCAAACGGAAGAACATTTCATTGTTATTACAACAATTCCATCAGACATAAGAATATACAGAGTATAAATGAATAAATTACATTCGATAATTATCATAGATTACAATAAATTACATAGCAGCGGAAAAATATACAAAACATAACTGAAAGTGATACGCGGATACAGAGCTTTCCGAGCATCGTTCCAGCTGTAAATCAGGACCCTGTGGATATAAATCTGCAAAACCGAAACTACTAGCTTCCCGTGTGGAAAATAGGGGCACCGAGAGTTTAGGTTAAAACAATAAACTCCAGGTCAGTCATGTGACAGGTGTGAGAACTAAAACAGTTATTTAAAACTTTACTTTAAAATAGGGTAATTCAAGGGACCACGCCGTATAACACGGAACAGGTTTCCTCCCAAGAATACTAGTGCATATAACAAAACAACGCAATGCTCTTCGGAAAAATGAAGCTATTATAAGACCCAGGTCCCATCACACAATGCAACGCAAGCCGGAGGATAGGGTTTTCCCTTATAATAGCCAAACATGCTTGGTACGTTTAAAACGAATCATTTGATACTATTATAAGTGTATAGTGTCAAAACAATTTTCAATCATAAATATCATTCATAGGCGGCATGGGTACCATCTATCATGTCGCCATACTAGTTCTACAATTAAAACCGCAATATCACGTATTGGAAATTGGATTCCATCATGAGTCGAGGCAAGGGGCAAGCTCCTCTCCGATTTGAGACACTCTAGCAAATGTCTCAGGACCCCACTATGATCCTTGGAATCGGTTGGGCCGGTCCTCACCTAACTTTGGAGGATTAGTTATTCCTGAACGCACGTTTGCCGGTCCTAACTGACCTATATCCGAGGCGCCTCACATTCCAATATCCACACAGGTAAAAAGTATATAAATGTCAGGGCTGGTAGGTCACTGACATCACCCATAGCTAGAAAGAAACGTCGTGTTCTCCCAACGGTCCGTATCCCGTTTTTGACTCATACCGAGGTGTGAGGCTCGTGAATTCACGTTATACACAAAGCTACGTCACACAGACCATGCTTTGATAATCAACCACAAGACTTTGCTTTCCAACAGAAGCCTTGATCAATTGCCACTTACGCGTGCCACACTGGCAATTCACTCCATGCCACTGATGTCCATCGCTATACAACCTCTGAGCTCGTACGTCTCAGAGAAGGGCGTTAAGCAAGAGAATAAATTCTCTACCGCCAAACAGATGTATATTTAATAGAGATCAATCAACACAGAATAAAATCCAATGTCATACACACAATCCATTTACAAGTTCGTTCTGGGTCTGAACGAAACCGGAGGCACTTTCCTCGCATATCCATCCATCTCCAAGTACGTTTGGACGATCACCAACTGATTCCCTCATCTTAGGTGTACAGCCCAATCAAGATCATCAGTAATCACCCAAACGATGTGA
Source organism: Allium sativum (assembly GCA_030737875.1). Taxonomy (NCBI): domain Eukaryota; kingdom Viridiplantae; phylum Streptophyta; class Magnoliopsida; order Asparagales; family Amaryllidaceae; genus Allium; species Allium sativum. The sequence goes on from CM060909.1 coordinate 361,594,915, forward strand.
AGACTTCCGGTCTTCAACCACCGTCTTCATCTTTGACATATCGTCGAATCGGTTATTCAGAATGGGTATAAACCCGGCCTTTCTGAATAACCCACGTATATGATAAACAAATGTTACACAAACACAACATACGCCTCATTCTAGTTCGGAATATTCTTTTATTCACAAAATCACATTCTTAGGGAAAGGTTCCCATTAATTTTATCAAAGATAAATTCTTCTAAATTTATTCTTTAATCTTCCTTTGGATATCATATCAAACCATATTATGGTTTTCCAAACTAGTCGGGATTAGCGAACCACACCGAAGTAATTATTTATTTTATTTCCCAATCCCAACCTATTCATCCCATGGAGCAAAACTGGTAATACTCCATATCTAACACCACGGTGTTATCGGTAAAATTAATTACCATTTCACGTTCAAATCTAATTAAAGATTTAACTATCGCTTTGGAGAAAAACCGGTGGTACTCCATTCTCGATCACCTTTCAGATTTGATAATTTAAATTATCAATTCACATTTCAATCTAATTAAAGATTCATTAAAAATCCACTTAGTTTTAATCTTCTCAAAAATCAATATCATGCCTTTAACTAGGTTAAAGAACCAATGTCATTTAAAACACGATTCACGATAAACCCAAAATCACACTCTATTATTAATCGGGTTAAAGAACAGGTGTTGTTCAAAACCCCGCTCACGATAAACCCAAAAACCAATTCAAATTCAATTCCAATTAAATATTATTTAATTGATACACTTCATTAAATCTAAATAGAAAGATCTAATCTTTTCTCTATTGAGCTTAAGAATAGTGTTAATGAAGACACCATTCACGACAAACCCAAATCACATTTGATATTAAATACAAGACTCTGAATAGAAAAAATATCGGCTTATATTCAATATCAAATTCTACGACCAACAAATATCGTATTGGAAATAACGATATAAATATATCTTTCAAATTCCCATAACAATATCTGTATAATCACGAAATCCAACATCGAAAAATTACGAAGATAATTTCGATTCAAATCCATTTCCAATTCACGTATTGGAATTCTGATTATTTTTAAAACCACTTTAAATTCAATTTATATATTTCAAAAATAAATTGATTTTAATTCTGGTTCAAAACTAGTTCTTTTCGATAAAAATCTATTTTTCTCTTTTCATATATGGAGTTTTCAATCCCAGTTCTTTCCAATTCACATATTATGATTTTACACAAATTATTGACATTTTTAATAATTTTATCAAGGCCCGTACAGTCGATTTCCATCAACGGCCATCGAACTGCACTTATAGCGACCATTTCCAAATTTGATTTGGACGTAATTCCAAATCCAACCGTTAGATTTCAAATTTCAAATATTCATTGGAAAGCTCTTCTCGATACAAACCCAACGGTTCCGGTTTCAGGAGAATCCGACGGTCGGATCTCCCGCAACGTCAATTCGAAGTCAATGGTCGAAATTCACGAACTACCGCAGCGCGGCGCGCTCTATTCGGGCCATTATATATATAATATATATAATATATATATTTCGTCGATTTCCTTTTAAAACGTATTTTATAAATCGTTTTAAATTCGTTTTCAAAACAAATTCAACTTCATATTCAATTTCAAATCAAAATTGAATATTTCATATCATTACTATATAAATGATAATATTTTCAAAACGTTATATTTTGAAATCACTTCTTTTTCTATATTCATTATAAAAACGAATAAAATCGATATAAATATCGCTCACGTCAAAATGGCGCATCTCTAATCAACACGGTTTCATATATTTCAATAAATTCGTTATTCTATTAAACAAATGAATATTTCTTCTATTCCACACATGAATATATATTTCTTTCAACACATGAATATTCTCAACACATAAGCACTGTCAACACATGACTATTTATTCTATTCAACACATGAATTTTCTTTTATATTATTCTTTATTTCCCAATTGGAATGAGGCCCAATCAATCACCATATAAAGTTAATTATATGGATTCCATACAACACATGCATATAGATAGCAACGATAAATAATCAACCATCATCCAACGTGCACTACATAACTGCATAAGCATTAAATATAGATATCTAACGCTTATAACAGTCTGTCAATCAATCGATCGACATACTATTAAATAATTGGGATTAGTGTACACCAAATATCATCCCAACACCCGTGTGGGGTTTCAAATCGACAAACACAGATTTTTATTGGTGCAGTTGGGCGATGTGTAAAATTTATCATCACAATCAATATCCTTCAAATAGGTATACATAAACAAACCGTCCGGTTTGTAAATGAATATTTATTTATTCACATTCACGTTAAAAAATATATTTTTAACGATAATTAATTTATTCCAACCATCAACATTTTATTATCGATTTCACATCAACATCACAACAAATTTCACAACACATCAAACAAGCATACAAGCCGTCCATGGTCTGTGGACGACGGGTGTCGGGTGCTGCTAAGCACCGTCTGCATCCTAGTATATAATTTTAACTAGAAAAGAAGATTTAGAGTGAGAAGTTCTCACCAGCTAGCTAAACCAACTTCGTGACTCTTCCTATGTAGAAATCTTCGTCATTCCCGCCTTTTGTCACTTTCGTCGTCTTTAGCCACTACATATATAAAAATCACCTTTTTATATTGTTGCTATGTATATAAAAATCACATTTTTATGCTACTACTATATAGATAAAAATTCCATTTTTATACCGCTGTTCATATAGTAAAGATCAAATCTTTACTATCTATATAATATAAAAATCGTATTTTTATTATCTCTACTATATAAAAATCATATTTTTATACTTTCTATAATATAAAAATCATATTTTTATTCTATCTATAATATAAAAATCATATTTTTATTCTTCATTCTTCAAAAACCATAGAAGCTTTAAAACGGAGAAAACTCACATTTTTTTATAATGCCCGGATTCGCTGTTCTGGTTCCAGAATTTGCAAACGAGCTTCAATCTTCACACCATCTTTTTTTTCTAGCTTAAACGCGCCATTCCGGAAAACTTTCGCCTAAGAGACTTTTTGACAAAAATGCGCCAATTCGCCAGAATTCGCGAAAGTATACGATTTTTTCAGCTTTTGAATAGCAGATTTTGAACGCGTTTTCCGAGCAGCTCCGAACTCCAAAACATGACTTCCATATAGCCAAATCGAAGAGAATTTCGCGCTCTACAACTTTGGTCTAGAGGGACTTTGGCCAGAAATGCAGCGTTTGAGAGATATAGGCCAAAACAGTCCGGGGTGTTTTGTGCAAAACGGGAATTTTGGTGAAAATGAGTTTCTTTGTGTAGCGGGTCCCATGGCCGGAGTTGGGTGGCCAGTGGGCGGTGGCAGGCCTGATGGACGTGGGGGAGGGTGTTAAGAGCGGTGGTGGGGCCCGTGGTGGCCGCGGTGGTGGTGGTTGGTGATTTGGGGGTTTAAGGTTCATGAAAAAGGAGAGAGGAGGAGGAGGAAGAGGAGGAGGAGGGGGTGCGGGCGGCCGGAGGTGGGCGGTGGAGGCCGATGGTGGCGCTGGTGTAGGAGGGCAGCGGTATGGTGGAGCGGTGACCATTAAAGAGGGAAAATGCAAAAAGAGGAAGAGGAAGAAAGTGAGAAACAAAAGGAAGGAAAAGTGATTATATGCTAGTTTCTCGCGTATCGCCTGAATGCTAATGATCTCCAATCGCCGCGGATTTCGGACACGAGATAGTAGACGTGAAGACGAGTCCAACGAAACAAGTTTCGTCGAATTCCGAGTTCGTTTGACCGTCCGTTAAAACTCTCAAAAATGCTCAGATAAGCTCTAAAAATGCGATTTTGGTGCACCATTTCTTCTTGCACGCTCAAATGCTAACTCAAAAAATCAAGTCCTCTTGGATTTAACCATTATTAGACGATACGGATCCAGAAAAAAAAGTAGAATCGAATTCCGAGGTCGTATCAATAATATTCCTTTGTAAAATGACTGCCCGCTTTTGAACAAATAGTTTTGCTTCGCACGACCACATACAGACTCCGTTCGACGCGCACTTTGGAACTCAACAATAATTTGTCATTGTGGATCCATAAAAATTTATCTCGTCGAATTCTGAGCTCGTATGTAAAATTTCACTTTTTAAGGGCTATGTTTTGCTAACCGAAAAGCTCCTGCCAATTGCCACTATTCTGGATATCGGAATATATCGAAGCTTATACTTTTCGGAGTTCTAAATGGCATTTTGAACTCAATGGAATGGTTTCGAGTCCAAATTCATCCGTATGCAAAATTTGACTTTTTGGACCATGCATAATTTACATAGCGACTATGCTGAATTTTCAACTGGGCATAACTTTTGATTCCCGCTATGAAATTTCGATTTTTCAGATTCATTGGAAAGATATTCTCAACTAGATTCTAATATTTTTGGTTTTGCCAAAATCCGGTTTATTTTGAACCCTGTACATTCATTTGAAGTTTGAAATCGAATTATCGAACTACCGCGCCATTTTCAATTCCTTTTATAATTATAAATAAATATTTATATTCTAACGACGATCTATATAAATATACACGTTCTAATTCTATTCAAAATAAATTTCTCGTCGTTATTATTTAAAATAATTCATTTTAAATATTCAAAATTCATTAAAATTGCCAAAATAAAAATTTTAAATTGGCTCAGAATTTCTGGGTTGTTACAGAAAACATGTTTTTGTCAGTTTCAGTCAATTTGGATTGGCCAGAAAATGGCCACTTTTCAAACGGTCTTCAAATTCAATGAAATTTGTTTTGTTAAGACCGTATCGCCAAAACATAGTCAGATTTATTTTTCTGGAATTTTTAAAGTCAGTATGTGGTCCCGATAAATTAAAATATACGTTTAATTAAATATATACTGATTTATATTTTAATTTTGAACGAACACTGATCGTAACAGTCGAATTGGCTTACGGGACATATCACATTGTGTCCGGAATGAGGGTATTTCGCTAGGGGCGACAGTCGTTAGGTTTGATTTGGAGTTCAGTTGAGAAATTTCACAACAACGAATTTAATTGAATTAATTATTAATTTTAAACCCTATAAATACCCTAAATTCTCGGCTAACCCTAATTCCCAAATCGAGCAGGCATCTTCTTTTGAATAGCCGATATCCTCCCTCTTTTGATCGTTAACCTCTCCTAACACCCTTTGAATTTCGATCCGACCTCGGCACCAAAATTATAGAGAGCTCCAAGCTCCTTCAATCCGTATGGGTATGATCCACTATCTCGAAGTGTGGAGCTCGAATTGTTGTGTAACACCCCACATCCGTTAGTGTCACTCACAAAGGGAATGCACTAAGTTCTGTGGAGCATTTAGGGTAAAAGATGCAGATAAATTACAAGACAGACAAAAATTACAACAGCGGAAAATAAAACTTTGCTTTATTGATAAAATAGTTTGTACAACGATTTCTTTATAATATCAGAGTATCATCTGTCTTACAAAATAAAGAAGCCTAAAACAACATTTATATTCCCCAATGTAGCAAGAGCCAGCCATAGCATCTGAAAAGAGAATCCAAGCAAAACTTCGACAAATCTTCAAGTTGGGCAAGAGTGACAGTCCAACTTAACCTGAGCTATACTATTCCCTCCTTTACTACCTGGGGGGGGGGGGGGAACGGAAGAAAAGAAGACGAAAGAAAAACAGAGTCAGACATAAAGCCTGAGTAAGTTCTGTAACTTCTAGCATGTGAACATGGAAAAACAAAACGACATGAATTAACTGAATACAAGATAACACCATGACGATAGGGTCAGCAAGATTAGACAAGATAATCACAAGATATGCTAAGATAAGATAAACTGGATATGCTCTAATACTTTCGCCGCTTCGCTATTTCCTTGTTATACTGGTTTCTATATCTCTGCATGTAACAACCCGAAAATCTGGGCCAGTTTAAAATTTTTATTTTGGCAATTTTAGCGAATTTTGAATATTTAAAATAGATTATTTTAAATAATATGGACGAGAAAATTTATTTTGAATATAATTCGAACGTATATATTATACACGTCGTCGTTAGAATATAAATAATTATATGTAATTATAAATAGAATTGAAAATGGCGCGGTAGTTCGATAATCCGATTTCAAATTTCAATTGAATGTACCGGGTGCAAAACAATCCGGATTTTAGTGAAACCAAAAACATTAGGATCTAATTGATAATATCTTTCTAACGAATCCGAATAATCAAGATTTCATAGCGGGAATCAAAAGATATGTCCAGTTGAAAATTCTGAATAGTCGCTATGGAATTCAGGCCCTTAAAAATAGACATTTTGCAAACGACCTCGGATTTCGACGAAACCACTTTTGTTGGGTCCGTGATGTAAAATTATTGCTAGATTCCAAATTTCATAATTTTTCGAATCAATATGTGAGCGTGGCAGAGGAAAACGCGTTTGACCGGTTTTAGTTGATTTTAATCGACTGGAAAATGGCCATTTTTCTAACGGCCTCAGAATTCAACGAAACTAGTTTTGTTAGGACCGAATCGTCAATACGAAGCTAGAAAATATTTTTCAGGAATTTTTCTAGTTAGTATGTGACCCCGGTAATTTGAAATGTACGTTTAAAATCCAATATAGTGATTTAAATGTAAATTTAACGGAAACTGATTGTAACAATCAAATCAGCTTGCGATACATATCCCATTGTGTTCGGAATGGGGGTAAAACGCTATGGACGACAGGCGGTGGGCCTCGTTTCGAGGTCGTATGTAAAAGTCAACTTTTTCAAATTAAAAAAAAAAAGGGAAATATCTTCTTTCTCTCCCATATTATACGCTGGCCCCCCCTCGTTCGAATTCATTATACAGAAACAAAAAAAAAAAAAAAAGAGGGGGGGGGGGGAGAAAAGATGGACGGAGGCGCGCCCGACACCCAGCGCCACCCACCGCCCGCCGTCTAGGCCAGCGTCACCCGCCATCGCACCTCCCTCTCCCTCCTTCCCTCTCTCAGGCGTGAAGACCCTCCCCACCGTCGCGTTAAACCTCCACCGCGAAGCCGCTCCACCTAGAAACCCCCCCTCCCCAAAATCGAGACCCTGAAGCCCGACGCCACCCCCTTGCTCCACCAGAACGGACCCGCGGCAAGCACCCCTCCAATTGCCATTCTCTTCCCCTTTCCCCCCCCCCCCGAGCTGGATTCCTACGGTATGTTTAAAAGCTGATTTTTATAATGTTTAAAAGCTGATTTTTTTATAATGTTTAAAAGCTGATTTTTATAATGTTTAAAAGCTGATTTTTAACAGTTTAAAAACTGATTTTAAAAGAGAAAGCATTAAAAACTGATTTTTATAATGATTAAATCTGATTTTGAAATGATTTAATTTTGAAAAAGAAAAGGGTTTAAACTTTAAATGGGAAAAGATTAGAACTTTACAAAGAAAAGGGTTTAAACTTTAAATGGGAAAAGATTAGAACTTTAAAAAGAAAAGGGTTTAAACTTTAAATGGGAAAAGATTAGAACTTTAAAGTAGAAAAGATTTGATTTTTACGAAATAAAAATATGGTTTTTATATAGTGAACATCGAAGTAAAAATTCGATTTTTATATATTGAATAGCGAAGTAAAAATTCGATTTTTATATGTTGAACAGCGTAGTGAAAATTCGATTTTTACAAGTATGAAGCAATTATAAAAATATGATTTTTAAATTGAAAGTGAATAAATAAAAATGTGATTTTTATTTTAAAGACATCAGCAAATAAAAATGTGATTTTTATATATGTAGTGAATACGAGCAGCGAAAGAGGCAAAAGGAGACAACGACAAGATTTCCTGCATTAGAAGTGCCGTGAAGTTGGATAGCTATTGGTGAGAACTTCTCACTCAAATTCTACTTTTCTAGTTATATATATATATACTAGGATGCAGACGGTGCTTATTAGAAGCACCCGACACCCGTCCATAGACCATGGACTTGTTTGATTGGTTGTGTAGTTGGTTAGATTATTTGATTTGGATTGGATTGTTTTGGTGAAATTGAAATTGATATGATTGATGTGTGAATGGCGTGGGCCTTCACTAGACCGGGGATAAGGCTAGGCCTCGTCCCATTTCTAGTATCGTGCCGTTATGCCGCCGAAATTTTCTAAAATAAGTTAGAAAAATAAAAATATCATTTTATTGTGTAAATGAACTGAATAGAAATTCATATGTTAGAATAAAATGTTTTATCGTTAAAAATATAATTTTTAGCGTGAATGTGAATAAATAAATATTCATTTACAAACCAGACGGTTTGTTTATGTACACCTATTTGAAGGACATTGATTGGGCCGATAAATTTTACACAACGCCCAACTGCACAAATAAAATATGCGTTTGATTGTTTGAAACCCCACACGGGTGTTGGGATGAAATTTGAAGTTCACTCATCCTGATTGATTAAATATGTCGATCGATTGATTGACAGGCTGTTATAAGCGTTAGATATCTATATTTGATGCTTATACAGTGTAGTGCACTTTGGTTGATGGTTGATTATTTTTCCATGCTATTATATACATGTGTTGTATGAAAATCCATATAATTAACTTTATATGGTAATTGATTGGGCCTCATTCCAATTTGAAAAATAAAGAATATTATAAAATAAAAGTTCATGTGTTGACAGTACTCATTCATTGAGATTGGTCATGTGTTGAACGAAATATTTTAGTAATAAAATTTACACCTTTATCGATATAAAATAAAAGTTCATGTGTTGATAGTACTCATTCATTGAGATTGGTCATGTGTTGAACGAAATATTTTGATAATAACAACTATTTTGAAAAAAAAATATTTGAAATAGAATATTTGAAAATAGAGATTTATGAAGCCGTGTTGATTAGTTTGACGCCATTTTGACGTGATCGATATTTATATCGATTTTAAACGATTTCGAAATGAATTGAATTGAAAACGATTTCGAAATGAATTGAATTGAAAACGATTTCGAAATGAATTGAAAACGATTTCGAAATGAATTGAAAACGAATTCGAATTGAATTGAAAGCGAATTGAAATGAATTGAATTGAAAACGATTTCGAAATGAATTGAATTGAAAACGATTTCGAAATGAATTGAATTGAAAACGATTTCGAAATGAATTGAAAACGAATTCGAATTGAATTGAAAGCGAATTGAAATGAATTGAATTGAAAACGATTTCGAAATGAATTGAATTGAAAACGATTTCGAAATGAAATGAATTGAATTGAAAACGATTTCGAAATGAATTGAATTGAAAACGATTTCGAAATGAATTGAAAACGAATTCAAATTGAATTGAAAGCGAATTGAAATGAATTCAAATTGAATTGAAATTTGAATTGAATAGAAATAAATTTTAAAACGAAATTATAGAGAAGAATTCAATTTTGATTTGAATTGAAATGGAAGTTGAAATTGCTTTTAAAACGATTTTAAAACTATTTATATAATTCGTTTTAAATAGAAATCGACGAAGTATATATTATACATATTATATATATAATATAATGGCCTGAATAGAACGCGCCGCGCCGCGGCAGTTCGTGAATTTCGACCATTTATTTCAAACGGACATTACGGGAGATCCGACCGTCGGATTCTCCTAAAACCGGAACCGTTGGGTTCGTATCGAAAATAAATTTCTAATGAATGTTAGAAATTTGAAATCTAACGGTTGGATTTGGAGATACGTCCAAATTGAATTCGAAAAAGGTCGCTGTAAGTGCAGTTCGATGGCCATTGATGGAAATCGACTGTACGAGCCTTGATAAAATTATTAAAAATAGTAATAATTTGTGTAAAATCATAAGAAATGATTTGTGAAGATTTGGGATTAAAAACTCCATATTTGAAAAGATAAAAATAGATTTTTATCGAATTGAACTAGTTTTGAACTAGAAATATAATTCTATTTATTTTTAAATAAATAAATTGAATTTAAAAAGGGTTTTGAAAATAACCAGAATATCCAATGATTGCATTGGAGTGGAATTGAATCGAAATTGTCTTCGGAATAGTTCGATGTTGGAATTCGTGATTATACAGGTGTTGTTATGGAAATTTGAAAGATATATATATATATATATATATCGTTATTTCCAATACGACATTTGTTAATCGTAGAATTTGATATTGAATATAAGCCGATATATTTTCTATTCAGAGCCTTATATTGAATATCAAATGTGATTTGGGTTTGTCGTGAATGGTGTCTTCACTAACACTGTTCTTGAACCCAGTTGAGAAAAGATTAAATCTTTTTATTTAGATTTAATGAAGTGTACCAATTAAATAATATTTAATTGGAATTGAATTGATATTGATTTTTGGGTTTATCGTGAACAGTGTTTTAAATAACACTCGTTCTTTAACCCGATAATTAATGAATGTGAATTTGGGTTTATCGTGAACCGTGTTTTAAATGACACTGATTCTTTAACCAAGTTAACGATTAAAACTAAGTGGAGTTTTAATGAATCTTTAATTAGATTGAAATGATCGAAAATGGAGTACCACCAGTTTTGCTCCAGGCGATAGTCAAATCTTTAATTAGATTTGAACGTGAAATGGTAATCGAATTTACCAATAACACTGTGGTGTTAGATATGAAGTATTACCAGTTTTACTTCATGGGATGAATAGGTTGGGATTGGGAAATTAAAACAAATGATTACTTCGGTAAGGTTCGCTAATCCCGACTAGTTTGAATTGAGATTCAAAAATAGAATAAAGAATAAATTCAAGGAATTTATCTTGGATAAAATTAATGGGAACCTTTTCCTATGAATGTGAAATTTAGAAACTAACTGTCGGTTAGCCAAGCAGAAGGGTTTTCTGGATATTGATCTGATGTTGGTTTCGGCCTTCGGGGTTAATATTTGGGGGATTATTCTCTTGATTAATTTACGGTTAGTGACTGATGAATTGGAATGAGGCGTATGTTGTGTTTGTGTAACACTTATTTAAAATATACGCGAGTTATTCGGAAAGACCGGGTTTATCCCATTCTGAATAACTGATACGACGATAAGTCGAAGATGAAGACGATGGTCGAAGACCGGAGGTCTTCACGTCGTTTGGGTAATTACTGATGATCTTGATTGGGCTGTACACCCAAGAAGATGGAAACAGTTAGTGATCGTCCAGACGTACTTGGAGATCGATGGATATGCGGGGTACTAGGTGCCTCCGGTTTCGTTCAGACCCAGAACGGACTTGTAAATGGACTGTGTGTCTGACATTGGATTTTAGTCCGTGTGGTTGATCTCTATTAAATATATATCTGTTTGGCGGCGGAGAATTTATTCTCTTGCTTAACGCCCTTCTCTGAGACGTACGAGCTCAGGGGTTATATATTGATGGATATCAAACGCATGGAGTGAATTGCCTGTGTGGCATGCCTAAGTGGCAATTGATCGAGGCTTCTGTTGAAAAGAAAAGTCTTGTGGTGATGATCAAAGCAAGGCCTTTGTGGCGTAGCTTTGTGTAACGTTTACTTCGCGTGTTTCACACCCGGTATGAACCAAAAACGGGAGAGGACGTCAGGGAGGGCATGCGTTTCTTTCTAGCTAGAAGTGGCGTCAGTGGTTTTACACGCCCTGACGAGTTTGACTTATGTGGTTGTTGCTGTTGCGAGGCGCCTCGGATTGATCGGTCGTTCTCGAACCGATGGAGTCATTTAGTTGGCTCGTTTACGCCCCATAGGGCGGGGAAACGCATGTTCAGGGTTTAAGTTTAATCCACATCGGTGGACTGGCCCTGAGGATCCAAGGGTCACTCGAGCTCTGATCCTGAGGGGCGGGCTAGAGCGTCTCGAATCGGTTGAGGACTATCTTTTGCCTCGGTTCATAGATGGAAATCCAATTTCCAAATATGTGACTTTGCGGTTTTATTTGTAAACCTATATATGGCGACATATTGGCATGGGACGCTCATGTCGCCTATGATTGATACTTATGATTTGAAGTTGTTTTATACACTATGCACTTATTATAGTATCAAATGATTTGTTTTAAACGTATCAAGCATTCTTTGGCTGTTATAAGGGAAAACCCTATCCCCCGGCTTGCGTTGCATTGTGTGATAGGACCTGGGTCTTATAACAGCTTCATTTTTCTTTATTTAGCATTGCGCTGTTTGTTTTATGCACTGGTATTCTTGGGAGGAAACCCGTTCCGTGTTATACGGCGTGGTCCCTTGATTTACCTATCTTTAAAATAAAGATTAATAACTGTTTTAGTTCTCACACCAGTCACATGACTGACCTGGAGTTTATTGTTTTAACCTAAACTCTGGGTGCCCCTATTTTCGACACGGGCAGCTAGTAGTTTTGGTTTTGCAGATTTATACTCACAGGATCCTGGTTTACAGCTGGAATGATATCCGGAAAGCTTTGTATCCGTATATCTCTTCTAGTTGTGTATTGTATTATTTTCCGATGCGATGTATTTAAATGTAATTTAAATCTCTGATATTTCTGTGTAATATTCATTTATACTCTGTATATTCTTGTAATCTGATGCATTGTTGTAATATACAATGAAATGTTCTCTTCTATGCGTTCTGTTGTGGCTTGTTCTCGAACTATCCGACGCTTTCCTTTACGGGGAAGTTACGGGTTTTCACAGTTGGTATCAGAGCTTTGGTTTACAAAGCTTAGAGAACAAGGCACATTAGAACCATACGAAAGAATTCATCAGATATTGGATTAGTAATATCCAATGAGAATGATTCGTTAGAGATGGGATCAGTAGTATCCTAGAACGAGTGTGAAGAGTATATTTTTTCCAAATGAAAACCGTTTTTGTTTTGAAAATTTAAAATCAATTATTCGTATTTGATTATTCATTTATATTGATTTTGGACAATTCAGTATATAAAGAATTTACATATACGCCTTGCAAACGTATATTCAAAGTTTTAATATATTGGATAGATATAGCATCGCACTCTAGTCGCCCGGAGATGATATTGATGATAGCGATCGCATCATCAACATTTATGTTCGAGTTTCGAAGGTGTGATTTCCTATATGTTTCCATTAGACTGGTGTGAGAACCAAAACTAATATAGCTAGAATACATTGCTGTGAATTGGCATCAAAAACATGATTTTTGTATATGTATCAAAATTATGAATTTCAAATGATAATTCGCTAATTGATTGATGTTTGCGTTGTTTGTTTATTTGGTTGCTAATTTTGAACCATTATGCCTAATTTGAACAAATAATGAACTGTATTGAAAATTGGTCGCAATTGCTTGCATATACATGTATATCCTTGAACAGGTCATAGCAAGGAGGCTAGAGCCGAAGAATAAAATTTGTTTGCCCGACAAATAGGTACATGTTTATTACATAATTTACTGTTTTGTTTGGGTGATGATGATTTTATGAGCCTATTGGCTAGCCGCTTGGCTTTTTCTTTTTCTTTTTGAGATCTGAAGGACCGGGGAAGCTATTTGAAATTCCCCGATGCTCCCATTGCAGGGGAGGTTATGGCGAAATTTTTCAAAAATTTAGGGTGTTAGCCAAATTTTTGAAATTTTGAAAATTCTCAGAAACTAAAGAGTTGGAGAATGGAAGCCAGATCGAGCGTAGAGCTGAATAATCAAACCACTTTCGACTTTGTTCCTTTTCGGGGACGAAAAGTTTTAAGTGGGGGAGATTGTAACAACCCGAAAATCTGGGCCAGTTTAAAATTTTTATTTTGGCAATTTTAGCGAATTTTGAATATTTAAAATAGATTATTTTAAATAATATGGACGAGAAAATTTATTTTGAATATAATTCGAACGTATATATTATACACGTCGTCGTTAGAATATAAATAATTATATATAATTATAAATAGAATTGAAAATGGCGCGGTAGTTCTATAATCCGATTTCAAATTTCAATTGAATGTACCGGGTGCAAAACAATCCGGATTTTAGTGAAACCAAAAACATTAGGATCTAATTGATAATATCTTTCTAACGAATCCGAATAATCAAGATTTCATAGCGGGAATCAAAAGATATGTCCAGTTGAAAATTCTGAATAGTCGCTATGGAATTCAGGCCCTTAAAAATAGACATTTTGCAAACGACCTCGGATTTCGACGAAACCACTTTTGTTGGGTCCGTGATGTAAAATTATTGTTAGATTCCAAATTTCATAATTTTTCGAATCAATATGTGAGCGTGGCAGAGGAAAACGCGTTTGACCGGTTTTAGTTGATTTTAATCGACTGGAAAATGGCCATTTTTCTAACGGCCTCAGAATTCAACGAAACTAGTTTTGTTAGGACCGAATCATCAATACGAAGCTAGAAAATATTTTTCAGGAATTTTTCTAGTTAGTATGTGACCCCGGTAATTTGAAATGTACGTTTAAAATCCAATATAGTGATTTAAATGTAAATTTAACGGAAACTGATTGTAACAATCAAATCAGCTTGCGATACATATCCCATTGTGTTCGGAATGGGGGTAAAACGCTATGGACGACAGGCGGTGGGCCTCGTTTCGAGGTCGTATGTAAAAGTCAACTTTTTCAAATTAAATAAATAAAAAAAAGGGAAATATCTTCTTTCTCTCCCATATTATACGCTGCCCCCCCTCGTTCGAATTCATTATACAGAAACAAAAAAACAAAAAAAAAGAGGGGGGGGGGGAAGAAAAGATGGACGGAGGCGCGCCCGACACCCAGCGCCACCCACCGCCCGCCGTCTAGGCCAGCGTCACCCGCCATCGCACCTCCCTCTCCCTCCTTCCCTCTCTCAGGCGTGAAGACCCTCCCCACCGTCGCGTTAAACCTCCACCGCGAAGCCGCTCCACCTAGAAACCCCCCCTCCCCAAAATCGAGACCCTGAAGCCCGACGCCACCCCCTTGCTCCACCAGAACGGACCCGCGGCAAGCACCCCTCCAATTGCCATTCTCTTCCCCTTCCCCCCCCCCCGAGCTGGATTCCTACGGTATGTTTAAAAGCTGATTTTTATAATGTTTAAAAGCTGATTTTTTATAATGTTTAAAAGCTGATTTTTATAATGTTTAAAAGCTGATTTTTAACAGTTTAAAAACTGATTTTTATAATGATTAAATCTGATTTTGAAATGATTTAATTTTGAAAAAGAAAAGGGTTTAAACTTTAAATGGGAAAAGATTAGAACTTTAAAAAGAAAAGGGTTTAAACTTTAAATGGGAAAAGATTAGAACTTTAAAAAGAAAAGGGTTTAAACTTTAAATGGGAAAAGATTAGAACTTTAAAGTAGAAAAGATTTGATTTTTACGAAATAAAAATATGGTTTTTATATAGTGAACATCGAAGTAAAAATTCGATTTTTATATATTGAATAGCGAAGTAAAAATTCGATTTTTATATGTTGAACAGCGTAGTGAAAATTCGATTTTTACAAGTATGAAGCAATTATAAAAATATGATTTTTAAATTGAAAGTGAATAAATAAAAATGTGATTTTTATTTTAAAGACATCAGCAAATAAAAATGTGATTTTTATATATGTAGTGAATACGAGCAGCGAAAGTGGCAAAAGGAGACAACGACAAGATTTCCTGCATTAGAAGTGCCGTGAAGTTGGATAGCTATTGGTGAGAACTTCTCACTCAAATTCTACTTTTCTAGTTATATATATATATATATATATATATATATATATACTAGGATGCAGACGATGCTTATTAGAAGCACCCGACACCCGTCCACAGACCATGGACTTGTTTGATTGGTTGTGTAGTTGGTTAGATTATTTGATTTGGATTGGATTGTTTTGGTGAAATTGAAATTGATATGATTGATGTGTGAATGGCGTGGGCCTTCACTAGACCGGGGATAAGGCTAGGCCTCGTCCCGTTTCTAGTATCGTGCCGTTATGCCGCCGAAATTTTCTAAAATAAGTTAGAAAAATAAAAATATCATTTTATTGTGTAAATGAACTGAATAGAAATTCATATGTTAGAATAAAATGTTTTATCGTTAAAAATATAATTTTTAGCGTGAATGTGAATAAATAAATATTCATTTACAAACCAGACGGTTTGTTTATGTACACCTATTTGAAGGACATTGATTGGGCCGATAAATTTTACACAACGCCCAACTGCACAAATAAAATATGTGTTTGATTGTTTGAAACCCCACACGGGTGTTGGGATGAAATTTGAAGTTCAGTCATCCTGATTGATTAAATATGTCGATCGATTGATTGACAGGCTGTTATAAGCGTTAGATATCTATATTTGATGCTTATACAGTGTAGTGCACTTTGGTTGATGGTTGATTATTTTTCCATGCTATTATATACATGTGTTGTATGAAAATCCATATAATTAACTTTATATGGTAATTGATTGGGCCTCATTCCAATTTGAAAAATAAAGAATATTATAAAATAAAAGTTCATGTGTTGACAGTACTCATTCATTGAGATTGGTCATGTGTTGAACGAAATATTTTAGTAATAAAATTTACACCTTTATCGATATAAAATAAAAGTTCATGTGTTGACAGTACTCATTCATTGAGATTGGTCATGTGTTGAACGAAATATTTTGATAATAACAACTATTTTGAAAAAAAAAATATTTGAAATAGAATATTTGAAAATAGAGATTTATGAAGCCGTGTTGATTAGTTTGACGCCATTTTGACGTGATCGATATTTATATCGATTTTAAACGATTTCGAAATGAATTGAATTGAAAACGATTTCGAAATGAATTGAATTGAAAACGATTTCGAAATGAATTGAATTGAAAACGATTTCGAAATGAATTGAATTGAAAACGATTTCGAAATGAATTGAAAACGATTTCGAATTGAATTGAAAGCGAATTGAAATGAATTGAATTGAAAACGATTTCGAAATGAATTGAATTGAAAACGATTTCGAAATGAATTGAATTGAAAACGATTTCGAAATGAATTGAAAACGAATTCGAATTGAATTGAAAGCGAATTGAAATGAATTGAATTGAAAACGATTTCGAAATGAATTGAATTGAAAACGATTTCGAAATGAAATGAATTGAATTGAAAACGATTTCGAAATGAATTGAATTGAAAACGATTTCGAAATGAATTGAATTGAAAACGATTTCGAAATGAATTGAAAACGAATTCAAATTGAATTGAAAGCAAATTGAAATGAATTCAAATTGAATTGAAATTTGAATTGAATAGAAATAAATTTTAAAACGAAATTATAGAGAAGAATTCAATTTTGATTTGAATTGAAATGGAAGTTGAAATTGCTTTTAAAATGATTTTAAAACTATTTATATAATTCGTTTTAAATAGAAATCGGCGAAGTATATATTATATATATTATATATATAATATAATGGCCTGAATAGAACGCGCCGCGCCGCGGCAGTTCGTGAATTTCGACCATTTATTTCAAACGGACATTACGGGAGATCCGACCGTCGGATTCTCCTAAAACCGGAACCGTTGTGTTCGTATCGAAAAGAACTTTCTAATGAATGTTGGAAATTTGAAATCTAACGGTTGGATTTGGAGATACGTCCAAATCAAATTCGGTAAAGGTCGCTGTAAGTGCAGTTCGATGGCCATTGATGGAAATCGACTGTACGGGCCTTGATAAAATTATTAAAAATAGTAATAATTTGTGTAAAATCATAAGAAATGATTTGTGAAGATTTGGGATGAAAAACTCCATATTTGAAAAGATAAAAATAGATTTTTATCGAATTGAACTAGTTTTGAACTAGAAATATAATTCTATTTATTTTTAAATAAATAAATTGAATTTAAAAAGGGTTTTGAAAATAACCAGAATATCCAATGATTGCATTGGAGTGGAATTGAATCGAAATTGTCTTCGGAATAGTTCAATGTTGGAATTCGTGATTATACAGGTGTTGTTATGGAAATTTGAAAGATATATATATATATCGTTATTTCCAATACGACATTTGTTAATCGTAGAATTTGATATTGAATATAAGCCGATATATTTTCTATTCAGAGCCTTATATTGAATATCAAATGTGATTTGGGTTTGTCGTGAATGGTGTCTTCACTAACACTGTTCTTGAACCCAGTTGAGAAAAGATTAAATCTTTTTATTTAGATTTAATGAAGTGTACCAATTAAATAATATTTAATTGGAATTGAATTGATATTGATTTTTGGGTTTATCGTGAACAGTGTTTTAAATAACACTCGTTCTTTAACCCGATAATTAATGAATGTGAATTTGGGTTTATCGTGAACCGTGTTTTAAATGACACTGATTCTTTAACCCAGTTAACAATTAAAACTAAGTGGAGTTTTAATGAATCTTTAATTAGATTGAAATGATCGAAAATGGAGTACCACCAGTTTTGCTCCAGGCGATAGTCAAATCTTTAATTAGATTTGAACGTGAAATGGTAATCGAATTTACCAATAACACTGTGGTGTTAGATATGAAGTATTACCAGTTTTACTTCATGGGATGAATAGGTTGGGATTGGGAAATTAAAACAAATGATTACTTCGGTAAGGTTCGCTAATCCCGACTAGTTTGAATTGAGATTCAAAAATAGAATAAAGAATAAATTCAAGGAATTTATCTTGGATAAAATTAATGGGAACCTTTTCCTATGAATGTGAAATTTAGAAACTAACTGTCGGTTAGCCAAGCAGAAGGGTTTTCTGGATATTGATCTGATGTTGGTTTCGGCCTTCGGGGTTAATATTTGGGGGATTATTCTCTTGATTAATTTACGGTTAGTGACTGATGAATTGGAATGAGGCGTATGTTGCGTTTGTGTAACACTTATTTAAAATATACGCGAGTTATTCGGAAAGACCGGGTTTATCCCATTCTGAATAACTGATACGACGATAAGTCGAAGATGAAGACGATGGTCGAAGACCGGAGGTCTTCACGTCGTTTGGGTAATTACTGATGATCTTGATTGGGCTGTACACCCAAGAAGATGGAAACAGTTAGTGATCGTCCAGACGTACTTGGAGATCGATGGATATGCGGGGTACTAGGTGCCTCCGGTTTCGTTCAGACCCAGAACGTACTTGTAAATGGACTGTGTGTCTGACATTGGATTTTAGTCCGTGTGGTTGATCTCTATTAAATATATATCTGTTTGGCGGTGGAGAATTTATTCTCTTGCTTAACGCCCTTCTCTGAGACGTACGAGCTCAGGGGTTATATATTGATGGATATCAAACGCATGGAGTGAATTGCCTGTGTGGCATGCCTAAGTGGCAATTGATCGAGGCTTCTGTTGAAAAGCAAAGTCTTGTGGTGATGATCAAAGCAAGGCCTTTGTGGCGTAGCTTTGTGTAACGTTTACTTCGCGTGTTTCACACCCGGTATGAACCAAAAACGGGAGAGGACGTCAGGGAGGGCATGCGTTTCTTTCTAGCTAGAAGTGACGTCAGTGGTTTTACACGCCTTGACGAGTTTGACTTATGTGGTTGTTGCTGTTGCGAGGCGCCTCGGATTAATCGGTCGTTCTCGAACCGATGGAGTCATTTAGTTGGCTCGTTTACGCCCTATAGGGCGGGGAAACGCATGTTCAGGGTTTAAGTTTAATCCACATCGGTGGACTGGCCCTGAGGATCCAAGGGTCACTCGAGCTCTGATCCTGAGGGGCGGGCTAGAGCGTCTCGAATCGGTTGAGGACTATCTTTTGCCTCGGTTCATAGATGGAAATCCAATTTCCAAATACGTGACTTTGCGGTTTTATTTGTAAACCTATATATGGCGACATAGTGGCATGGGACGCTCATGTCGCCTATGATTGATACTTATGATTTGAAGTTGTTTTATACACTATGCACTTATTATAGTATCAAATGATTTGTTTTAAACGTATCAAGCATTCTTTGGCTGTTATAAGGGAAAACCCTATCCCCCGGCTTGCGTTGCATTGTGTGATAGGACCTGGGTCTTATAACAGCTTCATTTTTCTTTATTTAGCATTGCGCTATTTGTTTTATGCACTGGTATTCTTGGGAGGAAACCCGTTCCGTGTTATACGGCGTGGTCCCTTGATTTACCTATCTTTAAAATAAAGATTAATAACTGTTTTAGTTCTCACACCAGTCACATGACTGACCTGGAGTTTATTGTTTTAACCTAAACTCTGGGTGCCCCTATTTTCGACACGGGCAGCTAGTAGTTTTGGTTTTGCAGATTTATATTCACAGGATCCTGGTTTACAGCTGGAATGATATCCGGAAAGCTTTGTATCCGTATATCTCTTCTAGTTGTGTATTGTATTATTTTCCGCTGCGATGTATTTAAATGTAATTTAAATCTCTGATATTTCTGTGTAATATTCATTTATACTCTGTATATTCTTGTAATCTGATGCATTGTTGTAATATACAATGAAATGTTCTCTTCTATGCGTTCTGTTGTGGCTTGTTCTCGAACTATCCGACGCTTTCCTTTACGGGGAAGTTACGGGTTTTCACAGTTGGTATCAGAGCTTTGGTTTACAAAGCTTAGAGAACAAGGCACATTAGAACCATACGAAAGAATTCATCAGATATTGGATTAGTAATATCCAATGAGAATGACTCGTTAGAAATGGGATCAGTAGTATCCTAGAACGAGTGTGAAGAGTATATTTTTTCCAAATGAAAACCGTTTTTGTTTTGAAAATTTAAAATCAATTATTCGTATTTGATTATTCATTTATATTGATTTTGGACAATTCAGTATATAAAGAATTTGCATATACGCCTTGAAAACGTATATTCAAAGTTTTAATATATTGGATAGATATAGCATCGCACTCTAGTCGCCCGGAGATGATATTGATGATAGCGATCGCATCATCAACATTTATGTTCGAGTTTCGAAGGTGTGATTTCCTATATGTTTCCATTAGACTGGTGTGAGAACCAAAACTAATATAGCTAGAATACATTGCTGTGAATTGGCATCAAAAACATGATCTTTGTATATGTATCAAAATTATGAATTTCAAATGATAATTCGCTAATTGATATGTAAACTATACCAAATTAAGTGTCACTAACCATGATTTTGGTATGTAAACTATACCAAATTAAGTGTCACTAACCATGATTTTGCTAAACCTGACAAGTACTCCCAATTACGGCCAATTTCAAATTTATGCCAATATACTTATCATGCCAAATTAGCTAATCCAATTCTGATTTAACATTCTAATTACAGTTCATGTCAAACTAGACCTATTATTCTAGTTCACAATTCATGTAAATGCTAGATTTACAAGTCAATACTAGATTCAAGTTACACATCCTATAATTCATGTCAAATTTATCCAATTTGCATTTTTATGAACATGCCATAATACATGTTCCCAATTTATGCCAATTTCCAAGTTTATAACTACGTTTTAGTAAATTTCATATTTTGCCTAAATCGTATTCCCATCGTTCGTATAATCGTGATTCAATCTAGATTATAGATAAATCTAGATTCGTAGAAAATAGGGAATAAACCAAAGATGCTATGAAAAAGATAGACATAATAACTGGCATAAAATGATAATCTACTAATTACAGACCTAACGAATTACACTGAAATTGATCTAAAACATCGAAGGCCTATAGGTCTGAAAATCTTATGACATAAAAAGGGTTGAATAACGACGTAGGTTCAAGAACATGGGTAGACCAAACTTAATAGGTAAATTCCCAAGATCTAAAACCAAAGAAAACCAAGAATAGACAGAATAGATAATCAGGTTTAGACCCAATTTCACATTCACAAAACTTAAGCAACACTTTCCTAGTAATGAATCATAGGTGTTTAATCACAGTTGTCCTTGTTATGTCATAGGCAATAGTTTATGTTTCCAAATCAAAGGCATAGGCTTGTGTTCATAGTCAAGGAAATAATTCTCATAGTCATGAGTCACAGTCATAGGAAATTTTCATAGTCATAGGCAATGTTCATAGTCAAAGAGGCATATGGTTGTAAGGTCCATAGTTTCATAGTCACAGTCTTATTGGTCCTCGAATCATAACAGTTCTTAATTAGTTCCAAAAGATATAAGCACTGATTCGAATAGAAAGATTTGGCATACTCTTTTATTCCTTTAATTTCATGTCACGAATAGAGAAAACCTTCAAATCTAAAAAGTAACCGACTTACATTGATCGGTTTTTAGAATAGAAAGATGGCGTTGCTATGATTCGTGGGACGTTGCTCGAAACCGTTTGAGTTAGCCTTTGATTCTTATCTTGAAGCTTTAATCTTGATTCGAATCTCTTCTTGACAAACTTGAGCAGCATAACCTTGTCTTGGATTTTCGTATTATTTTCTTATTTTTATTTATTCATACATTTTCTCAGAGGAAACATAAGGATAGAAAAGAATTGTGAATAGAGAAGGAGACTAAGGCTATTTTTATAGTGTAGAAGTCAACGAATCTGGTCAGAATGGCGTCCGGATACAGAAAAACGAACCAGGCTGCAGATCTAGGAAAAAGAGGGGAGGTCGACCCCCAGGTCGACCTATGGGGGGGAGGTTGACACCCTAGTCAACCTGGGTACCCAGGTTAACCCCCTGGTCGACCTGGGTCCTGGGCGGGAAATTTCCCGCCCAGCCCGCTTCTTAGTCTGTTTTGAAATTTGAACTTCGCTGAAACTTCTGGAGGCCATATCTTCCTCATACGGACTCCGATTTACGCAAACTTGGACTCTATCTCAAGCAGAATTTCGAGACAAACGCAATAGCGTAACCCATTTCCCTTAATTCTTCTTCTAAAAATTAATTATACTTTGATTTGTGAATCTTAGTGTTACAGAATTACGGGGTGTTACATTCTCCCCCACTTAAAAGGATTTCGTCCCCGAAATTTTCCAGTTAGGAAGAATGTGCCCTACCATCCAATCACCCATCTATTCAACCATTCAATCACAGGCATTCACTGTCCTTAAAAAGATTTATAATGCTTTCATGTTCATATGCATAGTGTGTGTATATGTCTTTATCTAATGCAAGATCAGGCGGTCTACTAATTCAGTTGACCTCCTTAATGCGAATCATGTCAGTGCCATGCGTCCAATCATGTATGCAAGTATCCCTAGTTATGTAAATACTACATGTGTGCATAGCCATTCATCCATATGCAACATCCATATGATAACATATCAATTTCAACTTACAAACAAATACATATCTGTAAATGCAATATGAAAGCGTCCGAACTGATCTAGTGCCTAATACGTATGCATATGCATTCATGAGCAAGCATTAGCAACCATTTGCAACCATCAACCATAACATGTTTCAAATACATGTTTACATCCATTGGCTTCTACCTAAGGATCGAAGATACGACCTAGAGGATATACTTTGGAAAGAGAGAAACAATTATGCGTAAAGCTCCTAAAAAAAGAAATCAATGATGCACCCTTAAGGAAAAGGGTATGTTGCTAGTATCTAGCCTTCTTGAGCTTTACTCCACTGTATCTTAACTAATTTAACTTCACGATTGTGAAGTTCCTGATCTTCATTTCCAAAATAAACAAATGTCAATCACGGTACCAAGTATATGTACTAAGATGATTAGAGGTTTCCCTCTTATCCACCATGCCATAATTATAAGGGTCGGAAGGTCACTACGTGCTTTTTGGAGTGCCTGCCACAACTATTCATCTCTCACGCAAACCATCCTAGTCGAACTCGACATTCCTCAAGTACAAACCCCAAAGGCCTAAACCAATATCAGACAAGCACCCAAGGAATATCTCCTCCGAATTTAGACTATCTACGTGAGATGATATAAGCAAACTCGATAGCTATTCTCAAATCCCTACTAATAAAAAATAAACTGGTCGGACCACCAATTGGATTTGAGACTCCAGTGGGATCTTTCTACTATACAAGTACTATGGTGCAGAGACTCAACTATGGAAGTGGATATGAACAAATGCGAAGCGCTAAAACCAAAGGAAAGAGTACGGATAGCAAAACTAGACTCTTCCAACAGAACTTTACTACCTTTCTCCTAGGTACGCTTGGTGGCGAAAGTAGGTACTTGCCCTTCTGAAAATCTTGTCCTTTGTCCTTGATTACATGCCCTATTACACCATAGTAAAGATACTTCCTCTTGTCTTAGATTTTATAATTCCTTCCTCCTTTGTGAGCTAAATCTACATCCATGAATTCCTCATCCTCTTCCATGTGTAGTCATGTTGACAAATCTCTCGAAAGCTGCTTCCATCGTATAGAAAACCCTATAAGCCTGAAAGAAAACTGGCCGTAGGTGAAACAACTACGGCTATGGATGGAAGCCGGGCACTACTTCGCCCATCGATGAGGTTACCTCCCAGAAAGCCAGGAGCCCCAGAGACTCAAGAAAGAAGGAGTCAAGAATTCAAACAGAGGAAGAGAGGATAGTGCGTATGGCTTTGGGGAATATGCCTTTAAAACAAATCTTTTCTATTGAAAATGCTTCTTTTAAAACCGTTTTGAAAATAAATTTTCAAATCCTTTATCTGATCTGGTAACCTTCAGCTCTGATACCACGTGTAACACCCCACATCCGTTAGTGTCACTCACAAAGGGAATGCACTAAGTTCTGTGGAGCATTTAGGGTAAAAGATGCAGATAAATTACAAGACAGACAAAAATTACAACAGCGGAAAATAAAACTTTGCTTTATTGATAAAATAGTTTGTACAACGATTTCTTTATAATATCATAGTATCATCTATCTTACAAAATAAAGAAGCATAAAACAACATTTATATTCCCCAATGTAGCAAGAGCCAGCCATAGCATCTGAAAAGAGAATCAAAGCAAAACTTCGACAAATCTTCAAGCTGGGCAAGAGTGACAGTCCAACTTAACCTGAGCTATACTATTCCCTCCTTTGCTACCTGGGGGGGGGGGGACGGAAGAAAAGAAGACGAAAGAAAAACAGAGTCAGACATAAAGCCTGAGCAAGTTCAGTAACTTCTGGCATGTGAACATGGAAAAACAAAACGACATGAAATAACTGAATACAAGACAACACCATGACGATAGGGTCAGCAAGATTAGACAAGATAATCACAAGATATGCTAAGATAAGATAAACTGGATATGCTCTAATACTTTCGCCGCTTCACTATTTACTTGTTATACTGGTTTCTATATCTCTGCACCACCTAACTAGTGTCCCAACTAGTAACGATAACGTCATCCCAATCCCTGTAGTTTCCATTGCCTTCAGGCATACATTTTTTATTTGTTACCTAGATCTAATCTAGATTTTTCTATCAAGTGCTTTATAGATTCAACTAGAGTTTACGCTATCTGCTGAACGCTTCTCGGATTCAGGGTTTATACCACCTAGTCCAACTAGGGATTATGCTACCTGACGAACGATGCCCCCAAGTCTAAGACACACTACCTAGAGTGGTATATGTTCCTATACTTTCCCACGCATGTATCGCGAATCGTTATCGCTTGTCTAGATGCACATGTCCTGTAATGTGCGACCCGAGTCCTGTGGCAGGGCAAATCAAGAAATACAGAACTCGGTCGGGAGCTTTCAGATATCTGCCGATGTAGATGCTAAGGTCTGTTTTTATTCCAGTGGCTATGGTCCCACTCAACCCCTCCCTCAACTAATGAAAGGCACACCTTGAAAAATGAGAACTATACGCAGGCCCCCGATGCCCCCACTAACCTATGGCCATCCTCATCCATAACTAGATAGCAAGTATATGGTCTTTTGGAGTTCTCCGCCTTTCCGCTTCACGTATCTCGATTGACTCAAGATGGATGGTAGACGACGAGTTGCTATCACAGGGCAACCGGTTTCTCGCCGAATCACGCTGGTCCATCCTACTCTTTAGGTTACCATATTTTGCAACCAAGGCATACCCTTGGTTCTTCTAACGCAGATCTTAACCTCTGTGAGCCCAGGAGGATCATCTGCAGCCTCACAGAGGGATACCAAGAGTACCCTCACGTCCCCTCGAAGCCTCGGGCTTCGTAACCCAATTTGTTGGAGCCTTCGTTTTAATCAGACGGACGTTCGCTCCTTCCGGTGTTATACTAAGAATTACTACTTAGTTTTGCAAACTAAGGTTTACCACTTAGTTTCCAGAATCGTTGTTTTCTTAACTAAGGTTTACTACTTAGCTCCTTTTAACTAAGGTTTACTACTTAGTTCTCTTTCTCGTCAGTTTGGATTGGTTAAGCGTCATTAGTCAATTCAGGCTAACTTAACCCTCTTCATTTATCCTGTTAAACTGGTTAAGTGTTATCAGTACTTCATGTTGACTTAACCCTACCACAAGCCAAGTTATATTGGTTAAGTATTTCTTATTACTTAACCCTACCCATTTATCCTGTATCGGTTAAGTGTTCCTTCTTAACTTAACCTTGCCCATCTGTTTTTAACTAACATTTTATTTATGGTTAAGTATTATCCCTTCATGTTTTAGACTTAACCCTATTCCTTTATCACAATCTGATGGTTAAGTGTTCTAGTTTACTTAACCCTGTGGTCTAGTCCAGCTAACATGTCAAATTGGCTAAGTGTATTAACTTTACTTAACCCCACCTTCTAGTCTAGTTAACATGTTAATTATCCCCACCTTCTAGTCTAGTTAACATGTTAATTTGGCTAAGTGTTTTCTTAGTTACTTAACCCCTACAAATCTTGTCTTGTTACCATGTTAAGTTGGTTAAGTGTCCCTATGGACTTAGCCCTCCCATTCTAGCTTAACTGCGTTAAGTTGATTAAGTGTTCCTATGGACTTAACCCTCCCATTCTAGCTTAACTGTGTTAAGCGTCTGTATGAACCTAACCCCACCCACCGGTCTATTTATCATGTTGAATTGGTTAAGTGTCTTAGTTAACTTAACCCTACCATTCTTGTTCTAGCTTTAACTAAATAAATTAAAGTCGCGACCACTCACATTAGACAGATATTGTTGCGATTACTGGTTGTGCCGGTTGGTTCCGGGCAGGTTTACATCGCAACTCAGTCTAACCTCGGGTTAGGCATATTCTTGTTTTCTAAGTTCAAAGGGTTTTGATTAATTTTCAAATCAGGTTTTGAAATTAACCATCCCGTCTGTCGGATCAGTTAGGGATAGCCAGGGAGAGCAGGAAACTTGTATTTTCCAAACCCAAGCCTAGACACTATCCTCTCTGACACCCTAGAACTTTCTGGTGTGTTATTAAAGAGATGTCATTAATAAAACCTTTAATTTGTCTAAATTTTCGTTTTCTCATTTAGAAAAATTATATAAGTAAATTATTCCTACTTTACTTATTTCCTAATTACTCTTTTAATGTAAATTGTCAACATTTATTATTATGGCCCATTTTCCCCTCTATACAATATTTATGCCTTTTTGGTATGTAAACTATACCAAATTAAGTGTCACTAACCATGATTTTGCTAAACCTGACAAGTACTCCCAATTATGGCCAATTTCAAATTTATGCCAATATACTTATCATGCCAAATTAGCTAATCCAATTCTGATTTAACATTCTAATTACAGTTCATGTCAAACTAGACCTATTATTCTAGTTCACAATTCATGTAAATGCTAGATTTACAAGTCAATACTAGATTCAAGTTACACATCCTATAATTCATGTCAAATTTATCCAATTTGCATTTTTATGAACATGCCATAATACATGTTCCCAATTTATGCCAATTTCCAAGTTTATAACTACGTTTTAGTAAATTTCATATTTTGCCCAAACCGTATTCCCATCGTTCGTATAATCGTGATTCAATCTAGATTATAGATAAATCTAGATTCGTAGAAAATAGGGAATAAACCAAAGATGCTATGAAAAAGATAGACATAATAACTGGCATAAAATGATAATCTACTAATTACAGACCTAACAAATTACACTGAAATTGATCTAAAACATCAAAGGCCTATAGGTCTGAAAATCTTATGATATAAAAAGGGTTGAATAACGACGTAGGTTCAAGAACATGGGTAGACCTAACTTAATAGGTAAATTCCCAATATCTAAAACCAAAGAAAACCAAGAATAGACAGAATATATAATCAGGTTTAGACCCAATTTCATAGTCACAAAACTTAAGCAACACTTTCCTAGTCATGAATCATAGGTGTTTAATCACAGTTGTCCTTGTTATGTCATAGGCAATAGTTTATGTTTCCTAATCAAAGGCATGGGCTTGTGTTCATAGTCAAGGAAATAATTCTCATAGTCATGAGTCACAGTCATAGGAAATGTTCATAGTAATAGGCAATGTTCATAGTCAAAGAGGCATATGGTTGTAAGGTCCATAGTTTCATAGTCACAGTCTTATTGGTCCTCGAATCATAACAGTTCTTAATTAGGTCCAAAGATATAAGCACTGATTCGAATAGAAAGATTTGGCATATTCTTTTATTCCTTTAATTTCATGTCACGAATAGAGAAAACATTCAAATCTAAAAAGTAACTGACTTACATTGATCGGTTTTTAGAATAGAAAGATGGC
Source organism: Allium sativum (assembly GCA_030737875.1). Lineage (NCBI taxonomy): Eukaryota > Viridiplantae > Streptophyta > Magnoliopsida > Asparagales > Amaryllidaceae > Allium > Allium sativum. The sequence continues at coordinate 361,623,431 of CM060909.1, forward strand.
GTTGCTATGATTCGTGCGACATTGCTCGAAACCGTTTGAGTTATCCTTTGATTCTTATCTTGAAGCTTTAATCTTGATTCGAAACTCTTCTTGACAAACTTGAGCAGCATAACCTTGTCTTGGATTTTCGTATTATTTTCTTATTTTTATTTATTCATACATTTTCTCAGAGGCAGCATAAGGATAGAAAAGAATTGTGAATAGAGAAGGAGACTAAGGCTGTTTTTATAGTGTAGAAGTCAACGAATCTGGTCAGAATGGCGTCCGGATACAGAAAAACGAACCAGGCTGCAGATCCGGGAAAAAGCGGGGAGGTCGACCCCCAGGTCGACCTATGGGGGGGAGGTCGACCCCCTGGTCGACACCCTGGTCGTCCTGGATACCTAAGTCGACCCCCAGGTCGATCCCCTGGTCGACCTGGGTCCTGGGCGGGAAATTTCCCGCCCAGCCCGCTTCTGAGTCTGTTTTGAAATTTGAACTTCGCTGAAACTTCCAGAGGCCATATCTTCCTCATACGGACTCCGATTTACGCAAACTTGGACTCTATCTCAAGCAGAATTTCGAGACGAACACAATGGTGTAACCCATTTCCCTTAATTCTTCTTCTAAAAATTAATTATACTCTGATTTGTGAATCTTAGTGTTACAGAATTACGGGGTGTTACATGTTGTCTCGAAGTAGGCACGTTCGCGAGCCTTTTACGACCACAGTGGGGCATCGAACGACGGGCTATGGCTGGCGTAGGCGCGTGGATCAAAGCTTAACATAGTGGAGGTCTCTGATCCTCCTCCGGCGAACTCTGGCAGCTGCAGCGATGAACCCTAACATCTCGACTATGGGTTTTACGGGGTGCGTTTCTTTCCAGGGGTCAACGATGAAGATAAAGGGTATAAACCCTTAATTATGCAATTAATTATGTAGTTAATTAGTTGATGGTAATTAATGTATATAGAATTTGGTTTATAAAATAATATATAGAATTTTTTTAGAAATATAAATAGAATTTGGTTTATAAAAATATATAAGCAATGTTCTAAATCAGATTTTATGAAAATAAAATTAACATTCTTTTTGAAATTAAAATTGCATTGTTTTTAAAATATATATCTCGCATAGTTTTTAAAATATAAATTGCCTTGTATCGTTAAAAATATATGTAGAACTGTTTTTATAAATATAAAAATTGCTTTGTTTTTAAAAATAAAAATGTGATTTTTCCACATACAGTTTAGAAATAACGATATATTTTTTATTTAAAAATATGATTTTTATTTATAAAGTAGCGTAATATAAAATATGGTTTTTATTATATAAAACAGTATTAAAAATATTATTTTTATAAGAGTAGCAGAATAAAAACGTGATTTTTATAGCATTGAAAAAATGTGATTTTTATAGCTTTGAAATAAAAAAAATGTGATTTTTAATATAAAAATCGTGTGAAACAGATTGTGATGGATTTGACTGGAGGCAAACCGGAATCCAGACCATCCGATAAGGAATGGCGGAGTGGAAACCCAAGGTGAGAACTTCTCACTTTAAATTTAATTTCTAATTAAAAATATATACTAGGTTGCAGACGGTGCTTAGCAGCAACCGATACCGTCGTCCACAGACCATGGAGGACTTGATTGATTATGAAGTGTTGTGAAGTTTGTTTGTGATTTTGATGTGAAATGGATAATAAAACATTCATGTGTGAAATAAAATATTTTATCGTTAAAAATATAATTTTTAATGTGTATATGAATAAAATAAACATTCATTTACAAACTAGACGGTTTGTTTGTGTACACCAATTTATTTGATATTGATTGGGGTGATAAATTTTACACATCGCCCAATTGCACGAATAATAAACCGTATTTGTTGTTTGAAAACCCCACACGGGTATTAGAATGATATTTGACATACGTTGGTCCCAATAATTAGTGGTATGTCGATCGATTGGTTGACAAACTGCATAAGCGTTATTTATTTATTTCTAATGCTTATACAGTTGTAGAATGCACTCTGAATGTTGTTTGAATTTTTAATGATTGCTTATCATTATTGTTGTATATATATGATGTTGAAATCCATATAAATAAAATTATATGGTAACTAATTGAGTATGATTCCAGTTCAGAATTAACGAATATTTCAAAATAATATTCATTGAATATTGAAATGATATGGAAAATTAAAGTTTGATTTAAATTCAAATTGAAATCATTTTAAAATGAATTTAAAACGAATTTATATAAGGAGTATTCAATATTGATTTGAATTTGAAAATCGAATTGAACTAAAATGGAATTGGAATTGAATTGAATTGATTTGAATTTGAAATCAAATAGATATGGAATTAAAATCAAATTGAATTGAAATGGAATTGAAATCAAACTGGACTGAGATGAAATTAAAATCAAATTGAATTGAAATGGGATTAAAATCAAATTGAAATGTAATTGAAATCGAATTGAATTGATTTGAATTTGAAATCAAATCAAATTGAACTGGAACTAAATTCAAATTGAATTGCATTGCAATTAAAATCAAATTGAATTGAAATGGAATTGACATTGAATTGAATTGATTTGAATTTGAAATCGAATTGAATTGAAATGGAATTAAAATCGAATTGAAATGGAAGTGGAAATCGTTTTTAAAACAAATTTAAAACGATTTACAAAATATGTTTTAAATGGAAATTGAAGAAATATATAATGTACATATATTATATATATTATAATGGCCTGAATAGATCGCGTCGCGCAACAGTAGTTTGCGAATTTCGACCACTAACTTCAAATGGGCGTTGCGGGAGATCCGACCGTTGGATTCTCCTAAAACCAGAACCATTGAGTTCGTATCGAAAACAGCTTTCCAAAGAATATAATAGATTTGAAATCTAATGGTTGGATTTGGAGTTATGTCCAAATCAAATTTGGAAATGGTCGTTGTAAGTGCAATTCGATGACCGTTTATGGAAATCGACTGTACGGGCCGTAATGAAATTATTTAAAATATTAATTATTTGTGTAAATCATAGTAAATGATTTAGAAAGAATCGGGATGAAAAATTCCAGATTTGAAAAGATAAAAATATATTTTTATCGAAATGAACTAGTTATGAACTAGAATTATAATCCAATATTTTTAAATAAATAAAATGGATCTGAAATGGTTTTAAAAATAACCAGAATTTCCAATATACGAATTGGAATGGATTTGAATCGAAATTATCTTTGGAATATTTCGATATTGGATCCCATGATAGTATGGATATTGTGGAGGAATTTGGAAGAGATATATATATATATATATATATATATATATATATACATATATATCATTATTCCAATACGATATTTGTTGATTTCAGAATTTGATATTGAATATAAGACGGTATATTTTCTATTCAGAGCCTTGTATTTGATATCAAATTGGATTTTGGGTTTGTCGTGAACGGTGTTTTCATTAACATTGTTCTTAAACCCCATGTGAAAAGAATGAATCTTTTAATTAAGATTTAAAGTAGAAGTTTACCAATTAATTAATATTTAATTGGAATTGAACTGAAATTTGTTTTTGGGTTTATCGTGAATGGTGTTTTAAATAACACTTGTTCTTTAACCCGATTAACAATGGAAATGGGATTTTGGGTTTGCCGTTAATGGTATCTTTAAAAATACTGTTCTTAAACCCAATAGAGTTAAGAGAATTAGAAACTAACTAGAGATTAAATAAATTGAATGGCTTCCTGGGTATTGATCTGATGTTGGTTTCGGCCTTCGGGATTAATACTTAGGGAATTGTTCTCTTACTTATTTACGGTTAGAGACTGAATGGAATGTGATTTTGGGTATATCGTGGACCGTGTTTTAAATGACATTGGTTCTTTAACCCAGTTAAAGATAAGATTAATTTCTTAGCTTTGAATAATCATTAATATTGATTTTTGGGAAGATTAAAACTAAATGGAGTTTTAATGAATCTTTGATTAGATTGAAAGGTGAATGTGATAGTTAAAATTATCAATTCAAGAAAATGATCGAGAATGGAGTATCACCAGTTTTGCTCTAAGCGATAGTTAAATCTTTAATTAGATTTGAACGTGAAATGGTAATTAATATTACCGATAACACCATGCTGTTAGATATAGAGTATTACTAGTTTTGCTCCATGGGATGAATAGGTTGGGATTGGGAAATAAAATAAATAATTACTTCGGTCTGGTTTGCTAATCCCGACTAGTTTGGAAAACCTTAATATGGTTTGATATCCAAAGGAAGATTAAAGAATAAATTTAAAGAATTTATCTTTGATAAAATTAATGGGAACCTTTTCCAAAGGAAAAGAATATTTGAATAAAAGAATATTCTGGATTGGAATGAGGCGTAATGTGTCGTTATAGCACTTGATTATAAGATACGCGAGATATTTGGAAAGGCCGGGTTTAACCCATTCTGAATAACTGATATGACGAAAAGTCGAAATGATTGAAGATGGTGCAAGACAGACGATCTTCACATCGAATGGATGGGTGCTACTGATGTTCATGATTGGAGTAGCTATCTTGAAGGGGCTAGAGTGGTAGCCGCTGGACGTACTTGTTGATTGTATGGATATGCGAGGGCCGCTCTCCTGTAATGGACATATGGGACGAGGAATAAGGTTCCTCCTGTTTCATTTAGACCTAGAACGGACTTGTAAATGGAAGGTGTGTCTGACATTGTATTCCTTTATACTATATTCGTTGATCTCTACTAAATATATATCTTTTTGGTGGCAGAGAATTTGTTCTCTTGCTTAACAACCTTCTTTGAGACGTACGAGCTCAGAGGTTATATATCGGCAGAAATCAGTGGTACGGTATGGATTGATAGTGTGACATGCTAAGATGCAGTGATCCAAACTTTTTTTAGAAAGCAAAGTTTGGTGGTTGATGATCAAAGCACATCTTTAATATAGCACAGCTTTGTGTAGCGTTAATTCGCGATCCTCACACACCGGTATGGTGGTAAACTAATGGTTGGATCCGTATGCTTTTTAGAGGATGGGCACCTTAGTTGTGTCGTAGATTCGATCGACCGAGGTGAGGGATAGGGCACCCCCCATCTTCCCATATTGGATAGGGTATACGGAGTTTTCGCACGCCTACGACGTAAGCCGTTGAGATAATTGGTTTCCAGGATAGTGCAGATGTGCATTACGGCGTTTTCGCATGCGTGCAATGTAAGCCGTTGGGAATTGTACTATGCGATAGATCTTTCGGATCTGGAGCCACTAGTATGGAAATGCAAACTTCCAACATGACAATTTGTGGTTTTGATTTTATATTATATATGGCAACATAGTGGTATGGGACATTCATGCCGCCTATGATTGATACATTTATATTTGAAGTTGTTTTCTTCACTTATAGTAATAATAAAAGAATAATTTCGTGTATCAAGTATTATTTGGCTATTATAAGGTAAAACCCTATTCTCCGGCTTGCGTTGCATTATGTGATGGGACATGGGTCTTATATTAGCTTCATTGTTCTTTATTTAGCATTGCGCTGTTTGTTATATGCACTGGTATTCTTGGGAGTAAAATTGTTCCGTGTTATACGGTGTGATCCCTTGATTTACCTTATTTACACCCTTGATTTACCTTATTTTAAAGTAAAATTTTAAATAACTGTTTTAGTTCTCAAACCAGTCCCATGACTGACCTGGAGTTTATTGTTTTAACCTAAACTCTGGGTGCCCCTATTTTCCATACGAGCAGCTAGTAGTTTTGGTTATGCAGATTTATTTGTAAAGGATCCTTGATTTACAGTTGGAGCTATATTCGGAAAGCTCTGTATCCGTTTATTTCATTCAGTTGTGCTAGTTATTGTATTTTCCGCTATGCATTGTATTTATACATTTTATTTCCGCTGCTATGTATTTTAATCTTTAATATTTTTCTATGTAATATTTATTCATACTCTGAATATTCTTGTACTCTGACGTAATTGTTGTAAAAAGCAATGAAATGTTCTTCTGTTTGTGTTCTGATTTGTCTTGTGCTCGAAGCAATCTGGACTTCCCTTCACGGGGAAGTTCGGTCACCACAGTTATTGTCAATTTAAGCTATGCATGAATAAAATCGAAGGGCATAATTAGTTAGCAGGCTGATAGGTTTTTTTTTGGGAAAATAAAGGTGTCCATTGCTTCTGTATGGTTCTTATTAACAACTTATGCAACAGCTAATTTTTGTAAGTAATTGTTTCTTTATTTTGCCTCCATTCTTATAAATAACCGGAGCAAAAAACAGCTTTCTGCTTCAGCTATATAGCCGAAGAAATAGGCTTAGATCTGTTGTGTCTTATGCAATTGCTTCGGCTATAGAACCGAAGCAACAGAGGGTAAACAACAAAAGCAACAAACCTGTTTTGTAGTAATGAAACTATACTTAGGGCACACTTTATTGAGCCTGAAAAATCAATTCATACCAGTCATTTCCCGTTGGACTTTTTTACAAGGACCGGATTGGAGACCCAATCAGGATATGTACATGTTCTTGCAAAGTCATTCTCGAGAAACCTATCCACCTCTTCTTTTAATGTCATAGACAATTCGTGTCCTTGAATTCGTCTTTTTTGTTTAATTGGAGTTCTAATTGGATTAATATTCAACTTGTGTACTATTACATCATATGAAATTCCACACATATCAGAATGTGTCCAAGAAAAAACATCCAAATTCACTTTTAAAAACATAGTTAAGTCTTTTTGCAACTTCAGGCCCAGTTGAGAACCTATTTTCAATACTTTGTTAGGATCATTGTCATGCATTGAAATTGAGATTGTGGCTTCAGTTGGTGCCGCCCTATCTCCCCCACACTGGCTTTCCTTGGGTCCATTTCTGTTTGAGCTCCGCTGTGCTCGCCAGTGTGAGGGCCCCGCCCTAGTTGCTATAAGGGCGAGTCATGAATGCAGAGCGGAGCCTCCACATTCTTCTTCGTCTCCTTTTTCCTAGCTTCAACTAGTTCTGCCATGTAGCACTCCCTTGCTTCCTTCTGGTCACCTTTAATCGCATCAACTCCATTCTCTATGGGGAATTTCTTGGTCAAGCACCATGGAGCCATTCCTATCCTGAATGCGGCAAGGGCTGGTCTCTCGAGGTAGGCATTATAGGCCAAAAGCTCATCGACTATAACAAAAGTTTGCTTCATGGAAACTGTTTGTTCTCCTACTCCGAGCTCTACAAGTAGGTCGATGACGCCGATCGGGTGAGTGGGTTACCCCATGAACCCATGGATCTTATTCTGGCAAGCTCTCGTGTCATCCATGGAAAGATTCATCTTGTTGAATGCATTAATGAAAAGAACATTGATGAGATGCCCCGTTGCCTACCAAGACCCTTCTTACAATGGCTGGACCCAAACCATTGGTAAAAACCATAGGATCAACTATTGGTGTTAGAAATCTGCTTGAGTCTCTATCTTTGAATACAACATCGTCCCATGAGGTCTTCGACATTTTTGCGGGAAAGACAGTGTTCATGACCATGAGTTCTTCTTCTTTCGAAAGGTTCTTCATTTCATCAGTGTACTTTACGATGTCCCCTCAGCTTCTTTCGATTGGGTGGGGTCCTCGTTTGATGATTGGTCTTGAAATAACAGCAATTGGAGTACGCTTTCTCGATCTAAGTTGTCCCGCAGATGTTCCTTGCCCTTGAGCGGATTTAGTATTCTGTGGGTTCTTCGTATATTGCTAAAGTCTATTCTTCCTTATTAACTCCTTGAATAGATTCTTCAGATGCATGCACTCATTTGTATTATGGCCCGGTTGGTTGTGGAACCAACAAAACCAACCTGAATTTATTGCAGCATCATTGACCTTAATTTGCTTTGGCATTGGATATTCCTTGGTATCCTTAGTCGTCATGAAGATGTTTTCTACGGTGTCATTCAAAGAATTCAACTCTGAATTCTTAAAAAAGCAGAATTTCTTATTATCCCAATTAATTTTCCATCATTTCCCCTTTTCTGACCACCGGGATTCTTTTGGCCATCCTGCACATTAATTTCTTTCTTTTCAGGTTGTGCACTACTCTCAGGAATATCCAGGGCGTAGGCTGGATCATCTTCGACACTCATATATTCCTATGCTTTATCGAATAACTGCTTAAACGTGCTTGGCTTATTTTTCTTCATCCATCGCCCAAATTTGGTCTTTTTGCATATGGTTCCTTTTAAGCCATTAATACCAGGCGGGGATCATGATTTCCAACATTGGCTGCAACAACGTTAAATTGGGTGAGAAAAGCCTTGATGTATTCTCCTGGCCTTTGGTCCCACTCGTTCAGCTCCATAACATCTCAGACTTTAGTTGCTTGGAGCCTAAACTGCTCTGTAAACAGCTTGGAAAAAGTAGCAAAACCATCTACATAATTTGGTGGTAACTTCATGAACCAAAGAGAAGCCACCCCTTCTAGATAAGTTGGGAAATACAGGCACTTAAAGTTATCTGTGGCGCGTGCCTCGTCCATATGTTGGTCATACTTGAAATAAGAACACATTGGGATCGCCAATCCCATTATAGGCTTGTACCATTGGAGATTTGAGCTTGTTTCTATATGGAGCCCTTTCTGTAAGTAGGGTTTTAGTAGGAGCAAATCCCCATTCTTCTCCATCATCCTCTTTTTTCAATCTTTTCTCAATGATCTTGCGAACCATTTCTTATATGCGTTCCTTTTTGTTGTGCTGGTCCACGGGGTGGATGCCATCCTCCTTCTTCGGATCTTAGGCAAATATCCTTTTCGGATGTTTTCCTAACCAACGGACACGATTTGGATTACGGGGCCCTGTGCCTCCCTCTTGGGGAGGTGCCTCATTGGTGGAGCCACGCACCTATCGAGAGGTTGCTTACTCAGAATGGTTACATGTAGGAGGTTTTGCATCTTCTCGATGAGGATCTGCAACCTCTTCCACGGATTTCCCCCTGCTCGGGATTAAAGAAGAAGAACCTGCATTTTCTGTATGAACAGTTCGAGCAGGTTGGGGACGGGTGGCATTTAAGGTAACTTTCGCTGTGGCAACCGAAATAGCGAACATAGATTCAAGCTTCTTCAGCAAAGCATTGGTTGAGATATCTATCTGACTTGTTAGTCACGCAACAACCTCGTCCAATTCTTTTCATGTTATGGTCGCCTCTTCTTTAGAAGTTTCCCAAACTTAAAAGTGTTTGGAAGGTGGTGTAAAATCATTGACGAGATTATCGGTCTCTTCGAAGGTTTTACTAGTGACTTTCTTCTGTCTACCATAATTACAAACAAACTATGTCTCCACGAATGACTTAGAGAAAGGAAATGCGAGTGGGCCCCACGGTGGGCACCAAATGTTTAAACTGAAATTACTTCAAACACCAAAGATACTTAAAAAGTATTTCACCAAATGGTTATGAATAAGGCCATAATCGCAAAAGTAAGTAAAAACACCAAGATTTTTACAGTGGTTCGATCTAAAATAGATCTACGTCCACTTTAGCAAGGATTTTCATTATCACTTTGAGATTTACAGAGCTAAAATCATCTCTAAGTACATTCATTTTTTCTTTTAAACTAGGATTTCACTTTGATCTTTGCAAATCAGTGAAGAAATGGTTGAATCTCTTCAAGTGCAGGGAATATGAAGGAAGATCTTCAATCACTAGGACATTTGATCAATTTTAATGGATTCCATAGTTAATTACGCTTCAAATCTTTGCTTGGAGATGCTAGTATTACTCGAAATAGTGGAGAAAGCAATTTGGCAGCCCTTTGGGGTCACGGAAATTGAACCCCATTAACGTGAAGATCATGGGGTATTTATAGGAGAAGTTGGAATGAGTTGGTGAGCTGAGATTTGTATGTGCAGGTTATGGGTTGCTCGTGCTGGTAATTACAGAAATGCCACTACTAGTTGTAGCCAGCTGTCACCAACTGCAGTCAGTCTATCACCGGCTTTCTTGACCAATTAAGTACTCGACTGACCTTGGGGATGTGCAGGCCATTATGCTCGACCGACCCTGTACTCTTGACCACCATGTGATGCACGACCGACCCAATGATGCGTGAGCCAGATGGACGTTGTATGACCGACCCTATAGTTGTATGAGTTCTGTTGTATACAACTAGCTTCTGCTCGACCCACTGATAATGATCAACGCCTTCCTCACATGAATAGTTCTGACCGACCCATAGCGCTCGAGTGATTTCATTATGGAAATCCTCATGATGTGCAATGTTGAGAATCTTGGGCTTTTATGATGCTCGATCCCTTTGTGGTGCTCGACCCACATTGCTGCACGATTGAGACGAAGTGTGACCAACCAAGGCAGGCTCGAATGACCCTATAGTATATGGACCTTTGATGTGCAACCCTGGAATGCTCGAGCCCTACTTTTGTTCGATTAAACTAGTGTGCGAATGACCTACATGTGCCTTGAGTGAACGTCCCCTATATTTTACTTTAAATTCAACTTATATGTGTGTGATTTTAATGGATAATCGGTATAAAGCTGGGTAAATTATGTGGCAAATAACCATTTTTAACTTTTAACTCTCCATTTTTAGAGAATTTTCAACATGGTGTCAATTTTCGTGAGGATGTAGAAAAAAAAGCGTGGAGAAGCTCCACTCCTCCAACAGCGAGTGGGGCTTTGCCCTATGTAATGACCAAGATTTTCGGTCATTTGAGTTTGAATATTTAAATATGTTTTTAATACTATATTTGGAACATTAATGGATTTTAATATTAATTCGTTTATTTAAAACAAAGTTTGAATGCTAAATTTATATTTAATTAATAACAAGCTCATAACATTGTGTTAATTCGTAATATTTAGTTTTAAACTTTAATTGAATATATAGGATCGGATATAAGTCGAAATTCTATGAAACAAGAAACTTGGAATCTAATTGATTATAATTTTTTTAATGAAAGAGTAAAATTAAGATTTCATATTATAGATTGTTAGTTATGCCCAAATCAAATTTTCAAATAGTCGTTATAGAATTCATTAATAAATGATAATGTTTATTAAATAAAATATAAGGGTTTTTATATGTATATTTGAATATCGTTTAACCCAGGATTCTAAATAAAGTTTAAAACCTTTATAGGTTTATTTTGAAGTTATATATTATTTCATTTGGAGATAAGCAATAATAATAATTAATTATTTAGAATTGTTTGGATCAAAATATATTTTATTATTATTATATAGCCCTTAAAAAGTAGTCGTTTTTCTAATGACCTATGTTTTCGATGAAACAAAAGCTAACTGTTGCTAGATTTCCAGTTTGAAGCCAATTGGAGTGATTTTATTTGTGTATGCAATTTAAGGGTGAACCGATGAATAAATTGGAATTTAAATAACATCGTTGTGCAAACGGAGTCGGTTTCCAATGAAATCAATTTCATTGGGACCAGAACATCTAGACATAGCAGGGTGTATATTTCCATTGTGTTTCGAGTTTGTGAATGTCGGTACAAATTAAGAACGTTAAACTACAGTTGATGGTAGAATTATATTTATATTTAAAAATATATAACGTATCAAATAAAATAATTATTATTATTAAACTTTCCTCCCTTGTTATATTTCCAGTGCTAGCCAACTTAACTATGCTTCTTTCTACTATATTCTAACCAATGTACACCAGCCTATGTTTTCACATTTTCAACCCCTATTTCTACTGCTAATCTATTATCTTACACCAGTCAATGTTTATACATTTTCAACCCCTATTTCTGCCAGTAATCTATTATCTGATCAGGCCTACACTGTTTCAAAAGCACATTGATCTTATCCAAATTATCTTGCTATATATATATACATATAAACATCACAGCAAACCCTTGTTTTGAGTCAAACAATTTTGCCTTGGCAACGATCTAATTTCACCGCCATTTCCACACAAACGAACCAAAGACACTCGACTTTCCCGTACTGAAACTCTGAATCCATTCTTCTACAACAGTCAACTTATGCTCTTTGAGATCTGTGAGTTTACCAATGGAGATGAAGTTTATTTTGGTGGATTAGTCAAAATTTGACGTGGAAGGCACAGCGTTTAAGAGTCTCTCGCTGGCGACTAGGAGGCTTGGTGGAACTAAACTCAGTGGGGTGATAGGCAGTATAATGGAACAATTGTTAGCGCAACATTGGTCGGCAGTGGGTGCAGGGGGATCGATTTTGGCATGAATGTCGTAGGATCTGAAAAGAGGAAGCATCAGACATGTATTTTTGGTGCCTGAGGCGCACCTAGGAAAGATTGGCGTTGTAATGTCCCGTATTTTTAATGGTATGATAATTAATATATTTTATTATATTAATTGTTGAATTGGGATTTTAAATGGATATATAATATTTATTTCAATTATTAAAATGATTTCTGAACGTATAATTAATATATAATTATAAACGAGCTCGTAACGGTGTGATAGTTCGTAATATTGAGTTTTGAACTTCAATTGAATAAACAAAATCCATTTTAAGTCATAATTCTTTAAAATAAGAATCGTCCAAATCTAATTGATAATAAATGTTAACCTTGTTATTAACGCGGTTCATAAAGTTATACGACGACCTCTAGAGAAGTGATCGGTCGTACACCATTCTTCTCGATCACATATCGGATCAGGCGCGTTATGATATCGGATCGGTCGTATGCCACTCTGGTCGGTAGGCGCTAATTCAAGTATACCAATCGGTCGGTCAAGAATATATATGCATTCGAGAACCGTTCACACAAAGATCCTGATCGGTCAGTACCGATTTCATATAGGAATGGTTCAATTACAACTTGAATGATGTGCCAGGCATTCAAGCCATGAACTCATATAACTTTTGCCAGTATGGGCATTACATGTTGGTGAATATTGCATTCATATGGATCATTAAGTAACAGAGGCCACGTGACCAATGTGTTACATGAATTGTTCAAAATGAACACAACATAGAATGCAATACATGCTGACATGAGTTTCGAAGATAAAATACATATATTATGCAGTGTATAAGAGAGACATGAGCACAATGTAAATCAGTGTGCAAATACATGTGGATCAGTTAAAAAGTATAAGCATGGAATGGCTTTAATACATGCATAGCATGAACTGGTTTCAAACAAATTACAATGCCACGCTGACTAAGGTACGTTGAAGCATATGAAAGCAAGCGAGCCTCAACGTATATTTCAACACAAAGCAATTCACAATAAGGCGCAAGTCAGAATCACATTGTTCGGCCAAGCAGTTCGAAGCATTCAAGTGATCGGTCGGTTCAAAAGCAGGTGGACGTTTAGCAAATAATAGAATATGGGACGGTAATAACACATCTTAACATGAGCATGTTGCAAACAAACAAATGGCCAAAGCTTCAGGTACACATGGCAACTATGTAAGAAAGGGATGGGTATTGAAATATATGTGTAACAATACCAAATTCTGGGGACCGATTAGTTTCATATAATATTGCTAAAGTAATGGCATTAATGTAAATAATGTACCCATACCTTAGGATTATATGGCAACATGAACGTCGCGTGGCTTGTGGAGAAGGGGGAGCACTAAATGACAAAGTGGCATAGACGTAATAAAACTAATGTTTAAAAGCAGTCAATTAGCAAATGAGGCGAGCGGTGTCTTTAAAGTGGCCGATCGGTAGTCAACATCAATAACAGATCGGTTGTCCAGAAGTATGACTGATCGGTACCATACCGATCGGTACCCAATGACAGTTGCACATAGTTGTACCCAGTGGAAGTTTCGTAAATACTGACCAATACCGATCGGTAGCCTGTACACCATAGTTAAAACATTGCCACTACCCCCAAACTTTACCTATAAATAGCCCACCTCTTCACCATTCAAGGGACCAATTCTTCTACCCTGAAGGGCTGGCGAATCATTTCTTCAACCTTCTAAGCTTCATTACAAACTCCATTAATGGCTTCCAAGGATCAATCTACCTTCATACAACATCAAATGGATCAAATCTTCTTTAAACTACATTAGAAATTTCTCCAAAGCAATTCAAGTGATCTCTACTCTCCGCTAATCCTCTCTAAAGCCTTGATCTAACGCTAAATCGCTATGGAATCCATGAAGATCGTCCAATTGCTAAAGTAATTGAAGATTCATACATCCACCATCACAAAGCAAGAGATCTCACCATCACAAAGCAAGAGAAAAGAGAGAGATGAGCAACATGAGTGAATTCATGTATGTTGCAAAATAAAATATCATAATAAGAAATGATTCAAAAGTGGACATAGATCTGTTTTAGATCGAACCACTATAAAAATCCTTGTTCTTCATTTTTGCTTTTTATTTTGTGATTGTGGTCTAACTCTAAATGTTTGGTGAAGTGTTTATGTAACACCTTTGGTTTTGAAATCGATTTTCGGTTTTAACATTTGGCGCCCACCGTGGGGCCATATTCACACTTCCCTCAATCTCAAGAGCCTACCATTGGAGTTATAAGCCTACTCCTACCATAGATTTGCCAAGTCTATGATTTAGACCAATCAACGAACTCTCTTCCAAATTCAAAGCTTTGTCCGAGATCATGGCCAAATCTAAGAAGACCATAAGAAAATCCGTTGGAGGAAATGATAATGTTGCTAATGAGACTACGCCACTTAATAATCATTTTGAAGCTGGCAAAAACTCGGTAGGTGGAGTCGGCGTGACTAAGAATGAGCTGAATGCCGCTATTGCTAACATTAACCAACGAATGGATGCTTCTACTAAAGCTATGATGGAGAAGCTTGACGCCATCTTTAATGCTCAACCAAATCCAGCCCCACCGAAAGTCCATGTTTATCTCGAAGAAAATGTCAACTTGTCCGCTTCTGATCTTAATGACAATGACAACATGGAGGACGATAATGGTTGGTTGAGTGACAAAGACGAAGCCAACATCGAAGGCTTGAAGCCAAAAGCTAAAAGTCGTTCCAAAGGAAAGGTTCGAAGGGCTACCAATCCTATCACAGGGGAACCTCATTGTCGAGAAGTTAAAGGACCTAAGCTCTGTAACCAGGATCTTTTGCCTAGACGAACATTTGGTAAAGAGCTCAGCTTCGCGGAGAGACATAGCACTGAAGAGTACATCTCGGATATGATAAAACAAATCATGAAGAAGAATCAAGCTAGTAATGGTAATGAAAGAGAATGGGACTTCTCTTCCGATATGACTCCATTCACTGAAAGAATCCTTGAAGCAAAGTGTCCAAAGAATTTCAATCCTCCGTCTTTGCCTCTGTACAACGGCCTTGTTGATCCTAACTACATTCTGTTCAAATATGAGTGGTATATGAGTGAGGCTAAAGCAACTGATGAAATGATATGCACATACTTTCCTCCCTACTTAGAAGGTGTTGCATCATTATGGTTCACAAAGCTGCCACCTAAGTCCATTGACCGGTTCTCTGACATGACCAAAAAGTTTAGGAGCAGTTCCGCTTATATACTACTAAAGCCAAGGATGCTATAACGCTCTCGACAATGAATCTGAAGCCATGAGAAATTGTTAAAGCCTTTCTCAGTCGATTCAATGTCGCCTTATCTGAAGTAATGAATCCAGAGCACGTATAATTCCCATGGCTTTACTCGATGCTATAGATAAAACAAGTGAATTTTGGAGATGGATAAAGATAAAGGAACCAAATACACTTGACAAATTCTATAAGAAAGCAGAGGAGTATATGAGAGTGGACGATAATCTTGTGCCTCTTCAGATCATTAGTAGTAACCAACTTCTTGAAGTTCCCAAAAGTGTTGCTATCCAGTGTAATCAACAGAAAACTCAGGGGCAGAAGCGAGCCAATGACGGGAACGACAACAAAGCTAATAAAAAGTTTCATCCTTTAGACTTGTATAAACTAACACCTCTGAATGACCCTCCTAAGAACATCTATACCTTGCCACAAAGGATACAGAAGATTATCCGGAGCCTCAGCCAATAAAGACGAATTACCATCTAATCAAAGTTATGTCGGTTTCACAATCAGCCAGGCCACAATACCAATGAATGTAGGCATCTAAAATCATTAATTGAAGAGATGATTAGGAAGAACCGCCTGCAACAATATGTGAAGAATCCCCAACAGGAAAATCCTTCTGCAACTCCACAGGGGTAGGGAGCATTAAGTGACCAATCTGGTCCAAGCAACAAAGCTCCTACTCAAACTAATCCAAGGCTAATAATCAACTAACGACCGTTGATAATGATCTAATATCTACGGCTCAGAATAAGCGATTATTATCACCTTCACTTTACTTTTTGCATTACTTTACTTCTTGCTATGTTCTACTTTCTTATAAACAGTCTGTAATGATTTACATGCATTTTACCGAATAGTAGCTTTATGAATGAAACCTTATCTACTTTTATATATCTCTTACAAGCAAAATATACTAAATTTTCTAAAGATGATTTTCTCATTGCAGGATGCTCCATAGGCGTTCGTTTCCTCAAATTCCGACCAAGTGAGACATTCCTAATAACATCAAATCGAATGACAAGTGCTATAGCCACCGATATGCATAATGCAAAGATGAAAGCACTACTTTGAAAAGTGAATAGGAAAAGTCTCAATGAGTCAAATGGCAAAGAGAGAAGCGAACAGCTACGGATCCGAATTCGTTGCGCGAAATGAAGCGTGGGAATTCACTATAAGTGAAACGAAGCATGGGAGATCGTGGCGCGAAGTGATGCAATCCTTCAAGGTCGCTGTAATTCATTGCGCAAAACGAAGTGCGCAAAGTTCACTGTAAGTGAAACGAAGCGTGGAAGTTCATGGCGCGAAGCGATGCAACCCTCCAAGGTCGCTAGAATTCGTTGCACGAAACGAAGCGCGTGGGTTCAATATAAGTGAAACAAAGTGTGGGAATTCGTGGCGCGAAGCGATGCAACCCTCCAAGGTTGCTGGAATTCGTTGTGCGAAACGAAGCGCGACAGTTCACTATAAATGAAACGAAGCATGGGAGTTCGTGGTGTGAAGAGATGCAACCCTCCAAGGTCGCTGGAATTCGTTACGTGAAACGAAGCGCAAGAGTTCACTTTAAGTGAAACGAAGCGTGGGAGTTCATGGCGCGAAGCGATGCAACCCTCCAAGGTCACTGGAATTCATTGCGCGAAATGAAGAGCGGGAGTTCGCTATAAGTGAAACATAGCGTGGGAGTTCGTGGCGCGAAGCGATGCAACCCTCCAAGGTCATTGGAATTCGTTGCAAGAAATGAAGCGCGGGAGTTCACTACAAGTGAAACGAAGCGTGGGAGTTCGCAGCGCGAAGCGATGCAACCTTCCAAGGTCGCTGCAATTCGTTTGCTGAAATGAACCATGGGAGTTCACTATAAGTGAAACGAAGCGTGGGAGTTCGTGGCATGAAGCGATGCAACCCTCCAAGGTCGCGGGAATTCATTGTGTGAAATGAAGCATGGGAGTTCACTATACGTGAAACGATGCACGGGTGTTCGTGGCGCGAAGCGATGCAGCCCTCACCTAAAGTTTCGAGGGAATTTTTTGCGCAAAACGAAGTGGGGGAGTTCACTATACGTGAAATGATGCGCGGGGGTTCGTGGTGCTAGACGATGCTGCCCTCCTTCAAAGGTTCGCTGGAGTTCGCTTTGCAAACAATGCGACAACAAAAATCCTTTCCATAGAGAAAGCAACCTCTCTACAGCGATGGACAACAACGCTCAATGAAGTCCATAAAGTTGATTCAGTAAACGGGAAAGGCGAACGTTGGGTTATAATAATCTCTACATAGTAGGGCATCCAATGGGTCCCCAATGAAAGAATTAATCAATAATATAGATGAACACTGAGCCATAAAAAATCTCCTACAGTGAACATTAATGATGACATTCCAGGTAGGGTCAACAATATTAAGAGCTTCTCTAAGAAGATTCAGGAAATAAATCATAGATATGTATTTCCCAAATGTGGAATGTGGTATACTATCATATAAATTGCTAAAACGATAACGGTTGAAATCCATAGTCAGCATTTGTCGATTAGTTGTCTTAAGCGTTAACGCGAATTCAAATTAGAATATCGTGTTTGTACAAATAATATTCGATGAGTTATAAGCTGCTGAATAGAATAATCCTGTGCAAACATTTTATTCGATTCAAAATAAAATTCGCTTTAATTCATTTTCTAATAATTAAACTAATCTGTTATTGAGGAGGATGGTCAATAACAAAGTATAAGTCTAAAATCGTGCAATCGCTTGTTTTAAATTACAGAACAGATAACAGGAAGAGCATATGAATTCAAAGTGTGGTAGACAAAAAACTACAACTGCATTTCAACGTAAAATATATCAATAGCAATGTTCATTACGAAGCCCGAAATTTTCACAAGCAAAAAATACAAGCTTCGAGGGTTAAATGTTAACCCCGTTATTGAAGCGGTTCAGAAAGTGATACAACGACCGTCTAGAGAAGCGATCGGTCGTAAACCACTCTGCTCGGTCACGTATCAGATCGAGCACGCGTTATGACATCGGATCGATCGTATGTCATTCTGGTCGATCGGCGCTGATTTAAGTATACCGATCAGTCAATCAAGAATATATATGCGGTCGAGAACCGTTCACACAAAGGTCCCGATCGGTCGGTACCGCTTGCATGTAGGAATGGTTCAATTACAACTTGAATGACGTGCCAGGCATTCAAGTCGTGAACTCATATAACTTTCTCCAATATGGGCAATACGTGTGGCTGAATATTGCATTCATATGGATTATTAAGTAACAGAGGCCATGTGACTGACGTTTTACATGAATTGTTCAAGATGAACACAACATAGAATGCAATACATGCTGACATGGGCTTCGGAGATAAAATGCATATATTATGATGTGTATAAGAGAGACACGAGCACAATGTAAATCAATGTGCAAATACACGTGGATTAGTGAAAAAGTATAAGCATGGAATGACTTTAATACATGCATAACATGAATTGGTTTCAAATAAAATACAATGCCACGTTGACTAAGGTACGTTGAAGTATATGACAGCAAGAGAGCCTCAATGTATATTTCAGCACAAAGCAATTCACGGTAAGGCACAAGTTAGAATCACACCGTTCGGCCAAGCAGTTCGAAGCGTTCAAGTGATCGGTCGGTTCAAAAACACGTGAACGGTCAGCAAATAATAGAAAATGGGACGGCAAGAACACATCTTAACATGAGCACGTTGCATATAAACAAATGGCCAAAGCTTCAAGTATACGTGGCAACTAAGTAAGAAATGGATGGGTATTGAAATATATGTGAAACAATATCAAATTCCGGGGATCGATCAGTTTCATATAATATTACTGAAGTAATGGAATTAATTTGAATAATGTACCTATATCTTAGGATTGTATGGCAACATGAACGTCACGTGGCTTGTGAAGAAGGGGGAGAACCAAATGACAAAGTGGCATAGACGTAATAAAACCAAGGTGGAAAAGGGGTCAATCGGCGAATGTAGCGAGCGGTGTCCTTAAAGATGGTCGATCGGTAGTCAACATTAATAGCCGATCAGTGGTCTAGAAGTTTGACTGATCGGTACCGAATGACAGCTATACCCAGTGGTAGTTTCATAAATACTGACCAATACCAACCGGTACCCTGTACACCACATTTACAACATTGCCACTACCCCCAAAACATCACCTATAAATAGCCCACTTCTTTACCATTCAAGGGACCAGTTCTTCCGCCAAATAATTTCTTCAACCTTCTAAGCTTCATTACAAACTCCATTAATGGCTTCTAAGGATCAATCTACCTTTATGCAACATCATATGGATCAAATATTCTTCAAACTACATTAGAAATTTCTCCAATGCAATTTAAGTGATCTCTACTATCCGCTAATTCTCTCTAAAGCCTAGATCTAACGCTAAATCGCTATGGAATCCATGAAGACCGTCCAATTGCTGAAGTGATTGAAGATTCATACATCCACCATCACAAAATAAGATATCTCACCAATTCCTTTACCGATTCAAGTGTAATTTAGATCCCAGAAAGAGAAAAAAGAGAGAGATGAGCAATAAGAGTGAATTCACGTATGTTGTAAAACAAAATATCATAATAAGAAATGATTCAAAAGCGGACATAGATCTATTTTAGATCGAATGACTATAAAAATCCTTGTTCTTCATTTTTGCTTTTTATTTTGTGATTGTGGTCTCACTTTAACCACTTGGTGAAGTGTTTACGTAACACCTTTGGTGTTGAAATCAATTTTTGGTTTTAACAATAAATTTCTAATGCAAGAGAAAAATCGAGATTTCGTCATATAAATTGCAAGTTATGTCCAAATCAAATTTTAAAATAATCGCTATGGATTCGCTAATAAATTATAACATTTATTTAAGTTATTAAATAGGAATTTGGATAGAATTTGGATATCGTTTAAATTCGAAAATATTAGTGTTGAGCTATAAATTTCATATTCATTTGTATTTGAAGTGATATACTATTTTATTTAGATATATATGATAGTCATAATTTATTTATTATTAAATTGGATTGTTTTGGTATTTTATAATATTTTATCGATATTATTTAAGTGTTAAAATTGCTATTTTTTTGAAATGACCTCCGTTTCTGATGAAATCCATTTTATTGGAATACGTACAACTAATTATTGCTAGATTTTCAGTTTGGAGGCAATTGTAGTTATTTTGTCAGTACGTTCAATTTTAATGTGACCTGATAAATATATTGGAACTAAATTAATGTTGTTTTGGCAAAGGAATGTCGTTTTCAATGAAATTAATTCCATTGGGACCGGAAAGTCAAGACGTAACGGTGTATTTATTTCCATTGAGTTTGGAGTCTGTGTTTGAAGATGCGTTTATTTTAACGGTCAGTGGTTAACGGTTAGCGGTAATATAAACTAACTGAAATAAAATGAACGCAAGCGCCAAGTAAGGGAAAACAATGTCAACGCATATGACCTTCTACCTAAATTCTCCTCATGTCTTTTCAAATCACTACTCGTACACACATCTAACAGCCTTGCATTTCATTTTCAACAGGCCGATGTATCGTTCGAAACACACAACTATTTTCTTCCTTGCAAACCTAAAGACAGCTACCTTACTCAAGTCATGTCGAAAAAACACGGTCTGTTTCTTCCTTTCGAAGGCCTACCTATATGTATATTATTATTGTTTTTTTTGGTGCCTACTACTGATGTTCTCATACCAGAAAAACTTTGCCCTCTACCACTGAAAAGACCGAAAAGAAAGCTTGGACTCCTTCTTACTTGAATATACATACACAAGACGCTGCTTCTTACCCTACACCAAGTACTAGCTAAAACATGTACAATTATATTTTTCTAGAGCTCGCAGCTATCCTAAACATTTGTAAACCAAGCATATTACTTAACCTTCAAGATTTCGCCATAGCTAGCTACCCTGAACAGCTACTACGTCCTTTCAAATCACGCAGCTATATCAGAAATTAACAGGCTAAAATTCGAACTACTCCAAGCTATTGAAAAACATTGATCTCATCTTCTATTGAAACGACCCGAAAATCACCCTTGCGGGAAATCGCCGGATACGTTTACTTTGGGCTACAACACATCAGAACAATAACATCAGACTTTTATAAACATTACAATAATGTTACATCAGAGTACAGAACATATCAAAGTATATTGAATAAAATTACAACGAAAGATAAATTACAATATTTTAATATATTGCAGCGAAAATAAAATAACTAAGGCAGCGGAAGACAACAATGTTCTGGACACAGCTTTAGGCTTCAATCCAGAATCCTGCTCGAGATAAGAACCTATAGACAAACTACTCGACTGCCCGTATTGTAACACCCCGCCTCCGCTAGGGTCACTCGCAAAGGAATGCACTAGCTTTAGAGGGGCATAATTGGTAAACATGCACAGAAATATCACAAGACAGAACATATGAAATAGCGGGAGTAAAATCAAACTTTCATAAATTCAATAATTAAGGTCTAAAGCCTTTTACATCAGAGTACATCAAAACCTGTCTTGCAATAGTAAAGAAGCATAAAGACTTTTTAATAAATTATTCCCCAAGTAAAACAGTAAAGTAGCCATAGCCAAGAGAAGTCCAAGCCATCCATGATGACCTTCAAGCAGAAGAAGTCCGAACGAAACAACACTGTTTCCTCCCTGTAACCTGGGGGGAAACGGAAGAAAAGAGGTGAAACAAAACGGGTCAGTCAAAAAGACTGAGTAAGTCCTATCTACTTCCAGTATAAAAACAGGTAAAGGTAACATGACATGCATAAACTGAAAGTAAACATAAGGATAACTACAAGATAGATAAACTAAACCAGGGTAGCTGGTTGAACTACTGTGGCAAGGCAAACTAAGATATCATGATAAACTACGGTGTTATGATAAGCCAAGGTATCACATCGCCAGATTTCTATCGAGTACATTATCCCAAGGTATCTGCCCCGTCTAACATCCCACGGTATCTATTATGTATATTCTTCCTAGTTCCAACATGTATATTTGCTCTGCACCTCTCGTACTAGTATCCCAACCCGCGTCATGTGTTAACCATGAATGTCCCTTGCCTAATGTTATGTAATGGTCCATGTCAACCTAATATATCGCATATATAGGTTACTCAAATCATATGTTTCTTTCCATGTATATAAGTTCAGTCCTTTGCCGTACCTCGTACGGGCTTCCTCATGTCGTATTATCCTTGAAATCGTTTGGACTGTCACCCTTGTCCTAGCTAGGCTCTTCCATATGAATCATCGTTTGAACTACTAGGACTTACGCCACCTAGCACCACTAGGGATTACGCTTACCTATTGCACGCTTTCGTATTTCGGTTTGGGTTAAACCACCTAGGCCACTAGGGATTACGCTAACCCTCAACCGCGCCTTTTTTCCCACGCATTCATCGTGAATCGTTTTTCTATAATTGTATGCACATGTATCACATCGTGCCATCCGAGTCCTGTCACAGGGCAAACCAAGAAATACAGGACTCGGTCGGGAGCTTTAGATTTATCTGCCGATGCAGATACTAAGGTCTGCTTTTCTACACGTGGCTATGGTCCCACGAGACCCCTCCCTCAACTAGTGAAAGGCAACACAAGAGAAAATCTTGCATGAGAACTACACTCCGGCCAGCCCACATCCTACGGCCTACCTCACCCATAATTAGATAGCAAATTATGGTCTGTTGGGTGTTCCCTGCCTTTCCGTACGTACACGCTTGACTCAAGATGGTAGATGATCGACGAACTTGCTATCTCGGGCACCTTATGTATTCGTCGACTCACTGCTATCCACCCCAGTCTTTAGGTCGCTCGCATAGCAACCAAGGCATATTCTTGGTTCTTCTACCGCAGACCTCAACCTCTCGTGAGCCTAGTATAATGACCTGGCAGCTCACAGAGGGATCCCAAGAATATCCTCACGTTCCCCGAAGCCGCTGCTTTGTTACCCAGTTCGTTGGAGCCTTTATCTAAATCAGATAGCCTGCTCCTACACGCATACTTAAACGTTGACCTAACGTATCGGGTTACTAATCCATCTAAGAAATGGTCCAAATTTCCTTGACTAAGAATTATTACTTAGTTTCCCTTAACTAAGGTTTACCACTTAGCCTTATTTCCATAATCCTTGTTAACTATGGTTATTTACCTAATCCTCCGAATTAGGGTTTATCTAATGGGTTAAGTGTCACTTAAGTTCATAGCTTAGCCCATCTACAAACCACGTCAAAATTGGCTAAGTATCCAAGTCCAAAACTTAACCCTACAAACCATGTGTCAAGTTGGTTAAGTATATCAAGCAATTCATAACTTAACCTCGTCTAATTATCATTTTAGATTGGTTCAGGATATGTATTAACTTGACCTTATCTAATTATGGAGTCATATCGGTCAAGCGCATTCAAACGATTCGTGACTTAGCCTTATCATGTTTTCACGTTAGATTGGTTAAGTATAGGTCACTTAACCACATCAAACTAATGAGTTGGATTAGTTAAGTGTAAATTAACTTAACCCCGTCCAATTACCATGTTTAGATTAGTTAGGTCTGAGTTGACTTAACCCCATCCATTAACTGTATTAAACGGTTAAGTGTTACTAAGAAAATTTACTTAACCTTGTCAAGCTATCGTGTTGGATTGATTAAGTGTTGGTTAACTTAATCCCGTCCCCTCGTCGTATAAAATTGGTCAAGTGTCGTTAGGCAAATCAAGTTACTTAACCTACCCAACCCTATCATGTTTTTGTTAAGTATCATTAGCCTAATCAAATTACTTAACCCATTTGTCTATGTCATATTTGGTTAAGCCTCATTAATCAAATTAACTTAACCCTATTATGTGGCATTAATTATTTAATGCACCCCAACCTCTCACATTAGACTTTGTTGTGGTTACTAGTTAAGCCGGGCGGGTCCGGGTAGATTTACACCACAACTTGGTCTAACCTCGGGTTCAAGCACAACATGACCAACTTCTCACATTGAGTCCTATTGTTTGCAACTACTAGTTAGGCCGGTCGGTTCCGGGTAGTTTTACGTTGCAAACTCAACCCAACCTCGAGTTGGCCACTTTCATGTTTAGTCTAGTGTCATGTTCATAGTCAAGTTTTCAAGCAATTGGGTAGACCTAACTTAATAGGTAAATTCCCAATGGGTAGACCTAACTTAATAGGTAAATTCCCAAGCTTATGTTTTTATGCATACTTACATGTCAACTTCCATGTCATATTTAATGTTACATGTTGTCATGTTATACCCATTTAACCCAAATCATGTTTCACATCATATTTTTATGAAACTTCAAGTTAAGTTTTTCATGTATATTCATGCTCGTCTAACCTAACCCCAAAACGTGTTCCCAGCGTAAGTATAGACGAGTCAACATAATAGGAATACTATGACTACAAATTGGCCTCGATCATGCATAGTGTCATAAAAAGGGGTTTTGGCCCCAAACACACAAAATGTCACAAGGAAATTTGGCCACAAACATGCATATTATCAAAGAGGGTTTGGCCATAAACATGCACAACTTAAAAGAGGGGATTGGCCACAAGCATGCATAATCTCATAAAGGATTTGGCCACGAACTTGCATGATAGCATAAGGGGTTTGGGTTCATAAACATGCATAAGCCCCAAAATCTTGCCTTAGCCAGTGTTTCACAAGTAAAATGGTTCCTAAAGGTTCATGCTAGCATTTCATGCATAAAGATCCAAACTTGCAAGTTAAACTAGGTTATGCATAGCATGAGAGGCATGATTAAGTCACTCACAAGGCCTAAAATCATAAATATAAACACAAGAGGCAAGGTAAGGTTCATATAGGTTCGCATCATCATGTTTAGCCTCATTTTATCCCATTTCATTATCAAAACTACCGTTTCCATCTAAAAGTAGCTAGAACTTGCATAGGCAAGGCTTAGGAAAGGGATCATGCATCATCTTGACGAAGAAAGGTGGCTCCTTTGAAGAAGAACCATCATGAAACTCGCATAGCAATGTTGATTTGGCCTCTATTTGGTGTAGCAAGCTTGTATCTTTTGATTTGAACCCGATTTGAATGCATAGGCTCTAGGGATTGGAGATGGAGGCCATGATCAAAATTGATTTTGGCAGCACTTAGTTGCTAGGTTTGATTTTTTTAGGGATTTAGGTTAGGTTTAGGGTCTTTTTATAGAGATTATGATAGTTTTAGGCCCTTAGATTAACCCTAGGATAGATCAGGACCATCAGATCTCGGAAGCTTCCAGAACCAGCCCAAGAACAAGACCAGGTGAGACAAACAGGTGCGCCAGGCAACTTGCCCCGGCCACCCCCTGTCGACAGGCAAGTCGACAGGGCTGTCGACTTGGTCTGGGCCCAAGTCGACAGGCCTGTCGACAGCCCTGTCGACATGGCCTTGGCGGGAAACTCCCCGCCTAGCCCCAGATCTGATTTCCAAAACTGTTTCCGAAATTCAAATTCCCAGAAACCTTCTTTGGGCCTTTTACGGGTCATACGGACTCCGATTCTCGAAAACTCGGACTCTATTTCGCGTATTCCGAGACGAACGCAATGGCACAGACCGTTTCACTTGATTCAGAATTTATAATTTAGTTCTGTCTTGATTCTTGATTTAACGTGTTGTAAAAATTCGGGTTGTTACATTCTCCCTTTCTTAAAGGATTTCGTCCCCGAAATCTCAAAGTTAGGAAGAACATATCCTACTATCCATCATCCATCTACTCAAACCATCATCCACAAGCAACCATTGTCCTTAGACGACTCCTAATGCCTTATGAATGTATGCAAAACGTGTGTGTACATGTTCCTTAGCTAATGCTAATGATCAGGCCTGAAAAATCTTTTGAATGCAATAAATATGTTTAGTGCTATGAATCCATCATGTATGCAAATAGTCCTAGTCATATACACTATATGCGTGCACAAACGTTCAACCATATGCAACATCCACATGATAACACATTCAATTTCATCCATAAACAAGTATAAATACTCGTGCATATGCAATATGAAATGTGACCGAGTCGAGCTAATACCTAATGTAAATTCGCGCATCCACGAGCAACCACTTGCAACCATATCAACCATAACATGTTTCAAATACATGTTTACATCCATAGGGTTCTACCTAAGATTCCCTGAAACAGGGTCGAGAAGATAAACAAAACAAACTCCGTACGGGGTTTGTAACAGAGACAGGACCGAGAGGATATCCATAAAAGATAGCCTACAAGCAAGCTCAACAGAAAAACAAGGATCGAGGATATATTCCCAGAAGAGATATCATGCACGTATTTAGTCTTCAGTCTCCTGAGTCGCATTACCTTGAGCTTAGTTCCACGTGCCTTGACCGCCCCTTTTACTTCAGATATTTCGCAGCTTCTTATTTCCTGTTTCCATAACATGAGTTGGAACTCATTTCCTCATCGCCTCTCGTTCCACTTGCACTTATTCTCCTTCTAGAATACTTGGCGCAAACAGGACTGCGTACACATTATTCCATGCGAGCCCTCAAAATTCACTAGTGAATCCTGAACCTTGTACCATAAGGTATTCCACGTAGAAAAACTTTCTCTTGAAAGTAAGCAAGTTACCGTGCGCACTTACTAGGGTAATTCCCATAACCCATACATAATCGAAGTAAACCATCCGTCTTATTAGTGAACACCATTCGATCGGGTTTCTAATTTCCAACAAAGGCATCTAGGGATTCTAAGTAACTAACCATGACAGAACCCAAAAGGTTGCGCGATACTTCAAGGGTATTACCAAAGCAAGCCAAGAGTCTAACTACCCTCCTTCTAAAACCGAGAGTGGCACCCCTTACTGGATAACCACTTCATCCCTAGAATCCATCCACAACTTATAAACATAAGCATTATTTCCAAGCTCAACACTTGATATAGACATTCTCAAATCCAAACAAGCCATGAGTAAATGGACCGATCTTCCAATAGGACTTGAGACAAAAACGGGATCCTCTACTACGCTAGTACTAAGGTGCAGAGACTCAACTATCGAAGCGGACTTAAAAGATGCGGTGATCAAAACAAAGTCCCGACAGGATGATAGAGAAGAAAAGCTAAACCTTTAACAAGATCGTTACCCTTCTTCTGAGGTACCCTAGAAATGAGAGCATACTATTGCCCTCCGAATGATCTTGTCCCTGTTCCATGATACTTAACTATCCGTCCCGTTTCACCATGCCAAAGGTACTCTCTCGTCATGGGTTTCATTGTTCATCTTTCTCCCTCCTTTTAGGACTCAGCCATACCAACATGTTGCTTATCCCTGAGCTCGTATCCTTTATCCTTGTTCTTACTATCCTTTCATGCATAACTCTGCAACGGTCTCTCGAGAACCACCTCCATCGTACGGGAAACACTTACGCAGCTAGAAAGACTAGTCGCAGTCAAAACCACTATGACTACAGATGGAGGAAAGAAAGGAAAAGAGATTCAATCAAGGAAACAAGGATAATGCTAATGGCCTTTGGGGAATAGCCTTTTTCTTTTTAAAAGAAAATTTTCTTGAAAAATGCTTCTTTGTAAACGATTTTCAAATAGTTTTTAGAAGGTCTTTAAAAACTTTTGCCCAGTCTGGTAACCTTCTGCTCTGATACCAAATGTAACACCCCGCCTCCGCTAGGGTCACTCGCAAAGGAATGCACTAGCTTTAGAGGGGCATAATTGGTAAACATGCACAGAAATATCACAAGACGGAACATATGAAATAGCGGGAGTAAAATCAAACTTTCATAAATTCAATAATTAAGGTCTAAAGCCTTTTACATCAGAGTACATCAAAACCTGTCTTGCAATAGTAAAGAAGCATAAAGACTTTTTAATAAATTATTCCCCAAGTAAAACAGTAAAGTAGCCATAGCCAAGAGAAGTCCAAGCCATCCATGATGACCTTCAAGCAGAAGAAGTCCGAACGAAACAACATTGTTTCCTCCCTGTAACCTGGGGGGGAAACGGAAGAAAAGAGGCGAAACAAAACGGGTCAATCAAAAAGACTGAGTAAGTCCTATCTACTTCCAGTATAAAAACAGGTAAAGGTAACATGACATGCATAAACTGAAAGTAAACATAAGGATAACTACAAGATAGATAAACTAAACCAGGGTAGCCGGTTGAACTACTGTGGCAAGGCAAACTAAGATATCATGATAAACTACGGTGTTATGATAAGCCAAGGTATCACATCGCCAGATTTCTATCGAGTACATTATCCCAAGGTATCTGCCCCGTCTAACATCCCACGGTATCTATTATGTATATTCTTCCTAGTTCCAACATGTATATTTGCTCTGCACCTCTCGTACTAGTATCCCAACCCGCGTCATGTGTTAACCATGAATGTCCCTTGCCCAATGTTATGTAATGGTCCATGTCAACCTAATATATCGCATATATAGGTTACTCAAATCATATGTTTCTTTCCATGTATATAAGTTCAGTCCTTTGCCGTACCTCGTACGGGCTTCCTCATGTCGTATTATCCTTGAAATCATTTGTACTGTCACCCTTGTCCTAGCTAGGCTCTTCCATATGAATCATCGTTTGAACTACTAGGACTTACGCCACCTAGCACCACTAGGGATTATGCTTACCTATTGCACGCTTTCGTATTTCGGTTTGGGTTAAACCACCTAGGCCACTAGGGATTACGCTAACCCTCAACCGCGCCCTTTTTCCCACGCATTCATCGTGAATCGTTTTTCTATAATTGTATGCACATGTATCACATCGTGCCATCCGAGTCCTGTCACAGGGCAAACCAAGAAATACAGGACTCGGTCGGGAGCTTTAGATTTATCTGCCGATGCAGATACTAAGGTCTGCTTTTCTACACGTGGCTATGGTCCCACGAGACCCCTCCCTCAACTAGTGAAAGGCAACACAAGAGAAAATCTTGCATGAGAACTACACTCCGGCCAGCCCACATCCTACGGCCTACCTCACCCATAATTAGATAGCAAATTATGGTCTGTTGGGTGTTCCCTGCCTTTCCGTACGTACACGCTTGACTCAAGATGGTAGATGATCGACGAACTTGCTATCTCGGGCACCTTATGTATTCGTCGACTCACTGCTATCCACCCCAGTCTTTAGGTCGCTCGCATAGAAACCAAGGCATATTCTTGGTTCTTCTACCGCAGACCTCAACCTCTCGTGAGCCTAGTATAATGACCTGGCAGCTCACAGAGGGATCCTAAGAATATCCTCACGTTCCCCGAAGCCGCTGCTTTGTTACCCAGTTCGTTGGAGCCTTTATCTAAATCAGATAGCCTGCTCCTACACGCATACTTAAACGTTGACCTAACGTATCGGGTTACTAATCCATCTAAGAAATGGTCCAAATTTCCTTGACTAAGAATTATTACTTAGTTTCCCTTAACTAAGGTTTACCACTTAGCCTTATTTCCATAATCCTTGTTAACTATGGTTATTTACCTAATCCTCCGAATTAGGGTTTATCTAATGGGTTAAGTGTCACTTAAGTTCATAGCTTAGCCCGTCTACAAACCACGTCAAAATTGGCTAAGTATCCAAGTCCAAAACTTAACCCTACAAACCATGTGTCAAGTTGGTTAAGTATATCAAGCAATTCATAACTTAACCTCGTCTAATTATCATTTTAGATTGGTTCAGGATATGTATTAACTTGACCTTATCTAATTACGGAGTCATATCGGTCAAGCGCATTCAAACGATTCGTGACTTAGCCTTATCATGTTTTCACGTTAGATTGGTTAAGTATAGGTCACTTAACCACATCAAACTAATGAGTTGGATTAGTTAAGTGTAAATTAACTTAACCCCGTCCAATTACCATGTTTAGATTAGTTAGGTCTGAGTTGACTTAACCCCATCCATTAACTGTATTAAACGGTTAAGTGTTACTAAGAAAATTTACTTAACCTTGTCAAGCTATCGTGTTGGATTGATTAAGTGTTGGTTAACTTAATCCCGTCCCCTCGTCGTATAAAATTGGTCAAGTGTCGTTAGGCAAATCAAGTTACTTAACCTACCCAACCCTATCATGTTTTTGTTAAGTATCATTAGCCTAATCAAATTACTTAACCCATTTGTCTATGTCATATTTGGTTAAGCCTCATTAATCAAATTAACTTAACCCTATTATGTGGCATTAATTATTTAATGCACCCCAACCTCTCACATTAGACTTTGTTGTGGTTACTAGTTAAGCCGGGCGGGTCCGGGTAGATTTACACCACAACTTGGTCTAACCTCGGGTTCAAGCACAACATGACCAACTTCTCACATTGAGTCCTATTGTTTGCAACTACTAGTTAGGCCGGTCGGTTCCGGGTAGTTTTACGTTGCAAACTCAACCCAACCTCGAGTTGGCCACTTTCATGTTTAGTCTAGTGTCATGTTCATAGTCAAGTTTTCAAGCAATTGGGTAGACCTAACTTAATAGGTAAATTCCCAATGGGTAGACCTAACTTAATAGGTAAATTCCCAAGCTTATGTTTTTATGCATACTTACATGTCAACTTCCATGTCATATTTAATGTTACATGTTGTCATGTTATACCCATTTAACCCAAATCATGTTTCACATCATATTTTTATGAAACTTCAAGTTAAGTTTTTCATGTATATTCATGCTCGTCTAACCTAACCCCAAAACGTGTTCCCAGCGTAAGTATAGACGAGTCAACATAATAGGAATACTATGACTACAAATTGGCCTCGATCATGCATAGTGTCATAAAAAAGGGTTTTGGTCACAAACACACAAAATGTCACAAGGAAATTTGGCCACAAACATGCATATTATCAAAGAGGGTTTGGCCATAAACATGCACAACTTAAAAGAGGGGATTGGCCACAAGCATGCATAATCTCATAAAGGATTTGGCCACGAACTTGCATGATAGCATAAGGGGTTTGGGTTCATAAACATGCATAAGCCCCAAAATCTTGCCTTAGCCAATGTTTCATAAGTAAAATGGTTCCTAAAGGTTCATGCTAGCATTTCATGCATAAAGATCCAAACTTGCAAGTTAAACTAGGTTATGCATAGCATGAGAGGCATGATTAAGTCACTCACAAGGCCTAAAATCATAAATATAAACACAAGAGGCAAGGTAAGGTTCATATAGGTTCGCATCATCATGTTTAGCCTCATTTTATCCCATGTCATTATCAAAACTACCATTTCCATCTAAAAGTAGCTAGAACTTACATAGGCAAGGCTTAGGAAAGGGATCATGCATCATCTTGACGAAGAAAGGTGGCTCCTTTGAAGAAGAACCATCATGAAACTCGCATAGCAATGTTGATTTGGCCTCTATTTGGTGTAGCAAGCTTGCATCTTTTGATTTGAACCCGATTTGAATGCATAGGCTCTAGGGATTGGAGATGGAGGCCATGATCAAAATTGATTTTGGCAGCACTTAGTTGCTAGGTTTGATTTTTTTAGGGATTTAGGTTAGGTTTAGGGTCTTTTTATAGAGATTAGGATAGTTTTAGGCCCTTAGATTAACCCTAGGATAGATCAGGACCATCAGATCTCGGAAGCTTCCAGAACCAGCCCAAGAACAAGACCAGGTGAGACAAACAGGTGCGCCAGGCAACTTGCCCCGGCCACCCCCTGTCGACAGGCAAGTCGACAGGGCTGTCGACTTGGTCTGGGCCCAAGTCGATAGGCCTGTCGACAGCCCTGTCGACATGGCCTTGGCGGGAAACTCCCCGCCTAGCCCCTGATCTGATTTCCAAAACTGTTTCCGAAATTCAAATTCCCAGAAACCTTCTTTGGGCCTTTTACGGGTCATACGGACTCCGATTCTCGAAAACTCGGACTCTATTTCGCGTATTTTTCCGAGACGAACGCAATGGCACAGACCGTTTCACTTGATTCAGAATTTATAATTTAGTTCTGTCTTGATTCTTGATCTAACGTGTTGTAAAAATTCGGGTTGTTACACGTATGGAAAGAGGGCACCCGAGTTTGTAAAGGTGGAAAGAAACAATGAGTCAGTCATGGGACTGGTGTGAGAATTCTTAACTAATTTCACTAATACTAATAAGGCAAATCCAAAGACCACGCCGCTGACGTGGAACGAGTTTTATCCTAATGGATTTCTGGTGCATAATTAAAAGTAAATCGTTAAACAACGCAATGCTTTTTAGAAAAATGAAATCATTATAAGATCCAAGTCCCATCACACAATGCAACGCAAACCGGAGGATAGGGTTTTGCCTTATAATGGTCAAAAATGCTTGATACGATAAAACAGATTTGATATTATTGTTAGTGTATATATGTTTAAAAAACATTTCAAAGTAAATGTATCAATCATAGACGGCATAGTACCCCATCCTACTATGTCGCCATACTAGTTCTACAATCAAAACCGCAGTGTCTCGTATTGGAAATGGGGTTTCCATCATGAGTCAAGGCTAGGGTGGAGCTTCTTACCGATTCGAGACACTCTAGCTAATGTCTCAGGATTCCCCGCAGAGAACCCTTGGATAGCTGCAGGGCCGGTCCACACATACAGCTTCGTGGATTAGTTATTCCTGAACACACGTTTCCCGATCCTATAGGACCTATCATCCGAGGCGCGCCATATTCCATCATCCCCATAAGTAAATATCAGCCGGTTTAAGCACCGACACCACTTCTCTAGAAAGAAACGTGCTGCTCTCCCTGCGTTCCCTGCTCCCGTTTTAGACTCAACCGGGTTGTGAGGCTCGCGAAGTAACGTTATAACCACAAGGCTTGCTTTTCAACAAAGCCTTGATCATCTTCATCTCAGCGTGCCACGTTGACAATTCACGCCATGCGATTAATAACTATTAATACACAACCTCTATCGGTGTTAAGCAAGAGAATAAATCCTCCGCTAACAACGGTCGTATATTAATAGGAAATCAATTTACATAGAACAAAATTCAACGTCAGATACACATCCATTTATAAGCTTATGCTCTGGGTATGAGCGAAAGCCAAATCCAGACAAATCAACACTACGTCCAGATAACTACTATCTTAGCCCCGTCTTGGGAGCAAATCAATCAAGGGCCTCAACACTAGCTACCCATTCGATGTGAAGATCGTCGGTCTTCAATCGCGGTCTTCAATTCTTCGAATGTCGTATCATTATTTGGAATGAGGGTAAACTCGGACTTTCCAAATAATTTTTCGCATAATTATCATTTAAACTATTTCATAACGTTATTATTTATCACTATTTTTATTTTGATCAAAATAGATATAAATCATTCCATGTAGTCATTAACATATAAGAGCAACAAATCAACCAAACAAACAGCGCACAATCAGGTTCATGTATCATATCAAGGTATCATGTTCAATGAACATTTCAATTCCATTCCCACATTTATTTATTAATAAATAACAACTAAAATGTAACTTTCAATTTATTCTTTTACTGCATAGAAAATGTCATTAAAACATCTCTTTTTCTTATTTATTTATACTACATGTGAATAAATATTTTCCTTTTCTTTTACATATCCTATTTACATGAGAATGTAAATGAAAGTGTCATCTAAAATAGTTCTTTTTATTCACATAAGAAAAGGTAAATAAAGTTTTCACTAATAATATGTTCATTTTATTTACATAGGAAATGTAAATAAAGTTTTCCTCATACATTGTTCTTTTCAATAGATTAACGTTTACACTAAAAATATGTTCATTTTTACTAAAACGACAAAATGCCAAATATGTGTTCATTTTCGCTACAAGGACATACCGCTAAAAATGCATTCATTTTCTCTAAATTGACATAACGCTACATATGTGTTCATTTTCTGTGTTAATCTAATTTCATATAAAATTGATATTTTATATGTAAACAATTTCTATGAATTCATAACATTACATAAAATGTTACCCTTTTATATAATCATGTTTTAATTTTCATTGAAATTGCAAATAAAAGTACTATGCTGAATTTCATTCTTTTATTTACATGAAAAATGTAAATATGAGTACCTCTTTAAGTTTAGTTCTTTCACTAATGTTAAAGATGCACATAAAGACACTGCACTAAATTTCACCCTTTTATTATTGTTAAAAAAAATGCACATAAGCCTTCATTCCTTTTAATTTATTAAAAATACAACACAAAATTTTAATCTTTTATTTACATTAACCATGTAGAAAAAAATTCAACAATACACTTCATTCTTTACTTTACAATAAATTTCATTCTTTCTAATTCATTGAAAAAAACATGTAAAATGCATTAACAAAATCTAATCATGTATGTCATTAAAAATGTACATAAAAATGTAGCGTCGAATTCCTACTCTTTTTATTACATTAAAACAATGTGAATAAAAATGCAATCCTAAATTCTAACCTTATATTACATAAAAAATGTAAATAAACATACTACACTAAATTTCATTTTTCTATTTGCATCAAAAATGTAATTAAAAACACTACGCTACATTCCATTCTTTTACTTGCTGTTAGACCCAAAAGTGGTTCTAACACCCAAATTGATTTAAAACAAGATAAAATGAGATAAAAATAGAAATGAACACGCAGGATTTATAGTGGTTCGGCGAACAAATGCCTACGTCCACTTATTTTTCACTATATTCAATAATTCAGTTGCAAATACAAAGTAATATTCACTCTCAACTCACTTTTGTTCACTCAATTGACTAAAACAAGAAATGAAAGATGGTTTGGATTCTCCGGGAGTAATGGAGTTCGGATGATGGAGGTGATTGAATTCTCTAAGTGCTGAAAAAAGATCCTTCTCTTTGTCTCTAGATGGGGTATTTATAGGTGTGAATTTGCTTGAGACTTGATCCGGGTCGGGCCACGTGTCATCCATCGCACTCTCTTCGGGTTCGGATGGACTATCAGGTTGACAACGCATCAAAAGGAAGGACGTTAGGGGTAGGAATTAGTCATAGCCGGTCCGGTTCTCCAGGCGATTTTACAGGAGATTATCATGGATCATGGGTGCAGGTCGGAGGCGTGCATGTAAGGGGTTCGGATCGGGATACCCGATCCGAACCGGATTGGCTTGGGCGTCTCTCCTTCTCTAACCTATTCCGCTCCGCTCCAGTGTTGTGGCAAGCAGATGGCTTTCCGATCCATTCGAGATTTAGTTGCCTTCCGATCCGATTGGATATGCTTTACCAATCTATCCAGTAAGAGATCACCGATCCGAACAGAGAACTCTATCCGATCCGAACCAATATGCTACTCTAACCCGATCCGAACAACTGCAGCTATCAATCTGAATTGTAGTGTTTTCCTCCAATCCGAACCGAAGTCTTATAATTTAAAATACCCTTCAATGGTTGGTTTCTTGACTTTGTGTTGCCTAGTTCACAAAGTAGGCTAACATTTTGCCCCCTCAAAGGATGCTTCTGTTGTACGAAGCGTGCTTTGATGTCGTTTAAATGCTAGTCCTTGAATCAGAACAGTCAGGAGGAATGCACAGATTTCTATTCGGTTCGGTGTCCGACCCGAGCACATTTTCTTCATTTTTGAGCAAATTTGGGAATTTTTCTCGACATATAATGCTTCTTGCAGGTATGCTCTTCCTTTATTCTTCTTCTCTTCAATTCGAGTCGGATGCTAAATTAATGTGTGAAATTTGCTCGGTTCGGATTCCGATCCGAAGCGCTTTCGTGGATTTTGTTCTTGGACATTGGGCCTTCAGGCAGAGTTGTGCTACTGGGCCTTCACTCCGGTTCGAGCGGGTGAGAAAGAATAGGAATACGAGGAGTCAACACTACCCCTTATATAAATTCACCACCGTCTTCTTTCTTTTCTTCTTCTTTTTCGCCGCCGCTTCCAAACCTAGTATTGAAAACTTCAAAAACTCCAATATCCTGAAACCATTCCTTGTAGATTTCTCAAATCGAACATATAGGTAGCTTTTTTAATCTCGAATAACTTCGTTGTAACTGTTCTTGATTTCAATTCGTGGTTGATTGGGATGGTTTAGCCATGGGGCTTTGCTTGAACTCCACGTCGTTACTGGTGGATCCGCCATCACTTCGAGGCGTTGCGAGGCTGGAGAGGGCAAATACTTGTCCCTAACGGTAGCTTTGGTGATAGAACGGATTTGTTTGTGAGTAGAGGGGAAAGAGGAAGAAGATGAAGAGCGTGATGACAAATTGGAGTTGGTTCGGGTAGAAGACGAAGGAGCAAAAAGGAAGGAGAAGGAAAGGGGATCGGTTCGGATTGCATACTTTAGAAAGACGGGAAGGAAGGAAAATATCGGTTCGGGTCGGAGATGAGAATGGGATAAGAGGTTGAAATAAATGGACTGGTTAAGTGATGCTGGTTCGGTTCGGATCAGGTCACCCGATCCGATCAGATCAGTCCTGCTTCCGAATCCATTGTTTCCCTTGTCTTGAACTGACCTTGCTTTAATGAAGCATCCGAACCGACCCCATATCTGTATTTGTATTGAGCCAATTATCATATGCATATCCGATCCGAACCGAACGTATCAAACTTGGCACATAAAGACTACCCAACTAATTCAACTAACATTTACTCTAGACGATAACTTCGCGGACAGTTAGGATAGTGCCCTGTGAACATAAACGAGAATTAAGAACAACTCTGACTATCACTTTCTCTTCAAAGCTTCGTCTTACATTGCTGTACTTTTATTTTGCATTTCCCACATTTGCTGCACACACTTTAGTTCACACACATACACAAAGGGGGGCACGGGATAATTTACTCTAATCCGTGCTATTGCTTCTTCAATAGTTCCATGACAATGAGGCCCAGACGCTCTTCCCGTCTAGCTGAGAGGAAAGAAGCTCCGGAAACTTCTAGCAAAATCACTCTTGAGGATATATCTTCTTCGTCCGATCCGGAATGGGACAGTGAAGGTACGGATTACGGAGTTGGTCATCGGGAAAGCGACGAAGCGTCTTCAGAGAATGAAGTTTCCCTGGGCTTTGAGGAGGAAGGAGGGATTGGTGACAATCGAGCACCCGATGAATTTGACTCAGCCATTATATTGGAGTCACCTCCAGATTCCGTAGAATCGACAATCGACAACGACCGACTTGTTCGAATTTGCTTAAAGTATGGAATAATGAAAAGGGACACCCTAGTGCCCTCACACTCTGACCGTCCCCACAACCCTCCAGAAGGATATATGACGGTCAC
This sequence comes from Allium sativum, assembly GCA_030737875.1. Taxonomy (NCBI): domain Eukaryota; kingdom Viridiplantae; phylum Streptophyta; class Magnoliopsida; order Asparagales; family Amaryllidaceae; genus Allium; species Allium sativum. The sequence continues at coordinate 361,661,153 of CM060909.1, forward strand.
TCGATTGATGTGCATGGTCGGCGCCATTCCTCCGTTCTCGCCTTTCATCGTTGATTTCTTAAGACAAATGCGGATTGCCCCCATGCAGCTGCATCCCAATTCATATGCCTATTTGCACACCTTGTACATAGCATATCGCGAAATCCTAGGCCTAGAGCTCACATTCGATGACGTTCATTTCTTTTATAATTTTAAGCATCGGACTCGAGAGACTCCATCCTTCTGCTACTTTGAATCAGTCCCAAAGAGAAAGATAATCTCTGCACCATTTAGCAGTAAAGCTGGAGATTCCAGACTAGAATGGTTCTATATAAAGCAACAGTCTGGATGCGCCATGAGATGGACAAAATCAAGTAAAGCGTTGATTTTCTGAATCCGGACTCTATACACTTGAATCATCACCCTGACCTGTTTTCCTTTTTATTTGCAGTTGACAATCCCAAACAGATATCAGATCAGGTGTTCTTTGATCGGATGCACCGACTTCTTAATGGTGATCAAAAATTCTTGACGATCGACGAGGTCCTTAAAGATGAATACCTTCACTTTCATGGGCTGCTATCTGTTTTTCGTAGCATTGGACATGGGACGGTTCCATACGCGTACATTCCTCCAGTGGAGGTGGTCCCAGAGATAGGAGAAGGTTCAGGAATTCCTACAGCTTCTCTTCACACTTCACCTTCTCCATCTTCTACGCAAGATGATGAATTGGCTAATCTGGCCCAAAAGCATCGTGAAGGGTATATTGCCCCTGAGGAAACTACTTCTCTAGACAAGTCAAAATCTTCCCAAGAGTCGCCACTTCACGCTTCCGAAGGGGATGTTCCTAGCACTGATGAGCACATATTTCAGGGTTTGGGGGATCTCCCCTTACCCGAGACTATATATACTTCAGAGGATTTCAGGAAGGACCCTTTAGTCTTCACTTCTTCTGAAGAAACTACTCCCGCTAAGGCCAAAGAGCCTGCCCGCACCAGTCTAGCTTCAGACTCGGGTTGGTTGGGGGGACACACACCACTTAGGATGCACTTTACACCACAGCATTAGCATTCATTGCACTTCTTTCTCCATGAATCCATTGATTCTAAACTTCGTTTATTTTATCGTGCAGGTACAATGTCTCGATCCTATTATGATATAAGAAAGCTTCGTCGCAACATGTCCAATCCTCCTCAGGATGTCGAGTATGATCGCCGGGATGACCGTGGTAGGGAGGAAAGAAGACCTTATGATCCCTATCGATCTCGGCCCTCACGCTCCCGCTCACCAGTTCGACCGGAACAAGAAAAATACAAGAGCTATCAAGGTCGTAGGGAGGAGGATAGACCACCATCTAAGGATTCCACTTCCTCCCATGAAAAGCGGAGTAGAGAGAAAACTCCTCCAAAGGACACCGGGTCTCGAAGTAAGCAAAAGGTCCCTGCTACTAAACGACCTAGGACAGACAAGGGTTCTACAGAATCTTCTTCAGGAAGGGACACCGAATTAACAATCCTCGCTCCTCCTCCACCAGATGCGGGAACTGCAGTAAAGCTGGCATATTTAAAGGAGCAATTTCCCGAGCACTACTTCGAGACTCTGACCTTTCTACCTACCCTTGAACCTATTTCTTCTAATTGGGCAGATGAGGCCAAGGCAAAAATTGATTTGGTAGAAAAACAATATTCCGAGATGTTCAAGTATTCACGCAATCTTTCTAGAATCGTCCGCACTCTAATGACAAATGCTAACTCAATGCAAAAGACCGCGGAGGAGGATGCTAAGGCCTTAAAAACCTTAGGAAAAGACTTAGAAGACACTCAAGCTCAACTAGCTGTCGCTCAAAAGAATGCTTCTAATTTCAAACAACAGTTTGAGGACATGCAAAAGCGTTATCATGACTTGCTTGAGTCCCATACTCAGGAGCGCTCTGAACTAAAAAAGCAAGCTGACGAGGCCAAATCAGAAGCCGCTAAAACACACCTTGCTTATGTTGAGCTTGAACGGAAAAACGCCGAGTTAGCAAAAAGGAGTGCTGAATTAGAAAAGAAGAATGCTGACTTGGCTTCGAAGTTGTTGGAGGCAGAAAACAGGGCTGCTCTGGCCGAGGGCAATGTGGAATGTGCCATTAAATCTGCGGAGGAAGCCCGCAAGCAATTATCTGAGGCGGAGGTTGAGATTCAAAGTTTCGGCGAATTAATGATTGAATTCTTCGCACATATTATTCGTCGTCGAAACATTTCTTGGATCGAGGACTATCCATCCACTCTGGTTCAAGTATGGAATCAAATCGTTGAGTGGGAAAAAGAAGAACTTAAGGTCGATTCTCTTGATGAAGATAAGCTGATGGAGAAATACTTGAGAGACGATGAACCGGAGCGCCTAGCTGAAGGGCGCCGCCTAATTGCTGAGGCCATGGAAGAAGAGAGGCGGAAGTCTAAACAGAAGACCATTCCCGAAGCTGGCTCCTCGTCTTCTGCTCCTACAACTCCCGAAGTAGAAGGGTATGATCCCGAAAACCCGGGAATTTCCCGGACAACTTTGCTATCTCCCATTCCTGAAATAACTCCAGAGGTAGTAGTCACCCCCGCTGAAAAGTCTTCAGAAGGTATTCCTATCTTTTCTCCTCAATTTGCCAAGGCTACTACTACCTTTGGCCACGTGATTGAACGCTCGATGAGAAACCCTTTGCTTTTGCCTGAGTTGATAACCGATGTTTCTTATTCTGTAGGTGTTGAATCATCCGCAAAGACAGATGTAGCTCAAGGAGCTACCGCTGGGACAAAGCCCGCAGATGGTGCCAAAAAAGGGGAAGACAAGGCTGCTTCTATAGACTTGGGAGAAGGAAATGAACCAACTAAGGTTACCACTCCCTATGATGAAGAAATGATTGCAGCTTTAAAAGACGACGGAGGAGACGAGGGGCATGATGAGGAACCGGAGGTTGCAATAACTGGGGAGTCGAAAAGCGCCGATGACGTTACCTTAGCGGCCATGAAGGCCGATCAAGACAAGCGCTTGCAATTAAAAGCCGAAGAACTAGACCCTGAGGTCCTCAAGCCCCTCGCAGTTGTGGATGCGGGTTCAAGGTTAGTTGTTAAGCTCTCAACTAGATCTATTACCGAAGAACTTGCTAAAAAATCTTCTCTTGATTCCAGTGCCCCGCCCTCCGGGAAGAAGTCTGCTGGCTCCAGTACCGCATCTTCAGGGAAAAAGAAATCAAAACGAATCTTGACTGAAGCCGAGAAGGAAGCAAAGGATGCGGAAAAAGCTGCCAAGAAATCGAAGGCTCATCCCAAACCCAAATAGTGGGTTCCCCTGTATCTTTTTAGCATCTTTGTGAACCAATAAGTGCTGCTACAAAAACAGCTTCCGCACTTTCTTTTTTAGCTATTTCCCTGTACAAATTCATTCATTTGTAAATAAAAATAATTCACTTTTTGCAATATTTATTTGTTAGCAGTTCTGCACTTATGTAAAGATGCATGTCTATAGTTATGAAACAAAGTTGTGGAGGGGGGAAATATGTGTATGCATATGTGCCCCCAGTCAATTTCCATAAGTTATTCAATGCTTAACCATGCAATCTGAATGCTCCCAATTCTCTAACGGGATAGCATTTCCTGTGTCGTCAATACCTGTTGTTTTTCCTGGCATTTCTTTTATACTCTCTCTCTTTCTCTTGAGAGTTAGAGTTCGAGCTTAGTCATCTATTCATTCCCCGGTCTCTCAACGGGATAAGATTTCTTTCTCGGCGCTCGGTCGGAGACGCCTTTATACTATCTTTCTCTCTGGAAAGTTAGAGTTCGGAGTAGAATCTCTTTTTCAGCGCTCAGTCGGAGACGCTTTTATACTCTCTCTCTTTCTCTGGAGAGTTAGAGTTAAGAATAGAATTTCTTTTTCAGCGCTCAGTCGGAGACGTTTTTATACTCTCTCTCTTTCTCTGGAGAGTTAGAGTTAGAATGTCGTTTTCTCATTCTTTTACGTCTTATCACACAAATAATCATTGTGCTTCTTTTTATGTCCAAACTGTTTTCAACCTTTTTAGGCTCTGAGTTATCCTGTACTTTATAATCACAACAGAACAACTAATGAATGTAAATACATAAAAGTAAATAACACACAATATTTTTATAGTGGTTCGGCTAAGTCATAGCCTACATCCACTTTATAGTCCTTTATTCATATCGCCATATTTTCCCAAGGCAAGTCGTGCCTTATTACATAGTTTACAGGAAGAATAACAAAAAGTATAGCATTTCTAATCCAAATATCGCATTAAGTGTTGGGCATTCCATGCTCGAGGGACTTCTTCGCCATCTACGGTCGTTAACTTGAAGGTTCCTTTTTCAAGTTTCCGTTGAATGACAAAAGGTCCTTCCCATTTTGGGCCGAGGTGAGGAAGGGATGGAAAAACTCTCTTTAGCACCAAATCTCCCGGTTCAAAAGTTCTGAGGCGAACTTTTTTGTCATAATAGCGTGCCATTTGACGCCGATGTCTTGCTGCACGCAAGTCTGCTTCGTCCCTTTTCTCTTCGACTTCATCAAGGGACTCAAGTAAGAGTGCCCGATTCGTCATCGGATCATAATACGTCACCCTGTGGGAAGGAACTTCCAGTTCAACTGGAATTACTGCTTCTGAGCCAAAGGAGAGAGAGAAAGGGGTATGACCGGTAGCCGTTTTAAATGTTGTTCGATATGCCCACAAAGCTAGGGGCAATTCGTCAACCCATCTTGCCTTTGCACGCTCCAACCGTTTCTTGAGGATGGATTTTATAACTTTGTTTACTGCTTCTACTTGCCCATTCGATTGTGGATAGGCAACTGCAGTATATCGTTTGTCTATCTTATATTTCTGGCAAAAATTTCTGAATTCAGTGCTATCAAATTGGGTCCCGTTGTCAGTAACAATCGTCCTTGGGATCCCGAATCGGCATATAATATTTCTGACCACAAAACTTATCACCTTTCTTGTGGTGATCTTAGTCAAGGGCTCAGCTTCCACCCACTTTGTGAAATAATCCACGGCTACTATTGCATACTTAGCTCCTCCTTTAGCAATTGGTAAAACTCCAATGATATCAATTCCCCATGTGGCAAATGGCCAAGGACTCACCATCGATTTAAGCTGGGTTGACGGTGCCCTGGGGATTTTGGCGAATCTCTGGCACTTATCGCAGCGTCGTGAATAATCAGCTGCATCTTTGTTGATCGTAGGCCAGAAGTATCCGTACCGCAATATTTTCTTTGCTAAAGTTTGACCTCCTGTATGATCTCCACACTCACCTTCGTGCACTTCTCTTAGTACACGCTTGATGTCGTCGTGTGCGATACATCGTAACAGGGGCATAGAAAATCCTTGTCTATAGAGAGTATCGTCTTGTATAACATATCTGGTAGCTTTGCGAACTACAGCTCTTTTCTCACTCTTCTTCGATGGGAGTGTCCCATTCTTAAGGAAATTCTTAATTGGAGTCATCCATGACTCCTTCTCTGGTTCCGCTTCAAGAGCGAATTCAATTTCCATTGACTCGAAGCTTGGCGACTCCAACGTTTCAATTGGAATTACCTCAGTCCCTTCTGGATTGTCAGAACTAGCCAGTTTTGCCAGTCTATCCGCTTTCTGGTTTTCAACTCTGGGAATATGTGTTATGTTGTACCGCTCTAAGCTATTCAATAGCTCTTTCACTTTCTTGAGGTAGGCGATAAGTCGAGGTCCTCGAGCTGCGAATTCCTCTCGCACTTGACAAACAACAATCTTAGAGTCACAAAATATGTCCATCATTTTTACTCCGAGGTCTTTAGCAAGTTTCAGCCCGGCAATCAGGGCTTCATACTCAGAGTCATTGTTAGTTGCCGAAAATTCTAATCGCAGGGCGTAATATAACGACCGTCCCTCGGGAGTGACTAAGACAATTCCAGCTCCGGACCTTCGGTCATTTTTAGCTCCATCTGTATATAATTTCCACGGATTCATCTCTAGCTTATCCTCGGATTTGACCACTCGGTCATTGATTATTTCCTCCTCTGGAATGGTGAACTCCGCAATAAAGTCTGCTAGAGCTTGCCCCCTGATTGACTTTCGTGGTTGAAAATTCAAATCAAACTGGCTTAGTTCTATGTTCCATTTGATCAACCTTCCCGATGCTTCGGGTCTCTGCAACACCTGTCTTAACGGCTGGTCGGTGTATATGGTTATTGGATGGGCTTGGAAGTAGTGACGAAGTTTTCGGGATGCGATCAGGAGGCTGTAAGCAAGCTTCTCAATCTTTGGGTAGTTGCGCTCTGCCGCTGCTAATTTCTTACTCACATAGTACACTGGCCTTTGTACTTTGTCTTCTTCTCGAACCAGGGCTGTGCTGACAGCGTGAGCCGAGACTGCTAGATAAACAAATAATTCTTCGTGATCTACGGGCTTTGATAAGATTGGCGGTTTCTCTAACAGCTCTAACAGATTTTGAAAGGCCTCAACACAATCGGGAGTCCACTGGAAGTTCTTCTTTCCCCTTTTTATCAAATAAAAAAACGGAACACACTTATCTGTGGCTTTGGAGATGAATCTACTCAACGCCGCTACTTTCCCTGCCAGACTTTGGACGTCTTTAATTCTCCTCGGTTCTTCGATGTTTCTAATCGCTGCTATCTAGCTAGGGTTGATTTCAATTCCTCGGGAACTCACAATGAAGCCGAGGAACTTCCCCGACGCCACTCCAAATGAACATTTTAAAGGGTTCAGTTTCATACGGTATTTTCGCAAGATACCAAACATTTCCGCTAAGTCTTGCGTATGACTGGAAGACTGTTTTGATTTGACAAGCATATCATCCACATAAACTTCCATAGTTTTTCCTATTTGATCATAAAACATTCTATTTACCAAGCGCTGATAAGTAGCTCCAGCGTTTTTTAACCCGAATGGCATTACAACATAACAATATAGCCCCAAATTCGTAATGAAACTCGTATGCTCTTGGTCTGGTACATGCATAGGAATTTGGTTGTATCCAGAGTATGCGTCCATGAAAGAAAGAAGTTCATGACCTGCTGTCGAGTCTACAAGCTGGTCAATCCTGGGAAGTGGGAAACTATCTTTTGGGCAAGCTTTATTTAAATCTGAAAAGTCAATACAAGTTCGCCACTTTCCGTTTGGCTTCTTTACCAAGACGGGATTCGATATCCAGTCGGGATAAGTCGAATCTCGAATAAATCCATTTTGCTTCAATTTCTCTACTTCCTCTTTGAGAGCAGCCGACCTCTCTGGGCCCAGCATGCGTCTCTTTTGCTTCACAGGCGGATGCTTCGGATTTACATTCAATTTGTGACTGATAATGGAAGGTGATATCCCACACATGTCAGCATGGGTCCAGGCGAACACATCTAAGTTTGCCTTCAAGAAGTCCGTCAGTTCCTCAGCACGACGTGGATCCAATTGAGAACCAATCTTCAAAACTTTCGTCGGATCAGCTTTATCAATGGGAATTTCCACTGTCGCTTCGTTAGGAGTTGCATTCCTAGCCTCTGGTTCCTCGTCTTTTCTAGGATCCAGGTCTTCAGGTGTTCCTTTAGGCAACTCCTTTGGGGTCAATTTCTTTAATTGCTATGCCGAGTCCCCCTTTGAGGGAGACGAGGCATCCTTACTCTCAGCATTAACTCCTTTCATCAACATCTTCAGTTCGGCCACATAGCACGCCCGTCCAGAAACCTGATCCCCTCTTATTACTCCAGTCCCGGCTTCGGTTGGGAACTTTAGTAACAAGCACCAAGGGGCGATACAAACTCTAAATTCAGCGAGGGCAGGTCTCCCTAAAAATGCGTTATATGGCGAATCTACGTCCAATACTACGAACTGAAGCATTCGCACTCTTCTACGTTCTCCTTGCCCTAGGGTCACGGGCAACTCTATATATCCCATGGGAGCTGTCGTCGCTCCGTTGAAGCCTCTAATCCATCCTTCACAAGGTTTCAGATCTTCGGGCTCAAGCTTCATCTGATCAAATGACTTCTTGAACAAAATATTAACGGAACTTCCGTTGTCTACTAATACCTTATGGACCAAGGCCGGCCCAATGGTGGTAGTAATAACCAACGGATCATTGGTGGGAGATTGTATCCCCGTGTTGTCTCGGCTGCGAAATACCACGTCGTCGAACATGGTTTTTTGTTGTTTTATGGGGGTGACATCTTCCAAATCGTCACCTTCATTCACATCTAGATGCTTGGCAGCATTCACATATTGGTCCATTGACCTAAAACTTCGGATTGCCGGGTGAGGTCCGCCTACTATGGAGTTGATGACAATCCCTTTACCTTTCTGCTGCGCGGTAGGCTTAGGAGCAGGTAGGATCTGTTTTGGAGCCTGCTCTCCTTGCCCCCTGTCCCTCGGGGCAACCTTGTATTCATCCAACTTTCCTTCACGCAGCAGCTTTTCAATTACGTCCCTCAAATGTCGACATTCATTGGTCGAATGCCCATGAGTCCCGTGAAACAAGCAAAATTTCCCTGTCGCCATTTCTTTCTCGGTCGAATCACGAGGTGGCGGTCTTTTGTACTGCAACACATTGTACGTATCCAGGTAAATATTTTCCAGGGTGTCATTCAATGGTGTATAGTTCTCGTAGTTCTGGAATCGGGGCCTTTTGTTAGGGTCACTTCCCCTATTTCTGTTTCTTCTGTTACCGTTCGAATTACGGTTGTTGTTGTTTCCCCCATTTCCAGTATTGCTGTTTCCACCCTTGTTTCCTACATTTACTTCAACCTTGCCAGAACTTTCCCCAGACTGCTTCACGGCAATATTACTCTGCACATTCTCCTTTGAAGCTGTCTCAGACTTTCTCTTTCGGTTTGCCCTGGCCTCCTCTCGTCTTAGATAAATATCGGCTTTTTCGTAGAACATCGCCCTTGTGGGGGGTGTTTTCCCAGAAAGGTAGTCTCCAAACTCGGATTCAGGATCGACTCCTTCCTTCAATGCCATCAGAATAGTGGGCTCGTGCGGGTCACTGACCTCAGTTACGGCTTGGTTAAAACGATCAAGATATGCCCTTAAAGATTCTCCTGGTGCCTGTTTGATTCTTGACAATTCAATAATACTCTTGGACTTTCGGGCATGTAGTCGGAACTGGTTCATGAAACGCTCGCTTAGTTCTTTGTAATTAGAAATTGAACGAGGAGGAAGTCGGGTAAACCAGAATAATGCCACATCTTCTAGGTAGATTGGGAATGCTTTGCACTTCACTTCATCAGGGGCAGCAGCGGCATTCATGAGCCACGAATACCGCATCAAATGCTGTCCTGGATCAGTCCTTCCGTTATACTTGTCCATTTGTGGCAAGTTAAAGCGTCGGGGAAATTGGAAGTCGAGGATATCGTCGGTGAACGGAGTATGGCTTCGTTCAATGCCATAGTCTTCATTTGTATAATTCCGGCTTTCGGACATAATTCGGCGAACCATTGCCTGTACATCAGCACTAGTTAGGGGCTGCTCAGGTTCCCTGGCCCTAGTATCCGAGTTCCTTTTGGGCTCTTGCTCAGGGGATGCCCTTCTTCTTCGAGCTGCCTCTGCTCGATTCCGTTCCCTGCGTTCCCGGTCGATCTCGGGAAGAGGGGACTGGAGTCTTTGCCCCCGAGTGGGGTCATCGTTTCCTAATGCTCGTGCAATATCCTCACGAGATCCCAAAGATCCAAATGTCAGCTGCTCCACGTTCTGAGGTCGTTCGAGTGGCCTTCGTTCACGGGACCTCTCTTCCTCGGACGACGAAGATTGATCAACTGGTGTGTGACGAACCGGTGATGGAGTTCTCTGTCGACGGAGCTCATTGATCTCCCGACTCATGAGCCTCATATTTTCCTGCATCATGAGATTAGTGCGCTCATGAACTCTCATAGCTTCCCTTGTGCTCTCAAGCATGTCAAGCAAGCGCGAAAAATCTCCTTGAGTGATGGGCGCAGATGGATTGACCTGATCTCCAACCCTGGCAGCTGGAATTGGAGCATTCGTAGGGACTCGAGTAGAGGTTCCAGCTTCACCAAGCATCGGGTCGGGTCGGAGGTAAGAGGTCGGGTCGGATCGGAGCTGGGGTGCCTGGTCGGATAGGAGCGCAGCGGGCAGTTCAGGTCGGTTCAAATTGGGAGAATGCACTGCTTCAGAGTCTCCTACCCGGATCGGATCGGAGCTCTCCCCCTGCTGGCGGCTCGGATTTCCTGCATTGATTCTTCCTGCTGCTGAACTCTGCCCCCGAGACCTTATTACAACAGCATTTTGCTGATCTTCGCCAGCTCCATTTCCTCGAAAAGACTGAACTTCCTTGCCTTTTCCTTTGGCCATGAGTTTTTGACAATCACTTCAACGAATGTAAAAGAAAGCGGAGAAACTTAAGGATTCACTTCTTTGAACTCAACAGTCCAAAAAGTAGAAAGAGATCCCGGAAAATAAAGAATTTAGATGAGGATTCTCAGTGAAAGCACCAAAATGTTAGACCCAAAAGTGGTTCTAACACCCAAATTGATTTAAAACAAGATAAAATGAGATAAAAATAGAAATGAACACGCAGGATTTATAGTGGTTCGGCGAACAAATGCCTACGTCCACTTATTTTTCACTATATTCAATAATTCAGTTGCAAATACAAAGTAATATTCACTCTCAACTCACTTTTGTTCACTCAATTGACTAAAACAAGAAATGAAAGATGGTTTGGATTCTCCGGGAGTAATGGAGTTCGGATGATGGAGGTGATTGAATTTTCTAAGTGCTGAAAAAAGATCCTTCTCTTTGTCTCTAGATGGGGTATTTATAGGTGTGAATTTGCTTGAGACTTGATCCGGGTCGGGCCACGTGTCATCCATCGCACTCTCTTCGGGTTCGGATGGACTATCAGGTTGACAACGCATCAAAAGGAAGGACGTTAGGGGTAGGAATTAGTCATAGCCGGTCCGGTTCTCCAGGAGATTATCATGGATCATGGGTGCGGGTCGGAGGCGTGCAGGTAAGGGGTTCGGATCGGGATACCCGATCCGAACCGGATTGGCTTGGGCGTCTCTCCTTCTCTAACCTATTCCGCTCCGCTCCAGTGTTGTGGCAAGCAGATGGCTTTCCGATCCATTCGAGATTTAGTTGCCTTCCGATCCGATTGGATATGCTTTACCAATCTATCCAGTAAGAGATCACCGATCCGAACAGAGAACTCTATCCGATCCGAACCAATATGCTGCTCTAACCCGATCCGAACAACTGCAGCTATCAATCTGAATTGTAGTGTTTTCCTCCAATCCGAACCGAAGCCTTATAATTTAAAATACCCTTCAATGGTTGGTTTCTTGACTTTGTGTTGCCTAGTTCACAAAGTAGGCTAACACTTGCATTAAAATGTAAACATTAAACTCTTATCTTTTATTACATTAAAATAAATATAAAAATGTAACACTAGATTTCAATCTTCCTAATTCATTAAAAATGCAACCTAAAGTTCCAATTCTTTGTTTTACATGAAAATGCATATGAAATGTGTCGACAAAATATAATCTTTTTACCTTTCATGAAAATGCATATAATATGCATTGGCAACATTTAATCTCTTTACTTCAATCGAAAATGCATGTGTGCTTCATCGTCAAAATTTCATTTCAAATTGCACGGAAATTTTATCGTCAAAATTTCGCCTTTTTAATCATATCAACTTCCATGTCAAAATTCTTCCTTTTTAATTACATTAAAAATGTAATTAACATTTCATGTCAAATCTTGCTTTTTACTTTACAATATAAAAATCCTATTCTTTAATTACATAATAAAATGTACTCTTAATTTACAATGTAAATTCTCCTGTTTAATTACATAAAAATTTGTAATTTTCATCTGATTACAAATGCAGCATAAAAATTCAATCTTTTATTCGCTTACAAACACAACGTAAAATTCAATATTTTTAATTGGTTACTACACAATATGAAAATTCAAGCGCATATGCAGATCTTAAGGAATAGATCCGAGGTAATAACATAGAAATTAAATTTCAGCATGTATAATCTTGTTCTTTAATTATACATAAAAATGTAATTTTATTTTACAATGTAAAATCTCATTCTTTAATTACACCAAAAAAAAAATGTAATTTTATATCTTTTTACATTAAAAATATAACTTTTATTTTTATGTCTTATTTGCATTATGGAATGCAACAGAAACTCTTATCTTTTATTTCAAGTTATATTTGCATTATGGAATGCAAATAAAAAGGTGAGCTCTTACTTCTATGTTTTATTTACATTGGGGGACACAAATAAAAAGATGCACTTTTATTTCCATGTCATATTTGCATTGTGAAATGCAAATAAAAGGACAAATTCTATTTTTAATGTATATTTGGACTAGCGAATGTAAATAAAAGAATAAAATTTAATGACAATTAAAAATTGGTTTTATTTGTAAAACAAGATCTACATTTCTAATCTTAACAAATAAAAAGGATAATTTTATTTGTTTACAAACTCAATTTTAATGAAACATTTCATTCAAAAAGGTGATTTCTATTTTAATGTATGTTTCTACTATGACATGTTAAAACAGAATGACAATTTATTCTAATCTTTTTATTTATTTAAGTCAAACATGAAAATAAAAGTATTGTTTTTATTTTATACTTCAAATTTTGACAAATATAAACATAAAATATTCTATATTCACAATAATATATGATTTTATTGTATACACAAAATTCTACAATCATAAATACACAATCAAAATCAATCGTTCATCACAATCACAACACAATCAACATTGAAATAAATACGTACATACAACATGAATCTCATACTGAATGAATATATATATATATATATTACTAAATAAAATAAATAAATAATTTTTATTTTTAAAATAGAAATATCACCGAGCTTTAAATTCAGAATAGATCAGATCTAAAATTTGGTCAAAATTTCATCTGCTCCTTTTCAGATCTGGTTTGTACCATCGCCTAGCTCTCGGAAAGACGATTCTAACAAGCCCTTGTTTGCTGATTTCTGTTCATGTTTGAATAAGTTATGGTATTTTAAACTTTAATTACATTAATAAGCAATTAATAATATAATTAAATTCTTAATTAACTTCTCTAATTACTTTTGCCTTAGGATTAGCCGCTCCTTCTTTCTTCCTTCTGTACGTATGCGAAACCATCCTTCACCAATTCTCTCTCCTCTGCCGCTTCACCTACAAGCAACCGAACCCCGATCAAGCAACACCACCTCAAAGGCCTCGACACCCCCTCCTAGCGCCACCAGCCTGAGCCAACTCGGCCTCCCATCCACGCCCCAATTTGGACCCGAACCAGCCGACTTCAGGCTGAGAATTCGCGAAATCCGTGAACTAAAACCCAATCTTAACCGTATGAATCTGTAGATCTCTCCAAGAGCTTCGATTTGGTATATAATATGTTGAATTTCATTGAGCGGATCAAAAGTTATTGAGCTTTGAAGTTTCGTTCATTCGTGGCCTTCAGTTTCAATGGCAGGCGGCTGGCCATTTTTTAGGGTTTTAAATAATTTTTTATTAATTTATTCATCGTAAAGTGTGTTATAAAGGCGAAAATGCGGGTTGTCTCCGAATTGGGCCTGCTTACTGTCGTTCTTAAGGTTTTGACACCTTCTGAACGCAATGGGACAGGTCTCGTGGCCCAATTCCTAAATCTATAAAAAAATTATTTAAATTTACATTAAAAATTAATTAATTAAATAATTACCGTACATTTAAATACGCCGGGGCCACAAACTAACTTCAAAAATTCCCGAAAAAATATATTTAGCTATGTTTTGACGCTGCGAACCTAGAAAAATTAATTTCATCCAATTCTGAGCCTATTTGAAAAATGACTATTTTCAAGTCGATTAAAATTGACCGAAATTGACAAAACTGAAATCTTTTTCCCACGGCCACAATTTTATTTTAACAATTATGAAAAATTAAAGTTAACCATATGTTGACATTCCGATTCCAACAAAAGTTGTTTCACCGAAAACAGAGGTCGTTTGAAAAATGACTATTTTCAAGGCGTATATATTAAATATTAAAAATACTTTTTTAACCAAATAATTTTTGAAACTCGAAATATGTAAGTGTTTATTCTTTTTAAATGCAGAAACATCATTCTGAACTCAATGGGAGTGGTTTCGAGCTCAAATTCCTTCATATGCAAAAAGTAGTGTTTTTGACCTTTATGTATTTCATAGCGACCTTTCTAAATTTTAAATTGGGCATAACTTTTGACTTCCGCCATGAAATTTCAATTTTTCGGATTCGTTAGAAAGATATTTTTAAATAGATTCCAATATTTTTGGTTTCACTAAAATTCGTTAAATTTTGCATCTCATATGGTCAGTCAAAGTTGAAGTTTGACTTTTCAAACTACCACGCTATTTCTAACTCCTTTTATAATTAAAATTAAATTATTCCTTCTAACTTCGATTTAATCATTATTATTTTAAATAAATTGATCTAAATATCAAAAACTCATTAAAATTACTTAAAAATAAAATTTTAAATTTACCCCAAAATTCAGGGTTGTTACAGTCTCCTCCACTTAAGAACTTTTCATCCTCGAAAAGGAACGAAGTTAAAAGTGTTTAATTATCCTACTCAAATTTTTATTCTTTATTATTCATTCATTGGTTTAAATAATTTTATAGTTGGACTAATAATTACACTACACAATCATCAATCAATTGGTTGTTTAGCTTTTTAAATATTTATAACTTTTATATATTCAAAAAAACATATTTTCTAAAATAGATTATAATTACAAGTACGTATATTATAGGCTTGCCACTCTCAACTCATTCTAGGGCATTACTAACCTCATCTCTAATGAGTTTTCTCATTCTAGGATACTACTGATCCTATCTCTAATGAGTATTCTTATTGGACATTACTAATCCAATCTCTGATGAGTCTTTTTGTTAAATTCTAATGAGTTGTATCGCAAAGATTTGAGCTAACCAAACCTCTGATACCAAAATTAAACGACCCGAAAATCGCCCTTGTGGGAAATCGCCGGATACGTTTACTTTGGGCTACAACACATCAGAACAATAACAGCAGACTTTTATAAACATTACAATAATGTTACATCAGAGTACAGAACATATCAGAGTATATTGAATAAAATTACAGCGGAAGATAAATTACAATATTTTAATACACTGCAGCGAAAATAAAATAACTAAGGCAGCGGAAGACAACTATGTTCTGGACACAGCTTTGGGCTTCAATCCAGAGTCCTGCTCGAGATAAGAACCTGTAGACAAACTACTCGACTGCCCATATGGAAAGAGGGCACCCGAGTTTGTAAAGGTGGAAACAAACAACGAGTCAGTCATGGAATTGGTGTGAGAATTCTCAACTAATTTCACTAATAGTAATAAGGCAAATCCAAAGACCACGCCGCTAACGCGGAACGGGTTTTATCCTAATGGATTGCCGGTGCATAATTAAAAGTAAATCGTTAAACAATGCAATGCTTTTTAGAAAAATGAAACCATTATAAGACCCAAGTCCCATCACAAAATGCAACGCAAACCGGAGGATAGGGTTTTACCTTATAATGGTCAAAAATGCTTGATACGATAAAACGGATTTGATATTATTGTTAGTGTATATATGTTTCAAAAACATTTCAAAGTAAATGTATCAATCATAGACTTCATAGTACCCCATCCTATTACATCGCATACTAGTTCTACAATCAAAACCGCATGGTGTCGTATAGGAAATTGGGTTTCCATCATGAATCAAGGCTAGGTAGGAGCTCATTACTGATTCGAGACACTCTAGCTAATGTCTCAGGATTCCCCGCAGAGAACCCTTGGATAGCTGCAGGGCCGGTCCACACATACAGCTTCGTGGATCACTTATTCCTGAACACACGTTTCTCGATCCTATAGGACCTATCATCCAAGGGGCGCTACATTCCATCATCCATATAAGAAAATATCAACCGGTTTAAGCACCGACACCACTTCTCTAGAAAGAAATGTGCTGCTCTCCCTGCGTTCCCTGCTCCCGTTTTAGACTCAACCGGGTTGTGAGGCTCGCGAAGTAATGTTATAACCACAAGGCATGCTCTTCAACAAAGCCTTGATCATCTTCATCTTAGCGTGCCACGTTGACAATTCACGCCATGCGATTGATAACTATTAGTACACAACCTCTAAGGGTGTTAAGAAAGAGAACAAATCCTCCGCCACCAATGGTCGTATATTAATAGAAATCAATTTACATAGAACAAAATTCAACGTCAGACACACATCCATTTATAAGCTTATGCTCTGGGTCTGAGCGAAAGCCAAATCCATACAAATCAACACTACGTCCGGATAACTACCATCTTAGCCCCGTCTCGGGAGCAAATCAATCAAGGGCCTCAACACTAGCTACCCATTCGATGTAAAGATCGTCGGTCTTCAATCGTCGTCTTCAATTCTTCGAACGTCGTATCATTATTTGGAATGAGGGTAAACTCGGACTTTCCAAATAATTTTTCGCATAATTATCATTTAAATTATTTCATAACATTATTATTTATCACTATTTTTATTTTGATAAAAATAGATATAAATCATTCCATGTAGACATTAACATATAAGGGCAACGAATCAACCAAACAAACAGCGCACAATCAGGTTCATGTATCATATCAAGGTATCATGTTCAATGAACAATTCAATTCCATTCCCACATTTATTTATTAATAAATAACAACTAAAATGTAACTTTCAATTTATTCTTTTACTGCATAGAAAATGTCAATTAAACATCTCTTTTTCTTATTTATTTACACTACATGTGAATAAATGTTTTCCTTTCTTTTACATATCCTATTTACATGAGAATGTAAATGAAAGTGTCATCTAAAATGGTTCTTTTTATTCACATAAGAAATGGTAAATAAAGTTTTCACTAATAATATGTTCATTTTATTTACATAGGAAATGTAAATAAAGTTTTCCTCATACATTGTTCTTTTTAATATATTAACGTTTACACTAAAAATATGTCCATTTATACTAAAATGACAACGCCAAATATGTGTTCATTTTCTCTACAAGGACATACCGCTAAAAATGCATTCATTTTCTCTAAATTGACATAACGCTACATATGTGTTCATTTTCTGTGTTAATCTAATTTCATATAAAATTGATATTTTTTATGTAAACAATTTCTATGAATTCATAACATTACATAAAATATTATCCTTTTATATAATCATGTTTTAATTTTCATTGAAATTGCAAATAAAAGTACTATGCTGAATTTCATTCTTTTATTTACATGAAAAATGTAAATATGAGTACCTCTTTAAGTTTCATTCTTTCACTAATGTTAAAGATGCACATAAAGACGCTGCACTAAATATCACACTTTTATTATTGTTAAAAAAAATGCACATAAGCCTTCATTCCTTTTAATTTATTAAAAATACAACACAAAATTTTAATCTTTTATTTACATTAACCATGTAGAAAAAAAATGCAACAATACACTTCATTCTTTACTTTACAATAAATTTCATTCTTTCTAATTCATTGAAAAAAACATGTAAAATGCATTACCAAAATTTAATCTTTTATTTCCTTAAAAATGTACATAAAAATGTAGCGTCGAATTCCTACTCTTTTTATTACATTAAAAAATGTGAATAAAAATGCAATCCTAAATTCTAACCTTTTATTACATAAAAAAAATGTAAATAAACATACAACACTAAATTTCATTTTTCTATTTGCAACAAAAATGTAAATAAAAACACAATGCTACATTCCATTCTTTTACTTGCATTAAAATGTAAACATTAAACTCAAATCTTTCATTACATTAAAATAAATATAAAAATGTAACACTAGATTTCAATCTTCCCAATTCATTAAAAATGCAACCTAAAGTTTCAATTCTTTGTTTTACATGAAAATGCATACGAAATGTGTCGACAAAATATAATCGTTTTATCTTTCATGAAAATGCATATAATATGCATTGGCAACATTTAATCTCTTTACTTCAATCGAAAATGCATGTGTGTTTCATCGTCAAAATTTCATTTTAAATTGCACGGAAATTTTATCGTCAAAATTTCGCCTTTTTAATCATATCAACTTCCATGTCAAAATTCTTCCTTTTTAATTACATTAAAAATGTAATTAACATTTCATGTCAAATCTTGCTTTTTACTTTACAATATAAAAATCCTATTCTTTAGTTACATAATAAAATGTACTCTTAATTTACAACATAAATTCTCCTCTTTAATTACATAAAAATTGTAATTTTCATCTGATTACAAATGCAACATAAAAATTCAATCTATTATTCGCTTACAAATGCAACGTAAAAATCAATATTTTTAATTGGTTACTACACAATATAAAAATTCAAGCGCATATGCAGATCTTAAGGAATAGATCTGAGGTAATAACATAGAAATTAAATTTCAGCGTGTATAATCTTATTCTTTAATTATACATAAAAATTTAATTTAATTTTACAATGTAAAATCTCATTCTTTAATTACACAAAAAAAAAATGTAATTTTATATCTTTTTACATTAAAAATGTAACTTTTATTTTTATGTCTTATTTGCATTATGGAATGCAACAGAAAGTCTTACCTTTTATTTCAAGTTATATTTGCATTATGGAATGCAAATAAAAACGTGAGCTCTTACTTCTAAGTTTTATTTACATTTGGGGACACAAATAAAAAGATGCACTTTTATTTCCATGTCATATTTGCATTGTGAAATGCAAATAAAAGGACAAATTCTATTTTTAATGTATATTTTCACTAGCGAATGCAAATAAAAGAATAAACTTTAATGACAATTAAAAAATGATTTTATTTGTAAAACAAGTTCTGCATTTCTAATCTTAACAAATAAAAAGGATAATTTTATTTGTTTACAAACTCTATTTTAATGAAACATTTCATTCAAAAAGGTGATTTCTATTTTAATATATGTTTCTACTATGTAATGTTAAAACAGAATGACAACTTATTCTAATCTTTTTATTTATTTAAGTCAAACATGAAAATAAAAGTATTATTTTATTTTATAATTCAAATTTTGACATATATGAATATAAAATATTCTATATTCACAATAATATATGATTTTATTGTATACACAAAATTCTGCAATCATAAATGCACAATCACAATCAATCATTCATCACAATCACAGCACAATTGTAATGACCCGGACTCTTAGGGGTTAATTTTAAATTATTTAATATGGATTTAAATATTGAGTTAAGTAAATAAATCAATTTTTATAGGGAGTTTCGATTTAAAAATCAATTTCAATTTAATATTGAATTATCAGAATAAGAAAATGGATTTAGTTGAATTCAAATTTTTATTTGAATTGAAAACAGTTCAAATAATTAATATGAAATTTATAATGATAATAATATTTGTTTATTATCGAGGAGAGTAAATTGTCTGAAATTAATTTATATGGATTTAAATTAATACCGCCTCAAGACGATCAAATCAGACTTCGTGACATATCCCGATGTGTCCGGAATAGTGGCATTACGCTAGAATTGATAGTCGTTGGGTTCAGAAAGGAGTTCAGGACCATAAGATATTTTAATTAAAGGATATCGGTTTAAATTAAAATATAAATAACCATTTCATAAGATAAAGAATTGAACACATCTCCCTCTCCTAACCACTGAATAAAAACAACCGTGGCTTCTTTTATCTCCAAAAATAATTGACCTCGCAGTTCCTTTTAAAACCACACAGCTACTACCTTGTTCTTCTATAAATCGCACCCCTCTCCTTCTCTTCTATTTTCCGTTCTTCAGGCAAAAAGGGAAAGAGTCGCTCTAATTTATAATCTAAAATCCAAACCTTCGAAACCATTCTCCTCTTAAAACCGTATCTTCCCAATGATCGAATTCCCTTCTTAATTCTCCCATAGCCTTTATCGCATTCGAATAGCCTTATCAATCCAAGACAAGGACTTGCGAGCGCATAGAGGAGAGGGAGCAGATCGAGATCGGAAATTGAGGGTATCACGACTGTTCTTCGTTCGAAAGGGGGAAATCCAAATTTCCAGTTGTTTAACAGTCTCGAGATTCCTGCGATGACCTCAGGCACACGAACCGATTTGAGCGAGCATTGGGGACATCGCGGAGTTAGGGTTGAGGCTTAGTGTCGACTGGAGGGGACCGGAGGTGAGTGACGCGTTTTTGAAGAGGTTAGTCATCAATTCCTGTAGAACCGTTGGAGTACACCGAAGTGAGCAATGATTGGAGAAGCTGCGAGTTGGGTTTTTCATTGAGTTTGGAAGGTGGAACCGTGCTCAGTATGGTGTGTTTGGGAAGTTCCAAAATGCAGTAATGTTACAGTAAAATTTTATTGCAGATAATGGTATATTGGTTAAGGTGGAGTTGGTGATAGCAAAAGGAATGGCAGTTGTCTGTATGGCGTTCGATGAAATGCCATAGAAGAATGGATTAGAAATTTAGGGCTGTTTCGGCAATATCGTTCGATGATTATCAAGTTAGCTTCGTGATAGGAGCAGCAGTAAGGTGCGAAATAAAATTAATCAAGATGATTTGAGTTGATTAGTAGTTGCGAAGATTCGACTTCTAATCGGATATTCAGGAAATAAAAACCCTGGTGAGTAAATCTCACTCACCGTTATTTAGAATTATTTTTATTCAGTAAAAATAATTGTTATTGCTTGCTTGGATTTTTCTGGTTGATTTATATATATATATATATATTAGTTATTTAGGATATATATATATATATATATATATTGGGTTGATGATTGGTTGGATTCCCGCAGTTTCATTAGCGGATGCCCGCAGTTTCATAGCGGATGACTACCCTATACGCCCCACGCTATGATAGTGGATGACCTTCATACCGCGATATCCTGCCTCGAAGCAGGATGGGTATTACTATGTTGACTAATGTCTGTGGATGCAGGAAAACAGGTTGGAGGAATCCAACTGGATTCCTCAAAAATATATATATTCTGTTTGTTTGTTTGTTTGTTTGATTTCATATATATTCATATATGATGTGTTAAAAATCAAATCATTGAAAATTGGTTGATTTGATTGTTTAAATATCACTGGGCTTGGGATATTGATTTATAAGATACCCTGAAAGGGTATTTGAGATTTAAAAAGTAAATTCTATTTTTTATAAATAGAATTTGAACTTTTAATGAACTATAGGAAATATTTACTTGTTTTGAATATATATAAAACAAGTAATCAAATTTATAAACTTTGTTTATAAATAAAAATATGGGATTTGGATTAAATTTATAAACGTTGTTTATAAATAAAAATATGGGATTTGAATTAAATTTATAAACGTTGTTTATAAATAAAACTATGGGATTTGAATCGAATTTATAAACTTTGTTTATAAATGAAAATATGGGATTTGAATCGAATTTATAAACGTTGTTTATAAGTGAAAATATTGGATTTGAATTGAATTTATAAACGTTGTTTATAAATGAAAATATGGGATTTGAATCGAATTTATAAACGTTGTTTATAAAGGGAAAGGTGGGATTTGAATTGAAGTTATAAACGTTGTTTATAAATAATGCAGAGAATTCAAATGGACTTTGAATATAAGGAATTGAATAGAATTTGAATAATAGAATTCAAATGGAGTTTTACTATAGAATTTCAATATAGTATTTCAAATGGAGTTTGAATATAGAATTCAAATATTAAAAGAGAAATAGACTAAAGAGATAATTAACAAATTGAGTTAAAACGATTTGGTATAGTTAAATAGATTGGGCAGGTATAGATACAGGAGACAGGTATGGAATAAAGTATAGAAATGAAATAAATAGAATGCCCGACAAAAAAGTACGTATTTAATTTCATATATGAGATTTTATGCGCCGTATCGGCAAGCCGCTTGGCTTTTTCTTTTTCTTTTTGAGATGAGAAGGACCGGGAAAGCTATTTGAAATTTCCCGATGCTCCCGGTACAAAGGAGGTTATGGCGAATTTTTCCGGGAATTTAAGGAGATAGAATATTTTTAAGATAATTTGATAGTTAGAAATTAACGTATCAAAATATATAGAAGTCGATAAGAAAACGAACTTAGAAATAGAATAGTATAATCAAAAAGGAAGACTAGAAATAAAATCTAGTAAGAATAGAAAGAGAAGGTATATATGTGTTTAAAAGTGAAGAAGTAGTTGTATGGTATTGGTTATTCGAGTAAGTAGTCTTGTCTGTTTTGACGTTAAATGTTATTCAGTCAAGGTCTGAGAGGTAATTATACCCCACCTTGGTTGATTTCAGGATATACCGATAAGTAGCAAGATTCAGGCTCGAAGATCAATATGGAATAAGAATTAGTTAAATACTGTATTTGGGTTGTCGTAACGATGTTTTACACAACATCCGTTTTAACCCAAATAAGTGTAAGCTGGGAAATAGAATAACAAATATTTCCTAAGTGTAGGAATAAACGAGATTGGAAAAGAGCTAAGTAATTGGAATATTTTCCAATTATAAATAACATATATTTTCTAAAGTTTAGAAAATAAAAGAAGGCGATATATGGAAATGTTTTCCAAATAACGGATAAGGCCAATATGGTTATTGAAAATATTTGGTTAACAAATATTGATAAGAAATAGAGAAGAGATTTAATTAATGGAATATTAATTAAAGGTTCAGTGATTGTTGGATGTTTGGATGAACACTTGTTTTATTCGATAGTTAAATCATCGACTATCGAAACACTTGTTTTTATTCGATAGTTAAATCACAGACTATCGAAGTTTTGACCATCGTTGTCAATATGGAGAGACCGGTTGGATTATTATCCGAAGAACCACTCCATATCGGCAGTAGCATGTGAATCAGATTATATAAAGATAATCGAAGACGGAGTAGAGTGCAAGGACTTTTTCTATTAATAGAAATAGTGCCTTCGGTTCATCCTGTTCCTGGGTGACTTGTATGGATGAATGTCTAACAGAGTATTTCCAGACGATCATGTATATTGATTTCTCCAACCGTACCAAGAGTGGAGGTGGAGAAGGAAACTTCTTTTAGCTAACACATAATGTATTGTTGTAGACGTCAATCGGTGATTTGATGGATTTGACGATGTGGCATTCAAAGTGAATCTGGTATGATGATAAAGCATAGCTTCTAGCCTCATCATCCGGTAAATGACAGAAATCGGGCAGGCAGCATGGCTAAGTCGGTCGCACCGAAGTAGGGTGTATAATCACCTGATCTAGAGTTTCATTTACTTCTAAAAATCTATTGTTGATGCTGTCCCATTCGGGAAACGGTTGCTGATCCCAACTGTTGGTGATATACATTCGATACACTCAAGCGAAATGAGTGGTCGGTCATGTGTGGCCGGGTTGCAAGATGTTCTTGTTGAACCCAGTGTATTCCTCTCTAGAGGTACATTAGCGAAAGGTGGTTCCATACCTTGTCATAGTTGGAAATCCATTACCCAATACGTGCTTGCGGTTTTGATTGTATACTATATATGTAGAACGTGAGATGAAAGCGTTTCTGCTAGATGATTATATATATACTGTGGTTGATAGACATTATTATAATATCAAAAGGTTTTTGATATAAAGATATTTTGGATTCTCATAAGGGAAAAACCTGTTCCGTTATGCGGCGTGGTCTTATGAGATATCGTTTACTTGTTCGAACTGTTTTTAAACTGTTTTACTCATACCAGTCCCATGACTGACCCGGAGTTTACTTTGTTGTTTTCCCTAAACTCTTGGGTGCCTAAATTTGCACGGGCAGTCAAGTAGTCGGGAATTTACAGATATACTGGAAGAGCTTGGAGCAGGAGGCTTCAGGATCATATAGCTATAGTTATTTCTGCTGTGTTGTAAGTGATGTACTTTGATATTGATGTATATTCAAGTACAGATGTACATTTCAAGTTATGTTATATATATTATATGTTATTCGTTCCGCTGTGAGATTCGTGTTACTCTGATGTTGTGTTCTTCTTCTTCTATTCTAAGTTTCTATCTTATCTTTCCTCACCCTCTAATTTCTTTCACTAATTACCAGGATTTTTCGAGGTTTTGGTTATCGACATCGAGCTTATGTCGATAACCAAAGCCATTGAAAATCCGGGTCGTTACAGTTGGTATCAGAGCTTAAGTTAAGAATTACTTGGCTCTGTGGCGTGACTCGGTTGAGATAGGGTTAGTAGTACCCTAGATTGAGTTTGAGTGTATATATATACGAGAGAGCGTATTTGTTATTTGATATAAAAACTGCTTTATATTGTGTTGACTAGTCTGTTGAGTGGATTATAAATTTTGGTCGAATCGTAGGACGCCACGATGTCGATAGGAGTTTATAAACACTTGAACAGAAGATTGGACACGATATTGTTTTTAAATAGTTAAGTTGATTGTTAGGATTATAATCAAATTAGATTATAAAACTGAAATAGTTATATATATAACCAATAGAATTTGTATATGAAATCAAATATACAAATGAGATAAATTGAAATTGAATTCCAACCAGAATTCAGAATTTTAAATCCTGGGAGTTTGGAAAATATTTTTCTAAATAGATTTTGAAAGTAATATAGCACTGGACTCATTCAGTGGCTGGGAAATAATTCTGATGATGGTCGCAACATCATCAGTGTTCATTTTCGAGTTTCTAAGTGATAAATCGCTGCCTTAGAAAAGTTTTGATGGAAATTTGTTCGAAAAGAAACAAGTTGTTTGAAAATTCAAATGTTTTGAATTTGGGATATATATAAATATATGTATATATTTATATTACTTCAGAGGAATTTTGAAATGAGAATTGGAATATAGATTTCAAATAGAAGTAAAATAAAGAAATTTGAATATATATATATATAATTCAAATAGAAGTGAAATAGAATTTGAATTCAAGGGAATTCAAACGAGTTTGAATAAAGAAAATTCAAATAGAAATTGTATAAGAAAAATTGAAATGGAATTTGAATCCAAAGGAATTCAAATGGATTTGAATAAAGAAAAGTCAAATAGAGGTTTGAATATTAGAATTCAAAGAAAATATAAAGTTTGAAATAGAATGTTATAAATGAGATATTGATTTGTTAAATAAATAGAATTAAGCAATGGAATATTTAAAAGATGAATAGAAAATGGAAATCTGTTTTTAACAGATA
Organism: Allium sativum; assembly: GCA_030737875.1. NCBI lineage: Eukaryota > Viridiplantae > Streptophyta > Magnoliopsida > Asparagales > Amaryllidaceae > Allium > Allium sativum. Next base: position 361,686,353 of record CM060909.1, read on the forward strand.
ATAGAAATGATTAATTTATAAATAACAATTTATAAATTAAATTAAATATTTATCATTCGATAAATGGAATATATAAGTCTGAACTTATATAGAGAAGAGATATTGGTTTTTAACACCGATAATTTTAAATAGAAGGGGTACACAACACTTGTATAAGTGAAGTAACGTTATTAAAGAGAACATTTATAAAGTGAAGAACCGTTACTAAAAGTAAATCTTTATAAATGAATAAACGTTATCCAATAGGAGATATTCGAATAAGGAAAGTCGATTAGAGTTAGAAATAATCGATTAGAGTTGGGATTAATCGATTAGAGTAAGAATTAACCAGTTAGAGTTAATCAGTTAGGGTTAATCCGTAGAGTTAATTGAATGTTAGTTATTCAATTAGAATTTATCGAATATTTGTTATTCAAATTTAGAGTTAACCAGATAGAGTTAATTGAACATAGTAAATCGAATTAGGATTTAATTGAGTGTTAGTTATTCAATTAAAGTTGATCGAATGTTGTTATTGAGATAGAATTAGTCAAACATAGTTACTCGGGATAAGTGCCATTTCGTACGACTGCTAGCGCAATTCGTAGGGCTGTAGCTAGCCTAGGGCGGTCGGATGTTTCCTGGGGGAATCAGGCGTAACCATTGTGATCGCTGCGATCTAGAGTCAAGCGAATGAAGTAAATCAAATATTAGTTTATTCGAATAGAACTAAAGGAGTTATCGAATATAGTTTATTCGAAAGGAGTTATCAATTATTAGTTAATCGGAGGAGTTATCGATTATTAGTAAATCGAAGGAGTTATCGATTATTTGTTAATCGAAATGAGCTATCGATTATAGTTTAATCGGAAAGAGTTATCGATTAGTTTAATCGAAGTGAGTTATAAAATATTGGTTATTCGAAGGAGTTATCGAATTCAGTTATTCGATAGAGTTAATCGAATAGAGTTAAATCCAATATAGATAATTGATAAGAGTAAAATTGAATAGAGTAAATCGAATATAGTTTATTCGAAGAAGGGTTTTCGAATCTAGTTATTCGAAATAGAGATTATCGAATATAGTTATTTGAAGGGAGGAGTTATCAGATAGGGATTTATTCGAAAGAGAGTATGTAAGGAAGTTTGAAATGTTGAGTATCAACATAAATAAGTTTTGAAAAGATAAATGGGTTTGTAGCACTTTTTCTACCTTAGCAATTTCGAGGACAAAATTATTTTAAGTGGGGAAGATTGTAATGACCCGGACTCTTAGGGGTTAATTTTAAATTATTTAATATGGATTTAAATATTGAGTTAAGTAAATAAATCAATTTTTATAGGGAGTTTCGATTTAAAAATCAATTTCAATTTAATATTGAATTATCAGAATAAGAAAATGGATTTAGTTGAATTCAAATTTTTATTTGAATTGAAAACAGTTCAAATAATTAATATGAAATTTATAACGATAATAATATTTGTTTATTATCGAGGAGAGTAAATTGTCTGAAATTAATTTATATGGATTTAAATTAATACCGCCTCAAGACGATCAAATCAGACTTCGTGACATATCCCGATGTGTCCGGAATAGTGGCATTACGCTAGAATTGATAGTCGTTGGGTTCAGAAAGGAGTTCAGGACCATAAGATATTTTAATTAAAGGATATCGGTTTAAATTAAAATATAAATAACCATTTCATAAGATAAAGAATTGAACACATCTCCCTCTCCTAACCACTGAATAAAAACAACCGTGGCTTCTTTTATCTCCACAAATAATTGACCTCGCAGTTCCTTTTAAAACCACACAGCTACTACCTTGTTCTTCTATAAATCGCACCCCTCTCCTTCTCTTCTATTTTCCGTTCTTCAGGCAAAAAGGGAAAGAGTCGCTCTAATTTATAATCTAAAATCCAAACCTTCGAAACCATTCTCCTCTTAAAACCGTATCTTCCCAATGATTGAATTCCCTTCTTAATTCGCCCATAGCCTTTATCGCATTCGAATAGCCTTATCAATCCAAGACAAGGACTTGCGAGCGCATAGAGGAGAGGGAGCAGATCGAGATCGGAAATTGAGTGTATCACGACTGTTCTTCGTTCGAAAGGGGGAAAATCCAAATTTCCAGCCGTTTAACAGTCTCGAGATTCCTGCGATGACCTCAGGCACACGAACCGATTTGAGCGAGCATTGGGGACATCGCAGAGTAAGGGTTGAGGCTTAGTGTCGACTGGAGGGGACCGGAGGTGAGTGACGCGTTTTTGAAGAGGTTAGTCATCGATTCCTGTAGAACCGTTGGAGTACACCGAAGTGAGCAATGATTGGAGAAGCTGCGAGTTGGGTTTTTCATTGAGTTTGGAAGGTGGAACCGTGCTCAGTATGGTGTGTTTGGGAAGTTCCAAAATGCAGTAATGTTACAGTACAATTTTACTGCAGATAATGGTATATTGGTTAAGGTGGAGTTGGTGAAAGCAAAAGGAATGGCAGTTGTCTGTATGGCGTTCGATGAAATGCCATAGAAGAATGGATTAGAAATTTAGGGCTGTTTCGGCAATATCGTTCGATGATTATCGAGTTAGCTTCGTGATAGGAGCAGCAGTAAGGTGCGAAATAAAATTAATCAAGATGATTTGAGTTGATTAGTAGTTGCGAAGATTCGACTTCTAATCGGATATTCAGGAAATAAAAACCCTGGTGAGTAAATCTCACTCACCGTTATTTAGAATTATTTTTATTCAGTAAAAATAATTGTTATTGCTTGCTTGGATTTTTATGGTTGATTTATATATATATATATTAGTTATTTAGGATATATATATATATTGGGTTGATGATTGGTTGGATTCCCGCAGTTTCATTAGCGGATGCCCGCAGTTTCATAGCAGATGATTACCCTATACGCCCCACGCTATGATAGTGGATGACCTTCATACCGCGATATCCTGCCTCGAAGCAGGATGGGTATTACTATGTTGACTAACGTCTGTGGATGCAGGAAAACAGGTTGGAGGAATCCAACTGGATTCCTCAAAAATATATATATTCTGTTTGTTTGTTTGAATCAAATGATTGAAAATTGGTTGATTTGATTGTTTAAATATCACTAGGGCTTGGGATATTGATTTATAAGATACCCTGAAAGGGTATTTGAGATTTAAAAAGTAAATTCTATTTTTTATAAATAGAATTTGAACTTTTAATGAACTATAGGAAATATTTACTTGTTTTGAATATATATAAAACAAGTAATCAAATTTATAAACGTTGTTTATAAATAAAAATATGGGATTTGAATTAAATTTATAAACATTGTTTATAAATAAAAATATGGGATTTGAATCGAATTTATAAACTTTGTTTATAAATGAAAATATGGGATTTGAATCGAATTTATAAACGTTGTTTATAAATGAAAATATGGGATTTGAATTGAATTTATAAACGTTGTTTATAAATGAAAATATGGGATTTGAATCGAATTTATAAACGTTGTTTATAAAGGGAAAGGTGGGATTTGAATTGAAGTTATAAACGTTGTTTATAAATAATGCAGAGAATTCAAATGGACTTTGAATATAAGGAATTGAATTGAATTTGAATAATAGAATTCAAATGGAGTTTTACTATAGAATTTCAATATAGTATTTCAAATGGAGTTTGAATATAGAATTCAAATATTAAAAGAGAAATAGACTAAAGAGATAATTAACAAATTGAGTTAAAATGATTTGGTATAGTTAAATAGATTGGGCAGGTATAGATACAAGAGACAGGTATGGAATAAAGTATAGAAATGAAATAAATAGAATGCCCGACAAAAAGGTACGTATTTAATTTCATATATGAGATTTTATGCGCCGTATCGGCAAGCCGGTTGGCTTTTTCTTTTTCTTTTTGAGATGAGAAGGACCGGGAAAGCTATTTGAAATTTCCCGATGCTCCCGGTACAAAGGAGGTTATGGCGAATTTTTCCGGGAATTTAAGGAGATAGAATATTTTTAAGATAATTTGATAGTTAGAAATTAACGTATCAAAATATATAGAAGTCGATAAGAAAACGAACTTAGAAATAGAATAGTATAATCAAAAAGGAAGACTAGAAATAAAATCTAGTAAGAATAGAAAGAGAAGGTATATATGTGTTTAAAAGTGAAGAAGTAGTTGTATGGTATTGGTTATTCGAGTAAGTAGTCTTGTCTGTTTTGACGTTAAATGTTATTCAGTCAAGGTCTGAGAGGTAATTATACCCCAACTTGGTTGATTTCGTGATATACCGATAAGTAGCAAGATTCAGGCTCGAAGATCAATGTGGAATAAGAATTAGTTAAATACTGTATTTGGGTTGTCGTAACGATGTTTTACACAACATCCGTTTTAACCCAAATAAGTGTAAGCTGGGAAATAGAATAATAAATATTTCCTAAGTGTAGGAATAAACGAGATTGGAAAAGAGCTAAGTAATTGGAATATTTTCCAATTATAAATAACATATATTTTCTAAAGTTTAGAAAATAAAAGAAGGCGATATATGGAAATGTTTTCCAAATAACGGATAAGGCCAATATGGTTATTGAAAATATTTGGTTAACAAATATTGATAAGAAATAGAGAAGAGATTTAATTAATGGAATATTAATTAAAGGTTCAGTGATTGTTGGATGTTTGGATGAACACTTGTTTTATTCGATAGTTAAATCATCGACTATCGAAACACTTGTTTTTATTCGATAGTTAAATCACAGACTATCGAAGTTTTGACCATTGTTGTCAATATGGAGAGACCGGTTGGATTATTATCCGAAGAACCACTCCATATCGGCAGTAGCGTGTGAATCAGATTATATAAAGATAATCGAAGACGGAGTAGAGTGCAAGGACTTTTTCTATTAATAGAAATAGTGCCTTCGGTTCATCCTGTTCCTGGGTGACTTGTATGGATGAATGTCTGACAGAGTATTTCCAGACGATCACGTATATTGATTTCTCCAACCGTACCAAGAGTGGAGGCGGAGAAGGAAACTTCTTTTAGCTAACACATAATGTATTGTTGTAGACGTCAATCGGTGATTTGATGGATTTGACGATGTGGCATTCAAAGTGAATCTGGTATGATGATAAAGCGTAGCTTCTAGCCTCATCATCCGGTAAATGACAGAAATCGGGCAGGCAGCATGGCTAAGTCGGTCGCACCGAAGTAGGGTGTATAATCACCTGATCTAGAGTTTCATTTACTTCTAAAAATCTATTGTTGATGCTGTCCCATTCGGGAAACGGTTGCTGATCCCAACTGTTGGTGATATACATTCGATACACTCAAGCGAAATGAGTGGTCGGTCATGTGTGGCCGGGTTGCAAGATGTTCTTGTTGAACCCAGTGTATTCCTCTCTAGAGGTACATTAGCGAAAGGTGGTTCCATACCTTGTCATAGTTGGAAATCCATTACCCAATACGTGCTTGCGGTTTTGATTGTTTACTATATATGTAGAACGTGAGATGAAAGCGTTTCTGCTAGATGATTATATATATACTGTGGTTGATAGACATTATTATAATATCAAAAGGTTTTTGATATAAAGATATTTGGATTCTCATAAATGAAAAACCCGTTCCGTTATGCGGCGTGGTCTTATGAGATATCGTTTACTTGTTCGAACTGTTTTTAAACTGTTTTACTCATACCAGTCCCATGACTGACACGGAGCTTACTTTGTTGTTTTCCCTAAACTCTTGGGTGCCTAAATTTGTACGGGCAGTCAAGTAGTCGGGAATTTACAGATATACTGGAAGAGCTTGGAGCAGGAGGCTTCAAGATCATATAGCTATAGTTATTTCTGCTGTGTTGTAAGTGATGTACTTTGATATTGATGTATATTCAAGTACAGATGTATATTTCAAGTTATGTTATATATATTATATGTTATTCGTTCCGCTGTGAGATTCGTGTTACTCTGATGTTGTGTTCTTCTTCTTCTTCTATTCTAAGTTTCTATCTTATCTTTCCTCACCCTCTAATTTCTTTCACTAATTACCAGGATTTTTCGAGGTTTTGGTTATCGACATCGAGCTTATGTCGATATCCAAAGCCGTTGAAAATCCGGGTCGTTACAACAATCAACATTGAAATAAATACGTACATACAACATGAATCTCATACTGAATGAATATAACATATATATTACTAAATAAAATAAATAAATAATTTTAATTTTTAAAATAGAAATCACACCGAGCTTTAAATTCAGAATAGATCAGATCTGAAATTTGGTCAAAATTTCATCTGCTCCTTTTCAGATCTGGTTTGTACCATCGCCTAGCTCTCGGAAAGACGATTCTAACGAGCCCTTGTTTGCTGATTTATGTTCATGTTTGAATAAGTTATGGTATTTTAAACTTGAATTACATTAATAAGCAATTAATAATATAATTAAATTCTTAATTAACTTCTCTAATTACTTTTGCCTTAGGATTAGCCGCTTCTTCTTTCTTCCTTCTGCACGTATGCGAACCCATCCTTTATCGATTCTCTCTCCTATGTCGCTTCACCTACAAGCAACCGAACCACGATCAAGCAACACCACCTCAAAGGCCTCGACACCCCCTCCTAGCGCCACCAGCCTGAGCCAACTCGGCCTCCCATCCACACTCCAATTTGGACCCGAACCCGCCGACTTCAGGCTGAGAATTTGCGAAACCCGTGAACTAAAACCCGATCTTAACCGTATGGATCTGTAGATCTCTCCAAGAGCTTCGATTTGGTATATAATATGTTGAATTTCATTGAGCGGATCAAAAGTTATTGAGGTTTTGAATTTTTGGTCATTCATGGCCTTCGGTTTCAATAGCAGGTGGCTGGCCATTTTTTAGGGTTTTAAATAATTATTTATTAATTTATTCATAGTAAAGCGTGTTATAAAGGTGAAAATGCGGACTGTCTCCGAATTGGGCCTGCTTACTGTCGTTCTTAAAATTTTGACACCTTCTGAACACAATGGGACTGGTCTCGTGGCCCAATTCCGAAATCTGTAAAAAATATATTTAAATTTACATTAAAAATTAATTAATTTAATTACCGTACATTTAAATATGCCGGGGCCACAAACTAACTTCAAAAATTCCCGAAAAAATATATTTAGGTATGTTTTGACGCTGCGAACCTAGATAAATTAATTTCGTTCAATTCTGAGCCTATTTGAAAAATGACTATTTTCAAGTCGATTCAAATTGACCAAAATTGACAAAACTGAAATCTTTTTGCCACGGCCACAAATTTATTCTAACAATTATGAAAAATTAAACTTAAACATATGTTGACATTCCGGTTCCAACAAAAGTGGTTTCGCCGAAAACAGGGGTCGTTTGAAAAATGACTATTTTCAAGGCGTATATATTAAATATTAAAAATACCTTTTTAACCAAATAATTTTTGAAACTCGAAATATATAAGTGTTTATACTTTTTAAATGCAGAAACATCATTCTGAACTCAATGGGAGTGGTTTCGAGTCGAAATTCCTTCATATGCAAAAAGTAGTGTTTTGGACCTTTATATATTTCATAGCGACCTTTCTAAATTTTAAACTGGGCATAACTTTTGATTTCCGCTATGAAATTTCAATTTTTCGTATTCGTTAGGAAGATATTTTTAAATAGATTCTAATATTTTTGGTTTCACTAAAACCCGTTAAATTTTGCATCCCGTACGGTCAGTCAAAGTTCAAGTTTGACTTTTCAAACTACCACGCTATTTCTAACTCCTTTTATAATTAAAATTAAATTATTCCTTCTAACTTTGATTTAATCATTATTATTTTAAATAAATTGTTTTAAATATCAAAAACTCATTAAAATTACTTAAAAATAAATTTTTAAATTTACCCCAAAATTCAGGGTTGTTATAGTCTCCCCCATTTAAGAACTTTTCGTCCTCGAAAAGGAACGAAGTTAAAAGTGTTTAGTTATCCTACTCGAATTTTTATTCTTTATTATTCATTCATTGGTTTAAATAATTTTATAGCTGAACTAATAATTACACTACACAATCATCAATCAATTGGTTGTTTAGCTTTTTGAATATTTATAACTTTTATATATTCAAAAATCATATTTTCTAAAATAGATTATAATTAAAAATACGTATATTATAGGCTTGCTACTCTCAACCCATTCTAGGGCATTACTAACCCCATCTCTAATGAATTTTCTCATTCTAGGATACTACTGATCCTATCTCTATTGAGTATTCTTATTGGACATGACTAATCCAATCTCTGATGAGTCTTTTGTTCAGTTCTAATGAGTTATATCCCAAAGATTTGAGCTAACCAAAGCTCTGATACCAAAATTAAACGACCCGAAAATCGCCCTTGCGGGAAATTGCCGGATACGTTTACTTTGGGCTACAACACATCGGAACAATAACAGCAGACTTTTATAAACATTACAATAATGTTACATCAGAGTACAGAACATATCAGAGATTGAATAAAATTACAGCGGAAGATAAATTACAATATTTTAATACATTGCAGCGAAAATAAAATAACTAAGGCAGCGGAAGACAACAATGTTCTGGACACAGCGTTAGGCTTCAATCAGAATTCTACTCGAGATAAGAACCTGTAGACAAACTACTCGACTGCCCATGTGGAAAGAGGGCATCCGAGTTTGTAAAGGTGGAAACAAACAACGGGTCGGTCATGGGACTGGTGTGAGAATTCTCAACCAATTTCACTAATAGTAATAAGGCAAATCCAAAGACCAAGCTGCTAACGCGGAACGGGTTTTATCCTAGTGGATTGTCAGTGCATAATTAAAAGTAAATCATTAAACAATGCAATGCTTTTTAGAAAAATGAAACCATTATAAGACCCAAGTCCCATCACACAATGCAACGCAAAACGGAGGATAGCGTTTTACCTTATAATGGTCAAAAATGCTTGATACGATTAGACGGATTTGATATTATTGTTAGTGTATATATGTTTCAAAAACATTTCAAAGTAAATGTATCAATCATAAACGGCATAGTACTCTATCCTACTATGTCTCCATACTAGTTCTACAATCAAAACCGCATGGTGTCGTATTGGAAATTGGGTTTCCATCTTGAGTCAAGGCTAGGCCGGAGCTCCTTACCGATTCGAGACACTCTAGCTAATGTCTTAGGATTCTCCGTAGAGAACCCTTGGATAGCTGCAGGGCCGGTCCACACATACAGCTTCGTGAATTACTTGTTCCTGAACACACGTTTCCCGATCCTATAGGACCTATCATCCGAAGCGCGCCACATTCCATCATCCACATAAGTAAATATCAGCCGGTTTAAGCACCGACACCACTTCTAGCTAGAAAGAAACGTGCTGCTCTCCCTGCGTTCCCTGCTCCCGTTTTAGACTCAACCAGGTTGTGAGGCTCACGAAGTAACGTTATAACCACAAGGCGTGCTTTTCAACAAAGCCTTGATCATCTTCATCTTAGCGTGCCACGTTGACAATTCACGCCATGCGACTGATAACTATTAATACACAACCTCTAAGGGTGTTAAGCAAGAGAACAAATCCTCCGCCACTAACGGTCGTATATTAATAGAAATCAATTTACATAGAACAAAATTCAATGTCAGACACACATCCATTTATAAGCTTATGCTCTGGGTCTGAGCGAAAGCCAAATCCATACAAATCAACACTACGTCCGGATAACTACCATCTTAGCCCCTTCTTGGGAGCAAATCAATCAAGGGCCTCAACACTAGCTACCCATTCAATGTGAAGATCGTCGATCTTCAATCGCCGTCTTCAATTCTTCGAACTTCGTATCATTATTTGGAATGAGGGTAAACTCGGACTTTCCAAATAATTTTTCGCATAATTATCATTCAAATTATTTCATAACATTATTATTTATCACTATTTTTATTTTGATAAAAATAGATAAAAATCATTCCATGTAGTCATTAATATATAAGGGCAACGAATCAACCAAACAAACAGCGCACAATCAGGTTCATGTATCATATCAAGGTATCATCTTCAATGAACATTTCAATTCCATTTCCACATTTATTTGTTAATAAATAACAACTAGAATGTAACTTTCAATTTATTCTTTTACTGCATAGAAAATGTCATTAAAACATCTCTTTTTCTTATTTATTTACACTACATGTGAATAACTGTTTTCCTTTTCTTCTACATATCCTATTTACATGAGAATGTAAATGAAAGTATCATCTAAAATAGTTCTTTTTATTCACATAAGAAATGGTAAATAAAGTTTTCACTAATAATATGTTCATTTTATTTACATAGGAAATGTAAATAAAGTTTTCCTCATACATTGTTCTTTTTAATATATTAACGTTTACACAAAAAATATGTCCATTTTTACTAAAATGACATAACGCCAAATATGTGTTCATTTTCTCTACAAGGACATACCGCTAAAAATGCGTTCATTTTCCCTAAATTGACATGACGCTACATACGTGTTCATTTTCTGTGTTAATCTAATTTCATATAAAATTGATATTTTAAATGTAAACAATTTCTATGAATTCATAACATTACATAAAATGTTATCCTTTTATATAATCATGTTTAAATTTTCATTGAAATTGCAAATAAAAGTACTACGCTGAATTTCATTCTTTTATTTACATGAAAAATGTAAATGTGAGTAACTCTTTAAGTTTCATTCTTTCACTAATGTTAAAGATGCACATAAAGACAGTGCACTAAATTTCACCCTTTTATTATTGTTAAAAAAAAATGCACATAAGCCTTCATTCCTTTTAATTTATTAAAAATACAACACAAAATTTTAATCTTTTATTTACATTAACCATGTAGAAAAAATGCAACAATACACTTCATTCTTTACTTTACAATAAATTTCAATCTTTCTAATTCATTGAAAAAACATGTAAAATGCATTAACAAAATCTAATATTTTATTTCTTTAAAAATGTACATAAAAATGTAGCGTCGAATTCCTACTCTTTTTATTACATTAAAAAAATGTGAATAAAAATGCAATCCTAAATTATAACCTTTTATTACATAGAAAAAATGTAAATAAAGATACTATAATAAATTTCATTTTTCTATTTGCATCAAAAATGTAAATAAAAACACTATGCTACATTCCATTCTTTTACTTGCCTTAAAATGTAAACATTAAACTCTAATCTTTTATTACATTAAAATAAATATAAAAATGTAACACTAGATTTCAATCCTCCTAATTCATTAGAAATGCAACCTAAAGTTTCAATTCTTTGTTTTACATAAAAATGCATATGAAATGTGTCGACAAAATATAATCTTTTTATCTCTCATGAAAATGCATATAATATGCATTGGCAACATTTAATCTCTTTACTTCAATCGAAAATGCATGTGTGCTTCATCGTCAAAATTTCATTTCAAATTGCACGGAAATTTTGTCGTCAAAATTTCGCCTTTTTAATCACATCAACTTCCATGTCAAAATTCTTCCTTTTTAATTACATTAAAAATGTAATTAACATTTCATGTCAAATCTTGCTTTTTTACTTTACAATATAAAAGTCCTATTCTTTAATTACATAATAAAATGTACTCTTAATTTACAATGTAAATTCTCCTCTTTAATTACATAAAAATTGTAATTTTCATCTGATTACAAATGCAACATAAAAATTCAATCTTTTATTCGCTTACAAACGCAACGTAAAATTCAATATTTTTAATTGGTTGCTACACAATATAAAAATTCAAGCGCATATGCAGATCTTAAGGAATAGATCTGAGGTAATAACATAGAAATTAAATTCAGCGTGTACAATCTTATTCTTTAATTATACATAAAAATGTAATTTTATTTTACAGTGTAAAATCTCATTCTTTAATTACACCAAAAAAAAAATGTAATTTTATATCTTTTACATTAAAAATGTAACTTTTATTTTTATGTCTTATTTGCATTATGGATTGCAACAGAAAGCCTTATCTTTTATTTCAAGTTATATTTGCATTATGGAATGCAAATAAAAAGGTGAGCTCTTACTTCTAAGTTTTATTTACATAGGGGGACACAAATAAAAAGATGCACTTTTATTTCCATGTCATATTTGCATTGTGAAATGCAAATAAAAGGACAAATTCTATTTTTAATGTATATTTGGACTAGCGAATGCAAATAAAAGAATAAAATTTAATGCCAATTAAAAATTGATTTTATTTGTAAAACAAGTTCTACATTTCTAATCTTAACAAATAAAAAGGATAATTTTATTTGTTTACAAACTCTATTTTAATGAAACATCTCATTCAAAAAGGTGATTTCTATTTTAATGTATGTTTCTACTATGATATGTTAAAACAAAATGATAATTTATTCTAATCCCTTTATTTTTTTAAGTTAAACATGAAAATAAAAGTATTGTTTTTATTTTATACTTCAAATTTTGACACATATAAATATAAAATATTCTATATTCACAATAATATATGATTTAATTGTATACACAAAATTCTACAATCATAAATACACAATCAAAATCAATCGTTCATCACAATCACAGCACAATCAACATTGAAATAAATACGTACTTACAACATGATTCTCATACTAAATGAATATACATATTACTAAATAAAATAAATAAATAATTTTAATTTTTAAAATAGAAATCTCACCGGGCTTTAAATTCAGAATAGATCAGATCATAAATTTGGTTAAAATTTCATCTGCTCCTTTTCAGATCTGGTTTGTACCATCGCCTAGCTCTCGGAAAGAAGATTCCAGCGAGCCCTTGTTTGATGATTTCTGTTCATGTTTGAATAAGTTATGGTATTTTAAACTTTAATTACATTAATAAGCAGTTAATAATATAATTAAATTCTTAATTAACTTCTCTAATTACTTTTGCCTTAGGATTAGCCGCTCCTTCTTTCTTCCTTCTGTACGTATGCGAACCCATCCTTCACCGATTCTCTCTCCTCTGCCGCTTCACCTACAAGCAACCGAACCCCGATCAAGCAACACCACCTCAAAGGCCTCGACACCCCCTCCTAGCGCCACCAGCCTGAGCCAACTCGGCCTCCCATCCACGCCCCAATTTGGACCCGAACCCGCCGACTTCAGGCTGAGAATTCGCAAAATCCGTGAACTAAAATCCGATCTTAACCGTATGGATTTGTAGATCTCTCCAAGAGCTTCGATTTGGCATATAATATATTGAATTTCATTGAGCGGATCAAAAGTTATTGAAGTTTGAATTTTCGGTCATTCGTGGCCTTCAGTTTCAAAAGCAGGCGGCTAGCCATTTTTTAGGGTTTTAAATAATTTTTTATTAATTTATTCATCGTAAAGCGTGTTATAAAGGTAAAAATGCGGGCTGTCTCCGAATTGGGCCTGCTTACTGTTGTTCTCAAGGTTTTGACACCTTCTGCACATAATGGGACGGGTCTCGTGGCCCAATTCCAAAATCTGTAAAATAAATTATTTAAATTTACATTAAAAATTAATTAATTAAATAATTATCGTACATTTAAATACGTCGGGGCCACAAACTAACTTCAAAAATTCCCAAAAATATATATTTAGCTATGTTTTGACGCTGCGAACCTAGAAAAATTAATTTCGTTCAATTCTGAGCCTATTTGAAAAATGACTATTTTCAAGTCAATTAAAATTGACCGAAATTGACAAAACTGAAATCTTTTTGCCACGGTCACAAATTTATTCCAACAATTATGATAAATTAAATTTAACAATATGTTGACATTCCGGTTCCAACAAAAGTGGTTTCGCCGAAAACAGAGGTCGTTTGAAAAATGACTATTTTCAAGGCATATATATTAAATATTAAAAATACCTTTTTAACCAAATAATTTTCGAAACCTGAAATATATAAGTGTTTATACTTTTTAAATGCAGAAACATCATTCTAAACTCAATGGGAGTGGTTTCGAGTCCAAATTCCTTCGTATGCAAAAAGTAGTGTTTTTGACCTTTATATATTTCATTGCGACCTTTCTAAATTTTAAACTGGGCATAACTTTGGATTTCCGCTATGAAATTTCAATTTTTTGGATTCGTTAGAAAGTTTTTTTAAATAGATTCTAATATTTTTGGTTTCACTAAAATCCGTTAAATTTTGCATCCCGTACGGTCAGTCAAAGTTCAAGTTTGACTTTTCAAACTACCGCGCTATTTCTAACTCCTTTTATAATTAAAATTAAATTATTCCTTCTAACTTCGATTTAATCATTATTATTTTAAATAAATTGTTCTAAATATCAAAAACTCATTAAAATTACTTAAAAATAAATTTTAAAATTTACCCCAAAATTCAGGGTTGTTACATCTATATACGGACATATATTCACAGCGTCATTTCTCTGTTTCCAGTACTCAACCGAAATGAAAGTTGGGCTCCTATACTCTAAAATGGACAGAACTGTGCATCCCTATTCATCTATGAACATGGCTACGAGAAGTAGGAAAGAACATGAGGCTTATCTTCGACAATCACATATACAAATACAACGTCAGTTCCCCCTTTCTTTGCTCCGGAGAAAAACCAAAACAAAATACCGCCATCAAATCTTTTCAAATGCAAGTTATATAGATTAGAATCAATGCACGAGTATGTATACATTGAAAAACATGTCTATTGAAATCGTTGTTGTATTCTTCAATGTGGTGTTAGTTCTAAAGTGATCGAACCCATTTCTCTCTTCCCGCGGTTGTTTCCTACAAGGAAGATGGAAGTTGTGGTGAGGTGGGAATGGACGGATAAGGGCGTGGTCGGAGCGAAGTGCAGTGCAGACAGTGGTGATGTGGCATTCGGGTGTGGTTGTGTGTGGAGGAGAAACAGAAGGTTACGAGAGGGGTAGTGTCGGATGGTCGAGTTGGTTGAAGTGGGAGCGCTGGATGAAATTTGTTTGAATTCATGGAGGAAAAAGGGCCAAGGGATCATCTTGAATCACGAAAAATGTCTGAATCAAAATGGAGAATACATGCTGTTTGAACGGGACGGCGAAGAGAGTAAGGCAAGGTGGGTGGGCTTGCATGAACACGATGGGCCTATTTTAGGCTTTCGAAATAATATACATACATTAAAAAAAGGATTTAAAAGCTTGTAAAAATGGTGAAGGAGTGTGCGTGGACGTGCTGCATAGGTGGCAACTGTGTGAAGTTGGGCTAAGAACATTTGGGCTCATGTGGAAAGCAATGATGAGGTGGCGCAAGCTGATATGTGCATGAAAAATATGTGTTTGAATGGTTCGTCTAGAATGATGCATGAAGAAGGGGTGGAACCATAGGATCGACCTATTTTATTTTGGCGGGAATAAGCATTTTGAAGTGGGTCGGTAGAACCTAACAGCCGGATCGATTTGCATATGTAAGACCATATTTAATTAGTTTAATTAATACGTTATAGAATATAGGATTGGCAAAGAAGAAATAATTTATTTAGACTATTAATATTTACACTACATGAACGTATATACCATTAGTATATACGAATGTAGTGTTGCGTTAAACAAACATAGTTAGGTAAACTAAGGTATTATTTATAATAATTATATTAATTTAAAATCATGTTAACATTAATGTTAATAGCTTCTTTTTTTCGTTAACAGAATCGAAAAAAAAGGGAGCGTTGGGATTACGTTAACGAGCACTACTATCTGGAGTTGGTTTGGTCAGCATTAGCTGGGATTCTGATAAAATTAAATGTTCGTTTAATTTTATTACAACAAACTATTTTAACGGCAGAACTAAATCAAGGTGAGTTTAACTCGCTCAGCAGTCCCACTTATATTTTATATAAGTCAGGTTTATTTTTGTATGCTATGTTGGCTAGTTGTTGGGTGATTTCTTAATTGTTTGAATTGAATATTTTTATACAACTAATTTAAATTAAACATTCGTTTAATTTAATCAAACCAAATCGTTTTTCTTAACGATTATTTCCAAATGAGGTAATTTCCCTTATTGGTTACGTTTATAACAATATAAACGTATATAAATTTAGTTGGATGCTTGGATTATTATTAGTTCACCATTATCAGTTGAATTGATTATTTATGATAATATATTATCGTATTGAAGGAATTGTTTAATGTATTTGGATTAAGGGAAAATAGGTTGGAGGGATCCAACTGGATTTCTCAAATTTATTGCTTATTTTCATTGCAATTATATGAACTATTTAACTAGTTGATTGGATGATTGATTTGATCGTTGATTGTTGAATCTAAATTCAATGTTTGTTTGTTTTTAACCAATGGGCAGTATTGGTTATGTAGTTGACGGTAGATGCCTAAAAATAAATCATTTTATGAATATTGATTTACTATCTCGTGAACTGATGATAATAAAGTTATAAAATTTATTTTATAACTGAAGATAGTTTTGAAATCTATTATTTTGAATTAATGTTTATAAAAAGGAAATAAATATATATTGCTCATCATTTAAGTTTATAAGAATTTATTAAATGGTTCTATAAAGTAATTTTGTATATAAATAAGATTTAAAAAGGCAAGTGGAATTAACCAAGAAGTTAAGACTAGGACTAATTGTTTTAAGAAAACAATTGAATTACGATTATACTGAATATGATTATTATTTATTTAATAATAATCAAAGTAAATAAGATTTATCAAATTAATCATACTATTAATTAATTTAAGTGGAAGGATCAATTGCGATGGGTTAATGAGTAAGCCATGTTAAGTTGAGTAAGTCAACTGTTTAAATAGGATTTGATTATAAAATTGTTATAAACGGAAATTGTTAATGATAAGGAAGTAAATAATTTTTATAATATTGAAGTTTATTATTATTTATTTAATAATAGTTAATGTAATGATCTTGGAAATTAATTAATGGAAGTTGATGAAACCATAAGGAACTGGTTATGGTTAAATGAATTTTCAGGCATATTTATATTAATTTAAGCATGTTTAATTGAATCTTCTTGGAATTCTATTTTATTGTATTTACAAAAAATATAGGATTTAATGAAGATATTTCAATCCAAGTTTATTTGATAATATCATAAATGATGGAAACGAGTTAATAAAGTTGTAAACTCTATAATAATTTATAAAATAAATGAAGTGTTGGAAGTATAAGGTATGAAATGAGGATGAGATAGGAACCAAAGTGAATTGTAGTTGGTTGAGCGAAATAAGACTAGGAGTCGATTTAAAATCGCATATTTTAAGCAAGAAATAGAGCTTTGTTAAGATATACCCGAATGGGTTTGAAGTAAGTATTAATGAAGTTTTTATACAGTATTTGATATATATTTGAATCAAGGATTATTTATAATGTTAAAAAAAATATTAAGCATGATAAGGAATTTGATGTATTTTGTAAAGAAATTAGAATTTGTAATACGTTGGTTGAGTTTAGTAACTTTCGAGGTGTCAAACTAATGTTGGTTTCGGCCTTCGGGGTTGGTACTTAGAGATATATTCACTTTCCAGTTCACAACAATGAGCCAACGAAGTAGAAGCGAAATTGTAATTGGGTATTCTTACGTTAAATAAGAATAAGGGAATGATTTCCTGATATTGAAAATATAGAAGTTTTAAATTAAACGTCGGATTAATCAAAGAGGCCAAGTGATGTTGAATACTAAACCAGTACAATTATTATGTTTTATGAATGAATGTTTGTTTATTTGATAGTTAAATAACCAACTATCAATTCTACCCATTATCGATTGTTGGTATGGAAAGACCGGGATCGAATTTATATTCGAAAACCATTCAAACTAGCAAATATATAATCGTGGAAGAGAGCTGACGATGACCGGGACGGGGCATTTGAAGACCACAGATCTTCATAAAACGGAAGTATTGATTATAATCTCTGGTTAGCTCCTAGAGATAAACTGTGATTTTGTCATGGTTGTAGTCTATGGATTGCAAGGACTACTCGCTACTAAACTATAGGGTGATACCTAGGATGTGGTAGGAGGGTGCCATTGATTTTTCCAGTCCCAGGACAACTTGTACGGACGAATGTAAAGATGTGACATTCAAAGTAAATGGTAGCCAGATGTTCTTAAAGGAAATTATAACCTCAAGCCGCACAACCGGGAAATGACAAAAATCGGGCTGGCAGCATAGCTATGTGGGTTCACCCATTAGGATGTAATGTCACCATCTAGAGAATATTTATATTTGTTACTTCTTTTCTTTTCTGTACCTCCCGGGAGTGGATATGTTGGTACCAACCGTAGGTGACAATGTATTTGATACACTCAATAGGAATGAGTAGACGGTCATGTGTGGCCGGGTTGCAAGATGTTCTTG
The DNA here is from genome assembly GCA_030737875.1 of Allium sativum. NCBI lineage: Eukaryota > Viridiplantae > Streptophyta > Magnoliopsida > Asparagales > Amaryllidaceae > Allium > Allium sativum. The sequence continues at coordinate 361,704,664 of CM060909.1, forward strand.
TTGAACCCAGTGTATTCCTCTCTATAGATACACTATCGGTAGGTGGTTCCATACCTTGTCATAGTCGGAATCCAATCTCCAATACGAGCTTGCAGTTTTGATTGTATACAATATATGTGGAGCGTGAGAGGCGAGTGTTCTGCTAGGTTTATATTAATTTGTATTTAGACATTATTATAATATCAAAAGAATATCGTTTTCAAAAATGTTTTAGGTTATCGTAAGGTAAAAACCATCCGTATTTACGTATGGATTTGGTCTAACGATTATTCTTTTCTTTTTAAAAGATTCTGAACTTTAAAATCAAGTTGGATAATTCCCCTTAAAACTTTGTGAGTTTTTCTCGCTCTGGTTCACCATATTTATCCGGCATTTGTAATGCTCGGGTTAGACCAGGTTGTATAGGTTCAGGTTATTGGACACTACGAAGTTCAGGAGACGTGCGGGAGGAGTTCAGGTGTATTAGTATTTATTCCGCTAAGTATTGTAAAGAAGGACAGATTATTATAACTGTCTAGATTGTCTTGACAGATATACTCTGATTATAAGTATTATTTCAAGTTTTCAATACAGATTTATTTCTACATTATATTTGTTCCGCTGCGATGTAAGACTCAGATTCTAATGTGTTTCATCTTATTTCCTCTATTCTAATATTTCTTTCTTTCTTATCCAACACTCTAATTTCTTTCCATTAATTATCTAGTGTTTTCGATACTTGCGTTTTGGCAAGTAATACGGGTTTTGTGTATTATTGTCGAAATTCGAGCGTCAAGTTTCGCCAGGTCGTTACAATGGTATCAAAGCTATTGGTTTAGTAATAACCTTAGCTCTGTAGCGTAACTCGATATAGATGGGGTTAGTAATACCCTTGATTGAGTTTGAACGTGTATATATATGTATATATATACAAGAAAGCATATTTGTGAATTTTTATAAAATGTTTTGTATTGTGTTGTTTGATCGGTTCAAGATGGACTGACAATTTACACAATATAATTTTATAAAGGGGTAAATGAAATAATTTATCCCAAATTATATGTTGATATTGGAAAGAAATTATTTTATCAAATTGTTGGAATATTGGTTTGTTGATTGATTTGAATAGAATTCATAGTGGTTTAATATAACCAGAGGAGGATTTCACATAGAGTTTATGAATGAAAATTTAAATATGGAAATTAAATGCTTTGGGATTTAACTTAAATCTAAGTTAAATGAAATCAAAAGGTGAAAAGTGAAATAATTGAATGATTAATTAGTTAATTGGATATAAATTCAATTAATTTGGGTTTTGTTGATTGTTGTTTATTGGATAATAGATTAGTCGAATAAAAAGTTCATCAAGAGTTGAATGAGTTAAAATCCAAGAGAACGAATTCTAATAGAATGAATTTGAAAAGAATCAAATATGAAATTAAATTAAATGATTTAATATTATATTTGTTAGTGCATTATGAATTGAATTAAGTGCAGGTTGGAACGAGAAATAAGCTGTTAGTTGCCTGGCTTCGTAATTGGGGTTTGGTTGCCCAACAAATATGTAAGCCTTAATATTTTTGGGTTGAATGATTAATTTTATACCCATGAGTTGGGTAGCCATTTTGCTTTTGTTTTCTTTTTGATTGATGTGAGGCTCGAAGTAGCGTTTGTAGCTGTACCAATCAAACCATACAGAGAAGATACTGGCGATTTTTCATACTTTTTTTAAAACTTAAAATATTTTTGGTTTTGAATTTAAAGGGCTATTTAAAAAAATAATCGGGATTGGAGCATTCTTCCCACTTAGTAATTTCGAGGACGAAATTTTTTTAAGAGGGAAGGAATGTAATGTCCCATATTTTTAATGGTATGATATTTAATATATTTTATTATATTAATTGTTGAATTGGGATTTTAAATGGATTCATAATATTTACTTCAATTATTAAAACAATTTCTTAACGTATAATTTATATATAATTATAAACAAGCTCATAACGGCGCGGTAGTTCGTAGTATTGAGTTTTGAACTTCAATTGAATATACATAATCCATTTTAAATCGGAATTCTTTGAAACAAGAATCGTCCAAATCTAATTGATAATAAATTTCTAATGGAAGAGAAAAATCGAGATTTCATCATATAAATTGTAAGTTCCAAATCAAAATTTAAAATAGTCACTATGGATTCATTAATAAATTATAACGTTTATTTACATTCTTAAATAGGAATTTGGATAAAATTTGGATATCGTTTAAATTCAAAAATATTAGTGTTGAGCTATAATTTCATATTCATTTTTGGATTGTTTCGAAATTTTATAATATTTTATCGATATTATGTAAGTCTTAAAATAGCCATTTTTCCAAAATGACCTTTGTTTCTGATGAAACCAATTTTATTGGAATACGTGTAACTAGTTATTACTAGATTTTCATTTGGAGCTAATTGGATTTGTTTTGTTGGTACGTTCAATTTAAATGTGAACCAATAAATATATTGGACTCAAATTTATGTTTTTGCGAACAGATACCGTTCCCAACGAGATTAATTCCATTGGGACCGGAACATCAAGACATAAGGGTGTATTTATTTTCGTTGAGTTTGGAGTAAGTGTTTGAATATGTGCATCGGTTAGCGGTAATATAAACTAAACGAAATAAAATGAATGCAAGCGCCAAGTTAGCGAAAACAATGTCAAAGCCTATGCCCTTCTACCTAGATTCTCTGCGTGTCTTTTCAAATCACAGCTCGCACACACATCAGACAGCTTTGCATTTAATTTTCAATAGACTGATGTATCGTTTGAAAACACACTGCTATTTTCTTCCCTGCAAACCTTAAGAAAGCTACCCTAGTCAAGTCATGCTAAAAACACATTGTATGTTTCTTCTTTTCGAAGGCCTACCTATGTTTATATTACTATTGTTTTTTTGGTTCCTACTCCTGATGTTCTCCTACCTGAAAAGCTCTGTCCTCGTACCACTGAAAAGAACGAAAAGAAATCCTGGACTCCTTCTTACTTGAATATACATATACAAGATGTTGCATCCTACCCCACACCAAGTACTAACTAAAACATGTACAACTATATTTTTCTAGAGCTTGCAGCTATCCTAAACATTTGTAAACCTAAAGTATTACTTCACCTTCAAGATTTTTCCACAGCTAGCTACCCTAAAAAACTGCTATGTCCTCTCAAATCACGCAGCTACGTCGGAAATTCACAGACTAATATTCGAGCTACTCAAAGCTAATGAAAAACATTGTTTTAATCTTCTATATACAGGTATATACTTGTAGCGTCATTTCCCTGTTTCCAGTACCCAACCGAAATGAAAGCTAGGCTCATGTACTCTAAAATGTACACAACTGTGCATCCTTATACATCTATGAACATGGCTACGAGAATTAGGAAAGAACGTGAGGCTTATCTTCGGCAATCGCGTGTATAAATACAGCGTCAGTTTCCACCTTTCTTTGCTCAAGAGAAAAACCAAAACAAAATATCACCATCAAATCTTTTCATACACAAGCTATATACATGAGAATCAATACATGAGTATGTATAAATTGAAAAACACATCTACTGAAATCACTATTGTACTCTTCAACGTGGTGTCAGTAGTAAAGTGATCGAACCCATTTTTTTCTTTACGCGATTGTTTCCTACAAGGAAGACGGAAGTGTGGTGAGGTGGGAATGGGCAAAGAGGGGCATGGTCAGAGTGAAGTGCGGCGGAGTGCTGACAGTGTTGAAGTGGCATTCAGGTGTGGTTGCGAGGGTCAATGAAGTAGTGTGGTGGAGAAGCAGGAGGTTGTGAGATGGGTGGTGTCGCATGGTCGAGTTGGTTGAAGTGGGAGGGCAGTGTGAAATCTATTTGAATTCGTAGAGGAAGTAGAGTCGGGGGGATCATCTGGAGTCACGAAAATGTCTGAAGCGAAAGGACGGAGAAGAGAGTAAGGCAAGGCGGGTGGGCTTGCATGAACACGATGGGCATGTTTTGGGCTTTCGAAATAACACACACACACGTGTGTATATATATATATATATAAGGATTTAAAAGATGGTAAAAATGGTAAAGGAGTGTGCGTGGACATGCTGCATGGGTAGGCGGTGCATGAAAAATATGTGTTTGATTGGTACGCCTGGAATGATGCATGGAGAAAGGGTGGAACCAAAGGATTGACCTATTTTATTTTTGCAGGGATGAGCATTTTGAAATGGATCGGTTGAACCTAACAGCCGGACCAATTTGCATAAGTAAGACCATATTTAATTAATTAATTAATTAATACGGTACAGAATATAGGATTGGCGAAGAAGAAGTAATTTATTTAGACCGTAAATATTTACACTGCATTAATATATATATATATATATATATACACCATTAGTATATACGAATGTAGTGTTGCGTTAAACAAACGTAGTTAGGTAAATTAAGATATTATTTTAAATTATTATATTAGTTTAAAATCATGTTAACATTAATGTTAATAACTTCTTGTTTCTTAACGAAATCGAATGAACTAGGGAGCGTTGGGATCACGTTAACAGCACTACTACATGGATTTGGTTTAGTCAGCATTAGCTGGGACTCTAATTAAATTAAATATTCATTTAATTTTATTACAACAAACTATTCTAATAGCAGAACTAAATCAAGGTGATTTTAACCCACCCATTTGTCCCACTTATATTTTATATAAGTCGGGTTTATTATTGTATGCAATGTTTGCTAGTTGTTGGGTGATTTCTTAATTGTTTGAATATATGCTGAATATTTTTATACAACTAATATAAATTAAACGTTCGTTTAATTTAATCAAACCATATCGTTATTTTTAACGATTATTTCCAAACGAGGTAACTTACGTTGTTGGTTATGTTTGTAATAATATAAAAGTGTATAAATTTAGTTGGATGCCTTGATGCAGGGAAATGTTGGTTATCATATTGAAGGAATTGTTTAATGCATTTGGATGCAGGGAAAAGAGGTTGGAGAGATCCAACTAGATTCCTCAAATTTATTGTTTATTTTCATATTGCAACTATATGAACTGTTTAACTAGTTGATTGGACGATTGATTTGACCATTGATTATTGAATCTAAATTCAACGTTTGTTTGTTGTTAACCAATGAGCAATATTGGTTAGGTAGTTGACGGCAGATGGCCTAAAAATCAATCATTTTATGAATATTGATTTACTATCACGTGAATCGACGGTAACAAATTTATAAAAGTTATTTTATAACTGAAAATAGTTTTGAAATCACTTATTTTGTATTAAAGTTTATAAAAGAAATAAATATATATTGCTTATCATTTAAGTTTATAAGAATATATTCAATGGTTTTGTAAATTAAATTATAGATAAATAAGTTTTAAAAATGTAGGTGGAATTAACCTAGAAGTTAAGACTGGGATTGATTGTTTCAAGAAAACATTTGAACTGGGATTATACTGAAAATGATTGTTATTTATTTAATAATAATCAAAGTGAATAAGATTTATCAAATTAATTATATTATTAATCAATTTAAATAGGAGGATCAATTGGGATGGTTAACGAGTTAGCCATGTTAAGTTGGGTAAGTCAACTATTTAAATAGGATTTGATTATTAAATCTATAATAAATAGAAATCGTTAATGATAAGGAAGTAAATGAATTTTATATTATTGAAGTTTATTATTATTTATCTAATAATAGTTAACGTAATGATCATGGAAATTAATTAATGGAAGATGATGAAACCATAAGGCACTGGTAATGGTTATATGAGTTTTCAGGCATATTTATATTAATATAAATAACTTTAATTGAATTCTTCTTGGAATTCTATTTTATTGTATTTACGAAAAATATAAGATTTTATGAAGATATTTCAATCCAAGTTTATTTGAGAATATCGTAAATGATTGTAATTATGGAAATGAGTTAATAAAGTTGTAAACTTTGTAATAATTTATAAAATAAATAAAGTGCTAGAAGTATAAGATATGAAATGAGGATTGAGATAGGAACCAAAGTGAATTGAAGTTGGTTGAGTGAATTAAGACAAGGAGTCGATTTAAAATCGCGTATTTTAAACCAGAAATGGAGCTTTGTTAAGATATACTAGGGAGGGTTAGGCGAATGAAGTTTTTACATAGTATTTTAATTATATTTGAATCAAGGTTTATTTATAATATTAAAAAAAATTAAGCATGATAAGGAAATTTTTGTAGTTTGTAAGGAAATTAGAACTTGTTGTACGTTGGTTAAGTTGAATAACTTTCGAGGTGTCAATCTAATGTTGATTTCGACCTTCGAGGTTGGTACTTACTATATAGAGATATATTCACTTGCCAGTTTACAACAATGAACTAATGAAATAGAAGTAAAATTATAATTGCGTATTCTTATGTCAAATAAGAATAGGGGGATGTATTTCTAATACTGAAAATATAGAAGTTTTAAATTAAACGTCTGATTAATAAAAGAGGCCAAATGATGCTGAATACTGAACCAGTACAATTATTTTATTTTATGAATGAATATTTGTTTATTTGATAGTTAAATAACCGACTATCAAATCTGACCAATTATCGATTGCTGGTACGGAAAGATCGGGATCGAATTTATATTCGAAAATTATTCTAACTAGCAAATACGTAATCGTGGAAGAGATTAGACGATGATCGAGATGGGGCATTTGAAGACCATAAATCTTCATAAAATGGAAGTATTGCTTATAATCCCTGGTTAGATCATAGAGATAAACTATGATTTTGTTGTGGTTGTAGTCTATGGATTGCAAGGACTACTTGCTACTAATCTATAAGGTGATACCTAGGATGTGGTAGGAGGATGCCTTCGATTTGTCCAGTCCCAGGACAACTTGAACGGACAAATGTAATGATGTGACATTCAAAGTAAATGGTGGCTAGATGTTCTCAAAGGAAATTATAACCTCAAGCCTCACCATTGGGAAATGACAAAAATCGGGCAGGCAATATGGCTATGTGGGTCGCAACCATTAGGATGTATTGTCACCATCTAGGGAATATTCATACTTTTTACTTCTTTTCATTTCTGTATCTCCCGGGAACAATTATGTTGGTACCAACCATAGGTGTCAATACATTCCATACACTCAAGAGAAATGAGTGGACGTTCATGTGTGGCCAGGTTGCAAGATGTTCTTGTTGAACCCAGTGTATTCCTCTCTAGATATACACTATTGGTAAGTGGTTCCATACCTTGTCATAGTCGGAATCCAATCTCCAATAAGAGCCTGCGGTTTTAATTGTATACTATATATGTGGAGCGTGAGAGGCAAGTGTTCTGCTAGATTGATATTCCTTTGTATTTACACAATATTATAATATAAAAAGAATATCATTTTCAAAAATGTTTTGGGTTATCGTAGGGTAAAAACCATCCATATTTATGTGTGGATTTGGTCTTACGATTATTCTTTTCTTTCAAAAAGATTTTGAACTTTAAAATCAAGTTGGATGATTCCTCTTAAAACTTTTCAAGTTTTTATCACTCTTCTTCACCAGACTGATCCGGCGTTTGTAATGCTCAGTTTAGACAGGGTTGTACATGTTTAGGTTATTGGACACTACGAAGTTTAGGAGACGTGCTGGAGGAGTTCGGATGTATTAGTATTTATTACGTCGTGTATTGTACATGAGGACAGTTTATTATAACTGTCCAGATTGTCTTGACAGATGTACTCTGATTGTAAGTATTATTTCAAGTTTTCAATAATGATTTATTTCTATATTATATTTGTTCAGCTGCGATATGAGACTTTAATTCTGATGTGTTTCTTTTTATTTCCTCTCTTCTAATATTTATTTCTTTCTTATCTCACACTTTAATTTCTTTCTATTAACTGTCAAGTGTTTTCGATACTTGGGTTTTGGCAAGTAATACGGGTTTTGTATATTATTGTCGAAATTTGAGCATCGAATTTCGATGGGTCGTTACAGACGTAGAGATTGAGATGAGGGGCAGTTCGAGATTGAACTGTGCCAGGTGATGAAGTTGGATATTTCAAATAGAAATGGTATCCGTGAAAAGAAATGAAACTATGATGGGAAGAGAAAAGTTGTACGTGGGGAGAGGAGTTACATAGGGACGTGGCTTTGATGGGCCTTAGGGCCATTATATGAAGAAAAATAAGTGCATGGGCCAAATGAAAAAATAAAGAGGCCCCTTCGAAAATAAAACAGTAGAATAAGAAAAAAAACATAAGACATTCGATGTAACAACCTGGAACATCAGAACCAATTTAAAAATTTTAATTTAGCTATTTTAGTGGATTTTGAATATTTAAAATAAATTATTTTAAATAATAACGACCAAAGGTCTATTTGAATCGATGTTGGGAAATAAATATATTTGTTTTAATTATAAAACAAGGCCTGAAATGGCGCGGCAGTTTGAAAATTTGAATTCAAACTTTGACTGACTGTACCGGATGCAAAATAAAACAGATTTCAGTGAAATCAAAAATATCTAAATCTGTTCATGAATATCTTTCTAATGAATCTGAAAATTCAAAATTTCATAGCGGTATTCAAAAGTTATGGCCAAATGAATTTTCAGAAAGGTCGCTATGGAGTTTATATAGCCCTTGAAAATGGACATTTTGCAAACGACCTCTGTTTTCGACGAAACCACTTTTGTTGGATCCGGGATATCAAATTATTGCTAAGTTTCAAATTCCATAATTTTTGGAGTTAATATGTGAGCGTGGCAAAGGAAAATGTGTTTGGTTGATTTTAGTCAATTTGGATCGACCAGAAAATGACCATTTTTCAAACTTTCTCCAAATTCGGCGAAACTAGTTTTATCGGGACCATATCGTCAGAACATAGCTAGATTTATTTTTTTGGAATTTTCGGGATTACTATATGGCCTCAGCAAATTGAAATGTACGTTCAAGTCCATATTTAAATGTTTTATATTTTAATTTGAAGAAAAACTGACTGAAACAGTCGAATGGGCCTACGAAATATATTTCTTGTGTCCGGAATGGGGGTATTTAGCTAGGGACGATAGTCATTGGGTTTGAATTGGAGTTCGTTTGGAGAAATCGATATTTTTGAAATAAATATATAGTGGGCCAATCAAATTAATTCATTCATAATATTAAAAAAAACGATTTTCTCTCTCTCCCCACCACGATATACGACGAAAACTGCTCCCCCTTCCAGCCCCGATTCCGACCAATCCACGCCATGATTGCCAACGTCCCGGTTGAGGATTTTGAAGATCTCCTCACGACTTCAAATCTATACCTGGTACACCCCCTATCGTCGCTCCTACTTCGAGAACCACCTTTCCAAACATCCGACCTTTCATCCGCCGCCGCACCTCGAGGACGCCATCGAACTACACACCCATACCTCGATTTGCGCGTCTCTCCAAGCACTACAAGATGGCATAGGCCGATCATCACCAAGCTACACGGATTTCGAGAAAAGTTGAAACCTAGTTTTGAACATATTAGAGAGGTAACGGCTGTTTATTTTCTAAAGTGATTACAACACTTTAAAGCGCTATGGATTTTGATTTCGCAATATAAATCATATCATTTTGCTATGTTGTCGAAATCCAGTGAAACAAGAGACATTGGACTCGTGTGGACGTCTTCTACATTCTAGAAGAGACCGGAGAATTTTTGGAGCTTCCTACGATTTTGGGAGGAGTGGAACCCAATGCGAGATTTCTGAATTATAAAGGATATGGAATAACGATGTATAAATTATACGGTCGATGTATGAGTTATATAAGCGTTGTACACCTCATGTATAAGCGTTGTATAAGTTGTATGTGTGATGTATAAGTTATATATGTGTCGTAAAAATCATATATGCGATGAATGGAATTGAAATGAAATCAAAATATATTTATATACATATATATATACACACACACTCCCCTCGTCCACAGACCAAGGACGATATATATTGGTTGTGATTGTTTGGATTTGGTTGATGTGAAATTTTGTGAATACTACAAATGGTTGATTTAATATAATTGATTGTGGTTGAAATCCCAATAGGATTAGTTTATGGGGAAAAAATTCTACGTCCGAACTAGATTATTGAAATCCCCATTGTCAAAAGCTGCAAGACTTTAAGGTAGAGCGCGGAGTCGTACCCGGGACGGTGTCAGTTTTAACTACCCTGCCGTTATGCTGCCGAAATTTTCTGATAAGTTCCTGTGTTTGATTTATATTCATGTATCGAAATATATTCATGTGTTGGGAAAAATATTCGTTTTTGAAATAAAATGGTTTGAACGATAAAAATAACATTTTTATCGAATGTATAAAATAAAATGGTTTGAACGAAAAAAAACATTTTTTATTGAATTTATGAAATAAATTGTTTGAACGATAAAAATAACATTTTTATTGTATATGTGAAGTATATAAAATATTCATGTTGGAAATAAATTGTTTTAATAATAAAAATCACATTTTTATAATATATATGAATCGATTAAAATCTTCATTTTTGAAATAAATTGTTTTAACAATAAAAGTCACATTTTTATAATATATACGAAGTTTTAAAAATAATTATGTTGGAAATAAATTGTTTTGACGATAAACATTACATTTTCATCTACATATGAAGTGTTAAAGATAGCCATATGCTAAAATGAATATTTGTTGGCTAAAAATATTATTTTATCAAATATAAGAAACGAATATGGTTTGGAAATCAAAGAACGGATTATATATATATATATAATTAAAATAAATCGAATAACGAAGCTGTTGTAACAACCCGCAAAATCAGAACCAATTTAAAATTTTATTTTAGAAAATTTTAATGAGTTTTGACAATATAAAATAATTTATTTAAATAATAATGATCACAAATTTGATTTAAATCGAAGTTAGAATGAATGATTTAATTTGAATTAACAAAAGAGTTAGAAATAGCGCGGTAGTTTGAAAAGTCAAACTTGAACTTTGACTGACCGTACAGGATGCAAAATTTAACGGATTTTAGTGAAACCAAAAATATTAGAATCTATTTAAAAATATCTTTCTAACGAATCTGAAAAATTGAAATTTCATAGCGGAAATCAAAAGTTATGGCCAATTCAATTTTTAGAAAGGTCGCTGTAGAATATATAGGGCCTGAAAGGCTACTTTTCACATATATAGGAATTTGGACTCGAAACCACTTCCATTGAGTTCGGAATGACGTTTCTGCATTGAAAAACAGTAAACACTTATATATTTTGAGTTTCGAAAATTATTTGTTTAAAAAATGTATTTTTAATATTAAATATATTGGCCTTAAAAATAGTCAATTTTCAAACGACCTCCGTTTTCGACGAAACCACTTTTGTTGGAACCGGAATGTCAAATTATTGCTAGGTTTCAATTTTCAGAATTTTTCGAATTAATATGTGAGCGTGGCGAAATAAAATGTGTTTTGACTATTTACAGTTAAATTTAAATGCCTTAAAAATAGCCATTTTTCAAACAGTCTCAGAATTCGACGAAAATAATTTTGTTGGATTCGTATCGTCATAAGAAAGCTAAAAATATTTTTTTTAGAATTTTCTGAGGTCGTATGTGGCCTCGGCATATTTAAATGTACGGTAGGAATTAAATAATTAATTTAATATTGTATTTTCAATTAAAACCGAAAATAAAACGTGTAGACATCAGAATTGGACATTGGGACATAGCCCATCGCGTTCAGAAGGCCTCAAAACGTTAAGATCGACAGTAAGCAGGCCCAAATCCGAGAAAGTTCAAAAATCCACTTTATTTCACGAAATTCGGAATTTAATATTAAAATAATATAAAAATCCGAAAACCCTAACCCTAATACTGTTCATGGCAGCCGCCGCCCAGAAAATTGAAGGCCAGAAAACACCGATCTTCAAACGCTAATATCTCCCAATCCGTTCAACGAAAATTTATGTATGACCTACCAAATCGAAGAGAATTCAGAGATCTTTCAATCTATACGGTTAAGATCGGATTTTGGTGCACGGATTTCGCGAATTTTGACCGGGAATGGGCTGCGTTTATGGGTTATTTGTGGGTCCTAGGGGAGGCCGAGTTCGACATGGTTGGAGGTGTAGGCGGCTCTCGGCATGGCGGTCGCGGTGGTGGTCTTGGATCGGCGAACGGAGCGCCGTAGGGGGGTGCGCACGGAAGGAGCAACGGCGGCTTCATGGGTTGCGGCATGTACATGACGACGGGGAAGAAGGTCCTTTTTCTTTTTTTTTATTATTTTATTAATTTAAATATTTAAATTATCCGATGTTTAAAAATTCATAACTCTCTCATACGAGGTCCGTTTGACAAACCGTAAATTGCGCTGGACTCGTCTTTCCGAGCTCTTCGCGATGGCGCAGACCACACCTGATTCTGAGACAGTTGATTTTTAGCCAAAATTTGAGGTGAGAATTCAAATTCTATTATTTAATTAATTATTAATTTATTTTCCCACATGAAAATAATTGTATGATGATGATTTAGTTCTGAAATGATTTGTGTGTATGAATTATTGATTGTTGTTGGTGGTGTGCTTATTGTTCATGTTATGCTTAAATCCGTCTTTATATTGTATATGTTATTGAGTTTAAATTGCAGTTGGAAAATTAAATCTAAATTTAGATTTAAAACATATTTTATTCAAATCTAGACGTTCTAATTTATTTTATTTTAATGTCATTTTCATTCTTCTGAAATGAACAAAGAAATGGAACGACAAATAAAACTTTATTTGTATTTGTTGATGTTACAATGAAATTTGAACGACAAATAGAATATTATTTTTATTTGTTTGTTTACAATAGACTATGAACAACGAATAAAATATATTTCTTCTTGTTTGCCTTAAAGGTTAACTAACAAAGTTCTCATTTTTGGTTGCATAAAAAGAAAACAAAAACTCTTAATTTTGTTGCATTAAAAGTTAACGAGCAAAAATGCATATTTTTGTCATCGAATAAAAAAATGAAACAAGAACTCATATTTTTGTCATTGAATAAAGATGAAACAAAAATCCATACTTTTGTCATTGGAAAAGAAAATGAAAGAAAAAGAAAAAAAGGAAATTTTCCTTTTATTTGAATTTATGTGAAGTATCAATTCAATGTTGATAAAAAAAGATTGTGTTTTGTTTGCATTTCTCAAACAGAAATGTACGAAGGAACAAAAAGATTTTATTTTGTTTGCATCCCTTGATGCGAACAAAATGACAAAATATAGATTTACATTTAAAATAAAAAGAATCATATTTTTCTTGCATTTCTCAATGCAAACAAAATGTTTAAATAAAAAGAGAATTATATTTTGTTTGCATCCCTTGACGCGAACAAAGTATTGAAATAAAGATTTACATTTAAATTTTTATTTTTATTTGTGTTTTCAAGACACAAATGAACTTGAAACTTACTTTTTATTTTTATTTTATTTATTTACATTTCATAATGTAAATATCACTTGAGAATAAAACTTACCTTTTTATTTATATTTTGTAATGTAAATATGATCTGAAAACTAAAACTTATTTTATTATTTGCATATTATAATGCAAATGAGACTTGAAAACAAAACTTACATTTTTGTTAACATTTCATGATGTGAATATAACTTGATGATAAAGCTATTTTTATTATTTGCATACTATATTGAAAATATAACTTGAAAATAAAATTTACATTTTTATTTGCACTTTATAATACGAATATAACATTGAAAATAAAACTTACCTTTTCATTTGCATTTTATAATGCAAATACAACATAAGGATAGAACCTACTTTTTATATGCAATTTACAATGTAAAATAAAAAGTACATTTTTTATATGTAATTAGAAAGGGGATTTGCAATAATAAAATAAACTTACATTTTTCTATGTAATTTAGGATGATATATACAATGTAAAATAAAGTTTACATTTTTATATGTAGTAAGAAATTGAAAATTCGCATTGATATTAAAATAACACTTTTGCAAAGATATCGCATTAGAATAAAAAGATAATTTTTGTCGCTTTTTCTTTTAGAATTAAAAACATATTTTGTCACCTTTTCTTTTTAACATAAAAAGGGTCATTTTGTCGTTTCTTCTTTTTTTTACATTAAAAGAACATTTTTATGTCATGTTTCTTTTTTGCATTACAAAAGAAGCATCTTTGTTGTTTTTCCTTTTAGTAATAAAAAGAACATTTTGCTTTCATTTCTTATGATAATATTTTATCGTCATTTTGAATGCGGTAAAAATAGAATTGTTAGTGTTGAATATTTTATCGTCATTTTGAATGCGGTAAAATTAGAATTGTTAATGTTGAATATTTTATCGTCATTTTGAATGCGGTAAAATTAGAATTGTTAATGTTGAATATTTTATCGTCATTTTGAATGCGGTAAAAATAGAATTGTTAATATTGAATATTTTATCGTCATTTTGAATGCGGTAAAAATAGAATTGTTAATGTTGAATATTTTATTGTCATTTTGAATGCGGTGAAAATAGAATGGGTAATGTTGTCATTTTTATCGACATTTTTGGTGCGATAAAAATAGACGATGTTAGTGATTCATTTTTATCGACATTTTTGGTGCGATAAAAATAGACGATGTTAGTGATTCATTTTTATCGACATTTTTGGTGCGATAAAAATAGACAATGTTAGTGATTCATTTGTATCGACATTTTTGGTGCGATAAAAATAGACAATGTTAGTGATTCATTTTATCGACATTTTTGGTGCGATAAAAATAGACAATGTTAGTGGTTCATTTTTATCGGCATTTTTGATGCGGTAAAAATAACAATGATAATGTTACATTTTTATCATCATTTTAGATGCGATAAAAAGAATATATTTTTGTGTTACATTTTATTGTCTTTCTAGAGACAATAAGAAGAATAAAATTAAAGAATTACAATTTTATGTAAAATTGCTTTCATTGAAAAGAATAAATATAGAAGACGAGACTTTTGTTGTTAATAATAAACAATGAAAAAGGGAACATTTACATTTTGATGTAAATAAACAATAAAAAGAAAAATTACATTCAAAATGTAAGTTAGAATAAAAAGGACATTTTGTTATAAAAAAAAAATGTAAATTACAATAAAAAGTATAGAAATAAAGACCACATTTTTATTGACCGTTTATAGGCAATAAAAGAAATATAATTAAAAGAGACATTTTTATCGTCGTGTTATATATTGTGTAATACACTTCCATAGACAAGTTACCCGACTTGTGTATGTGATTGGGACGATAATTTTCACACATCGCCCAAGTGCACAAATTAGTTTATCATTTGCTTGATTGGTTGAAAACCCCACACGGGTGTTGGGATGAAAATTTACATACACTAATCCCAATATTAGTTGTATGTTGATCGTTAGATCGACAGGCTGTGATGAGCATTATTATTTAACTTTAACGCTTACACAGTGGAAATTACACTTTGGATGTAATGGATTACTTGATGATTACTGTTATTGTCATATATATGATGTGTGTGAAATCCATATAATCCAAATTATATGGTAAATGTTTGAGTCGCATTTCGATTCAAGTGTTCTTTTAAATAAGACTATTTTTACATTAGAAATCCTTTTTATATAAAGTATATATATTTTAAAAAAAAAATAGATTTTTAATTAAGTATATGTTAAAACAAAGAATATTTGTAAAAGATAAAGATTTGTAAAATAAAGAATACTTCTCATTTAGAATCTTTTATATAAAGAATATTTTTATGATTATTTTAAAATATGTTTTAAAAGATTACTAGCATTTGCAATCATATTTTGTGATATGAAATAAATTGAGATGTGAAGTGGGTTTACCGTGGACGATGTTTTTAAACGACATATATCCTTTAATCCAATTTGCATTGAAATTATTATTTGGAATTTATGAATCTATTTCATAGATTTAAAAAGACATTTTCTATAAATCAAGTTTTTCAACTAATATATTAAATAGGAATTAAGTGGAAATTCTATTGGTAATAATTGAAATGGGCTTCTGTAAAAGAAGACCGATATTATATATGGAATTTAAGAGGCTTTGCCGTTATTCCATTTATACTATTAGTCTGATACAGAAATTTATATCGATTATGTACTGATTGGATTTCTGTGGAATTCCATATTTTTTAGAAATTGATTTATAGATTTTATTTTAAATATTTATCTTTGATAAAATTAATGAGAATCTTTTTAATTGAATATCTTATTAAAAAGAATATTCTGAGTTGGGATGTGACGAAATGTGTGATTTTCCAATATTTGTTTTTAATCCCAAATTACGCA
Source organism: Allium sativum (assembly GCA_030737875.1). Lineage (NCBI taxonomy): Eukaryota > Viridiplantae > Streptophyta > Magnoliopsida > Asparagales > Amaryllidaceae > Allium > Allium sativum. The sequence continues at coordinate 361,720,979 of CM060909.1, forward strand.
AGTTATTTAGAAAGACCGGGTTTAACCCATTCTGAATAACCATCACGACGATCAAGAGTCGAAGATGAAGACGGCGATTGAAGACCGAAGGTTTTCACATCGTTGGGATGATGATGACTGGTATCTTGAATTGGGATTGGCCTTCCAAGGCAAGGTATTTGGTAATGATCGTCCAAACGCATTTGGAGATCGACGGACACGATGTTTCGCTCAGACCCAGAGCGGACTTGTAAATGGATTGCGTGTCTGACATTGTATTCTTTTCCACTGTATTTGTTGAACGCTACTAATTATATATTTCTGTTTGGTGTTTAACACCCTTCTCTAAGACGTATGAGCTTGGAGGTTATATATATATTGGTAGATGATCAATGATATGGTAGAGTCTGACAATGTGGCATGCTAAGATGCAATCGATCAAGGCTTTGTTGAAAAGCAGGCCTTGTGGTTGATGATCAAAGCACAGTCTATTTAGGCATAGCTTTGTGTATATCGTGACTTCGCGAGCCTCACAGCCCGGTAGAGTCTAAAACGGGAGAAGGGAACGCAGGGAGTGCACACGTTTCTTTCTAGCTAGAGTGGTGCCAGGGACCTACCAGCGCTGGCATTTATTCATTGTGGTTGTTGGATTTTTCGAGGCCTCGGTTTATGCGGTCGCTACTGGCCGTAGTATAGGTCCAAAAGGACCGGGAAGCGTGTGTTCAGGCATAACCAATCCACAAAAGCAAGTGTGGACCGGCCCTGCAGGATCCAAGGGTTGGACAGAGTACCAATCCTGGGGCATTTGCTAGAGTGTCTCGAATCGGTAAGGATCTCCTCCCTAGCCTTGACTCAGATGGAAACCCAAATTTCCAATACGACATCACACGGTTTTGATTGTATACCTATATATGGCGACATAGTGGGATGGGGCACTCATGCCGTCTAGGATTGATACATTTACTTTGATGTTTTTCAAATTGGTTGCACACTATTATTATATAATACCGTGTTTATCGTATCAAGCATCTTTTGATCATTATAAGGTAAAACCCTATCCTCCGGTTTGCGTTGCATTGTGTGATGGGACTTGGGTCTTATAATGGTTTCATTTTTCTAAAAAGCATTACGTTATTTGACGATTTACTTTATTTATGCACTGGCAATCAAATGGAGTAAACCCGTTCCGCATTAGCGGCGTGGTCCTGTGATTAGCCTACTTATTAGATAGATTAGTTTAAGAATTCTCACACCAGTCCCACGACTGACCTGTAGTTTGTTTCACTTTGCAAACTCGGGTGCCCTCTTTCCACACGGGCAGTCGAGTAGCTTATTTGACAGATAGATAAAACAAGATCCTGGATTGAAGATTGAAGCTGTGGCCATAGTGTTGATAGCCTTCCACCGAGATTAGTTCCGCTGCAATGTATTCATTTATTGTAATTTATTCTTCCGCTGTAATTATTTTCCAATGTACTCTGATATGTATATTCTGTACTCTGATGTAACATTTATCATAGTGTTATAAAAGTCTTCTGTGTTTTGTTCTGATGTGTTGTATGCCCAAAGTTAAAGTATTCGTAGATTTTCACCTTTTGGGTCAGACCTGTGTGGTTTATGGTCGATTCAAAGGGCGGGAATTTGCGGGTCTTTACAGTTGGTATCAGAGCTCAGGTTAGCTCAAATCTTTGGGGTACAACTCGTTAGAACTGGACGGAAGACTCATCAGAGATTGGATTAGAAATGTCCAATAAGAATACTCATTAGAGATAGGATCAGTAGTATCCTAGAATGAGTAAACTCGTTAGAGATGGGGTTAGTAATGCCCTAGAACGAGTTAAGAGTTACGAATTCATAATTAACGTATTTTCGATATTTATAATCTATTCTTTGAAATATGATTTTTATGTATATAAAGTTATGTATATTTTGAAAGATAATCTACCATTAAAAATTTAAAATAAGATAGTTAATTTTACAATTTTTAGCTACGTTCCTTTTCGAGGACGAAAAGATTTTTAAGTGGGGGCGATTGTAACAACCCGCAAAATCAGAACCAATTTAAAATTTTATTTTAGAAAATTTTAATGAGTTTTGACAATATAAAATAATTTATTTAAATAATAATGATCACAAATTTGATTTAAATCGAAGTTAGAATGAATGATTTAATTTGAATTAACAAAAGAGTTAGAAATAGCGCGGTAGTTTGAAAAGTCAAACTTGAACTTTGACTGACCGTACAGGATGCAAAATTTAACGGATTTTAGTGAAACCAAAAATATTAGAATCTATTTAAAAATATCTTTCTAACGAATCTGAAAAATCGAAATTTCATAGCGGAAATCAAAAGTTATGGCCAATTCAATTTTTAGAAAGGTCGCTGTAGAATATATAGGGCCTGAAAGGCTACTTTTCACATATATAGGAATTTGGACTCGAAACCACTTCCATTGAGTTCGGAATGACGTTTCTGCATTGAAAAACAGTAAACACTTATATATTTTGAGTTTCGAAAATTATTTGTTTAAAAATGTATTTTTAATATTAAATATATTGGCCTTAAAAATAGTCAATTTTCAAACGACCTCCGTTTTCGACGAAACCACTTTTGTTGGAACCGGAATGTCAAATTATTGCTAGGTTTCAATTTTCAGAATTTTTCGAATTAATATGTGAGCGTGGCGAAATAAAATGTGTTTTGACTATTTACAGTTAAATTTAAATGCCTTAAAAATAGCCATTTTTCAAACAGTCTCAGAATTCGACGAAAATAATTTTGTTGGATTCGTATCGTCATAAGAAAGCTAAAAATATTTTTTTTAGAATTTTCTGAGGTCGTATGTGGCCTCGGCATATTTAAATGTACGGTAGGAATTAAATAATTAATTTAATATTGTATTTTCAATTAAAACCGAAAATAAAACGTGTAGACATCAGAATTGGACATTGGGACATAGCCCATCGCGTTCAGAAGGCCTCAAAACGTTAAGATCGACAGTAAGCAGGCCCAAATCCGAGAAAGTTCAAAAATCCACTTTATTTCACGAAATTCGGAATTTAATATTAAAATAATATAAAAATCCGAAAACCCTAACCCTAATACTGTTCATGGCAGCCGCCGCCCAGAAAATTGAAGGCCAGAAAACACCGATCTTCAAACGCTAATATCTCCCAATCCGTTCAACGAAAATTTATGTATGACCTACCAAATCGAAGAGAATTCAGAGATCTTTCAATCTATACGGTTAAGATCGGATTTTGGTGCACGGATTTCGCGAATTTTGACCGGGAATGGGCTGCGTTTATGGGTTATTTGTGGGTCCTAGGGGAGGCCGAGTTCGACATGGTTGGAGGTGTAGGCGGCTCTCGGCATGGCGGTCGCGGTGGTGGTCTTGGATCGGCGAACGGAGCGCCGTAGGGGGGTGCGCACGGAAGGAGCAACGGCGGCTTCATGGGTTGCGGCATGTACATGACGACGGGGAAGAAGGTCCTTTTTCTTTTTTTTTATTATTTTATTAATTTAAATATTTAAATTATCCGATGTTTAAAAATTCATAACTCTCTCATACGAGGTCCGTTTGACAAACCGTAAATTGCGCTGGACTCGTCTTTCCGAGCTCTTCGCGATGGCGCAGACCACACCTGATTCTGAGACAGTTGATTTTTAGCCAAAATTTGAGGTGAGAATTCAAATTCTATTATTTAATTAATTATTAATTTATTTTCCCACATGAAAATAATTGTATGATGATGATTTAGTTCTGAAATGATTTGTGTGTATGAATTATTGATTGTTGTTGGTGGTGTGCTTATTGTTCATGTTATGCTTAAATCCGTCTTTATATTGTATACGTTATTGAGTTTAAATTGCAGTTGGAAAATTAAATCTAAATTTAGATTTAAAACATATTTTATTCAAATCTAGACGTTCTAATTTATTTTATTTTAATGTCATTTTCATTCTTCTGAAATGAACAAAGAAATGGAACGACAAATAAAACTTTATTTGTATTTGTTGATGTTACAATGAAATTTGAACGACAAATAGAATATTATTTTTATTTGTTTGTTTACAATAGACTATGAACAACGAATAAAATATATTTCTTCTTGTTTGCCTTAAAGGTTAACTAACACAGTTCTCATTTTTGGTTGCATAAAAAGAAAACAAAAACTCTTAATTTTGTTGCATTAAAAGTTAACGAGCAAAAATGCATATTTTTGTCATCGAATAAAAAAATGAAACAAGAACTCATATTTTTGTCATTGAATAAAGATGAAACAAAAATCCATACTTTTGTCATTGGAAAAGAAAATGAAAGAAAAAGAAAAAAAGGAAATTTTCCTTTTATTTGAATTTATGTGAAGTATCAATTCAATGTTGATAAAAAAAGATTGTGTTTTGTTTGCATTTCTCAAACAGAAATGTACGAAGGAACAAAAAGATTTTATTTTGTTTGCATCCCTTGATGCGAACAAAATGACAAAATATAGATTTACATTTAAAATAAAAAGAATCATATTTTTCTTGCATTTCTCAATGCAAACAAAATGTTTAAATAAAAAGAGAATTATATTTTGTTTGCATCCCTTGACGCGAACAAAGTATTGAAATAAAGATTTACATTTAAATTTATATTTTTATTTGTGTTTTCAAGACACAAATGAACTTGAAACTTACTTTTTATTTTTATTTTATTTATTTACATTTCATAATGTAAATATCACTTGAGAATAAAACTTACCTTTTTATTTATATTTTGTAATGTAAATATGATCTGAAAACTAAAACTTATTTTATTATTTGCATATTATAATGCAAATGAGACTTGAAAACAAAACTTACATTTTTGTTAACATTTCATGATGTGAATATAACTTGATGATAAAGCTATTTTTATTATTTGCATACTATATTGAAAATATAACTTGAAAATAAAATTTACATTTTTATTTGCACTTTATAATACGAATATAACATTGAAAATAAAACTTACCTTTTCATTTGCATTTTATAATGCAAATACAACATAAGGATAGAACCTACTTTTTATATGCAATTTACAATGTAAAATAAAAAGTACATTTTTTATATGTAATTAGAAAGGGGATTTGCAATAATAAAATAAACTTACATTTTTCTATGTAATTTAGGATGATATATACAATGTAAAATAAAGTTTACATTTTTATATGTAGTAAGAAATTGAAAATTCGCATTGATATTAAAATAACACTTTTGCAAAGATATCGCATTAGAATAAAAAGATAATTTTTGTCGCTTTTTCTTTTAGAATTAAAAACATATTTTGTCACCTTTTCTTCTTAACATAAAAAGGGTCATTTTGTCGTTTCTTCTTTTTTTTACATTAAAAGAACATTTTTATGTCATGTTTCTTTTTTGCATTACAAAAGAAGCATCTTTGTTGTTTTTCCTTTTAGTAATAAAAAGAACATTTTGCTTTCATTTCTTATGATAATATTTTATCGTCATTTTGAATGCGGTAAAAATAGAATTGTTAGTGTTGAATATTTTATCGTCATTTTGAATGCGGTAAAATTAGAATTGTTAATGTTGAATATTTTATCGTCATTTTGAATGCGGTAAAATTAGAATTGTTAATGTTGAATATTTTATCGTCATTTTGAATGCGGTAAAAATAGAATTGTTAATATTGAATATTTTATCGTCATTTTGAATGCGGTAAAAATAGAATTGTTAATGTTGAATATTTTATTGTCATTTTGAATGCGGTGAAAATAGAATGGGTAATGTTGTCATTTTTATCGACATTTTTGGTGCGATAAAAATAGACGATGTTAGTGATTCATTTTTATCGACATTTTTGGTGCGATAAAAATAGACGATGTTAGTGATTCATTTTTATCGACATTTTTGGTGCGATAAAAATAGACAATGTTAGTGATTCATTTGTATCGACATTTTTGGTGCGATAAAAATAGACAATGTTAGTGATTCATTTTATCGACATTTTTGGTGCGATAAAAATAGACAATGTTAGTGGTTCATTTTTATCGGCATTTTTGATGCGGTAAAAATAACAATGATAATGTTACATTTTTATCATCATTTTAGATGCGATAAAAAGAATATATTTTTGTGTTACATTTTATTGTCTTTCTAGAGACAATAAGAAGAATAAAATTAAAGAATTACAATTTTATGTAAAATTGCTTTCATTGAAAAGAATAAATATAGAAGACGAGACTTTTGTTGTTAATAATAAACAATGAAAAAGGGAACATTTACATTTTGATGTAAATAAACAATAAAAAGAAAAATTACATTCAAAATGTAAGTTAGAATAAAAAGGACATTTTGTTATAAAAAAAAAATGTAAATTACAATAAAAAGTATAGAAATAAAGACCACATTTTTATTGACCGTTTATAGGCAATAAAAGAAATATAATTAAAAGAGACATTTTTATCGTCGTGTTATATATTGTGTAATACACTTCCATAGACAAGTTACCCGACTTGTGTATGTGATTGGGACGATAATTTTCACACATCGCCCAAGTGCACAAATTAGTTTATCATTTGCTTGATTGGTTGAAAACCCCACACGGGTGTTGGGATGAAAATTTACATACACTAATCCCAATATTAGTTGTATGTTGATCGTTAGATCGACAGGCTGTGATGAGCATTATTATTTAACTTTAACGCTTACACAGTGGAAATTACACTTTGGATGTAATGGATTACTTGATGATTACTGTTATTGTCATATATATGATGTGTGTGAAATCCATATAATCCAAATTATATGGTAAATGTTTGAGTCGCATTTCGATTCAAGTGTTCTTTTAAATAAGACTATTTTTACATTAGAAATCCTTTTTATATAAAGTATATATATTTTAAAAAAAATATAGATTTTTAATTAAGTATATGTTAAAACAAAGAATATTTGTAAAAGATAAAGATTTGTAAAATAAAGAATACTTCTCATTTAGAATCTTTTATATAAAGAATATTTTTATGATTATTTTAAAATATGTTTTAAAAGATTACTAGCATTTGCAATCATATTTTGTGATATGAAATAAATTGAGATGTGAAGTGGGTTTACCGTGGACGATGTTTTTAAACGACATCTATCCTTTAATCCAATTTGCATTGAAATTATTATTTGGAATTTATGAATCTATTTCATAGATTTAAAAAGACATTTTCTATAAATCAAGTTTTTCAACTAATATATTAAATAGGAATTAAGTGGAAATTCTATTGGTAATAATTGAAATGGGCTTCTGTAAAAGAAGACCGATATTATATATGGAATTTAAGAGGCTTTGCCGTTATTCCATTTATACTATTAGTCTGATACAGAAATTTATATCGATTATGTACTGATTGGATTTCTGTGGAATTCCATATTTTTTAGAAATTGATTTATAGATTTTATTTTAAATATTTATCTTTGATAAAATTAATGAGAATCTTTTTAATTGAATATCTTATTAAAAAGAATATTCTGAGTTGGGATGTGACGAAATGTGTGATTTTCCAATATTTGTTTTTAATCCCAAATTACGCAAGTTATTTAGAAAGACCGGGTTTAACCCATTCTGAATAACCATCACGACGATCAAGAGTCGAAGATGAAGACGGCGATTGAAGACCGAAGGTTTTCACATCGTTGGGATGATGATGACTGGTATCTTGAATTGGGATTGGCCTTCCAAGGCAAGGTATTTGGTAATGATCGTCCAAACGCATTTGGAGATCGACGGACACGATGTTTCGCTCAGACCCAGAGCGGACTTGTAAATGGATTGCGTGTCTGACATTGTATTCTTTTCCACTGTATTTGTTGAACGCTACTAATTATATATTTCTGTTTGGTGTTTAACACCCTTCTCTAAGACGTATGAGCTTGGAGGTTATATATATATTGGTAGATGATCAATGATATGGTAGAGTCTGACAATGTGGCATGCTAAGATGCAATCGATCAAGGCTTTGTTGAAAAGCAGGCCTTGTGGTTGATGATCAAAGCACAGTCTATTTAGGCATAGCTTTGTGTATATCGTGACTTCGCGAGCCTCACAGCCCAGTAGAGTCTAAAACGGGAGAAGGGAACGCAGGGAGTGCACACGTTTCTTTCTAGCTAGAGTGGTGCCAAGGACCTACCAGCGCTGGCATTTATTCATTGTGGTTGTTGGATTTTTCGAGGCCTCGGTTTATGCGGTCGCTACTGGCCGTAGTATAGGTCCAAAAGGACCGGGAAGCGTGTGTTCAGGCATAACCAATCCACAAAAGCAAGTGTGGACCAGCCCTGCAGGATCCAAGGGTTGGACAGAGTACCAATCCTGGGGCATTTGCTAGAGTGTCTCGAATCGGTAAGGATCTCCTCCCTAGCCTTGACTCAGATGGAAACCCAAATTTCCAATACGACATCACACGGTTTTGATTGTATACCTATATATGGCGACATAGTGGGATGGGGCACTCATGCCGTCTAGGATTGATACATTTACTTTGATGTTTTTCAAATTGGTTGCACACTATTATTATATAATACCGTGTTTATCGTATCAAGCATCTTTTGATCATTATAAGGTAAAACCCTATCCTCCGGTTTGCGTTGCATTGTGTGATGGGACTTGGGTCTTATAATGGTTTCATTTTTCTAAAAAGCATTACGTTATTTGACGATTTACTTTATTTATGCACTGGCAATCAAATGGAGTAAACCCGTTCCGCATTAGCGGCGTGGTCCTGTGATTAGCCTACTTATTAGATAGATTAGTTTAAGAATTCTCACACCAGTCCCACGACTGACCTGTAGTTTGTTTCACTTTGCAAACTCGGGTGCCCTCTTTCCACACGGGCAGTCGAGTAGCTTATTTGACAGATAGATAAAACAAGATCCTGGATTGAAGATTGAAGCTGTGGCCATAGTGTTGATAGCCTTCCACCGAGATTAGTTCCGCTGCAATGTATTCATTTATTGTAATTTATTCTTCCGCTGTAATTATTTTCCAATGTACTCTGATATGTATATTCTGTACTCTGATGTAACATTTATCATAGTGTTATAAAAGTCTTCTGTGTTTTGTTCTGATGTGTTGTATGCCCAAAGTTAAAGTATTCGTAGATTTTCACCTTTTGGGTCAGACCTGTGTGGTTTATGGTCGATTCAAAGGGCGGGAATTTGCGGGTCTTTACAGCTGTAGTTCGTATTTTGAAACCATGATTTCAAATGATTGTACCAGGAGATCCGACCATCGGATTTTCCTGAAACCGAAACTGTTGGGTTCGCTTATGAAATATCTTTCCAATGACACCAACTTTGCAAAGATCCAATGGTTGGATTGTTAGGAATGTTTAATTCAAATCTTAATGAAAACAGCGCCAGAATGGATTATATATATATATATATATATATGAATATAATTAAAATAAATCGAATAACGATGCTGCAATTCGTATTTTGAAATCGTAACTTTAAATGATTGTACCTGGAGATCCGACCGTCGGATTTTCCCAAAACTGGAACCATTGGGTCCGCTTTGAAAAGATCTTTCCAATGATATAAAATTTATAAAGATCCATTGGTTAGATTTTCAGATATGTGTAAATCAAATTTGAAGAAAAACAACGCCATGGCCGCCTTATGGCCTGAATCGTCGTTTGAGTGAATTGGCTATATTTAAGTAAATAAAAATAGCGATAAACCATTATAAAATATTATAAAGGATATGGAATGGAAATAAACTGAATTTACTCGGTTTATAGAATATTTGATAGTTGAATGTGTTTGACGTGAAAATTACATTAATAAACTGAATTATGGATGTCAGATAATTTAACCATTGAAATGAATTGATTTGAATTTCTAAATATACGTGAATTATTTGAAAAGGCCGAGTTAATTCTCATTTCAAATAATTGATCGACGGTTAGAAGTCGAAAATATGAAGACGGTGCAAGACTGATGATCTTCACATCGAATGGATGACTAGTGACGCCTTTGATGGGAGTTGCTACCTTGAAGGGGTTACAGTGGTGGTCGTTCGGACGTACTTGTTGATCGTTAGGATGTGTGAGGGTCTCTCTCCTGTATTGGACATACGGGAGAGGAATAAGGTGCCTCCGGTTTCGTTCAGACGCAGAACGGACTTGTAAATGGATGTGTGTCTGATGTTGTAGATTGACAACGTGACATACAGAGATGCTGTGATCAAGGCTTTTGTTGAAAAGCAGAGCCTTGTGGTTGATGATCAATGCATGGCTTTAAACAGTTAGCTTTGTGTAAAGCGTTGATTCGCTAGCCTCACACCCCGGTATGAACCAGAAACGGGAGAAGGACCTCAGGGAGGACATGCGTTTCCTTCTAGCTTGGAGTGGTGTTTTGAGTTTTACATGCCCGGGCATTTTACTTATGTGGATGATGGATAGGAGATGCCTCGGTTATATCGGTCGTTATGAGATCGAAGGTCTGGTTGGGATAGGACCAGTTTACGCCCCATAGGGCGGGGAAACACAGTGTTCAGGCATTTTAATTCCCTCTGTGTGGACGGGCCCTGTCGATCATGCCGTCTATGATTGATACTTATGATTGAAATTGTTTTTGAAACATATAAGCACTAGTAATAATATCAAATGCTCTTGTTTTATTCGTATCAAGCATATTTTGGCCATTATAAGGTAAAACTCTATCCTCCGGTTTGCATTGCATTTTGTGATGGGAACTGAGTCTTATAATGGCTTCGTTTTTATAAATAGCATTGCGATGTTTAAATAATTTACTTGTTCCACGTTAGCGGCGTGGTCTGTGATTGGCCTCATTGTAAAATAAGTAGTAGATTTCTCATACTAATCCCATGATTGACTCGTAGTTTGTTTCACTTGCAAACTCGGGTTCCCTTTTTTCTACACGGGCAGCCTTGTATTTAGGTTTTTAGCAGGCTCTTTCTGGATAGCTATGGAGCTGAAGATGGATTCTATTAGTTCTTTCTTTTTATGTTGTTCAGCTCCTGTTGTACATATTATGTTTTGATTCCGCCGTAGACATTTTATGCAAAGCTGAACTATATTTTGTACTAAGTTTGATCCTGTATACTGTGTAACTCTGATGATTATGTTTATCCAGTGTATTCTGTTGTACATTAAATGGTGTATTGATATATTTCTATTCTGCTGTTATTTGTTTCTATGTTATATTCCAAAGATTGCCCTTGCCACCGTGGAACGGGTGTTTGGGGTCGTCACATTGGAAGAAGGTGAGCCAAATCCCGCTGTGCATGTTAAATATACTATATATTGGTAGGCTAACCTATGTTAGTTATTAGTTAATTGTTATAAACTAATCCATTTAATTATAACTGAGTGAGTAATTAAAGATTGGAAAATAATACTTAATCTTATCCTATGTCAGAAATACCAATACGTCTTATTTTAAAACCATATTGAATTAAAATCAAATCTTATGTTAGTTTACCCGAAATAATTTACTTTGGATAAGTATTATTGAAATCAATCAGCTCTTACATGGTAGGGTGGAAGAAGGTTTATTAGTAGGCCTAAGTAGTTAAAGTGGCACATTTAAGGTTAATTATTATAATTAGGATATTATTACTTTAAATTAAAAACTGTAACTTATAATATCTATAACATGCTCATATGTAATCAGAACTGGACAAACCAGGTGTCATTGCCATCGTCTTGACAGTTAATACGTCATGGAACTAATCGGGACTGGAATGGAAACAACAGAACTTACAATTAAATTAAACGACTGCTTAGTTTAGCTGTAACAAAACCGCTTCAGCAATAAACGGAAACAAGGTGAGTTAAACTCGCTCATTTCTTCCCACTTATATGTTATATAAGTCAGGTTTTATAATTGTGTGCTATGGTTGCTAATGGTTGATTGTTTGTTAATTATATATTCATATATTGATTGAGCCGATGAAATTAAATGCCTTTTAATTTCAGTGAAAAACCAAATTGTTATTCTAACGATTCAAACTAATTGAGGTAACTTACTTTATTGGTCACATTTATGATATAAACATGTTTAATTTAATGAATTGTATGAATTATTTTGTTATGTTAAATTATTATTATTGTCGATTATAGAAATTATTGGTCTAAATTGGATAATTCCTACTGAATGATTTTATTTGAGGTAACATATCTACATATAGGGAATAACAGGTTGAAAGGATTCAACCGGATTCCTCATGGCAGTTGTTAAATTTTATTGCATTATAATATATGTTGAAATATGAAATTGTGATGTAGGGATTGATAGGTTGGAGGAATCCAACTGGATTTCTCACTAATATTGATAACGTTTATTAGTGTGATTGGATGTGATTTATTTGGTGAGAAATTGTTAACACTTCATGGAAATCCTCGAATGCACTAACTCTGGGCATACAACGTATCAGAACAAATAACAACAGACTTTTATAAACATCATAATAGTGATACATCAGAGTACAGAATATATCAGAGTATATCGAAATATAATCACAACGGAAGATAATTTACAATAGACTTCTTTGACGACCCCATTTCCCGTACTGACGGTGGCAAGGGTAATATTTGGAATATAACACAGAAACAGATAACAGCAGAGCAGAAATAAATAAATACACCAGATAATGAACAATAGAATATACTGGATAAACGTAATCATCAGAGTTACACAGTATACAGGATCATACTTAGTACAAATACAGTTCAGCTATACATAAATGTCTACAGCGGAAAGTAAACATAATGTACAATAGGAGCAGAACAGCATAAAAAGAGATAAATAATAGAATCCATCTTCAGCTCCAGCTATCCAGAGAAAGCCAGCTAAAACCTGAATACAAGGCTGCCCATGTAGAAAAAGGGGCACCCGAGTTTGAAAGTGAAACAAACTACGAGTCAGTCATGGGACTGGTATGAGAAATCTACTCAACACATTTATAATATGGCAAATCACAGGACCACGCCACTTTCGTGGAACGGGTTTACTCCATTGGATTGCCAGTGCTTTAAAACAAATCATTCTTTTTAAACATCGCAATGCTTTTTATAAAATGAAGCCATTATAAGACACAGTTCCCATCACACAATGCAATGCAAACCGGAGGATAGAGTTTTTACCTTATAACGGCCAAAATATGCTTGATACGAATAAAACAAAAGCATTTGATATTATTGCTAGTGTTTATATGTTATAAAAACAATTTCAAATCATAACTATCAATCATAGACGGCATTAATGCCCCATACCACTATGTCGCCATATATAGGTATACAATCAAAACTGCACAGTCACGTATTTGGAAGTTGGATTTCCTTCATGAACCAAGGCAAAAGATAGTCCTTAACGACTTCGAGATGCTCTAGCCCGCCCCTCAGGATCAGAGCTCGAGTGACCCTTGGATCGTCAGGGTCGGTCCACCGATGTGGATTAAAATTCCTGAACAATGCGTTTCCCGCCCTATGGGGCGTAGGTGAGCCAACGAATGGCTCCATCGGACCCGGATCGTCCGATCTAATCGAGGCGTCTCGCAACAGTAACAACCACATAAGTCAAACTCGTCAGGGCGTGTAAAACCACTAATGCCACTTCTAGCTAGAAAGAAACGCATGTCCTCCCTGAGGTCCTGCTCCCGTTTCTGGTTCATACCGGGGTGTGAGGCTCGCGATTTCACGTTATACACAAAGCTACGCCACGCAGGCGGTGCTTTGATCATCTCCACAAGACTTTGCTTTTCAACAGAAGCCCTGATCACTGCATCTTAGCATGCCACACAGGCAATTCACACCGTGCAACTGATAGCTATCAATCACACAGAATAAATTCCAATGTCAGACACACTGTCCATTTGCATGTCCATTCTGGGTCTGAACGAAACCGGAGGCACTATATACTTCGCAAATCCATCAATCACCACGTACGTCTGGACGATCACCACTCATTATCCATATTTCGGGATGCCTCCCAATCAGGACCTCGGTTACCATCCAAACGAGGTGAAGATCTCCGGTCTTCGACCACCGCCTTCATCTTTGATTACTTATCGTCGATTCAGTTTTTCAGAATGGGATAAACCCGGTATTTCTGAGAAACTCGTGTATATGGTAAACAAGTGCAACACAAATACACATACGCATCATTTCAATTCATTAGTCGCTAACCGTAAATCAGTAAGAGAACGATTTCCCAAATATTAACCCCGAAAGCTGAAACCAACATCAGATCAATACCCAAGAAACCATTCGACTTAGCCAACCTTCAGTTAGTTTCTAAATTTCACATCCATATCGTTTATAATATTTTGTAATGATTTATCACTATTTTTATTTATTTTAAAATAGCCAATTTATTCAAAACGACGCTTCGGGCCATAACACGGCTGTGGCGCTGTTTTTCTTCAGATTTGATTTACACATATCTGAAAATCTAACCGTTGGATCTTCACAAAATTTACATCATTAGAAAGATCTTTTCAAAATGAATCCAACGGTTCTAGTTTCGGGAAAATCCGACGGTCGGATCTCCCGGTATAATCGTTTGAAGTTTCAATTTCAAAATACGAACTACAGCGTCGTTATTCGATTTAAATATAATTATATTTATATATATATAAATACAATCGATTCTGGCGCTGTTTTTCTTCAGATTTGAATTAAACATTCCAGACAATCCAACCGTTGGATTTTTACAAAGTTGGTGCCGTTGGAAAGATATTTCCAATGCGAACCCAACGGTTGCGATTTCGGGAAAATCCGATGGTCGGATCTCCCGCAATAATCGTTTGAAATCACGATTTCCAAATACGAACTGCAGCGTCGTTATTCGATTTAAATATAATTATATATATACATATATAATTGATTCTGGCGCTGTTTTTCTTCAGATTTGAATTAAACATTCCAGACATTCCAACCGTTGGATTTTTACAAAGTTGGTGCCGTTGGTAAGATATTTCCAAAGCGAACCCAACTGTTGCGATTTCGGGAAAATCCGATGGTCAGATCTCCTGCAATAATCGTTTGAAATCACGGTTTCAAAATACGAACTGGAGCTACGTTATTCGATATATTTCAATTCTATTTATATATATATATATATATATATCGATTCTTCGATTTCAAAACTATATGAATTTCATACATTTGATAAAAGTGATATTTTTATTTAATTGTCTCCTATTTCAACACTTCACTATATTTAACAATTCATGTATATAATAAAAATATGATTTTTATTATAAAACAATTCATTTCAAAACACGATTATTTTCTATAGTTCATATAGGTGATAAAATAGGATTTCTATTATAAAACCATTTATTTCAAAACAAGATTATTTTATATAGTTCATATAGATGATAGAAATGTGATTTTTATTATAAAACAATTTATTTCAAAATATGAATACCATTCAACACATGAATTTCAATTCAACGAATGAATATCGATTCAACACATGAAGGTTTTCTATAGTTTATATATATAGAAAAAAATGTTATTTTTATATTTAAAACACGAACACCATTCAACACATGAATTTCTATCCAACGAATGAATATCGATTCAACACATGAAGGTTTTCTATAGTTTGTATATATATATAAAGGTGATTTTTATATTTAAAACACGAATACCATTCAACACATGAATTTCTATCCAACGAATGAATATCGATTCAACACATGAAGGTTTTCTATAGCTTGTATATATATATATATATATATTTATATATATAAAGGTGATTTTTATATTTAAAACACGAATACCATTCAACAATGAATTTCTATTCATTGAATGAGTTTCAATTCAACACATGAAGGTTTTCTATTCAACGAATAAATATAGTTTCAACAAATGAAAATAATTCAAACACATGAATAATATTCAAAATTTCGGCAGCATAACGGCAGGGTAGTTAAAACCAGGACCGTCCCTAGTACGGCTCCTCGCTCTACCTTAAAACCTCGCGGTTTTTGACAATGGGGAATCATGCATCTAGTTCGCACGCAGGCGGCATGTATATCTTTTTTTCATTTCCACAAACTAATCCTATGTGGTTTCAACCAAATATTTCTCAACCACAAACGGGTATTTTTCAACCACAATCAATCAATATCAACCATAAACAATTCCAATCAACCATTCGCTATCAATCAATTTTCGCACCAATCATAACCAATAAATATCGTCCATGGTTTGTGGACGAGGGGCGTGTGTGTATATATATATATAGCATTTCACTTCTATTTCAACACATATATAATTTTTACAACGCATATACAACTTATACATCGAACGTACAACTTATACAACGCTTATACAAGGGGTGTACAACGCTTATATAACTAATACATCGATTATATAATTTATACATCGTCGTTTTCCATATCATTTATAAATTAGAAATCTCACATTGGTTTTCGGAGTGCGAAAAATTGTAGATGCCTCAGAA
The DNA here is from genome assembly GCA_030737875.1 of Allium sativum. Classification (NCBI taxonomy): domain Eukaryota; kingdom Viridiplantae; phylum Streptophyta; class Magnoliopsida; order Asparagales; family Amaryllidaceae; genus Allium; species Allium sativum. The sequence goes on from CM060909.1 coordinate 361,737,432, forward strand.
AAATCCGCGGTCTCTTCTATGTGGTAGAGAGCCTCCTTGCGGTCACGATGTTTCCTGTTTCATCGAATTTCGTCAACACACCATAAAGATATGATTTTTCAAAGGTTTGCAACACTAAAAAGTGTAAATTTACATTTCAAAGAACAAAGGCCATTACCTTTCAAAGTTGCTCGAAACTAGATTTTGATTTTGCGGCTAATCCGTAGCACGATATTGAAATCGGCTTGTCCCACGTCGAAGAGGAAGGCGAGGGGTTTCCGGCGCTGGGGGTATGGCCAGATCGACGGTCGGGGTTGCTCGTGGCGGCGGCTTGAAGTGGTGGGGTTTGGAGGGGTGCTGCGCGCGAGATACGAGACGAGGGGGGTCGAATCAGGTATGGATCTGAAGAGGGAGGGGAGAGCTTTCGAGAGAGGGTGGTGGCGCTGGCTATCGTCGCCTGTGGCGGCGGGATTTTGAGCGGGAAGTGGTGAAAATGGGGTGCCGTCAGTCGAGAGAGAGAGCGAGGGTTTTGAGCGTTTTTTTATTTATTTATGAAAGAAATTATTCTATTCGCCGGAATATATATATTTCAGAAAATTAGGGTTTTCACATACGAACCCCAATCCAAACCCAACGACTACCGCCCCTAGCTAAATACCCCCATCCCGAACACAATGGGATATGTTTCATTGGCCGATTCGATTGTTACAGTGCAACACCCCATAATTCTGTTAATATAAATATTCACAAATTAAAGAATAACTAATCTCAGACATGAGAATTGTGGGAAACGGGTTGCGCCATTGTGTTCGTCTCGGAATTCTAGTTAAAATAGAGTCCAAGTTTGCGTGATTTGGACTTCGTAAGAAGGAGATATGGCCATCGGAAGTTTCAAAAAATTCAAAATTCAAAATTCGAAGTCAAACAGGCCAGGAGGAAAATTTCCCGCCCAGCACCCAGGTCGACTGGGGAGTCGACTAGGCAGTCGACACCCCCAGGACCAGGTCGACTGTGCAGTCGACTTGAGTGTCGACCTGGTCCAGTCGGCCAGGTTTTGGCAGAGCCCAATCTTGAGCTGCTGATGTGTCTTTAGGGCTGAGTTGGCTAATTTAACGGTTCAGGGTAGTTCTGAGTTGATCTGACGGTCTAAATAAATACTAAACTCTATATATACCTAGGTAGTCTCTCACTCTAAATTCACATGAAAAATAGAATACCCGCCGTCATGCCATCGCCATGGAACTCAGTGTAGCCGCCAACTAAGAAGGAAGAAAGGTAATCAAAACTCTAATTCTACTCAACTCTAAAGCAAATCAAGACTCCCTTTCTTTTCTAATTGTGAGTATGATGATCTTAATAAGATTATTAGCAAACTAATTAGATTAAGATGTGATATGGATCATAAGAATTTGATGTGAATTGTCATATATGTTGTTGTAAACCTTATGCTATCATGTATGTTGTAAATCCTATGTTATGTGATGATGATATCCTATATGTTGTAAATAATGCTATGATGATATTATATATGTTGCAAGTTTCTATGCTAAGTTGCGATGTTACAAAGCCATGATGTTATTATGTTGTAGTTAGCTTATGAATCATGATGTTGATTATATATATTTGGGCTATGATGATTCACATGATAAATCACATGTACCTATGCAAGTTTAGATTTATTAGTATGTATAATCTCACATATTGTATGACATCTATTTAGATCTAGAATTATGACATCTATTAGATCTAGAATTATGCTATGACATGTGTGAGTTCTATGTGTTAGATGCTAGTTCACACCATCATTATGTTGCATAAACCACATATGCAAGTTTATACATGAACTTGGGTTATGATCATATAATGTAAGTTGTGACATTTAACCAAACAAGTTGACACCTTTAGATCCATGACATGTGTAATTTTTTGCAAGTTTCACCCCTATTATGATTAGATCTATTTTATTTTGTGATAATTTATCTTTGTGCTATGAGTTAGGCTATTCGAGTCTAACGTATATTTTGCGTTGAATAAGCGAATGTATAACGTGGGGTAGGGGTAATATTAAGGATTTAATATTAAGAAATTGGGGTGCAATTGATATGATTTTGCATACCGTAAGTGGATGGCCATAATTGAGTCAATTATGGACATCATTAAAATACGAATTAATTAATGATTTGAATAGGGATATATTTAAAACTGGGGTAAAAGATTATAAGTGTTAATCAATGCTTAGGACACGAGGTTGGACTCGTTTGTGACGTAAAACTGCCCGGACCCGCCTGGCGAATCCAGTAGTCACAAATGTCAGCCCAATGTGAGAGGTCCTAGGCCCAAATTAAAGCATAACAGTTGTAAAGACACGAGGTTAGACTCTTTTATGGTGTAAGACTGCCCGGACCTGCCCGGCGAATCCAGCTGCCATAAATGCCAGTCTAATGTGAGAGGTCTTTATGAGGTTATGGCCTGATTGAATTAAGAAATACTTAACCAGATAAACATGTGAAGTGGGACATGGGGGTTAAGTAGGTGCCTTTGGTGGCATGAGGAATCTAGTGGGTGCCTTTAGTGGCATCTGAAATACGATTAGTAAGACTTAACCAAACACACATGTAAATGAACATGACTAAGAAGAGGGTTAAGTGGGATATACTAGTGGGGACAAGCTTAGGTAGATAGCTTGTGGTAAGTAATTGGGGGCCCATTTCAACCAGTAACCCAAACGTATCTTTGTGGGCTCGACCCAAGTCGAGGACGGGACACACATACTGGGCTTGACTATAAGAGGCCAAACAGATTAACGATGGCAACGCAAGTCCAACGGGTTTCATATGCGTGTGTGGACCCGGGCTGGTAGGTAAGACGTTGTTGCATCGTGTAGGTATAAGCCCTGCATCCTTAGGCTATATCGGGTTGCCACTTTAGGGGAGTGATACACCCCACTGTAGGACCAGCACGGGTATCTACGAGTAGGGAGCCGATCGAAAGTGGGTAGTGGGGTACACCTAGCGGAGATAGGGGAAGGCGGCACCTATGTAGTCAGCTAGGGGTACACGAAGTTATTTATAAAATTTCTAAGTGAAGCAAGTGGGATCAACCTTTAGGGTGACTGGTGGGTGCAGTATAGTAATTATTCGTTAGTATTAGGTGTGCCTTTAACGTTATCTTTATCTGCTCTTCCATACCCAATAGTTCATAGACATTTCCTTGTTTTCCAACTTATGCCTTAGTCTAGTTATTTTGATAGTAGTATTGTTAGAATTATCATACTCGCCAGACTTTATGTCTGACCCCCTCTATTTCTATCCTTTTCCCCCTCCAGGTCCTCAGGGTGGACCCAGCTCTAGTGGAGTCTGATTGAATTACTTATTCTCTCTTTTGGAAAGCTTGGACCGTTGAAGTAAAGTCCAGCTTGTTATCTTCTTTAATGGCTATTTATGTAATGGGATTATGTATTTTGTTTTATCAAGATGGATATTGTACTCGACTCTGATTTATGGTTTTATGATGTAACAAACATGTTTAATTTCCGCTGCAATGAAATAAAGTTTTAGATTTCCAAGTACTACTTATTATCTGTCTTGTTGTAATTTTTCTGTTCTATATTCACTTAAAACCTCCATGGAAGTTAATGGATTCCCTTTGTGAGTGACATTAATGGACGTGGGGTGTTACATACAGTCAGTTATTTTTCAAATTAAAGTATAAAACATTTAATATTCAATTTGAACGTACATTTCAATTTGCCAGGGCCACAAACTGAATCGAAAAAAATTCCAGAAAAATAAATCTAGCTTTTTTTTGATGATACGGTCCCAACAAAACCAGTTTCGTCGAATTCTGAGACCGTTTGCAAAAAGGCCCATTTCTGGCCGATCCAATTTAACTGTAATTGATCAAAACACATTTTCCTTTGCCACGCTCACATACTAGCTTAAAAAATTATGAAATTTGAAACCTAGCAATAACTTCTCATCCCGGATCCAATAAAAGTGGTTTCATCGAATTCCGAGGTCGTATGCAAATGGCCAATTTCACGGGCTATATAAATTCCATAGCGACCTTTCTGAAAATTCATTTGTCTATAACTTTTGCTTTCCGCAATGAAACTTTGATTTTTCATATTCGTTAGAAAGGTATTCACTAAGAGATTTAAATATTTTTGGTTTCACTCAAATCCGTTTTGTTTTGCACCCGGTACAATCCGACAAAGTTTGAATTCAATTTTTGAAATTGCAGCGCCTTTTCAGGCCTTGTTTATAATTAGAATTAATTATATTCATTTTCAAACGTCGATTCAAACTCACTTTTCATCGTTATTATTTAAAATATTTATTTTAAATATTTAAAATCCATTATTTTAGCCAATTCAAAAATTTTAAATTGGTTCAGATTTTCCCGGTCGTTACAACTTCATACAATGCAGCGGAACTCAAAATCTAACATAGCGGAAGACTAACAATGCTCTAGACACAGCTTTAAGCTTCGGTGCAGAATCCTGCTCAAAATATCTGCAAAATAAGCTACTCGACTGCTCGTGTGAAAAATAGGGCACCCGAGTTTGCAAGTGAAACAAACTACGAGTCAGTCATGGGACTGGTGTGAGAAATCCTACTTAGCTTATCTAATAATAAGGCTAATCACAGGACAAAGTCGCTAATATGGAACGTGTTTATTCCATTGGATTGCCAATGCATGAAATAAAGTAAACCGTTAAACAATGCAATGCTTTTTAGAAAAATGAAACCATTATAAGACTCAAGTCCCATCACACAATGCAACGCAAACCGGAGGATAGAGTTTTACCTTATAATGGTCAAAAATGCTTGATACGATAAAACAGATTTGATATTATTATTAGTGTATATATATTTCAAAAACATTTCAATCATAATGTATCAATCATAGACGACATAACTACCATATACTATGTCACCATACTAGTTTTACATTCAAAACCGTATGGTGTCATATTGGAAGTTGGGCTTCCATCACGAGTCAAGGCTACGGACGATCTCCTTACCGATTTGAGACACTCTAGCAAATGTCTTAGGACTCGGACGCTGGCAAGCCCTTAGATCCTCTAGGGCCGATCCACAAATGCTTTAGTGGATTAGTTATGCCTGAACACACGTTTCTCGGTCCTATTGAACCTATCAGTTGGCCACTATCGACCAATATATCCGAGGCCTCGTAACCCATCATCCACATAAGTAAAATGTCAGGGCTTGCAAAACCCTAACACCACTTCTAGCTAGAAAGAAACTCATGCACTCCTTGGGTCACTTATCCCGTTCGTGACTCTTACCGGGGTGTGAGGTTCACGAAGTTACGCTGTATACGAAGCTATGCCTTAATGGGCTGTGCTTTGATCATCAACCACAAGGCCTTTCTTTTCAACAAAAGCCTTGATCATTTGCATTTTGGAATGCCACATTGACAATCCACGCCATGCGATCAATAACTATCAATATATAACCTCTTAGCTCATGCATCTCAGAGAAGGGTGTTAAACAAGAGAATAAATCCTCCACCACCAAATAGATATATACTAAATAGAAATCAATTTACATGGAATAAAATCCAATGTCAGACACATCCATTTACAAGTCCGTTCTGGGTCTGAACGAAACCGAAGACACCTTATTTCTCGTCCCATATGTCCAATACGGAAGAGAGGTGCTTGCTCATCTGGACAATCAACAAGTACGTCCGGACAACTACCACTTTAACCCCTTTAAGGCAGCAACTCCAATCAAAGGCATCAGTAGCCGTCCATTCGATGTGAAGATCGTCGGTTTTCAATCACCGTCTTCATCTTCGACTTTTAATCGTCGTAGTAATTATCCAAAATGGGTCAAAGCTGGTCTTACCGAAAAACTCGCGTATTTTAGAATCAAAAATCAAGTTCTATAAAAACACATCATATGCCTCATTCAATGGAAATTTTCTTTAATAAAATATTCACATTATTAGGGAAAGGTTCCCATTAATTTTACCAAAGATAAATTCTTTAAATTTATTCTTTAATCTACTTTTTTTTAAAAATTCATTAAAACTCCAATTTGGTTTTAATATAAAATATTATTACTTTATGATTATCCAAATATAAGAAATTAATCCTATCTTTAACTGCGTTGAAGAACTAATGTCATTTAAAAACATTGTTCACGATAAACCCAAAATCATCTTCCATTAAATATGGAATTTTCACAGAACTCACATCAATATATAATCAATATAAATTTCTGTATCATACTAATAATATAAATGGGATAACGACAAAGCCTTTTAAATTTCATTTATAGTAACGGTCTTCTTTTACAGAAGCTCATCTCGATTATTACCAAATCGAATTTCCATTCAATTCCAATTTAATATGTTAAATTGGAAAACTTGACTTTGGAAAATTTCCATTTAAAACTTAGTAAAAGATTTAAAAATTCCAAATTATAGATTCATTGTTAATTGGGTTAAAGAACAAATGTTGTTTAAAACACAGTTCACAATAAACCCAATTCACATTTCCTTTTATTTCAATTACAAAATATAATCGGAAACTCTAATAATCTTAATTAAAAGATTTATTATTTTCACATAGGGTTTTAAGAACAGTGTTATTTAAGACACCATTCACGACAAACCCAAAAATCCAATTTATTTTATTTAATTCCAATTAAATATTAATTTATTGGAAAGCTTCATTAAATCTTAATTTAAAGATTTATTCTAGTTAATAACTTGTTCATTACGATAAAAATATATTTTATCTTTACAAAATTGGAATATTTCATCCAAAATTCTTGCAAATCATTTATTATGATTTTACATAATTTTTTCCATATTTTTAATAATTTTATTAAGGCCCGTACAGTCGGTTTTCAATAACGGCCACTGAACTACACTTACAACAATGTTTTCTGAAATTGATTTGGACATAATTCCAAATCTAGCCGTTAGATTTCAAAAATCTTATATCCGTTTGAAAGCTCTTTTTGATAAGAACCCAACGGTTCCAGTTTTAGGAGAATCTGACGGTCAGATCTCTCGTTATACCAATTTGAAGTTAATGGTCGAAATTCGCGAACGGTCGCTGCGCGGTGCGTTCTATTCAGGCCATTAAATATATATATTATATATATTTTGTTGATTTCTAATTAAAACATATTCATAAAATATTTATAAATTTATTTTAAAATTATTTTAATTTTGTTTTTAATTTTAAATAAAAATTGAGTACCCTATATCTTTATCATATTAAAATGATAATATTTCGAAAATTTTAAATTTTGAAATCACTTCTTTTCGATATTCACTATAAAATGAATAAAATCGATTGATAAACTCGTTCGGGCTAAAATGACGTTTTTTACTTAATTCGGCTTCACATTTCACTATCTTTGTGTGTATTTAAAATCGGACATCAAAATCATAATTTTATTCTATACTGTATATGTAATAACCAGGAAATTCTGAGCCAGTTTAAAATTTTTATTTTGGTAATTTTAGTGAATTTTGAATTTTTAAAATGAATTATTTTAAATAATATCGACGAGAAATTTATTTTCAATATAATTAGAACGTATATATTATATACATCGTCGTTAGAATATAAATAATTATATATAATTATAAAAGGAATTGAAAATGGCGCGGTAGTTCGATAATTCGATTTCAAACTTCAATTGAACATACCGGTGCAAAACAATCCGGATTTTAGTGAAACCAAATATAATAGGATCTATTTGAGAATATCTTTCCAACGAATTCGAAAAATTGAAATTTCATAGCGGGGATCAAAAGATATGTCCAGTTGAAAATTCTGAATAGTCGTTATAGAATTCAGACCCTTAAAAATGGGAATTTTGCAAACGACCTCGGATTTCAACGAAACTACTTTTGTTGGATCCATGATGTCAAATTATTGCTAGGTTTCAAATTTCATAATTTTTCGAATCAATATGTGAGCGTGGCGAAGGAAAACGCGTTTGACCAGTTTCAGTTGATTTTAATCGACTGGAAAATGGCCATTTTTCAAACGGTCTCAGAATCCGACGAAACTAGTTTTGTTAGGACCGTATCGTCAATACGAAGCTAGAAAATATTTTTCTGGAATTTTTAGAGTTAGTATGTGACCCCAGTAAATTGAAATGCTCGTTCAAATTCAATATAAAGAGTTATATGTTGATTTTGACGAAAACTGATCGAAACGATCGAATCGGCCTACGATACATATCCCATTGTGTTTGGAATGGGGGTAATTAGCTATGGACGACAGGCGGTGGGCCTCGTTTAGAGGTCGTATGTAAAAGTCAACTTTTTGAGATTAAAAAAAAACTCTCCTCTTCCCTTTATTCGTTCTGGCCCCCCCTTTCTCGTTTTTCATTCGTTCAGAAATTAAAATAAAAAAAAAAGAAAGAAGAAGAAGACGCAGCCGCGCAGCCGTTTTTCATTCGTTCTGGCCTATGAAATGAATTTGATTTGAATAGAAAATGAAATGAATTTGTTTTGAATAGAAAATGAAATGAATTTGATTTGAATAGAAAATGAATTTGATTTGAATAGAAAACCAATTTGATTTGAATTAAATAGAAAACGAATTCGAATTGAATTGAAAAGAAAATGAATTCGAATTGAATTGAATTGAAAAGAAAATGAATTCGAATCGAATTAAAATCGATTTGAATTGAAATCAAATAGAAATGAAAGTAAAAAGGATTTATAATAGAAAATTCAATTTTGATTTGAATTTGAAAGGTTGAAATTGTTTTTGAAACGAATTCAAAACTATTTATAAATTTTGTTTTAAATAGTAATCAACAAAATATATATTATATATTATATATATATATATGTATAATATAATGGCCTGAATAGAACGCGCCGCGCCGCGGCAGTTCGCGAATTTCGACCATTAATTTCGAACGAACACTACGGGAGATCCGACCGTCGGATTCTCCTAAAACCGGAACCGTTGGGTTCGTATCGAAAAGTGATTTCTAACAAATATTAGAAATTTGAAATCTAACAGTTGGATTTGGAGATACGCCCAAATCAAATTTGGAAAAGGTCGCTGTAAGTGCAGTTCGATGGCCGTTGATGGAAATCGACTGTATAGGCCTTGATAAAATTATTAAAAATATTGATAATTTGTGTAAAATCATAAGAAATGATTTGGGAACAATTGGGATGAAAAACTCCATATTTGAAAAGATAAAAATAGATTTTTATCGAAATAAACTAGTTTTGAACTAAAATTAAAACCCATTTATTTTAAAATAAATAAATTGGATGTGAAATGGGTTGTAAATAGAATTGATTTGTGGGTTTATCGTGAAGGGTGTTTTGAACGACACTTGTTCTTTAACCCGATAAATAAATAGAATGTGATTTGGGTTTGTCGTGAACTGTGATTTAAATGACGTTAGTTCTTTAACCCTGTAAAAGGAGTTTTAATGAATCTGCAATTAGATTGAAATGTGCATTGACAATATAAATTATCAAATTTGGAAAATAAGCGAGAATGGAGTATCACCAGTTTTGCTCCAAAGCGATAGTTAAATCTTTAATTAGATTTGAACGTGAAATGGTAATTAAATTTACCGATAACACTGTGGTGTTAAATATGGAGTATTACCAGTTTTGCTTCATGGGATGAATAGGTTGGGATTTTGAAATAAAATAAATAATTACTTCGGTGTGGTTCACTAATCTCGACTAGTTTGGAAAACCATAATTTGGTTTGATACGACATCCAAAGGAAGATTAAAGGATAAATTTTAAAGAATTTATCTTGGATAAAATTAATGGGAACCTTTCCCTAAGAATTGAGATTTAGAAACTAGTTGTAGGTTAGTTAAGAAGAATGGTTTCCTGGTATTGATCTGATGTTGGTTTTGGCCTTCGGGGTTAATATTTGGGAAATTGTTCTCTTGCTAATTTACGGTTAGTGACTAATGAATTGGAATGAGGCGTATGTTGTGTTTGTGTAACATTTGTTTTTAATATACGCGGGTTGTTCGGAAAGACCGAGTTTTTACCCATTCTGAATAACCGATTCGACGATAAGTCGAAGATGAAGACGGTGGTTGAAGACCGGAAGTCTTCACATCGTTTGGGTGATTACTGATGATCTTGATTGGGCTGTACACCCAAGATGAGGGAATCAGTTGGTGATCGTCCAGACGTACTTGGAGATCGATGGATATACGAGGAAAGTGCCTCCGGTTTCGTTCAGACCCAGAACGAACTAGTAAATGGATTGTGTGTCTGACATTGGATTTTATTCTGTGTTGATTGATTTCTGTTAAATATATATATGTTTGGCGGCGGAGAATTTATTCACTTGCTTAACGCCCTTCTCTGAGACGTACGAGCTCAGAGGTTGTATATCGATGGACATCAGTCGCATGGCATGAATTGCCTGTGTGGCATGCTAAGATGCAATGATCAAGGCTTTTGTTGAAAAGCAGAGTCTTGTGGTTGATGATCAAAGCACGGCCTTCGTGGCAACTTTGTGTATAACGTGAATTCGCGAGCCTCACACCTCGGTATGAGTTAAAAACGAGATAAGGACTGCAGGGAGGGCACGACGTTTCTTTCTAGCTTTGGTGGTGTCAGTGACTTACCAGCCCTGACATATATATACTTTTCACCTTTGTGGTTGTTGGATGAGGCGCCTCAATTTTAGGTTTGTAAGGACCGGGAAACATGTGTTCAGGCATACTAATCCTCTAACGTAAGTGAGGACCAGCCCTGAAGCATCCAGGGGTTGCCCAGAGTGCGTAGCCCTGGGACATTTGCTAGAGTGTGTCGAAAGCAGAGAGGAGCTTGCCCCTTGCCTCGACTCATGACGGAAATCCAATTTCCAATACGTGTATTTCGGCATTATTTGTAGAGCCTAGTATGGCGACATAGTTGTATGGGGGCACTTATGCCGTCTATGATTTATATTTATGATTGAAATTGTTTTGACACTATACACTTATTATAGTATCAAATCATTTGTTTTTAAACGTACCAAGCATGTTTGGCTGTTATACGGCATGGTCCCTTGAATTACTCTCTTTTAAAGTAAAGCTTTAAATAACTGTTTTAGTTCTCACACCAGTCACATGACTGACCTGGAGTTTATTGTTTTGACCTAAACTCTGGGTGCCCTTAATTTCGACACGGCAGCTAGTAGTTTTGGTTTTGCAGATTTATATTCACAGGATCCTGGTTTACAGCTGGAATGATATCCGGAAAGCTCTGTATCCGTATATCACCTTCAGTTGTGCTTGTATTATTTTCCGCTGCTATGTAATTTATTGTAATCTCTAATATTTATCGAATGTAATTTATTTATTTATACTCTGTATATTCTTGTATCTGATGGAATTGTTGTAATGGCAATGAAATGTTCTTCCGTCCGCGTTCTGATTTGTCCTGTTCTCAAAACGATCAGGGGTTTCGAACGGTCTAGATCGGTTTAACGACTGATTCGGATCGAGCGAAATTCCTTGCCGTCACATTTGCTGATTTGAATTTGAAATTAAGTTTGAAATTGTTTTTGAAACGAATTCAAAACTATTTATAAAATTCGTTTTAAATAGTAATCGACGAAATATATATTATATATATTATATATAATATAATGGCCAGAATAGAACGCGCCGCGCCCCGGCAGTTCCCGAATTCCGACCATTAACTTCGAACGGACATTACGAGAGATCCGACCGTCGAATTCTCCTAAAACCGGAACCGTTGGGTTCGTATCGAAAAGAAAGTTCTAACGAATATTAGAAATTTGAAATCTAACAGTTGGATTTGGAGATACGTCCAAATCAAATTTGGAAAAGGTCGCTGTAAGTGCAGTTCGATGGCCGTTGATGGAAATCGACTGTAAGGGCCTTGATAAAATTATTAAAAATATCAATAATTTGTATGAAATCATAAGAAATGATTTGGGAAAGGTTAAGATGAAAAACTCCATATTTGAAAAAATGAAAATAGATTTTTATCGAAATAAACTAGTTTTGAACTAAAATTAAAACCCAATTATTTTAAAATAAATAAATTGGATGTGAATTGGGTTGTAAATAGAATTGATTTGTGGGTTTATCGTGAAGGGTGTTTTGAACGACACTTGTTCTTTAACCCGATAAATAAATAGAATGTGATTTGGGTTTGTTGTGAACTGTGTTTTAAATGACGTTGGTTCTTTAACCCAGTAAAAGGAGTTTTAATGAATCTGCAATTAGATTGAAATGTGCATTGATAATCTAAATTATCAAATTTGGAAAATAAGCGAGAATGGAGTATCACCAGTTTTGCTCCAAAGCGATAGTTAAATCTTTAATTAGATTTGAATGCGAAATGGTAATTAATTTTACCGATAACACTGTGGTGTTAGATATGGAGTATTACCAGTTTTGCTTCATGGGATGTATAGGTTGGGATTGGGGAATAAAATAAATAATTACTTCGGTGTGGTTCACTAATCTCGACTAGTTTGGAAAACTATAATTAGGTTTAATACGACATCCAAAGGAAGATTAAAGGATAAATTTTAAAGAATTTGTCTTGGATAAAATTAGTGGGAACCTTTCCCTAAGAATTGATCTAGAAACTAGTTGTATGTTAGTTAAGAAGAATGGTTTCATGGTATTGATCTGATGTTGGTTTCGGCCTTCGGGGTTAATATTTGGGAAATTGTTCTCTTGCTAATTTACGGTTAGTGACTAATGAATTGGAATGAGGCGTATGTTGTGTTTGTGTAACATTTGTTTTTAATATACGCGGGTTGTTCGGAAAGACCGGGTTTTTACCTATTCTGAATAACTGATTCGACGATAAGTCGAAGATGAAGACGGTGGTTGAAGACCGGAAGTCTTCACATCATTTGGGTGATTACTGATGATCTTGATTGGGTTGTACACCCAAGATGAGGGAATCAGTTGGTGATCGTCCAGACGTACTTGGAGATCGATGGATATACGAGGAAAGTGCCTCCGGTTTCGTTCAGACCCAGAACGAACTAGTAAATGGATTGTGTGTCTGACATTGGATTTTATTCTTTGTTGATTGATTTCTGTTAAATATATATCTGTTTGGCGGCGGAGAATTTATTCTCTTGCTTAACGCCCTTCTCTGAGACGTACGAGCTCAGAGGTTGTATATCGATGGACATCAGTCGCATGGCATGAATTGCCTATGTGGCACGCTAAGATGCAATGATCAAGGCTTTTGTTGAAAAGCAGAGTCTTGTGGTTGATGATCAAAGCACGGCCTACGTGGCAGCTTTGTGTATAACATGAATTCGCGAGCCTCACACCTCGGTATGAGTTAAAAACAGGATAAGGACTATAGGGAGAGCACGACGTTTCTTTCTAGCTTTGGTGGTGTCAGTGACTTACCAGCCCTGACATATATATACTTTTCACCTATGTGGTTGTTGGATGAGGCGCCTCGATTTTAGGTCTGTAAGGACCGGGAAACGTGTGTTCAGGCATACTAATCCTCTAACGTAAGTGCGGACCGGCCCTGAAGCATCCAGGGGTTGCCCAGAGTGCGTAGCCCTGGGACATTTGCTAGAGTGTGTCGAAAGCGGAGAGGAGCTTGCCCCTTGCCTCGACTCATGAAGGAAATCCAATTTCCAATACGTGTATTTCGGCTTTATTTGTAGAGCCTAGTATGGCGACATAGTGGTATGGGGCACTTATGCCGTCTATGATTTATATTTATGATTGAAATTGTTTTGACACTATACACTTATTATAGTATCAAATGATTTGTTTTTAAACGTACCAAGCATGTTTGGCTGTTATAAGGTAAAACCCTATCCTCCGGCTTGCGTTGCATTGTGTGATGGGACCTGGGTCTTATAATAGCTTCGTTTTTCAAAAAAGCATTGCGTTGTCTTTTTTATGCACTGGTATTCTTAGGAGGAAACCTGTTCCGTGTTATACGGCGTGGTCCCTTGAATTACTCTCTTTTAAAGTAAAGCTTTAAATAACTGTTTTAGTTCTCACACCAGTCACATGACTGACCTGGAGTTTATTGTTTTAACCTAAACTCTGGGTGCCCTTATTTTCGACACGGGTAGCTAGTAGTTTTGGTTTTGCAGATTTATATTCACACGATCCTGGTTTACAGCTGGAATGATATCCGGAAAGCTCTGTATCCGTATATCACCTTCAGTTGTGCTTGTATTATTTTCCGCTGCTATGTAATTTATTGTAATCTCTAATATTTATCGAATGTAATTTATTCATTTATACTCTGTATATTCTTTTATCTGATGGAATTGTTGTAATGGCAATGAAATGTTCATCCGTCTGCATTCTGATTTGTCCTGTTCTCAAAACAATCAGGGGTTTCGAATGGTCTAGATCGGTTTAACGACTGATTCGGATCGAGCGAAATTCCTTGCCGTCACATTTAGTATCAGAGCAAATTCATAAATTTGATATATTGTCAAAAATCCTGTTTTTGATGCCAATTCACAATAAATGAATCTATCTATATAAGTTTTTGTTCTCACACCAGTCTAATGGAAATATATAGAAAATCACACCTTCGAAACTCGAACACACACTACCGATGCTATATAGTCATCAGTAGCATCATCTTCGGGCGACTAGAGTGTGATTCTATATCTATCCAGTATATTAAAACTTCGAATATACGTTCATGACGCATATATGCAAAACCTTTATATACTGGATTGTCCAAATTCAAAATAAATAAATATTCAAATACGTATAAAACGATTTAAATTTCAAAACAAAATTGTTTTCTTTTGAAAAATATACTCTTCACACTCGTTCTAGGACACTGCTAATCCCATCTCTAACGAGTCATTCTAATTGGATATTACTAATCCAATATCTGATGAATTCTTTCATATGGTTCTAATGTGTCTTGTTCTCGAGCTCTTTAAACCAAAGCTCTGATACCAAATATTGAACTGTATTGAGAATTGGTCGCATTTGCTTGCATATACATATACTTACATTGAACATGTCATAGCAAAGAGGCTAGAGCAGAGAATAAAATTTGTTTGCCCGACAAATAGGTACATGTTTATCATAATTTACTGTTTTATTTGGGTGATGATGATTTTATGAGCCTATTGGCTAGCCGCTTGGCTTTTTCTTTTTCTTTTTGAGATCAGAAGGCCTGTACAGCAATTTCGGGATTTTCCCGTGGCTCCCGGTGCAGGGGAGGTTATGGCAAAAATTTTCGAAAATTTAGGGTGTTAGCCAAATTTTTGAAGAATTTGAAAATTCTTAGAAACTGAAAAGTTGGAGAATGGAAGCCAGATCGAACGTGGAGTTAATTAATCAAACCACTTTCGACTTCGTTCCTTTTCGGGGATGAAAAGTTTTAAGTGGGGGAGATTGTAATAACCCGGAAATTCTGAGCTAGTTTAAAAATTTTATTTTGGCAATTTTAGTGAATTTTGAATATTTAAAATGAATTATTTTAAATAATATAGACGAGAAATTTATTTTGAATATAATTAGAATGTATATATTATATACGTCGTCGTTAGAATATAAATAATTATATATAGTTATAAAAGGAATTGAAAATGGCGTGGTAGTTCGATAATTCGATTTCAAACTTCAATTGAACATACCGGGTGCAAAACAATCCGGATTTTAGTGAAACCAAAAATAATAGGATCTATTTGAGAATATCTTTCCAATGAATCCGAAAAATTGAAATTTCATAGCGGGGATCAAAAGATATGTCCAGTTGAAAATTCTGAATAGTCGCTATGGAATTCAG
This sequence comes from Allium sativum, assembly GCA_030737875.1. Taxonomy (NCBI): domain Eukaryota; kingdom Viridiplantae; phylum Streptophyta; class Magnoliopsida; order Asparagales; family Amaryllidaceae; genus Allium; species Allium sativum. The sequence goes on from CM060909.1 coordinate 361,753,191, forward strand.
GCCCTTAAAAATGGGAATTTTGCAAACGACCTCGGATTTCAACGAAACCACTTTTGTTGGATCCGTGATGTCAAATTATTGCTAGGTTTCAAATTTCAAAATTTTTCGAATCAATATGTGAGTGTGGCGAAGGAAAACGCGTTTGACCAGTTTCAGTTGATTTTAATCGACTGGGAAATGGCCATTTTTCAAACGGTCTCAGAATCCGACGAAACTAGTTTTGTTAGGACCGTATCGTCAATACGAAGCTAGAAAATATATTTTTGAAATTTTTCGAGTTAGTACGTGACCCTAGTAAATTGAAATGCTCGTTCAAATTCAATATATAGAGTTATATGTTGATTTTGACGAAAACTGATCGAAACGATCGAATCAGCCTACGATACATATCCCATTGTGTTCGGAATGGGGGTAATTAGCTATGGATGACAGGCGATGGGCCTCGTTTAGAGGTCGTATGTAAAAGTCAACTTTTTGAGATTAAAAAAAAACTCTCCTCTTCCATTTATTCGTTCTGGCCCCTCCTTTCTCGTTTTTCATTCGTTCAGAAATCAAAAAAGAAGAAGAAGAAGAAGACGCAGCCGCCCCCCCCCCCTCGACGGCGATCGATGCCGAACCACGCCCCCGTTCTGACCTCCCCCCCCAGTCGCGCATCCCCTCCTCCTCCCTCTGATTCCCCTTTTCCAGTTCGAAATCCCCAAAGCCCAAACCCTAAATCCGTCCAACCTCCACTACTTCGGCCACCCACATCCGCCGCACCACATGTCGACCACACCCCCTCAGCCCCACGCCACCCAGTCGGCCACCACACCCCCTCTCCATGAAAAAAATCGGGTTTTTATCGTATTAGGCGAGCGCATTTCAGTCTTCTACCCGTTTGAGACCTTCCACGGGCTCCCTCCACCACCCAACACCGAAGGTGAACTTTTATTTTCAATATCATTCTTGTATGCAACTAAAAATTAGGTTTTTTTAACTTCATAAAGTCGAGAGTTTTAACTTCATAAAGGTGAGATTTTTACTATAAGAAGGGTTAGATTTTTATATAGTTATTATAGGAAAAGGCGAAATCTTTATATTAGAAACGGCGAAATCTTTCTATATAGTAGCGATGTAAAAATATAATTTTCATCTATATAGTAGTGATGTAAAGATAGAATTTTTATCTATAGAGTAGCAAAGTAAAAATTCGATTTTTATATATTGAATAGGGAAGTAAAAATTCGATTTTTATATATTGAATAGCGAAGTAAAAATTCGATTTTTATATATTGAATAGCAAAGTAAAAATTCGATTTTTATATATTGAATAGCGAAGTAAAAATTCGATTTTTATATATTGAATAGCGAAGTAAAAATGTGATTTTTATATATTGAATAGCAAAGTAAAAATTCGATTTTTATATATGTAGTGGCTACGGGCAACGAAAGTGACGAAGGGAGAGAACGACGAAGATTTCTACTTAAGAAGAGTTGTAGAGTTGGGATAGCTATTGGTGAGAACTTCTCACTCTTCAATTTCTTTTTCTAGTTATACATATATATACTAGGATGCAGACAGTGCTTAGCAGCACCCGACAACCGTCATCCACAGACCATGGATGGCTTGTTTGTTTGATTGATGTGTTGTGAAAATTGATTGTGTTGTGAAATGATTGAATAATAAAATATTCTTGTGTTGAAAGGAAATAAAATATTTATATAGTTAAAAATATTTTATCGTTAAAAATATAATTTTTAACGTGAATGTGAATAAATAAATATTTATAAACAAATCGGCCGATTTGTTTATATACACTGATTTGACTGATATTGATTGGGTCGATAAATTTTACACATCGCCCAACTGCACAAATAAAAATCTGTGTTTGTTGATTTGAAACCCCACACGGGTGTTGGGATGATATTTGGGTACACTAATCCCAATTATTTAATTATATGTCGATCAATTGGTCGACAGACTGTGTATGCGTCGATTATTTATATTTGGTGCTTATGCAGTTGTGTGGTGCACTTTGGATGATGGTTGATTGTTTATCGTTGCTATTTTATACATGTGTGTATGGAATCCATATAATTAACTTGGTATGGTAATTGATTGGACCTTATTCCAATCGAGAAAATAAAGAATATTATAAAATAAAGGTTCATGTGTTGACAGTACTCATCCGTTGAGATTAGTCATGTGTTGAACGAAATATTTTAACAATAAAAATTACATCTTTATCATATATAAAATGAGAAACTAATTGGAAAATAGATAAGATGAGTGGTCTCCTGGATGTTGATCTGATGTTGGTTTCGGCCTTCGGGGTTAATATTCAGGGAATCGTTCTCTTACTAGTTTACGGTTGGAGTCTGATTTGAAATCAAACGATAGATACCATAATTTTTATAAAATATATTAAATAACGAAAAGAGTCACACGTGGACAGTAATCATTCGTTGAGATTAGTCGTGTGTTGACAAAAATATAGATTCACGTATTGAATAGAATAAATATTCATTTATTGAATAGAATAACGGAATTATTGAAATATATAAAGCCGTGTTGATTAGAGATGCGCCATTTTGACGCGAACGATATTTATATCGATTATATTCGTTTTTGAATTTGATTTGAATAGAAAATAAAATAAATTTGATTTGAATAGAAAATGAATTTGATTTGAATAGAAAATGAAATGAATTTGATTTGAATAGAAACTGAAATGAATTTGATTTGAATAGAAAATGAATTTGATTTGAATAGAAAACGAATTTGATTTGAATTAAATAGAAAACGAATTCGAATTGAATTGAAAAGAAAACGAATTCGAATTGAATTGAATCGAAAAGAAAATGAATTCGAATCGAATTAAAATCGATTTGAATTGAAATCAAATAGAAATGAAAGTAAAAAGGATTTATAATAGAAAATTCAATTTTGATTTGAATTTGAAATAAAGGTTGAAATTGTTTTTGAAACGAATTCAAAACTATTTATAAAATTCGTTTTAAATAGTAATCGACGAAATATATATTATATATATAATACAATGGCCTGAATAGATCGCGCCGCGCCGCGGCAGTTCGCGAATTTCGACCATAAATTTCGAACGGACATTACGGGAGATCCGACCGTCGGATTCTCCTAAAACCGGAACCGTTGGGTTCGTATCGAAAAGAGCTTTCTAAGAATATTAGAAATTTGAAATCTAACGGGTGGATTTGGAGATACGCCCAAATCAAATTTGGAAAAGGTCGCTGTAAGTGCAGTTCGATGGCCGTTGATGGAAATCGACTGTACAGGCCTTGGTAAAACTATTAAAAATATTGATAATTTGTGTAAAATCATAAGAAATGATTTGGGAAAATTTGGGATGAAAAACTCCATATTTGAAAAGATAAAAATAGATTTTTATCGAAATAAACTAGTTTTGAACTAAAATTAAAACCCATTTATTTTAAAATAAATAAATTGGATGTGAAATGGGTTGTAAATAGAATTGATTTGTGGGTTTATCGTGAAGGGTGATTTGAACGACACTTGTTCTTTAACCCGATAAATAAATAGAATGTGATTCGGGTTTGTCGTGAACTGTGTTTTAAATGAAATTAGTTCTTTAACCCTGTAAAAGGAGTTTTAATGAATCTGCAATTAGATTGAAATGTGCATTGATAATCTAAATTATCAAATTTGGAAAATAAGCGAGAATGGAGTATCACCAATTTTGCTCCAAAGCGATAGTTAAATCTTTAATTTGATTTGAACGCGAAATGGTAATTAATTTTACCGATAACACTGTGGTGTTAGATATGGAGTATTACCAGTTTTGCTTCATGGGATGAATAGGTTGGGATTGGGAAAATAAATAAATAATTACTTCGGTGTGGTTCACTAATCTCGACTAGTTTGGAAAACCATAATTTGGTTTAATACGACATCCAAAGGAAGATTAAAGGATAAATTTTAAAGAATTTATCTTGGATAAAATTAATGGGAACCATTCCCTAAGAATTGAGATTTAGAAACTAGTTGTAGGTTAGTTAAGAAGAATGGTTTCCTGGTATTGATCTGATGTTGGTTTCGGCCTTCGGGGTTAATATTTGGGAAATTGTTCTCTTGCTAATTTACGGTTAGTGACTAATGAATTGGAATGAGGCGTATGTTGTGTTTGTGTAACATTTGTTTTTAATATACGCGGGTTGTTCGGAAAGACCGGATTTTTACCCATTCTGAATAACCGATTCGACGATAAGTCGAAGATGAAGACGGTGGTTGAAGACTGGAAGTCTTCACATCGTTTGGGTGATTACTGATGATCTTGATTGGGCTGTACACCCAAGATGAGGGAATCAGTTGGTGATCGTCCAGACGTACTTGGAGATCGATGGATATACGAGGAAAGTGCCTCCGGTTTCGTTCAGACCCAGAACGAACTAGTAAATGGACTGTGTGTCTGACATTGGATTTTATTCTGTGTTGATTGATTTCTGTTAAATATATATCTGTTTAGCGGCGAAGAATTTATTCTCTTGCTTAACGCCCTTCTCTGAGACGTACGAGCTCAGAGGTTGTATATCGATGGACATCAGTCGCATGGCATGAATTGCCTGTGTGGCACGCTAAGATGCAATGATCAAGGCTTTTGTTGAAAAAAAGAGTCTTGTGGTTGATGATCAAAGCACGACCTACGTGGCAGCTTTGTGTACAACGTGAATTCGTGAGCCTCACACCTCGGTATGAGTTAAAAACGGGATAAGGACTGCAGGGAGAGCACGACGTTTCTTTCTAGCTTTGGTGGTGTCAGTGACTTACCAGCCCTAACATATATATACTTTTCACCTATGTGGTTGTTGGATGAGACGCCTCGATTTTAGGTCTGTAAGGACCGGGAAACGTGTGTTCAGGCATACTAATCCTCTAACGTAAGTGAGGACCGGCCCTGAAGCATCCAGGGGTTGCCCAGAGTGCGTAGCCCTAGGACGTTTGCTAGAGTGTCTCAAAAGCGGAGAGGAGCTTGCCCCTTGCCTCGACTCATGACGGAAATCCAATTTCCAATACGTGTATTTCGGCTTTATTTGTAGAGCGTAGTATGGCGACATAGTGGTATGGGGCACTTATGCCGTCTATGATTTATATTTATGATTGAAATTGTTTTGACACTATACACTTATTATAGTATCAAATGATTTGTTTTTAAACGTACCAAGCATGTTTGGCTGTTATAAGGTAAAACCCTATCCTCCGGCTTGCATTGCATTGTGTGATGGGACCTAGGTCTTATAATAGCTTCATTTTTCGAAAAATCATTGCGTTGTCTTTTCTATGCACTGGTATTCTTGGGAGGAAACCCGTTCCATGTTATACGGCGTGGTCCCTTGAATTACTCTCTTTTAAAGTAAAGCTTTAAATAACTGTTTTAGTTCTCACACCAGTCACATGACTGACCTGGAGTTTATTGTTTTAACCTAAACTCTGGGTTCCCTTATTTTCGACACGGGCAGCTAGTAGTTTTGGTTTTGCAGATTTATATTCACAGGATCCTGGTTTACAGCTGGAATGATATCCGGAAAGCTCTGTATCCGTATATCACCTTCAGTTGTGCTTGTATTATTTTCCGCTGCTATGTAATTTATTGTAATCTCTGATATTTATCGAATGTAATTTATTCATTTATACTCTGTATATTCTTGTATCTGATGGAATTGTTGTAATGGCAATGAAATGTTCTTCCGCCTACGTTCTGATTTGTCCTGTTCTCAAAACGATAAGGGGTTTCGAACGGTCTAGATCGGTTTAACGACTGATTCAGATCGAGCGAAATTCCTTGCCGTCACAGTATATTATTTTAAAATATTCGTTATTTAAAAATATTCTTTATTTTTAAATGATTTTTTTAAAATATTCTTTATTCTAAAATATTCCGAATCGGAATGCGGCTCAAAAAATTACCATATAATTTCAGTTATATGGATTTCATACATCGCAACAGTAATGATAATTAATCAATAAACAATCCATTCGCATCCAGAGTGAAATTTACAACTGTGTGAGCATTAAAATAAGTAACGCTCATCACAGACTGTCAATCCATCAATTGACATACAACTAAATATTGGGATTAGTGTATGTCAAATATCATCCCAATACCTGGGGGGGGTTTTCAAACAGCAACAGTTCATCTAAATAAATCATTGGTTAATGATTTTAACCAATTCTAATTCCACTAACATGTTGATGATCATGAACAAAACATGTTCTTATATTTCTAACAAAAATGACATTTTTATTCTAATATAACATTTCTAACAAAAATGGCATTTTTATTCTAATATAACATTTTTACTTAACATGAACAAATTCTAAATAAATGACATTTTTATGTAACATAACATGATTCTAAATAAAATGTTATTTTTATCTAAGATAACATAATTCTAATTAAAATGTTATCATAACATGATTCTAAATAAAATGTTATTTTTATATAACATGACATGATTCTAAATAAAATGTTATTTTTATCTAACATAACATGATTCTAAATAAAATGTCATTTTTTATGTAACATAACATGATTCTAAATAAAATGTTATTTTTATCTTACATAACATGATTATAAATTAAATGATATTTTTTTTATCTAACATAACATGATTCTAAATAAAATGTTATTTTTATCTAACATAACATGATTCTAAATATAGTGACATTTTTTATCTAACACAACATGATTCTAAATAAAATGACATTTTTTTATCTAACATAACATGATTCTAAATAAAATGTTAATTTTATTGTAAACTTATTCCATTTTAAAACAATGAATATTTTATTATCATTTCTAATATACAATAAAAATGTAAATTTTTATTGTAAATTTATTCCATTTTAAAACAAGGAATATTTTATTTTCATCTATGCAATAAAATATTATTTTAATTGTATAGGAAAATTCTAGATTAACACAATTCAATTCAATCCAATAAATTCATTTCAACCACAAACAACCAAATCTAGTCTCCTACATCACACACATGAATTTTAATAGCGCATACATGTAAATTTCACATCGAAAACAACCATTAAATTTGATTAAAACCAGAGATCTCACCTTGAACGGTTTCAGGAATTGTTTATATAACAATTGGTTTTAATAAAATTAAACTTGTGTTTAATTTTATCAGAAATCCAACAGCCTCTGTTTCAGATCTGATCTATTCCATGTTGTAGATCTTGTTTTCTATGATCGCAACGCACCCGAAATCACTGAATTTGGATCATGTATGGAAAAGATATTGAATTACATATGTTTCATTACAAAATTGAAATAATTAATGAGTTAATTTCATTTCTAATTCCCTTCCTCTTTGTTATTCATCGTTCCAGGCTCTTCATGACATAAACCGAACCATCTTCCAACCTTGGCCTAGAATCTGCCTCCTCCGCAATCCACTTGAAGTCGATCCAAAACCACCATGATGCTCACCGTCTAGACCTCTTCATAATTTTCTTTGGAACTCTATTAAATCATTGCGTGTGGAAGGAGAAAAAGAGGGATGAAGAAGAGAGCTTGCTGGCCATTGAAAGAACAAGAGGCGGCGACTTATGTTTTGTAATTAGGAATAGGTTTAGAGAAGTTCAGTATGTTATATAGTGGAGCCAATATATATATATATATTATTTTGTTATATATTTGATTTTTATCCCTCACTTGTCTCTACATAAGTAGTAAGTTACAAATGAAATAAACTAGCTGACCAGGTAGGTGTTAATCTAATCAATGTTTATCTCCTATTCAAAAATTCAAAAGAAAAACAGAGGGAAAGAGAAAGCGGGAATGTAATGAATGCATGATTTATTGTTTAATGCCAATTGTTAGAAAGTTTATAACTTCGTTTACATGTAAATGTTAATATTTAACAAATGTACATTTTCTACTTCTGAAACATTTTTATTATGTTAAAATGTTTTATCAAACTATGAATCCCTTTTTAATGATTCATCTTTTACATTAAAAATATAATTTCTAATGTGAACACAATTTATTGTACAATGAATCGTTTTCTAATGTATCATTTACACTAAAAATGTAAATTTTAATGTCAAAACATTTTTTATTACACATTGAATCTCTTTTAATGATTCATTCACATTAAAAATGAAAATTTTAATGTTAACACATTTTCAAACAATGAATCTCTTTTACGTTAAAAATGAAAATTTTAATGTAAACATATCTAGTCAAACTTTAATCTTTTATTCTTTTTATTTTATTAAAATTCCAAAAGTAAATAGCAATGAAAGAGAGAATAAATGGAAAGAAATGAATACCAGATTAATGCTAATTGTTAGAAATTAGGACTAACATTACAGTATTAAATATTATTGTTGGAAATGAATGTATACAACTTTCCACATTTCAAAAATTAACTAATTAATGAAGTTTTGGAACATGTAATCTACGTTTTGAATTCCTAAAAGCTAAATTTTGAATTAATAGGGGAAATATTTAAGCGGACAGCCAAAGACATATATATATTGTCAGAATTTATTTCATTTAGAACCTACACATTATTTTCAATCAATATTTCAACATAAATTAATAAATGTTATTAAAGTTCCTAAGGCATTTTTTTTTGGCATGTAGTTAAAAGATTGTTGGAATTTAAGGACAACATCCTTGCTATTAACATCTAATTGAGGAAATATTTTAAAGTTATTTTTCTTTCTCTTTGTGTATTTAGAATGCACATTAATCAAGCGCCTACATAAGTGATGTCAATCAACATTTAAATCTTAGAATTTAGGCTTTCCATCACTAAACGTAACCTTATAATCAACAAACTTAAATTAAATATAAATTTAATCATTTAATCTTAAAATTTAATTCAATCTTTCAAGAACAAATTAAATTAAACAAATTAGAAATTCAAGCATAAACCTCTATGTTCAAATCCTAATTCAAACTTATAATCTCAAATTGAACTTCATGTGTTTTTACATAGATAACATTAGAAGTTTTACGATGTTATTATATTTTATATTTTTTTATAATTTAATTTAATAATTGATTTTTTTTAAATTCTGATGCATTTTCTATCTAAAATTTCTTAAAATAAATTTTTAAATTGGTTCTGATTTTCTGGGTTGTTACAATGAAACTTCTCTTGTATGTTGGTTGAGTTTAGCAAGTTTCGAGGTGTCAATTTGATGTTGGTTTCGGCCGTCGGGGTTGATACTGAGAGATTTATTCACTTACCAATTTATGATGGGAAGTTTATTAAGTAAAAGTGTAATGATAACTTATTTTTCTTATATTAAATAAGAAAAAGGAAATGTTTACTGAGTGTGACAAGAATTAGAAATTTAATATTTAATTAACAACCGGTTAATTAAAGAGGCTAAATGATGTTGTGTATTGAATCAGTGAATTCATTTTCTTTTTATGGATGAATGGTTGTTTATTTAATAGTTCAATAACCGACTATCAAATCTAGCTTATATGATGGTTGGTACGGAAAGACCGGGAACGAATTTATATTTGAAAACCATTCTGAATCAACAAGTACGTGAATCAAGATTATGCTGATTGAAGATGGAGAAAGTAAAGTGCATGGATCTTCATAAGCGGAAGAGCAACTTTATAAATTTCTGTGATGTTGCAACGAGAGATGTTTTGATGGCAATTCAGACGTGATTGAAATCTATGGATTGCAATGACTACTTGCTACTTATTTATAGAGTGCTTCCTAGGATGGGGTAGGAGGGTACCTTCGGTTTCCAGTCCTAGGACAACTTGTATGGATGGATGTCTGACAGAGTATTCCAGAGGATCGCGTACACTGATTTCTACAAACATATTCTGTTGGTGGCAGAGGAATTCATTTTTATTGCTTAGACACTCGGAATATTTTTGTAGACATCAATTAGTGATTTGATGGATCTGACGATGTGGCATTCAAAGTGGATGGTTACCAGATGTTCTAGAAGATAATTATAACCTCAAGCCTCACAATCGGGAAATGACAAAAGTTGGGCAGGTAGCAAGGCTAAGTGGGTTGCATCCAGTTAGGGTGTATTGTCACCATCTAGATAAAATTAAAATTTGTTCTTCTTTTCGTTTTTGTATCTCCCTGGAATTACGGTGGTCGTGACAAAAAGCCGTAGGGTGACAATATATTTTGTACACTCAAAGAACATGAGTGATCTGTCATGTATGGTCGGGTTGCAAGATGTTCTTGTTGATCCCGGTGTATTCCTTTCTAGAGATACACTATCGGAAGGTGGTTCCATACCTTATCAAAGTTGTAAATCCAATCTCCAACAAGTGCCCGCGGTTTTGATTGTATACTATGTATGTAGAGCGTGAGATGCAAGTGTTCTGCTAGATTATCATTTAATTTTATTTAGACATTATTATGATATCAAAAAAGATAGGATTTCAAAAACTTTTTGGGTTATCGTAAGGTAAAAACTGTCCGTATTTATGTCTGGATTTGGTTTACGATTATCCTTTTCATTCAAAAAGAATTTTGACTTACAAATTAAGTTGGATGATCCCTTAAACTTAGCGAGTTTTCTCACTCTGGTTCACAAGACTGATCCGGCGTTTGTAATGCTTGGGTTAGATTGGGTTTTACAAGTTCAAGTTTGGATGCTGCGAACTTCAGAAGACGTGCCGAAGGAGTTCAGACGAAGGATATATATATCTAGAGTGTATTCTGCTATGTTGTATAAGAGGACAGATTGATATAACTGTCCAGATATGTTGACTGTAATTTGTACTTTGATGTTTGTAAGTATTATTTCAAGTCCCCAATAAAGATTTATTTCTATATTATATTTAGTTCCGCTGCGATGAGAGACTCTATGTTGTGTTGGATAGTTGGTTGTTCTTCTTCTTCTATTCTAATATTTCTTTCTTTTTTTCTCACCCTCTATTTTCTTTTATTAACTATCTGGTGTTTTTTTATTCTTGAGTTTTCTTGAGTTTTGGCAATTAATATGGGATTTATGTATTATTGTCGAAATTCGGGTGTCGAATCCTACCGGGTCGTTACAGTGGTATCATAACATAAGGTTTAGTAATAGCCTTGGCTTTGTGGCATAATTAGATAGAGATGGGGTTAATAAAACCCTAAATTGAGTTTGAGTATATATATTTGAGAGCGTATTGGTAAATTTTATATACAAATGTTTTGTATTATGTTATTTGATCAGTTCAAGTGTTGAGAAGCACTGAACTGGCAATGGACATAATATTGTTTTGTAAAGAGCATAAATGAAATAATTTATCCCAATTATATTTTTTTATAGAAAAAGAATAATTTTATTAAATAATTGAGAAATTGGTATATTTGATTGATTTGAATGATATTCAAATTTGATTTTAAAAAATTGTACATGGACTTAACTTGGCTAAGTAGGGTTAAGAATAATATTGAAATTAAATAAATAAATTTGAGATTTGGAAATTGAACGGATAATTATCAAATAGAAATCAATCGGATAATAACCGATTGATGTCCAAATATTTTGAACCAAAGTAAATAATAATATTGAATGAAAACTTATTTGATTTGATTGAGTTGGCTGTGCATTTTTTCGATTGATTGTTGATTGTTTATTAGATTAGTTCAAAATAATTCATCAATGGATTAAAATAGGGTTGAATGAATTGAAAAAATAAATTCTAGCATAATAAACAGGAATGAAATTGCATACGAATTGAAAATTAATGATTTAACCCTGTTTTTGCAAATGAATTGATACTTCATGTTTGATTGCCGAAATTGGTGTAGTTATACATGTTGATTAATAAAATATTATTTCGTGGACTTAGTTTTTACCTATTGAATTAACTTAAGTATGGGTGTCAGATGGCCATGAGGATTAATTTTTCTTGCCTAGATTGCCCAAAAATTAAGCAAGTATGCTCAATAGTGCTCGTATAAGGTACGCCTACGCAAAAAACAAATTTTGCTTTTTGAATTTTGTTTTCCGACCGTACGGGTCGATGTGTATATATATTATTTGTTCCTGCGATATTGCAAAAGTCCCTCCGTAAAGGGGAAACTCTGCCGAATTTTCTGGAAATTTAAAATATTAGAAGTTTTTGATATTTTTGAAAATTTTATTAACGATACTGAATTGGTTTTCGATTTGAAATAAATTGGGTTTTTGAAAAGTGAATGGGTTTGTAAATCCTATTTTAGTAATTTTGGGAACGAAAATTTTTTAAGGGGAAGAATGTGATGACCCAGATTATCGGTCATTTGAATTTGAATATTTAAACTTGTTTTTAATATTAAATTGGGAATATTAATGGATTTTTATATTCAATTCATTTATTTAAAACATATTTTGAACGCTAAATTTGTATTTAATTAATAACGAGCTCATAACATTGTTGTAGTTTGTAATATTTAGTTTTGAACTTTAATTGAATATACAGGATCCGATATAAGTCAAAATTCTATGAAACAAGAAATGTTGGAATCTAGTTGATTATAATTTTCTAATGAAAGAAAAAAAAATAAGATTTCATATTATAGATTGTTAGTTATGTCCAATTCAAATTTTCAAATAGTCGCTATGGAATTCGTTAATAAACGTTAATGTTTATTAAATAAAATATAAGGGTGTATATATATATATTTCAGTATCGTTTAACCCAGAATATTAAATGATGAGTTTAAAACCTATATTAGTTTGTTTTGACGTTGTACAATATTTCATTTGGAGATACGCGATAATAATGAATTATTATTCAGAACTTTTTGGATCTAAATATACATTATCGTTATTATATAGCCCTTAAAAGTAGCCATTTTTCTAACGACCTCCGTTTTCCATGAAACAAATTTTATTGGAATACGTATAGCTAATTGTTATTAGATTTCTAGTTTGAAGCCAATTGGAGTTGCTTTATTTGTGTGTGCAATTTAAGGGTGAACCGGTGAATAAATTTGAATTAAAATAACGTCGTTGTGCAAAGGAGTCGGTTTTCAACAAAATTAATTTCATTAGCATCAGAACGTCTATACATAGCAGTGTGTCTATTTTCATTACATTTGGAGTTTGTGAATGTCAATTCAAATTAAGGACGTTAAACTACAGTTGATGGTAGAATTAAATAACAGTATATATATAAAATATATAACTTTCCTCCTTTGTTCAATTTCCAGTAGTAGCCGACCTAACCATGTGTCTTACTACTCTATTCTAACCAACGTACACCATCCTTTGTTTGTACATTTTCAACCTCTATTTCTACAGCTAATCTATAATTTTACACCAGCGTATGTTTATACATTTTCAACTCCTATTTTTGCCGCTAATCAATTATCTGATCAAATCTACACTATTTCGAAAGCATATTGATCTTATCTGTAATGACCCGCATTTTTTTCTCACTTCAAACCAACAAAAAACCTGATCCCATGCCGATTCAACGCAAGAAAAAATATGTTTCGTTAGGGTTCATCAGAGAAAAACACGGCGGAATACAAAACTCACAGCGGAACAAATAGAATATAATATGAAAATATCATTACAGCGGAAATTTTTTTTGAAACAAAAACGCTTTAAAATAAAAGTCTGATTTTACATAAGTTTGTCTGTTTAACATAATATTCCAATAATAGAGTACGTCCAGCCTTCATATGAAGCCTCGATTTTCTATGGAACTTCAAGTCTTCAAGCTTCCATCCTGAAAACACTCGCTCAAATCTGACCCAGCGATAAATACTCGGGTCAGGCTTCGGTTATATCAGTTATAAAATAATGTAATCAAACCTAACCATAGCGACCATAACCAAACACAACAACCATTCATCCATAGCAACCGTAAACCAGGTTTGAAAACATGACTGTTAGAAAAATGAACAATTATAAGCCTCAAGTCCCATCACATAATGCAAGCACAAACCGGAGGATAAGGGTTTGCCTTATAATCACAAAACATGCTTGATATAGTTTAAAACAAAACATTTCATATTATAATAATGTCAAGGTTATGAAAACACTTTCGAAAATAAACTTATAAATCTTAGCTCCCATAGTGCCCCATCCTACTATGTTGGCTACAAAAATTCAAATTAAAATCGTAAAGAGGTTTCGTATTGGAAATTGGATTCCATCATTGAGCCAGCTAAGGATAAGTTCCTTAATTATCTAATTTGGGCACAATTAGCAAGGTCCCAGGAACGTCCAACATCCTTCAGCGAGTACAAAGTCAGTCCACTTCTCATACGTGGATTGGTAGCTCGATATCTTTCAACCATGGCGTTTCCTTAACATAACGTCCCGTAGTCAGGAATGCAGAACAGTTTATCTGAGGGCCCTCAAATCCAACAACCACATAAGTAAATACGTTTGTCTCAAACCCTACCGGCTATTATCCTGTTTTGGCTCACTCCGAGGTGTGAGGTCCGCGATGTCACGTTACACAAAGTTATGCATTTAAGCCATGCTTTGATCATCACCACAAGGCTCTGCTTTTCAACAAAAGCCATGATCACAGCTCGACACTTAGCATGTCCAATAGTCATTCTATGTCAAATATGACTTCCATCAACAAGTCCGTTCCGGGAATAGGAACGAAACCGAAGGCACTTGATTCCGCGTCCCCACCTAGGGGTGCAAGTCCTTGTAATCTGAATCACTTCAAGTACGGTCTGATATGCCTTTACTTAAAAACTCTCTATATAGGGATCAGTCATATGAGAACATCAACAGGCAATCCATTTGATGTGAAGAAATTCGGTTCTTCCACCATCATTATTGAGAACTTAATCTTTTCACATCGTATAATTATTCGGAATGAGAAAAAATCCGGTCTATCCAAATAATTAGCACATCTTTAAAACCAATCAGATTATAGGATCTCATGAATCTCATTCCATCTTAGAATATTCATTTACTCAAGTTTCTTATTAAAACTATATTTAGTTTTAATATCACAAAACCATATTAAACGATAGGTTAACTTCCAATTAAATGATTAAATCCCTTGAATAATCTTTCTTGATCACTCATCTTATCTTTTTGTGAAAACATGTCTATTTCTTTCAATGATCCTTATTCAAAATAAAAATTTCATTTCTTCTTAACTTGGAAGATTATCCTTCCTTTAACTGAGTTAAAGAACCATGTCATTTAAGACATCGTTCACAACCAACCCAAGATCGTATTTCCATTTAAAATGGAATCTTCATGGAAATCATATTTGCTTACAGTTGATATTAATCTCTGTATCCAACCAACACTATAAGCGGAATATTGGCTAGCGCCTTTCAAATTCCTTAAATAGTCTAAGAATTCATCTATAGAGGCATATCTCAACTGTTAATCGATACGGTTTCCATTCAATTCCAATTTAATTTAATTAATTGGAAACTCCAGTTTTCACTTACCTTTATTTCAGATTCATTATACAAAGATAAATATCTTCCTTACATTTAACATTTAATAAACTGTTAAATGAACATCCGGGATTTCCTTTGGATCCATTCCGATCCTCTAACAGATAAATAAACGTTGGCCAGGTAAGTTCAGCGCACCGGTTGTAGCATCTCTTACCTTGTTAAACACCCTGTTTACCTTTCCGGATCTCACAATCAGGATAGACTTACTCGTGGTTTCCGCATATCCAACCAATATTGGTTTTTACTATTTAAAACATTATTTACTCGTCCAAATTACTTTCAAATAATTTATTATAATTTAAAATGATTTTCCCATATTTTTAAATATTATTATAAAGCCTTTTTACCAAAAATCCGAATTTGGTACTTGAACTGCTAAAACTTTATTTTCCAGTCAAACTAATTTGGACTTATTTCAAAATCTAACCATTGAAAAATGTTTCTTTTTCTTTTGTTGGAAAGCAATTCAAATTTCGGACAAAATGTGATGCGTTTCAAGAAAATCTGACGGTAGATCTCCTGGAATTTCAAATTTCGGGTCGAAAATTCGCGAACTATCGTTACATGACGAGTCCTATTCGAACTCAAAAGTGACTTATTATTAAAACTGAGTCAAAATACTTCAAAATAAGTTCAATAATTATTCAAACCTTATTAAATAACTGTTGGAATTCAATTTCCACATTTTTGACCTTTCGATCAATTATTTCACATTTAAATATTTAAATCTTTAAAATAATATTATTCTTCAAAAATGATTATTAAAGTCTCAAAATTTGTTGGAGCCCGTTATAAAAATAAGTAACAACATTGAAACCATAATTTCGCAAAACCAAGTCCGTTTTTTAGGCAAATGCAACTTCAATTTACTATTCATTGTAAAATTTATTTACTATTCGTTTCAATATTTGATAAACCATAACTTGTTCTTAACTTGATAAACCATAATTTTAGTAAGAAATTTTTTTGAAGTAGAATTAATCAATAGTTTCAACGTAGGTATTTGTTGTTATTCCTTTCCTTCATGACTTCAAGGACAATATTAATTTAAGTGGGGAAAATGTAACAACCCAGATTTTTATAACAGACATTTTTAAACATTTGAATATTCAAAACGTTTAATTTTAAGATCTACTGATTTGGACTGTCAATTCAACGTAAATTTGAAACTTTTGAGTTTAAATTGAACTTAAGTTATTTTAAAGCCATGGACAATCCTATTTAGATATCAACGATAATAATAAATTATTATCAATAAATTTGAATGTTTGAAAATCTAAATATTGATATTTGTTAGTTCCAAAAATATTGGAATTCGTTATTTAAGTATTAGCTAATACGAATTTGATAATTTCATTTATCATGGTTTAGTTAATCAATATTGATTACAAATCTAGTTCGTAACTCCATTGATAATAATAAATAATTTTGATTTGAATCGATATTTAAATCGTATTTTAAAATAATATTTTAGTATGGAAAATAGCCAATTCAAATGATCCCAGAATTCGATGAAACCAATTTCAATGGATCCGGAATGGTAAATTAATGTAAGATTACAATTTTCATATCCATCGGATTTGTTTCATGGTCGTGCACAATATAAAAACATATCGATAAAGTATTTGAATTTATAATTTGATTTTAAAAATAACTATTAAATACATTCGAATTGGCTTTCGAAAAAAGTTCCATTGTTTTTGAAATGTGGATTATTAGTTATGAATGGATGTTAGAATGTCTAATTTTGAGTTAAAAATTTTTCAGACTCGATGAATAGTGATTTGGAGAGGCTATATAAGCATCTCAACCCTTCTTCATTCTTAAACCCTAGCATCCACTTATTTTTTCTTTCATCCAATGGCTATAAACTAATCTTATAATTCGTCTACAATTAGAGAAAACTACCTACTGGCAAGTTGTTCGCATTGTGTTTTAGAGTCCAGCCATGTCGTTTTCTTGACCATCGAAGGTCGGGGTTGGCCAGAATTTGATGAAGACCAAGACAGGGGTATTTTCTTATTTTCTTGATTCGCATGTTGTCATTGACTTTTAGATGTTGGTCCCTAAAGAAAATAGGAGGGAAAGGAGGACTACTTCCTGTAGGTGATGGTTGGAGGTCAAATGGAGGACTGTAGGCGCTGGAAATTGTAGATGAACGATTTCCATCATCATAAGTTTTTAGCGTACTAGGGTAATTTTTGGGGTCGGGGTGAAGGCCATTAGCGTGTCTGTCAAAGGGAAAGGCAACGATAGGGTTCACTAGAGGTCCTAAATGGAAGAGGATGCGCGATGGCGTTTTGAATAGGTGGAAGAAGTCAGGCTCGTTTCTGGAGAAGATAATGATGTTTGGGGGCATGATTAGTTTAAATGTTAATGAGGTGATCAAGCTAATTGAATGATTAGTTAATTAGTTTATTTATTTTAATTTTCTTATAAACTTGTAATGCTTATATCTTGTTCGTACGAGGTAGGATCGAGATGAATCAAGTTGCATTTGGTTCGTATTCGTAAACCCTATGTGTACGAGTTGGATTAGAGTGCATTGGAGCTATCTGTTTTTTTTTACATAATTTCAAACTCCCATATGGAATTATATAAATCGCGCGAAATCGTCGAATTGGAACGACTGATGAGTTAGCTCTCACACTTTATGATATACTATATTATCATGTCGTATAAGATAAATATCTATTCTTGAATAGATATTTATTAGTATGACATGTTTGTTTGGTTGGTTGGTTGGTTTGTTGATTTACTGCTTTATTGGTTGTGACGGCCCTCCACGCACCGGTCGACATTTCCTTGAAATGCACTGTACTGATGTACAACCAGCACGGGCGGTCATCAAAGAATATAAAAGAAAGAAATTTGAACTAACAAGGAACCTGCCTAATGTCTCAAGCGCATGGGATAAAATATAATAATAACATAACTTTGACATAAAACAGGCGAGACAGTGCATAAGCTAAAAACTAAACCATCATAGCAGCGGAAATCCAAAATACAACTTATCATCCAAACCAACATTATCACAATTTTGAAATACTATCTCTAAAGCAAAAGAAAGAGGTACACTACTGATGCCCAAAATATTGACTAGCAACAACACATGGAGAATATATATATATATATATATATATATATATATATCATACATGGGAGCCTCCTGCTCATCTCCGGTACAGCTACTTGTGCATAATCACCTGACCTGCCTCTAGTATGCCCGTTTAAGAGCACCCAGTGTAATAAGAAGAGACATAAAACTCTGGGTCAGACAAAAGTCAGGTATGAGCAATAAGCAGCAAAACAGAACAATAATAGGTATACATAACCATACCTGAACCTGCAACCAAAGAGTTAGCACAACAGGGTGTACAGTACTCTAAGGTGACACTAACACATGGTGTGAAAATAATAGGTGGGGTAAGCATGTCATGGTGATAACAAACATCAAACATAGCAATCATCCACACATCTCTCACTCAGTGCGTAAAGCATACGATATCCACCACTTAGATCACCCAATTCTTTGTTACGATCACTCTGCCCCATGTAGTCATGACGGCTCCACTGCACTGATCCGTAATCACTAATATTTTGCCATGTCAACTCTGCCCCATGGAGTCATGAAAACTCCACTGCACTGGCTCAGAGCCCTGCTAAGATCACTTTGCCCCATGGAATCATAACGACTCCACTGCACTGATCCATTGCCACTAACCTATCTCTCAGTGGTGAGTCAAAGCTATAGACATTGATAACCCCTTTGCACACGTCCCGCAGTAAATTCCAATTCATGAAGTTAACTTGTTGGTTCCCATCTGTATCCTGAGTTCTACTTCCCATTTGGACTACCTTTGCATCTCGGGTTTTGGTTTCCTCCAGATCGGTTCAGTCCTTCTCTTTGCTTAACCTCAGTTTGGTAACCTTCTTGAAGCAGCTCGGTTCGGCTATGCCACATCCATATACTCCACTTCGGTTCGAGAGACGCGGTTCGCTTTGAGTATGGTGCTCCGGTTCGTGATCCACCTTGGCCATCGGTTCGTGAGCTAATGAAGTGGATCGGGTCGTGAGCTCGGGTTGGTTCGGAGCTCTTGGTTCTTGGTGCACGGCTTGTGAGACACCAGCTCAGCTCGTGGGACGTCATCCAGCTTGGTTCGTGAGCCCCCATCCTAGACGGATCATGGTGTATAATTCAGTGCTTCCCCAGGTGAGCGGGTCGGGTCGTGGAATGCTCCACGAGCAGGTCGGTTCGTCCTCCACCGATCCGATCCGGTTCGGGTTAAAATCCTGCACTATTTCCTATAACTGTATATGCCACACGACGGCGTTTTCCACAATTCTAGTTGTTCTAAGCAATCATAAATCATACCAAACAGTCATAGCAACTTGTAACATCAACCATAAACACCAAAATGATAAATAAGCATGCCAAAATGGATCAAACATACACAAACCCATATTTTCCCCTTAATCATGCTTAACCATAACTAATGGTAGGATTAGCAAAACCTATCCAAATAACCAAAATTTCTAACAGAAGCTTAAAATAATATTTAGGAATTTCTAAACATTTTTCTAGAATTTAATCATGTATAATTTCAGTAGTTAACACTAATCACCCTTAATTAGCTGTAATTAGTGGAAAAACAATGCAGATCACTCACCTTAGCTAAAATACAAACTCAGATCTAAAATGATTCTTTAAGTGGAAAAATTCCAATGCACACAGCAGCCTTTGCCTCTAATTTGATGTTGATTAGACTTGGTTTTATGCTAATTAGCTTAATCTTCAATTAGAAAGTGATTTGGAGGTGTTTTAGAAAGTGAAGGCTATGGCTAGGGTTCAAGAGATGTAAGTGGCAGCTAGAAAATTGATTAGAAATGATTTCCCAAACCCTATCAGCCTCCACATAACCCTAATCCCAAAATGGGTTATAGATATAGTTGTTAATCACTCTAATTAGGCTCGGTTAGGCTGTTTTTCACCGTCCAAACCTTATTTCAGCCATATCTCCCAAACGATAAGTCCTTTTGATCCATGTGACCACTCTACGGAAATGTAAACCATCATCCGAATCCAATGGAAGTTGTTTTATATCAAAACTCCTTACCAATCAAAAGTTACAGGAGAAACAAGATTCGCTAGGGGCAAAATGGTCATTTAAAAATCGACAAAAATCGTGAACATTGGAAATGATCCTAATAGTCGTTCCCCAAAGTTACACGACTATAAGACCTCATATGAAAAAGAAATAAATATTCTACGATCCTTCGATACGTAGATTGCGGGTCGTTACACTCGGCCCCTTAAGAAATTTCACCCCTGAAATTCCTTAACCAAAAACATACAAAGGTGTTCCGCATGCCTATCAGTCATTCACAAACAATCAAACATACACAACAAGCACAACAAGCCTACCCTAGCATGCGGTTTACTAACAAGGGAATAAACTATCACTATTAAAATCTTACCAGGCAAAGAGTTCTAGATGTTATTTTCTTATGCTCTCCTCTATTTCCCAAGTACAGCCATTCTCATTCTCGCCCCCGCAGAACCTTGTCCGGTTTCACCGCCTTCCTTCGAAGTTGCCTCATATCGCTCTTGACAATACGAATCGTCTTGCGATTCCCAACCGCCTCGGGTTCTACTTCGATGTCATCCAACTGATCCGGTGAAATAGTCATATTGGGATCGTACACGAATTTCCTTGACTGGGAAACATGAAAAACGTTGTGAACCCCTGCCATCGTGTCAGGTAATCCAACTTTATATGCCAAATTCCCAACTTGCTCAAGAATTGGGAATGGACCAACAAATCTTGGTGCTAACTTGCCTCTCCTGCCAAATCGAATTATGCTCTTTAACGGAGAAATCTTCACAAACACCAAGTCGCCAACAGAGAATTTTAAATCTCTTCTCCTCTTATCAGCATAACTTTTCTGCCTATCTTGGGTAGCCTTCATTCGATGTTGGATAACCTTAATCTTATTTGAAGTTTCTCTTATTACATCTGGCCCAAGTACGAATTTCTCACCGATTTCCAACCAACATGATGGTGAGTTGCACAGTCTTCCATACAAAGCCTCAAATGGAGCCATACCAATACTGGATTGATAACTATTATTAAACGTGAACTCCACTAGATGTAAATGATCATCCCATGATCCTCCAAAGTCCAATATGCAAGATCTCAAGAGATCCTCCAACATATGATTCATCCTCTCTGTTTGACCGTCGGTTTGAGGATGGTACGCGGTACTGAGATGTAATTCTGATCCTAAAGCCTCTTGTAAGCTCTTCCAAACCCACTAGTAAACAACGGATCTCGGTCACTCACAATGCTTTTGGGTATTCCATGAAATCTTACTACCCATTTCATATAGAGTTCTGCTAACTTAGCTGCTGTTCTATTCGACTTGACGGGTATAACCTTGCACTCTTGACCCATCGGTCTACAATCGCCCAGATGTTATCATGGCCTGATCTAGTCCTTGGTAACCCATCAATGAAATCAGTTGAGACTTGTTCCCATTTCCATTTTGGAATTCTAATGGTTGCAACTAACCACTAGGTTTCTTTTGCTCAGCTTTAACTAGCTAGCAGTTCATGCATTTGGATATAAACTTCCCAATGTCTTTTTTTGTCCCTTCACAGTAGTAGGTCTGCTTCATGTCTCGATACATTTTATACCCACTGGGATGTATAGTCAGTTTTGAGTGATGACATTCTCTAAGCACTTCATCTCTCATTCCATTGGCATTGGGTACAACCAGTCTCCCATTCTCTCTAAGCCATCCATCTCGATCAAGCCCATACTTGTTCATCTCCTTGTTGATTCCATTTCTAACTTGGAGATGATTTCTAATAGATTAGGATTGTCCCTCTGACTGGAACCAATCTGCTCAATCAATGTGGGTCTGACCGTCAAACTTGCTAACATCTCTGGATCCAGTTCGCACTTTGGTCTGAAATAGTACCCTACGATATACTCCAGTTGCTTCCACTCAAGAAATATAACCCCTAAACTGGCATGTCTCCTACTTAATGCATCAGCTACCGCATTGCCCTTTCCTAGTGTATATGTGATATCTAAATCATAGGAAACCAAGAATTCTAACCATCTTTGCTGTCGGAGATTTAGATCCTTCTGAGAGAAGAGATACTTTAATGATTTATAATCGGTAAACAACTCGAATATTTCTCCCAAGAGATAATGTCTCCACATCTTCAACGCGAACATGATCGCTGCCAATTCCAAATCGTGGGTAGGGTATCTTTTCTCATGCGGTTTCAGTTGCCGACTTGCACAAGCTACAACCCTACCTTCTTGCATCAATACAGCACCTAGTCTGGTACCACATGCATCCGTGTATACTGTCATCTCTTCATTCCCTTTAGGAATGACTAACACTGGTCACATGCCAACTTTTCCTTTCGGCTCTTGAATGCGTTTACGCACCTATCATCCCAAACGAAAGCTTGATTCTTCTTGATCAACTGAGTTAACGGTGCCTCTATCTTGGAGAAGCCTTGGATAAACTTACGATAATATCCAGCTAATCCCAAGAAACTTCGTACATGTTTTGCTTCCTTGGGCGTAGACCAATCTTGTACCGTAGCCACCTTCGCAGGATCCACGACAATACCATTCTCTGAAACAACATGGCCCAAGAATCTCACTTCCCTCCTCCAGAAGTGGCACTTAGAAAAATTTTCTTTCAATTGGTGTTTTCTCAACACCTCCATCACTACTCACAAATGTTCCTTGTGTTCTTCCTCTGTCCTCGAATAAACAAGTATATCGTCCACGAACACAAGAACAAACTTATTCAGTTGATCCCTGAGTACCTTATTCATAAGATCCACAAAATATGCTGGTGCATTGGTCAACCCGAATGGCATGACCAACCACTCGTACAACCCATATGGCGTCCGAAATGTCGTTTTAGGAATACTCTCAACGGCTACTCAGAGCTGATGAAATCCTATTGCGAGGTCCAACTAGGAGAACACTCTTGCTCCTTCTAGTTGGTCGAACAAATCATCTATCCTCGGAAGAGGATACTTATTCTTCCTAGTCACTTTATTCAACTCGCAATAGTCCACACATAAACGAGGAGAACCAACTGCCTTGGTATCAAATACAACTAGTGCTCCCCACTTGGAGATACTTTCTCTGGTAAATCCCTTCCACAAAAGATCGCTTACTTGCACCCCAAGCTCTCTCTGCTCCCTTGGTGCCATACGATGAAGTGGCATCACTATAGTTCTGGCATCTTTCACTAAATCAATACGGAACTCAATCTCTCGATGTGGTGGAAGTCTGGTCACTTCCACGAAGATGTCCGGATACTGGCCAGCAATGGGAACACCTGATAACATGTCCTACGGGATGTCGAGGGAATTTAGAAAACTAGTCATCACCTCATCACTAGGTAGGCCACAAAACACTACCCTCCACCCATCATCCGCCCTAATTGTCACCGAAAATCAATCACAGTCTACCATCACCGCATATCTTTGGAGTCAATTGACTCCCTAAATAATGCCAAACCCAATTAAACCCAAAACAAAGCAATCACAGGCAAACATACATCCATGAGTCGATAAGACTACATTACGACAAATCATACTAAGGCTAGTCGAACCACCAACGGGTTCATCTCCGCTAAAGGTCTATCGACTATCTCGGGTTCCAATCCCAAACTATCTACCAAGTCACTAGATATGAAGGAACGGGAAGCGCCGGTATCAAACAGTACTCGAACAGGAACATCATAAACAGAAAGCATACCTCGAATGATGACATTCTTTCCTTTCTCCACAACAGTTGTGGCATTCTATGAAGAAGGAGCAACACTAATAGCATATGCTTTCACAATCTGCTTCTCTTTACGGGGTTGCGGACATTTATCCTTGTGATGTCCCACTTAGTCGCAATTGAAGCACTTCCTGTCCGTTGGCTTTGCTCCACATTCTTTGGCATAGTGGCCCTTTTTGCCATAGCTAAAGCACTCAATATACTTCTTAGCTTTCTTTTTCTGACCATCCTTGGTCTGACTCTGCTTCCTTTTATTCTGAGAATTATTCTTGCCTCCACCGCTTGCCTGCGGCTTTGGCCCCTCTATAGATGCAACAGAGACTTCAGTCTTGGGCTTAGGATAAAGGCTCTCTAATCTCAATGATTTCCCAACAATTGATTCAAAAGTCTCATCAATATGGTTTATAAGTGTTTCCCCCAAGTACTGATCTAAGCCTGTTATGAACTTCTCATTCTTCTTCTCGGGAGTGTCAGTAAGAGATAGACCATATTTCGATAATGTATCGAACTCAGTAATATACTCCAAGACTGCCCTACTATTCTGCTTAAGCTCTAAGAACTTCCTAAACAATTCTGATTTCTGGGAAGCTGGGATAAACTTGTCACTGAAGCGAGCTTTAAATTGATTCCATGTAACTTGATCCTAAGGAGTGGCTTCCTTAATAGCATTCCACCAATTCATAGCTGTCCTTGCAGCTGACGGGATGCTAGTTCCCTCTTCATTGCATCTTCGATTCCCAGATCCTCAAAGATACATTCACAACTATCAAGCTAATCCTGAACTTTTGTAGCTGATTCCGTTCCGTGGAACGGCTTCCCACCAAGACTAGTGTAGGCCTTATAGAGCTAGACGAAATCGGCCCTAGGCGCCTGCACCGCTGCACCATCACCATTTGCAGCATTATGAGCTGCCCTCTGAACATCCCTAAGCATCTCTCTCTTGAAATTAGTGAACATCGTCCTCATATCTGGAGCATTCCTGTTA
Organism: Allium sativum; assembly: GCA_030737875.1. NCBI lineage: Eukaryota > Viridiplantae > Streptophyta > Magnoliopsida > Asparagales > Amaryllidaceae > Allium > Allium sativum. The sequence continues at coordinate 361,778,421 of CM060909.1, forward strand.
TTGGCTCCTAAACCAGTATTCCTCGTATATCGGCTCATCGTTCAATCTGTAAGGAGAAAATGATTAACCATCTCTTCAGTGGTGCCAGTGTAGTGTGACTCCATCCTTAGATATACTAATAGTATGTATATATATAACACTTTTGAAAACCCAAAATATGACAAATACACACTCTCATATACGTACTATCTTTCACTGGTGTTTTTCTCTAGGTTAACTATGCAACCTGGCTCTGATACCAAGTGTGACGGCCCGCCCCCCACCGGCGGACATTTCCCTGAAATGCGCTGCACTAATGTCCAACCAGCACGGGACGATCGCCAAAGAAAGGAATTTGAACTAACAAGGAACCTGTAGAATGTCTCACAACGCATGGGATAAAATATAATAATAATATAACTTTGACATAAAATAGGAGAGACAACGCATAAGCTGAAAACTAAACCATCATAGCAGCGGAAATCCAAAATACAGCTTATCATCCAAACCAACATTATTACAATTTTGAAATACTATCTCTAAAGAAAAAGAAAGAGGTACACTACTAATGACCAAAACAGTGACCAGCAACAACAAGGGAGAATATATATATATATATCATACGTAGGAGCCTCCTACTCGTCTCTGGTACAGCTACTCGTGCATAATCACCTGACCTGTCTCTATTCTGCCCGTTTAAGAGCACCCAGAGTAATAAGAAGAGACATAAAACTCTGGTAAGACAAAAGTCTGGTATGAGTACTAAGCAGCAAAACAGAAAAATAACAGGTATACATAACCATACCTGAACCTGGACCTGCAACCAAAGAGTAAGTACAACAGGATGTACAGTACTCTAAGGTGACACTAACACATGGTGTGAAAATAATGGGGAGGGGGTAAGCATGTCATGGTGATAACAAATATCAAACATAGCAATCATCCTCACATCTCTCGCTCAGTGCATAAAGCATACGATATCCACCACTTTGATCACCCAATTCTTTGTTACGATCACTCTGCCCCATGGAGTCATGATGGCTCCATTGCACTGATATGTAACCACTAATACTTTGCTATGTCCACTCTGTCTCATAGAGTCATGACAACTCCATTGCACTGGCTCATAGACCTGCTACGATCACTTTGCCCATGGAGTCATAACGACCCCACTGCACTGATCCATAGCCACTAATCCGTCTCTCGGTGGTGAGTCAAAGCTATAGACACCGATAACCCCTTTGCACACATCCCGCAACAAAGTCCAATTCATGAAGTTAAATCGTTGGTTCCTATCTAGATCCTGAGTTCTACTTCCCATTTGGACTACCTTTGCATCTCAGGCTTTGGTTTCCTCCGGATCGGTTCAGTCCTTCTCTTGCTTAACCTCAGTTTGGTAACCTTCTTGAAGCAGCTCGGTTCGGCTATGCAACATCAAAATGCTCCGGTTCAGTTCGAGTGATGCAGTTCGGTTTGGGTATGGTGCTCCAGTTCGTAATCTCCTTTGGCAATCAGTTTGTGAGCTCCAGAAGAAGTTCGGGTCGTGAGCTCGGGTCGGTTCGGAGCTCTTGGTTCTTGGTGCACGGCTTGTGAGACACCAGCTCAGCTCGTGGGAGGTCATCCGGGTCGGTTCTTGAGCCCCCATCCTAGATGGATTGTGGTGTACGGTTCGGTGCTTCTCCAGGTAAGCGGGTCGGGTTGTGGAATGCTCCACGAGTGGGTCAGTTCGTCCCCCACCGATACGACCTGGTTCTGGTCAAAATCCTGCAACATTTCTGCAACTTTTCCAACAACTGTTTACGCCACACGATGGCATTTTCGACCATTCTAACTATTCTAAGCAATCAAAAATCATACCAAACAGTCATAGCAACATAAAACATCAACCATAAACACCAAAATGATAAATAACCATGTCAAAATGGATCAAACATACCCAAAACCCCATATTTTCCCCTTAATCATACTTAACCATAACTAATGGTAGGATTAGCAAAACATATCCAAATTAACCCAAATTTCTAACAGTGGCTTAAAATAATATTTAAGAATTTCTGAACATTTTTCCAGAATTTAATCATGTATAATTTTGTTAATTAACACTAATCACCCTTAATTAGCCGTAATTAGTGGAAAAACAATGTAAATCACTCACCTTAGCCAAAATATATACTCAAATTTGAAATGATTCTTTAAATGGCACGAATTCTAATGCACACAGCAGCCTTTGCCTCTAATTTGATGTTGATTAGACCTTGTTTGATGCTAATTAGCTTAATCTTCAATTAGAAAGTGATTAGGAGGTGTTTTAGAAAGTGGAAGCCATGGCTAGGGTTCAAGAGATGTAAGTGGCGGCTAGAAAACTGATTAGAAATGATTTCCCAAACCCTATCAGCCTCCCCATAACCCTAATCCCGAAATGAGTTATGGGCATAGCTGTTAATCACTCTAATTAGGCCCGGTTAAACTGTTTTTCACCTTCCAAACCTTATTTCAGCCATATCTCCCACACGGTAAGTCTGTTTGATAAACGTGACCTCTACGGAAAGGTAAACCATCATTTGAATCCAATGGATGTGATTTCAGGTCAAAACTCCTTACAATCGTAAGTTATAGGCGAAAGATTCGCTAGGGGCAAAATTGACATTTAAAAATCGGCAAAAATCATGAACAATGGAAATGACCCCAGTAGTCGTTCCCCAAAGTTACACGACTATACGACCTCATATGAAAAATAAATAAATATTCTACGATCCTTCGATACGTAGAATGCGGGTCCTTACATTGGTGGTTGTCGATGTATATATATATTCCCATTTATGAATGGATGACCATAGACATTACATTCTTTAAAGAAAAAGATTTATCTTAAATGAATTAGATTATATCATCTGTTCTATATTCACATAAATAACCATTTTGTTGCCGAGAATATATGGAAAAAAAGAAGAGTGTTGGTTGCGAATTAGGTCGCAACAGAACACTCCAAAATATACACGTCTATTTGTTGTTATTATTGAATTAATAATTCCTTTGATTATTCGTATTTGTTACCATTCATCTATTCGTTTATATTTATAATTTTCTGGCAATTGTTTATTATGTTTGTTTATCGTCCAAATTTACTTATGTGTGTTCCCAAACTGATTATATGTCTATGATTGAAATATATTAAACATTTTGTTTAATATAAGTTTGTTTTTTCAAAGAATCAATATTTGAATAAAGTTATCATTTTAGTTAATGATAAATTATAAATTTATTTATTATTCTAGTTGATAATATAATGAGATTCAATTTTCTATTTGAACAAGTGACAATTGAGTCCGATTTTGCACATAATTCACAAACTGAAATTTGATTATTCGTTCTAATAAATGATAATTAAATTTAGTTGTAAAACTTTAATTTAATTAATTAATTTAAATTATTGATCAATTGAAATTTGATGATTCTTTTAAATAAATGACTCCTTAGCTCCAACATCTTATTTTATCTAATGGGACTTGGTTGATTTTTCTGTTTCCGTTAGCTTGTTTCTAAAATGAAATTTAATTGATTTAACGAAATGAGTAAATCTAAATTAATCGTTCGAGTAAAAAGGATTAAAAAATAAATTAACTAAATTATAAAAAGGATTTAAACCTTAAGTTAATTAAGTTTATAATTGTTCTTGTGAAACTGATTTATTGATTATAAATGTGATTAGCTATCCTTTCGGGATAATTAATGTTGTTCTCAATTTATAATCAAATTTTGTAGTTGGTTTAATTTCCTTTAAGAATATTAATATGTTTTTTTAGTAAAACGAAAGAGTTTAGTGAATTATCTTACAGGATAATTAATTTTTGCTCTTAGTTTATTACATTATTTAGATTTGATTTATTTTTATTTTTGGACAAATAATACCGTTTAGATCATATAAACGATAGTTTTAAATAAGAATGTCCTTTCTAAATAGAAATGGTTTGAAATTTAACCTAAGTGTAAAGTGTGTTTGGTTTTATCTAATTCAATGTTTTGATTTAACATTGGATTTGACTTTTCTTTTTAAATATTCTTAGAATAATAATTATCGCTTTAAAACAAATAGAGAATTTTGTTAAAAGTGTTTTCTTTTGAATATCTAAATGTGAAAACCAAGAATATGTTCGAGTTTTGAAATTTAAAGGTTTTTGATACGAATATGGAAAGAAATCCATAAATGATATCACTTATATGGAAAATATTTAGTTGTACTTTTATCATTAGAGGTCAAAGTATTAAAAGTTTCCCCTATCTCGAAGTTTGAAAACATTGTCCGGACGATGCCTAGGAGTAACGCTATCTCAACTTGTTCGACTATATTTTTAACCAGGAGATGGTATAAGTTTGGATTCGGCGAATAGTGGTAACAGAATGAGATGTAGTTTCCTTTACAATCATTTTAAATATTCCTGATAGTTGTATTAACAGCTATTGGTTCATCTTTCTTGAGTTGTATCGTCAAATCAAAACGTTTTGTTGTTCTTTGAGCACCGTATTCTTTATCGACTATAGCTGAACCAAAATAAAGAATGGAAGTCAAACTATGTAGGGTTTCTCCCATTAAGGTATTATCACATCTACTCTAGATCAGATTCGGTTGTGTTTATGCATAGACATGAAATATTCGGCTTTCCGGATTTTGTATAGGGTCTTGCTTGAACGTTTTCGAGAGCCATCAGATTTTTCAATATGTTAGAGGAATACTTTTAATCAGGGGAGAGCACTCTCTTAGTCATTATTTGTTTGGAGAACTTCTCATGTAATTCGTTTGAATTTATTTCCTATTTTAAATTCGCATTAGGAAGGTAAATCCTTTGTGATGTTTAATTACTAGAATCCATGGTGAGATTGGATGCTATTGTAAGGTGCCTGATCCGTGGTAAGTGGTGCAGCCCAATTATTTCGGAAAAAATGTATCTTTTTACACGTTCGATCTGAATGTCTGGATTATTTTCTTTGTTTCCATCGAGAAGTGTCATGTGCTCTTCTCAATGGGGTGAGACGACCCGATTTCCCGTTCTCACGGAAACAAGGTTATCTTTGGAATATAACACAGAAACAGATAATAGCAGAACAGAATTAAATAAATACACCAGAATATGAACAACAAAATATACTGGATAAAAGTAATCATCAGAGTTACACAGTATACAGGATCTTACTTAGTACAAATACAGTTCAGCTATACATAAATGTCTACAGCGGAAATAAACAAAATATGTACAATAGGAGCTGAACAGCATAAAAAAGAAATAAATGATAGAATCCATCTTCAGCTCCAGCTATCCAGAAAGAACCAGCTAAACCTGAAAACAAGGCTGTCCGTGGAAAAAGGGGCACCCGAGTTTGAGAGTGAAACAAACTACGAGTCAGTCATGGGACTGGTATGAGAAATCTACTCAACACATATATTTTGGCTAATCACAGGACCACGCCACTTTCGTGGAACGGGTTTACTCCATTGGATTGCCAGTGCTTTAAAACAAATCTTTCTTTTAAACATCGCTATGCTTTTTATAAAAATGAAGCCGTTATAAGACTCAGTTCCCATCACACAATGCAACGCAAACCGGAGGATAGAGTTTTTACCTTATAACGGCCAAATATGCTTGATACGAATAAAACAAAGGCATTTGATATTATTGCTAGTGTTTATATGTTTTGAAAACAATTTCAAATCATAACTATCAATCATAGACGGCATTAATGCCCCATACCACTATGTCGCCATATATAGGTATACAATCAAAACCGCACGATGTCGTACTTGGAAATTGGATTTCCGTCATGAACCAAGGCAAAAGATAGTCCTTACCGAATTCGAGACTGCCTAGCCCGAGTCTCAGGCAAGCGCGCAGGCAAGCCTTGGAGCGACAGGGCCGGTCCACCGACGTGGATTATTATACCTGAGCACTACGTTTCGCCGCCCTTTGGGGCTTAAGCGAGCCAACGAATGACTCCATCGGACCCGGATCGTCCGATCTAACCGAGGCGCCTCGCAACAGCAACAACCACATAAGTCAAACTCGTCAGGGCGTGTAAAACCACTGACGCCACTTTTAGCTAGGAGGAAACGTAGGCCCTCCCTGAGGTCCTTCTCCCGTTTTAGGTTCATACCGGGGTGTGAGGCTCGCGAATTCACGCTATACACAAAGCTACGCCACATAGGCGGTGCTTTGATCATCACCACAAGACTTTGCTTTTCAACAGAAGCCCTGATCACTGCATCTTAGCATGCCACACATTATAAATCCTATGTCAGACACACAGTCCATTTACAAGTCCGTTCTGGGTCTGAACGAAACCGGAGGCACTAAATACCTCGCAAACCCTTCGATCAACACGTACGCCTGAACGATCACCACTCATTATCCATATTTCGGGATGCCTCCCAATCAGGACCTCGGTTACCATCCAAACGAGGTGAAGATCTCCGGTCTTCGACCATCGTCTTCATCTTCGACTTTCAATCGTCGGTCAATTATTCGAAATGAGAATTAACTCGGCCTTTTCAAATAATTCACGTATATTTAGAATTTCAAATCGATTTATTTCAATGGTTAAATTATTCGACAACACCAATTTTGTTCTTTAATGTAATTTTCACACCAAATACATTCAACCATCAAATATCACATAAATCAAGCAAATTCAGTTTATTTCCATCCCATATCGCTTATGATATTTTATAACTATTTATCGCTATTTTTATTTATTTTAAAATAGCCATTTTATTCAAAACAACGCTTCGGGCCATAAGGCGGCCGTAGCGCTGTTTTTCTTCAGATTTGATTTACACATATCTGAAAATCTAACCGTTGGATCTTCACAAAATTTACATCATTAGAAAGGTCTTTTCAAAACGAACCCAACGGTTCCAGTTTCGGGAAATTCCGACGGTCGGATCTCCCGGTACAATCGTTTGAAATTTCGATTTCAAAATACGAACTGCAGCGTCGTTATTCGATTAAATATATAATTATATTTATATATATATAAATATAATCGCTTCTGGCGCTGTTTTTCTTCAGATTTGAATTAAACATTCCAGACAATCCAACCGTTGGATTTTTTCAAGGTTGGTGCCGTTGGAAAGATTATTCCAAGGCGAACCCGACGGTTGAGGTTTCGGGAAAATCCAATGGTCGGATTTCCCGTACTAGTCGTTTGAAATCACGGTTTCAAAATACGAACTGCACGGCCTCGTTTCGTTTTAATTTTATTTATATTTATATATTTATATAAATGTAGTTCATTCAACAATTTCAGTATCGTTTTCACTTCAAAAAAATTTCTAACGCCTTAAATTTTGGAAAAATTTCGCCATAACCTCCCCTGCACCGGGAGCATCGGGAAATCGCAAATAGCGTCCCGGTCCTTCTAATCTCAAAAAGAAAAAGAAAAAGCCAACAGGCTCAAAATCATCACCCAAACAAATCAGTAAATGTGTACCTATTTGTCGGGCACAAAATTTTATTCCTCTTCTCTAGCCCCTTTGCTATAACCTGTTCAATGAATATACATGTACATATATATACAGTTCTTATCATTTATCATTTTCTATTTAACTTCTTATTTGATTTCTATTTGGTTTAAAAACACCATTCATTCTAATGTTACATAAATAGGTGCAAATCATTTCATTAGCTAATTAATGAATATTTCAACTCATATGTTTATTTTGAACAAGTGGCTATTTTTAACACTTCACATTTCAACGATTTCTGCATACAATAAAAATGTGATTTTTATTATCGAACCATTTATTTCAAAATATGAATACCATTCAACACATGAATTTCTAAACAACGAATGAATATCAATTCAACACATGAATGTTTTCTATGGTTTTTATATATAGATAAAAATGTGATTTTTATTATCGAACAATTTATTTCAAAATATGAATACCATTCAACACATGAATTTCTAAACAACGAATGAATATCAATTCAACACATGAATGTTTTCTATGGTTTTTATATATAGATAAAAATGTGATTTTTATTATCGAACAATTTATTTCAAAATATGAATACCATTCAACACATGAATTTCTAATCAACGAATGAATATCAATTCAACACATGAATGTTTTCTATGGTTTTTATATATAGATAAAAATGTGATTTTTATTATCGAACAATTTATTTCAAAATATGAATACCATTCAACACATGAATTTCTAAACAACGAATGAATATCAATTCAACACATGAATGTTTTCTATGGTTTTTATATATAGATAAAAATGTGATTTTTATTATCGAACAATTTATTTCAAAATATGAATACCATTCAACACATGAATTTCTAAACAACGAATGAATATCAATTCAACACATGAATGTTTTCTATGGTTTTTATATATAGATAAAAATGTGATTTTTATTATCGAACAATTTATTTCAAAATATGAATACCATTCAACACATGAATTTCTAAACAACGAATGAATATCAATTCAACACATGAATGTTTTCTATGGTTTTTATATATAGATAAAAATGTGATTTTTATTATGGAACAATTTATTTCAAAATATGAATACCATTCAACACATGAATTTCTAAACAACGAATGAATATCAATTCAACACATGAATGTTTTCTATGGTTTTTATATATAGATAAAAATGTGATTTTTATTATCGAACAATTTATTTCAAAATATGAATACCATTCAACACATGAATTTCTAAACAACGAATGAATATCAATTCAACACATGAATGTTTTCTATGGTTTTTATATATAGATAAAAATGTGATTTTTATTATCGAACAATTTATTTCAAAATATGAATACCATTCAACACATGAATTTCTAATCAACGAATGAATATCAATTCAACACATGAATGTTTTCTATGGTTTTTATATATAGATAAAAATGTGATTTTTATTATCGAACAATTTATTTCAAAATATGAATACCATTCAACACATGAATTTCTAAACAACGAATGAATATCAATTCAACACATGAATGTTTTCTATTCAATGAATAAATATAGTTTACGCATATGAAAATAATTCAAACACACGAATATTATTCAAAATTTCGGCAGCATAACGGCAGGGTAGTTACACCGGCACCGTCCCTAGTACGGCTCCTCGCTCTACCTTAAAACCTCGCGGTTTTTGACAATGGGGATCATGCATCTAGTTCGCACGCAGGCGGCATGTATATATTTATTTCATTTCCACAAACTAATCCTATGTGGTTTCAACCAAATATTTTCCAATCACAAACGGGTATTTTTCAACCACAATCAACCAATATCAATCACAAACAATCCCAAACAACCATTCGCTATCAATCAATTTTCATAACAATTTCAACCAATAAATATCGTCCATGGTTTGTGGACGAGGGGGCGTATATATATATATTTATTTATATATTGCAATTTATATATAGCTATTCACTTTCATTTCACACATATATAATATATTTTTAAATCAGAAATCTCACCAGTAGCTATCCAACTGCACGACACTTCCTTGTATAAAATCTTCGCCTTTTGTCGCTTTCGCCCGTATTCTCTACATATGTAAAAATCGAATTTTTACGATGCTATTCAATATACAAAAATATGATTTTTACTTCGACTTTCAATAAAAAAAAAAATATGATTTTTACTTCGACTTTCAATAAATAAAAATATGATTTTTTACTTCGACTTTCAATAAATAAAAATATGATTTTTTACTTCGACTTTCAATAAATAAAAATATGATTTTTTACTTCGACTTTCAAAAAATAAAAATATGATTTTTTTACTTCGACTTTCAAAAAAATAAAAATATGATTTTTCTTTTTAAAGAAATCAGTTTCGAATACCTTTTAAAAATCAAAATCAGTTTTTACTCTTTTTATAAAATCAGTTTTTATTCTTAAACTAAATCAGTTTTTATTTCTTTAAACAAAATCAGTTTTAATACTTTAAACAAATCAGTTTTAATACTTTAAACAAATCAGTTTTAATACTTTAAACAAATCAGTTTTAATACTTTAAACAAATCAGTTTTAATACTTTAAACAAATCAGTTTTAATTATTTTTACAAATCAGTTTTACAGAATAAAAAAAAAAGAAAATAAAATAAATAAATAAAAATAGAAAATGCTCACCGATGTAGCTGCGAAAGGGGGGGGGGTTTCTGGTGGCGATCGGCGGTTCAGGGAGGTGCGGCGGCAGGGTTCGAGGGTGGCGGCTTGGGTCTGGTGGCGTCGCGATGGATTCGAGGTAAGGCGGTGGCTAGGGTTTCGAACGGGAGGCGATGGCGATGTCTGGAGGTGGCGGGGTCGAAGAGTTAGGGTTTTCCCTTTTTTTTTTTTTCGTTTTCTGATAACTGAAACGGGGGAGGGGGCAAGCAGGAGATATAGGAGGGAAAGTATATTTTTTTTCTTTTTATTTTTTTATTATTTAATTTCGCAAATAGGTTGACTTTTACATACGACCTCGAAACGAGGCCCACCGCCTGTCGCCCATAACGTTTTACCCCCATTCCGAACACAATGGGATATGTATCGCAAGCTGATTTGATCGTTATAATCAGTTTCCTTTTGAATTTTCATTTAGATCACTATATTGAATTTTAAACGTACATTTCAAATTACCGGGGTCACATACTAACTAGAAAAATTCCAAAAAAATATTTTCGACTTTCGTATTGACGATACGGTCCTAACAAAACTAGTTTCGTCGAATTCTGAGACCGTTTGAAAAATGGCCAATTTCCATTCGATTAAAATGAACAGAAACTGGTCAAACGCGTTTTCCTTTGCCACGCTCACATATTGATTCGAAAAATTATGAAATTTGAAACCTAGCAATAATTTGACATCACGGATCCAACAAAAGTGGTTTCGTCGAAATCCGAGGTCATTTGCAAAATGTCCATTTTTAAGGGCCTGAATTCCATAGCGACTATTCAGAATTTTCAACTGGACATACCTTTTGATTCCCGCTATCAAATTTCGATTGGTCAGATTCGTTAGAAAGATATTATCAATTAGATTCCATTATTTTTGGTTTCACTAAAATCCGGATTGTTTTGCACCCGGTATATTCAATTGAAGTTTGAAATCGAATTATCGAACTACCGCGCTATTTTCAATTCTATATATAATTATAATTAATTATATTCGTTTTCAATTGTCGATTTCAACTCAGTTTTCATCGCCATTATTTAAAATATTTATTTTAAATATTTAAAATCCATTATTTTAGCCAATTTAAAAATTTTAAATTGGTTCAGATTTTCTGGGTCGTTACAATCTCCCCCACTTAAAACTTTTCGTCCCCGAAAAGGAACAAAGTCGAAAGTGGTTTGATAAACCTACAATCACACAATACAACAACCAATCCAATTGTTTTTAACCTTTTTTAACTTTTCAAATATATATCTTTTATATATTCAAAAATTATATTTCTAAAACCAGACTATATATATATAATCACAAATACGTTATTTAAAAACATATTACCCTCGACTCGTTCTGGGGCACTTCTGACCCCATCTCTAACGAGTTGTTCTGATTCTGCTTTACTTATACTAGGATATTGCTGATCCTATCTGTATGGAGTCACCCGTCCTAGAACACTACTGGTTCTATTTCTGACGAGTTCGTTCAAATGTTATATTCCAGAACTAAGCTTAACCAAAGCTCTGATACCACGTTGAGACGACCCGATTTCCCGTTCTCACGGAAACAAGGTTATCTTTGGAATATAACACAGAAACAGATAATAGCAGAACAGAATTAAATAAATACACCAGAATATGAACAACAAAATATACTGGATAAAAGTAATCATCAGAGTTACACAGTATACAGGATCTTACTTAGTACAAATACAGTTCAGCTATACATAAATGTCTACAGCGGAAATAAACAAAATATGTACAATAGGAGCTGAACAGCATAAAAAAGAAATAAATGATACCATCTTCAGCTCCAGCTATCCAGAAAGAACCAGCTAAACCTGAAAACAAGGCTGCCCGTGGAAAAAGGGGCACCCGAGTTTGAGAGTGAAACAAACTACGAGTCAGTCATGGGACTGGTATGAGAAATCTACTCAACACATATATTTTGGCTAATCACAGGACCACGCCACTTTCGTGGAACGGGTTTACTCCATTGGATTGCCAGTGCTTTAAAACAAATCTTTCTTTTAAACATCGCTATGCTTTTTATAAAAATGAAGTCGTTATAAGACTCAGTTCCCATCACACAATGCAACGCAAACCGGAGGATAGAGTTTTTACCTTATAACGGCCAAATATGCTTGATACGAATAAAACAAAGGCATTTGATATTATTGCTAGTGTTTATATGTTTTGAAAACAATTTCAAATCATAACTATCAATCATAGACGACATTAATGCCTCATACCACTATGTCGCCATATATAGGTATACAATCAAAACCGCACGATGTCGTACTTGGAAATTGGATTTCCGTCATGAACCAAGGCAAAAGATAGTCCTTACCGAATTCGAGACTGCCTAGCCCGAGTCTCAGGCAAGCGCGCAGGCAAGCCTTGGAGCGACAGGGCCGGTCCACCGACGTGGATTATTATACCTGAGCACTACGTTTCGCCGCCCTTTGGGGCGTAAGCGAGCCAACGAATGACTCCATCGGACCCGGATCGTCCGATCTAACCGAGGCGCCTCGCAACAGCAACAACCACATAAGTCAAACTCGTCAGGGCGTGTAAAACCACTGACGCCACTTTTAGCTAGGAGGAAACGTAGGCCCTCCCTGAGGTCCTTCTCCCGTTTTAGGTTCATACCGGGGTGTGAGGCTCGCGAATTCACGTTATACACAAAGCTACGCCACATAGGCGGTGCTTTGATCATCACCACAAGACTTTGCTTTTCAACAGAAGCCCTGATCACTGCATCTTAGCATGCCACACATTATAAATCCTATGTCAGACACACAGTCCATTTACAAGTCCGTTCTGGGTCTGAACGAAACCGGAGGCACTAAATACCTCGCAAACCCTTCGATCAACACGTACGCCTGAACGATCACCACTCATTATCCATATTTCGGGATGCCTCCCAATCAGGACCTCGGTTACCATCCAAACGAGGTGAAGATCTCCGGTCTTCGACCATCGTCTTCATCTTCGACTTTCAATCGTCGGTCAATTATTCGAAATGAGAATTAACTCGGCCTTTTCAAATAATTCACGTATATTTAGAATTTCAAATCGATTTATTTCAATGGTTAAATTATTCGACAACACCAATTTTGTTCTTTAATGTAATTTTCACACCAAATACATTCAACCATCAAATATCACATAAATCAAGCAAATTCAGTTTATTTCCATCCCATATCGCTTATGATATTTTATAACTATTTATCGCTATTTTTATTTATTTTAAAATAGCCATTTTATTCAAAACGACGCTTCGGGCCATAAGGCGGCCGTAGCGCTGTTTTTCTTCAGATTTGATTTACACATATCTGAAAATCTAACCGTTGGATCTTCACAAAATTTACATCATTAGAAAGGTCTTTTCAAAACGAACCCAACGGTTCCAGTTTCGGGAAATTCCGACGGTCGGATCTCCCGGTACAATCGTTTGAAATTTCGATTTCAAAATACGAACTGCAGCGTCGTTATTCGATTAAATATATAATTATATTTATATATATATAAATATAATCGCTTCTGGCGCTGTTTTTCTTCAGATTTGAATTAAACATTCCAGACAATCCAACCGTTGGATTTTTTCAAGGTTGGTGCCGTTGGAAAGATTATTCCAAGGCGAACCCGACGGTTGAGGTTTCGGGAAAATCCAATGGTCGGATTTCCCGTACTAGTCGTTTGAAATCACGGTTTCAAAATACGAACTGCACGGCCTCGTTTCGTTTTAATTTTATTTATATTTATATATTTATATAAATGTAGTTCATTCAACAATTTCAGTATCGTTTTCACTTCAAAAATTTTTCTAACGCCTTAAATTTTGGAAAAATTTCGCCATAACCTCCCCTGCACCGGGAGCATCGGGAAATCGCAAAGAGCGTCCCGGTCCTTCTAATCTCAAAAAGAAAAAGAAAAAGCCAAGCGGCTAGCCAACAGGCTCAAAATCATCACCCAAACAAATCAGTAAATGTGTACCTATTTGTCGGGCACAAAATTTTATTCCTCTTCTCTAGCCCCTTTGCTATAACCTGTTCAATGAATATACATGTACATATATATACAGTTCTTATCATTTATCATTTTCTATTTAACTTCTTATTTGATTTCTATTTGGTTTAAAAACACCATTCATTCTAATGTTACATAAATAGGTGCAAATCATTTCATTAGCTAATTAATGAATATTTCAACTCATATGTTTATTTTGAACAAGTGGCTATTTTTAACACTTCACATTTCAACGATTTCTGCATACAATAAAAATGTGATTTTTATTATCGAACCATTTATTTCAAAATATGAATACCATTCAACACATGAATTTCTAAACAACGAATGAATATCAATTCAACACATGAATGTTTTCTATGGTTTTTATATATAGATAAAAATGTGATTTTTATTATTGAACAATTTATTTCAAAATATGAATACCATTCAACACATGAATTTCTAAACAACGAATGAATATCAATTCAACACATGAATGTTTTCTATGGTTTTTATATATAGATAAAAATGTGATTTTTATTATCGAACAATTTATTTCAAAATATGAATACCATTCAACACATGAATTTCTAATCAACGAATGAATATCAATTCAACACATGAATGTTTTCTATGGTTTTTATATATAGATAAAAATGTGATTTTTATTATCGAACAATTTATTTCAAAATATGAATACCATTCAACACATGAATTTCTAAACAACGAATGAATATCAATTCAACACATGAATGTTTTCTATGGTTTTTATATATAGATAAAAATGTGATTTTTATTATCGAACAATTTATTTCAAAATATGAATACCATTCAACACATGAATTTCTAAACAACGAATGAATATCAATTCAACACATGAATGTTTTCTATGGTTTTTATATATAGATAAAAATGTGATTTTTATTATCGAACAATTTATTTCAAAATATGAATACCATTCAACACATGAATTTCTAAACAACGAATGAATATCAATTCAACACATGAATGTTTTCTATGGTTTTTATATATAGATAAAAATGTGATTTTTATTATCGAACAATTTATTTCAAAATATGAATACCATTCAACACATGAATTTCTAAACAACGAATGAATATCAATTCAACACATGAATGTTTTCTATGGTTTTTATATATAGATAAAAATGTGATTTTTATTATCGAACAATTTATTTCAAAATATGAATACCATTCAACACATGAATTTCTAAACAACGAATGAATATCAATTCAACACATGAATGTTTTCTATGGTTTTTATATATAGATAAAAATGTGATTTTTATTATCGAACAATTTATTTCAAAATATGAATACCATTCAACACATGAATTTCTAATCAACGAATGAATATCAATTCAACACATGAATGTTTTCTATGGTTTTTATATATAGATAAAAATGTGATTTTTATTATCGAACAATTTATTTCAAAATATGAATACCATTCAACACATGAATTTCTAAACAACGAATGAATATCAATTCAACACATGAATGTTTTCTATGGTTTTTATATATAGATAAAAATGTGATTTTTATTATCGAACAATTTATTTCAAAATATGAATACCATTCAACACATGAATTTCTAATCAACGAATGAATATCAATTCAACACATGAATGTTTTCTATGGTTTTTATATATAGATAAAAATGTGATTTTTATTATCGAACAATTTATTTCAAAATATGAATACCATTCAACACATGAATTTCTAAACAACGAATGAATATCAATTCAACACATGAATGTTTTCTATTCAATGAATAAATATAGTTTACGCATATGAAAATAATTCAAACACACGAATATTATTCAAAATTTCGGCAGCATAACGGCAGGGTAGTTACACCGGCACCGTCCCTAGTACGGCTCCTCGCTCTACCTTAAAACCTCGCGGTTTTTGACAATGGGGATCATGCATCTAGTTCGCACGCAGGCGGCATGTATATATTTATTTCATTTCCACAAACTAATCCTATGTGGTTTCAACCAAATATTTTCCAATCACAAACGGGTATTTTTCAACCACAATCAACCAATATCAATCACAAACAATCCCAAACAACCATTCGCTATCAATCAATTTTCATAACAATTTCAACCAATAAATATCGTCCATGGTTTGTGGACGAGGGGGCGTATATATATATATATATATATTTATATATAGCAATTTATATATAGCTATTCACTTTCATTTCACACATATATAATATATTTTTAAATCAGAAATCTCACCAATAGCTATCCAACTGCACGACACTTCCTTGTATAAAATCTTCGCCTTTTGTCGCTTTCGCCCGTATTCTCTACATATGTAAAAATCGAATTTTTACGATGCTATTCAATATATAAAAATATGATTTTTACTTCGACTTTCAATAAAAAAAAATATGATTTTTACTTCGACTTTCAATAAATAAAAATATGATTTTTTACTTCGACTTTCAATAAATAAAAATATGATTTTTTACTTCGACTTTCAATAAATAAAAATATGATTTTTTACTTCGACTTTCAAAAAATAAAAATATGATTTTTTTACTTCGACTTTCAAAAAAATAAAAATATGATTTTTCTTTTTAAAGAAATCAGTTTCCAATACCTTTTAAAAATCAAAATCAGTTTTTACTCTTTTTATAAAATCAGTTTTTATTCTTAAACTAAATCAGTTTTTATTTCTTTAAACAAAATCAGTTTTAATACTTTAAACAAATCAGTTTTAATACTTTAAACAAATCAGTTTTAATACTTTAAACAAATCAGTTTTAATACTTTTTACAAATCAGTTTTACAGAATAAAAAAAAAGAAAATAAAATAAATAAATAAAAATAGAAAATGCTCACCGATGTAGCTGCGAAAGAGGGGGGGTTTCTGGTGGCGATCGGCGGTTCAGGGAGGTGCGGCGGCAGGGTTCGAGGGTGGCGGCTTGGGTCTGGTGGCGTCGCGATGGATTCGAGGTAAGGCGGTGGCTAGGGTTTCGAACGGGAGGCGATGGCGATGTCTGGAGGTGGCGGCGTCGATGAGTTAGGGTTTTCCCTTTTTTTTTGTTTATTTCGTTTTCTGATAACTGAAACGGGGGGGGGGGGGGCAAGCAGGAGA
This sequence comes from Allium sativum, assembly GCA_030737875.1. Classification (NCBI taxonomy): domain Eukaryota; kingdom Viridiplantae; phylum Streptophyta; class Magnoliopsida; order Asparagales; family Amaryllidaceae; genus Allium; species Allium sativum. Next base: position 361,795,726 of record CM060909.1, read on the forward strand.
TATAGGAGGGAAAGTATATTTTTTTCTTTTTATTTTTTTATTATTTAATTTCGCAAATAGGTTGACTTTTACATACGACCTCGAAACGAGGCCCACCGCCTGTCGCCCATAACGTTTTACCCCCATTCCGAACACAATGGGATACGTATCGCAAGCTGATTTGATCGTTATAATCAGTTTCCTTTTGAATTTTCATTTAAATCACTATATTGAATTTTAAACGTACATTTCAAATTACCGGGGTCACATACTAACTAGAAAAATTCCAGAAAAATATTTTCTAGTTTCGTATTGACGATACGGTCCAAACAAAACTAGTTTCGTCGAATTCTGAGACCGTTTGAAAAATGGCCAATTTCCATTCGATTAAAATCAACAAAAACTGGTCAAACGCGTTTTCCTTTGCCACGCTCACATATTGATTCGAAAAATTATGAAATTTGAAACCTAGCAATAATTTGACATCACGGATCCAACAAAAGTGGTTTCGTCGAAATCCGAGGTCATTTGCAAAATGTCCATTTTTAAGGGCCTGAATTCCATAGCGACTATTCAGAATTTTCAACTGGACATACCTTTTGATTCCCGCTATCAAATTTCGATTGGTCAGATTCGTTAGAAAGATATTATCAATTAGATTCCATTATTTTTGGTTTCACTAAAATCCGGATTGTTTTGCACCCGGTATATTCAATTGAAGTTTGAAATCGAATTATCGAACTACCGCGCTATTTTCAATTCTATATATAATTATAATTAATTATATTCGTTTTCAATTGTCGATTTCAACTCAGTTTTCATCGCCATTATTTAAAATATTTATTTTAAATATTTAAAATCCATTATTTTAGCCAATTTAAAAATTTTAAATTGGTTCAGATTTTCTGGGTCGTTACATGGGGTGTTGTTCTTTTATTGCTTTTATATTGGCAAATTTTGCATATGACACCCATTCCTTGTTGTTTCGATGATTTGGCTTTGTGTTGAAGCTTATTCATATATGTTGTTCTTATGAAGTAAAAATCCGTTCCACGATCAGTGGCATGGTCTAACAAAATTATTATATGTTTCCTGTTACATGAGTTTTTTTATGTTGGTATTCCAGATTGATACGTGTATTATTTCATTATAATGTTTGGGTTAGACCAAGCTTGTTTCCAGGTTATCTTCGGTTGGATGTGGAGCTCATGGAGTAGAGTTAGAAGTTTGCTTGTCGCAATTTTTTTTATTTTTCGCTATGTTTTATTTTACCTATTAGCATTTGTAAGTTCAAAATTTTATGATTGTCTAGCTGATAGGATTTGTATTAACTCTAATATGCATTGTATCTTGAAGTGACAGTTAGTTTGTCATTATTATTATTCTATATTGTCGTTTCTGCTGTGAGATTCTGTGTTTCTTCTGTTCTTTTTTTTCTTTTTCATTTTATCCTGACAATCTACGTTTTCGACGATTGGATGTTTGACATTAAAATACAATGGTCGTATTTAGTGTTGACTTTCAATAGTCAGGAAGGTGGGTCATTACAATATGTTTCTTTAATTATTTCAATGTTAAATTCTTTTGGCTCAATGCTGTAGTGGGATGCATGTTGTTTTTGATGGATCCATTGTCTTCGTGTTGGAAGAAACCATATAACAAATTATGTACACTTTAGCCTACAACAAAAAAAAACGTTTCATCCTAATTTTCAGATGACTACATTTTGAAATATCATGCCAAAAAAAACCAATCTTTACATAACTATGTTGAACTAAAGTACAAAGCATGGTGTTCTCATCTAAACTAAAACAAGTAAGCCAAATTTTCTATGTTGAACAATAATTTTGGGTCTTAAAGTTTTACTTATTTTCGAACAGTTTGTTACATATCAAATAAATAAATATATCCCTAACCCTAGCCATTGAATAATAATCGATGGTAAAAACTTTTGAATCTGGTAACACAACAAATCATAACCTAGTTTTAAAGTGATGCTAAATATTACCTAACTAGGGAACAATCCATATTTTTGGATTTGACATCAACGAACAAGATGGATACATTGTACCTATTGTTTTTCTAACAGAAAATGGAAGTAGAGATAAGGTGAAGAAATAAAAATGTAAGTGGGAAAATAAATTTATGTTATGCGTAGATAAGGGTAGAGTCAGTTGGAATTATTTATTTCTCTGCAATGTAGCTTTAGTAAGGACTAAAGGCTAGGGCTACAACCACCTTCACTTTCTTCTTTTCCAATTTATTTTTCTTCTGACCTTCTCCTCAACTCTTGCCTCGTTGTTTCACAATCACTCTCTTCATTTTATTAGTTTTTATTATTTAAGTTTCCCTTTTTTCTGTTAACGTTATTTAATTTTTCCAAACCTTCCCCTCTTATTTTATCCACTTCATGCTCTCTTCCTTAATTAGCTTCACCTCTGCGTCTCTCTTCCTTACATGCCTGAGTTCCCCATCCCTCTTTCATCACGATCCTCCTTCAGATCCACTTGTATAGGTCTCCTCTCTATTTGATTTCCCAGACATTTCCATGTGTGCCACCCTGTGACTTAGGGTAAATCCAATGGTTAGGAATTGTGCCATAATATTCAGAAAACCATCTCCAATTGTTTAATTCAGGGTTAATATTTAGCTGAATATTTAATTCCTCAGTGAGAATTATGAATTGAATCTGGGCGCCTATTTTGTAGGCGCCTAATGTTGGACGCTTACAAAATGGGCACCCAACTCTGGACACTTGTAAAATAGGCGCCTAAAACCTCCTTCCCCTACTCCTTCCTTCTATTAATTTATCCACTGATTACTAGAAACCGGCACATTTTCAACTTCCAACACAGACATTTTTTATACTCAAATATGTAGTAGAACGATTGCAAATCTTACCTTCAAATAATGTTTTAAATTATATAGTATTTACATTCCAAAAATATACTGATTAAAGAAGGACAAAAAAATAATGTTTAAATCAATACTTCAATTCGCAGAATAATTATATTTAAAAAAATACTAGTACAAATATCATAACACGTCGTACAACACTACATGAAAACAAATAATAAAGCAAACACAACTAATTAAAGAAGCGATCTCAATCAGGTACTACCTATTTCTATAAGAATTACAAATATGATCCATTAGATCTTGTTGAATTCTATAATAAATAGCCGCATTGAGATGCACTTCATGATTATCCACATAAACTGTGTAGTCTCCTTCAGATTGTAGTATATCACTATTACAGAATTATTTTGCAGTTATCTAGCTCCATCATATTTGTGATTAGGGTAATTCATATCCCTTATATCTTCAATAATCATGTTACGAAGAAAAATACAACAAGACATAATTACAGCCATTTTTTATCTGTTCCATAATCTACATGGATTACTCACTATTGCGAATATTTCTTGAAGGACTCCAAAAGCTCTTTCTATGTTATTTCTTTGTCCTTCTTGCATTGCATTGAATTTTTCCCACATTTTTGTCGTTAGATTTGTAAAAGTCTTTAAAATTGTGCTCCATTTAGGACAAATTCCATCTACTAAATAATATCATGATTATATATGTTTTTCCTAAGAGTAAAAGATAAAAGAGTTGATTCTCGTGCGCCAAATTAATGAACAAATGAGATCATTCAACAACATTTATGTCGTTATTAGAACCAAACATTCCAAAAATGCATGCCATATCGACAGATCATGAGATGTGATTACTTCAAGGATTATTGTTGGTCTTCCCTACTTACGATTGTATGCATAATGAAAAGGTTTAAGATATTTTTTTCCATTCTCAATGTATACAATCTAGGCTTCCAAACATTCCTGACCAACCTTTCATGCATTTCATGTAACCGAGTGACATCTGCTTTGTTTGGAGAACATAAATATTTGACACTATAAATGTCCATGATGAACTAACAGAAGTGCTCTAGATTTTCTAATGTTGTACCCTCCGTAGTATGTCATGGATCGTCTAGTTGTATTGAACAAGTTTGTAATGTTGATGCTTATATAAGAGTATTCGATCACATGTTGCTATACAAGTGGATATAATGTTTGATTTATGAATTGAATAAGACAAGGTTAAGTTGCGTTGAACAAGTTTGAAATACTGATGCTTATATAAGAGTATTCAGTCACATTATGTTGTACAAGTGGAGATAAAACATGGCAGTGTCTAGTCACACCAGACATTGCAGTCATGTTGTTTCATTTATCCAATAATTCGTAACTAGTAGAAGTAGGGAAAAGCGTCATAGTCTCTAGTCAGATGAGACACTATAGCCATGTTGTTCCGCTCATCCAATAATTCGTAACCAATTTGAGTAGGGACAAGGCATGATAGTGTTTGGTCACATCAGATATTGTAGCCATGTTGTTTTATTTTGTGTGGTATATGTACCATCAATTCAAAAACAAAATTGATTAAATTTAATACTTTTGTTTGACTTATATGAATAATTAAATTTAATTAAGTTGTGTTTGTCGCATAGCGGCAGCTTGTAATTTTCTAGTTTGATGTTTAAATTGATATTTAAGATCCAAAACAAATCGAAATTCTTTAAAACAAAAGTTTTCGAGAACTATTGGACTATACCTTTTCAAACGAAATTTGATGGATCTAATTCATCTTATGTATTTTCAAAAATGTCAAAAACAAAATTTCTAAAAAAGTAGTCTGGTAGCTCGCTAACCACAGTAAAAGAATGAATTAAATTAATTCTTTCAAAAATATGGACTTTGAAGTTTCTTGAGTATTGAATGCTAAACAGTATCTAATACCTATACCAAACATTCAATAACACAAAAACACACTATGAGATGCTAAAAATATTAACTATAAAATACCAAATAAAGGTACAAGAAGACAAACAGTCTATGTGACGGCCCACCCCGCACCGGTCGACATTCCCTCTGAAAGTGCGCTGTACACATGCCAACTAGTACGGAACGGTCGCCAAAGAAAGGAAAGAAGAGAATGAACTAATCGGAAACATGTAGAATGTATCACAGCGCATGGAACAAAATATAATAATAATATACTTGACATAAAATAGGCGAGACAGTGCATGAGCTGATAACTAATACCAACATCAACATCAGAGTAGCGGAAGTATGAATACAGCTTATTACAACTTTTCAAATTACTGTCTCTAAACAAAAGAAATCTAAAGTAGAAGATGCACTACTAATGCCCAAGCAGTGATCTTCAACAATGCAGGGAGAATATCTATATGTATCATACGTGGAAGCCTCATGCTCATCTCCGGATCAACTACTCGTGCATACCCAGCTACCCTGTCTCTAGTCTGCTCGTGAGAGCACCCAGAATAATAAGAAGAGACATAATACTCTGGGTTAGACAAAATGTCTAGTATGAGCAATAAGCAACTAAATAGAACAATAACAGGTATACTAAACCATACCTGAACCTGGACCTGCAACCAAAGAGTTAGCACTACATATCGTACAATACTCTAAGGTGCCATTGAACAGATGGTGTAAAGATAACGGGGTGGGGGTGTTCATGTCATAATGATGGCAAACAAATCAACCATAGCAACCATCCTCACATATCTCACTCTGTGCGTAAAGCATACGATATCTACCGCTTCGATCACTAGACCCATCGAAGTAGTGCCGGAGTTCAACCTGTACAACTACTGCTACTACCAAGCTTACCACTTCATTGGTTTATAGCCCTTTTAGTCATACCTAGGCCACTGTGGCCCTAAATCCGTTTACGTACTCCCTACACATAGTGGTCCAAAGTTATAGACATCGAAAATCCCTTAGCACGCGTCCCGCAGCCAAGCCCAACTCATGGAATTGACTCGTTGGTTCCCAACTGGATCCTGAGTACAAACCTCCCATTTGGACTACCTTTGCATCTCGGGTTATTGGTCTTCTCCGTATCGGTTCTTCACTTCAGTCCATACTTCAAATTCGGATTGTGATTCACGCCTCAAGTCCAAGCATCTCGGTTCGTATCGGTCGAGCTACCCCCATCGGATTGGGTCGGGGTCCACATCTTGTGGCGGTTCGGATCAGTCATCATCACCTCCTGGCGGATCGGGTTGGGTTCTTCAAGTCCAATCGCCATGCATCAGTACGGTTCGGAGGTGGCCATGTGGGTCGGGTCGGATAAGATGCTCCCCAATTTTTTCCAGATCGTCTAGTGGATACACAGCTTGGAGGGGCGGTTCGGTTCGGGGCTCCTTCCTCCGATCCGATCCGGATCGGCCTGATTCCTGCACTTCTTCCAGCGACTGTTTACGCCATTCGACGGCGTTCTCGACCAATCTAACACTTCTAGACAATCACAAATCATGCCATACAGTCACAGCAACATGTACAATCAATCATAAACCCCAAAACAATGAATCATAGCATGTAAAATGGATCAAACAAAGCCAAAACCCCATATTTTCCCTTAAGCATGTTTAGGAAAAACTAATAATAGGATTAACCAAACTTAACCAAATCAAACCAAATTTCTAACAGAGGTCTAAAACATTATTTTCGAATTTAACAGTATTTTTCCAGAATTTTATCATGTCAAATTTCGTTAATCTTCACTAATTACCCTTAATCAACGTAATTAGTGCAAAAACTATTTACTCACCTTGGCCACAAATAAAATTTTCAGGACTGAAACCTCGCTGATTTGGGCGAATACTGATGTCTAGCAGCAGCTGTAATACTGATTTGGTGAAGATCTTCTTTGATTTGATGTTGATTAAGCCAAAAGTTGATTAGAAAGTGATTAGAAGTTGATTTGGGTGTTGGAGGCCATTGTTAGGGTTCCAAGAATTTAAATGGCAGCTGAAAAATGAAAATAAGATCGTTTTCTAACTGATTTCAGCCTCCTCATAACCCTAATCCCGAAATCCCCAATTGGGCCTAGCTGTTAATCACCCGGTTAAGCCCAAATAAGCTGTTTTTCGCTATCTGAAACTTGTTTCAGCCATATCTCTCAAACGATAAGTCCGTTTGGTTATTGTGGCCACTCTACGGAATTGTAAACCATCATCCAGAGCCAATGGAAGTGGTTTCAGGTCAAAATTCCTTTCTAGTCAAAAGTTATGGCCAAAACAGTATCAGCTAAGGGCAAAACGGTCATTTAAAAATCGACAAAAATCATGAACATGGGAAATGACCCCAATAGTCGTCTCCCAAAGTTGCATGACCATACGACTTCATATGTGAAAGAAATAAATATTCTACGATGCTATGATGCGTAGAATGCAGGTCGTTACACTCTCCCCCCCCCCCCCCCCTTAAGAAATTTCATCCCCGAAATTCCTTAACCCAAAACATACAAAAAATCCCGCATGCCTACCAGACACATTCAACAATAAAAAATGCAAAACAAACAACAAGCCAATCCTAGCATGCGGAAAGACTAAATCGAAGTAAAAATCTTACCAGGCGAAGAGTTCTGGATACATCTTCCTAATGCTCTCCTCTGTCTTCCAAGTACAGTCATTCTCATTCTCGCCCCACTGGACTTTGACTAGATTCACCGCTTTCCTTCGAAGTTTCTTCGTATCATTCCCAACAATACACATAGGCTTGCGGTTCCCAACCGCCTTAGGTTTAACTTCGATATCACCCAAATGATCAGGTGAAATAGTCACATCTGGGTCGTGCACGAACTTCCTTAACTGGGAAACATGAAATACGTTGTGAACTCCTGCAATCTTCTCCGGTAATTCAACTTTGTATGCCAAATTCCCAATTTGCTCAAGAACTGGAAATGGACCAACAAATCTTGGTGCTAACTTGCCTCTCTTGCCAAATCGTATCACGCTTTTCAACGGAGAAATCTTGACAAACACCAAGTCGCCAATGGAGAACTTTAATTCTCTTCTCCTCTTATCAGCATAACTCTTCTGCCTATCTTGGGCAGCCTTCATTCGCTGTTGGGTAATCTTAATCTTAGCTGAAGTTTCTCTTATCACATCGGGTCCAAGCACAAAATTCTCACCAGTTTCTACCCAACATGATGGTGAGTTGCACGGTCTTCCGTACAAAGCTTCAAACGGAGCCATACCGGTACTGGACTGATAACTATTATTATATGCAAACTCTACTAGATGCAAATGGTCATCCCATGATCCAACAAAATCCAACACACAGGCTCTCAAGAAGTCTTCTAACACTCGATTCACCCTCTCTGTCTGTCCGTCGGTTTGAGGATGATATGCGGTACTGAGATGTAATTCTGATCCTAACGCCTCTTGTAAGCTCTTCCAAAATCCATAGTGAACAACGGATCTCGGTCACTCACAAGCCTTTGGGTATTCCATGAAATCTCACTACCCACTTTATATACAGTTACGCTAACTTAGTTGTCGTTATATTCGACTTGACGGTTATAAATCTTACACTCTTAGTCAATCGGTCCACAATCACCCAAATGATATCATGGCCTGATCTAGTCCTTGGTAACCCATCAATGAAATCCATTGACACTTGTTCCCATTTCCATTCTAGAATTTCTAATGGTTGTAACAAACCACTAGGCTTCTTTTGCTCTGCTTTAACTAGCTAGCAGTTCATGCATTTGGATATAAACTTCCCAATGTCTCTTTTCATCCCTTCCCAGTAGTAGGTCTGCTTCATGTCTCGGTACTTCTTATTACCACCGGGATGTATAGTCAGTTTTGAGTGATGACATTCTCTAAGCACTTCATCTCTCAATCCTTTGACATTGGGTACAACTAGTCTTCCATTCTTTCTAAGCCACCCATCTCGATCAAGCCCATACTTGTTCATCTCCTCGTCGATGCCCATCTCTAACTTGGAGATGACTTCCAATAAGTTAGGATCGTTCCTCTGGCTGGAACCAATCCGCTCAATCAAAGTGGGTCTGATCGTCAAACTTGCTAACATTTCTGGATCCAATTCGCACTTTGGTCTGAAATCATACCCAGTGATGTACTCCAGTTGCTTCCATTCTAGAAACATAGCCCCTGAACTGGTATGTCTCCTAATTAATACATCAGCCACCGCATTGTCCTTTCCTGGTGTATATGCGATGTCGAAATCATAGGAAGCTAAGAATTCTAACCATCTTTGCTGTCGGAGATTTAGATCTTGCTGAGAGAAGAGATACTTTAACGACTTATGATCGATAAACAACTCGAATATTTCTCCCAAGAGATAATGTCTCCACATCTTCAATGCGAACACGATCGCTGCCAGTTCCAAATCATGGGTAGGGTACCTTTTCTCGTGCGGTTTTAGTTGCTGACTTGAATAAGCTACAACCCTACCTCCTTGCATCAATACAGCACCTAGTCCGGTACCACATGCATCCGCATATACCGTCATTTCTTCACTCCATTTAGGAATGACTAATATTGGTGCACATATCAACTTTTCCTTTAGACTCTTGAATGAGTTCTCGCACCTTTCGTCCCAGACGAAGGCTTGATTCTTCTTGGTCAACTGAGTCAACGGTGCTGCTATCTTAGAGAAGTCTTGGATAAACTAACGATAATATCCAGCTAACCCCAAGAAACTTCTTACGTCCGTTGCATTCTTGGGCGTAGACCAATCTTGTACCGTAGCCACCTTCGCAGGGTCCATGGCAATACCATTCTCTGAAACAACATGGCCCAAGAATCTCACTTCTCTCCTCCAGAAGTGACACTTAGAAAACTTTGCTTTCAATTGGTGTTTTCTCAACACCTCCATCACTATTCTTAAATGTTCCTTGTTTTCTTCCTCTGTCCTCGAATAGACCAAAATATCATCCACCAACACAAGGACAAACTTATTCAACTGATCTCTGAATACCCTATTCATAAGATCCACAAAGTATGCTAGGGCATTGGTCAGCCCGAATGACATGACCAACCACTCATAAAATCCAGACGGCATCTGAAATGACGTTTTAGCTATACTCTCAGCTTCCACTCTAAGCTGATGAAAACCTGTCGCGTGATCCAACTGAGAGAATACTCTCGCGCCACTCAACTGATCAAACAAATCATCTATCCGCGGTAGAGGATACTTATTCTTCCTCCTCATTTTATTCAACTCGCGGTAGTCTACACACAAACGAAGGGAACCATCCGCCTTGGTAGCAAACACAACTGGTGCTCCCCATTCAGAAACACTCCTTCTGATAAATCCCTTCTTCAAAAGATCGCTGACTTGCACCTCGAGCTCTCACTGCTCCCTTGGTGCCATATGACGAAGTGGCATCACTATAGGTCTGGCATCTTTCACTAAATCAATATGGAACTAAATCTCTCGGTGTGGTGGAAGCCCGGTCACTTCCTCAAAGACATCCGGATACTGGCCAACCACGGGTAACCCTGACAACTCACTATGCGGGATGTCGAGGGAATTTAGAAAACTAGCCATTACCCCATCACCGGGTAGACCACCAAACCCTACCCTCCGCCCATCATCCGCTCTAGCTGTCACCAAAAAGCCCTCACAGTCTACCACCACCCCGTATCTTTGGAGCCAATCGACTCCCAAAATAATGCCAAACCCAGTAAAGCCTAAAACAAAGCAATCACAAACAAACATGCATCCATGACTCGATAAGACCACATTACGACAAATCATGCTAAGGTTAGTTAAACCATCAATCGGGTTCGTCACTACTAAAGGCTTATCGACAATCTCGGGCTCCAAGCCCAACCCATCTACCAGGTCACTAGATATGAAAGAACTGGAAGCCCCGATTGTTGATACACAAGATTTTGATTAATGACAACATAGAAATAGAGATCATTGACGAGCTGAATTCATATTTATCAAAGTGGAAATCAATGAAGATCATAGTGAAGATCAATGGAAATCATGACATGGAGCTAAGATTATATATATGTAGGTATGGAGTCGTGTTAGATTTATGTTAAAATCTATCCTCAAAGTATAACACGAATGCACAAAACAATTTAGAAATTGAAATTAGCTGGGGCTGAAATCTGTATATTTGAAGAATTGAAAAGTCACAGAAAAAGCCCAAACGGTCCAGGCTTCGACCGGGAAAGAGTGCAGAGTGATATAGACTGTGGACCGAGGTTCTCCGGTCCACAGCAAGAAAAACGGTCGACCGCCCAAAAAGGACCTGTCGACCGGTCCTGCTGTTTTTTTCACATAACGGCTATTTTTTTCAAATACCTGTCGACCTGTTATTTTCGACCTGTCGACCTTTTTTTCTTGCTGTAATTTTTCTGAAAGGATGCTTCTTTTTGTGAAGAGATTTCTATTCAATTTCAAGGGAAATGGACACAAATCTTTATAGAAACTCTTCATGAAGGAATGCAACTATTCTACACTATAAATAGACTTGAAATCATACTTTCAAATCACCGATTCTTTCTCATATTTTCTGATCTTAAACTCTATACATTCTTGCATACTATAAGCTCTCCATTATTTAAATTACTTGTTGAATCATTGAAATTATTTCATATCTCTTGATTCAATAAGTAATATACTTCCTTCAATCTTCACATACACGTTATATACTTGAGGATAAGATTATAGGAAGGGTGTACTCAATCGTTGGCAAATCAGTGTTGAAAGAAGAACACAATCAGAAGTCAAACTCTTGTAATTGTCCTGTGTGGGTAAGCTTGTAGCCCGTGAAATCAAGTGGGTAAACTTGTAGCCCGTAAATCAAGTAGTTGTGAACCTGTTCCTCCGGGTGAAGCGAGGGTGTTGTTTAGTGAAAAGCCGAAGAGAAGCTTCGGGACTGGACGTAGGACTGGAGGTCCGAACCAGTATAAAAATCCTGGTGTCGTTACTCTACTTTACTTTACTTTACTGCATTTAAAGTTTGTTATCATATTCCGCATAGCCATATTATAGATCCTGCATAAGTCGTACACACCCGACTTTTCAATTGGTATTAGAGCCTGGTGTTCTAGAGATCGTAACAACATCTTAGAATAAATGGCAATAAAGAAGTCTAGTCAAGGGATTAGAAAGTGGAAGAGCAACAAAGCAGAATCAAGAGAGCAAGGAAACAAATGTCTCATGGCTAAAGTTAGATCACAATCGGTATGTACAGATTCATTATATAAAGATCTTATGTTAGACCATGAAAAATTATTGAAACTCCATAAAATTGTTTTAGCTATGTCAAAACAGTACAAGGAAGAAAATTCCAAATTAAAAGAAGAAAACAATCGTTTGGTAAAACAAGCCAAATGTTTTGAAGATACCTTAGAAGAGCTTGTTTCTCAAAAAGATTTCCTTCAAAAAGAAAATGAGCAACTAGAAGATAAAAACAATATTCTTTTAAAGGAAATCGATCTTTTGCAAAATAGAAATATATCATTAGAAGATTCTTTAAATAATTCTAGTTCTTTAATTTCGTCTCTTGAAAAAGAGAATGGAGCTTTAACTGAAAAGAATTTAGAACTATCTAAAGAATGTGAGTTTTTAAAGGTGAATAATAATATTTTGCAAAATGAAATTTCTGACGCAAAAGAAAATTTTGAAAAGTTACAATCTTCTTTAGATAATTCAGAATCTCAAATTTTAGGTCTCAAAACTGAGAATGGTACTTTAAAAAGGAAAAATTCTGAATTAAATAAGGAAATTGATGATTTAAAGAATAACAAAATTTCTTTTGAAAATGCCAATAGCGACTTTGGAAATAAATTTGATAAAAGTGCAAATAAGTTCGCAAAATTTAGTAAAGGTCAAAATGATTTAAATATGATTTTATCTAGATCTCGACCTTTACATGACAAAAGTGGTTTAGGATATAATAAAGCTAATCTTAGAAATAGTACTAGATATGATTTCATGTACAATAAATATATTACTGCTAGTACTAATGCTCATCCTAGATCCAATTATTATAGAAATTCGAATACTTCTATGACTAGAGATCTGTATAATAGATCTAGAAGTACGAAAAGGAATATCAATAGAGATTACTTAAGTATTTGGGTTCCTGTAAGTTGGAAAAACAGAGAAAAATATATCGATGATTATTTTGATTCGGTAGTTAATAACCAAAATTTTATCTTTAAAGGTTCCGTTAAACCCTCTTGGGTATGGTTACCTTCCATCTAACCCATGGACCCAAACAAAGCAAGTGGGTACCAAAGTATATATATTTTACTTTTTTGCAGGTACACCACAATAAAAGGAAGGCGATTTTGATTTCTCCAAATGTCTCTGAAAACAAAATTCAGTTTATTAAATTGCACATAATCCAATATCTCCCGAAGGTACTTTAATTTATGTCTTATGTTCGATTACTGTTCTATCATGATGTTTATTCTTTTTAATCGATGACAAAGGGGGAGAAATATGCATATATATATATATATTCATGTATCATATAAATATTCATTTTATATGCACTAACATTTTGTTACAGGAAACAGTAAGTTTTTATTATACTAACAAAATGTGCAGAAAGCTTTTAGACAGGGGGAGATAAAAATATATAAGCATATATTCAGGGGGAGCTACTCAGTATCTCAAAAATATATGCAAGATATTGTCATCAATCAAAAAGGGGAAGAATGTTGATACACAAGATTTTGATTAATGACAACATAGAAATAGAGATCATTGACGAGCTGAATTCATATTTATCAAAGTGGAAATCAATGAAGATCATAGTGAAGATCAATGGAAATCATGACATGGAGCTAAGATTATATATATGTAGGTATGGAGTCGTGTTAGATTTATGTTAAAATCTATCCTCAAAGTATAACACGAATGCACAAAACAATTTAGAAATTGAAATTAGCTGGGGCTGAAATCTGTATATTTGAAGAATTGAAAAGTCACAGAAAAAGCCCAAACGGTCCAGGCTTCGACCGGGAAAGAGTGCAGAGTGATATAGACTGTGGACCGAGGTCCTCTGGTCCACAGCAAGAAAAACGGTCGACCGCCCAAAAAGGACCTGTCGACCGGTCCTGCTGTTTTTTTCACATAACGGCTATTTTTTTCAAATACCTGTCGACCTGTTATTTTCGACCTGTCGACCTTTTTTTCTTGCTGTAATTTTTCTGAAAGGATGCTTCTTTTTGTGAAGAGATTTCTATTCAATTTCAAGGGAAATGGACACAACTCTTTATAGAAACTCTTCATGAAGGAATGCAACTATTCTACACTATAAATAGACTTGAAATCATACTTTCAAATCACCGATTCTTTCTCATATTTTCTGATCTTAAACTCTATACATTCTTGCATACTATAAGCTCTCCATTATTTAAATTACTTGTTGAATCATTGAAATTATTTCATATCTCTTGATTCAATAAGTAATATACTTCCTTCAATCTTCACATACACGTTATATACTTGAGGATAAGATTATAGGAAGGGTGTACTCAATCGTTGGCAAATCAGTGTTGAAAGAAGAACACAATCAGAAGTCAAACTCTTGTAATTGTCCTGTGTGGGTAAGCTTGTAGCCCGTGAAATCAAGTGGGTAAACTTGTAGCCCGTAAATCAAGTAGTTGTGAACCTGTTCCTCCGGGTGAAGCGAGGGTGTTGTTTAGTGAAAAGCCGAAGAGAAGCTTCGGGACTGGACGTAGGACTGGAGGTCCGAACCAGTATAAAAATCCTGGTGTCGTTACTCTACTTTACTTTACTTTACTGCATTTAAAGTTTGTTATCATATTCCGCATAGCCATATTATAGATCCTGCATAAGTCGTACACACCCGACTTTTCACCGATATCAAACAAAACTCTAACAGGAACATCATAAACAGAAAGATACCTTAAATAACAACATTCTTTCCTTTCTCCGCCGTAGTTGGGGCATTCGACGAAGAAGGAATAACATTAAGGGCATATGCTTTCAACATCTGTTTTTCCTTAGGGTGTTGCAGACACTTGTCTTTGTGATGTCCCCCTTGGCCACAGTTGAAGCACTTCCTATCTGCTGGCTTGGCCCGACACTCTTTGGCATAGTGGCCCTTCTTACCACAGTTGAAGCACTCAACATCTTGCTTATTCTTTTTCTTCTGGCCATCCTTATTCTGGTTTTGCTTCCTCTTATTCTGAGAACCGCTCTTGCCTCCACCACTTGTTTGTGGTTTTGGCTCCTCTGCAGATGCAACCTCAGTCTTTGACTTAGGGTTAAGACTCTCGGACCTCAATGCTTTCCCTACAATCAATTGAAACGTCTCATCGATGTGGTTGATAAGCCTTTCCCCCGAGTACTGATCCAAGCCAGTTATGAACTTCTCGTTCTTCTTCTCGGCAGTATCAATAAGAGATAACCCATACTTCGACAAAGTATCGAATTCGGCAATATACTCTGAGACAGCCCTACCATTCTGCTTAAGCTCCAAAAATTTCTTAAACAGCACTGACTTCTGAGCAGCCAGAATGAACTCATCGCTAAAGCGAACCTTAAACTTCTCCTAAGTAATCTGATCTTCGGGGGTACCTGCCTTTATAGCAATCCACCAATTCATTGCCCGTCCTTGCAGTAGACGGGATGCTAGCCTTCTCTTCATCGCATCCTCGATACCCAAGTCTTCGAAGATACGCTCGTAACTATCCAACCAATCCTGAACATCCGTAGCCGATTCCGTTCCGTGGAACGGCTTCCCACTAAGACTAGTATAATCCTTATTCAGCTTGGCAAAATCGGCCCTAGGCGCCTGCACTATTGGACCACCACCATTACCACCATTGGGAGCTGCCCTCTGTACATCCCTAAGCATCTCCCTCATGAGGTCAGTAAACATCGTCCTCATGCCAACAGCATTCCCATTATTGGCTCCTCTACCGGCACCTCTTGCGTATCGGCTCATCGTTCAATTTGTAAAGAGAAAACGATTAACCATCTCCATAGTGGTGCTAGTGCAGTGCGACTTCATCTTTAGCTATACTGATAGTATATATATATAGCTTTTGAAAACCAAAATAATCACAAATACGCGCTCTCATATACGTATATTATCTCTTCCTAATGACTTCCCTAGGTTAACCATGCAACCTAGAGCTCTTATACCAAGTGTGACGGCCCTGCACCGGTCGACATTCCCTCCGAAAGTGTGTCGTACACATGCCAACTAGTAAGGAACGGTCGCCAAAGAAAGGAAAGAAGAGAATGAACTAATCGAAAACTTGTAGAATGTCTCACAGCGCATGGAACAAAATATAATAATAATATACTTGACATAAAACAGGCGATACAGTGCATAAGCTGATAACTAAAACCAACATCAACATCAGAGTGGTGGAAGTCTGAATACAGCTTATTACAACTTTTCAAATTACTGTCTCTAAACAAAAGAAAGCTAAAGTAGAAGATACACTACTAATGCCCAAGCAGTGATCTTCAACAACGCAGGGAGAATATCTATATGTATTATACGTGGAAGCCTCCTGCTCGTCTCCGGATCAGCTTCTCGTGCATACCCAGCTACCCTATCTCTAGTCTGCTCATGAGAGCACCCAGAGAAATAAGAAGAGACATAAAACTCTGGTTCAGACAAAATTAATAATAGGATTAACAAAACTTAACTAAATCAAACAAAATTTCTAACAGAGGTCCAAAACATTATTTTCGAATTTATAAGTATTTTTCCAGAATTTTATCATGTCAAATTTCGTTAATTTTCACTAATTGCCCTTAATCAACCTTAATTAGTGCAAAAACTATGCAAATCACTCACCTTGGCCACAAATAAAATTTTCAGAACTGAAACCTCGCTGATTTGGGCGAACACTGATGTCTAACAGCAGCTCTAAACTGATTTGGTGAAGATGTTCTTTGATTTGATGTTGATCAAGCCAAAACTTGATTAGAAAGTGATTAGAAGTTGATTTGGGTGTTGGAGACCATTGTTAGGGTTCCAAGAATGAAAGTGGCGGCTGAAAAATGAAAATAAGATCGTTCTCTAACTGATTTCAGCCTCCTCATAACCCTAATCCCGAGATCCCCCATGGGGCCTAGCTGTTAATCACCCGGTTAAGCCCAATTAAGCTGTTTTTTGCTATGGAAATTTGTTTCAGCCATATCTCCCAAACGTAAAGTCCGTTTGGCTAATGTGACCACTCTACGGAATTGTAAACCATCATCCAGAGCCAATGGAAGTGGTTTCAGGTCAAAATTCCTTTCCAGTCAAAAGTTAAGGCCAAAACAGTATCAGCTAAGGGCAAAACGGTCATTTAAAAATCGACAAAAATCATGAACATGGGAAATGAACCCAATAGTCGCCTCCCAAAGTTGCATGACCATATGACTTCATTTGTGAAAGAATTAAATATTCTACGATCCTATGATGTGTAGAATGCGGGTCGTTACAATCTACATCGGTGTTCTTGGTTATTCAAAGTCAAAGCATGTTAGCCAACTATAATGAAGTTCATATGTTATGTAACCGACGAATTCTGATTCGTACACTCGTATGTAACGCGAATTCTGATTCGTACTCTCATATGTGCATTGAGTCATGTTAGAATTATGTTAAAATCTATCCTCAAGTATACACGAATGTGCTAATCAAGTTATATAAATATATATATATATGTATGTATGTATATATATATATATATATATATTCTTAAAAACTTTCAAAAGCCAGATATGTGCAGAAACTGGCCTACCAGTCGATTGGTAGGAAATGGACCAGTTGACTGGTTAAGCCATTTCTGTACATAATGGCTAGTTTTAAAAGTTTTATATAAATAATTTAATTCTACCAGTCAACTGATGATTTTTAATCAGTCGACTGATTCGACCGAGAAATTATTTTGTGAAGAGTCACAATTCTTCATGAAGAGATTCTTCTTCATTAATCAAACGAAATGGACATAACTTTTTATGAAAACTATTCAAGAAGGATTGCTACTCTTATACTACTATATAAACAAGTTTAATCATGTTTTAAAATCACCTAATCTATACGAATATTACTGATTCTTCTGATCATCATTCTATTCTCTCCATTTACACTCTTTTGCAATTAAAAGCTCTCCAATTCAAAGACTTGTTGAATCCGTGAATCAATCTAATATCATTTGAGTCAACAAGCAATATTCTTCCTTAAATCTTCGCATTCAAAGCATATACTCGAGGATCAGATTATAGGAAGGTTGTACTTAAACTATTGGCTATCCGTGTTGATTGAAGAACATAAATAAGAAGTCAAACACTTGTAATTGTTGAAGACCTGTGTAGTTGCTCAGGCAAGAGGCATCCTTGTTGGGGCTCGGGTGTACTGACTTATTCCTCTGGGTTAAAATAGGGCGTTGTTAGTGATTTCCGAGGAGGGGCTTGGGGATTGGACGTAGGACGGGAAGTCCAAACCAGTATAAAATATGGTGTCACTTTACTTTATTTATTGCATTTATTTACTTGTGATATATCTCTATAACTTAGATTTTACCTGCGTAACTATTGCATATTATTTAGCTATCATAACACATATATTTTCGCTATATCCATATAGATCCTTTAAGTCGTACACATCGACTACTTTTCAATTGGTATCAGAGCAAGGCCATCATATAACCGTAAAACTGTTATTTGATATTTAGATAATATGGATAATAACACTAGTACTAGCATTAATACCAGATTTTGAAGGCCAATCAACTGCTAGACCACCATTCTTTAATGGTATGAATTATAGTTACTGGGCTACATGAATGAGAATATACATGCAAGCAAATAGCTATGATGCATGGAATATTACTCAAAATGAGTATTCATCACCTACTACTGCATACACTGAATGGTCAAATATTGAGAAAAATGGAGCTACTGCAAATGCTAAGGCCATGAACATGCTACATTTGTGCTCTAGATAGAAATGGGTTCAATCAGATTTGTATGTGCAACACTGCATATGAAATCTGGAGAACACTTAAGATTAGTCATGAAGGCACTAACAAAGTTAAATATCTATGCTCAAGAATCAGTTTCAAAATTTTAAGATGAATGAAAACGAATCCACGAATGATATGTATTCACGTTTTCAAAATATTTATCATTCTTTATTAGGACTAGGAGAAAAATATTCTGACTTTGACATAGTTTCAAAAATCTTGAATTCTTTAACCGATGAATGGGAGAGAAAAGTATTAGCAATTGAAGAAGCTAATGATCTCTCTGCCATGAAACCAGAAAAATTGATCGGTAATCTAATGCCTTATGAAGTGAATTTGCAGGCAAAGAAAGCACAGGTAAAAAATAAGAAAATTTTGGCTTTCCATGCAGAAAAAGAAGAATCCAATTCAGATGAAGAAGATATAGCATTTGTTGCTAAGAATTTTAGAAAATTTCTAAAATACAGAAAGACATTACACCATATATGCTAATTAAGCTGTGTTTTTAGCTGTATCTAAGGCTCTTAAACACGGCCAATAGCCGTATCAAAAAATGGCGTGTTAAATTTTAGATACGGCTACAAACCGTATCTCATAAGTAATAACATAAGGCTTATAGTCATATCTAAGTAGTATTCAGACATGGCCTTTGACCGTATCGAATTATATCTGTGTGTGCACATATTTATATATATGCATATCTATATATATATATACACACGGAAACTATAGCACATATTTTTCATATAACACAGCATATATACCAAAATTTATACACAAGAATAACACAATTTATATTTTATATATATACTTAAGGCATTTACAAGATTTTTCATAACACGAACACAATGTATTACATACTGACATATATAAAGGAAACTATCAAAGATTTTCGTAATAGTACGAACTAACGAAAAAAGGTAAAAACATATGATCAGCCTGATATATATAACTCCGGTCGAGGCTGGGAAGATTGAGCGTACGCGTTGATCAATATGCCGATGAAATCCATGTGTTTGCTATAAATCAAAGCAGTACTGTTATGAGAATAAGCTAGCTCATGATGCTTATCATAAAGTTTTATATATAACAGCATAAATATTTATATATGTTACTATGTACACAGTTTAAAACAAAACTTAAAAGGCCAACCTGATGATTGGCAGTAAAACTGAATCGTGATAACCAGCGCCTGAGTTCTAGCAACACAAAAGCACCCAAAATCTATAGGAAAAAAGAAGTAATTTTATGCTTGATTGCACAAAAAATGTCATGTCTTTGTGTTCGTACTGATAACAGTGAAGGGCATATCGTGTCTTTGTATTCGTGTGTGCATATTTCTCAATTATATGTATAACATGTTTATGTAATGCTACATGACATGATTTCATTCTCCAAAACAATTCCTTGGCTTTGAACCAGTTTATTTTTCATTCTCCAAAATCTCCGCAAACATGATTTTCACGTAATGACTCACTAATTCGCTCTAAAAGTATTAAACCACAAACTCATTATAATTCTCCTTGTCACTTGGCTGCAATATTATAGATATAACATTGCTATAGCCTTGCCATTTCTATTCTATCACCCTAATCTAGCTAATGTAGTGTATCCGAGATGAGGGGATGGCAAAATGCGAGATATTACCTAAAGTTTATATCAAAAATGCTCTGATTTTTCCTGCTAAGTACCATGACAGAAATCCCAATCCAGCAGACCTTGCGCAATTAAGGTTTTACTGCATAGTTATAACCTATTATACGGTTCAAAACACTAACAACTTCTCGTATTACATGAAGGGTTGTACACCTTGAAATCCATCTATCTATTATTACACATAGAATAGAAACAATGCAACTTGGCTGCCTGCATGGTTTTCTTACATTTCAAGATAGGAGATCCTGTTTCAATCCTCTATGTTTTTAACAAAGCACATAAAACTGCTAACCCAACTACTCCCCAAATCTACTCTATGAAAAATCAAGTAAATGTGGTTATCTAAATTTCATTTGCCTACAAGTACAAATGTTCATTCTTATCCCCAAATCTACTTTGTGAATGATGTTATTATAATCAAGATCGCTCCTTTTTTAATTAATCTTTTACTTAGCCTAGCAGAAATTAAAATCCTGGCTCCGTCCTTGAGAGTGACATTAAGATAATATGAACAAGTAAAAGGAATTACCTGAATGTAACGATACAAATTAAGAATAAGTTGATTAGTACATCGGAATCACCCAAAGTCCACAATCTTCAAATTACCCAAATTTGGGGTCTCTAGCTATGCGCTGGTCGATCATTGGTGCCAGTGATGCCAGTGATCTAACCTGTGCAAAGCTGGAGACAACAAATCAAATCATCTCTGCTGGAGGAGGAGATTCCAGAGAAAGGTGGAGGCACGATTTGGTCACCAATCGAAAACCCTAATATGGGTTTTCGGTCACCATTAAACTAAAACAAAAGGAAAAGGGAGCGGCCAAAATTTGTGTTTGGGGTGCCTGAAGGGGTGCACAATATGATACGAATTAGATTTGGCCAAAGGCCATGTCAAATGAACCAATCCGGAGCATCCTCGATGGATGGTCAGATTTATGGTGTTTAGGGTGGTGCGGATTGCAAAATGTAGTTTGCTATGGCTCTAAGACCTATCAAATATGATAGCCTATAAACCGTATTTTATCCCCGCAACGTTGTGTGCCAAATTTGCTGATATGGTGTAGTGAGAGTAAAAATATAAAGAATAATTCATTAAAAGAACCTGATTCGGGTCTAGTAGAATGCTTCAACTGTCACAAGACCGGGCACTATCAAAAGAATTGTCTAGAGCTAAAGAGAAATTGCAAAATTGAAAAATTAAAGAAACGAGCTTTTGCAGTCGCTTGGGACAACTCAAATTCTTCTTTTGAAAGTGATAGCGATAGCGATAGTAAGCAAGCAAACGTGTGCTTTATGGCTAAGGACAACGATATTCCACTTGACAAAAACAAAGGAAAATGGATACTAGACATTGGTTTCTAAAAACAGATGACAGGAGACAAAGAAATGCTATCAAATATCACTTACTCAAAAGGAGGTACTGTCACATTTGGAGATAACTCCAAAGGATACATCATCGGCAAAGGTGATATGAGCAATTACGGTATATCTAATTCACCTCTTATTTCAGATGTTTTATAAGTTAAGAATTTAAAACATAATTTATTATGTATAAGTCAATTGTGTGATATAGGTTTTAAAATAACATTTTCTAAAAATAAATGTAATATATTTGATTCAAATAAAAATCTTATTTTTGAAGGAAATCGAGGCAAAAATATTTATATTTTAAATATGGCAAATAATAATAATCCGAGCATGTGTTTATTAGCCAAAGATAATGATCCTTAGTTATGGCACAAACGACTTAACTTTAAAACAATAAACAAATTATCTAAAAATGATCCTGTAAGAGGATTACCCAAAATAAATTCAAAACTGAAAATTTATACGATGCTTGTCAATTCGGAAAGTTAACAAAATCCTCTTTTAAATCTAAAAAGGATATATTAACCTTACAACCACTTGAGTTACTATACGTGGATTTATTCGGACCAACCCAAGTTCAGTCCATAAATCATAGTAGATATTTCTTTGTAATTGTTGATGATTTTTCAAGATACACCTGTACTATGTTTCTAAAGAATAAAAGCGATACTTTTGATATTTTTAAGAATTTCGACAAACAAATTCAAAATCTAACTAGTTTAAAAATAAAGAACATAAGAAGTAATTATGGAGGAGAATTTTAAAATGAGAAATTGATTAATTTGGTCAAAAGAAAGGAATTTTTCATAATTTTTCATTTTCTAGAACTCCACAAAAAAATGGAGTTATAGAACGTAATAATAGAACTTTACAAGAATGTGCGAGAACATTATTAAATGGAAGTACACTACCAAAACATTTTTGGGCCGAAGCAATTGCAACGGCTTGTTATGTTTTGAATCATGTTTCCATTCGTCCTCTTACTAAAAATACTCCATACGAGCTTTTTACTAGAAGAAAATATATCTTATTTTAAAGTTTTTGGTTCAAAATGCTTCATTTTAAAAACGAAAGATCATCTTGGAAAATCTGATTCAAAATCTAACGAAGGAATATTCTTGGGATATTCTGCGTGTGGAAAAGCTTATCATATTTTCAATAAAAGAACCAATAAAATAGAAGAATCACTTCATGTTTCATTTGATGAAAATTTTATTGAAAAACAAAAAATTAATTTAGAATTTGTTAACTCAGAAAATCAAATTGCTGATACCTATACAAAAACCCCTTTAGAGAATTCTTTCATTAAACTCCGACGAGCGTTAGGAATTGTATCATTCAAAGATCTCTAAAAAGTCATACGGTTATCATGTACTTATAATGTCTTAATCTCTTTTTAATCGATGACAAAGGGGGAGAAATTCTCTCATGCTATCTATGTTATATACCATTTTTATGTTTCCATGCTACTATACTCTTATATTTTCCATACTATTGGAAAAGTGCGCAAACATTTGTGAATGCTGGAATCAAATGGTAAGGATATAAATTTATGAACTAATAAATTTGTGCAGAAATTCAGGGGGAGCTATGCATTTAGGGGGATAAAATCCGAAGTGTTGTCATCAATCAAAAAGGGGGAGAATGTTGAATAACGAGATTTTGATCGATGTCGATGAATGAAGCTACTATGGTAATCGAATTATAAAGATAAGGTTTTATATATATACGTACATTGACTCGTGTTAGAATTATGTTAAAATATATCTTCAAGTATACATGAATGTGCTAATAAAGTTATATATATATATATTTAAAAACCTTCAAAAGCAAGATATGTGCAGAAACTAGCCTACCGGTCGATTGGTAGGAAATGGACCAGTCGATTGGTCAAGCTGTTTCTACACATAATAGCTAGTTTTAAAAGTTTTATATAAATAATTCAATTCTACAAGTTAACTGATGATTTTTAAACAGTCTACTGGTTTGACCCAGAAACTATTTTGTGAAGAGTCACCATTCTTCATGAAGAGATTCCTCTTCATTAATCAAAGGAAATGGACATAACTTTTTGTGGAAACTATTCATGAAGGATTGCTACTCTTATACTACTATATAAACAGGTTTAATCATGTTTTACAATCACCTAATCTATCCTAATATTACTAATTTTTCTGATCATCATTCTATTCTCTCCATTTACATTCTTTTGCAACTAAAAGCTCTCCAATTCAAATACTTGTTGAATCCGTAAATCAATTTAATATTTGATTCAACAAGAAATATTCTTCCTTAAATCTTCGCATTCAAAGCATATACTCGAGGATCAGATTATAGGAAGGTTGTACTTAAACTATTATCTATCCGTGTTGATTCAAGAACACAAATCAAAAGTCAAACACTTGTAATTGTTGAAGACCTATGTAGTTGCTTAAGTGAGAGGCATCCTTTTTAGGGCTCGGGCGTACTGACCTATTCCTCCAGGTTAAGAGAGGACGTTGTTATCCGAAGAGGAGCTTCAGGACTGGACGTAGGGCGGAAAGTCCGAATTAGTATAAAAATTCCTAGTGTCACTTTACTTTATTTACCGCGTTTATTTACTTGTGATATATCTTTATAACTTAGATGTTACCTGCGTAACTATTGCATATTATTTAGCTAGCCTATCAC
The DNA here is from genome assembly GCA_030737875.1 of Allium sativum. Taxonomy (NCBI): domain Eukaryota; kingdom Viridiplantae; phylum Streptophyta; class Magnoliopsida; order Asparagales; family Amaryllidaceae; genus Allium; species Allium sativum. The sequence continues at coordinate 361,820,222 of CM060909.1, forward strand.
ATATATTTCCGCTATATCCATATAGGTCCTTTAAGTCGTACACATCGACTACTTTTCACCGCTTTGTAGGGCAATCAGGATAATTGTTGTAAGCTTCGTTCACCATGTTCCAAAACATTTCATGTCTTACAAGAAAATATATTTGTGGCATAATTTCATGCATGCGATCAACTTTGATGTATGCTTTCACGAGAACGAGTAGCTCTGAAGAAGGCCAAGTGATCGTGGACATTTTTGTTTATAAATTTATCTTTAAGTTCATGAAGGCAGAAGATAAATTTATATCTTTGGATAGAGTCCTTTCAGAAGCTTTAGTAGTGTGCAATGTGAAGTCATTTCAACAACTTTAGCCATGTGCCTGTATGGGTCATCCTCTCTTTTATACAATTCATTATCTTTATTACTCTATAGTATGTAGTGTGTAGTCATTTCAACAGCTTTTGCTTTGCAATGTGTAGTCATTTCAACACTTTGCAGCATGACTACTTGGGTTTTCGTCCCTATTATATAGTACCATGATCTTTATTACTCTAAAGTATGCAATGTGTGACCATTTCAACAACTTTAGTAGTGTGCAGTGCATAGTCATTTCAATAGTTATGTCCTACACAGGTAGAAAAACACAAATTTGAATTCAAAAACCTTTGCCCATATTAATTAATATGAATTCTAAACTCTTTCTTCTTCATAATTATTTACTCAACTAATCACCTTATTCTTCACCCCATTGCGTGCTAACAGCAATGCCATCATGGCCTTAACCCATTGAATCTGACTAGTGGTCAAGGGACGAGCCATCAGAAAGTCTGTGAACCAATGAAGATTTGCTTATTGCATATCAAGGGAAACACCACGAGGACATCCATCACGAGTTCCTAAATATTGATCAACTAAGAATTTAGAAGCCTTTAGAACCTCCATATAAACAAGACGATGATTACATTTTAGTTTCTCAACCTCCATTTCAAAAAGCAATAGAACAATTTTTAGTTGTTCAACCTTTGTACAAGAAAGAGGTACACCAAGCTGTACTTGTTCAATCTCCATATGATTAAGAAGTTGACTTATATATTGTCTGTTGCCACTGTGGATATGCGGTGAAGATAGTCGTAAGGCAGAAGGAGAAAACATTGGCCGTAGAATTCAGTTCTATCCAAATTAGTCGAACAGTTCCAACTATTCAGAATGGATGGACGATTGTTTATGTGCAACATATGTAAATTAATTGGAACAAGAGATAAGGTGTTTTAGAAATGCTTTAGAAGAAATTCAAATTCAACGTAACCTGTAGCTTATTTGTGTTGTATGTTGAAAAGTTCTTATTGGTTTACTATATATGCAATTCTAAAATATTAATCGATTAATCATTTTATTAAGAGAATTTACGCTTTAAGCAATGTACTCAGATGTAAAAAAGAATAATTCGAACGTGTAGATCAAAGTATCCATAACTATAACACTACAAATAAAATAACAAACAAAAAAGGAATAACCATGACTGTACAATAATAATATGAGCATGAAGTGTAACACCCCACGTCCATTAATGTCACTCACAAAGGGAATGCATTAACTTCCATGGAGGTTATAAGTGAATATAGAACAGAAAAATTACAACAAGACAGATAATAAATAGTACTTGGAAATCTAAAACTTCATTTTATTGCAGCGGAAATTAAACATGTTTGTTACATCATAAAACCATAGATCATAACCAAGTACAATATCCATCTTCATAAAAACAAAATACATAATCCCATTACATAAATAGCCATTAAAAATATAACACGCTGGACTTTACTTCAACGGTCCAAGCTTTCCAAAGAGAGATGAAGCAATTCAATCAAACTCCACTAGAGCTGGGCCCAACCTGAGGACCTGGAGGGGGAAAAAGGATAGAAATAGAGGGGGTCAGACATAAAGTCTGGCGAGTATGATAATTCTAACAATACTATTATCAAAATAACTAGACTAAGGCATAAGCTGGAAGACAAGTAAATGTCTATGAACTCTTAGGAAGATAAAGATAGCGTTTAAGATAACGTTAAAGATAACGGTAAAGGCATACCTAATTACTAACGAATAATTACTACACTGCACCGCACCAGTCACCCGAAAGGTTGATCCCACTTGCTTCACACAGAAACATATAAATAGCCTTACGTACCCCTAGCTGACTACATAGGTGCCGTCTGCCCCTATCTCCAGTAGGTGTACCCCACTACCCACTTTCGATCGGCTCCCTACTCGTAGATACCCGTGATGGCCCCACAGTGGGGTGTATCACTCCCCTAAAGTGGCAACCCAATACAACTTGAGAATGCACGGCTTATACCTACACGATGCAACAACGTCTTACCTACCAGCCCGGGTCCACACACGCATATGAAACCCGTTGGACTTGCGTAGCCACCGCTCCCCGTTTTGGCCTCTTACAGTCGAACCCAGCATGCGTGTCCCGTCCTCGACTTGGGTCGAGCCCACAAAGATACGTTTTGGATACTGGTCGAAATGGGCCCCCACAAGCTACCCACCTAAGCTTGTCACTAGTATATCCCACTTAACCCCCTTGGTCATGTTCATTTACATGTGTGTTTGGTTAAGTCTTACTAATCGTATTTCACCTTCCACTAAGGGCACCCACTAGATTCCTCATGCCACCCAAGGCACCTACTTAACCCCCATGTCCCACCTTACATGTTTATCTGGTTAAGTATTTCTTAATTCATTCAGGCCATAACCTCATAAAGACCTCTCACATTAGACTGGCATTTATGGCAGCTGGATTTGCCGGGCGGGTCCGGGCAGTCTTACACCATAAAAGAGTCTAACCTCGTGTCTTTACAACTGTTATGCTTTAGTTTAGGCCTAGGACCTCTCACATTGGGATGACATTTGTGACCACTGGATTTGCCGGGCGGGTCTGGGCAGGTTTACGTCATAAACGAGTCCAACCTCGTGTCCTAAGCATTGATTAACACTTAAAATCTTTTACCCCAGTTTTAATAATTCCCTATTCAAATTATTAATTAAGTCAACTTTTAATGATGTCCATAATTGACTCAATTATGGCCATCCACTTATGGCATGCAAAATCATATCAATTGCACCCCAACTTTTTATTATTAAATCCTTAATATTACCCCTACCCCACGTTTATACGTTCGCTTATTCAATGCATAATATAGGCTAGACTTGTATAGTCTAACACCTAGCACAAAGATAAATTATCACAACATATAGACAATTAAAATAAATCTAATCATAATAGGGGTGAAACTTGCATAAACTACACATGTTAAGGATCAAAAGGTGTCAACTTGTTAAATGTCTTAATTTATATGATATGATTATAGCCCAAATCTATACATAAACTTGCATATGGGGTTTTTAGGCAACATAATGATGGTGTGAACTAGCATAGGATATCACATATGTCATAGCATAATTCTAGATGTCATAATAGATGTCTTGGTATATGTTCATAACTTTTCTAATCAATCTAACTTGCAAATGTGACTTGTCATATAGATCAACATAACCCAAACATGATGATTTAATTAATATGAACCAACTAGCATAGATGGTAACATCATGGCCTTTTTAACATGTATGATTCATCACAACTTAGCATAGAAACTTTCAACATACATAACATCATCATAGCATGATTTACAACATATAAGATATCATCATCACATAACATTGGATTTACAATATACATGATAGCAAAAGGGGTTTACAACAACATATATGATAATTCACATCATCTACTCATAATCCATTCATAACTCAACCTAATTAAAATGATAATAATCTTGTTAAGATCATCATACTCACAATTTAGAGAAGAAAAGAGAGAGTTTTGCTTTGCTTTAGGGTTGAGAGAATTAGAATTGAATTTTCTTTTCTTCTTTCTTAGTTGGCGGCGGCTCCATTGATTTCCATGGCGATGGTATGACGGTAACTATTCTATTTTAATTAGGTTTAGGTTTAGCATTAGGATGTATTTATAGGTGTAGAAAGTTATTTAGGACCATTAGATTAACCCTGAACCATGAGAACCAATCAAATGCAAAATCTGCATTTGAGCGAATCGGCCCACGGGTTGACAGCCAAACACCGTGGATTAACCCCTAGTCGACCCAGCGAGGCTCGGGTTGACCTCAAAAATGGGCCGGTTCGGTTATTCCCCCCCCCCCCCCCCAATTCGCTGTTTTGAACTTTTTCGCATATTTATTTATTTAATTTTTAATTTATATATATATATTTCTCTGCGCAACCCATTTCACTTAATTCTTTTCTAAAAATTAAGTATACTTTAATTTGTGAATTTTAATGTTATAAAATTACGGGGTGTTGCATGAAGGGGTGGGGAAGGGGTGGACACCCATTTTATAGGTGCTAAATTTCAGGTGCCCACAAAATGGTCGCCTCAACCCAGGCGCCCATTTTATGGGCACTTGGTGCTGGTGCCCAAACATTGAGATTTTTCCCAGATTCAGCGTTGAAGATGTAGCACGCAACGCTAAATCCATTGGAGTTGCCCTTAGCATTATTTCATTTTCCCAAACATTCCCTCTCTTATTTTAACCACTTCGTGCTCCTTACCTTACTTAGCATCACCCATACGTCTCTCTTCCTTACAATCTTGAATTCCACCTTCCGCTTTCATCGCAAGCCTCCTTCAAATCCACTTGTATTGGTCTCCACTATATTTTCTTTCCTAGGCCTCATCCACATGTGTCACCTTGTAACTTAAAGCTACATTTTTTAGTTTGGTTATTCTTTTATTGATCGACTAGTTGGATTAGCTATAATTCTGAATGATACGCTAGTCTGCTGGTGGTTTGTTGAGATTTTTATGTGCTGGGATGTATCGTCTCTCGTTTTGAAAAAATAAGGTGGTGTTTCTAACTGTTGCTGGTTTGAGTTTGCATTTTTTTCGTTAAGGTGTTTGCTTTTAAAGTGTTATTTATTGATTACATTCCCTATAGAGCTTTGTTAACGACCTTTGTAACTACCATGTGCTTAATCTGATAGGTCTGAACCATATTGTAACACCCCACCTCCGCCAATGCCACTCTTGCAAGGACATTAGCTTTGGAGGGGCGTTAAACAAGGTAAACATGCATGTAGATATCACAAGATAGAACATATAAGTAAAACAGAGTAGTAAAGCAGCGGATAAAACTTAGCATTTCAAAACCATAGTCATGTTACAACAAAGTACTTGGTCATTATTTTCCAACAACAAAGTCTAGATAAAAGCATAAACTGAAAAACTGAAATACATAAAGTACTATCCCCAAAATGAAGTGATAAACCATAGCTAGCCCAATGTCCAAAACCGTACATGAGCAAATCCAGTAAGCAAGCTGTAAAGATCCAAGCTAAGCTCCAATGTTCCCACCCTGAGAACCTGGGGGGGGGAACGGAAGAAAAGAGGCGAAAGAAAACAGGTCAGTTAAAAAGACTGGTAAGCCCTACTATTATCTGTCTATGAACTAGTAAAGTTAACTGGCATGAGAAGCTGAGATGAACATGAGGATAACAACATACTGGCATGATGATTAACTAACAAGATAGATAAAGGTGTCATCGCATAATCAAGGTTAAGTTTTGCACCACGGGTGTACTAGCATTCTAACATGTCAAGTAAAAACAAGAATTGATCCCTTGGCCCAAGCTTGGCCCATCATCATGAGGTGACCTAAATTAAGGTCCAACTACACGGTCTAGTCGATCGGCTCCCTATAAGCCTAACTCGTCAAGTGTCGGTGTCATGCGGCTTAATCATGTAATGTAGTTGACTGTGCAGGGTCCACCCTAGGGTGTATCAGGCCCTATGGTGTAACCCTCTGACACCATTCCATGATGCACAGTCCAAACCTACCGTAGCCCGTGTTCAACTCCGGACTTGATGTGCACGACCATGGTCCGCCTGAACAACCGGGGCATCATTCAGCCGTCTCTTTTGGTCTCTTACAATCAGCCCAGTAATCGTGCCCCACCCTAGCCTAATCCTAGGGTCTTATGATACTACCAAGAGGGTTACTGCTGAAAAGGACCATGCAACTAGGGTTTCTTAACGGGTTAAATGTGGTTAACCCGATCCACACGTGGATTAAATCGGTTATGGGTACCCAAGGCTCCCGACTTAACCTTGATTAATCCATCAAGCCCAAATTGGTTAAGTATTAAGTGGACCATGACTTAACCCTAATCAGGAGGCATTTATTAACTTAATGCGCTTTAACCTCTCACATTAGACTTTGTTGTGGTTACTAGTTAAGCCGGGCGGGTCCGGATAGCTTTACACCACAACTAGGTCTAACCTCGGGTTCGAGCACAACATGACCAACTTCTCACATTGGGTCCTATTGTTTGTAGCCACTAGTTAAGCCGGGCGGGTCCGGGTAGATTTATGCTACAAACTCAACCCAACCTCGAGTTGGTCACACTCATATTTTCTAAGTGTCATGTCCATTATGTTTCCAAAACATAATTACACATTAACATATCACGTCATGTTACAAAAATCATGTTCATGTCATTATGTTACCCAACCCCAACGTAATCCCATCGTTTACATAATCGCAACAACGCATAAAGGATAAAATATGGAACTTGGCATAACCATGACATAAAGGTGTTGAAGCCACAAGTTTAACATGGTGGCATATGAAATGTACATATGTTCATATACTTGCATATTGCATTATTAGGCTTCAAAAGCATGCATAAAACCAAACTTAGCATATGAGTGATACATGGTGATAAATAACATGTAGAAGTTGCTAGAAGTTCGCATTTAGCCTCACATGCAAGTTATCATAAGTGATATGATAACTTTCATGTTGCCAAAATGCAACCTTTAACATAAAGCTTGAAGCTTTAAGCTCACAACTTCAAGTTTAACTTGCATAACATGATAACATGTGCATAATGATCAACCCAAACTTGCATAACATGATAAAATGATCAACCAAAACTTGCATAACATGATAACATGATCAACCCAAACTCGCATAACATGATAACATGATCAACCCAAACTTGCATAACATGGCAACATGTGTCATACGTAACTTGCATAATGATCAACCAAACTTGCATATAATGATCACCCAAACTTGCATATAATGATCAACCAAACTTGCATATCATAATGATCAACCCCAAACTTGCATCATTCATTTAACTTTAGAGTTCAATAAAAAGAAAGTAGAAAAGGGCTTACTACGCTATGAAGACACAAATGAATATTTATTATAAAGATTGAGACGAAGCCCTTATGCAAGCACCAAAAACCCAAATATGCAAGCTCCAAATGAAAACCCTTGAGCCAATTCAATAAAAAACCTTGCGTTGAAATAGAAATGTTGCAACTTGACTTGAATGCAAGCTAAGAACACTCATACAAGTTTGAAAACACTTGTATGAACTCAAAATCTCTCATAGAAATTAACTTAGAAATTTTAGCATGAGAGTGGAGGCCATGAGAGGAACAAATTTGGCATAGTTTAGTTGTAGGATTGAATAATGGTGATTTAGGCTAGGTTTAGGGGTCTTTTTATAGAGTTTTAGGATAGTATTAGCCATAGGATTAACCCTAGATTCAATCGAAGCCATCAAAGCATGTCTTGGGGAAGAAGTCAAGTGTAGGAACCATCTAGGGCCTTTAGATTAAAGCTGAACCATGAGAACCATTCAAATGCAAAATCTGCATTTGAGCGAATTGGCCCACGGGTTGACAGCCAAACACCCTGGATTAACCCCTAGTCGACCCAGCGAGCTCGGGTCGACATCAAAAATCGGCCGGTTCGGTTATTCCCCTCTCCCAATTCGCTGTTTTGAACACTTTTGCATATTTATTTATTTAATTTTCAATTATATATATATATATATATATATATCAATATATATTTCTCTGCGCAACCCATTTCACTTAATTAAGTATACTTTAATTTGTGAATTTTTTGTGAAACTTCGCGAGGCCATATCTTGGTCATACGGACTCCGATTTTCGAAAACTCGGACTCTATTTCGCGTATTTTTCCGAGACGAACGCAATGGCACAGCCAGTTTCCCTTGATTCAGAATTTACAGTTTAATTCTGCCTCCATTTATGTTATAACATGTTATTCAAAAATACGGGTTGTTACATTCTCCCCTCCTTAAAGGATTTCGTCCCCGAAATCTCCAAGTTAGGAAGAACGTATCCTACCATCCATCATCCATCTACTCAAAACATCATCCACGAGCAATCATTGTCCTTAAAAGGTTCTAAATGTTGTATGATCATATGCAAAGGTGTGTGTATATGTACTTATCTAATGCGAAAATCAGGAGGTTACTGATTCAGTAAACCCCCTTAATGCAAAATATGTTAGTGAAATGAGTCCATATGTATGCAAATTCCTAACATAATTTATAATCTCTACATGAGTGCACATAACATTCATCCATATGCAACATCCACGTGATAGCATAACAAGTTTTCATCCATGAATAAGCATAAACACTCATGCATATGCGGTATGAAAGTGTGTGAGCCGATCTTAGTGCCTAACGTGTATTATGCATCCACGAGTATCCACTTGCAAACACTTGCAACCACCTGCAAACATCAAACATAACATGTTTCAAATACATGTTTCAACCAAGGGTGTCTACCTAAGGTTCTCATGACAAGATTTACGAAACAAGATAAACTAGATAAGCATGGGTAGCAAAGGGAAGATATACCAATCTAGGAAAAGAGATTGAAAATGTATCCTCCAAGAGAAGTGGATAAAGCACGCGCCTCTTCTCCTTGGTTTCCCAAGTTGCGTCTCCCTCTGTTTCACTCCATTGCGCCTTAACAAGCTTAACTTCTTTGCTTCTTAGCTTCTTTGTCTTCATTTCCATGATACGAATCGGAGCTCGTCTCAGGGTTGCTTCATCCTCTACCTCCATGTCTTCAAGAATACTTGGTTCAACCACTTTGGCGGATCTGTGCAAACACTTCCGGAGATGCGAGACATCAAAGACATTATGCACTCCGGCCAGCTTCTCGGCAATTCCACCTTATAAGTCATCTTCCCGACTCTTTCTATAGTAGGGAAGGGTCCTACGATCCTTGGTGTCAGCGAACCATATTTCGCAAAGGAGAAATCTTCACAAAGACCATATCTCCAATTTTTAATTCCAAGTCCGTCCTTCGCTTGTCTGCATAGGATTTCTGTCTGTCTTGGGCCGTTCTTATCCGTCTTCGAATCAATTCAACCCTCTCGGATGTGTCCCTTATCATGTCGGGCTCAATTATAAGCTTATCCGTCGTCTTCCCACCAACATGTTGGTGGCTTGCACGGCCTCCCATACGAAGCTTCAAATGGTGCCATCCCTATGCTGGCTTGATAGCTATTATTATAAGCAAACTCTACAAGAGGAAGGTGGTCTTCCCAAGTACCACCGAAGTCGAGAACACAAAACCTCAAAAGATCTTCTAGCACTCTATTCACCCTTTCGGTTTGGCCATCCGTCTGGGGGTGATAGGCTGTACTCAGATTCAATCGCGTACCCATTGCTTCTTGCAAACTGTTCCAGAACTGGCTAGTGAAAATTGGGTCACGATCGCTAACTATGCTAGAAGGAACTCCATGCAGCCGCACTATCTTTTGAAGATAAACAGATGCTAGCCATGATACGGTCCTCTTGCTTTTCACCGGAATAAAATGGGCTTTCTTTGTATGTCTATCAATTATTACCCATATCCCATAAAGGCCAAATAGTTTGGTGACGAACATCTTCACCCCAACTATATCTCACAAACAGGCGAGTCATACTCGTTATGGGGTTTGCAACAGAACTAAGATTGAGGATAGGACCGAGAGGATATACTTAAAAGATAGCATACGAGTAAGCTCTATGGAACAATAGGGATCAAGGATATACTCTTAGAAAGAGATATAATGCGCGTATCTAGTCTTCAGTCTTCTAAGCCGCATTTTCTTGTGCTTAATCCCATCGTGCCTTGACCGTCTTTTAACTTCATAATTCCGTAGTTCTTAATCCTTATTTCCAAAATATGAGTTAGAACTCATTTCACCGTTGCCTCTCATTCCCCTTCCACTTATCCCTTGCCTAAAATACTTGGCTTAAACATAACTGTGTGCTCATGGTTCATGCAAGCTTTCCAAAATTCGTTAGTGAATCTTGGATCTCGTTTACATATTATACGGTATCCCACGCAGAAAACTATCTCTTGAAAACAAGTGCCAATCCATGTTGCCAAAACTGGAGCTGAGGTAAGGGCTCTCTTGAGCCTTTGAAAAGCAAGCTCACAGTCCAAGTCCCATGCAAAGACTAAGTCCTTCTTTGTTAACTTAGTAAGAGGGGCCGAAATCTTAGCGAAGTCCCTGATGAACTTCCTATAGTAGCCCGCCAAACCGAGAAAACTTCTCACTTCGGTTGCGTTCCTAGGAGTCTTCCAGTCTTGAACCACAACCACTTTCGCGGGATCCACCGCTATGCCTTGCTTAGAAACTATATGTCCAAAAAATGACATTTGGAGAACTTGGTTTTCAACTGATGCGCTCTAAGCGTATCCATCACTTCCTTGAGATGCCTAGCATGTTCTTCCTCATCCTTTAAGAAGATCAGAATATCATCCACGAAGACAACCACGAACTTGTTAAGGAACTCCCTGAACACCCTACTCATCAAATCTACGAAGTAGGCGGGTGCATTAGTCAAACCGAATGGCATGACAAGCCATTCAAAGAATCCGTCTGGAGTCCTAAACGCAGTTTTATCGATACTATCCTCAGCCACTCTAAGCTGATGGAATCCGGTGGCTAGATCGAGCTGAGAGAAAACAGAAGCACCAACAAGCTGGTCAAAGAGATCATCAATTCTCGGTAACGGGTGCCTATTCTTCTTTATCAGCTTGTTCAACTCTCGATAATCAACACATAGATGAAGCGAACCATCCGCCTTAGTAGCGAATACCACCGGAGCACCCCATTCAGAAATGCTTCGCCTAATAAAATTCTTCTCAAGCAACTCCTTGATTTGCTTACTGAGCTCCCTTCTTTCACGAGGTGCCATGTGCCTAACGGGCAATGATACTGGCTTGGCATTATCAACTAGATACATGCGGAAATCTATCTCTCGTTTAGGGGGTAACCCCTTAACTTCTTCAAAGACATCGGGATAGTCTCGGACCACCCTTACAGATTGCAGATCATCGATGGATGAGTCGAGAGATTCAAGATAACATAACATGACGGGACCTCTAGGGTTACAAGAAATTTCTAGGGTGTTACCGAGGCGAGTCATGAGCCTCTCCACCCTATGCTCACAATCGAGGATGGCTCCATAACTGGACAACCAATCCATGCCCAAGACCAACCCATATCCCGTGACCCCGAGAACATAAGCACTACACGTGAATTCTACGGCCAAGATAGAAATTTTCAAATCCACACAAATCATAGACAGATGGGCGGAACCCCCAATTGGATTTGAAACACAAACGGGATCCTCAACTAAGCTAGTACTTAGGTGCAAACTTTCAACAATATCAGAAGAGATAAAACTATGCGATGCACCAGAATCAAATAAGGTGCGAACAGGAAAATCAGAAATGTAAACATGAATTTCTATAAAAACTCTACCTCGATCAAAAGCTGGAAGAGCGAGGAGAGCCTGCAATTGCCCTCCAGAGGGTCCTACTTGCTGAGTTTGTCCTTGCCCTTGTCCATGCTTCTTGGGACAATCCTTGCTAAGATGTCCAGATTCTCCGCAATGAAAACACTTGCCTAACTTCCTCTTCTTCTTCCTGCAATCCTTGGCTATGTGCCCAGTGATCCTACAGAAGTTGCACTTTCTTGTCTTTCTTGCCTTGTTGTTGTTCTTATCTCTTTTCTCGGTATCTTCCTTCTTGCCTTGGGACTCATTTGCCTTGACCTCCTTCTTGCCACTCTTATCTTCCTCTTGAAGTAGGGCCATATTCACCAAACCCTCGAAGGTCGCCCCCAGGGGTATATGAGATATGGCCAAACCGCGCAATGGCTCATTCAATCATAGAGCAAAGCGTAGGGCCTTCTTCTGAGGGGTGTTAACCCATTCTAGACCGAACTGAGAAAGTTGATTAAACTTATCCACGTATTCTCTAACGGTCATGGCCCCTTGCTTTAGTGATAGGAACCTCTCTAGCTGAAGGTTCTCTTCTGCTGATGATAAAAACCTTAGTCCAAACCTTCTTCTAAAGTCATCCCAAGTCTCAATTGGTCTAGTAGTGGTGGTGACTACCCACCAATAAGCAGCTTCCCCTTTTAATAGCCATACCGCCAACAGAACTTTCCTACGATCTTCCACATCAAAGATAGCAAAGAGGTCCTCAGTTTCCTTTAACCAGTTCCTTGCCTCCACGGAAGTCTCCGTTCCGATAAAGTTCTTACCACCCATCGCCTTAAAGTCCTTGCAAACTTTTGCGAAATCCGCTTGTGGATTCTGAGGAGGAGGAGGAGGAACTTCAGTTACGGTGGGGGTAGTCGCTGGGCCCGCATCGTTGGCCCTAGCTTCCAAGTACCTCCGGAACCATCCGGGAATGGTCACTCCCTCGGGAAGGTTAAGATCGGCCATACTGAAACGAAGAAAAAGATAGATTCAGAACGAAGAAACGAAGGATAGTGCTATGGCTTTTGGGGAATAGCCTTTTAAAATACTAGACTTTTCTTTGGAAAATACTTAATTGGTTTTGAAAATAGTTTTTCAAAAGGTAAGTTTCAAAAACACTTTTGCTCAAATCTTGTAAACCTTATGCTCTGATACCAAATGTAACACCCCACCTCCGCCAATGCCACTCTTGCAAGGACATTAGCTTTGGAGGGGCGTTAAACAAGGTAAACATGCATGCAGATATCACAAGACAGAACATATAAGTAAAACAGAGTAGTAAAGCAGCGGATAAAACTTAGCATTTAAAAACCATTGTCATGTTACAACAAAGTACTTGGTCATTATTTTCCAACAACAAAGTCTAGATAAAAGCATAAACTGAAAAACTGAAATACATAAAGTACTATCCCCAAAATGAAGTGATAAACCATAGCTAGCCCAATGTCTAAAACTGTACATGAGCAAATCCAGTAAGCAAGCTGTAAAGATCCAAGCTAAGCTCCAATGTTCCCACCCTGAGAACCTGGGGGGGGAACGGAAGAAAAGAGGCGAAAGAAAACAGGTCAGTCAAAAAGACTGGTAAGCCCTACTACTATCTGTCTATGAACTAGTAAAGTTAACTGGCATGAGAAGCTGAGATGAACATGAGGATAACAACATACTGGCATGATGATTAACTAACAAGATAGATAAAGGTGTCATCGCATAATTAAGGTTAAGTTTTGCACCACTGGTGTACTAGCATTCTAACATGTCAAGTAAAAACAAGAATTGATCCCTTGGCCCAAGCTTGGCCCATAATCATGAGGTGACCTAAATTAAGGTCCAACTACACGGTCTAGTCGATCGGCTCCCTATAAGCCTAACTCGTCAAGTGTCGGTGTCATGCGGCTTAATCATGTAATGTAGTTGACTGTGCAGGGTCCACCCTAGGGTGTATCAGGCCCTATGGTGTAACCCTCTCACACCATTCCATGATGCACAGTCCAAACCTACCGTAGCCCGTGTTCAACTCCGGACTTGATGTGCACGACCATGGTCCACCTGAACAACCGGGGCATCATTCAGCCGTCTCTTTTGGTCTCTTACAATCAGCCCAGTAATCGTGCCCTACCCTAGCCTAGTCCTAGGGTCTTATGATACTACCAAGAAGGTTACTGCTGAAAAGGACCACGCAACTAGGGTTTCTTAACGGGTTAAATGTGGTTAACCCGATCCACACGTGGATTAAATCGGTTAAGGGTACTCAAGGCTCCCGACTTAACCTCGATTAATCCATCAAGCCCAAATTGGTTAAGTATTAAGTGGACCATGACTTAACCCTAATCAGGAGGCATTAATTAACTTAATGCGCTTTAACCTCTCACATTAGACTTTGTTGTGGTTACTAGTTAAGCCGGGCGGGTCCGGGTTGCTTTACACCACAACTAGGACTAACCTCGGGTTCGAGCACAACATGATCAACTTCTCACATTTGGTCCTATTGTTTGTAGCCACTAGTTAAGCCGGGCGGGTCCGGGTAGATTTATGCTACAAACTCAACCCAACCTCGAGTTGGCCACACTCATATTTTCTAAGTGTCATGTCCATTATGTTTCCAAAACATAATTACAAGTTAACATATCACGTCATGTTACAAAAATCATGTTCATGTCATTATGTTACCCAATCCCAACGTAATCCCATCGTTTACATAATCGCAACAATGCATAAAGGATAAAATAGGGAACTTGGCATAACCATGACATAAAGGTGTTGAAGCCACAAGTTTAACATGGTGGCATATGAAATGTACATATGTTCATATACTTGCATATTGCATTATTAGGCTTCAAAAGCATGCATAAAACCAAACTTAGCATATGAGTGATACATGGTGATAAATAACATGTAGAAGTTGCTAGAAGTTCGCATTTAGCCTCACATGCAAGTTATCATAAGTAATATGATAACTTTCATGTTGCCAAAATGCAACCTTTAACATAAAGCTTGAAGCTTTAAGCTCACAACTTCAAGTTTAACTTGCATAACATGATAACATGTGCATAATGATCAACCCAAACTTGCATAACATGATAACATGATCAACCCAAACTTGCATAACATGATAACATGATCAACCCAAACTCGCATAACATTAACATGATCAACCCAAACTTGCATAACATGGCAACATGTGTCATACATAACTTGCATAATGATCAACCAAACTTGCATATAATGATCAACCAAACTTGCATATAATGATCAACCAAACTTGCATATCATAATGATCAACCCCAAACTTGCATCATTCATTTAACTTTAGAGTTCAATAAAAAGAAAGTAGAAAAGGGCTTACTACGCTATGAAGACACAAATGAATATTTATTATAAAGATTGAGACGAAGCCCTTATGCAAGCACCAAAAACCCAAATATGCAAGCTCCAAATGAAAACCCTTGAGCCAATTCAATAAAAACCCTTGCTTTGAAATAGAAATGTTGCAACTTGACTTGAATGCAAGCTAAGAACACTCATACAAGTTTGAAAACACTTGTATGAACTCAAAATCTCTCATAGAAATTAACTTAGAAATTTTAGCATGAGAGTGGAGGCCATGAGAGGAACAAATTTGGCATAGTTTAGTTGTAGGATTGAATAATGGTGATTTAGGCTAGGTTTAGGGGTCTTTTTATAGAGTTTTAGGATAGTATTAGCCATAGGATTAACCCTAGATTCAATCCAAGCCATCAAAGCATGTCTTGGGGAAGAAGTCAAGTGTAGGAACCATCTAGGGCCTTTAGATTAAAGCTGAACCATGAGAACCATTCAAATGCAAAATCTGCATTTGAGCGAATCGGCCCACGGGTTGACAGCCAAACACCCTGGATTAACCCCTAGTCGACCCAGCGAGCTCGGGTCGACCTCAAAAATCGGCCGGTTCGGTTATTCCCCTCTCCCAATTCGCTGTTTTGAACATTTTTGCATATTTATTTATTTAATTTTCAATTATATATATATATATATATATTTCTCTGCGCAACCCATTTCACTTAATTAAGTATACTTTAATTTGTGAATTTTTCGTGAAACTTCGCGAGGCCATATCTTGGTCATACGGACTCCGATTTTCGAAAACTCGGACTCTATTTCGCGTATTTTTCCGAGACGAATGCAATGGCACAGCACGTTTCCCTTGATTCAGATTTTACAGTTTAATTCTGCCTCCATTTATGTTATAACATGTTATTCAAAAATACGGGTTGTTACACATATAGTTTTCTTTTCCTTGCTAGTGCTTCTTACCCTGCGTTATGTGAAGTAGGTCAAAGCCCAACTAGCATTATTTACTTACATCCCAATACTCTCTATATATAAAGAGTTGCATTGTACATTTTTCTTATTCCATTCCTTTCGGTTGTAATCAGAGACTTTGTACAAATACATAAGTAAATAACATTTGTTTGCTTTTTTTTATGATATCAAAGCTTCATTTTGCCTAACGACTCTGTTCATCAGATGTATTCTGATCCTTCTCCTATTGATTGAAGGTGCATCTGATCGAAGAAGGAGTTGTGTTAGTTTATTTTCCTCCTTGATTAGTATTTAATCATCGAAGAGAATACCTCTCTCATCACATAGCACCGTTCTCGTAGAATTCTTGATTGTTACTGCCTGACCAAGGGTCGAAACAGTCAGTTTTAATCATTTTCTCCCACTTGGCTGTAGTTTCTGACCATCGGACTTCATTATCTTCACCTAATCAGAGTTATGGTTACAAGAATCACATTTTCTATGTGATTTTGCCATCCAAGAACTTCTTTCTCATACTTGTCAGTTTCAAGAAGCTTTTTTCCACATTTTTACTTCCTCGGTTTGCCTTTCTCAATGGCTAGAAGTAAAGAAGCCATTAGTTCGGCAATGCCAAGAATTAACCCACTGCTATCTCATCAACCACTCATACTCTGGTTAAACAAAAGAGCCACGTAATTACCATGCCGCTTGACGAAGATAATTGCATGCTCTGGAAGTATCTAGTAGCGACAGCTTTAAGAGGCTATAAGCTTCGAGACTTCATCAAAGGCGCCACAGTGATACCACTTATCATGGTACATGACAAGGACAATAATCATATTAGCAATAAAGAATACATTAGATACAAAAAATAGGATATTCTACTTGCATCTTGGTTGATATCATCTATCAGTGAAAGCCTATGGTCAAAAATTATTGGAAGTAACACTTTTTATGAAATATGGAATGCCATAGAGCAAATATTCATCTCACAATCTGCTGTAACAATGCATTATAAAAAATGGTTGTAGAGTTTTAGGAAAGACAACACGTCTATGAGTGATTATATATCTAACAAAGATTAAAACTCTATGTGATCAATTAGCTACTACAGACATAAAATTTCTAAAAGTGAAAAGTTTTATGCATAATTGGTAGTTTGGATGATGAATATGAATCAGTAGTAAAATTTATTGCTTCATAAAGAATAGTGCCTGATCTTTAGTATGTCCACTCAACTCTTCTTGCTCATGAAAGGAGATTTGAACAAAAGAAATTGATACAATTCTAAATACTCAGTTAATTATGCCTCTACATCGAGAAACAAAGTTCAACAGAGAGAGAATCCAAATCAAACTAGCAAATAAGAAAATCAATTACAAAGAGGCAGTGCCATACAGAGACGAAGAGGTTAATGTGGCAGGTATAACAATAACAGTAGATTTAAATGCTAAATTTGAGAGAAGTTTGGTCATGTTGCAGCAAGTGCTACTTCAGATTCAACAGAAATTACAATGTGAATCGACTAAGTCAAGGCAACTAGGAGGGACTAAATGTGAACATGGCACAATTGGGGTAGTAAAGAATTAGTGAAGAAGGTTTAATAATGCAATTACTGGGACCAACATTGATGACTCAAACAAATCATTGGATGTAAATCTAGATGAGTGGTACCCCAGTTCTGTACAACAAATCATGTGACAAGTAATCTACATAATTTAAATCTTGGTAACAATAATTACTCAGGTACACATTCAATTAGTATAGGGAATTATGAAAATATAAGTATATCACATGTTGATAATGGTTACATCAAAGGAAAGAGAAAACTCTATCTTAGTAATTTTCTTAAAGTACCCAAAATAAATAAAAACTTAATAAGTGTGTCACAATTTACTAACGATAACGATGTGTACTTGGAGTTTCATACAAAATTTTGCCTTGTTAGAGACTTACCCAATAAGGACAAATTGTTACAGTGTATTTTGGATAAAGGACTATACAAATTTAACAATGTGAAGTCAAGACATGCACCTAAAAATGGAAATTGGTGCAATAATGTTGAAATAGATGTTGTAAATTAAACCAATGTACATATGTTACAAATAAAACCAGTGTAGCATCAAAGTTGTAAAACATGTACTGAATGAAAAATAAAATTGATTACCTAAGCCTTACATTTAGGGTTGTCAATGGATACCCAAAAAAAATCTGAAATCTGTTCGCATCCGTATCCAAAAAGCGGATAATATCCGATATCCTAAAAAACAGATGTGGGTACAGATACATAGATATATCCATATCTGAAAATTATCTGTTCGATTTTTTAATATTGTTCTCAAAATTATAAGTATTTTAGTACAATTAATGAGATTTATTTATTGCTTTACTAAGTCGAAGTTTGTATTATATGCTTTAAATGCATATTAGCTACTTAAATCTACTTAATTGCATCATATATGTTTTTTTAACACTTTTGTGATCAGTGAAATTGAAAAATATTTACGTTTAACAAAAAAATTCATTTATAGTTCTTGATTTATCGATCTTTGGTGGATAGGACAATAATATGATATCCGTTCGTATCCATGAATATGAATATCCTATATCCGAAATGATTTCGGATACGGACATAGCACTATCTGTATTTGAAAGTATCCATTGATATACCTACGTACATATGCATTTGCAAACACTGTCAAATTGGCAAGAGTCACAAAATGCCTATTTTCAAAGTAAAGTGAATTTTTATGAAATGTAATTTAAATAATCGATTTATATTTCAGGTTTAACGATTTCCTAAAATAATTCTAATTCTGACAAACATTCAAACAATTTATTTTATTATTTTATTAATTATTATATTATTATTTTGAATTTCAAAATTCAAATTTCAAATTTGAATTTCGAATTTCAAGTTTAAATTTTAATGTTTTTTTTAAATTCAAATCAAATCAAACAAACAAAACAATCATTCAACCAAATAAAACTAAAAATTAATTAAGGCATACCCGGTTTTTAGATCCTTTTCTTTGAAATTTTCTAAATTCTGAATTGTCGTAAAGCACATATTCGAATTTCCGGTTTATGGATCTTCATCACTTGATGATGAATCTGAATCATCTAATGTTGCTGCGTATGTTTTCTTTCTCTTTCTTGACGAATTGTTGTTGTCTGTATGTTGAGTCTATTTATCTGGATACAGACACAATTTCTTTATATGGCTTGGTTTGTTGCAGTTATAACATTAACCATGATTACTTCTTGAGCTTCCTTGGTTATAATTTCTCCTTTTATATCTCATAAATTATCTAAAATGATTTGTCATAAGAGTTGTTTCTTCATCATCTTCACTACTAGAATCAGTATCATTTGTTGTTGCTTTTAATGCAATAGATTTCTTCTCAGTTGACCTGTTTTCTTTTCTGTAATTGGACTTCATATGACATCAGATTTCCGATTAACTCCTCAATCTTTGTTTCATTGACATCATTGGCTTCTTCAACTGCCAAAGTTTTCTGATCCCATTCTGGAGTTAGTGAACTCAATATTTTTCTGACTTGATCTACTTCAGAATAAGTTTTTCCAAGTGTCGTTAATGAATGCGCTATCTCTTAAAATCTGCAATACATATCGGAGATAGATTCACTCTGATTCATTTTGAATAACTCAAACTGATTAACTAACATTGCTATTTTAATTTGTTTAACTTTACTAGTTTCTTCATGAGTAACTTGTAAAGTTCTCCAAATTTCATGTGCAGTTTTACATACTAACACTCTATTAAACTCATTCCTATCTAATGAACAGAATAACATATTCATGGCTTTATAATTGCTTTGTGCAGCAGCCTTTTGTTCATTTGTCCATTGTGCAAAAGCAGTTGTAGGTTCAACAAATTCATTTTGTGTACTATTCCATATGGCTAATCCTAATGACTGTAAATAAATTTTCGTTCAACATACCCAATATGAATAATTATTACCATTAAATAATGGTGGGCTAATAGTGGACTGACACTCTACAAAAGAACTATTATAGCTACCAGTGTTGATTGCCAATATCACTATTTTCAAAAATAAAATTATGAACTTTTTGAAGACCTTGCTCTGATACCAATTGTTAGGGATTGCGGAATGGATTTTTAAGGCAAAACAAACATTAAAGGGGGTTGAATAGTGTTTTTCAGAATTTAAACAAAATCTAAAACTTATGTGAACTACTATATGAATCAAACACCCCAGAAACAATCAAAGATATAGAATCAAACATAAGCACAAATATAAACAAAAATAAAGTGCAGAAAAGGAAAGATCACACTATATTTTAGACTGGGTCGGATTGCTTCTGCGTCCAGTCCTACATAACACTGGATTGCGCAGAGTTTTATTACTATATCAATAGTTAAGTACAATCTCCTTGATTTCATGGCTATAAGGGATACCACTGATTATCCTTCCTTGATTTCATGGCTACAAGGGATACCACTGATTACCTGTCCTTGATTTTACGGCTACAAGGTATATCACTGATTACTTACACAACCTAAACAATAACAAACAGCCCTATTACTCTTCAACAGCACTTGATTCAGAGAGTAATGAGCAGAGAGTGTAAAAAGAAGAAGTTTAATGAAAACAGAATTGAATTTGGCAAAGTATAAGGGTAGAAACACTATTTCAAATCTCGCAAATATCACACGAGATCTCCTCTAAGATCTTGTTTTGGGCTCCTTCCAAAACGAAACAGCAAATATCACTCTAAATTTCCTTTCGAATATATCGCCTGAGATATTGCAGTATCGAACGATATATTGATCGAGACAAAATATAGGAATATCATCCAAGATCTTAGTTTTTTTTGTCAAAATTTAAATTTGTGCCTGAACTAGAACTATAATTAAAAAACTCAAATCTAGCCATATCAATCTTTTGTTATTTTACAGTTTGCATGTTAAGTGACTATATTGTATGTTCGTATATGTTTTACAATGCTTATGGTTTTTATATTCGTTTTTTTACATACATGTTACTTATGAAATTATGTATTTATGGTCTATTTATGCTGAATTTTTTAATGCTTTGGATCCTTTAAATGTTTCCTGTCTAAAAATATTCCTGTTTTAAGCATATTACGATTTAGAGTATGAATGATCTTTCGCAAAATAAAGAATAATAAAGTTATTTTGCATTTTAAGTTTAAGTTACTATGTTTTTGATAGCATTCATAAAAATCATTTTGTTAAAATATCATTTTTAACATATCATGTACCTCGAGATTGTTCCGTATGAACTTTCAGACTCAAGATGAAAATCCGAGACGAACTCCCAAGTTAGACTCATCTCGTCCGAGATATCCCCCGATACGAGAAAATCCCCGAGGCGAAACGGGACCGATATCCGAGATATAAAACCTTGGGTAGTAATCATAAAAATGAGAAAGAATAATGGTATAATGAAAGTAGATGAAGATGGAGAAGAAGAATGATAATAAAATTCGAAATCAACCCCTATCTATAACATTTGAAAGGTTGCAATGTATCTGAACCGCCACAAATAACGGAAAACACTTCCTTTCAATTTTGAAAAAAATAACAGTTATATGTCGACATGGGTATAAATGTATGTCGAAATATACATGTGTAAAACTAAATTTTGAGCATTTTTCAAGTGTTTTGATATATGTACAATTCTGGAAATTCTTGAATTAAAACATAGTGTTACAAATGAATTTATAAAGTAGAAAATCATATGAAAACATAAATATAAATTGCATAAACATATTTATAAAATTATAGATTTAAAACTATATAAATATTAAGTATATAATATATATATATATAAATTATAAACTATAAAACTTTATTTTAAAATCAAAAAAAAAGTAAAGGAAATAAAGAAGATAAGGATTAAAAATAGAATTGGAAAACAGAATTTGAAACCAGAGTTTGAAAAACAGAATTTGAATTTGAACCTGGAGTGCTATCCAGAGTCTTACATAGCTCTATTACTATATTTATCTTGAAATCTTGAATTCTTGAATACTCATGAGTCTTGAACCATCTCTGAATTCTGAATCTCTAATATTTTTAAACTGTACAGTCTTCAGTAATAATTCTTGTATATAAATCCTGCATGTGTGTATGTGTATATATTCTAGACAAAAGTCTTAGTATATATTTTATAATCAATTAATATGGAAATAAGGTTGTTGTTATCAAAACTCCATTCTCTAATAGAAGCGTCTTGGTTTAGGTTCTGGCCAGGCTTTTGTTTTGGCTTTATTCCTCGTTTTGGCATCCATATTTTTGGTTTTAGCTACTTCCATCTCAAGTTGGTGGTTTCATATTTAGTTCTTGTAGTTGTTTTACGTAGTAGCTATGGTTTTGGATTTATTTTTAGCTTGCTTTAGGTAGCTTTTTGTTGCACCTGGGTAGTAAGATTTCTTATGTTCATATGTTTTATGCTCTTATGGCTCCCTTAGTGGTTTCCTGAGTCTTACGGGTGCTTGTAAGGTGCGTTATTAGAATATTTTGGTGTGAGTTCGTAGTAGTTAGACTATTACAAAAATTATTTATAATCGATGGACAATAAGTTTATCTCCTGGTCTCATGTATTTAATGGTTCTCATGCATTTATTGTTTGTTGTAATAAAAGTAAATGGATCATTTAAAATTATTGGTTGGTTTTGCCCTAAAAAAAAGTAGAGTTGATAAAGTTGTTGTAATATATAAGAGTGAACAAGCTTTTAAGACAATGACATCATCTATAATAAAACTTATAATGTTTATGTATATTTGAAATTAAGGAAATGTTGCAGATAATTTTAAAAAAGTAAGGAAAGTTGGATCATTTACCCACCTTTTTCATGTGATATGATTGAAAAACGAATGGTGCAAAATGGTTCTTGGCTATTGTAGAAAATTGATGAAACATTGGCTTATAAATAAACCAAGCTTCCAACAAATAGGTAAATTAGATCTATACATATAGTGCAAGTTAGCCTTCTGAATATATAACTCATTTGAGCCAAGTCACATGACTTATGTGAGCCGAACAAAACGCAAACAGACTATAGAGTTTTTAATCAAAACGTTACTTTTAATCAAACCGACTTTGTCGGTTTCTCTTAAATCATGTGTTGCCTGCAAAAGCTTCTGTCCGTCTGAAGCTGACATATATCCTTTTCTTCTTCTTCACAACACACCCATGTCGCATAAACCCTTTCTTCGGCAAATCCTTTCCTCGTCTTCCGTAGATGACCTTTTCTTCTTCGAAAATGTTTCTACCTATTCCGCGATTGACATTTTCTTCTCCGAAAATGTTTTTCGTATGATTTCTTGCACCCTGTATATTTCATCGAACTCATATATTTTTATCCAACCTCAAATCGAATTCTTTCTCTCCGAAACTGATTATCCAACCTCAAATCGATTTCTCCCTCTCAAAAACTGACATATTCGATCAGCGTTCCGCCTCCTCTTCCAATAACGTTGTCGCGCCCCTCCTCCGACTCACCTATCGCATCTAAACTACCATCGATTGAAATTTCCAGCAAAGGGAATTGGTATGTATTCTTTTCAAAATCAGACATTTTGATTATCATTATGCGAATTGTTAATAAATTATGTGAATTATAAACAAGATGTAATAGTATCATGCTCCGTGACTTCTTAGGTTCGCACTTCATGAAGTTATAAAGCGTAGCACTCGACGTGATGTCCAGTTCTATCATGATTGTACGCTTTGGAGCATTCGAGCACTAATGAGGAGATTAGTCAATGCTTTTGGAACAAGTGGCCGAAGGAGTTTTGGTGTGGCAATTAAAATATAAAAAAACGTGTTTTTAAATCATCACATATAAGAGGCAATTAAAATGACATGCTTTCTATCTATAGGGAGGAAAGGAACTCATGTGTGCTGAACATCTTTTAGTAAATATACCAATTTTTGAATAGTATTTGATATTATTTATTCATGTATATAACTTTCCTTTTGCAGTTGGAGATGAAAATCTAAGAATAAGCATCACTTTTGAAACATCAATGCTACAGAGTTTGATTTTTGGTAAGCGGGTACATACAAATTATAAATTCATCCTTAAATATGAACTTGTGTTTAAAAAATGGTAATACTGTATGCTTTGTAGGAACATTTGGTCGACTATAGTATAACATTTGCTTTGAACATGTAGATCACACTTTTATTGTTTGGCTATTTCATAATTCAGTTACCTTTGTTTTACTATAATAGTATTCAACATCAGTGATTTGGTTGAAATAATCATATGATCGTCAATTCTACGACCACTTTGTTAATAAGCATAGGCAGACTTTATGCCAATATTGTTTTATAATTTAAAAGAGTCATGTATATGCATAAATACATTGAGTAAAAAAAAATATTTGAATGCCTCTTTTGGTTGTAATTGTACATGATTGGGTCTTAATTACTTGTTTACAATATCTTGTAGGCCTTATCCCACTAATTAACTAGTTGCAAGACGATTGGAAACGACTACGGAAGCATTAGTGCTACTCTGTATAGGAAATGAGTTTGGAAACTTAAGAAATAACCTTAGTGTGATTTGTATTTAAATTTGCGTACTACATGTTACATGTGCGATTTGCACTTATGTAAGCTAGTATTACTTGTTTCATTTTTTGTGATGAACTGGTCATGTAACCCAATATTATTGTGTTTATTATATTTTGGATGCTACTCTTTTTTTGTGATTTTTTACATATGCATATTCTATTGAATTGCAACTTGAATGTATATACTGTGATGTGTGTAGATGCATGGTAATATGTTATTTCTTTCTTCTATATATTATTTGATAGAAGAATAACTACAAAGGCATACTGCTGGGGTTTAGAATAAAATTTATAATCAGTTGTAACTTAAGGGCACATTTTATGGTCTTTGTTGAAGGTTTTTAGAGGAAATAATTATTACCTCTACTGCTCATGTTGCTTGCATGGAACACACTTTATTAGAGGCAAATGAAGGGAGTTACGTGTCCTTATTTATTATTAAAGCCATAGCTTTTAGTGGCTATTCTTAATTTTCCTACAGAGGCAATTTTATATCAGTTTTGGCCTTTAATAATAACATTAAAGGCAAATGTGAAATTCCTTAAATTATTTAATATTTGGTAGTGCACAAATGAACACGCTATGTCATGTTGGTTGGTTATAAATGAAAGATGATAACTTGTGAACATCAACCACATTTGATTCAATTCATTCACCAGACTGTCTTATCCTCACAAGAAAATAGTGTTAAGGTTAAAATAATGAGTGTTTTTCAGCCGTAAGGATGGCATGCAGAAATTTTACTTTAAAGGACAAAGCATCATATTTTAGGTATGAGTTTTACAGTGTGTATGATATCAAAAATTGACTACCATTTTTAAGTATCAGTTTTACATGTGTACGGTATCAGAATTTAGCTATCAGTTTCCAAGTATCAGTTTTATGTGTGTATGATATCAATTTAAAGTGAATTGTCCTTGAAAATAATTTTTTTGGGGTTGTCCTTGGGTTTGAAAAGTTATAAAGTTTGTCCTTCACAATAAAATCCCCAATGTGAACGTCTGGCTTCAAGATAACAGAGGAAGAGTGGTTGAATGCAATGTCTATTGAAAAAGTTATAAATGAATAAAATTGTACTTTTTTAAGAAAGTTATTTCATATTTGTCTTAAAATTACTATGAATTAACTAAAATTACTATGAATATGAACAATCATCATTTTCTCTTTTAATCATTTGGTTAACTTTTGATACATTTGCAAACCCATGCATCATTTATCTTAACTTTCAGGATTTTATGGAACTTTATATGTACTTGTTATAGATGGACTTCAAAAAAGAATGCAACATTTCATGGGGTAATTATGTTATTACTAAGATATCAAAGTTTTGCAATATTTGAATCGCTATATCATTTTGTTTTTTTGACATTTTTCATGATTATTTATTTGTTTCTCACGGAAACAAGGTTATCTTTGGAATATAACACAGAAACAGATAATAGCAGAACAGAATTAAATAAATACACCAGAATGAACAACAAAATATACTGGATAAAAGTAATCATCAGAGTTACACAGTATACAAGATCTTACTTAGCACAAATACAGTTCAGCTATACATAAATGTCTACAGCGGAAATAAACAAAATATGTACAATAGGAGCTGAACAGCATAAAAAGAAATAAATGATAGAATCCATCTTCAGCTCCAGCTATCCAGAAAGAACCAGCTAAACCTGAATACAAGGCTGCCCGTGTAGAAAAAGGGGCACCCGAGTTTGAGAGTGAAACAAACTACGAGTCAGTCATGGGACTGGTATGAGAAATCTACTCAACACATATATAATTGGCTAATCACAGGACCACGCCACTTTCGTGGAACGGGTTTACTCCATTGGATTGCCAGTGCTTTAAAACAAATCTTTATTTTAAACATCGCTATGCTTTTTATAAAAATGAAGCCATTATAAGACTCAGTTCCCATCACACAATGCAACGCAAACCGGAGGATAGAGTTTTACCTTATAATGGCCAAAATATGCTTGATACGAATAAAACAAAGGCATTTGATATTATTGCTAGTGTTTATATGTTTTGAAAACAACTTCAAATCATAACTATCAATCATAGACGACATGAGCGTCTCATGCCACTATGTCGCCAAATGTATATATACAATCGAAACCGCATCGTCACGTATTTGGAAATTGGATTTCCGTCATGAACCAAGGCAAAAGATAGTCCTTACCGAATTCGAGACTGCCTAGCCCGAGCCTCAGGAACAGCCGCAACTGCCCCTTGGATCGTCAGGGCCGGTCCACCGATGTGGATTATTATGCCTGAACAATACGTTTCCCCGCCCTTTGGGGCGTAAACGAGCCAACGAATGACTCCACCGGACCCGGATCGTCCGATCAAACCGAGGCGCCTCGCAACAGCAACAACCACATAGGTGAAAAGTATATAAATGTCAGGGCTGGTAGGTCACTGACACCACCCTAGCTAGGAAGAAACGCATGCCCTCCCTGATGTCCTTCCTCCCGTTTCTGGTTCATACCGGGGTGTGAGGCTCGCGAATTTACGTTATACACAAAGCTACGCCACACAGGCGATGCTTTGATCATCACCACAAGACTTTGCTTTTCAACAGAAGCCCTGATCACTGCATCTTAGCATGCCACACAGGCAATTCACACCGTGCAACTGATGGCTATCAATCCCACAGAACAAATTCCCATGTCGGACACACAGTCCATTTACAAGTCCGTTCTGGGTCTGAACGAAACCGGAGGCACTAAATACCTCGCAAACCCTTCGATCAACACGTACGTCTGAACGATCACCACTCATTATCCATATTTCGGGATGCCTCCCAATCAGGACCTCGGTTACCATCCAAACGAGGTGAAGATCTCCGGTCTTCGACCATCGTCTTCATCTTCGAATTTCAATCGTCGGTCGATTATTCGAAATGAGAATTAACTCGGCCTTTCCAAATAATTCACGTATATTTAGAATTTCAAATCGATTAATTTCAATGGTTAAATTATTCGACAACACCAATTGTGTTCTTTAATGTAATTTTCACACCAAACACATTCAACCATCAAAAGCCACACAAATCAAGCAAATTCAGTTTATTTCCATTTCATATCGTTTCTAATATTTTATAACGATTTATCGCTATTTTTATTTATTTTAAAATAGCCATTTTATTCAAAACGACGCTTCGGGCCATAAGGCGGCCGTGGCGCTGTTTTTCTTCAGATTTGATTTACACATATCTGAAAATCTAACCTTTGGATCTTCACAAAATTTACATCATTAGAAAGGTCTTTTCAAAACGAATCCAACGGTTCCAGTTTCGGGAAAATCCGACGGTCGGATCTCCCGGTACAATCGTTTGAAGTTTCGATTTCAAAATACGAACTGCAGCGTCGTTATTCGATTAAATATATAATTATATTTATATATATATAAATATAATCGCTTCTGGCGCTGTTTTTCTTCAGATTTGAATTAAACATTCCAGACAATCCAACCGTTGGATTTTTACAAGGTTGGTGCCGTTGGAAAGATTATTCCAAGGCGAACCCGACGGTTGAGATTTCGGGAAAATCCAATGGTCGGATTTCCCGGTACAATCGTTTGAAATCACGGTTTCAAAATACGAACTGCAGGGCTTCGTTTCGTTTTAATTTTATTTATATTTATATATATTTATATAAATATAGTTCATTCAACAATTTCAATATCGTTTTCACTTCAAAAATTTTTCAAACACCTTAAATTTTGGAAAAATTTCGCCATAACCTCCCCTGCACCGGGAGCGTCGGGAAATCGCAAATAGCGTCCCGGTCCTTCTAATCTCAAAAAGAAAAAGAAAAAGCCAAGCGGCTAGCCAACAGGCTCAAAATCATCACCCAAACAAATCAGTAAATGTGTACCTATTTGTCGGGCACAAATTTTATTCCTCTTCTCTAACCCCTTTGCTATAACCTGTTCAATGAATATGCATGTACATATATATACAGTCCATATCATTTTTCATTTTCTATTCAACTTCATATTTGATTTCTATTTGGTTTAAAAACACCATTCATTCTAATGTTACATAAATAGGTGCAAATCATTTCATTAGCTAATTAATGAATATTTCAACTCATATATGTTTAATTTGAACAAGTGGCTATTTTTAACACTTCACATTTCAACGATTCATGCATACAATAAAAATGTGATTTTTATTGTAAAACAATTCATTTCAAAACACTATTTTTCTATATAGTTCATATAGGTGACAAAATAGGATTTTTATCATAAAACAATTTATTTCAAAATATGAATACCATTCAACACATGAATTTCTAAACAACGAATGAATATCAATTCAACACATGAATGTTTTCTATGGTTTCTATATATAGATAAAAATGTGATTTTTTTTATTATCGAACAATTTATTTCAAAATATGAATACCATTCAACACATGAATTTCTAAACAACGAATGAATATCAATTCAACACATGAATGTTTTCTATAATTTTTATATATAGATAAAAATGTGATTTTTATTATCGAACAATTTATTTCAAAATATGAATACCATTCAACACATGAATTTCTAAACAACGAATGAATATCAATTCAACACATGAATGTTTTCAATAGTTTCTATATATAGATAAAAATGTGATTTTTATTATCGAACAATTTATTTCAAAATATGAATACCATTCAACACATGAATTTCTAAACAACGAATGAATATCAATTCAACACATGAATGTTTTCAATACAATGAATAAATATAGTTTAAGCATATGAAAATAATTCAAACACACAAATATTATTCAAAATTTCGGCAGC
Organism: Allium sativum; assembly: GCA_030737875.1. Lineage (NCBI taxonomy): Eukaryota > Viridiplantae > Streptophyta > Magnoliopsida > Asparagales > Amaryllidaceae > Allium > Allium sativum. The sequence goes on from CM060909.1 coordinate 361,849,574, forward strand.
ATAACGGCAGGGTAGTTACACCGGCACCGTCCCTAGTACGGCTCCTCGCTCTACCTTAAAACCTCGCGGTTTTTGACAATGGGGTTCATGCATCTAGTTCGCACGCAGGCGGCATGTATATATTTATTTCATTTCCACAAACTAATCCTAAGTGGTTTCAACCAAATATTTCACAACCACCAATGGGTATTTTTCAACCACAATCAACCAATATCAATCACAAACAATCCCAAACAATCATTCGCTATCAATCAAATTTCCATAACAATCTCAACCAATAAATATCGTCCATGGTTTGTGGACGAGGGGCGTATATATATATATATATATATATATAGATATTTATATATAGCTATTCACTTTTACTTCAACACATATATAATATTTTAAAATCAGAAATCTCACCAATAGCTATCCAACTCCAAGACTTTTCTTAATTGAAATAAATCGTCAGGAATTATCATGTCTCCTTCCGCCGGTGAAGCCGCGTGCCCTGGTGAATTAGATCGACGTCCGGTCATCGTCCTCGAGGTACGGCGGCGCCTCCTTTCTACGATGGGAGGGTTCCTGCTACGGGATGAAGAGGTGGTTCGATTGCGGTGGGGAGGGGGGTGTTGCGGTTTCAAAGGGAGTAGGGTTTGGAGATGGAGGCGGCGCCCTGGGTGAGGGGGTCACGATGAGAGGAGGTGGAGGATCGACGAGTGCTTCAATCGATTCGGAGGTTTTTTTCTTTTTTTTCTTTTTATTTTTTTTATTTTTTTTCTGTATAAATGAACGAGGAATCGGGGGGGGGGGCCAAGCAGAAGAGAAAAGGGGGAAATAGATTTTTTTTTTATATATTTTATTTTATTATTTAATTATTTATTTTTGCCAAAGGGTTGACTTTTATATCCGACCTCGAAACGAGGCCCACCGCCTGTCGTCCATAGCGTTTTACCCCCATTCCGAACACAATGGGATATGTATCGTAAGCTGGTTTGATCGTTACAATCAGTTTCCGTTGAATTTACAATTTAAATCCTTATATTGAATTTTAAACGTACATTTCAAATTACCGGGGTCACATACTAACTAGAAAAATTCCAGAAAAATATTTTCTAGCTTCGTATTGACGATACGGTCCTAACAAAACTAGTTTCGTCGAATTCTGAGACCGTATGAAAAATGGCCAATTTCCAGTCGATTAAAATCCATTGAAAATGGTCAAACGCATTTTCCTTTGCCACGCTCACATATTGATTCGAAAAATTATGAAATTTGGAATCTAGCAATAACTTGACATCACGGACCCAACAAAAGTGGTTTCATCGAAATCCGAGGTCATTTGCAAAATGTCCATTTTTAAGGGCCTGAATTCCATAGCGACTATTCAGAATTTTCAACTGGACATATCTTTTTATTCCCGCTACGAACTTTCGATTTTTCGGATTCGTTGGAAAGATATTCACTATTAGATTCCATTATTTTTGGTTTCACTAAAATCCGGATTGTTTTGCACCCGGTACATTCAATTGAAGTTTGAAATCGAATTATCGAACTACCGCGCCATTTTCAATTCTATTTATAATTATATATAATTATTTATATTCTAACGACGACGCGTATAAATATATACGTTCGAATTCCCTTCAAAATAAATTTTCTCGTCGATATTATTTAAAATAATTCATTTTAAATAATCAAAATTCGCTAAAATTGCCAAAATAAAATTTTCAAACTGGCTCGCATTTTACGGGTTGTTACATTAGTAACCAAATGTGACGGCCTGAAATTTCGCTCGATTTGAATCAGTCGTTAAACCGATCTAGACCGTTCGAAACCCCTGAACGTTGAGAACAGGACAAATCAGAACACAAACAGAAGAACATTTCATTGTATATTACAACAATTCCATCAGAATACAAGAATATACAGAGTATGAATAAATATACATTCGATAAATAACAGAGATTACATTAAATTACAAAGCAGCGGAAAATAATACAAAGCACAACTGAAGGTGATATACGGATGCAGAGCTTTCCGGATATCATTCCAGCTGTAAACCAGGATCCTGTGAATATAAATCTGCAAAACCAAAACTACTAGCTGCCCGTGCGGAAAATAGGGGCACCCAGAGTTTAGGTTAAAACAATAAACTCCAGGTCAGTCATGTGACTGGTGTGAGAACTAAAACAGTTATTTAAAGCTTTACTTTAAAAGAGAGTAATTCAAGGGACCACGCCGTATAACACGGAACGGGTTTCCTCCCAAGAATACCAGTGCATATAATAAACAACGCAATGCTTTTTCGAAAAATGAAGCTATTATAAGACCCAGGTCCTATCATACAATGCAACGCAAGCCGGGGGATAGGGTTTTCCCTTATAATAGCCAAACATGCTTGGTACGTGTAAAACAAATCATTTGATACTATAATAAGTGTATAGTGTCAAAACAATTTCAATCATAAATATAAATCATAGACGGCATAGTATCCCATGCTACTATGTCGCCATACTAGGCTCTACAAATAAAGCCGCAATACACGTATTGGAAATTGGATTTCCGTCATGAGTCGAGGCAAGGGGCAAGCTCCTCTCCGCTTTCGAGACACTCTAGCAAATGTCCCAGGATTACGCACACTGGGTAACCCCTGGATCTTCAGGGCCGGTCCTCACTTACGTTAGAGGATTAGTTATGCCTGAACACACGTTTCCCGGTCCTTACAGACCTATAATCGAGGCGCCTCATCCAACAACCACAAAGGTGAAAAGTATATATATGTCAGGGCTGGTAAGTCACTGACACCACCAAAGCTAGAAAGAAACGTCGTGCTCTCCCTGCAGTCCGTATCTCGTTTTTAACTCATACCGAGGTGTGAGGCTCGCGAATTCACGCTATACACAAAGCTACGCCACAAAGGCCATGCTTTGATCATCAACCACAAGACTTTGCTTTTCAACAGAAGCCTTGATCATTGCATCTTAGCGTGCCACACAGGCAATTCATGCCATGCGACTGATGTCCATCGATATACAACCTCTGAGCTCGTACGTCTCGGAGAAGGGCGTTAAGCAAAAGAATAAATTCTCCGCCGCCAAACAGATGTATATTTAATAGAAATCAATCAACACAGAATAAAATCCAATGTCAGACACACAATCCATTTACAAGTCCGTTCTGGGTCTGAACGAAACCGGAGGCACTTTCCTCGCATATCCATCCATCTCCAAGTACGTCTGGACGACCACCAACTATTTCCATCCTCTTGGGTGTACAGCCCAATCAGGATCGTTAGTAATATTCCAAACGATGTGAAGACTTCCGGCCTTCGACCACCGTCTTCATCTTCGACATATCGTCGAATCGGTTATTCAGAATGGGTATAAACCCGGCCTTTCCGAACAACCCGGGTATATTAAAAACAAATGTTACACAAACACAACATACGCCTCATTCCAATTCATTAGTCACTAACCGCAAATTAGCAAGAGAACAATTTCCCAAACATTAACCCCGAAGGCCGAAACCAACATCAGATCAATACCCAGGAAACCATTCTTCTTAGCCAACCTACAGCTAGTTTCTAAATTCCACATTCTTAGGGAAAGGTTCCCATTAATTTTATCCAAGATAAATTCTTTAAAATTTATCCTGTAATCTTCCTTTGGATGTCATTTAAAACCAAATTATGGTTTTTCCAACTAGTCGAGATTAGCGAACCGTAACGAAGTAATTATTTATTTTATTTCCCAATCCCAACCTATTCATCCCATGAAGCAAAACTGGTAATACTCCATATCTAACACCGTGGTGTTATCGGTAAAACTAATTACCATTTCACGTTCAAATCTAATTAAAGATTTAACTATCGCTTTGGAGCAAAACTGGTGATACTCCATTCTCGCTCATTTTCTAAATTTGGTAATTTAGATTATCAATTCGAATTTCAATCTAATTGCAGATTCATTAAAACTCCCTTTTATTGGGTTAAAGAACTAGGTGTTATTTAAAACACAGTTCACGACAAACCCAAATCACATTCTATTTATTATCGGGTTAAAGAACTAGTGTTATTTAAAACACAGTTCACGATAAACCCATTTCAAATCCAATCAAATATATTAGAAATTCCGATTATTTAAAACCCCTTTTTAAATCTAACTCATTTATTTAAAAATGATTGGGTTTTAAATTTAGTTCAAAACTAGTTCATTTCGATAAAAATCTATTTTTATCTTTTCAAATATGGAGTTTTTCACCCCAATTTTTCCCAAATCATTTCTTATGATTTTACACAAATTATTACTATTTTTAATAATTTTATCAAGGCCCGTACAGTCGATTTCCAACAATGGCCATCGAACTGCACTTACAGCGACCTTTTTCGAATTTGATTTGGACGTATCTCCAAATCCAACCGTTAGATTTTGAATTTCTAATATTCGTTAGAAAGCTCTTTTCGATACGAACCCAATGGTTCCGGTTTTAGGAGAACCCGACGGTCGGATCTCCCGTAATGTCCGTTTGAAATAAATGGTCGAAATTCACGAACTGCCGCGGCGCGGCGCGTTCTATTCAGGCCATTATATTATATATATAATATATATAATATATATTTCATCGATTTCTATTTAAAACGAATTATATAAATAGTTTTGAATTCGTTTCAAAAGAAATTTCAACTTCCATTTCAATTAAAATCAAAATTGAATTCTTCTTTATAAATTTTTTTTTTTTTTTTTTAAATTCATCTCTATTCAATTCAAATTTCAATTCAATTTCAATTCAATTTGAATTCAATTCAATTCGTTTTCAATTCAATTCGTTTTCAATTCAATTCGAACTCGTTTTCAATTCAATTTGAATTCGTTTTCAATTCAATCTGATTTCAAAGTCGTTTTCTATTTGATTCAATTCAAATTGGTTTTCTATTCGATTCAACTCTACGTTCGATCTGGCTTGCATTCTCCAACTTTTCAGTTTCTGAGAATTTTCAAAATTTCAAAAATTTGGCTAACACCCTAAATTTTCGAAAAATTTCGCCATAACCTCCACTAAAATCCTATCTCTAACGAGTCATTCTCATTGGATATTACTAATCCAATATCTGATGAATTCTTTCGTACGGTTCTAATGTGTCTTGTTCTCTAGCTTTGTAAACCAAAGCTCTGATACCAAATGTGACGGCAAGGAATTTCGCTCGGTCCGAACCAGTCGCTAAACCGATCCAGGCCGCTCGAAACGCCCTATCGTTTGAGAACAGGACAAAACAGAACGCATACAGAAGAACATTTCATTGCATATTACAACAACGCATCAGATTACAAGAATATACAGAGTATAAATGAATATTACACAGAAATATCAGAGATTTAAATTACATTTAAATACATCGCAGCGGAAAATAATACAATACACAACTAGAAGAGATATACGGATACAAAGCTTTCCGGATATCGTTCCAGCTGTAAACCAGGATCCTGTGAATATAAATCTGCAAAACCAAAACTACTAGCTGCCCGTGTCAAAATAGGGGCACCCAGAGTTTAGGTTAAAACAATAAACTCCAGGTCAGTCATGTGACTGGTGTGAGAACTAAAACAGTTATTAATCTTTATTTTAAAGCTAGGTAAATCAAGGGACCACGCCGTATAACACGGAACGGGTTTCCTCCCAAGAATACCAGTGCATATAACAAACAGCGCAATGCTAAATAAAGAAAAATGAAGCTGTTATAAGACCCAGGTCCCATCACACAATGCAACGCAGTCGAGGATAGGGTTTTCCCTTATAACAGCCAAAGAATGCTTGATACGTTTAAAACAAATCATTTGATACTATTATAAGTGCATAGTGTATAAAACACTTCAAATCATAAGTATCAATCATAGGCGGCATGAATGGCCCATAACACTATGTCGCCATATATAAGTTTACAATCAAAACCGCAAATGTCGTATTGGAAGTTGGGTTATCATTTATGGTATGAACCGAGGCTAGGGGCAAGATCCTCTACCGATTTTGTGACTCTCTAGCCCGAGCCACAGGGTCAGAGCGCATCGACCCTTTAGATCGTCAGGGCCGGTCCACCGATGTGGATTATTATGCCTGAACACTACGTTTCCCCGCCCTTTGGGGCGTAAGCCTGGCCCGTCAGCCGACCAGAAGCATCGGCCGAAACCGATATCACGAGGCGCCTCGCTTTTCAGCAAGTAATAATAAGTAACATCCACATGAGTCAAACTCGTCAGCCAGTTTAAGCACTGACGCCACTCATAACTAAAAAGAAACGCATGTCCTCCCTGAGGTCCGTCTCCCGTTTTTGATTCATACCGGGTGTGATACTCGCGAATCAACGTTACACAAAGCTACGCCACAAAGGCCGTGCTTCGATCATCACCACAAGACTCTGCTTTTCAACAGAAGCCTTGATCATTTGCATCTTAGCATGCCACACAGGCAATTCACTCCATGCGATTGATATCCATCAATATATAACCCCTGAGCTCGTACGTCTCAGAGAAGGGCGTTAAGCAAGAGAATAAATTCTCCGCCGCCAAACAGATATATATTTAATAGAGATCAATCACACGGACTAAAATCCAATGTCAGACACACAGTCCATTTACAAGTCCGTTCTGGGTCTGAACGAAACCGGAGGCACCTAGTACCCCGCATATCCATCGATCTCCAAGTACGTCTGGACGATCACCAACTGTTTCCATCTTCTTGGGTGTACAGCCCAATCAAGATCATCAGTAACCACCCAAACGACGTGAAGACCTCCGGTCTTCGACCATCGTCTTCATCTTCGACTTATCGTCGTATCAGTTATTCAGAATGGGATAAACCCGGTCTTTCCGAATAACTCGCGTATATTTAATTAAGTGTTACACAAACACAACATACGCCTCATTCAAATTCATTAGTCATTAACCGTAAATTAATCAAGAGAATAATTTCCCAAATATTAACCCCGAAGGCCGAAACCAACATCAGATCAATATCCAGAAAACCATTCTGCTTAGCTAACCGACAGTTAGTTTCTAAATTTCACATTCATAGGGAAATGTTCCCATTAATTTTATCCAAGATAAATTCTTTGAATTTATTCTTTATTCTATTTTTGAATCTCAATTCAAACTAGTCGGGATTAGCGAACCTTACCGAAGTAATCATTTATTTTAATTTCCACATCCCAACCTATTATCCTATGAAGTAAAACTGGTAATACTTCATATCTAACACCACAGTGTTATCGGTAAATTCAATTACCATTTCACGTTCAAATCTAATTAAAGATTTAACTATCGCCTGGAGCAAAACTGGTGATACTCCATTTCGATTCATTTCAATCTAATTAAAGATTCATTAAAACTCCACTTAGTTTTAATCGTTAACTGGGTTAAAGAATCAGTGTCATTTAGAACACGGTTCACGATAAACCCAAAATCACATTCATTAATCATCGGGCTAAAGAACGAGTGTTATTTAAAACACTGTTCACGATAAACCCAAAAATCAATATCAATTCAATTCCAATTAAATATCATTTAATTGGTACACTTCATTAAATCTAAATAAAAAGATTTAATCTTTTCTCAACTGGGTTCAAGAACAGTGTTAGTGAAGACACCATTCACGACAAACCTAAATCACATTCGATATTCAATACAAGGCTCTGAATAGAAAATATATCGGCTTATATTCAATATCGAATTCTACGACTAACAAATGTCATATTGGAAATAACGATATATATATATATATATCTTTCAAATTTCCATAACAACACCTGTATAATCACGAATTCCAACATCGAAATATTCCGAAGACAATTTCGATTCAAATCCACTCCAATGCAATCATTGGATATTCTGGTTATTTTCAAAACCCTTTTCAAATTCAATTTATTTATTTAAAAATAAATAGAATTATATTTCCAGTTCAAAACTAGTTCAATTCGATAAAAGTCTATTTTTATCTTTTCAAATATGGAGTTTTTCATCCCAATTTTTCCCAAATCATTTCTTATGATTTTACACAAATTATTACTATTTTTAATAATTTTATCAAGGCCCGTATAGTCGATTTCCACCAATGGCCATCGAACTGCACGTATAGCGACCTTTTTCCAATTTGATTTGGACATAATTCCAAATCCAACCGTTAGATTTCTAATTTATCACATTCGTTAGAAAGCTCTTTTCGATACGAACCCAACGGTTCCGGTTTTAGGAGAATCCGACGGTCGGATCTCCCGTAATGTCCGTTTGAAATAAATGGTCGAAATTTACGAACTGCCGCGGCGCGGCGCGTTCTATTCAGGCCATTATATTATATATATAATATATATAATATATACTTCGTCGATTTCGTTTTAAAACGAATTATATAAATAGTTTTAAAATTCGTTTCAAAAGCAACTTCAACTTCCATTTCAATCCAAAGAAAAATTGAATTCTTCGTTATCAATTCGTTTTAAAATTCATTTCTATTCAATTCAAATTTCAATTCAATTTGAATTCATTTCAATTCGTTTTCAATTCAATTTGAATTCGTTTTCAATTCAGTTCATTTCGAAATCGTTTTCAATTCAATTCATTTCGAAATCGTTTTCAATTCAATTCATTTCGAAATCGTTTTCAATTCATTTCATTTCGAAATCGTTTTCAATTCATTTCATTTCGAAATCGTTTTCAATTCGATATAAATATCGTTCACGTCAAAATGGCGTCAATCTAATCAACACGGCTTCATAAATTTCTATTTTTCAAATATTCTATTTCAAATATTTCTTTTTCAAAATAGTTGTTATTATCAAAATATTTCGTTCAACACATGACCAATCTCAATGGATGAGTACTGTCAACACATGAACTTTTATTTTATATTGATAAAGATGTAAATTTTATTATTAAAATATTTCGTTCAACACATGACCAATCTCAATGGATGAGTACTGTCAACACATGAACTTTTATTTTATAATATTCTTTATTTTTCAAATTGGAATGAGGCCCAATCAATCACCATATAAAATTAATTATATGGATTTTCATACAACACATGTATATAATAGCATTGAAAATAATCAACCATCAACCAAAGTGCACTACACTGTATAAGCATCAAATATAGATATTCAACGCTTATAACAGCCTGTCAATCAATCGATCGACATATTTAATCAATCAGGATGAGTGAACTTCAAATTTCATCCCAACACCCGTGTGGGGTTTCAAACAATCAAACACAGATTTTTATTCGTGCAGTTGGGCGATGTGTAAAATTTATCGACCCAATCAATGTCCTTCAAATAAGTGTACATAAACAAACCGTCTGGTTTGTAAAAGAATATTTATTTATTCACTTTCACTATATTCATATTCACGTTAAAAATTATATTTTTAACGATAAAACATTTTATTTCAACCTATGAATTTCTATTCAGTTCATTCTTTAAATAAAATGATACTTTTATTTTTCTAACATATTTTAGAAAATTTCGGCGGCGTAACGGCACGATACTAGAAACGGGACGAGGCCTAGCCTTATCCCCGGTCTAGTGAAGGCCCACGCCATTCACACATCAATCAAATCAATTCGTTATGCAAACCACAAAATTTGGAGTAAGAGTCTAACCTAGCCTTACTCCTTCGCCTTATAACGGCGCACGTCTAATCCTAACCAATTTATCGATTCGTTTTTTCACACCACAAACCACTTTCAAACCAATATCGCAATCAATCACCAAACAACCAAACAAACAAGTCCATGGTCTGTGGACGATTGTGTCGGGTGCTACTAAACACCGTCTGCATCCTAGTATATATATATATATAACTAGAAAAGAAATTGAAAGGTGAGAAATTCTCACCGATAGCTATCCAATTTCTTGACTCTTCTTTTGCAGAATTCTTCGTCGACCTCGCCTTTTGTCGCTTTCGCCTGTATTCTCTACATATGTAAAAATCGAATTTTTACTTCGCTATTCAATATATAAAAACATATTTTTATTTCGAAGTTCCATATATAAAAATTCTATTTTTATTTTGAAGTTCAATATATAAAAATCATATTTTTATTTCGAAGTTCAATATATAAAAATTCTATTTTTATTTCGAAGTTCAATATATAAAAATTCTATTTCGAAGTTCAATATATAAAAATTCTATTTTTATTTCGAAGTTCAATATATAAAAATTCTATTTCGAAGTTCAATATATAAAAATCATATTTTTATTTCGAAGTTCAATATATAAAAATCATATTTTTATTTCGAAGTTCAATATATAAAAATCATATTTTTATTTCGAAGTTCAATATATAAAAATCATATTTTTAATTCGAAGTTCAATATATAAAAATCATATTTTTAATTCGAAGTTCAATATATAAAAATCATATTTTTATTTCGAAGTTCAATATATAAAAATCATATTTTTAATTCGAAGTTCAATATATAAAAATCATATTCCATACTGTTCTTTCTATTTTTAAACAAAGTAAATTCCTATCTTCTAACTCAAAACATTGCTAATTTTATTTCAAAAACCCTGCTAAATTCTTTTTATATACTGATTTTTTCCTACAATGCTATATTTTTCTAATAAAAACTGATTTTGGTTTTTTTTTTTTTATACAAATACTATTATATATTTTAAATCGAATTTTATTTAAACTGTAAAATAAAAAAAATAATAAAAAAAACAGAAAATAAGAAAAAAAAATGTTAAACCTTTCTTCCTCGTTCTCCAGGCTTTCAGTTGAACCCATAACGCACCACGTTAGGGTTCCGCCTTGCTCATCCCTCGAGGCGTTGTTCCCCGATCTAACGATGCCAAATCAACCCCCTACGCCAGTGACTCCTTCGCCTGTAATGAGGAAGAGCTCGGTTGCCACCTCCTCTCTGAAATTGCGTTCGAACGGACGGCTTTTGAGCCATGATTTTGGACGATCCTCTCAATGAAATTCGATCTTACTGGTGTGGATTGAAAGATCGTGAAACGCCCCTCCAATTTCGTATAGAAATACCGAACTAATTCTTGGCCAAATTGAAATGTTTTACGAATTAAAACAAGAAAATATCGGCCCTTGAAAACGGCAGAGGCGGCTTGCCTGATGTTTGACCAAGGGTTTAATGTTTGACTAGTGTTTGGTTTATAGAGTATATATAAATATAATTATTTAATTCGTTTAATTCTTGTTTACTATCACGAACTCCAATTTGAACTGAACAACTGTCGCCCCTACCTAATTACACCCATTTCGAACGCAATGGGACTTGTATCGTGAGCTGATTCGGCCGTTACGATCAGTTTCAGTTGCATTTAAAATATAAATCTATATATTCTATTTTAAACATACATTTCAAATTACCGGGGTCACATACTAACTCTAAAAATTCTCGAAAAATATTTTCTAGCTTCGTATTGACGATACGGTCCTAACAAAACTAGTTTCGTCGAATTCTGAGACCGTTTGAAAAATGGCCAATTTCCAGTCGATTAAAATCAACTGAAACTGGTCAAACGCGTTTTCCTTTGCCACGCTCACATATTGATTCGAAAAATTATGAAATTTGGAATCTAGCAATAACTTAACATCACGGACCCAACAAAACTGGTTTCGTCGAAATCCGAGGTCGTTTGCAAAATTGCTATTTTTAAGGGCCTTATATATATAAAAATATATATAAATTCCACAGCGACTATTTCTAATTTTAAACAGGACATATCTTATCATTTCTAAGATGAAATCACAGTTTGTTAACTTCGTTACAAAGATATAGTTATACAGATTCAAATATTTCTTGTTTCGTTCAATTCTGACTTATATTGAATTCTGTATATTCATTTGAAATTAGAAATCGAATTTTCGAACTACCGCGCCATTTTCAATTCCTTTTATAATTATATATAATTATTATATATTCTAACGACGACGTATATAATATATACGTTCAAATTATATTCAAAATAAATTTCTCGTCGATATTATTTAAAATAATCTATTTTAAATATTCAAAATTCGCTAAAATCGCCAAAATAAAAATTTCAAACTGGCTCGCATTTTACGGGTTGTTACAATCTCCCCCACTTAAAACTTTTCGTCCCCGAAAAGGAACAAAGTCGAAAGTGGTTTGATTATTCAGCTCTACGCTCAACTTGGCTTCCATTCTCCAACTTTTCAGTTTCTGAGAATTTTCAAAATTTCAAAAATTTGGCTAACACCCTAAATTTTCGAAAAATTTCGCCATAACCTCCCCTGCACCGGGAGCATCGGGGAATTTCAAATAGCTTCCCCGGTCCTTCAGATCTCAAAAAGAAAAAGAAAAAGCCAAGCGGCTAGCCAATAGGCTCATAAAATCATCATCACCCAAACAAAACAGTAAATTATGTAGTAAACATGTACCTATTTGTCGGGCAAACAAATTTTATTCTCTGGCTCTAGCCTCCTGGCTATGACCTGTTCAATGTAAGTATATATATATGCAAGCAAATGCGACCAATTTTCAATACAATTCAATGTTTGGTTCAATTAGGCATAATGGTTCAAAATTACCAAACAATAGAACAAACAACACAAACATCAATCAATTAGTGAATTTAACGTTTCAAATTCATAATTTTGATACATATACAAAAAATCGTGTTTTGGTGCCAAATCACAACAATGTATTCTAGCTATATTAGTTTTGGTTCTCACACCTGTCTAATGGAAATATATAGAAACCCCACCTTCAAAACACGAACATAAGTTCTGATGATGATCGATCAATCATCAGAACCATCTCCGGGTGTCTAGAGTGTAATCCTATATCTATCCAGTATATTAAAATTTCAAATACACGTGGATCAGACGTATACGCAAAATCTATATATACTGGATTGTCCACATCAATAAAAATAAATAATCAATTACGAATAATTGATTTTAAATTTTCAAAACAAATTTGACTTTCATTTTAAAAATATACTCTTCACACTCGTTCTAGGATACTACTGATCCTATCTCTAACGAGTCATTCTCATTGGATATTACTAATCCAATATCTGATGAATTCTTTCGTACGGTTCTAATGTGTCTTGTTCTCTAGCTTTGTAAACCAAAGCTCTGATACCAAATGTGACGGCAAGGAATTTCGCTCGGTCCGAACCAGTCGCTAAACCGATCCAGGCCGCTCGAAACGCCCTATCGTTTGAGAACAGGACAAAACAGAACGCATACAGAAGAACATTTCATTGCATATTACAACAACGCATCAGATTACAAGAATATACAGAGTATAAATGAATATTACACAGAAATATCAGAGATTTAAATTACATTTAAATACATCGCAGCGGAAAATAATACAATACACAACTAGAAGAGATATACGGATACAAAGCTTTCCGGATATCGTTCCAGCTGTAAACCAGGATCCTGTGAATATAAATCTGCAAAACCAAAACTACTAGCTGCCCGTGTCAAAATAGGGGCACCCAGAGTTTAGGTTAAAACAATAAACTCCAGGTCAGTCATGTGACTGGTGTGAGAACTAAAACAGTTATTAATCTTTATTTTAAAGCTAGGTAAATCAAGGGACCACGCCGTATAACACGGAACGGGTTTCCTCCCAAGAATACCAGTGCATATAACAAACAGCGCAATGCTAAATAAAGAAAAATGAAGCTGTTATAAGACCCAGGTCCCATCACACAATGCAACGCAGTCGAGGATAGGGTTTTCCCTTATAACAGCCAAAGAATGCTTGATACGTTTAAAACAAATCATTTGATACTATTATAAGTGCATAGTGTATAAAACACTTCAAATCATAAGTATCAATCATAGGCGGCATGAATGGCCCATAACACTATGTCGCCATATATAAGTTTACAATCAAAACCGCAAATGTCGTATTGGAAGTTGGGTTATCATTTATGGTATGAACCGAGGCTAGGGGCAAGATCCTCTACCGATTTTGTGACTCTCTAGCCCGAGCCACAGGGTCAGAGCGCATCGACCCTTTAGATCGTCAGGGCCGGTCCACCGATGTGGATTATTATGCCTGAACACTACGTTTCCTCGCCCTTTGGGGCGTAAGCCTGGCCCGTCAGCCGACCAGAAGCATCGGCCGAAACCGATATCACGAGGCGCCTCGCTTTTCAGCAAGTAATAATAAGTAACATCCACATGAGTCAAACTCGTCAGCCAGTTTAAGCACTGACGCCACTCATAACTAGAAAGAAACGCATGTCCTCCCTGAGGTCCGTCTCCCGTTTTTGATTCATACCGGGTGTGATACTCGCGAATCAACGTTACACAAAGCTACGCCACAAAGGCCGTGCTTCGATCATCACCACAAGACTCTGCTTTTCAACAGAAGCCTTGATCATTTGCATCTTAGCATGCCACACAGGCAATTCACTCCATGCGATTGATATCCATCAATATATAACCCCTGAGCTCGTACGTCTCAGAGAAGGGCGTTAAGCAAGAGAATAAATTCTCCGCTGCCAAATAGATATATATTTAATAGAGATCAATCACACGGACTAAAATCCAATGTCAGACACACAGTCCATTTACAAGTCCGTTCTGGGTCTGAACGAAACCGGAGGCACCTAGTACCCCGCATATCCATCGATCTCCAAGTACGTCTGGACGATCACCAACTGTTTCCATCTTCTTGGGTGTACAGCCCAATCAAGATCATCAGTAACCACCCAAACGACGTGAAGACCTCCGGTCTTCGACCATCGTCTTCATCTTCGACTTATCGTCGTATCAGTTATTCAGAATGGGATAAACCCGGTCTTTCCGAATAACTCGCGTATATTTAATTAAGTGTTACACAAACACAACATACGCCTCATTCCAATTCATTAGTCATTAACCGTAAATTAATCAAGAGAATAATTTCCCAAATATTAACCCCGAAGGCCGAAACCAACATCAGATCAATATCCAGAAAACCATTCTGCTTAGCTAACCGACAGTTAGTTTCTAAATTTCACATTCATAGGGAAATGTTCCCATTAATTTTATCCAAGATAAATTCTTTGAATTTATTCTTTATTCTATTTTTGAATCTCAATTCAAACTAGTCGGGATTAGCGAACCTTACCGAAGTAATCATTTATTTTAATTTCCCCATCCCAACCTATTATCCTATGAAGTAAAACTGGTAATACTTCATATCTAACACCACAGTGTTATCGGTAAATTCAATTACCATTTCACGTTCAAATCTAATTAAAGATTTAACTATCGCCTGGAGCAAAACTGGTGATACTCCATTTCGATTCATTTCAATCTAATTAAAGATTCATTAAAACTCCACTTAGTTTTAATCGTTAACTGGGTTAAAGAATCAGTGTCATTTAGAACACGGTTCACGATAAACCCAAAATCACATTCATTAATCATCGGGCTAAAGAACGAGTGTTATTTAAAACACTGTTCACGATAAACCCAAAAATCAATATCAATTCAATTCCAATTAAATATCATTTAATTGGTACACTTCATTAAATCTAAATAAAAAGATTTAATCTTTTCTCAACTGGGTTCAAGAACAGTGTTAGTGAAGACACCATTCACGACAAACCTAAATCACATTCGATATTCAATACAAGGCTCTGAATAGAAAATATATCGGCTTATATTCAGTATCGAATTCTACGACTAACAAATGTCGTATTGGAAATAACGATATATATATATATCTTTCAAATTTCCATAACAACACCTGTATAATCACGAATTCCAACATCGAAATATTCCGAAGACAATTTCGATTCAAATCCACTCCAATGCAATCATTGGATATTCTGGTTATTTTCAAAACCCTTTTCAAATTCAATTTATTTATTTAAAAATAAATAGAATTATATTTCCAGTTCAAAACTAGTTCAATTCGATAAAAGTCTATTTTTATCTTTTCAAATATGGAGTTTTTCATCCCAATTTTTCCCAAATCATTTCTTATGATTTTACACAAATTATTACTATTTTTAATAATTTTATCAAGGCCCGTATAGTCGATTTCCACCAATGGCCATCGAACTGCACGTATAGCGACCTTTTTCCAATTTGATTTGGACATAATTCCAAATCCAACCGTTAGATTTCTAATTTATCACATTCGTTAGAAAGCTCTTTTCGATACGAACCCAACGGTTCCGGTTTTAGGAGAATCCGACGGTCGGATCTCCCGTAATGTCCGTTTGAAATAAATGGTCGAAATTTACGAACTGCCGCGGCGCGGCGCGTTCTATTCAGGCCATTATATTATATATATAATATATATAATATATACTTCGTCGATTTCGTTTTAAAACGAATTATATAAATAGTTTTAAAATTCGTTTCAAAAGCAACTTCAACTTCCATTTCAATCCAAAGCAAAATTGAATTCTTCGTTATCAATTCGTTTTAAAATTCATTTCTATTCAATTCAAATTTCAATTCAATTTGAATTCATTTCAATTCGTTTTCAATTCAATTTGAATTCGTTTTCAATTCAGTTCATTTCGAAATCGTTTTCAATTCAATTCATTTCGAAATCGTTTTCAATTCAATTCATTTCGAAATCGTTTTCAATTCATTTCATTTCGAAATCGTTTTCAATTCATTTCATTTCGAAATCGTTTTCAATTCGATATAAATATCGTTCACGTCAAAATGGCGTCAATCTAATCAACACGGCTTCATAAATTTCTATTTTTCAAATATTCTATTTCAAATATTTCTTTTTCAAAATAGTTGTTATTATCAAAATATTTCGTTCAACACATGACCAATCTCAATGGATGAGTACTGTCAACACATGAACTTTTATTTTATATTGATAAAGATGTAAATTTTATTATTAAAATATTTCGTTCAACACATGACCAATCTCAATGGATGAGTACTGTCAACACATGAACTTTTATTTTATAATATTCTTTATTTTTCAAATTGGAATGAGGCCCAATCAATCACCATATAAAATTAATTATATGGATTTTCATACAACACATGTATATAATAGCATTGAAAATAATCAACCATCAACCAAAGTGCACTACACTGTATAAGCATCAAATATAGATATTCAACGCTTATAACAGCCTGTCAATCAATCGATCGACATATTTAATCAATCAGGATGAGTGAACTTCAAATTTCATCCCAACACCCGTGTGGGGTTTCAAACAATCAAACACAGATTTTTATTCGTGCAGTTGGGCGATGTGTAAAATTTATCGACCCAATCAATGTCCTTCAAATAAGTGTACATAAACAAACCGTCTGGTTTGTAAATGAATATTTATTTATTCACTTTCACTATATTCATATTCACGTTAAAAATTATATTTTTAACGATAAAACATTTTATTTCAACCTATGAATTTCTATTCAGTTCATTCTTTAAATAAAATGATACTTTTATTTTTCTAACATATTTTAGAAAATTTCGGCGGCGTAACGGCACGATACTAGAAACGGGACGAGGCCTAGCCTTATCCCCGGTCTAGTGAAGGCCCACGCCATTCACACATCAATCAAATCAATTCGTTATGCAAACCACAAAATTTGGAGTAAGAGTCTAACCTAGCCTTACTCCTTCGCCTTATAACGGCGCACGTCTAATCCTAACCAATTTATCGATTCAATTTTTCACACCACAAACCACTTTCAAACCAATATCGCAATCAATCACCAAACAACCAAACAAACAAGTCCATGGTATGTGGACGATTGTGTCGGGTGCTACTAAACACCGTCTGCATCCTAGTGTATATATATATAACTAGAAAAGAAATTGAAAGGTGAGAAATTCTCACCGATAGCTATCCAATTTCTTGACTCTTCTTTTGCAGAATTCTTCGTCGACCTCGCCTTTTGTCGCTTTCGCCTGTATTCTCTACATATGTAAAAATCGAATTTTTACTTCGCTATTCAATATATAAAAACATATTTTTATTTCGAAGTTCCATATATAAAAATTCTATTTTTATTTCGAAGTTCAATATATAAAAATCATATTTTTATTTCGAAGTTCAATATATAAAAATTCTATTTTTATTTCGAAGTTCAATATATAAAAATTCTATTTCGAAGTTCAATATATAAAAATTCTATTTTTATTTCGAAGTTCAATATATAAAAATTCTATTTCGAAGTTCAATATATAAAAATCATATTTTTATTTCGAAGTTCAATATATAAAAATCATATTTTTATTTCGAAGTTCAATATATAAAAATCATATTTTTATTTCGAAGTTCAATATATAAAAATCATATTTTTAATTCGAAGTTCAATATATAAAAATCATATTTTTAATTCGAAGTTCAATATATAAAAATCATATTTTTATTTCGAAGTTCAATATATAAAAATCATATTTTTAATTCGAAGTTCAATATATAAAAATCATATTCCATACTGTTCTTTCTATTTTTAAACAAAGTAAATTCCTATCTTCTAACTCAAAACATTGCTAATTTTATTTCAAAAACCCTGCTAAATTCTTTTTATATACTGATTTTTTCCTACAATGCTATATTTTTCTAATAAAAACTGATTTTGGTTTTTTTTTTATACAAATACTATTATATATTTTAAATCGAATTTTATTTAAACTGTAAAATAAATAAAATAATAAAAAAAACAGAAAATAAGAAAAAAAAAATGTTAAACCTTTCTTCCTCGTTCTCCAGGCTTTCAGTTGAACCCATAACGCACCACGTTAGGGTTCCGCCTTGCTCATCCCTCGAGGCGTTGTTCCCCGATCTAACAATGCCAAATCAACCCCCTACGCCAGTGACTCCTTCGCCTGTAATGAGGAAGAGCTCGGTTGCCACCTCCTCTCTGAAATTGCGTTCGAACGGACGGCTTTTGAGCCATGATTTTGGACGATCCTCTCAATGAAATTCGATCTTACTGGTGTGGATTGAAAGATCGTGAAACGCCCCTCCAATTTCGTATAGAAATACCGAACTAATTCTTGGCCAAATTGAAATGTTTTACGAATTAAAACAAGAAAATATCGGCCCTTGAAAACGGCAGAGGCGGCTTGCCTGATGTTTGACCAAGGGTTTAATGTTTGACTAGTGTTTGGTTTATAGAGTATATATAAATATAATTATTTAATTCGTTTAATTCTTGTTTACTATCACGAACTCCAATTTGAACTGAACAACTGTCGCCCCTACCTAATTACACCCATTCCGAACGCAATGGGACTTGTATCGTGAGCTGATTCGGCCGTTACGATCAGTTTCAGTTGCATTTAAAATATAAATCTATATATTCTATTTTAAACGTACATTTCAAATTACCGGGGTCACATACTAACTCTAAAAATTCTCGAAAAATATTTTCTAGCTTCGTATTGACGATACGGTCCTAACAAAACTAGTTTCGTCGAATTCTGAGACCGTTTGAAAAATGGCCAATTTCCAGTCGATTAAAATCAACTGAAACTGGTCAAACGCGTTTTCCTTTGCCACGCTCACATATTGATTCGAAAAATTATGAAATTTGGAATCTAGCAATAACTTAACATCACGGACCCAACAAAACTGGTTTCGTCGAAATCCGAGGTCGTTTGCAAAATTGCTATTTTTAAGGGCCTTATATATATAAAAATATATATAAATTCCACAGCGACTATTTCTAATTTTAAACTGGACATATCTTATCATTTCTAAGATGAAATCACAGTTTGTTAACTTCGTTACAAAGATATAGTTATACAGATTCAAATATTTCTTGTTTCGTTCAATTCTGACTTATATTGAATTCTGTATATTCATTTGAAATTAGAAATCGAATTTTCGAACTACCGCGCCATTTTCAATTCCTTTTATAATTATATATAATTATTATATATTCTAACGACGACGTATATAATATATACGTTCAAATTATATTCAAAATAAATTTCTCGTCGATATTATTTAAAATAATCTATTTTAAATATTCAAAATTCGCTAAAATCGCCAAAATAAAAATTTCAAACTGGCTCGCATTTTACGGGTTGTTACATGTATTTAATTTTTACGCTTGCAAGATTGGTTAAATTAGTTTTGATTTCTAAAAATATACATAGTTTCAAAAAAATTGAAAAAGTACAAAATAAATTTTTTAATATTACAAAGCCGGCTTTTCCACCGTTGTGCGGTCATACTAGTTTAGTCTAGTGTTAAAGGCACCTCAATTTCCTCTTTCTATTACCATGGCTAAAAAATTAAGACACATTAATTTTTGTGATACTTTTTAGTTATGGTAATAGAAAGAAGAAATTTGTATGTCCTTAGCACTACACTTAATTTATATATAAAAAGGGAACTCTGGCTATATTAATTTTGAAAACATTCATCTTTCCATAGAAAATAGACTTAAAAAGATAAGAATGTTGACAGCAAAGGAATGATAAAAAAAAATTGGTTATATATGAATATTGATATTTTTAGAAATTGTATATTTTTGGTAATTAGGACGTGGCATGTTCACATGAACTAAAAACAATACAATACCGAAAACAATATGATAAGAATAAATCGAAGCAGAGTATCATATATAAACCAATACGATACCCGTAACAAATACCATATATAAACGAGATGGTAAGAGTAAACCATCTTAGAGTATCATATATAAACCAATATGATACCCATATCGGATATCATATATAATACATATTACAACAAATCAAGTCAGAGTATCATATATATACCAATAAGATACACATAACATTTATCATACATAAAAACAACATGATGAAATAAATCAAGTCACAGTATCACATATAAACCATCAAAACAATTAACATATGTAAAACAATATGATAATAATAAATGAACAATTATAAAAATATAATAATGTAATAGGGGGTTATGGTATAGATATAACCCGACCTATAAAATACCAAATAAACAGATGCTAGTGTTGTAAAATCATAGTGGTAGAGCTCGATTGTACATCGAGACATCAGCACCGTAATCTACTCATAACGTCATAACACACCTGGCGATCAACCCAGGATAACCAAGATGGTCTAAGGCGAAGGTCGTATGCTACCCATTCACGGTACTACCCATAGGACCCCCACACCTCCATCTATTGTAGCCCGTGACCCACCGATCGGGAATCCTGATCAAAATTATAAAATTGCCCAACGTAGCAGACTGTTGACCATTAGTGGTAGATGGAGTGAAATTCCACTGATTTATGTAGCGAACCTGAATCAGGTCAGCCAAGATGGTGTTTTGGGTCATTAGTACAACAAAGTCCAATCTATCATAACCCAAAATAAAATATTATTTCATATAATATCATAAAATTCAATAGTGTTTGGATTAAAATATAGTCATGGCTTAGCAACAAATAAAGCAAAATAGCAATCGCAACCCAAATTAAACAAAACAAAACCGATGTTTAACCACCAATCTAATCGTCGAATCATAAGTAAGAACAGTGTTGGATCTAGATTAACCCTAGAGGGGGTGAATAGGGTTAATCAAATTTTTGTGAGATACTAAAATATTCAAAGATCACAAAATATAGTGGAAATAGAAATGCAGAAAGTAAATGACACAAGAGATACCCAGCTTCGGCAAAACCCTGCCTACTGCTGCATTCCTAAGGTTTCTACTAGGTGCTAGAATAGATCCCGCATATAAGACCATGTACACTCACAAACCCTGCTCCAATTCTAACCCTACACTCAAAACCCTAGATTGATCTAATCCCCTGGATCAGATTTCCCCAAGTTTTACAGACTCTAGTAAACTGCCATTTAACACCCTAACTGGATACCCTGGTATTTTACGGACACTAGAAACTGTTCGATGATTTTCAAAATAAAAACAATACAAAAATTAAACTTCAAATAAACTAAACTAAACCCTAGGTTATAAAGGAATTCAAGTATCCCTTTAAACACTTAAGTTGGCTGGCCACTTTGAAATGGTTCCACCCTTCACTTCATTTGTCCCATTCCCTTTGCTTTAGAAAATGATGGCGGGGGCTTGGAAATCAAACCTAGGGTTTTCTCGAATCTTTCCAAATGCAGATCGATTCGATGATGAAATTGGTTCAATGGTGCCATGAATCGAAGGATGCTTTCAGTGCTTTGATGGCTTTGATCAATCGGTTTGGGATTTTTCTCTAGCAGTCGAAACCCTAAAAAATTTGTGAGTAATTTTATCCTGAATTCTTCTAATCGTTCTTTTGGATTTCGATACTTAATACGCCAGTGATGATAGGTGTTTATAGGGTTAAAATAAAACCCTATTGTCTCTGATTTCGTAATAAATGACTTGGCCTGATTTGGCTCGGTTTCCTCTTTTGATTTTCTTGATAAGAACAGCTTTAATTTGAAGAATTCTTGCATGAATAAAATGCTCAATTTGTTGCCTTATAATTGAAATTAAATCGGCTTGATTGATTATGGTAATTCTGGAAATAGATGATACATGTGGTCTCTTTAAATTTTGCCTTGCGTGATTCCTGAATTGATTGAATTGGTTTTGTTGCCTTGATTAAAAAACATGTCGTGACTTACTTGATGGAACTGGACCCTTTATTTCTCCTCTATGAATTTTGGTAAAATGATGATTTCCAGAAATTGATTTGCCCAAAAACTTGGTTGCCCATTTTGACACATACTGATTTGTAACATGCCTTAAAAATGAATTCATATTTTTGGAAGCCATTTATCTTACATGAACATATTTGATGAATTTAATCCAGGTATTTGTCAAGTTTGTAAAGTTTACAAACTTTCCTATTTATCCTTGTATGTAAAGATATTCTCTAGCCAAAAGAAAATCATTGACTTCTGAAAATCATTTAAAAGCATTGCCATCAATATTTTGCATGCCATTGATTTGTTATTGAAAAACACTTGTGAAAATCTACTTCTTGCTTTGATTGCTTGCCATAAAACTGTTTTAAAACTTTGTCACACATGATTTGACAAAACTGGAAATATTTAAAAAAATTGCCAAAAGATGAGAGCATGCAATACCATGTATGAGTATATTTTTAAACTGATTTTCTGAAAGATTTGAGGCCATTGAAACATGAATGAGAAAATGAAATGTTGAATTTCCTGTTGATTTTTATTTTACTGTCATGACCTGTGAAGCCACGTATTTTGGCTCGGCTGTTACTTGTGAGACACACAGTCTCACTGTCTATATTCACTTCCTTGTACATGTTGATCCCAAGCCCTATACATCTGCATTTCAGTATTTACCTGACCATCCTTATTTTTAGCTATTTAGACAGTGCATGTTTGTGTTCCACTTTTGAACCAACTTAATTTTGACTTGCACTCTTGACCTGTATTGTACTCGGCCATTTGCATGTATAACTTTGTTGTTCTTTGGCCTGTTTGACTTGTGCTCGACTTCATTTTGTTGTTGCATGTGTCCATTTGACTTATGCATCACCGCTTAGCTGCACCTTGAACATCATGTATATGCTGCTATGATCCATATTTGTACTCATGCATTTGAAATCATGCTTCACGCTCCACTTGTGTTAATGTATACATGCCCTTGCATTTTTGAGACTGATTCGACATGTACTGTTTGTAGCATGCTTGTGAAGTACCCAATTTTGATTTGTATGAACTATTTGAGCTCCTACTTATGCTACCCTTGTGCTCGACCATGATTATTGAGCTATCTCAACCACACGCACTTGCTTTGACTTTTTGCACTTGCACTTGAAATGATTTCTACCACGTTGAGTCCATGAACATCCTTGTTGTATTGTTGCTCGACACTGTATAGACTGCATGTATACATATATTTGCATATAATATATATATACACACACACACGCATGTGTTTGTTTGAGTTGAGACACTTATGTTTGCTCGATCACTTTGAGTTGTTTTCATGTGCATGTAGACCGTATATGTGCATATTCGAGACGGTCCACGTGGCTACTCCTCTATTGCACGCTGATTGGCGAGGTAGTGCACACGTGTGTATTTATACATGTGTGTATATGCAGTCATCAGATAAAATTTCCTATCCCTGTACTATATATACACAAACTGACTAGACACAGATCAAGTCATGAAAAATGATGAGAAATAAACTAGAAATCTAAGGCAAATAAAATTTTAAAATTAAAATTTATATTCTTTAGAAATTGGAATATTATTTCTGTTCCATATACTATGTGTGTGTTTTTGTATATGACAGGTATGAAGACAGGACTGACTGAAAGACGCTGTGAAGACAGAAAACTAAGAGACAGTGTCAGTGAATGTAAATGTATCAGTGAATGTATATGGATATGAAAATGTAAAATGAGTGATTATATATATATATGAGATGTATAGACAAAATGTTATATTGAGGAGCTGTGTAACAACAAAATTGTACTGATGTTTGTACTGAACAAATTTGTTTGAAATAAAATATTATTTTATTGTTGTCAAACAAACTTGCATTGTCTATTTTATTCAGTTTATTTACAGGTACAAATTCCTGTGAAGTGTTTAAATAGTGGAGTTATAAATAGTTGTACTGTTCGGATGTTTGAAAAATAGTATTTAATTTAAATAAAATACTATATGAATAGATGAATGTCTTTACAATCGTATTCTTTTTAAATATAAATATTATATTCCTGTCTGTGATGTATATATAGTACAGTACATCAACAAATACATTTAAAATAATATTTATTTGTTTGTTATCATTGAACAAAAATCATATAATTGTGTATACAACATCGTTATATACAACAATCTCCCCTTTTGATGATGACAAAAAAATAATAAGATTTTGAATCCAATAAAAGTGTTTGACAGTGAAGTATAGAACTCCCCCTATTGAATGCTCCCCCTACAATAGAAACTCCACCTTTAACTGTGCATGAGTGAAAAGAAATGTAAATAATGAATTTTCAAAATTAAAAATATTTATAAAATATTCACTCATAAATCCAGATCTCAACCCATTCTCCTCCTTTTATTATCATCAAAAGGATACAGAATTCAAAATATAGATAAAAAGTGACTAAAAAAAATATAATTTCAGCTTAAGAGGAAGAAGGATCATCATAAATCTCAATCAGCCAAACAAAAATCAAAATAAACTGAGAACAGGTGGCATATTTCACATTGTAGAACGATTGATTTACAATGAATTCTATAAAAATGGAGAGAGTTTAAAAATATGAATATTTTCCAAAAGAATTTTATAAAATTGAGCTTAAAGACAGTGATGTATTTGGACTATAATTAATAATTCAATTTAAGTGAGAAAATTGTATAATCTCAAGTCCCAATAGCTATCAATCAACAAATCATAATACGTCATAAAATTTCAACACATTTCACAAAATAGAATATGGATTGATATGCTGGTTTTTATAAACACCAAGGAGTATTTCAGATTAATTTCTATTTATAGCACATTATTTCCTTTTTCATTTATTTTATTTAAGAGCACACTGACCACGCATAACTAGAGCTTGGATTTTTAAATGAGGTCAGTCGCAGCTTAAATTATAATTTGTCTCTTAACCGTGCATGACCAGAGCTTGGATTTTTAAATGAGGTTAGAGACACACTTATATATTAATTATATATTTATCGTTTTCAGCTTCAAAAGAGAAATTCCTCGGTATATAAAACCAATATAAATGATAGAAATGTGGTAAGTACAGAAATGAGTTGTGAAATAAATTTCTAAATTAATTATATTATGAAATATGCTCGACTGTACCGGGATCATTGAAAATTTTCAATTATCACTAATTCTGAATAATAACATAGTCCAATTTCTATCACAAATATTTCCACTGTTTGTTCAAAAAGATTTTTAACAAATATTAAACTCTCTACATTAATATAAAAAACATGATGGATGGCAGAATAATGGTAGATAAAGAAGATGGTCGTGAAATAATCGCCAATTCAAAGATATTATAATAATTATTCAACCATCATGAAAATCTAAATAAATTCTCATCTTGATGTGAAATATACTGCAGTCACAATTCATCACAATTTCAAAATCTAATAATAATTTTGATGAATTATAAATACTGTTCAATTTGGATATTGATTTCAATTTCTGAATGAATAATCAATAAATAATTTTAAAATTGAAAATCAATTACAAGAGGAATACGAAGATCTATACAAGACAAGAGGGATTAAAAAAATACACACAAAAAATATTCAGCACTTCTAAACTGATACCTCTTGATGTCTCTATTCATGAGGATTTTAAAAAATGACATCGGAGACAAACAAGGATATCACATACAGAAGAAATTTAAGCCTAAAGCCCAAGCTGACAAAACAACAGATTTGGCACATTTTTTAGAGCAGTAGATGATTCCAAAACAAACATTTTTCAAAATAGTATTAGAGCAATACACAAACCAATATCACAGCAGATTTGTTAGAGGATGTTTCTGAAGGTCACTAAAAAATATATTCCATGATCCAAGATTATATAATTCAGTTTATTTTAAATCATTTGAAGAAATGTGAAAATATCAGGATTTAATGAATCAATCACACCATATTATATATTTCAAATCTAAGATATGTGTGTAATACAATAAATCAATAATTTTAAATGATTTTAAACAAACAAATATTTAAAACAAATAACCATGAAATAATAGATAGATTTAAGACCATTTTTTCAAAGAATTTTTCCAAAATTATTTACAACAAGTACACGAGAAATTTCAGATCATTTACATCATGTTCGAGAGGTATTCATGATAAAAATAATTTATTTGAAATCACTTGAATCAATGTCAAGTTTGAGATATAATGAATTATTCACACAAGATTGATAATTTCAAATTTAAGTGTGTGTGATATTCAAAATATCAAGAATTTAAGACGATTTCAGACAAAACTAATTTCAACCATAATAATCATGAATAAAGATGAATTTCCAGATGTATCACTGATTCAAGACAATTTAAAACATTCAAGCCAATCTGAAAATTCCTGAAATTATCACAACTGATAAATAATAAAGTGCTGTAATGAGTACAAATTTTCAAGACTTTCCAAAATGAATTAGAAATGACTCAAAATAACAAAGGTGTGTGAAATTCCATAAAACTTTCAGATCTTCAAAATAATTTAGAATTCAGATTAACAGTGTTCAAGATATAATATGAATGCTTTAGCACTGTTAAGAATTCAAAAAAAAATAAAAAAAAATTCAAAACAACTGCAGGTATGTACACGTTTAAGTTCAGGATCTGGAAATGATTGAAAAGTAAGAGTGTTATTCAAATGAAGTGAATTTCCCAAAGAAATATGAATTTTGCAATTGGAAGTTAGTGAAGCACAGAATAAGAAGAATATGGCAGTGACAAATCAGATCAGAACAAACAAACAAAAATAAACAGAAGGGGGTGAAGGAAGGAATACAAAAAAAATACTTACAAAGATGAGGTTAGAAATTATACCTGAAAACGATGTAAACCAAAATCTCTAACTCACCAAGATTGGCTAAGAAACATATGTTGGATAGCTTCAAGATGTGGAACGATATTTGATTCTTATAGAATGTCGTTCCTTAGCCAGAATCTGATACCTAAGCATTTAAAGGATTGAGTGGTCTAACAAAGATTGTTTTTCCACTCATAGTTATGTGTCGAACTTTCGGTACCCAAACTTGTTTGCATAACAATCCATTGGAATTTACCTTTGTACACTTAGGAACCCAAAACTGTCTGAATTTAGTAAAAATTGTTTTATTTTCTTTTAGGATCCAAGAATGTTTAAATGTATTATTATCAAGAAAATTCACATCTCGCTTTTGACTTAAAAATCATTTGAAATTGTTCGAGTTCAAATTTTCATAACAAACATTTCCAAAGCGATTAAAAGATATTTACGATCATTTGTATTTCGTTTTTCCAAAACATTGATTTTCCCAAAACCGAGTCCATGTTTGTTTCCAAAAGAAGAATGATTTTTCAACAACATATTCAACGATTTTTCTCCATTAGAAAATTTATTCAGAGTTGACTCTAGTCATTTAATTTTGAATTTAAGATCACTGTTCTCTTTTATTAAATCTGAACAGCAGTTACCAGTGATCTTCCTTTCAGCATCATATTATTTCAAAACCAAATTTTCAGATTCAAGTAATTTAATTTTGGTTTGGGATTCAGCAATTTTAAATTCAAAATGTTTTCGACTTTCAGATTCAAAATTCTTGAGTTTTACAATCTCAATTTCTATCTCATTCAAAACTGATTCAGATTTCTGTAAATTTTGATTTTCAAAAATCTTATGTTTGGAAATAATATTATCCAACTCCTTTTGCAAAGAATCGTTTTTATAAATTAGCTCATCTTCATTTTGTTTTAAAATGATAATTTCTTCTTCAAATTTCTGAAGATTTTTATTTAGATGAGTTAAATCATTTTTCAAATTGAAACAAATCTTGCAATCGGAATTTTCAGGTTTTAGTTCCAACATATTATTTTTGTTAATCAAATCACGATTTTCAGATCTCAGAAGTTTTTTTTTCAATTTGAGACGATTGACAGTTTTGATTAAATTATTACAAAGAGAAAACAATTTTTCATATGAAAAATCTCCATTGTCTGAATCATCATTAATGGTTCCAGTTAAGCATACATCTAAATCTGAGTTGGCTGTTGAGGGTTTTGAGCAGTTGTCAGATTTTCCATATAGCGTGTTGAGAGTTTTCCAGATATCCTGCGCAGTTAGACAATAAGAGATAAATTTTAATTGATGATTATCAAGATAGGAATAAATAATATGCATAACACGAGCATTCAAAACCTTACACTTCTTATCTAACATATCTCCCAAATTTTCAATAATATTCCAATATTCCAAACTAACAGATTTTAAATATAATTCAAATTTTAATTTCCATATTAAAAAATCTGTTCCATTGAAAATAAGTGGAATATCACTGGACTGGCTCTCAGAAGATTGACAACTAAGATGACCCATGACACTAGAGTTAATGAAATTACTAGGCTCCAATACCAATTTTTTGATCTAGATCAACCATAGAGGGGGTGAATAGGCTTAATCAAATTTTCACGAGATACTAAAATATTCACAGATCATAAAATATAGCAGAAATTGAAATGCAGAAAGTAAATGACACAAGAGATACCCAGCTTCGGCAAAACCCTGCCTACTGCTGCATTCCTAAGGTTTCTACTAGGTGATAGAACAGATCTCGCATACAAGACCATGTACACTCGCAAACGCTGCTCCTATTCTAACCCTACACTCAAAACCCTAAACTGATCTAATCCCCTAGATCAGATTTCCCCTAGTTTTACAGACTCTAGTAAACTGCCAGTTAACACCCTAACTGGATACCCTGGTATTTTACAGACATTAGAAACTGTTTGATGATTTTCAAAATAAAAACAATACGAAAATTAAACTTCAAATAAACTAAACAAAACCCTAGGTTATAAAGAAATTCAAGTATTCCTTTAAACACTTAAGTTGGTCGACCACTTTGAAATTGTTCCACCCTTCACTCATTTGTCCCGTTCCCTTTGCTCTAGAAAATGATGGCAGCGGCTTGGAAATTAAAACTAGGGATTTCACAAATCTTCCCAAATCCAGATCGATTCGATGATGAAATTGGTTCAATGGTGCCTTGAATCGAAGGATGCTTTCATTGCTCTGATGGCTTTGATCAATCGGTTTGGGATTTTTCTCTGGCATCGAAACCCAAAAAAAAAATTGAGTAATTTTATCCTGAATTCTTCTAATCGTTCTTTTGGATTCCGATACTTAATACGCCAGTGATGATAGGTGTTTATAGGGTTAAAATAAAACCCTATTGTCTCTGATTTCGTGATAAATGGCTTGGCCTGATTTGGCTCGATTTCCTCTTTTGATTTTCTTGATAAAAACTGCTTTAATTTGAATAATTCTTGCATGAATAAAATGCTCAATTTGTTGCCTTATAATTGAAATTAAATCGGCTTGATTAATTATGGCAATTCTGGAAATAGATGATACATGTGGTCCCTTAAAAATTTTCCTTGAGAGATTCCTGAATTGATTGAATTGGTTTTGTTGCCTTGATTAAAAAGCATGTCGTGACTTGCTTGATGAAATTGGACCCTTTATTTCTCCTCTATAAATTTTGGTAAAACGATGATTTCCAGAAATTGATTTGCACAAAAGCTTGGTTGCCCATTTTGACACATACTGATTTGTAACATGCCATAAAAATGAATTCATATTTTTGGAAGCCATTTATCTTACATAAACATATTGGATGAATTTAATCTAGGTATTTGTTAAGTTTGTAAAGTTTACAAACTTTCCAGTTTATCCCTATATGTAAAGATATTCTCTTGCCAAAAGAAAATCACTGACTTATGAAAATCATTTAAAAGCATTGCCATCAATATTTTGCACGCCATTGATTTGTTATTGAAAAACACTTATGAAAATCTACTTCTTGCTTTGATTGCTTTCCATAAAACTATTTTGAAACTTTGTCAAACATGATTTAACAAAACTGGAAACATTTAAAAACTTTGCCAAAAGCTGAGAGCATGCAATACCATCGATGAGTATATTTTCAAACTGATTTTCTGAAAGATTTGAGGCCATTGAAACATGAATGAGAAAATGAATTGTTGAATTTCCTGTTGATTTTTATTTTACTGTCATGACCTGTGAAGCCACGTATTTTGGCTCGGCTGTTACTTGTGAGACACACAGTCTCACTGTTTATATTCACTTGCTTGTACATGTTGATCCCATGCCTCATACATCTGCATTTCAGTATTTACCTGACCTTCCTTATTTTTAGCTGTCTAGACAATGCATGTTTGTGTTCCACTTTTGAACTGACTTAATTTTGACTTACACTCTTGACATGTATTGTACTCGGCCATTTGCATGTATAACTTTGTTGTTCTTTGGCCTGTATGACTTGTGCTCGACTTCATGTACCATTTTGTTGTTGCATGTGTCCATTTGACTTATGCATCACCACTTAGCTGCACCTTGAACATCATGTATATGCTGCTATGATCCATATTTGTACTCATGCATTTGAAATCATGCTTCATGCTCCACTTGTGTTAATGTATACATGCCCTTGCATTTTGAGGCTAACTCGACATGTACTGTTTGTAGCATGCTTGTGAAGTACCCAATTTTGATTTGTATGATCTATTTGAGCTCCTACTTGTGCTACCCTTGTGCTCGACCATGATTATTGAGCTATCTCAACCACACACACTTGCTTTGACTTTTTGCACTTGCACTTGAAATGATTTCTGCCACGTTGAGTCCATGAACATCCTTGTTGGTTTGATGCTCGAATTGTATAGACTGGGTGTAAACATACATATATATATACACACACACACGTATGTGTTTGTTTGAGTTGAGCCATTTATGTTTGGTCGATCACTTTGAATTGTTTTCATGTGCATGTAGACCATATATGTGCACTGAGTCGAGACGGTCCACGTGGCTACTCCTCAGTTGCACGCTGACTGGTGAGGCAGTGCACGCGTGTGTATTTATACACATGTGTATTTATACACTTGTGTATTTATACACGTGTGTATATGCAGTCATCAGATAAAATTTCCTGCCCTTGTACTATATATATACAAACTGACTAGACACAGATCAAGTCATGAAAAATGATGAGAAACACACCAGAAATCTGAAGCAAATAAAATTTTAAAATTAAAATATATATTCGCTAGAAATTAGAATATTATTTCTGTTCCATATACTGTGTGTGTGTTTCTGTATATGACAGGTATGAAGACAGGACTGACTGAAAGACGCTGTGAAGACAGAAGACTAAGAGACAGTGTCAGTGAATGTAAATGTATCAGTGAATGTATATGAAAATGTAAAATGAGCGATTATATATATATATATATGAGATGCATAGACAGAGTGTTGTTATAGTGAGGAGCTGTGTAACAACAAAATTGTATTAATGTTTGTATTAAACAAATTTGCTTGAAATAAAATATTATTTAATTATTGTCAAACAAACTTGTCTATTTTATTCAGTTTATTTACAAGTACAAATTCTTGTGAAGTGTTTAAATAGTGGAGTTATTAATAGTTGTACTGTTCGAATGTTTGAAATATAATATTCAATTTAAATAAAATACTGTACGAATATATGAATATCTTTACAGTCGTATTCTATTTAAATATAAATATTATATTCCTGTTGTGATGTATATATAGTACAGTACATCGTCAAACACATTTAAAATAATATTTATTTGGTTGTTATCATCAAACAAAAATCATATAATTGTGTATACAACACCGTTATATACAACAAACAGCCTATCACATGCTCATTTATAAAATATGGTGGTTTAACCCCTTAAGTCAAGCCACAACAGTTGCGATGTAGAAAAGATGTCATTATAAATTTGACATAAAATCATGTCAACTCGAAGATAGCCCAATAGCACATCAATTCAAAAAGTGTCTTGTAATTTCAAATGGTAATTATTTGAGTAACACCCATGCATCCTATACCACATCATATGAATTAAATATTTATAACAAGAAAATAAATCAAATTTATTGGAAATGAAAAGAAAAGCAAATATTCCATATGAGACGTCAAGAGAGTAATCAGGAAAGTATTACCACACGCCCCATACCGTTTGGTATTACTAAACTGTTTACTCAAAATCCTCATCATATAGAATTTTACATAAATCTCTAAAGACATCATATACAATTCAAAAAACATATATATGGAAAGATGTATCTAAAATTAATCGTTAAAAGAAAATAATCAAAAGAAAAATAATCAAAATTTTAAAATACCCTACTATCCATTTTTTCAAATGGCCATTATAAAATATATGTAATAGATAAATGGAAAAATTAATTATATTGTTGTAATATACATATAAATATTGTGAATATGCTTTTATTAGTTCTCTATTTAGTCCCACATCATGGGAAAAAGTTAAACTTTAGCTCCGAAGCCTATATATAGGAGCCAATGTAATAGAAATAAAAAAAAATATGAATGAATAGAAATGTTCTCTCTCCCTTATTTCTTATATTCTGTGTTCATTTTATAACACGTTATCAGCACGAGATTCTATTATAGTTATTTGTTGAAATCTTCTAGATCTACATCTATGAATTTGTCATGTAAGTAATTTTTATTTGAGAATATCAATTCGTGGATTTCTATATTTGTTCTACAATTATTTTCTATTTGAGAATATTTGATCTATGGATCTATATACTTTCTATAGATCTAGATTATGTTCCAGTGGATCGAACTTTTTAGATCTAATTATTTTTAACTTAGTGGTATCTAGATATCCACCTACTTATATTTGATCTGGTATTATGATATACCAAATATTTTTTTTTTTAGGAAGATCCATTCATTTTCTTTTTATAATATTATATGGATCTTTTACCCCATACGCCATACATAAATCATCTTCATTTGCTACTTAATCTCTCCAATAACAGAGAATTCATTGCTAATAGGTATGCATATATGTAAATAGCAAGATGCTTGTTAACCAACATATGTATTACTGTAGCCATTATTTTTGTTATGTAACATGGTTATAACTCCTTGACGGTTTGTATTGTTTCATTATTGTAAGAAGTTCATTGTAAATGTATAAAGAAAGACTTGCAGATTTGGATTTTTTTAATGATTCCATGTCGTAATATATTCAATTTATTACATGCATGTATACGGTCCTATTCTATTTTACGAGATCTGCATTTTTTTATGATATAACAGTACTACAGTTTCATCGTTTTATCTGTTCGTTAATTTGTTAATTCGTTTTGATAATTATAGAACATGTATACTGATATGTGGATTTTGTTTAATTAAGCATCTGCAATTATTATTTTTGTGTAGTTCACAAAAATGTCGAATACTAAATCCATTTACAATCTCAATACTTAGAGAATACCATTAAAAATGGTAATAATATGTCCCAGCAGGACAAAACAAAGGCTTTGATACTTTTAAGAGGCCACATCCATGATGATCTAAAATCAGAATATTTAACTGGAAAAAAAAAAGATCCTCTCCACTTATAGAACTCCCTGAAGAAGCATTATGACCACCAAAAGACGGCCACACTTCCAAGCACAAAGCAAGAGTCGTTGAACCTGAAGTTCGCATGCAAATGACCTAAAGCTCATATGATCTGAAGTTCATATGCAAACAAAGAACCTGAAGTTCATATTCAAATGAGAAACATGAAATAAAGCATAAAAGCATATATTTGCATTTAATATTAGCATATAGCAAATGACTTGTAAAAGGAGAGGATTTGAAAAATCAATGAAAGGAAAATTTTCAACAAAAGGAAAAAGCCTTATACTCCAGTTTTATGCTACACATAATTTCTTGAAGAAGCTTATTATTGGAAGAGATCATTACATTTATAATAAATACTATTTTCTTGAAGAAAAATAGTAAAATGACTCTCATATGTAACTTTGTAGAAAAGTTGCTTTAATTAAAAATATATAATAACAATATATGAATTATGATAAAACTTGAAGTTTTACTATAGTCATTTTAGAACATATTATATTTATAGAAGAAATATTTTATTGTTTCTTAGAAAAACTTTTATAAAGAAAAGATGCATCCTGAAGATCATATTAAGTTAAGATCTAAATATTGATCTTAATTCTGCACACCAGAAGTGCATGCAAAAATGATTTTTGTCATTACATGGAAAATTTAGAACCTGCTGTTTCTAAAAAAGCAAGAAGCAATTTTGATATAAAAAGAAAGATCTAAAAGATCTTTATATGGGTTGTACAATTTGAATCAAAAAAATGTACTTTTTTATGTTTGTGAATTTTATGTATAAATTTACAAGTTTTTCAATTTATTCATATTGATGAATGAGAGGAAAAAAATTGAATATGAGACATGTAGTTTTTTTTTATAGTTGTGAATTTTATGTAAAGATATGTAAATTTTTGAACCATTGAATGTTAGAGAATGCATTGTTATGATAATATATTATATTACCTTATTGTCATAAATGCATTGAATGCATTAGTTATTGTTAGTTAATTGATGTATGTCTGCATTTGGAATAAACATATGTATTATTATTCGATGAATTTAGCTAGTAATAACTAATGTTATGGAAGAAAGGATAGAACCACAACCTGAAGTTGTGCAAAGAAAATATTAATACTGGAAGTTGTATAACTCAAAGTCTTGGACCTGAAGTCTTGAATTATATATGTATGTATGTATGTATGTATGTATGTGTATATATAAACATTTTTGATAAAGTGTACAAGTTTGAAATATTGTCAATAGCAAAAATATAAAAGCTTCTAAAATAGAAGTATGTTAAAAGATTGAGAACCAGAAGTTCATCATAAATTAATAAACTTGATGTACATATGTATGTGTGTGTGTGTGTATATATATATATATATATATATATATGCATAGGAACTTGAAGTTCCTTAACCAATGAACTTGAAATACTTTATAATTGAAAAGCCTGAAGCTTTACTGAAACTATGTGAAATAATAACATTAATAAAATTAATATCCAAATATTTCACAGTTTTCAAAATGAGTTGTATCTTGCTTATATATTTATATCTGCATATTGTATTGAAGAATAAATTTTAACAACTTGAAGTTGTTATATATTTTATTTGAACCAGAAGTTCAACATAGTGGAACCAGAAGTTCGATACAGTGGAACAAGAAGTTCAATACAGTGGAACCAGAAGTTCAATACAGTGGGACCAGAAGTTCAATACAGTGGAATCGTAAGTTCAATACAGTGGAACCAGAAGTTCAATACAGTTGAACCAGAAGTTCAATACAGTTTAACAAACTTGAAATTGTTTATATATTTTTTGAACCAGAAGTTCAATATAGATTAACAACTTGAAGTTATTCATGTATTTCATTTGAACTAGAAGTTCAATATAGTTACGATCTTTAAGATTCGCATTGACATTGCTTGATAAACAAAAATTAATGATTGGAAACTTATGAACAATTTGTTCTAAAATAGGTAACTCGAATGAGAAAGAATATTCAAATCGATTACATATGTAGTACGTAGACGCACGTATATACACATATATGCGAAAATTTTATTAACAACCTGAAGTTGTCAAGAGCTCATATTAAAAATTATGCTCATATTATTTAATATTTCAAAAAGTCGATTGACATCAATATTGATTGACCCGAAATCACATGCATATTCAAATGATAGAAAATTCCTCCAAGTCACCAGATCAATGAAAGGGAATAAGCAATGAAATATGAATGCATCTTATCAACTAATAAGAGCATTATCCTCCTACAATTGACATACATCTAATGTATTTGCTAGCTATGATGCTATTATGGATCAAAAATGAATCCAAATTTGTAACAATAAGGAATTTCGCTCGATCCGAATCGATCGCTAAACCAACCAAGACAGTTCGAAACCCCTGATTGTTTTGAGAACACGACAAATTGGATTGCAAATAGAATAACATTTCAATGTTTATTACAACAATACCATTAGAATACAAGAATATACAGAGTATAAATAAATATTACATGAAAGAAAAATAACAGAGATTACAATACATTACATAGCAGCGGAAAAATAATACAATACACAACTGAAAGAGATAAACGGATACAGAGCTTTACGGATATCATTCCAGCTGTAAACCTGGTTCCTGTGAATATAAATCTGCAAAACCAAAACTACTAGCTGCCTGTGTCAAAATAAGGGCACCCAGAGTTTAGGTTAAAACAAAAAACTCCAGGTCAGTCATGTGACTGGTGTGAGAACTAAAACAGTTATTTAAAACTTTACTTTAAATCAGATATATCAAGGGACCACGCCGTATAACACGGAACGGGTTTCCTCCCAAGAATACCCGTGCATATAACAAAACAACGCAATGCTTTTTGGAAAAATGAAGCTATTATAAGACCCAGGTCCCATCACACAATGCAACACAGGCCGGAGGATAGGGTTTTCCCTTATAATAGCCAAACATGCTTGGTACATTAAAAACAAATCATTTGATACTATTATAAGTGCATAGTGTATAAAACAACTTCAAATATAAATATATCAATCCTAGACGGCATGTGTATCATATATCATGTCGCCATACTAGGCTCTACAATCAAAATCGCAAAGTCACGTATTTGGAAATTGGATTTCCATCTATGAACCGAGGCAAGGGATCGTCCTCTACCGATTTGAGACTGTCTAGCCCAAGCCTCAGGAACATCCGCAACTGCCCCTTGGATCGTCAAGGTCGGTCCTCCAATGTGGATTAAAATGCCTGAACACTGCGTTTCCCCGCCCTTTGGGGGCGTAAATGAGCCAGATGACTCCATCGGCTCCACACAGTCACCGATATATCCGAGGTGTCTCGCAACAGCAACAACCACACATGTGAAAATAATATAAATGTCAGGGCTAGTAGGTCACTGACACCACCCTAGCTAGAAGGAAACGCATGCCCACCCTGATGTCCCCTCCCGTTTCTGGTTCACAACCAGGGTGTGAGGCTCGCGAATCAACGTTACACGAAGCTATGCCACACAGGCGGTGCTTTGATCATCAACCACAAGACTTTTCTTTTCAACAGAAGCCTTGATCAATTGCCACTTAGGCATGCCACACAGGCTATTCACTCCATGCGTTTGATATCTATCGATATATAACCTCTGAGCTCGTACGTCTCAGGTAAGGGCGTTAAGCAAGAGAATGAATTCTCCGCCGCCAAACAGATATATATTTAATAGAAATCAATCACACAGAATAAAATCCAATGTCAGACACACAAAGTCCATTTACAAGTTCGTTCTGGGTCTGAACGAAACCGGAGGCACCTTGCACCTCGCATATCCATCGATCTCCAAGTACGTATGGACGATCACCAACTGAGTCCCTCCTCTTGGGTGTACAACCCAATCAAGATCATCAGTAATCACCTAAATGATGTGAAGACCTCCATTCTTCGACCACCGTCTTCATCCTCGACACCACGTCGAATCAGTTATTCAGAATGGGATAAACCCGATCTTTCTGAATAACTCGCGTATATAATAAACAAGTGTTGCACAAACACAACATACGCCTCATTCCAATTTAGAATATTCTTTTATTCAAATATTCTTATACTTTGGGAAAGGTTCCCATTAATTTTATCAAAGATAAATTCTTTAAATTTATTCTTTAATCTTCTTTTGAATATCAATTCAAACTAGTCGGGATTAGCGAACCACATCGAAGTAATCATTTATATTATTTCCCAATCCCAACCTATTCATCCCATGAAGTAAAACTGGTCATACTTCATATATAGCACCACTGTGTTATCGGTAAATTCAATTACCGTTTCACGTTTAAATCTAATTAAAGATTTAACTATGGCCTAGAGTAAAACAGGTGATACTCCATTCTCGATCATATCAATCTAATTAAAGATTCATCAAAACTCCACTTAGTTTTAATCTTCCCAATAATCACTATCAATGATTATTTAACTTGGGAAATCACATCCTGTCTTTAACTGGGTTAAAGAACCAATGTCATTTAAAACACGGTTCATTATAAACCCAAAATCACATTCCATTCCAATTCAATTACTGAAACTTCAGGTTACTTTTAAAACCCCTTTCAAATCCAATTTATTTATTTAAAAATAAATAAATTATTATTCTAGTTCAAAACTAGTTCATTTCGATAAAAAACTATTTTTATCTTTTCAAATTTGGAATTTTTCATCTCAATTCTTCACAAATCATTTCTTATGATTTTACACAAATTATTACTATTTTTAATAATTTTATCAAGGCCCGTACAGTCGATTTCCATCAACGGCCATCGAACTGCACTTACAGCGACCTTTTCCAAATTTGATTTGGACATAATTCCAAATCCAACCGTTAGATTTCAAATCTCTAATATCCGTTGGAAAGCTCTTTTCGATACGAACCAATGGTTCCGATTTTAGGAGAATCCGACAGTCGGAACTCCCGTAATATTCATTCGAAGTCAATGGTCGAAATTCGCGAACTGCTGCAGTGCTGCGCGTTCTATTCAGGCCATTTAATACATATAATATATATATTATATATATTTCGTCGATTTCCTTATTAAAACGTATTTTATAAATCGTTTTAAATTCGTTTTCGAAACGATTTCAACTTCATATTCAATTTCGAATCAAAATTGAATATTCCACATCATCGATATACAAATGATAATATTTTCAAAACGTTATATTTTGAAATCACTTTCTTTCTTATATTCATTATAAAAATGAATAAAATCGATATAAATATCGTTCACGTCAAAATGGCGTCAATCTAATCAACACGGCTTTTATTCAACACATGAATGTTTATTCTATTCAACACATGAATATTTATTCTATTCAACACATGAATTTTTATTCCTATTCAACACATGAATTTATTTCTATTCAACACATGAATATATTTTCTATTCAACACATGAATTTATTTTCTATTCAACACATGAATTTTTATTTCTATTCAGCACATGAATTTATTTCTATTCAACACATGAATATATTTTCTATTCAACACATGAATATATTTTCTATTCAACACATGAATTTATATTATTCAACACATGAATTTTCATTCTATTCTTTATTTTCCAAATTAGAATGAGGCCCAATCAATTACCATATAGTGTTAATTATATGGATTTCATACACACACGTACATTACAACAATCAAACACAGGCAACCATCACCCAAAGTGCATTCTATACTGCATAAGCATCAAATATAAAAAAAAATTAACGCCTATAATAGCCTGTCAATCTATCGATCGACATACAGCTAATTATTGGGACTTGTGTATGGCCAATTTCATCCCAACACCCGTGTGGGGTTTCACATCAACAAACATAGATTTTTATTTGTGCAGTTGGGAGATGTGTAAAATTTATCGTCCCAATCAATATCAGTCACATCGATGTACATAAACAAATCGTTCGATTTGTAAATGAATATTTATTTTATTTCAACACATGAATATATATTTTATTTCAACACATGAATATATATTTTATTTCAACACATGAATATATATTTT
Source organism: Allium sativum (assembly GCA_030737875.1). Lineage (NCBI taxonomy): Eukaryota > Viridiplantae > Streptophyta > Magnoliopsida > Asparagales > Amaryllidaceae > Allium > Allium sativum. Next base: position 361,889,723 of record CM060909.1, read on the forward strand.
ACACATCACAATCAACAGTCAAATTTCACAACACAAACAATCGCACAAACAAATCATCCATGGTCTGTGGACACGGGTGTCGAGTGCTACTAAGCACCGTCTGCATCCTAGTATATATTTCAACTAGAAAATAAAATAAAAGTGAGGAGTTCTCACCTTGGGGTTCCACTCCGCCGTTTCCTTTCTGAATTTCTGAATGGCTTGGATTTGCCCGAAATTCAACGCAATCCTTTACACGCTGTTCATAGTAAAATTCACAATTTTATTATCACTACATGTCTGCAAAAATCACATTTTCTTCTTGACTTCATATATATAAAAATCGAATTTTTATTTCGCTTTATATATAGTAAAAATCGATTTTTTACATAGCTAAAAATTATATTTTTAACTTCGCTATGATATTATAAAAATCACTTTTTTTTCCAACGCCTTTACATATATGAAAATCATATTTTGCTACATATATAAAGGTCAAAATTTTACTATCTATATAATATAAAAATCATATTTTTATTATCTACATTATATAAAAATTATATTTTTAATCTTTACATCATATAAAAATTATATTTTTAATCTTTACATCATATAAAAATTATATTTTTAATCTTAATATTTATATAAAAACATACCTTTATCTTGCTATGATATAAAAAGGAAAACAAACTGAATTTTTTTCCTCTCTTTAAAACCGATTTCATTAAATAAATAAGTAAAACTTACAGTGGGTTTTTAGGGACTGGGGAATGGCGCAGAGGGGTCTCAGGCGGCGGAGGAAGGTCGTGGCTGGTCACGCAGGTGGTGGCGATTGGAGGTGATGGAGCATTGGGCGGGGGCTAGGGTTTCTTCGTGGATCTGGGCTTTGGTGGTTCACGCGATGGAGGAGAGAGGCCAAAGGGGGAAACGGCGGAAGGGTTGGCTGGCCCACGGCGGCGGTGGCACGACGGCTCCGACGATGGGGCAACGGGCTCGATCGCGAAATCGATCATAGATTTTTTTTTCTTTTATTAATCATTTCTGTAAAACGATAGAAGAGGGTGGGTTGACCAACGGGAAAGGGATAAAGGGAGTGGAGGGAATATTATAAAGTTTAATTATTATTTTATTCATTTATTTTCCATAAAAAGTACCCCTTCCATTTGAACCCCAAATCGAACTCACCGACTGTCGTCCATAGCTAATTACCCCTATTTCGATCGCAATGGGACATGTATCGTAAGCCAGTTCGGCCGTTTCGATTAGTTTTCATCAAAGTTAAAATATAAATCTATATATTCAATTTTAAACGTACATTTCAATTTACCGGGGCCACATACGGACTCTAAAAATTCCTGAAAAATAATTTCTAGCTTAGTATTGACGATACGGTCCTAATAAAACTAATTTCGTCAAATTCTGAGACCATTTGAAAAAGGCCATTTTCCGGTCGATTAAAATCAACTGAAACTGGTCAAACGCGTTTTCCTTTGCCACGCTCACAAATTGATTTAGAAAATTACGAATTTTAAAATATAGCAATAACTTGACATCACAGATCCAACAAAAATGGTTTCGTCGAAAACAGAGGTCGTTTGCAAAATTTCCATTTTTTTAAGGGCCAGAATTCCATAGCGACTACTCTGAATTTTCAACTGGACGTAACTTTTTATCCCCGCTATGAAATCTCGATTTTTCGAATTCATTGAAAAGATATTCTCAAACAGATTCTAATATTTTTGATTTATCTAAAATCGGTTTATTTTGAATCCTGTACATTCATTTGAACTTTGAAATCGAATTTTTGAACTACCGCGCCATTTTCAATTCCTTTTATAATTAAAAATAAATATATCTATTCTAACGATGATTCAATACGTTCTATTTCTATTCAAAATAAATTTCTCGTCGTTATTATTTAAAATAATTCATTTTAAATATTCAAAATTCATCAAAATTGCCAAAATAAAATTTTTAAATTGACTCAGATTTCCGGGTTATTACAAAAGTAGGTTTATTATTTAAAGTGATAATGTTTGTCAACATTGAGGGGGAGGATATAGGAATCATCGATGTTAAATATTTGCTAACATATAGAATTATGCAAAGTATTAAGTAACTTGCATAAATTATCAATTTTGTCCCTAATAGACTTTCTCCAATATGCATTTGAATCCCGGAAGGATCAAAAGGTGTAAATCACAACTGAAAATGTGGAGTAAGTCATAAAGATGCAAAATAAAGGAGGTGAGTGTTCCTGAAGAAACACTAAAGGGTGCTTTGAACGAAACCCACGACATGATTGTAAAATTAACCCCAAAAGTGGTTTAGGTACCTCAAGCATGATAAGTTTTGAGATCTCAATAAATTATGTATAGAAATGAAAAGAAATAATCATCGATGATAAATTAATAAATAATAAAGCGCTTATATTTATAAATGGATTAAAAATCCCATATTAGAGAGAAACATGATTGGCCATCATGAAATTCTCCAAAATAAGATATATGGATATATAGTCCATAAGATATGAACCTGTGGTTCATAAGATAAAAATAGAAATATATATAATGGCAAAAGCACACGAAAGTTACTGAATCACCAAAGAGTGTCAACAACATGTTAAGTGCCATGAGCATTGTATTTTCAGAGAAAATTGAATTGATTAAAGTAGTGAAAGTGTTTAAACAGCTTACAATACCTTGAAGGTATAAATGATGAAATTATACAAATTCCAGAAGAATTTAAATAACTTTGGTAGTGATAAAGAGCAAGAAATGTAGATTACAGCATTCTTTTAAGTATTGTTGTGATGAAAATCTTGAAATAATTCATGGTGAGTAGATCACTTCCTGGTTTCAAGAATTGTTGTAATGAAACTCTTAATATCCATTGAAGTGGTAGTTGCGACTTGCAAAACTTATAAAAATATATAAGTTCCTGAAGAACATAAATATCATTTGTTATTATAAAGAATACAAAGAACATGTCCGATAGATTACAGCATTCTTCTATGTATTGTTGCAATGAAAATCTTGACATACTTCAAGATGAGTAGATTACTTCCTGCTTTGTGTGGTGTAATGAAAGTTGTCTCATTCATCAAATGTGTATTGCAATATTCAAGCCCGATTGAAACAGAAAATTATAAGCACCTGAAGTGTATTCATAAATGAATATTATCGACATACAAATCACAAAAGGAAGACGTTTTAAATAAGAAAGCATGCCTGAAGCATGGAAATACACATGAAGTTTTAAAAGAAAAACTTCTAAGAAGGATTTGTAAGCAATTTGAGTTATTGAAAGAAGAATACGAATTCAGAGGAAATTATTAAATCAGAGGGAGCATCCATAAGTATGATATAATGCACTCTTTTTCCTTAACTAAGTTTTTCCCTACTGGGTTTTCTTAGTAAGGTTTTAATGAGGCATGAGTCATGATCCAGAAGTATCAACCCAAAAGTAACATACAAAAATAAGTTATAATGTACTCTTTTTCCTTATTTAAAATTTTTCCCACTGGGTTTTTCTTAATAAGGTTTTAACGAGGCATAACATTGATCCAGAAGTATCATACTACTTTTGACGTAGTAAATATAACATTGTATGTTGTACTCTTTTTCCTTCACCAAGATTTTTCCCATCAGATTTTTCTTAGTAAGATTTTGACGAGGCAACGTTTTGATCCAGAAGTATCAAACATATTTTGATGCAGTAAACTATTATTTATGAAGAAGACAAGGTAGTTTGCATGGCTTAGATTCAAGTGAATTACATCAAGTATGAAAGGATGGAGCACATTTCTCCTAAATTTCTCTTTACATATGCATGAAAGGATAACAAGAAAGAGGAGAAACAAATTCAGTTTCAAGAACAGAGGGTAGATCCGTTCTCAAAGGCAATTTCCAAATAAACATTCCAGAAGATGATACACAAAATTGGCATGCGTCGACTACATCAATAGACTAATTGAATAATGAGTTATAAATAAGGAGGAGCATATAAAATTATGCTATAATGTACTCTTTTCCTTCACTAATATTTTTTCTACTGGGTTTTTGTTAGTAAGGTTTTTAACGAGGCATTATCTTGATCCTGAAGTATCAACCCTTACTATAACATTGTAAAACATGTTACCTAAAGATGAAATGAATTTGCACTCTTTTCCTTGTTTATAATTTTTCCCACAGGGTTTTTCATAAAAAGGTTTTTAATGAGGCATTGTTTTGATCCTGAAGAATCAAACTCTTTTAAGGAATATCATTTTAATATGATATTCATAATGTCAGACGTTGTACTCTTTTTCTCATTCAAGGTTTTTACCATTGGTTTTCCTGATAGAGTTTTGAAGGCAACAGACAATAGTTGTATCGACTGAACGGAAGCAAGATAATAAGAAGGGGGAGCAATCATCATATATGTTTTAAAAGGGACAACTTCAAGTTGGCAGAGCATTCAAGTTTTTGAAGATGCATATTCAAGGGGGAGTGTTGTAATATGTATAAATATCATGAATATGCTTTTGTTAGTTCTCTGTTTAGTCCCACATCATGGAAATAAGTTAAGCATCAGCTCCAAAGCCTATATATATAGGAGCCAGTGTAATAGAATAAAAAAAATATCTGAATGAATAGAAATGTTCTCTCTCCCTTATTTATTCTATTATGTGTTCATTTTATAACATATATGAGCTTTTAAATTATCTTAAAAGCTTATTACAATACTTTCCAAAGTCCATAACTTATTTTCAAATGTTTAATTTGTTTTCTTTAAAAAAAATTTAAATAGGAAAATTATATTTATTTTATAAACAATTAATTTTCAAAATAGTTTACACAAATATTACTTATTTCAAATCCCTTTTTTAAAATAAACCTAACCTATTGGTTTTTAAATACGTACATATACAATAATTTCAAATTCTATATGAAAATACTTATACGTATAATTGTTCTAAATTCATATTTAAAAGATACATCCAAATATGAGTTAATCATTTTTGTATTAATTTCAATAAAAATAATATGGTTATTTTCAAATAAACTCAAAGCACTCTTTCAATTATTCTCAACGTTAAACATCATAAAAGTGAGCAAGTATCACATAAAATAAAAAAAATACAAATAGACATATAAATTCCAAAATTCGAGGGCATTTTGAAAAATCATATAAATTCGAAAATTTAAATTTTTCAATCAAAATTTTTACAGTAGCTTAATATAATTGTCTATCTTCTTTACGCAAAATTTCATAGACAAATATTATATCAGTTGCTACAGATTTATTATTCTTCATCAACCACTTCAGCTCAGCTTTATAAATCTCAGTTTGCATAAACTCAAGTTAAGAAAATCATATAAATTCAAAAATTGGACATTTTCATTCAAAATTTCTACAATAGCTTCACATACTAATAAAGATTCTTTAGTAAAAATTTCATACTCAATTTCATTACCATTTGGTACCGGGTTTAATATTCTTCATCAACCACTTCAGCTCAGCTTTATAAATCCTAGTTTGCATATACTCAAGTTAAGAAAATCAAATTAGCTCGAAAATCGAATATTTTCATTCAAAATTTCTACAGTAGCTTCATATACTAGTAAAGATTCTGCAATAAAAATTGCATAATGAATTTCATTACTAATTGGTATAGATTTAATAATCTTCATCAACCACTTTAGCTCAGTTTTATAAATCTCACAGTTTGCATATACACAAGTTAACAAAATCATATAAATTGGAAAATTGAATATTTTCATTCAAAATTTCTACAATAGCTTCATATTCTAGTAAAAAGTCTTCAGTAAAAATTTCATAATCAATTCCATACCAATTGGTACAGATTTAGTATTCTTCAGCAATCATTTTTGGTCTTACATTTGTCAAACCAATCTTTCAATGATAGGCCAGCGATAAAGACACAATATTTTGACCATTTAAGCTTCAAAATTATGCAAATCATAAAACATGAGATTATGGAACATAGTCTATGCTTTCAAGAACATCCAAGGTCATAAAAATCCGATAAATAAAGAAAAAATTATAACCAAATCAATTTCTGATTCAAACTCAGAAATTTGAGGATTAAATCACCTTCAACAACAATATAACAAGCCTTAAGCTTTCTACCAACTGATTCTAAGATTGCATCTTCTTCTATCTTCAATTCTTAACCCAAAAACCCTAAATAGGCTGTGCATTTAAACAAAAAAAGGGATAAATTAGGATTGTGTTAGGGATACTTACTCTAGTTGAGAATCTCTCCTTTATATCTTGATTGCAACCATGATTTTTGGTTGAGAGAATTGGAATTAGAAGTTCAGGTTTCTTTTTCTCTTTTTCCTTTTCTGCGCTTTTTTATTTTCTGAGTTCACATGATTTATTTCCTGCCCCTAAATGAAGAAAGGGCTATTCTTTTATTAAAAAGTCCGTCTCTAGACTCTTCTAAAAAAATATCTCCTTCCTCCCACATTTTTTTAATTCTTTCATTCATTTTTTTCCTTATAAAATTAACAATACTATAGATAGATATTTCTAACTTACACTATTTTATTTAATCTCTAGATATTTCCACCCAAATGTAAAAGAAGTGGCTTTTTTTTAAAATAATCCTTTTATGCTTAATATGCAACTCAACCTAAAAACGCATTATTTCAATTAAACTTTTCACATATAAACATGTTTTACCACATTTTATTTTATTTTATTCTAAATTATAAACTTTTCAAATAATTTGATAAAAACAATTCAATTCATTTATCAAAATAAACTATATTGTCATTGAAAAGGCATAATTTATGACGCCAAAAAGAAACAAATAAATATGTTACTATTTATTTTCCTCTCAACCATTTTTTTTCACTTTATTTTTTTCCATTATTTAATGTTTCATTATTTTTGTTTTCCCTGAATCTATAATATTATAATTACCAAATTTATTAGTTGATTCTCAATTTACTATCTATAAAAATCGGGTTGTTACATGGAGCGTCTTCGGTTTAGGTTTTGGACATGCTTTTGTTTTGGCTTTGTTCCTCGTTTTGGCATCCATATTTTTGGTTTTAGTTGCTTCCATCTCAAGCTGGTGGTTTCATATTTAGTTCTTATAGTTGTTGTAGCAGCTATGTTTTTGGATTTGTTTTCATATTGCTTTAGGCAGCTTGTTGTTGCACCTAGGTAATAAGATTTTTTATGTTCATATGTCGTATGCTCTTATGGCTCCCTTAGGAGTATTCTTTCCTGTGTCTTACGGGTGCTTGTAAGGTGCCTTTTTAGAATATTTTGGTGTGAGTTCAAAGTAGTTGGACTACTATAAAATTATTTATAGTCAATGGACAATAAGTTTATCTCCTGGTCTCATGTATTTAATGGTTCTCATGCATGCTAACTTTATATTAAAATCTGGATTAATAGAGCCCCCCATTCATGGTAATAAATTAAATGGAAATCGGGTGAATATAGAAATATCCACTGTAAACTAGACAGGGTTCTCTTAAATCAGATTTTTATTAATTTTTTCTCCTATGTGAAATGTAGTACTCTCCCTCAAGATTCAAGTGATCACACACCCATTCAATTATCCTTTAAGGAAAATAAAGATGCTCCTAAAGCTCCTGTTAGATTCAAAAATGGACGAGTGTATGAAGAAAGTTATAAGGAGATTGTATACAGGAGTTTATCTAATAATCTTTTTGGTACTGCTCAGTACAAATTCAATTAAACTTTGCAAATAGTCAAAACAAACCTCAAAAATTGGAACTGCAGTAAGAATAAATGGGATATTAATTCTATTAGAAATGAGTGTTCTAAGCTCCAGGATAAATTAGATGATAACTGCTCAGACAAGGTTTTAGCTGATTCTTTTTCAATGCTCAAGCTAAACTTGTTAATGCTTTACATATTAACTCTGTTAATATTAAGCAGAAGGCTAAAATTGACTAGTTAACTTATGGGGATGAGGCCAGTAAATTTTTTTACACCAAAATATCTAATAGGAGAAATAGAAATGATATTGGGAAAATAATTAATAATAATGGAAAAATAATTATTAAAGCATCTATCATAGAACAAGAGGCTATTAATTATTTCATCTCATTATATAACTCCTCTAGTTATTGCAATTCTTTTCCTAATATTTAATTTAAATATACTGCTAATAGTATTGTGTAGATATATTAATTGCTCCTATTAGAAATGAGGAGATTAAAAATATTATATTTCATGCTAATAATCATAAAAGTCCTGGGCCTGATGGGTTTGGAGCAAAATTTTATAAAACCCACTGGTTTGAAATACAAGGCCCTTTAAGTGATTCTATTTCAGAATCTTTTAATTATGGAAAGCTGTTAAAAAATACAAGTCATATTTTTTTAAAATCTTATTCCAAAAGTGGAAACCCCTCTTGGGCTTGAAGATTACAGACCCATAGCTTGTTGTAATTTAATATACAAGATTATTTCTTCTATCCTTTGTAACAGATGAAGTATTTTCATAAATTTATTATCTCTGAAAATCAGAGTGCTTTTATTCTAGGGAGATTAATTTCTGAAAATACATTATTAGCTCATGAGCTTATAAGATATTTTAATAAGAAGAAGAAAAATCTCATGTGTATTAAGATTGACTTGCATAAAGCTTTTGATAAGATTAACAGAGATTTTATCATTTTCATTATGCAAAGGATGGGTTTTAGTGATAAGTTTTGTGGGTTAATTAAGGAGTGTATGACAAATGTGACTTATTCTATCATGATTAATGGATCCCCAAAAGGATTTATTTACAGCAATAGAGGAATAAGACAGGGTGATCCCTTGTCAACCTATTTATTTTCTATTGTTATGGAATATTTCACAATTCAAATGGAAATTGAGTTGGCCAGGGGTAACATTAAGCCAACTAATAGAAATAAGCCACATATAACTCATTTATTATATGCTGATGACATGCTCCTCTTCCTAAAAGCTGATAGGATTAATGCTATAACCATTGGTAAAATTTTGGATAATATGGAAAAATTTGCTGGCCTCACTATTAACTCTAATAAAAATAAAATTTATTTCAGTAAAGATGCTTCTCATAAAGAGGACATACTGAATGTTTTGAAATACAAAGAGGGTAAGTTACCAGTCAAATATCTTGGCCTTCCTCTTAGTATAAATCAGGTTAAGGACAGAGATTGCTCTAGTTTAATTGATATTATTCAGGAAAAACTACAAGGCTAGTCTAGTAAATTATTGTCTATGGCTGGTAGGATGGAACTCACTCACACAGTCACCATGGCAATTATCATCTACTGGACCCAAACCCATAACATCCCCTCTAGTATTATTCAAAAAATTGAAAAATTATGTTCTAACTTTATTTGGAGAGGCAAACATTATAAATTAGCTTGGGGGAAAAGTTTGCAAACCTAAGAAATTTGGTGGTTTAGGGCTCGGAAATATTAGAGGCATTTCTGAGGTTTGCAAATTTAAGTTGTTTTGGAAATTTGTTGCGGGTAAATCACTATGGGCTAGGTGGATGAAAGCTAAGTACCTTAAAAATTAGAATTTCTGGATTATTAGAAAAGACAACCAACAATCTTATGTTTGGAACATCCTTGACTGTAGGGATATGGGCAGAAAGTTAATTGATAGGAAATTAAGAGATGGTAACCATACTAGTCTGTGGTTTGATCCTTGGATTTATGGCAATTCACTTATTAATCTCTTGGGTTGGAACAATCTTTATATTTTATGGGGTATAAATGATAAAGTGGATAGTATTATTGTCAATAATCATTGGAGCTTTCATAATTGTACTGTTGCTTTCATTTATAAATAAGCTATCAGCAGCATTAAAATTGATCAAAGCAGTTTCAAAGGGCTTGGAAATTATGCTCTAAAGATAATAAATTTTCTTTTAAAAAAATGTGGGAATATATTAAAGGGGAGGAAGTTGAGGTAGAATGGCACAAAGTAATTTGGTGTAAGTCAAATTGCCCAAAAATGGCTCACTGTGTCTTTTTTTTTTTTTTTTTTTTTTGCTCTTCTTAATAAATTATCAATAAAGGATAGATGTTGTAAATGGGGTAAAGACATGGATAATATTTGTTTGCTATGCAAAAAATATTTAGAAAGCTCCAAGCATTTATTTTTTGATTGTGAATATTCCCAGTACATCAGGTATAATGCCAAAAGTACTTTTGGATTCAATCAGTATATTCCTACATTAGATATTAGAAGTAGTATTGATTATATTTTGAATCACTTCAAGCCCAAGTCTAAATTTTTTATTAAGACTTGTGTTTTCCTTACTGTTGTGGTGTTCTACATTTGGAAAGAGAGAAATGAAAGACTACACTCTAATAAAGTTATGAGCAACTATCAATTATGGAGGAGTATTCGTGCAGTCAAATTATTTTGAAAAAACTAAATAGACAGAAGATTGACTGCACAGTTAATCAAGGGATTACTAGTAAGGATGATGATTATAATAAGCATATTGAAGATTTCTTACTAAATGATAAGCAAAGCTTACACAAGCTTAATATCCACAATCGAGCCACACATCCTGGAGAGTAGGGAAATGCAGGCAACAAGTACAAATCCAATTACTCTGACTTCCTGCCTGGTGAAAATCATCTCAACCCTAATAACAGACAGCAGATCTGCAAGGAAGGGTCCAGATTAACCTCAATAATCAAAGAAATCTATTTAATACTTTGAACAGTATTAGTTGGTCATTACCTGTTACAGTTACCAGAGACAACTTTCCATTCAGAAGTGATTCAGATAGTAATCAAAACAGGAAATGTAACTCCGGTTTCCTTGTTGAAGTGGGATCCAAAACTGATCACATAATTTATTTCTACAAGGGAAGTAAACAGGTTACTGATTATTGTCATCCATTTTTTAGTCAAAATTTAAACTCTAATTATTTTTTACCTGAATCAGTCAAAGACCACTTCAGTAGTGATCCAGAGCTTAACAAAATCCTGGAGAGCAATAAAGCCTACTAGTCATCTCATAAAGTCAATAACAATCTAAAGGGGATCGATAAAGATAGAAGCTTTCTACACAAAGTTGGTGATAATCACTATAAAAGCAGGATTAACAACCAAATTTATCACTTATCTTGCTGGGAAAAAGGAGAGAGCAGCGGTAGTAATCTATTACAAGTAGATTTGAGCTTCAAGAGCTACAGAGAGAATACGATAGCTTGTTGAACACGAATAAGAGCAGATCTAAAGTTTACACTATCAGAAGCCCCAAAGGCATGGATATCATAGACTCAAGCAACCCTAACATTCTCAAGAGGAAGTTCAAGGACAGTGAAGAGTACGTCTGGAAACCTCCATGAAGATTTCCACGATTAGAGATTGAAGATGATAGATTCCATTCCCGTCCACCATTTTTGAGTTTTTTGAGCTTGGGTTTGTACGAGAGATAGTGGCGGCTGGGGTTTCTATTATCCTAGTCTTATGTTGTGTTTAACTGTATTCGGGTTTACCCGATAACATGGGCCTTGGGCCTTCTTTTTGTCTGTTTAAAAAAAAATGGTTTTAATGCATTTATTGTTTGTTGTAATAAAAGTAGATGGATCATTTAAAATTACTGGTTGGTTTTGTCCCAAAAAAAGCGAGTTGATAAAATTAAATTTTGTCATATTATTGTGTATACCTCATCTTATACGTTTGTACTTTATACAATTTCATCTAAAATAAAATTCATTTTTCAAATATACTCAAAAACTTGTGGACGACGATTTCTATTTTTTTTTCAAAATTAACCTTAAGTGTACAAACTTGAACTAGTCAATATTTAAAAAAAAAAAATTGAAATTTGTTAATATGTCAAATGGTGATCATTCCTATGCAAAAGCATTTCTTTTCACTGTTGCCACATTATGCGGCAACACTGAGTCAATCTTGTAGACAGTGACATCATCTAGACACATATACACACACACACACACACACACACACACACACATATATATATATATATATATATATATATAGGCAAGCGTTCCGTTGCACCTCAAAAATGGAGTACCCCAAAAACCGCATGATTTCCACCTTCCATTTATATTAAAGAAACTGAGTGGGAAGTAAGAGAGTTAGTGGAAGGAGAAAGAAGAGAAATTAGTGGGAAATGCGTGGTGGAAAAATAAGAGGCTAAAGGGGTGCTCATTATTTGGGGTGTCATTGAACCTGCCTTATATATATATATATATATATATATATATATATATATATATATATATATGAACTCTGGCTATATTAATTTTGAAAACATTCATCTTTCCATAGAAAATAAATTTCAAAAAATAAGAATGTTGACAGCAAAGGAATGATCTAGAAAAAAAAAATCGATTATATGTGAATATTGATATTTTTAGAAATTGTATATTTTTGGTAATTAGGACATGGCATGTTCACATGAAAGACTAAATGTTCAGTTTTCATCAACTAGGATTTACTCAGGTTATGAAATTGTGTATTTATTCTTCTTAAAAATTCCAACATTAGCTTTCCGGAGGACTGCAAGCTTTGATTACCTATTGTACGACATTTTCTGTGCGTTTAGTTTTGTAATAAAAATATAATGATCAATTTGGATTTACTTTTGCTTGACATACAGAAAATAGCAAACCAAGTCTAATGGATGAATACGATGATATGTGGTCGGATCTTGGAGAAGATCTTCTGGGTACAATATGCGAATCATTAACCTTTCCGGACATCTATTCGTTTGCATCAGTGTGCCGTTCATGGAGAAGCGCTGCTGCCCTCAAGGACAATCGACGGCACTTGCATCGCTTCAAACTGCAAAAGCCATGGCTTGTTTTCAATAATGAGACTGCTGCATTTGCAAATTTCTACAGCATATCCGATGACAGGTTTTTTACTATGGGAAAGGAACCAGATGCATCCCCGATACTTTCTTCACTCAACAACTGCTTCGTTATTGGGTCGGATCATGGTTGGATGATTGTCGCCGACGAACGATCCGAACTTGTGCTTGTAAATCCGATGACACGTAAACAGATTGCACTGCCTCCTGTGTCCACATTAGACGTTGTCATACCCAAATTTGGAGATGATAATACTATTATTTCGTACACTGTGAATGAAACTGACTATTACATCGCTAAGGGGAGATATGCAAGCTTTGATTATAACTATACCGTGGAGAATCTGCGTTACTCCTTGTATTGGAAAGCCTGTCTATCATCGTCTCCAACAACGAGTAGCGATGATGATTACACCGTGGCCGTCCTTCTTCACAATCAGCTTGGAGGCGTAGCCTTTGCAAAATCCGGTGACAAAAAGTGGACAATGATGTTCGATGTCCTGAAGCCCTTGTATACCGTAGACATCATTTTCCATCATCATCATAGCAATCACGTTAGTAACTCAAAAGTGATGTTACTCACAACAAATGGACGTGGAATGGTCCAAGAGTGGGATTTAAGCAACTCGGCAGCGGTAGTGAAGAGAGATGAGGAATTTTTACCTGCTCCGGTATTGAAGAAGTTCGATTACTTCTTTTATCTAGTGCATACAACGTGGGGAGATATGTTGCATGTACGTAGGTTCCGAAGACAAAAATGTACGGAAGATTTCACAACGTTCAAGATTGAAGTTTACAAGATTTATTTTACTTCTGGGAGTCAAAAAAATCGAAGGTTGGTGAAGGTCGACAGTTTGGGACATCACGCTCTATTTTTGGGAGGAAATACCCCGGTTTGCGTCTCGACGGTCGATGCTCCTGGCTTGAAACCAAACTCCGTTTATTTCACCGACGAGTACTCGGACCTTTCTCAAGATGAAAAGGGATGCAGAAGAGATATTGGAATCTACAACTTGGAGGATGGCACGGTGCAACACATTTTGCCAAACGATAGGCGACTCTTTTGGCCACCTCCCCTTTGGTTCACCCCTTCTCTTCTGTGATAATTACTGCGTCTGTATCATTGCTATGCATGCACCAGTCTTCTTAATTACGTTGCAGCTTTAATTTTCAAATAATAATTGCAGCTCTCTGATCAATATTTGTTTTTTCTCATATGAGCTTGAATGGTAATTTTGTCAACAATGCGGAACAACCAAAACAAATGGTTACAACAAATTAATGAACCAACCTAAGATTCTACTCACTGTGTTAGTTGCTATACTGATATGATTCAGCAAATAATTCAATGCATACCAATTTTCAGAACTCAATCTACGCACTTCTTCTGTAAATTTTGAAAATCTAGAGAACTTGTTGTGCTTAGATATTTGATCGAATAGTTGGTGAGCGTAGTGGACTATATTCTGTCGAACACTTGCATACAATTGTTACTAGATCATCCCAAGAACTGTCATTGACCTAGTCATACAAGCAAAGGAACGTTCACAGTAGTTATTCATAAAATAAATTACCTGCAGCCTGTGCGTTTTCTGCATGGTCACCAACCCACACCCGAATCTATTAATCTATTAAATAATAGTAAAGCAGAAGCTTTTCAAACTATCTCCTTGATTTTCTCAATTTTCTCCGTCCGCCTTAAAACTCTCAAGGTATTTTATTTAAAATTAAATTCTCTTTACCCACGTTAAAAGAGAGATATTTTATTCCAAATTAATTATTACCCAGTTGAATTCAAGGACGCTGAACCCTTCAACTGTCACATTTCAGGAACCGAGCTTACAAAATTGGGAAGATCCAATGCGGATTTGAGAGGATCCAAAATCAACTAGAAGCGGATTGGAGTTTCGGTTTGGGAATCTGAGGGCTTCTTTCGTGTTTTCTCCCTCTCCTCTACTAAACTCATCCGACCCAAAATTTTCACCACCGCTTTCACAGATTAGTTTCGCGACTTTCTAAAATTCGTTCGTTTTTGGTAGATCTTTTGAATCCATATTACATCGCTGCTTCTGAGGTAACCTGCTCTGCATACATTTTTTTTCATAGCTTTATTTGCGCTGTTGTACGGTTGATGAGGTCTAATAGCAGGTTTGATTTGTAATTGACGGTGACCTTCTGATGCAGCCAACTTCATCAGCGTGAATTAATTAGTTTTAGGGTCCAAGTAGCTCATTTGATTTGAGGATTGAGAAATTATCACTAGCTCTAAAAAGTTTCATTTTTTTTCTCTATATCAGATCTGAAGTACAGAATACTATTTATCACCATCACTTATGCCGATGCTTCATATGCCCATTTTCTCAATGCCTGCATTTTAGGTGATCCCTTTCTCCCTCATCCTGCATTTGTTTGTTTGCATTCCACGTATGGTTCTCATCCTATTACATTATTCTTATTCAGTAATCCATGCTTTAGGGCAATGGTGATAGCAAATCAGTTATTAGCCAGGCTAGAATTGATAATAATTTAAGGAGGTTTGAGCTTTCTGGAGCTTGATATCTCTGTCGACACTTGAAATTTATATGATATTTTGTGTCTAAATGATAAATTACCATTTCTACGTGTTGGTGGCAAAATCAGCATTCAATAATATTTGATCCATTGCTTCTTCATCTTCAACTACTTTTTTTTTTTTTTAACTTTTGGGTTAAAGAATAAAATGCCATGTTACTTCTCATTTATAATAGATTAGTTGTTTCAGTTGAGCAAATTTGTTTTCAGATTTAAATTTCATAACACTGTGTGAAAAAAATTATTTGATGATTTTTAGTTTCCGTGTTCTGCTGATTTTTATTTTTGATTATTCTTTATTAGGTATACAGCATACAAGTCCTTTCTTTACTAAACAATTTGGATTAGGTAAACATTTGACAGGTTTGTTTCCTTCTAAATTTGTATTTTGTGTTAGCCTATAGTTATTGTTTCTCTTTAGGTTGCTAAGCATTATTTGTTTTTTATACCCTGATATTTAATTATAATCAATTTTATGTAAATTTGGTTTATTGTGCTATGTTTTCGTGTTATTTTCTATTTAGATATCTAAAAACCAGTTCTATTATGACCATTTTCTCTATTAATAAATATTATCGTGAAAATGTTTTATATAACTGAGGGTATATTTATTTTGTAACACATGTTATCTATATTTTGTATGGAAAATAAACTGTAAGGTCCTAGGTATTGAAAACTAATAGACAAAACTTGAGCAAATAGAGACCATGTGAGTTGGATTTTTCATTCATCATTCTCGATTTAAGTGTTAAATATGGTTCTATCACGATCTAGCACATTGAAACATCGAAATAGACTAATCTAGATTCTAGATTGAAAAATATTATTGTGCTTGGAAAAATTGAGAGGGAAAGTATGTGCAATAGAAGAGTTTTTAAGTCGTTCATTTTTACACTTTACAATCATTGCTCTTGCACAAAGGATATATAAGTACATATATGCATGCAAAAACACACAATACACACACACACACATACACATATCTATGCAGTCGTATCAAAAGCTTTGTTATACATATTTATTTAACTAAACTATTAGGATTAATAAAACAATTCTTACTTGGGGTATGAGTGAACTTATATAGTAGAAATTTTAGAGAATCAAGCAGATACACTTTCATACTACAGAGTTTCATAAACACGATAATAATATTTGACTGCCCATGAAGCGATGATTACATCTACCATTTAACGCCATTTATTTTTGTAATTATTATTATTCATAGTTTTTTTCCCGTTATGGAGTCTATTTACGGTAATGTATGTTTCTGAAATCGCATATGTATATGAAAACAATATCATTTGCTTTTGACATGATGTTCTGATCATTTACTTCCACTGCTAAAATATTTGATGGCTTATTTATCTTCATGTAATTTCAATCGTTTCTGGCTTCATGGTAATTGTAAATATGAGTTTTTTGGAAGATGTTCCAACAACAGTATTCTTTCCATAGGGTGTTGGGACAACATTCAATGTTTGGTCCAGTTTCCAATTTTATGAGCTGCTAAAAAACATTACAGTTATTGTTGTACATCGTTAACCTAAAAGTTCCATAACATTTAGATCATGAAATATCTACTTTTTGGTGGAAGTTGGGAGATTAGTTTCATTTTTTTATTGAACCGTAAGATTAAAAAAAGAAATCTGTCATTATAAACTCTAAGTATAAAATAGCAAGTCTATGCTTTGAAGGCTTTTGTTTGTAGTGTTAAGTTATGGGTATTTTCTCTAGGATCCCACCATTGAGTTAAAGAAGCACTACGGGTGAGATTGACAACATCATACCCATTTTGGATAGGTTCAGTGTGGTTGTTGGGTTTGTGTGGCTTTAAAAGCAGAATAGTTTAACAAATTTTCTTTTCTTTTCAGTTTACAACTTTTCTGTCTACGTATTAATAATGTTTGTTCCATAACGTTACTGAGTCCACTCTTGAGCTCATGGAGGTGTAGTATCTAACTTTTAACACATGAAATTGTACTTTCTGGTGGTGGCTTCATGTAGGATTAAATTTTTAAACATTGGTATTATATGTTTCTTTGTTGGTTACATATTTGTTCATGGAAAATTTGTTGTCCTTTTGCCCAACTCATGTAAGTCTCACCTAGAATTCAGCTGGATTTCAATGTCAATCTTTACCATAGATGAAGACAACATCGATGAAAAAACTATCACATGAAATGCACAATGGGTGGAGTATATTTCAAAAAAAAAAAAAACAGTTTGAAATTTTCTGTTTGATACTTCGTCAGTGAAAACATTGATGCATAGTGCGTACATATTTTTACTCTTCTTTATATTTATGGCTAAGGTTTTGTTTAGTAAAGTTACATTCAGTATTTGTTAACATTAAAGCTAAATACTTTATTTGGTAAAGTTTGATTAAAAATATGTAGGATATAATTGTCAAACAAAGAAGGCCATTATATATTCGTTGTCATTGTTGTTTCTTACTGCTATTTCTATCCTTATCAATAGCTGTTAATTTTGATAATATGGTGCTTGAGCGGATACAAATAAGATAACCTTGATTCCCTTTCTTCTTCCATAGGAAGTATGCTTCTCTTAAGCCATTAATTTTATTGATATCTTCTTGGTGGCTACAAATTATGGTGACATGATTAGGTGATAACTAATATGGACAAAAATAATTAAAATGATAAAAATAATGCAATATTGCAGATTATTCAGTTGTTAACTTCGACTGAAAAATATTTTCAGAATTAAAAAATGTATGTTAAAACTCCATAATCCATTTGCAAAAAAATGAACATAATGATGTTTGCAACAAATAATAATAATTTGGCCCAAAAACAATGGAAGGAGACAACAAAAGAAAATTTAAGAATAATGAACATTATAAACACAAATTTTAGCCCGTGTTTATTTGTTGGTTGGTAGTTAATGATATTATAAATGCATACCATCATGTTGTCCTACCTTTAATGTTACTAACTATTGCTCAAATGATTACGGCCATTGATGGCACTATTCTAATTAGCATAAAAGAGCATTGCTCATGTAACTAATGTATAATTATTTATCTAATGCATATTGGAATCAGGATAGAAATATATTAATAATAGTTCATTATAGCTAACTGTTTTTAGTCTCTATTTTGTTTAAATTCCCATAAAAACAAAAAATTATCTACCATAATTTATCCTCGCAGTGCATAATTACGAGCATATATGAGTTCTTACATGATACATGATTCATGTCGATTTCTCAGTTTGAGCATATTCTCACATTGCATTTAACAATTTTCGGTATAGATTTAATGGAGAATACATGTAATTTATCTAAGCCCGCCCCTTTTATGAAAAATGAAAATGGGTCAACATTCACTGTTATTAGTGACTATCCTTGAGTTTACTTTTCCCGATCTGGAATAATATTTTTGTTAGAGTTTTAATAATTACTGGGTCTGATAGGCAGATCTCCTTAGTTTTTGAACTTGATACCTTTAATCTTTGTTCACTCAACTAAAAAGTCACTGAAATATTTTTTGTTCCAACTGATGCATTGAACTCTTTCCGTTGCATATTAGCTTGCTTGATTCTTGGAGCTATACCAAACGACTGTTTTCAATTCATTCTATGCCTTTGTTGTACAATATGTTTTGTTCATCTTACTTTTAGTTATCTACTCACAGTTTAGCTTGGTCATTTGTTCAATCTACCTGTGTTATGTCCATTTGGTTTTTTGATGCTATAAGGTATGATATTTTCTTTGCCTCGCAAAAAATCGATCAAGCTTAGTTGCATGACTTTGTATCACTAAATAATAAATTAAATACAATTTGATTAGTAAAAACCAGTTTTGTGGAAGGAATTTTATTGTTGTCACAACCTTCTCTCTCTCAAAAATATTATATATTCATATTAGTGATTCTTAATAAACCACAGAGGGTTTTTTTTTTTTTGTTGTTGGACCAATGAAAATATGTTTGCTTGCAGATTTCTCGAAGGGTGTAGAGTAAAACCAATCCGAGCTTTGTTTGTTTTGATATACATATATTCAGTTTTACAGGTATGTGAAATGCACAATTCTATCCCATCAATAAAGTAAAATTTGTCATATTCTTAGTACTGATAAAATACAAATAATATATTTACTGTATTTGAAAGTTGGACAACTTTGTATCACCACAAACAATTAAATAGTCTTCTCTTTTTTTGGTTAAATAGTAATATCTTCATGACGGTACCAATGCCAGTTTCCTATCATTGATTTCCAAGTTTGAATGATGTGTATGGCAGTATTTTAGGATAAGATGGAGATGATCTCATAATCATGCCAATTCAGATTTAGGTAATATAATTTTGTACAATGGTCTCAATAGTGAACAATGACGATTCTTCTTTTTAATAGGCAAATAGACCGCACACTGCAATGAAATTCTAGAAATACATGAATTTTGTTTGTCCAACATGTCAACAAAAATCCATTGGCAAAATCACAACAAAATAACATAGCAAACACCCAACAGGTGCCATGTATTTAAAAAAATTCCACTCAATGTCATCATTGACAACAAAGTCTACGTGAGCCATCGACTTTGGGAAACTTATTCCCAAGTTTCAACTAACCTTTTGGCTGAAGTATTCACTAAACCACTTAGCAGTTATATCATTTTTGTTCTACTCAAGTTGTACCTATTTTCTGTACCATCTGCATTTTTTGGCACAATTAGGACAGCAGTTGTAAATTTACTGGTATACAACGATTAGGAGTTGGTTCACTGAGCATTTTCCAATCTAAAGCATTATTTAGTACAAAAACATTGTGTTGATCACTTTATAATTCATTTTTCCTTCCTTCATTACTTACTATTCTTGATATATAATTGCAGAAATATAGAAAACATATTCGCTTTAGAAGTTCACACTAAAACTTAAATAAGAAATACCTAACGAGACCTTTTCTTCTCTGTTGGTAGATGATCCTGTTAATTTGACTTCATAGCATTTTATTCTAAAACATTTAGATGCAAATATTTTCTCATTACTATGTCCTACAGTTTTTAAACAAACCATGTTACTACTTCACTACTCAGTTTACCTCAGTAATCATTTTTACCTCAGTAATCATTTAAACCATATTGTAACTCACTAATTTCTTTTTTGCAAACTCCACAAGTGAATATCTATCATCCGTTGCTTCCATTTTAGCAAACTATCATTGAAAACCCAATGGAAAGCGGTAGATGTGCATTCTTACTGAATTAAGCACTTTTCAAATCCTTGGTAATTTCTATTTACTTTAAGCTTTGCTTCTATCGATTATTCATAAAAGGCGTTATTCTTGAATCTTTAATATCTGTTATTTATGCCTGTATGGATTTATTATTCATATATAAATTATTCTATGATATTTTTAATCAGTATTGTTTTCAGTTTTTTAACGATTCTGTCAGTAAAAATCTTTTGGACCCTGTTTATTATTGACAGAGTTAAGTGGAGTATTTACAAATTTACATTTTAACAAAGTACTGTAGAGAACTCAAGTTTGGCAATCATAATGACTCCATGCGGCTTTGAATCTACGCAGACTGAGTTTTAAATAAAAAGTTGTTCATTTGTATACAACACTAAAATCCACATGCTAGAATCCAAATCCAAGTTTGCAGCAGCTTTTTATCACTGAATGGATAATAAACTGTTGGTTTGAAATCTACTACTCCTAATACGAATTAGTTGAAGATTTTTACCCTCATGCCGTTGTTGCCATTTTAGCATCATTTATTACGTTGCATGTGCATTCAGAGCGAAGACAGGAAGCAAATATTCTTTCTTCTTATAATATTCTTGGCTTCATGCTTTAAAACGTTTCTCATTTACACTGTTGCTATCTTAATAACAAAAATTACAGTTAGTTATCTGATTTAGCTGCATGCTAGCCTGCTGATATTTTACTTCTTACAGGTGAAAATGTTTCCTACAAGAAAAACTGACACAAAGTACCTGAGGTTTCAGGCATTACAAGAAGAACTGCAAAACGTTGATGTTAAGTACACTGCACTAGACAAGTTCACTGCATTCTCATTTATGATGTCCTGAAATTTAACTGCTACGTTATTTAAATCATTGTCGTTGAATGTATATCTATTCATTATTAGTGTCAGTCATATTTTATTTCTTTTTTTTTTGCTGTCTCAATTTCGTTATATACGCATCTATTTCTGTTATCTATTTTTTATGTATCCGTGAATCTAAGTTCAATATTGAAAATATTTCTCCAGCATTGTTGAAGTGTTGTCGTATTTCTCTTGCCTATTTGTCTGTACCGCATTGTGCATTTTTAATGAATTTCATTTGACTGCCCTATGTTAGTGAGCTTATTGGTGGATTTGATACTTACTTTTCCATTGTTTACTTATTCAACCTAATAACAAGCTCTTATACCTCTCAGCATGCTTCCACTTTATATAGCCTTTATCAGAGAAAAATAGCGCTCATCACAGTTCAAAATTATTATTGCAGGGAAGAAAAACAATCAATGGTTTCAACAGAAAAATATTGTTATGATCCGTGTGCATAGCATGGATTCTCACTTGTGTATTTTGAATGCAGCACAACAAATTTAAAGAAAATTAATTGTAGCTTACTAAGGTATTGTAATTGGCATAGTAAATGTTTGTGCTCATAGTTCGTACTAATTTCATGATAGTTGCAGTTCTATTGATAACAAATGGTATTCAAATAAATCTTTAGTCCCCTTTTACATACTGCCATCAAATGCATTAAATTGCTTAGGCTATGCATCGTCCATAAAGATTATGCATTGTTTATTAGTTTAGAAAAATAATGGTTACGCATTGTCTGTCCAATTTATTTCTTTTTTGTTACTACATTCTTTTGTAGAATTTTGAACACCAAGAAATTTGTTGCTAAATCAAAAAATTTAAACGACTACAGAAAAAAGATCCAGCAGCTCCAACTATGTCTAATTTGGTGTCCAAATAGCCGCTCTTTTAAAAAAAATAGTCAAGTGAATTTTTCATTTAAATATTAAAATATATAATTTTGATATCATAAATAATAGTATACATGAGTAACATTAATAAAGACAGTTTATTATTCATCTATCTCAATAAATTTATATTTATTGTAAAATCCTATTTTTAACTTTAAATATCCACATTTGGACATCTCTATAGTTATGTGCACTTCATCGACTGTTTACTAATTTTTTATATGTAGATCCTGTGTATTTAAATTGCTTACGAAATCTCGAATTTAAATTATTTTAATAATCTATATATCAGTCATCTATGTGTAGACTTACATATTAATAAAAATCATAATAAAATATATTTTTTGTAACTACGTTGATGTATAGATCACATGCATACATTTATGTACATAAACAACAATAATAAAGTTAATTTGTAAATAACTATCATCATTTATGTACATAAACAATAAGACCTATATAATTTTGTTACAAAATTCTTCTCAATTTATTCGGATTATTTACTCTTAAGATAATATATTTTAATCAATTACATAATTTCATAGCTAACATATTTCTCATAGTAATAAGAATGAAAAAATTATTTTTTACTTCAAACAAATAAAAGTTACATAATACATACCTTAAATAACAATAACAACAATAATTTATAGTTTATTTATTTTGTCAGATTCATTGTATATTATATAATAAAGTTCCAATTTTAACAATAAAATTATAAATACTATATTTTATAATATTATCGTGTGCAACGAACGGGTTACACACTAGTTAAATAATAGTAAAGCAGAAGCTTTTCAAGCTATCTCCTTGATTTTCTCGATTTTCTCCGTCCGCCTTAAAACTCTCAAGGTATTTTATTTAAAATTAAATTCTCTTTACCCACGTTAAAAGAGAGATATTTTATTCCAAATTAATTATTACCCAGTTGAATTCAAGGACGCTGAACCCTTCAACTGTCACATTTCAGGAACCGAGCTTACAAAATTGGGAAGATCCAATGCGGATTTGAGAGGATCCGAAATCAACTAGAAGCGGATTGGAGTTTCGGTTTGGGAATCTGAGGGCTTCTTTCGTGTTTTCTCCCTCTCCTCTACTAAACTCATCCGACCCAAAATTTTCACCACCGCTTTCACAGATTAGTTTCGCGACTTTCTAAAATTCGTTCGTTTTTGGTAGATCTTTTGAATCCATATTACATCGCTGCTTCTGAGGTAACCTGCTCTGCATACATTTTTTTTCATAGCTTTATTTGCGCTGTTGTACGGTTGATGAGGTCTAATAGCAGGTTTGATTTGTAATTGACGGTGACCTTCTGATGCAGCCAACTTCATCAGCGTGAATTAATTAGTTTTAGGGTCCAAGTAGCTCATTTGATTTGAGGATTGAGAAATTATCACTAGCTCTAAAAAGTTTCATTTTTTTTCTCTATATCAGATCTGAAGTACAGAATACTATTTATCACCATCACTTATGCCGATGCTTCATATGCCCATTTTCTCAATGCCTGCATTTTAGGTGATCCCTTTCTCCCTCATCCTGCATTTGTTTGTTTGCATTCCACGTATGGTTCTCATCCTATTACATTATTCTTATTCAGTAATCCATGCTTTAGGGCAATGGTGATAGCAAATCAGTTATTAGCCAGGCTAGAATTGATAATAATTTAAGGAGGTTTGAGCTTTTTGGAGCTTGATATCTCTGTCGACACTTGAAATTTATATGATATTTTGTGTCTAAATGATAAATTACCATTTCTACGTGTTGGTGGCAAAATCAGCATTCAATAATATTTGATCCATTGCTTCTTCATCTTCAACTACTTTTTTTTTTTAACTTTTGGGTTAAAGAATAAAATGCCATGTTACTTCTCATTTATAATAGATTAGTTGTTTCAGTTGAGCAAATTTGTTTTCAGATGAACTTGCTTAGAATAAAAATTCATTTTGATGCAGTCATGGAAATATATTTTCATATTCTCTTTGACTTATTTAGTTTGAGATCAACCGTTTTGATGCGACAAAATAAAGAATATGAAAATTTATTGAACTTAAAATGAAAATTAGATATACACAATTTAAGCGCGAAAAAAGTAACACAAACCGTCAGGTTAGTAAACTATTAAGTGTGATAAACACTTACAGAAGAATGCCAAACTGATTTGTATGAAGTGTCCAGTGTACTTAGTAAAACAGTATTTAAGAATGCTAAACGGTCTTTTGTAATATTACATATTATTGATTATGTAATATGCTATACGCTTCATGGTCCATGGTCATTATAATTGCATAACTATTTCGAAGAAATCATTTCTTCACCTTCACGCATCAATTTGACTATGGTTGGAACTATTTGCAGGAAGTAGTGTCTTTGGCAGCATTAAATCATAAAATTCTCTTAGGATGCACGAATCTAATGCTACGATTTATTGCTGGAGAAAATCTTCACTTACACAGGCTCATACACACACACATATACATACATACATATATAAATAAACCTTAGTTGGCTAGGCATCAACGTGAATTATAATGATATAGTGTTTGTTTTCATGTGAATTTACATATTATAAACCACTGTTTCAAATGTTAATAACATGTGTTTTGTGTTTGATAACAAATTGTAGTGTTAGATATAAAAATTAATGTAAGTCAAATTTTTTTTTTTTTAAACTGCGTAATGCGGTAAACTGTGTAAACACGCATCGTGCATATAAAAAGGATTAGATTTTTCGTAATAGGCATCGATAAATGATATAGTTTAGAGCAAACACAAAACCTTACATTCTCTCAAATTTGGTTGTATTTTATTCATCAATCAAAGACTTTTATAGATGAGAACTATTTTCTATAATTTTGACTGTGAGGTGTATTCATGAAAATTTCCCATTTGAGCATTGATTCCAACTGGAAAATGAATGTAGGTGTCATTACCTTAAATAAGGATCATGTTACAATTTTTTGTTTTGTTATACACAAAACACCGTGAATCAGCTGATTTGTAATAACTCTTATCGGATGTTGCCCAAGTTGATCGAATCAGTTATAGCTTTTATGTGCGAATCTATCAGTTTAGAACATTACTGGAAATTTTAATGCAATTGAGGCAATTAAAAGAAAAAGATGCTCAGTTTGCCCCAAAAAAAAAATGTGCTAAGACTCTTGCAATCTCAATTTCTGTTAACATATTACGGTAACATTTTATTACGTAAGTTTTTTTTTTTTTTTTTTTTGCCTAATGTTGTATAATGCAAAAATGGATGTTGCTAAATTAATGGAGCCATTTATAGCCTTTATGCATGAGTTTATCAATCACAGAAACATTTTTGGGCAAGTTCAGTGCAAGATTCAATGTAATTAAGGAATAATATAAATATAAAGTTTGCTCACCTTTGTTTACATACCCGTCAGTTTAATAAATCTCCATTTACATCATCATCAAATGTCAATTGGTAGAAACAAATTTACAACTGCTGGCCTATTAATCTTATGTGACATTATCTGAAGATGCATTAAGTTGACTTTGTGTTCAGGTTGCAATTGCTGGCTTATCAATCCTACACTGAAAACTTATTGCATTCTTCAATATCTTTTCTGTTCTATGCAAGATACTCTGTATCTATTAAATAATAGTAAAGCAGAAGAATTTCAAGCTCTCTCCTTCATTCTCTCAATTTTCCTTAATTCTCTCTATTATCTTAATTCTCCTTAAAACTCTAAAGATACTTTTATTAAATCAAAATAATACAATAACATAAATCTATTAAATAATAACAGTAAAACAGAATTCTCCTTAATTCTCTCCATTAATTATATCTCCTTAATTCTACATTTTCAAAATTTTAAACTTCCGCAATAATTTAGATTGAATTGGTAAAAGTTATCGCATAACTATATTCTTCATCATTTAAAACTCCCAATCCCGGTCAATTCGTTCAAACAGTTGCATCCTTCTTTCCTTCGTTCATGTTTTGCAATTAAGCCCGATCTGAAGCCCACACGTGTGACTGGAGTAATTAAAGCAAGCTAGAGAAGTGAAAATAGAAATCATTTTTTTCATCGCCCTTTAATATTTAGGGTTTCACAATTTCAGTTCCCTAATCGCCTTTTGATTGTCAGGGTTTCACTATCTCGGTTCAATGATCATTGACGCAACATCAATCAACTGACCTGGACCTTCTGCAAACTGTGTTGTCTCAATTGGATAGCTCTTGCTGTGCTGTTTCCTGTCTTGCCACCCATCGCCTCATATTGATGCCTTCCCCAAATTTATATGCCACAACCTTCTAGCTTATGTCAATCCTTTCATGAGGTAATGCGGTCTATTACAATGAAATGTAGATTTATGTATATTATGAATTTATGTTTGTTTATTCCAGGAATTTTGTTCTGTTCATTGAATCCTAAAAAGTTAAACCCTTGATTGAATCATGATTTATTAAAATTACGGTAAGCTAAAATGTGATTGAATTCAGCCATCCTGTCGTCGTCCATTGTATTTGCCAACATATGTCCTTACTTTGTCCATAGCGGCGCTTTCCTATCTACGGCTGTACATTTTAGATGGCCTTCCACTTCTGCCACCAGGTAACCTCCTCTGTCAAATTTCCCACTTCTCCATTTTATTTCGTTTCTTGGCATCAAATTATGCCGCTTTGATTATTGACACAATTCATGCAAGATTTTATATGGTTTAATTTTTATCTGTATAGGAGACGCTACATGTAAGCACTGGTTACAAGCGTGGTTTGCATAGGTGATTTTTTTCCCTTCTACCGTATTTCAAATACATTAAATGAGATGATCATTAATTTTTTCATTATTCAAAATTAGTATTAGATCAAAAAGAAGTTGCTAGGCCATTAAGATTACTCATTTAACCCAGTTTAAGTTAAGTAAGAAAACTGCGAAGTTATGATATCATCTGAACCATTTATTCACAAACAACTGTCAAATTTATCTTCTGGAAAAAATTGGAGGTTCTCTGAAGAACTTGGTTATTACGATAAAATCTCTTATTGTATTTAGACTATCCAAGATAATCTACTTCAATATAATGTTTCTTTATTTTCGGATTTTTGGGACAACGTTGAGGATGTTCTTTATTCACTAGGTTAATTTTTAACCCTTGCAGCCATGAGCTAAAATCAGAATTGGAACTGTTATAGGTTCCAGGACCTATAATTTTACTGTACTTATCATAAAATAAATAATATTAAATTATGTTGTGTACAATCTAGCTTTCTTGCATTGTTAGTGCCTTATAAATTTTAAATTTGTCCTGAATTCTTTTGTGTTAAAAAAACCACCAGGTAAATGTTTTTTTCCCCTTTTTTGTGATTGTATAGGAAAAATTAAATCTATAAAATCACATGAATGTATTTGGTGAGTCAACGGTAGTTTTTTCTTAGTACAAATGAAAAACAGTTTTCGTTTTTAAGTTGAAATACAATCAGCTGCTATTATATATACAAGTTCCATTCAATATTACTAGATATAAATGGATAAGTATGTATACATACTATTACTAAAAATAATTCCGCATGTCCCACCTTTGCCACAAGTTTCATAAATTGTTGTTTGATTTACTGTAGTCATTTTAAGTTATTAAAAAAATTTGAATACCAAATTTTATATTTCCAATAGTTTGTTTTGTGTATCCTTTAGAAATCTATTTAGATAAACTTTTGGTTGTAAGCATCTTTAACACTGTATTCATGTTCTTGGATTTTTCCGCCTTTCCTTTCTATTGATAATAATTGTTCCTTTTTATGCATTTGTGGAGATGATTCCCATTTATGTGTCATATATTCAGGTTTCTTATCAATCGAGTATTATGGATGGAAGCAACTTTATTTTCAATTGAAAACGATACGTGTTTGCTTCACATGTTTATTACTGGGTTGAGCATGGTATAAAAAAATAAAGAACTAACCAACTGTACTAACTAGATGATGTAATGACTCTCAATATGTATCTTCTAAAATTTTGCATCTTTTTTGTTCATTTTATAGTTATAAAGGCGCAATCATGCTAAAGCACACCCAATAAAAAACAGTTTTTTGTTACAGGATTGTTCGTTGATAAAATAATGTATGCTTTCTTAGTAACTACAATCATTTTATTATAAAGTCCTGTGTGTAGAATTAAAAAAAAAAACATTATTGGAAAATTGTAATCGTTCAAAAATTGTTAAGTCTAATTTTTTATGTTTTAGTTTGGATGTATACTGCTGAATTAAAACTGTTTTTTCTTAGGAATATATTGCAAGCAAAGTTTAGCTTGAATTTTTTTCTTTGCCAAGTATTTTATTCTGTTTTTCCAGGTTCGACGGAGACTTTCTTTACAATTAGAACTATAAGTTCATATTATTTTTTAATCAGCCCAAGATGGATTTACAAATGGATATTAGAAGTTTCATCTTTTCACTACCGCTACACTCAGGTTATTCCATTTGCACTTTTATTTTGTCCGCTGACTTGCCATGATTTTTTCTGATCTTTACTTTGGCATAATTACCATTGATTATATTCCTAAAATAAATACTTTTGTTCTTTTTTTAACGCACCATTTCAAAATGTTTTCGTATTTGAATTTACATACTAAGCATTGGGTGGACATTTTTTTGCTGGTATAATTTTCTTTTATATATATATATTAGTAATACGAAAGAATATGGATTTACATACTAAGCAACTGAGGCATTTGACTCAACTGAAACTGAGGCAGTTGCCTCACTTCCATCCGAAGATCTTGCCTCACTTGCAAAGGAGACTCAGTCAATAAACCAAGGGAAATTGCCTCAATTAAAATTCAGGTAGAAGCCTCAGTTTCCTGAAATTGATCTAAGTCAATTGCATCGGTTTCATCTGAATTAGTCGACTTTAATTCAACCGCGGATAATGCCTTGGTTTTAACTGAGGCAGTTGTCTCATTTTGCAACTATTCCAGCTGCCTCAGTTGCGAATTATGCAGTTACCATGGCTACGAATGGGACAATTGCCTCCACTGTAACTCATGTTCTTACCTCACTTTTCAGTCAAACTCTTAATCAAATGGAAAAATATAAAACTAAACAATGATGCATCATACTCTGTGGTCTTACATTATTAGTTGTAACGTACTTAAGTACGTTATGCTTTCTTCCCGTACATGCAACTTCCTTTAAATATAAACATGTGGCATTATTTGTTTTAAAGTTATATATACATTATTTTATCCTGAAGCATTCAACAACTACAACATTTTTTGCCATTTTTGTCGTGATAATGTGCAGGAACAAGAAAATGCCAATTGCCAAGGGACTAAATGCCAAGTTTTGCTTTGATCTTATTTTGGGATGTTTCTTACCACTATTCTTCCACTTACTGGTTTGCTCTCTAATATTAAGCTTCTTTCTATGTCTGCAAGTGCATCTAATTTTTCTTCTATCCATAGATGATAAAAACTGAGTTAGCATGTTGCAAGCCTACATTCAGCCGTCTTTGTTTTTTTCTTAGCAACAATGTATCTCTGTTTGCTACTCAATCATTTGTAATAAACATCTCACACATTTCCTATTTGCTACTCATACTATATCATCCTATACTATGTTTTTATAGACTAGAAATACTCCATGCTATATCGTTATTTCATATATTTACATTGAGTGTTGACTGATTTCACAAAAACATGTCATTCCTATTAGACAATTGTGTTCCAGCATGATAGATAGCTGCTCATCTACTGCATTTGTAGCAACTACTTTTATCTAATTTTGGTTGTTCGCCTTTCAATTATAACACTAATTTCCACTGCATTCATGGAATACTGTCATTTTCTTTGAACCTCTATAAGAACTATTTTTTCCAGATTGAATTCATTGGCTATAATAACCATACTAAGGCTATTATTAACAGAGACATGGATGTGAATCTCCAACAAATATGTTTAGATGTAGGAATGATACGACAGTGCATTACCGATCCATTATACTTCTATTTCGTAGATGCAAATTACTTAATGTGCATGCTGGCAGTGGCGATTGTATTCTTGAGAGTGTCTCAGGATCATTGATTTTCTGTTCCGAAGTTGATGTTTCCTATTTAATTTTGATTTCTATATAAGTTAAAAGTTCATAAAAATTTTCTTTCATACCTTCACATAAATAGAATATTTCAGGCAAGATCACAATTTGCTAACAAGACCCTGTATGTTTAATGCTAAATCTCAAATAGTAATGCAACCTATCCCAGTTATCC
The DNA here is from genome assembly GCA_030737875.1 of Allium sativum. Lineage (NCBI taxonomy): Eukaryota > Viridiplantae > Streptophyta > Magnoliopsida > Asparagales > Amaryllidaceae > Allium > Allium sativum. The sequence goes on from CM060909.1 coordinate 361,920,332, forward strand.
TTGGAACAGACATGAACAACATAAAAAGATAGTAGTTTGCTCTTTGATAGTTCTACTTGACTCCAAAAAGGTTTTTTTTTCTACTAAGATATATGATAATCTATTTGTTTTCTTTGCTCTACCCATGATGAACCACTGCATTCTTTGTGTACCTCCATAATGCACCTTTATACGAGTTCTGGGTGGGGGAGGCACTGCAAGCAATATCATGTTTAAGCATCTTTTGATAACCAAAATTAGATCATTTATTAGATAAAATGAAAAGGGTATACACGAGATCTATATGATGATAATTTTGCAAAGAAAAAGAATTGCTAACGATTGTAAAAGATAAATATAACTTAAACTTGAGATTGAGCTACCTCTCAAATTCGAACCGTCAATGGTGTATATTATTTGATGTTGTATGATTTAAATTCACTGGTGTGTTCTCTTATTATTTCATATTGGTTAACAATTTTTGATATGAGTCGATTCAGATATATTACTTCTCTTTTCTTCTCTTCACTGCTATTTTTGCTTCATACTAATATCTTTGCTCATTTCTGTATCGATAATTTGAAGTCACCATTGATCAAATGTAGGATCCTGGCAACGCTGTACCAGCAGGTGTTATATGACAATAAAAGTTAGTTGTTAAAACTGTATATGTATTGTTATGATATTGTTTTTGTGCAGGTTCATTTCAGATCACATGTGTATAGATAATTGAACTTTTAAGCAATTTTCTTAAACACATTTTTGGTGACAGATTTTTGTACTCAATGCATTTCATTCAGCTGCAATGATTGATCTAAATGTACTATGCTTTTATACATTGGAGATTATGATCCCCAAATGTACTTGAGTTTAACGGCTGTTTTTTCTGCAAATGTTTTTTTTGTTGACTTTGACTACTTATATCGCTTAGCATGTGACAATAATGCCTCTAACTTGAAAATAGAGATTTTCTTTCTTACGTATCAGTTAAAGGTGAATGATACTATCTACAGTGAATTGATGCCTCTTTACTTAATTCTTCTTGCATCGTGAAATAGATTTATGAAAGTAAATAACATTTTAAGTAATTTTCTATAAATTAATTAACGTTTTATGTAACTTGCTATCCCGTGTAAATGTACTACTTTCATTGGTGTTTTTGCTATTATCTAATATATTTTTTGGGTTAAATAAATACATACATGATACGTTAACTACGAGCTCCATATTTAGACAAATAAATAAAAAATCCAAACAATGCATCAACTGCTAAATCAAAGTCCGCATCCCAATTATATGTTCAAGGATGACATTGTTCAACATTCTTTCAACTCTTTTATATCTCAGTTTCACTTTGATAGATCAATCTTCATGTTTCTAAAATAATTAAAATATATCAGTTTAACATGAATATTTTCTCATAGTAATAAAATCAATAAAATTTTGTTTAAGTTCAAAGAAAGACTAAGTACATAACACATATCATATATAAACAACACCAACAACAATAATTTATAATATATTTATTATTTTGTCGAATTCATGTATGTTATGTTATAAAATTCCAAATTTGACATTAAAATTTTAAATGCTCTATTTTATAACGTTATCGTGTGCAACGCACGGGTTACACACTAGTACTATGAATAGTCAATACAAATTATCAATAGTCAATAACAAAAAACATTTTTGCTGATTTTTCGGTATTTATATGCATGCATTTACTCAACAATTTATAACAGATTGTTGATATTTTGATAGATACTTTTATTGTTGTTTCTTCTTTTTTGGATGTTGGTTTAAATATGTATTGATATTTTGAGGCTAGCATTTGAGTATTGGTCTAATTTGTTTTTTTTTTTACCGAATGTACTTTTGAATAATTTCAATAAACAGCTAAAAAAAATAGAATAAATATAACGGATACCAATGAATACCCGTTATTACCCGCAACTTGTTTAAAACCCGTTTAATGGGTACCCATGCGGGTACGGGGCGGGCATGGGGAAAAATCATCCAACGGGGTGGGTGATGGAGTGATACTACCCGCATCCGCCATGCCCCATTGTCATCCCTATACGTGATGCTCGCGTTGGTAACGATGCTAACGATATCATAATAAGTAGATTGTACGTCTGATATGCCCCCACTCATGTAATGGTAGAATCAAACTCTTTGTACCCAAAACCATCTGTCTCCCTATATCCAACCAATGAAGACCCCCTAAATTTCATTTTTTTTTGCAATTAAGCCTTTTTTTTGAGTTAATTGCAAAAAGATGGAGATAAAAGGTCATATTTGGTTGGTTATAGGGGTACAGATGATTTTTGTTACAGAGGATCGTATTTGTTTTATATTATTATTTTGAAAGAAATAATAACTACCAAAATCATCGAAGAAACCGACCGTTTGATTATACGATTTAAAAAAACTTGTTGTATTTTTAAATTAATCGAAAAAAACAATATATATTTAAAAATTTGTTGCATTTTTACAATTTGTAGCATATTTTAAATAATATATTTAGATTTATCAAGAGATATTGTAGTAGAAATAGAATGTCAACGGCAGATCTGAAATAGATTTGAAATGTAATAGATGATTTAGAAAAATTTAAGAATTCAAATTTGCGTCGTTAAGAACATCAGGTAAAACAATTTCAAGAAAGATGAAGTATTTTTTTGGCTTTATAAAAGTTTAATTTGGCCAAGTGACAGTAAACAAACTTTTCTAACGGTCAGTTTGAATATATCAGCAGTCACGTGTTTATTTCATTTTAAATCATTCTCTTCATCTCCCATTTCAAATCAATAAAGAATACAGAATGCAGAATTTTGAGACTTTAACACACTCAGAATGATCGTAATACAAAAGCATAGAAAAATGCAGAAAAAGGCGCCACTGCGTGTAGAAATTCGCACATCTCAGCAAGACGTATGTCTACCTATCATTTTGAATATATATGAAGCCAATGTTTTATTATCTTCAATCCATAATGCGTGTACACTATCAGTATCACTACTAGAATGGTTGGTTATTCAGACCCCCTCTTTCCAATTGCCGCCAACGGTTTATTTTAGCTGTTGGAAACCATTAGTAACAACACCATTGGCGGCCGTTGGTAGCCATTGAAAATTAACGGGATATTGCCTGCTACAGCCAACCGAGAGCTTCATTTCCCCTTTCTCCACCAATTATTCATCTCCTCCGTCCCTTCCTCCCCTTCCAAATTTGCTGTCAAAGCTTCCTTCATCACTCCAACCTCTTTGGGCGCCATCTACGAGCTTCTCCAATCCATCTTCACCTTTCTCGTTATCCAAATTAGATAATTCCGTAAAACCTAATTTTTAGGGTTTAATTGATTTCGGGTTTAATTTGTGATTTGCTTAATTTCTACTTGTTTGTATATGTATATTAGATCATGTTAACCTCTAATTGTTGTTATTGTAACAATAATAATCAAATTGTTTAGGCTTAAATAGATTTAGGATTTGATTGTGTTTATTTAGGTAACTTCAGTTAGTGAATGTTATATGTGTGTGATAGTGTTTGCTAATAATATAATTTATGCAAACACGAAGATTATATTATGTTGACAAATACGAAGTAAACTACAAAAACATAATTGGTGCAAACACGAAGTAGATTACAGAAATATAGGCGATGCTTAAGGTATGTTGTATGTTTTGGCATTGAGTGGATGAGAATGATAAATTTGATATGTTTAGATGATTTGTGGACATGTAATTTTGATGTATCTGGTTTATGAACATGTATTTGTAAGTTTATGGATGTTGGGATGTTTTGTTTTGGTTATATTGATGTTTCTTTGATATATTTTGATTGTTTATGTTGTTATTAGTATATATTTGTTGTATATACATGGAATTGATTGGAATTGGATTGGAAATGGATTGGAATTGGATTGGATTGAAAATGTAGTGGCTGAAAGGTTATATGCTTGCTGGAATTAAAAAAAACAACCCAGTTTTTCCAACGGTTACCGACGGTATATAAGTCATTGATTTGAAACGGCTTTCAACGGAAATACGCCATTTGAAACCGTTGGTATTTCCGTTGGAAATATTCCGTTGCTTTCGTTGGAAGCCGTTGATTAATTATTTATTATCAAAGCATTAATACTGCAGATTGTTTTCTCCAACTTTCGTTCAAATGACATACAATGGTTACCTATAACCGTGTCTGTGTGTTTAGTTTTGTAATAAAAATATAATGATCAATTTCGATTTACTTTGTTTGACATACAGAAAATAGCAAACCAAGTCTAATGGATGATGAATATGATGATATGTGGTCGGATCTTGGAGAAGATCTTCTGGGTACAATATGCGAATCATTAACCTTTCCGGACATTTATTCGTTTGCATCAGTGTGCCGTTCATGGAGAAGCGTTGCTGCTCTCAAGGACAATCGACGGCACTTGCATCGCTTCAAACTGCAAAAGCCATGGCTTGTTTTCAATAATGAGACTGCTGCATTTGCAAATTTCTATAGCATATCCGATGACATGTTTTTTACTATGGGAAAGGAACCAGATGCATCCCCTATACTTTCTTCACTCAACAACTGCTTCGTTATTGGGTCGGATCATGGTTGGATGATTGTCGCCGACGAACGATCCGAACTTGTGCTTGTAAATCTGATGACACGTAAACAGATTGCACTGCCTCCTGTGTCCACATTAGACGTTGTCATACCCAAATTTGGAGATGATAATACTATCATTTCCTACGCTATGAATGAAACTGAATATTACATCGCTAAGGGGAGATATGTCAGCTTTGATTATAACTATACCGTGGAGAATCTGCGTTACTCCTTGTATTGGAAAGCCTGTCTATCCTCGTCTCCAACAAGTAGCGATGATGATTACATTGTGGCTGTCCTTCTTCACAATCAGCTTGGCAGCGTAGCCTTTGCAAAATCCGGTAACAAAAAGTGGACAATGTTGTTCGATGTCCTGAAACCCTTGTGTACCGTAGACATCATTTTCCATCATCTTCATAGCAATCACGTTAGTAACTCAAAAGTGGTGTTACTCACAACAAATTGACGTGGAATGGTCCAAGAGTGGGATTTAAGCAACTCGGCAGCGGTAGTGGAGAGAGATGAGGAATTTTTACCTGCTCCAGCATTGAAGAAGTTCGATTACTTTTTTATCTAGTGCATACAACGTGGGGAGATATGTTGCATGTACGTAGGTTCCAAAGACAAAAATGTACGGAAGATTTCACAACGTTCAAGATTGAAGTTTACAAGATTTATTTTACATCCGGGAGTCAAAAAAATCGAAGGTTGGTGAAGCTCGACAGTTTGGGACATCATGCTCTCTTTTTGGGAGGAAATACCCCGGTTTGTGTCTCGACGGTCGATGCTCTTGGCTTGAAACCAAACTCCGTTTATTTCACCAACGAGTACTCGGACCTTTCTCAAGATGAAAGGGATGCAAAAGAGATATTGGAATCTACAACTTGGAGGATGGCAACATACAACACATTTTTCCAAACGATACCTGACTTTATTGGCCACCTCCCCTCTGGTTCACCCCTTCTCTTCTGTGATAATTACAGTGTCTGTGTATCATTCCTATGCATGCACCAGTCTTCTTATTTACATCGCAGCTTTAATTTTGTAATGATAATTGCAGCTCTCTGATCAATATTTGTTTTTTCTCATATGAGTTTGAATGGTAATTTTGTCAACAATGCGGAAGAACCAAAACAAATGGCTACAACAAACAAATGAACCAACCTAAGATTCTACTCACTGTGTTAGTTGCTATACTGATATGATTCAGCAAATAATTCAACGCATACCAATTTTCAGAACTCAATCTACGCACTTCTTCTGTAAATTTTGCAAATCTAGAGAACTTTGTTGTGCTTAGATATTTGATCGAATAGTTGGTGAGCGTATTGGACTATAGTATTCTGTCGAACACTTGCATACAATTGTTACTAGATCATCCCAAGAACTGTCATTGACCTAGTCATACAAGCAAAGGAACGTTCATAGTAGTCATTCATAAAATAAATTACCTGCAGCGTACACGTTTTTTGTATGGTCACCAACCCACACCCGAATACTATGAATAGTCAGTACAAATTATCAATAGTCAATACAAAAAACATTGTTGTTGGTTGTTCCGTATTTATGCGCATGCATTTACTCAACAATTTATAACTGTTTATTGATATTTTGATGGATACTCTTATTGTTGTCTCTTCTTTTTTAGATGTTGTTTTAATATGTATTGATATTTTGAGACTAGCATTTAAGTATTGGTCTATTATTTTTTTACCGAATTTACTTTTGAATAATTTCAATAAACGGCTAAAAAAATTTGAATAAATATAACGGATACCCACGAGTACCTGTTATTACCCGCAACTTGTTTAAAACCCGTTTAAGAGCATCTCCAACAGTATTCAAGGAGAGAATATCACAATCTGTAAGATTACGGGGAAGAAGATGAATTTTCCCCAATGGTGACGAGCTGATTTAATCGTCGCGGGAGAACTTCACGTTTTTCTCCTTACGTGACGAGCCGATTTTATCGGCACGCGCCTTTTTTTCCCCTGAGAAATTGTTGCGCGCCGATAAAATCGGCTCCCAGGACAATTCTTACTTCTGAATTGAACTCGTAATGTTTTACTGAATATTACTGATTGTAATATTTGTTTGGGACGATTTCTCCTTTGATTCATGATTCAAGAGCTGAATTCTCCTTCTGTTGGAGATGCTCTAATGGGTACCCATGTGGGTATGGGGCGGGCACGGGGAAAAATCATCCAACGAGGTGGGTGATGGAGTGATACTACCCGCATCCGCCTTGCCCCATTGTCATCCCTATACGCGATGCTCGCGTTGGTAGCGGTGCTAACGATATCATAATAAGTAGATTGTACGTCTGATATGCCCCCACTCATGTAATGATAGAATCAAATCCTCTGTACCCAAAATCCTCTGTCTTCCTATACCTAACCAATGAAGACACCCTAAATTTCATCTTTTTGCAATTAAGCCCTTTTTTTTAATTAATTGCAAAAAGATTGAGATAAAAGGTCATAATTGGTTGGGTATAGGGGTACAGATGATTTTTGTTACAGAGGATCCTATTTGTTTTATATTATTATTTTAAAAGAAATAATAACTACCAAAATCTTCAAAGAAACCGACTGTTCGATTATACGATTTAAAAAAACTTGTTGTATTTTTAAATTAATCGACAAAAACAATATATATTTAAAATTTTGTTGCATTTTTACAATTTGTTGCATATTTTAAATAATATATTTAGATTTATCAAGAGATATTGTAGTAGAAATAGAATGTCAACGGCAGATCTGAAATAGATTTGAAATGTAATATATGATTTAGAAAAATTTAAGAATTCAAATTTTGCGTCGTTAAGAACATCAGGTAAAACAATTCCAAAAAAGATGAAGTATTTTTTTTGGCTTTATAAAAGTTTATTTTGGCCAAGTGGCAGTAAACAAACTTTTCTAATGGTCAGTTTGAATATATCAGCAGTCATGTGTTTATTTGATTTTAAATCATACTCTTCTTCTCCCATTTCGAATCAATAAAGAATACAGAATGCAGAATTTTGAGACTTTAACACACTCTGAATGATCGTAATGCAAAAGCGCAGAAAAATGCAGAAAAAAGGGCCACTGCGTGTAGAAATTCGCACATCTCAGCAAGACGTATGTCTACCTATCATTTTGAATATGAAGCCAATGTTTTATTATCTTCAATCCATAATGCGTGTACACTATCAGTATCACTACTAGAATGGTTGGTTATTCCGACGTCCTGTTTCCAACGGCCGTCAACGGTTTATTTTAGCCGTTGGAACCGTTAGTAATAACACCGTTGGCGGTCGTTGGAAGTCGTTGAAAATTAACGGGATATTGCCTGCTACAGCCAACCGAGAGCTTCATTTCCCCCTCCTCCACCAATTATTCATCTCCTTCATCCTTCCTCCCCTTCCAAATTTGTTGTCAAAGCTTCCTTCATCACTCCAACCTCTTTAGGCGCCACCTACGAGCTTCTCCAACCCATCTCTACCCTTCTCGTTATCCAAATTAGGTAATTTAATAAAACCTAATTTTTAGGGTTTAATTGATTTCGGGTTTAATTTTTGATTTGCTTAATTTCTACTTGTTTATATATGTATATTACATCATGTTAACCTCTAATTGTTGTTATTGTCACAATAATGATCAAATTGTTTAGGCTTAAATAGATTTAGGATTTGATTGTGTTTATCTAGGTAACTTTAGTTAGTGAATATTATATGTGTAAAATAGTATTTGCTAATAATATAATTTATGCAAACACGAAGATTATATTATGTTGACAAATACGAAGTAAATTACAAAAATATAATTGGTGCAAACACGAAGTAAATTACAAAAATATAAGCGAAGCTTAAGGTATGTTGTATGTTTTGGCATTGAGTGGATGAGAATGATAAATTTGATATGTTTAGATGATTTTTGGACATGTAATTTTGATGTATTTGGTTTATGAACATGTATTTGTAAGTTTATGGATGTTTGGATGTTTTGTTTTGGTTATATTGATGTTTCTTTGATATATTTTGGTTGTTTATGTTGTTATTGGTATATATGTGTTGTATATATGTGGAATTGATTGGAATTGGATTGGATTGGAAATGTAGTGGCTGGAAGGTTATATGCTTGCGGGAATTAAAAAAAATAACTCAGTTTTTCCAATGGTTACTGACGGTATATTAGTCATTGATTTGCAACGGCTTTCAATAGAAACACGCCGTTTGAAACCGTTGGTATTTCCGTTGGAAATATTCCGTTGCTTCCGTTGGAAGTCGTGAATGCTATTCCAACGGCTTCCAACGGTCGCCAACGGCTTGAAGCCGTTGGAATAACACTATATTCTAGTAGTGTATACACCAACAGATAAATGAACAGAGACTAGAATATAGCTTGTGAAAGTTAGATTAAACCCTTGATACATAAATCCATATGGGAAGTAAAAATGAAATACCTTCTATTTTTATGCTGCAATAAATCCATAGAGGTATTCATATTATGGTCTAATGGAATGGTATCAAAAATCATCGTGGTTGCAAATGGATTTGCAATTGCATTAGATCTAAGAGGGTGCAAGCTTCGGGTTCAGTAATGTGTATTCGGACTTGACAAAATCAGCATCAACATTTTGATATAGGTTGTCCATATAGCCTAAAGATGAATGTTTGTTTGAAAGCTTAACAACGGAGCCCAATGGTACGTAAGAAAGCTCAAGATAAGATCTGTTACTTCTTACCCTTTGGACTCAACATAAACCACATCATTGCTGGGTTTGCAGCAACTAGTTTAGCTGTTAAACTCATTGATTTATCAGTACCCAATTTCTGATTTGCGGACTAATAATTTGGACATGACCATAAGATCACTGGTATCAACGGCTTTTTGAAAATAAACACATGATAATGAATATTTTGAGATCAAGGGCTTCTTGAGTAAATCCTAGAGCTGAAAATAAAAATAAAAGGCTATGTCAACAGCATTTATATACTAGATGCAAACACGTGACTTGCAGGTTGATATGCAAGAACATAAATTACAGTGTTGTTGATAAATTAATAGGCCACACCTTTCCATAGCTGAAAATCTACGTGGGGTTGTATGAAATTTATTAAAATAATACTTATATCAAAGGCTATTTACAATTGCAGGCCAGGATTTCCCCGCACAGCATGTACTGTGTAGATGATATTGAAAACAAAAATTAAAGTCATTTATTCATAACAACATACAACGTAATCTAGGACAAGAAAGATGGTTTGACTCAGAAAACATATCACAAACAACGTGAATTCATTGTTGCAGCCAAAATATGAAACATCCCTATATATAGCTTAAGTTGGCTTAATTTAATGAGCACTTTTACATAAATTAATTAAATATATTGACCATTTTAATGATAATAGCATGTGACTCACCGAGCTTTCATCGATGTTAATAAGTGTCTCTTCAGTGTCATCTAAGTCTAATTTGAAGTTAAGCTCATCCAAAATATTTTGAATAGTGGTGAAGGAAACAACACTAAAGACATACGTTAATTAGCGACGACATATAGCCATCGGCGGCTGACGCTAGCTGTCCGGCTGTCGCTATGTGCCGTCGCTATCAATGTCGTCGCCAATAGGAATAACAACGGGAAGAGTGACGGCTCTGTCGCTTGTTTAGCAACGGCTAGCAACGGCTAATAGCCACGTGTCATCTTACATGGCAAGTCGTTTATTTGACCGGGAAGTAATTGCTAACCGTCGCAAGTAATTGCAAAATGTGCGTTGCTAGCCGTCGCTATGAAATGACCATATGGCTGTCGCTAGCCGTCGCAAATCTGAAGCTAAAAATTTACAGCACACAGCAATTCCTTTCCATCAAGCCACACAACAATAATTCAATCCAATAACTAATACCACACCACTATCATCCCATTAATTCACCACTACCCATCAACAATCAATCCATCATATCATACCATCATCAAATATATAAAAAAAACAAAATTGAAAACCCATCATAACATATCATCGTTCAAATAACGTCATACATGTCAAAACACATCATACCATCGTTCACAAACCATCATACATGTCCAAGCACATCATATACCATCGTCCGTGCATCTAACATATAAAAACCCAAGTATATATACATACCAAAGCATTAGTCAAAAAAATGAGCACCTACACTACTCATCCTCGTCTTTCTCGTCGCCCTCGTCTTCTTCTTCTTCCTCCTTCTCTTGATATACAGCAAAATCTTCTCCCTATCCTCCCTCCTCAGGCATAAACCCATGCTCCTGAAAGTAAGCTGCAATGCGCTCGTTTATTTCCTGTTGCATCTGTGTTTTTCGCTAGTCCATCATCTCATTCATCTGCTCCTGCATCTGAGCAATAGTCGCCTCCTCCATCGACCTCTTATAACCACGCTGAACGGCCTGTGAAATAAATAAGTTCACATTAAAGTTGTTTAAACATATTTTTACTAGTTTGTGTTAAACATGTATATAGTTAGCAATAACATTTGTTTTTCTTAAGTATAATTGTCAAATATAATATCAATACACAGCATATATCGGACATCATTTATCATGATATTTATAAACAATCGCAATTGCCATAATTTATGTCTAAAAAAAGTCTTACCTCCTGATTGCCGAAACCATATCGCTTTCCTCGAGTAGGTGGATCAATGATAGAAAACCATATGCTATCAGACTCTGCAACTGTAAGCTCATGTCCATTAGTCTCTATCACTTTAGCAGCCTCTGCATCATACTTTCCCTACAATAGCAATATAATTTTAAGACAAATGCTATAAAATTTACTTATATACTGTGATATGAATGAATATGAAACAATTTATATTTATAAAGATAAGCATATTTACCATTATACGTGCACTCTTCGGATCCCCCCACTCATACGTAACATTTCCTTCTTCATCGGTGTGCTCCACTGCATGTGTATGTCTGAATACGTCTGCCAGCAAAGGCTCTCTTCCGTGCTTTATAAACTGAGTAAATATACAATAATAAAATTATTAAAGATAAGGCTGAATTATATACACTAAATTTTTATCTGAACATGTACTACAAATATTTAAAATTTATACCAAATCCCTTCTATGCTATTGGAATGATTTTGAGCCACCGCGGTGTAGAGCAGAATTCCTTTCTCTATTTGCCTTATTTCTAGCTGCTACTTTCTATTAAATTTGATACACGATGATGTAAAATAATGCAACCAATATTATAAATGTGAATACTGTCATTAAATCTTACTTTAGCATCTTCCGTTTCCCAGTACTTTTGAAAGTCTGACCAAACATCATCACTCATAAATTGAGGCTTTTTTCTATTTTTCTTGGCTCTTGAAATTGTCTCTCGATAATTCTTGCGCATCTTCATATTGCAATAACTCAAAAAAGTGAGCATGTCCTGCTCCTCAACACGTACAACAGCCTGCATGTTACATTTATTTTTAATTATTCGCAGTATATTAATTTTTAATATTAGTATAAAAAATACTTACTAATAAATCGGCTAGAATGACATTCTTAAAATGTGTTGGGATACTATCCCAATGCGACTAAGCACCCTACATTCTGCTTGTGTAAGACTGCCTTGATACTTCTAAATTGAACTCCGCTAGCTCAATCTCAAATCCCCTGTGTAGATGTAAATATAAACATTTCATATATTTTAAATAATCTAAATTGAAATAAATTTGAACATTTACCTGGCACTCTTCGAAATAATCTCCGCAACTCGGCAAAGATCTGGCACTGAGCTGCTCGGGCCTGCTCCTGATCCTGCTCCAGGAGATAGTGAAGGAGTAGACTGAGATGTACTTCTTGATCGTCGTCTATCATCTGACATATCTGTTACAATCATATAATGTGCATACAAAATAACTTGAATTATTAACATCAGTCATCATTATCATAACATAATCGTAAATGAGAAGAAGAACAAAACTGCATAACATACATAGTCAACATTATCATTACATAAATCATACTAGTACAGAGGGTAAATAAATTCATAGTTAAGAACAATCAACATCATTATTATTACATAACTCAGAATAGTACATAAATAACATAAGTACATAACATCAGTCTTCATCATCTTCGGATCCAGACTCGGTCTCATACTCTATATCGTTTTCATCAGTACTTACAACTATTAATACATTCGCTTCATCATTCAACAAACCTACATCAATGTCCTCAGCTATTATCTATACTATATTATAATTACTGATTTTGGATTCCAACGCACATAACCACTCTCAGCATTTTCAAAACTCAACAGTCACGTCTTTTCCTTTTTCCCTTTTTCTCCTCTTTTATCGTGCCTAATCTATCATCTCATTCAACTCAAAAGAAACCTAAAAACAAAATTAGTTATTCCTCCAGCTCGCATATCTTCGTCTCATATCCCCTCCGCTCCTAAACTTTTGTCGGGTTGATTTCTTTTGGGCTGATTACTTTCGGCGTGTGATTTCACATGAAAGAAGATTTGTTCCACCCTTGGCTAGGTTTTCAGATAAATTACACATGTCAAATACGATTAGAATTGTTTAAGCCTAATCTTTAATTATATTATTCTGCTTAACTTTCGTATGTGAAATGATCTAGCTTGAAAGCGACGAAAATGGAATATTATTCAGTGTTAGAAAGTACAAGGTTAGGATCGTTGATTATTTTGTCACTTTTTTGTACTCATGTTTGGAATATGGAAAATATGTTGCTATATGCGTTTAATGCCTAATTCGTATGAAAATTACATGTTTTATTTGATTGTAACAAGTTCTTTTCCTCTTTTTCTGATTGTTTTTTCAATTTCACTGCAGTTGAATTATATGTAGATTTAATTTGACTTATTTTATTTTATTTATTTGAAAATTGCCTATGTTTACCATTATTGCAATATGGACCATTTTATTTTAATTTACTATTATAAATTCAATTATTTATTTTACTATTATTTTTATTAATTACTGATCCAATTATCCCTTGGTTCTTAGTTCAGAAACTTGATATTTAACAAGAGATATGTCCACGTCAGTTTTTAACGTTGGCTGTACTTCTATCTTAGTTTTCGAGGGTTGATTTCATTGAAACTCCCATGCTGATTTCCTTTATTACACTGAATCTTCATGTTTGGAACAGTATTAATAGCAAAGATTAGATTATGTATTTGGGTTCATTTCCAATGGTGAGTTTAACTTGATGTATCACCCTATACGTCGATAGATATATAGCATTGAAATTCATTTCTTAACTTGAATGTCATGTTGATCTTATATGTAAGCTGTAATGGAAACTTCTCTTCTGCCAGAATTTCTCTTTCTGCTAGCTTTGTTTAACCATATGTTGCAGTAAGAAGTTTGGCATATAAGCAAGGACGTACGCAGCTTAGGCCCAGTGGGGTCGGCCGACCCCACTGGATTTTAGAAAAAAAACAAACAAACAAATAGGTAGAAGGCATTGCAGCAGCAGACGCAATTCAGCTGCTTCCTTTCCACTTTCCAGAAACCAAAATTAGTCTCTTACTTTCTCAATTCCTCCATCTTCTCCAACTCAAATATTTCTCCAACTCAGTTCTTTAATGACTTCTCCCCATCAAATTCGAGTCTTTTTTTCATGAACCATCAATCCCTAGTCGGTTTAACTCAATTGAGACCTATTCAGATCCAACAAATTCAGGCTCAAATCCAATTAAACCAACAACACCAGCTCATGATTTCCCGTACTTTTACAAGCAAAAAACAATCAAAATCACACTTTCAACGCAAGATCTCAACCCATGAAACAAAGCGGTGTGCTGAAGAAGCTGCTCTGGCTAACCGCCAGAGTCGCTTACAAGCTCCGTGGCGACTATGCCAGATTGAACTTTCCTGTGTGGTGTTAGCCCATTGTTGCTTAATGCATCTAGGAATCCAAATTTCAGGTTATAGTTTATTTTGTGCATGTCATTTTGCTTAATGCATCTAGGAATCCAAATTTCAGGTTTATATCACCTTGTGTGGTGTTAGCCCGTTGTTGTAGTGATTTCTTTATGTCTGAGGTTTGGCTGTAGCTTTATTGAAGCTCTGGTGTGTTGAAGCTGTTTGCCACTACTTGTTAAAAAGAAAAAAAGAAAAACTATTTTAAAACCAATAGTATTACTTCTAACCTTGTCCAGATTCCAATTGGGTCTTTAGTTCTTTAATCGACTATTTGTATTACACTCATCACATTTATCTTCTTTTGTTCATTTTAATTTATGCTGCTTATCAGTTCTTGATGAATTATATATACACGTATACATTTGATATGTCATCCAAAGAAGGAAAGTGTTCAGAAAAGTAGTATTTAAAAGTTTAGAAACATGTGTTTTCAGTGGTATTTTAGGTTGTTATCCTAGGATACTAAAATTACAAGCAAATGTGTTAATAATATTGTAAGATATATTATTTTCTTAGTCCCTAAAAATATAATCAACTCCATTTCGCCCCCACTGATCCGTCTTTCTGCGTACGTCACTGCATATAAGTATGATATAAAATATCGTCAGACAGTACTATATGCAAACATAATTTAATTGACATGTAAAGGAGTACTTGAGAAAATAACTAGAGTACATCTAATGTTCATATACAGTATCACCCATAGATAATACTTGGGAAAATAACTAGAGTTGATAAGATATAAAAAGCAAGGCCTTTTAGCTCTCTAGATTCTTTCCTCAAAACCACAGGAAAATGGAATAAATTTTACTTAATACATACCAAACTATTTGATCACTCAGTTTGTAGTAATTACAAATTGCATCTAATAGATCTTTGGTTATGAATGGTTAAAATAAAATGTAAACAATGTCAAATGACATGTGAAGAAATATATGTTGTCTGCTGAATGCATTAATTGTTCATTTGTTGTATTCGTCAGTTATAATGATTGGTAAGGAAATTAAACTTCGATGGGTACTAAAATGAAAAAAGTGTTGCTATATGATAATAAATTCACTCAATTTTAGTTACTGCATAACTTTTGATCATTCAGAACTTATTACACAAAAATTGTTAAGTATAGCATGTCCGAGTCACGTGCTTCAATAGATATCATGAATTGCAAATCTGCTGTAAAATCAATATGGTATATGTGAATTGGTTTCTTTTCTTCTCCTTCTCTTTTTAGTTTACCAAAAATTTGCTGTCATGGTTAGGAAGCTATTCCATATTTCAATATACAATTAACCATATTACTGTTATTATTGTACATCTGAAGTGCAAAGGTCATATATTATATTTAGGTCATGAAACCAAATTGCTTAACAAAAAATTTCCTCCACTATTAACTGTCTCTGTTTACTGAGGATAATTATATCATCACTGCAAAACTGGTTGATCTTTCGAAATATTATTATTTTTTAATAAATATTGTGAATAATCAATAATTTGCATCTTGCGTTTATTGATACATGACTTATAATCAGGAAGAAAGATTGTTTTCCAAACATCGACTTCTCATTCCAATATCTTGCATAAAGAATGCTCATGTTTGGCTTAATTGGTGTTAATATATATGTAAATATGTGAGCCAATTAAAGGAAAATAATAATCAACGTTGCCTTCCTTAATTTTTGCTTGCTTCTAAAATTGGGATACATATAATTAATCATTTGTACTTCACATTGCCTCATACAGACAACTATTTTGTAATTAACATAGGCCTATGCATTATGTTTTATCAATGCTAAAACAATAATGCTTTTAACATGTAATATCTACTTCTCATTCCAATATCTTGCATAAAGATCGCTCATGTTTTGCTTAATTGGTGTTAATATATATGTAAATATGTGAGCTAATTAAAGGACAATAATCTAGGTTGCCTTCCTTAATTTTTGCTTGCTCCTGAAATTGGGATACATCTAATTAATCATTTGTACTTCACGTAGCCTCATACAGATAACTATTTTGTAATTAACATAGGCCTATGCGTTATGTTTTATCAATGCTAAAACAATAATGCTTTTATAATAGCTACTACTAAGGATGAGACTTTCCATATATTTGAAATCCATAACCTAATGAGTTCTTTACACACTTTAGCTAATAATGAGCATACATCACCTAAATGCTCCATTTATTTAAATTGTATATGCATCAATAGGATTGTATTGTTTGCTAGAAATTTGTATCATTTTCTTCACTGATTGTCAAAGCATATTGGTACTGCGAAAACACAAAAAAAATATGTAAAAATAGTTGAACTTAGATAGTAAAGTATGTGTTACTATATTCATTTCTCTTTATGAGATGTACTTTATGCTCTGTTCCTTTTGAGCAACATTCCCATCTTTAAGTTTATTATAATAGTCGATGCTTGGATAAATAATTTTAAGCTAGCACTCTCATTTGGAGAAATAAGTTAGACTCACTTTAAGTTATCTTGCAAATAGTTCTGTACAATCTTTGAAGTGTTCTAAAATATACCATTGAATATCTAATTAAACTTCCTGCCATTTATTTCTTTATTTTTTAATGTAAGCCAATTAATATTCGACATTACTCTTAGCATCTTTGTTAGATCCAAAATTGGGTCTAACACCCAAGCTGTTCTGATCTACGAAGAATTATGACTACAATATGAAGAAAAAGCAGGAAAACACGTGAAATTTATAGTGGTTCGGCGTTAACGAGCCTACGTCCACTTTATATGTAGTTGATTATATGCTAAATGTAAGTACAATCAATGGTTTCACTCAATCTCACTCTAACAATTATGATTCTCTCAATGATTTCAAGGTAACTCTAAGTAAAAATAATGAAAATATGATAATGGTGGAGTCAGATCTCTCAATTGCTAAAAGGTCCCCAAAAATGCCAAGTTTTGGGCTATTTATAGCTGACTTCTTCAGGCGGATCGCGGTCATACGTGGCACACATCTCGAGGACCTCGTACTGGTTCGTATCTTGATGGAGAATTGGTCAATATGACAGTTGTGGACAGGTGTCGCGAGATCCTGTATTCTCGGATCGTGAATGACTTAGTCAGGGGCTTCGATTTGCCTTCTGGGATTGGATCGCATCGCAAGGAAGAGGGTCGGATCGCTCTAGGGCGCAGCGAACCAAGGAGGGTGTCACGATCCGCGGAGGATGGTCTGACCACGATCGGATTTTTGTGAACTAGGGGAGTATAACATCATATTTTCTTCTTATGTGTAAACCTGGATGGCTTGGTCACAAAGCTAGCCAACATTTTGCCCCCTCGAAGTATGTTTTATCGAGGATGGAACATGCTTCGAAACTGTAGAATTGTATTTTCGTAGGGAGATGCAAATCAGTGGTTGCGTCTATCTGAAATGTTGTGTTATTTCGAAAAGTTGCATCTTTTGATTAGTATAAATATCTAACAAAGTCTTCCATCATTTCTTTGTTTATTGAATAATTTTCGTTTCTGGAATCTTTGGAGACCTCATTATCAAATTTTCCAGGTAAACTTCTGAATTTTCACTTCGGTACGTGATTTGTCGGTTCAGATCGCTTCAGCTTACCGCGGTTCGCGTGGTGAAACGCTGGACTCGGTCAAACGAGGGTATTCGGGCTTCGGACCATGATGGGCTTTTCCACGAAGCATGTTGGGCTTTGGCTCGCGGTCCACCATTTCCGTGATTCGAGTAAGACAAAAAAGGAGGAGACTAACGGTCGCGGTTTTATCTATATAAACCCGAACCTCCCTCTTTATTTTCCTTTCTTCTTCTCCTTGCTGGCCGCCGCCCCCCTTCACGTTCCCAAGCCGAAACCCTAATTTTTAATACTCCAACTACCCAATTGTTTCATCCTTTTCAAAAAGGTAATTATAAAAAAGAATATCTTCACGTAATTCTGCCCTTGTTTGTTATGAATTTTTGACCATTTTGGGAGGAAAAAGTGGTGCAACTCGTAGCGTTTGAGGTTTTGGCGGCTGGTGAGGCGACATGGCTGATAGGTTCGACTGCTCGCGTTCCGCGATGCAGAAGAGGAGGAGAGGAAGGAGAAGAAGAAGGGAAGGAAAGGGTTGACCAGGTCGGATCGTGAGTGAGAAAGGATGAGGACGGAGATGAAGGAGAATGGCGAGGCAGCGGATCGTGGGAATGGAAAGGG
Source organism: Allium sativum (assembly GCA_030737875.1). Lineage (NCBI taxonomy): Eukaryota > Viridiplantae > Streptophyta > Magnoliopsida > Asparagales > Amaryllidaceae > Allium > Allium sativum. The sequence goes on from CM060909.1 coordinate 361,939,035, forward strand.
AGCGGATCGTGAGGATGAAGATGGAAGAAGTATGGGTTAGAGGAAGGATCAGATCGCGGTGGTGAGTATAGCGATCCGATTCGGTTCCCAACCCGATGCGACGCACCTTCATGAGTTAACGTTTCTGCTGCAAGTAGATGCCTACTTCACGATCCACAGACGTACCACGATCCAGACCTCCCTATGCGATCCGAAGACGTTCCACGATCCGAATGCTGAACGATCCAATGAACTTGTGTAATAAGCAATGCAACTTATGCCCGGTACATTAATGGATAGTTAGGTTAGAGCCTTCAAGATGGACTTTCTGGACTGATCAGCAGCATAACATAACAGCGAACAACTACCAATATCTCGATGATCTTGTTAACTTTTATGCTTTCTTCCCATGCATGCACAAACACACACTTGCACTTGCGGCTGCCAAGAAAGAAAAAGAGGTCTTGAGTGACCAACTTGTTCAGGCTGAGGGGCGAGTGGTTCTTGCCGAGACTAATGCTAACAGCATTCTTGGATCAGCTTCCACCACTGCTGACAAGCTTGCCGAAGCCGAAAAAGAAATAGAAGGTTTTGGGGAGCTGATATTCGACTTCATAGGCCAAGTCATCAAAACTCGAGACATTTCTTGGATCCCAGACTATCACGTTACTCTTGCCAACATATGGGATGCAATTGTCTAGGATGAGAAGCAGCGATTGAAGGTCAATGAGATTGATGAAGGCCAGCTAATGCAGAGGCTCCTCAAAGGAAAAGAACCCGAGGATTTGGAGGAGGGGAGACGCCTAATCCAAGAAGAGGTGGAAAGGGAGAAGAGTGAGGCCAAAGGCAAGAGCAAACTTGACGAGGGCTCAAGCTCAGCGGCGGAACTCAATGCTTCCGAAGTCGAGGAATATAATCCTGACGATCCATTAATTCCCTTACGCCCAACTCCTCCGGCTGTCGGAGCTTCTGCTGTAAACTTGGATGAAATATCAGCTGAAGGTATATCCATATTTTCCCCGCAATTTGCCAAAGCAGTTATGACTTTTCGTCGTTCTGCGAAGCAGCCCTTTGAGTTACTAACATGTGCCTCTTGTAATGTAGGTGACACATTGACCGAAAAAAGGGGAGAAAAGAAAGCAGAGGCAGAGAAGGTTGATATCCCCTCAGGCACTAATGCTGAAATTTCTGAGATTTCAAAGCAAACTGAGGGTGGTGAAAAAGTAACCATGGCATCTGTGGTACCCAGCACTGATGTTCCTGCAGATGCCGAGGTCATTGCTGTTTTGTAGGACACAAACGGTGGTCACGGGGATGAAGAGGATGACGTTGTTATTACAGACGAAATCAAGGGTGGTGGTGAAACCCTGGCTGATCAATGGGCTGAGGAGGAAAGGCAGTTGCCTCTTATGAAAGGGGAACAGGACCCAGTATATGTGCCCGCCATCTCTGAAATCGATCCCAAAACTGGGTTAGTTATAAGATTTTCCTCCCGATCAATAACCTCACAACTAGCCTCTCAATCTTCTACTTCTTCGCCAGAGCCTCTTGTTGATAAGAGGAAGAGGAAAAAAGGTGATCGTTCGGATGTTGACAAGGAGGTGTCGGGGAAGCAGAAGAAGAGAAAAAAGCCAAAATGACCCCCCAAGCATGAGTAGGATGCAGATTTTAGTTCATATTTTGTTCTTAGGATTTTTAGGCTTTCCACTGGCCAGAAAATGTAATTTTGGGAATGGCCCTTACTTTTTTTTAGCTATCTTATCTCGTATCCCTGCATTTTAGTAAATAAAAAAATTATTTTTGTTTCCTTTAAATTAATATGCAATGCAGTGATTCCAAGTTTCTTGCATCTCTGTGCAACTTCCTGAGTAGCTAACATAACGACATGGGGGGGATGATTCATCTTGGTCGACCTTGACTTTCATCCTTGTCGTGATACGAACAAGAGTTTCCCTTCAAGACAAATTAGTCACATAAAAAGGAGAACTAAACCTGCGAACCTGGTATTTTAATTTATCGCATTAGCCACAAATATTTAAATCATAACTAATCAAAAATTAATTCATGAATCGCATTAGCGAAATTTTAAAATTTCTGTGCAGAGATGTGATGTGCGTGTATATGCCCCCAATCAATCATTTAATATGATGCCTGGCCAGGGCTTATTAATGATTGATTAGAGTCATGTGTGTTGCCCCCTATGAAAGGTGGGGGGTAAAGATTTTATTAGCGCTAAATTTCTAACAATTTTATACTCTCCTAATCCTTCAGCGGGTTAGAGTTCAAGCTCGTTCTAGGTCTGCTCTCTGATCCTTCAGCGCGGCAGAAATTCTGGGGGCGCTAAATCTCTGGCGCCTTTATACTCTCCCGATCCTTCAGCGGGTTAGAGTGGTGGCAAGGCGGTTTTATCATGGTGCACCTTCACGCCTTGCGGACGTCATCTTTGCGTCCTTTATACTCTCTCCTGATTCTGGGGAGTTAGAGTTTGATCGTGGACTGATTTACTTTACCGCACCCTGTGGTCCTCGATTATGGTTCCTCTTTCACCTCGTGGCAAAATGCATTGGATGTTCCAATGTTGCTGCATAATCTGTGACAGACTAAAAAAACAATAATTTATATTAATCGAGATAAAGCAAATAGGTAATGGTGCAGTAAAGGTAAATGACACACGATATTTTATAGTGGTTCGGTCGAATCATGACCTACGTCCACTTTATAATCTTTTGCTCAAGTAACCAGACTATTCTAGGCAAGTCGTGCCTTTTTACATGGCCCTAAAAACAAAATAATGAAACTGACAATTTCACGTCAGGTAAGGCTGCAAATGCTGGGCGTTCCACACTCTGGGGATTTCATCTCCATCTATGGTTGCTAGCTTGAAGGTTCCATTATCAAGTCTTCGCTATATGGAATATGGTCCTTCCCATTTCGGACCCATATGCTCTGAGTATGGGAAGACACGTTTTAGAACTAAGTCTCCGGGTTCAAAGGTTCGTGCTCGGACTTTCTTGTTGTAATATTGAGCTATCTGTTGCTTATGTCTTAAGGCACGTAAATCAGCTTCGTCCCTTTTCTCTTCGATCATGTTCAAGGATTCAAGGAGCAACTCATTGTTGGTCATCGGGTCATAATAGGTGACTCGGTGAGAAGGTACTTCTAACTCGACCGGGATGACCGCTTCAGTTCCAAAGGCGAGGGGAAATGGTGTATGGCCCGTTGCCGATTTATAGGTCGTTCTATAAGCCCATAGTGCCAAGGGCAATTAATCGACCCACGTGGCCTTGGCCCGCTTCAATCTCTTCTTTAGGATAGATTTAATCGTTTTATTTGCCGCCTCCACTTGGCCGTTCGCTTGCGGATATGTCACGGAGGTGTACTTTTTCTCGATATGGTATTTCCGGCAAAAATCTCTGAACTCGGTACTGTCAAACTGAGTTCCATTATCCGTTATGACGATTCTTGGGATTCCAAATCGGCATATAATGTTTCTAACAACGAAGCTGATTACTCGCTTGGTTGTTATTGTGGTTAATGGTTATGCTTATACCCATTTGGTAAAATAATCCATGGCTACGATAGCGAATTTTGCTCCGCCCTTCGCTGTGCACTACAACAAACAAGACTTTTTACAGCGTTTAGAAAATGTCGTAAAAAGTATCAACAGCGTTTTTACGTATGCTGTGTATCAACATGCAGTTAAAAGTCAGAACCATACTATAGCAGAAAGAAAACACCACGAAAAATATTATTAATAGCGTTTCATTTGTGCTAACAATACATTTCATGGCGTTTTGGTTTATTTGCTAAATTTTTTCTCAACGTTTTCTGGATGCCGTAAAAATATTCCTCAGCATCCTTTACTTGCTATGAAAAGAAGTTATAGCGTTTATTTTTTGCCATTTTTTCATGATATGTGTTTACAACGTTCATGATTTGTTATGTGTTTTTACATTTTTACATCAATTTTTAAACACTATTTATTGCGTTTTAAAACCGCCATGAAAAATTGCAACATCATTTTAAAAACGCCATAAAAGGTCCAAAATCAATCTCACAATGCTTATAGCAGTATAAAATCTACATATTATATCCATACCACATTTCAAAATCAACGCATCATTTTAATAACACATTTTATTTTGTTCACATAATCCATGACCAACAAGTAAATTCTATAATCAAAATATGAAATATTCTTACATCGATAATACACAATAGTTCCATAATAGCTCATAAAATAGTAGTGTTACATAAAACATACACATACACAAGCGGTAGCGATCAAAATACAGTAGTGCATACATTCCTACAAACCAAAATGTAGTCTTAGCAGTAATGATAACTTCGATCCATAACTAATTGCAACAATGTTTTCCATCAACGTCGTCTATTCGTCTGTAAAGCAAAAATCAAAGAATTTTAAATTTTTAGTACAATCAGAAGCAAAGTTAATCACCAAAAACAATAAGTTGCTCCCAAAACACATGAGAACATGTAATTTACTCATTTATAAATACTCTTCCTAAACACATGCAAGAACTTAAATACAAACATGGTAACAAATGTAGTATATGCATTAGTGCGACGCTGCATGCAAATACATCGCTTTTGCAGTCACTGTAACCTCATCTCCTTAGATTACCTAGTTCAGTCCAAATACAAATCTGAAATGCTGATAGTGGATTAGCAATCTGCAAGGCATTTGTTACTTGCACCATTATTCTAATGCCTCTCTTATTCCTGTGCCTCATGTTATATTATTTGCATTCAATAGTGAGTACTTGCACTATCATATATAATTAGCAATCTGCAAGGCATTTATTATGCAATTTGGGCCACTTAAACCACATAGTCTGCAAGACATTTTATCATTCATAATTTGGTACATATAATTAGCAATGAATGCCAAAAATCTAGCCATTTCAGACAGTAATAAGTTAACAGCCTTGTCACTATCTCAAATACACAATTTCATGCTCCAAACTGTATCTTTATTTTGCTAATTTGGAAGGACATGCTATTATATATGTTCAGATTGTAGTGAAGTCCGTTTCGTTATTTCACATGGATAATCATGGCGAACCAACCTATATCTATATGCCAATATATAACACAAAGTACTTCTTTAAAAGTGAAAATGAAAATAGTAATATATATTATGTTTTTTATGCTTCGGTCATATATCATATATTATATATGAAAGATGTTATATATTATATATTTAAAAGTGAAAAAGAACATGTTATATATTATACATAACATAATATAGAGATCAAAACAAAAATATAATATTTGTATATATTGTCTATAATATGCCTATAAGAATCATGTTTTATGTTTGTTAACTTTTCGGTGACAGAGATTTTTTTTAATGGCTAATTATATTATTACAGTAGTAAAAAATGAATTAATACAACATCAGTAGAGCCTGGGCTCCAAACATGTGATAGCAACGACGACAAAACGATTGTAAGCGTGACATCAACGACGTCTGCTCAGTGATCTGCGATGGCACCAAGTTTCACGCATCTGGCACAATACAATCCTTCATTTCCTATGATTTGGAACCATTTTGTCATCTTAGCGAATACTATTGAGATATTATCTTTTTATTTTTTATTTTATTTTTTTTGGTGCTGCCATATTACTTTTGTTTCACTGTTTTTTTTCTAATGCTAACATTATCTTCGTTTCAGTGCAACTATATTATCTTTGTTTCAATGTTAAAAGTTTTATATTGATATTGTATTTGTTTCAATGTTTTAGTCCTATTATAATATTGAAGATTTTTATGCAGAATTTTTTGAAAAGCAGTAATTCTATTTTTTTTATTATTAAAATGGCGTGAACAAAATTTCATAGCCTCCATTTCAACTTTCACAACATCATAAACTAGTTCACCTTTATCATTCAATAAAGCTTACAAGTTTTTTCAATTCGTCATTGATATACGTGCATGAAAATGATCTCATGTTTTCTTCCTGTAGCTGCATTATTTTGGACATTTTCTGCAATTTTATTTTACATTTACATGGGCTATTTTTAAATTTTGTTTCCAGTTACTATCAGCCTTTGGCAATTTGTCATATGTTACAAGGTCAAATTTGTTATCATCTACTTCCCTGCCGCATCTAGGTAGTTCTTTTCATTTTTGGTGTATTTTTTAACTTTTATAGAACCAAATTATCTCCACTAAAAATTAGTAATTTTTATAATTTAGGTTAATTCTTATTATTAAATGTACAATACTTTGCGACAAGAAACAATTTACAGCCTTCAGCAGTAAATTGAGGTTACTTGCTATTTGTACAATTCAAACCAAGGGTCATACATAGGTGACATGCCAAGTTAATTAAAATAAAACATTAATGGATATCCTTTCATATACTCAATGGGAAACCAGTTTCACGTTTATGCTTCCACGATGTTTAAGAGAATAAAGTATATTATTTATAAATAATCCGAAAGCAAATCCTACCCATGTCCAGCAAAGAGCATTTAGATTACACTATTTTGTATCTAAACCACGTGATAGCCCAGATATGCAATGCATACAAAAACACATTGAATTGTATGATTCATTTCCTGTTCAACTTGACAGTACTGGGGGTTTATGTGTTATATGTTATATCCATCCAAATATGTATCATAAATATCCACAATAAGTATACTAACATACCTGAAAATATGGGAATGTATTCTACACCATTCAAGATCTTCAACTATTGGACATGATTCAGAGTGTTAAAGAACTTCAATCTCGCTCCTTGTTTCTGCAGTTTTTCCTCTTTCTTCCCATTTGCAGTTCTTTCCAGTTCTCTCATACTCCTGCATTGTGCTTTCTTATCAAATTAAAATTAAAAACTAAGATTCATATATTGTCTCCGTAATAAAGCTGTGGGTGAACTTGTCACCTTGCAATGTAAAAACAATAAAACCAAAAATAAACCTTCAGATATATGATCATGTATCGACATAATGGTGTCTATACTATTCATGTATCTTGAAAGAGTCAAAAGGCTAAAAAAAACAATTGAAAATTTGCATACCCGGGAAATGCAGCAATGAACAAAATTTTGATATATCAAAGCAGCCATAACTATACTATAACACTGTAAACAGTCATTACTTACCCTTAAACATGCAATTAACTATGTATTTTCAGCCACGAAAGGAGACAGTATCGAGGTAAACATGCATTTAACTAATTAGCTATCACAAGCAATCTTTGGTGAGCTCTACCATATCTATTTTCAGTTATGCCTATATCTTCAGCCCAAGTTCATATATATTCAATTTTTTTGCTATTCATTTGTGAGGGCAAATATGAACTTATATCTAGAGTAGCAAACAAAGATGCAGGTTGTTCTTTTGTCATTAACACTCATTTTCAAACCGTTGACGAACAAAAAAAGTTGACATAAAAAAAGATTCTTACAGACAACATTATAGACAACATATACAAATATTATATATTTATTATAACTCTATTTTTAAAGGGGTTAGTAGTTATAGACAACATATACAAATCTCTGTCACCAAATTTTATAACTAAACCCATAATAAGAAAACAAATATAATTATTTATGTGACTTGAACTAATCTAATGTTTTCTAAAGAATAATTAAATATATAGTGTTTATTGCCAATCTGGCAATATTTTATTCAAAAGATGCTACATTATTGATTTAACATCATGTGAGTGAATATACTGTAGCTGCCTTTCAACATGAATTCATTTTTAGGTATCTATATATACAGAGTTAATTTCTACATATAACAAATGGAAGAAAGAAAGAGAGAAGGAAGGAAGGAAAGAATAATAACCTGTAAATATATATATTTTGAGTAACAACATGTCAAGGTCTGCTTATCTTAGCATCCTTCCCAATTGAACTTTTGTCCTCAGAGTCTTCCCAACCTATGATGAACTGAATGACAAATCAATATATATAGTTATATGCATCATAGTTGTTTTTAAATAAATTAAGAAAAATGCCAAATAAATAGATGATGTAACATTTTCCTTCGTTTTTAATTTACCTATTTATTAAACAATGACACATTTAAACCACATTAGTAAAAATTGACATATCCATACTTTCTACTTGACATAAAATAGTAGTGCAACTTTCATTTGGCGATAGATTAAGTAGAAGCAAACAATGAGATAGTGAAAGAGTAATATCCCCAAAATCTTCAAATAGTATTAGCACTACAAGCTAGGGGTTCAAATACAGAATTAACAATGTAAATGCTTATGCTATCATAATGAGAGAAAGTGTACCGAAACAATACCATATAGCAGAAATACAGTGACAACAAAAATAGTAAGACAACTATGATTGAGGTCTCTCACTTTTGCCTACTACTAACTCTAAACCAAAAATCTACTAAACTTAGTCTGAGGTCGTATTTTAGTGTTGCAAGCGAAATCAAATGCAAAAGGTTTATCCAAACAAGGCCTTACCCACTACTATCTTAAATGAAATGTGGAAAATAATGTATAAGAATAATATATATTTATCAAGACAGCTGGACCAAAGACTTATGTAACATTATATTATCATAAAATACGGTTACTAAAAACTATATAAAGGAATGACTATTTTTTATTAAAATGAGCATAAGTTTATATAGTTGTTATTTTACCTGAGAAGAACACATGCTACTGTGTTCAAATTTTGTTCCTTTGATAATCTGTATTTACACGCAAGTCCGGAGGAAGACGTAGAAGAAACAATTACTTACATCAAATGAAAATTTTTAGCTATAAGAATTTGGCATTGGTAAATTATGGTTTCAAGCATCTGTCTTTCTTTCCTCACTCTAATTAACAGTTTGGACTTCACTTGTTGAAAATTTTCTGAACAATTCCTATTATTTGATACTGCTTTTAGTTAAAAAAATATACTCACGAATACATAGATTTTGGGCATTGCTCAGAAAATAGCACAAAATGGTTTATTCAGGCTTCATATTTTTAACAGAATATGTGTATGGCACTATCTACAAAGTTAACATTCGATGTTATAATAAAATAGAGAAGCAAAGAAGAACAAATGAGTGTAGCAAGTTGTTAAAGACATTTGAAATGAAAACTGATGAATTAAATTATTTTATTAACATCATTTGATCTAATATGTAGCTACTGAAATTTCATATTTTGATGATATTAAATTACCAAAGAATAGCTGGATCCATTTTTACAATCATATGTTTATGACACGTAAACTTTAAATACTCCATCCGGTTCATAATATAAGAAGTTTTAGAGGCTGGCACAAGAATTAAGAAAAATTTCAAATGACATTTTAATCCATACTTAAATTACATTAATTTCTCTTTTCATGTGTTATCAACTACTTTTTCTATTCCCATCAACTACTTCTTACTTTTCATGCATAAAAATACTCATAAAGTAGCTTTGGATTTATGACATTTATTATGGATCAGGGATAAAGTTGGAATAACAAGCTTAAACATCTTATATATTGAAACAAAACAAACTTCCTAAAACTTCTTATATCATGAATCGGAGGGAGTATATAATAATACCATTAATGTACCATAAGTAGGCACATGCCAGTCACAAATACTTTGTCAACAAAATGAAATTAGCAAACAAATTCACCAATTTAGACTTTTATTAAGTCGAGCATGAACCACATCATGCCCATTGTTTAAATGTAGCCAACAATTTTTTCAACATTCATGCAAAGTTATCAAGTTAGTGAATATGGAACCCTGTAGTTCACGAAGAGTACATGCCAGACTAGTTGTATAATGCATAAGAAAACTGTGTATTGCAATTAATCAAACATATCATATGCATTATGATTCAGAAAGAATGGTGTTCACAAGTGAGATCTTGGACCGTTGAAAAATAATGTACAACTATTTAAACAAAGGCAAAAACAGTACAAGAACTTGCACAAACAGAACAAAAGTCATACTATTTCTATCTAAGTTCCAAGATATATTTAGATTGTCTCATATGTTATTTTACTATACACATTTGGACAAAAGATATAACCATACTGCATAAAAGTTTAAGACTCGGTTTAACCAAAATTAATGATATATGTGCTTCAGTGTGAAAACAAAGAGGACGTATCTTCAACTTCTCAAAAGGAAAAGTAGTGGTATACATGCACAAAAAGTGATACTCAAACAAAGTTAACCATCAAAAGGATATTTGTATTGATTATCTGTTGCTATTTTAAAGTACCTTAGGCATAAATCTCATACTGTCATACACAGCATAATACCACGTATATGTTGATTCATTTAGATATGTAGACATAAATACCCACTAAGACATGATGCTATGATGCAGAAGCAATAATGGAAAGCAATTCCTGATCCAATATCATTATTAATATTAATATTAATATAAGAAAAAAAAACTTTATGAATTAGAGCAAGCATAGTATGAATGGAAAAAAAGATCCAAATAAAGAAATAGAGCAAATAAAGTAGCGTCAGATTGTTCTATCCATTGGTTACATGCGTTATCAATATCGTGTCATATAAACATATAGCCATAATGGGGGTTCACGTAACATTATAAACTAAAAAGAGGGTATGAATGGTTGTAATTATTTCTAGAGAGGTTACAGTGTGAGTGCAATCTATTTATATGCACTTGACCGACTCTTATATTTTAAATGGATCTAAACTACACGTCTAATTGCTATAAACGATGATGTAGTGACATGCGTTAACTGAATTAAATCGTAGATTGAATATGCTTGGTAATAATATCATTAAGCAACATAATATTACAGAAAGTAAATTTTTATCAACATATTTCTAATATTATCACAATTCAGACCGAGTTCTGACCAAATAAACAGAGGTATATATGTGTTATAAATCAAAGGAATTGGTAATGACCACAATCCAATAATAGTAAAGAAATAATCATAAAACCTAACAAAAAAGTTCAAGTTAACGTACATATGTGAGATTGAAGTCTGAACCAAAACCTAAAAATCCACATCCGAACCAAAATGGATGAATCGAAATAGAAGATTTATGTAAATAACGTTCTGACAAAAAAGTAATTAGTACGTGATTATCGAATCCAGACATAAAAAAAGGGCATGGATTAGAGAGGAATAAAAGAAAGTACCTGAACAATTGAATTAGAGTAGGACGAAATTGAAAAACAAGAAATTAGGGCGTGTCGATGGCAAAGAACGAGGGATTATGGCCGAATAATGAGGGAAAGGGAAATAAGAGGAAATAAAGAGGGAAAGCGACTTTATTTTTGCAGCGTAATAACGAGGAGGGAGGGAACAAACGTTTTGTGTAGCCCCGGAAGTGGAGTGATATGTTAGTGTTCGTGACAAAAATAACTCACTAGACGAGAAAATAACAGCTTTACATGCGTAAACGCTAAGAGGATTTGCAGTTAGAACTCAGTTTTGTTGTAGTGGTGGGGAGGCTTCCAATGATATCGATTCCCCATATAGCGAAAGGACAAGGACTCGTCACCATCTTCAGCTGGCTTGATGGGGCCCTATGGATCTTAAAAAATCTCTGGCAGGCGTCACAACATCGCGCGTATTTGGCCGCATCCTTATTTACGGTTGGCCAGAAATAACCATATCGTATTATTTTCTTTGCCAATGTTTGGCCTTCCGTGTGATCTCCACAATCTCCCTCATGTACTTCTTGCAATACGCGTTGAATATCGTTGTGGGCAATACACCGGAGGAGGGGCATCGAAAATCCTTGTCTATACAGGACTCCCTCTTGCAACACATACCGAGAGGCCTTCCGAATTATTGCACGCCTCTCACTTTTCTTCGCAGGGAGCGTTCCATACATTAGGAAATTCTTCAAAGGGGTCATCCACGACTCCCTTTCAGGTTCAACATCTAGTACCAGATCAACTTCCATCTGATCTATACTAGGTGACTGTAAGACTTCCACCGGGACCAGTTCTGTATTTTCAGGACTATCAGAACTGGCCATTTTCGCCAATTTATCAGCTTTTTGGTTCTTTGTTCGAGGAATGTGGGATATGGTGTGACGGTCAAAACCACCCAGCAACTTTTTAACTTTTTCTAAATATGATATCAGCCTAGGACTTTTGGTCTGGAATTTTCCTATGACCTGGTTCACAACTATTTTGGAGTCGCAAAAGATGTCTAACTTCGGAATCTTCAACTCCTTTGCGATTTTCAAACCAGCAATTAGGGCTTCGTATTCTGAATCGTTGTTAGTAGCGCGGAACTCCAATCTAAGAGCATAGTATATCGGTCGTTTTTCTGGAGTTTCGAGCACCACTCCGGCACCAGATCGTCTATCGTTCTTTGCTTCATCAGTGAACAACTTCCAGGCACTGGGATCGAGGAGCCTTGGCGGATAAACTTCTTCGCTTATTGTGTCACCTCCTGGGATGGTAAACTCTGCTATGAAGTCTGCCAGCTCTTGCCCCCTTATTGATCGTCGGGGTTGAAAATTCAAATCGAACTGACTTAGTTCAATGTTCCACTGAAGTAATCTTCCCGAAGCCTCTGGTCTTTGAAGAACTTGTTTTAACGGGTGATCAGAGTATATAGTAATCGGGTGAGCTTGAAAATAGTGGTGAAGCTTCCTTGATGCAATCAACAAACTGTACGCAAGCTTTTCTATCCTTTGATAATTTCGTTCAGCTGCCGCCAAAATTCTTACTCACATAATATACTGGTCTTTGCACCTTATCCTCTTCTCTAACCAGAGCCAAACTGACCGCGTTGGATGATACCGCTAAATATACGAATAATTCTTCATGATCCACATGTTTAGACAAAATCGGGGGTTTTTCTAAATGATTCAAGAGATTCTGGAATGCTTCAACACAATCGGGGGTCCATTCGAAATTGCGCTTTACTCGCTTTATTAATTCGAAGAACGGGATGCATTTATCTGTAGCTTTGGAGATAAATCTTGTGACGGCAAGGAATTTCGCTCGATCTGAATCAGTCGTTAAACCGATCTAGACCGTTCGAAACCCCTGATCGTTTTGAGAACAGGATGAATCAGAACACAAACAGAAGAACATTTCATTGCTATTACAACAATTCCATCAGAATACAAGAATATACAGAGTATAATTGAATAAATTACATTCGATAAATATCAGATATTACAATAAATTACATTGCAGCGGAAAATAATACAAAGCACAACTGAAGGTGATATACGGATACAGAGCTTTCCGGATATCATTCCAGCTGTAAACCAGGATCCTGTGAATATAAATCTGCAAAACCAAAACTACTAGCTGCCCGTGCGGAAAATAGGGGCACCCAGAGTTTAGGTTAAAACAATAAACTCCAGGTCAGTCATGTGACTGGTGTGAGAACTAAAACAGTTATTAAAACTTTATTTTAAAAGAGAGTAATTCAAGGGACCACGCCGTATAACACGGAACGGGTTTCCTCCCAAGAATACCAGTGCATAGAATAAACAACGCGATGCTTTTTCGAAAAATGAAGCTATTATAAGACCCAGGTCCCATCACACAATGCAACGCAAGCCGGAGGATAGGGTTTTACCTTATAACAGCCAAACATGCTTGGTACGTTTAAAACAAATCATTTGATACTATAATAAGTGTATAGTGTCAAAACAGTTTCAATCATAAATATAAATCATAGACGGCATAGCATCCCATGCTACTATGTCGCCATACTAGTTCTACAATTAAAGCCGAGATACACGTATTGGAAATTGAATTTCCGTCATGAGTCGAGGCAAGGGGCAAGCTCCTCTCCGTTTTCGAGACACTCTAGCAAATGTCCCAGGGCTACGCACTCTGGGCAACCCCTGGATGCTTCAGGGCCGGTCCTCACTTACGTTAGAGGATTAATTATGCCTGAACACACGTTTCCCGGTCCTTACAGACCTATAATCGAGGCGCCTCGCATTCCAACAACCACAAAGGTGAAAAGTATATAAATGTCAGGGCTGGTAAGTCACTGACACCACCAAAGCTAGAAAGAAACGTCGTGCTCTCCCTACAGTCCGTATCCCGTTTTTGACTCATACCGAGGTGTGAGGCTCGCGAATCCATGCTATACACAAAGCTACGCCACAAAGGTCGTGCTTTGATCATCAACCACAAGACTTTGCTTTTCAACAGAAGCCTTGATCCATGCAACTCAGCATGCCACACAGGCAATTCATGCCATGCGATTGATATCTATCGATATACAACCTCTGAGCTCGTACGTCTCAGAGAAGGGCGTTAAGCAAAAGAATAAATTCTCCGCCGCCAAACAGATGTATATTTAATAGAAATCAATCAACACAGAATAAAATCCAATGTCAGACACACAATCCATTTACAAGTCCGTTCTGGGTCTGAACGAAACCGGAGGCACTTTCCTCGCATATCCATCCATCTCCAGGTACGTCTGGACGACCACCAACTATTTCCATCCTCTGGGGTGTACTGCCCAATCAGGATCGTCAGTAATTATCCAAACGATGTGAAGACTTCCGGTCTTCGACCACCGTCTTCATCTTCGACGTATCGTCGAATCGGTTATTCAGAATGGGTGTAAACCCGGACTTTCCGAACAACCCGCGTATATTAAAAACAAATGTTACACAAACACAACATACGCCTCATTCCAATTCATTAGTCACTAACCGCAAATTAGCAAGAGAACAATTTCCCAAACATTAACCCCGAAGGCCGAAACCAACATCAGATCAATACCCAGGAAACCATTCTTCTTAACCAACCTACAGCTAGTTTCTAAATTCCACATTCTTAGGGAAAGGTTCCCATTAATTTTATCCAAGATAAATTCTTTAAAATTTATCCTGTATCTTCCTTTGGATGTCGTTTCAAACCAAATTATGGTTTTCCAAACTAGTCGAGATTAGCGAACCATAACGAAGTAATTATTTATTTTATTTCCCAATCCCAACCTATTCATCCCATGAAGAAAACTGGTAATACTCCATATCTAACACCACAGTGTTATCGGTAAAATTAATTACCATTTCACGTTCAAATCTGATTAAGGATTTAACTATCGCTTTGGAGCAAAACTGGTGATACTCCATTCTCGCTCATTTTCTAAAGTTGATAATTTAAATTATCAATTCCCCATTTCAATCTAATTGCAGATTCGTTAAAAACTCCTTTTACTGGGTTAAAGAACTAGGTGTTATTTAAAACACAGTTCACGACAAACCCAAATCACATTCTATTTATTATCGGGTTAAAGAACTAGTGTTATTTAAAACACAGTTCACGATAAACCCACAAATCAATTCTAGTTCAATTCAAATCAAATATATTAGGAATTCCGATTATTTAAAACCCCTTTTTAAATCTAATTTATTTATTAAAAAATAAAAACCCGGGTTTTAAATTTAGTTCAATCTAGTTCATTTCGATAAAAATCTATTTTTATCTTTTCAAATATGGAGTTTTTCACCCTAATTTTTCCCAAATCATTTATTATGATTTTACACAAATTATTGATATTTTTAATAATTTTATCAAGGCCCGTACAATCGATTTCCAACAACGGCCATCGAACTGCACCTATAGCGACCTTTTTCGAATTTGATTTGGACGTATCTCCAAATCCAACCGTTAGATTTCAAATTCCTAATATTCGTTAGAAAGCTCTTTTCGATACGAACCCAACGGTTCCGGTTTTAGGAGAATCCGACGGTCGGATCTCCCGTAATGTCCGTTTGAAATAAATGGTCGAAATTTACGAACTGCCGCGGCGCGGCGCGTTCTATTCAGGCCATTATATTATATATATATATATATACTATATATAATATATATTTCGTCGATTTCTATTTAAAACGAATTTTATAAATAGTTTTGAATTCGTTTCAAAAACAATTTCAACTTCCATTTCAATCCAAAGCAAAATTGAATTCTTCTTTATAAATTTGTTTTAAAACTCATTTCTATTCAATTCAAATTTCAATTCAATTTGAATTCATTTCAATTCGCTTTCTATTCAATTTGAATTCGTTTTCAATTCAATTCAATTTCAAAGTCGTTTTCTATTCGATTCAATTCAAATAAGTTTTCTATTCGATTCAATTCGAATTGGTTTTCTATTCGATTCAATTCGAATTGGTTTTCTATTCGATTCAATTCGAATTGGTTTTCTATTCGATTCAATTCGAATTGGTTTTCTATTCCATTCAATTCGAATTGGTTTTCTATTCCATTTGAATTCAATTTGTTTTCTATTCAATTTGATTCAAATTCGTTATATATTCAATTGAAATCAAATTCGTTATATATTCAATCGAAATCGTTTCATATTCCATTCATTTCGAAATCGTTTCATATTCCATTCATTTCGAAATCGTTTTATATTCATTTCATTTCGAAATCGTTTTATATTCATTTCATTTCGAAATCGTTTTATATTCATTTCATTTCGAAATCGTTTTATATTCAATTCATTTCGAAATCGTTTTATATTCATTTCATTTCGAAATCGTTTTATATTCATTTCATTTCGAAATCGTTTTATATTCATTTCATTTCGAAATCGTTTTATATTCAATTCATTTCGAAATCATTTTATATTCAATTCATTTCGAAATGAATAAAATCGATATAAATATCGTTCACGTCAAAATAGCGCATCTCTAATCAATACGGCTTTATATATTTCAATTTTCAAATATTCTATTTCAAATATTTCCTATTATCAAAATATTTCGTTCAACACATGACTAATCTCAACGGATGAGTACAGTCAACACATGAACCTTTATTTTATATTGATAAAGATGTAAATTTTATTATAAAAATATTTCGTTCAACACATGACTAATCTCAACGGATGAGTACTGTCAACACATGAATCTTTATTTTATATTGATAAAGATGTAAATTTTATTATAAAAATATTTCGTTCAACACATGACTAATCTCAACGGATGAGTACTGTCAACACATGAACCTTTACTTTATATTGATAAAGATGTAAATTTTATTATTAAAATATTTCGTTCAACACATGACTAATCTCAACGGATGAGTACTGTCAACACATGAACCTTTACTTTATATTGATAAAGATGTCAATTTTATTATTAAAATATTTCGTTCAACACATGACTAATCTCAACGGATGAGTACAGTCAACACATGAACCTTTATTTTATAATATTCTTTATCTTCTAAATTGGAATGAGGCCCAATCAATCACCATATAATGTTAATTATATGGATTTGCATACATCACACGTATATAATAGCATCGAAAGATAATCAACCATCAACCAAAGTGCACTACACTGTATAAGCATCAAATATAGACATCTAACGCTTATAACAGCCTGTCAATCAATCGATCGACATATTTAATCAATCAGGATGAGTGAACTTCATATTTCATCCCAACACCCGTGTGGGGTTTCAAACAGTCAAACACAGATTTTATTTGTGCCATTGGGCGATGTGTAAAATTTATCGACCCAATCAATATCAGTCAAATCGGTGTACATAAACAAACCGTCCGATTTGTAAATGAATATTTTATTTTATTCTCATTCACGTTAAAAATTATATTTTTAACGATAAAACATTTTATTTCTACATATGAATTTCTATTCAGTTCATTTATTCAATAAAATTGATATTTTTATTTTTCTAACTTATTTTAGAAAATTTCGGCGGCATAACGGCACGATACTAGAAACGGGACGAGGCCTAGCCTTATCCCCGGTTTAGTGAAGGCCCACGCCATTCACACATCAATCAAATCCATTCATTTCACCAAACAATCAATTTCAATCAAATAATCTAACTAATCTATGCAACCAAACAAACAAGTCCATGGTCTGTGGACGATTGTGTCGGGTGCTACTAAGCACCGTCTGCATCCTAGTATATATATATATATATATAACTAGAAAATGAAATTGAAAGGTGAGAAATTCTCACAAATAGCTATCCAATCATCTTGACTCTTCTTTGATAGAAATCTTCGTTGTTATCGCATCTTTGTCATCTTCGTTGCTGTAGCCACTACATATGTAAAAATCGAATTTTTACTTCGTTATTCAATATATAAAAATTTCGCCTTTTCAAAAATATAGACTTCACCTTTTCAAAAATATCGACTTCATCACTATAAAAATCACATTTTTAATTTGCTACCTATATAAAGGTGATATTTTTATTTCGTTATGGAAATTATATTTTTACATCGCTATATATATATATCAAAGATTATATTTTTACTTAGCTACACGAATAAATATAATATTTTTAACTTGCTACCATGATAGAAACAATATTTTTATCCCTCCTACTATATAAAGATGATATTTTTAATTCTCTACATAAACAAAAATCATATTTCTACCACTTCTGTAACGACCCGTATTCTACACATCATAGGATTGTAGAATATTTATTTCTTCCCCATGTGAAGTTGTATGGTCATGTAACTTTGGGAAACATCTATTAGAGTCATTTCCCATGCTTATGATTTTTGTCGATTTTTAAATGACCATTTTGCCCCTAGTTGGTACTGTTTTGGCCATAACTTTTGATTGGAAAGGAATTTTGACCTGAAATCACTTCCATTTGATTCGTTTGATAGTTTCTCTTCCCGTAGAGTGGTCATAATAGCCAAACGGACTTACCGTTTGGGAGATATGGCTGAAACAAGGTTTGGAGGGTGAAAAACTGCTTAACCGGGCCAAATCGGGTGATTAATGAGTAGGCCCATAACCCATTTCGGGATTAGGGTTATGGGAGGGCTGAAATGAGATGGAGAATCATTCCATTTCAGTTTTCTAGCCTCCACTTATCACCAAGGATTCCTAAAAATGGCCTCCAACCTCTAGATCACCTCCAAATCATCTTTTGGTCAAGGATTTGGCTTAGCAACCCCTAATCAAAGAAGATCTTCACCAAAACAACCTTAGAGCTGCTGCTAGCCTTGGGATTCGCATCAAATCGGAGAATCATTTCAGATTTTAGTTTATTTTGTGGCTAAGGTGAGTGATTTGCATAGTTTTACACTAATTATGGCTAATTAGGGGTGATTAGTGCTAATTAGCGAACTTAAGTATGATAAAATTTGGGGAAAATGTTCATAAATTCTTAAATGATGTTTTAGACATCTGATATGAATTTGGGTTAATTTGGTTAAGTTTTGCTAATCCTATCATTAGTTTCACCTAAACATGCTTAAGGGGAAATGTGGGATTTTGGGTATGTTTGATCCATTTTAACCTATGATATTGATGTGAATGATGTTTGTGGTTGATTATGCATGTTGCTATGACTGTATGAAATGCTTTGTGATTGATTTCAATAGTTAGAATGGTTGAAAACGTCGTCGAATGGCGTAAACCCTTGCTGGAACAGTTTCAGAAAATAGTGCAGGGTTCGGATCAGATCGGATAAGGGGCCTCGGATCGGATATGTGGAACTGAGCAAAGAATCTGATCGGATCGGAACCCAACACTTGGAAAAGTGGCAAAAAGGAAGGCCACGCTAGCTGAACTGGGATCGGATCGGATAGAGGAAGACGAATAGGATCGAAGAGGACGGATCGGATCGGAAACACAAAGGCGAATCAGAGCAGGAGCAAGAAAGCGGATCGGATAGGAGCATATGAAGGGGAGCATGAAGACGGATCGAAAGCGCGAACCAAGAAGGACCCGACCCGAAAGGAAGCACCGACCCGACCCGAAGAAGAAGAAGCAGCTGACTCGAACCCAGAGGAATACCGACCCGAACTGCATCAGAAGGGGGACCCGACCCGAACGGATAAAGAACACCGACCCGAACCGATGACCTGAGGAAGAACCCGACCCGACCCAGTATTGACCAATAACCCGAGATGCAAAGGTAGTCCAATAGGGGAAGTTAGAGCTCAGGATCCCGGAACCAGTTGGGAACCAACGAGTTCACTTCATGGTTGGGCTTTGCTGCGGGACGTGTGCTAAGGAGTTGTCGACGTTCATAACTTCGATTCACCACTAAGAATGATGGGCTACTTATCAGTGCAGTAGGGTCATTATGACCTGAGGGGCAAAGTGATGGTAGCAAGACTACGTTATCAGTGCAGTAGGGTCATTATGACCTGAGGGGCAAGGTGATGCGTAGTAAGACTATGAGCCAGCGCAGATGGGGTGAATAACTCCATGGGGCAAGTGGACATAGTAAGGACTAGTAAGGCTGTGAGCCAGCGCAGATGGGGTGAATAACTCCATGGGGCAAGTGGACATAGCGAGGAATTTGTGGCTACGTTATCAGTGCAATGAAGCCATTTATGACTTCATGGGGCAAAGTGATCGTAGCAAGGAATGTTGGGTGATCGAAGTGGTGAATATCGTATGCTTTACGCACTGAGTGAGAGACGTGAGGATGGATGCTATGTTTGATTGTTTGCCATCCCTATGACATGCACACCTCCCCCACCTCCGTATCTTTACATTGTTTGATATGATACCTTAGAGTGTTGTACAGTATGTAGTGCTAACTCTTTGGTTGCAGGTCCAGGTTCAGGTATGTTTTAGTCTACCTGTTATTGTTCACTTTAGATGCTTATCGCTCATACCAGGCTTTATGTCTGACCCAGAGTTTTATGTCTTCTCTTATTACTCTGGGTGCTCACACGAGCAGACTAGAGACAGGTTAGCTGGTGATGTGCGAGTAGCTGATTCGGAGGCGGGCAGGAGGCTTCCACGTATTATATATATACACATTCTCCCTGTGTCGTTGGTGGTCGCTACTTGGGCATTAGTAGTGTACCTCATTTATCTTGCTTTTGCTTGAGACAGTTTGAAAGTTGTAATAAGCTGTATTTTGGATTTCCGCTACTATGATGTTTAGTTCTCAGCTTATGCACTGTCTCTCCTGTTTTATGTCAAGTATGTTACTATTATATTTTGTTCTATGCGCTGTGAGACATGTTACAGGTTCTTTGTATGTTCATTTTCTTCTTCCCTTTCCTTCTCACGACCCGTTCCGTGCTAACTGGACATGTGTACAGCGCACTTATGGAGTAAATGTCGGTTGGTGCGGGGCGGGCCGTCACACTTGGTATCAGAGCTCTAGGTTGCGTAGTTAACCTAGGGAAAGACACTAGGGAGAGTTAGTACGTATATGAGGGCGTGTATTTGTGATTACTTTGGTTTTCAAAAGCTATGTATATATATACTATTAGTAGTATAAGAATGAAGTTGCACTGCACTAGTACCACTATGGGGTCGTTAATCGTTTTCCTTTTTACAGATTGACGATGAGCCGATATGTGAGAGGTACTGGTAGAGGGGCCAATAATGGAAATGCCGCTGAGATGAGGGCGATGTTTACCGACCTCATGAGAGACATGCTTAGAGAAGTGCAAGGGGCAGTTCCCAATCCCGGAGCTGGTGTTGGCCCAGTAGTGCAGGCACCTAGGGTCGATTTCGCCAAGTTGTGCAAGGATTACACTAATCTTGGTGGGAAGCCGTTCCACAGAACGGAGTCGGCCACAGATGTTCAAGATTGGATGGATAGCTGTGATCGTATCTTTGATGACTTGGGTCTTGAGGATGCGATGAAGAGAAGGCTAGCGTCTCGTCAGTTATAAGGGCGAGCGATGAATTGGTGGAATGCCATTAGAACAGCTACTCCAGAGGACCAGGTTACTTGGGTTCAGTTCAAGGCTCGCTTTAGCGAGAAGTTTATTCCAGCTGCCCAGAAGTCGGTGTTGTTCAAGAGGTTCTTGGAACTCAAGCAGGGTGGCAGGGCAGTTTCTGATTATATTGCTGAGTTCGACACTTTGTCGAAGTATGGACTGTCTCTTATCGATACTCCTGAGAAGAAGAATGAGAAGTTCATTACTGGTTTGGATAGGTACTTGGGGGAAAGGCTTATCAACCACATCGATGAGACTTTTGAATCGATTGTGGGGAAAGCTTTGAGATCAGAGAGTCTTTACCCTAAGTCAAAGACCGAGGCTGCATCTGCAGAAGGACCAAAGCCGCAAGCAGGCGGTGGAGGCAAGAATAGCTCTCAGAATAAGAGGAGGTAGGACCAATCAAAAGGTGGCCATAAAAAGAGCAAGAAGGATGTTGAGTGCTTCAGCTATGGAAAGAAGGGCCATTATGCTAAAGAATGTCGGGCCAAGCCAGCGGAAAGGAAGTGCTACAACTGTGGTCAAGTGGGACATCAGAAGGATAAGTGTCCGCAACCTCTTAAGGAGAAGCAGATTGTGAAAGCATATGCTCTTGATGCTATTCCTTCTTCGTCGAATGCCCCAACTGCGGCGGAGAAAGGAAAGAATGTTGTTATTCAAGGTATGCTTTCTATTTATGATATACCAGTTCGAGTTTTGTTTGATACTGGGGCTTCCCGTTCCTTCATATCTAGTGACCTGGTAGATAGGTTGGGACTGGAACCCGAGATAGTCGATAGACCATTAGTTGTGACGAACCCGATTGGTGGTTCGACTAGCCTTAGTATGATTTGCAGGAATTTGGTCTTATCGAGTCATGGATGTATGTTTGTATGTGATTGCTTTGTTTTGGGCTTTACTGGGTATGGCATTATATTGGGAGTCGATTGGCTCCAAAGATACGGGGTGGTGGTAGACTGTGAGGGCTTTTTGGTGACAGTGAGGGCGGATGATGGGCGGAGGGTAGTGTTTGGTAGTCTACCTAGTGATGGGGTTATGGCTAGTTTTGTAAATTCCCTCGACATCCCGCAGGATGAGTTGTCAGATGTGCCCGTGGTTGGCCAGTATCCGGACGTCTTCGAGGAGGTGACCGGACTTCCACCACACCGAGAGATTGAGTTCCGTATTGATTTAGTGAAAGATGCTAGACCTATAGTGATGCCACTTCGTCGTATGGCACCAAAGGAGCAGCGAGAGCTCGGGGTGCAAGTCAGCAATCTTTTGAAGAAGGGATTGATTAGAAGGAGTGTCTCCGAGTGGGGAGCACCAGTTGTGTTTGCCACTAAGGCAGATGGTTCCCTTCGTTTGTGTGTGGACTATCGCGAGTTGAATAAGGTAACGAGGAAGAATAAGTATCCTCTACCGCGGATAGATGATTTGTTTGATCAGCTGGAAGGAGCAAGAGTGTTCTCCCAGTTGGACCTCGTGACAGGATTTCATCAGCTTCGAGTAGCAGATGAGAGTGTTCCGAAAACGGCATTTAGGACGCTGTCTGGATTTTATGAGTGGTTGGTTATGCCATTTGGGTTGACTAATGCACCAGCCTATTTTGTGGATCTTATGAATCGAGTATTCAGAGATCAGTTGAGTAAGTTTGTTCATGTGTTCGTGGATGATATCCTTGTATATTCAAGGACAGAGGAGGAACACAAGGGACACTTGAGGATAGTGATGGAGGTGTTGAGGAAACACCAATTGAAAGCGAAATTCTCTAAGTGTCATTTTTGGAGAAGGGAAGTAAGATTCTTGGGTCATGTTGTTTCAGAGTGTGGTATTGCCGTGGACCCTGCGAAGGTGGCTACGGTACAGGATTGGCCTACGCCCAAGAATGCAACAGATGTAAGAAGTTTCTTGGGGATGGCCGGATATTATCGTAAGTTTATCCAGGACTTCTCCAAGATTGCAGGACCGTTGACTCAGTTGACTAAGAAGAATCAGTCCTTCGTCTGGGACGGAGTGTGTGAGGATGCCTTCAAAAGTCTAAAGGAGAGGTTGACGCGTGCGCCAGTGTTAGTCATTCCTAAGAGGAATGAAGAGATGACGGTATACACGGATGCTTGTGGTACCGGACTGGGTGCAGTATTGATGCAAGGAGGTAGGGTTGTAGCTTATGCTAGTCGACAGCTAAAGACGCATGAGAAGAAGTATCCTACCCATGATTTGGAATTGGCAGCGATTGTATTTGCGCTGAAGATGTGGAGACACTATCTCTTGGGAGAAAGATTTGAGTTGTTTACCGATCATAAATCGTTGAAGTATCTCTTCTCTTAGAAAGATCTGAATCTCCGTCAGCAGAGATGGTTAGAGTTCTTGGCTTCGTATGATTTTGATATCGCATACACACCTGGAAAGGGTAATGTGGTAGCCGATGCCTTGAGTAGGAGACATGCCAGCTTAGGGGCAATGTTTCTTGAATGGAAGCAACTGGAGTTTATCGCGGGGTTTGATTTCAGAACAAAGTGCGAATTGGATCCAGTTATGCTAGCTAGTCTGACGATCAGACCTACTTTGATAGAGCGGATTGGTTCCAGCCAGAGGGACGATCCTAATCTATTGGAAATCATCTCCAAGTTAGAGATAGGTATCGATGAGGAGATGAATGTGTATGGACTTGATCGAGATGGATGGCTTCGAAAGAATGGAAGATTAGTTGTGCCCAACGTGAATGGTTTGAGGGATGAAGTGCTTAGAGAATGTCATCACTCAAAACTGACTATACATCCCGGTGGAAATAAGATGTATCGAGATATGAGATGGACTTACTACTGGGAAGGGATGAAAAGAGACGTTGGGAAGTTTATATCCAAATGCATGAATTGTCAGCTGGTTAAAGCCGAGCAGAAGAAGCCTAGTGGGTTGTTGCAACCACTAGAAATTCCCGAATGGAAATGGGAGCAAGTCTCGATGGATTTCATCGATGGTTTACCAAGGAATAGATCGGGATATGATAGTATTTGGGTAATTGTGGATCGATTGACTAAGAGTGCCAGATTTATACCAGTCAAATCGACCAGAACGGTAGCCAAGTTGACAGAATTGTATATGAAGGGGGTAGTGAGATTTCATGGAGTACCCAAAAGCATTGTGAGTGACCGGGACCCGTTGTTCACTAGTGGGTTTTGGAAGAGCTTACAAGAGGCTCTAGGGTCAGGATTACATCTCAGTACCGCATATCATCCTCAGACCGACGGTCAGACGGAGAGGTTGAATCGTATATTGGAAGATCTCTTGAGAGCGTGTATATTGGATTTTGGTGGATCATGGGATGATCATTTGCATCTAGTGGAGTTTGCATATAATAATAGCTACCAATCCAGTATCGGTATGGCTCCATATGAAGCTTTGTACGGAAGACCGTGTAACTCACCATCATGTTGGATAGAGACTGGCGAGAAGTTTGTGCTTGGACCAGATGTGGTGAGAGAAACTTCAGATAAGATTAAGATCATTCAGCAACGAATGAAAGCTGCCCAAGATAGGCAGAAGAGTTATGCTGATAAGAGGAGAAGAGAATTGAAATTCTCCGTTGGTGACTTGGTGTTTGTCAAGATCTCTCCGTTGAGGAGCGTGATACGATTTGGCAGGAGAGGCAAATTAGCACCAAGATTTGTTGGCCCATTCCCTGTTCTTGAACTAGTCGGGAATTTGGCGTATAGAGTTGGCTTACCAGAGAGGATGGCAGGAGTTCACAATGTGTTTCATGTTTCCCAACAAAGGAAGTTCGTTCACGACTCAGATATGACTATTTCACCTGATCAGTTGGAGGACTTCGAAGTAGAGCCCGAGGCGGTTGGGAACCGCAAGCCGATTCATATTGTGGGGCACGATACAAAGCAACTTCGAAGGAAGTCGGTGAAGCTAGTCAAGGTTCAGTGGGGCGAGGACGAGAATGATTGTACTTGGGAAACAGAGGAGAGCATTAGGAAGGCATATCCAGAACTCTTTGCCTGGTAAGGTTTACTTTGCGATTTAGTTATTCCGCATGCTAGAATAGACTTGTTTTACTTGTTTTACATAGTTGATTGTTGTTTTATGATTGATAGGCATGCGGGACCTTTGTGTGTGTTCGGATTGGGGAATTTCGGGGGCGAAATTTCTTAAGGGGGGGAGAGTGTAACGACCCGTATTCTACACATCATAGGATTGTAGAATATTTATTTCTTCCCCATGTGAAGTTGTATGGTCATGTAACTTTGGGAAACATCTATTAGAGTCATTTCCCATGCTTATGATTTTTGTCGATTTTTAAATGACCATTTTGCCCCTAGTTGGTACTGTTTTGGCCATAACTTTTGATTGGAAAGGAATTTTGACTTGAAACCACTTCCATTTGATTCGTTTGATAGTTTCTCTTTCCGTAGAGTGGTCATAATAGCCAAACGGACTTACCGTTTGGGAGATTTGGCTGAAACAAGGTTTGGAGGGTGAAAAACTGCTTAACCGGGCCAAATCGGGTGATTAATGAGTAGGCCCATAACCCATTTCGGGATTAGGGTTATGGGAGGGCTGAAATGAGATGGAGAATCATTCCATTTCAGTTTTCTAGCCTCCACTTATCACCAAGGATCCCTAAAAATGGCCTCCAACCTCTAGATCACCTCCAAATCATCTTTTGGTCAAGGATTTGGCTTAGCAACCCCTAATCAAAGAAGATCTTCACCAAAACAACCTTAGAGCTGCTGCTAGCCTTGGGATTCGCATCAAATCAGAGAATCATTTCAGATTTTAGTTTATTTTGTGGCTAAGGTGAGTGATTTGCATAGTTTTACACTAATTATGGCTAATTAGGGGTGATTAGTGCTAATTAGCGAACTTAAGTATGATAAAATTTGGGGAAAATGTTCATAAATTCTTAAATGATGTTTTAGACCTCTGATATGAATTTGGGTTAATTTGGTTAAGTTTTGCTAATCCTATCATTAGTTTCACCTAAACATGCTTAAGGGGAAATGTGGGATTTTGGGTATGTTTGATCCATTTTAACCTATGATATTGATGTGAATGATGTTTGTGGTTGATTATGCATGTTGCTATGACTGTATGAAATGCTTTGTGATTGATTTCAATAGTTAGAATGGTTGAAAACGTCGTCGAATGGCGTAAACCCTTGCTGGAACAGTTTCAGAAAATAGTGCAGGGTTCGGATCGGATCGGATAAGGGGCCTCGGATCGGATATGTGGAACTGAGCAAAGAATCTGATCGGATCGGAACCCAACACTTGGAAAAGTGGCAAAAAGGAAGGCCACGCTAGCTGAACTGGGATCGGATCGGATAGAGGAAGACGGATAGGATCGAAGAGGACGGATCGGATCGGAAACACAAAGGCGAATCAGAGCAGGAGCAAGAAAGCAGATCGGACAGGAGCATATGAAGGGGAGCATGAAGACGGATCGAAAGCGCGAACCAAGAAGGACGCGACCCGAAAGGAAGCACCGACCCGACCCGAAGAAGAAGAAGCAGCTGACTCGAACCCAGAGGAATACCGACCCGAACCGCATCAGAAGGGGGACCCGACCCGAACGGATAAAGAACACCGACCCGAACCGATGACCTGAGGAAGAACCCGACCCGACCCAGTATTGACCAATAACCCGAGATGCAAAGGTAGTCCAATAGGGGAAGTTAGAGCTCAGGATCCCGGAACCAGTTGGGAACCAACGAGTTCACTTCATGGTTGGGCTTTGCTGCGGGACGTGTGCTAAGGAGTTGTCGACGTTCATAACTTCGATTCACCACTAAGAATGATGGGCTACTTATCAGTGCAGTAGGGTCATTATGACCTGAGGGGCAAAGTGATGGTAGCAAGACTACGTTATCAGTGCAGTAGGGTCATTATGACCTGAGGGGCAAGGTGATGCGTAGTAAGACTATGAGCCAGCGCAGATGGGGTGAATAACTCCATGGGGCAAGTGGACATAGTAAGGACTAGTAAGGCTGTGAGCCAGCGCAGATGGGGTGAATAACTCCATGGGGCAAGTGGACATAGCGAGGAATTTGTGGCTACGTTATCAGTGCAATGAAGCCATTTATGACTTCATGGGGCAAAGTGATCGTAGCAAGGAATGTTGGGTGATCGAAGTGGTGAATATCGTATGCTTTACGCACTGAGTGAGAGACGTGAGGATGGATGCTATGTTTGATTGTTTGCCATCCCTATGACATGCACACCTCCCCCACCTCCGTATCTTTACACTGTTTGATATGATACCTTAGAGTGTTGTACAGTATGTAGTGCTAACTCTTTGGTTGCAGGTCCAGGTTCAGGTATGTTTTAGTCTACCTGTTATTGTTCACTTTAGATGCTTATCGCTCATACCAGGCTTTATGTCTGACCCAGAGTTTTATGTCTTCTCTTATTACTCTGGGTGCTCACACGAGCAGACTAGAGACAGGTTAGCTGGTGATGTGCGAGTAGCTGATTCGGAGGCGGGCAGGAGGCTTCCACGTATTATATATATACACATTCTCCCTGTGTCGTTGGTGGTCGCTACTTGGGCATTAGTAGTGTACCTCATTTATCTTGCTTTTGCTTGAGACAGTTTGAAAGTTGTAATAAGCTGTATTTTGGATTTCCGCTGCTGTGATGTTTAGTTCTCAGCTTATGCACTGTCTCTCCTGTTTTATGTCAAGTATGTTACTATTATATTTTGTTCTATGCGCTGTGAGACATGTTACAGGTTCTTTGTATGTTCATTTTCTTCTTCCCTTTCCTTCTCACGACCCGTTCCGTGCTAACTGGACATGTGTACAGCGCACTTATGGAGTAAATGTCGGTTGGTGCGGGGCGGGCCGTCACAACTTCTATATAGTAAAGATTATATTTTTAATACTTTAAAAATATAAAAATAATATTTTTAATCCTTTAAAAATATAAAAATCATATTCTTATTACTTATTCATAAAAAAAAAAGATCGCATTTTTATCACTAACTACATATGATAAAAATCGATAAATCAAACTCACATCGTTTGGAGGAGGTGAAGGCGGAGTCCGGGGTTGCGTCGAGGTGTTGAAGCTCACTGCCGAAGGGGGTCCTTTGCCCTAGGGTTTGGCGCTCGACTGGAGAAGCCAGAGGCGAGGGGCTTGGCGCGGGGTACGGGGTCAGTGCGAGGCTAGGGGGCGGTGCGGCGATGGAGGAAGGGGGGCTCTCGCTGCTGCGGCGCGGCTCATCGGGGGGGGGGGGGGGCTCTCGATCCGACCGGGGGGGGGGGGGGGCAGAACTTCGGAGGTGGTGCCCTCCCTCAAGGCGGCGACGGCGATCATCGGGGGGGGGGGGGGGCGATCGCGATTTCCCCCCTGCCATTATATATATTTTTTTCTTTTCCTTTTAATCGATCTGGAGATCGAATTGGGGGAGGAGGGAAAGGTCAACGGGTTTTGACCGAAAAGGGTAGGGGGGCTTATGTGGAAAAAGGGGTTATTTATTTATTTATTTATTTTTTTAGCTTCGTATTGACGATACGGTCCTAACAAAACTAGTTTCGTTGAATTCTGAGACCGCTGAAAAAATGGCCAATTTCCTGTTGATTAAAATCAACTAAAACTGGTCAAACGCGTTTTCCTTTGCCACGCTCACATATTGATTCGAAAAATTATGAAATTTGGAATCTAGCAATAATTTAACACTGCGGATCCAACAAAAGTGGTTTCGTCGAAATCCGAGGCCATTTGCAAAATTCCCATTTTTAAGGGCTTGAATTCCATAGCGACTATTCAGAATTTTCAACTGGACATATCTTTTGATTCCTGCTATGAAATTTTGATTTTTCAGATTCGTTGGAAAGATATTATCAATTAGATCCTAATGTTTTTGGTTTCACTAAAATCCGGATTGTTTTGCACCCGGTACATTCAATTGAAGTTTGAAATCGAATTATCGAACTACCGCGCCATTTTCAATTCTATTTATAATTATATATAAATATTTATATTCTAACGACGGCGTATATAATATATACGTTCGAATTATATTCAAAATAAATTTCTCGTCGATTTTATTTAAAATAATCCATTTTAAATATTCAAAATTCGCTAAATTTGCCAAAATAAAATTTTTAAACTGGTTCAGAATTTCCGGGTTATTACAAATCTACCCAATGCTGCTACTTTCCCTGCGAGGCTTTGCACATCTTTAATTTGTCTAGGTTTCTGAATATTCCGGATTGCTGCGATCTGATCTGGATTAATCTCGATCCCACGCGAATTGACAATAAATCCTAAAAATTTTCCCGATGCTACCCCAAATGAACATTTCAAAGGGTTCAATTTCATTCCATACTTGCGGAGAATTTCAAACATTTCTGCTAAATCGGCAGTATGGTCGGATGATTGTTTGGACTTCACTAACATGTCATCGACATACACCTCCATCGTCTTCCCAATCTGGTTATAAAACATCCTGTTGACCAATCGCTGATATGTAGCGCCGGCGTTCTTCAAGCTAAAATGCATCACTACGTAGCAATACAATCCTAAATCTGTAATGAAGCTTGTGTGTTCTTGATCGGGGACGTGCATAGGGATCTGATTGTACCCCGAATAAGCATCCATGAAAGAGAGGAGTTCATGGCCAGCTGTCGAATCCACCAGTTGGTCAATTCTTGGCAACGGAAAACTGTCTTTTGGGCAAGCTTTATTCAGGTCCAAGAAATCAATACAGGTGCGCCACTTTCCATTGTCCTTTTTACCAAGACTGGGTTAGAAATCCAATTTGGATATGTTGAGTCTCCGATGAACCCATTATTTCTCAATTTCTCAACTTCCTCTTTCAAAGCAGCCGACCTCTCCGGGCCAAGCATTCGCCTTTTCTGTTTGACAGGAGGATGCTTCGGGTTGATGCTTAGTGAATGACTCATGATCGAAGGAGATATCCCACACATATCCGAGTGGGCCCAAGCGAATACATCTAAATTGGCTTTCCAGAAATCCGTTAGCTCTCCGGCTCGAATGGGGTCTAACTGGGATCCAATCTTCAGGACCTTCTCTCGGTCTCCATCATCGATTGGAATATCCACAGTCTAGCCACCAGGCTCTTCGTCCTCTCTGGGATCTATGTCCTCGGGCAATTCTCTAGGCGACTCTCCCATAGTTATTTTCTTTAATTTCTATAACGTCTCCTCCCTTGCCGGGGAGGAAGCGCCTTGGGTCTGTACATCTTTTCCTTTGCGGAGCATCTTCAACTCTACAATGTAGCATGCTCGGGCCACGACTTGATCTCCTCTTATTATACCTATACCAGCTTCAGTCGGGAACTTCATTAATAAACACTAAGGGGCTATACAAGCTCTGAACTTTGCTAGGGCCGGTCGACCTAGAAATGCATTGTATGGGGACTCGACATGCAGAACCACAAAAGGAAGGATTCTTACTCTCTGGTGCTCCCCTTCCCCAAGGGTTACCGACAACTCTACATATCCCATTGGAGCAGTTGAGGCTCCATTGAATCCACGTATCCACCCCTCACATGGTTTTAAATCCTTCGGCTCAAGTTTCATCTGGTTGAACATTTTCTTGAACAAAATGTTGACCGAGCTTCCATTATCTACCAGAACTTTATGGACTATGGCCGGACCCACTACAAGAAATTTGACCTTTACCTACCAATGTTTTACCTACCAATAAATATGGGTAGGTAAAGAGAACCTTTATCTACCAATATTCAGTGGTAAAAATTTATTGGTAGGTAAATATTGTCAATGTTATAAAAAAATTTAATGATGATTATCTACCAATGATTATAGGTAGGTAAAATGTATTATCTACACATATACATAAGGAGAAGCTTTTTTTGCGATTAGCCACTACATTTTGCTCATATCATTTTAAACTTTCATTAAAAATAATGTTGAGTTGTGGTGATGTGTCAAAAAAGTTTATTCTAGCGATTTTTTTGAATTGAAGATTTCGTTTACATATCCTAGCAATGTTTTTTGTAAAATCATTTCTTTATTAATTATTAATAATTATTTTGAAATATGAAATAATTAACAGTTAATGAATTGATAAACAATAATTAAATTGTAAATAATTAATATTAAATAATCATTTGTTAATAACTTATCATACATTGTTTTTTTTTAAATAATTGACTACAAAAGTTTTAACTTTAATTTTTTCTAAAATGTTTCATAATTCCACACTAATATGTCATCATCTGAAATGACTAAAACATATTTTCTCTACTTTATTGCAGGGACGCAATACATACCATTCTCTCCGGCTATAGAATTAACAGCTAATTTTAAATCAAATCTAACGGTACAAATCTCAATCCACGTGATCTCTTTTGTGGCCTCAATCCACGTAGTCTCTTTTGATTGGCCATAGTATAAATAACTAAAACTGCAACTACAAATAAATACCAATAATCTTGATGACAACTATTTATTATAATTGCTATGTTTTCATCCCTTTCTAAAACAAGTGAGACATTATTATTTTAAAACTTAATTGATTTACATCTCTTTCAAAAAACATGTTTCATGAAATATCCGGATAAATATATTTTTGGAAAATTATATTCAAACACAGCAAATTTCTTTGCTCACACCATGATATTTTAAATAGAACTTATAGACCCAATTTTCCTTATTAAGAAAGGAATAAAAATTAAAGAATGCAAATCGTATACAACTCTTTCTTGTTTGCATTATGTTACCAGTATAATTTCTCTCCTAAAGCTGCATATATATCATTAATTAAATTGATTTTTAATATTAAATTATGTTCATTCCATTACAAGCAATAATTATATGTAGTAATTTTTAATAGCTTTCACTTTAATCAAAATTTAAATTTAAAATTAATTATTAAAATTAATGTTATTAAGCGTAATAAATTCTTCAATCCTTTGTTTAAATCAAATCATGATTTATTTTAACAATAAAGTTTAAGCAGTTCAAGTTTTTAATATACTCAAAAAATAAATTCAAATTTCTATACAAAGATAAATAAATATTTTAACTTTCGTTGGAAGATTATGAATGTAGACAATGTAGAAGTAAATTTAGAAATTTTGAAAGTATCTTTTGTTTGATTAACATATTGAGAGAAAAAGTTAGTAAAATAAGGAAAAAAATGCATCTTTTATCCTAAACGTGGATAGTTTAACAAATCACGTTTTTAATTGCCAAATTTCTTGCCTTTTTTTCTTCTGGTTTCCAATTTCTTGCCAAATTTCTTCTTAATTGCCAAATCACATTTAACAAATCAGGTGGATAGTTTAACAAATCACGTTTTCAATTGTACGGTTAATAACATTAATTTTAATAATTAATTTTGACAATAAATTTTAAGCAGTTCAAGTTCTTAATATACTCAGAAAATAAATTCAAATTTCTATACAAAGATAAATAAATATTTTAACTTTCGTTGGAAGCTTATGAATGCAGACTATGCTTTTGAAAGTATCTTTGGTTTGATTAACATATTGAGGGAAAAAGTTAGTAAAATAAGAAAAAAATGCATCTTTTATCCTGAACGTGATAAGTTTAACAAATCATGTTTTTAATTGCCAAATTTCTTACCTTTTATACTTCTGGTATCCGATTTTTTGCCAAATTTCTTCTGCCAAATTTCTTTTTAGTTTCCAAATTTCTTCCCAAATCAATTTTAACAAAGCACGTGGATAGTTTAACAAATCATGTTTTCAATTGTACGCTTAATAACATTAATTTTAATAATTAATTTTAACAACAAAGTTTAAGCAGTTCAAGTTTTTTATATACTCAAAAAATAAATTCAAATTTTTGTGCAAAGATAAATAAATATTTTAACTTTCGTTGGAAGCTTATGAATGCGGTTTATGCAGAAGAAAATTTAGAAATTTTAAAAGTATTTTGGTTTTATTAACATATCGAGAGAGAAAAGTTAGTAAAATAAGAAAAAAAAACACATCTTTTATCTTAAACGTGGATAGTTTGACAAATCACGTTTTTAATTGCTAAATTTCTTGCCTGTATTTTTCTTCTATCCAATTTCTTGCCAAATTTCTTCTTAATTGCCAAATTTCTTGCCAAATCAAGTTTAACAAATCATGTGGATAGTTTAACAAAACATGTTTTTAATTGCCAAAAAGTGAAAATATGCATCTTTCTTCCGCCAAATTTCTTGCCTCCATTTCCAAATTTCTCTACCAAATCACGTTTTTAATTTCTCGGATTGTTACCCGTACACAATTCTCTTAATGCAGTCAAGAGAAAATTTTCTGAGAGCATGGCGATCAAAGTATCTTGGAGAAGGCACCAAACAAAATATATGACAACTAAAAATCTTAATCGTAGTTCCCGTGAAGCTCGAGTTGACAAGGTATTTATTTTATCTCCTCTTTGTTTTTGCAATTTTAGTCTATTCATATGATGATTATATACTATTTTTTCTTGATTGAAATCTAAGTTCTGTGCCACATGATGGTAAACAAATAGATGAACACCTTCAAAGAAGCTACGATGAAGTCGACCTTCTTTACATGGAATAAATGGAAACATGCTGCCAAATGCTCATATAAATGTACGTAGTGTTTATTCACAAATCGAGTCCAGCATCCCTTCGATTTTACCTTCTGATGTTGCATCAACAGTAGTAGGTAGAGCTTGTATCAGCATACCGACATCTGATAAGCATGTGATCCCTAATAACTTTTCAAATTTAAAGAGAGACCCAAGAAGAGTAAGATTACTAAATTTGAGTAATTGATTTTCTTACATGTTTGACCATCATCATTTCTGTCATCGTCATTAAAAGAAAAACATCTTAGTTACACTTCAGTTTTGCATATATGATACACTTAGCTATGTTGAAATTTCTTGTTGACATCAACACCATTAAGATTTTGGACATCGGAGCAAAATTTCTAAATTTAAATATCTTAAATGCAAGTTAGTTGAATGTTTAATATAAAATAACTATTACATTGGCAGGAATGTAAAATTACATGTTTTTTTGTTTTATAGGTCTCTCTGGAAAGTAAGAAGAAAAATAGATGTCGCAGCCAAAGGAACATATATTTTAAGTAGAGACTTCGGTACAATTAGTAGAAATGTTGCAAGACTTCATGATGAACTTGAGCATAAGAAAGCGATGATAAAGTTTTGCTTGGAGAGAAAGAATGATAGGTTTCCTCTTCAAGAAGTCGCTAAAGAGTTAAGAAAAAATGGCAGTGGATTCAAATGGCAAGTGGAATAACTTGAAGAGCATGTGTGGTTCTTCTAATGTATAATGTGTCTTTTGAGTTGTTTGCATGTTGTATTTTCTTGTTGTTCTTATTTTGTTGTAGTGTTTAAAAGGATTGAGCTGGATTTGTTTTATTTTTGTATAGTATTCGTTTTGTGTTAGGTTGTCATTTGTATCCAGCTTTTTCCTCTCTTTGTACCTTTTATTATTGTAATATAAGTATCCTTTCATTCAAAATAAAAATAAAAATGTTGTTATATGCAATTGTTGAACATACATTAATCTATTTATGCTAAGTTAATTACTAGTTTATTATTCTTTCTAATTAAATAGTGTTACAACATTGAGATTTATATTTAAATTGTATTAATAATAATTATTATGAATATTAATTATTAAAATAGAAAACAAATAATGATGCCACATGGACAAATCTTGATTTGACACATGGACCAACCATAAGATGCCAAGTGACAGCAATTATGTATGCCATGTATGTGTTAATGTGGCAACCATGTCAACAGCCACGTAGGATGACATGTCATCAAACACATCAACCGATGATTCATCATTTGATTCACTATTTAGTGGGGTCCACGCATTCTTTTACCTACCAATATTAATTAATGTAGGTAAAGACTTTTCTCTACTAAGCTTTACCTACCAGTGTCTACCAATTCAATAACTAGTAGCTAAAACATATTATCCACCATTTGATTAGTTTTACCTACATTTACAATTGGTAGGTAAAGGCCCCATTTTCTTGTAGTGACCAATTGCGGCTGTGATTACTAATGGATCTTCAGTTGGGGAGTGAACGCCAACACTATCCCTATCATGAAATATGATGTCATCGGTCATTGTCTTCTGTTGTTTGGCTGGAGCAATGTCTTTAGGGTTACTGCCTTCTCCTGCCATGAGGGGTTGTTTAGCTGCGTTGACATACTGGTCCATTGCCCTAAAGCTATGCCCAGCCAGATGAAGCCCTCCTACTATGGTGTTAACGACGATGTTCTTCCCATTTTGCTGAGCAGTTAGCCGGGGAGTAGGCTGGCTCTGATTCTGGTTTTGATTTTGGTTTGGGGCAGATGCGGCTTGCCCCCTGTTTCTGGGTGTGACCCTGTACTCATCGAATTTTCCTTCCCGGAGAAGCCTCTCGACCAGGTCTCTCAGATGACGGCATTCATTTGTGGAATGACCATGGATTTGGTGAAATAGACAGAACTTTCCGGTTTCACACTCTTTGTCTGTTGACTCTCTCGGAGGAGGCCTTTTATATGGAAGGACGTTATAGGTATCCAGGAAGATATTTTACAATGTATCATTTAACGGTGTGAAACTCCCAAATGGCCTGGGTCGAGATCTTCTCTGAGAATCATTTCCTCGGTTTCTCTTCCGATTATTGCTATTATTGTTTCCCGGTTGGCGACCATTTCCTTGATTTTTATTCCCCACATTGACTTCAACCTTTCCTGAGCTATCTCATGTCTGCTTGATGGCCACATTGCTCTGGATGTCTTCCTTATCAGTAGCCTTCCTTTTTCAATTAGCATATATCTCTTCCTCTCGTAAACGGACATTTGCTTTTTCATAAAATATTTCTCTGGTCGGAGGTGGTTTGCCGGCTAAATATCTTCCAAACTCGGTATCCTTATCGACACCGTCAATTAAGGCCATTAACACAGTTTGTTCATGCGGATCTTTAACTTCTGTGACTGCTAAATTAAAACGATCCAAGTACGACCTCAAGATTTCGTCTGGTCGCTGCTTAATAAGAGACAGCTCAATCACATTCTTAGATCTCTGAGCGTGAAGGCAGATTTGGTTCACGAACTTCTCACTCAATTCCATGAAACTGGATATCGACCGGGCTGGCAAGCGGTTAAGCCACACTAATGCCATATCTTCTAGAAATATAGGGAATGCCTTACACTTTATCTCGTCTGTAGCTGCGGCGGCATTCATGGACCAGGAGTATCGCATCAGATGCTGGATTGGGTCAGATTTGCCCGCATAGCGATTCATTGTCGGCATATTAGAACATCTCGGGAATGTGACCTCCAATATATCATCGGTAAAAGGCGTATGACTACGATCTATGCCCCAATCATCATCCCTATATCCTCGGCTAGCTATTATGTTTTCCCTGATCATTGCTTCAACATCTGCCCGGGTCAAGGTGGACTCAGGATCAGCACTTCTTGCCCGATGAGCTTCTTCAGCATTTCTTTGACGTGCAGCTACAAAGTCTGGGATTCGGGCGGAGCTTCCTTGCCCCCTGTTGCCGAGGTCACCTAGGCGACGAGCGGGGGGATTAGGTCGATTCTGAGCAGGGTCAACCACATTTCCATTCCTCAGCGGTAAAGCAGGTTCATTCAAGTTACGAATGTTAGTTTCCTAGTTAAGCACTTCTTCTTCCCGAGATCGAAGTTGCTCTATGTTTTCAGCTCTTTCTAGCGGAGGCCAACGTCGGTTTCTTCGGGGCTCCTCAGACGAGGATGTGTGTTCCGGGGAAGGTAGACGGGTTGGTGAAGAAACCCTCTGCCTTATGAGGTCGTCAATTCGTCTGTCCATAGCAGTCAGATTCTGTCGCAATACTGAAATCTCTTGCCGTTGAGCAGCAAACTCGTCAAATAATCTTTCCCACATGTCAATAATGCGAGAGAGATCCCCTTCAGTAGCCGGGGCAGAAGGGTCAAATTGGTCGCCAACTTTCTCTCTTATACGCAAAGAGCTTGTGCCAAGTCGAGCAGATGTACCAGTACGGGAGGATCGAGCCATAACCTCCTTTGCAGGTCGGGTCGTAGTCTGCTTGTCTTTTTGGATCGCGGGATCCTTACCTCGATGGCTCGGAGCGCCCCCGGGATCGGATCGCGGAAGCGTTATGGGGACGGTTCGAGACGTGGTCATGGGAGCGTGTGGCAATTCCTTCAGCTGGATGGGTCGCGATCCCCTCAACGGATCGGTTCGCCCCTTCCTCTCGGCGATCCGTGACCTCCTCCTCGGGCTGCTTGTGCACACTTTCTTCAATTGCTTCATTTTCAGCTTCGTTCGCCTGCGAAGCTCGTACTTCCTTAGACTTCTTTCCAGCCATGATATCAGAATTTCACTGAAATCTTCAAAAACTGAAACAGTGGAGTTTTGGACTGTTTTCTTCGGACTTGAGTATCCAAACAACGGAACAACAATCCGATGTGCTAAAAATTCGCTCTTAGTGAAAGCACCAGAATGTTAGATCCAAAATTGGGTCTAACACCCAAGCTGTTCTGATCTACGAAGAATTATGACTACAATATGAAGAAAAAGCAGGAAAACACGCGAAATTTATAGTGGTTCGGCGTTAACGAGCCTACGTCCACTTTATATGTAGTTGATTATATGCTGAATGCAAGTACAATCAATGGTTTCACTCAATCTCACTCTAACAATTATGATTCTCTCAATGATTTCAGGGTAACTCTAAGTAAAAATAATGAAAATATGATAATGGTGGAGTCAGATCTCTCAATTGCCAAAAGGGTCCCCAAAAATGCCAAGTTCTGGGCTATTTATAGTTGACTTCTTCAGGCGGATCGCGATCATATGTGGCACACATCCCGAGGACCTCATACTGGTTCGCATCTTGATGGAGAATTGGTCAATATGACAGTTGGGGACAGGTGTCGCGAGATCCTGTATTCTCGGATCGTGAATGACTTAGTCAGGGGCTTCGCTTTGCCTTCTGGGATTGGATCGCATCGCAAGGAAGAGGGTCGGATCGCTCTAGGGCGCAGCGAACCGAGGAGCGTGTCGCGATCCACGGAGGATGTCTGACCACGATCGGACTTTTGTGAACTAGGGGAGTATAACATCATATTTTCTTCTTATGTGTAAACCTGGATGGCTTGGTCACAAAGCTAGCCAACATTTTGCCCCCTCAGGTAATGAATTTGCTTATCTTCGCCCTTCATTCGATAAAAGGAAATCCATTCAAGGAACCATATTCACTTATTCAAATGTTTAATTACATGTCACCCTTTAATGGTAAC
The DNA here is from genome assembly GCA_030737875.1 of Allium sativum. NCBI lineage: Eukaryota > Viridiplantae > Streptophyta > Magnoliopsida > Asparagales > Amaryllidaceae > Allium > Allium sativum. The sequence goes on from CM060909.1 coordinate 361,977,903, forward strand.
TGGCTTACAATACAAGTAGAAAATATAAAAGAATTTCAAATTCATTGTCCACGCACTTAGCTGTAGTAGTGAATTAAGCTCAATGAAAATTTATAAGCTATTTATGAGAAGGAACGAAAATACGGGAATTTAAAAAAGGAACTACAATATTAAAACGCACTTTCACAATATATACAACATTTTCTTATGTCGTATGAAATGCAATCCCATGCAAAATTAATTCCTATAATGCAGATAACTTTTGGCTAATGCAATTTTATAAGACAACAAATATAATAATAATAATTATTATTATTATTTTCTTATTATCGTGAAATGTGCAAACTATTTTAATAATTACTTTTTGTCCAATAATTGGATTTTGGTGTAGCAAGTATTTCCAAATTAATTCCTATAAGCAAACCCATACAAGAATTTTTTTTGATGGACTTTAAGAAGGAAACAATTTGTTTTTGTTGTTATTTTTTTGAATTCACATATTGCTTATATATCCTTTTTATTCAGGGAAACAAATCATGGGTATGTATGTGGAAGCACAGCTAAACTTTTACCCATTAGCACGAACTGAACTAAAATATCATCGATGTTTGAGTGGGTATGAAGTATTCCCATAACTATATTGCACCATATTTGTGACACCGCTCATAATGTCTTTCATCCATTTTTCCTTATGAATATCAGAATATGGTTTCTCCTCTACAATTATTTTTAAATATGGACTTTCATATAATAGTATAATAACTTCTGTTATTTGCATAAAAATACATGCATAAAGCAGTAACGAGATAGCTGCCATGAGGTATCTCTTGAGGTATATGGTTGTTTTATTTAAAATTTGATCTTTTTTGAATCCATGCTCTCGCTACTTTTTTTAAATATACTTGGAAAATGATTCCTTAAGAAAAATGCAATGTTTTTTGTTCCTAGATTGATATAAATTTTAGCAGTTAACTGCACATTTGTATTATTTTACATTAAATGATGGGTAGTAGGAGTAATAGACTTTTTTTTTCTGGAATGGATATAAAAGAGAGAAGGATACTACTTACGTGTAACGGTGTGTTGTTTCGTCCTACGTTAATGTTCTTACCTACTCCAACATAATACAAGAATATTCCATGTATGGATTTCATAAATATTTGTAGTTAAATTCCATGCCATTTGAGACAGCTTGCCTTCATTAAAATGGATATGACATTTATTTAGTCCCTCATCTATGCATTTTTATGTTCTATTTTGATGTTTTTATTAGGAAATATATGCAAGTATATTTTTTTTGCCTTTTTATTATTTTACAATTTTCCAGTGCTACATGGTTATTTATCATTTCTGCGATGTTTTCCTCATTTAGTCTGAGATTATTTATTTAACTGCAATTATCTTTTTTACGAGCATTACGTCACACACTCCATGTGCAGTTTCATCCATTTACGTAGCCACCAGTTAATTTGTTAATATTGAGCATAATTTCCCTAGCTTTCCAGTGCCTTTCCATTCTTTCCTATTGCGGACATTTTATGCTGCCATGCGTATTAAGAAATTGAATTGCCTTAGCCTTCCTGCATATGTTCTAGCTTTGTTTCCTTATTTTCAACAGTCGGGCTAGATCAGCTTTTTATACCCTATTCCACTACTATTTTTATTTTGTAACTATAACCATGAACGAATAATCTAAGTAATACAATCTAGATCCTAATAATAATGTGAGGAAGAATAATACTTTCCTATTCTTTTATCAACCTATTTTCTCACTGCATGTTAGAACCTTATATATGGCTAAAAAATTCATGATTTAAGTTTTCTGTGCCTTCGACTGAATTTCGCTATTTCACCATGTATGTTATTTCTTCCTTTTTCAGTCCTGGAAGCTCACATATTTCACTATTCACCCCCTCTGTCATCTCAAAACCATGATGCCTAATCTATGGTAGAGTTGATTAAGCTAATAATTAAAACATTACAAGAATAGAGGGTAGAATCACTGATTCATGTATCATCGGCAAATAATATTGTACTGATTTCACAACAAGGTCTTGATTACACTAGTTTTCCTTCTTTTTTGAATTTTAATCTACGTTTTTTGCTGGAGAAACCATATTTGCCTTTTAGAACTTCTAAAATGGGACTTTGTTTATATACTAATTTATGTAGAACATTTTCTCTTTTGTCAATAAATATTGAATTTTAGGTTTATTATAACACATGATCTCATCTAAAGTTCAGACAACCGAATATATTTGCAAAATATGCGTCGTTAGCATGTCTAAGTAGTTTATTTTAGTTGTATATTTTTTAAATATTGAAACTAATTTCTTTATTCTATGAACAGTTTCTTCAGTCTGTACTTAAAAATAATTCCTGGTCATAATTTAAATTCTAGGCTGTTTGAGGTTAATTAATATAGCAGTTTGTTTAAACTGAAAATTATCATGTGTGTTTCTAACCAAAAATATACCATGGTTATTTGAGAAAAGCTATATACCTACCAATTTTAATAAGTTTATTAATCAAATTTTAATTTCCACTAAGAATTCAAATTAACTACTTCTATCTCATTTTAAAGAAAACAAAATTATTTTACAAATTACTTTGAGTTCTATGTTAGAATATTTTAGCTAGAGATGCTATTTGAAACTGATATTCACTTAAACCAACACAATAACATGTGCAATGGATACATATAAATTAATTCCTATTTTTTAAGATGCCATTTCAAAAGCATAATTTCTTTAAGTGTTTATGCTGCTTGTGTTGAGCACTAGCTTTTTCCTTTAATTATTTTTGGAGAAGTTGCTACCAATTATCTTCCACCACTTCACTTCATTTCATCATGTAATAACGTTGTATATTATTTTGTTATGTTTAAAATTTTCACAATGTTAGTTGCTAAAAATTTATGCCTTTATTCTTCCTATATTAGTTTATGGGTTTTACTTAATATTTGATAAAGTTCTTTATCTAATTATGCATCATACATTTGCAGTTATGATGATCGAGTCCGACTACATGGTGAATCGAAAGTTGCATCTTATATACAAGTATGGAGGTGGTAGCAAATGAATCTATCACTGTAAAATCAGTGGTATGCTTTTAATTAGGGGCTTGCATGGGTTGCATCTCTTACATGCATAATTGGATTAACAACTGATGTTGTAGTGTTATGATTTTTGTTCTGGTTTGCCTGCGCTTAGAACGCCATGTATATTTTTTGTAGAAACCAAACATATTTCTGCACATTAGATCCGATGAAAGTTACATAATTTGTGTTGCTTTGATGAAAGACACTTAACAATTTTTTAGTCTACCTTTTCTAAAATCTGATGAAATGGAATACATTATTTTTAATGCAAAAGTGAAATGATGGGTTTGTAAGATATCATATCTTTGCTTACAGGTGAGTTTATATATCATATTGTTATTTATTATCTAGAAAACATATATTATGCTAGAGGTCAGTTTGTTTTAAATATCAAAGTTTGGTCCTTAAAAAGAAAGAAGACATGTCTTTCTATAATGTTTCCATGATCCAATGAGTAACACCTTTGTCGGATTTTTTTAAGAACATTCTGTAGTTCATTTTTCATCAAGATAATATATTATATAGTGGTATGCATTGTTAATGTTTTATTATCTAAATGTTTCCATTCTTCGGTTATATATTTTCCTTTTTCGTATCTACTCCAGAATATTCATAAATTGGCAACCGAGATTTGTTTTTGATCAAATCTGGTTGATAATAATGAGGAGTAAAGCAAAATGATGATTGATCTAATTAATCTCGAGGATAGACAGAGTAAAGATAGTAGAAATATGCCATTAGTTATTCAAATAGTTAATCTTAAAAATTAGTACTGACACTATTTGAAATGTTCTTTACATAACTCATAACAGGTCTGTACAAAAGGTGAAATCATTTTCCCTAATGGATAAAAAATATATTAACAGCATTATACAATAAATTAATATAATTCATCCATTAAACAGATAAATAGGTTAACCCCATTTGCATAGCACAGGTTCACATATGAGGTATAATAAGTATCATTACCAGTCTGCAGATTTTGAGCTGACTTGAACTGAATAAGGTAAACGATAGGTTTTGTTTATGGCCCAACAAGATTTGAATTGAAAAGCATTATTTGTTACAACTTGCGTGTTAGCCATGTATCTTCTACACGAGATTAGTTATTGTTTTGTTTTAACGATATCATCAATCCATTGCCCTTTATTCTATTATGCCATCCATAAAAAACATTTGTAAACCCATACTTCCTAATGCTATATTGTTGTTATTTGTTGTAATGTGTCCCCTGCCAACACTTTTCCCATAAATGCATACATTTCAGATCAAATTTACTTATGCCTTTGTACTAATTAACATCAAGTACTATATCATTGTTGTTTGTTTATTTTTGATATTATAATAATGAAGTTTATATATATATATATATATATATATATATATATATATATATAGTGATATATACCAAATGTTTTTTCCAGCATTATAACAGAGTCTGCATTATACCATACCAAAAATCTACCTATGAACTAATCTTTTATCTAATGTCTTTACTCCTATTTTCTACAAAAGCATGCTTTTTAACTCAGTGCATCTGCTTTTTTTTTTTTCATTTCTCTATACCGATGATGATAAATAATAACCTACCAAAAAATATGTTTGACAACACTGCATAATCCCATTACTAGATTTATTTTATAACCATTATGTTCTCTTAATTATATCTACTTATATTCTAAGATGTAATCATGTTTCACATCACCTCATATCGGTGGAGTATTCACACTATTTCGTTAATATCTTATTTCTCTAGCACCAACTATAATAATATTTCCATGTCCGTGTGCGAAGCACGGGTTCGCACTTGTTATTTCAGTATTTGGCTCAAAATCCGCTTGATACGCTGCTTCGTCTGGAATATTATTTCCATCAAATGTAAATCCTGCCATTGTTTTAAAAACAGCCCACCAATCTGCTTTATCTTTTTTAAGGATGGATACGGAGCAAACTAGACTTGTAATGCTTGCTTAGCTAACACAAAAGGATCATACTTATAGTAGTGCGACATATGCCTTATTTCGATTAGTTTATAACTTTGTGCACATTGATTCCAAAACCAGGAACATTGCTAAGCCAATTGCATTTGAACAGATAAATTTTCTCTACGGGTTGAAGATAATATGTCAACTCTACATCTTGCGTTAAGGCACCGGAAAAATCTTTTATATGCTCCTCTGGGTTATCACTACCTTTGACAAATACACCCCTGTTATACGTTAATTTTTCAGCTCCATAATCATTAATGTTGAATTTAAATCCATTGACAAAGTATATTGGATAAGTTTTGACATTTCTTTTTGGTCTGATAGCAAGATGTTGTAGTCCTTGATTAACAACACAGTTTTTTGGATCATGAACATAGTTTGAAAACCATCGAGTGAATTCTGTACCGAGATCACCAGATGGATGTTGTGATTCGTAGATACTGCATATATGTGTTATGTCCATTTTTTTTTAATAGAGACAAATAAATATATATGTATATATAATTGAATTATACATGAATTTAGTATTACCTGACAAATGGTGCAACTTCCGCACAATTTAACAGAACATATGCGTGTGCCACATTGTAGTCTTTATTGTTTAACTATATTTCCACATATTTTCCTACAGATCTTCCGTGTTGTCTAAAAATAGATAACATTGTTTGAGAAGACTCCTGCTCAACGCCTTGTTCATTACGGGGAACAGTTACAAAAGACAAATTCACATCTTCACTAAAGTAATGATAGAAATAAACGAGGCTTCTTCTTCAAGGTACGATTTGCAAATCAAACCTTCTACTCGAGCTTTTTGCCTAATTTTTTTCTTTAAATGATTCAAGTATCTATAATAAGATTAATTTAATTTATATGTTGGTACAATAATCTAAGTTGTAATCTATCACGATTATTGAAATTATATACAAAATTACCTCTCAAACGGATACATCCATCCTTACTGGACTGCACATCGAAGAAGTGCTTCGGACGGAAGATGAATAGGTAAATGCTCTATTACATTAAAAAAACCACATGGAAATATTTTCTCGAGTTTGCAGATCAGTACAGGGATTTCTAGTTCAAGCTTACGTAGACGGTCTACCTTTAACGTCGTTAAACAAAGTTGTTTATAAAACAAACTTAATTCTGCTATAACACTCAAGATTTTTGTAGGCAACAGTTCCTTGAAAACTATAGGTAAAAAGTATGCCATCATGATATGGTAATCATGGCTTTTCATTCCACTCAATTTACTGTTTTTAAAGTCCATACATCTACGGAGGTTTGAAGAAATCCCATCAGGACATCGTAATCCTTCCACCCACTTTAGCATGAGTTTTACTTGCCTGTTGTCTAGCTCATAGCATGCTTTAGGTTATTTATTTTCGTCATACAAGTGCAATTCCGACCGTTTACAAAAGTGTAATATATCGCATCTCGAATTCACATCGTCTTTGGCTTTACCCTTCACATTCAAAACTGTATTAAAAACGTTATCAATTTTTTTTTCATTATGCATCTCATCAATATTATGCCGAAGTTTTAGATTTTTCCAGTAAGGTAACTCCCAAAATATACTTTGTTTGCACCAATTATGAATGTCCGATTTATCTGCAATTTCAACCTGCTCTCCAGTTTCATGTATCTTTGGGTACTCATTTACAACTTCATATATCTCTTCACTTGTCCAAACTTTAGGCGGTAGCATAGTCTCTACTCTGTTAGCTTTAAGGTTCTTTTTATCCATTCTAAATTTATGATCAATATGGAGAAAACAACGATGACAGTCAAACCAAGAATTTTTTTTCCATACTTTAATGAAAATGCTCGTGTCTCCTCCATACAATGAGGACAAGCTAGTCGTCCAGCAGTGCTCCAACCTGAAGGCATGCCATACGCGGGAAAATCACTAATAGTCCATAATACAGAAGCAAACATACGAAAATTTCTTTTTCTTGAAATGTCGTATGTTTCAACTCCTTCATGCCATAGTGTTTTCAACTCTTCAATCAATGGTTGTAGATAAACATCAATCCCTTGTGTCGGATCATCGGGACCGGGGACGACAACCGCTAGAAACATATGCGGATTTTTTCATAAACATCCAACGGGGTAAGTTATAAGAAGTAACAATAATAGGCCATGATGAATATTTACTACTAAACTGAGAAAATCGCGAAAATCCATCCATGCATAGACCAAGCCTGACTTTACGGCTCTCTGCAGCAAATTCAGGATAAGTCCTATCAGAGTGTTTCCATGCTTCATCATCGGACGAATGTATCATAGTTCCTTCTTCTGATGTTCTCACGCTATGCCATCGCATATGACACGCTGTAGCAGAAGATGCATATAGCCGTTGAAGTCTGATAGTTATGGGTAGATAATGCATTCTTTTATATGGAACTTCTTTTCCTTTCTTTTTCCTTGGTTTATATCTATCTTCATTGCAAAATTTGCTTTTTCTATGGTTAGCATCTTCTTTCCAATACAACATGCAACCTTTAACACATGTATCTATCTTATGATATGGTAGTCCAAAAGCAGACATACGTTTTTTCACTTTATAATGACTATCACACATCAAATTAGTGGGCGACATATGTCGTTTTGCATTGTACAACTGCTGTAAATGCAGCTTCTGTAAGATTGAATTTTGATTTCATAGTGATGAATTCGGCGGTTACATACAATTCGGTTTCGCTTGTACACTCTTCCCACAATGACCTCTTAGAAGAATTCAATAAATCATTAAAAAAAATCGATTTCGCCGTTGGTTCTTCAACATTTCTAGTCCCATCGTCGCCTTGCTCAATGTTAGGAAACATTGATCGTGCTGCATCTTGCACCATATTTTCTATCGAATTCGGCATTGTATTATCGTTCATCATTGTACTATCGTCCTCTACCACTGCATGGTTAGATTTAGGTTGAACAAGTTCTCCATGACGATCCCATAAGTGATAATTCGACATAAAACCAAATTTATACAGATGTACTTCTACTACATCTGGCTTCCAATGCTTTAGATGTCTGCACTTACTACATAGACAACGAATGTCTACGTTACTCCGATTATTAAATTTAGCGAATCTGATAAATTCTTGGACTCCATTACAAAAATGTTCCTTTATCGACCATTTCTTACCGGTTTAGGGTTGATACATCCAACTGCGATCATGAAAATAATCGAACATTTTCCTGATCTGCAATAAATATGTTAGAAAGTTCAATCGAAGGTAACACTTTATATTATTTTAAATCTTGTAAAATTTCATTCATAACTACTGCATGTTTTGGTTTTTTTTGTTTATTTCTTTTGTACTTTGACGGTCGGTCTACCTACTTCCCATTACAGATATAATAACATAAACATATTTTATAAATCATCTTAGGTTAAACGGTTCAACAAAATTTCGGCAGCACTTCCCTTTGGTCCCTGTATCGTACACAAATGCGTGTACACAAGGAACAAAAAGGAAGTGCCATCGAAACTTTGTTAACCGTTTAAACTGAAATGATTTATAAAATATGCTTACGTTATTATATTTATAACTTGTCCAATACTAGGACAAATCCAACGAATATTGTATCAGATGAATATAGATTTCCATTTTGTGTAAAAACGAATATCCATATAACGATCATATACAGCACTTGTCGGACAGGGCCAAATTTATCTAAGGGGTTCACATAAATAGTCAAAAAAACATTCAACCTAAGTTTAAACCAAAAAAACAATTCAAATGAAAAAGCGCGCCTTTTGCGCTTGGGCATTTTTTCGCTTTTTTTTTGTGCTTCACTAATAGGTGCACCTTAAACTTCAAAAAAGCCCCTTAGCTGCGCCTTTTTCCGCCTACGCTCGCGCGTTAACTACATAGCATTTATGTAACATTTTTCAGTACGTTTAATTTGTAAAATAACATGACAATGAAAAAATGAAGTATAAATTAGTTTTAGTTACTTTTAGTTAATTTTAGTTTAAATTATAAATTATGAAGTTAAATTTAGTTAATTAGTTTCAATTTTTGAAAGATAAACTAAGCTTGCAAGTTAATTAGGTATTTTAATATCAGATTTAAGGCGTTAAGTCACAAATATGATTTTTGTTACATATAACAAGATTCTCAGTGATCAAAATCTAACTTAATAACCATTTCGAAATAACATTTTGAATTCACATTTTTTTATTAAATATTATAGCAGCGAAACATTTTTTGTATATTGCAAATGCATTCTTTAAATTTGTATAGACCGAAATTTTTGCATCCAAGGGTGACATAATTAACAGTGCATGCAGACCAGGGATATAATAACACCGTTTTGATAATTATAATCAATTTACTACCGGTAAGCAATCATGTTTATTTCATTTTTTTCTCAAATCATCCTACAACACAATCAACGTAAGCCCAATTGCATACGTGATAATCATTGTTTTCATGCTCCTAAGTCAATTACATATGTGATGGTCATTGTTTTCAACCTCCTAATCAATTACATTAATTCTCAAATTAGTCTAAAACACAATCAACATCATATTCATCTCATAAGGCATCCAATTTCATATCCATAAACAATCGATTTAAAAACTCATATAAACATGCATATTAACCCTAGTTAAACATAAAATAGGGTTAGAGGACATACCTGAAGAAATTAGGAAGCTTAGAAGCGAGGTTTGAAGGGCGAATCGGAACAGCGCCGGGGGGGAAGGGAGCGACGGGGGTGCCTTTTTTTTATTTGCTGAGTTGAATTTTGGAAGAAGGGTCGCGACTTCTGTTTTGTTATCAGGAAATTATGCGACGACTAGCGACGACCACTTTTTTAGCCGTCGCTAGCCGTCACCCATACTCGTCGCTAATTGAGGCGTTTCTTGTAGTGCAGGCATGACATTCAAATTGTCCGAAATTATATAGGAATTTCTTCCTTTCATAGAAACCCCTTCTCCTTTAGATCCTTTCCAGTCTCTATTAAAAAAATTCACAAGATAAATTCATGAATTCTCCACTATCACATTTTGCGCTCGGAGATGAACTAGAAAGAAGATAACGTTTGGTAGCACACCTCGTTATTACATTTGTAAAATTTCTTTGGAGTAGCTGGTTCAACTCTCAGGACCAAATCTCTGTAATGAGACCTACTAGAATATAAAGGATTGAGTAACATAAATTTGCATGCTTTTGTATTAAAGTATTCATCGTCTAGATTTTTCACGCTTTCATAGAGCATGTCCACCGAACCAATATATGACTTACCGCCCAAGAGATGGAAAATATTTCCAATGGGGATAGTTAGAAAACTAAAAAAAATATTGCAAATACCACTTTTTTAATTTTCTTCTCAAACATCAGTTTGTGCTGCAGTTTGGGTTGCTGCTTCTTAGAGAAAAAACATTGTTTTGTTCCAGATTTTGCCTGAACGAAGAATAAACTTCAATTATATTCATCTTGGAAGCAAGCTCAGCCAAATGGAAATTTCTCAAGAGAAAAGAATCAACTTCGGTGTTTTGTTCTTTAATCCACACAGAGGAATGTATGTGTAACGACCCGCATTCTACGCCTCGAAGGATCATAGAATATTTATTTCTTTCACATACAAAGTCGTATGGTCATGTAACTTTGGGAGACAACTATTGGGGTCATTTCCTATGTTCATGATTTTGCCGATTTTTAAATGACCATTTTGCCCCTAGCTGATCTTGTTTTGGCCATAACTTTTGATTGGTAAGGAGTTTTGACCTGGAAACACTTCCATCAGATCCGGATGATGGTTTACCTTTCCGTAGAGTGGTTATATGTGAAAAACGGACTTACCGTTTGGGAGATATGGCTAAAATAAGGTTTAGAAGGTGAAAAACTGTTTAACTGGGCCAAATGAGGAGATTAGTGAATGGGCCCATAACCTATTTCGGGATTAGGGTTATGGGGAGGCTGAAATGAGTTAGGTTTTCATTCTATTTCAGTTTTCTAGCCGCCATTTACCTCTTAGAAACCCTAGCAATGGCCTCCACTTTCTAGAATCATTTCTAATCACCGTTTAATCAAGGATTAGCCTAATCTACACCAAATTGAGGAGAAATAGCACCAAAGCAAGGTTGGAACTGCTGTTAGACATTAGTATTCTCCCAAATCAGAGGAGTTTCAGTTTTGAAAGTTTTAATTGTGGTAAAGGTGAGTGATTAGCCTTGTTTTTACACTAATTAAGATTAATTAAGAGTAATTTGTGATAATTAGTGAATTTATACATGATTAAATTCTAGAAAAATATTTATTAATTTCAAAATATTGTTTAGGCCTCTGTTAGAAATTTGGGTTAATTTGGTTAAGCTTTGCTAACCCTATCATTAGTTATACTTAGACATGATTGAAGGGAAAACATGGGTTATTGGGTATGTTTGATCTATATTATCATGATTGTTTGTTGTTTTGGTGTTTGTGGATGACTATACATGTTGCTATGACTATTTGGAATGATTTTTGATTGCATAGGAAAGTTAGATTGGTCAAAAACGCCGTCGTATGGCGTAAATAGCTTGCTGGAAAAGGTGCAGGAATTGGTCATGGACCCGTTCGTGAAGCACCATAGCGACTCGACCCCGTTCGTGAAGCACCAAGGTGAGCCGACCCCGTTCGTGAACACATATGGAGAACCGATCTCCGATAGTGAAGGACCATCACGAGTCGTACCACCCCTTCACGAGCCAATGGCGACGAACAAAGACCACGATCCATGCTTGGAGAAGGACCACGATCCGTGCTTCGAGGAGGACCACGATCCATGCTTGGAGAAGGACCACGATCCGTGTTTGGAGGAGGACCACGATCCATGCTTGGAGGAGGACCATGACCCAGATGCTCATCACGAGCCGCCCACGAGTCGCGAACCGTAGCGCCTTGAATGAAGGAGTCACGAAGCGAGCATATCTGAGCTGAAGTATGGACACGAATGGGAACTGAGGTGCGAACGGGATAATGACCAAACCCGAGATGGAACGGTGGTTCAAAATAGAAGTCAAAACTTAGGATCCAGACGGGAACCAATGAGTTGTCTTCATGATTGGGCTTTGATGCAGGACGTGTGCAAAGGGGTTATCGATATCGATAACTTTAGCTCACCACTTAGAGACGGGTTACTGGCTATGGATCAGTGCAATGGGGTCATAGTGACCCCATGGAGCAAAGTGATCGTAGCAAAGAATTGGTTGATCAAAGTGGTAGAAATCGTATGCTTTACGCACTGAGTGAGAGATGTGAGGATGCTTACTATGTTTGATGTTTTCTACCACCTTGACCACACCCCCATTCACACTTTATGTTAGTGTTACCTTAGAGTACTGTGCATCTTGTTGTGCTAACTCTTTACTTGCAGGTCCAGGTTCAGGTATGATTGGATTATACCTGTTACTGTTCTGTTTTGTTGCTTATCGCTCATACCAGACTTTTGTCTGACCCAGAGTTTTATGTCTCTTCTTATTACTCTGGGTGCTCTTAAACATGTTAGCTGGTTGTGCACGAGTAGCTGTCCGGAGACGAGCATGAGGCTTACACGTACTATTCTCTATATATTCTCCCTGTGTCGCTGCTGGTCACTACTTTGGGCATTAGTAGTGTACCTTTCTTATTTTTCTTTAGAGACAGTTTTTTTAAAAGTTGTAATAATGATGATGTGGAACATAAGCCATATTTTGGATTTTCTGCTGCTATGATGATTTAGTTTTCAGCTTATGCACTATCTCACCTGTTTTATGTCAAAGTTATGTTATTATTTTATTTTGTCCCATGCGCTGTGAGACATTCTACAGGTTCCTTGTTAGTTAAAATTCCTTTCTTTTCCTTTCTTTGGCGATCGTCCTGTGCTAGTCGGGCATTGGCACAACGCATTTCAGGGAAATGTCGGCTGGTGCGGGGCGGGCCATCACATTTGGTATTAGAGCTCTAGGTTGCGTAGTTAACCTTGAGAAAGAAACCAGGGAGAGATAGTACATTTATATGAGAGTGCCTATTTGTGATATTTTGGTTTTCAAAAGCTATATATATATATACAGTATTAGTATACTTAAGGACGAAGTCGCACTGCACTGGCACCACTGAAGAGTTAGTTAATCGTTTTCTCCTTACAGATTGAACGATGAGCTGATATACTAGGGGTAATGGTAGAGGAGCTAATAATAGGAATGCTCCTGATATGAGGATGATGTTTACTACCTTCGTACGAGAGATTCTTAGGGATGCTCGGGGAGCAGTTCCTAATGCTTCTAACGGTGGTGGTGCAGTAAGGCAGGCGCCTAGGGCTGATTTCGCCAAGCTTAACAAGGATTATACTAGTCTTGGCGAGAAGCCATTCCACGGAACGGAGTCGACTACGGATGTTCAAGATTTTGGATAGTTGTGAGCGCATCTTCGAGGATTTGGGAATCGTTGATGCCATGAAGAGAAAGCTAGCATCGCGTCAGCTTCAAGGACGAGCTATGAATTGGTGGAATGCTATTAAAGCAGTTACTCCTGAAGATCAAGTTACTTGGAATTAGTTTTTGACTCATTTCAGTGAAAAGTTCATTCCAGCTGCTCATAAATCTGAACTGTTTAGGAAAATTTTGGAGTTTAAGCAGAATGGTAGGGTAGTCTCGGAATACATTGCTGAGTTCGATACTTTATCGAAGTATGGATTATCTCTTATCGACACTGCCGAGAAGAAGAACGAGAAGTTCATAACCGGCTTAGATGAGTACTTAGGGGAAAGGCTGATAAACCACATCGACGAGACATTCGAGTCTATAGCGGGGAAAGCATTGAGATCGGAGAGTCTTTACCCTAAGTCAAAGGCCGATGTTGCTATTGCATCTGTAGAGGAACCAAAGCCGCAAGCAAGCTGTGGAGGTAAGAAGGAGTCTCAGAATAAGTGAAAACAAGATCAGACCACGGTTGGTCAGAAAAAGAAGGATAAGAAAGATAAAGAGTGCTTTAGTTGTGGCAAGAAGGGCCACTATGCTATAGATTGTCAGGAAAAGCCTGGGGAAGGAAAGTGCTTCAATTGTGGCCAAGTGGGACATCACAAGGATAATTGCCCGCAACCCCCTAAAGAGAAGAAGATTGTGAAAGCATATGCTATCAACGCTATTCCTTCTTCGTCGAATGCCCCAACTGCGGTGGAGAAGGGAAAGGGCATCATTATTCGAGGTATGCTTTCTATTTATGATGTTTCCGTTCTAGTTTTGTGATAGTGAGGCATCCGATTCCTTCATATCTAGTGACCTAGTAGATTAGTTGGGATTGGAACCTGAGATAGTCAATAGACAATTAGTTGTGACGAACCCGATAGGTGGTTCGACTAGTCTTTGCATGATTTGTTGTAATGTGGTCTTATCAAGTTATGGATTTATGTTTGCTTGCGATTGCTTAGTTGTTTTGCTAGTGTCATCTCACGTAGATTGTCTGAATTCGAAGGAGATGTTCCTTGAGTGCTTGTTTGATATTGGTTTAGCCTTTGGGGCTTGTGTTTAGGGAATGTCGAGTTCGACTAGGATGGTTTGCGTGAGATATAAGTAGTTGTTGTGATTTCCATTGAATGATATCTTGGCTTACTCGAGGAGTGATGTACAACCGTGACATGATAAGACTGTTCAATGGTATGGGCTGATGCGAGTTAGACTCGATAGGGTTATGAGATGACTCGAGTGGGACTCGAGAAAGATTCAAAGTAATGGATTGTTTAGGACCCTATATTGATGTTCTTTTTGAAGGAATAGGATGTGTTTGTTGATCATTGAAGATGCAACGAAGGATTAGGACGACTCAAGTTGGACTTGAACTCATAAAAGAAAATAGATGTTCGTTGATCATGGAGATGCAACGAATAGTGAGACGACTCATGCTGGATTAGAGTTTGTCGGTAATGGACACTCAAAACTGGGTCTGAGTTTATGGGTAATAGATTGACTCGAGTTGGACTCGAGAAGGCTGTAGGGAAATGGATTGGCTCGAGTTGGACTCGAGAGGGCAGCAAGATAAAGGATAGATTTGGGTGGGACTCGTGTGTTTTAGGCGGACTAGTAGCAGGGGTATCTTGGGACGCCCGTTATCTTGGATCCATTGGACGTGATCTAGTTATCCTTGGAGGATAAACGTACATTGGACGTACGGTAGTCCGTATTGAGGCAGGACTTCCATTAGCCTTGCGATTGGTTGGACCAGTCAAGTAGGCATCGACGTATGTATGGAGGCGGGGCTTCCGTTAGCCTTGGGATTGGTTGGTCCAGTCAAGTAGGTATCGACGTGTGTATGGCTTTAGCAATGATATATATGACATGTTTAATGGATGCTTTGGTTGCTATGTTTGTTCCTGTTTTATTCTCTTGAGTAGACTATCACCTGTAGTATACTGGAAATAGAGAATGAAGAGATGACGATATACACAGATGCATGTGGTACCAGATTAGGTGTTGTACTGATGCATTGAGTAGGAGACATGCCAGTTTAGGTGATATGTTTCTTGAATGAAAGTAACTGGAGTATATCATGGGATATGATCTCAGACGTAAGTATGGATTGGATCCAGAAATGTTAGCAAGTTAGACGATCAGACTGACTTTGATTGACTGGATTGGTTCCAGTTAGAGGGACGATCCTAATCTACTGGAAATCACTACACCAAAACAACCAATTTGACACACCCGGATTCTGAGATTTGATATGGTTTTAAGCCGTATCAAATTTGATTGGGCTTATAACCGTATCAAAATTCAGTTGCTACCCCTCAACCGATCCACACCTTCCTTATCCCTTAAGATCCAACCATAGATCGCAAGAGGTTTGGATCGGTTCATATAATATGGTCTTTAGCCGTATCAAAACGCAGCAATAATTTTCCTTCTTAATTTTTTTTCGTCCCTCCCCTCCTTGCTTCTTTCATTTTAGCCGATTTCCCAATCTCAGTAAATCCGATTTCCAAATCTCAGTCAATGACAAATCTTAAATTAGACTCAGATTTCAGATGGCTTTTCCCCTGATTATCAGTCATCTCAGCAACATGCAAGCCGATTAGGGTTCTCAGCTCAAAATTACGGAAATCTTTTGGCAGCTCCTTAAGATCTGAATTCATCGCTACATGCTAAGGGAAGGACATATCGAAACCAAGGTAATTCATCAAGCCCAGATCTTAATTCAATGTCTGATTTTCCAGATCTGGTGTCGAAAGATAAGGCATTTACCAATTCTATGGAACCCTAATTATTACTGTTGTTGCAGTCTAAATTTGAATTGGAGTTGGCTGCGAGGACTATATATTGTACTAACATTGATAAGAAGGTAGCCACTGGATGATTCAATTGAAACATCATAGTTTGATGCTAACACATTTTATTATATAGGTTACAGATTCTAATGTGAAAGCCTTTTTTCAACAAAACTGTGACCAGGTTGGTAAATTAATCATAAACCAGCGTTAATAGTAGTTTCTGAAAATTTTGTTAACTTATCATATTCTTTTTGCAATTTTTTTCTTTAGGTTTCTCGCTTGAGGCTTCTTGGGGATAATGTGCACTCAACTCGCATAGCTTTTGTTGAGTTTGTTGTGTTAACCATACCTTAAACTTTTGCCATTTATAGTTTTCCTTTTATTGCGCTTTAAACATTTTTTGCTTCATACATGTCATTATAATGCATGCTGCAATAACAATATTTAATATTAGAATTTGATATACATTTTTTTCAAGTCAAACTGAATGAAACATACTTTTTGATGGCCGATTCTTTTGAGGTTTGAAGCCCAATATAATTTTTGGGTAGAGAATACTTGTGAATTTTTTGACATTCCTTTAGCATGCCTTCTCTGAAAATTTTAACGTACGCTTTGTGTCATTTACTCAGTATTTGTAATGGTAAATAATTGCATTGTCATAAACTTAACATAACTGGGTAATGCTGGAGCTTTTACTGTATTGCCGTTACATGGCATTCGGTGCCCGATCTTTCATTGACGACGCTGATTAGATTTTTTAAAATGGGAAAATTTACTTTACGTCTACATCCCAAGATACAACTTGATTCTGTCAACAATTTGGAATTTATCACTAAATTTCTGTTTATGTCTTATTATTATATCTTTATTTTTACTGCATTCTGAGCCTTTTAGTTTAATATATGTCTAATGCGCACGAATGTTTGCAACTTCTGTTATTATATGGGTGTGGGTTTATACAAAAAATATACCAAATAAAGCACATTTTTTGATGACCAGTTTTTTCTAAACTTCAAGCCACGTATAAATTTTAGGTTCCATATGTTTGTGAATTTTCCAGGCATTCATTGCTTTGTTGGGAATGTCTCTACTGAGAAACATTTGTGTGAGCTTTTTGTCGGTTCTTTAGGGAAGAACTTAGCGCTAACTTGGTCGATGTAACTTAAGTTGTACTGTGTATCCTATATAATCAATATGGAACCTAAACTGTTATATTTTTTATTTAAGCATTACACGGACAATCAACTTGGAGCATACTTTTGGTATAATTCCGGGTTAAATTCCTTCAAGAAAAATTAATTATTCAACCAGTTACACAAAATGATTTTGGCTTTGTGGAACACCATAGGGAATCAATTTCTTACATCCTGAAGATTAACATTAGATAGAACACATATGTATATACATATGCATCTGTCTATGGGCACACGCATGTGTGTAGAGTCTTGATTGTGTGTACGGGTCTGAATACTTAAAAGTTGTGTGCCCTTGAGCGCATTCAGAAGGTAACTTGATCTTCTGAAACATACGCGAGAAATCATGTGTCAACTAGCTAATTACTGTGCGTCTTAACTTAATGCCTGAGCCTAAACCCGAACTTAATTGCCATACCTTCTTTTTAATGTTAAGCTCTGTACAGCTTACAAGCTAATAAAAGAATATTTTACATTTTGTAAATTGGACAAGTATCGTCTCTTTTATGTTGCTTATTACACTTTTATATCATGCCATTATGGAGCCTTTTGATAATATCGTGCAACTTAGGCCCCTATCTGTTGGTATAGGTTTTATATGCCAAGTTTACGCAAACTATTTACCTGAATATTTTTTATGTGTAGTCTGTTGAGCTTGACTGCCTTTCATTCTATTTTGATTCTGATATTGAACCTTGGCTCGCTGATAAGAAACCATGGACTGCACTCTTCTGATTGGAGTAAGGTATATCCGGTTGGCCCATTTCCTGTTTCATCTCTTCAACTTGTCATTCAAATCATCTTTGTTAAATAGCTGAATGTATATTTAGATGTTTGAAGTTGAAAGTATGGACGGTACATTAGATGGTATACCTTCCAAAGAGCATAATTACGTCCTCCAACCTGTAACTGGTAGCTCAAAGTACACAAAGCTTAAATTAGAAGAATCCCAAGCCACTAAACAAGCCTTGCAGCAGGCAGCAGTTAGTTTGGATGATGTCACGTTATGTTTGTCTAAGGTTAAGTTATTTCACGCCTTAATGAATTCTTACATCATCACCTAGCTTCATTTATTTATCTTCACTCTTCACCAGCAAAGTGCAAGGCTTTGCACCAGCAAGGCTTGCTGGTGCAAAGCTCTTTGCACTGCAAAGCTTTGCACAACAAAGCTTTGCAGCAGCAAAGCTTTGGCAAAGCATTGCACTACAAAGCTTGCCGGTGCAAGCAATTTGCAGTGCAAAGCTTGCCGGCGCAACAATTTGCAGTGCAAAGCTTTGCACTGCAAAGCTTGTTTGTGCAAGCAATTTGCAAGCTATGTGAAATGAATTTTTTTTCTTCATTTGTTTTTAGACTGCATGTCTTGCAATTTTGATCACAAGACGATATTTGAATAATTTTCTCAATGAAAAGGAGAATTAAAAAGGGAAGTTGACATGAAAATGGGCTATGCGTGGATTTATTTTGTACATGACCAGTTTCTTACATGTACATGACCAGCATGAAGAGAATTAACATGTACATGACCAGTTTCTTACATGCACAGGGTCCGTGAATTTATTTTGTAATTCAATATATAAGGCATATTAACATCAAAATATAAGGCATATCAGTGTAGATAGGGACATGACCGATCTAAACAAGAGGACCACTTGAATCAATTACACTTCCAGTATGATTGTTTTCTTGATCTAGTTATAGTGTTTTCTATATATAACTCGTTGCGAAACTGAGTTTGCAAACTCAGTTCCGGACTGAGTTTGCAAACTCAGTTCGGAACTGAGTTATTAACTTGGTTTGTGGTTTGGAAGGGATTAAGTTGGCAAAGAAGGAGCTGTATTTTAACAAGGATGGATCTACTATTAAAAAGCTTCAAGTGGGTTTCGTTGATAACTGCAGTTTAGAAGATACACAATGTTACATTTTTTTTATATGCAATTCAGATGAGTCATGCAAATAATTTATCAGATTTATTTAAATACTTGACCAGATCCTTGAATTATTAACATGGAGTTTCAACTTCAATATATATTATTCTCTGAAGTTCTTCTAGTATACCATAAACTTAATTCATCTGTTAGCTAACATTTCCAGCACATGATATTTCTACATATGGTCATTCCACCTCTCTTTTTGGGCTGTTGCAGACTGGATCAATAAGCTTGCAGATCTTGTTGGAGTTACTCTTGGTCCAATGGGAAGGAATGTAGTTTTGGAAAGCAAGTATGGATCTCCAAAAATCGTTAATGATGGGGTTACGGTTGCAAAGGAGGTAAATCTTGTTTAACTCAGAATTCATACATGAACTGAGATTTGGTACGGTGATGAAAATCACAGTAAGAAAATAAACACTGTATTGGTTAAAATGTTATTAGCTGTTCCAGTTAAATGACGTCCATTTGTTATTAATTACACTATTACCTATTGTGCAATTCTGTCTTGCGTTGTAAAAAGCAAACAAAGATCTTATGGCAATGCATGATAAATGAGCTACAAATTATTATTTTTTATTTTTGTATCAAGTATAAATTAATCTTTTGAATTCTGTATTTTTTTTGTTTTGTTTGTGTTTTCATTAGTATAAGCGAATTACATATTGATGTGTTATTTTTTAGGATATAAGTTAGTTAAATGAATATTATTTATTAAAATAAAGATCGGTCAAATCTACTTCTAAATATTTTTGAATTTTATATTTGATGTCAATACATTCGATTGATAGGTAATTGATGTATAGATTGAGTTTCTGATCATTCTCGAGAGAGCGATAAACATATTAACAAATTGTGAAAATGGAAGTATAGTTATAGAGAGTCGATATATTTTCAAATTTATTACTCACTGTTTGATTATATGAAGAAATGGAAACTAGAAATACGATTTAGAATGTGAGAAATCATATTGTTTCTTGGTTTGGTGAAAAAAGTACTGTAATTTCATCCTCGTATTTCAAACTTTAGTTATTGTTCTTTGTAATGAAACTTATAAAAGGGAAATCAACCATTTGTCTAAAAATAGGTGAGCAAGTATGTACTTTCCCAATATGCATTTATTTATGACTTATAAAATATGCAAAATAAAAATTGGAAGTGAGTGAACTGACAAACTGTTTGCGAATGAATTAAACAATTGTAAACAACTGTAAAATCCGTTCGTCTTTCCTAAACAACAAGGATTGTTGTAGAGGGTGTCGAACTCTGGGACCAAATTATTTTATTAATAAATCCAATCAAGTTATCCCTAACTTTTGATTGATGGAAAACAAAGAAAATAGCAGAAATTAAATAAAAGAGAGTTTTAACACTAAGTGAAAGCAATTAGGGGATAATGACATAGATCAGATTCATAATCATCAATAGCCAAAAGGTTAACCAGATCTAATACATGTTTCTGTCACAAACATGAATCAACGATAATAAGTTTTTAGAAACAAATATGTAAATAACGACAAGCATAGCCTATGCAGGAGCTCAGCTCTACAACCATAGACTATCAGGACAGATTTACTAATTAATTTCTAAAACCCTAAAATTAGATCTAAATCTGATAATTGTTAGACCGAACACGAATATACCCTGTGAAGGAGCATAGCTCTTAAACGACACAGGATATTAAGGTTCAGATCTAACCCTTGGTTCAGATCTAGATCTATATACATGAATTCCTCATCCTTTGGCTATGTGATTCATATTGAATCATACTATCAGCGTCATCACCCCCTAAAAGGGGATTAGCTAGACATAGCTAAAGAAGAAGAAAAACAGAAATTAAATAACAAGAACATAAATAAAACTAAAACTAAATAGAAAAGAGGAAGAAGAATGATTTTATTCCAAGAAGAGAATTACAGAATAAAACCCAATGTGTTTTTACATGAAGGAGATACAATCTATTTATAGTTGCATTGACAAAGACTATTAGGCAAATTCTACAATGTGGGACTAAAGAAATAGCCCAAATAACACTTAAGCCAGTGTGAACGCAGCTTTAGAGTGAGTGGTTTGGCGAATAGGCTAGTGTGAACGCAACATGAGTAAGAGGCCTTCCTAATGAGCTTTTGAGTCTTTATTGAGCCACATCTTCTTAACTGAAATATAATTGCAATCGTTCTTCAAGCTTCAGACTCTTCAAGCTTTAGCAATTTTAAATTTCACTCTTTTGTAAGCAAATTCTTCATGCTTTATCCATCAAATGCTCTAAACCATGCTTCTTGTCAACAATCTGAAAATACAGCTATAAATACAAAGTATCAATTATTTTAAAGGGAAAATAAGATAAATAAGCGGATAAGATATACACATTTACGTGTATATCAAATACCCCCACACTTATCTTTTTATTCGTCCTCGAATAAACTAAACTAAGATATGTCACACTTTCGTAGGAAACACGATTGCATTTAGCGTATGCAACAAGCCGTTAAACCTCTGGGTGTCCCCAGTAGGACGAGTGTTGTCTCGTGAGGGTTTTCAGCGGATACTACCCACAAAATCCAAAGCGTCTTATGTACGTAGATTAATCAAACAATATATTTAAAGTCTTTCACATTCCAAGGATTTCACCTAACTTCAATAATAACGGTTTAGTTCCAATTGTCCATCCCATTATTGGTGCAAAAATGAATAAGATTTTTCAAGCTGAATCATAATTCCTTGATAACACTGTAATTGTCTTGAAGGTTAAGAGCGTGGTGTCAACCAAAGTTCTACACATCGACAATGTACACCCAATCATTTATTTGACCCTTTTTTTTTTTTTTTTTTTTGACTAATTTTGCACCTATGTAACTGTAATGTATTGGATGTGAGTTGTGCATAGATGAAGGAAAATTTTGTAAGTTCTTAAAATGTTATAGATAAGAGGGCAAGTGTATTAGTTGAACTTCAAGCTAGAAAAGATAAAGTAATACTAAGGCACATATGGACATTTTGTTTCCTTTCATCTCCTCAACTACAATCCTTGCTTCTAAGTACGGTATGATGGATGTGGATTGAATGGAAACGGATGCTTCATAGTCAGGAATGATGAAGACTATTTTATTCAGAGAGACTCTCTCTTTATTTCATTTTTTTTTTTTTTTTATTCTTTTTTCTTCTTCTTTTTTTCTTCTTTTTCTCTTTTTTTTTTCTTTTTCTTTTGCATGATGAATGGAGATGGAATGATGACATACATGATTTTATTTGATTCCTCCTCTACTACCAACACTTCATGAAAGGAAAGTTTTGTGCCCTAGTTACTCTACTTCTATAACCTTAATTCAACACACAAGTCTGGATTGATGTTATACAAAAAGCTGAAAGGAATGATAAGCAAAGTTTCGTAAGATAGATAACCCATATAAAATAAGATGTGGTATATGGTTATCCTACCTTAAAACAAGTACGGAGTGGGTGGTGTAATATTGGCATAAAAAGTGACGTTTTTGACCTTAATACAAAGGTTCTTGAGTAAACCAATATAAGATAAACTTGTCGAAACATGGATGTAAATCGACCAAAACTTGGGTTTGAATAATGTGGGGTATCGAAGAAGAACGCTACAATGAGTCATTTCTCCTTAACTGGGCCAAGTGGATTTTAGAACTTACGATTCTGAAAATTTTGAGTGGAAAAGAAAATATTATGCATGAAAACGAACTCAGAAAATCCAACAAATGTAGGTGCAAAATCCTTTTATTTCATGATTTTTTTTTTGATTATTTTTACTTGCACATTCTAACATGTATAACAAAGGTTGACACGCTTACTCCAGAACACGACTAACGTCTGCACAGTCTCAAGCTAGCATCTTAAAAAGACACATTACGACTCAATGAATAAATAATGTTCATTCTCATCACCCAACAATTCAACTTATCAAACAAGAACCAAGGTGTTATTTATGAATTTAAGTTAATCCTTGTTCAATGAATGACCTACTTCATAAAATTTGATTGCTGATGTAATGTAAATTCCCCCCACACTTGAGTGTGACTGTGTCCTCACGGTCTTAATCAGACATATCTTAGTGAAAGGGAAAAACAAATAAGAGAATATTTACATATGTACAAAAGAGGGTTAGTGCGTCTTACCGAATGTAATGTGGCTCATGGAGGACCATGAGCTCTTCCTCTTGGTTGGGTATTGGTTCCAAGTAAGGTTTAAGGCGTTGACCATTGACCTTAAAGGATGATCCATCAGTTGGATTCTCAATTTCTACCGCACCATACGGAAAAACAGTCCGTACAGTGTAAGGTCCTGTCCATCTAGATTTTAGCTTACCCGGAAATAGATGCAGTTTTGAGTCATACAACAGAACTTTTTGACCTGGCATGAAAGTTTTACGTAAAATTGATTTATCATGAAAAACTTTTGTTCTGTCCTTGTAAATTCGTTCATTTTCATAGGCATCATTTCGAATTTCATCAAGTTCATTAAGTTGAAGCTTCCTATGTTCTCCTGCTTGCTCTAAATCAAGATTCAAAGTTTTTATTGCCCATAACGCCCTATGTTCTAGTTCAACTGGCAAGTGACATGGTTTACCAAAAATCAACCGATAAGGGGACATACCTAAGTTTGTTTTAAAAGCAGTGCGGTAAGCCCAAAGAGCGTCGGTTAACTTTAGGGACCAATCTTTACGATTTCGATTCACAGTTTTCTCAAGGATTTGTTTAATCTGCCTATTCGATACTTCAACTTGCCCACAAGTTTGAGGATGGTAAGGAGTAGATAACTTGTGGGTTATCGAATACTTTCTCATGAGAGCTTCAAAAGAACGATTACAGAAGTGTGTACCATTATCACTGATTATTGTGCGAGGTGTGCCAAACCTAGAAAAGATGTTTTCTTTCAAGAAGCGCACAACAACCTTGTTATCGTTTGTTTTGCATGGTACAGCTTCGACCCATTTGGAAACATAATCAACAGCTAAGAGAATGTAAAGGTTCCCAAAAGAATTAGGGAAGGGTCCCATGAAGTCTATACCCCACACATCAAAAATTTCGACCTCTAGAATGGGGTTTAGGGGCATCATATTCCGTTTAGAAATTTTCCCTAAGAATTGACATCGATCACAAGTTTTGCAAAATTCGTACGCGTCTTTAAAAAGGGTGGGCCAGTAGAAACCCGATTGGAGAACCTTTTCGGCTGTCTTTTTGGGACCGAAGTGACCACCGCATGCTTGGTCATGACAGAAAGAGAGGACACTGTGAATTTCAGTGTCAGGAACACATCTTCGAATGATTTGATCGGGACAATACTTGAAAAGATAGGGGTCGTCCCAATAAAAATGTTTCACTTGGGAAAAGAATTTGTGTTTATCCTGCTTAGACCAAAAAGAAGGGGTCTGCTTAGTGACTAAGTAGTTGACAATGTCAGCAAACCAAGGATCAGTGGATAGAGAAAACAGTTGTTCATCAGGGAAATTCTCGTTGATTGGAAGAGAAGAAGATGGGGCATTTGGAAGACGAGACAAGTGGTCCGCAATAACGTTGTCGGATCCTTTTTTATCCTTAATGGTAAGGTCAAATTCTTGAAGTAGAAGGATCCAACGAATGAGACGAGCCTTAGCATCCTTTTTAGAGAAAAGGTACCTAAGTGCGGAATGATCGGTATAAACCGTGATGTGTGAGCCAACAAGATAAGGCCTGAATTTTTCTAAAGCGAAAACTACTGCCAAGAGTTCCTTTTCAGTGGTAGTATAATTGATTTGAGCGTCGTTCAGAGTTTTACTCGCGTAGTAAATGACGTGAAGAATCTTATCGATACGTTGTCCTAGGACAGCGCCAACAGCGAAATTCGAGGCGTCGCACATGATTTCAAAAGGCAGCTTCCAATTGGGAGAGCAGATGATCGGAGCAGAGACAAGTTCATTTTTAAGATGCTCAAAAGATGAAATGCAATCAGAATTGAAGTCAAAAGTAACATCCTTACCAAGAAGGTTAGTCAGAGGTCGAGTAATTTTGCTGAAATCCTTTATAAAGCGACGATAGAAGCCAGCATGACCTAAAAAGGATCGGATGTCCTTAACAGATTTGGGAATGGGAAGATTTGAAATAACTTCGATTTTGGCTTTGTCTACTTCAATTCCTTTGTTAGAGATGACATGCCCTAAAACAATGCCATGTTTAACCATGAAGTGACACTTTTCCCAATTGAGCGTTAAGTGTTTCTCTTTACAGCGATTAAGAACAAGATCGAGATGACGTAAACACTCAGAGTAAGAATCACCAAATATGGAAAAATCATCCATGAACACTTCCAAAAATCGCTCGATCATATCAGAAAAAATGCTAATCATGCACCTCTGAAAGGTTGCAGGTGCATTACAGAGACCAAAAGGCATACGTCGGTACGCAAATGTACCAAATGGACAAGTGAAAGTGGTTTTCTCTTGGTCCTCAGGAGCGATAGGGATTTGATTATAGCCCGAGTACCCATCAAGGAAACAGTAGTACTCATGACCCGCTAGTCGTTCTAACATTTGATCGATAAATGGCAGAGGGAAATGATCCTTACGTGTTGCAGCGTTAAGTTTCCTATAGTCAATGCAAACACGCCAACCAGTCTGGGTGCGGGTTGGAATAAGCTCGTTAGCTTCATTTTGGATCACGGTAATCCCTGATTTCTTAGGTACGACATGAATCGGACTAACCCATTGACTATCAGAAATCGGGTAGATGATTCCATTGTCAAGGCATTTAAGGATTTCAGCACGAACTGCTTCTTTCATGATAGGGTTCAGTCGACGTTGGGGATCACGAGTGGGTTTGGCATCATCTATAAGGTGGATTCGATGTTGGACTATCGAAGGACTAATTCCCTTAATATCAGCCATGGACCAGCCAATTGCCTCCTTATTTTTCTTAAGGATGGGAAGGAGCAATTGTTCCTGCTCTAAAGTAAGGTCAGAAGCGATAATGACTGGAAAAGTTTCATTTTCTCCTAAGTAAGCATACTTAAGATGACTGGGCAACACTTTGAGTTCAGATTTTGGGGATGACTCAACCGAAGAAATTGGTTGAGGAATAGGCTCAGTTATGAGTGGCTCGACAGGAATTGAGTCAGAGACATTTTCAGAGATATCTTGAAACAAATTTTCGTAATTAGACTCAATGTCAGTGTTCAAATGGTCGAGCTCAGGTTCATTATCGTGGACAGCATGGATTTCAGAAAATTGGTCCACATAAGAGGCAGGAGAGTTTTCGGTTCTAAAGATGTTTAGCTCGACGGTCATGTTACCGAAAGAAAGTTTCATAGACCCATTTCTACAGTTGATAAGAGCATTAGAGGTGGCTAAAAAGGGTCGTCCTAGAATCAAAGGGATTTGGTTTGCAGGATTGCTTACCTGTTGAGTTTCTAGGACAATGAAGTCAACTGGAAAGATGAATTCTCCTATTTTGATCAAAACATCCTCGATTTCGCCCACAGGTTTCTTAATTGAACGGTCGGCAAGCTGAAGAGTAATCTTGGTGGGTTTCAGTTCTCCTAGCCCTAATTGGCGATAGACGGAATATGGAAGCAAGTTAACACTAGCACCTAAGTCTAGCAAGCATCTATCGATTTTCTTGTCCCCAATAGTACATGATATTGTGGGGCAGCCAGGATCTTTGTATTTCACTGGCATAGATTGGGACAAGACTTCGCTTAGAGTCGCCGCTAGAAACACTTTCTTAGGTACATGTGTATGACGTTTCTGGGTGCACATATCTTTTAGAAATTTAGCGTACTGTGGAACTTGTTGTATAATATCTAAAAGAGGAATGTTCACCTTAACTTGCTTAAATATTTCAAGGATCTTTTCTACCTGGTCCGTCTTTTTTCTAAGTCGGAGTCTATGAGGAAATGGAGCAGACAACTCAGTAGGTTGAGCTACTTGAGTTTGAGGATGGGCCTGATTAGAATTGGGCTCGATGTTTTGATCCGCGATGGTCGAATTTTCTGTTGGGTTTTGAATATCGTCTGGTAAATCATTTGGGTCGACCACATGGTTGTCAATCTTCTTGCCAGATCTAAGAGTCGTGACAGCATTCAATTGACTAACGTTCGAGTCTTGAATGATGTGAATTTGGTTAGGGTTTGAAGTCTGTCCTCTAGGGTTTTGGATGGGTTGACTTGGAAACGTACTCTTTTCCCTTTCACTTAATCTAGTGTTAAGTTGAGACATTTGTTTTTGAAGTTCACTCATTTGTTGAGTCGTGGTTTGCATGTGTGAAGTCAGTAAGTTATGAAGATTGGTATTTGATTGGACATTTTGAATTGTTGCTTTACCCAATTCTTCGAGAGTTTTCTCAAGTGATGTCAATCGTTTATCATCTTGGGGAACAAAAGATTGTTGCGCTTGATTTTGAGGGGTTGGCGCAAGATTTTGGAATTGACTTTGTTGAAAGGGAGGATTCGAGGTATTATTCGAAAATGGTTGAAAAGGAGGTCGAACCAAATTCGAAGTTGCATTGTTTTGGGCCCAAGAGAAGTTAGGATGGTTTCTCCAACCTGGATTGTAAGTTGGGGAGAATGGATCGTTCCTAACTTTATTAAATGCGTTGAGTTGTTCTAACGAATGTGGGCATTGGTCAGCAATGTGGTTAGGATCGTTACATTTGTAACATGAGGGCTGAGACGCTTGAGCTTGGTTTGTTTGAGTTGATGAAAGGACATTATCAAATTTGGTTAACATTGCGTCTATTTTCGCTTCTAAAGCCGTTGAGGATCCTACCGAATGAGCGTTTGATCGGGAATAAATTGATTTCTCATTAGATCTTTCCCATTGAGCTGATTTTTCGGCCAAATCTTCGAGAAATTTCCAAGCGGCATCGTGATGTTGGGCTAGAAAATTTCCTTGGCACATTGATTCGAGCATAGTTCGAGAGTTATTTTCTAGTCCATCGTATAAAATTTGACAAAGAGTCCATTTTTCGAAATTATGATGTGGACATTTGACTAGAAGCTCTTTGAATCTTTCAAAATATTTTGCAAAGGATTCACCCCCAAATTGACGAAAATTGACGATTTCGTTTCGAATTTTGGATGTTTTTTCCAGAGGATAAAATTTCTTTAGAAAAATGTTCACAAATTCACCCCACGTTCCAATCGTATTTGAAGGCAAGCTATACAACCATTTCTCAGCATAATCGGTAAGTGCAAATGGAATTAACCTAAGTTTGATTCCATCGTCACTTAATTGTTGAAATTTCATGGTTGCACAGACTTGTTCAAATTTGGTCAGGAAAATATAAGGATCATCACGTTCAAGATTGCCAAATTTTGGAAGAGTATTTATGTGATTCGAATGAATTTCAAAATGGTTACCCGTTGGGGCGGGCAATATGATGCAGGAAGGAATAGAAACTCGCTCGGGAAAGTACCTATCCATAAGAGTTCGAGGGGGAGTTTCTTCGGCCATGGTGAAAGGGGTGTTTGTTCGGACTAAACGATTAGTAGAAGGATCACGGATCCAACTACGCATGCACTAGAGAAAAGAATAAGGGAAGACGAGAAAAACAAATTTGAGCGATTTTTTTTTTTAAATGAACCTAATGCAATTTACTATTTCTAGAATTATATAATGACGGTTTGATTTATTTCAACAAAAGACTTCTCAGCCAGTTAACGGACAGGAGTTATCGGTGCACCAGGAATCACCCTAGCAATGCAGCCGAAGGTTTAAGTACCTTCAGAGGAACAACCGATATAATATTTACGAATCACCGTAATATTTATAAACAGTTATTACTCTGCCGTAGTCTAGACACCGAGAAATAATCCGTTAGAACTAAACCAAGTTGTCAAAATATAATGAAGTCCTTAGAAAATAAAAACAAAGCTGAGATGAATGCAAATATTTTTTTTTTTTTTCAATCACAGAATGAACAGTCTCAGAACAGTCACAGAACAGGCAATTGCAAAAATAAATAAAAGAAATTTTACAAGCAATGTCTATATATATTTTTTTATTTGCAGCAGCGGTCCCTGTAGAGTTAGAAAATACTCACCTTGATCGGCAGTCCGTCCAGTGCAGTTGAGTCGCGCTAGCGCGTTCACACCCCACTTGGTGTGCAACCGCTCCAACCCTAAATTGTCTGCTGCATTCTGTTGTTGTCGTCTCCTATTAATTGCTTGACTGCGCTGCGGCACGGGTTCGGGCTAGGAGCCCGAAAAAAATTTTTTTAAGACCTTTTTCAACTTTCCACTGTACCTGCTTTCGAAAAAATTCCAAAAACCTTTCTTTTTTTTTTTTTTGTTAGAGAGAAGAGTAGAATGAAAACAAAAATCAAATGGATGAAAAACACAATGAAAACAAAAGTAAACAAACCCTAATTAAACAAAAGAAAGATTTTTTTTTTTTTGGATGATGAACACAACGTAAACGCACAAGCTAAATTATACAAATGCAACACAACAAAACAAATTCCAACAATTAATTAACTCACGCAAATCACAGCCCAAATAAGCCCACAAACACTAGCCCAACATACCAAGTTAACCGGTTCATGTAATGGTCAAACCCTTAAAGACAAACGAGGATACAATCTGCTCCGTAATATTCGATTCTGGAGATCACGATTCGAAGTAAAGGCAAGACAATATAAAAGAAATATTGAATCGGCGCAGGCGGTATGCGATTTGGTTCTACTAATTGGAGGTGGAGGCGATTGGGGAGTTTGTGGTTGGAGGTTTCGGGTGATTTGCGAAGGAGCTCGAAAGGGGGAGAAGGCGTTTGATTGAAGAAGAGGGAGGTGATTGTGTGGATTGTAAAAGTCGTTTGCTGTTAGACGTGGTTCGAAGTTTGAGGTAGGTGTTTGGTTTTAGGAAGTGGAAAATCTGGTTGTTGCTACAGGATTTGGAGCGGATGTTGCTATTTGGTGGTGGAAGGTTCGTGACGGACGAGGGTTGTTTTGAAGGTGAAGGGGGTGAAAGGATTGGAGACAGTATAGGATCAAATTGCACTATAATGATCAGTTAGGTTGCGGATTTGCGGTTGCCTGTTTTTGGAATTGGGTTGAACGGTTGGGGGATGATGGTCTTTTGGTGGTGAAGACGAGGGAGGAAGGCTAGAACTGGGTATTGAATATGGTAAACGGTTTGTGCTGAAAGAGTTTGGATTTGGACGTGGCTTTGGGGTGGAGATGGTGGCTGGTAGTATTGGTTTTTGGTTGGATCTTTAATCGGGTTTAGTGCTGTGAGAAGTATAGTTGTTGTAGGAGAGATTGAACGTGAGTTGTGGGCTGTTTTGTGAAGGAGGGGATTGCGCTGGTATAAGAGATGGAGGTGCTGTATGTTGATGATAGCTGAGGAGATTGGGAAGAACAATTGGGGAGTTGCGGTTTGACTGTTGTAGGCCGAGGTGTAAATGAATGTATCGCAAAGGATGAGTTCTTGGACCAACGTGAAGTAGTATGCTGAAAAAAAGAAAATTGCACGGCAAAAGGAAATGTTAAAGAGAGGATTTTTTTTTTATGTATATATATATTTTTTCCAGAATACTTGTAAACGAAGAAATGAAAGAAAATGGAAGGGGACTGTAAAAAGGAAAGAAATCAAACTAAATTTGCAAGTTATTTTTTCTTGTTGTTAGAAGAATACGGTATCAATATGAATAATACCAAATCATCTAAGCAAGATTTTTTTCTATATATAAAGGAAAACAAAGCAAGAAATAAAAACAAAAATATTTTTGTGTTTTTTTTTTATGAAGAAGAAAAAAGAAAAAAAAAATTATAAGAAAATTATAACTCAAAGGATTTAAAAATAAAAATTATTTTGGTCCCCGGCAACGGCGCCAAAATTTGTTTGCGAATGAATTAAACAATTGTAAACAACTGTAAAATCCGTTCGTCTTTCCTAAACAACAAGGATTGTTGTAGAGGGTGTCGAACTCTGGGACCAAATTATTTTATTAATAAATCCAATCAAGTTATCCCTAACTTTTGATTGATGGAAAACAAAGAAAATAGCAGAAATTAAATAAAAGAGAGTTTTAACACTAAGTGAAAGCAATTAGGGGATAATGACATAGATCAGATTCATAATCATCAATAGCCAAAAGGTTAACCAGATCTAATACATGTTTCTGTCACAAACATGAATCAACGATAATAAGTTTTTAGAAACAAATATGTAAATAACGACAAGCATAGCCTATGCAGGAGCTCAGCTCTACAACCATAGACTATCAGGACAGATTTACTAATTAATTTCTAAAACCCTAAAATTAGATCTAAATCTGATAATTGTTAGACCGAACACGAATATACCCTGTGAAGGAGCATAGCTCTTAAACGACACAGGATATTAAGGTTCAGATCTAACCCTTGGTTCAGATCTAGATCTATATACATGAATTCCTCATCCTTTGGCTATGTGATTCATATTGAATCATACTATCAGCGTCATCACCCCCTAAAAGGGGATTAGCTAGACATAGCTAAAGAAGAAGAAAAACAGAAATTAAATAACAAGAACATAAATAAAACTAAAACTAAATAGAAAAGAGGAAGAAGAATGATTTTATTCCAAGAAGAGAATTACAGAATAAAACCCAATGTGTTTTTACATGAAGGAGATACAATCTATTTATAGTTGCATTGACAAAGACTATTAGGCAAATTCTACAATGTGGGACTAAAGAAATAGCCCAAATAACACTTAAGCCAGTGTGAACGCAGCTTTAGAGTGAGTGGTTTGGCGAATAGGCTAGTGTGAACGCAACATGAGTAAGAGGCCTTCCTAATGAGCTTTTGAGTCTTTATTGAGCCACATCTTCTTAACTGAAATATAATTGCAATCGTTCTTCAAGCTTCAGACTCTTCAAGCTTTAGCAATTTTAAATTTCACTCTTTTGTAAGCAAATTCTTCATGCTTTATCCATCAAATGCTCTAAACCATGCTTCTTGTCAACAATCTGAAAATACAGCTATAAATACAAAGTATCAATTATTTTAAAGGGAAAATAAGATAAATAAGCGGATAAGATATACACATTTACGTGTATATCACAAACTATCCTGTAGTTTCATGCACATACTATTATTATTTACATGAAAAGTCCATAAAAATCGGATATTATCCATCATGAATTTCATCTATTAATTTCTAGTGTAAGGAGAAAATAGGTAGTTGAAATAAATGTTATCCTTATCATGTCTTATTATTCACAGATGGCTCAATTTTTTGGTTATGTTTCCGAGCATTCAACCTACCATCATGGTGAAGCTAGTCTCGCTAGCACAATAATTGGAATGGCCCAGGATTTTGTTGGTAGCAACAATATTAATCTCATGCAGCCAAATGGACAGTTCGGCACTAGAAACAAAGTAAATATGATACTCGATTTTAAATTTGTTGATGTGCAGAATATGCCATGGCCATGCATATTTAAATTCTTTTTCTTTCCTCTTCAGGGTGGTAAAGATTGTTCGAGTCAGGCGAAGAAGGTCAATACTCTACTCTAATAAGGCCTGATAGTACAAAGAAGGCTTATGTGAGGCTGACACCTGATTATAACGCTTTTGTATGTGAACTATTTTTTTGTAGGCGAAAATATGGTACTAGTTTGAGTTTTGTATGTGAACTATTTTTTGCTGAATCTACCTTATGCTATTGGTTTGCGTATACATGTAGTTGTGTAACTATAATTTGCAGATTTGGCAATTGATGTCATGTTACATTGATAAAATGGTTTATAGATTTATTTCTTGGACCAGTTTATGTTTGTGTTGATGATGAGTTTTGAAATCCATAAATGTTTGTGTTGATGATGAGTTTTGAAATCCATAAATGTTTGTGTTGATTTTTCTTTCATTGTAAATTCAAATAGTAGCTAATGGATGCGAATGAATTGTGAATTATATATATATATATATATATATATATATATATATATATATATATATTTAAATTTGATACGGCTTTAGACCGTATCCAATTATCAATTTGATACGGTTAATGGGCGTATCAAATGCCCGTATTTGATACGGTCTAACGCCGTATCAAATTGGAAATTTGATATGGTCTAAAGCCATATCAAATACATCAATTGATACGGTTATAAGCCATATCAAAATCATAAATTGATACGGCTTAAAACCGTATCAAATTACCAATTTGATACGGTTTTAAGCTGTATCAATTTATGATTTTGATACGGCTTAAAACCGTATCAAATAACAAAGACGCCATTTTTAGATACGGCTTAAAACCGTATCAAATCGATTTTGATACGGCCATGAGCACTGCTAAATTGGCATTTCTGGTGTAGTGAATCATCTCTAAGGTAGAGATGGGCATCGACAGTGAGAAGATGAACAAGTATGGACTTGACCGAGGAATATGGCTTCGAAAGAATGATAGACTAGTTGTACCCAATATCAATGGATTGAGAGATGAAGTTATTAGAGAATGTCATCACTCAAAACTGACTATGCATCTGCAGTGGTAACAAAATGTATCGAGACATGAAGCAGACCTACTACTGGAAAAGGATGAAGAGAGACGTTGGGAGTTTATCTCCAAGAGTATGAATTGCTAGTTAGTTAAAACTGAGCAAAGGAAGCCTAGTGGTTTGTTACAACCGTTGAAAATTCCCAAATGGAATTTGGAATAAGTCTCGATGGATTTCATAGATGGTTTACCAAGGATTAGATCGGGCCATGATAGTATTTGGGTGATTGTGGATCGATTAACCAAGAGTGTAAGGTTTATACCTGCCAAATCGAATAGAACGGCAGCTAAGTCAGTAAAACTATATATGAAGTGGGTAGTGAGATTTCATGGAGTACCCAAAGGCATTGTGAGTGACCGAGATCCATTATTTACTAGCAGGATTTGGAAGAGCTTACAAGAGGATTTAGGATCAGAATTGCTTCTCAGTACCGCGTATCATCCTCGAACCGATCGTCAAACAGAGAGGGTGAATCGAGTATTAGAAGTTCTCTTGAGAGCTTGTATATTGGATTTTGGTGGATCATGGGATGACCATTTGCATCTAGTTGAGTTTGCATATAAAAATAGTTGTCAGTCTGGTATTGAATTGGCTCCATTTAAAGTTTTGTACGGAAGACCGTGCAAATTACCATCATGTCGGTTAGAAAACAGTGGGAAATTTGTGCTTAGACTAGAAGTAATAAGAAAAACTTCAGATAAGGTCCGACAGGGAATGAAGGCTACCCAAGATAGGCAGAAGGGTTAAGCTGATAGAAGACGAAGAGATTTGGAATTCTTCGTTAACGACTTGGTATTCGTCAAAATCTCTCCATTAAAGAGTGTGATACGATTTGGTAGGAGAGGCAAGTTAACACCCAGATTTGTTGGTCCATTCCCAATCCTCGAGCAAGTTGGGAATTTGGCATATAAAGTTGAATTACCAGAGAAGATGGCAGGAGTTCATAACGTATTTCATGTTTCCCAGTTAAGGAAATTCGTGCGCGGCCCCGATATGACACCTGATCAGTTGGATGATATCGAAGTAGAACCCGAGGCGGTTGGGAACCGCAAGCCGATTCGTATTGTCGAGGAAGATACGAAGCAAATTAGAAGGAAAGTGGTGGATCTAGTCAAAGTTCAGTGGAGCGAGAATGAGAATGACTGTACTTGGGAGACAGAGGAGAGCATTAGGAAGACTATCCATAACTCTTTGCCTGGTAAGATTTTAATTGCGACTTAGTTTTCCGCATGCTAGGATAGACTTGTTTGTTTGTTTTTGTATGTTCGATTGTTGTGAATGGTTGGTAGGCATGCGGGATCCTTTGCTTGTTCTTAGTTAAGGAATTTCGGGGGCGAAATTTCTTAAGGGGGGCGAATGTAACGACCCGCATTCTACGCATCAAAGAATCGTAGAATATTTATTGCTTTCTCATACGAAGTCGTATGGTCATGTAACTTTGGGAGACAACTATTGGGGTCATTTCCCATGTTCATGATTTTTGCCGATTTTTAAATGACCGTTTTGCCCCTAGTTGATCTTGTTTTGGCCATAACTTTTGATTGGTAAGAATTTTTGACCTGAAACCACTTCCATTAGATTTAGATGATGGTTTATCTTTCCGTAGAGTGGTCATATGTGAAAAATGGACTTACCGTTTAGGAGATATGGCTGAAATAAGGTTTAGAAGGTGAAAAACTGCTTAACCGGGCCAAATGAGGTGATTAGTGAATGGGCCCATAACCCATTTCTGGATTAGGGTTATGGGGAGGCTGAAATGAGTTAGGTTTTCATTCTATTTCAATTTTCTAGCAGCCATTTACCTCTTAGAAAACCTAGCAATGGCCTCCACTTTCTAGAATCATTTCTAATCACCGTTTAATCAAGGATTAGCCTAATCTACACCAAACTAAGTTGAAATAGCACCAAAGCAAGGTTGTAGATGCTTTTAGACATTGGTATTCGCACAAATCAGAGGAGTTTCAGTTCTGAAAGTTTTAATTGTGGCAAAGGTGAGTGATTAGCCTTGTTTTTACACTAACTAAGATTAATTAAGAGTAATTTGTGATAATTAGTGAATTTATACATAATTAAATTCTGGAAAAATATTTATAAATTTCGAAATATTTTTTTAGGTCTCTGTTAGAAATTTGGGTCAATTTGGTTAAGTTTTGCTAACCCTATCATTAGTTATACTTAAACATGATTGAAGGGAAGACATGAGTTTTTGGGTATGTTTGATCTATATTATCATGATTTTTTGTTGTTTTGGTGTTTGTGGATGACTATACATGTTGCTATGACTATTTGGAATGATTTGTGATTGCATAGAAAAGGTAGATTAGTCAAAACCGCCATCGTATGGCGTAAATAGCTTGTTGGAAAAGTTGCAGGAATTGGTCATGGACCCGTTCGTGAAGCACCATAGTGACCCGACCCCGTTCGTGAAGCACCAAGGCGACCCGACCCCGTTCGTGAACACATATGGCGAACCGATCTCAGATAGTGAAGGACCATCATGAGTCGTACCACCTCTTCACGAGCCAATGGCGACAAACGAAGACCACAATCCATGCTTGGAGAAGGACCACGATCCGTGCTTGGAGGAGGACCACGATCCATGCTTAGAGAAGGACCACGATCCGTGCTTGGAGGAGGACCATGATCCATGCTTGGAGGAGGACCACGACCCAGATGCTCATCACGAGCCGCCCACGAGTCACGAACTGTAGCGCCATGAATGAAGGAGTCACGAAGCGAGCATATATGAGCTGAAGTATGGACACAAATGGAAACTGAGGTGCGAACGGGATAATGACCAAACCCGAGATGCAAAGGTAGTTCAAATCAGAAGTCAGAACTCAGGATCCAGACGGGAACCGACGAATTGTCTTCATGATTGGGCTTTACTGCGGGATGTGTGCAAAGGGGATATCGATATCCATAACTTTAGTTCACCACTTAGAGACGGTTTAGTGGCTCTGGATCAGTGCAATGGGGTCATAGTGACTCCATGGAGCAAAGTGATCGTGGCAAAGAATTGGGTAATCAAAGTGGTAGAAATCGTATGCTTTACGCACTGAGTGAGAGATGTGAGGATGATTACTATGTTTGATGTTTGCTACCACTATGAGCCCACCCCCGTTCACACTTTTTATGTTAGTGTTACCTTAGAGTACTGTGCATCTTGTTGTGCTAACTCTTTGGTTGCAGGTCCAGGTTCAGGTATGATTGAATTATACTTGTTATTGTTCTGTTTTGTCGCTTATCACTCATACCAGACTTTTGTCTGACCCAGAGTTTTATGTCTCTTCTTATTACCCTGGGTGCTCTTAAACGGGCAGACTAGAGACAGGTTAGCTGGTAGTGCACGAGTAGCTGTCCGGAGACGAGCAGGAGGCTTACACGTACTATTCTCTATATATTCTCCCTGTGTCGCTGCTGGTCACTACTTTGGGCATTAGTAGTGTACCTTTCTTGTTTTGCTTTAGATATAGTTTTTTTAAAAGTTGTAATAATGATGATGTGGAACATAAGCTATACTTTGGATTTTCCGTTGCTATGATGGTTTAATTTTCAGCTTATGCACTGTCTCACCTGTTTTATGTCAAAGTTATGTTATTATTATATTTTATCCTATGCGTTGTGAGACATTCTACAGGTTCCTTGTTAGTTCAAATTCCTTTCTGTTTCTTTCTTTGGCGACCGTCCTGTGCTAGTCGGGCATTGGCACAGCGCATTTCAGGGAAATGTCGGCTGGTGCGGGGCGGGCCGTCACAGTATGTATATGTCCACTGCGAGAAACTGAAAAATAACGAGTAATTTGAAAATCGTAGATAAGCTAGTATTCAAATTTCTATTTTTTATATATATGAAGGTAGAAACTATTTCATTAATAAAACTAGTGTAATAGGTACATTGCTACAAAATGAAAACCAATGACTAATAACGAAATCAAATTTCTACATTTTTGAAGACTTAGATAATTTTATTATAAGGCATCTAAACAAGCATGTAACGTGTTTCTATATTTCCAAATTTATGTATAGACATGGACAATTACATTTTTTTTTCTTTTAAAAGAAAGCTAGAGAAAAGAATTCTCAAAGCAGTATAATTGTCCCATCCCATCCAACAATGTTGTTGTGTTAATATGTGTGTATCCATAATGTTCTGTCTTACTTTCCATTTTTAACTATACCTCATTTCTCAAATTTCTCCTATCTATAAATATAAGCATGAAACAAAATGAGCATTCATACCAACTATTTCAGTGAACTGAATCGTCCAATTCTCTACCACTAGTTTCAAAGGGGAAGAGACATACAACAACTCCTGAAACTAATAGGACTATCTTGAACAATACAAGTGCTATGGTTTGACGAAATTCATGCACAAGACCAACTACTACAAGTGGGCACATTAATCCTCATGATTTTCAGATCGCACTTGCGATTCCTACACCCATGCTCCTTACCCATGTTGGATACACCTCTGGAGCATAAATAATTAAATATGTACTATGGCGAAGCTTCCAAATAAGCATATTTGAGCACCAAACAAAAGATAGGTTTCTACTAACTGTTTTTGTTCAATCATATATAAGCAGTGCTAAAAACATGCAGCGGGTGAAAATCATAGATGTCATCAACATCTTTGTACCAACCTTATTCATTATTGCAGTTCATAAAACAAGTTCTGGAACGTCCAAGCAAGCAAAGCCTCGCAGATGATGCCAGTGGTCCAAAAACCAGAAAAGACAACCATCCATGTATCTCGATTTGGTGCAGGAATACACTCCCCAAACCAAGAACAAAGAATAGGCCCGTCATCTAATCCATTACCCACGATAGATCAAAGAAAAATCAAGGACATATAGCTCGGGAAAAATGCACTAAAAATCCAGCAACACTAGTAACTATCGCCGCAAAAAGGAAGCCCCTCCTCCTTCCATAATTGTCAGAAACTATACCCTATGATGAAGATCCAATTAGCATACCAGAAAAAACAATGCTGGTAGCATGACTTGTTCATGAGCTGAAAGATTCCACTCTAAACTGCACAGCAGGACCTATAAAACATAGAAGCGTAACTTCCATTGCTTCTAAAATCCAACCCATTCCAATGTAAGCAAGAAGAAGCAATCGGAAGTATCCAAACCCCATGGATACAAGAGTTTCATCTACCATATATGAAGATCTCTGATATTCCTTTCAAAAAATTTAAATAAGAAATTGTTGTTTCTATATAAGCTTACACAACGTGATTCGAGTAACTGGTCAAAACAAAAAATAGTGTTGGAAAATGGACAATCATATAAAATACTAATAAAGTAACAACGAACAAGCAATCCCTATTTATGTTTAAAAGAACATATATTACTAACCAAGTCTTTCAAGAACACATTTTTATGATTTTGTTTTTTAAAAATTATTCAATAGATATCAATGGGCAAATCATGTTCAGTTCATCTATTTCTATCTTATTGACAAAATAATTGTTACTATTGTATGTTAATGTGTGATAAAAATTATACAATTATAATGTCTACTAAAATTGTCCAATGTGATATAAATTCAACATATTGGGAACTAAGGATGCTAGTTTTCGAGATAGGAGCTTCACTGTGAATGCGCGTACCTGACATTGAACCATTTGAATCCCTCCCTGATTAATAAGAACCTTCCAATCAAGCCGATCAAGCAAACCCGTTGAAACCAAAATTGAGCCCAACTTAACAGAACCAAGAACTATAAACACACATTAAAGCAGATCCTTTCAACCCAACATTCCTTAATAGCACAGGCAAGAAAACTAGTGTAATAAGCGCCAAAGAAATGACCATAATCAAATAAAGCTTGTAGTTCCTCTGCAGCAGTACCTTCTTAAAAGCCCCTTGTTCCAACTTCTCTAAATTCTTAACCGATTCACGAATCATCGAGTTCGGCTTGGATTTCCAAGTCCTGGTCATGAATTCAAGTAAGCTAAGCATAGGCTTTGGCCGCACTGTAAAGGCTAGCGGATGTGCCTGGGATGAGGTCCACGCTAGTAAAGATAGATTAAAATGAAAATGGATTTTAAAAAGAGGCAAATTTTATTTAGATCCATTTGACACAGGTCTCAATTAAAATTTAAAATTAGGCTCACATCCAATTCAAAACTTATTGTAAATTAGGTCCCTATTTTTCGAAAATTCATCAAAAAAATAAAAAAATACGTAAATTCGTATTTAATTAAAACACGTAGACGTTAAAAAATTAGATCAAAAAACCATCAAAAACAATGTCAAAACCAAAAAAACAGAAAAACAAAAACAAATGAAACTGCAGTTAACTACATAACAATATGCATGTATTTGTATTATCTTGCATACATCTGTGCAAGTATTTCAGTCATGCATTTGTGTTGGTTTTCTTGAATACATCTGTGCTAGTATTGCAGAATTCATTCATAAAAGTGTGCAAAAATTCACAATTGTGCAAATCAGTTCACATTTATTTGCATTTAGGTGTGCAATAAAAACATAAAAGTTACACGCATGTGTGCAACAATCTGCAGGCAAAATTCAGTACATTTTTATCAAACACAATACATGCATACATGTGTGCAGTTATTTCAAATACTGGCACACATGTATGCAAGTTTCGGTCCAGAGTTTCAAAGAAAACAGCTTATGCAAAAGTTGAACACATGTATGCCACTATTGGTAATAGTTGCATACATGTATGCAACTTTTTTTTATTTCCGCGGACTTTCGAGAGTATTTCCAGAGTTTAGAAATTGTTTTTATATATATATATGACAGCGCCTTTTTTTTTTGAAGAAAACACGTAGAAGGCGGAAGTTTTGAATACAGGGGGCAGGTTTGAATGGAAAAGTAGGGAGGGATGTGAGCCTAATGAAGTTTGATTTTAGGTATGTGTGCCTAATTTTCACTTTTATTTATTCACCATAACATACTTTAACCAACATCATACAATAATCTATGAAACTGATGACAAAATTACCCTTATCAAATTGAGGACAAAATATCCTTATTTAAAAACAATCACAGTCAAAATTAAAGGATAAAAGATTAAATTGAGGACAAAATTTGTGTTATTAAGTAAATTTAAATTAATTTTCATTTAAGCGTTGAATTTATTCATATTCTTTCTAGTTATATTCATATGTAAAAAGTTTTTACATTTTGCAATTCAAATTAGTCACAAAAATAAGTTTTCAAATTAAGTACTGAAAGTAATATGGTTCATTGAGCACTAAATTCTTCTTTGTATTTTTTAATATTAAAATCAATTTTTAATTTAAAATTAAAGTCAAATAGTTTATTGCTTTATTACTCAAAATTTAAAGTTAAATTCTGAAAAATGAATAATCAAGCGAATATAAATCTAGTTAAGGATTTGAATTTGAATTGCAAAAGTTCATTGACATAAGAAACCAAAGTTTCTTAGTTCGACTAATGTATGAAAGAAAGATACTAAAATCTGTCAATTATTTCATTTTATTCTAAACTGTGGATAGTTTAGTAATATGTATGGTGTATACTAAGCACAAAGTGGTGTATATGATTTAATTTTAAAAAATGGTGTATCTAAAACAGTTTATAGTGTACAAATATAATTTTCCTTACAAAATAAGTAAAAGAAAAAGAGTGTGGAATGCTGGAGGCACGATCGAACTTAAACAATGAGGAGGAATGAGAATCCGTAAAAAAAAGGCTTCGGCTATTAGCACCCCACATTACATTCCCCACCAGTTATCATACAAAATTTTAAATTCCATTTTTATCTTTTATCCATTAATTAGATAATCTTTTCAGATTATCTCTATATCTACCATCTTTTCCTATTAAAATTATAAGATACAAGTTTCATAAATCAGAAATATATGTCGATGATTATAAATTAACACCACCCTAAAATGTTGATTTTTATTT
Organism: Allium sativum; assembly: GCA_030737875.1. NCBI lineage: Eukaryota > Viridiplantae > Streptophyta > Magnoliopsida > Asparagales > Amaryllidaceae > Allium > Allium sativum. The sequence continues at coordinate 362,019,732 of CM060909.1, forward strand.
TCAAAAATAGATTAAAAAAACCAATAACTATAATTATGACACTATTTTGATCTTTTTCTCATATTTCCCCATGTTTGCCCATTTCCAATATAATTCGATTTTGAGAATTTGGGTTTTACAAAATCTGAAGGAAATGAAGATGTAGTAAAATAAATGAGAAATAAAAGATCTGGTAAAATATTTAGTATAACACTTAAAGAAGATAAGGTCAAAAATGGAATAAAAGATGTGAAAAAGGTAAAAGGTGTGGTGAGAATTTTGTTTTTAACATTCCGGGGAAGGAAAAGCAATTGGCGGGGTGAGAATAGACATAGCCAAAAAAACAGCAGAACAAAAGGGAAGCATTACTGAGGAAAACAAAGGAGCATGAAATAATAACAGAGATATTTTGACAGTGATTCCTTCGTGATCTAAGTCTTCGGATTGCATAGACAACTCGCTACTGATCCTTAGGGTGATTCCTAAATAGGATGCAGCAGGAGGGTGCCTTCGGTTCATCTTGTTCCTGGATGACTTGTATAGACGAATGTTTGACAGAGTATTTCCAAAAGATCACATGCGCTGATTTTTACAAATATACAAAGTTTGGTGGTGAAGAAGGAAACTTCTTTTAGCTTAACACACAGAGTATATTTGTGGATGTCAATTAGTGATTTGACAGATCTGACGATTTGGCATTAAAAGATTGGTTGTGGTGTTCTCAAAATGGTAATGGTGACCTCAAGCCTCATCAATCAGGAAATGACAGAAATCGGGAAGGCAGCATGACTATGTGGGTCATTCCCATTAGGGTGTATTGTCACCATCTAGAGAAAATTCATTTGTTTCTTCTGTCTCTTCTGTATCTCCTGGTAATACGGTGGTCGCAACTGTAGGGAGACAATATATTCGATATACCCAAGTTGAATGAGTGGTCAGTCATGTGTGGTCGGGCAAGATGTTCTTGTTGAACCCCGGTATATCCTCTCTAGAGTACACTGATCGGGAGGTGGTCTCATCTTGTCATGTTAGAAATCCAAACTCCAATACAAGTCGTACGATGTTAGTTGTAAACCAACTATGTTGGAAAGTTAGATGCAAGCTTTTCGGCTATATTCTTATTTATTTGTGGTTTGATAGACATTATTATAATATCACTAAATTTTGGTATAAAAGCTGATTTGGGTATCATAAGGTAAAAACACGTGCCATGTTTATATGCGGTCGTGTATTACGAGAGTTCCATTATTTCAAAGGGTTTCTAAAGTTAAACAAGCTATTTGTAATGTGAATTTATCACTGAAAGTATTCTAGACTGATCCGGGTCGATTTTGTGTTGCTTCAAATGCGCTTGGGTCAGACCGAGCATCTTATTAGGTTAGGGTTAGCTTGGAGCTTCAAAGGAGAAGCTGAAGTCAAAACATATATTCATATTTTTCTGGTATTAATTTATTCTTTTGTGTGTGTTGTATTGAAATATATGTGTACTCTGATGTTGTAACCATATATATATATAGTTCATTTTGTGTAAAAAGTTTTTGATATATTACATTTTGTCCATTCCGCTATGAGATCTGATCTTCTTATTCTTCTATTCCAATATTTCTTTCTTTCGACTTCTCACCCTCTAACTCCATTCTATTAACAATCCGCTTTACTGTGCCCTTTTGAGTTGGACATGAGTAGTAAAATGTCAGCTTAAATAGTATGGAAAAGTCGGGTGTTACATAATGGTTTTCTAATTTACAACTCCGAAAACAAATTACATCTATACTATACTATAAAAATTGATTTGGTTTGAAGAGCTCACAACGTCTCTCGGCGATTTTAAAACCGAATCGTCTCTCCTACATGTTTAATACCTTTTTATCGGCATCTTTTGTCCTGCCCTCCTTACCTTTCAGTATTTTTCCGCTTCTAATTTCTGCCTCTCCCTTCCATCAATGTCTAGCTCTCCACCGATTATTATTTTCAGATCAAACGATGAGTTCATGAACGACCTGTTTATTTCTATTTACAATTTTTCCAGCTCTTAATCGAACAAGTTGACAAAATTTTCTATATTATTTTTTCAGATCGTTTCGTACTTTTGATTTTGCGAATTTCATGTATAACAATTTTGCGAATCTTCTGGACCCATGCTCAGTCAGGTATATCTTCAATAAATATGTGATTTTACTACTATTTTCGAAATTTTTAGTTCTTAGTTGGGTATATCTTCAACGAATATGTGATTTTACTAATATTTTCGAATTTTACGTTTCTGACTTGAACCAACAACTTCAATAGGTACCAACAAGTTAAGAGAATGATAATAGAACACTAAATCAATAATCTCATAATATTTAGCGTTGGATTCTGTAAGAAAAAAGGATGGATAAATATCCTTAATAAGTCTAGAAACCTTAAAAAGTTGTATCGGAGAAACCCCTTAAGAGACTTACCAATATGAGTATGGAAATCGGTCCGTTTCCTAGGATAGTAAGACCGCTTTCTAAGGTAGACTCGTGGACTAGGATTAAAGCACATGGTCATTAATGTGCTGAGCAATACAGAACACTCTAACTAAGGAAATCAACATGGGTTATTGTTCCCATTTTACCACTAAGGGATACTTGGTTCAAGATTCGTTCACCATAGAATCTTGATAGAACTTTGTATGGTTTACACTAGGTAAAGGTTGAAATCCAAAGGATACCTTTTATTAACGTGTTGTTTCCACGATGATGCAAAATTGATCTTAAAACTACATAGGCTTGATCCCACTTCGATATGTAGGAAGTCACACTAGTGATTCCCCAGTCCACTTTATTTATTTTATTATCTTGAAAATTAGGGGAGATTGTTGTAAATTTTCAAATAGTTTTTTGGGGTAGGGGTTTGTTTTTGAAGAGGGAAGAAAGAATGGAAGAAGAAAGGGTGTGTGGATTAGTCCCACATCATAAAAGTGAAAATTGTTTCAAGGTATTTAAGTAGCCTTCTCAAAGCGATGTTGGGGCCTTCGGGTTCCCACTGTTTGCTTTGTTGTGAGGAGGGAGACCATGCATCTCCACCACACACGCACACACCTCCGCTGCCGTCCGATCGAACCGAACCGGGCACGGGTACAGGTTGCGGGTCTCGGGTCCGGACCGTATAAACAATATTTTGAATCGGAGTTTAAAATAGTAATGGTCTGGTTTTTCAGCCCATAATGGACCCGAACGTTTTTTAAATAGAGGGCGGGAAATTTTGTGATGCTTTGAACTGTTGTAAGTGAACTGACGCCACATACCAGAATTGAAACGTTTTCAGAGCATTAAAAATGAAAGGGCGCGATGTTTCAATTTGAAACGGTTGTAACCATTGCATACGGTCACGATAATTCGCTATCTATAAATAGCAGCAGTCGGAAAACATTGAGAATTACTTTTTTACACTTCATCTTCTTCTAAAACGCTGCAGCGCTACCATTGATTTTGTACTAAAAAGTGTTGTGAATTACCAACGCTTGTAGAGTGCTGCAGGGTAAATTCTTCTTCTTTTCTTCATTCTCTTCTCCACTTGCATTATAAGTAATCAAAATTCAGAGTGTTCTTGATTGGACCAAAGTCGTACAGACTTTGAATCCGATTTCGCTGTTCCAAGGCTTTATTGAATTCTGAAAGTCGATAGTTCGATAGCCCGTTTGTTCCTGGTGGGTTGAACTATTGTCTAAAAGAATCTATAATATAGATCCTTAAAGTTTGAAGTATAGAAATCATCTTCCTCAAATAGTCTCAAACCGAAAAATCCCCAATAAATTTTCAGACAATAACATCAACCATGGAAGGTTTGAGCGCGCTACAAGTAATGAATCAACATTTGACAAAATTGGAGCGATTTGATGACGAAAATTTCACTTGTTGGCAAGTGACCATGAAGTTTTTTCTGATCACCGTCAAAATTTTCAATGGAAGATGGATTGGAAGTTATACCCAAGGAAACCGATAAAGAAGATGTTGGTTTAAAGGTAAAACGTGCAAAGCGCAAGGAGGACGATTTTCTACATAATTGTTTACTCCGGTCTACAATGCTCATAGGACCTTGGAAACCGCAAAGGACCTCTGCATTGCATTAGAGAACAAGTATCGCGTATCCGAGGCAAGTAATAAAAAGTTTTTTATTTGTAATTTTATGGATTTCAAAATGGTTACCAACAATTCTATAGTTGGACAAGTGAGTGAAACCTTACTGTTGGTGAATCAACTTAAAGATGCCGAAATGGATCTCCCTGAATCTTTTGTTGTTGGAGTTATTATTCTGAGACTCCCAAATTCTTGGAATGATTATAAGAAAAAATTGAAACATACGGAAATGGATTATGATTTAGACGGTTTACAATGTCATCTTCGTATTGAGGAGGATTCTCGTACACAGGAACTAGATGATAATCCGCAAACTGGGTCTCAATCTAAGGCAAATAATGTAGAAATTACTGAAAAGTTGAAGCATACAAATGAGACACAGTATAAGAAGAAAAATAATTCCAAGAACAAAAAGAAGGGTGCCCGTAACTATTATAATAAACCCGACCACTATGCCCGAGACTATCGTCTTCGGAAGAAACAACAAAAAGCGAATGTGGTCGAAGAAAAACTTGTGGCTATTGTACTAGAGGCGAACTCCGTTAGTGACATTGATAATGACTGGTGGATCGATACTGGAGCAACCATTCATATTTGCAAAGACCATAATCTGTTCAAGACTTACGAAGAGAATAATGGATAATCCAGTGAAGTTACTGTCGCAAACAAAGTTGTAGGCAAAGTTCTGGGAAAAGGCACAATTGAACTTACATTCACCTCTAGGAAAGTTCTTACATTAGTCAATGTATTTTGTGTACCGATATTTGTAAGAATTTGGTTTCTGGATACCTTCTTAACAAAGGAGGATTCAAGATGGTGTATGAGTCTGATAAGTTAGTGTTGTCCAAGAACAACAAATTTATTAGACAAGGATATTCTTGTAACGACATGATTAAGTTGAATTTAGTAAAGAAATATTTTGCTTATATTGTTGATTCTATTAATTTATGGCATGGTAAATTAGGACATGTTAATTATAAATCTCTTTAAAATATGAATAAATTAGGATTAATTTCTAATTGTGATTTTGATTCTATCTCTAATGTGAAATATGCATTCAAGAAAAAATACACCGGAAATCCTTAAACCTGTAGAAAGGAAAGCCGATTTGCTTGATTTGGTATGTAGTGATGTGGGTGACTTAAAAAGTCATATGAACTATGGTGGTAAACAGTACTATATAACATTTATTGATGATTATACTAGATATGCATACATATATCTAATGAAATCAAAAGATGAGGCTTTTGATAAGTTCAAAATTTACAAAGCAGAAGTCGAAACACAATTAGGAGTTCAAATTAAAGTGTTACATTCATATCGTGGAATATTTTTCAAATGAATTTACTTTGTTTTGCAAACAAAATGGTATAGTCCACCAACGTACCGCCCTGTATACACCACAACAAAATGGTGTTGCTGAAAGGAAAAGTAGAACTTTAGTAGAAATGGTTAACGCCATGCTTATAAGTTCTAATTTACCTTATAACCAATAGGTTGACGCTATATATGCTAGTTGCATGTTACATTTTAAATAGAGTACCACTTAAAAAGAATAATATTTCCCCTAATGAATGATGGTTCAATTGAAAACCTAACCTTACTAGACTTAAAGTTTGGGGTTGCTTAGCATATGTTAGAAAACCCGACCCTAAACGACCAAAGTTAGGTAATAGGGCATTTAAATGTGTTTTCATAGGATATTTTATTAATAGTATAACCTATAGGTTCCTTATTCTTGGCACCTTAGAAGTTACAGAATCTGTAGAACTCTCTGAAAATCAAACTATTGAGAATCCATTAAGATCATCTAGTCCGAAACCAACCGTGAACAATGATATTAATGATGATGAATATGCTCCTGCTCATAACAGCAAGGAAGTGTCAATACCAGATAATAGTACTGAACATAGGAGAAGTAAAAGAGTGAGAATAGAGATGGACTATGCTCCTAACTTCACAACATATCGCGTAACATAGGAGAAGTAAAAGAGTGAGAATAGAGATGGACTATGCTCCTAACTTCACAACATATCGCGTAGAAGGCAATAAGGACAAAGCCCTTAATGTGACAAGATATGAAATGAACGTTGATGATGATCCCAAGACTTATTCTGAGGTTATGAGTTCTAGAGATTCTAATTTCTAGAAAGAAGCTATCAATGATGAAATGAATTCCATATTATTAAACCAAACTTAGGTTTTAACTGACTTACCTTCTGGTGCTAAACCTATATGATGTAAATGGATATTCAAGAAAAAGTTGAATATAAATGGATCCATTGATAATTTTAAAGCCAGATTAGTTGCTAAGGGATATAAGCAAAGACAAGGAGTATATTATTTTGATACATATGCTCTAGTTCTCACTTATCTTTTATTTGTTGTTTAATAACACTTGCATCAATTCATAATTTAGTAATACATTAAATGGATGTAAAGACAACTTTTCTAAATGGAGATTTAGAAGAAGAGATATATATGGAACAACCTGAAGGTTTCATAACCCCAGGCTAAGAAAAGAAAGTTTGTAAATTAGTCAGATCTCTTTATGGCCTGAAGCAAGCTCCCATGCAATGGCATGAGAAGTTTGATAAAGTTGCACCGTCATATGGGTTCATTGTTAATGATGTTGATAAATGTATTTACAGCAAATCTGATAACAACGGTTATGTTATAATATGTTTATGCATTGATGACATGCTAATATTTGGTTCTAATATATCTTGTGTAAATGAAAGTAAGAAGTTTCTATCTTCTAAATGTGATATGAAAGATCTAGGAGAGGTTGATGTAATTCTAGGAATTAAAATCATTAGGAAAGCAGGGAAGTTAATACTAACTCAATCTCATTACATTGAAAAGTTTCTAAATAAGTATGGTCATTACAACGACAAACCATCATCAACTCCTTTAGATCCAAGCATCAAATTAGAAAAGAACACTGGACATACCATTTCTCAACTGGAGTATTCAAGTGTAATTGGGAGTCTTATGTATGCTATGCATTGCACTAGACCAGACATCGCACATGCTATAAGTGTATTGTGTCTATTTATGAGTAATCCAGGTTTTGAACACTATAAAGATATTTCTAGAGTTTTAGCTTATTTGAAAGGAACCATTAACTATGGTTTATCTTATAAAGGATATCATGTTGTAACAGAAGGATGTAGTGATGCAACCTGAAACAATGTAGAATCCAAATCCAAGTCTACGACTAGATGGATGTTTACATTAGGATGTACTGCAGTGTCTTGGACTTCCAAGAAGCAGGCCTGTATATCTGACTCAACTATGTTTTCATAATTGATTGCATTAGCAGATGCATGTCACTACACCATATCAGCGAATTTGGCACACAAGGATGCAGGTATAAAATTTGGCTAATAGTCGTATCAAATTTGATAATGCTCACATCCGTATCAAACAACAATTTGCGATCTGCACCACCCCAAATACCTCAAATCTGACCGTCCATCGTGAATGCTCCGGATCGGTTAATTTGATTCGATTGTTGGTCATTTCAAATTCATGCCTTTTTTGTGTAAAACTTTTGGCAGAAAAAGCACACCCATCCCTCCAATTTTTTTAATCCTTTCAGGTTCTCTCCCTCCATTTTTTTTATTTCCCTCATCTAATATTGTATCCCGTGCTCTATTTCCATTTCTGAAAATTACTCCCAAAAAATTATAGAAATCTGATAGTTGTCTGCTCAAATCTGCTTTTTTGTCATTGTCTGCAAATCGTGCGTCTCTATTGTTGGTAAAATTTTGGTTTTATTCGGTTTGTAGTAATCAATATTTTTTGCGCTATTGTTTCAATTTATGCTCAACATGTTATAGGCCGGAGAGCTATTTATTGGTTTTTACCTAAGGGCAGTTACAAAACAAGGTTGAACGTTGAAAAAGTTAGGTTTTCGCAGTTGGTCTTACTACACCATGGTTAGTGCACACATTATTTGATCTATTTCCTTGTACCAAAGTGCTATTTTACCCAACTGAAAATAGGGTAAAATACCCGAATGTGAGATAAAAATGCAGGAACCACCCATGAATTGCTTGAATTCAACCTTAAAATTAGGGTGTAGTGTAACACCCCGTGAATTCTATAATGTTAAGCTTCACAAATTAAAGTATAATTAATTCTAAATTAAATAATTAAGGGAAGCGGGTTACGCCATTACGTTCGTCTCGGAATTCTGCTTGAGATAGAGTCCGAGTTTGCGCGAATCGGACTCCGTATGAAGGAGTTATGGCTTTCGGAAGTTTCAGAATAAAATTTAAATTCAAACAGCTCAGTTTAAATTTCAAAATTCGAATTTCAGGTTCAAACTAGGCTGGGCGGGAAAATTCCCACCCAGAGACCAGGTCGATCATAGGGTCGACCATGGTGTCGACCTGGTCACCCCAGGTCGACCATAGTGTCGACCTGGTCCCCCCCAGGTCGACCATAGTGTCGACCTGCCTGGTCGACCTGGCTAGGTCTGGCTCTGGCTCGAATTTCTGAGGCTCTGTGTGTTAGTAGGGCCGACGTGTCACCTCTTGATTGGCTCTTTGAACTTTGAATGGCCTGGATTCCTCCTGTCTTCATCTGACGGCTCAAAATAACTTAAAAATCTATAAATACACCCTAAGTCTCAACTGAAAATTCACACAAAAAAAATGAGAAAGGAGTCGTCATGCTGCTAGGGAGGAATTGAACATAGTCGTCAAGAGAAAAGCCTAGAGACGAATCAAACTAAGAAGAAGATTAAAGTTTAAATCAAATTTATCAACGCAACGTTAGTCTACCCAAAGAAGCGCATCTCAATTTCAGAATTCAGAATCCAGAATTCAAGATTCTGCATTCGTTGTAAGTATAGCGACCTTTCAAAATATGAATAAAAATTGTGATGTGATTCGATGTGAATGAAAATAGAATTGTGTTATTGTATTGTATAAAATTCTATGTATTGTTATGGTTCTATCATGACTTGTGTATTGACGTTTGTGGCATAAATTGATTGATGCAAGCCTATTGAACAATTGTATATGAAAACAATGACACTTGCAAGTTTGTGGCAAAAATTAGAAATTGATCCCTTTATGTATATGTCGATGGCATGGACTATGTATATTCCCTTAGTCTAAATTAGAATTTATGTAAACATGTTCTAGATTTGAAACCTTTTATGCCTACATGACCTAAAACCTATGGTATCATTTTCATGTCTAATTGCAAGTATAATTGGATCTATGTTTAGTATCATTTGGGTTTCATAAACTATGCAAGTTCATGGTGAAATAGGCTATGTGATTAGATGCTATAATTGGACATTTTGGTGAATATACAACATGCTAGTTTTGTGTTTGACATTATGCTAAGTTAAACATATTTAAACGTAAGTTTGGATTAGCCTAAACTATGCCATCTCATATGCCACCTACTTAGTTATACTTTGATTTGAATGCAAGTTCACATGACCCATCATTTATGTTAGTATCGCTAAATTGCAAGTTCATGCGCCACACACCCTTATATGTTGTAAAATATTAAATGTTCTTGATCTCCCCTTTTCTTACGCTTATAAAGTTGGGCTGAATTGTGTCGAGCCCAACATTTGTTACAACGTTGCGAACGTATAAACGGGGGTAATAACGTTGGGTGTAAAATATGAAAATATATGTTGGCATGTTTGGCACATGCCAATGACAATGACATTTAAGCGGTATGAATTGATATACCCAAGCATAAAAGATATGACATTTACATATATAATAATAAAACATGTAAATTTTAGAAATCACGATATGCTTAACCCGAGGTTGGATTGAGTTGTGATGTAAACCTGCCCAGAACCGCCCGGCTATCCAGTAGTCACAACAATACCTATCCAATGTAGGTGGTTAAGCATTGAGCCTAATAATGATCCGATGTTAGACTGAGCTACGGTGTAAACCTACCCGGAACCGACCGGCATATCCAGTAACCGTAGCAATACCTGTCTAATGTGAGTGGTCAAGTGCTCCTAAGAGGCTAAGGACAGATGGTAGAGTTAAGTCAACTATAACACTTAACCAAATTCAACATGTTAACAAGAGTTAATGGGTGGGGTTAGGTAAATACAGACACTTTACCACTTAACATGTTTGACTTGAAAATCCTGGTAATGAGGGACCCGTTTCACCAGTAACCCAAGTTAGGTATCAACGGTACCCTGAAACTAGGCAGGGTGGGGCATGATTAGTGGGCTGATTGTAAGCGGTCAAACGACGGCGGTGGGTGCACAGTGCAGGTCTAACGGGGTGCGGGAGTGCACACACTCCGGAGCAAACAATCAGGGCACTGGGGACACCAGTAGTATAACCTATGCCTTCTAGAATTTGTGTCGGGGCCGCCACCATGGGTCTTGATACATCCCATGGTGGGACCAGCATAGGTATCTACAATTCTTGGGGGTCGTATGACACATGCTAATGCGAGTAGGAGCCGATCTTTAAATAGAAATGGGGATCACTTCACCCTCACCACGGGGTGCCAGTTGGAATAAACTTGAGTAGATGCAGAGATATAGTATGGGTGCGATAGTACATACGACACTTCCTTAGCTTGTGACACTTTCCTATTTTCAGTATATATCTATCATGCCCTCTTCTTATTCACATACTGAAGAGTTACTAGATTTACTCAGGCTTTATGTCTGACCCTATTTTCTTTTCGTCTTCTTTTCTTCCCCCCTCCCCAAGGTCCACAGGGAGGAAACAGCTCAGCTCAATCAGGCTTTGTACAAGCACCAAGACCGTAGATGTATGATTTGGATCTCTTTGCTCGGATCATGACTTTGGATATCACTATGGGGATTTTTGTCACTTTATTTATGTTTTATGCTTCTTTAAAAATCAAGACAGTTATGATTTTGTAATGTTGGAAGTATTTTGATACAATTATGGAATGTTTTGTTTTGAACACATATTGATGAAATAAAAGTCTGTTTGGTTTCCGCTGTTTAAAAATATGTGTATTTATATCTGTCTTGAGTTTATATGTGGCTTTTACTTTTACCTCCACCAAAGTTAAGGCATTCCCTTTGTGAGTGACCTTAATGGAGGTGGGGTGTTTCACTTGGTATCAGAGCATAGGTTTACCAGACAAGATGAAAGTTTTTGAAATTGTTTTCAAAATGAAAGTTTAAAGAAGCATTTTTCAAGAAAAAGTGTTATATTTATAAAAGACAAAATCCCCCAAAGCCATGTGCCCCATCTATCTCTCTCTATCCTTCATTTTGAATTTTTCCTTTCTGTTTCAGCATGTCTGGAGACCTTAACCTCCCGGAAGGAGTGCCGATTCCTGGCTGGCTTAGGAGGTACTTAGAAGCAAGGGCCAATGGCGCGGGCCGAGCAGACGTCCCTCCTCCAGTGGTCGCGGTTCCTCCTCCACCTCCTCATGGAAATGCCTTCGCAAAAACATGTAGAGACTTTAAGGCAATAGGTGGAAAAGACTTTTATGGGACAGAATCCTTTGTAGGGGCAAGAAACTGGCTAAAGGAGACTGAGGATCTGTTTGTCATCTTCGGGGTTGATGACAGGCAAAAGATACAACTAGCGGTATGGTTGCTTAAGGATGAAGCTTCCTATTGGTGGGAAGTTAGCAATGCTCAGAGGGCGGTGGAAACATGGGAAGACTTCAGGACAAGGTTTGAGATGAAATTCCTCTCCCAAGCAGAAAGAAGCCTGCAAATGGAGAAGTTCCTAACTCTGAAACAGGGGAGCATGACGATCAGGGAATATGTTAATCAGTTTAATCAGCTGGCCAGATTTGGGTTAGACTTAGTAAACACCCAACACAAGAAGGAACTTCGCTTCGTCAAGGGTTTGAATGAGCCTCTACACAGCCTTGCCATGACCCATGTATCCACGGGAGCGACTAATGAAAGCTTGGTGGACATGGCATTGCTACACGAGGAAGACCACGGCAAGAAAGAAACTAAGGTGGAAGAGAAGAAAGAGGGTCTACAAGCAAAGAAAACCAACTTCAAGAAAGGAGGGAAGAACAATAAGCCCCATGAGAAGAGAAGGTGCAGTTTCTATGGCATTGTGGGCCATATATCAAAAGACTGCCAGAAAAGAAAGGCGAAGATGGGTGGTTGCTTCCATTGTGGAGAGACTAGGCACCAAGCTAAGGACTGCCCAAAGAAGAAAGGGCAGGGACAGAAAGCTGGATCCACTTCAGGGGGTCAGGTTCATGCGCTAGTGGCACCTCAGTAGGAACGAGGTAGTAATATTTCTGTAGAAAGTGTAGTCTGTCTTTATGATCATCCAGTTCGTACACTTTTTGACTTTGGCGCATCGCACTCTTTTATTTCATCTGCCTTAGTAGAATCTCTGCATCTAGACACTAGTATGGTAGAAGATCACTTAGTAGTTTCAAATCCAATTGGGGGCTCTGCTTACTTTTCAATGGTTTGTTTGGGTTTGAAAATCTCTATTCTCAGCATTGAGTTTATCTGTAATGCCTTTGTCTTAGGCATCTCGGGATATGGTTTGATCTTAGGCATGGACTGGTTATCCAATAATAGTGCCATTCTTGATTGTGAGAAAAGAGTGGTTAGACTCTTAACTCGGGTAACACTCTAGAAATTTCTTGTAATCCCTTGAACGCTGTTATGCTTAGTTATCTAGAGTCGCTTGATGCTTCTGATGAGAATCTGTAATCAGTAAGAGTAGTCCGGGAATATCCGGATGTCTTTGAGGAGGTGAAAGGCTTACCTCCGAGGCGGGAAATAGACTTCCGCATATATCTTGTGGATAACGCAAAGCCTATAGCTTTACCTGTCAGACACATGGCTCCAAGGGAGAGAAAGGAGCTCAGTAAGCAGGTTAAAGAACTTCTCAAAAAAGGGTTCATTAGACGGAGCATTTCGGAATGGGGTGCTCCAGTGGTGTTCACAACCAAAGCGGACGGTTCGCTTCGCCTTTGCGTCGACTATAGGGAGTTAAACAAATTGACCAAGAAAAATAGGCACCCTCTTCCCCGAATCGACGATTTGTTTGATCAGCTTGTTGGTGCGACGGTCTTCTCCCAGCTTGATCTGGCAATTGGGTTCCATCAGCTAAGAGTAGTTGAAGATAGTATTGATAAAACGGCGTTCAGAAGCCCAGACGGTTTCTTCGAGTGGCTTGTCATGCCTTTCGGCTTGACAAATGCACCCACTTATTTCGTAGACCTAATGAGCAGGGTGTTCAGAGAATTCCTGAACAAATTTGTGGTTGTCTTCGTTGATGATATCTTAATCTTCTCAAAGAATGAGGAAGAGCATGCTCAGCATCTGAAAGAAATCATGGATACTCTCCGGGCACATCAGTTAAAAGCCAAATTCTCCAAGTGTCACTTCTGGAGAAAAGAAGTAAGATTTCTGGGGCATATAGTGTCCAAAGACTGGTTGGTCGTGGACCCCGCGAAAGTGGTGGCAGTGCAAGATTGGAAAACACCAAGAAATGCAACCGAAGTTCGAAGCTTTCTTGGGCTAGCCGGTTTTTACCGAATTTATTAAGGATTTCGCGAAAATCTCAGCCCCACTCACAAGGCTAACAAAGAAGAATCTAACATTCACTTGGGATTTGGACTGCGAGTTTGCTTTCCAACGATTAAAAAGGGCTCTCACAACAGCCCCAATTCTGACCTTGCCAGATGGAAGCAAAATGTTCATAGTATACACGGATGCATGTGGAACGGGAATAGGCGCTATTCTAATGCAAGAAGGAAGGGTTGTAGTGTATGGTGGAAGACAATTAAAAGTTCATGAAAAGAACTACCCAACCCACGATCTTGAGTTAGCCGCCATCGCCTTTACGCTTAAGTCTTGGCGCCATTATCTCCTAGGTGAGAATTTTGAATTATACACTGACCATAAATCGTTGAAATATCTCTTCTCGCAGAAGGATCTTAACTTGAGGCAGCAAAGATGGATAGAGTTTCTTGCCTCATATGACTTTGAAATTTCCTATACTCCCGGCAAAGGGAACGTAGTAGTAGACGCGTTGAGCTGAAAGAAACTGACCTTAAGCCCTCTCTTTGTGGAAAGGCAAAGCCTGGAGTATATAGCCAGTTTTAACTTTAGGCCCTCCTCAGATTTTGTACCGGGTTTGTTAGCATCTCTCGAAGTACGCCCTACTCTCTTGGACTCAATAGGGGCTGCACAACGTGAAGACCCTCAGCTTGTTGATGTGATTGATAAACTTATTAGGGGTGAGACTTCTAGTCACCTCAGTAGATACGCCATCGATGATAAGGGTTGGCTGAGGCAAGATGGAAGATTATGCGTCCCACAAGCAAGGGAGTTGACAAAGAAGGTTCTCGAAGAAGCGCATCATTCCAAGATGACTATACACCCTGGCGGTGATAAGATGTACAAGGATATAAAAAGGACTTTCTTTTGGAATGGCATGAAGCAAGACGTAGCAAGATGTACAAGGGTTTTCCTTAAGGTATCACCTTTAAGGAACGTCGTTCGTTTTGGATCCGCAGGAAAGCTAGCACCAAGATTTGTAGGACCGTTTCCTATCATCGAGAAGGTTGGAAAGATGGCCTATAGGTTAGAGATACCCGAAAGACTGGCCGGGGTTCACAATGTCTTTCATGTTTATCACCTCCGGAAGTGTTTGCATGAGTCAGCGGAAGTGGTGGAACCTAGCATTCTAGAAGAAGCCGAAGTGGGACGTGAAGCTACTGTGAGGTGAGTTCCAACCCGCATCTTAGGAACTGAAGTGAAAAAGCTACGCAACCGCGAAGTCAAACTCGTTAAAGTTCAGTGGAGCGACGCCGAGGAAGACGCGACTTGGGAAACGGAGGACAGAATACGCGCCGCCTACCCTCTTCTTTTTGAGGGTACATCTTTGATCTCTCTCTTTTTCCTTAAGTTATCCTTTATCTATCTTTTTAGGTACATCCCCTCGGTCCTTTTCCTAACTCCTTAGGTAGAAAACAAATGGATGCAAACATGTATTTGAAAACATGTTATGGATGATGGCTGCAAATGGTTGCTAGTGATTGCTAGTGGTTGCTCGTGGATGCATATACACACACACCCTAGGTTATAGATCGGCTCAGTCGCTTCATATTGCATATGCACATATATATTCTCGTTTGTATATGGTTGAAACTTGATATGCTGTCATATGGTCGCCGCATTTGTATGAATGGTTGTGCACTCATGTAGAATTATGAGTAGGAAAAATTTGCATACATAATGGATTTATGACACTTACATGATTCGCATTAAGGAGGTCAACTGAATCAGTAGACCGCTTGATTTCTGCATTAGATAAGGACATGTACACACACTATGCATATGATCATGAAGCATTAGAAGTCTTTTAAGGACAGTGGATGCCTGTGTTTGTTGGTTTAGTAGATGGACTGTTGGATGGTAGGAGATACATTCTTCCTAACTTGAAGATTTCGGGGACGAAATCTTTTTAAGGGGGGGAGAATGTAACACCCCGTGAATTCTATAACGTTAAGCTTCACAAATTAAAGTATAATTAATTCTAAATAAAGAATTAAGGGAAACAGGTTACGCCATTGCGTTCGTCTCAGAATTCTGCTTGAGGTAGAGTCTGAGTTTGCGTGAATCGGACTCCGTATGTAGGAGTTATGGCCTTCGAAAGTTTCAGAATAAAATTTAAATTCAAACAACTCAGTTTAAATTTCAAAATTCGAATTTCAGGTTCAAACTGGGCTGGGAGGGAAAATTCCCGCCCAGAGACCAGGTCGACCATGGTGTCGACCTGGTCACCCCAGGTCGACCATAGTGTCGACCTGGGTGTCGACCTGCCTGGTCGACCTGGCTAGCCAGGTCTGGCTCTGGCTCGAATTTCTGAGGCTCTGTGTGTCACTAGGGCTGACGTGTCACCTCTTGATTGGCTCTCTGAACTTTGAATGGCCTTGATTCCTCCAGTCTTCATCTGATGGCTCAAAACAGCTTAAAAATCTATAAATACACCCTAAGTCTCAACTGAAAATTCACACAAAAAAATGAGAAAGGAGTCGTCATGCTGCTAGGGAGGAATTGAACATAGTCGTCAAGAGAAAAGCCTAGAGATGAATCAAACTAAGAAGAAGATTAAAGTTTAAATCAAATTTATCAACGCAACGTTAGTCTACCCAAAGGAGCGCATCTCAATTTCAGAATTCAGAATCTAGAATTCAAGATTCTGCATTCGTTGTAAGTATAGTGACCTTTCAGAATATGAATAAAAATTGTGATGTGATTCGATGTGAATGAAAATAGAATTGTGTTATTGTATTGTATAAAATTCTATGTATTGTGATGGTTCTATCATGACTTGTGTATTGACGTTTGTGGCATAAATTGATTGATGCAAGCCTACTGAACAATTGTATATGAAAACAATGACACTTGCAAGTTTGTGGCAAAAATTAGAAATTGATCCCTTTATGTGTATGTCGATGGCATGGACTATGTATATTCCCTTAGTCTAAATTAGAATTTATGTAAACATGTTCTAGATTTGAAACCTTTTATGCCTACATGACCCAAAACCTATGGTATCATTTTCATGTCTAATTGCAAGTATAATTGGATCTATGTTAAGTATCGTTTGAGTTTCATAAACGATGCAAGTTCATGGTGAAATAGGCTATGTGATTAGATGCTATAATTGGACACTCTGGTGAATATACAACATGCTAGTTTTGTGTTTGACATTATGCTAAGTTAAACATGTTTAAACATAAGTTTGGATTAGCCTAAACTATGCCATCTCATATGCCACCTACTTAGTTATACTTTGATTTGAATGCAAGTTCACATGACCCATCATTTATGTTAGTATCGCTAAATTGCAAGTTCATGCGTCACACACCCTTATATGTTGTAAAATATTACATGTTCTTGATTTCCCCTTTTCTTAAGCTTATAAAGTTTGGCTGAATTGTGTCGAGCCCAACATTTGTTACAACGTTGCAAACGTATAAACGGGGGTAATAACGTTGGGTGTAAAACATGAAAATATATGTTGGCATGTTTGGCACATGCCAACGACAATGACATTTAAGCGGTATGAATTGATATACCCAAGCATAAAAGATATGACATTTACATATATAATAATAAAACATGTAAATTTTAGAAAACACGATATGCTTAACCCGAGGTTGGATTGAATTGTGATGTAAACCTGCCCGGAACCGCCCGGCTGTCCAGTAGTCACAACAATACCTATCCAATGTGGGTGGTTAAGCATTGAGCCCAATAATGACCCGAGGTTAGACTAAGCTACGGTGTAAACCTGCCCGGAACCGACCAGCATTGAAACGACCCAGGGTTTTCGGCCCCGAAAATCGACATAAATACCTTTACTGTAACTCATGCCGACCTTCCAACACCGAAAACACTGAACATTATTAGAAAGAATCTAGAGGGTGAGATAAGAAAGAAAGAAATATTAGAATAGAAGAAGAAGAAAAACACAACACAAAGTCTCACATCGCAGCGGAACAAAATATAATATAGAAATAAATCTTTATTGAGAGCTTTAAATAAAACTTACAATCATCAAAGTATATCAACACACCTGGACAGTTATAATAATCTGCCCTTATACAACACAGCGGAATAACACTAAATATGTCTGGATTTCTCCAGCACGCCTTTCGTGGTGTTCAATTACCTGAACCTGCAAACCCGGGCTAACCCGAGCATTTACAAAACACTGGGTCAGTCTGGTGAACCAGAGTGAGATAAACTCGCACAGTTTTAAGGGTAAATCATCCAATCAAGATTTTAAAGTTCGAAATCTTTTCAAAAGAAAAAGATAATCGTAAGACCGAATCCACACATAAACACGGACGGTTTTTACCTTACGATAACCCAAAACAGTTTTGAAACCAATATCTTTTCTGATATTATAATAATGTCTAAATACAAGTAAATAGCAATCTAGTGGAACGCTTGCATCTCACGCTCCACATATATAGTATACAATCAAAACCGCGGGCGCTTATTGGAGATTGGATTCCGACTCTAACAAGGTATGGGACCACCTTCCGATGATGTATCTCTAGAGGCGAATACACCTAGGTTCAACAAGAACGTCTTGCAACCCGGCCCACGCATGACCGACCACTCATTTCTCTTGAGTGTATCGAATGTATATCACCAACGGTTGGACTCAAACCACCGTTCCCGAATGGGCAGAATCGATAAAGTAAGAAACAAAAGGAATTTCTCTAGATAGGTGATTATACACCCTAATGGGAGCGACCCACATAGCCAAGCTGCCTGCCCGATTTTTGTCATCTCCCGGTTGATGAGGCTTGAGGTCAGAACTTCTTTTCGAACATCTGGCCACCATTCACTTTGAATGCCACATCGTCAGATCCTCTGGATATCACTAATTGACGTCCACAAAAGTACTCTAGTTATTTGGCTAGAGAAAACCATTTCTCCGCCATCAACAAGGGTACGTTTGAAGAAATCAACGTACGTAATCTCCTTTGGAAATACTCTGTCGGGCATTCGTCCATACAAGTCACCCAGGAACAGGATGAACCGAAGGCACCCTCCTACTGCATCCTAGGAATCACCCTACAGATCAGTAGCGAGAAGTCCTTGCAATCCGTAGATTTCAACCACGACAGAATCACTGTTGAAATATCTCCGGCCGCTAAACCAGAGAAATCCAATAAGTAGTTCCTCCGCTTATGAAGATCAACGGTCTTCTATTGCTCCATCTTCAATAATATTCTTTCACGTATTCGCTGGTCAGAATGGTTTTTGAATATATATTCGATCCCGGTCTTTCCGTACCAACGATCGTATGGTCAGGTTTTGATAGTCGGTGATTTAACTATCAAATAAATAATTGTGTGAATGACATGAGTTTACCAGTTCAGTACCAACACCACATGGCCTCTTTAATTCAAAACGATTAACGATAGTTAATCTCTAACCCTTAACATTTCAAATATAACTTATTTGATGTAAGATTCTTATTTCACACTACTTCACTCTCATTTCTGTTAACGAATTCATTTTCAAAACTTACTTTTCCAATTTCCTTTGATCTCGGAAATACCATTTTATCTTTCCCATTACACACTAATATCATCCTCAGGTAAATCCCGAAGTCGTTCAAGTTGGGGTATTTATTTACCTCTCAGACCTTGATCAACAACGGTCTTATCTTCAGATAGACATCAGTTGTAATTCAAAACCCAACATTTATTCTAAATCCAAACACGCCTCATTTCCTTCTTATAAACTTTGTTTATAAAACACGGTTTAATACAACCCCTTTAATTATCATTTTCCTTTTTCCTTAATTTAAACATTAAACAAATGTTTACTTAAGTTTTCTTCTCCCTTTTGATGATATAGACTTGGGTTTTATATGAACCTGTTCATGAATTCTTTTCACAACGAGACCCTATTTCATTTCAACTCCAATTACCTTCCATAACCATTCCTTATATAAGTAGTAATCTCTAACTTTAAATTAATGATTCACTTTACCATTAACTTATTTATTTGCTAGTAAATAATAATTTTTTTAAATCTTATCGAAACTAAACCATTATTCGTTATCCCATCTCGTTGCATTTAATTCAAACAATTGGTCTAAAATTTAACTTAGCCAAATAATTTACTTTGCCAATCAAAAATATGATTATCTCATTAACTAGTTCCATGTAATCCTTTATTTAAATTAATGAATTTAAATAAATCCTTTTTCCTTTATTTCCCAAAACAATTATTCGAACCTATCACATTAAGTTAATCTTTGTTTATTCACTTATATCTCCAATACGTGTCAGGAATTTCCTTTATAAATCCATTTGAAACCAATTATAAACTCCATAAATAATTAATAAATATTTATTTCTTTTTCAAACTTTAATTCAAATAATAGATTTAAAAATCTATTTTCAATTATAAAATAAATTCTATAACTTTTATCCCGTCGATTTACCTGACGGTAGATCGATATTTATAAAACGGTTAATTCATAGGCCATGTACTGCCAACCACTCAATCAATAATACCCATTGGTTTTGAACCAAACAAATGGTGAATTTCAGGTCAATATTCAACCATCTAATCAAAAAATTCAATAATGGTCTCATAACTGTCTATAACAACAATTCAATATCAACCACAGCAATCAATCCAACAATTCATTTATTAAAACACGTTTATTTTAAAAAAGTGACCAATAAGGTAACTTACCTTAGTTGGAACCAATCGTTAAAACAACGATTTGGGTTTCACTGAAATTAAACGACGTTTAATTTCATCAGTTCAAATAACTGAATATATATCAGCAATCGGTCAATCACTAGCAACCATAGCACACAAAAATAAAAACCCAACTTATAAAATATAATCGGGAAATAACTGAGTGAGTTTAACTCACCTTTGATTTGATTTCGTCGATAAATCGGCTTGCTTTCAGTTGAATTAAATGACGTTTCATTTTTTTGAAAATCCAGCTGCTGCCTGCCCTGCTCAGTCCTCATCCATCGCGTAGTACTCGTCTTCACGGTCCCGACGTTTTTCGTTTCGTCGGATTCTGACCACAAACGTGTTCGAAATTAATATTTAAAGTTTATACAACCTTTAACTAAGTAAAGTTTAAAATAAAATTAAAAAAAACATGGGCCTTACCTTGTTCTCCGTCCAGCCCAACCAGATTGAGCCAACCCGAACCCCGTCATCCCTTAAAACCCTCAAAACCATCGTTTATCCTTCATTCTCAAACCCTTAATCGGTTTCAAAATCTTCCGCCGCCACAAAAGCTACAGAGAAAAATGGAAAAACCCTAAATCTTACTCCCTTCCATCGCTACTTCCCTTAGTAAATCGGACGCCCCTCGCTTCAACAACCTCACCTTCAATTCCTCCGCCATCTCAGAGACCGAAGGCCGAACGAAGAAGCTAAGTGATTTTTCCCAAAATTATTTTGTGTTTTGATTTCTTTTTTTGATACGAATTTGGTTTTTCCATTGCTGTGTTGATTTCGTTTAGGATTCACCATGTATTTATACTAGAAAAGGGTATTGTGATTCATGAATTGTTACGTCCTAGTTTATAGATCCTACGTAATGGACCCTTTCCATTTCAGGTCTACTATGAATTGTCGAACTGTTTGTGATTGATACTTGGGTTCAGTGTGATATTTTATCAGTGAAGGCTATGGGTTTGTGATGGATTTCAAGTATTGTCTATTCGAATGGTCTTGTCTGGGGAAGATACAACTATGGAATTGTATTGTCCATCCATACCGTAGATGATAACTTCTTATTTGTACGGTTTTGTTCAAATTGAAATTCCAGGGATTTTTCTCTCTCTGTTCATGTACTTACATTCAGCTG
Source organism: Allium sativum (assembly GCA_030737875.1). NCBI lineage: Eukaryota > Viridiplantae > Streptophyta > Magnoliopsida > Asparagales > Amaryllidaceae > Allium > Allium sativum. The sequence goes on from CM060909.1 coordinate 362,041,192, forward strand.
TTCCTATAGGATAACCCATACAGCTATATTTACTGTTTGTTCACATGGTCTTGTTTTGTATATTCACTGAATATCAATCTATGTTCTGATCTGCATAGATTTTAATGGTGAACATATTGATTTTTCCCCTTTCACTGCATTGCACACTTCTTAGCTGTTTAAGCTATATATAAAAAAACATAGATGTTCTAGCTATTTCTTGGTTATGTAAACACATGCATAAGCCATTTCTGTCCATTTCAATTCAAAGATTGTCTGTTAGAGTTGATGTATACATACGTTTGTTTTCCCTTAGCAGATTTGCAAAGATTTTAGCTGTACCTATTCTGTTCACCTATTTATTTCCTTCTCTTTGAAATCTCCAACTTTATATATATATTCTAGCTATTAATAGCTGTGTCTCTTTTCTCTTCAGATCAGGTCTCTGGCGATGAGGACATGATGTTGTGAAGAGATTTTACCTTAGATTTTTCTTTTATTTTAATATGTATGAACAGTGACTGAATATTGAGATTTTTCTGTATACATTTTGAGGTGTAAACACATTCTGTTTTTCTTTCTGCTTCTTTACTGTTTTTGATTTCCTTTTTGTATTGGAAATTTCATTCTTACTGTTTGGTGAAGGAACAATACATATATTGGTTTTTCTTTGGTTGTTCATTGCCTGTACGAGTTGATGCAAAAATATATCAATATATTTTATCTGTTTGATTTTCTTGTAAATTGCATTCTACTGTGTTGCTATTGTTTCTACAGTTTCGACAGTAAGGAGCAAGACATGCTTGCCATACTTGCATTTACAACTTTTCACTTGAATAAAATAAAAATAAAAATATGGTATTTATAACCTTAAAAGAAAAGAGAATTGAATACATGTTATACTTGTTGAACCCGGCTATACTTGCAAGCATGTTATTATATATTGGGTCTAAATTTGTTTAATGTCGTTCTCACTTGAATTAGGTATGCCATACTTGAATAATATGCATATTTTTCTTTTAAATTGTTGATACAACACAAATTAAATTCCAAACATTTTAATTGAATAAAAATAACTGATATTATCGAATATACTCAAATCAAAAAACCGTATAACTTCAAATAAAACTAAGTTGATTTTCAAACCCTACATTCAAAAATTTGGTTGAACGATCTGAAAAATATAAAATTTCTTATTTAATTTATTAAATAACGTTATCATTTATAACGATTTCCATAGTGACTATTTCAAAATTTCAACTGGACATAACTAACAAATCATAACACGAAATCTCGATTTTTCTCTTTCATATGAAAAATATAATCAAATCGATTCCAACGTTTCTCGTTTCACAGAATTTCGACTTAAAATGAATTCTGTATACTCAGTTAAAGTTCAGAACAAAATTTACGAACTACCGCGCCATTTTTAATTCGTTTATAATATAATTATAAATTAAACATTCTAACCTCGTTTTTAATAACGAATATATTTATATAATTTGTGACGACCCCAAACTTCCACGAGTGAAAGCAGGAGAAATCATTTTTGGAATACAACATAAATACAATAAAACAGAACACAGATACAATATAGCAAAGGAGATTCATAGAGTAATAACATTATAGCAGCGGAAAAATATAATGTCATCAATCACAGAAATTCCACAGTCACAGAAAACTAAGATTATTACAACAAGTTTGCAGAAAAGAAATAAGTTTGATGTCTAAAAAGAAAAGAAAAGATGCCAATAGAAACAAAAAGTCTTCAAGCTCCAAGTCATCACCTCTTCTCCCAAGCAGAATCCAAGAGAGAGAAAATAAGCAGCTTCAAAGAAAACTCCAAGCAAAGAATGAACCTGTCTACTTGGCTGCCCGTGTAGAAGAGAGGGCACCCAAGTTTGCAAAAAGGTGAAACAAACTATGGGTCAGTCGTGGGACTGGTGTGAGAATTCTTAAATAACTTATACTAATAAGAATAAGGTAAATCCAAAAGACCACGCCGCTAATGCGGAACGGGTTGTACCAATGGATTGCCGTGCATAACTATAGTGTCAATACAGATAAGTAAAACGTAACAAAAACGCAATGTCTTTTGAAAAATGAAACCACCATAAGACTCAGGTCCCATCACACAATGCAACGCACACCAAGAGGATAGAGTTTTACCTTATGGTGGTTAAACATGCTAAATACGCCAAATACGTAACTAATACTATTATTAGTGTATATGAAAACATTTCAAAATAAATGTATTAATCCTAGGAAGCATATGTACCATATATTATGCCTCCGTACTAGTAATACAATCAAATCCGTCGGGGTCGTATTGGAAATTTGGGGTTTCCATCATGAGTCCAGGCTAGGGAGGACTCCTTACCGATTCGAGACGCTCTAGTTAACGTCTCAGGATTACCCGCAGTTAACCCTTGGATCCTGCAGGGCCGGTCCTCACATACAGCTTAGAGGATTGGCAATTCCTAAGCACACGTTCCCCGGTCCTATAGGACCTATCCGAGGCGCCTCATTTCATCATCCTCCAAAAGTAAAATGACTACTAACTAGAAAGAAACGTGCTACTTTCCCTGCGTTCCCTTCCCCCTTTTTAGACTCTACCGGTTTGTGAGGCTCGTGAAGTCATGTTCTTCATACCACAAGGTTCTGCTTTTCAACAAGAAACCCTGATCATTGCATCTTAGTATGCCACACCGTCACTCCATACCATACTATTGATCTTCCGTCACTATATAAACGGGTGTTAAGTAGAGAATAAATTCTCTACCACCAATCGTTTATATATTAACTGAATATCAACAATATAATATTTTGTGGGGTACGATGTCAGACACACCATCCATTTATACCCATGCTCTAGGTCTGAACTAGGGTCAAACCCGTGAAATCAACACGTACGTTTGGGCAATTACCCCGACCCTTGAATTGGGATCAAACCAATTCAGAGTCTTGATCGTTGTCCATTCGAGGGGAGATTTACGGTCTTCATACGCCGTCTTCATACTTGAATTCTTGAAATCGTACGATCATTTGGAATGGGATTAACCCGGACTTTCCAAATAATCTCGCATTCATATATTTTGAGAAAAACATATTTCATATCGTTATTTTATTTTATAACGATTAATTCTTGCCTTAATTATTTTAATATAATTAATTTTCTTATTTAACGACGCTTCAGGTCAAGGGCGACCTTGGCGCTGTTTTCAATCAATTTTGTTATTCACTTTCCTCAAAATCTAACCGTTGGATTTTAGCGTAGCATATATCGTTGGAAAGATTTTTCCACGACGGTCCTAACGGTTTCAGTTTTGGGAAAATCCGACGGTCGAATCTTCCGGTATATTCGTTTAAAGGTTCGATTTCAAGACACGAACTACTGCGCTCGATTCGTTATATTTTAATTATATATATATAAAAATATATATAAATAGCTCGTTTAACTCATCGTCCTTACTTACATCTGCCTTTTCTTTATCCTTTAACTTCTTTAACTTACATGAAAATGTATTTCATAATTAGGCGGTGAATTGTTCTTTATGTTTTCATTTTATACTTTATAATTCACATTTAAAAATGTAAATTATAAAACTTCATTCCCATTATTTCTTTTCCCTATTTCATTATGAACAATGAACATTTTTCCATGGTGTAAACTCTCTTTATACATTATAAATAATGTAAATCTTTTCCTCCATTTCATTTCTTTTTATTTAACATTAAAAATAATGTTAATTCTTACATACAGTTTCATTTTTTTTCTCAACATTAAAAATAATGTTAATTCTTGCATATAGTTTCATTTCTCTTATTTAACATAAAATAAATGTTAATTCTTCCTACGGGGTGAATTCTCTTTTTTTATTTACATTATAAATAATGCTTATTATCTTACAATACAAATTCTCTTTTAATAAACATTATAAATAATGTATATTTACATGACATGCATTTTCTATATTGTTGACATGACAAAATATTATTTTTCATACAATGCATGTCTTATTTTAACATAACAAAAATATTCTTTTACCTACAATGCATTTATTATTTTCTAACGTAACAAAATAATAGTTTCATACAATGCATTTCTATTTCTCTAACATGACAAAATAATATTTTCATACAATGCACTTCTATATAACGTTCTAACTTGACAAAATATTATTTGCATACAATGTATTTTCTATTTTGACAAAAATAATATGCTATGCATACAATGCAATTTTTTTTCTATTTTGACAAAAATAATATGCTATGCATACAATGCACTTTTTCTATTTTGACAAAAATAATATGCTATGCATACAATGCACTTTTTCTATTTTGACAAAAATAATATGCTATGCATACAATGGACTTTTTCTATTTTGACAAAAATAATATGCTATGCATACAATGGACTTTTTCTATTTTGACAAAAATAATATGCTATGCATACAATGGACTTTTTCTATTTTGACAAAAATAATATGCTATGCATACAATGGACTTTTTCTATTTTGACAAAAATAATATGCTATGCATACAATGGACTTTTTCTATTTTGACAAAAATAATATGCTATGCATACAATGGACTTTTTCTATTTTGACAAAAATAATATGCTATGCATACAATGGACTTTTTCTATTTTGACAAAAATAATATGCTATGCATACAATGGACTTTTTCTATTTTGACAAAAATAATATGCTATGCATACAATAGACTTTTTCTATTTTGACAAAAATAATATGCTATGCATACAATGGACTTTTTCTATTTGGTTAATGACACAAAATATAATTCTTTACCATAGCGACAAATTTTATTTTGAATAATGACACAAAATATAATTCTTTACCATATAGTGCTTTCTTATTTTATAAATGAACAAAATATAATCATTCACATATAACGACCAATTCTATTTTATAAATACACAAATTTGTTCATTCAACATACGGTGCTTGTATTCTATTATAACACAAATTTGTTCATTCAACATACGGTGCTAATTTTCTTATTTTGATATTGACAAAAATGTCAATTTACATACGGTGTTCATTTTCTTATTTTGACATTGACAAAAATGTCAATTTACATACGGTGTTCATTTTCTTATTTTGACATTGACAAAAATGTCAATTTACATACGGTGTTCATTTTCTTATTTTGATATTGACAAAAATGTCAATTTTATCCTACGATGAACATTTCCAACATTTTCTATTTTTAATATATAAAAATGTTAATATAACATACAATGAACAATTTTGATATATTAAATTTTAACATATAAACATGTCACACAACATACATGAACGATTTTAATATATTTAATTTTGACAAATCAACATGTCACACAACATACATGAACGATTTTAATATATTTAATTTTGACATATCAACATGTCACACAACATACATGAACGATTTTAATATATTTAATTTTATATTGTAACATCTCAACATACAGTGGGTTTTGTCCTAGCATACGCATACAGATTAAGTCATAGCAGATTCACATACATATATGATTATGAATGCGAACATCCATAATTAAAACATAATTACTTAAATAAAATAAATAGGATTCTCACCTCAATTAGATTAGAGTTTGTTCCCAATTGCTCTGTATTAAAGTTGTATTCGAAGTCACGATTCCATCGGATCTGAAATTTTCAGAATCGGTGTTTATATGAAAAAGTTATTGATGTTTTAAATCAAACAGACTTTTAACAACTGCTTCTGTCACGCTTAAAAGCGTTACAAAATCTGAAGCATACCTCAATTTCAGAATTTGTTCAAAACTTCAAATCGCGATAACTTTTGATTTACTGAACGGTTTTGAGTGCGGTTTTTTGGAGAATGACCGCCTTGGAGAGATCTTTGCACGGCCAGAAGGGGGTGGAGTTCGGTCGAGCGTGGTGGGCCCGGCGTGGCTGCGACCGGCGGACCTTCTCGGGCTCGGGGCGGGCGGCACAGGCGACGGAAAGGGACGGGACTTGTCGGAGATCGAAGAGCTCGGCGAGAGCTTCGAAACGTGTACTCACACGCAAATTTTCGTTGAGAAATGAAGGAGTTATGAGGGTTTGAAGTTTTCAGCCATGATGGGTTTGTGCGGCTCAGCAAAGAGGAAGAAGATGGACGTGAATAGTGTTTTTATATTAAAATATTAGGTTAAACTAATCATTATTTAATTGGCCCGCTTAAGCCCGTTTTGGTCCGAACTCCGATTCAAGCCTGCTTACTGTCGTTCATACCATTTAGCCCCCGTTCCGAACTCATCTGGATATGTTTCATCAGCCCACGAGATCGTCTTGGCCTTCGTTTTTCAGTTTTAAATATAAATCATTATTTTAAATTCAAACGTACGTAGAAATTCACCCAGGTCACCAATTAACTTCAAAAATCCTCGAAAAATATATTTAGCTATGTTTTGATGCTGTGGACCTATGAAAATTAATTTCGTTCAATTCTGGGCCCGTTTGAATTTTTTAATGAATTTTAAAGTCAAAAATTGTCCGTTTACACTGAAAAATCAATTATAATTATATTTTAATTCCAAAAATTACCAAAAAATCATTTTTAGCTTTGTTTTGATGATACGAATCCAACAAAATTTATTTCGTTCGATTCTGAGACTTTTTGAAAAATGGCTATTTTCAAGGCGAATATATTTAATATTAAAAATACATTTTAAACAAATATTTTCTGAAACTCGAAACATATAAGTGTTTACTGTTTTTCAATGCAGAAACGTCATTCTGAAACCAATGGAAGTGGTTTTGAGTTCAAATTCCTACATATGTGAAAAGTAGCATTTTTGTCCTATGCAAATTACCCACCGACCTTTCTAAAAATTGAATTAGCCATAACTTTTGATTTCCGCTATGAAATTTCGATTTTTCGGATTCGTTGGAAAGATATTTTTAAATAGATTCTAATATTTTTGGTTTTACTAAAATCCGTTAAATTTTGCATCCTATATGGTTAGTCAAAGTTCAAGTTTGACTTTTCAAACTACCGCGCCATTTCTAGCTCTTTTTATATTTAAAATTAATTTATTCATTCTAACTTCGATTTGAACCAAATTCGTGATCCTTATTATTTAAAATAGATTATTTTAAATATCAAAACTCATTTAAAATCACTTAAAATAAATTTTAACCTGGCCCTAAAATCCTGGGTCGTTACAATCTCCCCCACTTAAGAACTTTTCGTCCCCGAAAAGGAAAAAGAAAATAAAAGAGGAGAAGAGGAAGAATGAACACAGAGAATGTTGAAACGTTTTAAACAGAAATAGTACTGCCTATAACATCAGGCCTTCCACCGAAGAAGTTGGTCCTTTCGCTCCTTCGTACACATGTGCCAATTGAGCATCGCCACTTCACTTAGTCTTCTTCGAATGCACGATCAAGGGAAGAGTCAAAACAACTGAAATGGTGATTCTAAAAGATCGAAGGATGAATGAAAAGATGACGATAAAGTGACTGGCTATTATGTATCTCATGAACTGTTCGCCATAGAATATAGTGATTCTATGTAAACGAATTATTATAGATATGTTGTACTCCGCTTTGTAAACCAAAGCTCTGATACCAACTGTGACAGCCCGGGCGAAATCCGGTAGGCTTTGCAACCATCCCTTCATCCCCCCAAAGCAGCAGGTAAAACCCACCGTGGCTCACAGTGGTCCCCCAGTACACCTTGTTTTACGGCGACCCTCTCGAGCCTCCCGGCCATTGCCTTACCAACCCTCAACAGGGACATGTGGGGGTAAGAGTCTCCCGTTCGCCACCAAACCGCGAAGCGAGAATCCCCCATCATGCTGCATCCTATTCCCGGCATGCTAAACAAGGACTGGTGTGAGAATTCTTAAATAACTTATACTAATAAGAATAAGGCAAATCCAAAAGACCACGCCGCTAATGCGGAACGGGTTGTACCAATGGATTGCCGTGCATAACTATAGTGTCAATACAGATAAGTAAAACGTAACAAAAACGCAATGTCTTTTGAAAAATGAAACCACCATAAGACTCAGGTCCCATCACACAATGCAACGCACACCAAGAGGATAGAGTTTTACCTTATGGTGGTTAAACATGCTAAATACGCCAAATACGTAACTAATACTATTATTAGTGTATATGAAAACATTTCAAAATAAATGTATTAATCCTAGGAAGCATAGGTACCATATATTATGCCTCCGTACTAGTAATACAATCAAATCCGTCGGGGTCGTATTGGAAATTTGGGGTTTCTATCATGAGTCCAGGCTAGGGAGGACTCCTTACCGATTCGAGACGCTCTAGTTAACGTCTCAGGATTACCCGCAGTTAACCCTTGGATCCTGCAGGGCCGGTCCTCACATACAGCTTAGAGGATTGGCAATTCCTAAGCACACGTTCCCCGGTCCTATAGGACCTATCCGAGGCGCCTCATTTCATCATCCTCCAAAAGTAAAATGACTACTAACTAGAAAGAAACGTGCTACTTTCCCTGCGTTCCCTTCCCCCTTTTTAGACTCTACCGGTTTGTGAGGCTCGTGAAGTCATGTTCTTCATACCACAAGGTTCTGCTTTTCAACAAGAAACCCTGATCATTGCATCTTAGTATGCCACACCGTCACTCCATACCATACTATTGATCTTCCGTCACTATATAAACGGGTGTTAAGTAGAGAATAAATTCTCTACCACCAATCGTTTATATATTAACTGAATATCAACAATATAATATTTTGTGGGGTACGATGTCAGACACACCATCCATTTATACCCATGCTCTAGGTCTGAACTAGGGTCAAACCCGTGAAATCAACACGTACGTTTGGGCAATTACCCCGACCCTTGAATTGGGATCAAACCAATTCAGAGTCTTGATCGTTGTCCATTCGAGGGGAGATTTACGGTCTTCATACGCCGTCTTCATACTTGAATTCTTGAAATCGTACGATCATTTGGAATGGGATTAACCCGGACTTTCCAAATAATCTCGCATTCATATATTTTGAGAAAAACATATTTCATATCGTTATTTTATTTTATAACGATTAATTCTTGCCTTAATTATTTTAATATAATTAATTTTCTTATTTAACGACGCTTCAGGTCAAGGGCGACCTTGGCGCTGTTTTCAATCAATTTTGTTATTCACTTTCCTCAAAATCTAACCGTTGGATTTTAGCGTAGCATATATCGTTGGAAAGATTTTTCCACGACGGTCCTAACGGTTTCAGTTTTGGGAAAATCCGACGGTCGAATCTTCCGGTATATTCGTTTAAAGGTTCGATTTCAAGACACGAACTACTGCGCTCGATTCGTTATATTTTAATTATATATATATAAAAATATATATAAATAGCTCGTTTAACTCATCGTCCTTACTTACATCTGCCTTTTCTTTATCCTTTAACTTCTTTAACTTACATGAAAATGTATTTCATAATTAGGCGGTGAATTGTTCTTTATGTTTTCATTTTATACTTTATAATTCACATTTAAAAATGTAAATTATAAAACTTCATTCCCATTATTTCTTTTCCCTATTTCATTATGAACAATGAACATTTTTCCATGGTGTAAACTCTCTTTATACATTATAAATAATGTAAATCTTTTCCTCCATTTCATTTCTTTTTATTTAACATTAAAAATAATGTTAATTCTTACATACAGTTTCATTTTTTTTCTCAACATTAAAAATAATGTTAATTCTTGCATATAGTTTCATTTCTCTTATTTAACAAAAAATAAATGTTAATTCTTCCTACGGGGTGAATTCTCTTTTTTTATTTACATTATAAATAATGCTTATTATCTTACAATACAAATTCTCTTTTAATAAACATTATAAATAATGTATATTTACATGACATGCATTTTCTATATTGTTGACATGACAAAATATTATTTTTCATACAATGCATGTCTTATTTTAACATAACAAAAATATTCTTTTACCTACAATGCATTTATTATTTTCTAACGTAACAAAATAATAGTTTCATACAATGCATTTCTATTTCTCTAACATGACAAAATAATATTTTAATACAATGCACTTCTATATAACGTTCTAACTTGACAAAATATTATTTGCATACAATGTATTTTCTATTTTGACAAAAATAATATGCTATGCATACAATGCAATTTTTTTTCTATTTTGACAAAAATAATATGCTATGCATACAATGCACTTTTTCTATTTTGACAAAAATAATATGCTATGCATACAATGCACTTTTTCTATTTTGACAAAAATAATATGCTATGCATACAATGGACTTTTTCTATTTTGACAAAAATAATATGCTATGCATACAATGGACTTTTTCTATTTTGACAAAAATAATATGCTATGCATACAATGGACTTTTTCTATTTTGACAAAAATAATATGCTATGCATACAATGGACTTTTTCTATTTTGACAAAAATAATATGCTATGCATACAATGGACTTTTTCTATTTTGACAAAAATAATATGCTATGCATACAATGGACTTTTTCTATTTTGACAAAAATAATATGCTATGCATACAATGGACTTTTTCTATTTTGACAAAAATAATATGCTATGCATACAATGGACTTTTTCTATTTTGACAAAAATAATATGCTATGCATACAATAGACTTTTTCTATTTTGACAAAAATAATATGCTATGCATACAATGGACTTTTTCTATTTGGTTAATGACACAAAATATAATTCTTTACCATAGCGACAAATTTTATTTTGAATAATGACACAAAATATAATTCTTTACCATATAGTGCTTTCTTATTTTATAAATGAACAAAATATAATCATTCACATATAACGACCAATTCTATTTTATAAATACACAAATTTGTTCATTCAACATACGGTGCTTGTATTCTATTATAACACAAATTTGTTCATTCAACATACGGTGCTAATTTTCTTATTTTGATATTGACAAAAATGTCAATTTACATACGGTGTTCATTTTCTTATTTTGACATTGACAAAAATGTCAATTTACATACGGTGTTCATTTTCTTATTTTGACATTGACAAAAATGTCAATTTACATACGGTGTTCATTTTCTTATTTTGATATTGACAAAAATGTCAATTTTATCCTACGATGAACATTTCCAACATTTTCTATTTTTAATATATAAAAATGTTAATATAACATACAATGAACAATTTTGATATATTAAATTTTAACATATAAACATGTCACACAACATACATGAACGATTTTAATATATTTAATTTTGACAAATCAACATGTCACACAACATACATGAACGATTTTAATATATTTAATTTTGACATATCAACATGTCACACAACATACATGAACGATTTGAATATATTTAATTTTATATTGTAACATCTCAACATACAGTGGGTTTTGTCCTAGCATACGCATACAGATTAAGTCATAGCAGATTCACATACATATATGATTATGAATGCGAACATCCATAATTAAAACATAATTACTTAAATAAAATAAATAGGATTCTCACCTCAATTAGATTAGAGTTTGTTCCCAATTGCTCTGTATTAAAGTTGTATTCGAAGTCACGATTCCATCGGATCTGAAATTTTCAGAATCGGTGTTTATATGAAAAAGTTATTGATGTTTTAAATCAAACAGACTTTTAACAACTGCTTCTGTCACGCTTAAAAGCGTTACAAAATCTGAAGCATACCTCAATTTCAGAATTTGTTCAAAACTTCAAATCGCGATAACTTTTGATTTACTGAACGGTTTTGAGTGCGGTTTTTTGGAGAATGACCGCCTTGGAGAGATCTTTGCACGGCCAGAAGGGGGTGGAGTTCGGTCGAGCGTGGTGGGCCCGGCGTGGCTGCGATCGGCGGACCTTCTCGGGCTCGGGGCGGGCGGCACAGGCGACGGAAAGGGACGGGACTTGTCGGAGATCGAAGAGCTCGGCGAGAGCTTCGAAACGTGTACTCACACGCAAATTTTCGTTGAGAAATGAAGGAGTTATGAGGGTTTGAAGTTTTCAGCCATGATGGGTTTGTGCGGCTCAGCAAAGAGGAAGAAGATGGACGTGAATAGTGTTTTTATATTAAAATATTAGGTTAAACTAATCATTATTTAATTGGCCCGCTTAAGCCCGTTTTGGTCCGAACTCCGATTCAAGCCTGCTTACTGTCGTTCATACCATTTAGCCCCCGTTCCGAACTCATCTGGATATGTTTCATCAGCCCACGAGATCGTCTTGGCCTTCGTTTTTCAGTTTTAAATATAAATCATTATTTTAAATTCAAACGTACGTAGAAATTCACCCAGGTCACCAATTAACTTCAAAAATCCTCGAAAAATATATTTAGCTATGTTTTGATGCTGTGGACCTATGAAAATTAATTTCGTTCAATTCTGGGCCCGTTTGAATTTTTTAATGAATTTTAAAGTCAAAAATTGTCCGTTTACACTGAAAAATCAATTATAATTATATTTTAATTCCAAAAATTACCAAAAAATCATTTTTAGCTTTGTTTTGATGATACGAATCCAACAAAATTTATTTCGTTCGATTCTGAGACTTTTTGAAAAATGGCTATTTTCAAGGCGAATATATTTAATATTAAAAATACATTTTAAACAAATATTTTCTGAAACTCGAAACATATAAGTGTTTACTGTTTTTCAATGCAGAAACGTCATTCTGAAACCAATGGAAGTGGTTTTGAGTTCAAATTCCTACATATGTGAAAAGTAGCATTTTTGTCCTATGCAAATTACCCACCGACCTTTCTAAAAATTGAATTAGCCATAACTTTTGATTTCCGTTATGAAATTTCGATTTTTCGGATTCGTTAGAAAGATATTTTTAAATAGATTCTAATATTTTTGGTTTTACTAAAATCCGTTAAATTTTGCATCCTATATGGTTAGTCAAAGTTCAAGTTTGACTTTTCAAACTACCGCGCCATTTCTAGCTCTTTTTATATTTAAAATTAATTTATTCATTCTAACTTCGATTTGAACCAAATTCGTGATCCTTATTATTTAAAATAGATTATTTTAAATATCAAAACTCATTTAAAATCACTTAAAATAAATTTTAACCTGGCCCTAAAATCCTGGGTCGTTACATAATTCAATATAAACCATATTTAAATCACTTTAAATCGCTCGTTCACATTATACAGCAAATTCAATATTTTCCCCAATATCCCAAAAATAAAATATTATTATATTATTAATATAATTTAAATATTTCAATTAAAATGATCAAAATCCATTATTTAAATTCAAATCAATATTTTAAATAATTAAAATATTTCAAATAAATGGTCAGAAAATACGGGACATTACATTCTTCCCCCCTTAAAATAATTTCGTCCTCGAAATTGCTAAGGTAAGAAGAATATTGCAAATCCCATTAACTTTAAAAATATATTTTATTTTCAAAGTAAAACCAATTTATTTTGGGTAAATCAAAATTTTCGAAAATTATCGGAAAACAAAAATTAAAAACACAAATTTTTATTTTCGCAAAGGCGTACCTTTTCGAGCGTGATTTAGTCTACTACTCAATTTACATGCAACTTACGCCTTCAACTCAATCTTCATAGTCCTCTGGCCCTTGTACTTAACCCGATCCATCCTGGAATAACACTTCATTTATTTTCTTCTGGGTCTCAGTTTATTTAATTCTTTATCAACCCATGGAACCAATCTAACAAGCACACAAAAATCAATCAACAATCAAGGCACAACAAACTCAATCAAATTGACTGAGTCCACATTCAATATTTCTATTTAATCCAATTCACATATTCAAATATCAACCAATTAACATTCGATTGATTTTTATTTAATTATTATTCATCAAATTTCCAAATTTAATTCAAATTTATTTAATTACAACATTATCTCTTAATTTAATCCCAATATGATTAATTGGATTTAATTCGATTTCACTTAACCCAGTTAATTCAAAATTTTAACAAATTTTTGAATTCCATTCAAATATCAACACACAATATCCCAATAATTTCATAAAATTATTTCTTTTCTATATAAAAATAAATTTTGGGTAAAATTATTTCATCTATCCCCTTTACAAAACAATATTGTGTCCCTTATCAGTTCAACGCTTGAACCGATCAGCAACGCAATACAAAACATTTGTATATAAAATCTACAAATACGCTCTCATATATATATATATATACACTCAAACTCAATCTAGGGTGTTACTAACCCCATCTCTATCGAGTTACGACACAGAGCCAAGGTTATCACTAAACCAATAGCTCTGATACCACTGTAACGACCCAGGGTTTTCGGCCCCGAAAATCGACATAAATACCTTTACCGTAACTCATGTCGACCTTCCAACACCGAAAACACTGAACGTTATTAGAAAGAATCTAGAGGGTGAGATAAGAAAGAAAGAAATATTAGAATAGAAGAAGAAAAAAAACACAACACAGAGTCTCACATCGCAGCGGAACAAAATATAATATAGAAATAAATCTTTATTGAGAGCTTCAAATAAAACTTACAATCATAAGAGTATATCAACACACCTGGACAGTTATAATAATCTGCCCTTATACAACACAGCGGAATAACACTAAATATGTCTGGATTTCTCCAGCACGCCTTTCGTGGTGTTTAATTACCTGAACCTGCAAACCCGGGCTAACCCGAGCATTTACAAAACACCGGGTCAGTCTGGTGAACCAGAGTGAGATAAACTCGCACAGTTTTAAGGGTAAATCATCCAATCAAGATTTTAAAGTTCGAAATCTTTTCAAAAAAAAAGACAATCGTAAGACCGAATCCACACATAAACACGGACGGTTTTTACCTTACGATAACCCAAAACAATTTTGAAACCAATATCTTTTCTGATATTATAATAATGTCTAAATACAAGTAAATAGCAATCTAGTGGAACGCTTGCATCTCACGCTCCACATATATAGTATACAATCAAAACCGCGGGCGCTTATTGGAGATTGGATTCCGACTCTGACAAGGTATGGGACCACCTTCCGATGATGTATCTCTAGAGGCGAATACACCTAGGTTCAACAAGAAAGTCTTGCAACCCTGCCCACGCATGACCGACCACTCATTTCTCTTGAGTGTATCGAATGTATATCACCAACGGTTGGACTCAAACCACCGTTATCGAATGGGCAGAATCGATAAAGTAAGAAACAAAAGGAATTTCTCTGGATAGGTGATTATACACCCTAATGGGAGCGATCCACATAGCCATGCTGCCTGCCCGATTTTTGTCATCTCCCGGTTGATGAGGCTTGAGGTCAGAACTTCTTTTCGAACATCTGGCCACCATTCACTTTGAATGCCACATCGTCAGATCCTCTGGATATCACTAATTGACGTCCACAAAAATAATCTAGTTATTTGGCTAGAGAAAACCATTTATCCGCCATCAACTATGATACGTTTGAAGAAATCAACGTACGTAATCTCCTTTGGAAATACTCTGTCGGACACTCGTCCATACAAGTCACCCAGGAACAGGATGAACCGAAGGCACCCTCCTACTGCATCCTAGGAATCACCCTACAGATCAGTAGCGAGAAGTCCTTGCAATCCGTAGATTTCAACCACGACAGAATCACTATTGAAATATCTTCGGCCGCTAAACCAGAGAAATCCAATCAGTAGTTCCTCCGCTTATGAAGATCAACGGTCTTCTATTGCTCCATCTTCAATAATCTTCTTTCACGTATTCGCTGGTCAGAATGGTTTTCGAATATATATTCGATCCCGGTCTTTCCGTACCAACGATCGTATGGTCAGGTTTTGATAGTCGGTGATTTAACTATCAAATAAATAATTGTGTGAATGACATGAGTTTACCAGTTCAGTACCAACACCACATGGCCTCTTTAATTCAAAACGATTAACGATAGTTAATCCCTAACCCTTAACATTTCAAATATAACTTATTTGACGTAAGATTCTTATTTCACACTACTTCACTCTCATTTCTGTTAACGAATTCATTTTCAAAACTTACTTTTCCAATTTCCTTTGATCTCGGAAATACCATTTTATCTTTCCCATTACACACTAATATCATCCTCAGGTAAATCCCGAAGTCGTTCAAGTTGGGGTATTTATTTACCTCTCAGACCTTGATCAACAACGGTCTTATCTTCAGATAGACATCAGTTGTAATTCAAAACCCAACATTTATTCTAAATCCAAACACGCCTCATTTCCTTCTTATAAACTTTGTTTATAAAACACGGTTCAATATAACCCCTTTAATTATCATTTTCTATTTTCCTTAATTTAAACATTAAACAAATGTTTACTTAAGTTTTCTTCTCCCTTTTGATGATATAGACTGGGGTTTTATATGAACCTGTTCATGAATTCTTTTCACAACGAGACCCCATTTCATTTCAACTCCAATTACCTTCCATAACCATTCCTTATATAAGTAGTAATCTCTAACTTTAAATTAATGATTCACTTTACCATTAACTTATTTATTTGCTAGTAAATAATAATTTTTTTAAATCTTATCGAAACTAAACCATTATTCGTTATCCCATCTCGTTGCATTTAATTCAAACAATTGGTCTAAAATTTAACTTAGCCAAATAATTTACTTTGCCAATCAAAAATATGATTATCTCATTAACTAGTTCCATGTAATCCTTTATTCAAATTAATGAATTTAAATAAATCCTTTTTCCTTTATTTCCCAAAACGATTATTCGAACCTATCACAATAAGTTAATCTTTGTTTATTCACTTATATCTCTAATACGTATCAGGAATTTCCTTTATAAATTCATTTGAAACCAATTATAAACTCCATAAATAATTAATAAATATTTATTTCTTTTTCAAACTTTAATTCAAATAATAGATTTAAAAATCTATTTTCAATTATAAAATAAATTCTATAACTTTTATCCCGTCGATTTACCTGACGGTAGATCGATATTTATAAAACGGTTAATTCATAGGCCATGTACTGCCAACCACTCAATCAATAATACCCATTGGTTTTGAACCAAACAAATGGTGAATTTCAGGTCAATATTCAACCATATAATCAAAAAATTCATTAATGGTCTCATAACTGTCTATAATGACAATTCAATATCAACCACAGCAATCAATCCAACAATTCATTTATTAAAACACGTTTATTTTATAAAAGTGGCCAATAAGGTAACTTACCTTAGTTGGAACCAATCGTTAAAACAACGATTTGGGTTTCACTGAAATTAAACGACGTTTAATTTCATCAGTTCAAACAATAACTGAATATATATCAGCAATCAGTCAATCACTAGCAACCATAGCACACAAAAATAAAAACCCAACTTATAAAATATAATCGGGAAATAAATGAGTGAGTTTAACTCACCTTTGATTTGATTTCGTCGATAAATCGGCTTGCTTTCAGTTGAATTAAATGACGTTTCATTTTTTTGAAAATCCAGCTGATGCCTGCCCTGCTCAGTCCTCATCCATTGCGTAGTACTCGTCTTCACGGTCCCGACGTTTTTCGTTTCGTCGAATTCTAACCACAAACGTGTTCGAAATTAATATTTAAAGTTTATACAACTTTAACTAAGTAAAGTTTAAAATAAAATTAAAAAAACATGGGCCTTACTTTGTTCTCCGTCCAGCCCAACCCGATTGAGCCAACCCGAACCCCTCATCCCTTAAAACCCTCAAAACCATCGTTTTTCCTTCAGTCTCAAACCCTTAATCGGTTTCAAAATCTTTCGCCACCACAAAAGCTTCAGAGAAAAATCGAAAAACCCTAAATCTTACTCCCTTCCATCGCTACTTCCCTTAGTAAATCGGACGCCCCTCGCTTCAACAACCTCACCTTCAATTCCTCCGCTATCTCAGAGACCGAAGGCCGAACGAAGAAGCTAAGTGATTTTTCCCAAAATTATTTTCTGTTTTGATTTTTTTTATTGATACGAATTCGGTTTTTCCATTGCTGTGTTGATTTCGTTTAGGATTCACCATGTATTTATACTAGAAAAGGGTATTGTGATTCATGAATTGTTACGTCCTAGTTTATAGATCCTACGTGATGGACCCTTTCCATTTCAGTTCTGCTATGAATTGTCAAACTGTTTGTGATTGTTAATTCGGTTCAGTGTGATATTTTATCAGTGAAGGCTATGGGTTTGTGATGGATTTCACGTATTGTCTATTGTAAATTCGTATGGTCTTGTCTAGGGAAGATACAGCTATCGAATTGTATTGTCCATCCATACCGTAGATGATAACTTCTTGTTTGTACGGTTTTGTTCAAATTGAAATTCCAGGGATTTTTTTCTCTCTGTTCATGTACTTACATTGAGCTGTTCCTATAGGATAACCTATACAGCTATATTTACTGTATGTTCACATGGTCTTGTTTTGTATATTCACTGAATATCAATCTATGTTCTGATCGGCATAGATTTTAATGGTGAACGTATTATTTTTCCCCTTTCACTGCATTGCACACTTCTTAGCTGTTTAAGCTATATATAAAAAAAACATAGATGTTCTAGCTATTTTTTGGTTATGTAAACACATGCATAAGCCATTTCTGTCCATTTCAATTCAGAGATTGTCTGTTAGAGTTGATGTATACATATGTTTGTTTTCCCTTAGCAGATTTGCAAAGATTTTAGCTGTACCTATTCTGTTCACCTATTTATTTCCTTCTCTTTGAAATCTCTAACTTTATATATATATATTTTCTAGCTATTAATAGCTGTGTCTCTTTTCTCTTCAGATCAGGTCTCTGGCGATGAGGACATGATGTTGTGAAGAGATTTTACCTTAGATTTTTCTTTTATTTTAATATGTATGAACAATGACTGAATATTGAGATTTTTCTGTATAGATTTTGAGGTGTAAACACATTCTGTTTTTCTTTCTTCTTCTTTACTGTTTTTGATTTCCTTTTTGTATTGGAAATTTCATTCTTACTGTTTGGTGAAGGAACAATACATATATTGGTTTTTCTTTGGTTGTTCATTGCCTGTACGAGTTGATGCAAAAATATATCAATATATTTTATCTGTTTGATTTTCTTGTAAATTGCGTTCTACAGTGTTGCTATTGTTTCTACAGTTTCGACAGTAAGGAGCAAGACATGCTTGCCATACTTGCATTTACAACTTTTCACTTGAATAAAATACAAATAAAAATATGGTATTTATAACCTTAAAAGAAAAGAGAATTAAATACATGTTATACTTGTTGAACCCGGCTATACTTGCAAGCATGTTATTATATATTGGGTCTAAATTTGTTTAATGTCGTTCTCACTTGAATTAGGTATGCCATACTTGTATAATATGCATTGTTTTCTTTTAAATTGCTGATACAACACAAATTAAATTCGAAACATTTTAATTGAATAAAAATAACTGATATTATCGAATATACTCAAATCAAAAAACCGTATAACTTCAAATGGAACTAAGTTGATTTTCAAACCCTACATTCAAAAATTTGGTTGAACGATCTTAAAAATATAAAATTTCTTATTTAATTTATTAAATAACATTATCGTTTATAACGATTTCCATAGCGACTATTTCAAAATTTCAACTGGACATAACTAACGAATCATAACACGAAATCTTGATTTTTCTCTTTCATATGAAAAATATAATCGAATCGATTCCAACGTTTCTGGTTTCACAGAATTTCGACTTAAAATGAATTCTGTATACTCAGTTAAAGTTCATAACAAAATTTACGAACTACCGCGCCATTTTTAATTTATTTATAATATAATTATAAATTAAACGTTCTAACCTCGTTTTCAATAACGAATATATTTATATAATTCAATATAAACCATATTTAAATCACTTTAAATCGCTCGTTCACATTATACAGCAAATTCAATATTTTCCCCAATATCCCAAAAATAAAATATTATTATATTATTAATATAATTTAAATATTTCAATTAAAATGATCAAAAAAACATTACTTAAATTCAAATCAATATTTTAAATAATTAAAATATTTCAAATAAATGGTCAGAAAATATAGGACATCACAGGCATATCCATTAACCGTAGCAATACTTGTCTAATGTGAGTGGTCAGGTGCTCCTAAGAGGCTAAGGACAAATGGTAGGGTTAAGTCAACTATAACACTTAACCAAATTCAACATGTTAACAAGAGTTGATGGGTGGGGTTAGGTAAATACAGACACTTAACCACTTAACATGTTTGACTAGAAAATCCTGTTAACGAGGGGCCCGTTTCAGCAGTAACCCAAGTTAGGTATCAACGGTACCCTGAAACTAGGCAGGGTGGGGCACGATTAATGGGCTGATTGTAAGTGGTCAAACGACGGCGGTGGGTGCACAGTGCAGGTCTAACGGTGTGCAGGCGTGCACACACTCCGGAGCAGACAACCAGGGCACTGGGGACACCAGTAGTATAACCTATGCCTTCTAGAATTTATGTCGGGGCCGCCACCATGGGTCTTGATACTCCCCATGGTGGGACCAGCATAGGTATATACAATTCTTGGGGGCCGTATGACACATGTTAACGCGAGTAGGAGCCGATCTTTAAATAGAAATGGGGATCACTTCACCCTCACCACGGGGTGCCAGTTGGAATAAACTCGAGTAGATGCAGAGATATAGTATGGTTGCGATAGTACATACAACACTTCCTTAGCTTGTGACACTTTCCTATTTTCAGTATATATCTATCATGCCCTCTTCTTATTCACATACTGAAGAGTTACTAGATTTACTCAGGCTTTATGTCTGACCCTATTTTCTTTTCGTCTTCTTTTCTTCCGTTTCCCCCCCAGGTCCACAGGGAGGAAACAACTCAGCTCAATCAGGCTCTGTACAAGCACCAAGACCGTAGATGTATGATTTGGATCTATTTGCTCGGATTATGGCTTTGGATATCACTATGGGGATTTTTGTCACTTTATTTATGTTTTATGCTTCTTTAAAAATCAAGACAGTTATGATGTTGTAATGTTGGAAGTATTTTGAGACAATTATGGAATGTTTTGTTTTGAACACATATTGATGAAATAAAAGTCTGTTTGGTTTCCGCTGTTTAAAAATATGTGTATTTATATCTGTCTTGAGTTTATCTATGGCTTTTACTTATAAACCTCCACCAAAGTTAAGGCATTCCTTTTGTGAGTGACCTTAATGGAGGTGGGGTGTTTCATGTAGGGTCCTATATTTTTATCTCTTGATCGGGTAAAATACCCAAAAGTAGTTCCAGTATTGTAGCAAAGTAGTTCCTTGTATTAGCTAGTCATGATACCGGATATGTAGAATATGAACCTTGAATTTTGTTTGTTAAACTGGCATACTCATTCCAGTAAATAAAACTAGTTTTAGGTTAACTAGTTAATTCATGTGCTGAACATTACATAAGAATTAGCTAGTTTTATTTACTTTTCATGCACCGAACTTAGACAAATGTACTGAAACTAACTTGCTAAGGCCTGAAAATGTATTCATGAACCTAGACAAATGTACTGAACCTTACTAGACAAACTAGGCTCGCTAAGGCCTGAAAATTCCTTTGATGTTTTAACGGAGAAAGATATGGGCATGTGTGAAGGGGGGATGGGGTGGGACCATTTGTGATCTAGTGATAGATGAAAAAAAAACCACTTGCAAATGAAAACATCTAGCGATAGATGCAATTTGTAAGTTGTAACAATTTATGAATTTATAGGCTGGCAACATGCCATTCGGTATATACCAAAAGTGGATAAGTGAATCTAATCAAAGAACTCCATACTATATTGATGCGGTGAACATGTTCATTTGTTTTGTTGAAGAAAACGATGGTAAGAAAAGAGTGTATTTATGCCCTTGCAATCGGTGCCAAAATATGAAGACGTTCAAATTAGATGAAATTCATTTTCATTTGCTTAGATGGGGTTTTATCCAATCATATAGCTGTGGTATTTTCATGGGGAAAAAAAGGGTGGAGATGGGAAAACAGCAACCAATTAGTAATTCCACAAGTACTGACGAGGCTGAACATATTGTGATGGAAGATCTAGTCAATGATGCAAATAGATTTCATGATTTTCAACCTGAAAATCCATTGTTTGATCATTCTAATGTTGGAGAGCAGTATACGGATGATGGCAATTGACAGGCCAATGAAAGTAAGAAGCATATACCACTTTATGAAAGCGCCAAAAAGCCACTGTATCCTTTATGTCCAAAAGGGATAACGAAGCTATATGCCATTGTGAAACTGAATAGCTTGAAGAGCCAATACAACTTCTCAGATAATGGTGTGACTGCACTACTCGAACTAATGAAGGACTTACTCCCCGAAGGTAACACGCTGCCGACAAAATACCACGACGTGAAGAAGTTCATTAAGAAAGTTGGGATGAATTACCAAATTTATGACGCATGCATTAATGATTGCATGTTGTATTGGAAAGATGACGTGAATAGAATTTCTTGTACAAATTGCAATGAACGAAGATATAGGCCATCTTTTAACGACGAGAGAAAAGGAACCAAAGTATCATGAAAGACATTTTCCATTAATTTCTAGATTCAAGAGATTGTATACTGTACCATGTATAGCATATGCAATGACTTGGCATGGTCTTGCCAAGTCTGATCCAAATGTAATGTGTCATCCATGTGACACTTCGCAATGGAAAGCCATGGATTCTTCTGACAAAACATTTGCAGTCGAGCCACGAAATGTCACACTTGGAATAGCAACAGATGGTTTATGTCTGAATGCTTCTCTTACTAACCCTTACAGTTGTTGGCCGGTAATTGTAGTACTGTATAATCTTCCTCCGTCTATGTGCATGAAACGGTAGTTTTCAATGTTAACACTGTTGATTTCTAGGCCAAAACAACCGGGGAAGGATATTGATGTTTATTTAGAGCCGTTGATAGACGAGTTAAAGCAGTTATGGGAAGGAGTTGTTACATATGATTCATCAAATAAATCCGAGTTTACAATGAGAGCTAGGGTGTTGTGGGCGATCCATGATCACCCTGCTCTTGGGACTTTATCGAGATGTACAACTCACAGTTACTTTGCATGTCCCGTTTGTGGGGAAAACACTTGTTCTTATCATCTTCCTGAAAGTAAGAAGATGTGTTTTATGGGACATCGAATGTATCTTCCTAACAGACATAGATTTCGATACGACAAGACAAATTTCAACAATGAACAAGAACTTAGTCGTACTAAAAGGCCATTGAATGGTTTTAAAGTTGAAAAGAGAGTAGCGAATGTCAAAACGAAAATCGGTAAACACAAAGAAGAAGTAGGTCGAAAAAGGAAAAGTCAGT
Source organism: Allium sativum (assembly GCA_030737875.1). Lineage (NCBI taxonomy): Eukaryota > Viridiplantae > Streptophyta > Magnoliopsida > Asparagales > Amaryllidaceae > Allium > Allium sativum. The sequence continues at coordinate 362,064,518 of CM060909.1, forward strand.
CGTTGAAGAAGGTGACAATGTTTCTGCTTGGTATAGGAGGTCTATCTGTTTTGATTTACCATATTGAAAAACAAATATGATTCGACATAATATTGATGTTATGCATACGGAGAAGAATGTCACAGAGCATCTCATTAGCACCATTATGGACCATAAAGAGAAGTCAAAAGATGGCATCAATGCACGCAAGGATATGAAAACCATGGCTATAAAACAAAAGTTGTGGGTGATGGTAGATCCCGAAACCAAAAAAACACTCATAGCAAAGGCAAATTTCACCTTGAGCAAAGAAGAAAAGATAAGATTTTGCACGTATTGAAAAATTTGAAAGTACTTGACAAATTCTCCTCTAACTTCCGCAACAATGTGATCATCAATCCTCTAGAACTAAGAGATATGAAGTCACATGATTACCACGTCATAATGCAACATCTGCTTCCGGTATTGCTTCAACATACTTATACACAACATAAGGATCTACAAAATGCTATTCATTGTATTAGTCTATTCTTTAATATTTTGTGCTCAAAGGTGATCAATAGGGAACACCTTATAAAAGCAAAGGCTATGTTGGTGAAAGCAATGTGTGTTTTTGAAAAACATTTTCCACCTGCATTTTTTGATATCAGTATCCATGTTATGGTTCAATTAGCCGATCAAGCATTGGTTGGTGGCCTTGTCAGATATAGATGGATGTATCCTTTTGAATGGTAAATAACTAATTTTAGTTATGTACATTATTATTCGGTATAAATGGCTATCGTGTGCAAGTTATAGTTGATCACAATAATAGGTCGATGAAAACATATAAAGGGTATGTACGCAACAAAAGATACATTGAAGGGTGTATTGCAGAAGGATATATCATACAAGAAGCTAGCCTTTATTGCATGGAATATATCCCAAACGGAGGTTATGGCAACCATAAACATACCCGCGAAGCATTTTTAGATGAGGAAGATGTGTTTGCTGGTGAGATACCTTTGGATAATGGTAAAGATATAACGTTAACCCAAGTGCAATTCGAACAAGTGTGTAGATGGGTCCTAAATAAGTATGATGGATTGGATCCATGGAAGAAGTAAGTTCACGAAGTAGGTTTCAAATTTCCATTTTTTAATTCAATTTATATATTCATTTCGATATGTGTTATCTACGTATAGAAGGTACAATTCCTATGTAAAAAGCACTAAATTTCAACCACGAGGCAGAGGTACAACTGTCGAGGTCATTAAACCTTTTACTATATGGTTACGTAATGAGGTATTACATCTTCTAAAGTATTTCACGTTTTTATAAGTTTGCAATGCACCATCGTGAACATGCTTGATTTTTCTTCTTGTGTTTTATGTAGTTGTTGAATTGTAGCGATGTAGACCTAACTCTTTGGCGGCTAATACACGGGCTGAAGTTCATGGCACTTTGTTATACGAAGTACCAAGTGAATGGGTTTTTATTTTCCACGAAAATGTACGAAGACCATATGGTAACACAAGATAGTGGTGTATGCATGAGAGCAATTACAAAATTTAGAACGAGGGGCAAATATAAAGATTATAAGGAAGCAGAAACAGCGTATTATGGAGTAATTCACAGATACTTGATTTGGATTTCACTAATTTCAAACAAACAGTTTTTTATTGCGATTGGGTAAAAGTCGAGGATAAGATCAATGGTTGCAAAATAGATCCTGTTTCAAAACCTGATCATGGTTAATTTAGGAAAAATTAAAGAATAGGGACAACGTGAATGATGAGCCATTTATTCTTGCATCAGAAGCGAGCCAAGTGTTCTACTCAAAAGATTTAGAAAATGACGGCTGGTATGTGGTTTTGCATACACCAAAACGGTTGACTACAAACGTGGATGACATTGAGTCTCCTACCGTCTATCAATCATCTTTTGAAGACAATGAAAAACTAGAAGATCTAACCAAACTCATGTGTTAACATATGAATTGTTGAATGCTTTTTTTTAACAGGTAATCATATGTATTTGAAATGTCTCGATTTACACTTTCTGATCGCAATCCATTATGCTTTTATTATTTCTTTTAGTTATTTCATAGTGAGTAAGACTTATGAATTGTTGAGTGAAAATATAATAGAGAACACGATCAGTAACAAATGTGAATAATATTCTTATTCATGGTGTTTGTCATGATTCTTAATGTTGCTTCTATTTCGTAGGAAAATACGTCGCAAGATCGCACGTCATCACATGCATCGTGTTCGAAAGATCAACAAGTTGAACAAAACCTACTTGGTATTCCAATCTCAGAAAACGCTCCAAAAATCGCTACTATGCTTGGTATACTAGTACGATCTTATGTGTCGATCTCTTACACAGGTTGGGATAAAGTACCCAAAACATATAAGGACGACGTTTGGAACAAGTTGATGGTAAATTTTGAAAAATAGCATGTAAATGTTACAGTTTATTTTTACAGTCCCTGACTCTTAATTTTTACAGAAAATGTATACGCTTGTGCCTCTTTCAAAGGAAATGTTCTCAAAAAGAATGGCCGAGGCTTTTAGGAGACACAAGAAAAACTAGAGAGCAACTTATTATGACACTTCCGACAGTGATGAAGAACGGATGAAAAATTGTCCACCTACAATTGCTCAAGATGACTGGAACGAGTTCACAAAGAATGAAGTAACACCTGAAGCAAGCGGAAGAAGGGTGGTAGGCAAAAATAATAGATCTAGTCTAAGTTATGCCCACCACGTAGGACGTAAAAGTCACGCTAGAGTAGAACATGAATTGGTAAATTATTTGATCATTTTCTTTTAACAGTAGTAAAAAAACACAATTAAGGGAGAGAATATACATGAAATGGAATATATTGCAGATCGTTGCAAGTCCATCTGCAAATATCAATCGTCTTCAAGTATGGGAGAAGAAAAATAGGAAAAAAGATGGTAGCATATCAAATGCCACGTCTACGTACTTCGTAAGTTTTTACTTGTATTATGGTTATTATGGTTAACATCGAGCAGTCTATTGTTTGGACTTTCATTTCAGGCTTTCCATAATTGTGATTAATTAGTTTCTCATTACATTTTCTTCATTACGTGTTTTTATTGTTATGGTGCTATTGTCTGGATTGAATTTATTTAGTTAGGATTAACATACTATAGTTACAAGCTGTTACAAGTAAATGTTGGTGTAAACGCATTTAACTTTTATCCCAGGATCAAATTGCCAAATTGAAGGAAAAGATCATCGATAGTGATGAACAAAATTGCCTGTTAATGAAGATATCTTATCACAAGTGTTGGGTAAGGATACAAGGGGTAGGAGCTGCGTTGTTGGGAGCATCATACCAAAGATGTTTGTTAAGGCTTGTGCCATTGCATAGAAATGATTCAAACATGTTCGTGAAGACAATGATGAGTTGAAAATGAGGGTGGGAAGCTTGGAGGGTATGATGACAGATATGAAGGGTACAGTGGGAAATTTTTCTGGAAAAATGGAGGTTCTGATCAACATGGTAGGAACTTTTACTAATTAAGGAATTCAGGCACCGTTAACTACGTCGGATGGAGGACACAGCGGTACACACATCAATGCATCAAAGGGTGTTGCTTCTTCGGTCCTGGATACGACCAATGAGGTGAACAATCAACATGTGAAATTCTCAACTTTGATCTAGAAATAATAGCAACAGGTATTTTATTAATAAAATTAAGCATATATTATTGCACTCTGATCTAAAGAGAGTGCTTAAAGTCTAACGGATATTACTCCAGTTTTCCTGTTTTAATAAAATTAAGCATATTTTATTAATACTGTCCTTCGAAATTCTTGACTTTATTGTAACAGGTACTGTCTGTCGAGATCCTTCATCATCTAGATGTCATGGGATTGTTGTACCACCTACACATGAAAAAGTGGTTTTGGACAGTATACTGCTACCAGATGAGAAAACCTCCAAACTGAATCGTCAATTTGCAGAGACCTTTGATGAAGTCGGAGTGGGTGAGTTTGTGTGTCATGTGAAGTCTCTGATTCACTATCTTTAGACGTTGGAGCAGGTATATATAATTTTACACTTGACTCTTGGTTTACTTATGAAATAAGAATTCCATGACACTTGTGTTTGCATTAGTTTCCTACTCTTTGGTGGCATACACATGCATACGTGAGACACGATATGCACACACGAACACAAAGCCACGATACTGACATGGCCAGACCTTAATTTCCATGACGTAAGCAATAATACATTGGAGTGTTCACTCCGAATATCGTGGATTTGTGTTCCATTTTTGTTACTATGAAAATACTTTGAATATTATTTGTTAATGTTCTACAAATTGATTGATCCGCTGATAATTCATGTGTGTACATCTGCGGTTCATGAGGAATTGTTTCATATTGTTTGCCTTGATCATGTTTCCCTTGACTATTTGCCCATGTATTTGTTACAACACCGAACATGCATCAACAAGCTGTCCTTTGTTGGGCATATGGAAGGTCACAACAACAAACATGCGACAACACGAAACAATTCCATAGACAACAAATACATGGGCAAATAGGTCAACATGATCAAATACATGTATAACAAGCTATACATGTATTTGATCATGTTGACCTATTTGCCCATGTATTTGTTGTCTATGGAATTGTTTCGTGTTGTCGCTTGTTTGGTGTTGTGACCTTCCATATGCCTATTTCTACTTCCTAAACCTGAACTTTGTTGTGACCTTCCATGTAGTCGATTGAAAGTCGGTGGATACCCTAAAAGTAGCAATATATTTGTCAACTATAGTCTACGACTTATCGATGAGTCGACTGACTGGACGTCTGTCGACTTGATTATTGCCATAATAATGATGATGCCCTTAAACTTACACATGTATATGCCTATTTGCCCATGTATCTTTGTAGCCATTATTGACCTCTATGATGCAGCGCTTATTTGCCTAGCTACATGTCATGCATGTATTTGTTACACTTAAACTGTGCATATGATTCCTGCATGCACACATGAACATTTTGCATCTAGCTTATGCTTATCAATGCATGCTTTGAAACATATATATTTTGTACATTCAATATCAGCATCTGCTTATCATTTCATTAATTTACAGCAACGTGGACTACACAATATGATCAGCACACTCAATCTTCCCAGTCTGATCCTGCAGTTTTATCACATATTTTTTTTCTTTGATTAAATTTACTACTTTCAATAACCAACTCAGTTTTACCAAACTTTGTAATTAGATGAAACATCTGTGATAGTTTTTGTTTAATAATTGTACGATAGTCTATAAATTGTGTTATGAAAATTCTTGTTATGCTTTGTGTATAATTTGTGCTATATATGCTTTGTATAAATTGTGATATGGTCTGTGTTATGGAAAATATGTGTTGTTGTTTCTGTTTATATATATATATATATAATATGTATATAGATATATACATATACATATACATAATATGATATGGTTTAAGACCGTGTCTGCCTAACATCATAGATATGGTCTAAAACCGTTTCTAAAATATATTAATGCAGCGCCCGTCATAAATTAGCTACAGTTTATATTTGTATCTAACTTACCTTTAGATACGGCAATGGGCCGTTTCTTTTTTAACTTTTGATACGGCTACGTGGGCATGTCGAATTTTAAGTTAGACACGGCTTACAGCCATATGTAATAATTAGACATGCCCTTTTTTGATACGGCTTACAGGCATGCCAAATTGCTTTAGATACGACCATTAGCACAGCCTAATTATCATATATGGTGTACTGTGTAAGGAAGCGGAATGGCTTAGGAATTTATTAATGGAAATCCCATTATGGAAGAAGCCATCTCTAGTAGTCTTGATTAATTGGCATAATCAAGCAAAGATATATAATGTCTCTAATAAGGCATATAATGGGAAGTCTAGACGTGTGAGTCTAAGACATCAGATGCTAAGATAATTACTCAAAAGTGGAGTTATAACTGTTGACTACATAGAAACGAAGAAAAACTTGGCTGATCCACTTACAAAAGGTCTTCCAAAGGCTATGGTTTCTATAAAGTTAAAAGAAATGGGGCTAAGGTCTGCGAATGAAGATTGAACATCCTTAACAGAAACCCAACTTGTGTCTTGAAAAGGATAGACAAAGTTCAATGGGTACCAACAAGTTAAGAGAATGATAACAAAACACTAAATCAATAATCCCATAATATTTAGTGTTGGATTTTGCGAGAATAAGGGATGGATAAATATCCTTATTAAGTCTAGAAACATTAAAAAAGTGTATCGCAGAAACACCTTAAGAGACTTACCTATATGAGTATGGAAATCAGGTCGTTTCCTAGAAAAGTAAGACCGCTTTCTTAGATAGACTCATGAACCAGGATTAAAGCACATGGTCATTAACGTGCTGAGCAATACAGAACACTCTAACTAAGGAAATAAACACGTTTGATTGCTTTGGTTTTATCACTAAGGGATAATTTGTTCAAGATTTGTTTACCATAGAATCTTGATAGAACTTTGAATGATTCACACTCAGTAAAGGTTCAAATCCAAAAGATACTTTTTATTTATTTGTTGTTTCCACAATATTGCAAAACTTGATCTTAGAACTACATAGGCTTGATCCTACTTGGGTATGTAGGAAGTAAAACTAGTGATTCAGCTTTGCACATTATTTATTTTATTATTTTGAAAATTAGGCGAAATTTTTGTAAATTTTCAAATTGTTCTTCGGGGTAGGGGTTTGTTTTTGAAGAGGGAAGCTAGAATGGAAGAAGAAAGGGTGTGTGGATTAGTCCCGCATCATGAAACTGAAAAATTATTTCAAGGTATTTAAGTAGCCTTCTCAAAGGGATGTTGGGACCTTGGGGCTCCCACATGTTTGCTTTGTTGTGAGGAGGGAGAACATGCATCTCCACCGCAGATGCGCGCACCGCCGTCCGTCCAACCGAACCGGGTCGGGTACGGGTTGCGAGTCTCGGGTCTCGGTCCGGATCCAATAAGCAATATTTTGGATCAGATTTTAAAACAGTAATGGGCCAGTTTTTCAGCCCATAACAGACACGAACGTTTTTTAAATAGAGGGAGGGAAATTTTGTGACGCTTTGAACCATCGCAAGTGAGCAGAAGCGACACAATAAGCCATAAACGACCTAATGCAATGAATTTGCAATGTGTTGCCAGCCAAAATGTTCCGATAGCTATACTATTTTGGTCCTACTGCAACGTTCTATTTTTGGTGTTACCTTAGCCATAAAAAAGTGTCGCTCTAGATAAACAAGTGTAACATGATGCAACATTTTATACAGTGTTGCTATAGCAGACCTTTCCATTCCTATGTGGCGATCCACACCATTCTTCTAAGGCAAATACTACGTTTAACTTTTATAATCGTACGCCGGAGAAAGTGACACCTCATCAATCCAAACACCACTCATTGATCCAATCACAAACATTTCTATTTCCTACTTTTATTTTCATTCACCTGCCTTCTTTTTCATTTTGTTCTTACCCCCAAATTTCAAACATCATCCTGAACCCTAATTTTTATTCACCCAATTAAAAAAAACTCAAAATCAGGGGAAAAAATGGCGACTTCCTCCTTAGTTTCAAAATCGCAATCCAGAGCCATTGTTAATCTGGATTCGGATCAACGTTCGTCAGTCTCCAGATCCAAAACTTATTATGCAACATGCAAAGCAAAAGGAATCTCGATTTCAACGTAATCTCGTATACTGCTGTAGAGATATTTTCGGAAAACATCTCTCAACAATTCAGTCATAACTTTTTATTACTTAATTGGGTTTGGTCAAAGTTAATCTTATTGGGAAGCTAGATTAGTTATCTAAAATACTTATATCATACACTTTTTAATTTTTGAAAGTTTGCTACCTCAAAACATTTGTTTGCAAACTGAACTATGTGTTTGACAAAAAAAGGGGGGTTATACTTAAGATGATCTTCGAAGTCGAGAGTGTGGATTTACCAAAAGAAAATGGTTATCTATGTGGGAGTAATGATTACAAAGTATAACAGTGTTTTGAGAGAATACTTTGTTTAAACTTATGAAAGATTTTTATTGATTATTTCATCAATGATGGATACCTTCGATGTGTGGTGTAAGACAAAGGATCTTGGGTAGTGCATTATTACTCTATGTTGGTATAGAGCCGAGTAGAGTACATCCCGACTTAGCAAAGGGATGCCGGCCGCAAAATGATGGTTACCTTCGAATAGTGATGATAATGTGCGGTATAAGACAATAGATACTGGGTAGTCCAACTATTACTCTATGTTGGTATATAGCCAAGTAGAGTACGTCCCTACTTAGTGAGGGAATGCCGACTGCACTAGAATAGCCTAAATTGCGGGGATGGTGTGGATCCACTTTGATGAGTATGATCCTAGTGTTGACAAAAGATTCTTTTTAATTAAAAATAATGATTAGAGTCTATTTTGAAAATATTACTCTCTGGTATATTTTGATGGGTACTGCAACAAGGAGAGTACAACATAATTGATGAGTTGACTTTGATGAATATAATCATATTATAAAAAAATTGATGATATTATTTGAGGTTTGTATTACTCTCTGGTTCATTTTGATGGGTACCAGAACATGGAGAATACATCCTTGCTTGATGATGATGAGTCGGACAGGCCGGAGTACGATGAATCTTTGGTATATTTAGATGGAAACCACACAAGAAGAGTATGTATTTACTGGACGATACGAGCGTATGTTCTCGGGATGGAGGCTGGGTATCGATGTGGATTGCAAAGAACACAATCCTGAATTTGGGCATAAGAAGAAACTACGGTGTGCCTGATCCAGTAATAGCTTGCAGATTTGACGGAATGTTGGTCAAAAATTGAAAGGTTCATGTATGTCTTAGAATTTCGATTTATGAAATTGTTTTGAAAATATCCTTTCAAGAAAATGCCTTGAACATGAGTTTCATGTGTGGAACTTTTGTCATTCTTTTGATAAAGTATAGCATAGAATTTCGGGGACGAAATTCCTTTTAAGGGTAAAAGAATGTAACAACCTGAAACTTCGAGCAGTAAATATTTAAATATCGAGGTTATTTAAATATTTAAAACTTTGGTTTAATGGTTTTATAACCTTGATTAAATCCCTTTATAAACAATAATTACTGAGGAGAAAACATGTTGTTGAATTTTTGTTTACCAAGATAGGTAGATCGAAGAAATATCAATAATGTGATCGGAAGTCATTTATCAAATTCTCGACCTTTCATCAACTAAAATTTATCAAAAGGTTATGACACTCTTATGCATGCTAACACACATTATATATTAAGTTAGCATGGTTGTTAAACATGAATATATTATTCATGTAAGGGAAAAATAAATTTAAAATGAGAAGGTTATCATGTAAGCTAAGAGACATAAATTTAAAATAAGAAGCTTATCATGTAAGCTAAAAGATATAAAATTAAAATGAGAAGCTTACCATGTAAGCTAAAAGATATAAATTTAAAATGAGAAGCTTATCATGTAAGCTAAAAGAAAAAGAAAAAAAAAGAGATAAGGACACATAACCCTCTTAGGTGTTCATGTGTAGAAACATCTTAGGACACCTAAGTAGGCATGTGTCATCATCTTATGGTTTTCTTGAATGATGAAGGATAAGTGTTCAAAATTAAATTACCAAACTAGCCTGGAAAATTTCTATATAAAGGGTGGAGGGGTTCATTACATATCATGGACTCACAAATGAAAAACAAAAGAAAGATAAAGTATAGAAGTTTGGGAGAAGCCTATAGGATAAATATAAGATCAAGGCACAAGTATAAGGTGAGAAATTCTATTTAAGTTCATGTATTCATTTCATGTTTTAGAAAAATTGTGGAAGTTACGAAGAAACGATATAACTCAAATCACTAAAAATGACATTCGGTATTTTGGGCATAACTTTTGCAGTTCTTAATGAAATTACAACTTCTTTATCAATTTGTAAAGCAAGCTAATTCAAAGGGATATAACTTTCACTCTGCACTTTTTCTAATTCGGTCATTTGTATACCTGAAAATTGGACACAAGTTCAGGTAAAAATCATCCTGAAATGGACATGTTAAAAATGCCTCATGATGTTTGATTTTATATATTAATACGACAAATGATTTCTTTTGATAATAATTAAGTATACTAAAAGAGCTTCTTACTGTAGAAAATTTGGAGTCAAAATCTATTTTTATCATAGAGAAACAACACCAAACATTTTGCCCGAAAACAAGCTAAAATCTGATTTTCGAAACTTTTTATAGCACACCGAAATGCTATCTTTTCTATTAGTGAAGAACGAAACCAAGGAAGAACCTTTCTATAGCAACCAGAAACACTATAGTAGCTGATTTTAGTCTAAAATCAATATAAACCATCCAGAACTTGTCATAGAACTTCAAGAAGTGCTGTCTTTTCTCTGAATTGACTATGAGGTATTTTAAAACGAGCAGAACTTTTCATAGCATGACTGAAACGCTGTTATAGATGTTTTGAGTATAAAATCATGGTAAACTATTCCAAATCCTCTCAAATTTGGACTTGAGTTTCCTTATAGTATAAAAAACAAAGTAATAATGTCGAGGATGTTAAATCAAAGTAAAAATGAGCCAAAACATCTCAAAATTGAGAACAAGGAAGGTTGACGAATTTCGATGATTCGAGGAAAATAATTGATTACTTGGGAGTGATGATAAGTAATATATGATGTTCTATGAGACTTTTGCATGAGGATATCAAGGAATAATGTAAGTATATTTACCATCTAATTCACTATTATTTCATAAGCTTATGTTTTAATTTAAAGTTGCTTATGACTTTAACATACTATATTGGTTGCGATCTTTGCTTTGACAAGCAATCAACATATACGACTGATGACTGAGGACATTTATGATAAATGTTTAAATAAGGTATACGGTTAGATCGATGCATGAATATTATGTGTTTTAACGAGGTATGATTAGTGTTTTAAACAAGGTATGAATTTGGTATGTTTTAATGAGATAATGAATGGTGTTGAACTTAACTATTTCAGTACAATCTTTGAAGATCTTTCGAAACATATATTAGAGAAATATCAAGGTGGTTTGAGATTTTTTTTATGAAGAAGTTTTCGCATAAAGAAGATGATTAGTATTCATAATAAAAAATGTTTGTCTTTTGAAAGAAAGTTCTACAAGAGATATATTGACGTCTTTCAAAATGAATATTTACAAAAGGTATTTTACCCCCACACGATATCAAGAGTATTCTAGAAGTAAACATTGATTTTAAATGTTTTGTGCAAAGAAGAAATTCGTTGGCTTGATCCTGTATCTAATTGCTTACCCAATTAGATAAAGGTACATAGGAAGTCACATGGGGGTAGCGATGCAGCTGGTTTATTAATAAAAAATATTTTTCTTTATTATTGATTTTACATCTTGGGTTGATACATCTTTCATATCATTTAAGCTATACTGATGATTTATCAAGCATGCAGGGATGAATATAGATGTACATTTTGTCAGAGTTGCACAATGGTTGATTTACGGTAATTGTGTTTAATTCATACTCTGACAAGTGCTATTTATATTATTTTTAAAATAATATTGCATTTTGAGATGTTGTATATTTATCAAATAAAATGGTAGCTTTCATTATTTGTTTTGGATGGAAGGATTTTCGGCAAAAAAATTTTACTGGTTCGAAATTCTAGGGCGTTACACAGGGTTTTACTAATTTTCATTATGATAAGTGTTATGATGTTGGGTTATGGTTTTTCTACTTTGTAAATGTTGTTCGAGTGTTGTGCCTTTTTATCTAGATATTTACATGGTGTTGCTATTTTTTTTGAAGTCTTTTGGAGCTTCATTGCTGGGATATTTGGGAATTTGCTTATTGTTTTGGAACCTACTTTAGAGCTTGTCTCTCAGTGTCTTTTTTCAAAAAGTGGAAGTTTGAAACAAAAGAACGTTGTTTCAAAGAAGACTTGGTCTTCCGAAATCGGATGAATCGGGCGATGCCACTTATTCGACCTAGCTGGCTTGGTTGATCGCCATCAGGACCGTTGGGCCCTTGACACCCACCGACGCTGCGCCCGAACCCGTTTCTCGGCTTGCCTTCGGCTCAAAACTCGGCTCGCCTTCGGCTCGTCATATATTTGTAAATGTCAGTGTCTGTATAAATTGAAACTGCATAGGTAATGAGTGAACTGAGTGATTTAGGGAGGAAAAAACTGAATATGTGATTAACTATGTTATTAACAGTAAACTGTAAGTAATGGAGTTAAAAATATGTACTATTTCAAATGTTGAAATAAAATATTTATTTGAATAAAAATACTGTTTGAATTTTTAATACTATGTAGCAGCATTTAATTCTCTTTTTTGTTATATTATATATATATAATTAAAATAAATATCTATAGCAACATTTTTGGAATGTTGATACAGACACTAATGATGTTACTATAGACCCAATTAGGGATCTATTGCAACAATATTTGTTACGTTGCCTTAGATAGTCAAAAGTTGCATTTGAGGTCTACCGTAATGCCAACAATTTTTTTTTCTGTTGCATTAGGTTGTTTATGAGTAGTGACGTTCATATTTTAACCGTTTTCAGAGCGTTACAAACGAAAAGCCGCAACGTTTTAACTTAAAACGACAGTAACCATTGCAAACGGTCGCGATAATTCATTTTCTATAAATAGTAGCAGTCGGAAAACGTTGAGAATTACTTTTTTACACTTCACCTTCTTTTAAAATGCTGTAGCGCTGCCATTGATTTTATACTCAAAAGTGCTGCGAATTTGCAATGCTTGTAGAGTGTTACAGGGTTGATTCTTCTTCTTTTTTCGTTCTCCTCTTCACTTGCATCATCCGTGATCAAAATTTAGAGTGTTCTTGATCAGATCAAGTTCATACAAACTTTGAATCTGATTTTGCTGTTCTGAGGCTTTATTGAATCCTTAAAGTCGATAGTTCGATAACTCGTTTGTACCTGGTGTATTGAACTATTGTATGAAAGATCTATAAATGGATCCTTAAAGTCTGAAGTACGACAATCATCTTCTCTCAAACCGAAAAATCCCCAACATCAATATCTAGCTTCAAATTCGTGTCAATTTACAACTTTAATTTTTTTTCTTCCCATTACTGCGAAAAAAATTCTAGGGAGCATCTACTGCCTACTTCCCATTGCAAGTTCATGCCACCATTCTCTTTCCCTTGGGCGCCTTCAAATACAAAGAACTACATTAAAAAATTATGCTTGTTGGCAGTGAAGGATGGGGATAAGTTGCTCAAATATCAATTCTAAGTGGTAGAATCAAAAAGTGTGATGAAAAGCTTCTAAAAATTTGACTTGGGAAGAATTATTTTAGAAGAAAAGAGTGCCAGAGCCATAAAAATTTCAGCGTACATGATATCTGCATTAGGGTTTCATAGTGATAATTCATCAAACACCTTGGTAAATAATGATAGATCATCGGCCGATGGTGAACCTGCGACCGAGGGAAACAAGCAACGACCTGAGAGGGATCAACTTGAAGAGTGCATCGAAGTGGCAGCCATTGGAAACAGCCCTGATACGTAGAGCTTGTGTGCACGTGCACACCGGGGGATATGCACATCTATTATTGGGGAGAGTTTACTTATCTTTCTGAGATTTGTAATTAATGGGCTTAATATTTAGTGAGGCAATTGTATGTGATGATGAACCTTTAAATATGTAAGATTACATGAGAATATGTATGCTGAATCAATTGTTTTCTTCAATTAAATCTACGCATTCTACTACTCTTCTAAAACCCTAACTTCTTTTGCAAATTCTTGTATCCCCTCCTTCTTTTTCTCTTCTAAATATTCCTCTACCCTTCTATTCTGCTACTTATCCAATATCATCTAGTTACTCATCTCAATTCTTCATCTTTTAACCTAATTACTTTCCTTTGTATTGTATTAGTGATCACAAGATCCAAAATGAAAGAGAAGGACCCTAACAAAAAGGTATCAAAGCCTACCCCTCAAGTTTCACCGCAGAATAATTAGATGATTATGAAGAAGGACTAACTGGTGTTCTAAATGAGGGAGATCCTGAAACAGTAAGGCAAGACAGGATGAATGTAAAACATTCTCTAGCAATCAGAGAGCTTCAAGAATCCAACCAAGAACCGAATATCAAACTGGATAGCATCTGCAAAGCAATTAATAACTTAACTAAGGATTTCAAGGAGCATAAAACTCAATCCAAGAGCCTATACATTCCTTCTGCACAAAGGAATCAATCCAGACAACTTCTTAAATCTTCTTTGAATGATAATCACCATTTAAATCCTAACCATACATCAAGAAATAACCAGTATTCTGCTATTGATGTCTCAAGGAGCTTAGTAGGCATTCTTTCCAGTGCACCCAAAAATACCTTCATGAACAATCATACCACCAATCAACCGAAACTTACCCAAAAATACCTTCATGAACAATAATACTCATGAATCAGAATGGGTTCCTACCTGTTCATTCCATCTGAAAGGTAAAGCCCATCTATGGTATGGATGGTTAGAAAAAAGGTCAAGAACTATGAACAGTGGGTCATTTTCAAGGAGGAAATGCTTATACGATTTGCTACTGAAGATTTGCAAAGACTATATGGTGCTATCTCCAATTTAAAATAAACCACTACGGTACGTTCCTATCTTACAAAATTGGAAGAATTGAAAGGTTTATGTGATGCTCGGTCGGATCAATTTATATTAGAAAAATTCATTGATAGACTTAAGGAGGACATCAAATTCGATGTATGGTACTCCATTCTATTGATTTCAGAGAAGCAGTTAGTTTGGCCAAAGTTTTTGAGTGCAAAATAGCTAGTAAGATTAAAAATTAAGGCTACACATTCATCAAGAACCAATTACCCTTATAATTCCAATAGGGAAAATACCACTAGAAAGGGAACCAAAGACTCAAATGCAAAAATAAAAGGGTTAACACCTCAGGAAATCATTGATATGTGCAGAAAAGGACTGCGTTATGGTTGTAAAGAAAGGTGGCAGCCTGGGAATGTGTGCAAGAATAAACAAGTTTATGTGATTGAAGGAATTATGATGCTACACGATGATAATTTGGACCCAATGGATAATACTACTGAAGAAAATCAAGGATTAACTCCTGCCACTTCCACTCAAGAAACTGCTGACAATACTAAAGAGACATATGCCATTACCCTCTCGGATATGTGCAGTATACCAACATTGTATACAATAAGGGTGCAAGGACAGATACTGGGTAAAAACATAATTTTACTAATTGACTCTAGATCCACACATAGCTTTATCGATATAGCATTAGCTAAAAGACTCCAACTTCAGGTTCAAGAATCTTTGAATTACTCAGTTCAAGTTTCTAACGGGGACAAGATAAAAGGAACTGGTATTTGCAAGGGGGTGATTTTCAAATGTCAAGGGTGTACTATTCCCATAGACTTGCTGTTGATACCTTTGGAAGGCTGCCAGGTTATGCTAGGTGCACAACGGATGAAGGAGTTAAGAGATGTATCCTTTAACTTTGCAAAATTACAAATTAAATTTAATTACTTTGTTCAATATGTCTGGCAGGGTATACAGGGAGATAGCAAAATAGTGGGTGATAGGGATATTGCAAAATAAGAAACACATGGCCAGTTATCTCTTATCATGTGTTCTAAACAACTTCAAATCCTGACTACCCCTACCATAAACATGCATCCAGAAGTACAAGCCATATTACAAAAATACCCCCATAGTGACTGCCACCTACTAGAGATTTTGATCACAAAATATCCTTATTACCTAACACTAAGCCAGTATGTATCAAGCCTTATAGGCACTCCCATCACATCAAAAATGAACTAGAGAAAATTATTAAGGAAATTCTAGAACTGGAATTGTCAAGCCTAGTACTGTGTGTATTCTTCACTGTTTGTCATGGTAAGAAAAAAAGATGTGGTGTGAAGAATGTGCATAGATTATAGGGTCCTGAATAACCAAACTTTGAAAAACAAATTCCCTACCTCTTAATGGATGACTTATTAGATGAATTGCATGGATCTAAATATTTCACTAAATTGGATTTAAGATCTGGCTATCACCAAATTAGGATGTACCCTGGGGATATACACAAGACGGCTTTAAGAACACATGAAGGGCATTATGAATTTCTTGTGATGCCTTTTGGCCTTTCAAATTCCCCTTCAACCTTCAAGCTTTGATGAATGCTATACTTAAACCACATTTAAGAAACTTTATTCTTGTATTTTTTGATGTTATTCTCATCTATAGCCAGACTTGGTTTGGGCACATGTTGCATTTAGATATGGCCTTGCAAGTTTTAAAGGAAAACCAGCTAATCACTAAATTATCAAAGTGTTCATTTGCAGTGGATAAAGTCATCTACTTTGGACACATTATATCAGAAGGGGGCATAGCCGTAGACCCAAAAAGATACAAGTAATTAAAGATTGACCACAACCAAAGAACGTTAAAGCACTCAGAGGATTTTTAGGTCTCACCGGCTACTACAGAAAATTCATTAAAAATTATGGGAGTATAGAAAAACCTATGACTTAGTTGCTCAAGAAAAATGCTTTTATCTGGAATGAAAAGGCTACTTCATCTTTCAAAAAACTTAAACAATGCCTACTGGAACCACCCATTCTCTATATGCCAGACTTTAACAAGGATTTTGTGGTGGAATGTGATGCCAGTGGGATGGGGATAGGTGCAGTACTCACTCAAGAGCGAAAACCCATTGCTTATATTAGCCAAGCTCTGAATGGGAAAAATTTATTGTTGTCAACATATGAAAAGGAGTTGGTGGCTTTAATCTTAACTACAAAAAAATGGTCATAATACTTATTAGGTAGGAAATTTATTATCAAAACAGGCCATCAAAGCCTGAAGCACCTTCTAACTCAAAGATTAACCACTGGAATTCAAGGATTTTGGCTGGCTAAACTACATGGCTTCGATTATAGAGTGGAATATAAAAATGGAAAGGAGAACATTATAGCAAATAAATTGTCAAGTGTACCTGAAGATGCTCCTAACATAGTGATAATAAACAATGCCAAGCTATCACTTCTGTAGTATGCCTATGGCTACCAGAATTTAAAAGGTTGAAGTCACAATATGATAAGTACACAAAAAAGATGCACAAAATCCAGGAAAATCCCCATAAATTCAGCAAATACACTATTGTTTGTGGCCCCATTTTTTATAAAAGCAAGATTTATGTTGACTCAAATTGCAGAGAGGTCACTGATATTATACTTAAGGAATTTAATTCATCCACATTGGGAGGTCATGCTGCTACGAGGAAAACAAAGCACAGATTGAAATAAGTATTTCATTGGGAAGGAATGGAAGCAGATGTAGAGAAATTTATGAGGTAATGTGACAAATGCAGAGGAATAATAGTGAAAACGTACCTATGCCTAGATTATTGAATCCTCTACCAATTCCTGAAGCCATCTGGACTGATATATCAATGGATTTCATTATTGGTTTGCTAAGAAGCCAGAAGTATACTGCCATTTATGTAGTAATGGACAGGCTCACCAAGTATTCTCACTTTTTCCCATTACAACACTCATATGCAGCTAAGGATATTGCCAAAATTTTCTTTAATGGGGTGTTTAAACTGCATGGGTTACCAAAAAGCATCATTAGTGATCGAGATGTTATTTTCACAAGTACTTTCTGGTAAGATTCTTTAAACTGAAAGGATGCACACTCTACCCAAGCTCATCCCGCCACCCTCGAACAGATGGTCATACTGAAGTTGTTAATAAAACATTGGAAGGATTCTTGCATTGCTTTGTTTGACACAAACCAAATAAGTGGACACGTTGGCTACCACTGTATGAGTATTGGTATAACACAAGTTGGCACAGTTCAACAAATATTACATCCTTCTTTGTTGTGTACGGAGTTACACCACCTTCACTACTTTCATATATCCCTAACACTGCGAAGGTGCCTCAAGTCGAGTAGGAACTTTTCTCAAGGGACATTGTAATTCAGATGCTTAAAGATAGTTTACAGTTAGCACAAAAAGGAGCTAAGAAATTTGCAGATTCTCATCAAACCGAAAGAATCTTCGAAGTGGATGATTGGTTTTATCTAAAACTTCAACCATACCATCATATTACTATGAGCAACTTAAAGACAAACAAGCTTTCCCTGATATTCTAAGGCCCATACCAAATCATTCAAAAGATAGGTAGTGCAGCATACAAACTCGAATTACCTCTAGAAGCCAGAATTCATCCTATTTTCCATGTGTCTCAGCTCAAAAAACGTCATGGTCATAGGGTAATCGTACAACAAGATGCCCCCACTTACACCGAAGAATTAGTAGATGAGCCAGAACTGATTCTCGACCGAAGAATAATACCCAAGAATAACCTTCCAATTACACAAGTTATTGTCTGATGGAGGCAGAAGAAATTGATGCTACGTGGGAGGATTATTGGGACTTGGTCAAGAAATTTCCTACCCTTGATCTTGAGACAACGTCAACTTGAATAAGGAGGGAGTGTCGGAGCCATAAAAATTTCAATGAACTTGATATATGCATTAGGTTTTCACAGTGACAATTCATCAAACACCTTGGTAAATAATGATAGATCATCCGTCGATGATGAACCAATGACCGAGGGGAACGA
The DNA here is from genome assembly GCA_030737875.1 of Allium sativum. Lineage (NCBI taxonomy): Eukaryota > Viridiplantae > Streptophyta > Magnoliopsida > Asparagales > Amaryllidaceae > Allium > Allium sativum. The sequence goes on from CM060909.1 coordinate 362,083,223, forward strand.
GCAATGACCTGAGAGGGATCAACTTGAAGAGTGCGTCGAAGTGGCAGCCATTGGCAGAAGTCCTGGTACGTAGAGCACGTGTGCACGTGCGCACTTGGGCATATACACAACAATTACTAGGGAGAGTTTACTTATCTTCCTAGGCTTTGTAATTAATGGGCTTAATATTCAATGAGGTAATTTTGTGTGATGATCGACCTATAAATATGTAAGGTTACACGAGAATATGTATGTTGAATCAATTGTTTGCTTCAATAAAATCTAACCCTAACTTCTTCTGCAAATTCTTGTATCCCCTTCTTTATTTTCTCTTCTAAACATTTCTCTACTCTTCTATTCTGCTACTTACTCAATATCATCTAGTTACTCATCTTAATTCTTCACCTTTTAACCTCATTACTTTCCTCTACATTGTATTAATGATCATAAGATCTAAAATGAAAGAGAAGGACCCTAAAAAAGAGGAATATGATTTGATTTGGGGAATGTGAAAGAAAGAAAAAAAGTAAAGTACGTGAATTTCTAGAAGGAAGAAGAAACTTAAAAAGAAAATGTTGTTTGGACCCCCAAAAATATTGGAAATCAGGGCATTCCCAGTAGTGGGAATATAGGAGATAGTGAGGGAAATTCCCACTCTAAACTTCCTCCTCGCGCTGCACTAGTATGAATCACAACATGAGAGAGAAGATGGAGTGGAGATTGCTCCTACTTTTTTTAGCATGAATCTGTTAAACGACAATCTGATTTCCGTTCAATGCAAAATAAGAAAAATAAAGCATTAAACGGTAAACTAAAAACCATTTAACCCTTAAAAGATAGTCATTTTGCCATTTAATTTTAGTTTTAAATTAAAAAATCATGGTAAAGCCCCACTCGATGCTGGAAGAATGTGGCTTTTCCAAGCTTTTTTTTCTTCTTCTCCCTCCTCTCCAAAATGGATATGCTGTCGTAAGTGCTCTTAGAGCAAAAGAACTTCTGTGTCAATGAGATGATGTCCCTTTTTTTTAAACACTGATTGTGTAAATGGAGATTAGAAATGGAACGATATCCTTTTCTAAAAAAAATAACGATTACGTAAATATGGATTGGAAATTAGTTTATAGTATAAATGGGTTTTTGAATCCTTATTTACACACCTAAAAGAATTTTAGAGTATTTTAGGTCTTTGTCCTAGTAATTTTATGGTTAGAGGAACTGAAAAGTATAAATTTAATGATTTTGAATAGGAAGAGTTCCAAGATGGGAAGGATTTCAAAATAACAAACATTAAGTTTTAAAACTAAGTTTTAAAATTTAATGATTTTGAATATGTTAAAATTATTGGACACATAGCCCTGTACATTAGGTTTAAAGATGGAAAAATTTCAAAGTGAGAAGATAAGCTTGGTACACATTGTTTTGGAAGAATTTCATGAAATACACATTGTTTTGAACAATACATAGATTTTGAATATAAAGAGGCATGTTAGCCCCAAAATAACCAGAGAAAAGTCCGAAAACAAGAGCCAGGTGAAGGTGTGCAATGACCTGCAACCCTCCGGAATAGGGGGCTTCAAACTATCAACATATGCCTTTGGAATTTATAAATGAGAGGCAGAGGATCTTTTTTCTTTCAAAGAAGCCCCTATCGACATTTCCTGAAGGGTTGTAGCTCCAGATTTGCTATCTCAAAATGTGAAAGGATAAGTCTGGTATACCTTTCACTTTATCTGAAATAGGAATACTGGAAAATCAAAGTCTTCACCAACTGAACTTCACAAGCATAACATCACACATACGGATGAGAAGAGATGGAAGCTCCAGCGAATTAGCTTCTTCAACACTTGATTAAGGCATACGCCTTCGAAAGCTCCCTTTTAAGGTCACTACAGCACTAACAACCCGCATTTTACGTATCGGAGGATTATAAAATATTTTTATTTAAATCCCTGAGGGTTGGATCATTCTCATATTTTGATATGTTAGTTATGGGGATGTGAACATGTTCATAATATTTACCAATTTTATTTGTGACCATTCTTCCCCTGTCAGTTTTGTACAGGGGATAACTTTTGAATGGGATCGAATCCAGTATTGAGATCAACTTCATTCGAAAGGAAATGATATTTCCAATTCCGTAGAGTGGTCATATTAAAGATTTTGTTCAGCGGTTTGGGAGGAATCACTATTTTAGTGCTGCACAATTTTCTATACGGGTTTAGCTCGGCATTAATGGGCTGAATTGGTGTAGCCCATTAGTGGGCTGGTTAGAGGTTATAAATAGGGGATATAGGCATGGAGAATATTTTACTTTCTTCATTCTCTCATTTGGTTGAGCACGTGATTCTCCTTGCTCAATTAAATACACCTTTCCTCCATTAAAATTCTAGATCTATGCAAGAAGATTGAAGATCTACATTGAGTAAAGCTAGATCTACATCAAGTGAAGGAAGATCACATCAAATTGAGAGGTTTGAAGCTCATTCTTTGCTCTCCGGATTGGGAATTTAGTGAGTGATAAGCATCTCTAACACGGATTCGATCAAGTATATGGGTTGTTTGATTTTATTTTCGTCATTTCAAGTTGTTTTCACCTAGATCTACATCATGGTAAGCATATTTTCATTCAAATCACCATAGGATCTAATCTGACAAATTAAATCGGCAATTCTTATGCTATTTCATCAGAATATGCAAGTATTAGATCCGTTATTTTGTTTATTCATCAATTTATCATGATTTGGTGAGATTCATATGGTTGTATGATGATTAATTGTCGTGCAAGTGTTGTTTGATGATTGTGTGAAGCATTGATGACTGAATTGGTTGATTTAGATGAGGTGCGTGCATCGACATTGTCGTTTGAGGATGAATCGAAATCGGGTCATTCTACACCCCGTAATTTTAAATATTAAAATTAACAATTTTAAGAACACATAATTTTTAGGAGAAGAATTAAGGAAAATGGGTTACTCCATTGCGTTTGTCTCGAAATTCTGCTTGGAATAGAGTCCAAGTTTTCGTAAATCGGACTTCGTATGAGGAAGTTATGGCCCTCAGAAGTTTCAGGAATTTAAATAAATTAAAACAGCTCAGAATTAAATTTAAAATTCGAATTCAAACAAAGAAGCGGGCTGGGCGGGATTTTTCCCGCCCCAGGCCAGGTCGACCAGGGGGTCGACCGGGGGGTCGACCTCCCCTATATAGGTCGACCTGGGGGTCGACCTACCCCCTCAGGAAGATCTGAACTGTGACGATTCTGACTTGTTGCTGAGTCTTTTCTAACCTGTTTCTGAGTCACTAGGGCATAGGTGGCAATTCTGGATAAGTCTATCTAGTCTGGACGATTGTGATTGCTCGTATGATAATCTAACGGCTTATACTGATTTAAACTTCTATATAAGCACGCATAGACTCAAGCTCTAAACCTAAACTAAATTGATCTCTTGGCCTCCATGCTGCTGCTAGAATAGTTCTTTTTCTTCTTAAAGCTTAGGAATTGCAAGTCAGGATTCTAATACAAACGACGAACGAATTATTCTCTTCTCTAATCCATTTTTGTGAGTACAATTTCTTTCACAAAATAATTAATAAATTAATTATGATGATTTATAATTGGGATTATGAGAACATGTCTGTTGAATCATGTGATGTTACTTAACTTTGTTATCGTTTGTTGGTGAACATATAACAGTTTTGTTAACTTATGTTAGTAGATCTATTTCATATGTCCAATCACATATGTTTAGCTTGATTCATTTTATGACATCAGTTTATATGCAAGTTTGGGATGTAAATCATATGCTAGTTTGTATGTGAATCATATGCAAGTCTGTATGCGAATTATACACAAGTTTATATGTGAATCTAGTATATATAAACATATGCGAGTTTATATGTAAATCATGTGATATTAGTTTACATGTTTAAATTCATATGCAATTTTGTAGGAATCCATATGCAATTTTAGGTGAAAACCATATTCACATATGCAAGTTTAGGTGAAAACCATATTCACATATGCAAGTTTAGGTGAAAACCATATTCATATATGCAAGTTCACAATTTCATGTTTAGATCTATATTTAGATCCATGGTAGTTTATGCAAATTTATGTTCTATATGTCCATCGCCTATGCAAGTTATTGGCTATGCAAACTTATGTTATAATTCGCAAGTTAAATCTATTTTATGTGTTATGCAAGTTGTGATGTTTCTTTTCTTTTTATGAGTTGGACTATTTGCGAGTCTAACATATTTCATATTAAACGTACGAATGGCGCGGGGACAATGGGAGAATATTAAATATACATATTGTGAATTGGCATAAAATGACTTTAAAGGCATATAATTAATTTGAGACACTAATTGGTATAATTTATATACCTGAAAACTATGGACATAATTTAGGTGACAATTATGGACATAGATTAATTTGGAAATTGTTGACAATTTGAATAGGGATAATTAATTCATATTGGGGTGAAATAATTATGTGTAATAATAAACGCCTAAGACACGAGGTTAGGCTCGTTTGTGGTATAAGACTGCCCTGACTCGCCCAGCAAATCCAGCAACCACAAATGGTAGTTTAATGTGAGAGGTCGAAGGCATAAATTAAATGCGTAACAATTGTAAAGACACGAGGTTAGGCTCGTTTGCGTTATAAGACTGCTCGGACCCGCCCGACAAATCCAGCAACCGCAAGCGGTATTCTAATGTGGGAGGTCTTACAAGGTTACGGTTATAATGAATCAGCTTAACGAAGATAAACATGTGGTGGGACATGGGGGTTAAGTGGGTTACATGGGTGACATGTGAAATACGATTAGAAACACTTAACCAAATTGAAACATGTAAGAAGACATGAATAAGAAGGGGTTAAGTGGGAAATCTTAGTGGGGACCAAGCATAGGTGGAAAACTAGTGTCAAGTATGGGGGGATCTTTTCAAACCAGTAACCTATTAAGTATCTTTGTGAGCTCGAGTTAGATTGAGGACGGGTTATGCTTACTGGGTTTGATTGTAAGAGGTCAAAACGGGTTAGCGGTGGCAACGCAAGTCCAAAGGGGTCATGTGCGTGCATGGGCCCGGGCTGGTAGGTAAGACGTTATTGCATCGTGTAGATATAAGCCATGCATCTCTAGTGGTATCGGGTTGCCACTTTGTGGAGTGATACACCCCACTGTGGGACCAGCATGGGTATCTACGAGTTAGGGAGCCGATCGCAAGGGGGTAGTGGGTACAACTAGTGGAGATAAGGGCAGGCGACACCTATGAAGACAGTTAGGGGTACACGAAACTACCATTATGATTATTATGTTCAGTAGGCGGGATCAACTTTTATATTGACTAGTAATGGTGTAGTATAGTAATTATCCTATAGTGATTAGGAGAGCGATTAACGCCAGCATATTCCTTTTGTTTCTTTTGTCTTGCCCATTTGCTTCACAGTTCTTCCTTGTTTTACCAGTTTATGCCTTACCCTAATTAATTTAATAATTATATTGTTAAAGTTATTGGACTCGCAAGACTTTATGTCTGACCCCCTTTGTTTTCGCCTCTTTTCTTCCTCCCCCCGGTTCTCAGGGTGGGATTAGTGCTAGTGGATCTTGATTTGGATCTCTTTCTCTCTCTATTTTGGAAGTGCTTAGATTGCTGAAAGTAAAGTTCAGCATATCTCTTTTATGGCTACTTATGTTGGGGTTATGCTTTTTTACTTTATGTACTCAGAAAATAATTTGTAAAGATGGATATTAAGTGTACTTGGTTTTATTGTTGGTGTTTGATGTTGTTGTAACCAAACTATTTCTCCGCTGCAATAAAAGTTGTTTTAATTTTTCAAGTACCAATATATGTATCTATCATGTTATATTCTATTCTATACACCAATAATACTCCATTAAAGTTAATGCATTCCCTTTGAGACTGACATTAATGGACGTGGGGTGTTACACGTTGTACCAGAGCTGAAGGTTACCAGAATAGATAAGAGATTTTGAAAAACTGTTTTTCAAAAGCATTTTGTAAAGAAATACTTTCAAAAATATGTTTTAAGGAGAGTATTTTCAAGAGAAAAGTTTGTTTTAAAAACATAACCCTCAAGGGCCATATATCTTTCCTTCGATTCTCCGTTTTGAATCTCTTCCGTTTTCTTTTCAGCATGTCTGGGGTACTTGAGATACCCGAGGGAATACCGATACCAACCTAGTTCAAAAGGTATCTGGAGGCTAGGGCTACCACCGTCGGCCCAACAGACGTTCCTCCTCCCCCAGCTGCAGCCGCTCCTCCTCCCCCTCCCCGGTTGATACTTTTTTGAAGATATGTAAAGACTTTCGGGCAATGGGCGGGAAACCTTTTCAGGGGTCAGAGACGTTTGTTGAAGGCCGAAATTGTCTTAAGGAGGTGGAAGATTTGTCTGATATCTTCGAGATAGAAGATGGAAGGAAGGTCCAATTAGCTGCTTGGTTAATGAAGGACGAAGCCTCGTTTTGGTGGGAGGTCATGAATGGAGAGTGTCCAGTGGAGACATGGATGGATTTCAGGCTTAGGTTCGAGATGAAATTTCTTTGATGAGCAGAAGAGAATTTATACATGGAGAGGTTCTTCGCATTGAAGCAGGGGAATTTATCATTAAGTAGTACGTCAACAAGTTCAATCAGTTAGCGAGATTTGGCTTAGACTTGGTGAACACACTTGAAAAGAAGGCCCTGAGATTCGTTAAAGGTTTGAATGAGATGCTACATGGGTTGGATATGACCCACATTCTTATGGGGGCTACCTTTGAGAAACTGGTTGAAATGGCGCTTATGCATGAAGAGGAGAAAGGCGCTAACGCTAATAAGGCACCGGAAAAGAAAGGGGATCAAAAGAAGTCACAGCAGCAACCTAAGAAAGGTGGTAAGGATAACAATAGAAAAGGAAAGAAAAGGTGCTTTAATTGTGGAACACCAGGCCATCTGAACGAGGACTGTAGGAAGAAGAAGAAGACGGGCTGTTTCAACTGTGGTGAGGCAGGACATCTGATTAAAGACTGCCCGAGAAGACAAGGGCAAGGGCAGAGGGCAGGGTCTACTTCTGGAGGGCAGGTTCAGGCTCTCATGGCACGAGGGCAGGCAAGAGGGCAGGTTCATGCTCTCATGGCACCAGGATAGGAGAGAGGTAGACACATTTCTGTTGAAAGTTTGGTTTTTCTGTTTGATAATCATGTTCGTACTTTGTTTGATTCTGGCGCTTCACACTCGTTTGTATCTGCTTCGTTAGTTGAAATATTGCACCTAAATACTAGTCCAGTTACGGATCCCATAGTAGTCTCAAATCCTATTGGTGGTTCGGCTCATCTTTTAATGATTTGTCGGGATTCGAGAGTGTCAATCTTGGGCGTTGGGTTTGAATGCAACGCCTTCGTTCTTGGCTTCACGGGCTATGGGATGATTCTAGGCATGGATTGGTTATCCAGTAATGATGCCATCCTCGATTGTGAAAAGAGAGTAGTTAGACTTATGACTCGCCTCGGTAACACTATCGAAATCTCTTGTAATCCCATACATTCAGTTATGCTTAGCTACCTAGAATCTCTTGATGCGTCTGTTGAAAACTTGCAGTGTGTTAGAGTAGTTCGTGAATACTCAGATGTATTTGAAGAGGTGAAGGGCTTACCTCCGAAGCGGGAGATAGACTTCCGCATATACCTTGTTGATAATGCAAAACCCGTAGCTCTACCCGTTAGACACTTGGCTCCAAGGGAGATAAAAGAGCTCAACAAGCAAGTCAAAGAGTTGCTCGAAAAAGGGTTTATAAGGTGGAGTATTTCTGAATGGGGTGCTCCAGTAGTATTCGCAACCAAAGCGGATGGTTCACTTCGCCTATGCGTTGATTATAGGGAGCTAAACAAGCTAACCAAGAAAAATAGGCACCCACTTCCAAAAATAGACGACTTGTTTGATCAGCTTGTAGGTGCGTCGGTTTTCTCCTAACTAGATCTGGCTACCGGGTTTCATCACCTAAGAGTGGCTGAAGACCGCATTGATAAGACCGCGTTCAGAACCCCAGATGGTTTCTTCGAATGGCTTGTCATGGCTTTCGGCTTGACAAACGCACCCGCTTACTTCGTTGACTTGATGAGCAGGGTGTTCAGGGAGTTCCTTAATAAGTTTGTGGTGGTCTTCATATACGACATTTTGATTTTCTCGAAGAATGAAGAAGAGCATGCTTTGCATTTAAGGGAAGTCATGGATACTCTTCGTGCACATCAGCTGAAAGCTAAATTCTCCACATGCCATTTCTGGGGAGAAAAAGTGAGGTTTCTTGGACATGTGGTGTCCAAAGAGGGTATAGCTGTGGACCCCACAAAAGCAGTTGTGGTGCAAGATTGGAAGGTTCCACGGAATGCAACCGAAGTCCGAAGCTTTCTCAGGCTAGCAGGCTTTTACTGAAAGTTCATTAAAGACTTTGCAAAAATCCCATCTCCACTCACAAGATTGGCAAAGAAGAACCTAACTTTCGCTTTAGATTTTGTTGGCTAGCTTTTTGACCAAGCCACCCAGGATCATTCATAAGAAGAAAGCATGAAACCACGTTCTCTAAGTAAATGAAGGAACGGATCACATCATCGACTCGCCCGATGTCGGATCGCACACTATCGACTCGCCCACCATCGGATCGCATCTCGACGAATCGCCCCCATTCCATCAGCGAAACGAACCCTCTATGCGACTCGATCCAAACTTATATTGTTGCCCAGAGTAGACCGATCCGATCCCCTGATGCATGGCGAACCCTCTGACTCGTTCAAGCAGGAGCTAGTCTTCAACGATCCGAGACGCACAGATCTAGCGACACGTGTCCCTAACCGTCATTTTGACCGATTCTCCCCATCTGCACGATCCGATTTTCAAGGGGATCGCGACACCTGTCCACAACGGCTAATTTGACTATTTCTTCAACGGTAGCGATGCGATCCGATGTTCTCGGGATTCGTGCCACGTGCTACCACGACCCGCCTGGCAAAATCAGCTGGCATTTTTTGGGATCTTTTTGGCAATACTGAGTACTGAATCCGCCATTATTGTCAAACTACTTGATTACTGAGAGAAATAACAATTGTAAAAGTGAGCTTGAGAGAAATCCTTGATTGTACCGACATTCAAAGTATAATCAATAATATATAAAGTGGACGTAGGCTCGTTAACGCCGAACCACTATAAATTCTGTGTGTTATTTTCTTTTTCCTCATTCTTCGGTTGAAACTCTATAAGATTCAGAACAATTTGGGTGTTAGGTCCAAATTTTGATCTAACATTTTGGTGCTTTCACTGAGAGAACAGTCCTAAAGTTTCACTATTCAGTTCTTTGAAGATTCTAGCGATTCAGATATCATGGCTGGAAAGAGATCTAAGGAAGTACGAGCTTCACGAACCGATGAAATCGCGAATGAAGCAGTTGAAGAAAGTGTGCACGAGCTAGGCAACGAGGAAACTTTGGATCGCGGAGCGCCAGGGGCGAACCGATCCGATGGAGGAACTACGCTCCGAGTCAACGAGGACGAGACGAACCGAACTACTGAAGGGGTTGTTACTCGATCCCGTGATAACGCCTCAAACCCTCCGCGAATCATGACCACGAACCGATCCCGGGGGGCGCTGCGAGTCGCCATCCTCGATCCACAGCGATCTGAACTGATGATCGGACTACAACTCGACCTGGAAAGGAGCCTATGGCACGTTCTTACCATCCTGGCCCCTCCGCTCGACCTGGCTCAAGCTCTTTGCGCATAAGAGAAAGTGATGATGATCAATATGACCCTGCTGCTCCCATTACCGAGGGGGATCTCTCCCACTTTTCCGAAATGTGGGAGAGATTGTTTGATGAATTGGCTGCCCAAAGGCAGGAAAGCTCTGTCCTGCGACAAAATTTGACTGCTATGGATAAAAGGCTTGATGAACTCGCAAGGCAAAGGACGCCACCAGCTCGTCCGCTCACTCCAGGATATTCTTCTTCGTCAGAGGAATCGCCGAGACCTCCGCGGCGACCATATGAGAGAGCCGAAAACATAGAGCAGCTTCGGTTCGGAACCCTGCCATCGCGGGAAGAAGAAGCGCTGGAGGCGGGGCCCTCAAACCGTAATGTGAACGATCACGCCGCGACTCCCGGAGCTCGAGATGTGGACAATCCTGTACAGAACAGACTACCTCAGCCCCGTCGTCGCGCACATGCTCCTGGTAACAGGGGGCAACGAAGCCCTATCCGAGCCCCAGATTTTGTGACTGCTCCCGGAAGAGAGACTAGAGAACCCCGCCGAGCCAGAAGCACTGACCCTGAACCTCCGCTGACCAGTGCAAATGTGGCAGCCATGATCCATCAAATTCTGGCAGATAGCCGTGGGCAACGGAATGAAGATTGGGGAATTGACCGTAGTCACACCCCTTTCACTGATGATATTCTGGATGCGACCTTCCCGAGGCGTTTCAACATGCCACAGATGAATCGATACGCGGGTAGGTCTGATCCTGTCCAGCATCTGATGAGATACTCTTGGTCAATGACCGCTGCCGCAGCTTCTGATGCTGTCAAGTGCAAAGCATTTCCCATATTCTTGGAGGATGTAGCACTGTTATGGTTTACTCGCTTGCCAGCAAGATCGATTTCTAGCTTCAGGGAGTTGAGTGAGAAGTTCGTAGAACAATTCTGTATCTATGCACAAAAAACAAAAAGTGTGATTGATTTGTTCCTTGTCAAGCAGCGACCAGGCGAGAGTTTGAGGGCGTACCTAGATCGTTTCAACTTGGCCGCTACTGAAGTTAAAGATCCCCATGAAACAACCGTTGTCGCAGCACTGATTGATGGAGTAGATAAAGACACTGAATTCGGGAGATACCTGGCAGGCAAGCCACCCCATACTAGAGAGTTATTCTACGAAAAAGCTAACGTACATTTACGTCGGGAAGAAGTGTATGCTAACCGAAAGGCAAAAACGGCTGATAAGGAGGAAATCCAGAGCAATGTCGCCATTAAGCAAACAGGAGACAGCTCGGGGAAAGTCGAGGTTAATGTCGGAAATCGGAATCAGGGTGGACGTCAGTCAGGTAATAACAACAATAATAATGGTAACGGCAACAACCGGAAGAGGAACCGAGGGAACGACTCCTAGAGAAGGACTCGTCCCAGGGCCTTTAAAAGTTATACACCAATAAATGATACTCTGGAAAATATCTTCATGGATGCGTATGAAGTCTTCCAGAATAAGAGGCCACCTCCCAGAGAGTCGACAGAAAAAGAACGCGAAACGGGGAAGTTTTGTCTCTTTCACCAGATTCATGGCCATTCGACAAATGAATGCCGTCACCTAAGAGATGTAGTCGAAAGGCTGCTTCGAGAAGGAAAGTTAGATGAATACAGAGAAACGCCCAGAGACAGGGGGCAAGCAGTACAGGCCCCAAATCAGAACCAGAATCAACTTGCTGCTAGGCCGACTACCCAGCAAAAGGGAAAGAACATTGTTATCAATACCGTAATCGGAGGACTTTATCTTGTCGGGCATAGTTCTAAGGCATTAGATCAATATGTCAATGCAGCCAAGCAACACCTCGAGGTAGGGGAGTGTAGCAACCCTGAGGACAATATCCCGGTAAAGCAACAAAAGATGATGACCGACGATGTCGTTTTCCGAGAACGAGAAAGCATTGGAGTTCATGCTCCGACTGAAGATCCATTCGTAATTACAGTACCTATTGGACCAGCCACTGTTCATAAGGTTTTAGTGGACAACGGGAGTTCCGTCAACATTCTTTTCAAAAGGACATTTGACCAGATGAACCTCGAAATAAAAGACTTGAAGCCCTGTCAAGGATGGATCCGTGGATTCAACGGAGCATCTACCGCTCCAATGGGTTATGTAGAGTTACCGGTTACGCTTGGGGAAGGAGAACGCCAGAGAGTGAGAATCCTTCCCTTCGTGGTTTTGGACGTTGAATCGCCCTACAATGCCTTCTTGGGCCGACCGGCCCTCGCAAAGTTTAGAGCCTGTATAGCCCCCTGGTGCTTGTTATTGAAATTCCCCACAGAAGCTGGCATTGGTATCGTCAGAGGAGATCAGGTTGCTGCGCGAGCATGTTATGTTGCCGAACTAAAGTTACTTCGCAATGGAGGGGACATTGAAACTAAAGGCGCTTCTCCCCCTACGGGGGCGAAGACCTTATAGCAACTAAAGAGGATAGTCGTTGGAGAGTCGCCCAGAGAGTTGCCCGAGGATATAGATCCCAGAGAGGATCAAGAACCCGGGGGCAGAATGGCGACTCCCAACGAGACAACTGTGGATGTACCGATCGATGACAGTGACCCGGAGAAGGTCCTTAAGATTGGATCCCAGTTAAATCCGAATCTCGCTAAAGAATTGACGGATTTCTTAAAAAACAACTTGGATGTATTTGCTTTGACCCACGCGGATATGTGTGGGATATCCCCATCAATCATGAGCCATTCATTAAGCATTAACCCTAAGCATCCTCCGGTAAAGCAAAAAAGGTGAATGTTAGGCCCAAAGAGGTCCGCTGCCTTGAAAGAAGAGGCTGGAAAGCTAAAGAGTAATGGATTTATCAGAGACTCGACCTACCCAGACTGGATTTCGAACCCATTCCTGGTAAAGAAGGCCAACGGGAAGTGGCGAACGTGTATCGATTTCTCGGATTTGAACAAAGCCTGTCCAAAAGATAGTTTCCCGTTACCCCGAATTGACCAGCTGGTGGACTCGACGGCGGGTCATGAGCTTCTCTCATTTATGGATGCATATTCAGGATATAACCAGATTCCGATGCATGTTCCAAATCAAGAACACACAAGTTTTATCACGGATCTGGGATTATATTGTTATGTGGTGATGCCCTTTGGCTTGAAGAATGCGGGCGCTACATATCAACGTTTAGTCAACAGAATGTTTTACAACCAGATCGGGAAAACAATGGAAGTATACGTCGACGATATGTTGGTTAAGTCCAAGCAATCTTCCCAACACACTACTGACTTGGCGGAGATGTTCGACATTCTTCGAAAGTACGGAATGAAACTCAACCCAACCAAATGTTCATTCGGTGTTGCCTCCGGAAAATTCTTGGGGTTCATCGTTATTTCCCGTGGGATTGAGATTAATCCATATCAAATCGCGGCAATCAGAGACATTTAGGAACCTAGGCAAATTAGGGATGTACAAAGCCTTGCAGGAAAAGTGGCCGCACTAAGCAGATTTATCTCCAGGGCTACGGATAAGTGCATCCCATTCTTCGAATTAATAAAGCGGGGGAAACGCCACTTCAAATGGATGCCCGACTGCGTAGAAGCATTTCAGAACTTACTAAGGCACCTGGAGAAACCTCCGATATTATCTAAGCCAATGGATCACGAGGACTTATTCGTGTATCTGGCAGTGTCATCCCACGCGATCAGCTCATTGTTGGTAAGAGAAGAGGATAAGGTCCAAAGACCTGTGTATTACGTAAGCAAAAAATTAACGGCAGCAGAGCGTAATTATCCAAGGATAGAAAAGTTGGCGTATAGTTTACTGATCGCCTTTAGAAAGCTTCGACATTATTTTCAGGCACATCCCATTACCGTGTACACCGATCACCCACTCAAGCAAGTCCTACAGAGACCAGAGGCATCTGGACAGTTACTCAAATGGAATATTGAGTTAAGTCAATTTGATTTGAACTTTCAGCCCAGACGGTCAATTCGGGGGCAAGTGATAGCCGACTTCATAGTAGAGTTCACTGTCCCTGAGGAAGATATAACAAACGAAGAAGTTGATCCTTCAAAGTTACTTCTCGATCCCAATGCCTGGGGATTGTATACTGATGGCGCTAGGAATGACGAAAGATCCGGCGCTGGAATAGTGCTTGAAACTCCAGAGAAACGATTGATATCCTATGCTATCCGGATGGAGTTTCACGCCACTAACAACGATTCCGAATACGAAGCCCTGATAGCCAGATTAAGGATTGCAAAGGAATTAGAAGTCACAAAGCTGAACATCTTCTGCGACTCCAAGTTAGTTGTGAACCAAGTTACTGGAAAATTCCAAGCTAAAAGCGCAAGATTGATTTTATACTTAAAGAAAGTGAAGGAGTTGCTGAACGATTTTGATCACTACAGCATATCTCATATTCCGCGATCAGAGAATCAGCGGGCGGATAAGTTGGCAAAGATGGCTAGTTCCGACGATCCTGAAGTGACCGGGCTAGCCCCCGTTGAAGTACTTCGGTCCCCTAGTATTGATCAAATGGAGATCGACCTAATACTAGAGGCGGAACCAGAAAGGGAGTCGTGGATGACCCCTCTAAAGAATTTCCTGATGAATGGAGCGCTTCCGACCAAGAAAAACGAGAGGCGTAAAGTAATTCGTAAAGCTGCCCGATACATTCTGCAAGGCGGAGTTCTTTACAGACAAGGATTTTCAATGCCCCTCCTCCGGTGCATAGCTCACGATGACATCAAGCGTGTGCTGCAGGAGGTGCACGAAGGCGAATGCGGCGACCACACTGGAGGGCAAACTTTGGCAAAAAAGGTGTTGCGGCATGGTTATTTCTGGCCTACCATAAACAAGGATGCGGCAAGATACGCACGATGGTGTGATGCGTGCCAGAGATTTTCAAAAATACCTAGAGCACCTCCTAACCAGTTAAAAACGATGATGAACCTATGGCCTTTCGCTATGTGGGGAAATGATATCATTGGAAGTCTCCCCATAGCAAGAGGCGGAGCAAAGTTCGCTATTGTGGCCGTGGATTATTTCACTAAGTGGGTCGAGGCTGAACCACTAACTACAATCACAACCAAACGTGTGATCAATTTTATCGTTCGAAACATCATTTGCCGATTTGGGATTCCAAAGATTGTGATAACGGATAACGGAACTCAATTCGATAGCGCTGAATTCAGAGATTTCTGCCAAAAATACCACATTGAGAACCGATACACCTCTGTGGCGCACCTGCAATCGAACGGACAAGTCGAAGCGGCAAATAAAGTAATTAAGTCCATTCTGAAAAGAAGACTGAAGCGGGCTAGAGCCATGTGGGCTGATGAATTTCCCTTGGCACTATGGGCCTACAGGACAACATATAAATCGGCAACAGGACATACCCCGTTCTCCCTCGCTTTTGGAACGGAAGCAGTCATCCCGGTTGAGATAAAGGTACCTTCTCACCGGGTGACTTATTATGATCCGATGACCAATAATTAATTGCTCCTTGAGTCCCTAGATATGATCGAAGAAAAAAGGGATGAAGCAGACCTGCGTGCCTTGAGATGCAAACAACAGGTCGCTCGATATTACAACAAAAAGGTTCGAGCCCGAACCTGGCAACCCGGAGACTTGGTTCTGAAACGTGTCTTTCCACCCCCAACTCATATGGGAGCGAAGTGGGAAGGACCGTACTCCATTCTGAGCAAGCTTGATAATGGAACCTTCAAGCTGGCAACCGTAGATGGAAAGGAAATCCCCAGAGTGTGGAATGCCCAACATTTACGGTCATATTTAACATGAAAGTTTCAAATTTATTCTTTTGCTTTGTTAAAAACCATGTACAAGGCACGACTTGCCTAGAATAGTCTGATTCCTTGAAGCAAAAGATTATAAAGTGGACGTAGGTCATGATTCGACCGAACCACTATAAAAATATTGTGTGTCATTTACCTTTATTGCACCTTTATTTATCTGCCTGTTTATTTTTATGGAAATCGCTGTGAATAATCCAACGATCCCAGAAGCATATAATCATAAATGCCTTCCATCATAATGGAATGTAATTACAAGTCAAAATTCTGAGGATGCAATAAAGTAAATTATATTGTTGATAGCGCTCTAACTCTCCAGAGCCGAGAGAGAGCATAACGGACATGAAGCCGATATCCATAAGTCATGGCGGTGTACCATGATCAGAACTGCCCTGACGGAACTCTAACTCTCCAGAGAGAGAGAATATAAAAGTGTCTCCGATTGAGCGCTGAGAAAAAGCTCTTTCCCCGCTGAAGGATCGGGGAGCGAATGAATCGCTGAGCACAAACTCTGACTCTCCAGAGAGAGAGAGTATAAAAGCGTCTCCGATTGAGCACTGAGAAAGAGCTCCTTCCCCGCTGAAGGATCGGGGAGCGAATGATTCGCTGAGCTCAAACTCTAACTCTCCAGAGAGAGAGAGAGTATAAAAGTGTCTCCGATTGAGCGCTGAGAAAGAGCTCCTTCCCCGCTGAAGGATCGGGGAGCGAATGAATTGCTGAGTTCAAACTCTAACCTTGGCAATCGCCAGGAGAGGGTAAAAGCGTCTATGATTAAGCGCTGAGAAAGGTGCTGGAGACTCAGCACCCCCATTATTCCTGCTCCGCTGAAGGATCGTTGAGCATATCATGAAACAAGCTAGAACTCCTTCCCTGTTGAAGGAACAGGGACAACTGAACTATTGAATTTGAACTCTAACCCTGGCAACCGCCAGGAGAGTATAAAGGAGTCTATGATTAGGCACTGAGAAAGGTGTCAGAAGTTCAGTACCACAAGAACAGTTATCTTATGAAATTTTCCAAGCCCCCCATACTCAGAAATAGGGGGCAACGTGCGAATAATGCTAATCGATCTTTAATAAGCCCTAGTTAAGCGTTACGCCAATGACTGATTACGGGCCATATGCATATACACATGAATTTTAATGCAGCAATGCAGCATGAGAGTTTTCTCTGTTGTTTGATTGATGTGTAGTTATAATTAGATGGCCTATGACTAAACATGGAAAGTTTATTTGAATACAGGTACACAATGATGCAAAAAGAGATAAACTTTCATTTATATACTGCGAACCAACAAAGTGAAAAACAACCTAGAAAGGAAAAGTGAGGGCCAGTCTCACAATTACACTTCCTGGCCAGTGGAAAACCTAAAGACAAAATATCGACAAGCAACAATATCCTATTTACGCTTTGGCCTCTTCTCCTGCTTCTGTCTCTCCAACTTCGCCTTGTCGGCATCGGACTGATCCCCTTTCTTTCTCTTCCTTTTGTCTATGAGAGGAACATCCGACTCTTCTGAATATTCCTCTTCCACCTCTTTTCTCTTCCTTCTATCAGAAAGGGAATCCGGGAAGTCATCGGGATTTGCAAAATGAAGCTGTCGGCTGATTGATTTGGGCTGGATTTTCACAATCATCCCAGTTTTGGGATCAAATTCTGCAAGAGGGATTACGTTCAAAGCCTCATCTGCCACCTTCTTCGAAGCCATCTCTTTCTCTTGCCTAGCCTTTCGGCTGGCCAAGGTTTCGTCGTCATCATCGTCGGCTTTTTTGGCGCCGATAATGTCTTCCTCATCCTCTACATGGCGCCCATCCATGTCTTTCAAGGCCTCAATGGTCTCAGCATCCTTGGGAACATCAGTACCAGGTACTGGGATGCTTCTTTCTGCTGTTGTGACCTCAGCCTGCTTTGATGTATCAATACTGGCACCTGGCGAGACAGCTTCCTTCTCCGCTTCTTTTTCTTTTTCAACACCCTTGTCGACGGGCTCGCCACCTGTATCAGGAGGAACACACATTACTAATTCAATTGGTTTTTCTACCAGACGACGACAATTCACAATTGCTTTGACAAATTGTGGGGAAAAGAGAGAGATACCTTCCGCAGATCCTCCTTCTTGAGTAGTCGCAGAGGCTCCAATGACCACGGGAGTTAGGCCCAAAGGGATTAGTGGATCATCGGGATGGTATTCCTCAACTCCGGAGGTTTTGGGCTCCACGGCTGAACTCGAACCCTCGTCAGCTTTGCCTTTACCCTTAGCCAGGGCCCTCTCCTTTTCCATCTCCGCTAGAATCAGACGACGACCCTTTGCCAGGTCCTCAGGCTCATTATCCCTCAAGATGCTCTTCATCAACTCATCCTCATCAATTTCTTCAACCCCCAATCTCTTCTTTTCACCCTCAACAATGGCATCCCATAAATTGGCTAAGGTAACGTGGTAATCTGGGATCCACGAGATGTTGCGGGTTTTGAGAACTTGGCCAAGGAAGTCGAAAATCATTTCTTCAAACCCCTCGATATCCTTCTCTCTTTCGAGGAGCTTGTTGTTAGAAGCAGTGGCCAATTCGATGGCACTTTCAACATTCTTTTCGGCAAGAGCTGCCCGTCTCTCCGCGTCCGCGACCTAGTCATTCAAAATCACCTTTTCTGCTTTAGCCAAAGCCAGACTTTCTTTCAAACTTGCTTTTTCTGCCTCCCAGGCAGCTCTCTCAGCTTCAAAATGGCCTTGTGCTGTTTTCAACTCAATATTGGCCATTTTGAGATCTTCAACCTCCTTCTTTAAAGCCATCTTCTCTTGGCTATTGGAGTCAAGTTCCGAATGAAAGCGCTGCTTAGCATTCTCTAATTCAATCTTATAATTTTCGGCATCTCTCCGCGCCAGAGCAAGTTGGGATTGAGCATCTTCCAGGTCCTTCTCCATCTTTGTCCTGGCCCTTTCGTTGTTTTCAAGTTTCGCCTTAGATATGTGTGCTTCTATTTCAAGCGATCGGATGACTTCTGAAAGGTTAACTGCATGTTTTTTCATCATCTCATACTGCCTGGCAACGTGACGGATGTGCCCGACGACTTCATAATCCCAGTTCTTGGGGACGGGTTCCAAGGCTGGAACAAACGTCATCCTGTCAAAGAATATGTCTGGGAATTGTTCCCTCAGCTTTTCCAGCCTACCTTGAATCTCGGGACCATGGATGTAGTCCCGTGACCCGGGGGCAGCCAACTCTGGCTGGCTGGAGGGGACGACGTCACCCCTCTCCTTTTCAGACTCTTTGGTTGGATCTTTGCTTCTATCTTTAGATTCGTGATGCCTTTTTGACGACCTGCTGTGGGAAGGTGCGCTTTCGGGAGGAGTTAACTCTTTAGGAAATTTCTTCCCCCCTGCAGGAACTACTGGATAACTGGAAGGCTTGGCAGAAGTCGATTTTGGCTGAGACCGGGGTTCCGAGGAAGTCGGCTTGTGAGAAGGGCCGCGAGAACGCTCAGTACCCGGATGAAGACTGGGTGTGCCCTCACGCAGGGAACGATAAGAATAGGATCGCCTGTGGGACATCTTTCCTGCAAAAAAGAAAAGAGCATGTTAAAACCTTGAATACTGACGCTATAAGTGTGCGGGGCCAGATAGTGTGTGTGATTTGTGCATCCCATATAATTCCCCCTAACAGACCCGGGCCTGAAGACAGGCTCATCTGACTAGTTTCTTGTTCTCTAGTTGGAGCGATGGCCTCCTCAGAACCAGGGAAGAATGGCTCCCCTTCAAAGTCCCTCTCTGTATATACATCATCGGGCAGAGGAATTTTGCTCAGCTCGGCGAATAACTGCTCTTCTGTCAAATCATCAGGAGCAGCGAGTTCAATTGGAGTAGAAACTGGGAGTTCCCTAGACTTGTCACCGCGGGCCTCATCCCCTTTGTATATATTCAGATCCTCATCGTCTTGGATGACTATAGGAGAAGGACTCTTGCGGAACTTAGTTGTGTCTACCGCTTGCGAAGTTCCCTCTCCCTCCGTTGGGGGCACGTACTTATAGGGTTTGTCGCCAGCGCCAAGTCCAAATCTTACATCCAGAAGATGATGCTTATGAAGATTCTCATCAGTAATGCATTTTTTGATCCTTAGAAAGTCGGACCTACTTTGAAGAAGAATAGACAATCGATTGTTGTATAACGGACCCTCCGTTTTCGGGAAGACGTGATCTGTTTAAGACAAAGAAAAAGGCGGAAGAATGTTAACGCCTAGACTTCTTGAACAAGATACTCGATTAAAAGCTTAAAGTTTACTTGATTTGAGCCATCTTCTTGAGCATCCGGCCTGTTTCTTTATATAAAACCAATCAGACTTAGGATCCCCTATATTGCTATATCCGTCGTACAGAACCTTCCTATTCGCCACCGATTCAAAGAAAGAGAAATTTGGAGTTGCCGAAGAACGATGCTTGAAAAGAAAGAAGAATGTCAAATCTCTGAATTTAAGTTCGGCGTGAAGGATCTCCGCGTATGCAACATATAGGGTGTATAGAGATGCGTAGGCGTTAGGATGAAGCTGCATCAGAGCAATACCCAGTCGTTGTAAAGTCTCCATGGCGATTGGAGGAAACGGAGGAATAGCTCCTACCAAGCACATGGTTCGACTGATTGCCATATATCCTTCCGGAGCTAAGTGGGGTCTATCTTCGCTACCGGGTGTCAAAACATCATCCCAAGGAATCCCATGTCTCAAGCAGATTCTTTTAAGCTTTATATCATCAAGCTTAGATGCTAATGAATCAGAAAATTTATCTATTCCGAGCGCGCCAGGAATCTCGTCAGGAGCTCGCCTGTCTAGCTCAGATTCTTCACTAGATGAAGTACTTTCAGACGGATTTGATTCCGTTGCCTCGTATTCGGAGCTAGAGCCTTCACCTCCTGGGTTAATTGGAGGGACCTCAGGGTTGTATTGCTCAAGAACCTCGGACTCCGTTTCTGTAGCAGATCTTGAAGAAGATTGATTATCCGACATTACTGCTAGGCGAGAAAACATGAAAAGTGAGATTAAAGCTACCCATCCCCCGTGTGTGCAAGTGCCGGTGTGTGTGTGCTTGTGCATGCATTAAAGATAAAGCGTAAAAGCTATCAAGATCATCAAAGTATTAGTCGTCATATGCAGTTAAAATTATGTGGTCATTCAGTCCAGAAAGTCCAAATCAAGGCCCTAGCCTAACTGTTCAGAGTTTTATGGTGACAAGGCATTGTCTAAGGTCCAAAAATTGGTTTGGATCGTGAACTACAAGTCGGACCGCAATGTGTATGACGATCCGCCCTCCTTCGGATCGCAGGGTAAAGGGATCGCCCTCCTTCAGATCGCAGGGTAGAGGGATCGCCCTCCTTTGGATCGCAGGGCAGAGGGATCGCCTCCCTCACGAATCGTGAAATTGAGTGATCGGGGTCTTTGCTGGATCGGTGCAGACCCCCGCGAAGCGCGCCACTGCCGCCACCACGACCCTCCGACTCGCCACTGGCCTTCATCTTCTTCCTTTCATCTCCTTGCCCACGATCCGAACTGGCCTTCATCTTCTTCCTTTCCTCTCCTTGCCCACGATCCGAACCGGCCTTCTTCTTCTCCTTCCTCCTCCGTTTTCCTCCTCTCCTTCTCGTTTCCGAACTCCAACCTCTGAACCTATCAGCCATGGCGCCTCACTGGCTCCCTCAAAAAATCACAAAATCCCATCGTTTCTCCCCCAAACCAGTCGAAAAAACTCATAGAATTGAGAGCGACATCGCATAAGGATTCTTTCGATAGATTACCTTTATAAAAATTGGGAGAACGGTCAGATTATTGGAGGTTTGAAAAACTCGGGTGTTTCCTCAGCGACGCAGGCGATACAATACGAAAGAAGGAAGAAGGAAGAAAGTGAAGAGGAGGATCGACTTTTATAGGCAAAAGGGCGACCGTTTGTCTCCCCTTTTTTTGTTTTATTCGATCCGCGAAAATAGGCGGGCCACGAATCAAAAGCCCACCACGTCTCGGAGAGAAGCCCATTTCGTTCCGTTCCGTAAAGAAGCTCAAGCGCTCACCAAAGAACGAGACGAGCGGCCCGAATGGCTTGCTAAAAAGACCGCGACTCGAGTATGCAATCCGAATCGATAAATTCAGTAATGAAGACTCTGAAAAATCCCAGAAAAGGAATTGTTCACCGATTCGTGACTCGCTATGAAAAGACGATTCTATAGCTTCGAAGCATGTTCCATCATCGATAAAACATACTTCGAGGGGGCAAAATGTTGGCTAGCTTTTTGACCAAGCCACCCAGGATCATTCATAAGAAGAAAGCATGAAACCACGTTCTCTAAGTAAATGAAGGAACGGATCGCATCATCGACTCGCCCGATGTCGGATCGCACACTATCGACTCGCCCACCATCGGATCGCATCTCGACGGATCGCCCCCATTCCATCAGCGAAATGAACCCTCTATGCGACTCGATCCAAACTTATATTGTTGCCCAAAGTAGACCGATCCGATCCCCTGATGCATGGCGAAC
This sequence comes from Allium sativum, assembly GCA_030737875.1. Taxonomy (NCBI): domain Eukaryota; kingdom Viridiplantae; phylum Streptophyta; class Magnoliopsida; order Asparagales; family Amaryllidaceae; genus Allium; species Allium sativum. The sequence continues at coordinate 362,105,262 of CM060909.1, forward strand.
CCTCTGACTTGTTCAAGCGTGAGCTAGTCTTTAGCGATCCGAGACGCACGGATCTAGCGACGTGTCCCTAACCGTCATTTTGACCGATTCTCCCCATCTGCACGATCCGATTTTCAAGGGGATCGCGACACCTGTCCACAACGGCTAATTTGACTATTTCTTCAACGGTAGCGATGCGATCCGATGTTCTCGGGATTCGTGCCACGTGCTACCACGACCCGCCTGGCAAAATCAGCTATAAATAGCCCGGAGCTTGGCATTTTTTGGGATCTTTTTGGCAATACTGAGTACTGAATCCGCCATTATTGTCAAACTACTTGATTACTGAGAGAAATAACAATTGTAAAAGTGAGCTTGAGAGAAATCCTTGATTGTACCGACATTCAAAGTATAATCAATAATATATAAAGTGGACGTAGGCTCGTTAACGCCGAACCACTATAAATTCTGTGTTATTTTCTTTTTCCTCATTCTTCGGTTGAAACTCTATATGATTCAGAACAATTTGGGTGTTAGGTCCAAATTTTGATCTAACAGATTTAGATTGCGATATTGCTTTCCAATGTTTGAAAAGGGCTCTAACAATAACCCCAGTTCTGACATTGCCTGATGGGAGAAAAATGTTTACCGTATACACAGAAGCATGCGGTACAGGGTTGGGCGCTGTCTTGATGCAATAGTTTTTATGGGGGAAGGAAATTGAAGGTAGATGAGAAGAACTACCCAACTCATGATTTGGAGCTAGCTGCCATTGTTTTCGCTCTAAAGTCATGGTGTCATTACCTACTAGGAGAAAGGTTTGAATTGTTTACTGACCATAAATCATTAAAGTATTTTTTCTCACAGAAAGATCTTAACTCAAGACAACAAAGGTGGATGGAATTTCTGGCCTCATATTGAAACACCCCACCTCCGTTAGGGTCACTCTCAAAGGGAATGCCCTAATTTTGGTGGAGGTTTATAAGTATAAGTCACAGATATACAAGACAGATATAAGAACACATATTTTTGAACAGCGGAAAACAACAACAACTTTTATTTCAACAAAATACGTGTTACACAAAACATGTCATAATTTGTCTTACAACACCTCCAAAATCATAACATCTTCATAACTGTCTTGATTACATTATTTAAAGAAGCATAAAGAAAACATAAATAAACTGCATAAGTCCTATAATTGCTGTCCAAAGCCATAGTCCAAAACGAGAAAGATCCAAGCAATACATTCTTTCTCTTCAAGCTGGATGTGAAAGCTGGTCAAGCTGCGGTATTCCCTCCCTGTGGACCTGGGGGGGAACGAAAGAAAAGAAGACGAAAGAAAAGTAGAGTCAGACATAAATCCTGAGTAAGTCTAGGACTATTCAGTCTATGAATAAAGAACTAGGTATGATAAGTATAAACTGGAAATGGGAAAGCACCATAAACTAAGTTAAGTTGTCTAGATTCGAATATACTATCGTACCCCATATTAATCTCTGTACCCATATAAACTAGTTCCCAACAGGCACCCCATAATTAGGGTGAAGTGATCCATTTCTGATGATCGGCTCCTACTCGCATAGTTACATGTGTCTTATGGCCCCCGTCGTTGTAGTTACCTTTGCTGGTCCCACCATGGGGTGTATCAAGTCCCATGGTGGCGGCCCGACACAATCCTAGAATGCACAGGTATGCTACTGGTGCCCAGTGCCTTATTTTTCTGCACCGGAGTGTGTGCACGCCCGCACCCCGTTAGAACCTACACTGCTGCACCACCGCCGTCGATTTGACCTCTTACAGTCAGCCCAGTAATCGTGCCCCACCCTGCCTAGTTCAGGGTATCCTGATACACCTTGTAGGGTTACTGTTGAAAAGGGTCCCCCGCTACTAGGTTTTCTATTTCTAGCCAACATGCTAAGTTGGTTAAGTGTTTTGTAAACCTAACCCCCAATCAGTATGTATAGTTTAGCACGTTCCATTGTGATAAAGTATTAATTTAATTTACTTAATCCTATCAATCCTGACTCATCCTTAATTGTCTTATTAAAGCCTCGACCTCTCACATTAGACAGGTATTGTTGTGGCTGCCTGTTGCCGGTTGGGTCCGGGCAGTCTTACGCCACAACTCAGTCTAACCTCGGGTCTTTATTGGGCTCCGTGTTTAACCACCCACATTGGATAGGTATTGTTGTGACTACTGGACAGCCGGGCGGTTCCGGGCAGGTTTACATCACAACTCAATCCAGTCTCGGGTTAAACACATCGTATTTTCTAAATTTACATATTTTGTCTCTTTTCTTTTTATATGAAAATATTTGCGGCCCATTATTCAAATTCATCTTAATTGGGTAAAATTAATTTATACCACTTAATTGTTTTTCAAGGTTGTTGGCATGCGCCAAACATACCAACACATATGTTCTATATTTTAACCCAAGCGTCATTACCCCCGTTTTACACGTTCGCTACAATATAAGATATGTTGGGTTTAACATTTAAACCCAACTTAGCCATATGAAAAGGGGAGGCTTATAACATGGTGTTTATAAGGTAACATAAAAAGGGGAGTGTGAACGCATGAACTTGCAACATAACGATCCAATTAACATGAATTAGGCACATGTGAACTTGCATTGTAATAGCATATAATCATGGCATAAACATACTTAAACATGAATCATTCTATTCATATAATCATGGCATAAACATACCTAAACATGAATCATTCTATTCATATAATCATGGCATAAACATACCTAAACATGAATCATTCTATTTATATAATCATGGCATAAACATACCTAAACATGAATCATTTTATTCATATAATCATGGCATAAACATACCTAAACATGAATCATGGTTTTTAATCTATTCATGTAAACTTGCAATTGGAATGTAAATCTAACTTAATTTATGTGTTACATACATCACCATATAATTTTTATAACAACGTAGGCCTAAAACATGGTTTCAACTAGGCATAACACCAAACATAGTTTAGTCATGTTCATAAAAATGCTTACTTTTGTCTCTAATACAAAAGTATGATTTGCCAATTCCAACATAGATTCATATAAGCCATAGTACTTAGTCGAATCCAATTTCACACTAAAAGTGATCATAAAAGTATGTACATCATATTGGCATAATAGTGAATCATATACTTGCATGAATCCCAAATAAAATACCACAACATATGGTTGTTAACATGAATCATATACTTGTATGAATCCGAAATAAAATACCACAACATATGGTTGTTAATTTCCAACATAAATCACATACTTGCAAATATCCAATCGTATACCACAACATTTCCAAATCGTTTAGAATCAAAGCAACATAAAAATATGGATTATTATCGCCACAATTCCATTTCTCACTTTACTCAAATCAAAACACAATTATTTATTCACATCGGAATAGCACTCTACTTACAACGTATGACGAATCTTCAATTCAGGAATCTGAATTCTGAATTTGGAGATGTTATCCTTTGTTGTAGGCTTTGTTTTGATTTTAATTGACGTTGCTTTAAGCTTTTGAATTGTCTCCTAATTGTCTCTCAATTTCTGATGGCTATTCCTAGTCTTTCCTCAGCAGCATGACGGTCTCATCTCCATTTTTGTTTGTGTGAATTAGGGTGAGTCTTAGGTCCTTTTTATAGAGTTTGTGAGTTGATTAGGACCGTCGATGGAGCTTGGTTTAATAATAGCCGTTCGTTTGAAGGAGAGACCAACCAGGAGCTGACACCTAGCCCTAGTGACAAGGCAAGGCTTAGAAAATCGACCAAACACAGACCAGGCCAGCCAGGGGGCTGGGTTCGACCTGGCTCAGGGGCCAGGACGACACGCCAGTCGACACCGTGTCGACTTGGCAGTCGACACGGGTGACCCAGGTCGACTACCCAGTCGAACTGGGTAGCCCCAGGTCGACTACCAAGTCGACCTGGGTGCCTTTGGCGGGAAAATTCCCGCCCTGGCAAATCCGGCCCGATTTTGAATTTTGAATTGGTTTTTCTGAGCTGTTTTGAATTTTAAACTGAATTCTGAAACTTCTGGAGGCCATATCTTCTTCATACGGAGTCCGTTTTACGCAAACTCGGACTCTATCTCAAGCAGAATTCCGAGACGAACGCAATGGCGTATCCCGTTTCCCTTAATTCTTTGATTTGAAATTAGTTATACTTTAATTTGTGAATTTCACTGTTATAGAATACACGGGGTGTTACATTCTCCCCCACTTAAAAGGATTTCGTCCCTGAAATATTTAAGTTCAGGAAGAATGTACATCCTAACATCCAAACATCCATCTACTCATTCATCAAACACGAGAATCCATTGTCCTTAAAAGACTTCTAATGCTTCATGATCATATGCGAAGTGTGTGTGTACGTACTTATCTAATGCAAAATCAGGCGGTCTACTGATTCAGCTGACCTCCTTAATGCGAATTATGTAAGTGCCATGAATCCATTATGTATGAAAATTCTCCTATTCATGATTCTACATGAGTGCACAATCATTCATACAAATGCAACATCCATATGACAACACATTAAACTTCAACCATATACGAATGCAAACATATATGCATATGCAATATGAAGTGACTAAGCCGATCTAAAACCTAAATTGTGTGTGTATATGCAACCACGAGCAACCACTAACAATCACTTGCAACCACTTGCAACCATCATCCATAACATGTTTCAATTACATGTTTTCATCCAAAGAGTTTCTACCTAAAAGATAAGGTCGAGGAGATATACCTAAAAAGATAGTTAAAGCGCAACTTAAGGAAAAAGAAAGATCAAAGATGTACCCTCGAAAAGAAAAGGGTAGGCTGCGCGTATTCTAGCTTCAGTTTCCCAAGTTGTGTCTCCCTCGGCGTCGCTCCACTGAACTTTGATGAGCTTGACTTCGCGGTTGCGTAGCTTTTTCACTTCCGTTCCTAATATGCGGGTTGGAACTTTCCTCACGGTCGCTTCGCGTTCCACTTTAGCTTCTTCTAGGATATTTGGCTCTACCACTTCAGCAGATTCATGTAGACATTTTCGGAGATGTGAAACGTGAAAGACGTTGTGAACTCCGGCCAATTTTTCGGGTAGCTCTAATCTATAGGCCATTTTCCCAATTTTCTCGATGATATGAAATGGCCCTACGAACCTTGGTGCTAGCTTTCCTGTGGTTCCAAAAGGAACAACGTTCCTTAGCGGAGATACCTTAAGAAAAACTCTGTCCCCAACCTCAAATTCAAGGTCGGTCCTCCTCTTGTCGGCGTAGGACTTTTGTCTGTCTTGGGCCGTCTTCATCCTTCTTCGTATTAAGTCTACTTTCTCTGAAGTCTCTCGGGTCATATCTGGTCCAAGTATGAGCTTATCAGTAGACTCCCACCATCAAGTGGGTGATCGGCACGGTCTTCCATATAAAGCTTCGAAGGGCGCCATTCCGATGGTTGCTTGGTAGCTGTTGTTGTAGGCAAATTCCACCAAAGGAAGATGGTCTTCCCATGTCCCTCCGAAGTCAAGGACGCACAGTCTTAAAAGGTCCTCCAAAACTCTATTCACTCTTTCTGTCTGGCCGTCGGTTTGGGGATGATAGGCTGTGCTTAAGCATAACTATGTGCCTACCGTTTCTTGCAGACTCCGCCAAAACTCACTTGTGAAGACAGGGTCTCGGTCATTAACATTGCTGGATGGTATTCCATGGAGTCGGACAATTTCCTTGAGGTAAAGAGATGCTAGGGATGAGGCAGTTCTTTTACTCTTGACAGGTAAGAAGTGGGCGCTTTTAGTAAGCCTATCCACTATTACCCAAATGCTAGTGTTGCCTCTTCTAGACCTAGGCAGCCCATCATTGAAGTCCATTGAGATACTATCCCACTTCCACTGCGGGACCTTTGGAGGATGGAGCAGACCGCCAGGCTTTTTCTGTTCCGCCTTAACCTGTTGGCACACCATACACTTAAAAACGAAATCTGCCATGTCCTTCTTCATGCCGTTCCAAAAGAAAGATCTCTTTATGTCCTTGTACATTTTATCTCCGCCTGGGTGTATCGTCATCTTGGAGTGATGTGCTTCCTCGAGAACCTTCTTTACTAAATCCCTTGTCCGTGGGACGCATAGTCTTCCGTCTCGCCTTAGCCAACCCTTATCGTCGATGGAGTATCTGCTGAGGTGACTTGAAGTCTCACCCCTAATTAGCCTATCAATCGTCTCCACAAGCTGAGGGTCTTCGCGTTGTGCTGTCCCTATTGAGTCCACTAAAGTCGGGCGTACTTCGAGAGATGCTAGCAAGCCTGGTACAAAATCGGAAGAGGGCCTAAAGTCAAAGCTGGCTATAAACTCTAGGCTTTGTCTTTCAACAAACAACGGGCTTAGGGTTAGTTTCTTTCGGCTCAACGCGTCTGCCACTACGTTGCCTTTGCCCGGAGTGTAGGAGATCTCGAAATCGTACGAGGCAAGAAACTCCATCCATCTCTGTTGCCTCAAGTTAAGATCTTTCTATGAGAAAAGATATTTCAACGATTTATGGTCAGTGTAAAGTTCGAACTTCTCACCTAGGAGATAGTGTCGCCAAGAATTGAGTGCAAAGACGATGGCAGCTAACTCAAGATCGTGGGTCGGGTAGTTCTTTTCATGCACTTTCAATTGTCTTCCGCCATAAGCTACTACCCTTCCTTCTTGCATTAAGACGGCGCCTAGCCCTGTCCCACATGCATCTGTATAAACTGTGAACATCTTGCTTCCATCTGGCAACGTTAAAACTGGGGCTGTTGTAAGAGCCCTTCTCAGTCGTTGGAAAGCAAACTCGCAATCCAAGTCCCAATTGAACACTAGATTCTTCTTGGTCAACTTTGTGAGCGGAGCTGATATTTTAGCAAAGTCTCTGATGAATTTCCGATAGAAGCCTGCTAGCCCGAGAAAGCTTCGGACTTCTGTTGCGTTCTTTGGTGTCTTCCAGTCCTGCACCGCTACTACCTTAGCCGGGTCTACAGCTAACCCTTCTTTGGATACTATGTGCCCAAGAAACCTTACTTCCTCTCTCCAAAAGTGGCATTTGGAGAATTAGGCTTTTAGCTGATGGACTCGCAGAGTTTCCATGATTGCCCTTAGGTGCTGAGCAAGTTCTTCTTCATTCTTTGAGAAGATCAAGATATCGTCTACAAAGACCACTACGAACTTATTGAGGAAATCCCTGAACACCCTACTCATTAGGTCCACAAAGTAGGCAGGTGCGTTTGTCAAGCCAAAAGGCATGACAAGCCATTCAAAGAAGCCGTCTGGGGTTCTGAATGCCGTTTTATCGATGCTATCTTCAGCCACCCTTAGCTGATGAAAACCGGTCGCCAAATCGAGTTGGGAGAAAACAGACGCTCCTACAAGATGATCAAACAGATCGTCAATTCTGGGGAGAGGGTGCCTATTCTTTTTCGTTAGCTTGTTGAGCTCCCTATAGTCAACACATAGACGGAGTGAACCATCTGCCTTTGTAGCGAACACCACTGGAGCACCCCATTCTGAAATGCTCCTTCTAATGAACCCCTTCTCTAGAAGTTCTTTAATCTGTTTATTGAGCTCCTTCTTTCCCGTGGAGCCATGTGTCTAACGGGCAACGCAATGGGCTTTGCATTATCTACAAGATATATGCGGAAGTCTATCTCTCGCTTCGGAGGCAAGCCCTTCACCTCTTCGAAGACATCCGGATATTCCCGGACCACTCTAACCGATTGCAAACTTTCAACAGAAGCATCTAGCGATTCAAGATAACTAAGCATAACCGCATACGAGGGATTACAAGTAATTTCCAGAGTGTTACCTAGTTGGGTCAGAAGCCTAACCACCCTTCTCTCACAATCAAGGACGACACCATTACTGGATAGCCAATCCATGCCCAAAATCAAACCATATCCCGAGAAGCCCAAAACAAAGGCATTACATCTAAATTCTACGCTTAGAATAGAAATTTTCAATCCCACACAGATCATAGACAAATGAGCTGGGCCCCCAATTGGGTTTGAAACAATTAAGGGGTCCTCTACCATACTAGTTTCTAGGTGCAGAGATTCTACTAAAGCAGACGAGATAAAGGAGTGTGATGCGCCAGAATCAAATAAAGTGCGAACTGGGTGATCATAAAGATAAACTACACTTTCTACAGAAGTATTTATACCTCGCTGTTGCAGAGGTGGCGCCTCTAGCACATGAACCTGTGCCCCTGAGGTGGATCCAGCCCTCTGCCCCTGTCCTCGTTTATTCGGGCAATCCTTAGCCATGTGGCCTGTCTCACCGCAAGAAAAGCACCCGCCATTCATCTTGGCCTTCTTTTTCCGGCAATCTTTCACTAAGTGCCCCACTTTGCCACAGAAATTACACTTCCTCTTCTCTTTGTTGTCTTTCCCGCCCTTCTTAAAGTCTGTCTTCTTAGGTTGCAAACCCTCTTTCTTCCCTTGAGAGTTTTCTGCCTTTGTCTCCTTCTTGCCCTTATCCTCTTCGTTCAGCAATGCCATCTGCACCAACCATTCATACGTAGCTCCCATGGGTATATGGGTCATGGACAAACTGTGTAATGGCACGTTCAACCCCTTGACAAAGCGGAGAGCCTTCTTGTGCGGGGTGTTGACTAGGTCCAGTCCGAACCTAGCCAGCTGATCAAACTGGTTAACATACTCTTTGATTGTCATATTCCCTTGCTTAAGAAATAAGAATTTTTCGAACTGAAGACTCCTTTCAGCTTCTGAGAGAAATTTAGTCTCGAACCTTGCCCTAAAGTCCTCCCATGTTTCCACTGGTCTTTCTGCATTAGTGACCTCCCACCAATATGAAGCCTCGCCTTTAAGTAGCCATACTGCTAGTTGTACCTTCTGCCTATCTTCTACCTCAAAGATGACGAATAAGTCCTCGGTTTCTTTCAGCCAATTCCTGGCTACCACGAAGGACTCGGTTCCATGAAAGTCCTTTCCTCCCATAGCTTTAAAATCTTTACATATCTTAGCAAAAGTATTTCCCCGCGGAGGAGGTGGAGGAAGAGGTGCTGCTGTAGCTGGATGATTTCCTGCAGCTGGGGGAGGAGGAACGGTAGGACCTGGCTGAGTGGCCCTTGCTTCTAAGAATCGTCTAAACCAACCAGGTATTGGTATACCCTCTGGCAAGTTAAGTTCTTCGGACATGCTGAAACGAAAAGGATAGATTCAAAACGAAGGATAAAAGATAGTACCTATGGCTTTGGGGGACTTTGCCTTTTTAAAATATAATATTTTATCTTTAAAAATGCTTCTTTAAATTTTCCTTTGAAAATAAATTTTCAAAACTTTTATCTTATCTGGTAAACCTATGCTCTGATACCAAGTGAAACACCCCACCTCCATTAGGGTCACTCTCAAAGGGAATGCCCTAATTTTGGTGGAGGTTTATAAGTATAAGTCACAGATATACAAGACAGATATAAGAACACAAATTTTTGAACAGCGGAAAACAACAACTTTTATTTCAACAAAATACGTGTTACACAAAACATGTCATAATTTGTCTTACAACGCCTCCAAAATCATAACATCTTCATAACTGTCTTGATTACATTATTTAAAGAAGCATAAAGAAAACATAAATAAACTGCATAAGTCCCATAATTTCGGTCCAAAGCCATAGTCCAAAACGAAAAAGTTCCAAGCAATACATTCTTTCTCTTCAAGCTGGATGTGAAAGCTGGTCAATCTGCGGTATTCCCTCCCTGTGGACCTGGGGGGAGGGACGAAAGAAAAGTAGAGTCAGACATAAAGCCTGAGTAAGTCTAGGACTATTCAGTCTATGAATAAAGAACTGGGTATGATAAGTATAAACTGGAAATGGGAAAGCACCATAAACTAAGTTAGGTTGTCTAGATTCGAATATACTATCGTACCCCATATTAATCTCTATACCCATATAAACTAGTTCCCAACAGGCACCCCATAATCAGGGTGAAGTGATCCATTTCTGATAATCAGCTCCTACTCGCATAGTTACATGTGTCTTACGGCCCCCGTCGTTGTAGTTACCTATGTTGGTCCCACCATGGGGTGTATCAAGTCCCATGTGGTGGCGGCCCGACACAATCCTAGAATGCACAGGTATGCTACTGGTGCCCAGTGCCTTATTTTTCTGCACCGGAGTGTGTGCACGCCCGCACCCCGTTAGAACCTACACTGCTGCACCACCGCCGTCAATTTGACCTCTTACGGTCAGCCCAGTAATCGTGCCCCACCCTGCCTAGTTCAAGGTATCCTGATACACCTTGTAGGGTTACTGCTGAAAAGGGTCCCCCGCTACTAGGTTTTCTATTTCTAGCCAACATGCTAAGTTGGTTAAGTGTTTTGTAAACCTAACCCCCAATCAGTCTGTATAGTTTAGCATGTTCCATTGTGATTAAGTATTAATTTAATTTACTTAATCCTATCAATCCTGACTCATCCTTAATTGTCTTATTAAAGCCTCGACCTCTCACATTAGACAGGTATTGTTGTGGCTGCCTGTTGCCGGTTGGGTCCGGGCAGTCTTACGCCACAACTCAGTCTAACCTCGGGTCTTTATTAGGCTCCGTGTTTAACCACCCACATTGGATAGGTATTGTTGTGACTACTGGACAGCCGGGCGGTTCCGGGCAGGTTTACATCACAACTCAATCCAACCTCGGGTTAAACACATCGTATTTTCTAAATTTACATATTTTGTCTCTTTTCTTTTTATATGTAAATATTTGCGGCCCATTATTCAAATTCATCTTTATTAGGTAAAATTAATTTATACCACTTAATTGTTTTTCAAGGTTGTTGGCATGCGTCAAACATGCCAACACATATGTTCTATATTTTAACCCAAGCGTCATTACCCCCGTTTTACACGTTCGCTACAATATAAGATATGTTGGGTTTAACATTTAAACCCAACTTAGCCATATGAAAAGGGGAGGCTTATAACATGGTGTTTATAAGGTAACATAAAAAGGGGAGTGTGAACGCATGAACTTGCAACATAACGATCCAATTAACATGAATTAGGCACATGTGAACTTGCATTGTAATAGCATATAATCATGGCATAAACATACTTAAACATGAATCATTCTATTCATATAATCATGGCATAAACATACCTAAACATGAATCATTCTATTCATATAATCATGGCATAAACATACCTAAACATGAATCATGGTTTTTAATCTATTCATGTAAACTTGCAATTGGAATGTAAATCTAACTTAATTTATGTGTTACATACATCACCATATGATTTTTATAACAACATAGGCCTAAAACATGGTTTCAACTAGGCATAACACCAAACATAGTTTAGTCATGTTCATAAAAATGCTTACTTTTGTCTCTAATTCAAAAGTATGATTTGCCAATTCCAACATAGATTCATATAAGCCATAGTACTTAGTCGAATCCAATTTCACACTAAAAGTGATCATAAAAGTATGTACATCATATTGGCATAATAGTGAATCATATACTTGCATGAATCCCAAATAAAATACCACAACATATGGTTGTTAACATGAGTCATATAGTTGTATGAATCCGAAATAAAATACCACAACATATGGTTGTTAATTTCCAACATAAATCACATACTTGCAAATATCCAATCGTATACCACAACATTTCCAAATCGTTTAGAATCAAAGCAACATAAAAATATGGATTATTATCGCCACAATTCCATTTCTCACTTTACTCAAATCAAAACACAATTATTTATTCACATCGGAATAGCACTCTACTTACAACGTATGACGAAACATCAATTCAGGAATCTGAATTCTGAATTTGGAGATGCTATCCTTTGTTGTAGGCGTTGTTTTGATTTTAATTGACGTTGCTTTAAGCTTTCGAATTGTCTCCTAATGGTCTCTCAATTTCTGACGGCTATTCCTAGTCTTTCCTCAGCAGCATGACGGTCTCATCTCCATTTTTGTTTCTGTGAATTAGGGTGAGTCTTAGGTCCTTTTTATAGAGTTTGTGAGTTGATTAGGATCGTCGATGGAGCTTGGTTTAATAATAGCCGTTCGTTTGAAGGAGAGACCAACCAGGAGCTGACACCCAGCCCTAGTGACAAGGCAAGGCTCAGAAAATCGACCAAACACAGACCAGGCCAGCCAGGGGGTTGGGTTCGACCTGGCTCAGGGGCCAGGTCGACACGCCAGTCGACACCGTGTCGACTTGGCAGTCGACACGGGTGACCCAGGTCGACTACCCAGTCGACCTGGGTAGCCCCAGGTCGACTACCAAGTCGACCTGGGTGCCTTGGGCGGGAAAATTCCCGCCCTGGCCAATCCGGTCCGATTTTGAATTTTGAATTGGTTTTTCTGAGTTGTTTTGAATTTTAAACTGAATTCTGAAACTTCCGGAGGCCATATCTTCTTCATACGGAGTCCGTTTTACGCAAACTCGGACTCTATCTCAAGCAGAATTCCGAGACGAACGCAATGGCTTATCCCGTTTCCCTTAATTCTTTGATTTGAAATTAGTTATACTTTAATTTGTGAATTTCATTGTTATAGAATACACGGGGTGTTACACATATGATTTTGAGATTTCCTATACTCCTGGCAATGGCAATGTGGTAGCAGACGCCTTGAGTTGAAAGAAGCTGACCTTGAGTCCTCTCTTTGTAGAAAGGCAAAGATTGGAGTACATAACAAACTTTAACTTTAGACCCTTCTCTGAAATTGTACCTGGTCTATTAGCATCGCTTGAGGTGCGACCTTCTCTTTTGGACTCAATAGGAACTGCGCAACGAGAAGACCCTCAACTAGTTGATATGATGTATAAGCTAGTTAGGGGTGAGACTTGTAGTCACCTCAATAGATATTCCATCGATGATAAGGGTTGGTTGAGACGGGATGGAAGGCTATGCATCCCACAAGCAAGGGATTTAGTGAAGATGGTTCTCGAAGAAGTACACCATTCTAAGCTGACCATACACCCAGGAAGAGTTAAGATGTATAAAGATATAAAAAGGGTTTTCTTTTGGAATGGCATGAAGAAGGATGTAGCTGAGTTCGTCCCTAAATGCTTGGTATGCCAGCAAGTCAAAGCGGAGCAGAAAAAGCCTGGTGGTCTGCTTCATCCTCTAGAGGTCCCACAGTGGAAGTGGGATAACATTTCGATGGACTTTATTGATGGGTTGCCTAGATCAAGAAGGGGCAATGCCAGTATTTGGGTAATAGTGGACATGCTCACTAAAAGCGCTCACTTTATACCTGTTAAGAGTAGAAGGACTGCCTCGTCCCAAGCTTCCATTTATCTTAAAGTGATAGTTCGATTCCATGGGATACCCTCCAGCATAGTGACTGATCGAGATCCTATCTTTACGAGCGAGTTTTGGAAGAGTTTTCAAGAGGCTGTAGGAACACAATTATGCTTAAGCATGGCCTATCACCCCCAAACCGATGGTCAAACGGAAAGAGTGAACAGAGAATTGGAAGACCTCTTGAGATTGTATATTTTGACTTTGGAGGGACATGGGAGGATCATCTTCCTTTGGTGGAATTCGCTTACAACAATACCTACCAAGCCACCATAGGCATGACGCCCTTCGAAGCTTTATACGGAAGACCATGCCGATCACCAACTTGTTGGTAGGAGTCTACAGACAAGCTCGTACTTGGGCCAGACATGATTAGAGAAACCTCAGAAAAGGTGGACTTGATAAGAAGACGGATGAAGGCTGCACAAGATAAACATAAGTCTTATGCAGACAAAAGAAGGACCAACCTTGAGTTTGAGGTTGGAGATAGGGTGTTCTTTAAAGTATCTCCTTCGAGGAATGTCACTCGCTTTGGGTCCGTAGAAAAGCTAGCACCAAGATTTGTAGGACCATTTCCTATCATTGAAAGGATTGGGACGATGGCTTGCAGAGTAGAGCTACCCGAAAGACTGGCTGGAGTTCATAATGTTTTTCATGTTTCTCAACTAGGAAAGTGCTTACATGAGTCTGCGGAAATTGTGGAACCAAGTATACTAGAGGAAGCAGAAGTGGAATGAGAAGCGACTGTGAGAAGAGTTCCAACTCGTATCTTGGGTATGAAAGTCAAAAAGCTACGCAACCGTGAAGTCAAGCTTGTTAAAGTTCAATGGAGTGACACTGAGGAAGACGGGACTTGGGAAACTGAGAGAAAAATACGTGCAGCCTACCCTTTTCTTTTTGAGGGTACCTCCTTGATCTCTTTTTCCATAAGTTTATTCATGCTTATATCTTTCTTTTAAGTATATCTCCTCGGTGTTATTCTTTATCCTTAGGTAGAAACCAATGGATGTAAACATGTATTTGAAACATGTTATGATTGATGGTTGCGAGTGGTTGCAAGTGATTGCTAGTGGTTTCTCGTGGATGCATGTACCCACACATTAGGCACTAGAACGGCTCAATCACTTTTATATTGCATATAAATATGTGTGCATATTTAAATTAATCGATGTATAATGGTTGTATTATCATATGGATGCTGCAATTTGATGAATGGTTGTGCACACATGTAGAAGTAATATGTATCGTTAGGATTCTTTCGCATACATAATGGACGCATAGCACTATCATGATTTGCATTAAGGAGGTCAACTGAATTAGTAGGCTGCTTGATTTTGTATTGGATAAGGAACATATACACACACTTTTTTCATATGTTCATACGACATTAGAAATCTTGTAAGGACAATGGATGACTGTGTTTGATGGTTGAGTAGATGGATGATCGGATTCTAGGATATACATTCTCCTTAACTTGGAGATTTCGGTGGCGAAATCCTTTAAGGAGGGGAGAATGTAACACCCCGTAATTTTAAATATTAAAATTAACAATTTTAAGAGCACTTAAATTTTTAGGAGAATAATTAAGGGAAATGGGTTACGCCATTGCGTTCGTCTCGAAATTCTGCTTGGAATAGAGTCCAAGTTTTCGTAAATCGGACTTCGTATGAGGAAGTTATGGCCCTCAGAAGTTTCAGGAATTTAAATAAATTAAAATAGCTCAAAATTAAATTCAAAATTCGAATTCAAACAAAGAAGCGGGCGGAGCGGGATTTTTCCCACCCTAGGCCAGGTCGACCAGGGGGTCGACCTCCCCTATACAGGTCGACCTGGGGGTCGACCTACCCCCTCAGGCAGATCTGAACCATGGCGATTCTAACTTGTTGCTGAGTCTTTTCTGACCTGTTGCTGAGTCACTAGGGCATAGCTGGCAATTCTGGATAACTCTATCTAGTCTGGACGATTGTGATTGCTCCTATGATAATATAACGGCTTATATTAATTTAAACTTCTACATAAGCACGCATAGACTCAAGCTCTAAACCTAAACTAAATTAATCTTTTGGCCTCCATGCTGCTGCTAGAATAGTTCTTCTTCTTAAAGCTTAGCAAGTCAGGATTCTAATACAAACGACGAACGAATTATTCTCTTCTCTAATCCATCTTTGTGAGTACAATTTCTTTCACAAAATAATTAATAAATTAATTATGATGAGTTATAATTGGGATTATGAGAACATGTATGTTGATGTGATGTTAATTAACTTTGTTATCGTCTATTGGTGAACATATAACAGTTTTGTTAGCTTATGTTAGTTAATCTATTTCATATGTCTGATCACATATGTTTAGCTTGATCCATTTTATGACATCAGTTTATATGCAAGTTTGGGATGTAAATCATATGCTAGTTTGTATGTGAATCATATGCAAGTCTGTATGCGAATTATACACAAGTTTATATGTGAATCTAGTATATATATACATATGCGAGTTTATATGTAAAACATGTGATATTAGTTTACATATTTAATTTCATATGCAAGTTTGTAGGAATCCATATGCAATTTTACGTGAAAACCAAATTCACATATGCAAGTTTAGGTGAAAACCATATTCACGTATGCAAGTTTAGGTGAAAACCGTATTCATAGATGCAACTTCACAATTTCATGTTTAGATCTATATTTAGATCCATGGTAGTTTATGCAAACTTATGTTCTATATGTCCATTGCCTATGCAAGTTATTGGCTATGCAAACTTATGTTATAATTCGCAAGTTAGATCTATTTTATGTGTTATGCAAGTTGTGATGTTTCTTTTCTATTTATGAGTTAGACTATTTGCGAGTCTAACATATTTCATATTAAACATACGAACGGCGTGGGGACAATGGGAAAATATAAAATATACATATTGTGAATTGGCATAAATTGGCTTTAAAGGCATATAATTAATTTGAGACACTAATTGGTATAATTTATATACTTGAAAACTATGGACATAATTTAGGTGACAATTATGGACATAGTTTAATTTGGAAATTATTGACAATTTGAATAGGGATAACTAATTCATATTGGGGTGAAATAATTATGTGTAATAATAAACGCCTAAGACACGAGGTTAGGCTCGTTTGTGGTATAAAACTGCCTTGACCAGCCTGGCAAATACAGCAACCACAAACGGTAGTCTAATGTGAGAGGTCGAAGGCATACATTAAATGCGTAACAATTGTAAAGACACGAGGTTAGGCTCGTTTGCGTTATAAGACTGCCCGGACCCGCCCAACAAATCCAGCAACCGCAAGCGGTAGTCTAATGTGGGAGGTCTTACAAGGTTACGGTTATAATGAGTTAAGTAACACTTAACCAAGATAAACATGTGGTGGGACATGGGGGTTAAGTGGGTGACATGTGAAATACGATTAGAAACACTTAACCAAATTGAAACATGTAAGAAGACATGAATAAGAAGGGGTTAAGTGGGAAATCTTAGTAGGGACCAAGTATAGGTGGAAAACTAGTGTCAAGTATGGGGAGCCCTTTTCAAACCAGTAACCCATTAAGTATCTTTGTGAGCTCGAGTTAGATCGAGGACGGGACACGCTTACTGGATTTGATTGTAAGAGGTCAAAACGGGTTAGCGGTGGCAACGCAAGTCCAACGGGGTCATGTGCGTGCATGGGCCCGGGCTGGTAGGTAAAACGTTATTGCATCGTGTAGATATAAGCCATGCATCTTTAGTGGTATCGGGTTGCCACTTTGGGGAGTGATAAACATCGCTATGGGACCAGCACGGGCATCTACGAGTTAGGGAGCCGATCGCAAGGGGGTAGTGGGTACAACTAGTGGAGATAAGGGCAGGCAGCACCTATGAAGACAACTAGGGGTACACGAAACTACCATTATGATTATTATGTTCAGTAGGCGGGATCAACTTTTAGGGTGACTAGTAATGGTGCAGTATAGTAATTATCCTATAGTGATTAGGAGCGCGATTAACGCCAGCATATTCCTCTTGTTTGTTTTGTCTTGCCCATTTGCTTTACAGTCCTTCCTTGTTTTACCAGTTTATGCCTTATCCTAATTACATTAATAATTATATTGTTAAAGTTATTGGACTCGCCAGACTTTATGTCTGACCCCCTTTGTTTTCGCCTCTTTTCTTCCTTCCCCCCCGTTATCAGGGTGGGACTAGTGCTAGCGAAGCTTGATTTGGATCTCTTTCTCTCTTTATCTTTTGGAAGTGCTTGGATTGCTGAAAGTAAAGTTCAGCTTATCTCTTTTATGGCTACATATGTTGGGGTTATGCTTTTTACTTTATGTACTCAGAAAATAATTTGTAAAGATGGATATTAAGTGTACTTGGTTTTATTGTTGGTCTTTGATGTTGTTGTAACCAAACTATTTCTCCGCTGCAATAAAAGTTGTTTTAATTTTTCAAGTACCAATATATGTATCTGTCTTGTTATATTCTGTTCTATACACCAATAATACTCCATGAAAGTTAATGCATTCCCTTTGAAAGTGACATTAATGGATGTGGGGTGTTACAAGTTAGGTCGTAGATCCTTGGGTCGTTTGGTTTGTGCTCCAAGACATGGATGGGTCGTGAGGAGTCAGGTCGTTGGTGGGCTTTGGGTCATTGTGCCTGATAGGATTGGTCACTTGAGTGATGGGTCGTAAAGGACTTCAGGTCGTCGGAACCGGATGGAATAGGAAAGCATAGATCTGGTCGTGGAGCTTCGCGTCGTTGGATAGTTGGGTCATAGCTTGATGGGTTGGCCGAAGCCCTGGGAAGCAAGGTGAGGCGGGTTGGTCAGAGTTGGACTGGTGGAGTGGCGTAGTATGGTCAGGTCGTTGGAATAGGAGAGTGACCCGATGGAGTCAAGTCGTTAATCTCATGGAACGACACGGAGGCGGCTACAGCATTATGGAAACGCTGTGGAATGGTGTTGAAACACTATAAATTAAGAAGTGCTTCAAGATGGGATGTACATATACATGCTGAACTGCAGCGTTTTGGAAATCCTATGGAATGTTATTAACAACAATGATTTGAACGTTGTGCTTAGTTTTTCAGTGAAAAGGTTGAAAATGCTATGAAATGCAGTATCGACTAAACGAAGCATATTTTTGGGTTGATGATGGTTGTAGCTTCGACATGAATTCAAAATGGAATGTTCGAAGTGTTGTGATGTGTTCGTTGATCAACAAAATGCTACGAATATGCAGGCGACTCAAGTGTATTTTGAGCTCGTGGATAATGACTGCTTAAGGATGTTCGAGCATATGGAGAGTCGCCGGTGATGACGACTAGAGTTATGGAGACTGAGGAATTATCGTTGTCGTAGGTTCTAGCGGAATCAAAGAAGGGGTATAATAGGGACGCCTAAAAGATCGGTCATTGGTCGAGTACCGCTGGGCAGTCATGATGGGCCTTGAGATACGAGTCACGATGGCTTATGGAGTTTTTTTCTAGAACCAGGGTTACCATTAGCCCTTGACAGAATGGCGTAACGTAGTCAATCATACAATCAACGATGGTTTCAAGGCAGTATTGACGGTGATAGACAGAGTCAGGAATATTTATTTCTTTACTTGTATAATTGTAACGACCCGTGTAATTTGTGATCCTGGTTATCGACATAAACTCAATGTCGACTATCCACGCATCGTAAATACCAAATAGTTAATGAAAGAAGATAGAGGGTGAGGATAGATAAGATAAAAAATTAAAATAGAAGAAGAAGAAGAACATCACAACATTTTCAGAGTAACACGGATCTCACAGCGGAACGAATAAATATATTATATAACATAACTTTGAAACAAAATTTGTACTTGAATATACATATCATTATCAAAGTACAACACTTGCAACACAGCGGAAATAAACAATTGCCATATAATCCTAAAGCCTCCTGCTCCAAGCTCTCAGTATATCTATAAAATCCTGATTACTTGATTGCCCGTACAAAATTGGGCACACAAGAGTTTAGGGAAAACAAAACAAAATAAATTCCGGGTCAATCATGGGACTGGTGTGAGTAAACAATTTAAAATAGTTTGAGAAAATAAACGATATCTCATAAGACCACGCCGTATAACACGGAACGGGTTTTTCCCATATGAGAATCCAAAACACTTGATTTAACTTTCAAAATCCTTTTGAAAGAAACGATAATCTTTATATCAAAAATCTTTTGATATTATAATAATGTCTATCAATCACAATATAATAATCATCTAGCGGAACGCTTTCATCTCACGTTCCACATATATAATATATAATCAAAAACCGCGGGCGCTTATTGGTTAATGAATTCCAACTGGCAAGGTATGGGACCAGCTTCTAACAGTGTATCCATAGAGAGGAATACACCGGGTTCAACAAGAACATCTTGTAACCCTGGCTAAACATGACCGGTCACTCATTTTGCTTGAGTGTACCGAATGTATTATCACCAACGGTTGGGATCAGCAACTGTTTCCCGAAAGGTACAACATCCAAATAGATTATAGAAGTAAAATGGAATTTCCCTAGATTAGGTGAAAATACACCCTAATTGGCAACTGACCACTTAGCCATGCGACCTACCTGATTTTATACCATTTCCTGGTTGTGAGACTAGAGACCATAACGTATAGGTCACACCTTTATTTACCTTGAATGCCACATCGTCATACCCGTCAAATCACAAATTGATTTCCCCAAAAATACCATGGGTATACAGCTAAGAGAAACGAATTCCTCCGCCACCAAACGTAATTACGTTTGAAGAGATCAACTTCCGTGATCTATTAAATATACTATGTCAGACATTCTTCCATACAGGTCGTCCTAGGACTGGATAGACTGAAGGCACTATTCTGTAAATATGACAGCCCTTGCATAACTCCATCTTCAATTATCTTCACCATATTTTATCGCAACACTAACACCCATACATAGTGGTTTTCAGATAATGAATCTGATCCCGGTCTCTCCGTATTATCATGGAAAAATGGTCAAAAACTTTGATAGTCGGTGATTTAACTATCAAAGAAAAACATGTGTGCAAACAACGATATTATTTCCAGATGGAAATTCTATCGATCAATCATCAATCAACATTTATTCATTTCCCCATGTCTCATTTCCATATATTCATCAAATCCTTATTTTCTAATTTTAGAAAATATACATTATTAACTTTGGAAAACGTTTCCATTTCTGATTCACGCATCACTATCTTGTCACATATATCAGTCTCTAACTATAAACAAGTAAGAGAACAACCCTCTACGCATTAACCCTGAAGGCCGAAACCAACATCAGATCGATACCCAGAAAGCCGTTCAACTCAACTAATTTCCAGTCCGTTTCTAATTTCAGTAATTTCATTTAAATTCCTAATTCAAACCCAAAATTCCTTTATAATGTTTTATTTGCAAAATATTTACTTTAATCTAATTTTTCACATAGAATGTGAATAACATTTCTTTATATAATCAAAATAGTTTGATTTCGTATTTAAAAACAATATCTCAAACCCAAATTCTATTTATATTTGAATTTGTAGAATTATTCATAAAAATCTCCTTTTTATTTCTAACACTTAAATCTCATTTATAATCCCATTTATATAATTCTATTTATTTTATATAAGTCCTTTTATATAATTCTATCCATTTTATATAAATCCTTTTATATAATTCTATTTATTTTATATAAATCCTTTTATATAATTCTATTTATTTTATATAAATCCTTTTATATAATTATATCTATTTTATATAAATATTTCATTTTCAATATTCACTTTGAAAATTTCCTTTTTACATTCTAGTATTTCATACGGTACATAAAATACCAAATAACATGACCAATGTCATCATAGTCAATCACAGATTATATATCACACCATATATCACAATATATGAAAACAATCAGTGTTATAATATTGAGGAATCCAGTTGGATCCCTCCAACCTGTTTCCATGCATCAAAGATGTTAAACAATATAAATAACATCGATTTCATTTCAATATGAAATATTCTGATAAACAGAATCAATATTTGATTAACGATATATATATATATCGTTATCTATAATTTCAACCAATAAATCAGCAATTCAACCAAACAATCAACACACAGTAATCAATCCTCATTTATCAATACTAGATTATATTTATAAAAATATAAACAGTACAGAGTTAGTGAGATTTACTCACATAGGACAGTTATCGTTAAATAACGATTAACTATCTTTGATTCAGACTGATGATTTATTTTGCAATAAATTGTAGAGAGCTCCAATTCACTCCCAGTCAGTTCCTTGTGTAGCCACCGTCCATACGATCCTAACGGATCCAGTTTCACTGAATTCTGATCATGTATGATAAAGTTGTAGCATTTACAAGTTAATGCACTATTTAAACTAGAATTAAATTTATTTAACTAACAATCGGGCCTCACCCTTATTCTCACCCGGCCCATCACCAACCAACCCGCTCAAACCATTCTTCTTTCCCGTATGCATTCCATCCCCAGCTGAAACATGCACTGATGCCCGTACTCTTAACCACTAAATCACTGCCGTACAACACCCAAAAACAACGGCAACCTGATCCTTTCCTAACCACCAATTAAATCCATAATTAGTACTTTTAAATCTACATATTACAGTTAACCCTATTTCTTCCTGATCGAAAATAACAGAGCCCGCTCCTCTTGCCATTGCTGAAAATTACTTCATCCACAAACTCCCTCAACCATCCACGGTTCTCCCTCAATACCCATTTTAAAATCAAGCAAAAATAACTGAAATGCTTCTCGTCGTCCACTCTTTCACTCCCTACCGTTAACAATGAACTCGAACTGCCCATCTACCATGCGACTTCAGCACTTCTCCCACGCTGTACCTGGAACCAGTGATGACAACTGATATCGATTCCTCCCAAATTCTGCACAAAGGCGCTAATCTCAACGCTAAATCCAAATATGAATGCAAATTGAATTTAAAATTCATAAATCTCACCAAAAATGGAACCCTTAGTTTGTTATCCTTAAACCCTCCACTGTTATAGACGTCGAACCCAATGATACCGTTATTAGATTGAAGAGGATCTTAGCCGGAATCCAGAAATATATGGTTGGAGGTTTATAACATTTTTATGATTTTATTTGATTTTTTTAAAGATGTAGAAAGTCACGTTTTGTAAGATGAAGATGGAGGCGCATTTTCTGTTGACTACGAGATGAATTTTGCTTACGGTTATGAAGTGTTAGGGGTATATATATAAGGTAGTTTAGCTTCCAATGCAAGCTTCCTTCAATATTTCATTATATATATATATATATATATATATATATATTATAACGCTATTTATATCTGTTGATAAAAATCCCAATAATCACACATGATATCCAAAAATCACGAAAATGGACATACAACTAGAGTTCGACATTATGAACCCAACGAAATTTGTTTCGTCAAATTTCGAGTCTGTTTTCTCACACAGCGTATTTTTAAAGGTCAAATTATCGATTGTGTTTCACATTAAAAATTCACACAGCCACATAATGGTTCCAAAAATCATGAAAATTGAAGTCTAACAAAAATTAAATATTCCGGATCCAACAAAATTAGTTTCTTCGAAAACAGAGTTCGTTTGCAAAACTGGCTATTTTTAAAGCTCTAAACAAACCCATTTAAATAATAATATGTTTAAAAATAATTAAACTAAAATTAATAAAATTAATATTATCGCATATATTCACTTAGAATACAATATAACTCCAAAATAAATATATCAGGTTTTATAACTCGATATTTCAAAATTCCAGATTATATCGATATTCAGTTTATATTAAAAATCCATTTATAATATAAATAAATCATTATAAATTATAAAGGAATTCCATAGCGACTTTTCGAAAATTTGATTTGGTTATAACTCATAATCTACATGACAAAATCTCGATTTTTCCCTTCCATTAGAAAAATATACTTCACCACCTCCGAACGTTTCTTGTTTCACAGAAATCCGACTTAAAACGGATTCTGTATATTCGTTTAAAGTTCAAATCACCAAATTACGAACTGCCACGCCATTTCGAGCTCGATTATAATTATAATATAATTATACGTTCATCTGTCGTTTATATAATATATTCGTTAATATAATTCAACTCTAAACTGATATATATATTATATATGATCCAATTCACACAATATTGTGAATTCCACTATTTCCGACTATTTCGAAAATTAAATATATTATTCTATTATTTTTATTAATTAAATATTCAATATTATTTAATTTTGGTCATTTTAAATTACCAAACCAACATTTAAATAATTAAATAAATTATTTATTATCCATAAAAATACGGGTCGTTACAATAATCTTGTGTAGATTGTTCGACATAGATGGAGACATCTCTTTGGTGCTTGTCTGATGTCGGTTTAGTCCTTTGGGGCTTGTACTTGGGGGATGTTGATCTCGATTAAGATGGTCTACGCTAGATAACTGGTTGTTATGTCTGCTATGGTATTCTATCTAGTTGTTTGTAAAGGCAATCACTGTCAGATGTAGGGGAGACGGTTTGGGTTCTTCTCTGTTGTTGAGTTGGTGGTTTAGTTGATTGGTCTACCTATTTCTCATGTACTTTATTGATGATGTTAGATAAATTCTTTATCACTCATTAAGACTATTGTCCGACTCAAGGTTTTATGTTTCCCTCTTACTACCTTGGGTTGTTCATCCATGTTTTGGACGGGAAGACTAAGTAGCAGGTGACAGGTAGTTGACCTTGATGTGGATGATTCTGCTGAGCGATGACAAGCTGGAGGATGGCATATTATTTCCTACTATCTACTATTGTTGTTTTTCGTTGTTTGATGTTTTCTCTAAGTGACTTGTAGTGAAGCACCTTGTACAGACTCTTATGGTGTTATCCAATGTTGTATGGATATTTCATGGTGATATGAAAAGTTTAAGATTCTGCTCAGTTCTGCTTCACTATTATTGCATGTTGTATATATTCTATTATTTTTTATCCTTGCGCTGTATGTTATATGACAGGTTCCGCGTAAATTATCATACCTTGATGATCGCCCATAGCTACTTGACACGTCTTTCAGTGCGTTATTTCCCTTTTTAAGTGCAGGAGTTGTGAGCGGTCGTCACATTTCGTATCATAGCTCTGGCTATCGATTTTAGCAAAAGTTCAAAGGCGTAATTATGTATGAGAGACGTATGTGTAGATTTCTGATGGATGTATGATACATATTAGTGTATAGTATAATAGCGTTCGAACCCCATTTGCAGATTTTCCCGTGTGTGGACTAATCATTCTATTTTTCAGATTTGGAATGAGTCATCGAACTTCGGGACACACTGTAACGGAGGAGACTATTCCTGGAGGGTGAAATGGCGGTATACCAGATTACCCAGCTATGTTCGAGGCCATGGTGGCAGCGTTCATGAGGAGGGATCCTACTCTAGAGACAGCCGCAGTAGATGTAGGAGTTCAAGTGCAGGTGCCTAGGGCCGTGGACTTTGCAAAGTTATACAAAGATTTTGCTACTCTAGGAGGGTAGCCATTTAAGGGGATAGAGCCGATTGTAGAGATTCAAGGATGGCTTGATACTTGCATTCGGATTTTTGGAGACTTAGGCATCGATGATGCGACTAAGAGGAAGCTTACGTCGAGACAGATACAGAGCAGAGCTATGGATTGGTGGAACTCTGTGACTCTAGAAACCCCAAAAGAAGATACCTCATGAGAGCAGTTTCAAGTCAAGTTTGAGACAAAGTTTATCTCTACCGTTCAGAAGTCTATTCTGTTTGAGAGGTTTGTCGAGCTTAAGCAGAATGGTCGACTAATGCTAGAGTATGTTTTTGATTTTGAAGCTTTGTCGAAGTATTCCCGCTCATATGTCGAGATTCCTTATCAGAAGAATGAGAAATTTGTCATGAGTTTAGACAAATACCTTGGGAATCGGCTGGTTGACCATTTGGATGACTTTTACGGGAAGATCGTGGACAAGGATCTGAGGCATGAGAGTTTGTTTACCAATGTAGAGACTGTTGTTGTAGCCAAAGAAGAACCGAAACCACAGCAAGGTGGTAATAATAAAAAGAGGAAGCAGCTATAACAAAAAGGAAAGGATGGTCAAAAAAAGAAGAAAGGCAAAGTGATTTTCTACAACTGCCACGCAGAAGGGCCATTATTCCAAGGATTGTAAGAATCGAAAAAATGAAAGGAAGTGTCCCAATTATGGCAAGCTTGGGCATCTCAAGAAGGATTTTCCAGAACCAGCTAAGGGAAAGCAGATTGTAAGGCGTATGCTTTGGAGGATGTACCATCATCTTCAAGGGCTCCTACTACGGAGGAGAAAGGGAAAAGTGTCATCATTAAAGGTATTCTTTTCATTAGAGATGTTTCAGTTCGCGTATTGTTTGATTGTGGAGCATCACATTCTTTCATTTATAATAAGCTTGTGTATCGCTTGGGTTTGAAACCCGAGATTTGTGATAGACCATTGATTGTGACTAATCCAGTTGTGGGTTCATCCAGTTTATGTATGATTTGTCATGGTCTAGTGTTTTCGAGTCATGGTTTCTTCTTGGTGTGTGATTGCTTTGTTTTGAACTTCGCTGGGTTTGGGATTATCTTGGCTATGGAGTGGCTCAAGACTATGCAGAAAAAGTGGATTGCGAGAAGTTGGAGGTGACAGTTGGGAATGTGGAAGGGCTAATGGTTGTGATTCGATGTAAGCCCGAAGATGGTGTCTTCGTAAGCTATTTGTATTCTTGTGATTCCACAAGAAGACTTATCATCGGTGTCGATCGCAAGTGAGTTTAATGATGTCTTTGATGAGGTCAAAGAGTTGCCCCCGCATCGCGAAATTGAGTTCAAAATCGATTTGGTCGAAGGTGTTAGACCTATCATTATACCTCTTAGGCGGATGACACCTAAGGAACAACAAGAGTTGGAGGTGTAAATACGTGACCGTTTGAGAAAAGGATTCATTTGGAGAAGTGTGTCCGAATGGGGTGCAACAGTTGTGTTTGCAACTAAGGCTGATGGATCTTTGAGATTGTGTGTGGATTATCGTGAGCTGAATAAGGTAACCAAGAAGAACAAGTATCCGTTATATAGGATAGACAACTTGTTCAATCGGCTTAACGAGGCCAAGATGTTTTGTCAGATGGATTTGGCAACGGGATTCCACCAGTTGAGGGTGGCAAAGGATAGTGTGCCGAAGACTGCTTTTAGGACACCATCCGGTTTCTTCGAATGGTTGGTGATGCCATTTAGGTTGACTAACGCGCTAGTGTATGTCATGGATCTTATGAATAGGGTATTCAGGGACCATTTGAATAAGTTCTTGCTTATGTTCGTGTATGATATTCTGGTTTACTCCCGGAATGAGGAACAGTATAAGACGCACTTGAGTGTTATTTCAGAAATCTTGCGAAAGTGTCAGTTGAGAGCTAAGTTTTCAAAGTGTCACTTCTGGAAGAATGAAGTGAGATTCTTAGGTCATGTTGTTTCTTGAAATAGAATAGCGGTTGACCCTGCTAAGGTGGCAATAATCCTGGACTGGGATATACCTAAGAATGCGACGAATGTTCGGAGTTTTCTTGGGTTAGGTGGATATTATGACCATTTTATAAAGGATTTCTCCAAGATAGCTGCATCATTAACAGGATTGACAAAAAAGAATCAAGTGTTCACATGGGGTGCGAAGTGTGAGAAAGCTTTTGGAATCCTGAAGGAGAGACATATGATTGCTTTGACCATTCCGAGTAGGAATGAAGAGATGGTGGTATATACCAATGCGTGTGGTACTGGACTTGGAGCAGTGCTAATGTCGAAGGATAGAGTATTGGCCTATGCGAGTCGATAGCTGAAGCCGCATGAGAAAAATTATCGGACTCATGATTTGGAGTTGGCAGCAATCGTGTTTTCTTTGAAGATGTGGAGACATTACTTGTTGGGAGTTCAATTCGAGTTGTTTACGGATCACAAGTCGTTGAAGTATCTTTTTTCCCAAAAGGATTTGAATCTTCGGCAGCAACGGTGGTTAGAGTTTCTGGCAACGTATGATTTTGGTACAGCCTATACTCCTGGTAATGGTAACGCAATGGAAGATGCATTAAGTTGAAGGCACACAAGTTTGGGAGCGATGTTTTCGGAATGAAAGCACCTCGAGTACATGGAAAGACAGGATTTCAGACCATGGTGTGAGTTGGAACCTGAAATGGTGGCAAGCTTATCGATAATACCTACTCTCATAGAAAGGGTTGGCGAGAGCCAAAAGCAAGATGTAAAGCTTGTCGAGATTGTCCAAAAGTTAGAACCAGAGGACAAGGAATTAAAGGTCGATCGAGAGGGTTGGCTTCAAAAGAAAGGACGACTGGTTGTTCCTAATATTTACAGATTGAGGGATGAGGTTCTGAGGGAATGTCATCGCTCAAAGTTGACGATTCATCCTAGTGGTAATAAGATGTATCATGATATGAAGCGATCTTAGTACTGGGAAGGTATAAAGAGGGATGTTGGAAAGTTTATTTCCAACTGCATGAACTGTCTGTTGGTGAAAGCAGAACAGAAGAAGCCGAGTGGATTGCTTTAGGTATTGGAAGTTCCTACGTGGAAGTGGGAGCAGATATCAATGGACTTTATCGATGGACTACCTAGGACCAAGGCAGGAAATGAAGGAATTTGGATCATTGTGGATCGCTTGACCAAAAATGCAAGATTTATTCCTGTCAGATCGACTAGGACACTATCGAAGTTGGCTGAGATTTATATAAAATGGATAGTTCGATTCCAAGGTATCTCGAAGAGCATAGTCAGTGACCGAGATCCATTATTTACGAGTGAATTTTGGAAGAGTTTGCAAGAGACCTTGGGAACCGAGTTGTATTTGAGTATGGCTTATCATCCCCAAATTGATGGTCAAACCGAGAGGGTTAACCAAGTTTTGGAAGATCTCTTAAGAGCTTATGTATTAGATTTTGGGGGATCATGGGAAGTCCATCTATATTTAGCTGAGTTTGCATACAACAACATCTACCAACCGAGCATTGGGATGGCACCATACGAGGCGTTATATGGTAGACCGTGTAATTCTCCGGCTTGTTGGTTAGAGACTGGAGATAAACTGATACTTGGGCCTGAGATGATTAGAGAGACCTCAAATTGTATCGAAATCGTTCGACAACGAATGAAGGCAGCCCAAGATCGTCATAAGAATTATGCTGATAAGCGTCGAAAGGATTTGGAATTCGACGTTAGCGACATGGTTTTCATGAAGATTTCACCATTAAAGCATGTTGTTCGATTTGGAAGTAAAGGAAAGTTGGCCTCAAGGTTTGTTGGGCCGTTTCCGACAATCGAGCGGACCGGGAAGCTCGCATATAGACTGGATTTACCTGAGAAGATGTCGAGTGTGCACAATGTTTTCCATTTGTCGTTTTTACGGAAGTGTGTGCATGATTCGAATGTGGTGGTATCTCCAGAGCAGTACGAAGATCTAGAAGTCAAGATTTTAGCTACGAAACCTCGTAAGCCGCTTTGCGTTGTGGGGAATGACATAAAACAACTTAGGAGGAAGACGGTTAATCTAGTCAAGGTGCAATATAGTGAGGATAATGGCGATTGTATGTGGAAGACGGAAGAGAGTATGAAGACGACCCATTCAGAACTCTTCGTCAGTATGCCCCATTAATGTCGTGTCACCTTACATCATTGTAGTTTGTACTATTCGTTAGAATTCCATATGCTAGGTTGAGGCTATGGATGCTAGTTTGGATGGTAAATTGGCTGCTCGTGGATAATAGGCATGCGGAATGGTTTTTGTTGCTTGTGTTTGCTTGGAATTTGGGGGGGGGGAGGGATGTAACAACCTACATTTTATGTATCAAAGGATCGTAAAATATTTTTATTTAATCCCCTGAGGGTTAGATCATTCTCATATTTTGATATGTGGGTTATGCGGATGTGAAACATATCCATAATTTTTATCAAATTTTTGTGACCATTTTGCCCCTATCAGTTTTGTATAGGGCATAACTTCTGATAGGGATCGAATCAGGTGTTGGGGTTGAATTCATTGGAAAGTAAATGATGTTTCTAATTCCGTAGAGTGATCATATTAAATATTTGGTTCAGAAGTTTGGGAGAAATCGTTGTTTTAGTGCTGCACAATTTTCTATACAGGTTCGGCTAGGCATTAATGGGCTGAATTGGTGTGGCCCATTAGTGGGCTGGTTAGAGGGTATAAATAAGGGGTAGAGGCATGGAGAATAGTTTACTTTCTTCATTCTCTCATTTGGTTGAGCTCGTGATTCTTCTTACTCAATCAAATACACCTTTCCTCCATTAAAGTTCTAGATCTACATCAGCTCAAAAATAAATTCTAGATCTACGCAAGAAGATTAAAGATCTACATCGAGTAAAGCTAGATCTACATAGAGTGAAGGAAGACTGCAACAAATTGAGAAGTTTTAACCTCGTTCTTCGCTGTACGGATTGGGAATTTAGTGATTTCAAGTTATCTCGAAGATTTGGTGAGTAATAAGCATCTCTCACACGGATTCGATCAAGTATATGGGTCATTTGATTTTATTTTCGTCATTTCAAGTTGTTTTCACCTAGATCTACATTATGGTAAGTAGATTTTCATACAAATCACCACAGGATCTAATCTAGCAACTTAAATTAGTAATTCTTATGCTAATTCATTATGAATATGTAAGTATTAGATCCGTTATTTCGTTTATTCCTTGATTTATCATGATTTAGTGAGTTTCGTATGGTCGTATGATGATTAATGGTTGTGCAAGTGTTTTTTGATGATTGCGTGAAGCATTAATGATTTAACTGGTTGATTTGGATGAGTTTTGTGCATCGACATTGTCGTTTGAGGATGAATCGAAGTCGGGTCGTTCTGGTTAGGTCGTGGATCCTTCAGGTCATTTGGCTTGTGCTCCAAGACATGGATGAGTCATGAGGAGTCAGGTCGTTGGAAGTCTTCGGGTCGTTGTGCCTGATAGGTCGGGTCGCTTGAGTGATGGGTCATGGGGGACTTTAGGTCGTTGAAACTATGTGGAATAGGAGTGCATGGATCAGGCTGTGGAGCTTTGGGTCATTGGACAGTTAGGTCGTAGCTTGATGGGTCGGCTGAAGCCCTGGGAAGCAAGGTGAGACAGGTCGGTTAGAATGGACTGGTGGAGCGATCTCGTATGGTTGGGTCGTTGGAATGGGAGATCGACCCGATGGAGTCAGGTCGTTAATCTCATGGAACGACCCGGGGATGGCTGCAACGTTATGTAAACGCTGTGGAAAGGTGTTGAAACACTATAAATTGAGAAGTGCTTCAAGGTGGGTTGTACATAAACATGTTGAACTGCATCGTTTTGGAAACGCTATGGAATGTTATTAGCAGCAAAGATTTGAACGTTGTGCTTAGTTTTTCATAACGAAAAGGCTGAAAATGCTATGAAATGCAGTATCGACCAAACGAAGCATATTTTTGGGTCGACAATGGTTGTAGCTTCAACACGAATTCAAAATGGAATGTTCGAAGTGTTGCGATGTGTTCGTTGATCGGTGAAATGCTATGAATATGCAGATGACTCAAGTGTCTCGTGGATAATGGTTGCTCAAGGATGATCGAGCTTATGGAGTGTCGCCGGTGATGACGACTAGAGTTATGGAGGCCGAGGTATTATCGTTGTCAAAGATTCTAGTAGACTCAAAGCAGGGGTATAATAGGGACTCCTAAAAGACTGGTCGAATGGTCGAGTACCCTAGGCAATCATGACAGGCCTAGAGATACGAGTCATGATGGAGCATGGAGTTTTTGCTAGAACTGGGGTTACCATTGCCCTTGACAGAATGGCGTAACGTAGTCAGTCATACAATCAACGATGGTTTCAAGGCAGGATTGGCAGTGATAGCCAATGTCATGGATGTTTGTTTTCTTGCTTGTATAATCTTGTGTGGATTGTTCAACATCGAATGAGACATCTCTTGGGTGCTTTTCTGATGTTGGTTTAGGCCTTCGGGGCTTGTACAAGGGGGATGTTGATCTCGATGAGGATGGTCTACACTAGATATCTGGTTTTTGTTTCTGCTATGTTTTTCAATTTGGTTGTTTGTAAAGGCTATCACTGTTAGATGTGGAGGAGACGATTTGGGTTCTTCTCTGTTGTTGAGTTGGTGGATTAGTTGATTGATCTACCTATTTCTCATATACTTTATTGATGATGTTATATAGTTGTTTTATCGCTCATTAAGACTATTGTCTGACTCAAGGTTTTATGTTTCCTTCTTATTACCTTGGGTTGTTCATCCATATTTTGGATGGGCAGACTAAATAGCGGGTGACTGGTAGTTGATCTTTATGAGGACGATGCTGCTGAGCGCTGACGAGCTGGAGGCTGACGTATTATTTCCTACTATCTATATTTGTTGTTTTTTGTTGTTTGATGTTTTCTCTGAGTGATTTGTAGTGAGGCACATTATACAGACTCTTATGGTGTTATCCAATGTTGTATGGATATTTCATGGTAATATGAAAAGTTTAAGATTCTGCTTAATTCTGCTTCA
Source organism: Allium sativum (assembly GCA_030737875.1). Lineage (NCBI taxonomy): Eukaryota > Viridiplantae > Streptophyta > Magnoliopsida > Asparagales > Amaryllidaceae > Allium > Allium sativum. The sequence continues at coordinate 362,137,168 of CM060909.1, forward strand.
CTATTAATGCATGTTGTGTATGTTCTATTATATTTTATCCTTGCGTTGTAAGTTATATGATAGGTTCATCGTATATTATCCTACCTTGATGATCGTCCATAACTGCCTGACACGTCTTTCAACGCATTATTTCCCTTGTTAAGTGCAAGAGTTGTGGGTGGTTGTCATAACAACTCCATATATCCCTTTGTAAAGAAAAATGGTAAGCACACTCACAAGACCTTCGCGTGCACTCCTACCAGGTGGGCAAAGAAAAATCCGTAAACCTAAAGAAGGATCAATCTGCACCTATAAATACGACCCTAAGGGGTCTAAAATCGGGAACCAACTTCTCATTTATCAATCTTGTAATCATGAGTCAAACTTGTAAACCCTAATTTCTAAATTGAATTGGGGAAAACGTGGAGTCTGTAATCACGAAGAACCGATAAAGAAGTCTTTACCAAGCAATTAAGGTAATGAAATAGTAATCATTTAATTATTATTTTATTATAGTTATAACCTTGCAGGATTCTTGTCAAAATGATCCTGGCATAAATGGGTCCATCAGAAAGTTTTATTTAAGAACAACGAAAGGACCTGACCGCTACATAAGGTCATGTCAAATCAAAAATATTTGAAACCCCCTTAAGATTTACTTCTCGATAAATGGATATGAATCTATGAAAAATGAATCCTTAACCAACACCTCACATTGTCATCTAATGGTTTAAATATATTGCAAACTAAAAAGTAAACACAATTGATTATAAATATAATTTACTGAAAAATAGCATAATTTAAAACTGACTTTGAACTTTTTAAAGGGATGGTGGCACCATAGTAAAGATATAAGTTTACCTGCAAAAATGTGTTCCCGAGTGTCTATATTTTTATTATTTTTATGAAATACAGTATATTTTCCTCATAATGGATATAAATCCCATAAACAGCTAAAATTACCTAATGAAGGAAAATATAGTCTCCAAAATCTTAAAGCATATACTTATTTATTCTGTTTGTTTACAAATGAGTTAAAAAAATAGTAAATCACATGTGGTATAGGAACATGAGTGTTACGAATAAAACAAAAAGGAATATCTCAATTTGATTATGATGCACAATAGAGCTTTCTTACTTCATTGTCGCACAAAAAATAGATGATTCTGATCAATTCCTATCGATGGTCAACATAGAAAAAAAAAATTTGAACTATAGTACAAGCATAAGATTAATAGTAAATCTACAAATTATCAATTTTTTAAATTCTTGTGAGGCTTAAAACTAAAAAAAGAAAAATTCTTATCTTGCTATGCATAAATTTGAAGAGAATAAGAAATCAAAAGGAAGGAGAAATCAACAAAGGAGGAAACATAAGTTTAATCCTATTAAAGAAAGGGTTTGATATCGCAAAAGTGTAAAGAACCCCAATCACGATTAAGATGGAAGAAAATGAAAATAACAGTTGTTGTTAAAGAGGCAACTTTTCCTGCGAAAAGATAAATAGCACTTAAAAGGTGAAAACGGCAGAATTGGAATACCTTGTTAAAGGATAAATAATACGCAAAGCCTAGCCGTCGGAGAGACTAGAAAATGATGTCCAGAATTTCTTGGAGGGAAGAGAGAAAATGATTTAATAAAATTTTTACCGCATTATTATTGACACTAAAAAAATGATTAAGTTAAGGACACGTTCGAAAATAAAATTTGGTGCACCTCCACCGTTTTTTTCTCATTTTCTAAGGTCGTTTATCAAATTTAAGGGTGAAACTCAACCCATGAAACATATATAATTATGTGTACTTATAGAATTATTTTTTTGTACAAGTGGAAGCCCATGCATCGAATCGAATGGATGTGTAGATTAGTTAAATCATTTCGGTGATATGAATATAATTTTTGAACATAATTGATAGACATACTTAATTTGCAACTATTTTGTATATTATAGTAATTTTTAAATTAAAGTATACGTATAAATGTTATAAGTTCAGCTGTACACTTTAATTTTGGTACTGTAACAATGGTATATTCATGTTTAGTAATTTGGTAAAGAAATAAGGCAACAATTGGAGCAAGTGATGTTTAGTAATGTATAGTTTTTGCATAATTCCAATCGGTGGAATGTGTCAGGCTAATGTGGTAAAGCAAATAATAGAACACGTTTAATAGAGTACATAATACTAAAATAATAATGTTGTTTGATTTTACAAAACACAAAGCATAACTGGCAAATGTGACTAATATATGTGTCCTAAATTGTTGCATTGTAAAATATACTTTACGTGCAAAAGTAAAAAAAACAGAGGAAAAAATATATTATTTAACATGTAGTGGGTCATTCTTATTAAAGCTGTTGTAGGTAAAACAAGCAAAATTATAAACCCACCGTATGGCATATAGCAGAAGCAGGCTTATGTAATGAGGAAGAGCGTCATTTACCGTAGTTGTAGAGGTTAAAAAAAATTGTTTTCTCATCAAGTAAGATAAACAGATAACAGTGTGAAATAATCTTTGCTGTCATCTTGTGAACCGTCTGATATCTTTTTCTCCACTCAATTTGTTTGTCTTTTACCAAAGGTACATTGTTTTATATATTTTAAATTTAATTTGTGTGATATATAGAGGGTCAATGCAATGGCTAGTAAACACGCTTCTTTGTAGGCATGTAAACTGAAAGGAACGTGTTAAAGAAAGGAACTACGGAAAGAAATAAATTCAAAAAAAATCAGGACTTGTATGGCTACTAAAAATATTAGTGATGGTCGAGTTTATTTAACAATGTGATATTATTATTGGAGATCTGTCAAATGGATTTGTTTAAAAATATTATTTCTGTTACAGTGCTGAATCCATACCGACATAACTGGAGCATCAAAATACAAATGACAAATAAAGACATTATGAGATCTTACAAAAATATTAAGGGGAGGTTGTGTGTTCACCACTAGAGAAACAGTGTATTCCAACGTCGTGTTTCCAACGGCTGCTGACGGCAAATTAGAATCCGTGGAAGCCGTTGGAAACCGATGCAATAAAGACCGTTGGAAACCATTGAAAATTTTCCTGCATATGTTCCAGAGACCTCGACATGCTTCTTCATTTCTCTCCTCCCCACCCCCAAATCCGATTTTCCACCTCTTCCCACCACTTCACCTCGTCGAATTTAAGTTCTTCCACCCAAACAACCACCGCCATCGCCTTCGACGTCAACCGCGAGCTCCTCCGGCCCTTCTCCTCGGTCGTTGCTCTTGAATTTAGGTGAAATTCCAAAACCTAATTTTTAGGTTTACTACTAATTTGTGCTTAATATGTCTTTGATTTGATTCCTAGTTGTTTGTATACGTATATTACATCATATTATTCTCGAATTGCTACTGTTATCACCATAATTGTCAAATTCGTTGGATTGAATGGTTTAAATATATGTCATATGTCATATACTAGTGAAAACATATGTCATATGTGTATAAAATAAAAAAATATTGAAGTTTGTGATTGAATGGTGAACAATGATTTATGCATACATAGTTCTTTTAAAACAAATAAATTTACTTTAGTCAAATATTTCATGAAATTAATCTAACATTGACGCAGTGCATTGTGAAAATGGAAGACTCTAACTCCTACTCACCTCCTCATAAACCTTCCCTTACTTTCACTCATCATCAGCCTCCGTCATCCTCTCAGTTCATCTTCTCGAGCATCTCTCCTTCTCCACTTGATACTGATTCACTGCCCATCCACTATTTCCCCATTGATCCCACTAACGTTCATGTTCAGGGTAATTTTCATGATCAGGATAATCTGACTTCATCAAAAAAGCAACATTCACTTTCCTACGCTCAGGTGGCGGCTTCAAGAGCTAAACTTCCACCTGTCCTCCCCAATCCACCCTCCGAACGATGAAGAATCATACTAGTATTCAAATCAATCCAAGAAACGTTGAAAATTTTGAATTTGGAGAGACGTTGTCTCAAGTGTGTTGATTGTGGACACGTGGCAAGAGTATGTAGGAATGCGGTGATATGTTATAATTGCTCTTTCTATGGACATGCAACCCTTCAATGTTATAATTTCTCTTTCTTTCGGTGATGACTTCAACACGACTCGAACCTTGGATGATCGTAACTCTGGCAATACATCCACTGACTCTTCTCATTTCAATGCATTTATCCAATCTTGTTCCCTTATTGAACCACCAATTAATACTCGTCATTACACATGGTCAAGCAGAAGAGAAGTCCCCTCTTTAGCTAAATTAGATCGTTTTTTCTTCAATCTTAACTGGGATGATCTATTTCCACTGTCACTAGTCATTGGTCTAGCCACCACCATCTCTGATCACTATCCAATTCTTCTAGATACTTGCTCAAACACTCCTATTAAACGCCCATTCAGATTTGAATGCCTCTGGCTGCTAGAACCTTCCTTTGATAATTTTATCAAAGATAACTGGGAACAATTACCAAACCACTAATCTGCCACTGTTAGAATGATTTGTACACTTCGCTCTCTAAGAAAATTAATCCGTCCATGGACTAAAAACGTTTGGAACTCTTTAAATACTCGCATTTCATCCACTGCAAGACGCCATCCTCAATCTAAATATCATTGAAAAGCTCCGTCCTTTATCTGAATGTCATAACCTGAAAGAACATGAGTTAGAATTGGACGGATTAATCAAACAAGAAGAACTAGGTTGGAAGCAAAGATCGAAAGCTAAATTGATTAATGAGAATGATAAGAATACTGCTTATTTTCATCGAATTGCCAATTGCCATCGTCGTTCTTCCTTCATTTAAGAGATTATTCATAATAACACTACTTTTAATGACTCAAAAGATATTTTCCACCACTTTACAAATTTCTATAGGGACCTTCTTGGTTCATCACCACCTTCATCTCCAGATATTGATCGACACCATTTATATCCAAACCCTGCTCCCATTGCCATTGATCGCCCATTCTTAGAAGATGAAATTTGGAAAGCCTTAAAAGATATGGCAGATGATAAGGCTCCTGGCTTGATGGTTTTGGCCTAGCCTTTTTTAAACATTTTTGTCCCACAATAAAATCAGATGTCATTGGAATGTGCTTAGAATTCTATTCGAACCCCTCATCAATTGCTAAATTAAACTATGCTAACATCATCCTCATTCCAAAGTTCCCTGGGGCAAACACTTTACCTTCTTTCAGACCCATTAGTCTTCTTAACATTACATTCAAGATCATCACCAAAATCTTAGCTATCAGACTCCAACATCACATTGACTCTCTGATTGGTGCTGAACAATCTGCATTCATCATAGGAAGGAACATCCTTGACTGTGTTGCTGCCACCCAAGAAATAATCTCCTTTTTCCATAATTCAAATATCCCTGGTGTCCTCTTCAAACTTGATTTTTCAAAGGCATTTGACTCGGTCAGCTGGGATTTCATACTCTCTCTTATGTCACATGGAGGATTCCCCTTGAAATGGTGTAACTGGATCAAAGCAATCCTCCACACTAGCATTTCCAGAGTTTATATTAATGGTGAATTTGGAGGCAAAATTCAATCTAAAAGAGGCTTAAGGCAAGGAGACCCCCTTTCACCGCTTATTTTTGTCCTGATAGCAAATGTTTACAATCAAATGGTCAAACAATCCCCATCTCACAATATTTTTTCAGGCATCTCACTGCCAAATTCAGAGTTATGCACATCCAGTCTGCAATTTGCAGATGATTCAATTTATTTCACCACTGCTACACCCTCTAATACACACTGCCTTAAAATTTTCCTCTATGCACTTGAAATGATGTCAAGTCTATCTATCAACTTCAATAAAAGCTCCATTATAATGCTAGGTAATTGTACCCATCTGGGTCCTACAATTGCTGAATGCCTTAACTGTAAACTTGATTCATTCCCAATCACATACTTAGGCATCCCTCTTCGTCCTACCAAACTTCATAAATCTGATTGGTTACCCCTTATTACCAAAATTGAAAACAGACTTTCAAGCTGGAAAGCTAACTCCTTATCATTCGCTAATCATCTTATCCTTATAAAACATGTCCTCACATCCCTTCCAACCTATTGGATGTCTTTCCACAAACTACCGACCTGGGTAATTAACAAAATTGAAGTCGTAGCTCATTTCTATGGAATGGTGGCAAATTGAAAAAATTGATCAATTGGCAAACCATATGCCTTCCCTTAAAGCATGGTGGCTTTGGAATTCTTGATCTACCTTTAACATGGCGCAGCTTGCTAAATGACTATGGCGCATCCTCACTCCAGGGCAATTTATTTGGAAAGATCGGATCTTGTATAGACTGTACAACGCGAACCCTTTTCTCATCCTTCACTTTAGTCCATCTGATAGACCATCGCCATTCTGGAAAGGAGTGTTATCTACCATCACCATAGTAAAATCCCTCTTCCATGTAAAAGTTAATAATGGTGAATCTTGTCTATTTTGGATGGATATTTGGAATGAACAGATCCCCTTTTCCACATTATTTCCTAAACTTGCATTTTTAAACCAATTCAACCCGTTATCAGTGGCTCAGCACATACCCTGGGTCCAATAGGCTTTTTCCCTTCGACTTTTGTTGGGCTTAAGTCTCTAAATGAGCTTATCAATATTGGACAAATATTTAACACTACCTAATTCTCTAATGGACCTGACATGTTCACATGGGCCTTGGGATCAGCTAACACATTTTCAGTTGCTGCCTGTTATAAATTTTTGATTCATCCAGGCCGATGTTTCACTTTCTCTCGCATATGGAACTGTTATCTACCTCCTCGAGTTATTTTCTTTCAATGGCTTCTCACCCATAATCGCATCAACACCAAAGACCGATTGCATCGCTTCAATAACAATATTGACCCTACTTGCGTTTTCTGCAATCATCATAACGAATCTCTTGCTCATCTTTTCTTCGAATGTGATTTCTCTTAAGCTGTATGGGCTACAATCAGCTCCTTCTAACTTGGCTTCATCCCTTCTATTCACTTATTCTTTGAATATTTGCAGCACAATCCCCCTGACCCTATTCTGGATTCCTTAGTGGCTTTCTTCACCTGGAGTATTTGGCTAGAACGCAATGCTCACATCTTCGGCAGGCCTAAGAAACTCTTGTTGGGTACATGTTATCACATCTTGCATCTTTTTGAATCATGGACAGGATCAACTAGACACGCTCATTTCAGGCTTTCTCTCCCTATGCCATAGTCGCCTGGATCGTAAGAAAGTAGCTCCCGCTTCCCTCTCTGAAATCAGTTGAAGCCTATCAGTATCTTCTTTGGTGTATTTTGGTTTGTAGTCACATATTATATACTATGATCTACGCTGTTTGATGTACATATTTTGCACTATGCTTGTACTATCTTTATTGGCCTGCTTGGCCTAGACTTTTATGCCACTGGTTGGGCATTTCAACCAGTTATATTTCTAGCTACCTATTACTATGTGTAACCAGTTGTGTAGCTCCACGTTACACACCCGTCTTCCTCTAAAAAAATCATGTCATGAAATTTATGAATGAGCTTGTAGTATGTTTGTACCAAGTCAAATAACTTTGAAGTATTGATATAGTATGTTTTTGTACAAATTAATTTTTTAAATAACTTTGAAGTCAAATAGCTTTGAAATTTTGATATAGTATGTTTGTACGAATTTATTTTTTAAATAATTTTGAAGTTCTGATATAGTATGTCATGAAAATTATACCAAGTCAAATATGTTATGAAAATTATTTTTTAAATAACTTTGAAGTTTTGATGTTGTATGTCTTGTATGTAAAAACAAGAAATGTATATTTTACTTCATATAGCATATTATCTATCATTTTCTACTTGATATAGTATCTTTTATGTTTTGTTGCTCATATTTATATCCATATTATTTGCGCATTTTAATTACATATTCTCAAAGTCAATGCCAATTACATATTTATATATGTTGCAGGTATATTATGTCGTCTGACCCTGCTTCTGGCTATGGCTCGGGCTAAGGCTCTGGCTCGGGACAGGGCTCTGGACGACGTAGCATTACCCCTCATTCCGAGGGTAGTGGCAGACAACATATTCGTTCGGTTGTTTATTTGAAGCCTAAGGCTGACATGGCGTAAATATGAAAATTAGTAGAATAACAATTTAATGTTTTTTTACATACTCTATAACTATATTTTATAAAGTTCTATTTCATATTTAACGCGGGGAATTTGAGTTGGAGCCGTCTCAGACTGTGTTAGATATCTCTAAGGAGACGTATATGGCCAGAATGAGCAATTTTTGGCCTAAGTGGAGCAGAGTCCCAACAGACGTCAAAGGGACTATCTGACAAGATTTTCTGGTACGTTTTATACCACTTGGTACGTCAAGGAGAATAATTAATTAAACACAAATAAATGAGATTAGTAAGATGTTCTTATTATACATGGAGCAGTAGATGTGCAGGAGGATGACTTGACGCTAGTCCAACGACATTGGAATTCGAAGGTCACCAAGAATTATAGAGAGAAGGTGAACGAGCTTAAGAAAAGGGGAAAGCAGCCAAAGTGGATGGGAGATGAAGTATTTGAGAAGATGGTTGCGTAGTGGGACACGACTGAGTTCAAGGTAAATTTACAACGAATCCAATTTATTTTTTTGCCAATTTTAAATGTCTTCGTTCACTAATAATGATGTATGTATAACAAATTACTTGTATAAAAACACCCATGTTATAAAAATTGCATGTTATAAAAATTATATGTTAACATTGTTAAAATGACTTTGAAATTGTATGTTATAACAATTAATTGTAAATAAAATTTACTTATTAAAATTACTCGTATAACAAATTACTTGTATAAAAATTGCATGTTATAAAAATTGTGCGTTCACTAATATGATTTTGTTATGAATTCATTTTGTATGAAATAAAAATTGTATTTTAGCATTGTTAAAATTGAAATTGTATGTTATAACAATTACTTGTAAATAAAAATTGCTTATTAAATTTACTTGTATAACAAATTTCTTGTATAAAAATTGCATTATAAAAATTGTATGTTCACTAATATGATTTTGTTATGAATTCATTTTGTATGTTATACAAATTGTATGTTAGCATTGTTAAAATGACCTTGAAATTGTATGTTTGCATTGTTAGCTATGATTGAGCATTGTTAGCACTGTTATCTATGTTATAAAAATTGTATGCTAGCATTGTTAAAATGACTTTGAAATTGTATGTTAGCATTGTTAGTATTGTATGTTATGAATTCATTTTGTATGTTATGAATTCTTTTGATCGTTTTCTTCTATACTTGTATTTGCAGGTTCGACAAGACAAGAAGGCACAAAACAAGGAAGAAATCAAGGAGTTGTGATCGTTGATTCAGCAGCTGTAGAACCAAAATCGCGTGCAGGGTATGCAGATTGAGAAGCTGAATCAAAAGGTTGTAGAGTACGTGCATACTCATGGTGAGTTTCCTTCATCGTCTGTATCTGGAGATCATAGCAATGCAACTTGAGGTATGTGTTTTGATGCTCGGTTGGGGTTGTGTTTTGTTTTGATGTATGACGAGACAAGTTTGGTTGTGTTTTGATGGTTTGTATATATTGGTACGCTTTGTTGACACGTTTGGATGGTTTTTTTTGGATGTTTGTATATGTTGGTATGCTTTGTAGACATGCTTGGATGATTTTTTGGATGTGTAGATAGTATTTGTTACATATATCGATGTGTATGCGTTTTATTTTGGTTGTTTGTGTTGTTTGTGATATATATGTGTCAAATATATGCGGAATTGGTTGGAAATGGATTAGAAATGGAACTGGAATAGAAACAAAATGAGTTAAGAGGCTACAAGCTAGCTTGCTTGCTATTATATAAAAAAATACCCAGTATTTTCAACGGCTATCAACGGTTTCCAAGGGCAATGTGGACATTCTTTTCTAACGGTTTACAACGGCATATTCGGTTGGAAATCGTTGGAATAGCCGTTGGAAACAATCCGTTGGGTCCGATGGAAGTCGTTGAAAGTCGTGAACACTATTCCAATGACATTTCCAACTGCTTCCAAAGGTCGCCAACGGCTAATAGCCATTGGAATGGCCATATGTTCTTGTAGTGGTTTATCATAGAACTCAAAAATGAAGATGTAATATTTTCTAACTGTCTTTTCAATTATATTTTCTTCAACTATACTATTATTAAAATGTTAGTATAATTCTTGTTTTTTTAAACATTAACAAGGTGCTCAAGTTCAAACAATGATGTTTGACAAAACTGCAAATAAGTACCATCATATATTTGAATGTGGAAAATTTTATTATATTTCTAAAGAAACTCTTAGACATGCTAATAAAGAATTCAGCACTATAAAAAAACAATTATGAGATGATATTAAATAAGTACTTAATAATCGAAACAGTGGATGACGTGAGCTCCTATATCCCTAAGGTCATATAGAATTTTGTAAATATTAACCAACTCCAAAAGTACCTTGCAAAAAAGGAAGTTGTACGTAATGCATCTACATTTTTTATTTTTATTTTATACCTCATTACATATTTTCTTAGTAGAATAAGTACCTTTTAGATGTAGTTAGCCTTGTTCAAAGTGTCTCAATAATCAAAGGAGTTCAAAAAAAAAATAACAATAGTGAGAACATTTTAAAACTTGATATAATTATTGTGGATGATTTGTAAGTAAACATATTAAACTTATTAATCTTTTTAATTCAAATACTAATACTGGAGTTTAAATTATAGAACCAAAACTGTTAATTTGCCATTGTGGGGAGAACTTGCAATGGAAGTAGGCTTCGAGTTTATGAAAATAGTTGACGAAGCTCTCATTCTTGCTATTAAACTATGTAAAAAGTGGAGATTTTCAAGGTAAAATGATTAGCTTTTTTAACTTCACTACACTATTATCTTTTAGAGTTGTCAGGAATAATCCCAAGTTTAACGTGTCTTCCCATAATAATCCCAAGTTTGGATTATTTTTGAATAATCCCAAGTTTGGGGGGTCCCTTCCCATACTGATTCGAATGACCCATTTACTTGCTGTAGCTGGTTTCACCCTCTTAACTTCCCCAAATAAAATGTGAAAACATTTCTATTCTTCGTTCTTCATTAATGACTTCAATTTCAATTCGTTTCTTCAATTTCTTCCTTCTTTTACGAGTTCAATGAAAACTCAATACAACCCACGACCACGAGCACAGTACCAAAAGCCCAATTCTTATCTGGCGATCCTTCCCTCTGGTCAATTCTTATCTCCCTCGACTTTCCTACCTCTTCTTCTTCGTCAAGTTCGGATCCCCCATCAAAATATTTTTACAAAGCTATGATTTGAGAGGGATAAGGAAAAAGGATGTTGGCATGGAGGAGGGAAGTTTTGATTTTGGAGAGTAATTTGGTAGTCTGTAGAAGGAAAGCAAGAGACTTGGAAGGGTTGATTTTGAAGGAATGCGAGAGGCTGAAGATGGTCATGAAAGAGTTTCATGAGCTAGAAATGGTCAGGCGAGCTTTTGTTGTTTTGAACGTGTGGCAACTAGAAATTGTTCATGATAGGCAAAATCAAATCGTACATTAGTGTTCCAATTGAATCTCACGTCAGCTCTATAAACTGGACTGTGAACGCCTTGGTTGTTTGTGTTCATTATCTAATCTGGTAAAGGAGGTCAAGACTGGACATGGAACAGTTTAGGGTAAATACATATATCATATTTTCACATACATCAGAGATATGCAAAATAACGTATTTTTATGTACCTCAAACGCTTCAGTTTAGCACTGGTAGAGCAGTGCTTTGGTTAGAAGTCATGGCTGCAAGGATTAAGGCAATGCACTTATTTGTTAGTTGTAACGCAAATTGACTGAATTTGATGTGATATTGTAATTAATTTGGCATCCATGCACTATCGATGTAAGGAAAAACTTTACGATGTTGCTTTCTACCTTCTGCCTTCTAATTGCATTTAAGTGTTGGAGTAAGCTAGTCTATTAAGAGATTTTGTTTTGAAAAGCTTGACATAACGAAGATATTCACGAAATAATTATTGTTCTTCACCATTGCGTTGAGTTTTTCTTCGTTTTTTTGGAAAGTCGGGAGTGTTTTTTTCTCTTTTCATTTCTAAATTGTTGTGAGGAGATGAGATAAGGTAGATAGAAAAGGAGAAGAGCGGCAGCGAATAGGAAAAATATGGGAAGAAGAACGATTGATTTGGGACAGTTTACCGGTCAAACAGGTTACCAAGTCATCGGGATCAATTTAGGAAGACACCCTCCCAAACTTCGGATTATTCAAAAATAATACGAACTTGGGATTATTATGGGAAGTCATGTTAAACTTTGGATTATTCGACAATTAATCCTTATCTTTTAATATTATTTGTTGTTATCTTAGGTTTGTCTTTATCAACATTGAGTAATAGTAATTAGTCATAAACCCAAACATTCTAGAAGTTAGAAAGCTTAGATTTTGGTACAATTATGAGGGTAAAATGTGAAAATATAATCTACTAGTTATGATAGGATTATGCGGTCTCATAACAAGCAATTCAACATTGGGTCGAAATAAAGTTAATGCTCATTTTTTCAAATTATATTACGCACCAAAATTTCATATAGACTGCTTCTTAGTTTTCAATATATAGTGTGTATTTTTCAGTGTATTTGTTTACATGGCTTACATCAAAATTAAAATTATGGTATCAAGCTTGTAAGCACTGCAATAAAAAGGTGATAAAAAGCTACAGAATCAGGCTATTGATGTGAAGCATGCCAACAAAATGAAAATACTTATGTTTTGAGGTAAGAAAATATATGTAATTATTTATACCAATTGTTAATGTAAGCAAAAATATGTTTGTGTAATAAAAATATATTATAGTAATTAAAATTAATGATACAACTGTTGAAGCATGGATTATGTAACAACCTAGAAATTCTAAACCATTTTTTTTGCAATTTTATACAATTTTGTATATTTAAAATGATTTATTTTAAATAATAATGACGAGAAATTTAATTTGAATAGAATTAGAATGTATATGTTTATGTGAATCGATTTCAAATTCGATTTCAAATGGCGCGGTAATTCGAAAATTCGATTTCAAATTTCATATGAATGTACAGGATTAAAAATAAACAGGATTTTAGCAAAACCAAAAATATTAGAATCTATTTGAGAATATCTTTCCAACGAATCCGAAAAATTGAAATTTCATAGCAGGAATAAAAAGTTATGCCCAATTGAAATTTCAGAATAGTCGCTATGGAATTTTGGCCCTTAAAAAAGGCAATTTCGCAAACGATCTCCATTTTCGATGGAACTACTTTTATTGGATCTGGGATGTCAGGTTATTGCTAGGTTCCAAAATTCATAATTTTCTGAATCAATATGTGAGTGTGGCAAAAGAAAACGTGTTTTGACAGTTTCAGTCAATTTGGATCGACCAGAAAATGACCATTTTTCAAGCGGTCTCCAAATTTGACGAAATTAGATTTGTTAGAACCGTATCGTCAATACGAAGCTAGAAAATATTTTTTGGGAATTTTTAGAGTCCGTATGTGTAACACCCCGTGTATTCTATAACTGTGAAATTCACAAATTTAAAGTACCATTAATTACAGATCAAAGAACTAAGGGAAACGGGATACGCCATTGCGTTCGTCTCGGAAAAATACGCGAAATAGAGTCCGAGTTTTCGAAAAACGGAGTCCGTATGAAGGAGATATAGCCTTCGGAAGTTTCTGAATTAAGTTTAAAATTCGAGCATAAGAAAAATCGGGCCCAATTGGCCAGGGCGGGAAAAGTCCCGCCTAATGCACCCAGGTCGACTGGGCTGTCGACCTGGTCTAGCCAGGTCGACAGGGCTGTCGACCTGGTCCAGACCCAGGTCGAACCCAGTCCAACCTGGCTGGCCTAGTCTATGTTGGTCGATTTTCAGAAGCCTGCTTTGTCATTAGGGCTAGGTGGCAGGCTCTAATTGGTCTCTCTTTCGAATGAATGGCTACGATCAATCCAAGCAACATCGATGGTCCTAATCAGTTCCTAAACTCTATAAAAATGACCCTAGACTCAACCTAATCTATTCATTCAAAAATAAGAACAAAGCCATCATGCTGCAGAGGAACGACTAGGAGTAGCCACCAAATTGAGAAGAAGATTAGGAGGAAAATTCTAAAGCATAAAGCAGCTTAGACAAATCAAATCAACGCCTAAGTCAAAAGAAATCGCATCTCCAAATCCCTAAATTGGAGAATTCGCCACACAATTGTAAGTAGAGTATTATTTTGGTATGAACAAATAATTGTGTTGGTTTGTATACTTGATTTGTGGCGATAAAGTAATTCATATTTGTGCGTTACTATGATTCTTATCGATTTGGAATATTGTATACGTTGGGATATTCTCGAATTATGTTATTCATTATAAAAACTACATGTTTGCGGTAGTTTTATGCAAGTATACGTTTGGAATATTCGCAAATTATGTAATCCATGTTGAAGCTACATGTATGTAGTTGTTTAATTGAAATTCATGCAAGTTTGGGGTTTTTCTACTATGCCATCATAATGTGTATTTTTATACAAAAAAATCATTTTGTGAGTAATTGGAGCAAATTTGGGTTATTATAATCCATATGAAATTATGTTGAAAATTTGGCATCATGATCTATGTATTAAGCCATACTTTTGCACTAGAAAACCTCTTTGCGAACTTATGAATATGACTAGGCTATGATTGATATTTTGCATAATTGAAAACCATGTTAGGTCTATATTGTTAACAAGAATTATATGATGACATACGTGGTACATAGCTAGGTTAGATTCAAAATCCCATTTGCAAGTTTGCATGACTAAAGTAAAAATCATGATTTCATGTTAGAAATATTTATGCCTGCCATGGTTATGTGAATAGATTTAAAGTCATGATTTAAGTTGGAATAATTCAAGTTGAACTATGATTTTGTATTAGTAACAAAAGTAAGCCCCTTTGTAAACATGTAGGAACCTTATGAACATGATTTGCTTATGTTCGACATTATGCCTAAATAAAAACATAGGTTTATGTTGTAGTTAAGACTATGTGATTTAGATTCTTATCTTAACTACAAGTTTACATGCTTTGTTTCATGTCACTTATGCTTTATGACCAAAGTATACATTACTACTATGCAAGTACACCAGTTTCTATTTTGTAGTTCCAACGTTATGTTGCAAGTTCATGCGTTCACATTCCCCTTCTTGTGTATGAAATCATGCTTTAGGCCTCCCCTTTTTCACGTGGCTAAGTTGGGCTTAAAAAGGCTAAGCCCAACATATACATAATAAACGAGCGAATTAAACAGGGGTAAATAGCGTTGGGCCAAATTAATTAATAAATGAAAATATAAAGTATAGGGGCCCAAATTCAAGTATGGGTTGGGCCCATGATTGGTGTAACCTTCACACCATTGACTTTTAATAATGGGCCGCAAATATTTACATATAAGAAAATAAAGAAGAAAGACAAAATATGTAAATGTAGAAAATACGATGTGTTTAACCCGAGGTTGGATTGAGTTGTGATGTAAACCTGCCCGGAACCGCCCGGCTGTCCAGTAGTCACAACAATACCTATCCAATGTGGGAGGTTAAACATGGAGCCCAATAAGGACCCGAGGTTAGACTGAGTTGTGGCGTAAGACTGCCCGGAACCAACCGGCAACAGGCAGCCACAACAATACCTGTCTAATGTGAGAGGTCAAGGCTTTAATAAGACAATTAAGGCTGAGTCAGGATTGTTAGGATTAAGTGAACTGAAGACTTAATCAAAATGGAACATGCTAAACTAAACAGACTGGTGGGGGTTAGGTTAGAAAACACTTAACCAACTTAGCATGTTGGCTAGAGGTAGAAAACCTAGTAACGGGGGACCCTTTTCAGCAGTAACCCTATAAGGTGTATCATGATACCCTGAAACTAGGCAGGGTGGGGCACGATTACTGGGCTGATTGTAAGAGGTCAAATCGACGGCGGTGGTGTAGCAGTGTAGGTTCTAACGGGGTGCGGGCGTGCACACACTCCGGCGCAGAAAAATAAGGCACTGGGCACTAGTAGCATACCTGTGCATTCTAGGATTGTGTCGGGCCGCCGCCATGGGACTTGATACACCCCATGGTGGGACCAGCATAGGTAACTACAACATCGGGGGCCGTAAGACACATGTAACTATGCGAGTAGGAGCCGATCATCATAGAATGGATCACTTCACCCTGATTATGGGGTGCCAGTTGGGAACTAGTTTATATGGGTTCAGAGATTAACATGGGGTACGATAGTATATTCGACCCTAGTTGGGAAACGGGATACGCCATTGCGTTCGTCTCGGAAAAATACGCGAAATAGAGTCCGAGTTTTCGAAAAACGGAGTCCGTATGAAGGAGATATAGCCTTCGGAAGTTTCTGAATTAAGTTTAAAATTCGAGCATAAGAAAAATCGGGCCCAATTGGCCAGGGCGGGAAAAGTCCCGCCTAATGCACCCAGGTCGACTGGGCTGTCGACCTGGTCTAGCCAGGTCGACAGGGCTGTCGACAGGGCTGTCGACCTGGTCCAGACCCAGGTCGAACCCAGTCCAACCTGGCTGGCCTAGTCTATGTTGGTCGATTTTCAGAAGCCTGCTTTGTCATTAGGGCTAGGTGGCAGGCTCTAATTGGTCTCTCTATCGAATGAATGGCTACGGTCAATCCTAGCAACATCGATGGTCCTAATCAGTTCCTAAACTCTATAAAAATGACCCTAGACTCAACCTAATCTATTCATTCAAAAATAAGAACAAAGCCATCATGCTGCGGAGGAACGACTAGGAGTAGCCACCAAATTGAGAAGAAGATTAGGAGGCAAATTCTAAAGCATAAAGCAGCTTAGACAAATCAAATCAACGCCTAAGTCAAAAGAAATCGCATCTCCAAATCCCTAAATTGGAGAATTCGCCACACAATTGTAAGTAGAGTATTATTTTGGTATGAACAAATAATTGTGTTGGTTTGTATACTTGATTTGTGGCGATAAAGTAATTCATATTTGTGCGTTACTATGATTCTTATCGATTTGGAATATTGTATACGTTGGGATATTCTCGAATTATGTTATTCATTATAAAAACTACATGTTTGCGGTAGTTTTATGCAAGTATACGTTTGGAATATTCGCAAATTATGTAATCCATGTTGAAGCTACATGTATGTAGTTGTTTAATTGAAATTCATGCAAGTTTGGGGTTTTTCTACTATGCCATCATAATGTGTATTTTTATACAAAAAAAATCATTTTGTGAGTAATTGGAGCAAATTTGGGTTATTATAATCCATATGAAATTATGTTGAAAATTTGGCATCATGATCTATGTATTAAGCCATACTTTTGCACTAGAAAACCTCTTTGCGAACTTATGAATATGACTAGGCTATGATTGATATTTTGCATAATTGAAAACCATGTTAGGTCTATATTGTTAACAAGAATTATATGATGACATATGTGGTACATAGCTAGGTTAGATTCAAAATCCCATTTGCAAGTTTGCATGACTAAAGTAAAAATCATGATTTCATGTTAGAAATATTTATGCCTGCCATGGTTATGTGAATAGATTTAAAGTCATGATTTAAGTTGGAATAATTCAAGTTGAACTATGCTTTTGTATTAGTAACAAAAGTAAGCCCCTTTGTAAACATGTAGGAACCTTATGAAAATGATTTGCTTATGTTCGACATTATGCCTAAATAAAAACATAGGTTTATGTTGTAGTTAAGACTATGTGATTTAGATTCTTATCTTAACTACAAGTTTACATGATTTGTTTCATGTCACTTATGCTTTATGACCAAAGTGTACATTACTACTATGCAAGTACACCAGTTTCTATTTTGTAGTTCCAACGTTATGTTGCAAGTTCATGCGTTCACATTCCCCTTCTTGTGTATGAAATCATGCTTTAGGCCTCCCCTTTTTCACGTGGCTAAGTTGGGCTTAAAAAGGCTAAGCCCAACATATACATAATAAACGAGCGAATTAAACGGGGGTAAATAGCGTTGGGCCAAATTAATTAATAAATGAAAATATAAAGTATAGGGGCCCAAATTCAAGTATGGGTTGGGCCCATGATTGGTGTAACCTTCACACCATTGACTTTTAATAATGGGCCGCAAATATTTACATATAAGAAAATAAAGAAGAAAGATAAAATATGTAAATGTAGAAAATACGATGTGTTTAACCCGAGGTTGGATTGAGTTGTGATGTAAACCTGCCCGGAACCGCCTGGCTGTCCAGTAGTCACAACAATACCTATCCAATGTGGGAGGTTAAACATGGAGCCCAATAAGGACCCGAGGTTAGACTGAGTTGTGGCGTAAGACTGCCCGGAACCAACCGGCAACAGGCAGCCACAACAATACCTGTCTAATGTGAGAGGTCAAGGCTTTAATAAGACAATTAAGGCTGAGTCAGGATTGTTAGGATTAAGTGAACTGAAGACTTAATCAAAATGGAACATGCTAAACTAAACGGACTGGTGGGGGTTAGGTTAGAAAACACTTAACCAACTTAGCATGTTGGCTAGAGGTAGAAAACCTAGTAACGGGGGACCCTTTTCAGCAGTAACCCTATAAGGTGTATCATGATACCCTGAAACTAGGCAGGGTGGGGCACGATTACTGGGCTGATTGTAAGAGGTCAAATCGACGGCGGTGGTGTAGCAGTGTAGGTTCTAACGGGGTGCGGGCGTGGACACACTCCGGCGCAGAAAAATAAGGCATTGGGCACTAGTAGCATACCTGTGCATTCTAGGATTGTGTCGGGCCGCCGCCATGGGACTTGATACACCCCATGGTGGGACCAGCATAGGTAACTACAACATCGGGGGCCGTAAGACACATGTAACTATGCGAGTAGGAGCCGATCATCATAGAATGGATCACTTCACCCTGATTATGGGGTGCCAGTTGGGAACTAGTTTATATGGGTTCAGAGATTAACATGGGGTACGATAGTATATTCGACCCTAGTTGGGAAACGGGATACGCCATTGCGTTCGTCTCGGAAAAATACGCGAAATAGAGTCCGAGTTTTCGAAAAACGGAGTCCGTATGAAGGAGATATAGCCTTCGGAAGTTTCTGAATTAAGTTTAAAATTCGAGCATAAGAAAAATCGGGCCCAATTGGCCAGGGCGGGAAAAGTCCCGCCTAATGCACCCAGGTCGACTGGGCTGTCGACCTGGTCTAGCCAGGTCGACAGGGCTGTCGACCTGGTCCAGACCCAGGTCGAACCCAGTCCAACCTGGCTGGCCTAGTCTATGTTGGTCGATTTTCAGAAGCCTGCTTTGTCATTAGGGCTAGGTGGCAGGCTCTAATTGGTCTCTCTTTCGAATGAATGGCTACGATCAATCCAAGCAACATCGATGGTCCTAATCAGTTCCTAAACTCTATAAAAATGACCCTAGACTCAACCTAATCTATTCATTCAAAAATAAGAACAAAGCCATCATGCTGCGGAGGAACGACTAGGAGTAGCCACCAAATTGAGAAGAAGATTAGGAGGCAAATTCTAAAGCATAAAGCAGCTTAGACAAATCAAATCAACGCCTAAGTCAAAAGAAATCGCATCTCCAAATCCCTAAATTGGAGAATTCGCCACACAATTGTAAGTAGAGTATTATTTTGGTATGAACAAATAATTGTGTTGGTTTGTATACTTGATTTGTGGCGATAAAGTAATTCATATTTGTGCGTTACTATGATTCTTATCGATTTGGAATATTGTATACGTTGGGATATTCTCGAATTATGTTATTCATTATAAAAACTACATGTTTGCGGTAGTTTTATGCAAGTATACGTTTGGAATATTCGCAAATTATGTAATCCATGTTGAAGCTACATGTATGTAGTTGTTTAATTGAAATTCATGCAAGTTTGGGGTTTTTCTACTATGCCATCATAATGTGTATTTTTATACAAAAAAAATCATTTTGTGAGTAATTGGAGCAAATTTGGGTTATTATAATCCATATGAAATTATGTTGAAAATTTGGCATCATGATCTATGTATTAAGCCATACTTTTGCACTAGAAAACCTCTTTGCGAACTTATGAATATGACTAGGCTATGATTGATATTTTGCATAATTGAAAACCATGTTAGGTCTATATTGTTAACAAGAATTATATGATGACATATGTGGTACATAGCTAGGTTAGATTCAAAATCCCATTTGCAAGTTTGCATGACTAAAGTAAAAATCATGATTTCATGTTAGAAATATTTATGCCTGCCATGGTTATGTGAATAGATTTAAAGTCATGATTTAAGTTGGAATAATTCAAGTTGAACTATGCTTTTGTATTAGTAACAAAAGTAAGCCCCTTTGTAAACATGTAGGAACCTTATGAACATGATTTGCTTATGTTCGACATTATGCCTAAATAAAAACATAGGTTTATGTTGTAGTTAAGACTATGTGATTTAGATTCTTATCTTAACTACAAGTTTACATGCTTTGTTTCATGTCACTTATGCTTTATGACCAAAGTATACATTACTACTATGCAAGTACACCAGTTTCTATTTTGTAGTTCCAACGTTATGTTGCAAGTTCATGCGTTCACATTCCCCTTCTTGTGTATGAAATCATGCTTTAGGCCTCCCCTTTTTCACGTGGCTAAGTTGGGCTTAAAAAGGCTAAGCCCAACATATACATAATAAACGAGCGAATTAAACGGGGGTAAATAGCGTTGGGCCAAATTAATTAATAAATGAAAATATAAAGTATAGGGGCCCAAATTCAAGTATGGGTTGGGCCCATGATTGGTGTAACCTTCACACCATTGACTTTTAATAATGGGCCGCAAATATTTACATATAAGAAAATAAAGAAGAAAGACAAAATATGTAAATGTAGAAAATACGATGTGTTTAACCCGAGGTTGGATTGAGTTGTGATGTAAACCTGCCCGGAACCGCCCGGCTGTCCAGTAGTCACAACAATACCTATCCAATGTGGGAGGTTAAACATGGAGCCCAATAAGGACCCGAGGTTAGACTGAGTTGTGGCGTAAGACTGCCCGGAACCAACCGGCAACAGGCAGCCACAACAATACCTGTCTAATGTGAGAGGTCAAGGCTTTAATAAGACAATTAAGGCTGAGTCAGGATTGTTAGGATTAAGTGAACTGAAGACTTAATCAAAATGGAACATGCTAAACTAAACAGACTGGTGGGGGTTAGGTTAGAAAACACTTAACCAACTTAGCATGTTGGCTAGAGGTAGAAAACCTAGTAACGGGGGACCCTTTTCAGCAGTAACCCTATAAGGTGTATCATGATACCCTGAAACTAGGCAGGGTGGGGCACGATTACTGGGCTGATTGTAAGAGGTCAAATCGACGGCGGTGGTGTAGCAGTGTAGGTTCTAACGGGGTGCGGGCGTGCACACACTCCGGCGCAGAAAAATAAGGCACTGGGCACTAGTAGCATACCTGTGCATTCTAGGATTGTGTCGGGCCGCCGCCATGGGACTTGATACACCCCATGGTGGGACCAGCATAGGTAACTACAACATCGGGGGCCGTAAGACACATGTAACTATGCGAGTAGGAGCCAATCATCATAGAATGGATCACATCACCCTGATTATGGGGTGCCAGTTGGGAACTAGTTTATATGGGTTCAGAGATTAACATGGGGTACGATAGTATATTCGACCCTAGTTGGGAAACGGGATACGCCATTGCGTTCGTCTCGGAAAAATACGCGAAATAGAGTCCGAGTTTTCGAAAAACGGAGTCCGTATGAAGGAGATATAGCCTTCGTAAGTTTCTGAATTAAGTTTAAAATTCGAGCATAAGAAAAATCGGGCCCAATTGGCCAGGGCGGGAAAAGTCCCGCCTAATGCACCCAGGTCGAATGGGCTGTCGACCTGGTCTAGCCAGGTCGACAGGGCTGTCGACAGGGCTGTCGACCTGGTCCAGACCCAGGTCGAACCCAGTCCAACCTGGCTGGCCTAGTCTATGTTGGTCGATTTTCAGAAGCCTGCTTTGTCATTAGGGCTAGGTGGCAGGCTCTAATTGGTCTCTCTTTCGAATGAATGGCTACGGTCAATCCAAGCAACATCGATGGTCCTAATCAGTTCCTAAACTCTATAAAAATGACCCTAGACTCAACCTAATCTATTCATTCAAAAATAAGAACAAAGCCATCATGCTGCGGAGGAACGACTAGGAGTAGCCACCAAATTGAGAAGAAGATTAGGAGGCAAATTCTAAAGCATAAAGCAGCTTAGACAAATCAAATCAACGCCTAAGTCAAAAGAAATCGCATCTCCAAATCCCTAAATTGGAGAATTCGCCACACAATTGTAAGTAGAGTATTATTTTGGTATGAACAAATAATTGTGTTGGTTTGTATACTTGATTTGTGGCGATAAAGTAATTCATATTTGTGCGTTACTATGATTCTTATCGATTTGGAATATTGTATACGTTGGGATATTCTCGAATTATGTTATTCATTATAAAAACTACATGTTTGCGGTAGTTTTATGCAAGTATACGTTTGGAATATTCGCAAATTATGTAATCCATGTTGAAGCTACATGTATGTAGTTGTTTAATTGAAATTCATGCAAGTTTGGGGTTTTTCTACTATGCCATCATAATGTGTATTTTTATACAAAAAAATCATTTTGTGAGTAATTGGAGCAAATTTGGGTTATTATAATCCATATGAAATTATGTTGAAAATTTGGCATCATGATCTATGTATTAAGCCATACTTTTGCACTAGAAAACCTCTTTGCGAACTTATGAATATGACTAGGCTATGATTGATATTTTGCATAATTGAAAACCATGTTAGGTCTATATTGTTAGCAAGAATTATATGATGACATATGTGGCACATAGCTAGGTTAGATTCAAAATCCCATTTGCAAGTTTGCATGACTAAAGTAAAAATCATGATTTCATGTTAGAAATATTTATGCCTGCCATGGTTATGTGAATAGATTTAAAGTCATGATTTAAGTTGGAATAATTCAAGTTGAACTATGCTTTTGTATTAGTAACAAAAGTAAGCCCCTTTGTAAACATGTAGGAACCTTATGAACATGATTTGCTTATGTTCGACATTATGCCTAAATAAAAACATAGGTTTATGTTGTAGTTAAGACTATGTGATTTAGATTCTTATCTTAACTACAAGTTTACATGCTTTGTTTCATGTCACTTATGCTTTATGACCAAAGTATACATTACTACTATGCAAGTACACCAGTTTCTATTTTGTAGTTCCAACGTTATGTTGCAAGTTCATGCGTTCACATTCCCCTTCTTGTGTATGAAATCATGCTTTAGGCCTCCCCTTTTTCACGTGGCTAAGTTGGGCTTAAAAAGGCTAAGCCCAACATATACATAATAAACGAGCGAATTAAACGGGGGTAAATAGCGTTGGGCCAAATTAATTAATAAATGAAAATATAAAGTATAGGGGCCCAAATTCAAGTATGGGTTGGGCCCATGATTGGTGTAACCTTCACACCATTGACTTTTAATAATGGGCCGCAAATATTTACATATAAGAAAATAAAGAAGAAAGACAAAATATGTAAATGTAGAAAATACGATGTGTTTAACCCGAGGTTGGATTGAGTTGTGATGTAAACCTGCCCGGAACCGCCCGGCTGTCCAGTAGTCACAACAATACCTATCCAATGTGGGAGGTTAAACATGGAGCCCAATAAGGACCCGAGGTTAGACTGAGTTGTGGCGTAAGACTGCCCGGAACCAACCGGCAACAGGCAGACACAACAATACCTGTCTAATGTGAGAGGTCAAGGCTTTAATAAGACAATTAAGGCTGAGTCAGGATTGTTAGGATTAAGTGAACTGAAGACTTAATCAAAATGGAACATGCTAAACTAAACGGACTGGTGGGGGTTAGGTTAGAAAACACTTAACCAACTTAGCATGTTGGCTAGAGGTAGAAAACCTAGTAACGGGAGACCCTTTTCAGCAGTAACCCTATAAGGTGTATCATGATACCCTGAAACTAGGCAGGGTGGGGCACGATTACTGGGCTGATTGTAAGAGGTCAAATCGACGGCGGTGGTGTAGCAGTGTAGGTTCTAACGGGGTGCGGGCGTGCACACACTCCGGCGCAGAAAAATTAAGGCACTGGGCACCAGTAGCATACCTGTGCATTCTAGGATTGTGTCGGGCCACCGCCATGGGACTTGATACACCCCATGGTGGGACCAGCATAGGTAACTACAACATCGGGGGCCGTAAGACACATGTAACTATGCGAGTAGGAGCCGATCATCATAGAATGGATCACTTCACCCTGATTATGGGGTGCCAGTTGGGAACTAGTTTATATGGGTTCAGAGATTAACATGGGGTACGATAGTATATTCGACCCTAGACAACTTAACCAAGTTTATAGTGCTTTCCCACTTCTTGTTTATACTTATCATACCCAGTTCTTTGTTCATAGACAGAATAGTCCTAGACTTACTCAGGCTTTATGTCTGACTCTACTTTTCTTTCGTCTTCTTTTCTTCCGTTTCCCCCCCCCCCAAGGTCCACAGGGAGGGAACACTGCAGCTTGACCGGCCTTAACATCCAGCTTGAAGTGGAGAAATGTATTGCTTGGACCTTTTCGTTTTGAACTATGGCTTTGGACAACCACTATGGGGCTTTTGCAGTTTATCTATGTTTTCTTTATGCTTCTTTAAATAATGTAATCAAGACAGATTATGAAAGGGTTATGTTATGTTTTTGGAAAAGATGTAAAACAATTATGGCGATGTTGTTGTAGCACGTATTTGCTTTTACGAAATAAAAGTTACCACTTTTCTGCTGTTTACAAATATGTGTTCTTATATCTGTCTTGTATATCTGTGACTTATACTTATAAACCTCCACCAAAATTAGGGCATTCCCTTTGAGAGTGACCTTAACGGAGGTGGGGTGTTTCACTTGGTATCAGAGCATAGGTTTACCAGATAAGATAAAAAGTTTTGAAAATTTATTTTCAAAAAGGAAATTTAAAGAAGCATTTTTAAAAGATAAAAATATTATTTTATTTTAAAAGGCAAAGTCCACTCCCCAAAGCCATAGGTACTATCTCTTATCCTTCGTTTTGAATCTATCCTTTTTGTTTCAGCATGTCCGAAGAACTTAACTTGCCAGAAGGGGTGCCAATACCTGGTTGGTTTAGACGGTTCTTAGAAGCAAGGGCCACTCAGCCAGGTCCCACCGTTCCTTCTCCCCCAGCTGCAGGAAATCATCCAGCTGCAGCAGCGCCTCTTCCTCCACCTCCTCCACGGGGAAACACGTTTGCTAAGATATGTAAAGATTTTAAAGCTATGGGAGGAAAGGATTTCCATGGAACTGAGTCCTTCGTGGCAGCTAGAAATTGGCTGAAAGAAACTGAGGACCTATTCATCATCTTTGAGGTAGAAGATAGACAGAAAGTACAACTGGCAGTGTGGCTATTAAAGGGCGAGGCTTCCTACTGGTGGGAAGTCACTAATGCGGAAAGACCAGTGGAGACATGGGAGGACTTTAGGGCAAGGTTTGAGACTAAATTTCTCTCAGATGCGGAAAGAAGCTTGCAGTTGGAAAAATTCTTATTTCTTAAGCAAGGGGACAAGACAGTCAGAGAGTATGTGAATCAGTTCGATGAGCTGGCTAGGATTGGGCTGGACCTAGTCAACACCCCGCACAAGAAGGCTCTCCGTTTCGTCAAAGGGTTGAATGAGCCATTACATAGTTTGGCCATGACCCATATACCCATGGGAGCCACGTATGAAAGACTGGTGCAAATGGCATTGCTGAACGAAGAGGATAAGGGCAAGAAGGAGACGAAGGCAGAAAGCTCTCAAGGGAAGAAAGAGGGTTTGCAGCCTAAGAAGACGGACTTTAAGAAAGGCGGGAAAGGCAACAAAGAGAAGAGGAAGTGTAATTTCTGTGGCAAAGTGGGGCACTTAGTAAAGGACTGCCGGAAAAAGAAGGCCAAGGAGAATGGTGGGTGCTTTTCTTGCGGTGAGACGGGCCACAGGGCTAAGGACTGCCCAAAGAAACGAGGACAGGGGCAGAGGGCTGGATCCACCTCAGGGGCACAAGTTCATGTGCTGGAAGCGCCACCTCTGCAACAGCGAGGTATAAATACTTCTGTAGAAAGTGTAGTTTATCTTTATGATCACCCCGTTCGCACTTTATTTGATTCTGGCGCATCACACTCCTTTATCTCGTCTGCTTTAGTAGAATCTCTGCACCTAAAAACTAGTATGGTAGAGGACCCCTTAATTGTTTCAAACCCAATTGGGGGCCCAGCTCATTTGTCTATGATCTGTTTGGGATTGAAAATTTCTATTCTAAGTGTAGAATTTCAATGTAGTGCCTTTGTTTTGGGCTTTTCGGGGTATGGTTTGATTTTGGGTATGGATTGGCTATCCAGTAATGGGGCCATCCTTGATTGTGAGAAAAGGGTTGTTAGGCTCCTAACCCAGCTCGGTAATACTTTGGAAATTTCTTGTAATCCCTCGTATGCGGTTATGCTTAGTTATCTTGAATCGCTAGATGCCTCTGTTGAAAATTTGCAATCAGTTAGAGTGGTCCGGGAATATCCGGATGTCTTCGAAGAGGTGAAGGGCTTGCCTCCGAAGCGGGAAATAGACTTCCGCATATATCTTGTAGATAATGCAAAGCCCGTTGCGTTGCCCGTTAGACACATGGCTCCACGAGAAAGGAAAGAGCTCAGTAAACATATTAAAGAGCTTCTAGAAAAGGGGTTCATTAGGAGGAGCATTTCAGAATGGGGCGCTCCAGTGGTGTTCGCTACAAAGGCGGATGGTTCACTCCGTCTATGTGTTGACTATAGGGAGCTCAACAAGCTAACGAAAAAGAATAGGCACCCTCTCCCTAGAATTGACGATTTGTTTGACCAGCTTGTAGGAGCGTCTGTTTTCTCCCAGCTCGATTTAGCAACCGGTTTTCATCAGCTAAGGGTGGCTGAAGATAGCATCGATAAAACGGCGTTCAGAACCCTAGACGGCTTCTTTGAATGGCTTGTCATGCCTTTCGGCTTGACAAATGCACCTGCTTACTTCGTGGACCTGATGAGTAGGGTATTTAGAGATTTCCTCAACAAATTCGTAGTGGTTTTCGTAGATGATATCCTTATCTTCTCAAAGAGTGAAGAGGAACATGCTCAACACTTAAGGGCAATCATGGAAACTTTGCGAGTCCATCAACTAAAAGCTAAATTCTCCAAATGCCACTTTTGGAGAGAAGAGGTGAGGTTCCTTGGGCACATAGTATCCAAACAAGGGTTAGCAGTGGACCCTGCTAAGGTAGTGGCGGTACAGGATTGGAAGACACCAAGGAATGCAACTGAGGTCCGAAGTTTTCTAGGACTAGCAGGTTTCTATCGAAAATTCATAAGGGATTTTGCGAAAATCTCAGCTCCGCTCACGAAATTGACCAAGAAGAATCTAGTGTTCAATTGGGACTTGGATTGCGAGTTTGCTTTCCAACGACTGAAAAGGGCTCTTACAACAGCCCCAGTTTTGACGTTGCCAGATGGGAGCAAGATGTTCACTGTTTATACGGATGCATGTGGGATAGGGCTAGGCGCCGTCTTAATGCAAGAAGGAAGGGTAGTAGCTTATGGCGGGAGGCAGTTGAAGGTGCACGAAAAGAACTACCCAACCCACGATCTTGAGTTAGCCGCCATCGTCTTTGCACTCAAGTCTTGGCGACACTATCTCCTAGGTGAGAAGTTCGAACTTTACACTGACCATAAATCGTTGAAATATCTTTTCTCGTAGAAGGATCTTAACTTGAGGCAACAGAGATGGATGGAGTTTCTTGCCTCGTACGATTTCGAAATCTCCTATACTCCGGGCAAAGGCAACGTAGTGGCAGACGCGTTGAGCCGAAAGAAATTGACCCTAAGCCCGTTGTTTGTTGAAAGACAAAGCCTAGAGTTTATAGCCAGCTTCGACTTTAGGCCCTCCTCCGATTTTGTACCAGGCCTGCTAGCATCTCTCGAAGTGCGCCCAACTTTAGTGGATTCAGTAGGGACAGCACAACGCGAAGATCCTCAGCTCGTGGAAATGATTGAAAGGCTAATTAGGGGTGAGACTTCAAGTCACCTCAACAGATACACCATCGATGATAAGGGTTTGCTAAGGCGAGACGGAAGACTATGCGTCCCACAGACAAAAGATTTAGTAAAGAAGGTTCTCGGGGAAGCACATCACTCCAAGATGACGATACACCCAGGCGGAGATAAAATGTACAAAGATATAAAAAGGACTTTCTTCTGGAACGGCATGAAAAAGGACGTGGCAGAATTCGTTTCTAAGTGTATGGTGTGCCAACAGGTTAAGGCGGAACAGAAAAAGCCTGGCGGACTGCTACATCCTCTGGAAGTCCCGCAGTGGAAGTGGGATAGCATATCAATGGACTTCATCGATGGGCTGCCTAGGTCTAGGAGAGGCAACACTAGCATTTGGGTAATAGTGGATAGGCTTACTAAAAGCGCCCACTTTTTACCAGTCAAAAGTAAAAGAACTGCCTCATCCCTAGCATCACTTTACCTCAAGGAAATCGTTCGACTCCATGGAATACCATCTAGCATTGTTAGTGACCGAGACCCCATCTTCACCAGCGAGTTTTGGCGGAGTCTGCAAGAAGCAGTAGGAACGCAGTTATGCTTGAGCACAACCTATCATCCCCAAACCGACGGCCAAACAGAGAGAGTGAACAGAGTTTTGGAAGACCTTTTAAGACTATGCGTCCTTGACTTCGGAGGGACATGGGAAGACCACCTTCCTTTGGTGGAATTTGCCTACAACAACAGCTATCAAGCAACCATCGGAATGGCGCCCTTCGAAGCTTTATATGGAAGACCGTGCCGATCGCCCACTTGTTGGTGGGAGTCTACTGATAAGCTCATACTTGGACCAGATATGATCCGAGAAACTTCAGAGAAAGTAGACTTAATACGAAGAAGGATGAAGACGGCCCAAGACAGACAAAAGTCCTATGCCGACAAGAGAAGGACCGACCTTGAATTTGAGGTTGGAGACAGAGTTTTTCTCAAGGTATCTCCGCTAAGAAACGTTGTTCGTTTTGGAACCACAGGAAAACTGGCACCAAGATTCGTAGGGCCATTCCCTATCATCGAGAAAATTGGGAAAATGGCCTATAGATTAGAGCTACCCGAGAAGTTGGCTGGAGTTCACAACGTTTTTCACGTTTCACATCTCCGAAAATGTCTTTATGAGTCTGCTGAAGTGGTAGAGCCAAATATCCTCGAAGAAGCCGAAGTGGAACGCGAAGCAACCATAAGAAAAGTTCCAACCCGCATATTAGGAACGGAAGTGAAGAAGCTACGCAACTGCGAAGTCAAGCTCGTCAAAGTTCAGTGGAGCGACGCCGAGGGAGACGCGACTTGGGAAACTGAAGCTAGAATACGCACTGCCTACACTTTTCTTTTCGAGGGTACATCCTTGATCTTTCTTTTTCCTTAAGTTGCGCTTTTATCTATCTTTTTAGGTATATTTCCTCGACCTTATCTTTTAGCTAGAAACCTTTTTGGATGGAAACATGTAATTGAAAACATGTTATGGATGATGGTTGCAAGTGGTTGCAAGTGATTGCTAGTGGTTGCTCGTGGTTGCATATACACACACAATCTAGGTTTTAGATCGGCTCAGTCACTTCATATTGCATATGCATATATGTTTGCATTCCTATATGGTTGAACTTTAACGTGTTATCATATGGATGTTGCATTTGTATTGAATGATTGTGCACTCATGTAGAATGATGAATAGGAAAAATTTGCATACATGATGGATTCATGGCACTAACATAATTCGCATTAAGGAGGTCAACTGAATCAGTAGACCGCCTGATTTTGCATTAGATAAGTTCATGTACACACACACACTTTGCATATGATCATGAAGCATTAGAAGTCTTTTAAGGACAATGGATGCTCGTGTTTGATGGATGAGTAGATGGATGATTGGATGTTAGGATATACATTCCTCCTAACTTGAAGATTTCGGGGACGAAATCCTTTTAAGTGGGGGAGAATGTAACACCCCGTGTATTCTATAACTATGAAATTCACAAATTTAAAGTATCATTAATTACAGATCAAAGAACTAAGGGAAACGGGATACGCCATTGCGTTCGTCTCGGAAAAATACGCGAAATAGAGTCCGAGTTTTCGAAAAACGGAGTCTGTATGAAGGAGATATAGCCTTCGGAAGTTTCTGAATTAAGTTTAAAATTCGAGCATAAGAAAAATCGGGCCCAATTGGCCAGGGCGGGAAAAGTCCCGCCTAATGCACCCAGGTCGACAGGCCTGTCGACCTGGTCTAGCCAGGTCGACAGGGCTGTCGACAGGGCTGTCGACCTGGTCCAGACCCAGGTCGAACCCAGTCCAACCTGGCTGGCCTAGTCTATGTTGGTCGATTTTCAGAAGCCTGCTTTGTCATTAGGGCTAGGTGGCAGGCTCTAATTGGTCTCTCTTTCGAATGAATGGCTACGATCAATCCAAGCAACATCGATGGTCCTAATCAGTTCCTAAACTCTATAAAAATGACCCTAGACTCAACCTAATCTATTCATTCAAAAATAAGAACAAAGCCATCATGCTGCGGAGGAACGACTAGGAGTAGCCACCAAATTGAGAAGAAGATTAGGAGGCAAATTCTAAAGCATAAAGCAGCTTAGACAAATCAAATCAACGCCTAAGTCAAAAGAAATCGCATCTCCAAATCCCTAAATTGGAGAATTCGCCACACAATTGTAAGTAGAGTATTATTTTGGTATGAACAAATAATTGTGTTGGTTTGTATACTTGATTTGTGGCGATAAAGTAATTCATATTTGTGCGTTACTATGATTCTTATCGATTTGGAATATTGTATACGTTGGGATATTCTCGAATTATGTTATTCATTATAAAAACTACATGTTTGCGGTAGTTTTATGCAAGTATACGTTTGGAATATTCGCAAATTATGTAATCCATGTTGAAGCTACATGTATGTAGTTGTTTAATTGAAATTCATGCAAGTTTGGGGTTTTTCTACTATGCCATCATAATGTGTATTTTTATACAAAAAAATCATTTTGTGAGTAATTGGAGCAAATTTGGGTTATTATAATCCATATGAAATTATGTTGAAAATTTGGCATCATGATCTATGTATTAAGCCATACTTTTGCACTAGAAAACCTCTTTGCGAACTTATGAATATGACTAGGCTATGATTGATATTTTGCATAATTGAAAACCATGTTAGGTCTATATTGTTAACAAGAATTATATGATGACATATGTGGTACATAGCTAGGTTAGATTCAAAATCCCATTTGCAAGTTTGCATGACTAAAGTAAAAATCATGATTTCATGTTAGAAATATTTATGTCTGCCATGGTTATGTGAATAGATTTAAAGTCATGATTTAAGTTGGAATAATTCAAGTTGAACTATGATTTTGTATTAGTAACAAAAGTAAGCCCCTTTGTAAACATGTAGGAACCTTATGAACATGATTTGCTTATGTTCGACATTATGCCTAAATAAAAACATAGGTTTATGTTGTAGTTAAGACTATGTGATTTAGATTCTTATCTTAACTACAAGTTTACATGCTTTGTTTCATGTCACTTATGCTTTATGACCAAAGTATACATTACTACTATGCAAGTACACCAGTTTCTATTTTGTAGTTCCAACGTTATGTTGCAAGTTCATGCGTTCACATTCCCCTTCTTGTGTATGAAATCATGCTTTAGGCCTCCCCTTTTTCACGTGGCTAAGTTGGGCTTAAAAAGGCTAAGCCCAACATATACATAATAAACGAGCGAATTAAACAGGGGTAAATAGCGTTGGGCCAAATTAATTAATAAATGAAAATATAAAGTATAGGGGCCCAAATTCAAGTATGGGTTGGGCCCATGATTGGTGTAACCTTCACACCATTGACTTTTAATAATGGGCCGCAAATATTTACATATAAGAAAATAAAGAAGAAAGACAAAATATGTAAATGTAGAAAATACGATGTGTTTAACCCGAGGTTGGATTGAGTTGTGATGTAAACCTGCCCGGAACCGCCCGGCTGTCCAGTAGTCACAACAATACCTATCCAATGTGGGAGGTTAAACATGGAGCCCAATAAGGACCCGAGGTTAGACTGAGTTGTGGCGTAAGACTGCCCGGAACCAACCGGCAACAGGCAGCCACAACAATACCTGTCTAATGTGAGAGGTCAAGGCTTTAATAAGACAATTAAGGCTGAGTCAGGATTGTTAGGATTAAGTGAACTGAAGACTTAATCAAAATGGAACATGCTAAACTAAACGGACTGGTGGGGGTTAGGTTAGAAAACACTTAACCAACTTAGCATGTTGGCTAGAGGTAGAAAACCTAGTAACGGGGGACCCTTTTCAGCAGTAACCCTATAAGGTGTATCATGATACCCTGAAACTAGGCAGGGTGGGGCACGATTACTGGGCTGATTGTAAGAGGTCAAATCGACGGCGGTGGTGTAGCAGTGTAGGTTCTAACGGGGTGCGGGCGTGCACACACTCCGGTGCAGAAAAATAAGGCACTGGGCACCAGTAGCATACCTGTGCATTCTAGGATTGTGTCGGGCCGCCGCCATGGGACTTGATACACCCCATGGTGGGACTAGCATAGGTAACTACAACATCGGGGGCCGTAAGACACATGTAACTATGCGAGTAGGAGCCGATCATCATAGAATGGATCACTTCACCCTGATTATGGGGTGCCAGTTGGGAACTAGTTTATATGGGTTCAGAGATTAACATGGGGTACGATAGTATATTCGACCCTAGACAACTTAACCAAGTTTATAGTGCTTTCCCACTTCTTGTTTATACTTATCATACCCAGTTCTTTGTTCATAGACAGAATAGTCCTAGACTTACTCAGGCTTTATGTCTGACTCTACTTTTCTTTCGTCTTCTTTTCTTCCGTTCCCCCCCCCCTCCCCAGGTCCACAGGGAGGGAACACTGCAGCTTGACCGGCCTTAACATCCAGCTTGAAGTGGAGAAATGTATTGCTTGGACCTTTTCGTTTTGAACTATGGCTTTGGACAACCACTATGGGGCTTTTGCAGTTTATCTATGTTTTCTTTATGCTTCTTTAAATAATGTAATCAAGACAGATTATGAAAGGGTTATGTTATGTTTTTGGAAAAGATGTAAAACAATTATGGTGATGTTGTTGTAGCACGTATTTGCTTTTATGAAATAAAAGTTACCACTTTTCTGCTATTTACAAATATGTGTTCTTATATCTGTCTTGTATATCTGTGACTTATACTTATAAACCTCCACCAAAATTAGGGCATTCCCTTTGAGAGTGACCTTAACGGAGGTGGGGTGTTTCAGTATGTGGCCCCGGTAAATTGAAATATGCGTTCAAATTCAATATATAGATTTATATTTTGATTTTAGCGAAAGCTGATCGAAACAGCCGAACTGGCTTACAATACATATCCCATTGTGTTCAGAATGGGGGTGATTAGCAAGGGATGACAGTAGGTGGGGTCGATTTCGAGTTCGAAAAAAAAAGTTGCTTTTTGAAATTTAAAAATAATAAAATATATAAATATTTATATAATACCCTCACCTCTCTCTCTCTCTCTTTATTCGTTCACGAGAAGAAAAAACGAGAAGGGGAGCGATTGGGGGGGGGGGAGACAGCCGCCGCCACCCTCCCAGCGGATGCCGCCCCTTCCACCGCCATCGCCTCCACCCTCGCCCCCTCCAGCTCTCATCCTTCTCCTCCCCTCTTCTAATTTAGCCGCACCCCCACCCACTGACCCGAATCCTCCCCACCGCCGCCACCACTGGCTCAGCCCCGACCACTGCGAGCTCCTCCGCCCCTCTTCCCCTCTCTCTCCTCTCCACCACCCTTAAATCGAAGGCCACCGCTCCAAAACCTGATGATAGTCAATGTGGGCCCCATTTCTGCCACCGACGATCAGTGTAGCACCATTGCCGACCACCTCCAGACCCCACGCCACCTCCGATTCCTCCGGTGAGCGTTTATTTGCATTTTTAGTAGTTTATATCATTAAAAATGCGATTTTTAATGGTAAATATCGTAGGTAAAAATATGAGTTTTATTTATATGGATAGCACGATATTAAAGATGTAATCTTTCTTATAAATTAGCATTGTAAAAAAAGAATGGATATATATATATATATATACCGTATAAAGATTCAATTTTATTCGCATAAAAAAAATTGATTTTTATATACGTATCGATGAAAAGATTATATTTTTATTAGAACAAAGATTTGATTTTTATAGTTAGAAAGACAAGATTTTCAAATAAAACAACAAGATTGGATTTTTATAACGATAAAGATTGAATATTTTTAACTATGAGAAGATAGAATTTTTGACTATGAAAAGGTGAGATTTTTATTTATCAAAAGGTACGATTTTTATTTATACAATAGCGTAATAAAAGTATGATTTTTATTATGTAAAGAGCGTTATAAAAATATAGTTTTTATAGTATAGATAGCAATATGAAAATGAGATTTTTATATATGAAGTTGCGAAATAAAATTGTGATTTTTTTTATATGAATAACATATAAAGAAGTGATTTATATATGTATATATATATATATTAACGATAAAAATGTGATTTTTATATATGTAAAGTAATGATAAAAATTCGATTTTTACATGTAAGGTTAAGGTATAAAGATTTGATTTTTAATAGAGGAAAAATTAGATTTTTCATTGTAGAAAAACTAGATTTTTTCATTGTAGAAAAATTAGATTTTCATTTTGAAGTAGCGAAAGTAAAAATTCAATCTTTATATATGAAGTAGAAATATACAATATAATTTTTATATAGAAATAAGCACTGTAAATATATGAAGTAAAAATAAAATATGATTTTTTATTTATTGGAATGAAGCAATAAAAATATGATTTTTTTTATATATGAACAGCGTGAAAAGGATGCGTTGGAATTTTTGCAAATCCGAACCGTTCAAAAATGGGGAATGGCGGAGTGGATCCCAAAGATGAGAACTTCTCACTTTGAATTTATTTTCTAGTTAAAATATATACTAGGATGCAGACGGTGCTTAGCAGTACCCGACACCCGTCGTCCACAGACCATGGACGGTTTGTTTGTTTGATTGACTGTGTTGTGAAAATTGATTGTGTGTTGTGAAATGGAATAAAATATTTTATCGTTAAAAATATTTTATAGTTAAAAATATAATTTTTAACGTGTATATGAATAAAATATATATTCATAAACAAATCGGACAATTTATTTATGTACACACATTTGACTGATATTGATTGGGACGATAAATTTTACACGCCGCCCAACAACACAAATAAAACCTGTGTTTGATTGTTTGAAACCCCGCACGTGTATTGGGATGATATTGGACATACACTAACCCCAATACTTAGTTGTATGTCAATCGATTGGTTGACAGACTGTTATAAGCGTTAAATATTTATATTTGATGCTTATACAACGTAGAATGCACTTTAGATGATGGTTGACTGTGTTTGATTATTGTTGTGTACATGTGTGTATGAAATCCATATAATCACATTATATGGTAATTGACTATGTATGATTCCAGTTCAGAAAGAAGAAATATTTTAAAATAACGAATATTTTAAAATAATGAATATTTTAAAATAATATTTAGTAAAAGATCAAAGTTTTATTTTGATGCCTGATTTGGGATGGACACGAATATATTTAATTATATAAAGCCGTGTTGATTAGATTAACGCCATTTTGACGTGAACGATATTTTTATTGATTTTATTCATTTTTAAAATGAATATCAAAAGGGAATTGATTTCAAAATATAATGTTATGAAAATATTATCATTTATATATCGATGATATGGAATATTCGATTTTGATTTGAAATTGAATATGAAGTTGAAATCGTTTTGAAAACGAATTTAAAACGATTTAAAAAATACGTTTTAAAAGAAAATCGATGAAATATATATATATATATATATAATATATATATTATATATATAATGGCCTGAATAGAACGCGCCGCGCCGCGGCAGTTCGTGAATTTCGACCATTGACTTCGAACAGACATTACGGGAGATCCGACCGTCGGATTCTCCTAAAACCGGAACCGGTGGGTTCGTATTAAAAAGAACTTTCTAACGAATATTAGAGATTTGAAATCTAATGGTTGGATTTGGGATCATGTCCAAATCAAATTTGGAAAAGGTCGTTGTAAGTGTAGTTCGATGGCCGTTTATGGAAATCGACTGTACGGGCCTTGAAAAAATTATTAAAAACATCAATAATTAGTGTAAAATCATAATAAATGATTTGGAAAGGATTGGGATGAAAAATTCCATATTTGAAAAGATGAAAATATTTTTTTATTAAAATGAACTAGTTATGAACTAGAAATGGAAAATCCAATGTTTTTAAATAAATAAATTGGATTTGAAAATAACCGGAATTTCCAATATATGAATTGGAATGGATTTGAATCGAAATTATCTTCAGAATAATTCGATATTGGATTTCGTGATTATATGGATATTGTGGAGGAATTTGGAAGATATATATATATCGTTATTCCAATACAATATTTGTTGGTTTCAGAATTTGATATTGAATATAAGCCGATATATTTTCTATTCAGAGTCTTGTATTTAATATCAAATTGGATTTTGGGTTTGTCGTGAATGGTATCTTTAATAATACTGTTCTTGAACCGAATGTAGTTAAGAATATTAGAAACCGACTGGAGATTAGTTAAGTTGAATGGTTTCCTGGGTATTGTTCTAATGTTGGTTTTGGCCTTCGGGGTTAATACTTAGGTAATTGTTCTCTTACTAATTTACGGTTAGAGACTGATTGGATTTTGGGTTTGTTGTGAACTGTGTTTTTAACGACATTCGTTCTTTAACTCGATTTACAGTGAAATGAGATTTGGAATTTATAAATCTTTTTGTTAAGATTTAACGGGAATTTTCCAAAGTAAAGTTTTCCAATTTAATACATTTAATTGGAATTGAATTGAATTGAAATTGGTCTTTGGGTTTATCGTGAACGGTGTTTTAAATAACACAGGTTCTTTAATCCGATTAACAATGAAGTTAGGAGATTCAGAAACTAACGGTAGATTAGTTAAGTTGAATGGTTTCCTAGGTATCGATCTGAAGTTGGTTTCGGCCTTCGGGGTTAATACTTCGGGAATTGTTCACTTTCTCATTTACGGTTAGAGGCTGATGGAATGGAATGTGATTTTGGGTTTATCGTGAATCGTGTTTTAAATAACATTGGTTCTTTAACCTAGTTAAAGACAGAATATGGTTTCCCAAGTTGACATCCAAAGGAAGATTAAAGAATAAATTTTAAAGAATTTATCTTTGATAAAATTAATGGGAACCTTTCCCAAAGAATGTGAATATTTAAATAAGAGAATATTCAAAATTGGAATGAGGCGTATGTTGTGTTTCTATAACACTTGTTTATTATATACGTGAGTTATTCGGAAAGGCCAAGTTTATTCTCATTCTGAATAACTGATTCGACGATGAAGACGATGGTTGAAGATCGGAGGTTGCCACATCATTTGGATGATTACCGATGTCTTGATTGGGCTGCACACCCAATGATCGTCCAGACGTACTTGGAGATCGACGGATATCCGAGGATCTCTCTCCTGTATTGGACATATGGGAGAGGAATAAGGTGCCTCCGGTTTCGTTCAGAACCAGAATGGACTTGTAAATGGATTGGGTGTCTGACACTAGATTTTATTCTGTGCTGATTGATTTCTATTAAATATATATCTGTTTGGCGGCGGAGAATTTATTCTCTGACTTAACGCCCTTTTCTGAGACGTACGAGCTCAGAGGTTATATATTGACAGATATCAGTTGCATGGCATGAATTGCCAGTGTGGCATGCTGAGATGCAGTGATCAAGGATTTTGTTGAAAAGCAGAGTCTTGTGGTTGATGATCAAAGCATGGCTTTAATACAACGTAGCTTTGTGTATAGCGTTAATTCACGAGCCTCACACCTCGGTATGAGTAAAAAAGGGATCGTGACTGCAGGGAGTGCACGACGTTTCTTTCTAGCTATGGGTAGTGTTAGCGTTTTACTCGCCCTGACATCGTTGTTATTTTACCTATGTGGTTGTTGGATTGCGAGGCGCCTCAGATATATCGGTCTGTTCGGAGCCGATGGATACACATCCGGTAGGACTGGGAAACATGTGTTCAGGAATAACCAATCCTCAAATGTAAGAGAGGACCGGCCCTGAAGATCCAGGGGTCTTCTGCGGGAGATCCTGAGGCATTTGCTAGAGTGTCTCGAAACGGTGAGGAGCCATACCTGGCCTTGACACATGATGGAAATCCAATTTCCAATACGTGATATTTCGGTTTTATTTATAGAGCCTAGTATGGCGACATAGTGGGATGGGGCACTATGCTGTCTATGATTGATACATTTATATTTGAAGTTGTTTTGACACTATACACTTATAATAGTATCAAATGATTTGTTTTAAATGTATCAAGCATTATTTGGCTATTATAAGGTAAAACCCTATCCTTCGGCTTGCGTTGCGTTGTGTGATGGGACCTGGGTCTTATAATAGCTTCATTTTCCAAAAAGCATTGCGCTGTTTATTCTATGAACTAGTATTCTTGGGAGGAAACCCGTTCCGTGTTATACGGCGTGGTCCCTTGAATTACTCTCTTTTAAAGTAAAGTTTTAAAAAACTGTTTTAGTTCTCAAATAAGTCACATGACTGACCTGGAGTTTATTGTTTTAACCTAAACTCTGGGTGCCCCTATTTTCCAAACGGACAGCTATTAGTTTTGGTTTTGCAGATTTATATTCAAAGGATCCTAGTTTACAGCTGGAATGATATTCGAAAACTCTCTATCCGTTTATCTCTTTCAATTATGTTTATGTATTATTTTCCGCTACTATGTAATGTATTGTAATCTCTGATATTTTATGATGTGTAATATTTATTCATACTCTGTATATTGTGTATTCTGATGGAATTGTTGTAATAAGCAATGAAATGTTCTTCTGTTTTTGTTCTGATTTGTCATGTTCTCAGAGCAATCCGGGCTTTCCTTTACGGGGAGGTTCGGGTCGTTTCAGGTGGTATCAGAGCTCTGGTTTACAGAGCTCGAGAACAAGACACATTAGAACCAAATGAAAGAATTCATCAAAGATTGGATTAGTAATGTCCAATAAGAATGACTCGTTAGAGATGGGATCAGTAGTATCATAGAACAAGTGTGAAGAGTATATTTTTAAAATGAAAACAGATTCTGTTTTGAAAATTTAAACCTTATACGTATTTGAATATTTTATTTGTATTGAATTTGGATAATCCAATGTATAAAGATTTTGCATATACGCCTTGCAAACGTGTATTCGAAGTTTTAATATACTGGATAGATATAGAATCACACTCTAGCCACCCGGGGATGATTCTGATGATGCTGCAGCGTTATCAGTATTTATTTTCGAGTAACGAAGGTGTGATATCTATATGATTTCAATTGACTGGTGCGAGAACCAAAATTAGATAGGATCTATTTTTGTGAATTGGCATCAAAAACATGATTTTCAGTATATATATATATA
Organism: Allium sativum; assembly: GCA_030737875.1. Taxonomy (NCBI): domain Eukaryota; kingdom Viridiplantae; phylum Streptophyta; class Magnoliopsida; order Asparagales; family Amaryllidaceae; genus Allium; species Allium sativum. Next base: position 362,176,923 of record CM060909.1, read on the forward strand.
TATATCAAAGTTATGAATTTGAAAAGCTAATCAACTAATTGATTGAGAACATTTTGTAGTATTAATAAGAGGTGGAAGGGTTAAGGATTTACCCGGCGTAAGATATCACATTGTTCGAGGAACCCTAGATGCTGTCGGAGTAAAGGATCCTCAACAAGGGCGTTCTAGTGCGTTGTAGATTTTTATCTAAGACTTGTATCATTTGATGTGATTGTGTTGTGTGATTATTCCTTTAAACCAACATATAAAGGAAAGGTAAATTTGGACCAAATTGTATCAAATTTTGAACTGAATTGAAAATTGTTTGAAATTGCATGCATATACATGTGTATCCATTGAAAAGGTCATAGCAAAGAGGCTACAGAAGAAGAATAAAATTGTTTGCCCGACAGATAGGTACATGTTTATTGTATTTCTTGGGGTTTTTGATGATTTTATAAGCCGATTGGCTGTTTCTTTTTCTTTTTGGATTGGAGAGGCATATATGGAGATTTTGGGATTTTCCCGGTGCTCCCGTACAGGGGAGATTATGGCGATTTTTTTGAAAATTTAGGGTGCTAGCCAAATTTTTGAAGAATTGAAAAATTCTTAGAAACTGAAAAGTTGAAGAATGAAAGCCATACTGAAAGTTGAGTCGGTTAATTAAACAATTTTTAGCTCCGTTCCTTTTCGAGGACGAAAAGATTTTAAGTGGGGGAGATTGTAACAAACGGAAAATCTGAACCAATTTAATTTAATTTTTTTTGGCAATTTTAGTGAATTTTGTATATTTAAAATGATTTATTTTAAATAATAATGACGAGAAATTTAACTTGAATAGAATTAGAACGTATATGTTTATATGAATCGACGTTAGAATATAAATATTTATTTTTAATTATAAAAGGAATTGGAAATGGCGCGGTAGTTCGAAAATTCAATTTCAAATTTCATATGAATGTACAGGATTCAAAATAAACCGGATTTTAGTGAACCCAAAAATATTAGAATCTATTTGAGAATATCTTTCCAACGAATCCGAAAAATTTAAATTTCATAGCGGGAATAAAAATTATGCCTAGTTGAAATTTCAAAATAGTCACTATGGAATTTTGGCCCTTAAAAATGGAAATTTTGCAAACGACCTTTGTTTTCGGCGGAACCACTTTTGTTGGATCCCGGATGTCAAGTTATTGCTAGATTCCAAAATTCATAATTTTCTGAATCAATATGTGAGCATGGCAAAAGAAAACGTGTTTTGACAGTTTCAGTCAATTTGGATCGACCAGAAAAAGACCATTTTTCAAACGGTCTCCAAATTCGACAAAATTATTTTTGTTAGAACCGCATCGTCGATACGAGGCTAGAAAATATTTTTTGGGAATTTTTATCGTCCGTATGTGGCCCCTGTAAATTGAAATGTGCGTTCAAATTCAATATATAGATTTATATTTTGATTTTAGCGAAAACAAATCGAAGTAGACGAAATGGCTTACAATACATATCCCATTGTGTTCGGAATGGGGGTAATTAGCTAGGAACGACAGTCGGTGGGGTTGATTTCGAGTTCAAAATAAAAAGTTGCTTTTTGAAATTTAAAAATAATAAAATATATAAATATTTATATAATGCCCTCACTTCTCTCTCTCTCTTTATTCGTTCATGAGAAAAAAATGAGAAGGGGATCGACGGGGGTGTGTGGGGGGAGGGGAGGAGACAGCCGCCACCACCCTCCCAGCGAACGCCGCCCCCTTCCACCACCATCGCCTCCACCCTCGCCCCCTCCAGCTCTCCTCCTTCTCCTCCCCTCTTCTAATTTAGCCACACCCCCTCCCACTGACCCGAATCCGCCCTGCCGCTGCCGCCACTGGCTCAGCCCCGACCACCGCGAGCTCCTCCGCCCCCTCTTCCCTTCTCTCTCCTCTCCACCACCCTTAAATCGAAGGCCACCGCTCCAAAATCCGATGATAGTCGCTGTGGGCCCCATTTCTGCCACCGACGGTCAGTGTAACACCATCGCCGACCACCTCCGATTCCTCCGGTGAGTGTTTATTTGCATTTTTAGTAGTTTATATCATTAAAAATGTGATTTTTAATGGTAAATATCGTAGGCAAAAATATGAGTTTTATTTATATGGATAGCACGATATTAAAGATGTAATATTTCTTATAAATTAGCGTTGTAAAGAAAAGAATGGATTTATATATATATATATATACCGTATAAAGATTCGATTTTTATTTGCCTAAAAAAATTCGATTTTTATATACATAGCGATGAAAAGATTATATTTTTATTAGAATAAAGATTTGATTTTTATAGTTAGAAAGACAAGAATTTCAAATAAAATAATAAGATTGGATTTTTATAACGATAAAGATTAAATATTTTTAACTATGAAAAGATAGAATTTTTGACTATTAAAAGGTGAGATTTTTATTTATCAAAAGGTATGATTTTTATTTATACAATAGCGTAATAAAAATATGATTTTTATTATGTAAAGAGCGTTATAAAAATATAGTTTTTATAGTACAGATAGGAATATAAAAATGAGTTTTTTATATATGAAGTGGCAAAATAAAATCGTGATTTTTATTGATATGAATAACATATAAAGAAGTGATTTTTATATATGTATAGTAACGATAAAAATGTGATTTTTATATATGTAAAGTAACGATAAAAATTCGATTTTTACATGTAGGGTTAAGGTATAAAGATTTGATTTTTAATAGAAGAAAGATTAGATTTTTCATTGTAGAAAAATTAGATTTTCATTTTGATGTAGCAAAAGTAAAAATTCGATCTTTATATAAGAAGTAGAAATATAAAAATATAATTTTTATATAGAAAGAAGCGTTGTAAATATATGAAGTAGAAATAAAATATGATTTTTTATTTATTGGAATGAAGCAATAAAAATATGATTTTTTTTATATATGAACAGCGTGAAAAGGACGCGTTGGAATTTTGGGCAAATCCGAACCGTTCAGAAATAGGGAATGGCGGAGTGGATCCCAAAGGTGAGAACTTGTCACTTTGAATTTTATTTTCTAGTTAAAATATAAACTAGAAGGCAGACGGTGCTTAGCAGTACCCGACACCCGTCGTCCTCAGACCATGGATGGCTGGTTTTTTTGATTGACTGTGTTGTGAAAATTGATTGTATGTTGTGGAATGGAATAAAATATTTTATCGTTAAAAATATTTTGTAGTTAAAAATATATTTTTTAACGTGTATATGAATAAAATAAATATTCATAAAAAACTTGGACGATTTGTTTATGTACACACATTTGACTGATATTGATTGGGACGATAAATTTTACACATCGCCCAACAGCACAAATAAAACCTGTGTTTGATTGTTTGAAACCCTATACGGGTATCGGGATGATATTGGATATACACTAACCCCAATATTTAGTTGTATTTCAATCAATTGGTTGACAGACTGTTATAAGCATTAAATATTTATATTTGATGCTTATACAACGTAGAATGAACTTTGGATGATGGTTGACTGTGTTTGATTGTTGTTGTGTACATGTGTGTATGAAATCCATATAATCACATTATATGGTAATTGACTGTGTCTGATTCTAGTTTAGAAAGAAGAAATATTTTAAAATAATGAATACTTTAAAATAACGAATATTTTAAAATAATATTCAGTAAAAGATCAAAGTTTGATTTTGATGCCCGATTTGGGATGGACACGAATATATTTAAATATATAAAGCCGTGTTGATTAAATTAACGCCATTCTGGCGTAAACGATATTTTTATAGATTTTATTCATTTTAAAAATGAATATCGAAAGGGAATTGATTTCAAAATACAATGTTATGAAAATATTATCATTTATATATCGATGATATGGATTATTCAATTTTGATTTGAAATTGAATATGAAGTTGAAATCGTTTTGAAAATGAATTTAAAACAATTTATAAAATACGTTTTAAAAGGAAATCGACGAAATATAATATATATATATATATAATGGCCTGAATAGAACGCACCGCGCCACGGCAGTTCGTGAATTTCGACCATTGACTTCGAACGGACATTACGGGAGATCCGACCGTCGGATTCTCCTAAAACCAAAACCGTTGGTTCGTATCGAAAAGATATTTCTAACGAATATTAGAGATTTGAAATCTAATGGTTCGATTTGGGATCATGTCCAAATCAAATTTGGAAAACGTCGCTGTAAGTGCAGTTCGATGGCCGTTTATGGAAATCGACTGTACAAGCCTTGATAAAATTAATAAAAATATCAGTAATTAGTGTAAAACCATAATAAATGATTTGGAAAGAATTGGGATGAAAAATTCCATATTTGAAAAGATGAAAATATTTTTATTTATTAAAATGATCTAGTTATGAACTAGAAATGGAAAATCCAATGTTTTTAAATAAATAAATTGGATTCGAAATGGTTTTGAAAGTAACCGGAATTTCCAATATACGAATTGGAATGGATTTTAATCGAAATTATCTTTAGAATAATTCGATATTGGATTTCGTGATTATACGAATATTGTGGAGGAATTTTGAATATATATATATATATATCATTATTCCAATACAGTATTTGTTGGTTTCAGAATTTGATATTGAATATAAGCCGATATATTTTCTATTCAGAGTCTTGTATTTAATATCAAATTGGATTTTGGGTTTGTCGTGAATGGTATCTTTAATAATACTGTTCTTGAACCGAATGTAGTTAAGAAAATTAGAAACCGACTGGAGATTAGTTAAGTTGAATGGTTTCCTCGGTATTGTTCTGATGTTGGTTTTGGCCTTCGGGGTTAATACTTAGGGAATTGTTCTCTTACTAATTTACGGCTAGAGACTGATTGGATTTTGGGTTTGTTGTGAACTATGTTTTTAATGAAATTCGTTCTTTAACCCGATTTACTGTGAAATGAGATTTGGAATTTATAAATCTTTTTATTAAGATTTAACGGAAATTTTCCAAAGTAAAGTTTTCCAGTTTAATATATTTAATTGGAATTGAATTGGAATTGGTCTTTGGGTTTATCGTGAATGGTGTTTTAAATAACACTGGTTCTTTAATCCAATTAATAATTGAGTTAAGAGAATCAGAAACTAACTAGAGATTAGTTATGTTGAATGGTCTCCTAGGTATCGATCTGATGTTGGTTTCGGCCTTCGGGGTTAATACTTAGGGAATTGTTCACTTGCTCATTTAAGGTTAGAGGCTGATGGAATGGAATGTGATTTTGGGTTTATCGTGAACCGTGTTTTAAATGACATTGGTTCTTTAACCCAGTTAAAGACAGGATATGGTTTCCCAAGTTGACATCCAAAGGAAGATTAAAGAATAAATTTTAAAGAATTTATCTTTGATAAAATTAATGGGAACCTTTCCCAAAGAATGTGAATATTTAAATAAAAGAATATTCAGAATTGGAATGAGGTGTATGTTGTGTTTTTATAACAATTGTTTATTATATACGCGAGTTATTCAGAAAGACCGGGTTTATACCCATTCTGAATAACTGATTCGACGATAAGTCAACGATGAAGACAGTGGTTGAAGACCGGAGGTCTTCACATCGTTTGGATTATTACTGATGTCTTGATTGTGCTGTACCCCCAAGACGAGGTAATAAGTGGTGATCATCCAGACGTACTTGGAGATCGACGGATATGCGAGGACCTCTCTCATGTATTGGACATACGAGAGAGGAATAAGGTGCCTCCTGTTTCGTTCAGACCTAGTACGGACTTGTAAATGGATTGTGTGTCTGACATTGGATTTTATTATGTGCTGATTGATTTCTATTAAATATATATCTGTTTGGTGGTGGAGAATTTATTCTCTTGCTTAATGCCGTTCTCTGAGGCGTACGAGCTCAGAGGTTATATGTCGATAAATATTAGTCGCATGGCATGAATTGCCTGTGTGGCATGCCGAGATGCAGTGATCAAGGCTTTTGTTGAAAAGCAGTGTCTTGTGGTTGATGATCAAAGCACGGCTTTAATACAGCGTAGCTTTGTGTATAGCGTTAATTTGCGAGCCTCACACCTCGGTATAAGTCAAAAACGGGATCGTGATTGCAGGTAGTGCATGACGTTTCTTTCTAACTATGGGTGGTGTCAACATTTTACTCGCCATGACATCGTTGTTATTTTACCAATGTGGTTGTTGGATTGCGAGGCGCCTCAGATATATCGGTCTCTTCGGAGCCGATGGATATATGTCCGATAGGACCGGGAAATGTGTGTTCAGGAATAACCAATCCTCAAACGTAAGAGAGGACCGACCCTGAAGATCCAGGGGTCTTCTGCGGGAGATCCTAAGGTATTTGCTAGAGTGTCTCGAATCGGTGAGGAGTCATCCCTGGCCTCGGCTCATGACAGAAATCAAATTTCCAATACATGATATTTCGGTTTTATTTGTAGAGCCTAGTATGGAGACATAGTGGGATGGGGCACTATGTTGTCTATGATTGATACATTTATATTTGAAGTTGTTTTGACACTATACACTTATAATAGTATCAAATGATTTGTTTCAAACGTATTAAGCATTATATGGCTATTGTAAGGTAAAACCCTATCATCTGGCTTGCGTTGCATTGTGTGATGGGACCTGGGTCTTATAGTAGCTTCATCTTTCCAAAAAGCATTGCGCTATTTATTCTATGCACTAGTATTGTTGGGAGGAAACCCATTCCGTGTTATACGGCGTTGTCCCTTGAATTACTATCTTTTAAAGTAAAGTTTTAAATAACTGTTTTAGTTCTCACACCAGTCACATGATTGACCTGGAGTTTCTTGTTATAACCTAAACTCTGGGTGCCCCTATTTTCCACACGGGCAGCTAGTAGTTTTGGTTTTGCAAATTTATATCCAAAGGATCCTGGTTTACAGTTGGAATGATATTTGGAAAGCTCTGTATCCGTTTATCTCTTTCAGTTGTGTTTATATATTATTTTCCGCTGTTATGTAATGTATTGTAATCTCTGATATTTTATGATATGTAATATTTATTCATACTTTGTATATTCGTGTATTCTGATGGAATTTTTGTAATAAGCAATGAAATGTTCTTCTGTTTATGTTCTGATTTGTCGTGTTCTCAAAGCAATCCGGGCTTTCCTTTATGGGGAGGTTCGGATCGTTTCAGATTACGACTTTCAATGAAATGGTAGAGAAAATCATAGGTTGTAGTGTTGATGATCTTTGCCAGATTAAGAATGAAGAAGGAAAGGATGTATATGAATAAAAACTAAAGGAATTATTATGGATCCCTCGTTTTTCAAGATTGATATTGTCCAAATTGACTATATGAATGAAAAAGTAAAAGATCGTTGCTACATCTTAGTCGATTATTGACTAATCGGCTGAATCAAATTGTTTGTTGGAAGATATATCAATGATGATAGACTTTACAATTTTGTTTTTATTTATTTATTTCAGCAATATTAGTTTAATCATCTCGGAAATTTTATTTTTTAAAAATAACAATGGTACTTTTAGCTATTTATTTAAATAATGCAGTTCATTAATATGTTCTATAAATCTCACAAAAACTCAAATGACATCTTTCAAGGAAAAAAAAAAAGAGTACGTCTCAATTTGATGACCGGTGATAATAAAGGACACTCAAATTTACACGCTTTGATTTCTACATATGTTTTGTTAACCCCGTTGTGAAACACGATTCGGAAAATGGTGGTTCAGACATGTTTCAAAGAATATGAGCACCAGACTAATCGAGCGCAAGGTGGTCAAGCAACGTAAGGGTTCGGTCCTGCTTCATTTGCTCGGTCATAAGTGATCGCACTATATACTGGTCCCACGTGCAATTAAGTGGGTCGGTCAGTATGTCATGCAACGAGCCCCAATCGCTCATACCTCGGAGTGACTCAGTCGCGCACTGATATCAAGGTCGAGCACATCTTTGGCTGGTCGATCGAGCACGTATTAAAGCCACTCAATTGCCTTTAATTTGGGGTAGCATATGTAATCACGTTACCTACATGGCGTGTAATGATTCATAAGTTATATACTAAGCTATAACGTTTGTATGGCATTAGGGTAGAACATGCATTGCAAACATTCATGAATTAGTCCTTATCCTCACATGGGCCTCAACTATAATAAAGGAAAGTGCACGTGGCACTCTAAATGCCTGGGTCGATCACCAGCTTTAAGCTTGGATCAATCGCTCACATATAAAAGGAAAGGCCGCGTTATTGATTAGACTGCAAGCAAATACATTTGGCTAAACACATTGACACGTCAGCATGGTAATACAAATATATATGAATGCTAACACTATCCAGATCTGTATATTTGAAGCCTTATATAGTTTGAACAGAAATAATATACATACATCGGTCAATTTTATGCATGCAATGGCATATATATATATATATATATATGTATATATATGTAAATAAGTTGGACCAGCTTCTCTTTTACACTTAGACTAGTTGTTTCATAAACGTACAAAATGTTTGCCTGCATGAATCGAAAGCAAATTGAACGAGGGTTGAACAGTTCCATTTGAGAGCAGTTCGTATGCGTGGAATCCTCAATTTCCATCATGATTTGCATGGAAAAACCATATAGATCAGCTTTGGGAAATATGATTGCTCATGCAAACCAACACGGGGTCGAGCGCCTGGCTTCTCGTTCGTGCAGCACCTGGGTCGAGCGATGTCAGGGTTGAACACCATTAACTAGCTGGTCGAGCACCTCTTGATGCATGGGTCGAGCACGGGAGCTCATTCACTCCATCACACCTGGGTCGGGCAAAACTGTGAAACAAGCCTGGTTGAAAATGGTTCAGAAAAGTATAAAAGAAGCAAATGGCAATTCCGTAATCGTTGAACCCCAATTTGTACAATGCAATAATACGATGGCAAGCTTGTAATTCTGGTTCCCCACTTTTGAATAAAACAAGATGGGAAGAGTGATAAAATAGTGAAACACGCACGTGATTTCAGCTGGGCACGTAGCTGCTTCGAGGATTATATGGACTCACTCGATTATCCATGCAAAGGCACGCTCATTTATTATTGATAGTGGGTCGCTCATTCAGTAACAAAGTGGAACGCTCATTCATATGTTACACTGGGTCGCTCGTGCAAGCTGGCGACAACCTGGCGCCAGCTATAAAGTAGATCTCACTAGCTATCCAGTGGCAGTTTTGTAAATATACCGACGAACGACTCTTACCCTGTTCACCATAATTACAACTTTGCCACCTGGTCCAAACTTCTCCTATAAATACCCACTTTCACAACCATTCGAGGGGACCGATCTAAGCCACCCCGAAGGGATGTCATTTTGGTTTTCCACCATTCCTAGGCTTCTCAAGCTCCATTATGATGTATATAACGGTGTTGTATACACAATTATATGATTTTTTTATGATAACAACCAAATATATATTATTATAAATGTGTTTGTTATTGTATTGTTTCATATATACATCACAGACAGGAATATAATATTCATATTTAAATAGAATACGACTATACGAAAATTCAAATATTCACACAGTATTTTATTTAAATAGAATATTTTATTTCAACTTTTCGAACAGTACAAATTTTATACTCCACTAATTGTACAACTCAGTATTGCAATACATTTCATACTCACAGTCTCTCACTACAACACTCATATACATTTTACACTTAGTTGTACATTTTCATCTATACATACACTGTTACAAACACTCTTTAACTGACACTGTTCTTGTCTTCAGTCTTCTATCTTCACTGCTCACTGTCAGTCCAGTCATCTGCTTAACTGTCATATACAGAAACACACACATAGTATCTGGAACAGAAATAATTTTCTAAATTCTAGCAAACATAATTTTATTTCTATTTTTTTGAAAATTTATTTGCCTCAGAATTTCGGTGTGTTTCTCATCATTTTTCATGACTTGATCTGATATGTATATATTTCTAGTACCCACTGATCAGCCTCAACACATTACACCGGTTTGCTGATTAGAACCAGTTGATTCTGAACAGCCACAAAACAGTGTAGCGGTCTGCTGATATATATTTGAATAGACACATATGTATACACATACGTGTATATATACATATATGTAAACATACGGGTTAACATGGTCAGCATAGCAGTCAAATGGAGAAAATGAATACAAGCAATCCCAAGTGTCGAGCACACGTAAACATGGCATGGTCGAGCCAAAGTCCAGAACAAAGCTAGCTAAATAGTCGAGTCAATATGGACATGGTGTACAAGTATGACAAAACTGGACAGTTAACACAACAAGAACATATGAAGCTCAAACATGATTCATGTCCATACATAGCAAACATGAAGGGTCGAGCACAATAAAAACGGTTCAGCAGTAATCAGTTTCAAGTGCATGTAAATGGCATATGCAACATTATAAGAAAGCATGGTGAAATTGCATGTACACAAGTGTACAACACTTCCAGACTACTCAGAATGGTACAACGTCTATCAAGCATGTCTACAAATGGATGCAAACAATACTGGTGAAATGGGATGGTGATCAAACTACAAGTGTATTCAAGAAAGAATGAAATCATGGCATCATATCATGGATGATAAAGCAGAAAAGCTACAACATATGACAGAGCATAGCAAGAATCAATGCGTAATGTACAAGTATATAGGCTGCAGATTTAAAGTGCTACAGCAATGTCAAAGTGACAAAGTGAATTCATTTACACATGAACAAGTATGATCTGCATTGCCTTTGGTGATGTACACATACGCTTCAGCTTATATGCATCAAATGACGCAACAATACATCAACACAAGGTGGCAACATGGTGTGCACATAATCGATCAAACAAATATAACAACAAAGTGGAATAATAACATGGTAGGGATGCATATATATATATGGCAGGTTAGAATGTATATGGAGCAGATATATATGAATGGTTATATTACTACAAGTGCATGTCAAGTATAACGGATTATTTGCCAAGATTTCTAGAAATACAAGAAACTGCATGGTGAAATAGGTAATATGCACAAATCTGTGTTACGTATGATCACATATATGCATGTAATAAACTATGATTTCGAAATCAAAGTCAGTCCATTCATTTAGAAAAGAAGCAATTAAATTTCCAAAATACATGGTCGAACTTTTGGCAAATTTTATCATGGAAATGTGTAAATCAAGTTTGCAGCAAAAGTTGAATTCACGACTTTCCAAAATTGAAAACCATTTCAAATATTCCCTGTTTTCAAATGCATTCAAATGTAGTAATGATTTCTGAAATTAAATCTAGTATGTAAAAGTCAGTAATTAAGAATGGTCAAATTGTGGCAAGCAACAGGAACTTAAATACGAAAATATCATGTGCTACAAATCAGCCAACACTTCATTCTAGAAATGATTAAAGTGTTAGAAGATTTCCAGAAATTAAAACATGAGTCATTTAGTGCATGAACAATTTTTGGCAAGTTATATATGTTTCCAGTTTTTATAAATCAATGCATTGAGAAATTATACGATTATTTGTGGTATGAAATCAAGCATGGCAAGAAAGTTTTAACCAGTGCTCATAAAATATATGGAGCAGAAAATTGTTCCCAGTTATGAACAAGGTTCAGAAATCAGAATGGTTATTTTATGGTAACATCTATGGAATATGTAGCAAGGAGTAATGCACTAATGTCCAGAATTTATCAATTCATCAAAGCAAAGTTGAATCAAGCAAAGCAAAAGAGGAAACCGCAAATCATACAAGCCATACGTTGAAATCAAAGATAATTATAGGATTTATATATCCTATATATGAACACCATTTCATCATTGACAAAGGGGCAAAAAACCAAGAACACAAATTCAAAGAGAAAATCGACTAATAAAATCAATTTACTCACGTTTTTCAATCAACTCCAAATAGACAAGAGCAATTCCAAATCGGAGCATCAAGCTACAAAGACTCGAGCATCAGAAAATCGGATTTCATCAATCTAGCAATTGTGTTTCGATTTGGAGTAAAATCAGAAAACCTATAACGATCGGGAATTCCGCTCGATCCGAATCGATCGCTAAATCAACCAAGACCGTTCGAAACCCCTGATTGTTTTGAGAACATGACTAACCAGAACGCAAACAGAAGAACATTTCATTGCTTATTACTACAATTCCATCAGAATACAAGAATATACAGAGTATGAATGTATATTATACATCACAAAATATCAGAGATTACAATACACTACATAGCAGCGGAAAAATAATACAATACACAACTGAAAGAGATATACGGATACAGAGCTTTACGGATATCATTCCAGCTGTAAACCAGGATCCTGTGAATATAAATCTGCAAAACCAAAACTACTAGCTGCCCGTGCGAAAAATAGGGGCACCCAGAGTTTAGGTTAAAACAATAAACTCCAGGTCAGTCATGTGACTGGTGTGAGAACTGAAACAGTTATTAATCTTTATTTTAAAGTTAGGTAAATCAAGGGACCACGCCGTATAACACAGAACGGGTTTCCTACCAAGAATACCAGTGCATAAAACAACAGCGCAATGCTAAATAAAGAATAATGAAGCTATTATAAAACCCAGGTCCCATCACACAATGCAACACAAGCCGGAGGATAGGGTTTTTACCTTATAATAGCCAAGAATGCTTGATACGCTAAATTTCATCTTTTATTATTACTATAAGTGTATAGTGTCAAAATAATTTCAATCATAAGTATCAATCATAAACGACATAAGTGCCCCATCCTACTATATCGCCATACTAGGCTCTACAATCAAAACCACAAAGTCACGTATTGGAAGTTGGATTTCCATCTGCGAACCAAGGAAAGGGATCGTCCTTACCGAATTCGAGACGCTCTATCCTGTGTCTCAGGCAAGTACTCAATCAAGCCTTTGGATCGTCAGGGCTGGTCTACCGATGTGGATTAAAATGCCTGAACACTGCGTTTCCCCACCCTATGGGGTGTCAATGAGTCCAATGACTCCATCGTCTCCGCACAGTCACCGATATATCCGAGGCACCTCGCAACAGCAACAACCATATAGGTCAAACTCGTCAGGGCGTGTAAAACCACTGATGCCACTTCTAGCTAGAAGTAAAAGCATGCCCTCCCTGAAGTCCTCTCCCGTTTCTGGTTCACAACCGGGGTGTGAGGCTTGCGAACCAACGCCACACAAAGCTGTGCCACACAGGCTGTGCCTTGATCATCAACCACAAGACTCTGCTTTTCAATAGAAGCCTTGATCATATTGCCACTTAGGCATGCCACACAGGCTATTTACTCCATGCGTTTGATATCCATCAATATATAACCTTTGAGCTCGTACGTCTCAGAGAAGGGCGTTAAGCAAGAGAATAAATTCTCCACCGCCAAACAGATATATATTTAATAGAAATCAATCACACAGAATAAAATCCAATGTCAGACACACAGTCCATTTACAAGTTCGTTCTGGTTCTGAACGGAACCGGAGGCACCTTGTACCTCGCATATCCATCGATCTCTAAGTACGTCTGGACGATCACCAACTGATTCCCTTCTCTTGGGTGTACAGCCCAATCAAGATCATCAGTAATCACCCAAACGATGTGAAGACCTCCGGTCTTCGACCACCGTCTTCATCCTTGACACCACGACGAATCAGTTATTCAGAATGGGATAACCCGGTCTTTCTGAATAACTCGCGTATATAATAAACAAGTGTTACACAAACACAACATACGCCTCATTCCAATTCAGAATATTCTTTTATTCAAATATTCTTATACTTTGGGAAAGGTTCCCATTAATTTTATCAAAGATAAATTCTTTAAATTTATTCTTTAATCTTCTTTGAATATCAATTCAAACTAGTCGGAATTAGCGAACCACACCGAAGTAATCATTTATTTTATTTCCCCAATCCCAACCTATTCATCCCATGAAGTAAAACTGGGCATACTTCATATCTAACACCACGGTGTTATCGGTAAATTCAATTACCATTTCACGTTCAAATCTAATTAAAGATTTAACTATCGCCTGGAGCAAAACTGGTAATATCCCATTCTCGATCACTTCAATCTAATTAAAGATTCATTAAAACTCCGCTTAGTTTTAATCTTCCCAAAAACCAATATCCTGTCTTTAACTGGGTTAAAGAACCAATGTCATTTAAAACATGGGTCACTATAAACCCAAAATCACATTCCATTAATTATCGGGTTAAAGAACAAGTGTTATTTAAAGCACCATTCACGATAAAACCAAAAATCAATTCAAATTCAATTCCAATTAAATACCATTTAATTGGTATACTTCATTAAATCTAAATAAAAAGATTTAATCTTTTTCTCAACTAGGCTTAAGAACAGTGTTAATGAAGACACCATTCACGACAAACCCATATCCCGTTTGATATTAAATACAAGGCTCTGAATAGAAAATATATTGGCTTATATTCAATATCAAACTGTACGACCCACAAATATCGTATTGGAAATAACGATATCAATATATCTTTCAAATTTCCATAACAATATCTGTATAACCACGAAATCCAACATCGAAATATCCCAAAGACAGTTTCGATTCAAATTCATTCCAATTCAATTATTGGAAATTCTGGTTATTTTCAAACCATTTCAAATCCACTTTATTTATTGTAAAAATAAAAGGGATTATAATTCTAGTTCAAAGCTAGTTCATTTCGGTAAAAATATATTTTTATCCTTTCAAATGTGGAATTTTTCATCCCAGTTCTTTCCAATTCATATATTATGATTTTACACAAATTATTAATATTTTTAATAATTTTATCAAGGCCCGTACAGTCGGTTTTCAATAACGGCCACCGAACTGCACTTACAACGACCTTTTCTAAATTTGATTTGGACATAATTCCAAATCCAATCGTTAGATTTCAAATTTCTAATATTCATTGGAAATCTCTTTTCGATACGAACCTAACGGTTCTGGTTTCAGGAGAATCTGTCGATCGGAACTCCCGCAACGTCAATTCGAAGTCAATGGTCGAAATTCACGAACTGCCACAGCGCGGCGCGTTCTGTTCAGGCCATTATATATAATATATATATATTATATATTTCGTCGATTTCCTTTTAAAACGTATTTTATAAATCATTTTAAATTCGTTTTCGAAACGATTTCAACTTCATATTCTATTTCGAATCAAAATTGAATATTCCACATCATCAATATACAAATGATAATATTTTCAAAACGTTATATTTTGAAATCACTTCCTTTTCTATAATCATTATAAAAACGAATATAATCGATATAAATATCGTTCGCGTCAAAATGGCGCATATCTAATCAACACGGCTTTATATATTATACTATTCAACAAATGAATATTTATTTTATTCAACACATGAATCTATATTTCTTTCAACACATGAATATCCTCAACACTTGAGTATCGTCAACACATGACTATTTTTGTTATTTAATATATTTTATAAAATTTTGATTAGGATGTAAATTTTATTGTTTAAAATATTTTACTCAACACATGAATATTTTCAACACATGAATATATATTTTATTCAACACATGAATATTCTTTATTCTATTCAACACATGAATATATATTTTATAATATTCTTTATTCTATTCAACACATGAAAATATATTTTATTCAACACATGAATATATATATATTATAATATTCTTTATTCTATTCAACACATGAATATACATTTTATAATATTCTTTATTTTCCCAATTGGAATGAGGCCCAATCAATTACCATATAATGTTAATTATATGGATTCCATACAACACCTATATATAATAGCAACGATAAATAATAAACCATCATTCAAAGTGCACCACACAACTGCATAAGCATTAAATACAACTAATTAACGCTCATACAGTCTGTCAATCAAACGATCGACATACCACTAAACAATTGGGAATAGTGTACGTCAAATATCATCCCAATACCCGTGTGGGGTTTCAATCCACAAACACTGAATATTATTTGTGCAGTTGGGCGACGTGTAAAATTTATCGTCCAAATCAATATCCTTCAAATGGGTGTATATAAACAAACCATCCGGTTTGTAAATGAATATTTATTTATTCACATTCAAGTTAAACATTATATTTTTAACGATAATTAATTTATTTCAACACATGAATGTTTTATTATCCATTTCACATCAACATCACAAACAAACTTCACAACACATCAAACAAGCAAACAAGTCGTCCATGGTTTGTGGACGACGGGTGTCGGGTGCTGCTAAGCACCGTCTGCATCCTATTATATATTTTTAACTAGAAAACAAGATTTAAAGTGAGAAGTTCTCACCGACTAGCTAAACCAATTCACCACGACTCTTCATATGTAGGAAATCTCCACCGTGCTTCTAACGAGATCTATTTCACGTGGTTTGTTAAAAATTATATTTTTAACAATGCTACTTCCCATACAAAGAATATATTTTTGCCTTGCTATCACATAAATAAAAATCGAATTTTTATTCTGCTACTACATATATAAAAATCGAATTTTTATATAATTAAAATCATATCTTTCTTATGTTAAGATTATATTTTTATAACAGTTCTTCATACCTAAAAATCACATTTTTATATTTACAAAAGAAATCACATTTTTATTCAACTAAAAATTGCATCTTTATACTTCTAAAAATCAAAACTTTATATAAATAAACCTCCTAACCTTATATAAATTAAAATCCTACCTTATATAAGTGAAACATCAGAAATTTATATAAACAAAATTGAAATAAATATAAAATATTATTTAAAATGCTCACCGGGTTCATCAGTTTTTGATTTCAGAAAAGGGGTGGCTGTCAGTGCTCGCGGGAGGTGGCTGGGGGTACGCAGGGGGTCGGGAGCGTCAGATGTGTTGACGGGCGGCCAGAGGCGGTGCCCCATTGGCCGGCGGAGGCTAGGTTTCTTGGATTGGGGGGTTTTAGGGTTTGGGCTTGGAGGGTCTTCGTCTTCGGGTGTCGCGCCTTGTGGAGGGAAGAGGCTAGAGGGAAGGTGGTGGTCGGCGGTGGGGGCGCGCTCGTCCGGGGCTCGGTGGCGCCACTCATCGGAGGAGCGACGGGCACCTCCTTTTTTTTTCTAATCGTGATTTCCACGATGAAAGGGGGGATAGACTTCGGGTATGAGAAGATAGGGAGGTCTTTGAATTTATATAATAATTGTAACACCCCGTATGTTGAATAACTTGTTATAATATAAATCAGGGCAGAATTAAATTTTAATATCTGAATCAGGGGAAATGGGCTATGCCATTGCGTTCGTCTCGGAAAAATACGCGAAATAGAGTCCGAGTTTTCGAAAATCGGAGTCCGTATGACCAAGTTAAGGCCCGAAGAAGTTTTCAGAAAATTCAAATTTCGAAAAAACAGATTTCAAATGCAGAAGGGGGGCTAGGCGGGAAAATTCCCGCCAGCACCAGGTCGACCCCCGTGTCGACTGGGGAGTCGACACACAGGGGGGTGTGTCGACAGTAGTGTCGACACACCTGTCGACACAGGGTGCTCGGCCAGTTTGGCCTGGGTGCAGCCTGAAGGAGTTTGGGCTGTGTTTGTGGGCTTGTGACGAGATCTGACGGCTCTAACCTAATCTAGGGTTAATCTAAGGGCCTAAACTACATCCTAAATCTATAAATACACCCTAAGACTACCCTAATCCATACTAAAAATAGATACAACGTCGTCATGCCGTCAAAATGCAAGTAGAAGGAGCCTCCATCAAATTTTAGAAGAAGATAGCTTGTCAAATCAACTTCTAATTAATCAACTCTAGCAACTTAACCTTCTTCATAGGAGTGCTAATCAACAAGTTGTGAGTTTCTATGCCTTTAGCAAGCAATTGCTAAACTAAATATGATAGGATATAATGAGGTTATGGTTATGTATGAGGATCAATGCAAGTTATGTTATCATATGATATGTGTTCATGATGTTAGTTATGCAAGTTTTATGCTATATGTTCATGATGTTAGTTATGCAAGTTTTATGCTATATGTTCATGATGCAAGTTATGCAAGTTTGATGCTATGTGCTCATGAAGCTAGTTATGCAAGTTGGGTGTAATCTTTGCTATGTGTTCATGATGCTAGTTATGCAAATCACTATGATAAACATTGATCCATTATGACACCATGTTATGCAAGTTTGGTTTTTGATTTTATGCAAGTTCATATGTGACATGTTATGCAAGTTTGGTGTTTGATTTTATGCAAGTTCATATGTGACATGTTATGCAAGTTTGGTGTTTGATTATATGCAAGTTCATATATGACATGTTATGCAAGTTTGGTGTTTGATTATATGCAAGTAACATGTGCAAGGTTACACCTTTGTATGACATGCATACATATGCAAGTTAACCCCTTTGTATGTCATACATACATATGCAAGTTTACGCCTTTGTATGACATAAGTAACTTATGCAAGTAACCCTCTTTATGACATATGTGATTCATGCAAGTTTGGGCTGATTATTTATGCTAGTTGGGTTTGATGCTATGGTCATATATGCAAGTTGACACCTTTAAAACCCATGTTGATGCTAATGTTATGCTAAGTTGAACCCATTGTATTTGTGATGAATCTTCCCTTTTAAGTATGTCATGTTAGCGTATTACGTGGGGAACGATGGGGTTAATATTCATGTTAACAAAATTGGGGTGAAATTGGTATGATGTTGCATACCATAAGTGGATGGACATAATTGAGTCAATTATGTACATCATTAAATTGGAATTAATTAGGGAAAATTAATTCAAAATATGGGGGGTGATTAATTAGGTGTAATTAATCGACTAAGACACGAGGTTGGACCCTTTTGTAGCATAAGACTGCCCGGACCCGACCGGCAAATCCAGCGGCTACAAATGATTGGCCCAATGTGAGAGGTCTTAGGCATAAACTAAATACGTGACAAGTGTAAAGACACGAGGTTAGACTATGTTATGGCGTAAGGCTGCCCGGACCCGACCGACAAATCCAGCTGCCATAAAAGATAGTCTAATGTGAGAGGTCTTTACAACGGTTACGTTCTTAATCAATTAAGAAACACTTAACCAGATAAGCATGTAGTGGGGCATGAGGGGTTAAGTGGGTGCCTTGGGTGGCATGTGGAAATCAAGTAAGTGCCTTGGGTGGCATGTGGAAATCTAGTGGGTTGCCTTGGGTGGCAATAGAAAATACGATTAGAATACTTAACCAAGTGGAAACATGTAATTAAACATGATTAAAGGGTTAAGTGGGATGCACTAGAAAGGGACAAGCTTAGGTGGGTAGCTTGTGGGGGCCCATTTCAACCAGTAACCCAAAACGTATCTTTGTGGGCTCGACCCATGTCGAGGACGGGACACGCGTACTGGGCTTGACTATAAGAGGCCAAAACGGGTTAGCGGTGGCAACACAAGTCCAACGGGTTTCATATGCATGTGTGGACCCGGGCTGGTAGGTAAGACGTTGTTGCATCGTGTAGGTATAAGTCGTGCACCGTTGGTTGTATCGGGTTGCCACTTTGGGGAGTAATACACCCCACTGTGGGGCCAGCACGGGTATCTACGTTAGGGAGCCGATCGTTTGGGGAGTAGTGGGTACACCTAGTGGAGATAGGGGCAGACGACACCTATGTGGTCAGCTAGGGGTACACGAAACTACTAGTTATATTTTCTAAGTCCATGGGTGGGATCAACCTTTAAGTAGGAATGACTGGTGTGGTGCAGTGTAGTAATTACCCTTGGGTGGGTAGATGCGTCTTTACCGATATCTTAGTTCATCCTATGTCTAGTTGGCTGCTTAGTGTAGTCATTTATCCCCAGTCATTACCGTACCAAGTTTATATCATACCCTAATTACTTTAATGATTGTATTGTTAAAGTTATAGGACTCGCTCAGACTTATGTCTGACCCCGTTGTTTTTATCTTTTTCCCCTCAGGTCCTCAGGTTGGGCCTAGCACTAGTGGGCTTTGATCAGATTTCTTTATCTATCTTTTGGAGCTTGGACCGTTGATGTAAAGCCCAGCTTATCTTTTCTATTATGGCTATTAGTTATGTAGTGGGATTATGTACTTATGTTTTTATCATGATGGATATTTAGTACTTGACTCTTGTTTTATGGTTTTGTAACCAAACATGTTTACCTTCTGCTGCAATGAAATGATGTTTTAGTTAACAAGTATTATTTATATCTATCTTGTTGTAATTTTTCTATTCTATATTCACTTAAAATACTCCACCGAAGTTAAGGCATTCCCATAGTGAGTGACCTTAGTTGGTGTGGGGTGTTACACGTGGTATCAGAGCTGAAGGTTACCAGAACAGATAATTTTTTTAGAAAAAACTATTTTTCTAAAAACATTTTTTGAAGAAGTATTTTCAAAAACATGTCTTTTAAGAGAAATTTTTTTGAAAGAAAAGCATAATTCCCAATAGCCATATCTTTATCTTTCGAATTCTCCGTTTTCAATCTTTCCTTTTTCGTTTCAGCATGGCTGAAGATCTTAACTTTCCGGAGGGTGTAGCGATACCAGTATGGTATAGGAGATTGATGGAGGCTAGGGCCGCCGCTGCGGGTCCAGCAGATGTTCCTCCACCACCAGTTGCACCCGATCTTCCTCCCCTTCCTCCGCCTCGAGCGGATACTTTTGCTAAGACTTGCAAGGAATTTAAGGCTATGGGAGGGAAACCTTTTCAAGGATCAGAAACTTTTGTGGAAGCTAGGGATTGGCTTAAGGAAACGGAAGAGTTGATAGACATCTTTGAGATGGAAGAAGGAAAGAAAGTCAAGTTAGCTGCTTGGTTAATGAAGGGAGAGGCTTCGTTCTGGTGGGAGGTCACTAATGGAGAGCGCCCTGTTGACTCTTGGGCGGATTTCAGGCAAAGGTTTGTGGCAAAATTTCTCTCAAGGGCGGAAGAAAACCTGTATATGGAAAGGTTCTTGACTCTAAAGCAAGGAAACCTATCAGTGAAGGAATATGTCAACAAGTTTAATCAATTGGCAAGGTTTGGCATAGACATGGTGAATACACCGGAGAAGAAGGCTTTGAGGTTCATTAAAGGCTTGAATGAACCAATGCATGGATTGGCTATGACTCACATCCCTATGGGGACCACCTTTGAGAAGCTAGTAGACATGGCACTCATGCATGAGGAAGAGAAGGGTCCCAATGTTAATAAGGCACCCGAAAAGAAAGGAGATCAGAAGAGACCTCAACAGCAACAGCAAAACAAGGGTGGGAAAGGCAACGGTGGAAAGGGAAAGAAGAAGTGCTTCAATTGTGGGACACCAGGCCACCTAAGCAAAGATTGTCGGAAGAAGAAGAAGACTGGCTGCTTCCACTGTGGCGAAGCAGGGCATCTAGTGAAGGACTGCCCTAAGAAGGGGCAGAGGACGGGATCTACCTCAGGAGGACAGGTGCAAGCTCTTATGGCACCAGGTCAGGCAAGGGGGCAAGTTCAGGCTCTTGCGGTTCCACCGATTCAGGAAAGAGGTAGAACTATTTCCGTTGAAAGTCTGGTTTTTCTGTTTGATCATCCTGTCCGTACTTTATTTGACTCTGGCGCATCGCATTCGTTTATCTCATCATCATTAGTTGAGTCACTGCACTTAGACACCAGTCTAGTAGATGATCCCTTGGTTGTTTCAAACCCAATAGAGGGCTCCACTTATTTGTCCATGATATGTTTGGGTTTGAATATTTCCATACTTAGCGTTGAGTTTAGATGTGATGCTTTTGTTTTGGGCTTCACGGGCTATGGGTTGATTTTGGGCATGGACTGGTTATCCAGTAATGGTGCCGTTCTTGATTGCGAAAGGAGAGTTGTTAGGCTCATGACCCGCTTGGGGAACACACTCGAGATCTCTTGTAATCCCCTGAATTCTATTATGCTAAGTTATCTTGAATCGCTTGATGCTTCGGTCGAGAGTTTGCGATCTGTTAGAGTGGTCCGGGAATACTCGGATGTGTTCGAGGAGGTGAAGGGCTTACCTCCGAAGCGGGAGATAGACTTCCGAATATATCTGGTGGACAATGCTAAGCCAGTATCTTTGCCAGTGCGCCACATGGCTCCTCGTGAGAGGAGGGAACTCCATAAGCAAGTAGGGGAGTTGCTTGAGAAGGGGTTCATAAGACGAAGTATATCGGAGTGGGGTGCTCTGGTAGTTTTTGCCACGAAGGCGGATGGGTCCCTCAGACTTTGTGTAGACTATAGAGAACTCAACAAGCTCACAAAGAAGAATAGACACCCATTGCCAAGGATTGATGATCTCTTTGATCAGTTGGTTGGCGCCTCAGTGTTTTCGCAGTTGGACTTAGCCACGGGGTTTCATCAGTTGAGAGTGGCTGAGGATAGTATAGAGAAGACTGCCTTTAGGACTCCGGATGGTTTCTATGAGTGGCTGGTGATGCCCTTTGGTTTGACAAACGCCCCTGCATACTTTGTTGATTTGATGAGTAGGGTGTTCAGGGAGTACCTTAATAAGTTCGTGGTGGTCTTTGTGGATGACATCTTAGTCTTTTCTAAGAGTGAAGAAGAGCATGCCCTACATCTTAGGGAAGTGTTGGAGACTCTTCGAGCGCATAGCCTTAAGGCTAAATTCTCTAAATGTCACTTTTGGAGGAAGGAAGTGCAGTTTTTGGGGGCACGTGGTCTCCAAAGAAGGGATAGCTGTGGATCCCGCTAAGGTAGTATCCATCCAAGATTGGAAGGTTCCGAAGAATGCTACCGAGTTGAGGAGTTTCTTGGGGTTGGCTGGCTACTATAGGAAGTTTATCAAGGACTTCGCGAAGATATCAGCCCCATTAACTCGCTTGACGAAGAAGAATCTAGTTTTCACATGGGACGTAGATTGTGATGATGCGTTTCAACGGTTAAAGAGAGCTTTAACCACAGCTCCAGTCTTCGTGTTGCCAGATGGGAGTAAGCCATTTGTTGTTTACACCGATGCTTGTGGGACAGGACTGGACGCAGTCTTAATGCAAGAAGGAAGGGTAATAGCCTATGGTGGAAGGCAGTTGAGAGCGCATGAGAAAAATTACCCTACACATGACCTAGAGTTGGCCGCTATTGTTTTTGCGCTTAAGTCTTGGCGCCATTATCTTCTTGGCGAGAGGTTCGAATTGTTCACTGACCACAAATCATTGAAGTACTTGTTTTCTCAGAAGGATTTGAACTTAAGGCAACAAAGGTGGATGGAGTTCTTAGCATCCTATGATTTCGAGATAGCGTATACCCCTGGCAAGGGTAACGTGGTGGCGGACGCCTTAAGCAGAAAAAGGTTGTCTTTGAGTCCATTGTTCGTTGAATGACGAAGCTTGGAATTTATCTCGATGTTTGATTTCAGACCTTCCGTTGACTTTATACCCGGTTTGCTATCATCCTTAGAGGTCAGACCTACTCTTTTGGGACGGGTTGGCGAGGCATAGCGGGACGACCCACAGTTGGTTGAGTTGGTAGAGAGGCTCATAAGGGGGAGTCGTCCAGCCATTTGAGTAGGTACACCCTAGATGATAAGGGGTGGTTGCGTAGAGACGGTAGACTTTGTGTACCGCAAGATGGGGGTTTGAGGAAGGCTATACTTGATGATGCACATCATTCGAAAATGACCATTCATCCCGTTGGGGACAAGATGTACCAAGACATGAAGCGAGTTTTCTTTTGGGTCGGTATGAAGAAAGATGTGGCCGAGTATGTCACTAGATGCTTGGTGTGCCAACAAGTGAAAGCGGAGCAAAAGAAACCCGGTGGGTTGCTTCACCCATTGGAAGTTCCGCAATGGAAGTGGGATAGCGTCTCGATGGATTTTATCGATGGGTTATCGAGATCGAGGAAGGGTAATACGGGAATTTGGGTTGTGGTAGACAGACTTACTAAGAGCGCCCATTTTATACCCGTGAAGAGTAAGAGGACTGCTCCATGGCTAGCTTCAGTTTACCTTCGAGAGACAGTTCGGTTGCATGGTGTACCTTCTAGCATAGTGAGCGATCGAGATCCTATCTTCACTAGCGAGTTTTGGAAGAGTTTGCAAGAGGCGGTAGGGACTCAGTTGTGTTTAAGCACCGCATATCATCCTCATACGGACGGCCAGACCGAGAGGGTGAACCGTGTTCTAGAAGACCTTTTGAGGCTATGTATCTTAGATTTTGGAGGTACATGGGAAGAGCATCTTCCATTGGTGGAGTTCGCGTATAATAACAGCTTTCAGTCTAGTATTGGTATGGCTCCTTTTGAACCTCTTTATGGAAGCCCTTGTCGATCACCTACATGTTGGTGGGAATCTACGGATAAGATCTTGCTTGGGCCCGATATGGTTAGAGAGACTTCGGAAAAGATTGATTTGATTCGAAGAAGGATGAAAGCAGCGCAAGATAGGCAGAAATCTTACGCGGATAAGAGGAGGACGGATCTTGAGTTTAATGTTGGGGACATGGTCTTTGTCAAAGTATCTCCATTACGGAATGTTGTTCGCTTTGGGTCCATTGGGAAGTTAGCACCAAGGTTTGTGGGGCCGTTTCCTATTAAGGAAAGGATTGGACAGATGACATATAGAGTGGATTTGCCTGAGAGACTTAGTGGTGTACATGACGTATTCCATGTGTCACATTTGAGGAAGTGCCTACATGAGACCACAGAGGTGGTAGAGCCAAGCTTGCTTAGAGAAGTGGAGGTAGAGCGTGATGCGACGATTCGACGAGCTCCTACTCGCATCCTTGGGTCAGAGATTAGGAAGTTGAGAAACAGAGAGGTTCAACTAGTCAAAGTGCAATGGGGAGATGATGAGAGCAACGCTACTTGGGAGACAGAAGCGAAGATGCGTTCACTGTACCCATTTCTTTTTGAGGGTGTGTCTTTTAACTTCTCCTTTATCGTTTGTCTAATACTTATCTTATCTTTAGTATGTCCTCTCGTTAGTACTTTTGACCTTAGGTAGGGTAAACCTATGGTTGAAACATGTGTTTGAAACATGTTATGATTGATGGATGCGTGTGGATTCAAGTGTTTGCTAGTGGTTGCTCGTGGATGCATATACACACACTTTAGACACTAGATCGGCTCAGTCACTTCATATTGCATATTGCATATAATTGTGTGTAGGTAGCTATATTAATGGATGTATAATGTTTGTGTTATCATATGGATGATGCATTTTGATGTATGGTTGTGCACACATGTAGAGATAGTATGTGTCGATAGGGTTCTTTCGCATACATATTGGATGCATGGCACTATCATGGTTTGCATTAAGGAGGTCAACTGAATCAGTAGACCGCCTGATTTTGCATTAGACAGGGAACATATACACACACTCTTTGCATATGTTCATACAACATTAGAAACTTTAAGGACAATGGATGCCAGTGTTTGATGGTTTAGTAGATGGTTGTTTGATTGGTAAGATACGTTCTTCTTGACTTAGAGATTTCGGGGACGAAATCCTTTAAGTAGGGGAGAATGTAACACCCCGTATGTTGAATAACTTGTTATAATATAAATCAGGGCAGAATTAAATTTTAAGATCTGAATCAGGGGAAATGGGTTATTCCATTGCGTTCGTCTCGGAAAAATACGCGAAATAGAGTCCGAGTTTTCGAAAATCGGAGTCCGTATGACCCAATTAAGGCCCGAAGAAGTTTTCAGAAAATTCAAATTTCGAAAAAACAGATTTCAAATGCAGAAGGGGGGCTAGGCGGGAAAATTCCCGCCAGCACCAGGTCGACCCCCGTGTCGACTGGGGAGTCGACACACAAGGGGGTGTGTCGACAGTAGTGTCGACACCCCTGTCGACACAGGGTGCTCGGCCAGTTTGGCCTGGGTGCAGCCTGAAGGAGTTTGGGCTGTGTTTGGGGGCTTGTGACGAGATCTGACGGCTCTAACCTAATCTAGGGTTAATCTAAGGGCCTAAACTACATCCAAAATCTATAAATACACCCTAAGACTACCCTAATCCATACTAAAAATAGATACAACGTCGTCATGCCGTCAAAATGCAAGTAGAAGGAGCCTCCATCAAAATTTAGAAGAAGATAGCTTCTCAAATCAACTTCTAATCAACTCTAGCAACTTAATCTTCTTCATAGGAGTGCTAATCAACAAGTTGTGAGTTTCTATGCCTTTAGCAAGCAATTGCTAAACTAATTATGATAGGATATAATGAGGTTATGGTTATGTATGAGGATCAATGCAAGTTATGTTATCATATGCTATGTGTTCATGATGTTAGTTATGCAAGTTTTATGCTATATGTTCATGATGTTAGTTATGCAAGTTTTATGCTATATGTTCATGATGCAAGTTATGCAAGTTTGATGCTATGTGCTCATGAAGCTAGTTATGCAAGTTGGGTGTAATCTTTGCTATGTGTTCATGATGCTAGTTATGCAAATCACTATGATAAACATTGATCCATTATGACACCATGTTATGCAAGTTTGGTGTTTGATTTTATGCAAGTTCATATGTGACATGTTATGCAAGTTTGGTGTTTGATTTTATGCAAGTTCATATGTGACATGTTATGCAAGTTTGGTGTTTGATTATATGCAAGTTCATATATGACATGTTATGCAAGTTTGGTGTTTGATTATATGCAAGTAACATGTGCAAGGTTACACCTTTGTATGACATGCATACATATGCAAGTTAACCCCTTTGTATGTCATACATACATATGCAAGTTTACCCCTTTGTATGACATAAGTAACTTATGCAAGTAACCCTCTTTATGACATATGTGATTCATGCAAGTTTGGGCTGATTATTTATGCTAGTTGGGTTTGATGCTATGGTCATATATGCAAGTTGACACCTTTAAAACCCATGTTGATGCTAATGTTATGCTAAGTTGAACCCATTGTATTTGTGACGAATCTTCCCTTTTAAGTATGTCATGTTAACGTATTACGTGGCGAACGATGGGGTTAATATTCATGTTAACAAAATTGGGGTGAAATTGGTATGATGCATACCATAAGTGGATGGACATAATTGAGTCAATTATGTACATTATTAAATTGGAATTAATTAGGGAAAATTAATTCAAAATATGGGGGGTGATTAATTAGGTGTAATTAATCGACTAAGACACGAGGTTGGACCCTTTTGTGGCATAAGACTGCCTGGACCCGACCGGCAAATCCAGCGGCTACAAATGATTGGCCCAATGTGAGAGGTCTTAGGCATAAACTAAATACGTGACAAGTGTAAAGACACGAGGTTAGACTCTGTTATGGCGTAAGGCTTCCCGGACCCGATCGGCAAATCCAGCTGCCATAAAAGATAGTCTAATGTGAGAGGTCTTTACAACGGTTACGCTCTTAATCAATTAAGAAACACTTAACCAGATAAGCCTGTAGTGGGGTATGAGGGGTTAAGTGGGTGCCTTGGGTGGCATGTGGAAATCAAGTAAGTGCCTTGGGTGGCATGTGGAAATCTAGTGGGTTGCCTTGGGTGGCAATAGAAAATACGATTAGAATACTTAACCAAGTGGAAACATGTAATTAAACATGATTAAAGGGTTAAGTGGGATGCACTAGAAAGGGACAAGCTTAGGTGGGTAGCTTGTGGGGGCCCATTTCAACCAGTAACCCAAAACGTATCTTTGTGGGCTCGACCCATGTCGAGGACGGGGCACGCGTACTGGGCTTGACTATAAGAGGCCAAAACGGGTTAGCGGTGGCAACGCAAGTCCAACGGGTTTCATATGCGTGTGTGGACCCGGGCTGGTAGGTAAGACGTTGTTGCATCGTGTAGGTATAAGCCGTGCACCGTTGGTTGTATCGGGTTGCCACTTTGGGGAGTGATACACCCCACTGTGGGGCCAGCACGGGTATCTACGTTAGGGAGTCGATCGCTTGGGGAGTAGTGGGTACACCTAGTGGAGATAGGGGCAGACGGCACCAATGTGGTCAGCTAGGGGTACACGAAACTACTAGTTATATTTTCTAAGTCCATGGGTGGGATCAACCTTTAAGTAGGAATGACTGGTGTGGTGCAGTGTAGTAATTACCCTTGGGTGGGTAGATGCGTCTTTACCGATATCTTAGTTCATCCTATGTCTAGTTGGCTGCTTAGTGTAGTCATTTAGCCCCAGTCATTACCGTACCAAGTTTATATCATACCCTAATTACTTTAATGATTGTATTGTTAAAGTTATAGGACTCGCTCAGACTTATGTCTGACCCCGTTGTTTTTATCTTTTTCCCCTCAGGTCCTCAGGTTGGGCCTAGCACTAGTGGGCTTTGATCAGATTTCTTTATCTATCTTTTGGAGCTTGGACCGTTGATGTAAAGCCCAACTTATCTTTTCTATTATGGCTATTAGTTATGTAGTGGGATTATGTACTTATGTTTTTATCAGGATGGATATTTAGTACTTGACTCTTGTTTTATGGTTTTGTAACCAAACATGTTTACCTTCTGCTGCAATGAATGATGTTTTAGTTAACAAGTATTATTTATATCTGTCTTGTTGTAATTTTTCTGTTCTATATTCACTTAAAATACTCCACCGAAGTTAAGGCATTCCCATAGTGAGTGACCTTAGTTGGTGTGGGGTGTTACAATAATTTAATTGTATTTCCTCACATAAACTTGACTTTTCACCCAGACTCGAAATGAGACCCAACTACTATCGTCTCTAGCTAATTACCCCCATTCCGAACACACTGGGATATGTATCGTAGGCTAACTCGACTCTTTCGACCAGCTTTCGTCAAAATCAAAATATAACTCTATATACTGAATTTGAACGCGTATTTCATTTTACCGGGGCCATGTATGGACTCTAAAAATTCCCGAAAAACATTTTTTAGCTTCGTATTGACGATACGGTCCTAACAAAACTAATTTCATCGAATTTGAAAGCCGTTTGAAAAATGGTCATTTTCCAGTCGATTAAAATCAACTAAAACTGCTGAAACACGTTTTACTTCGCCACTCTCACATATTGATTCAGACAATTATGAATTTTGAAACCTAGCAATAACTTGACATCATGGATCCAACAAAAGTGGTTTTATCGAAAACCGAGGTCGTTTGCAAAATTTCCATTTTTAAGGGCCAGAATTCCGTAGCGACTATTATGATTTTTCAACTGGGCATAACTTTTTATCCCTGCTACGAAATTTCAATTTTTCGGATTCCTTGGAAAGATATTCTCAGATAGATTCTAATATTTTTGGTTTCACTAAAATCCGGTTTATTTTGCACTCGGTACATTCATTTAAACTTTGAAATTGAATTTTCAAACTACCGCGCCATTTTCAATTCCTTTTATAATTTAAAATAAATATTTATATTTTAACGATGATTCAAATAAATATATACGTTCAAATTCTATTCAAAATAAATTTCTCGTCGTTATTATTTAAAATAATTCATTTTAAATATTCAAAATTCATAAAAATTACCAAAATAATTTTTTTTAAATTGGCTCATATTTCCGAGTTATTACAAAACTCTAGCATTTTCTTGTCGCCGCCACCACGTTTATTTCCAAAACGGAAAGTGAACGCAAAAGGAAATAAGGGATGCACTGATTCACAAAGTGGCTGGTCTAAAGTTTTCAAAGGGGAGATTTATTTTTTAAAGTCTAGGGTTTATTTTTTCGTAAATTTCTTTTTGTTTTTTTATTTGTAAAACGATTCAAACAGTTTTCTAGAGTCTGTAAAATTCTAGGGGTTTCAGTTTGGGATTAACTGACAGTTTACTAGTGTCTGTAAAACTAGGGGTAAATCTGGTCTAGTGGATATAGACCAGTCTAGGGTTTTGAGCGTAGGATCAGAATAGGAGCGAGGGGTTCGCGAGTGCACATGGTCTTGTATGCGGGATCTGTTCTTTTACCTAGTAGAAACCTTAGGAATGCAGCAGTTGGCAGGGTTTTGTCGAAGCTGGGTATATCTGTGTGTGATTTAATTTCTACACTTTTGTTTCTGCTGCATTCTATGATATGTTTATTATTTTAGTATCCTATAAGTTTTGAACTCAGAGATAAATTGTATAAACCCTATTCACCCCCTTCTAGGGTTAATCTAGATCCAACAAGTGGTATCATAGCAGGTATAAGGTAACAACATGATAGGGGGTTCTCGCTGTATGATCATGTGGCGAAGTTTTGACTCTTTCCCCTACATGCCCATGGGTGGTTGTCCGTGTCGAGAGGCAGGACGTGAAACCAGTGTTTGGGGTATCTTTGGTGGCCACCGGAGTGATTAAAATTCCTACTAAGTAGAGACAACAAGTTGTATCAGAGCAGGTATTTTTGTTTAACTCTAGAGTAATGGTGATCCCTTGTTGTCAGTCCATTGAATGTCAGTCCAGTCATACTCCATCTATTTTTAATGGTACATTTTTTTTTTAAATTGGAAATTAGAAATGAAATCCTATTTAAAATTTGTTGATACTAAATGTTGGAATAGTATTATAAATGGATATGATATTGTAAATAGGGTTGATATTGAATTTAATTTACGCGCTACTTATATCTTATATTCATATATTGATGATGTACAATATAGCCTTATTTCCCATTGTTTAACTGCGCAGGTAATCTGGCAGACTCTCAATGCACAGTATGGAAAAACTAACAACTGCTCAAAACCCCAGAAAGTCAACTCAGCTTTAGATTTGTGCTTAACAGGTTGTATAGATGGAAATTCAGATGGAGACTCAACAAGAAATATTTCTTATAAAGATTTAACTTCTCGTTGCAATGATTTAACTAAATCTGTCAATCATCTCCAACGGAAAAATAAACTTCTAAAATCTGAAAAATCTGAGTTACAATGGAAAATTGATTGTTTGGAATCTAAACTTGAAGATGTCTTTACATTGGAAAATTCTGACTGTGAAAAATGTTTGAATTTAGAAAATAATCTTGTTCATTTCAATAAAAATATTCAAAAGCCTGAAAATGAAATTTAGATCTTAAAAGAGAACAAGATTGAGCTGGAAAGTACAAACAATTTTTTACAAAAAGAATTGGATAATCTCAATACGATCCAAAATTCCAAACATAAATTTTCTAAGAAACTAAAGATGAAAACAAAATCGTTTTTGAATATTGATTTTGAAAAAGAAATTAGAAAATTTGAAAAACTTGAGTTTGAAAAACAAAAACGATTTGAATTTGAGATTTCTGATTCCCAAGCCAGAATTAAATTACTTGAATCTGAAAATTTGGTTTTAAAAACTGATTTTGAAAAGAGTAAGATCACTGGAAACCGTTGTTCAGATTTATTGAAAGAAAATGGTGATCTTAAATCTAAAATTCAACAACTTGAAACAACATTGACAAAATTTTCTGATGGAGAAAAATCTCTGAATATGTTGTTGAAAAACCAATTTTCTTTAGGGAATAAAAACGGTCTTGGCTTTGGGAAAATCAATGTGTTTGGAAAACGAGATTCAGGTGGATTTAAAAATCCCTGAAACTGCTTTGAAAGGAATAAACTTGAAAATCTCAACTTTGAAAATTCCAAAGGTTTCTTGAAACAAAAGCAAAATAAAAACTTGTTTTATTATAAACCATTTAAACATATTTGGATCCCAAAAGAAATAAAATGAATTCAGTTAAATTCAAACAAATCTGTGTTCTTACAGGCACAAAAATAGATTCGAATGGTTTGTTGTATAAACAAGTCTGGGTACCAAAATGTGTGAATAAAATTGTGAGTGGTTTTGCAAATTTTGTTAGACCACTCGATCCCATAAATTCATAGATACCGAAGAATGGCTGAGGAACTGCTGTGCTGAAAAGAAATTTGAAATCAAGCTGGTTTATACTTCTGTATCATTTACAGTTCCTTTAGCCAAGATCCGATGAGTCAGATATTCCAATTTACAATGATTCCAGGTTTGATCTCTGAACTTGTCCTTGTAAATATTCTCGGTTTTTTTTTCTTGTTTATTTCTTCTTCTATCTCCTTCTATTTTTTGTTTTGTTTTTTGATTTGACACTGCCATATTTTTTGTTTCTTCTTGGGCTTTCTTAACTTCCAGTTACAAAATTCATGATCTTCTGGAAACTCGCTTCATCTAGAAAAAAACTCTGATGTTTTTAAATCACTTCTAGATCTTGAATTCATTTGTGTAATATTTCTGTAATTGTTTTGAAGTTTATTTTCTGTTCACTGAATTCATAACAGTGTTGATGTATTCTTGTCATATCTTGAACACTGTTGATTTGAATTCTAAATTTTTGAAGATCTGAAAATTTGATGAAATTTCACACACCTCTGCTTTTCTGAGTTTCTTCTAATTCATTTTAGAAAAGCTTGAAATAATATACTCATTACAGTACACTGCTATTTATCAGTTGTGATAATTTCATTGATTTTCAGATTGGCTTGGAAATTTTAATCTGTCTTGAATCTCAGTGATACATCCTGAAATTCATCTTTATTCATGGTCATTATTGTTGAAATTTGTTTGTTTGAAATCATTTGAAATTCTTGATATTTTGAATCTCAAACACCTCTTAATTCTGAAATTATCAATCTTGTGTGACCGATTCATTGTATCTCAATACTTGACATTGACTCAAGTGATTTCAAATAAACTATTTTAAATTGTTTAGGTCATGAATATCTCTTAAGCCTGATGTAAATGATCTGAAATCTCTTGTATACTTGTCAGAAAATTGCTTGCGAAAAATTCCTTGAAATTTTGGTCTTAAAAACTCACTGTTATTTCATGACTAATTGATTTGAATATCTGTTTGTTTAAAATCATTTGAAATTATTAATTTATTGAATCACACACATATCTTAAATCTAAAATTAACAATCTAGTGTGATTGATTCATTAAATTCTGATATTTTTATATTCCTTCAAATGATTTAAAATAAACCATATTTTTAAATCTGGGATCATGAATCATTATTTGTGACCATTTGAAACCTCTATGAAATATCTTATGACAAGTCTAATTCATAACTGTTTTTTTTGGTGCTGCTCTGATATTGCTTTTTCAAATTTGTTTGATAACTGCTTACTTTTGATGAAAAAACTGTTTGCTACTCTGATTACTGGTCCTGATATGCTTGAATTGTCAACTTTGTTTGCTTGGGCTTTGTGAATAACTTTCTGTTTCTCCATGATATCCTAGTTTGCCTCTGGTGTCTTGTTACAATCCTCGGTAATAGAGACATCAAGTGATATTAGTATAGAAGTGCTGATTTGTTCTCATCATGTATATATTTCTTAATTCCCCATGTCTTGTACAGATCTACATATTCCTCTTGTAATTGATTTTCAATTTTAAAGTTAGTTATTGATTATTCATTCAGAAATTGAGATCAGTATCCATATTGAACTATATTTATAATTCATCAAAACTATTATCAGAATTAGAAACTGTGATGAATTGTGACTGCAGTATATTTCACAACAAGAGGAGATTTTATTCGGATTTTCATGATGGTTTAACATTTATTATAATATCTTTGAATTGGCAATTTTTTCACGACCATCTCCTTTATCTGTCATGTTTCTGTCATCCATTTTGAGTTTATATTAATGTAGAGAGTTTATTTTTTTAAATATTTTTTAATAAACAGTGGAAATATTTGTAATAGAAATTGGACTATGTTATTATTCAGAATTAGTGATAATTAAAAATTTCAATGATCTCGGTATAGTCGAGCATATTTCATTATATAATTAATTTAGAAATTTATTTCACAGTCCATTTCTGTACCTACCCCATTTTCTATCATCTATATATTGGTTTTCTATACCGATGAGTTTTTTCTTTTGAAGATGAAAACGATAAATAAATAATTAATATATAAGTGTTTCTCTAACCTCATTTAAAAATCCATGCTCTAGTTATGCATGGTTATGAGATTACTTATATTTAAGATTCAATTGATCTCATTTAAAAATCCAAGATTTGGTTGTGCGTGCTCAGTGTGCTCTTAAATCAAAAGAAAAAGAAAATAATTTGAATAAATAAA
Source organism: Allium sativum (assembly GCA_030737875.1). Classification (NCBI taxonomy): domain Eukaryota; kingdom Viridiplantae; phylum Streptophyta; class Magnoliopsida; order Asparagales; family Amaryllidaceae; genus Allium; species Allium sativum. The sequence goes on from CM060909.1 coordinate 362,210,906, forward strand.
AATTTCTATGAAATTCTCCTTGGTGTTTAAAAATCAGCCTATTAATCCATCTTTCTAATCTGTGAAATGTGTTGAAATGTTATGAAGTATTATGATTTGTTGATTGATAGCTATTGGAATTTGAGATTATATGATTTTGTCACTTAAATTGAATTATTAATGATAGTCCGAATCCATCACTATTTTTTGTGCTTCAATTTTTAAAATTTTTATTGGAAAATAATTGGAAGTCATATTTTTTTTAACTCTCTCCATTATATACAAATTTCATCGTAAATCTGTCATTCTAAAATGTGAAATATGCCACTAGTTCTCAGTTTGTTATGATTTTTGTTTGACTGATTGAGATTTATGATGACCGTTCTTCCTCTTATGCTGAATTATATTTTTAGCCAATTTTCATCTATATTTTAAATTCTGAATCCTTTTGATGATAACAAAAGGGTGAGAATGGATCGAAATTTTGATTTATGAATGAATATTTTATAAATATTTTCAATTTGAAAATTCATTCAATTTGCATTCATTCATTCATGCACAGTTATAGGGGGAGTTTCTATTGTAAGGGGAGCTTTCAAATAGGGGGAGTTCAGTTCTTCACTCTAAAACACATTTATTGGACTCAAAATCTTAATATTTGTTTGTCATCATCAAAAGGGGGAGATTGTTGTATATAACGGTGTTGTATACACAATTATATGATTTTTGTTTGATGATAACAACCAAATATATATTATTATAAATGTGTTTGTTATTGTATTGTTCATATATACATCACAGATAGGAATATAATATTCATATTTAAATAGAATACGACTGTACGAAAATTCAAATATTCACACAGTATTTTATTTAAATAGAATATTTTATTTCAACTTTTCAAATGGGACAAATTTTATACTCCATATTTGTACAACTCGGTATTGCAATAAATTTCATACTCATAGTTTATCACTACAACACTCATATACATTTTACACTCAGTTGTACATTTTCATCTATACATACACTGTTACAAACACTCTTTAACGGACACTATTCTTGTCTTCAGTCTTCTGTGTTCACTGCTCACTATCAGTCTAGTTATCTGCTTACCTGTCATATACAGAAATACACATAGAGTATCTGGAGCAAAAATAATATTCTATATTCTAGCAAATATAATTTTTTTTTAAAAAAAAGTTTATTTGCCTCATAATTTCGGTGTGTTTCTCATAATTTTTCATGACTTCATCTGACATGTATATATTTCTAGTACCCACTGATCAGCCTCAACACACTAAACCGGTTTGCTTATCAGAACCAGTTGATTCTGAACAGCCACAACACAGTGTAGCGGTCTGTTGATATATATTCGAATAGACACATATATATATACACGTACATATATATACACACATATATATACATATACGTGTATATATACATATATGTGTACATATAGGTCAACATGGTCAGCATAGAGTCAAATGGAGCAAATGAATACGAGCAAGCCCAAGTGTCGAGCACACGTAAACACGAGCCAAAGTCTAGAACAAAGCTAGCTAAATAGTCGAGTCAACATGGACATGGTGTACAAGTATGACAAAACTGGACAGTCAACACAGCAAGAACATATGAAGCTCAAACATGATTCATGTCCATACATGGCAAACATGAAGGGTCGAGCACAATAAAAATGGTTCAGCAATAATCAGTTTCAAGTGCTTGTAAATGGAATATGCAACATTATATGAAAGCATGGTGAAACAGCATGTACACAAGTGTACAACACTTCAAGATTACTCAGAATGGTTCAACATCTATCAAGCATGTCTACAAATGGATGCAAACAATACTGGTGAAATGGGATGGTGATCAACCTATAGGTGTATTCAAGAAAGAATGAAATCATGGCATCATAACATGGATGACAAAGCAGCAAAGCTACAACATATGATAGAGCATGGCAAGAATCAATGCATGATGTACAAGTATATAGGCTGCAGATTCAAAGTGCTGCAGCAATGTCAAAATGACAAAGTGAATTCATTTACACATGAACAAGTATGATCTACATCAACTTTGGTGGTGTACACATACACTTCAGCTTATATGCATCAAATGACACAGGAATACATCAACACAAGGTGGAAACATGGTGTGCACAGAATTGATCAAGCAAAGATAACAACAAAGTGGAATAATAGCATGGCAGGGATGCATATATATATATATATATATATATGGTAGGTAAGAATGTATATGGAGCAGATAGATATGAATGGTTATATTACTACAAGTGCATGCCAAGTATAACAGATTATTTGCCAAGATTTCTAGAAATACAAGAAATTGCACGGTGAAATAGGTAATATGCACAAATCCGGGTTAAGTATGATCACATATATGCATGTAATAAACTGTGATTTTGAAATCAAAGTCAGTCCATTCATTTAGCAAAGAAGCAATTAAATTTCCAAAATTCATGGTCGAACTTTTGGCAAATTTTATCATGGAAATGTGCAAATCAAGTTTGCGGAAAAAGTAGAATTCATAACTTTCCAAAATTGAAAACCATTTCAAATATTCCTTGTTTTCAAATGCATTCAAGATGCAGTGAATATTTCTGAAATTAAATCTGGTATGTAAAAGTCAGTAATTAAGAATGGTCAAATTGTGGCAAGCAACAAGAACTTAAATATGCAAATATCATGTGCTACAAATCAGCCAACACTTCTTTTCAGAAATGATTCAAGTGTTAGAAGATTTCCAGAAATTAAAACATGAGTCATTTAGTGCATGAACAATTTTTGGAAAGTTATATATGTTTCCAGATTTTATAAATCAATGCATTGAGCAATTATACGATCATTTGTGGTATGAAATCAAGCATGGCAAGACAGTTTTAACCAGTGCTCATAAAATTTATGGAGCAAAAAATTGTTCCCAGTTATGAACAAGGTTCAGATATCAGAATGGTTAATTTTTGGTGACATCTCTGGAATATATAGCAAGGAATAATGCACTAATGTCTAGAATTTATCAATTCATCAAAGAAAAGTTGAACCAAGCAAAACAAAAGAGGAAACCGCAAATCATACAAGCCATACGTGGAAATCAGAGACAATTATAGGATTTATATATCCTACATATGAACACCATTTCATCATTGACAAAGGGGCGAAAAACCAAGAACACAAATTCAAAGAGAAAATCGACTAATCAAATCAATTTACTCACGTTTTTCAGTCAGCTCCAAATCGACAAGAGCCAGAGAGCAATTCCAAATCGAAGCATCAAACCACAAAGATTCGAGCATCAGAAAATTGGATTTCATCAATCAAGCAATTGCGTTTCGATTTGGAGTAAAAACAGAAAACCCTAGCATTTTCTCATCGCCGCCGCCATGTTTATTTCCAAAAGGGAAAGTGAACACAAAAGGAAATAAGGGGTGCACCAATTCACAAATTGGCCGTTCTAAAGTGTTCAAAGGGGAGATTTATTTTTTAAAATCTAGGGTTTATTTGTTTGTAAATTTCTTTTTTTTATTTATAAAACGAGTCGAACAGTTTTCTAGAGTCTGTAAAATTCTAGGGGTTTCAGTTAGGGATTAACTGACAGTTTATTAGTGTCTGTAAAACTAGGGGAAAATCTGGTCTAGTGGATGTAGACCAGTCTAGGGTTTTGAGCGTAGGATCAGAATATGCGCGAGGGGTTCGCGAGTGTACATGGTCTTGTATGCGGGATCTGTTCTTTTACCTAGTAGAAACCTTAAGAATGCATCAGTAGGCAGGGTTTTGCCGAAGCTGGGTATATCTGTGTGTGTTTTATTTTCTGTACGTTTATTTCTGCTGCATTCTATGATCTGTTTATTATTTTAATATCCTGTAAGTTTTGAACTCAGCGATAAATTGTATAAACCCTATTCACCCCCCCCTCCAGGGTTAATCTAGATCCAACACATTAATGTCTTCCTAAGCTCACTCCTACTTCCTCCAACGTCAAGTGGATCTCATCTTCTCCAAACACCATTAATTCTCACTCCAATTCAATCCAAGTGGTCTCCAACCGCCACTACTCATCTTTAGGGCACGGATCTAACACTAATTTCATGATGGAATCACGTAAGACTATCTAATCATGCGATCTAACCCGTTCCTTCTCAAATCCAAGTGAGGTCTAAAGCTTAAAGAGAGTAAAAAGTGGGAAATCATCATATAGAGAGTGAACAAGTGTAATAAATGAGAAGTATGACATGATGCTATATGTAAATTTCTATATGATAATGAAAATCACTTCAAAAGTGGATGTGGATCTTTCCTAAATTGAACCACTATAAAAATCCTTGTATTTTTACTTACTTTTTCCTTCTTGTTTTGCGATTGTGGTTCCTTTTAGTTTCTAACCTTATTGGTGAAGTACGGTTTACGTACCATTGGTGTTTGAATCATTTTTGGTTTAAACATTTGACGCCCACCATGGGGCCACGTTTGCATCTCCTTCCTTCACACTTCTCTCAATCTAAAGAGCCTACCATTGAAGTTCTAAGCCTACTTCCACCATATATTCTACAAGCTACGATTTAGAGCAATTGACGAATTCTCATCAAAATTCAAAGCCTTATCCGTAATAATGGCTAAATCTAAGAAGACCGCAAGTAAAGCCGGTGAAGAAAATGACAACGTTGCTAACCAAGAAATTACTCCACTCACCAACCGCTTTGAAGTTGGAGAAAATTCAATGGCCAGAGCTAGAGTGACAAAAGCTAAATTAGCTTTCGACGTCGCTAACTTGAGGCAACGCATGGAAACCTCCAACAAAGCATTAATGGAAGCTCATAAAATTCTGATTGATGCTAATCAAGATTTAATGGATAAAATGAGTGCTTTCCTAAACACTCAAGCAAATCCCGCTCCTCCCTCAAAAATTCATATCAACCTTGAAGATAATGAAAATTCATCAGCCTCCGATCATCATAATGACAACTTCAAAGGACTTGTTAACATAAACGACGCTAATATCGAAGACTCAAAGTTGAAAGCTAAAAACCATTCTGATTGAAATAACCGATGAGTTGCAAGTCCCGTCAAGGGGGCACCTTCCTATAGTGGAAGTAAAAGACCTAGATCCTCTAATCGTGATCGCTTGCCGTGACGAGCATCTGGAAAAGAGATCGAAGTCCGCTCTCCGGAATGACATAACTCAAAGGAATATATCGCATGTATGGTAAAGGAAATCATGAAAGATAACATGCCTCAAAAGGATAGTGAAAGGGAATGGGATTTCTCCCCCAGCAAAAATCCATTCACAAAGAGGATCCGCAAAGCTGGGTTCCCTAAGAAGTTTGCTCATCCTACTCTGCCTCCGTACAATGGGACTTCTGATCCGAATCACTTCCTATACAAATATGAATGATATACAAATGCATCCAAAGAAACAGACGAGATCAAATGCCTGTGCTTCCCTCTCTATCTAGAAGATGTCACATCATTATGGTTCATAAGGCTGCCCCCAAATCCATCAACCGATTTGATGATTTGGTTCTGAAATTCAAAGAACAGTTCAGGTTGCAAACTACGAAGGCTAAGGATATTATTTCTCTTACACCAATAAAGCAGAATCCAGGAAAATCTGTCAAAGCTTTCCTCGAAAGATTCAGTGCTGCTGTATCTGAAGTCGGGAATCCCGAGCCCCGGATGATCTTAATTCCATTAATCGGCGCAATAGATGAAAAGAGAAAATTTGGTAAATGGATTAAAATGAAAGAGCCAAGCAAGCTTAAGAAATTCTATAAAAAGGCGGAGGAAAAGCATGAGATTGGACAATAATCCTGTGCCTATTCAGATTATCGATGCTAACCAACCTCTTGAAACTCCCAAAAACGCTGCTACCCAGTACAATTAGAAAAATCCCAAAGGTCAGAAAATAGGAAGCGACGGGAAAGACAATCGAGACGGCAAGAAGCCTCGCTTTTCCAACCCATCAGAGCTAATGCCTTTAAATGATACTCTAGAAAACATCTTTGCTGCGACTAAAGACACCGAAGATTATCCAATACCAAAACCTCAGAAAGTAAGCGACAATCAAGCAAACTCTGTAAGTTCTGCTGGTTCCATAATCAGCCAGGCCACAATACCAACGAGTGTAGGCATCTAAAATCACTAATCGAAGAGCTGATTAGGAAGAATTGTCTGCAAAAATATGTGAAAAATCCACAATCCTCAAAAGCTGTTCTGATTCCCCAGGGGCAGGTGGCAACAAGCAACGAAGCTCTTGCTCAAACCAATCTAAGGCTGATCATCAAATGATAACCGTTGATTGTGCTCCGATTTCAATGGCTCAGAATAAACGATTAACATCGCCACTGCTTTACTTCATGCTCTATTTCCTGCTTTAGTTCATGCTTTACTTCGTGTATTTCTTTCTGTAAACAGTCTGTAATAATCTACAAGTGATGCACTGAACATTAGCTCGACAACTAAGAGCATATCTGTCTGAATGAATTTCTAGCTTGCAAAATTATATGTCAAATCAAAACTTGCTTAAAAAACGATTTCATATTGCAGACCATCTACCGAGCGCTTGTTCCTGTAACATAACAACCCCAGCAACACTAATTCAAGTGCTAAAGGCTGTAAATATCAGTATGCACAAATGCAAAAATAGAAAAGCATCGCCTTGGAAAGTGAATGGGAAAAGTCGCAAAGATTCAAACAACGAACAAGTGCCACGACAAATGAACAAGAGTGTTGTGATTTTCATGGAAGGGGCACTCACCTAAGTGAGAGTTTCAAAGCTCTAGTTCCTAATCTGAATAGCCCACCAAGTCAAGCATCCGATAAAGGAATTGGAGCCAACCCTGAGCTGGAGAAACTAGCACCATGTCGGAAGGACCGACAAACCTGATGATGGAAGTACCAGCATCAGGCCGGAAGGACTAGCAAACACGTTGGAAGGAACACCACCATGTTGGAAGGACCAACACCGTGTTGGAAGGACCAACACCGTGTTGGAAGGACCAACACCATGTTGGAAGGACCGACAAACCTGATGTTGGAAGTACCAACATCAAGCCGGAAGGACCAGCAAACACGTTGGAAGGACCGATAAACCTGATGTTGGAAGTACCAACTTCAGGCCGGAAGGACTAGCAAACGAGTTGGAAGGACTAGCACATACTATAACCAAAGACCTCTCCGGGGACACCCAATTGATCGTTAATATCAGGAAGTACCTGATCCGATTACAAGAAACATTGGGATTCTAACCAAAAACCTCTCCGAGTGCACACAATTGATTGTCAGTATCAGGAAGTACCTGATCCGATTACGACAAACATTGGGGTTCTAACCAAAGACCTCTCCGGTGGCACCCAATTGATCGTCGGTATCAGGATGTACCTAATCTGATTACGACATACATTGGGGTTCTAACAAAAGACCTTTCCGAGGGCACCCTATAGATCGTCAGTAACAGGAAGTACTTGATATGATTACGACAAACATTAGGCTGTAACCAAAGTCCTCCCTGGGGGCACTCCTTCTGAACCTACTGAAGCTTGGATTAATCAGTATAATTGAGTGGCGGAAATCTCCAATGCCTGAATTAATCAAGCTGGATTATATACAGAGTTTGGATTTAATCAATTAAATTGCATAGCATCTGAATATACCAAATGCAACAAGTGTTGAATATTAGTCAGTTAACTTGCGTAGTGTTTGAAAATCTCAGACATGACAAGTGTTAGATTTTGGTCCAAGCAGAGGCATGAAATCCAAAGCACTTCCCATGGAGAAGACTAATAACGACTTCCTAAACAAGGGGCATGAAAGCTAAAGCATCTCAAAGAGGAAGCAGAAAATAAATCATAGATACGTATTTCCAAAATGTGGAAGATCATACATTACCATATTCAACGAGTAGAAGTTCAAAGCGTAGTTTGGCATAGCAAACAAAAAGCTACGACTAAATATCAATGAAATTCGAATTAAAAATGTTTAGTTCGAAGCCCGCATTTCTCATAAACGAAAAGTACAAGCTTCAAGGGGCAAATGTTAACCCCGTTGTGAAACGCGATTCGAAAAACAGTGGTTCAGACATGTTTCAAAGAATACGAGCACTAGCCCGATCGAGCGCAAGGTGGTCGAGCAACGTAAGGGTTCGGTCGTGCATCATCTGCTTGGTTTCAAGTGATCGCACTACATACTGGTCATACGTGCAATTAAGTGGGTCGGCCAGTATGTCATGCAACGAACCTCGGTCGCTCATACCTTGGAGTGACTCGGTCGCGCACTCATATCAAGGTCGCACACATCTTTGTCTGGTCGATCGAGGACGTATTAAAGCCACTCAATTGCCTTTAATTGGGGGCGGCACATGTAATCACGTTACCTACATGGCTTGTAATGATTCATAAGTTATATACTAAGCTATAACGTTTGCACGGCATCAGGGTAGAACGTGTATCGCAAACATTCATGAATTAGTCCCTATCCTCACATGGGCGTCAGCTATAATAAAGTAAAGTGCACGTGGCACTCTAAATGCATGGGTCGATCACCAGCTTTGAGCTTTGATCATTCGCTCACATACAAAAAGGAAAGTCCACGTTATTGATTATACTACAAGAAAATACATTTGGCTAAACACATTGACACGTCAGCATGGTAATACAAATATATATGAATGCTAACACTATACAAATCTGTATATTTGAAGCCTTATATGGTTTGAACAGAAATGATATATATACATTGGCCAGTTTTATGCATGCAATGTTATATATATATATATATATGTATGTATGTAAATAAGTTGGACCAACTACTCTTTTACACTTGGACAAGTTGCTTCATAAATGTACAGCATGTTTGCTTGCATAAATCAAAAGCAAATTGAACGATGCTTGCACGGTTCCATTTGAGAGCAGTTCGTATGTGTGGAATCCTCAAATTCCATCGTGAGTTGCATGAAAAACCATATGGATCATCTTCAGGAAATATCGTTGGCCATGCAAACCAACATGAGGTCGAGCGCCTGGCTTCTCATTCGAGCAGCACCTGGGTCGACCGATGTCATGGTTGACCACCATTAACTAGCGGGTTAAGCGCCTCTTGATGTATGGGTCGAGCACGGGAGCTCGTTCACTCCATCACACTTGGGTCGGGTAAACTGTGAAACAAGTCCGGTTGAAAATGGTTCAGAAAAGTATAAATGAAGCAAATGGCAATTCCGTAATTGTTAAACCCCAATTTGTACAGTGCAATAATACGATGGCAAGCTTGTAATTCTGGTTCCCCACTTTTGAATAAAACAAGATGGCAAGAGTGTTAAAATAGTGGAATACGCACGTGATTCCAGCTAGGTACGTAGCTGCTTCGAGGATTATATGGACTCGCTCGATTATCCATGCAAAGGCTCGCTCATTCATTATTGATAGTGGGTCGCTCATTCAGTATACAAAGTGGAACGCTCGTTCATATGTTATACTGGGTCGCTTGTAAAAGCTGGTGACAACCTTGCGCCAGCTGTAAAGTAGATCTCACCAGATGTCCATTGATAGTTTTATAAATATAATGATGAACGACCCTTACCCTGTTCACCATAATTACAGCTTTTCCACCTGGTCCAAACTTCTCCTGTAAATACCCACTTTCACAACCACTCAAAGGACCGATCCAAGCCACCCCGAAGGGCTGTCATTTCAGTTTTCCACCATTCCTAGGCTTCTCAAGCTCCATTAATGGCTTCCTAAGCTCACTCCTTCTTCCTCCAACATCAAGTGGATCTCATCTTCTCCACACACCATTAATTCTCACTCCAATTCAATCCAAGTAGTCTCTAACCGCCACTACTCCTCTTTAAAGCACGGATCTAACACTAGTTTCATGATGGAATCAAGAAAGATTATCTAGTCATGAGATCTAATCCGTTCCTTCTCGAATCCAAGTGAAATCTAAAGCGTAAAGAGAGTTAAAAAGTGGGAAATCATCATAAGTGTAATAAGATGTATGAGTTGTAAATTTCTCCATGATAATGAAAATCACTTCAAAAGTGGATGTAGATCTTTCCTAGATCAAACCACTATAAAAATCCTTGTGTTTTTGCTTACTTTTTCCCACTTATTTTGCGATTGTGGCTCCTTTTAGTTTCTAACCATATTGGTGAAGTACGGTTTACGTACCATTGGTGTTTGAACCATTTTTGGTTTAAACATGTTTCTTCTATTTCAAAACAAGAAATTTCAGTTATAATCTCAAATTTGCAGTCCATATTATTTCTTGATTGCAGATTCTTTGTAATATCCCAGAATTTTTATATAAGTTTAAAATTCAATTTTGGAATTTTTGTGAATATATTTAAATATAAATACTAATTCTTTTTATTGATTTGAATAATTTTATTTTACAAATAGGAATTTTGTTATACTTAATAATGTTAAGTGATGACATTATTTAAATTCGATAACATATAATGGTATTCATATATTTCGTAAAGGATTATTTATTTTTTAAGATGTTATTTTATAACATGAAATTTTGATTTTTTTTATGATTCGAAGATATAAACCTTTATAAAATATTTTAACTATTGATTACAAGTAATATTATTTTAACATATAACGTTTATATAGTTTTATACATTTTATACGAATCTATTTTGATAAATTACAAAGATCTATTTCTATAAGTGTTATATTAAGTGTAGTAACATTTTATATGTGTTAAAATGGGTTATAAATATATATGTTACAAAGTTGTTATTAAAAATCCAATTTTTATATAAGAATAAATGTTAATCATTTTCATCCATGCAATTAAGGGATTTTTTAATGATAACATGTGTCTTCTTATGTGTAAAAATGCATGGATGAGAGTTTAAGAGAAAGCCAAGTGTCTTTGTTCCAAAAATACAAATCTACCCTTACAATAGCCCATTTAAACTCACGCACACACCATATTTCACGCCATTTTCTTCACATATGCTACACATCTCCCCTTCTCCATATTAAACATTAGCAGCCACGTCATTTTTTTTCTACTCCACCGTACCTTCGCACCACACAACTACGCCGCCAACATCCGCCGCCTTAGCTCCACTAGTCACCAAAACGAACCTACGCCTCCACCCTTCAGTCTTCCCATCCCCATGTTTGAAAACCCTGTCCGCAGCTGCTTCCTCCATTAAGCATTGCTACACATCTCCCATTCTTCCATACTGACACCACAACTCTGTTGTCCTTCCACCGACCATCGTACCCTCTCGTATCACCATCGACCGCTTGCCACACTGACTAACCTCCCACACAACACCTGCAGTAACCTCACATTGGCCACCCACTCTTCAAACCGTCAGCTCTCTCTAGCTTGCACCGCAAGTCTCCGCTTTACCAGCCACATCTTTAAGTCCTCCGGCACCCTGTTACACCGTAGTTCCTCTCCGGTCCCATCGTAAAACCCATCTTGGCCTCTCCTTGCTTCAAAGACACATGTATATAGTTTAAAGTTTCAAGTGTTTGATGTGAGTGCAACGTCCATGTAGTTTGTACGTAGTGGTACAAAGTTATTCATAGCATTAACGGTGGATTTGGAAGCAATGAAGGTGAGATTCTAATTTAAATTTATTTTAAATTAGTTTTAACGGTTCATTATAATTAGTCGTTAATTATAATTAATAATTTGTTGATGATCATGGGTTGATATAAATGATTGTTATTAGTTGTTGATGGATGTGTATGCAGTTATAATACACTATACACCAAGCGTTATTCGCCGTAACGCTTTGCGCACCATTATTTGGTTATTTAAATTATTGTGTTGTGATGAATGGATTCATGACTGTTTATTGGATTAAGTTAGTTGGTTAAATCTGGTTGAATGAAATCACATACACCGTAGCTATGTGACTATACGGTTAATCAATTTAATACTTCCTTACATTTAAATGAAAATAAAAGTTGTAAATTTAGTTTTAAAATTTGAATTTAAAACTGTTTGGGGATTGAGTAAAAATTACTCGCATAAGATGGTCTTGAAAACAACTCCGATCGTTCATTGGTTATCTAAACATCGAATTGAGTTCTTGAGATAATATTCAGTAATTATTTTGTGCGTGCAACTTTAACGGTTAATAATTAACCGAATTTTGATAAAAATATTATTGTTTCAATTTAATTTGAAATAAAAAATTGAAAATGATGACTTTTGGAATAGTTATTTTGGAAATGATTGAACAAAGTTGGAAATATTGTCAATCAAATAAGGTATGAAGATGTTGGAAATTAGAATAATGGATCTTATGAACATATTTGATTTTTATAAGGATTTTGGGAAAATAATAGAATGAGTTTTAAATTTAATATTATTCAATTTGATTTGAAATGAGAAATTGGAATTTTACAATGATTAAAATGGAAATTTGGAATTTAAACGGTTTTGAACTAAAGGTGAAATATAAAGATATCATTTCGGGAAAACAGGATTTGAAATATAATTTTGGATCTAAGTATGGAAATGTAATTTATTTTGAAAAAGGAAAGAATTGGGCAAATTATATTTAAATGTTATATAGCGCAAATCGAACGAGTCGCGTAACGACAGTTCGATAATATCGATTTCAAATGGTTATAACTTGAATGTTTTAAATCGGATTGACGTAAAACGAAAAACACCAGATTTCTATTGATAATAGTTTTTGAATAAAAGAGAAATTTTCATATTCCATCATATGGTTTTCAAGTTATAGTTAAAACAAAATTTGAAAAAGTCGCTATATGAGCAGTTCGACGACCGAAAGGAGAAATCGAATAAAATGGGCTTATAAAAATTATTTAAAAATACAGAAAAATATGATAAATGATATTTTATTATTTAAAAGTGATTTTAGTTAAAATATGTGAACTTGGAATGATTTTCTATCTATTTGGTTAAATAACCATTTCGCAGCACCTTTAGCAATGCTTTTAATGTTATTGAACTATTTCTTTGAAATTGATTGGATTTTGGAGATTATAAATCATGAACCCTTGTTTAGATATAGAAAAGGGTTGTTAAAAGAGTTAAAAATGTATGGTATGTAAAATATGGGAAGTTTTAATTAAAAAGGAAATGAGTTGGGATAGAATTTGTCATCGGATATTCGATATAGAATCCCAGGTTTGGACGAATACTATCATAAAGAGTAAAACATATTCATATCCTGATTCTGATGGTATTTGCCCAAGTTTGTGTATCGATATCAAATATAAGTCGATTAAATTCTGTTTAAACATATATTCGAAATATTAATCATTTGATTTATCATAAATGAAGATTTAAATCCAAATTATGATTTGGTGGTTTTGGAGCCTTATGGAAAGAGATAACAACGAATAAATGGATTTGTGTTTTTGAAATATAAGGTTGGGAAAACGAATATTGAATATTTAAGAAAAGGGTTAAGATGGAAACGGGGTTTAAGGGAATGAATCCAATCTTCATTGAAAGTAAAATGATAATGTTTAGGAAGGAGATTTGAATTGAAAATCTATATAGACAATAGCTACTGATTTTAAAGTGCGCTTACTACTTGGAAAGTCAGGGATCGAATATAGGTTCGAAAACCATTCCAAGTAATAATACGACATTATTAAGCAATTTAAAACTTAGAAATCGACGAGTGAAGCCTGGGAATTTTTGAATCCTTTGGACTTAATATCGATGTCTCGAATTGGTCCGTACAACCAAACGAGGTTACAAGTGGCACGATATCTGAATGTATTTGGAGATTTTTGGATGATGTTTTGTTCAGTCCTAGAACAGACATATATGGATTATGTGTCTTACATTGTAATTAACTACGTAACACTGTTTTACCAATATATATATGTTTGGTGGCGGAGAATTAGTCTCTTGCTTAACACCCTTCTCTAAGATGTACGAGCTTAGAGGTTATATATTGGAAATCAGTGGTGCGTTGTTAATGGATAATGTGGCATACTTAAGATATGTGGTGAGCTATGGATGATCAAAGCATGGCTTATTTAAGCGTAGCTTTGTGTATATCGTAACCTCGGCAAGCCTCACAACCCGGTAAATGGCTAAAATAGGAAAGATGCAGTGAGGTTAAGGGTAGTCATTTCCTTCTAGATAAAAGGTGTACTATGGTATGAAGCCCAGGTATTGACCTATGTGGATAACTTCTATTTTATATGGATGCTGATCTTGCGAGGCCTCGGGTTTAAAGGTTGGTAATGACCGGGAAGTGATATACTCAGGCATGCTCTAAATTACCTAGTTAAGAGGTAACCCGGCCTTGTGTTGGTAGAGAATTCTTTTGATTCGTGGGGCGTCCCTCTAGAGGCGTACCCATCGGTTCGGTAAGGAAGTTCCTTTGCCTGGTCATTTGTTGGAAATCCAATTTCCACTACGAGCCCGTACGATTTAGTTGTATAGCCTGCTACCGGCAGGATTATGTCAATATAATAGGATGGGGCATTATGCTGGCCGTGATTAATACATTTGTGAAATTGTTTTCACATTATGCACTAATAATAATATCAGAGGATTTTCACGTATCAAGCATTTTTTACTATCATAAGGAGAAACCTCGCCCATGAGTGCGTTTGCATTGTGTATGTGTCGCGAGACCTTATGTTAGTTTCATTTTCAAAAGTCATTATGAATTTTGATATTTTATTTGGGATTGGAATATCAATTTGTTGATATTTTGTTTGAACAAATAAAATATCAATTTGTTGATCTTTTATTTGGGATTGGAATGGATATTTGGGTGGTTCCTATTTTAAGGTTAACAATTATATTTTAAAAGGGGATTTTTTTTCTTTCTTATGAATACATGGCTTAATCTAAATAAAAAGATGAGATTAGATCAGAAGACCACTCCACTCAATTTCCTTTTCTTAACCCTAAAATTAGTCATGGCGGCTAGCACCATATTATTTGATTTCTTCTTTCAATTTGATTGAGGAAGAGATGTTCCAATGGACTCCCTAGAGGCTCAGCAAATGGAGGGCTCTCGATTCGATTCTTGTTTCAAAGATGACGTTGTTCCTCTGGATCCATCGCATCAGGTATAAGATTTTAATCCCAAATTCATACAAGTTTTGATTTATTTTCTTGCTAAGATCCTAATTTTAAGTTGTTAAAAGACGAAGTGGAACTCGATTTGATCGTTTTTTCTTTTCAATGGTATCAGAGCGAGGTTATTGCGAGAAATTATAAATTGGACTTTGATTTTGGGGTTATTCAGTTTTGTATTGTCGTATAAACTTCGATTTCATATATAATTTTATGCCGATATGATTACTAGGGTTTTAAACATTGTTACTGATTAGAAATTCCTAATGAAAAATTGTTGATCTGATCTGGAATGATTTCAGTATAAACATAATTTGTTTTGTTTGTATTCGTATTTGTTCAACAATATTGGATATAGAAATTTGTGTTTCGATTTATATCGAATCGACAGTGTCGTGAACACAATTTATTGAATAATTTAAAGCAAATCTGGTAGTTGTGAAATTGTTTATGTAGAAATTGATTTGTATATGATACTAAAAGTAAATTAATTTCTGGATTAAATTAGGTATTTTATATTATGGTTTAAAATGTTTAAACCATTGTATGTTAATTATGATATGAAGTCATTTTAAATATAAACCTATATTTGATATTATTTTGAATCTAAGATGAATCATCAATGAATATATGATATTAATTTTGACCAAAACTCAGATCTTACTTATCATATTGGTATTAAATAGATTCAAATACAATTATGATATTATCTGTATGTAAAGATATCATCAGTTTTATACCCTTTATACAAATATCCAAAATCAATTGTGTTAATGTTTGTTTCCTGTCTTGACAAATATGATTTGTTAGGAAGAATTATTTAAATATATTATTTAAACTTTTGTTGATTTAATCATTTTTACCACAATTATAATAATAAATACATATGCTTTTGATCAAAAGGAACAAATATGATTGAATATGAGATTCAATGTTGATTTCCTTTTGTTTTTGCAGTTTGTAATATTGGTCACAAGCACATGATAATTTTCAGATCAATGTATATATATAATGATATATGTGTATATTTTATCATGATTTTGATATATGAATACAAAGCAAATTCTTTTGTATAGGTTAACATCTTATATGTTTGATAGACTAAGATGTAACAGACTATTAGTATCCACTGCATATTGATGCAGCCCATGATTTATCTTAAATATTTCATTAAAATGTTTGAATTAAAATAAGTTAAGAATAAGTGTGAATTATTAATATTAAGATAAATTGGATCATTGAATCCAGTTTGTGAAAAACTAACATAGTTTGGATCCTTATTGTGATATAACATATGTAATAAGATGCTTGATCTTAAGACTTTATTCTGGGTTAATTATTTTATACTAGAAATTGTATTTAATTTCAAATACAAATTTAAGATTTAGGTACTACTACCATGTTGTATATACTTATATGCAAATCTGATTTGCAACACTCAATTTTAGGTATATACGTATCAAAGACAACAATATGCATTTCAATAGTTATCTTATATATATATACACATATATATTTGATTGTTAACTATGAATTCTCTAAATTGTTTGACAATTCAGTTTTTCCGTGAAAGTTGTTTCATAGCAAATATGAATTAACGATAATTGTTAGTTGCGTCATCCTGCAAAAGTTAACAATTAACATATGGTTTAATTTGTTAAACATATATGTGTTTAATTTAAGTTTAGGTTTAATAAAGTACGTTTATACCTTGTTGAATCTAAATAAATCCAGGAGCTGAAAAACACCTGGAAATATGTATATTTGATATACATATTGATATTAAAATCCCTTTGCAGATTCTAAACTTATGATAAAATAATAAGTTATTTTATACTATGAGTTAACAACATTTATATTGTTGTAAAAACATTGCCTGAATTGCTCTCATTATTCTCACATCATCATATATACACATATGACATTTGATTTGATGATACGTGCTTATTACATGTTAAATAAATTCCATTACTATGTTAATTTCAGTAGCATGATCCACAATTTGTGATACATATTGATGTATCCTTGTATTGTAAATCTGACTTATATTTACAATATTTTGATGTTTGCTATATAGACCTATATTAGTTAGGATATATATATATGTATATATATATATATATATATATATATAGTTTACATTTAGAAAGACAATACCTTGTTACACATGCTCTGATAATATATATTGATATATGCTTATATTGGGATATATTTATAAAAACTATAATGAAAGAGTTTCATAACAAATATGCAAATGGTCTGTTGCAAGATTAACACTTACTGTAAGTGTATATCTGCTATATGTATATATGTATATATATATATATGTGTGTGTGTGTGTGTGTGTGTGTGTGTGTGTGTGTGTTTAAATAGTGTTTCTTAGACATGTATAGACATAATATGATACTGGGTGATTAATAGTGGACAAATGCAGTTCGTATTAATATAGGTTCCATCTTCTTTCAAAATGTTTTGCAACTGAAAGTCTTAATTGTGTATGACATTTGATTTCTTATGACCAATAGCTTATATCTATATATTGTATGTCATATGTACCTTATAAAAACCGAGTTGGACAACAATATTTACATTGCCAGTTAGGACAGAAATGGCTCTCACCATTTTATATATATTATGCAAGACATGTTAATAGCCTTATATGTAATAAGCTAATTGAGAATTACACATAGCATGTTTTTGCGTATACTGGTTATGTATAAAAGGGATATTAGAGTAATATGATATGTTTAAATTGACATATGTGGTCAGCATGTATTTGTACATGCATTTTAAAAATTTTAAACGACTCAGAATTGAAACATATCTTGATGAATTCATGACATGAGGATTGCATTTGTAAATATGATTTGCAATACATTGTTTTGAAATCACAAATCTGATATGTTGTAAGCAATGCACAACATTTCAAAATCGATTATAAGTATGCTAACTATATTTATTTTGATAAATATACGGCAGATCAAACATTCATGTCTCCTTCTAATTACAGTATCGGAACGAAAATATTCATGGATGATACACACACGCATTGATGAATGTTTAATTCAATTTGATGGCATACATTTGATGTAATCTAATCATACTAACCCTGTAAACTAAAATTGTTTTCACAGGGTCATCCAAAATGCAAAGTAATACTGAAATTGTTTCAGTTAAAAGGAGTACATACCTCAGAGTCGACAACTAATCCTCCATAAAATCTGTTGATTGAACAGATTGCATCAGTGAAATCACACAGAAAACATATTGTATGTTAGTAGATGAATTCTGAATGTAAAATGTAAATAAGTTTTTATTGTAGAGTCTGACTGTACATGTGGATGATAGTTATTCTATGCATTTTATTAAAAAGTTCTGAAATGTTCTGAAATGCCTGAATGTTATTCGTATGTATGATTTCCTTTCTCATATAGAGTTTTCAAATATAGATATACCTGTGCCTTTTTAATTCCGAAATTCTGGCAATAAGATTAGCATCTATCCAGTTCCTGCAATTTACACTATTTTATTCAAAGTATCCAATAGTTGGAAGCAATATAACATGTGAGTTTATGATCAATTTTGTAATGGACAGAATGTCTTATTAGTTGAATTGGTTAATTTAAATTAATATTAGATTTAGATATGATCTCTAATTTTAGAGATATATTAACCAATTGTTTTGAATAAGATATCAGATGCTATTTAATATTAGAGTGTCAAATGGAAATAATATTGATTAATTGAAATATCAAATTAGATTTGAATAAAGTATCTGATACAATAGTTAAGATAACCGATGATTTTGAAATGTTCAAATTGAAAATGTAGGTATGATTCTTATATACATTCTTGAATTTAAATATATATATATATATATATGTAGAGTTCATGTATTTTGTTTAAATCCAATTTATATTACGAATATAAAATATGTATATTACAATATATGTAAATAACTTTAATAATTTTCTCCACTACGAATTATAAAATCTCTCTAAAGCAAAATTTTGTTATATTAAATCATGGTGAAGTCTTCCAATAGTACATCCATCAATGACCAATCTCGTTGGATGTAACTAACGCCAAAGCATTGTGCACCTTTTATTTTGGCTATACGCAGTTGGAGTAATTGTGGTGCTCCGACTTTATTATTGGGTCTGATTTAACTAAGGCTGCATAATAGGATTATGGCCATAGAGACAATTGCATGAATTATTCTATATTTTGACCAAATGAATAATACTGGACAAAATGTTCATCATGCAATCCAAGAATTATATACGATATAATTAACATAAGATGCCTACCTAAAAGGATGTGTTTTGGGATTAGCCAAAGCTAGGTCAAGGCATGATTAGATATGGATCTTGGAACACCGTTACATGTCTACCGATATGTATATATATGTAATGTCCCGTAATTTTACGGTATAATAATTAATTTATTTAATTATTTAATTAGTGATTTAGAGAAATAAAGGGTTGTTTAATTAAATAATATTGAATATTTAATTAATTTAAATAATATAATAATATATTTAATTTTGAAATAGTCGGAAATAGTGAATTGACAATATAATGTGAACTGGACAATTTATAATATATAATTCAGTTTGGAATTGAATTCGAATAACGAATATATTATTTAAATTAAATTTGAACGTATAATTATAATTTAATTAAAATCGAGCTCGAAATGGCGTGGCAGTTCGCTATTTGGCGATTCGAACTTCAATTGAATATACAGAATCCGTTTTAAATCGGATTTTTCTGAAACAAGAAACGTTCGGAGCTGGTGAAGTATATTTTTCTAATGGAAGAGAAAAATCGGGATTTCATTGTGTAGATTTTTATTTATGTCCAAATCAAATTTTTGAAAAGTCTCTACGGAATTCCTTTATAAATTATAGCGATTTATTTATATTATAAAAGGACATTTCTATATAAATTAAATATCGATTCAACCGAGATTTGAATATCGAGTTATAAATTCAATTGGAGCTATACGATATTCTGTGTGAATATATATACGATAATATATATTTATTTATATTTAATTTAATTATTTTTAAATATATTTATATATTTAAATGGGTTATTTAGAGCTTTAAAAATAGCCAGTTTTGTAAACGACCTCCGTTTTCGATGAAACTAATTTTGTTGGATCCATAATATTAAATTATTGTTAGATTATAAGTTTCGTGATTTTTGAAGTCAGTGTGTGGCCTTATGGATTTTTAATGTGAAAAACTGTCGATATTTTGACGGTTAAAAATACACTATGTGAGCAAACGAAGTCGAAATTCGATGAAACCTATTTCGTTGGGTTCGTAATGTCGAACTGAAGGTGTATGTCCATTTTCATGATTTTTAGATATCGTGTGTATTCGTAGGGATTTTTAGAGTGCAAATACAAATAGAAAATTGAATATAAACTAATATAAAAATAGTAGCTCAACCTCTAAGCTATCATATCCTTATAAATACCAACTCTTACTGCCTAATCCTAGACTATTTCTCTTTGGTCAATAAAAGAAAACAGCCGCTTTGTTTCAGCAAATATCAAAGTGTTCGATCCTTAGGAAAATCGAAATAAAATCCAATAAATTCCCTTAAATCTCAAAACAGCTATATTCGAATTCAGTATGTGTTTATATTCCTCCCAGTGTTTGGTTTGGGTAGTTCGACGTCACCGGCGTCGCTGTTTTTTCCAGCCTCAGCCTAGGGCTTTGACTTCTGCTCCATAGGTTCAACGCTAGGCTCCAGGTTACTGGAAATGGTTTTCTCGGTTGTAGAAGTACCTGAATTTGGATTTTTAAGAGGTGCGATGGGGGAATTGGGGTGAGCGACTTCCTGCTATCGCATGGAGGGCGTCAGGTAAAAATGAAGGAAATTGGTGAGTTTTTTTGTCGTGATTTTTAGGGACTTTGGTGAATTGGAGTTCGATACTACACTGTGTATCAACGTGTGGCTGGGGGTTTGAGGGATTGATAAAGGTGAGGCTGTCGAGTAGCTAGTGGTGTAGGAGGGGGAGAGGATGACTACGGTGTCCTTTCCGTGATGTATGATGAGCGAAGTGGGAGTTGAAGAACTGGATTTGAGAAAAAAACTGTACTACGAATTCGAATAGACGAGAAAGGGGTTATTGATTTGGTCAGTTATAAAAGGAAGTAATTAATGTGTTTAAGGTTGGGGTAATGGAGATTGGTGTATGTGATTTGGGGGCAAGAACGAGGCACAGGACTTTGTTAATGGCCGATCTAAAATTTTGGAATTCAAAGTATGTCAAGGAATAAGAGTTAGAAGTGGGTCTGGGTTTGGTAAATGTGGAGATGGGCCGAGCTATTTCAAAGAAGGTTAAAGGCCCATTCCTTTTATTAAAAATAATTTAATTAAATTCAATATTGTATTATAACTTGTGTAATGCATAACTATAGCACACGATATCGGAATTTAGAATGGTCGGATCCGACAGGATCGTATTGACGGACACTACCCAATGGAACTGACTGGGAGTGGATTGGAGCCCATTACAATTTATAGTGATTCAATTGTCAGAATCAAATCAATGACAGTTATTCGTTATTTAACGATAACCGTCCAATGTAAGTAAACCTCACCAACTCTACCAGTTCATATTGTTATAACGCATATTTAGAACTGATAAATGATGATTGATTGCTATGTGTTGACTATTTTGGTTGAACTGCTAATTGATTGGTTGAAAATATCGATATAGTTATATATATATATATATATATATATATCGTTAATCAAATATTGATTCTGTTTATCAGAATATTTCATATTTAAATGGAATTTGATGTGAATTATATTGAGTAACATCTGTGGATGCAGGGAAATAGGTCGGAGGGATCCAACTGGATTCCTCAACATTAATTTTACTGTTTTTCATATATTGTTATATATGATGTGATATATAGTCTGCTGTTGATTATATATGTTTGAATGATACCGATCATTGTTATATGGTATGTTAAATACCATAAGGAATACTGAAATGTTAAAAAGGAAAGTTTCAATGTTGTATTGAAAAAGAAATATTTATAAAATCTAATGTTTTTATAAAAAGAAACTTTGTTAAAATAAATAGATTTTAAAAGAAATAATTATTTGGAAAATAAATATAGAGATTATAAAAGGAAATATTGGTAAAACATTTACAAATAGAATTGAAAGGGAAATATTTATTTGTTAAATAAATAGAATTGAAAAGAAAATATTTGTAAAACATTTATAAATGGAAATATTTATTTTGAAAATAAATAGATTATAAAAGGAAATATTTATTTGTTAAATAAATAGAATCGAAAAGGAAATATTTGTTAAATAAATAGAAAGATAAAAGGAATATTTATTTAGAAAATAAATAAGATATCATAAAAGGAAATATTTGGAAAGTAAGTAGGATTATAAAAGGAAAATGAGTTAATCAATATGAGTTAGTCAAAATGAGTTAGTCGTAATGAGTTAATCGAAAAGGAGTTAATCAAAAGGAGTTAGTCAAAATGAGTTAATCAATATGAGTTAGTCAAAAAGAATTAGTCGAATATTAGTTATTCGAAAGGAGTTATCGAATATTAGTTATTCGAAAGGAGTTAATCGAATATAGTTTATTCGAAAGGAGTTAATTGAATAGAGTTAACTGAATTAGAGTTAGTCCAATAGAGTTAATCGAGTTAGAGTAAATTGAAAGGAGTTATTCAAGTTGGAGTTAATTGATTAGAGTTAATCGAATTAGAATTAATCGATTAGAGTTAATCGAGTTAGAGTTAATTGAATAGAGTTAATCGAACAAGAGTTAGTCGAATATTAGTTATTCGAAAGGAGTTATCGAATATTATTTATTCGAAAGCAGTTAATCAAATATAGTTTATTCAAAAGAAGGTTATCGAATATAGTTTATTAGAAAGGAGATTATCGAATATAGTTTATTCGGAAAGAAGGTTATCGAATATAGTTTATTCGGAAAGAAAGTTATCGAATATAGTTTATTCAAAAGAAGGTTATCGAATATAGTTTATTCGAAAGGAGATTATCGAATATAGTTTATTCGGAAAGAAGGCTATCGAATATAGTTTATTCGGAAAGAAGGTTATTAAATATAGTATATTCAAAAGGAGTTAATCGAAAATAGTTTATTCAAAAGAAGGTTATCGAATATAGTTTATTCGAAAGGAGTTATCGAATATAGTTTATTCGAAAAGGAGTCATCGAATAGAGATTATTCGAAAGAGAGTTATACGTTGAAATTCGATTATATCGAATTCGGGAAAGTACACTTTTTGTTTTTAATCAATATTAAATGATTTATTTATAAATTGCCTATTTAGTTATTTAGTCAAATTAAGGAATAAAACTTATATTTTGAAGTAGGAATTATAATGCTATAGTTATAATCAGATATTTCAATAAAGAAGTGGATTTGTAAATAGAATCCGAGAGTTACGTAAGGAGGTTTTTGAATATTAGAAGGTGAACTTTGTCTATTTCGAGGTTAGGAGTGTTGTTCAGTTAAGGTCTGAGAGGTAGTTATACCCCAATTTTGATTGACTTCATTTTTAACTAAGGAATGGTTAAGGTTTGACAGTGAAGGTAGGTTAAGTGAATTTAGTTAATGAGTGTGATGGTTTGAGTTGGCATAGCGATGTTTTATTTAAACATCTGTTTAAATCCAATGAATGAGTTTTGGAAGCATTTTTCCAAATATAATCAGAGATATTTTCTAATCATAGAAAATGAAATGTTTTATGATAAAGAATACTAGAATGGCAGTGATGTGACACCCCGTATTTCTATTAATATTAATGTTCACAAATTAAAGAATAACTAATCTCAGATGTGGGAACTAAGGGAAACGGGTTGCGCCATTGTGTTCGTCTCGGAATTCTGGTTGAGATAGAGTCCGAGTTTGCGTGAATTGGACTTCATATGAAGAAGTTATGGCCATCGGAAGTTTCAGAAAATTCAAAATAGATTTCAAAATTCAAAATTTCAGAGTCAGATGGGCTAGGCGGGAAAATTTCCGCCAGAGCCAGGTCAACCATAGGGTCGACCTACCCTGACCAGGTTGACCATAGGGTCGACATGCCCCCCCCCCCCCCCGGGGCAGATTTGATTAGTGACCTGTTAATGACTGTGTGCTGACTCATTAGGGTTTCTGAGCTGCTCTGATTGGCTGGGATTAATTCTGGGTTGATCGGACGGTTTAAACTAATCCTAAACTCTATAAAAACACCTATAGACTCAAACCCTAAAATCAAAATAAAATTAGACTCATGGTCTCCATGTCGTCACCTTGCAATTCAGAATAGCTGCCACCAATTAGAGAGGAAGAAAACTAGTAAAATTCAATTCAACTCTAACAACGAATCTACTTCAAAGGAAAGCTAATACAACTTCAGAACTCATAATTCAGAAATCAAGACCTTCTTTGAGTTATGAGTTCGATTTCTTTAATAAAATAATTAGCAATTTAATTGGATTAAGTAATGATGTGGATTATATGGATATGATGTGAATTATTGACCGCATGTTATAATTATGTTGTAAAATTGTGATGTTATCATATATGTTGTAAATTCTATGATGTTATGTTGGGATGTTATCATCTATGTTGTAAAGTTATGATGTTACCATCTATGTTGTAATTCTATGATTGGCTTATGTATAATCAAATCATCATGTTGTTCATATGCTAGTTTGGTTATGTTGATTCATATGATAAATCATATGTATGTATGCAAGTTTAGATATTGATTTAGACATGAATCATTTGCAAGTTAGTGAAAATTATGTATAACCTTACATTTTTCATGACATCTATTTTAGATCCAAGTTAAGCTATGACATGTGTGGGTTATATGCTAAATTCTACATGCTAGTTTACATGTTTAGATGTAAGTTTACACCATTGTTATGTTGCATAAATCACATATGCAAGTTCATATAAATATATGAGTTTGGAATATGAATCATGTTATGCAAGTTTGTGGTTATTGCCTATGCAAGTTTACACCTTTAGATGTAGATCCATGACATACATGATTTATGCAAGTTGTGACCATTACCTAAACAAGTTTACGCCTTTAGATTTGGATCTATAACATATGTAGTTTTATGCAAGTTGTAACTTTGACCTATGCAAGTTTTAGATGTAGGACATCATTCACACATGCAAGTTCACCCCTTATGTTTAGATCTATCTTTAGTTATATGTATGTTGTGAAGTTTTCTCTTTATTCCATGAGTTAGACTATTCGAGTCTAACGTATATTTTACGTTAAATGAACGAACGTACAACGTGGGGCAATGGGATAATATTAAAAGATTTAATATTGAGAATTGGCATAAATGCCTTAAATGGCATAAAACTAATTTGTAATGAAAATTGGTATGATTTTACATACCATAAATAGATGGACATAATTGAGTCAATTATGGCCATAGTTAAATTTGGAATTGATTGATAATTTGAATAGGGAAATTAATTCAAATTGGGGAATGATTAATTAGGATTGATTAATCGTCTAAGACACGAGGCTAGGCTCTTTTGTGGTGTAAGACTGCCCGGAACCGCCCGGCAAATCCAGCTGCCACAAATGCCAGTCTAATGTGGGAGGTCTTAGGCATAAATTAAATACGTAACAATTGTAAAGACATGAGGTTAGGCTCGTTTGTGGTGTAAGACTGCCCGGACCCGCCCGACAAACCCAGCTGCCACAAATGCCAGTCTAAGGTGGGAGGTCTTTATGAGGTTACGGTCTTAATGAATTAAGAAACACTTAACCAGATAAACATGTAGTGGGACATGAGGGGGTTAAGTGGGTGCCTTGGGTGGCATGTGGAATTTAGTGGGTGCCTTGGGTGGCATTTGAAATATGTAATGACCCGCATTTCAGGGGTATTATAATTAATTTATTTAATTATATAAATAGTGATATAGTGAATTAAATGTTCGTGGAATTAAATAATGGTGAATATTTAATTAAAATAATAAATTAAATAATATATATAATTCTAAATAATCAGAATTGGCTGAAATGACGATATGGTGTGAACTGGATCATCTATGATATTTAATTCTGTTTAGAATTGAATTAGAATAACGAATATATTATTTGAACGACAGTTTGAATGTATAATTATATTATAATATAATCGAGCTTGAAATGGCGCAGCAGTTCGTTATTTGGCGATTTGAACTTCAACTAAATGTACAGGGCTCGTTTTAAATCGGATTCCTGTGAAACAAGAAACGTGTGGAGCTGTTGAAGTATATCTTTCTAGGGGAAGAGAAAATTCGGGATTTCATCGTGTAAATTTTGATTTATGTTCAAATCAAATTTTATAAAAGTCGCTGGGGAATTCCTTTATAATTTATGAAGGAATTATTTATATTTTAAAAAGGAATTTCAATATAAATCGAATATTGGGTTGACCCAGATTTGAAATATCAAGTTAAAAATTCATATAGGAATATTCTAGAGCTGTATGGTATTCCACTGTGAATATATACGATAATATTTATTTATAAATATTTAATTTAATTATATTTAAATATATTTATATATTTAAATGGGTCATTCAGAGTTGTAAAAATAAGCCACTTTTGCAAACGAAGTCGGAAATCGACGAAACTAATTTTGTTGGATCCGCAACATCAAATTATTGTTGGATTCTAAGTTCCGTGATTTTTAGAGTCACTGTGTGGCCGTACGGATTTTTAGAGTGAAAAACAGGCAGTATTTCAACGGTTAAAAATACGCTTTGTGGGCAAACGAAGTCGGAATTCGACGAAACCAGTTTTGTTGGGACCGTAATGTTGAACTCTAGTGGCATGTCAATTTTCGTGATTTTAGGAGATCGTATGTGGTCGTAGGGATTTTTAAGGACGAGAGACAAGCATATAATCGAGAAAATAAAATATAAAACCTTAATATAAAAATATCATAATATTTTTCTTGGCCAAATTGGATGCCAAGCACCATTGTATTTTAGCCACAAACCTTACCAACCTCAGCTATAAAGATGCAAGAACAAAATTCCCATTTTAGAAACCAAACGCAGAAAAAGAAATCGAAATCAAATCAAAACAATTTCTATAAATCGAGTTATACATAGATTTGAGTTCCTGGGAACACCCTCTACGATCTGATACCATTTTCGTTCGGTTCGGTGCTTTTTGGTTTCGCCCAAAATTGAACCACAGTAACGAGGGTTGAGGTCAAACTCGAATTCATAAGGCCGGAGGGGTTTTCGTGGTGTCGGGCGGAGTTGGGGTGGCGAGGCGTAGCTATTGGCATCGAGGAGGAGGACTCCGACCACCTAGAACCCAAAATGACGTCGCCGGGGTTTGTCGCAAGGAGCAGGTTGAGGTATTGGGGGTTGGATCGGAGTGGGATTCTTGGTAGGAATTAAGTGGAGAAGGAGGCGCTGAGTGTCATGAGGGTGGTTGCGCTTTGGGTTTGTGACTGAGGAGGAAAGGAGGAGAGGTCAAAAGAGCGGTCAACGATTGGGTTTACAGGAGGAATGGAGTCGGGTTTTAAGTTGAAGAAGATAAGAAAAGGGAGCGGACGGTTTTAAAGGTAGTTGGGCCGAGAAAATATGGGGTGAGGCCCAAGTTTTAAAATAGGAATTTAGTTAAAGTTTAAATTCAAATTGTATGATATCTTGTAAATTCAATAACCTGATCATACGATATCAGATTGACGAACCGTAAGTTGCGTTGGGATCGTATGGAGGGTGGCTACACACTGGAACTTACTGGGAGCGAATCCGAGTTCGCTGGAATTTATGGCGAAATAAACTGTTTGATTCAAATCAAATAATAGTTTATCGTTCTTTAACGATGAACTGCCAAAGTGAGTAAATCTCACTTACTCTGAACAGTTTATAATTTCATGTTGTATTTTTAGAATTGTTAAATATTGGCTGACTGACTGTGTGTTGACTGTTTGATTGAACTGCTAGTCAGTTAGTTGAATTTCTATATTGATTCTGTTTAACATAATATATCATATGGAACAGAAAGTGATGTTGATTTTATTGTGTAACATCTGTGATGCAGGGAAACAGGTTGGAGGAACCCAACTGGGTTCCTCAATATATAAAATACTGCTTGGTTTCATATATTGTGTTATATGATGTGATATGAAATATGTTGATGATTTTATATGTTTGAATGATACCGATCATTGTTATATGGTACGTTAAATACCATAAGGAATACTGGAAAGTAAAAAGGGAATTTTCAAAGTGTTTATTGAAAATAAAACATTTATAAAATCAAGAGATTTTATAAGAAGGGAATTATTTTTAAAATCAAAGGATTTTATAAAGAGGGATATTTATTTAGAAAATAAATACGATATTATAAGAAGAATATTTATTTGTTAAATAAAAAGAATTAAAAAGGAGATATTTGTAAACCATTTACAAATAGGATTGTAAAGAGAAATATTTGTAAACTATTTAAAAATGGAATATAAAGAGAAAATATTTGTAAAACAATTACAAATAGAAATGAAAAGGAAACATTTGTAAAACATTTACAAATGGGATTGGAAAGAAACTTTTTGTGAAACGTTACAAATAGATTAAATGGAAATATTTATTTATAGGAAATAAATAGAATGTTATAAATGAGTTATTTATTTAGAAAATAAATAGAAAGAAAAAGGGATATTTGCAAACCATTTGCAAATAGAATTTAAAAAGGAAATATTTGTTTAGGAAGCAAATAGATAATAAAGAAAATATTTATCCTTGGATAAATAGATATATATATATATAAGTCTGAACTTATATATGAAGAAGTAAACAGATAAAAGGAGTAGGAATCGATTTCGACATCGATGTTTGAAACTGAATAAGGATAAAGAGTTAGCCAGTTAGGTTAAACCATTTGAGTTAACCGTAGAGTTAAACCAGTTAGAGTTAACCAGTTAGAGTTAAACCAGTTAGAGTTAAACAGTTAGAGTTAACCAGTTAGAGTTAAACAGTTAGAGTTAAATCAGTTAGGGTTAACCAGTTAGAGTAAAACCATTAGGGTTAACCAGTTAGGTTAAACCGTAGAGTTAAACCAGTTAGAGTTAAACAGTTAGAGTTAAACTAGTTAGAGTTAATCAATAGAGTTAAATCGAACTAGAGTTATTGAATAGAGTTAAATTGAACCAGAGTTATTCAAATGGTGTGATCGATTATAGTTTAATCGAAAGGAGTTATCGAATCTAGTTATCCAAAGGAGTTATCGATTATAGTTTAATCGAAAGGAGTTATCGAATCTAGTTATTCGAAAGGAGTTATCGATTATAGTTTAATCGCAAGGAGTTATCGAATCTAGTAATTCGAAGGAGTTATCGATTATAGTTTAATCGAAAGGAGTTATCGAATCTAGTTATTCGAAGGAGTTATCGATTATAGTTAAATCAAAAGGAGTTATCGAATCTAGTTATTCGAAGGAGTTGCCGATTATAGTTTAATCGAAAGGAGTTATCGAATCTAGTTATTCGAAGGAGTTATCGATTATAGTTAAATCGAAAGGAGTTATCAAATCTAGTTATTCGAAGGAGTTATCGATTATAGTTGAATCGAAAGGAGTTATCGAATCTAGTTATTCGAAGGAGTTATCGATTATAGTTTAATCGAAAGGAGTTATCGTGAAACGACCCGAACTTCCCCGTGAGGGAAAGCACGGATATAATTGAGAACAACACATAAAAGAACGCAGACGGAAGAACATTTCATTGCTTATTACAACAATTCCATCAGAATACAAGAATATACAGAGTATAAATGAATAAATTACATTCGATAAATATCAGAGATTTAAATACAGTACTGCAGCGGAAAAATAATACAAAACACAACTGAAAGTAATACACAGATACAGAGCTTTCCGAGCATCGTTCCAGCTGTAAATCAGGATCCTGTGAATATAAATCTGCAAAACCAAAACTACTAGCTGCCCGTGTCGAAAATAAAGGCACCCAGAGTTTAGGTTAAAACAATAAACTCCAGGTCAGTCATGTGACTGGTGTGAGAACTAAAACAGTTATTTAAAACTTTATTTTAAAAGAGAGTAATTCGAGGGACCACGCCGTATAACACGGAACGGGTTTCCTCCCAAGAATACCAGTGCATAACAATAAACAACGCAATGCTTTTCGAAAAATGAAGCTATTATAAGACCCAGGTCCCATCACACAATGCAACATAAGCCGGAGGATAGGGTTTTACCTTATAACAGCCAAACATGCTTGGTACGTTTAAAACAAATCATTTGATACTATAATAAGTGTATAGTGTCAAAACAATTTCAATCATAAATATAAATCATAGACGGCATGGGTACCATATATCATGTCGCCATACTAGTTCTACAATTAAAACCGAATACACGTATTGGAAATTGGATTTCCGTCATGAGTCGAGGCAAGGGGCAAGCTCCTCTCCGCTTTCGAGACACTCTAGCAAATGTCTCAGGACTACACACTCTGGGTAATCCTTGGATCTTCAGGGCCGGTCCTCTCTTACGTTTGAGGATTAGTATTCCTGAACACACGTTTCCCGGTCCTTACAGACCTAAAATCGAGGCGCCTCATCCAACAACCACATAGGTGAAAAGTATATAAATGTCAGGGCTGGTAAGTCACTGACACCACCAAAGCTAGAAAGAAACGTCGTGCTCTCCCCGCAGTCCTTATCCCGTTTTTGACTCATACCGAGGTGTGAGGCTCGCGAATTCACGTTATACACAAAGCTGCCACGTAGGCCGTGCTTTGATCGTCAACCACAAGACTTTGCTTTTCAACAGAAGCCTTGATCCATGCAACTCAGCGTGCCACACAGGCAATTCATGCCATGCGATTGATATCTATCGATATATAACCTCTAAGCTCGTACGTCTCAGAGAAGGGCGTTAAGCAAGAGAATAAATTCTCCGCCGCCAAACAGATATATATTTAACAGAAATCAATCAACACAGAATAAAATCCAATGTCAGACACACAATCCATTTACAAGTTCGTTCTGGGTCTGAACGAAACCGGAGGCACTTTCCTCGCATATCCATCGATCTCCAAGTACGTCTGGACGACCACCGACTATTTCCATCCTCTTGGGTGTACAGCCCAATCAGGATCATCAGTAATTATCCAAACGATGTGAAGACTTCCGGTCTTCGACCACCGTCATCATCTTCGACTTATCGTCGAATCGGTTATTTAGAATGGGTATAAACCCGGCCTTTCCGAACAACCCGCGTACATTAAAAACAAATGTTACACAAACACAACTTATGCCTCATTCCAATTCATTAGTCACTAACCATAAATCAGTAAGAGAGCAATTCCCCAAATATTAACCCCGAAGGCCGAAACAACATCAGATCAATACCCAGGAAACCATTCTTCTTAGCTAACCTACAGCTAGTTTCTAAATTTCATATTCTTAGGGAAAGGTTCCCATTAATTTTATCCAAGATAAATTCTTTGAATTTATTCTTTAATCTTCCTTTGGATGTCATTTCAAACCAAATTATGGTTTTCCAAACTAGTCGAGATTAGCGAACCACACCGAAGTAATTATTTGTTTTATTTCCCAATCCCAACATATTCATCCCATGAAGAAAACTGGTAATACTCCATATCTAACACCACGGTGTTATCGGTAAAATTAATTACCATTTCACGTTCAAATCTAATTAAAGATTTAACTATCGCTTTGGAGCAAAACTGGTGATACTCCATTCTCGCTCAATTTCTAAATTTGATAATTTAGATTATCAATTCACATTTCAATCTAATTGCAGATTCATTAAAACTCCTTTTACTGGGTTGAAGAACTAATGTCATTTAAAACACAGTTCACGACAAACCCAAATCACATTCTATTTATTTATCGGGTTAAAGAACAAGTGTCATTTAAAACACCCTTCACGATAAACCCGTAAATCAATTCTATTTACAACCCATTTCAAATCCAATTTATTTATTTAAAAATAAATGGGTTTTAATTTTAGTTCAAAACTAGTTCATTTCGATAAAAATCTATTTTTATCTT
The DNA here is from genome assembly GCA_030737875.1 of Allium sativum. Taxonomy (NCBI): domain Eukaryota; kingdom Viridiplantae; phylum Streptophyta; class Magnoliopsida; order Asparagales; family Amaryllidaceae; genus Allium; species Allium sativum. Next base: position 362,243,052 of record CM060909.1, read on the forward strand.
TTCAAATATGGAGTTTTTCATCCCAATTTTTCCCAAATCATTTCTTATGATTTTACACAAATTATTACTATTTTTAATAATTTTATCAAGGCCCGTACAGTCGATTTCCATCAACGGCCATCGAACTGCACTTATAGCGACCTTTTCCAAATTTGATTTGGACGTATCTCCAAATCCAACCGTTAGATTTTGAATTTCTAATATTCGTTAGAAAGCTCTTTTCGATACGAACCCAACGGTTCCAGTTTTAGGAGAATCCGACGGTCGGATCTCCCGTAATGTTCGTTCGAAGTCAATGGTCGAAATTTACGAACTGCCGCGGCGCGACGCGTTCTATTCAGGCCATTATATATATAATATATATATTTCGTTGATTTCTATTTAAAACGAATTTTATAAATAGATTCAAATTTGTTTCAAAAACAATTTCAACCTTTATTTCAAATTCAAATCAAAATTGAATTTTCTATTATAAATCCTTTTTACTTTCATTTCTATTTGATTTCAATTCAAATCGATTTTACTTCGATTCGAATTCAATTCAATTCAATTCGAATTCGTTTTCTTTTCAATTCAATTCGAATTCGTTTTTTATTCAATTCAAATCAAATTCGTTTTCTATTCAATTCAATTCAAATTCGTTTTCTATTCAATTCAATTCAAATTCGTTTTCTATTGAATTCAATTCAAATCGTTTTCTATTCAAATCAAATTTCATTTTCTAAATATTTGATTTTTAAATCCTTTTTCAATATTCATTATAAAACGAATATAATCGATATAAATATCGATTCGCGACAAAATAGCGCATCTCTAATCAACACGGCTTTATATATTTCAATAATTCCGTTATTCTATTCAACAAATGAATATTTATTCTATTCAATACATGAATCTATATTCTTGTCAACACATGACTAATCTCAACGAATGAGTACTGTCCACGTGTGACTATTTTTGTTATTTAATATATTTTATAAAAATTATGGTATCTATCGTTTGATTTCAAATCAGACTCCAACCGTAAATTAGTAAGAGAACGATTTCCTAAATATTAACCCCGAAGGCCGAAACCAACATCAGATCAATATCCAGGAGACCACTCATCTCATCTATTTTCCAGTTAATTTCTAATTTCATATATGATAAAGATGTAAATTTTATTGTTAAAATATTTCGTTCAACACATGACTAATCTCAACGGATGAGTACTGTCAACACATGAACCTTTATTTTATAATATTCTTTATTTTCTAAATTGGAATGAGGCCCAATCAATCACCATATAGCGTTAACTATATGGATTCCATACCACACATGTATATAATAGCAACGATAAATAATCAACCATCATCCAAAGTGGACTACACTGTATAAGCATCAAATATAGATATCTAACGCTTATAACAGCCTGTCGATCCATCGATCGACATACAACTAATGATTAGGATTAGTGTATGCCGTATTTTATCCCAATACCCGTGTGGGGTTTCAAACAATCAAACACAGATTTTATTTGTGCAGTTGGGCGATGTGTAAAATTTATCGTCCCAATCAATGTCAGTCAAATTAGTGTATATAAACAAATCGGCCGATTTGTTTATAAATATTCATTTATTCACATTCACGTTAAAAATTATATTTTTAACGAAAATTAATTTATTTCAACTATCTACATTTTTTTATCGATTTCACATCAACAACACAAACAATTTTCACAACACATCAATTAAACAAACAAGCCATCCATGGTATGTGGATGACGGGTGTCGGGTGCTGCTAAGCACCATCTGCATCCTAGTATATATATATATATAACTAGAAAAAGAATTTTAGAGTGAGAAATTCTCACCAATAGCTATTCTAACTCCACGATTCTTCTATTGTAGAAATCTTCGTCGTTCTCGCCTTTTGTCACTTTCGTTGCCCGTATTCACTACATATATAAAAAATCACATTTTTATATTGCTATTCAATATATAAAAATCCCATTTTTACTTCGCTATTCAATATATAAAAATCCCATTTTTATTTCGCTATTCAATATATAAAAATCCCATTTTTACTTCGCTATTCAATATATAAAAATCCCATTTTTACTTTGCTATTCAATATATAAAAATCCCATTTTTTAATTCGCTATTCAATATATAAAAATCCCATTTTTACTTCGCTATTCAATATATAGATAAAAATTCTATTTTTACACCGCTATTATATAGATAAAAATTCTATTTTTACATCGCTACTATATAGATAAAAATTCTATTTTTACACCGCTATTCTCTATATGAAGATTTCGTCTTTTCAAATATAAAGATTTCATCACTATAAAAATCACCTCTTTATTTCAACGTATATATAATAAAAATCAGATTTTTATTTCGCTACATATACAAAGATGATATTTTTATATCCGCTGCCTATATAAAAATCACATTTTTATATTTACTTTTTTATAAAAATTATATTTTTATACTCCTACAATATAAAAGATTATATTTTTCCTTATTTCAAAATCTCACCCTTTTCTAATTTAACAATCAATCTTTTTGCCATGAAAAATCCATTCTTTCTACTAGGAAAAATCAAAACATTAAACAAACAAAGATCTTGCCTTTACACAAATAACAATCGTATATTTTCAGTTTCTAAAAATCTAATCTTTCCTATTTTAAAAATCTAATCTATTCTATTTTAGAAATCTAATCTTTTTTCTTCTTTTTATTAAATAAAATCAGAAAATAAAAGGATAAAATAAAAAAATACTGCACTGTACTTTGATTTCGTATGGAGAATATATAGCAATTCAAACATTCGATAATTAAAAATGTAATTAACTGAATTAAACAAAATAAAAAATAAATTTTTACCTTCGTTTGAAGGGGGCGTTCACTGTCGTCGAAGAGAGGGGGGGTTTGCTTGCGCCTGCGGAGGAGGGTGGTGGCGTCGAGGGTCGGGTAGGGCTGTAGGTGCGTCGGTTTTCTGATGAGGGGGGCTGAAATCGATTAGAAGAAGAAGGGGAGGGGGCGCGCCTTCGATTGCTGGAGGAGGGGGGGAGGTCGAACGGAGGGGGAGGCGTTTAATCGCCGGCGGCGGGCGAACGAGGGGGGGTTGGCGGCGTTCGATCGCGATTTCCCCCCTTCTGTTTTCTTTTTTTTAAAATCGATTCTGAGTTGAAAGAGAAAAGGGGGCCAAGGTTTTATATAATAATTTATATTTTAATTTATTTTAATTTCAAAAAGTAACTTTTTCATTCGAACTCGAAACGAGGCCCACCGCCTGTTGTCCATAGCTAATTACCCCCATTCCGAATACAATGGGATATGTATCGCAGGCTGATTCGATCGTTTCGATCAGTTTTCTTCAAAATCAACATATAACTCTATATATTGAATTTGAACGTGCATTTCAATTTACTGGGGTCACATACGAACTTTAAAAATTCCCGAAAAATATTTTCTAGCTTCGTATTGACGATACGGTCCTAACAAAACTAGTTTCGTCGAATTCTGAGACCGTTGGAAAAATGGCCATTTTCCAGTTGATTGAAATCAACTAAAACTGGTCAAACGCGTTTTCCTTTGCCACTCTCACATATTGATTCGAAAAATTATGAAATTTGGAATCTAGCAACTTTACATCCCGGATCCAACAAAAGTGGTTTCGTCAAAATCCGAGGTCATTTGCAAAATTTCCATTTTTAAGGGCCTGAATTCCATAGCGACTATTCAGAATTTTCAACTGGACATATCTTTTGATTCCCGCTATGAAATTTCAATTTTTCGGATTCGTTGGAAAGATATCATCAATTAGATCCTATTATTTTTGGTTTCACTAAAATCAGGATTGTTTTGCTTCCGGTACATTCAATTGAAGTTTGAAATCGAATTATCGAACTACCACGCCATTTTCAATTCTATTTATAATTATATATAATTATTTATATTCTAACGACGACGTGTATAATATATACGTTCGAATACTGTTCAAAATAAATTTCTCGTTGATATTATTTAAAATAATTCATTTTAAATCTTCAAACTTCGCTTAAATTGCCAAAATAAAAATTTTAAACTGGCACGCATTTCCGGGTTATTACATATCGAATCTAGTTATTCGAAGGAGTTATCAAATATAGTATATTCGAATAGAGTTAAAGGGATAAATCGAATGTAGTATATTCGAATAGAGTTAAAGGGATAAATCGAATGTAGTTTATTCGAATAGAGTTAAAGGAGTTAAATCGAATTTAGTTTATTCGAATAGAGTTGGAATGAGTTAATCGAATTTAGTTATTCGAAGAAATAAATCGAATCAGAAATATTCGAAGTGAGATAATCGAATCAAAGATATTCAGAGTGAGATAATCTAATCAGAAATATTCGAGGTGAGTTGATCGAATCTAGTTATTCGACAGGAGTTAAATCGAATAAGATTTATTCGAAGAAAGAGATTATCGAATATAAGTATTCGAAATTAAGCAAATCGAATATAAGTTATTCGAATAAGTTATTCGAATAAGAGTTAATCCAGTAAGAGTTATTAGGTTGGAGTTATTCAAATAAGAGTTATAGATTAGAGTTAAACGAATAGGAGTAAATAAGTTAGCTGTCGTTATATTATTCGAGTTAGGAAATAAAAGTCAAATTAAAGATAATATATTTCGGATGCATGAGATTATAACACCATTGTTATAATCACGTAAACTTGTAAAAGAAGGGGGTTCGTAAATAGAATCCAAGGGTTCGTAAGAAGTGTTAAAGAGTAAAAAGGTGAATCTTATCTATTTCGAGATTTGAAAAGTGGTTCAGTTAAGGTCTGAGAGGTAGCTATACCCCAACATGATTGAGTACGTTTTAAATTAAGAAATGGTTACGGTTCGAGTGTGAAGTGGTTAAGTGAATTTAGTAAATAAGTATAGTGGTTTGAGTTGTCATCGTGATGTTGATTTAAACATCTGTTTAAATCCAAGTAAAGAAGATTTGGAAATGTTTTCCAAATAGAATCAGAAACGTAATCAAATATTGAAATATGGAAAATATGAATATATATATATATGACTGATGATTGATTGATAGAATTTCTATATGGAAATAATATCGTTGTTTACACACGTGTTTTTCTTTGATAGTTAACTCACCGACTATCGAAGTTTTTGACCATTTTAACGTTGTTAATATGGAGAGGCCGGTTGGATTATTATCCAAAGAAACACTCTGTATTGGCATAAGCGTTGCGAATCATATATGCCAAAGAAAATTGAAGACGGGGTTAAGTGCAAGGGCTATTGTATAAGTCTTAGATAACAGTGCCTAAGATGGATGTACTGAATAGTACCTTCGGTTCATCCTGTTCCAGGATGACTTGTATGGATGAACGTCTGATAGAGTATTTCCAGAAAGGTCACGTAAATTGATTTCTTCAACCGTACCAAGAGTGGAAGCGGAAAAGGAAACTTCTTTTAGCTAACACATAATGCATTGTTGAGGACGTCAATCGGTGATTTGATGGATTTGACGATGTGGCTTTCGAAGTGAATCTGGTGTGATGATAAAGCGTAGCTTCTGGCCTCACATCCGGTAAATGACAGAAATCGGGCAGGCAGCATGGCTAAGTCGGTCGCTCCGAAGTAGGGTGTATAATCACCTGATCTAGAGTTTCATTTATTTCTAAAAATCTGTTGTTGATGCTGTCCCATTCGGGAAACAGTTGCTGATCCCAACCGTTAGTGATATACATTCGATACACTCAAGCGAAATGAGTGGTCGGTCATGTGTGGCCGGGTTGCAAGATGTTCTTGTTGAACCCAGTGTATTCCTTTCTAGAGGTACACTAGCGAAAGGTGGTTCCATACCTTGTCATAGTTGGAAATCCATTACCCAATACGTGCTTGCGGTTTTGATTGTACTATATATGTAGAACGTGAGATGAAAGCGTTTCTACTAGATGATTATTATATTGTGGTTGATAGGAATAATTATAATATCAAAAGGTTTTCGATATAAAGATAATTTGGATTCTCATCAGGGAAAAACCCGTTCCGTTATACGGCGTGGTCTTATGAGATATTATTTACTTGCTCGAACTGTTTTAAACTGTTTTACTCATACCAGTCCCATGACTGACCCGGAGTTTATTTTGTTTTGTTTTCCCTAAACTCTTGGGTGCCCAATTTTGTATGGGCAGTCAAGTAGTCAGGAATTTACAGATACTTGAAGAGCTGGAGCAGGAGGCTTCATCATCATATAGCTATAGTTTATTTCCGCTGTGTTGTAAGTGTTGTACTCTGATAATGTTATTGTATACATATACTGATTTTATTTCAAGGATATGTTATCTATTATATGTTATTCATTCCGCTGTGAGGTTCGTGTTACTCTGATGTTGTGTTCTTCTTCTTCTTCTTCTATTCTAAGTTTTTATCCTATCTATTCTCACCCTTTAATTTCTTTCATTAATAACCCGTTATTTTCGATCCTTGGATGTTCGATATGTGTTGTATATCGGATAACTAAGATCGCCATTTTTCCGGGTCATTACAGTTGGTATCAGAGCTTAAAGTTAAGTATTACCTTGGCTCTGTGGCATGACTCAGTAGAGATGGGGTTAGTAAGACCCTAGATTGAGTTGGAGTGTATATATATACGAGTGAACGTATTTGTTATTAATATAAAAAATTGTTTTATATTGTGGGGATTTATTGGTTGATTAGTTTATGAGTCCTGGTCGATCAGTTTGATCCACTGTATCGGTAGTAGTTTATAAACACTCAAATACGATGGGTCGACACGATATGTTTTGAAAAGATGGTAAATTAAAATAAGTTTACCCAGGGTATATCTTGATATAGAGAAGATATATATATCAAAATTATAATATAGTGGATATATTGGTTGTTATTATAATCAAGTAAGATTATAAATTAAATGGCCATGTAAATAACCAATCAGAATTCATATAAGTGAAATACGTGAAATCAGATGAGTTAAATCTGAAATTTAAACAAGAAATTGAATTAAAATTTTGGATAATTGGATAAGTGTTTGTAAATGGATTTGGATTAAAAATAAGGAAAATTTAAGATCTTGGGAGATTTTAAATTATTTTATAAGCAGTGTGAATTATATTTTGAAATGAATTTCAAAGTGGAAATGTTTAGAAATGGTTTTATAGTATTGAACTCACTTCAATCACTGGAAAATAGATTTTGATGATGACAGCTGCATCATTAGTATTCATTTTCGAGTTGTAAGTGACGAATTACCACCAGAGATACTGTTTTGAATTTGTTTTGCGAAAGACAAGTTGTGTTGAATTTCAAAAAGGAAAATTTGATTTTTGAAAAGAGTAAACTGTTTAAAAACTCCCAGGGAAAGACCGTTTGAATTAAAAACAAATTTAAACAATAATTTGTGAAAGCAAATTTGAATTAAAGTAGAGCCAGTAAAGTGGTAACTGAGATTGAACTAGAATGATATCAAGATAAATTGGATTATGAGATTCAAATTTGAAGTGTAATGTGATAATCAAGTTAAGAGTTGGGAATCGAGAAGAAACTCGAGTTAAAATGATATTTGGCTTGGTAAAAAGGCGAATGGTTGTGTTGGAGATGAAAGTGATTTCAGAATTTGATGGGGATAACATTGGTATATGCTGAGTTGATAGCATATGGAAGTGATAGAGTTGATATGCCCGACAAAAAGGTACAAGTTTATATTTCATACGGTATGAGATTTTGATAAGCCAAGTTGGCAAGCCGCTTGCCTGTTTGATTTTCTTTTGGGTTGGAGATGGCCCAAAGAGGCGAGCTGGAGTTTGACCGATTGACTAGTACAAAGGAGGTGCTGGCGAAATTTTTCGAAAAGTTAAGGAGTTAGAAAATTTTCAGGATTTTTTGAAAATTTTCGTTGATAAGAATTAAATAAATTTTTAATTGAAATTAAATTGGTTCAGTTGAAACTAAAGTTAAGAAGTGAACAAATATGTTTTAACCAGCCGATAGGGTCGTTCTCTACCTTAGCAATTTCGAGGACGAAATTATTTTAAGTGGGGAAGATTGTAATGACCCGCATTTCAGGGGTATTATAATTAATTTATTTAATTATATAAATAGTGATATAGTGAATTAAATGGTCGTGGAATTAAATAATGATGAATATTTAATTAAAATAATAAATTAAATAATATATATAATTCTAAATAATCAGAATTGGCTGAAATGGCGATATGTTTTGAACTGGATCATCTATGATATTTAATTCAGTTTAGAATTGAATTAGAATAACGAATATATTATTTAAATGACATTTTGAATGTATAATTATATTATAATTAAAATCGAGCTTGAAATGGCGCGGTAGTTCGTTATTTGGCGATTTGAACTTCAACTGAATGTACAAGGCTCATTTTAAATCGGATTCCTATGAAACAAGAAACGTGTGGAGCTAGTGAAGTATATCTTTCTAGGGGAAGAGAAAAATCGGGATTTCGTCATGTAGATGTTGATTTTTGTCCAAATCAAATTTTAGAAAATTCGTTGTGGAATTCCTTTATAATTTATAAAGGAATTATTTATGTTTTAAAAGGAATTTCAATATAAATCGAATATCAGGTTGACCCAGATTTTAAATATCAAGTTAGAAATTCATATAAGAATATTCTAGAGCTGTATGGTATTCCACTGTGAATATATACGATAATATTTATTTATAAATATTTAATTTAATTATATTTAAATATATTTATATATTTAAATTGGTCATTCAGAGTTGTAAAAATAAGCCACTTTTGCAAACGAAGTCGGAATTCGACGAAACTAATTTTGTTGGATCCGCAACATCAAATTTTTGTTAGTTTCTAAGTTCCGTGATTTTTAGAGTCAGTGTGTGGCCGTACGGATTTTTAGAGTGAAAAACAGGCAGTATTTCAATAGTTAAAAATACGCTGTGTGAGCAAACGAAGTCGGAATTCGACGAAACCAGTTTCGTTGGGACCGTAATGTTGAACTCTAGTGGCATGTCAATTTTCGTGATTTTAGGAGATAGTATGTGGTCGTAGGGATTTTTAAGGACGAGAGACAAGCATATAATCGAGAAAATAAAATATAAAATCTTAATATAAAAATATCATAATATTTTTCTTGGCCAAATTGGATGCCACGCACCATTGTATTCCAGCCACAAACCTTACCAACCTCAGCTATAAAGACGCAAGAACAAAATTCCCATTTCAGAAACCAAACGCAGAAAAAGAAATCGAAATCAAATCAAAACAATTTCTATAAATCGAGTTATACATAGATTTGAGTTCCTGGGAACACCCTCTACGATCTGATACCATTTTCATTTGGTTCGGTGCTTTTTGGTTTCGCCCAAAATAGAACCACCGTAACTAGGGTTGAGGTCAAACTCGAATTCATGAGGCCGGAGGGGTTTTCGTGGTTTCGGGCGGACTTGGGGTGGCGAGGCGCAGCTATTGGCGTCGAGGAGGACTCCGGTCGCCTAGAACCGAAAATGACGTCGCCGTGGTTTGTCACAAGGAGTAGGTTGAGGTATTGGGGGTTGGATCGAAGTGGTATTCTTGGTGGGAATTAGGTGGAGAAGGAGGCGCTGAGTGTCATGAGGGTGGTTGCGCTTTGGGTTTGTGACTGAGGCGGAAAGGAGGAGAGATCAAAAGAGCGGTCAACGATTGGGTTTACAGGAGGAATGGAGTAGGGTTTTAAGTTGAAGAAGATAAGTAAAGGGAGCAGACAGATTTAAAGGTAGTTAGGCCGAGAAAATATGGGGTGAGGCCCAAGTTTTAAAATAGGAATTTAGTTAAAGTTTAAATTCCAATAGTATGATATCTTGTAAATTCAATAACCTGATCATACGATATCAGATTGACAAACCGTTAGTTGCGTTGGGATCATATGGAGGGTGGCTACACACTGGAACTTACTGGAAGCGAATCCGAGTTCACTGGAATTTATGGCGAAATAAACTGTTTGATTCAAATCAAACAACAGTTTATCGTTCTTTAATGATGAACTTCCAAAGTGAGTAAATATCACTAACTCTGAACAGTTTATAATTTGATGTTGTATTTTTAGAACTGTTAAATATTGGCTGATTGACTGTGTGTTGACTGTTTGATCGAACTGCTAGTCAGTTAGTTGAATTTCGTTATTGATTCTGTTTAACAGAATATATCATATGGAACAGAAAGTGATGTTGATTTTATTGTGTAACATCTGTGATGCAGGGAAACAGGTTGGAGGAACCCAACTGGGTTCCTCAATATATAAAATACTGTTTGGTTTCATATATTGTGTTATATGATGTGATATGAAATATGTTGATGATTTTATATGTTTGAATGGTACCGATCATTGTTATATGGTTCGTTAAATACCCTAAGGAATACTGGAAAGTAAAAAGGGAATTTTCAAAGTGTTTATTGAAAATAGAACAATTATAAAATCAAGAGATTGTATAAGAAGGGAATTATTTATAAAATCAAAGGATTTTGTAAAGAGGGATATTTATTAAGAAAATAAATACGATATTATAAGAAGAATATTTATTTGTTAAATAAATAGAATTGAAAAGGAGATATTTGTAAACCATTTACAAATAGGATTGTAAAGAGAAATATTTGTAAACTATTTACAAATGGAATAGAAAGAGAAAATATTTGCAAAATAATTACAAATAGAAATGAAAAGGGAAACATTTGTAAACCATTTACAAATGGGATTGGAAAGAAATTTTTTGTAAAACATTACAAATAGATTAAATGGAAATATTTATTTATAGGAAATAAATAGAATGTTATAAATGAGTTATTTATTTAGAAAATAAATAAAAAGAAAAAGGGGTATCTGCTAACCATTTGCAAATAGAATTTTAAAAGGAAATATTTGTTTAGGAAGCAAATAGATTATAAAGAAAATATTTATCCTTGGATAAATAGATATATGTATATATAAGTCTGAACTTATATATGAAGAAGTAAACAGATAAAAGGAGTAGGAATCGATTTCAACATCGATGTTTGAAACCGAATAAGGATAAAGAGTTAATCAGTTAGGTTAAACCATTTGAGTTGACCGTAGGGTTAAACCAATTAGAGTTAACCAGTTAGAGTTAACCAGTTAGAGTTAAACCAGTTAGAGTTAAACAGTTAGAGTTAACCAGTTAGAGTTTAAATCAGTTAGGGTTAACCAGTTAGAGTAAAACCATTAGGGTTAACCAGTTAGGTTAAACCGTAGAGTTAAACCAGTTAGAGTTAAACAGTTAGAGTTAAACCAGTTAGAGTTAATCGATAGAGTTAAATCGAAGTAGAGTTATTGAATAGAGTTAAATCGAACTAGAGTTATTCAAATGGAGTTATTGATTATAGTTTAATCGAAAGGAGTTATCGAATCTAGTTATTCGAAGGAGTTATCGATTATAGTTTAATCGAAAGGAGTTATCGAATCTAGTTATTCGAAAGGAGTTATCGATTATAGTTTAATCGAAAGGAGTTATCGAATCTAGTTATTCGAAGGAGTTATCGATTATAGTTTAATCGAAAGGAGTTATCGAATCTAGTTATTCGAAGGAGTTATCGATTATAGTTAAATCGAAAGGAGTTATCGAATCTAGTTATTCGAAGGAGTTATCGATTATAGTTAAATCGAAAGGAGTTATCAAATCTAGTTATTCGAAGGAGTTATCGATTATAGTTAAATCGAAAGGAGTTATCGAATCTAGTTATTCGAAGAAGTTATCGATTATAGTTTAATCGAAAGGAGTTATCGAATCTAGTTATTCGAAGGAGTTATCGAATATAGTATATTCGAATAGAGTTAAAGGGATAAATCGAATATAGTATATTCGAATAGAGTTAAAGGGATAAATCGAACGTAATTTATTCGAATAGAGTTAAAGGAGTTAAATCGAATTTAGTTTATTCGAATAGAGTTGAAATGAGTTAATTGAATTTAGTTATTCGAAGAAATAAATCGATTCAGAAATATTCGAAGTGAGATAATCGAACCAGAGATATTCAAAGTGAGATAATCAAATCAGAAATATTCGAGGTGAGTTGATCGAGTCTAGTTATTCGACAGGAGTTAAATCGAATAAGATTTATTCGAAGATAGAGATTATCGAATATAAGTATTCGAAAGTAAGCAAATCGAATATAAGTTATTCGAATAAGAGTTAATCCAGTAAGAGTTATTGGTATTATTCAAATAAGAGTTATAGATTACAGTTAACGAATAGGAGTAAATAAGTTAGTTGTCGTTATATTATTCGAGTTAGGAAATAAAAGTCATATTAAAGATAATATATTTCGGATGCAGGAGATTATAACACCATTGTTATAATCACGTTAACTTGTAAAAGAAGGGGGTTCGTAAATAGAATTCGAGGGTTCGTAAGGAAGTGTTAAAGAGTTAAAAAGGTGAATCTTATCTATTTCGAGATTTGAAAGGTGGTTCAGTGTCTAAGAGGTAGCGATACCCCAACTTGATTGACTACGTTTTAAATTAAGAAATGGTTACGGTTCGAGTGTGAAGTGGTTAAGTGAATTTAGTAAATAAGTATAGTGGTTTGAGTTGTCGTCGTGATGTTGATTTAAACATCTGTTTAAATCCAAGTAAAGAAGATTTGGAAATGTTTTCCAAATAGAATCAGAAACGTAATCAAATATTGAAATAAGGAAAATATGAATATATATATGATTGATGATTGATTGATAGAATTTCCATCTGGAAATAATATCGTTGTTTGCACACGTGTTTTTCTTTGATAGTTAAATCACCGACTATCGAAGTTTTTGGCCATTTTAACGTTGTTAATATGCAGAGACCGGTTGGATTATTATCCAAAGAACCACTATGTATTGGCATAAGCGTTGTGAATCATATATGCCAAAGAAAATTGAAGAGGGGGTAAAGTGCAAGGGCTATTGTATAAGTCTTAGATAACAGTGCCTAAGATGGATGTACTGAATAGTACCTTCGGTTCATCTTGTTCCTGGATGACTTGTATGGATGAATGTCTGACAGAGTATTTCCAGAAAGGTCACGTACATTGATTTCTTCAATCGTACCAAGAGTGGAAGCGGAGAAGGAAACTTCTTTTAGCTAACACATAATGTATTTTTGAGGATGTCAATCGGTGATTTGATGGATTTGACGATGTGGCATTCGAAGTGAATCTGGTGTGATGATAAAGCGTAGCATCTAGCCTTACATCCGGTAAGTGACAGAAATCGGGCAGGCAGCATGGCTAAGTCGGTCGCTCCGAAGTAGGGTGTATAATCACCTGATCTAGAGTTTCATTTATTTCTAAAAATCTATTGTTGATGTTGTCCCATTCGGGAAACGGTTGCTGATCCCAACCATTGGTGATATACGTTCGATACACTCAAGCGAAATGAGTGGTCGGTCATGTGTGGCCGAGTTGCAAGATGTTCTTGTTGAACCCAGTGTATTCCTTTCTAGAGGTACACTAGCGAAAGGTGGTTCCATACCTTGTCATAGCTAGAAATCCATTACCCAATACGTGCTTGCGGTTTTGATTGTACTATATATGTAGAACGTGATATGAAAGCGTTTCTACTAGATGATTATTATATTGTGGTTGATAGACATTATTATAATATCAAAAGATTTTTGATATAAAGATAATTTGGATTCTCATCAGGGAAAAACACGTTCCGTTATACGGCGTGGTCTTATGAAATATCATTTACTTGCTCGAACTGTTTTAAACTGTTTTACTCATACCAGTCCCATGACTGACCCGGAGTTTATTTTGTTTTGTTTTCCCTAAACTCTTGGGTGCCCAATTTTGTATGGGCAGTCAAGTAGTCAGGAATTTACAGATACTTGAAGAGCTGGAGCAGGAGGCTTCAGGATCATATAGCTATAGTTTATTTCCGCTGTGTTGTAAGTGTTGTACTCTGATAATGTTATTGTATACATATACCGATTTTATTTCAAGGATATGTTATCTATTATATGTTATTCGTTCCGCTGTGAGGTTCGTGTTACTCTGATGTTGTGTTCTTCTTCTTCTTCTTCTATTCTAAGTTTCTATCTTATCTATTCTCACCCTTTAATTTCTTTCATTAATAACCCGTTATTTTCGATCCTTGGATGTTCGATATGTGTTGTATATCGGATAACCAAGATCGCCATTTTTCCGGGTCATTACAAAATACATTTATAAACACTTAACCAAAATTGAAACATGTAAGTGAACATGAATAAGAAGAGGGTTAAGTGGGATGTACTAGAGGCGGCCAAGCTTAGGTGGATAGCTTGTGTTAAGTAATGGGGGCCCGTTTTAACCAGTAACCCATACGTATCTTTGTGGGCTCGACCCAAGTCAAGGACGGGACACGCATACTGGGCTTGACTGTAAGAGGCCAAACCGGGTTAGCGGTGGCAACGCAAGTCCAACGGGTTCATATGCGTGTGTGGACCCGGGCTGGTAGGTAAGACGTTGTTGCATCGTGTAGGTATAAGCCGTACATTATTGGTGGTATCGGGTTTCCACTTTGAGTAGTGATACACCCCAATGTGGGGCCAGCACAGATATCTACGAGTTAGGGAGCCGATCGCATGGGGGTAGTGGGTACACCTAGTGGAGATAGGGGCAGGCGGCACCTATGAAGGCAACTAGGGGTGCACGAAACTACCATTATCATTATTAAGTTCTGTAGGTGAGATCAACCATAGGGTGTCTAGTGGTGGTGCAGTATAGTGGTGGTGCTGTATAGTAATTATCTTATAGTGGTTTAGGTGCGCTTTAACGTTATCTTAGTTTAATCTTATTTCCTTGTTTACTCTGTCATACTCAATTGTTCACAGTCATTTCCTTATTTTCCAACTTATGCCTTAGCCTAGTTATTTTGCTAATTATATTGTTAAAGTTATCGCACTCGCCAGACTTTATGTCTGACCCCCTTTGTTTCCTCCTCTTTTCTTCATCCCCCCCCAGGTGCTCAGGTTGGAACTAGCACCAGTGGAGCTTGATTTTGGACAGTTGTATCTCTTGCTTTTAGAAGTTGCTTGGATCGCTGTAGTAAAGTTCAGCCCCTCTTATTTATGGCTATTTTGTACTGGGGTTATGTCTTTCAATTTATGTACTTTGAGTTGGTCAAGATGGATATTATGTACTTTGACTCTGGTTTTTGATGATGTAATCAAACTTATGTATTTTCCGCTGCAATGAAATAAAGTTTTAAAGTTTTAGTACTGTTTGTATCTGTCTTGTTGTTAAGTTTCTGTTCTATACACACTTAAAATGCTTCATGAAAGTAAATGCATTCCCTTTGTGAGTGACATTAATGGACGTGGGTTGTCACAAGTGATATGTGCAAAAGAGATGGAAATGTTTTCCAATGATTAATAATGTATATTTTCTAAATTTAGAAAATAAGGAATGTCGAATATATGGTAAAAAGGAAATAAATAAATTAATGAACTAAAGAGATAAATGTTAAATGATGATTGATCGATAGAATTTCCATCTGGAAATAATATCGTTGTTTGCACACGTGTTTTTCTTTGAGAGTTAACTCACCGATTATCGAAGTTTTTGACCATTTTTCCGTTGTCAATACGGAGAGATCGGGATTAGATTCATTATCTGAAAACACTCTGTCTAGGCATTAGCATTGCGAGTCAAATATGATGAAGATAATTGAAGCGGAGTTATGCAAGGGTTGTTCTGTTTACATAATAGTGCCTTTGATTTGTCCAGTCCCAGGACAACCTATATGGAAGAATGTGTGACAGAGTATATTTAATGGATTACGTAAGTTGATCTCTTCAAACGTATGTACGTTTGGTGGCAGAGGAATTTGTTTCTCTTAGTTGTATACCCGTTGTATTTTTGGGTAAATCAATTTGTGATTTAGCGGGTATGACGATGTGACATTCAAAGTGAATAATTGTGTGATTTGTCAGAGATAAGTGTGGCCTCTAGCCTCACAACCGGGAAATGACAAAAATCGGGCAGGCAGCATGGCTAAGTGGTTGGCTGCCAAGTAGGGTGTATTATCACCAATCTAGAGATATTCATTTTATTCTATAATCTACTGTCGATGCTGTCCCATTCGGGAAACGGTTGCTGATCCCAACCGTGGGTGATATACATTCGATACACTCAAGCGAAATGAGTGGTCGGTCATGTGTGGCCGGGTTGCAAGATGTTCTTGTTGAACCTAGTGTATTCCTCTCTAGAGGTACACTATCGAAAGGTGGTTCCGTACCTTGTCATAGTTGGAAATCCATTACCCAATAAGTGCTCGCGGTTTTGATTGTATACAATATATGTGGAACGTGAGATGAAAGCGTTCTGCAAGATGATTATTATATTGTGGTTGATAGACACTATTACAATATCAAAAGAGTTTTTATATAAAAGATCATTGTTTCTTTCAAAATTATTTGAAAGTTAAATCAAACTGATTTGGATTCTCATAAGGGAAAAACCCGTTCGTTATACGGTGTGGTCTTATGAGATATCGTTATTTTCCCAAACTGTTTTAAACTGTTTACTCACACCAGTCCCATGACTGACCCAGAGTTTATTTTGTTTTGTTTTCCCTAAACTCTTGGGTGCTCAAATTTGTACGAGCTGTCAAGTAGTCGGGATTTACAGATACACTAGAAGGAGCTGGAGCAGGAGGCCTCAGCAGCGTTTTTAGCTATTGTTTATTTCCGCTGTGATGTGAGTTTTGTACTATGATAATGTTACTGTATACATATATTGATTTTGTTTCAAAGTTATGTATCTATTATATATTGTTCGTTCCATTGTGAGATTCTTGTTTACTCTGACGTTGTATGTTCTTCTTCTTCTATTCTAAGTTTCTAACTTATCTATCCTCACCCTATAATTTCTTTCATGGACTATCCGGTATTTTCGATGCTTGAATAATCGACATGGTGTTATATGCCGATATCTAGGATCGCAAAATCCCTGGATCGTTACAATATATAAACAGAGGGATGTTAATTTGAGTGGGAGCGTATTTTAGTTTAAATAATATATTTATGTTAATATAAATTTTGATTGCTAAATTTTGAATTTATATTAAATAAATATTATAGATTCAGTTATTATTTATTATCTATTGTAGATATTAAATAATAGATAACTCTAATAATTTAAATTAATCCTTAAGAAGGATAAATAGAAAATCAAATTTCTTGACTAACATTGAAATTTGAGGATTGTCCTCAAACAAATTAAACGTGATTGTTTTAGAAATAAAGAGAGGATCTAAAAACGAGTTAAAGTATAACTTTAACCAATTAAGATATAAATGTTATAAAATCTACTTTATATATATTTCTAGTATTAGATACTAGATATAAATAACATAAATGTATGCCGATTTATAGAAATTACAAAAGAAGTAGAAAACAGATAAAAGGACAAGTGGACTTACGACCGGAAATGAGGCAAATGTTGTTGGATTATCTATAGGAAGTTGATTCTTGTTCAATGTACTGGTTTAATTAAATAATTGTTATTATGAAATTCCATATAAAATAAAAGTTATTATAAACCTTGTGCAGACAAGTTTAAATTTCATTTGGAATAAAAGGATTAATTATTATTCATTTTATTTACATGAAATATCTATGGAATTTCACAAATAGTTAATGAACTTTATAAACCATTAACTATAATGTACTTGACATAAATAATTAATGAATTAAATTTAGTGATTCAAATCCAACATACCTTTAGCATTAACAGTTAGCCCGTATAAACAAGAGAGTATATCAAAACTCCATAATGATCGAATTTTGAGACCGTTTGATTTTGAATCATATTCTATTAGGAAAAATAATTGAATCATCTTTCACTTGGCATAGTGAATGAGCAATATGTATTGGGTCTTGTACATAATGATGTATATGGAGAAGTTAATACATAAACTAGGGGTAGGTTTTAGTACTTCATTACATTTACTGATGATATCAGTAGATATAGATATGTGTATCTTATGAAATACAAATCAGAATACTTTGAAAAGTTCAAAGAGTTCAAAAATGAAGTTCAAGGCTAATTTAATAGAAAAATAAGTTCTTTTTGAATAGATCGAAAAAATATTTAAGCCAATTTTATCAAGATAAGGTTGAAATTGTTTCACAACTCACTCCATCTAGAACACCATATTGGAATGGTGTATCTGAAAGGAGAAATCACACCTTATAAGGTATAGTACGATTAATGATAAGTCATATAGATTTCCCAATAGATTAAATTTAGAACAATAGCGTTTAATCCTATTAAAACGAATTTGAAAACGCCATATAAGATATGGACTAGGAAATGTCCTAGTGTGTCTAGTGCAAAGATTTGGCATGCAAGAATGTTTATTAAACGTCCTTCCTCTGATAAGATCGGACCCAAGTCAGATAAATATTTTGTGTAATATCCAGAAGAAACAAATGGATATTATTTCTGTAAATTCTCTGAGAATAAAAATGTTTATTACTCGAATTGGTATCATTTATAAAGGAGAGCCAGTCTCTAAGATACCTGTGGGAACGAAATAGAATTCGAAATGCCTTGAAAACCACAAAATGCCATTGAATCTTGTTTAGATGAGAAATTGAGTGGGAGTGTTGTGTTATTTGATAACACATTAATTATTGTAAATAATGTTAATTTTAAAACAAGAAATAAATACTGATTCTAAGAAAGAAAATGTTTGGATTAAGAAGTTCATAATTGATCTTAATTCATTGTTGATCCAATGATAAACATTACAACAATGTGGCTATTGCTCAGGTCTAAAATGTTAAACTCATTATTGATCCAAACATATATTTAAGAAATATGATTCTTATGTGGAATTTTTCACAGAAGAAATCACATAAGAAATGAACATATCTGCAAAGTTACAAAAGATGTAATGCCTACTGAATTAAACTCTGTCGCAGTAGAAGTTTAATAGTCACACTAGTTTCATGAGTATACGATATGTGAATGATTGACTTTAGTGTAAGTGGGAGATTGTTAGAGTTTATGCCCTAGAGGCAATTCATTTGATGAGATTGATAACACCGTTGATGTTATTGTTTTATTTGGAATAAAATAATATTCTCTTATATTATATTTACTACGTAATATAAATATTAATATAATAGAAGTCCTTAGAATTATAATACGGAATTATATAGTTCGAGTAAGACTTGAATTTGAGATTATATAATACACTGAGTATTATAATTCTTAAATGTCCCTAGTCGAGTTTTATTGTTTATATAGGACAAAAATAAAGCGTTGAGACTAGTATGTTGATTGACTGATGATTACATCTCATTAATCATCAATATACATGACATTAATGTCAAAACATAAATATGTATTGAAGAATATCGTATTGGGCTGACCCATCGTGAGATAACTATATGGAATATAATTAATAGTATCATAAGTTATTCTCATAGTGACAGTGATGTAGTGGTCCTTAGACCTGAAATCATTATAGTTTTATTCGAGGATATTTGTGTTTTGATATCATCTAAAGTTATTCGTAACAGACTAAAGATAACGGTGATTATTGGATACATCTCGAATCGAATGAAAATTATGAATGATTTAGATAGAATTAAACCCTACGATATATTCATAGTGATATCCATGGGCCTCTTGATTGAGTGAGACTGTGAAATGCATGACCGTGCTCAAATATTGATTTGTTTTAAACAGTCTACTCATCGATCAAGATAAAGGATTAAATTATAAAGAGGATGATACGATCCATGTCTTGAGTTTAATCCTGGGTATACTGGTTAAAAGGATTATATTACATTGATACACTGCTCAAAGAAAAGGTTGTATCGAATCGATAATTTTATTATAACTTGGGTAGCAGCGACGCATTGCTAGATTCCAATCACTATTTATGGTTTTAAATACGATTTAAAACCATTGCCAACGCCGTAGTAACCTAAAGAGTCACATGAAAGGAACGTTACAAAGGAGAAACTAATTTGAACAAATAAAATATCAATTTGTTGATATTTTATTTGGGATTGGAATGGTTATTTGGGTGGTTCCTATTTTAAGGTTAACAATTGTATTTTAAAAGGGTTTTTTCTTTCTTTCTTATGGATACACGACTTAATCTAAATAAAAAGATGAGATTAGATCAAAAGGCCACTCCACTCGATTTCCTTTTCTCAACCTTAAAATTGGTCATGGCGGCTAGCACTGTATTCTTTGATTTCTTCTTTCTATCTAGTTGAGGAAGGAGACGTTCCAGTGAACTCCTTTAGAGGCTCAACAAATGGAGGGCTCTCGATTCGATTCTTGTTTCGAAGATGATATCGTTCCTCTGGATCCAACGCATTAGGTATAAGATTTTAATCACAAATTCATACAAGTTTTGATTTATTTTCTGGCAAAGATCCTAATTTTAAGTTGTTAAAACACGAATTGGAACTTGATTTAATCGATTTTTCCTTTTAGTTATATAATAGTGGGGTTCGTTATTTTATTAATTTCTTAGTTCGCGCGCTCTCCATCGACATTTATCGATGCCATGGTCACACACGAACTCCATTGGTGATGAAAATTGACATGCTGCTATGTATTGACGATACGGTCCACACAAAACTGGTTTCGTCGAATTCTGAGTCCGTTTGCTCAAAAAGCCCTGTTTCTGGCTTAAATGACCGATCGATTCACAATTTATTGTGCACGGCCACAAACTAGCTCCAAAAATTACGAAATTTGGAATTCCCGCTAGGTTTTCCAAATACGGTTTCAACAAAAATAATTTCGTCGAATTTGGAGACTGTTTGAAAAAAGGGCCTTTTTTAACTGGTCGATTAAATTTAAACTGAAATTGAAAACACGTTTAAATTTACTGTGTCCACATATTAATTCCAAAAATTAAGAAAATTGGAATCTAGCAATAATTTGGCATTCCGGATCCAACAAAAGTGGTTTCGTCGAAAACGGAGGTCGTTTGCAAAATGGCTATTTTCAAGGGCTATATATTATATTAAAAAATATATAAATTCCATAGCGAATATTTTGAATTTTAAACTAGACATAACTTACAATTTACAAATTGAAATCTCGGTTTCTTACATTCATTAGAAAGATATTATTAAATAGTTTCAAATGATTCTGGTTTCGTCAAATTCTGACTTATATTGAATTATGTATATTCAATTGAAATTTAAAATCGAATTTTAAAACTACCACGCCATTTCAAACTCGTTTTATAATTAAAATAAATTTATACATTCTAACTCGATTTAAATAAAGTTTTAGTCGTTATTATTTAAAATAAACCATTTTAAATATTCAAAACCCATTAAAATAGCTAAAATAAAAAATTCAAATTGGTTCAGAAATTCCGGGTTGTTACATTCTCCCCTACTTAAAAAATTTTCATCCTAAAAAAGGAATGGAGCTGAAAGTTGTTTAACTAACCAAATCAACTTTCATTCTGGCTTGAGTTCTTCGACTTTTCAGTTTCTAAGAACTTTGTAATTTCTCAAAAAATTGGCTAACACCCTAAATTTCTGAAATTTTCGCCATAACCTCCTTTGTGCAACCCTATTAGTAAAACCACAACTCGCCTCATAGGTCCCTCATCAATCCAAAAGAAAAAGAAAGGCCAAGTGGCTTGCCAATCGCCTCATAAAATCATCAAAACCCAAGAAATACAATAAACATGTACAAATTTGTCGGGCATACAATTTTATTCCTCTTCTTAGCTTCCATGCTATGACCCGTTCATTACATACACATGTACATATATGCAATTTCAATAAATTTTCAATTTAGTTCAATATTTGATTCAGTTTGGCTAAATTTACCATTCATTCTCTTATTGGTTTAATCATTCCAATATTTTATTAGTTAAACTAATAATCACACATCACAACCAGCAATCCATTTGTTGATTAAATTTTCAAACATATATAGTTTTTATATATACTTAAAAATCATATTTTTAGTGCCAAAACACAAACAATAAATTATTACTAAGTTGTGGTTCTCACACCAGTCAATTGAAAATATATAGATATCCACTTTCGAAACTCGAATATAAACACTGATAATGAGATTTTAATCATCAGAACCATCTTCGTGCGACTAGACGGTGATTCTATATCCATCCAGTATATTTGAAACTTCGAATATACGTTCATGACGCATATATGCAAAATCTTCATATACTCGATATTCCAAATAAATATAAAATAAAAAACTCAAATACGTATAACAAGATATAATTTTCAAAATTGATTTTGTTTTTAATAAATAATACTCTTCAAACTCATTATAGGGTACTACTATTCCTACTCTAACGAGTTATTCTTATAGGATGTTACCGATCCCATCTCCGATGAATCCTTTCGTTTGGTTCTAACGTGTCTTGTTCTCATGCTTTGTAAAACAAAGCTCGGACACAATGAAACGACCCAAACTTCCCCTTGTTGGAAAGCCCGGATTGAGTTGAGAACACGACGCATCAAAACACATACAATAGAACATTTCATTGCTATTACAACAATTATATCAAAGTACAAGAATATATCGGAGTATGAATAAATATTACACAGCAGAAAAATATCAGAGATTTAGTTTACATTTAAATATAAAATGTATAAATACCATGTACAGCGGAAAATACAGCAACTAGCACAACTGAATGAAATACACAGATAAAAAGCTTTCCGAACATAGCTCCAGTTGTAATCCAGGATCCTATGGAAAGAAATACCTGCGAAAACCAAAACTACTAGCTGCCCATGTGGAAAATATGGGCACCCAGAGTTTAGGTTAAAACAATAAACTTCGAGTTAATCATGAGACTGGTGTGAGAACTAAAACAGTTATTAAATTTTTACTGTAAAAGTGAGAAAAATCATGGGACCACGCTGTATGACACAGAATGGGTTTACTCCACATGAATATCAGTTTAGAAATAAAACAACGCAATGTTTTTCGAAAAATGAAGCTATTATAAGACTCAGGTCCTATACATAATGCAACGCAAGCCGGAGGATAGTGTTTTCCCTTATAATAGCCTAACATGCTTGGTACGTTTAAAACAAATCATTTTGATATTACTATGAATGTATAGTGTCAAAACAACTTCAAACATAAATGTATCAATCGTAGATGGCATAGTACCCCATCCTACAATGTCGCCATACTAGTTCTACAATTAAACTGAAAAGTCGCGTATTGGAAATTGTATTCCATCTATGAGTCGAGGCCAGGGATGGCTCCTCACCGATTCGAGACACTCTAGCAAATGCCTCAGGATCACACCTATGGGCAACCCATGGATGCTTCAGGGCCAGTTCTCTCTTATTTTTGAGAATTATTATTCCTGAACATACGTTTCCCGGTCCTATCGGACCTATCTCTGAGCCACTAGGGACTCAATATCTGAGGCGCCTCATTTTATCATCCACATAAGTAAAAATATTTGGGCTCCATACCATGACATTACTCCTAGCTAGAAAGAAACATCGTGCACTCCATGCAGTCACGATACCGTTTTTGACTCAGACCGGGTGTGAGCTCGCGAATTAACACTATACGCAAAGCTATTCTAATTAAAGTTGTGCTTTGATCCTCATCCACAAGAATTTGCTTTTCAACAAAAGCCTTGATCGTTTGCCTCTTAGCATGCCACACTGACAATTCATGCCATGTAACTGATTTCTATCAATATATAACCTCTAAGCTCGTACGTCTCAGAGAAGGGTGTTAAGCAAGAAAATAAATTCTCCGCCACCAAGCAGATATGTATTTAATAGAAATCAATCAACATAGAATGAAATTCAATGTCAGACGCACATCCATTTACAAGTCCGTTCTGGGTATGAACGAAACCGGAGGCACCTTATTCCTCGTCCCATATGTCCAATACAGGAGAGAGGTCCTCGTATATCCGGTCGATCTCCAAGTACGTCTAGACGATTACCACTTATTACCTTGTCTTAGGTGTACAGCCAAATCAAGACATAAATAACCATCCAAACAATGTGAAGATCTCTGATCTTCAACCACCATCTTCATCGTCGACTTTTAGTCGTCGTATTAATTATTTAGAATGGGTTAAACCCAGTCTTTCCGAATAACTCGCGTATTTTATAATCAATAATCAAGTGCTATAAAAACACATCATACACGTCATTACAATCCAGAATATTCTTTTATTCAAATATTCACATTTTTAGGGAAAGGTTCCCATTAATTTTATCAAAGATAAAATCCTTTAACTTTATTCTTTAATCTTCCTTTTGATATCAATTCAAAAGATTTGATTTTATCCTCTATCAATTCTAAACCAAATCCAGGTTTATCAACTAGTCGGGATTAGCGAGCCTTACCGCAGTAATTATTTATTTATCTTAACCCAATCCCAACCTATCCATCCCATGGGGCAAAATTGGTAGTACTCCATATCTAACACCCACGATGTTATTGGTAAATTTAATCACCATTTCACGTTCAAATCTAATTAACGATTTAACTATCGCCTGGAGTAAAACTGGCGGAACTCCATTCTCGATCATTTCTTGAATTAGGTATATTTAATTACCCCATTCCCATTTCAATCTAAAAAAGATTCATTAAAAATCTAGTTCGGTTTTAATCTCAAAAATCATTACTTAATGATTATTCAACTTTAGGAAAATAAATCTTGTCTTTAGCTGGGTTAAAGAACCAGTGTCATTTAAAACACCGTTCACGATAAACCCAAATCCTCTTCCATTAACTATGGAATCTTCACTGAAAAAAAAATCATATATAATCGATATAAATTTCCGTATCAGACTAATAATATAAATGGAATAACGGCCAAGCCTTTTAAATTCCATATATAGTAACGGTCTTCCTTCACAGAAGCTCATCTCGATTATTACCAAATCGAATTCCATTCAATTCCAATTCAATATATTAAATTGGAAAACTTTACTTTGGAAATTTTCCATTAAGTCTTAATAAAAAGATTTATAAATTCCAAATCATTTCTTCACCATTAATTTGGTCAAAGAACGAGTGTTATTTAAAACACTGTTCATGATAAACTCAACAATCCAATTTCAATTCAACTCCAATTAAATTTTAATTAAATGGTAAAATTCTCTAAATCTTATTTAAAAGATTTATTCTTTTCTCAACTGGGTTTAAGAACAGTGTTATTAAAGACACTCACGACAAACCCAAAATCAAATTTGATATTAAATACAAGGCTCTAAATATAAATTATATCGGCTTATATTCAATATCAAATTCTGAAACCAACGGATATCGTATTGGGAATAACGATACCTATATCTTCCAAATTCCTCAACAATATCTGTATAATCATGGAATCCAATATCGAAATATTCCGAAGATTATTTCCACTCCAATTTATTCATTGGAAAATTTTGGTTATTTTGAAACCATTTCAAATCCAATTTTTTTTAAATATTGGATTATTATTCTAGTTAATAACTAGTTCATTTCGATAAAAATATATTTTTATCTCTTCAAACTTGGAATTTTCCATCCAAAATCATTCCAAATCGTTTATTATGATTTTACACAATTTATCCATATTTTTAATAATTTTATTAAGGCCCGTACGGTCGGTTTCCGATAACGGCCACCAACTGCATCCATAACGACCTTTTTTGAAATTGATTTGGACATATTTTAAAATCCGACCATTATATTTCAAATTTCTTATATTCATTGGAAAGCACTTTACGATACGAACCTAATGGTTCCAGTTTTAGGAGAATCCGACGGTCGGATCTCCCGCTACATCCATTTGAAGTTAATGGTCGAAATTCGCGAATAGTCGCTGCGCAGCACATTCTGTTTAGGCCATTTAAATATATATATATATATATATATACAATATCATCTATTTTTATTTAATATGTATTTTATAAAATCGTTTTAAAACGATTTCAACTTCATTTTTCAATTTTAAATCAAAATTGAATATTCCATATCATTATAATATTAAAATGATAATATTTTCAAAATATCTGGTTTTGAAATCCATTTCCTTTTCGTATTCATTATAAAATGAAGAAAATCGATCGAAAAACCCGTTCGGGTAAAAATGGCGTTAACTACATAACTCAGTTTCCATATTTCAATATTTTCGTGTCCATCCCAAATCAGACATAAAAATCATATTTTGATTATTTCCTTAATATTACATTATTTTAAAGTATTCTTTATTTTAAAATATTCTTTATTTATGAATCGGAATGCGACTCAATCAATTACCATTTAATTTCAGTTATATGGATCTCATGCATTCAACAATAATGATAAATAGTCATTACATAATCAAACATTATCAGGGTGCATTCTACAACTTTATGTGCATTAAAACAAATAAATAACGCTTATCACAGCCTGTCAACCCATCGATTGACATACAACTAAATATCAGGATTAGTGTATGTCAAATCTCATCTCAATACCCGTGTGTGGTTTTCAAACAACAAATACGGATTATTATTTGTGCAATTGGGCGATGTGTAAAATTTATCGTCCCAATCAATATCAGATAAATAGGTGTACAAAAACAAGCCGTTCAACTTGTAAATGAATAATTATTCCAATTTCTTTTTATGAAAATTTTATATACATTTTATATAAATAATTTGCATATTTCAGTTTCAGAAAAAAATCGGAATTATAATGGCGTGATATTAGAACCGGAAAGTCTAGCATATCCCTCTCCTGATACTAACTTGCGCCATACACAACAATCAATCAATCCAATAATTCCACAATACAATCAATTTTTCCACAACCCAATCATATCATACAAATAATCCATGGTTTATACAAAAAGTAGTGTCAGGAGTTACTAAGCCCCGTCTACAACCTAGGTTATAATAACAGAATGAAAATAGTTTGAGTGAGGGAGTTCTCACGTTGGTTTCCACTCCGTCAATCTTTAATTACTGGTTTTGGTACCGTTTGGATTTGTATTTGCTCCAAATTCAAACAAGCTCCAAAATGGACCCGGTTAGTCTTGTTGTGAAGCTTTCGACTCCACGATCGCAGTGGATCAAGTTTCATGCAAATCAAAGTTCGTACGGACAAGTTATTAATGTTTAAACATTATATGTAAATTTTTAAAATAAAAATTCAAAATTTGAATATTCACCATGGTTCACCGTTGACCATCACTTTGTCGCGCCGCATGGGCCTACCTGGGCATCGACCGCCACCACCAGCGCCTTCCCCCATGCACCACGCCCCTCCACCACCAGCCGCTCTTCCCAATTCACCACCAACAAACCGAAATTTGAGTTTGCCCCCTTTTCCGTTCGCAGTTGATTGCGCCACCATCGCTACGAACCACGGGCGCGCACCCCCCGGCGTCGACGCGCCTCACCACGATGGTCCCTTTCCCTTCAGCTATCATCGCCTGAATCACTACCATCCACCGCTAATTGGCCAATAACCGTTCGCTGCATTGCCTGAAAACACTTCGATGTTGATCTTCATTTTGCCGCCATCATGGTCATCTTTAGGCCAAGCACCCAAAAGACAACCTTCTCCGTCTATCTTCCCTCTACATTTTTGTCTTTGGTACCAATATCAAATTCAACACAGTTTGGCAACAGTTCATCAAAAACCAAAATCAGTTTCTGGCCGTCGACCATCGATTTCTCCCAATCCGTGAAACGATAGCTCACCAACTTTTTATGGTAGGTAGAGAGCATTTTGATCTATAATACCCAAAAACTTTTTTGGATAATTGTTTACGGATTGAGAGATATAATTTGTTTTGTGTTCGAGGTATTTTTCGCAAATTTCCAGAGGGGGCTGCTGCTAATTATTGTGGAAGAAGACAAATGAGGGTTTAGAAAGTGGAAGAGATGTTATATAGTAGTGGGGTTCATTATTTTATTAATTTCTTAGTTCACGCTCTCTCCAATCGACATCCGTTGGTGATGAAAATTAACATGCTGCTATGTCTTGACGATATGGTCCCAACAAAACTAGTTTCGTCGAATTCCGAGTCCGATTGCTCAAAAAGCTCTATTTCTAGCTTAAATGGCTGATCGATTCACAATTTATTGTGTCTGACCACATACTAACTCCAAAAATTATGAAATTTGGAATTCTCGCTATGTTTTCCAAATGCGGTTTCGACAAAACTAATTTCGTCGAATTCGCAGACCGTTTGAAAAATGACCTTTTTTAACTGGTCGATTAAATTTATGGGTGTGTTTTTTACAGATTCCTATTAAAGTTTGAAATAGGAACCATGTCCCTGTCATGTTTCACATTCATTTTCGGTCCCTATTTTCAGTCCTGCCTGCTGTTTTTAAAAAGTTCCGCCTCCTGTGTTTAGCACTTCCACCTTTACGTTTTTTTATTAAAAAAAATGCGCTCTTACATAAAAAAATATTCTAAAATTTGGCAATATTCTCGCAAGTCCACATACAAAAAAAAAGGTTGCATACATGTGTGCAACTTTTGCCAATAGTTGTATGCAACTATTGCATAGTTTGTTTTCTACTAAAAATCTGGACCTAAACTTGCATACATGTGTGCAACTAATTTGAATACTTGCACACATGTATGCAAGTATTTCATGCAGAAATTTGAACTGATATTTATGCATGTGAATTTCTGCACACTTGTATGCCAAAAAATACGCAATCCCTGCATGCATAAAAATCAACCGCAGATGCATGAGTTGAAAACATGCATAGATGTATGTAGAAAAAAAAATACTAACATCCTATTATGCATTAAACTGCAAATTCATTGTTTTTTCTGTTTTTTGATTTTTTTAACGCCTTGATTGTTTTTGATCTGATTTTTTCAGCGTTTTTGTGTTTTATTTAAATAAGAATTTACGTGATTTTTTCATTTTTTTTAACTGAATTTTCGAAAAATAGGGACCTAATTTATAATAAGTTTATAACCGGATGTGATCCTAATTGTAACGACACTGATTTTTGGATGGTTAATTTTAAATATTTAATATGGATTTAAATATTGAGTAGATAATATAAATGAATTAAGTTATCGATTTAAAAATTGATTTCAACTTAATGTCGAATATGTTAAATTATTGTCATACGAAATCGACGAATAACTGAATTTGATGTTTAAAACTAAATCAAGACAATTAAGATACTCACTAAATATTCTATGTAAGTATAAATACTTTATTATTGATAAATTTGATTAGTTTGTATTTAAAATATATTTTTGATCAATTGAATTGAATTTAAATGGTTAGTTTAAATTAATATCTTCTCCATATGATCGAACAAGGCTTTGAAACTAGTCCCAGTGTGTTCAGAATAGTGGTTTAACCCTAGAAACGCAGGTTGTTACATTCAAATAGGTGTTCAGAACCCTTAAAAATATTATTATAATATTTGCGGATAAGAACAAAATCAAATCAGTTAAATCAAAATCAAATCAGAATTTAATAATATATACTTAACCTATCACCTACTTCTGTACCTTTGCAGACCGAAATTTCATAATACCGAAGTATTCATTTCTATAAAAACTGCAATATCCCCTCCTTTCCTCTGGAATTTTTCTTGCTTTCGTTCATCTATTTTTGAACGAGATTAACATCCAAAGCCCCTTTATCTAAAACTTAAACTAACCGATACCCTTTTTGTTTTCATTGTTCATTCCTCAATCAAAAAGCTTCAGAAATACATAAATAAAAATGATCGTGATTATTTATTTCTGTTCTACCAAAAATCAAATCGCAAGAGGGGCAAAAACACTAGGAGCAGGGTCGACGATTATGAGATGAATCCATTCGAAGATTCACGGGATCTGGACATCGCAAAGCGTAGAGCTTTCGATTTTCAAAGTGGTTCATGGGGTGTAGAGTTCGTCGTGAGATCGAAGGCCAATTTGAGGCACTCGCAAGTCAATAATCTGTTCCAGTATCCTTCTTTTGGTGCGACGAGATTTGTCAAGCTTGCGAGCTAAGATTTAAAAGTTGCGATGGGATTTAGTTCAGGAAATAAGTGCGGAAAAGGAATGTGTTTCCTGGAGCGTGATATTTGTTTGAAAAGAGAAGAAACAGGGTTGTAGGGTGACGTTAATTTGATGAATATGAAGGACGATAGGTATGTGTTAAACTGAGTTTCAGATTTAGGTAAGTCTTGGTGAGGGTTGGGGTTTGCAGATGGAAGTGAAGTTATTGATGTATTCGCAGTAGTGATAGTGTTGAGTTCGATTCAAGGATTGAATTGAGGGTCACAGTAAATACTGGTAAGGGGTGGGGAGAGCTGAGCATATGGATTCTACACAGTGGCAGTTGGTGCGACGTATTGGTGAAGAGTAGAAGTGGAAGCCTGGAATAATGATATGTTAAAGTAGTGACTGTGAGGAGTTCGATTGTTTGGTAAGAAACACAATAACCAAAACTTGGTTGATGGATTAAGGATGAGCTAATCGTGATGGAAGGGTTTCAGGCATCGTTCGAATGCTAATCAGTGGATTAGTAAGTGAAAACTAAAACTTGAATTTCTAAAATTTATTTAGTAAATTATTTAAATTTTTAGGCAGTTAAATTAGTTAACTATAGTATAATTAGATAATTAAAAATTTTATAATCTTGTTATACAAGGTTTAAATCACAAGCTTAGTCGAGATGGGTTCGTAGCTGCGACGACATGGAAATTAATTAGGATAATCGAGAAATAAAATCAAGGTGAGTAATTCTCACTTAGAATTTATTTAAATTTGTTTTTTTCGTTAAAATTAAATTGTTGACTGCTTGAATGCATTTAAATATTTTTGTGGCTATTCTATATAAGTATGTTAGTTATTTAGGCTTGGTGTTTGTGGTTATTATATATATATATATATATATTGGTGATTGGATAGTTCCCGCAGTACCATTAGCGGATGACCCTATACGCCCCACGCTATGATAGTGGATGGCCTTCTATATCGCGATATCCTACCTCGAAGCAGGATGGGTATTATTTATGTTAGCTAACGTCTATGGATGCAGGATAAACAGGTTGGAGGGATCCAACTGGATTCCTCAAAAATATTATTATTTGTTTTTCATATATATTATCATATATGATGTGTTAGAAAACTTGTCATTTATAGTTGGTTGTTTTGGTTGTTTAAAATATCATTGGGCCCAAACGATGATATATAAAAATATCGTGAAAAGGATAATTGAGATTTAAAAGGGGGAAATCTATTTTTCTAAAAATAGAATTCAAGTTTCGAAGGGACTGAGAAATATTAAATTGTTTTGAATAAATAAAACAAGTATTGAATTTATAAACGATGTTTATAAATTGAATAATACAGGAAATTGAAGTGGTGGATTTATAAACGATGTTTATAAATTAAATAACGCAGGAAATTGAAGTAAATTTATAAATGGTGTTTATAAATAAAATGGAATGATTTTCATTGGATAATGCAGGGAATTGAGGTTGAATTTATAAACGGTGTTAT
Organism: Allium sativum; assembly: GCA_030737875.1. NCBI lineage: Eukaryota > Viridiplantae > Streptophyta > Magnoliopsida > Asparagales > Amaryllidaceae > Allium > Allium sativum. Next base: position 362,274,548 of record CM060909.1, read on the forward strand.
AAATGGAATGGGAAAAATTATCAGTTCGATAATTTTGGAAATGTAAATATGAATGTGTATTTAAAAAGGGAAATTTATTTTTCCAAAGGAGAACTTTTATTTCAAATGGATTTGAAATTTAGACGTGTTTAAAAATATATAAACAAGTAATATAAACGGTATTTATAAAGAAAGGTGGAAAATTATCATTGGATAATTTAAATATTTAAATTCAAATGTGAATTTAAAATGAGGATTGGGAATTATGTTAAAAAGGGAAACCAGGAAATTTATTCCGATATTCAGAATGTAAATAGAATTAAAATAAATCCGTATGGATTTATGATGTGAATTCGATTAGATCGAATTTATTTAGATAAAGTGTTTTCAAAAATATATTAGGATTATATTAAATAAAAGTTTAAATTTAAATATAAGAATAGATTCACTGTCGTATACATATATATATATATAAGTAAAATAAATAAAATATTCCAGAATAGGAATTGGGTTTCATATGGATTTGAAATGGAATCTTGTTTTTAATTATAAAACAAGAATGTAAATTTATAAATAATGTTTATAAATTAAGTAAGATGGTTATCAAGGGATAAGTTGGGATTTCCAATTCAAGTATGAATTTGAAAAGTGAACTGGAAATCGTTTCGAAAATGGGACGATAGAATTTATTCTGGAATTCGGAATATAAACTAAACTAAAACAAGTTTAAAGAATTTATAATTGAAATTCGATTTATATCGAATTTTATAAAATAATTTATTTATAAAGGAAATTGTAATTAATATAGCAAATTGAGTTGTAATTAATATAACTAAAACGAACTCGCCGCAGCGCGGCAGTTCGTAAATTGATGTTTCAAACTTCTATTGAGTATATAAGACTCAATTTATGTCGAAATTCTTCGAAACAAGAATCGTCAGGACCGAATTAATAATAGTTTTCAAATGAAAGAAAAAATCTCGATTTCGTCGTACAGAATTTGAGTTATGTCAAAATCAAATTTTTAGAAAAACAGCGCCACAACCATTATTAAACCATAACGATTTATTTAAATAAATAAATGATTTTAAGCAAATAAATCCGAATCTTCATTAGAAAAATCCAAATTTGAGTTATAAAATACATCTGAACTTAAGTGGAGTAATGAAATGATTTTTGAAACAAAAATCAGATATTTGTTAATTATTGAATAGAATTAACTAGTTTGAAGAATAATTAGTTAATGGAGTTTGAATTGAAATTGGGATTTGGATAAGTAAATTGGGTTTGTAAATTTATATTTGAAATCGAATATGAAACTTGAATTACAAATGGAATTAATCAAATTAAAAATAGTATATGAATGTGATATGTTCAATTAAAAAGTGGAATAGGCAAAAGAGCTAATTAGAGAATTAATTAGCAGACTGAATTAAAATGACCAGATTGAGTTAGAATAAATTGGGAATGGACGTATATGGGTTAGACAGGTATGGAATGAAGAGAATGAAGTTTATAAATTTAGTGCCCGACAAAAAGGTACATGTTTAAATTCCATATGAGGTTTTATGCGCTGAATCGACAGTCTTCTTAGCTTTTTAAATTTCTTTTTAATGGAAAGGGCCCAGAGAGGCATTTTGTAGTTGTACCGAGTGACCCGTACAAAGGAGGTTATGGAGAAATTTTCTGGAAATTTAAGGAGTTAGAATATTTTAAAGATAATTTGATAACTGGAAATCAATATATCAATATATATAGAATTCGATAAGGAAACGAACTTAAAATAGAATATTATAAACAAAAAGGAAATCAATAATCTGGTAATAGAAAGATAAATGTATATACATTATAAAAATGAATAATTGGCTTTATATGATGTTGGTTATTCGAAAATAAGGGTCTTGTCTATTTTGAAGTTAAGAATGTTTTCAATCAAGGCCTGAGAGGTAATTATACCCCAACTTGATTGATTTCATTATTAACCGATAAATAGGATGATTCAGTCTCGAAGATAAATTTTTAAAGAGTTTAGTTGAATGTAGTAATTTAGGTTGTTGTAATGATGTTTTACACAACATTCGTTTTAACCAAGTAAGTGGAATTTTGGAAATATAATAAATAAATATTTCTTGAGTGCATAAATGAATAGACGTGGAAGAGATAAGTAATTGGAATGTTTTCCAATTATAAATAGAATATATTTTCTAAGTACAGAAAATAAAAGAAGGCGATATATGGAAATGTTTTCCAAATAGCGTAAGAGGCCAAGATGATTATCGAAAATATCATGTTAACGAATATGGATAAGGAAATGGAGAAGTGTTTTAATTAATGAAATATTAATTAAAAGGCCCGGTGATTTGTTGATGCTTTGAATGAGTGTTTGTTTTTCTTTGATAGTTAAATAACCGACTATCGAAGTGTTTTCCAATATTGTTGTCAATATGGAGAGACCGGATGGATTATTATCCGAGAACCACTCTATATTGATAGTAGCATTGCGAATCAGATTATATGAAGATAACAGGAGACAGAGTAGAGTGCAAGGGCTTTTTCAATTAATGGAAATTGTTCCCTCAGTTTCGTTCAATCCCATAACGAACGTATATTGACGAATGTCTAACAGAATATTTCCAATGATCGCATATATTGTTCTATACAAATTTATATATGGTGGCTGAGAATTTAATCTCTTAGCATAAGATCCAGAATATATTTGTGCAAATCAATTAATGATTAACGGATTTGATAATGTGGCACTCAAAGTGATTGTGCTATCAATGAATTATAAGAATCGTAGCCTCAGGCCTCAACAATCGGGAAATGATAAAAATCGGGCAGACAACATGGCTATGTGGGTAGCTCCCATTAGGGTGTATTATCACCTATCTAGAGAAATTCATTTAATTTCTTATTCTATTCGATGTTGTCCCATTCGGGAAAACGGTTGCTGATCCCAACCGTTGGCAATATACATTCGATACACTAAAGTGAAATGAGTGGTCGGTCATGTCTGGTCGGGTTACAAGATGTTCTTGTTGAACCTAGTGTATTCTCTTCTAGAGATACATTATTGGAAGGTGGTTCCATACCTTGTCATAGTTGGAAATTCATTACCCAATAAGTGCTCGCGGTTTTGATTGTATATTATATATGTGGAGCGTGAGATGAAAGCGTTCCACTAGATTTCTATTTATTTGATTTAGACACTATTATAATATCAAAAGATTTTGATATAAAGATTCTCGTTTCTTTCAAAAGGATTTTGAAAGTTAAATCAAGTGTTTGGATTCTCATAAGGGAATAACTCGTTCCGTGTTATACGGCGTGGTCTTATGAGATATCGTTTATTTTCTCAAACTGTTTTAAATTTTTTTTACACATACCAGTCCCATGATTGATCCAGAGTTTTATTTTGTCAAGTTTTACCTAAACTCTTGGGTGTCTAATTTGTACGGACAGTCACGTAGTTCAGGATTTTACAGATCTAACTAAAGGAGCTTGGAGCAGGAGGCTTCAGGGTTAGATATATAGTATTTTAATTTCCGCTGTGTTGTAAGTGTTGTACTCTGATAATTGTATGATATACAGTTAAAATTTTGTATTTCAAAAGTTATGATATATTATATTTTGTTCCGCTGCAATGTGAGATTCTGTGTTGTTATTTATGTTCTTCTTCTACCTTTTCCATCTAAAAAAATGATTCGTATTTTTGTGATATTTGGGTTGGGCGTGTAATGTATGTAGTCAACTCAGATAGTACGGATTTGGGTTTGTTACACTAATTTAGTTTGCTTTTAGGGATGTGTGCCTAATTTTCACTAAATTTAAACTGAAATTGAAAACACATTTAAATTTACTGTGTCCACATATTAATTCCAAAAATTACGAAAGTTGGAATCTAGCAATAATTTGATATTCCGGATCCAGCAAAAGTAGTTTCGTCTAAAATGGAGGTCGTTTGCAAAATGGCTATTTTTAAGGGCTATATATTATATTAATATATATATATTCCATAGCGACTATTTTGAATTTTAAACTAGACATAACTTACAATTTATAAAGTGAAATCTCAGTTTCTCACATTCGTTAGAAAGATATATCTAAACAGATTCAAGTGTTTCTAGTTTCGTCAAATTCTGACTTATAATGAATTCTGTATATTCAATTGAAATTTAAAATCGAATTTTCAAACTACCAAGCCATTTCAAACTCATTTTATAATTAAAATAAATTTATATGTTCTAACTTTAATTTAAATAAATTTTTAGTCATTATTAGTTAAAATAAATCATTTTAAATATTCAAAATCGATTAAAATAACTAAAATAAAAATTTTAAATTGGTTTAGAAATTCCGGGTTGTTACATAACTGCGCCGCTCGAGCATTTAACTTCGCATTGTATCTCTCCTACGATAACAGACAATTATGGAATACATTAAATATACAATTTCTAAATAACAATGTGAAATACAAAGTGTTACAAATGCTAACCATCACTCCACGGGGCTTATTGTTCGTCTATGTATATGAGGTGTTACCTTCATCGTCGGTCCGCTCGACAGCATGAGTCTGTGTAAACACATCAGCAAATGTAGGCTCTCGATGGAGAGACGACATCTGAAATGATACAATATATATTTGGAATTTATCAATACGATTAAAAAAATTTTGAACTATCTATAAATGTGATTTGTCATTTGTACCAATTCGCGACGGTGCCGTGAGAAGGACTGTAGACCCACCCCAATGCAAAGCAGGATTCTTTAGTCTGTTTGCCCGGTTTTGCTCTGAAATCTCTTGCATGTTTAATTATACGATTAATTGATTGATATACAAAATAAAAATTAAAAAAAAGCTTAATTAATTTACCTTCGCTCTTTCCGTAGCCCACAGTTGCTGGAAATCGCCGTAGATCTCCTCGCTCATCCATGGAGGCCTCTTTCCTGCTGTACAACAACTTCTTTAATAGGATCACCAAACCCATATACAACAATTTCAGAACCATATATTTTAAATAGCTATATCCAACAACATATATACCAATCTCATATCCAACAATTACAAAACTCAGATCCAATAACGTATATATACCAATCAACTTTAAAACTTATCTTTCTAAAAATTCCTATGCATTATCAAACTGTTTTTAAAAAAATGTCATTATAACGGCACCATTTTGCAGCACCGGAGTAATGTCTATGCATTACCCCTCTCTTTACTTGGCTTGCACCATTAACAACAATTTTATCCAACAACGTATATACCAACAACTCCTTTAATAGGATTACCAAACCCATATACAACAATTTCAGAACCATCGCCTTTAAATAGCTATATCCAACAACATATATACCAATCCCATATCCAACAATTACAAAACCCATATCCAACAACATATATATCAATCAACTAAATTCACAAAATTTATTATTAATTGATTTCTAATAGATAATCACCTAAATAGCTTTTAAATTTAAAATCTGCCTATATTATAAATTCAATATAAATAATTGATTATTATCTATAAAGTAATTAACGGTTCATTAACACATACATAAGCACAAAATCAACTAACATACAATATTCACCAATAAACAACTAAGTTCACATTTTAGGGTTTTCAATCATTACTAAATCAACAACAATTCAACAGTCATAATATAATCACACGACATATACATTTAAATAACTATTAATTAATCAACTTAACAAATTATGGTAGAAATTATACCTAGAAGAAGAGGAAGTGACGACTGGAGAAGGGGAGGCACAACAGGTGACGATCGACGTCGATCGACGACGGAAATGAGGGCGGAGGACGGCGTGGCGGCGATTGAAGGCTAGGTTTTTTTTTTCTTTTGATCGTGGTGAGATAATTGGAGGCAACAGAGAAATGATCGATTTTCCCTGTAGGCTCGCGGGATAAATGTTTTCGAGTGACGGTTAGCGACGGTCACTTTTTTTAACCGTCGCCAGCCGTTACTACCATCCGTAACCAAATTGGGCCTTCCTTGTATATTTATACGGGGAAAGAAATACATATATGCAAGATTTGCTTTGAAATCAAATAAAGAAAATCTGGAAACTTTTCATGCTTATCTTCAGGCAAGTTTTCATCATTTCTCTTATAAATAGGGAGACATTTGCTCATCTTTTTCATCACAAGGCGATAGTGCTCTCTTCAATATATCTTTAATGAGATCTCCATTTTTGTATCAACTATAGGGTGAGATATTTTTATTGAGTGTTTGTATTCTTCTGTTATTGTAATCTCTCTTGAACTAAAGAAGAATAAAAGAAGTTGTTGGATCTTCGTGGACGTAGAATTTTCATATTTTGAACCACTTCTAATGTTTTATGTCCTTTATTTTTGCTATTGTTTCTATGAGGTTGCATAATTGATTTTTTTTTTTTTGTTTTTTTTTTTTTTGTTTCATTAGTATCTAAATCGACAGTACTAGATCCTGATCAAATATGCTTTCGTTCAAATTAACATAAATTTCACTACAAAAGCCACTTATCAAACCGACTTTGTCGGTTTCTCTATAATTGTCCTCTTTTAGCTTTGCATATAAATATATCATGATGTGAAATTTTCATTTGAATATTCTTTTGTAATTTTGCACTATAATCCCTCATCTATTATACGTATACTTACATGTATACAAATAAATGTGTGTCCATAATTAAAATGAGATATTGGAAGTAAGATTTGGTTACTTGGCAGCTGTAACAACTACTAAGATAAAATGATGATTAAATAAAGGGACATAGCAGGGGAAGGAGTTGTGATTTTGAAGTGCATATTCAGGGTCGTATTTATATTTTACAGTGCCAAGTTGGTTGGACTAAAGTATATGGAAACATCATCAAGTAGTGAAAATTTGTTTTAGGTAAGATATGAAATCTAGTTTATTTTGATTGAGGCACGTTGATGCATGATTGAGACAAAGATTACTGGTTGTGTGCATGTGCATTATGATGCTGTTTAAGCGCATGATCGGCTTCTATGTTTTCAAAATTGCCTTGTGCATGTGCATTTTGGTCCTCTTGTTCTAATGTAGCTTATCAGTAGAAGTGTGTGTCATAATTTTATTTTTTTTCCACATTTGAGACTTGTGACTGTGAAAGGATGGAAGTTTATACCTTAGTAGCATCAATATTGCAAGAGTTTTGCTGTTAATTTTGTGTCTACTTCTCTAACTTATATGGATGCTTCCCTAAGATGGAGAGATTACTGTCATGTCATGATCGTGTAACAGTTGCATTACCATCAGAGCTCAGTATTCACACAGGCTTTGATCCAAAAGTCAAAGAATTGCTGAGAAAGGAAGTTAAGAAATGGACAAAAGTAGCAGGTAACACAATATAGTTTATTACTACAATGTGATAATAAAAAGAAGAGAATTATGATTGTATTGCTTCAATTTTTCATATTTTATTTTTCGTTTCCAAATACAGGGAAGGCTAATAGTAATGGTTTTAGATTAACCCTTTCACAAGTTCGGATGAGCTGCATCGGAATATCAACTGAAGGACAAATCACTTGCGGGGATTCACTTATTCAAGAATTCTTAAGTTTCATGGTTAACAACGTTTACTTGATTTAAATTATTATTCTTTTTTACAAAGACTATTATATAAACATTTTTATGTTGCAGAATCAGAGAAGTAGAGATTACTTACGATTGTTTTAGGATATTTCAACGGGAAGAATTTTTTTAAGTTGTGTTGTTAACTGATGATCAAGTTTGAATTATCAAACCGACCTTTGAGAAGGTTTCAAACCGACCGTTAAGGAGGTTTACGTACTGTGAGTTACCCAAAATCAATCTCTCTGAAGCCAAAAAAACATTGCGTCTCTTCCGATACTGTTTCTCCCGATGTCTTTGTAGATCGCCTCTTCTCCGATGTTTTGCCTTGTCTTTCGTTAATATTTGTCCTCACCTATTTCGTTGATTTTTCTTCTAATCAGCTGGCTGATTTTTCCTTTGTTTGACTGACTATTTCTTCTTCAGATCTTTTCGAATTTCAGTCTTCATTATTATACCCCTCCATATCGCTATTTCTCCTGCTTCTCCCTGTCTTTCTCCGTATACTTTTCCCAAATCGAATCCTTTCAATTCACATAACAGCCTATCTACCCTTCAATCCAATTAACAACCGATCTATCAGATCCAACCCGCAAAACAACCCGCCTTCCAAAACAACCCGCGGACGATTTCGGATTTGCATTACACCATTCGATTTATTGGAGCTACGAATTTGTTGAATTTCCTTCAATCCAGGTACCATTCTTTTATTTTATTTTTCCCTTCGTTTTTGTTGTTCGAATCATTTTTTGACAGTCAAATTTAAAGCATACCCTATGTTGACAGTGGATTTATAAAATAGAAGCGAAAAGATTTATTCTTTGCTATTAGAGTAATAGGGTTATGAGCTGCTGTAACACGTATATAGCTATTGTATTATGCGTCCTCTGTTATGATGGGCTTGGTCAGTTCTGGGCTTGGACGGTTCTAGACTTAGGCTGTTTCACTTTGTTTTATCTTCAGTGGCTATATATTCAGCCGCTCTTTGTACAGTAAAATAATAATTCAATTCAATACGAGAGCATTCTCCAGTTTATCAAATATAACTCTATTTCAACTCAATACAAAATTACATTATCTGATTCTTACAATTACATCATGTATTCTTTCTTTGTATCAGAGCTTCAATGCTTCACAGCGATTCATTCCTGAATTAGAGAAGACAAGCAACATCAAATATTGTAACATCAAACATTGCTTCAGATCTTCTTCTTCATTGATTCTAGAAAACCTGTCATAGATACTTTAAGAAACACGATGTGATTATTGAAATTCTCCCATCAGATTAAAATTCATCACTTGGGAGTGTATAACAGTTTACATATTGAAAATTGAGTACCATGCCAAGAATTTCAATCAATTCTTGGCTGCATCATCAATTTCACAAAGTAAACTGTTCAGGAAATCAATAAAGCCAGTACAGACATCACAAACTTTCTTCAACGAAATCAGTTTTACATCAGAAGCCATCCTAACCTTGCTGAAGACATTCTGCATCAAAGTGGTTGCTTTCCAATTTAGTTTTAACATCATATTTCTTGAAGAAAGAAGCAATACCTGAAGGCTCAGTTTTAATTTCCTCAGTTTCTTTAGTTTCTTGAATCAGAATTCTGATCATCATGTCAAGAGACAATCAATCCGATACTGGAAATGTTGATTCCTCTCTGCCAGCCCATCCGAATCATTCAAATCTCACCACTGAAGCCAACAATCTAATCAAAACAATTATTAGTCCACAAAGTTAACTAATAATTGTTCAACTGGAAGAAGAGAACTATCTTTTATGGAAATTGCAGGTGCAGACTGCAATACAAGGTTACGGTCTCGAAGGATACATCTTTGGTACACAATCCATTCCTCCACAGTTTGTTGCTGAAAATGAAAACAAAATTGTGAGTAACAAAGAATACACAAAGTACTTTAGGCAATATAGATTGATAAATTCTTGGCTCTTATCATCTATTAGCACTAATATTCTACCCCAAGTCATTGACTGCAGCATATGAAATATGGTCCACCACTGAAAGAGTCTTTAGCACTCAATCAGCAGCTAGAGCAATGCATTATAGAAGAGAACTTCAGACTATCAGAAAAGAAGATTCTGAACACATAAGAGATTGCTAGAGTAAAGAAATTGTACAACCTATTGAATTCTGCAGGTTACAAAGTAAGGGAGGATGAACAAGCTCTAACCATATTAAATGGGTTAAGCCATGATTATGAGGCTGTGGTGGCAATACTATCATCAAAAAGAAATACTCCAGACATACAATTTGTGTATTCAACTCTTTTTACTCATGAAGCAAGAATAGATCATATGATAGTAATAAATCCAGACATGTCAATCAATTATGCCGCTAGTAACAAAAACAAGAATCCAAGAAGTGAACAAACAAATCAAAGAGGTGGCTTTTCAGGTAGATCAAGAGGTAGAGGCAGATGGAATAATAATTCAAGAATAAATGTCAAATTTGTGAAAAACTTGGTCATACAGCAGCAAGATGCTATTTCAGATTCACACAGGGATACATGCCAAGGCAAAATGCAGGAAATCAAAGGGACAGTAATGGCAGCGCTAATTTAAAACAAACTAAAGAAAATTCAAATCATAATGATGTAGTTGGAAGCTGTCAATTAAGTAAAGTGGCGAGACCTGAACATATATTGGATGACGCATGGTATCCAGATACAGTTGCAACAAATCATATAACAAGCAATTTAGAGAATCTGAATGTTGTCAACAGAGAATACAAACGTAAACAACTTATTTGTTTGGGTAATGGTGAGTGCATAAATATTACACACATAAGAAATGCGCATATCAAAGGGAAAAGACAGTTACATTTAAATAACTTACTTAGAGTTCCAAGAATTAGAAAAAATCTCATTAGTGAATCTCAATTTGCTAGGGATAAAAATGTATTTTTTGAATTTTATTCCAAATATTGTTTAATTAGAAACATACTAACTAGAGAAGTTTTATTATAGGGTGAAGCTGACAAAGGCCTTTACAAATTTTGTTCTGTTATTAGTAATAAGTCTACGAAGTCAAATAGTAATTGTAATATTTCTGAAGTTACTCTTGATGACAAATGTAATGATAATGTTCCTGAAACTACTACTAATGGCAGAAATGATAGCCTTTTTAATATATGGAGTAACAAGTTAGGTCACCCTAGTGAAAAAACTGTCAAGAAAATACTTCTAGATAACAATATTCCCTTTGATAAATGTACATTTCCATATGTTTGCACTTACTGTCAATTGGGAAAAAGTCATAAATTGCCTTTTACTAATTCTGAAACTGTGTACAGTCGGCCATTAGAAATGGTTGCTTTAGTCCATTGTGGTCCAGCACCCATTAGTTCAGATTACGGTTACGAATATTATATATCTTTCATTGACTCACACTCAAGGAACACTTGGATTTATTTTTTAAAGTCTAAATCTGATGCTAGCAATGTTGTTATACAGTTTATAACTATGGCAGAAAAATAAACTAATAGCCAAATGAAAGTGTTTCAAACTAAAGGTGGTAGTGAGTATAAAATACTTAATGATTATTTCCATAAGAAAGGGATAATACATAGAACTACTTGTCCTTATACTTCTGAACAAAATGGTTTGGCTGAGCCTATGCAGTTAAAGCCCCGCTAAAGCCCCGCAATATCCCCGCTATAGCCTATAGTGTCCTTTAACCGCTACACTATTTCAATTTAGCGCCGATGAATAGTAGATCTGCTTGTAGCCCGCTATTCCCCGCTGCATCCGATAAATCAATGCTTTTTACCATCCGCTTTAGCAATATTAATATATAAAGGTTAATTTGACCAATTCTCTTATTAAAAAACCAATAAAGTTAGTGTAAAGAGCTAATTTTAAGGCATTAGTGTCCAATATATTCCGGAAATCTATTATAATCACCAAATCTAATTAGTAACCATGATATTCTTTAATTCTACTATATATAATTAATTAACGTTAGTTTGTTCTACACATATAATGTGAAAATGATAATTAATTAATTTTAAATATTTGGTTTCACATTTTATGAAATCTTTTGTGCCTCCGCTATATCCCCGCTATTTTCCCGCTTTATCCCCGCTACACCTTTTTGCACCTCCACCGCTATGGAACCGCTGAGCACTTTAACTGCCCAGGGCTGAGCGAAAACACAGACACATAGTTGAATTTGGATTAACATTACTCGCTCAAGCATCAATGCCACTAAAATTTTGGCCGGATGCTTTTAACACTGCAGTTTATTTAATTAATACACTACCAACTAAAGTGTTAAAAGGTCATTGCCCTATTGAAAAACTACTTAGAGTCAAACCTGATTGAAAAATGCTTAGAACGTTTGGGTGTTTGTGTTTTCCATGTATTAGGCCTTATAACAAAAATAAACTCAATTTCATATCCAAGCCTTGTATATAGTGTTAATCAAAAGGGGCATAAATGTTTAGATGAGTCTGGTAAAGTAATTATTAGTAGGCATGTGGTATTCATTGAGAAGGAATTTCTCTTCAAAAATCAGTATATAAAAACCATAAAAAAGGTCTACAATCCAAGAAAATCGATACCAGAATTACCTCAATATTTTGAAACCACCAAAGTGATGGAGTCTGAAGAAACAAGTGAAGCCACAGATTCTCAACACATAGTACCATCAAGGTCGGGTCAAGAAGCTGATCGCTCCATCATACAGTCAAATCAGACTCCTGATGCATCAAAAAGCAGTTCAAATCAAATGGATCAGTCAGCTGAAAGAAACAATGAGGCTGAAGTTAGTTCAGAACAAGGAAATAAAGACAACTTACCATCAAACAATACACCAGTCGTCACAAACGAACACCCAACGTTGACTAGAGAAAAAAGTGGGATTTTCAAGCCCAAAATCTACACTGTAGTCTCTACAAACAGTGAACCAGAAAACTTCATTCAAGCTGCCAACATTGTAAATTGGAAAACAGCAATGGATGAAGAATTCAAAGCTCTTATCAGAAATAAAACTTGGGAGCTAGTGTATCCACCAGAAAAAATATATATAATCAATTGCAAGTGGACATATAGGTTAAAGAAAAATCCAGATGGAAACATAAACAAATACAAGGCCAGATTGGTTGCCAAAGGATATACACAACAATATGGGTTTGATTTTACTGAAACTTTTTCTCCTATGGTGGAACCTACAACTATTAGACTTGTTCTTACTATTGTTGTACATAGAAATTGGATTATTAGGCAGTTACATGTTAACAATGCCTTCTTGAATGGAGATTTACAAGAAGAAATTTATATGCAGCAGCCTCAAGGCTATGTACAAGATAAAAATCTTGTGTGTAAATTAAAGAAGGCTATTTATGGGATTAAACAAGCTCCTAGGGTCTTGGTTTGATAAACGAAAAGAAACACTTATCAACAAAGGTTTTTAGTTTACCAAACTAGGCACCTCATTATTTGTTAACATCACTGCTACCTCATCAATTTACATACTAATTTACGTTGATGATCTAATTGTTACAGGAAGTGATGAAAAGCAAATCAGAAATCTAATAAATTGTCTGCATAAACAATTTTATCTCAAAGATCTTGGAGAGTTAAATTACTTTCTAGGAATTGAGGTTATAAGATCATCTAGTGGTATTATTCCTAATCAAAAGAAGTATATTTCAGAATTACTGGAAAGGGAAAAAGTGGCTAATGCAAATCCTCAACCAACTCCGATGATAAGCAGTCTAAGCTTCTCTAAATACAGGGAAGAACCCATAATTAATGCTAAACAATATAGGAGCATCATTGGTGCTCTTCAATATTGTACAATTACTAGACCAGATATAAGTTTTAGCATTAATAAATTGTCTCAATTTATGCAGAATCCAATGGACAATCACTGGAAAGGGATAAAAAGAGTACTCAGATACTTGGAAGGAACATCAGGCTTTGGTCTACATATCAACAAAGGAAAAAATCTTAACTTAACAGGCTATTGTGATGCAAACTGGGCAGGGGATACAGATGACAGGAAATCTGTTTCTGGTTGTTGTATCTACTTTAGAGAAAATCTAAATTCCTAGATTTCTAAAAAACAGTCAATAGTATCCAAATCCAACAGTGAAGCTGAATACAGGAGTGTGGCAAGTGTACATCTGAAATTATGTGACGGCAAAGAATTTCGCTCGGTCCGAACCAGTCGCTAAACCGATCCAGGCCGCTCGAAACGCCCTATCGTTTGAGAACACGACAAAACAGAACGCATACAGAAGAACATTTCATTGTATATTACAACAATGCATCAGATTACAAGAATATACAGAGTAAAAATGAATATTACACAGGAATATCAGAGATTTAAATTACATTTAAATACATAGCAGCGGAAAATAATACAATACACAACTAGAAAGAGATATACGGATACAAAGCTTTCCGGATATCGTTCCAGCTGTAAACCAGGATCCTGTGAATATAAATCTGCAAAACCAAAACTACTAGCTGCCCGTGTCAAAATAAGGGCACCCAGAGTTTAGGTTAAAACAATAAACTCCAGGTCAGTCATGTGACTGGTGTGAGAACTAAAACAGTTATTAATCTTTATTTTTAAAGCTAGGTAAATCAAGGGACCACGCCGTATAACACGGAACGGGTTTCCTCCCAAGAATACCAGTGCATAAAACCAGCAGCGCAATGCTAAATAAAGAAAAATGAAGCTGTTATAAGACCCAGGTCCCATCACACAATGCAACGCAGTCGAGGATAGGGTTTTCCCTTATAACAGCCAAACATGCTTGATACGTTTAAAACAAATCATTTGATACTATAATAAGTGTATAGTGTCAAAACAACTTCAATCATAAATATAAATCATAGACGGCATGAGTGCCCCATCCCACTATGTCGCCATACTAGGCTCTACAAATAAAGCCGAAATACACGTATCGGAAATTGGATTTCCATCATGGTGGCTCCTGATTCGAAAGATCGCTCGCGTAGTACAAATCACCGCGGCTTACGTCTCAGCGAGAGAAAACACCGCTATGCACATCCGCACTTTTGGGGACTCAAGTATCACCGCGGCTTACGTCCCAGCAAGAGAAAACACCGCTTACTCTATCCCTCCGAGCACGAAGCTCAATATCGGTCGACCGAATCCACTACACTAAAAAAAATGTATACTGATCAAACCATCAGTTTACCACCATCCCGGGCTGTGAGGCTCGCGGATCAACGCTATACACAAAGCCATGCTATATCAGCTGCGCTTTGATCATCAACCACCAAACTTTGCTTTTCAACAAAAGTTTGGATCACTGCATCTCAGTATGCCACACTATCAATCCATATCGTACCACTGATTTCTGCCAATATATAACCTCTGAGTTCATATGTCTCAGAGAAGGGCGTTAAGCAAGAGAATGAATTCTCCGCCGCCAAACAGATATATATTTAGCAGAGATCAACAAATACAATATAAAGGAATACAATGTCAGACACACCATCCATTTACAAGTCCGTTCTAGGTCTGAACGAAACCGGAGGCACCTAGTACCCCGCATATCCATCGATCTCCAAGTACGTCTGGACGATCACTAACTGTTTCCATCTTCTTGGGTGTACAGCCCAATCAAGATCATCAGTCATTACCCAAACGACGTGAAGACTTCCGGTCTTCGACCATCGTCTTCATCTACGACTTATCGTCGTATCAGTTATTCAGAATGGGAAAAACCCGGTCTTTCCGAATAACTCGCGTATATATTATAAAAGTGTTACACAAACACAACATACGCCTCATTCCAATTCATTAGTCACTAACCGTAAATTAATCAAGAGAATAATTCCCCAAATATTAACCCCGAAGGCCGAAACCAACATCAGATCAATATCCAGAAAACCATTCTGCTTGGCCAACCGACAGTTAGTTTCTAAATTTCACATTCATAGGGAAAGATTCCCATTAATTTTATCCAAGATAAATTCCTTGAATTTATTCTTTAATCCATTTTTGAATATCAATTCAAACTAGTCGGGATTAGCGAACCTTACCGAAGTAATCATTTGTTTTAATTTCCCAATCCCAACCTATTCATCCCATGAAGTAAAACTGGTAATACTTCATATCTAACACCACAGTGTTATCGGTAAATTCAATTACCATTTCACGTTCAAATCTAATTAAAGATTTAACTATCGCCTGGAGCAAAACTGGTGATACTCCATTTCGATTATTTCAATCTAATTAAAGATTCATTAAAACTCCACTTAGTTTTAATCTTTGACTGGGTTAAAGAATCAGTGTCATTTAAAAACACGGTTCACGATAAACCCAAAATCACATTCATTAATCATCGGGTTAAAGAACGAGTGTTATTTAAAACACTGTCCACGATAAACCCAAAAATCAATATCGATTCAATTCCAATTAAATGTTTATTTAATTGGTACACTTCATTAAATCTAAATAAAAAGATTTAATCTTTTCTCAACTGGGTTCAAGAACAGTGTTAGTGAAGACACCATTCACGACAAACCCAAATCACATTCGATATTCAATACAAGGCTCTGAATAGAAAATATATCGGCTTATATTCAATATCAAATTCTACGACTAACAAATGTCGTATTGGAAATAACGATATAAATATATATCTTTCAAATTTCCATAACAACACCTGTATAATCACGAATTCCAACATCGAAATATTCCAAAGACAATTTCGATTCAAATCCACTCCAATGCAATCATTGGAAATTTTGGTTATTTTTAAAACCCTTTCAAATTCAATTTATTTATTTAAAAATAAATAGAATTATAATTCTAGTTCAAAAACTAGTTCATTTCGATAAAAGTCTATTTTTATCTTTTCAAATATGGAGTTTTTCATCCCAATTCTTTCTAAATCATTTCTTATGATTTTACACAAATTATTACCATTTTTAATAATTTTATCAAGGCCCGTACAGTCGATTTCCACCAATGGCCATCGAACTGCACGTATAGCGACATTTTTCCAATTTGATTTGGACATAATTCCAAATCCAACCGTTAGATTTCTAATTTATCACATTCGTTAGAAAGCTCTTTTCGATACGAACCCAACGGTTCCGGTTTTAGGAGAATCCGACGGTCGGATCTCCCGTAATGTCCGTTTGAAATAAAAGGTCGAAATTCACGAACTGCCGCGGCGCGGCGCGTTCTATTCAGGCCATTATATTATATATATAATATATATTTCGTCGATTCCTATTTAAAACGAATTATATAAATAGTTTTAAATTCGTTTCAAAAGCAATTTCAACTTCCTTTTCAATTTAAATCCAAAATTGAATTCTTCTTTATAAATTCGTTTTAAAATTCATTTCTATTCACTTCAAATTTCAATTCAATTTGAATTCATTTCAATTCAATTCATTTCGAAATCGTTTTCAATTCATTTCTATTCGAAATCGTTTTCAATTCATTTCTATTCGAAATCGTTTTCAATTCAATTCATTTCGAAATCGTTTTCTATTCAATTCATTTCGAAATCGTTTTCTATTCAATTCATTTCGAAATCGTTTTCAATTCAATTCATTTCGAAATCGTTTTCTATTCAATTCATTTCGAAATCGTTTTCAATTCAATTCATTTCGAAATCGTTTTCAATTCAATTCATTTCGAAATCGTTTTCAATTCAATTCATTTCGAAATCGTATAAAGTCGATATAAATATCGTTCACGTCAAAATGGCGTCAATCTAATCAACACGGCTTCATATATTGATATTTTCAAATATTCCATTTCGAATATTTCTATTTCAAATATTTCTATTTTAAAACTGGAATGAGGCCCAATCAATTACCATATAAAGTTAATTATATGGATTTTCATACAACACATGTATATAATAGCATGGAAAAATAATCAACCATCAACCAAAGTGCACTACACTGTATAAGCATCAAATATAGATATCCAACGCTTAAAACAGCCTGTCAATCAAACGATCGACATATTCAATCAATCGGGATGAGTGAACTTCAAATTTCATCCCAACACCCGTGTGGGGTTTCAAACAATCAAACACATATTTTATTTGTGCTGTTGGGCGATGTGTAAAATTTATCGACCCAATCAATGTCCTTCAAATAGGTGTACATAAACAAACCGTCTGGTTTGTAAATGAATATTCTATTTTATTCACTTTCACGTTAAAAATTATATTTTTAACGATAAAACATTTTATTCCAACATATGAATTTCTATTCAATTCAATTATTCAATAAAAATCATATTTTTATTTTTCTAACATATTTTAGAAAATTTCGGCGGTATAACGGCACGATACTAGAAACGGGACGAGGCCTAGCCTTGTCCCCGGTCTAGTGAAGGCCCACGCCATTCACACATCAATCAAAATCACCAAACAACCAAATTCAAATCAAATCATATAACTAATCTATGCAACCAAACAAACAAGTCCATGGTCTGTGGACGATTGTGTCGGGTGCTACTAAGCACCGTCTGCATCCTAGTATATATATATAACTAGAAAAATAAATTGAAAGGTGAGAAATTCTCACCTATAGCTATCCTAGCTCCACGGCTCTTCCTTTGCAGAAGTCTTCGTCGTTTCGCCTTTTTGTCACCTTCGTTGTCCGCTTTCACTACATATGTAAAAATCGAGTTTTTACTTCGCTATTCAATATATAAAAATCGAATTTTTAGTTTGCTATTCAATATATAAAAATCCTATTTTTCTATGGAAGTTCAATATATAAAAATTCTATTTTTCTATGGAAGTTCAATATATAAAATTTCCTATTTTTCTATGGAAGTTCAATATATAAAAATTCCTATTTTTCTATGGAAGTTCAATATATAAAAATTCCTATTTTTCTATGGAAGTTCAATATATAAAAATTCCTATTTTTCTATGGAAGTTCAATATATAAAAATTCTATTTTTAATTGAATAAAAATCTAGTCTTTATAGAAATAACAATCTAATCTTTTCTAAATCAAAAATCTAATTTTTTCCTAAATCAAAACTACGATCTTTTTCTAAACAAAAATATGAACTTTTTCTTAGATAAAAATCCTATCTTTATTCTCTAATCATAAAAAAAAAGGTCAAATCTTTTATATCTCAAAAATCACATCTTTTATAACTCAAAATAAAATTAGTTTTTAAATTATGACAATATCAGTTTTCTAAATTATGTTAAAATCAGTTTTTAAAATATGTTAAAATCAGTTTTTAAAATATGTTAAAATCAGTTTTTAAAATATGTTAAAATCAGTTTTTCTAAATATTTAAAAATCATCAGTATACTGAATTTAAAAATAAAAGAAAAAAATAAAATCACTTACAGCTCTGCGAAGAGGGGGGGGGAAAGAAGGCGTCGGCGGCACTTCAGGGGGGGGGGGGGGGGTCGGCGGGCGTCGCGAACTAGGGGGGGCTTCGGTGGGGCTCGTGCGATCTGGGGGGGCTTCGATGGGGCTCGTTCGATCTGGGGGGGCTTCGGTGGGGCTCGTTGTACGAGGGAGGGGGCGGTGATGGGCGGCGGCGCTTCAGGGGGGGGGGGTCGGCGGGCGCCGCGAACTAGGGTTTTTTTTCTTTTTTTTTTATACTGTTGAATCTGAAACTAAACGGGGGGGGCCAGAGTATAACGGAGGAGAGAAGATATTTTTTTTTATTATTATTATTTATTTTACAATTAATTCAAAAAGGTAACCTTTAAATTCGAACCCCAAACGAAACCCACCGCCTGTCGTCCCTAACGTTTTGCCCCCATTCCGAACACAATGGGATATGCCACGTAGGCTGATTCGACTATTTGAATCAGTTTCTGTTAAATTTACACTTAAATCGCTATACTGAATTTTAAACGTACATTTCAAATTACCGGGGTCACATACTAACCCTAAAAATTCCCGAAAAATATTTTCTAGCTTCGTATTGACGATACGGTCCTAACAAGACTAGTTTCGTCGAATTCTGAGACCGTTAGAAAAATGGCCAATTTTCAGTCGATTAAAATCAACTGAAACTGGTCAAACGCGTTTTCCTTTGCCACGCTCACATATTGATTCGAAAAATTATGAAACTTGAAATCTAGCAATAACTTGACACCACGGACCCAACAAAACTGGTTTCGTCGAAATCCGAGGTCGTTTGCAAAACGGCTATTTTTAAGGGCTATATATTATATAAAATATATATAAATTCCACAGCGACTATTCTGAATTTTCTACTGGACATATCTTATCATTTCTAAAGTGAAATCTCAGTTTGTCAACTTCGTTACAAAGATATAGTTATACAGATTCAAACATTTCTTGTTTCGTTCAATTCTGACTTATATTGAATTCTGTATATTCATTTGAAATTAGAAATCGAATTTTCGAACTACCGCGCCATTTTCAATTCCTTTTATAATTATATATAAATATTTATATTCTAACGACGACGCGTATAAATATATACGTTCGAATTATATTCAAAATAAATTTCTCGTCGATATTATTTAAAATAATCTATTTTAAATAATCAAAATTCGCTAAAATTGCCAAAATAAAATTTTCAAACTGGCTCGCATTTTACGGGTTGTTACAATCTCCCCCACTTAAAACTTTTCGTCCCCGAAAAGGAACAAAGTCGAAAGTGGTTTGATTAATCAACTCTACGTTCGATCTGGCTTCCATTCTCCAACTCTTTAGTTTCTGAGAATTTTCAAAATTTCAAAAATTTGGCTAACACCCTAAATTTTCGAAAAATTTCGCCATAACCTCCCCTGCACCGGGAGCATCGGGGAATTTCAAATAGCTTCCCCGGTCCTTCAGATCTCAAAAAGAAAAAGAAAAAGCCAAGCGGCTAGCCAATAGGCTCACAAAATCATCATCACCCAAACAAAACAGGAAATTATGTAGTAAACATGTACCTATTTGTCGGGCAAACAAATTTTATTCTTCGGCTCTAGCCTCCTTGCTATGACCTGTTCAATGATATATATGTATATGCAAGCAAATGCAACCAATTTTCGATATAATTCAATATTTGGTTCTGTTAGGCTAAATGGCTAAAAATTAGCAAACAAATAAACAAACAACACAAACATCAATCAATTAGTTGATTAGCTTTTCAAATTCATAATTTTAATACATATACAAAAATCATGTTTTTAATGCCAAATCACAACAATGTATTCTAGCTATATTAGTCTTGGTTCTCACACCAGTCAATAGGAAATATATAGATATCACACCTTCGAAACACGAAAATAAATACTGGTAACGCTGCAGCATTATCAGAATCATCCCCGGGTAACTAGAATGTGATTCTATATCTACCCAATATATTAAAACTTTGAATATACGTTTGCAAGGCGTATATGCAAATTCTTTATATACTGAATTGTCCAAAATCAATATAAATAACTAATCAAATACGAATAATTGATTTAAATTTTCAAAACAAAATTTGTTTTCATTTTAAAAATATACTCTTCACACTCGTTCTAGGATACTACTGATCCCATCTCTAACGAGTCATTCTAATTGGATTTTACTAATCCAATATCTGATGAATTCTTTCGTATGTTTCTAATGTGTCTTGTTCTCTAGCTTTGTAAACCAAAGCTCTGATACCAAATGTGACGGCAAAGAATTTCGCTCGGTCCGAACTAGTCGCTAAACCGATCCAGGCCGCTCGAAACGCCCTATCGTTTGAGAACACGACAAAACAGAACGCATACAGAAGAACATTTCATTGTATATTACAACAATGCATCAGATTACAAGAATATACAGAGTAAAAATGAATATTACACAGGAATATCAGAGATTTAAATTACATTTAAATACATAGCAGCGGAAAATAATACAATACACAACTAGAAAGAGATATACGGATACAAAGCTTTCCGGATATCGTTCCAGCTGTAAACCAGGATCCTGTGAATATAAATCTGCAAAACCAAAACTACTAGCTGCCCGTGTCAAAATAAGGGCACCCAGAGTTTAGGTTAAAACAATAAACTCCAGGTCAGTCATGTGACTGGTGTGAGAACTAAAACAGTTATTAATCTTTATTTTTAAAGCTAGGTAAATCAAGGGACCACGCCGTATAACACGGAACGGGTTTCCTCCCAAGAATACCAGTGCATAAAACCAGCAGCGCAATGCTAAATAAAGAAAAATGAAGCTGTTATAAGACCCAGGTCCCATCACACAATGCAACGCAGTCGAGGATAGGGTTTTCCCTTATAACAGCCAAACATGCTTGATACGTTTAAAACAAATCATTTGATACTATAATAAGTGTATAGTGTCAAAACAACTTCAATCATAAATATAAATCATAGACGGCATGAGTGCCCCATCCCACTATGTCGCCATACTAGGCTCTACAAATAAAGCCGAAATACACGTATCGGAAATTGGATTTCCATCATGGTGGCTCCTGATTCGAAAGATCGCTCGCGTAGTACAAATCACCGCGGCTTACGTCTCAGCGAGAGAAAACACCGCTATGCACATCCGCACTTTTGGGGACTCAAGTATCACCGCGGCTTACGTCCCAGCAAGAGAAAACACCGCTTACTCTATCCCTCCGAGCACGAAGCTCAATATCGGTCGACCGAATCCACTACACTAAAAAAAATGTATACTGATCAAACCATCAGTTTACCACCATCCCGGGCTGTGAGGCTCGCGGATCAACGCTATACACAAAGCCATGCTATATCAGCTGCGCTTTGATCATCAACCACCAAACTTTGCTTTTCAACAAAAGTTTGGATCACTGCATCTCAGTATGCCACACTATCAATCCATATCGTACCACTGATTTCTGCCAATATATAACCTCTGAGCTCATATGTCTCAGAGAAGGGCGTTAAGCAAGAGAATGAATTCTCCGCCGCCAAACAGATATATATTTAGCAGAGATCAACAAATACAATATAAAGGAATACAATGTCAGACACACCATCCATTTACAAGTCCGTTCTAGGTCTGAACGAAACCGGAGGCACCTAGTACCCCGCATATCCATCGATCTCCAAGTACGTCTGGACGATCACTAACTGTTTCCATCTTCTTGGGTGTACAGCCCAATCAAGATCATCAGTCATTACCCAAACGACGTGAAGACTTCCGGTCTTCGACCATCGTCTTCATCTACGACTTATCGTCGTATCAGTTATTCAGAATGGGAAAAACCCGGTCTTTCCGAATAACTCGCGTATATATTATAAAAGTGTTACACAAACACAACATACGCCTCATTCCAATTCATTAGTCACTAACCGTAAATTAATCAAGAGAATAGTTCCCCAAATATTAACCCCGAAGGCCGAAACCAACATCAGATCAATATCCAGAAAACCATTCTGCTTGGCCAACCGACAGTTAGTTTCTAAATTTCACATTCATAGGGAAAGATTCCCATTAATTTTATCCAAGATAAATTCCTTGAATTTATTCTTTAATCCATTTTTGAATATCAATTCAAACTAGTCGGGATTAGCGAACCTTACCGAAGTAATCATTTGTTTTAATTTCCCAATCCCAACCTATTCATCCCATGAAGTAAAACTGGTAATACTTCATATCTAACACCACAGTGTTATCGGTAAATTCAATTACCATTTCACGTTCAAATCTAATTAAAGATTTAACTATCGCCTGGAGCAAAACTGGTGATACTCCATTTCGATTATTTCAATCTAATTAAAGATTCATTAAAACTCCACTTAGTTTTAATCTTTGACTGGGTTAAAGAATCAGTGTCATTTAAAAACACGGTTCACGATAAACCCAAAATCACATTCATTAATCATCGGGTTAAAGAACGAGTGTTATTTAAAACACTGTCCACGATAAACCCAAAAATCAATATCGATTCAATTCCAATTAAATGTTTATTTAATTGGTACACTTCATTAAATCTAAATAAAAAGATTTAATCTTTTCTCAACTGGGTTCAAGAACAGTGTTAGTGAAGACACCATTCACGACAAACCCAAATCACATTCGATATTCAATACAAGGCTCTGAATAGAAAATATATCGGCTTATATTCAATATCAAATTCTACGACTAACAAATGTCGTATTGGAAATAACGATATAAATATATATCTTTCAAATTTCCATAACAACACCTGTATAATCACGAATTCCAACATCGAAATATTCCAAAGACAATTTCGATTCAAATCCACTCCAATGCAATCATTGGAAATTTTGGTTATTTTTAAAACCCTTTCAAATTCAATTTATTTATTTAAAAATAAATAGAATTATAATTCTAGTTCAAAAACTAGTTCATTTCGATAAAAGTCTATTTTTATCTTTTCAAATATGGAGTTTTTCATCCCAATTCTTTCTAAATCATTTCTTATGATTTTACACAAATTATTACCATTTTTAATAATTTTATCAAGGCCCGTACAGTCGATTTCCACCAATGGCCATCGAACTGCACGTATAGCGACATTTTTCCAATTTGATTTGGACATAATTCCAAATCCAACCGTTAGATTTCTAATTTATCACATTCGTTAGAAAGCTCTTTTCGATACGAACCCAACGGTTCCGGTTTTAGGAGAATCCGACGGTCGGATCTCCCGTAATGTCCGTTTGAAATAAAAGGTCGAAATTCACGAACTGCCGCGGCGCGGCGCGTTCTATTCAGGCCATTATATTATATATATAATATATATAATATATATTTCGTCGATTCCTATTTAAAACGAATTATATAAATAGTTTTAAATTCGTTTCAAAAGCAATTTCAACTTCCTTTTCAATTTAAATCCAAAATTGAATTCTTCTTTATAAATTCGTTTTAAAATTCATTTCTATTCACTTCAAATTTCAATTCAATTTGAATTCATTTCAATTCAATTCATTTCGAAATCGTTTTCAATTCATTTCTATTCGAAATCGTTTTCAATTCATTTCTATTCGAAATCGTTTTCAATTCAATTCATTTCGAAATCGTTTTCTATTCAATTCATTTCGAAATCGTTTTCTATTCAATTCATTTCGAAATCGTTTTCAATTCAATTCATTTCGAAATCGTTTTCTATTCAATTCATTTCGAAATCGTTTTCAATTCAATTCATTTCGAAATCGTTTTCAATTCAATTCATTTCGAAATCGTTTCAATTCAATTCATTTCGAAATCGTATAAAGTCGATATAAATATCGTTCACGTCAAAATGGCGTCAATCTAATCAACACGGCTTCATATATTGATATTTTCAAATATTCCATTTCGAATATTTCTATTTCAAATATTTCTATTTTAAAACTGGAATGAGGCCCAATCAATTACCATATAAAGTTAATTATATGGATTTTCATACAACACATGTATATAATAGCATGGAAAAATAATCAACCATCAACCAAAGTGCACTACACTGTATAAGCATCAAATATAGATATCCAACGCTTAAAACAGCCTGTCAATCAAACGATCGACATATTCAATCAATCGGGATGAGTGAACTTCAAATTTCATCCCAACACCCGTGTGGGGTTTCAAACAATCAAACACATATTTTATTTGTGCTGTTGGGCGATGTGTAAAATTTATCGACCCAATCAATGTCCTTCAAATAGGTGTACATAAACAAACCGTCTGGTTTGTAAATGAATATTCTATTTTATTCACTTTCACGTTAAAAATTATATTTTTAACGATAAAACATTTTATTCCAACATATGAATTTCTATTCAATTCAATTATTCAATAAAAATCATATTTTTATTTTTCTAACATATTTTAGAAAATTTCGGCGGTATAACGGCACGATACTAGAAACGGGACGAGGCCTAGCCTTGTCCCCGGTCTAGTGAAGGCCCACGCCATTCACACATCAATCAAAATCACCAAACAACCAAATTCAAATCAAATCATATAACTAATCTATGCAACCAAACAAACAAGTCCATGGTCTGTGGACGATTGTGTCGGGTGCTACTAAGCACCGTCTGCATCCTAGTATATATATATAACTAGAAAAATAAATTGAAAGGTGAGAAATTCTCACCTATAGCTATCCTAGCTCCACGGCTCTTCCTTTGCAGAAGTCTTCGTCGTTTCGCCTTTTTGTCACCTTCGTTGTCCGCTTTCACTACATATGTAAAAATCGAGTTTTTACTTCGCTATTCAATATATAAAAATCGAATTTTTAGTTTGCTATTCAATATATAAAAATCCTATTTTTCTATGGAAGTTCAATATATAAAAATTCTATTTTTCTATGGAAGTTCAATATATAAAATTTCCTATTTTTCTATGGAAGTTCAATATATAAAAATTCCTATTTTTCTATGGAAGTTCAATATATAAAAATTCCTATTTTTCTATGGAAGTTCAATATATAAAAATTCCTATTTTTCTATGGAAGTTCAATATATAAAAATTCCTATTTTTCTATGGAAGTTCAATATATAAAAATTCCTATTTTTCTATGGAAGTTCAATATATAAAAATTCTATTTTTAATTGAATAAAAATCTAGTCTTTATAGAAATAACAATCTAATCTTTTCTAAATCAAAAATCTAATTTTTTCCTAAATCAAAACTACGATCTTTTTCTAAACAAAAATATGAACTTTTTCTTAGATAAAAATCCTATCTTTATTCTCTAATCATAAAAAAAAAAGGTCAAATCTTTTATATCTCAAAAATCACATCTTTTATAACTCAAAATAAAATTAGTTTTTAAATTATGACAAAATCAGTTTTCTAAATTATGTTAAAATCAGTTTTTAAAATATGTTAAAATCAGTTTTTAAAATATGTTAAAATCAGTTTTTAAAATATGTTAAAATCAGTTTTTCTAAATATTTAAAAATCATCAGTATACTGAATTTAAAAATAAAAGAAAAAAATAAAATCACTTACAGCTCTGCGAAGAGGGGGGGGGGGAAAGAAGGCGTCGGCGGCACTTCAGGGGGGGGGGGGGGTCGGCGGGCGTCGCGAACTAGGGGGGGCTTCGGTGGGGCTCGTGCGATCTGGGGGGGCTTCGATGGGGCTCGTTCGATCTGGGGGGCTTCGGTGGGGCTCGTTGTACGAGGGAGGGGGCGGTGATGGGCGGCGGCGCTTCAGGGGGGGGGGGTCGGCGGGCGCCGCGAACTAGGGTTTTTTTTCTTTTTTTTTTTATACTGTTGAATCTGAAACTAAACGGGGGGGGGGGGGGGAGAGTATAACGGAGGAGAGAAGATATTTTTTTTATTATTATTTATTTTACAATTAATTCAAAAAGGTAACCTTTAAATTCGAACCCCAAACGAAACCCACCGCCTGTCGTCCCTAACGTTTTGCCCCCATTCCGAACACAATGGGATATGCCACGTAGGCTGATTCGACTATTTGAATCAGTTTCTGTTAAATTTACACTTAAATCGCTATACTGAATTTTAAACGTACATTTCAAATTACCGGGGTCACATACTAACCCTAAAAATTCCCGAAAAATATTTTCTAGCTTCGTATTGACGATACGGTCCTAACAAGACTAGTTTCGTCGAATTCTGAGACCGTTAGAAAAATGGCCAATTTTCAGTCGATTAAAATCAACTGAAACTGGTCAAACGCGTTTTCCTTTGCCACGCTCACATATTGATTCGAAAAATTATGAAACTTGAAATCTAGCAATAACTTGACACCACGGACCCAACAAAACTGGTTTCGTCGAAATCCGAGGTCGTTTGCAAAACGGCTATTTTTAAGGGCTATATATTATATAAAATATATATAAATTCCACAGCGACTATTCTGAATTTTCTACTGGACATATCTTATCATTTCTAAAGTGAAATCTCAGTTTGTCAACTTCGTTACAAAGATATAGTTATACAGATTCAAACATTTCTTGTTTCGTTCAATTCTGACTTATATTGAATTCTGTATATTCATTTGAAATTAGAAATCGAATTTTCGAACTACCGCGCCATTTTCAATTCCTTTTATAATTATATATAAATATTTATATTCTAACGACGACGCGTATAAATATATACGTTCGAATTATATTCAAAATAAATTTCTCGTCGATATTATTTAAAATAATCTATTTTAAATAATCAAAATTCGCTAAAATTGCCAAAATAAAATTTTCAAACTGGCTCGCATTTTACGGGTTGTTACAAATTATGTGGTTACAGTCCTTACTAATGGAGCTTAAAGTTCAAAATGAAGTTAAAGCCACACTCTGGTGCGACAATCTAAGTACAGTATATATGTCAAGCAATCTGGTTCTACATTCTCGAAGAAAACATATTGAGATAGATCTACACTTTGCTCGAGAGCAAATAACTAAAGGAAAAATTGAAGTTCATCACTTACCAGCTTTCTACCAAAAAGCAGACATCTTTACAAAAGCTATATCTTTCAAAAATTTCCAAAGACTTAGAGTCGAACTCAAAGTTAAAGAAAGCCATACCGATAATGAAATTACAAAGAAAAGCTAGTTACTTCCTTCTCCGGTTCGATTTTGTTGTAGATGAGGATAGTTTGTGAGCATCTTTCACCAGAGCTTCAATCGTCCAGAAATTGTCTCCTTTTTTTTCCGATCTACATCTCTTTCCATCTCCTGAAAATATTTTATCAAGTAATGGAAGGGAATTTCATCGTCATTATCTCAGTCGCCACAGATTTGAAGAAAACCCTAGCCGCATATTGAATTGAGGAGGGGTATTTGAGTAATAGGGTTATGAGCTGCTGTAATACGTATATAGCTATTGTATTATGAGTCCTCTGTTATGATGGGATTGGCCAGTTCCGGGCTTAGCCTGCTTTACTTTGTTTTATCTTTAGTGGCAATATATTTAGTCGTTGTTTATACAGTAAAATAACAATTCAGTTCAATATGAAAGCATTCTCTAGTTTATCAAATACAACTCTATTTCAATTCAATACAAAATTACATTATTTGATTCTTACAATTACATCGTGTATTCTTTCTTTTGCCCAGTAATATTATATTTATGAAATTGATTCTGATTTTGGAATCACGCGTACAAACATAAAAACTAGATTTTGTCTAATAACAAAAAAAAAAGGATTGAATTGTAAGTTCAAGTAAGGACCTTGACATAGTTTTAGTTCAGCATGAACTGACCGTGTTTTCTCAATCCTGATTCTAGCTGAGTTTGTAATGGTAATTTGAGAGTACTGTCCTCACCAGGGAGGTTCAGTTTGAAAGGAGATTCAAATTGCAAAACTTTACAATTTGCGATAACGATGATAACTATATAGAAATCACTAATTTATCCTGTTATCCTTTAGGGATGCACAGTCTCTTAGAATTTACCAGTTAAGCTTGGGCTCTCTGCAAATTGCGATTACAAAAATATTTATACTATGACGTCTTTATGCCAATTACTTAACAAGTTTGAATCATAATGTTGTGTTCAGGTAGGAAGTTTTGTTTAAAATTACAGATTTACTAGAGAACAAATTTCAAATCATTTTTGTTGTTGAAAAGAGCTACTTGATGCATGGTCAGTGTAAAAGAACAAAATTTATATTCATTCAATTGAATGTTTTTGGGTTGTATGTTTAATGCATAAGATTGTTGTTTTCTTTAAAATATAGTTTTCCTAAGAAACAATAAAATATTTCCATCTAAAATTTTTGTAATCGAACTTTAGGTTTTATTATAATTTACATATGATTATTGTATATTTTAAATTGAAACATTTCCTCCATATAGTGCTTTTATTCACATAATTTAGATTTATCGTTCTTAAATGGTTTAGTTCGAATCATTTTTTTTCTTTTTTATTTCGAAGATTTAATTTATTTTTTGTTAGATCCATCATTTACCAATAGCATGCCCTATGTTGACAATGGATTTAAATTAGAAACGAAAAGATTTAGAATAGAAACGATTATTATTCGTTTAATTTTGTGTTAAGATCTTTGAATGAATTATTTGTTGAAATCCTAGGAAGTAATCGGTCCATCTTTCGGTGAATTTCTATTCAGATCTGATGTATGTTTTAATTTTTGTTTAATGAAGTCACAAACACATCAACATATTTTTGTACTTCTTGATGTTTATCTCAAATTGACTATGTTTAAAATTATTTAACTAAAATTAAATAACCCTCTACATTAAATTTGCTGTGCATAAATTGCACAAATAATGGTGGCATCCTTCTTCGTTTAATCTCAAGTTCATAATAAATTTCCTTTCTATCATTAAAGCATTTATGCAATACTCTGTTTATTGCAAATGAATGAATTACAGAGAGAAAAGTTAAAGGCATGTAGTACTCCAATGGCTGTCGAGACAGCGATGAAAAAGTTAGAAGAGTATTAGGTGGTATAAGTCATGCAATTTGTAAGCTATCTGTGATAGGCATTAAAAAGTAAATTATATGATCAAAGCTTTTAAATTATGTAATATATATTTCTTCTATGTTCTATGAATAGAAGATGAATTTACTCGTATCCATGACATAACTTAACATGTATAGAGTGTTTTGACACCTTTTGGGATAATAATACTTAATTTCTAATGTCTAGGATGATATATCAACATTTCATCGTCATTGTCATCTTCTCAATATATGCATGGATGCATATGTTTTGCTTACTAACATTTTCCATTTTCCATTTTCAGATGCATATATAAAATTTAATATGTATCTTATTGATTTGAATACATTGCGTATGTCGGACAATGACGATAATCCACCTGAAGATCTAGCAGTACTATGCATATGGAAACACCATCAACCTTTAACACGGTAATCATTTGCCTTATCAAATTTTATTAGTTGCATGTTTATTCTTAGATATGTAGTAATACAGTAAAACTTGTATGTTAGCAAATTATGCGTTACAAGTTTATTTTGTATGTTTAGGAAAATGGGATAAGACATGTATGCTCAATTGATTTGAATGCACTGCCAACACCTGGTAAATATGAGCAAACACATGAAGATCATGTTGATCATATGCAAGTGCTACCATCATCACGATGAGTCTTCCAAACGGTAAATTTTCTTATTTACATATTTTATTTTTAAAATGTATTACAACAAAAATTGTATATAATTTTGTTAATTATTTTAAACATATAATAAATTCCCTTAAGCCTCTGATATGTCAATTATTTTTTCTGAAAAAGGGTATTCTTACCATTAAGAGTATCTCTATAATTTTGTATATTTGTGAAACTTTGAATCGTTTTAAACTATATCTCAAATTTTTGACAAAATAGGAATTTTCACTGACTAAAATGGTTTTGTTTGAGATAAAAATTCTTACGGATGTGATTATTTTTCAATTACTCCATATGTTTAAACAGAAACCAGGCTTAGTGCCTACAAATTGACATTTTTTACCTCTGACTGAGATGCTAAAACTAGAAGCTATATGCATCTCTTTCTGAAGATTTCACTATTTTTTGATATATCTGAAGGCTATACCTTTACGTAAAGCAATATATAAGCGATAACTCCTTTTATTCAATTTATTAACTTTCATGGATTATGGATATGTTCTGAATCATTTTTCACGGCACTAGGAAACCATAAATTAGTTGGATCTATACTCCAACAATTGGAAAGTTGAATCAGTTGAAACTATTGTAAGTGGTTTCCTAAAACTTACAATCCACCTTTATTAAGCTTGGGTACTTATTCAGCATGAATTTAGTTATTGCCCTTTGGATTTTTGTTAAGCTTTTCATGGAAACGATTTATACGGATCTATCCAACCTGAGCTTGGAAATTGCACGTAATTTGCAAAAACTGAATGTTTTCCTTCTCGACACACATTTTTCTCTGCATTTTCATAGCCATGATAGTGGTTCCTTTTGATTAATTCCTTTTTACTTTCTATAAAGTTGTTATTTTATGCAGATACTTGTTGGGAAACTACATGAGTGGAATTATCCCTTGAGAGATAGGTAAACTTTTGAAATTACACGAATGGACATACACACACACATGCAGGAATCATATTACATTATGTACACGCACACATAATTATTATGAAAATACAAAGGCTGTGAATTCAATTTTATTGTGTAGAAAGGATCTTTGGGCACTTAGATGCACATTGTACCAAATGTTTTGTGGTACCTCTCCGGTCAATGGTAACAGCGAACATCGAATGGCTTATATGTTATCGAAACAGATACTAAGACAGAGACCAAGATTGAATGCTTCATTAACACTTCATAGATACAGTGCAACGCACATTGATTGAAATTTCTGAGTACGTTCTTCATAGATCCGGTGCAGGTTTTTTTTTCTTATTCGCATTATAATAATTTTGTAATTTTATGTTGAACCATTTTATAACACGTTCTTCATGGTTTGCTTCCCCGAGCTCTTCTGATACCACCCTTTCCTTTTCTATAGAATCTTTAGCAACACCTCACGGGTTTGAAGGTTCCAATTGCTATTGCAGGTCCAGGGCTTGCACTAGGAGATTCTGCAGCGATGTGCAAAATGGTGGACCAGCCAATGCTGCTGCAACTGTGATGAATCTTCGTGGGTTTGAAGCACCCGGCGATTATGAAACTATCCTCATTGAAGTCGCTGACAATAGATTGTCTTTGTATTTTCTAGTTTGACAACTAGACTCCATCATATAGAAGTTTTTGTAATGTTTTACATTGAATAATGTTTTGGGTGGTGGTCCATGTGAGGAAACATAAACACAACTATTTTTATACTCGGATTGGAATGATTTTATATTAGGAATATTTACTCTTAGTAACTACTTGTATTTATCGGTTTCAGTGTTGTGTATTTGGGATGGACAAAGTAAGCTTTTGTTTCTTATATGACATTTACGTGTCATTTAGTCTTGAACCGAACTGCTTATTTTCTCATTTTGGTTCTTAACTTTCATAGTTTTGACTTGTGTTTGAATTACCAACTTTTAGCCCGTCCTTATTTGTTTGATTTCTTATTTCATTTTACAAAATTGGTAATGATTCAGAGTATATTAATTAATAGAGTTTAAATATTTGTTCATATTTTCATTTTTTTTTAAATGACACTGTGAATTTTTCATTAATTTTTTGTTTAAGAATATAGTTAATATAATTTTTGTCGTTTTGATATCAGATAACCCAACGGTCGGTTTTCTTATCATTATGCGGTTATATTAGTAATAGAATGCTGCTAGGAGGCCCGAGAAAAAAAGTGCGGAACTGTGCGAAATAGGAACATACGGGTGGAATTTAGAAGAGGGAGTAACTGTTGTGGCTGAGAATAAATCCATAGGCTTGTTTTTCTTCGGGCATTCTAGTAAATTCCATTAAAAAGTGCGGAACTTAATTGTCGGACAAGGTGCCAAACATATAGTTTGAATTAATTTTGCATGAGTTTGAAATAGGAGGAGACCTCTGTTTTGAATTAACATTACATATAGTCTCCAATATTAACAGAATACATCAAAACTTGTCACAAGCAAATGACTAATTAATATATTAGTTCTACAATTGAACATTAAGAGCATCTCCAATCTGAATAGAATGTAATGTCAGTAGAACATTAGGTGGACACAGCAGTTCTACAATATGAAGTCTACATGTCCAAAAAAATTAACATACATAAAAAATAGGAGTCCAATGCAAATGTAGTGGGAAAATGGATTCCATGGCAGATATGTGAAGAACGAAAAGGAAAAAAGAAAAGGAGAGTTGATTGTGACGTGTATACTTTTAAATTGTGATAGATGATGTCCAAAACTAGACAATCCCTTTCACAATGTGAATTCTTTTCTGGTCCATGTCGGAGTCCACAATGAAATCAAAATTGGGTTGAAGATGTAAAAAATGAAAGACGTTGTCCACTGCTTACATGTATTTCACTTTCCACTGCACTTGCTTCCGCATTGAAGATGCTCTAACCCTTAACTATTATTTATATCAATAACCATCCCACGTCGCCAACAGAATATCTTATAAAAAGTATGTGTTAACTGTTTACAACTTACCACCCATGTCTCACTGTATTTTCTTCCAGGATATTGTACTGAGCTTAACTGCTTCAAATGTAGAAGCAAATCTGCATCAGTCATCTACCAATTTGACCCAGCTTAATTCTAGTTTTGTGAAAAAATGTGTTGACTCATTTTGTAGCTATTAAAGATGCTCTTACCAATCTTATCTGCATTGACAAGGTGCCTCTTCCCTTTTTTTTGGTGGAAAAAATGTACAGATCAAAGCTTTGATCCATCTTCTTATTATTTAGTCCGTCTTTTGACAGTCATATAAGAAAGAACTCCACTAAAATTTTACAAACGTAATAACTAGTGCCACATTTTAAACAACATAAAAACATGTCAAGACTTGCTTAGACTATTATTCGAAAATCCATTGATACCAATGGACGAAAAGGAGTACGCATCGTGAGCCAACCTCTGTTCCTGTGCACAGAAGTACATGAATGGTGTATAAAGAAGGAAATTTGATACACATGATGTGTATGTATCAACATAATTTTCAAATTGTCGAGTAAGATGGCTTTTGTCCTGTAAACCAGCTCGTGACAGATATAACCCCACCTTTTATTGAAATGCTGTCCATCAACTTCTAGCAATAATGCAATTTTTTCATCAAATCTTTGCATAACAATAAGCAATTTTTGCAAGTTTTCAGTCACCTCCTGGTCGTTCATACTAGTGGCAGCAAGAGTCCGAGCAGGATGGCCTTTAACCCGCCTCTGCAATGCAATAGATTAAAGAAGTCGCCAACAATTTCTTTTTAATGCACGAGTTTGACATGTCGGCGTCTGCTTTCTTGACTATGTATTAGAGCATTAAACTCTTCTTCTATTCCACCGAAAATAAGCGTTTTCCGCCACCTTAGATGAACTTTAGAATGGCTTACATCCGTGAATATACGGTTCCGAAGAACCCCAACGTATAATATTTCATCGCCACCAATGCCAAGAAACTTCTCTACCATTTGTGCACTCCCTCATGAGTATAACCCTCCTGAATCACCTTAAAGCATGGGCGCATTAGTCCATTGCTTGTTACAACCTCGTATAAAGAACGTGACATTTGGAAAATTTCTGGCTTTCTTGCCGACAGCCTGAGACTATAACCATATCAAAAACCTCACGCCAGGACGCACAAGCTACCTCTTCTCATCATAATAAACCATTATCTGGGGAATATCAACTTTTATTTATAATGTTGCTTCTATACAACATTTTAGATTGATAGTGCAGTATATTGATTTAGCTGAAATTATAACAGTATATCAGTTGATTTCTTTCTTTCTTCTTCTTCCGTGTTTTTTTTTTCTTTCAGATATGGATTTCAGAATGATAATATAATGAATCGGGATGCATATAAGGTGTTTACGAGCAAGTTTAGTTATTTTTATATGTTATTTTATTATATAATCAATTGTATACTTGTGTAATTTGGATTTGTTGCGGTAAATTTATACTTTTTTCGTTCATTTAAAGAAATGGTTTATCGTTGTTCTATTGTAATTTGTATATGGTAAATTGGATTATGAATTTTTTTTTCTCATATCTTTGTATCTGTTATGGATCGACTTCAAAATAGAATGCAACATTTTATGGATAATTACGTTATTATTGAGATATCAAAGTTCTGCAATATTTAAATCATTGTATTAATCTTTTTTGATTTTTTTGATGAATATTCATTTGGGTATTTAATCTGTGCACTTACATGATTGGTTAAAATAATTATTTTAATTTGAAATAATATACATAATTTTTCTTCTTCGTAGGACCAAAGCCCAGCCGGGCCTGGAATGAAATTGAACCGCATTCATGCACAGACCATAAAAGAACCGTCAAAACAGCTCCAGAGTCGCTTCAAAATCGTTGGTTCAACCCAAAAGCATTTAAAAGTTTATGTTAAATCCAAATTCACAAGCCTAATTTCAAGCCCATGTGCAAGCCTGAAAGCTACAAGTAAAAATTGGGGAAATGACATTGTTATATAAGCGCATGGGGAATCATATTTGCCTAGAGTTTGCAATGTGGGACAAAACAATGCATTTAAAATATATACATATGCAGCTGTGCTGATTTAAAAAAATTGAATAAAACATAAATTTGTCTCAAACCTAAGCCAGATCATTTATAAACACGGCTCTAACGGTTCAACCCTCAAAACCTCGGATCTTAGATAGTCGTGGTTTGATGCACGGTTCGGTTCTGATAACATTGGTTTCAAGTAATTAAAAAATTATAATAAAATAATTTTTTTTATCGGTTATATAGGCAAACCGGCCGTTGGGAAAGTTTGATATTCTAACCGGCCAAAATGAATTTCTGTCAAGCCTATAAAAAGTTCCGTGTTTTCATCTTCCTCGATGCAAATTTCTCTCCTGATTATTTTTCCTTCCAAATTTCTCTCCCGTTCAATTCTCAATTCAAATTTCATATTGAACTGCTCCTTTTATGCATACAATACCTACTTTCTCTCCTTCTTTAAATCTAATTCAAATCCACTAAACTCGCCTTCAACCATGGTATCTTCTGCGAGTTCGACACCTAATTCGAAACCCTAGCGAAGATCCGCCATCCGAACCTCAACAAACTCCTAAGATTTTGCTCCTCCTACCCAAAATGCACCATCATCTACGAGTTCATCCAAAACGGTAACGGGAGATTCGTACTTTTGTCGCTGAACCGCTTCCTGCTAGATCAGGTCATATCAATAAGATTAATACAGTTCATTTAATTTAAGTTTTTTTCAATTTGCATATATCACATAGAAACGGGTTTGTAAGAAAGAAGTGCGAGCAAGGAAATGATTAGGCGTGGAATACATTTCATTTTATTTAAGTTTTTTCCAAATGATTTCAGTACACTAATCCTGGACAGTGAATGAAGGGCATTGTTGTAATGACCCGCATTTTTAGAGATATATAATTAATTTATTTATTATATAATTGGTGATTTAGAGAAGTTAATGATCGTTTAATTAAATAATATTGAATATTTAATTAATATTTATAATGAATAATAAATTATAAATGTCGAAATAGTCGGAAATAGTGAAATTCACAATATCGTGTGAATTGAATAGCATACGAGATTTTGTGGAGTTTCGATTCGAAATATAATAACGAATATATTCAATTGACGACGGTTTGAACGTATAATTATAATATAATTATAATAGAGCTTGAAATGGCGCTGCAGTTCGTAAATTGGCGATTCGAACTTCAACTGAATATACAGGATTCGTTTTAAGCCGGATTTCTGTGAAACAAGAAACGTGTGGAGCTGGTGGAGTATATCTTTCTGGTGGAAGAGAAAAATCGGGATTTCGTCGTGTAGATTTTGAGATATGTCCAAATCAAATTTCAGAAAAGTCGCTGTAGAATTCCTTTATAATTTGCGACGCTTTATATACGTTATAAAAGGATTTTCGATATAAACTGAATATCGATAAATCTAAAATCTGAAATATCAAGCTGTAAATTCTGATATGATATTCTGAAGCTGTATAATATCATATGTGAAGATATACGAGAATATTAATTTATTAATATTTAATTTAATTATATTTAAATATATTTATATATTTAAACGGTCTGTTCAGCGCTTTAAAAATAGCCACTTTTGCAAACGAAGTCAGAATTCGACGAAACTATTTTTGTTGGATCCGCAACATCAAACTATTGTTAGATTCCAAGTTTCGTGATTTTTAGAGTCACTGTGTGGCCGTACGGATTTTTAGAGTGAAAAACAGTTAGTATTTCGACGTTTAAAAATACGCTGTGTGAGCAAACGGAGTCGGAATTCGACGAAACCAGTTTCGTTGGGACCGTAATATCGAACTGTAGCTGCGTGTCAATTTTGGTGATTTTTGGGTATCGTGTGTGATCATAGGAATTTTTAGAAGGCGAATATTGGCAGCGTTATAATTTAAATGAATAAAATAATCAAAATATCTACCTCCCCTTTTTCTATAAATACCCTCCTTAAAATCCTTAAGACCTAATTTCATTTTTCTGTGGTCAACAAGAAATGCTCCGCTGGTTTTCCTTTTTCTCAGTAAACCAATTCGATCCTCACAAAATCCTATTAATTCAAATAAAACCAAACAAATAGTCAAACAAGTATGGTTGGATTCGAGTGGAGTTCCTCTTCCTTTTTCAAAGCAGTTTCCACTTGTTCGGCGTGTGTTTGGAGCACCCAGATTTTTGAACCGCAAGCTAGGGTTAAATAAATCTCAGCATTTAGTTGGTATTGCTCGAATTCGAGTTCATATTCAAACTTACGATAGAGAATAACATCATCTGTGAATTTTTGGTGAATATTGGGGTAAAATGGTGTCGGACCTGGGAGCAAACGTGCGACGTCGTTCTGTCATTGGTGATTGCGAGCTCGGCCTTTCTGGTAGGAGGTTGTAGAGGAGGTGAAGAGAAAGGAGATGGTGGCGGTTTCAAGAGGAACGGTGGTGTGTGGGGAGCC
The DNA here is from genome assembly GCA_030737875.1 of Allium sativum. Lineage (NCBI taxonomy): Eukaryota > Viridiplantae > Streptophyta > Magnoliopsida > Asparagales > Amaryllidaceae > Allium > Allium sativum. Next base: position 362,312,575 of record CM060909.1, read on the forward strand.
AAAAGGACGGTCAACGGTGTGGAAGGCCATGGGATTTCATTCGGCCGTGAGTATTGAAAGGGGATTGGGAAAGAATGACTACAGGGAGCGGGTTAAAAAAAAGGAAAGGGGTATGGGCTTTATTTTAAGTAATTGGATGAAACAAGTTGCGTTGGGATCGTATGGACGGTGACTACACCATGGAACTGACTGGAAGTCCATTGGAGTTCGTTACAATTTATCGCAAAATAAATTGTCCGATCTGAATCAACGACAATTATCGTTATTAACGATGATAGTCCAATGTGAGTAAATCTCACCAACTCTAAACAGTTTATAATTTTATGTTGTATCTTTAGAACTGTTAGAAATTGTCTGATTTACTGTGTGTTGATTGTTTGATTGAACTGCTAGTCAGTTAGTTAAATTTCTATATTGATTCTGTTTAACAGAATATATCAGATGGAACTGAAAGTGATGTTATCTTTATTGTCTAACATCTGTGATGCAGGGAAACAGGTTGGAGGAATCCAACTGGATTCCTCAACAGTTATTTTACTGTGATTTATATATTGTGATATATAATGTGATATATAATCTGTTGGCGATTATATGTGTTTGGACGGTATTGATCATCGTGATTTGATACGATTGAATACCATGACATACCGGGATGTTGATAAAGGAATTTTCAAAGTGATATTGAAAATAGAATATTTATAAATTGGAATATTTATAAATAAGAGATATTTATAAATGAAATATTTATAAATAAGGAATATTTATAAATTTGGAATATTTATAAATAGGAGATATTTGAAAAGGAAATAAATTCAAAACATTTCTTTCTGAATGGAAAGGCCTGTGTGGCGAGTTTGGGGATTTTCCCGATGCTCCCGATACAAAGGAGGTTATGGCGAATTTTCCCGGGAATTTAAGGAGTTAGAATATTTCAAGAATAAATTTGAAAAGGAAATATTTGTAAACCATTTACAAATAGAATTGAAAAGGAAACGTTATAAAAGGGAAATCATTTTTAAAGTGTTGAACCGTTATTTAAAAGTAAATCTTTTCAAATGAATAAAACGTTGTTAAAAAGGAAATCTTTATAAAGTGAATAAAGTAAATCGAATATGGTATTCGAAGTTAGTTAATCGAATATGGTATTCGAAGTTAGTTAATCGAATATAGATATTCGAAAGGAGAAAACGAATATGGTATTCGAAGTTAGTTAATCGAATATGGTATTCGAAGTTAGTTAATCGAATATAGACATTCGAAAGGAGAAAACGAATATGGTATTCGAAGTTAGTTAATCGAATATGGTATTCGAAAGTTAGTTAATCGAATATGTTATTCGAAAAGGGTTAGTCAAGTCGAGTTAGTCAAATAGAGTTAACCAGTTAGAGTTAATCAGTTAGAGTTAACCAGTTGGAGTAATTAGTAAGAGTTAATCGATTAGAGTTAAAACGAACTAGAGTTAATCAAATATAGTTATTTGAGACAGAGTTAGTCAAACATAGTATTCAGGGTAAGTTGCCATCTTGTACGACTGCTAGCGTAATTCGCAGGGCTGTAAATAGTCTACGGCGCTCGGATGTTTCCTGAGGGAGTCAGGCGTAACCATTGTGATCGCTGCGATCTAGAGTCAAGCGAATGGAGTTTAATCGAATATTAGTTATTCGATGGGAGTTAATCGAGATGATCAAGTTGAGAAATAAGTTAAGTTAAATAAGTTGAGTCGATCGGGTGGTTCGACCAAGTTAGTCGAGCCTAGTTAATCGAATCGAATTGGTCGAACCAAGTAAGTCGAGTTAAGTTAGTCAAGTTAGTCGAGCCTAGTTAATCGAATCGAATTGGTCGAACCAAGTAAGTCGAGTTAGTCGAGTCAAGTTAAGTTAGTCGAGTTAAGTTCGTCGAGTTAAATAAATCGATGTTAGTTTCATCGAAAGGAGTTATCGATGTTAGTTTCATCGAAAGGAGTTATCGATGTTAGTTTCATCGAAGGGAGTTTTCGATTATAGTTTAATCGAAGTGAGATTTTCAAATATGAGATATTTGAAAAGGAAGAGTTATCGAATATTAGTTATTCGAAGAGAGATTATCGAATATCGTTTATTCGAGAAGAAGTTAATCGAATATAGGTTATTCGAAGAAGAGTTAATCAAATAGAGATTTCTCGAAGAGAGTTAATCGGCAAATTCGATTATATCGAATTCGGGAAAGTACTTATACTTTTCCAGTGTTTAAATAGAGATTTATTTATTTATAAATAAATAAGTGTTAGGTTAATTATTCACTAATTAGAATAGAAGTTTTAATTAAAGTTAGATAATTCGAAAGTAGGGATTATAACGTTATCGTTATAACCAATGTTTTAAATATAGAAGTAGATTAGTAAAATTGGATCCGAGAAAGGCGTAAAGAAGTTATTAAAGATTTTAAAGATAAACTTTGACCATTTCGAAGTTATAACGTTGTTCGGTTAAGGTCTGAGAGGTAATTATACCCCAACTTGAGTGACTTCCTTCTTAACTAAGAAATGGTAAGGTTTGATCGTAAAGGAGTTTTGGAAATGTTTTCCAAACGAGAATCAGAAATGTTTTCTGATAAAAGAAAAATAAGAATTTAGAATATAGGGAAACAGGAGATAAGTAAATAAATGAACTAAAGAGATTAATGTTAAAAGATGTTTGTTCGATATAATTTCCACCTGGAAATAATATCGTTGTTTGTACACTTGTTTTTCTTTGATAGTTAACTCACCGACTATCGAAGTTTTGACTATTTTAACGTTGTTAATATGGAGAGACCGGTTGGATTATTATCCAAAGAACCACTCTGTATTGGCATAAGCGTCGCGAATCATATATGCCAAAGATAATTGAAGACGGAGTAAAATGCAAGGGCTATACTGTTTACAGAATAGTGCCTTCGGTTTGTCCAGTCCCAGGACAACTTGTATGGACGAAGGTCTGACAGAGTATATCCAATGGATCGCGTAAGTTGATCTGTTCAAACGTATTCACGTTTGGTGGCGGAGGAATTCATTTCTCTAAGCTGTATACCCGTGTTACTTTTGGATAAATCAATTTGTGATTTGGCGGGTATGACGATGTGACATTTCTAAGTGAACGAAGATGGATGTCTGACAGAGTATTTCCAGACGATCACGTACATTGATTTCTTCAGCCGTACCAAGAGTGGAAGCGGAGAAGGAAACTTCTTTTAGCTGACACGTAATGTACTGTTGTAGACGTAAATTAGTGATTTTCGATGGACCTAACAATGTGGCATTCGAAGTGAATCTGATGTGATGATAAAGCGTAGCTTCTAGCGTCATCAACCAGTAAATGACAGAAATCGGGCAGGCAGCATGGCTAAGTCGGTCGCACCGAAGTAGGGTGTATAATCACCTATCTAGAGAATATTCATTTGTTTCTTAAATCTATCAATGTTGTCCCATATATATATACGGGAACGGTTGCTGATCCCAACCGTTGGTGATATACATTCGATACACTCAAGCGAAATGAGTGGTCGATCATGTGTGGCTGAGTTGCAAGATGTTCTTGTTGAACTCCAGTGTATCGTTCCTAGAGTACACTGATCGGAAGGTGGTTCCATACCTTGTCATAGTTGGAAATCCATTATCCAATACGTACTTGCGATTTTGATTGTATACTATATATGTAGAACGTGAGATGAAAGTGTTTCTGCTAGTTGATATCTATTTGTACATAGACATTATTATAATATCAAAAGGTTTTGATATAAAGATATTTGGATTCTCATAAGGGAAAAACCCATTCCGTTCTGCGGCGTGGTCTTATGAGATATCGTTTACTTGTTCATATACCTGTTTAAACTATTTTACTCACACCAGTCCCATGACTGACCCGGAGTTTACTTTGTTGTTTTCCCTAAACTCTTGGGTGCCTAAATTTGTACGGGCAGTCAAGTAGTCGGGATTTGCAGATACATTGAAGAGCTGGAGCAGGAGGCTTCAGAATCATATAGCTATAGTTTATTTCCGCTGTGTTGTAAGTGCTGTACTCCGATAAGTGCTATTGTATACATAACTGTTATATTTCAAAGTTATGTTATCTATTATATGTTATTCGTTCCGCTGTGAGGTTCGTGTTACTCTGATGTTGTGTTCTTCTCCTTCTTCTATTCTAAGTTTCTATCTTATCTATTCTCACCTTCTAATTTCTTTCATTAATTACAGGGATTTTTCGATGTTTTGGTTATCGACGTCGAGCTTACGTCGATAACCAAAGTCGCTCAAAATCCGGGTCGTTACAGTTGGTATCAGAGCTTAAGTTAAGAATTACTTGGCTCTGTGGCGTGACTCGGTAGAGGTAGGGTTAGTAATACCCTAGATTGAGTTTTAGTGTATATATACGAGTGTGTATTTGTATTTGATATAAAAATGGTTTTATATTGTGGAGATTCATTGGCTGAGATATTTATGAGTTCTGGTCGATCAGTTTGATCCACTGTATTGGTAGGAGTAAATAAACACTCGAATACGATGGGTCGACACGGTATGTTGGAAAAGAGGGTAAATGAAATAATTTTACCCGAAGTATATATATTGGAAATATTATAATGTGTTGGTTGTTATTATAATCGAGTAAGATTATAAAAGTGAAACGGTTATGAAAATAACCAATCAAATTTCGTATAAGTATTACGAAGAGAATTAAATCTGAAATTAAAGTCAGAATTGAAGTTAAAAACTGGAAATTCAGATAAGTGGTTGAAATTGAATCTGGATTAGATATATGTGAATTTTAAAATCCTGGGAGGTTTTAAATTTGTTTTAATAAGGACATTTTGAACTGATTCAAGATGGAAGTGTTTAAGTTTGAGTTTTGAAAAGGAATATAGTATTGAACTCACTTTGATCGCTGGAAAATAATTCTGATGATGGTGTACACATCATCAGTGTGATTTTCGAGTTGTAAGTGACGGATTACTACCCAAGATTTTATTTTCAAATCTGTTTTGCGAAAACAAGTTTTTGAGAATTCAAATGTTTTGAATTGGTATTATGATTTCAAATTGACTTGAAATAAAAGCTGTAACACCCCGCCTCCGCTAGGGTCACTCGCAAAGGAATGCACTAGCTTTAGAGGGGCATTATTGGTAAACATGCACAGAAATATCACAAGACAGAACATATATAAATAGCGGAAGTAAAATCAAACTTTCATAACATGAATAAATAAGGTCTAAAGCCTTTTACATCAGAGTACATCAAAACCTGTCTTGCAATGGTAAAGAAGCATAAAGACTTTTTAATAAATTATTCCCCAAGTAAAAACAGTAAAGTAGCCATAACCAAGAGAAGTCCAAGCCATCCATGATGACGTCCAAGCAGAAGAAGTCCGAACTAAACAGCATTGTTTCCTCCCTGAAACCTGGGGGGGGAAACGGAAGAAAAGAGGCGAAACAAAACGGGTCAGTCAAAAAGACTGAGTAAGTCCTATCTACTTCCAGTATAAAAACAGGTAAAGGTAACATGACATGCATAAACTGAAAGTAAACATAAGGATAACTACAAGATAGATAAACTAAACCGGGCTAGCCGGTTTAACTACTGTGGCAAGGTAAACTAAGGTATCATGATAAACTACGGTGTTATGATAAGTCAAGGTATCACATCGTCAGATTTCTATCGAGTACATTATCCCCAGGTATCTACCCCGTCTATCATCCCACGGTATCTATTGAGTATATTAGTTCTAACATGTATATTTGCTCTGCACCCTCCGTACTAGTATCCAGACCTTGTTAGGTGTTAACCATGAATGTCCCTTACTCAAAGTCGTGTAATGGTCCATGTCAACCTGATATATCGCATATATAGGTTACTCAAATCATATGTTTCTTTCCATGTATATAAGTTCAGTCCTTTGCCGTACCTCATACGGTCTTCCTCGTGTCGTATTATCCTAGAAATCGTTTGGACTGTCACCCTTGTTCTAGCTAGACTCTTCCATATGAATCATTGTTTGAACTACTAGGACTTACGCCACCTAGCACCACTAGGGATTACGCTTACCTATTGCACGCTTTCGTATTTTGGTTTGGGTTAAACCACCTAGGCCACTAGGGATTACGCTAACCCTCAACCGCGCCCTTTTTCCCACGCAATCATCGTGAATCGTTTTTCTATAACTGTATGCACATGTATCACATCATGCCATCCGAGTCCTGTCCCAGGGCAAAACAAGAAATACAGGACTCGGTCGGGAGCTTTAGATTTATCTGCCGATGCAGATACTAAGGTCTGCTTTTCTACACGTGGCTATGGTCCCACGAGACCCCTCCCTCAACTAGTGAAAGGCAACACAAGAGAAAATCTTGCATGAGAACTACACTCCGGCCAGCCCAAATCCTACGGCCTACCTCACCCATAATTAGATAGCAATTATGGTCTGTTGGGTGTTCCCTGCCTTTCCGTACGTACACGCTTGACTCAAGATGGTAGATGATCGACGAACTTGCTATCTCGGGCACCTTATGTATTCATCGACTCACTGCTATCCACCCCAGTCTTTAGGTCGCTCGCATAGCAACCAAGGCATATTCTTGGTTCTTCTACCGCAGACCTCAACCTCTCGTGAGCCTAGTATAATGACCTGGCAGCTCATAGAGGGATCCCAAGAATATCCTCACGTTCCCCGAAGCCGCTGCTTCGTTACCCAGTTCGTTGGAGCCTTTATCTAAATCAGATAGCCTGCTCCTACACGCATACTTAACCGTTGACCTGACGTATCGGGTTACTAATCTATCTAAGAAATGGTCCAAATTTCCTTGACTAAGAATTATTACTTAGTTTCCCTTAACTAAGGTTTACCACTTAGCCTTATTTCCATAATCCTTGTTAACTATGGTTATTTACCTAATCCTCCGAATTAGGGTTTATCTAATGGGTTAAGTGTCGCTTAAGCTCATAACTTAGCTCGTCTACAAACCATGTCCAAAATTGGCTAAGTATCCAAGTCCAAGACTTAACCCTACAAACCATGTGTCAAGTTGGCTAAGTATATTAGGCAATCCATAACTTAACCTCGTCTAATTATCATTTTAGATTGGTTCAGCATATATATTAACTTGACCTTATCTAATTACTGAGTCATATTGGTCAAGCGCATTCAAACGATTCGTGACTTAGCCTTATCATGTTTTCACGTTAGATTGGTTAAGTATAGGTTAACTTAACCTTATCAAATTAACGAGTTAGATTGGTTAAGTATAGGTCACTTAACCTCATCAAATCATCGTGTTAAATTAGTTAAGTGTTTAACTTAACCCCATTAAATTACCAAGTTGGATTAATTAAGTCTAGGCTAACTTAACCCCATCCGATTACCATGTTTAGATTAGTTAAGTCTAATCTTAACCCCATCCATTAACTGTATTATACGGTTAAGTGTCATTAAGAAAATTTACTTAACCTTATTACGTTATCGGGTTGGATTGATTAAGTGTTGGTTAACTTAATCCCGTCCACTTGTCGTATAAAGATGGTCAAGTGTCGTTAGGCAAATCAAGTTACTTAACCTACCCAACCCCGTCATGTTTTGTTAAGTATCATTAGCCTAATCAAATTACTTAGCCTATTTGTCCATGTCATATTTGGTTAAGCCTCATTAATCAAATTAGCTTAACCCTAATATGTGGCATTAATTATTTAATGCACCCCAACCTCTCACATTAGACTTTGTTGTGGTTACTAGTTAAGCCGGGCGGGTCCGGGTAGATTTACACCACAACTTGGTCTAACCTCGGGTTCAAGCACAACATGACCAACTTCTCACATTGAGTCCTATTGTTTGCAACTACTAGTTAGGCCGGTCGGTTCCGGGTAGTTTTACGTTGCAAACTCAACCCAACCTCGAGTTGGCCACTTCCATGTTCAGTCTAGTATCATGTTCATAGTCAAGTTTTCAAGCAATTGGGTAGACCTAACTTAATAGGTAAATTCCCAATGGGTAGACCTAACTTAATAGGTAAATTCCCAAGCTTATGTTTTTTTTTTCATACTTACATGTCAACTTCCATATTAAAATTCAAGTCACGTTTTCAAGTATGAACACATGTAATATTTAACGTTACACGTTGTCATGTTTATACCCCTTTTCCCAAACCATGGTTCATGCCAAGTTTAGCTCACCTAACATATTTTCATATAACTTCAAGTTAAGTTTTTCCACGCTATAATCCCGCTTGTCTATCCTCAACCCAAATCGTGTTCCAACGCAAGAATGGACGAGTCACATCGTAAAGATACTATGCTACACAATGACCCCAAACATGCATAGTATCATGAGAGTTGGGCTCAAAACATGCATAAGTTCATAATGGTTTGGCCGCAAGCATGCATAACACGAGAAGAAAAGGAAATGGGCCATAAGTATGCATAATGTCATAAAGGATTTGGCCACAAACTTGCATGTTAGCATTAGGGGTTTAGGTTCATAAACATGCATAAGCCCCAAAATATAATCTTAGCCAATGTTTCACAAGTAAAAATGGTTCCTAAAGGTTCATGCTAGCATTCCATGCATAAAGATCCAAACTTGCAAGTTAAACTAGGTTATGCATAGCATGAGAGGCATGATTAAGTCACTCACATGGCCTAAAATCATAAACATGAACATAAGAGGCAAGGTAAGGTTCATATAGGTTCGCATAATCATGTTTAGCCTCATTTTATCCCATGTCATTATCAAAACTACCGTTTCCATCTAAAAGTAGCTAGAACTTACATAGTTAGGCCTAGGGAAAGGAGCATGAATCATCTTGGCTAAGAAAGGTGCCTCCTTTGTAGAAGAATCGTCATGGAACTCGCATAGAAATGTTGATTTGGCCTTGATTTGGTGTAGCAAGCTTGCACCTTTTGATTTGAACTTGATTTGAGTGCATAGGCTCTAGGGATTTGAGATGGAGGCCATGATCAAGATTGATTTTGGCAGCACTTAGTTGCTAGGTTTGATTTTTAGGGATTTAGGTTAGGTTTAGGGTCTTTTTATAGAGATTAGGATAGTTTTAGGCCCTTAGATTAACCCTAGGATAGATCAGAACCATCAGATCCCGGAATTCTCTAGAACCAGGCCACAAGACCAGACCAAGACCCAAAGTGGTGCGCCAGGCAAAACTGCCCGGCCACCCCCTGTCGACAGGCAAGTCGACAGGGCTGTCGACTTGGTCTGGGCCTAAGTCCACAGGCCTGTCGACAGCCCTGTCGACATGGCCTAGGCGGGGAAACTTCCCGCCTAGCCCCAGATCTGATTTCAAAAACTGTTTCCGAAATTCAAATTTCCAGAAATCTTCTTTGGGCCTTAACCGGGTCATACGGACTCCGATTTACAAAATTTCGGACTCTATTTCGCGTATTTTTCCAAGACGAACGCAATGGCATAGCCCGTTTTACTTGATTCAGAATTTAAAATTAAATTCTGCCTTGATTCTCGTTTTAACATGTTATCGAAATACGAGTTGTTACATTCTCCCCACCTTTTAGGATTTCGTCCCCGAAATCTCCAAGTTGGGAAGAACATATCCTACCATCCATCATCCATCTACTCAAACCATCATCCACAAGCAACCATTGTCCTTAGACGACTTCTAATGCTTTATGAATGTATGCAAAACGTGTGTGTACATGTTCCTTAGCTAATGCTAATGATCAGTCCTGAAAAAATCTTTTGAATGCAAAAACATGTTTAGTGCCATGAATCCATCATGTATGCAAATAGTCCTAGTCATATACACTATATGCGTGCACAAACATTCAACCATATGCAACATCCGCATGATAACACATTCAATTTCATCCATAAACAAGTATAAATACTCGTGCATATGCAATATGAAATGTGACCGAGTCGAGCTAATATCTAATGTAAATTCGCGCATCCACGAGCAACCACTTGCAACCACTTGCAACCATATCAATCATAACATGTTTCAAATACATGTTTACATCCATAGGGTTCTACCTAGGATTCCCTAAAACAGGGTCGAGAAGATAAACAAGACAAACTCCTTATGGGGTTTGTAACAGAAAATAGGACCGAGAGGATGTCCACAAAAGATAGCCTACAAGTAAGCTTTACAGAAAACAGGGATCAAGGATATACTCCCAAAAAGAGATATCATGCGCGTATCTAGTCTTTGACCATCAAAGTCATATTTCCTTGAGCTCAATTCCATTGTGCCTTGACCGTCCTTTAACTTCGCGATTTCGTAGCTTCTTATTTCCTGTTTCCATAACATGAGCTGGAACTCATTTCTTCGTCGCCTCTCGTTTCACTTATTCTTTCCCTAGTATGCTTGGCTCAAACATATCTGCGTACTCATGCAAGCTCTCCAAAATTCACTAGTGAATTCTGGATCTCGTCTTCCGATGCCAATCCAAGTTGCCAAGAGTTCTTACTAGGGTGATTCCCATAACTCATGTATAGTCGAAACGAAGCATCCGCCTTAGCGGTGAATTCTATTCAAACGGATTACCAACAACTGCATCGTGGGATTCTAGGTAACTAGCCATGACAGAACCCAAAAGGGTTACACAAGGCTTCGAGGGTATCACCAAGGCAAGTCAAGAATCCAACTACCCTCTTTCTAAAACCGAGAGTGGCACCCTTTACTGGATAACCACTTCATCCCTAGAATCCATCCACAACTTATAAACATAAGCATTATTCCCAAGCTCAACACTTGGCATAGACATTCTCAAATCCAAACAAGCCATGAGTAAATGGACCGATCTTCCAATAGGACCTGAGACAAAAGCGGGATCCTCTACTACGCTAGTACTAAGGTGCAGAGACTCAACTATCGAAGCGGACTTAAAAGATGCGGTGATCAAAACAAAGTCCCGACAGGATGATAGAGAAGAAAAGCTAAACCTTTAACAAGATCGTTACCCTCCTTTTAGGACTCAGCCATACCAACATGTTGCTTATCCCTGAGCTCGTATCATTTACCCTTGTTCTTACTATCCTTTCATGCATAACTCTGCAACGGTCTTTCGAGAACCACCTCCATCGTACGGGAAACACTTACGCAGCTAGAAAGACTAGTCGCAGTCAAAACCACTGTGACTACAGATGGAGGAAAGAAAGGAAAAGAGATTCAATCAAGGAAACAAGGATAATGCTAATGGCCTTTGGGGAATAGCCTTTTTCTTTTTAAAAGAAAATTTTCTTGAAAAATGCTTCTTTATAAACGGTTTTTCAAATAGTTTTCAGAAGGTTTTAAAAACTTTTGCCCAGTCTGGTAACCTTCTGCTCTGATACCAAATGTAACACCCCGCCTCCGCTAGGGTCACTCGCAAAGGAATGCACTAGCTTTAGAGGGGCATTATTGGTAAACATGCACAGAAATATCACAAGACAGAACATATATAAATAGCGGAAGTAAAATCAAACTTTCATAACATGAATAAATAAGGTCTAAAGCCTTTTACATCAGAGTACATCAAAACCTGTCTTGCAATGGTAAAGAAGCATAAAGACTTTTTAATAAATTATTCCCCAAGTAAAAACAGTAAAGTAGCCATAGCCAAGAGAAGTCCAAGCCATCCATGATGACCTCCAAGCAGAAGAAGTCCGAACTAAACAGCATTGTTTCCTCCCTGAAACCTGGGGGGGAAACAGAAGAAAAGAGGCGAAACAAAACGGGTCAGTCAAAAAGACTGAGTAAGTCCTATCTACTTCCAGTATAAAAACAGGTAAAGGTAACATGACATGCATAAACTGAAAGTAAACATAAGGATAACTACAAGATAGATAAACTAAACCGGGCTAGCCGGTTTAACTACTGTGGCAAGGTAAACTAAGGTATCATGATAAACTACGGTGTTATGATAAGTCAAGGTATCACATCGTCAGATTTCTATCGAGTACATTATCCCCAGGTATCTACCCCGTCTATCATCCCACGGTATCTATTGAGTATATTAGTTCTAACATGTATATTTGCTCTGCACCCTCCGTACTAGTATCCAGACCTTGTTAGGTGTTAACCATGAATGTCCCTTACTCAAAGTCGTGTAATGGTCCATGTCAACCTGATATATCGCATATATAGGTTACTCAAATCATATGTTTCTTTCCATGTATATAAGTTCAGTCCTTTGCCGTACCTCATACGGGCTTCCTCGTGTCGTATTATCCTAGAAATCGTTTGGACTGTCACCCTTGTTCTAGCTAGACTCTTCCATATGAATCATTGTTTGAACTACTAGGACTTACGCCACCTAGCACCACTAGGGATTACGCTTACCTATTGCACGCTTTCGTATTTTGGTTTGGGTTAAACCACCTAGGCCACTAGGGATTACGCTAAACCTCAACCGCGCCCTTTTTCCCACGCAATCATCGTGAATCGTTTTTCTATAACTGTATGCACATGTATCACATCGTGCCATCCGAGTCCTGTCACAAGGCAAAACAAGAAATACAGGACTCGGTCGGGAGCTTTAGATTTATCTGCCGATGCAGATACTAAGGTCTGCTTTTCTACACGTGGCTATGGTCCCACGAGACCCCTCCCTCAACTAGTGAAAGGCAACACAAGAGAAAATCTTGCATGAGAACTACACTCCGGCCAGCCCAAATCCTACGGCCTACCTCACCCATAATTAGATAGCAATAATGGTCTGTTGGGTGTTCCCTGCCTTTCCGTACGTACACGCTTGACTCAAGATGGTAGATGATCGACGAACTTGCTATCTCGGGCACCTTATGTATTCATCGACTCACTGCTATCCACCCCAGTCTTTAGGTCGCTCGCATAGCAACCAAGGCATATTCTTGGTTCTTCTACCGCAGACCTCAACCTCTCGTGAGCCTAGTATAATGACCTGGCAGCTCATAGAGGGATCCCAAGAATATCCTCACGTTCCCCGAAGCCGCTGCTTCGTTACCCAGTTCGTTGGAGCCTTTATCTAAATCAGATAGCCTGCTCCTACACGCATACTTAACCGTTGACCTGACGTATCGGGTTACTAATCTATCTAAGAAATGGTCCAAATTTCCTTGACTAAGAATTATTACTTAGTTTCCCTTAACTAAGGTTTACCACTTAGCCTTATTTCCATAATCCTTGTTAACTATGGTTATTTACCTAATCCTCCGAATTAGGGTTTATCTAATGGGTTAAGTGTCGCTTAAGCTCATAACTTAGCTCGTCTACAAACCATGTCCAAAATTGGCTAAGTATCCAAGTCCAAGACTTAACCCTACAAACCATGTGTCAAGTTGGCTAAGTATATTAGGCAATCCATAACTTAACCTCGTCTAATTATCATTTTAGATTGGTTCAGCATATATATTAACTTGACCTTATCTAATTACTGAGTCATATTGGTCAAGCGCATTCAAACGATTCGTGACTTAGCCTTATCATGTTTTCACGTTAGATTGGTTAAGTATAGGTTAACTTAACCTTATCAAATTAACGAGTTAGATTGGTTAAGTATAGGTCACTTAACCTCATCAAATCATCGTGTTAAATTAGTTAAGTGTTTAACTTAACCCCATTAAATTACCAAGTTGGATTAATTAAGTCAAGGCTAACTTAACCCCATCCGATTACCATGTTTAGATTAGTTAAGTCTAATCTTAACCCCATCCATTAACTGTATTATACGGTTAAGTGTCATTAAGAAAATTTACTTAACCTTATTACGTTATCGGGTTGGATTGATTAAGTGTTGGTTAACTTAATCCCGTCCACTTGTCGTATAAAGATGGTCAAGTGTCGTTAGGCAAATCAAGTTACTTAACCTACCCAACCCCGTCATGTTTTGTTAAGTATCATTAGCCTAATCAAATTACTTAGCCCATTTGTCCATGTCATATTTGGTTAAGCCTCATTAATCAAATTAGCTTAACCCTAATATGTGGCATTAATTATTTAATGCACCCCAACCTCTCACATTAGACTTTGTTGTGGTTACTAGTTAAGCCGGGCGGGTCCGGGTAGATTTACACCACAACTTGGTCTAACCTCGGGTTCAAGCACAACATGACCAACTTCTCACATTGAGTCCTATTGTTTGCAACTACTAGTTAGGCCGGTCGGTTCCGGGTAGTTTTACGTTGCAAACTCAACCCAACCTCGAGTTGGCCACTTCCATGTTCAGTCTAGTATCATGTTCATAGTCAAGTTTTCAAGCAATTGGGTAGACCTAACTTAATAGGTAAATTCCCAATGGGTAGACCTAACTTAATAGGTAAATTCCCAAGCTTATGTTTTTTTTTTCATACTTACATGTCAACTTCCATATTAAAATTCAAGTCACGTTTTCAAGTATGAACACATGTCATATTTAACGTTACACGTTGTCATGTTTATACCCCTTTTCCCAAACCATGGTTCATGCCAAGTTTAGCTCACCTAACATATTTTCATATAACTTCAAGTTAAGTTTTTCCACGCTATAATCCCGCTTGTCTATCCTCAACCCAAATCGTGTTCCAACGCAAGAATGGACGAGTCACATCGTAAAGATACTATGCTACACAATGACCCCAAACATGCATAGTATCATGAGAGTTGGGCTCAAAACATGCATAAGTTCATAATGGTTTGGCCGCAAGCATGCATAACACGAGAAGAAAAGGAAATGGGCCATAAGTATGCATAATGTCATAAAGGATTTGGCCACAAACTTGCATGTTAGCATTAGGGGTTTAGGTTCATAAACATGCATAAGCCCCAAAATATAATCTTAGCCAATGTTTCACAAGTAAAAATGGTTCCTAAAGGTTCATGCTAGCATTCCATGCATAAAGATCCAAACTTGCAAGTTAAACTAGGTTATGCATAGCATGAGAGGCATGATTAAGTCACTCACATGGCCTAAAATCATAAACATGAACATAAGAGGCAAGGTAAGGTTCATATAGGTTCGCATAATCATGTTTAGCCTCATTTTATCCCATGTCATTATCAAAACTACCGTTTCCATCTAAAAGTAGCTAGAACTTACATAGTTAGGCCTAGGGAAAGGAGCATGAATCATCTTGGCTAAGAAAGGTGCCTCCTTTGTAGAAGAATCGTCATGGAACTCGCATAGAAATGTTGATTTGGCCTTGATTTGGTGTAGCAAGCTTGCACCTTTTGATTTGAACTTGATTTGAGTGCATAGGCTCTAGGGATTTGAGATGGAGGCCATGATCAAGATTGATTTTGGCAGCACTTAGTTGCTAGGTTTGATTTTTAGGGATTTAGGTTAGGTTTAGGGTCTTTTTATAGAGATTAGGATAGTTTTAGGCCCTTAGATTAACCCTAGGATAGATCAGAACCATCAGATCCCGGAATTCTCTAGAACCAGGCCACAAGACCAGACCAAGACCCAAAGTGGTGCGCTAGGCAAAACTGCCCGGCCACCCCCTGTCGACAGGCAAGTCGACAGGGCTGTCGACTTGGTCTGGGCCCAAGTCGACAGGCCTGTCGACAGCCATGTCGACATGGCCTAGGCGGGGAAACTTCCCGCCTAGCCCCAGATCTGATTTCAAAAACTGTTTCCGAAATTCAAATTTCCAGAAATCTTCTTTGGGCCTTAACCGGGTCATACGGACTCCGATTTACAAAATTTCGGACTCTATTTCGCGTATTTTTCCGAGACGAACGCAATGGCATAGCCCGTTTTACTTGATTCAGAATTTAAAATTAAATTCTGCCTTGATTCTCGTTTTAACATGTTATCGAAATACGAGTTGTTACAAAAGCCCAGGAATTTAAATTCTAGAATTTAACTTTAACTTGTTAAGTTAAGTGAAAACTGGGGGAGAATAATTTGAAATGGTCTTGTATTGATGAGTTAAGAGTTTGAAATCGAGAATCAAACTCGAGTTGAAATGATAATTGGCTTGGATATAAGCGAATGGTTGTGTTGGTGCTAAAACTGATTGGAATTTGATTGGGGCGGCATTGGCATCTGCTAAATTGATAGCAGATGGAAATGAGATAATGAAACGCCCGACAAAAAGGTACAAGTTTATATTTTATATGAGTTTGGAATTTATGAGCCGAATTGGCAAGCCGTTTGGCATTTTGATTTTCTTTTGGGTTGAAGAAGGCCCAGAGAGAGGCGAGTTGGAGTTTGAGCTATTGACCAGTACAAAGGAGGTGCTGGCGAAATTTTCCGAAAATTTAAAGTGTTAGAAACTTTTCAGAATTTTTGAAAATTTTAGTTAGTCGGAAGAATAAATATTTTAGTCGATATTAATTGGTTCTGTTGAAATCAGAAATAAGGGGTAAACAAATCTTAGGAATTCCAATAGACAGGGTCGTCCTCTAACTTAGCAATTTCGAGGACGAAATTATTTTAAGTGGGGAAGAATGTAATGACCCGCATTTTTAGAGATATATAATTAATTTATTTAATTATATAATTGGTGATTTAGAGAAGTTAATGATCGTTTAATTAAATAATATTGAATATTTAATTAATATTTATAATGAATAATAAATTATAAATGTCGAAATAGTCGGAAATAGTGAAATTCACAATATCGTGTGAATTGAATAGCATACGAGATTTTGTGGAGTTTCGATTCGAAATATAATAACGAATATATTCAATCGACGACGGTTTGAACGTATAATTATAATATAATTATAATAGAGCTTGAAATGGCGCTGCAGTTCGTAAATTGGCGATTCGAACTTCAACTGAATATACAGGATTCGTTTTAAGCCGGATTTCTGTGAAACAAGAAACGTGTGGAGCTGGTGGAGTATATCTTTCTGGTGGAAGAGAAAAATCGGGATTTCGTCGTGTAGATTTTGAGATATGTCCAAATCAAATTTCAGAAAAGTCGCTGTAGAATTCCTTTATAATTTGCGACGCTTTATATACGTTATAAAAGGATTTTCGATATAAACTGAATATCGATAAATCTAAAAACTGAATATCGATAAATCTAAAATCTGAAATATCAAGCTGTAAATTCTGATATGATATTCTGAAGCTGTATAATATCATATGTGAAGATATACGAGAATATTAATTTATTAATATTTAATTTAATTATATTTAAATATATTTATATATTTAAACGGTCTGTTCAGCGCTTTAAAAATAGCCACTTTTGCAAACGAAGTCAGAATTCGACGAAACTATTTTTGTTGGATCCGCAACATCAAACTATTGTTAGATTCCAAGTTTCGTGATTTTTAGAGTCACTGTGTGGCCGTACGGATTTTTAGAGTGAAAAACAGTTAGTATTTCGACGTTTAAAAATACGCTGTGTGAGCAAACGGAGTCGGAATTCGACGAAACCAGTTTCGTTGGGACCGTAATGTCGAACTGTAGCTGCATGTCAATTTTGGTGATTTTTGGGTATCGTGTGTGATCATAGGAATTTTTAGAAGGCGAATATTGGCAGCGTTATAATTTAAATGAATAAAATAATCAAAATATCTACCTCCCCTTTTTCTATAAATACCCCCCTTAAAATCCTTAAGACCTAATTTCATTTTTCTGTGGTCAACAAGAAATGCGCCGCTGGTTTTCCTTTTTCTCAGTAAACCAATTCGATCCTCACAAAATCCTATTAATTCAAATAAAACCAAACAAATAGTCAAACAAGTATGGTTGGATTCGAGTGGAGTTCCTCTTCCTTTTTCAAAGCAGTTTCCACTTGTTCGGCGTCTGTTTGGAGCACCCAGATTTTTGAACCGCAAGCTAGGGTTAAACAAATCTCAGCATTTCGTTGGTATTGCTCGAATTCGAGTTCGTATTCGAACTTACGATAGAGAATAACATCATCTGTGAATTTTTGGTGAATATTGGGGTAAAATGGTGTCGGACCTGGGAGCAAACGTGCGACGTCGGTCTGTCATTGGTGATTGCGAGCTCGGCCTTTCTGGTAGGAGGTTGTAGAGGAGGTGAAGAGAAAGGAGATGGTGGCGGTTTCAAGAGGAACGGTGGTGTGTGGGGAGCCAAAAGGACGGTCAACGGTGTGGAAGGCCATGGTATTTCATTCGGCCGTGAGTATTGAAAGGGGATTGGGAAAGAATGACTACAGGGAGCGGGTTAAAAAAAAGGAAAGGGGTATGGGCTTTATTTTAAGTAATTGGATGAAACAAGTTGCGTTGGGATCGTATGGACGGTGACTACACCATGGAACTGACTGGAAGTCCATTGGAGTTCGTTACAATTTATCGCAAAATAAATTGTCCGATCTGAATCAACGACAATTATCGTTATTAACGATGATAGTCCAATGTGAGTAAATCTCACCAACTCTAAACAATTTATAATTTTATGTTGTATCTTTAGAACTGTTAGAAATTGTCTGATTTACTGTGTGTTGATTGTTTGATTGAACTGCTAGTCAGTTAGTTAAATTTCTATATTGATTCTGTTTAACAGAATATATCAGATGGAACTGAAAGTGATGTTATCTTTATTGTCTAACATCTGTGATGCAGGGAAACAGGTTGGAGGAATCCAGCTGGATTCCTCAACAGTTATTTTACTGTGATTTATATATTGTGATATATAATGTGATATATAATTTGGTGGCGATTATACGTGTTTGGACGATATTGATCATCGTGATTTGATACGATTGAATACCATGACATACCGGGATGTTGATAAAGGAATTTTCAAAGTGATATTGAAAATAGAATATTTATAAATTGGAATATTTATAAATTGGAATATTTATAAATAAGAGATATTTATAAATGAAATATTTATAAATAAGGAATATTTATAAATTTGGAATATTTATAAATAGGAGATATTTGAAAAGGAAATAAATTCAAAACATTTCTTTCTGAATGGAAAGGCCTGTGTGGCGAGTTTGGGGATTTTCCCGATGCTCCCGATACAAAGGATGTTATGGCGAATTTTCCCGGGAATTTAAGGAGTTAGAATATTTCAAGAATAAATTTGAAAAGGAAATATTTGTAAACCATTTACAAATAGAATTGAAAAGGAAAGGTTATAAAAGGGAAATCATTTTTAAAGTGTAGAACCGTTATTTAAAAGTAAATCTTTTCAAATGAATAAAACGTTGTTAAAAAGGAAATCTTTATAAAGTGAATAAAGTAAATCGAATATGGTATTCGAAGTTAGTTAATCGAATATGGTATTCGAAGTTAGTTAATCGAATATAGATATTCGAAAGGAGAAAACGAATATGGTATTCGAAGTTAGTTAATCGAATATGGTATTCGAAGTTAGTTAATCGAATATAGACATTCGAAAGGAGAAAACGAATATGGTATTCGAAGTTAGTTAATCGAATATGGTATTCGAAAGTTAGTTAATCGAATATGTTATTCGAAAAGGGTTAGTCAAGTCGAGTTAGTCAAATAGAGTTAACCAGTTAGAGTTAATCAATTAGAGTTAACCAGTTGGAGTAATTAGTAAGAGTTAATCGATTAGAGTTAAAACGAACTAGAGTTAATCAAATATAGTTATTTGAGACAGAGTTAGTCAAACATAGTATTCAGGGTAAGTTGCCATCTTGTACGACTGCTAGCGTAATTCGCAGGGCTGTAAATAGTCTACGGCGCTCGGATGTTTCCTGAGGGAGTCAGGCGTAACCATTGTGATCGCTGCGATCTAGAGTCAAGCGAATGGAGTTTAATCGAATATTAGTTATTCGATAGGAGTTAATCGAGTTGATCGAGTTGAGAAATAAGTTAAGTTAAATAAGTTGAGTCGATCGGGTGGTTCGACCAAGTTAGTCGAGCCTAGTTAATCGAATCGAATTGGTCGAACCAAGTAAGTCGAGTTAAGTTAGTCAAGTTAGTCGAGCCTAGTTAATCGAATCGAATTGGTCGAACCAAGTAAGTCGAGTTAGTCGAGTCAAGTTAAGTTAGTCGAGTTAAGTTCGTCGAGTTAAATAAATCGATGTTAGTTTCATCGAAAGGAGTTATCGATGTTAGTTTCATCGAAAGGAGTTATCGATGTTAGTTTCATCGAAGGGAGTTTTCGATTATAGTTTAATCGAAGTGAGATTTTCAAATATGAGATATTTGAAAAGGAAGAGTTATCGAATATTAGTTATTAGAAGAGAGATTATCGAATATCATTTATTCGAGAAGAAGTTAATCGAATATAGGTTATTCGAAGAAGAGTTAATCAAATAGAGATTTCTCGAAGAGAGTTAATCGGCAAATTCGATTATATCGAATTCGAGAAAGCACTTATACTTTTCCAGTGTTTAAATAGAGATTTATTTATTTATAAATAAATAAGTGTTAGGTTAATTATTCACTAATAAGAATAGAAGTTTTAATTAAAGTTAGATAATTCGAAAGTAGGGATTATAACGTTATCGTTATAACCAATGTTTTAAATATAGAAGTAGATTAGTAAAATTGGATCCGAGAAAGGCGTAAAGAAGTTATTAAAGATTTAAAAGATAAACTTTGACCATTTCGAAGTTATAACGTTGTTCAGTTAAGGTCTGAGAGGTAATTATACCCCAACTTGAGTGACTTCCTTCTTAACTAAGAAATGGTAAGGTTTGATCGTAAAGGAGTTTTGGAAATGTTTTCCAAACGAGAATCAGAAATGTTTTCTGATAAAAGAAAAATAAGAATTTAGAATATAGGGAAACAGGAGATAAGTAAATAAATGAACTAAAGAGATTAATGTTAAAAGATGTTTGTTCGATATAATTTCCACCTAGAAATAATATCGTTGTTTGTACACTTGTTTTTCTTTGATAGTTAACTCACCGACTATCGAAGTTTTGACTATTTTAACGTTGTTAATATGGAGAGACCGGTTGGATTATTATCCAAAGAACCACTCTGTATTGGCATAAGCGTCGCGAATCATATATGCCAAAGATAATTGAAGACGGAGTAAAATGCAAGGGTTATCCTGTTTACAGAATAGTGCCTTCGGTTTGTCCAGTCCCAGGACAACTTGTATGGACGAAGGTCTGACAGAGTATATCCAATGGATCGCGTAAGTTGATATGTTCAAACGTATTCACGTTTGGTGGCGGAGGAATTCGTTTCTCTAAGCTGTATACCCGTGTTACTTTTGGATAAATCAATTTGTGATTTGGCGGGTATGACGATGTGGCATTTCTAAGTGAATGAAGATGGATGTCTGACAGAGTATTTCCAGACGATCACGTACATTGATTTCTTCAACCGTACCAAGAGTGGAAGCGGAGAAGGAAACTTCTTTTAGCTGACACGTAATGTACTGTTGTAGACGTAAATTAGTGATTTTCGATGGACCTAACAATGTGGCATTCGAAGTGAATCTGATGTGATGATAAAGCGTAGCTTCTAGCCTCATCAACCAGTAAATGACAGAAATCGGGCAGGCAGCATGGCTAAGTCGGTCGCACCGAAGTAGGGTGTATAATCACCTATCTAGAGAATATTCATTTGTTTCTTAAATCTATCAATGCTGTCCCATATATATATATACGGGAACGGTTGCTGATCCCAACCGTTGGTGATATACATTCGATACACTCAAGCGAAATGAGTGGTCGGTCATGTGTGGCTGAGTTGCAAGATGTTCTTGTTGAACTCCAGTGTATCGTTCCTAGAGTACACTGATCGGAAGGTGGTTCCATACCTTGTCATAGTTGGAAATCCATTATCCAATACGTAATTGCGATTTTGATTGTATACTATATATGTAGAACGTGAGATGAAAGCGTTTCTGCTAGTTGATATCTATTTGTACATAGACATTATTATAATATCAAAAGGTTTTTGATATAAAGATATTTGGATTCTCATAAGGGAAAAACCCGTTCCGTTCTGCGGCGTGGTCTTATGAGATATCGTTTACTTGTTCATATACCTGTTTAAACTATTTTACTCACACCAGTCCCATGACTGACCCGGAGTTTACTTTGTTGTTTTCCCTAAACTCTTGGGTGCCTAAATTTGTACGGGCAGTCAAGTAGTCGGGATTTGCAGATACATTGAAGAGCTGGAGCAGGAGGCTTCAGAATCATATAGCTATAGTTTATTTCCGCTGTGTTGTAAGTGCTGTACCCCGATAAGTGCTATTGTATACATAACTGTTATATTTCAAAGTTATGTTATCTATTATATGTTATTCGTTCCGCTGTGAGGTTCGTGTTACTCTGATGTTGTGTTCTTCTTCTTCTTCTATTCTAAGTTTCTATCTTATCTATTCTCACCTTCTAATTTCTTTCATTAATTACCGGGATTTTTCGATGTTTTGGTTATCGACGTCGAGCTTACGTCGATAACCAAAGTCGCTCAAAATCCGGGTCGTTACAATTGTTATGAAGCACCTAATGTTTAGTAATGTTCTAAATGAAACAGTGAAAACAAATTGACACTATGAACATTGGGTTAACATTTTGAGTGATATTGGGTATATTTTGTAATTTAGGCATGAAATTAAACAGAGGAAAATATTCATGTATCATATAGTGTTAACATTTTATAATTTAGGCATCATTAAAAAGTGTTTTTTTTAACATTGGGTTCGTTTTGTAATTTAGTAATGAAATTATACAAAGAAAAATTCGTGTATCATATTCATATATGGTTAACATTTCTATTATTTAGGCATGAACAAAAAATTAACATTAGCCAATTGATTTCTATATTGAAGAACATATTTTTTAAGAATGTTTAAAACATTGAAAAGAAGTTTGTGTGTATACATATATTTTGAATCCCGAACACACTCTTAGCTTTCTAGCATTAGTTTTCTATATTATTGTTCATTATTGATGGTGTTTCATTATTCTGGCTTTTTAGAAATATTCCTACATTTGTTAAGGACTTGACCAAAGATGGATTTAGCTGTAAGTACTTGCAATCTTCATCTGTTCTACCCTCATCGGGTTTTTGTATATACCTATTATCTATATTTTCCAATTCAGTTACTTTTGTATGTGTATGTGTGTTTGTCTAACACACACATATACATTTATACTGGGAGCTAACTGTTGTATCTACGGTTTAAAAAGAACTTGGGTCTCATCATCTGACCGATACACAATTATTTCGAATGAAACTATAAGTGCATAGATCACATTGAACAATTGTCCAAAAGCTTGCACATTTTAGTAAATTTTTTTAAATAAACATCCGACCTAAAAGATGTTTGATAGGTTCATATCATACTTGAACTTTCACTGGCAGTGCATGATACAATACATGAATACAACTTTCTTAGTTGGCAATTATCACTATCTATCTCAATCAATGATAATACAAGTACCAAAACTTTTTTTTTTTTGTAAACCAGTTTATCCAAAATTTCCATTGGAGTTGTTCTTTTATCATGTGTAAGAAGTAAATAATAAATGCTGTTGGTAAGAATGCTTCCGACGTCTCAAATCAAAAGCAATGATAAACACGAATATATTCCATACATACGAACATTTCACGTGAAAACTCGAAGCTTGAATTTATGTTGTTACTAATTATAAGGGATACACAGTAACTTACAAATTGTGTTACATGTCCAAAACTGGCTGTGTTAACTCTCTGAAGATGGCAAATTATATTTTTTGTCATATTTCAGGCTAATATTATTGAAGCAAAGTCTGGCTTCAACAATTGGATTGGTGCAAATGTACCTCAGACAAAATTCAACTTCCTTCTCCTGTAAGTTCCTACTCCTGTAAATTTATACTCCTGCAAGTTAATATATTCTTTGTTTAATGTTTTTCTTTCTTTTTCAAACAATTCATGTGCTCTTATCTGGGACTGATCATGTTACGTTTCTAGTGCCTTTGTAGTTTGTAGTATGCAATATTTCTTTATATTTTTATATCCATCTCAATATTTCTATATATTCAGCACTTGTACTCTTTGTTCCCTTTGGCATTTGTGCACTTTAGTAAATAAAAACAAGGTGAGCCTGTGTATATATACAAAACTTATTCCTAAAAAAATCCCCAAATGTGCACAGAACAAAATGGACATCCTTTTGTCAAACTCGTCAAACCGACTATTAGGAAGGTTTGCCTACTTCTATTGGCCGAAACAAAATAGTGATCCGAAGCCAAAATAATATGCAACCTTTTGCGTCTGTCTGCTTGGAGGTTTTTTTTTATCTTGCCTTTTTACACTCTTTAATATTTTGATCCACTCAACCCTTCGTTTATCTTTTATCTTACCCATTTATTCTCTTTGATATTTTGATCCGCTTTATGTTCTACATAAGCACGCTTCTTCTCCCATTCATATGATAACTCGCGCTTCTCAAAATCTTTATTCTTGTTGAAAATCCGATCGGTGTTTGAATAATCACGGCACCGTCCTGAAAATCAAAAGCATCTGTTTTGAAACCGGTTGTGAATAACAAAGGCATGCCTTTAAATGAAGATACTCGGCTCCTGAATGTGAGAGTGGACAAAGGTGTGGCCAAAATTGTTACTAGGTGATGCTTAAATCATTGGTGTTGGAGATGCTCGTAGAAGATGCCGATGTTCTGGGTGGGCTTGTTTTTGCCTTGAATGCTTAATTTGCTTCGGTTAATTTACCGACTAATGCATTTTCTTGGATCTGATTTATGATTAACTCAGTTTACTAGTTTTTGAGATTTTATCCTATTGTGTTTTACTATATATAAGAGGTAAGGTTTGTTAGGGTTGAAAGTTTAATTAAATATCCCCATTTTTGCTTATGTTTGTCAATTTAGTGGCTGGTGCAAACCCGTGTTCTTGGAGCAACATGGGATTATTGTTTCTTTTTATTTTAAGATACATGTTTTAATTGAGTTCATTTTAGTGTGTTTTCTGAGAAAGGGAGTTTGCCTTGTAAAGTAGCTTATCATCTCTTTTTTATAACATAGATAAGTTACTCCTTTTTTCTTCTCTGTATTTCCATTATATAATTTGATACAAGCTAGCTATTTTTGATCGTTGTATATCAGATTCCATCTCTAAATTGGTAGGATGTCACAGAAGGGTAATTCTTATTAATTTCATACCAAGAATTATATGTTGTAGTTGACCTGGATGTAATTAAAAATGTTCCTGGACGGCTGAACATGAATCATCTTGGACTGAGGATGAAAATCTGCAGCATGCACTGATATGTTGGTAGGTTTCGAGCAAGTTTCTTCGTATTTTTACTTTATAGTTTATTTGTTATTGAATTACTGTATTCCATCAAATTTTGAATAATTGCTTGCTTTGTAGCTTGGACTTTTAATTTAATCTGGTTCTATTTCTGTTGCCACGATCAGCGTGCCGGTGATTGTGAGTGAATATAGAAGGAAGCATGTATGGATATGGATGGTTTTACATTGCTGAACTGGGGCATCAGATCCCTTGTTAAGTTAAAAGTATTATACAATTTTGTTAGTCATTTTGGCAAATGTTTAAACGACACTAGTACATGTTTGCCAGATCATCTGGTACATCATGCATTTTTCCATGATGTTGTGAAGAGTGACGTTATCTCTCATTGAGAGGACGCATGTTTAGTATTTTAGTATGAGTAAATTTGTATCCTATAAACTTTGATTATGCAGCTAGATTACAGTTTATGTTTTTATATTTCTGCATCTTATCATGCAAATATTTGTGTGGGTTACCAAGCTCTTTTCCCCGTATGACTAAAAATATAGTCTTCGTTATCTTATCATGCAAATGTTTTGAATTCGGAAATTTTTATATTATGTTAACTTTTAACAGTATGAATTCCTGTAAGGTGACCACCATAGAAAATTCTTCTGACTTTGTCAATGATATAACTTAACGGTCGGTTTTCCCATCATTGTACGGTACTAGTATTACAAAGTCATTTTTCCAGCGATCATTTCGATTCCATTAGAAATGAGGATTCAGAATATCACACATTGATCGATCAAACAGAGATTCGGCAACTAAAAGAAAGATCAATTCTTTGGGATCCTTCCTTTCTTCAAACGGAACGAACAGAGATAGAATCAGATTGATTCCCGAAATGCCTTTTTGGATATACTAATATTTAGCTTCAGGGAGGACTCAGTTAAAAATGTGACTAGAGAAAGCATTTGGTCAAAACGTATAATATCTCCATATAAGCTGCAGTTTTAAAATAAATTACCGATACTATTGGCAAATATTTTTGAGTAGACATGTCAGCTTACGTGGAAAAGAAGTTATCTTCAAAGCCCAGTTATAAATACAGCACATACAGAACCAAATATTTTCCATCCGCTCATGTTATGGGTGCATTCGCAGTCGTTTCCTGGCACGCTGGATTTTGTTGTCGCGTTCGACGCAAGAACAAACTTCCACTGCCAAAAGGAACAATTGTTGAACGTTGGAAATCAGACCGTTGGCGTCCGACCAACGCTGAACAGATGATCGCTATAAATAATTGCTCAAATTTATTAAAAGAAAATAGCGATCTAAAATCCAAAATTCGACGATTAGAATCAACATTGGATAAATTTTCTAATGGGGAAAATCGCTGAATTTGCTGTTACAAAACCAAGTTTCTAGTGGAAATAAATCTGGTCTTGGCTTCGGAAAAAATGATGTTTTTGGAAAACAGAGTTCAAATGATTTGAAAAATCCCTCAAACTGCTTTGAAAATTTGAACTCTGAAAATTTCAAAGGTTTTTTGAATCAAAATTGTGATGAGAAATCGTTTCATAATAAACCAATTAAACATTCTTGGATCCTAAAAGGAAATGAAACGGGCTTCGTTAAGTTTAAAAAGATTTGGGTTCCTAAGGGTACAAAGGTTAATTCTGATGGTTTGTTATACAAACAGGTTTGGGTACCAAAAGTGGTAAACATATTTCAGAGTGGTCTTACAAATTTTGTTAGACCACTTGATTCTCTCAACTGCTAGGTACCAGTGAAGGTTGAGGAACTGCTATGCTGAAAAGAAATTGATTTCAAGTTGTTCTATATTCTGTATTCTTTACAGTTCCTTGGCCAAGACTGTTGAGTTAGAGATTTATTTACTCACGTCAATTTCAGGTATAACCTCTAAACTCAACCTTTGTAAATATTTTTTTGTGTATTCCTCCTTCTACCCCTTCTACTTATTTTCTTTATCTCTTCTGTTTATTTTCTTTGTTTGTTTGTTTTGTCACTGTCACATCATTGTAATTTTTTTTCTTATGCTTTCTTAACTTCAAATTGCAGTACTCATGATCTTGTGGAAATTCGCTTTATTTGGATAGAACTATGATGTGTTGATTATTTCCAAATCTTGATTTTAATTTTGTAAATATCTGCAATTGATTTGAAGTTTGTTTTCTGACTCTCTGAATTCATAACAGTGTTGATGTATTCATGCCATATCTTGAACACTGCTAATTTGAATTCTAAATTCTTGAAGATTTGAAAAACAATTGAAATTTCACACAAATTTGTTGTTTTGAGTGTCTTCTAATTCATTTTAGAAAAGCTTGAAATAATATACTCATTACAGCACTCTGTTATTTATCAGTTGTGATAATTTCAGAAATTTTCAGATTGGCTTGAATATCTTAAAGTGTCATGAATCAGTGATACATCTTGAAATTCATCTTATTCATGAGTATTATGATTGAAATTATTTTTGTTTGAAATCATCAGAAATTCTTAATATTTTGAAAACCACACACCACTTAAATTTGAAATTATCAATCTTATGTGAATTATTTGTTATATCTCAAACTTGACATTGATTCAAATGATTTCAAATGAATTGGTTTGGATCATGAATATCTCTCAAATCTGTTGTAAATGATCTGAAATTATTCTTGTACTTGTCAGTGATACTTGTGAAAACTCTTTGAAAATATGGTCTTAAATTTCATTGTAAGTTCATGAATATTTATTTCGAATATCTGTTTGTTTAAAGTCATTTGAAATTATCGATTTATTAAATCACACACATATCTCGAATCAAAAATTTATAAATTTGTGTGATTGATTTATTAAATCCTGATATTTTCATATTTCTTCAAATGATTTAAAATAAATGGTATTTTTAATCTTAAATCGTGAATCATATTCTGTGACCATCAGAAATGTCCTGACAAGTGTGCTTTTTGAAACTATTTTGGTGCTGCTCTGATACTGTTTTGAAAAATGGTTGTTTTGGATTCATGCTGCTATGATTAAAAGAAGTTGACTTGAAAATATGTGTTGATGAATTCTTGATTTGTTAACCGTGTCTGCTTAGGCCTTGTGATTAAGACTCTGTTGTTTGAGATATTTTTGTTCATCTCTAGTATCATTTTTAAAATCCTCATGTATAGAGACTACAAGTGGTATCAGATTAGGAAGTGCTGAATTGTGTTTCCTTATTCTCATCATGTATATATTTCTTAATCCCTCATGTCCTGATATTGATCTTAGAAAATTCCTTGTGACTGCATGCCTTGATAAATGTTTGTTTGCTGCTCTGATACATGTGCATAATCTGTTATCTTGTCTCCAGTATCTTGTTCCAATCCTCATTAATAGAGAAACCAATTGGTATCAGAAGTGCTGTTTTTATTTGAATATATATATAATTTTTTTTCTTGTCCTATATAGCTCATCATATTCCTCTTGTAATTGACTTTCAATTTTAAGATTATTTATTTTTTTATTCATTCACAAATTGAAATCAATATCCAAATTGTTCTGTATTTATAATTCATCAAAATATATCAGAATTTGAAATTGTGATGAATTATGACTGCAATATATTTCACAACAAGAGGAGATTTTATTTAAATTTTCATGAGGGCTGAACATTTATTATAATATCTTTGAATTGGAAATTATTTCACGACCACCTCCTTTATCTATCATTATTCTGCCATCCATCATGTTTTTTTTATAAATGTGGAGAGTTCAATATTTTTTTTAAAAAATCTTTTTGAATAAACAGTGAAAATTTTTGTGATAGAAATTGGACTATGCTATTATTCAGAATTAGTGATAATCGAAAATTTTCAATAATCCCGGTACAGTTGGTCATATTTCATAATATTATTAATTTAGAAATTTATTTCACAGTCCATCTATGTACCTACCACATTTCTATCATTCATATTGGTTGTATATACCGAGGAGTTTTTTTTTAAAGCTGAAAACGATAAATATTTAATTAATACATAAGTGTGTCTCTAACCTCATTTAAAAATCCAAGCTCTGGTCATGCATGGTTAAGAGACAACTTATAATTTAAGCTGTGACTGACCTCATTTAAAAATCCAGCTCTGGTTATGCGTGGTCAGTGTGCTCTTAAATAAATTAAAAAAAAAGGGAATAATGTGCTATAAATTAAAATTATTTTGAAATTCTCCTTGGTGTATAATAACCAGCCTATTAATCCACTTTCTAATCTGTGAAATGTGTTGAAATTTTATGACGTATTATGATTTGTTGATTGATAGGTATTGGGATTTGAGATTATTCGATTTTGTCACTTAAATTGAATTGTTAACTATAGTCCAAATCCATCACTGTTTTTTTTAGCTCAATTTTATAAAATTCTTTTGGAAATAATTGGAAAATATTCATATTTTTAAACTCTCTCCATTTTATATAAAATTCATCGTAAATCCGTCATTCTCTACAATGTGAAATATGCCACTAGTTCTCAGTTTATTATGATTTTTGTTTGACTGATTGAGATTTATGATGATCGTTCTTCCTCTTAAGCTGAAACTATATTTGTTAGTCATTTTTTTCATCTATATTTTGAATTTTGAATCCTTTTGATGATAACAAAAGGGGGAGAATGGGTTGAGATTTTGATTTATGAGTGAATATTTTATAAATATTTTTAAATTTGAAAATTCATTATTATTCATATCATTCATTTCACTCATGCACAGTTATAGGGGGAGTTTTTTGTTGTAGGGGGAGCTTTTAAATAGGGGGAGTTCAAAATTCACTGTCAAACACATTTATTGTACTCAAAATCTTTTATTTGTTTGTCATCATCAAAAGGGGGAGATTGTTGTATATAACGGTGTTGTATACACAATTATATGATTTTTGTTTGATGATAACAACCAAATATATTTCTATTATAAATGTGTTGCTGCGAGTAAGGGTATACCAACATTAGGTGATGTTTAGAGTGATCTAGTCAGGTCTTGTTGCTGCGAGTAAGGGTATACCAACATTAGGTGATGTTTAGAGTGATCTAGTCAGGTCTTGTTGTATTGTTAGTGTTATAGCTGCTTTGTACTCTTTTGGAGTCACACCCTGCTTGAGACTCTTGTTTTGCTTGAGACTCTTGTTTTGGAAGTGGAGTATTAAAGGAGGAAGTGGAGATTGAAATTCATGGCTGAGTTGGGTTTGGAATAGCTACAGTTCGTGGTTTCTACTAGGGAGGAAGAAAATTATGAAGGGAATTAAGTTAACAAAGGTTATTAATTGTCTAACGACTTGAACGACAGGTTTATTAAGTTAACAAAAGTTATTAATTAACATAAATTATAAATTAGCAAACGACTAAAACTTGAAACCTATTATAACAGGTCATCGAGGAAATGAGATCAATTTGGGAAGACACCCCATAAACTTGGGATTATTTTTGAATAACGCAAACTTGGGATTAATATGGGTGGATACGTTAAACTTTGGATTATTTTTGTCAATTAATCCTAAAAATAATTAATAAAATAATAATTTTGCTCCTTTCAATTTGCCCCTTTCGTAAAAAAAAAACGCTTTCCCCGTTTGCACCAATTTCCCTTCAAATACCCCTTCAAATAACTCTTTCAAATACCCCTTCCCGTTCAAAATCAAACGGACCCTGAGATCTTTCGGCCAACTTTCAGTAGTCATGGAATATCTGTTAGGTTCAACGCATAATTGATACTGTATGATTTAGTACACTACAAATACTAAAAATACTTTTATATGTAATATAAATATATGATCAATTTGGATTTAATTTTCTTGGCAGATAGAAAATACCCTTATAATTAAGCCGAACATTTCTTTCACTTAGTTGATATGGAGAAACTGTTTGATTAGCTGCAACGGTAACAGAACACATATCCATTGTAGGGCTGTTATGATAACGGAAAATTTACCATTACCAAACCATTACCCGTCTTTCGGTTAGCAATTTTAAATTAAATCGGTATACCAGTTCAATCGGTATGGTAACAATAAATTTACCAATTTTACGGTAAATCTTCAGTAGCATTTCTTCAATACCAGCGGTATTGATAATTTTACCAGTCATTTTATAACATATATAAATTCATGTAGCATGATTCTTTACGAGTTTTTAGAGTCAAGCAAATTATTAAATTTAGATCAATAATTAAGTAACACTATAAATTGGATAATGAAGTAGGGTTTTGGTTTGAATGCATGTTAAGTAATTAACTTTTTTCGTATTAATGGTAATTTACCATTACCAGTATAACGGTTACAAGATTATCGCTATACCAGTCTATCGGTAATAATAAGTAATTTTAATTTACCAGTAAAAAGGGTATGGTAACTGTATTAGTGAAATGGTGCCGGTAACCATTACCATTGCCGACCCCAATCCTGGGGGTCAGCATTCGGTCAGTTTTGGGGTAAAAATGTCAAGCCGAATTCGAAATGAAAATTTTCAAAATCGAACTAAACCAAAATAATTTCATTTAATTCGGTCGATAACCGATTTAACCGAACTTATAGGTTATCTTATTGTTTAAGTGATTAATTCACCAAAAAAAATATACAAATTTATGTTTAGAGAAATTTTATGTTTACAATAAAATTTGACTTACCTTTAACAAATGTTTTCGTATTTTATCAATTAACCAGTTATTTGAATTATGACAATAATATAAAATTAGATAATACAGTAAAAGTTCGGTTAATTTGGTTAAACTGATAATTAAATTTATTTTAATTTACAAACCGAATTAAAACCGATTTAGTTTTAAAACCAAACCGAGCCGACCAAAATAAACTAATTCGGTCGGTCAATTCGGTTCTAACCAAATATTGCTTTCCCCTGTCCAATCCATTGTCAGCCCTACACGGAAGGCCAAAAGATTCGCCCCAACGCCTAATTAACGCGGAAATAACATCGACCCAAATTTTCATTCATTAGGGCAAAAATAAACGCCCCTGTTCTTCCAAAAAGAAAGTGTGGTGCTAAGGGCACCCCAATATGTGTTTCCAAATACCACAATTAAAAAAATAAAACTCATTAAATTTTGTGTGATTCCTAATACCACATTACCTCTTCATTCTATTGTCTCACTCAGCCGTTATTTTCCGAACTAATACTCAGCCCTAATCTGAAAACCTTAATCTCTCTTACTCAATTTTATCGTTGTCTTCTTTGTGATTCTTGCAGCAAAATTTAAATTCCAACACGCTTGGGTTTTTTTTTGCATTTTCAAAGGATATATTATATTTGTCATATGCATAAATTTGTTAAAGATCTGTTTATCTTTGTATTTGTCTGATGTTTGGACTACTGTCCTGACGTGATTCTTCAAAATAATAATCATATGAGATGGACTTGCATTATATATATGATGGATGGGTGTGGATCCAACTATATGAAGACGACAATATTGATAGTACTGTTTAGTTAAAAAAAACGTCATCAACTAACAACGTACTGTTTAGTTTAAAAAACTTCAACTATATGATGCACCTGAAGCTTTCTTCCACGACATTAGCAACGACTTCAGATGATCGACAATGAGAGGAAGAGAGGACGACCGAATTTGCTTGCTTACTTAGGGTTTTCGAATGAAGCAGAGGATGTGAAACGAAGTTGAAAGGAGAGTATAACCGATGTAGTGGTAGCCCCTAATTTTTAATTGGTGGTATTTGGAAGAGTGGCTGAAAACTTTTTGTGGTAATTTTTTACTTATGGTATAATTAGGAAGCACATATTGGGGTGCCGTTAGCACCACACAAAAAGGGCATTGTTAAAAGGACTCCGCATTTGGTCAAGGGGAGGATAATTTTAAGGGGACTTCAACTTTATTTTTTTTGCTAAGGGGTGGTCTGGTTTACTTTGTAAAAAAAGAAAAAGAGACCTAACTACCCTTAGCTCGTCTCTTATGTTAAACCATAACTTACTAAATTCAGCATAAGTAATAAACATGCGAATTACTAAACATCTCAATTACACATACTTGATATAGCATATTAGATCAAAAATTTCATTTCTGCATTTATTTTAAATTAACCATACCAATTTCAGTATGAAATTACAATTAATTACTTAATCTGATGCCTTCTGATCACTCAGGAAACTTTTTTGTGTCTCCATTACATCAACTATATCCATTTTTGATTTTTATGTGCAAAATTAAATTGTAAGCATTAATTAAAATTTAGGTTTTATGGTTTATATTAATGATGATTATAGGGGTTAATATTGAAATTTTAATTTACATGTTTAAGGGGAGGCTAATTTATTTTGTCCTCCCCATAACAGTTATACAACAAATAAAAATTGGTCCTCCCCTTCAATGTGGTCCCCCTTTAACAACCCCTTAAAAAAACCAGCCATCAAAAATTTGAGGAACCGAGCTTTAAACAGTTCTCCATTTTTTCTCCTACCAAAAAATAGAACCTCGTTTATCAATTTTCAAACCAATTAGATTCACCTTCAGTATTTCAGTTTCGAAATTTGCAAGCATCCAGGTATATTTCAATTTATTTTATGCTAATGATTCGATTTTTCGTTTAACTTCAATTCCAAGTCCATATTTTAATAAAAAGTTTAATTAGTTAAATTTAAACGCAAAATCGATCTCACTAAGATGAACCACAGTTTTGATTTTTTTATTTATTCAAGAACTTTCTCTTTCTATGAAAGTTTTTAACAAAGAATGATCGAAGACGCATTTGCTTCTACCACCTGACTTCATTTCTTCTCATGATATTTATTTTTTTCCTTTTCTGTCTGTGACTGATCACTAAGTATTAAACTTTATTTATTTATTGAGATGTTACTGGATTTTGATCTATGCGTTGAAGTTGTTTGCATAAATGTTTATAAGACTATAAGTTTAACTTTACCACTAACCAGTATTATATGTCCTGCAATAAACATTCAACAAAGAGAAATGATGGGCTTTATACAAAATTGAATCACAATATGTTATATAGGTCACTGCATTTTACTGTGTAAACTTACAGCCTAATTTATTTTGAAGATTCATCTTATTCTCATTTTTCCATGATTGAGCTTGTTTGAATCCACTATACTGCAACTTAGAGCATAACCAACAATGGCTTGTTCAGTTACTAAACAAGCCACAGAGCAACCAGGTATGGCTTGTTCAGTTATCTGTGGCTAGTCTATGGCTGGTTTGGAGCTCGTTCGTGGCTAGTGAACTGAACAAGGGTTGGTGCTTATAATGGCAAAGTGTTTGCCATTATAAGTTTATGACGGCAAACTCTTTGCCATTATAAGTTTAAAACGGCAAAGAGTTTGCCGTTATAAACTTATATCGGCAAACATTTTGCCATTATAATACATAGCCGTTACACCCAACGGCTAGTGCATGTCCTCCCATATATACAAACCTACCTCCTTCTTCTTCCACACAACCACTCCACCTTCTGAACTTCACCTTCTTCAACAACATAAAATGTCTTCTCCAGCATCCAAGCGAACTGAAAAAAAAAACTGCAAACAAGAAATCCATGTCCAAACTGCACTCGCCATCATATGCCATGCAACGGTCAGTCCAACAGCATCAATTGTTGCAGCTATCTCACGAATATAGCTACTTGCCGTATTCAAATTATCCATACCGACCACCATACCAACCGTTCGCTCCTCCTAATTTTCCTCCCATCCATTTTACTGCCCCGACATAGTTTTACCAACGACCGCCCATGGTATGCTTGTACGACGATCATTCGTCGTATATGTCAATGATGATGCAAACCGATCAAAGTCAACAACCTCACCTAACTCCGCAACAGACCGAGGTTCGTGACCACGAATGTATGCAAAATCTGCAAAGTTGTTTTCCGTACGAGTATGTCTCTCCTACTAACGAAGAAAATGTTGAAACTTCAACGGAGGAGGCGGAGGAGGAAGATGCAAATGAGGATGCGAATGCTACAAATTTTGAAGAATGTAATCAAGAATACGCTGCACCTATCATTCCCGAATTTAACCAAAAGAAGACAAAGTGGAAGTCTTTAAGCGGCATTTTCAATAAACGACGCCAAACCGAAGTTGAATCGGAGCGAGATCCCGGAATGGAAGATATTGGGGATGAACATGCTGAAGGGGAAGGAACAGCAGCGGATGGAAGAAAAAAACAATGTAAGTTTACTTTCGAGTAGTACGTTTCACTTGCTAAATCATGGATACGCATTTCACAAGATAGCATTGTTGGGAATAATATGAAAGGTCAGAAATTTTGGGAAAGAGTTGCAGAGTTTTACAATTCTTTGGAAGCGAGGAATAGAACATGGGGATCAGTTAGAGGCGGTTATAGAGTTATGAACGCCGCATGTCAGAACTATCCGGCAATACTGACAGGCTTGCAGAACAGGCAGCAAAGCGGTGTTGCACCTTATGACGTTGTAAGTACCATAGATTACGTTTAAAAATAACTTAGTATACTATGGTTGATTAGTTATAAATGTCATACACTCATACAATTTCTACTTTGTGTTACAGATTGAAGAGTCACGAAAGGCCTACCAACAAAAGTATGGACTTCCATTTAAATTTAATGACTGTTTCGAGCTTGTATCTAGTTTGCCGAAGTGGAAGAACCCAAGCAACTTCATGTTTGAGAAGCAGAACAAAGCTAGAAGGATGAACTACTCTGATTCTAGTCCAAGAAGTGACCCCAGTTCGCAAGAAAGAAACCCTTTATTTGGAACTAGTGACGGACGACCTATTGGCCGAGCCAAGTCAGTTTAGCTAGAGCAACGCAGTGCAGAGTTATTTAGATTTATGGAAACAATAGAGAATTCAGCTAAGGCGACAAGAGAGCATAGAGTTCGATTTTCGGTGCAAAGAAACCGCAGCGACGAAGAGTTCCAAAATGCAGTTAGGGATGATCGAGAGCTCCACAGACAAGCATATACGAGAAACAAGCCATGCTACGAGAAAAGCAGGAGGAGAAGAAAGCAATGATACGAGAGAAGCTGGAGGAGACGAAAGCTATGCTGCGAGAGAAGAATTATATTAAAATGATTACATGTGATTTTAGTAAGCTTTCCCCTCTACAGCAAGAACTATTAACCGAGCAGCTTGGCGAGTACAAAAAAAATAAAGGAATCGTAAGCGGAAGGGTAGTGGCTCGTATAAGGACTAGCTATGTATGTTGGGTTAAGTTGTAATATGATTGCGAACTATTTGTAGTATTTATGTACTAGTTGGTGTTTATGTACTGGCTATGTATGTTGGGTAGAGGTGTAATATGATTGTGACCTGTTTGTAGTATTTATGTAGTAGTTGTTGTTTATGTACTAGTTGTGTATGTTGGGTTGAGTTGTAATATGATTGTGACCTGTTTTTAGTATTTATGTACTAGTTGTTGAAATAATGATACAATCTACAATATGATTGGAAACCAGATTTATTGACCCAATTACACACTGATAAATAGTGCTCTGATACATAGTACATGACTACACATTGATACATAGTTCACAACTTGAATTGACCCAACATTGAGGAGATATTTAAGTTACTAGTTAAGTTCTAGTACCAACTAATGATTCCGACTATTCCTTCCTTTATGTGCCCATAAATGTTCCACTAACTGGTCACGCAATTGGAAGCGCGCAGATTGATCTTCAATGTGTTGAATCATATCAACTATACTTCCATTGAGTTTACTTCTTTATGTGGTTTTGCATTTGACCCCGTAAACATGTTAGGATAACTGGACTTTTGATTCTTATATGCGCCTCTTTCAGATTCCACAATCATGTTATGTATTATTATACAAGCATACATGATTTCTGATAGCACTCTTGCATCATGAAAACAAGTAGGATTCCGTAAAATATGAAATCGGGCTTGTAAAACACCAAACGTACGTTCAATGTCCTTTCTATAACTAGCTACTTTTTCAGTGAAATAACTTTCTTTGTCATTTGATGTTACTCTGTATCCTTGCATCAAAGTTCTCCACTTTGGGTATATTCCATCCACTAGGTAGTATCCAGTTTTGTGTTCGATGTTAACAACTTTATATGAAACATCTGCTGACAGTCCGTTAGCAAGTTCTATGAAAATATATGTTTGCTTTAAAACATTTATATCATTCAATGAACCTGGGACTCCAGAAAAAGCATGCTAAACCCATAAATTGTCTGTTGCTACTGCTTCAAGGATCATTGACGGCACTTTCTTATGTCCGGTGAACATTCCTATCCATCCCGTTGGGCAGTTTTTTCAAGGCCAATACATGCAATCTAAACTTCCAATCATACCTGGAAATCCTCTAGCCTCTCCCCTGTGTAGTATCCTGTTTATATCGTTTGGTCCAGGCGTTCGTAGATACTCCTTCCCGAAATGTTCAACAACTGTTTTACAGAATTCTTTCAGACACTCTATTGCTGTTGATGCTGCGATTCTGAAATATTCATCCATTTGGTGGCCAGATGTTCCATAGCTTAACATCCTCAACGCCGATGAAATTTTGATGTGGGGCGAATGGCCGATTTCTTGTGCTCCGTTCAGTCTATAAGTGAAATATGGGTTTGACTGATGAAGTTTAAGATAAATTTTTGAGAAAATTGCCGGACTCGATCGAAAACGACGACGGAACAAAGTTATATCGTAGGCTGGATTGTCGATGAAGTAATCCCTTATTAGTCTTTCATGTCCATCCTTGTAGTCTCTCTTATATAGCCGGTCAATCCGGCCATGCATACTACCTCGATGGTTGTTTATTGAGTCTTCAGAAAAATAATTAGAATACCCAACAATTGCGTGTTGTTCCAGCTCCTCCTCCGTCTCTTCCTCCGTTTCTAGTTCTGAATCGTCAGTTTGATTCATGACTTCGTAGTAATGTAGTATAGATTTGGATCCATTGCTTGATTTTTTATAAATTTAGTTTTGTTGTTCTCCTTGAGTGTAGATGTAGGACGGATATAATAAGCAAGGATGGTTGGCATAATATCTTAGTCATTGAGTAGTCAAATCGGACAGTTGTTGTGATGTGAAATGTTAGCAATAATGGTTGGCAATACATGTAGGCAAGAATGGTTGGCAATAATGGTTGGGATAATATCTCTACATTGAGTAGTCAAATTATTCTAGCTATATTTTTTGGCAATAATGGTTCCGACATAATGGTTGGGATAATAATGGTTCCGTCATTGAGTAGTCAATTCGGACAGTTGTTGTGATGTGAAAGGTTGGCAATAATGGTTGGCAATAATGGCTGGCAATACCTATAGGCAAGAATGGTTGTCAATAATGGTTGGCAATAATGGTTGGGATAATATCTCTGCATGGAGTAGTAAATTATATCTCCAATATAATAAACTCGATAATAAACTCGATATAAAATCAATTATATCTCCAATATTGTAGTGATACAGTGACTAATTAATAAAGTGAAACAATCATTGAAAATGTTTAATGCACCTGAGGACGACCCCTGTATTTTAACTCCTAACACTATAATCCAAAAACTTGTATCGAATTGTTTAATGCACCTGGGAACAACCCTTACGCATAGATTACACAAGTGATAATAATTTACAAATATGATAAATTACACAAATGGTAGATTAGACAAACAGTAGGTTCCTTAAATAAAATCAGCGTACATACCCTGAACGTTACACAGCTATTGGGTTACATACTTCGTTCGAACTTCAGTGAAAGTTTTCAACATAAATAATGCATAACGATACAAGTGATACGACGCGTAACGATACAGTACATATTACGCGTAACGATACAGTACATATCTACTTAATTTGATGTTTGTACGTAGAATTTGGAGGTATCTATAAACCTTGTTATGTTGGTGTGCTATTTAAGAATTTTGCATTTCTAAACGAGAATAGGGCAATCCTGTACAACATCAAATTCAAACGCTAATACATTCCAAACAACACTTACAGGAACTAGAACAACAGAACGTACCGGCTCTACACAAAAACAGTATGTACACAGAAATACAGTCTTTACACAGAACCAAATACAGTCCCTACACAGAAACATAATCAGAACGTACACAAAATACATCGAAAGTACATAATAGTGTTAATCAATAAATACAGAATGCCTACTAAATAATATGAACATACAACTGACAACTGCGAAAACGTAATATATCGAAAGTACATAATAGTGGTAGTGAACAAATACAGAATGTCTACTCAAGCAGCGGGAACATACAACTAACAACTAGGAAAACGTAATACATCAAAAGTACATAATAGTAGTAGTCAACAAATATAGAACATCTACTCAAACAATAGGACCATACAACTGACAACTGCAAAAGTACATAAAAGTGGTAGAAAGTCAGTCGTCCGAGTCATCTGAATGTGTACGTGGACGTGTGCGGCGCCGATGAGGTCTCTCATCATCACCAACATCTGGAGACTGACTCCACCCAGCACTAGACCTATGGTTGTAATACATCTGCAAGTCCTGCAACCTCTTGCGCTCTGCCTCAAGCTGGGCCTCTAAATGCGCCTGATGTTGTCTTGCCTCCTCTGCCACACGACGCAGCTCATCATCATAGTAATCTAGGCTACGCCTATGCTCTACATAGCCCGTATGCCTAATCCCCATCTGCATATCATACAGATCATGATATGATATTTGTGTAGGGTCCAGGTAATCGTGATGGGCCGGAGGATGATACACGTCAAGGTAACGATCTGGTCCAATGGTGGGCACTGCCATGATCCAACCAAAATGACTGGCGGCCGCCACATGATCAGCCGCACGAAAACTCTGGCTGGGTTGGGTAATATCCTCGACAACAGGTGGACGTATGCCGTGTCGTATAGCAGATGGCCCTACTAAATCAATCGATGCTGCAAGTGTAATCGAGTCTGAAGACCCGGTGAAAAATCTGCGCCAGAAGGCAAGGTATGACTCCCCGGTAATAACAAAGCTCTCGGTCGTCCACCAGCCTGCTGCCCTCGCTATATCTAGCTGCTCCGACGGGTAAATCATACACCGATAAGTATGTGGGTGTGGATCATCGGGAATAGCGTCGAAGTCATACAACTGTCTCCAGCACCTCTCACCAAGAAACCAATAAGCACCTACCGTCGAGGGATAAGATATAAGTGGAAATCTCCATCTGGCAAGCAATCTAGCAATCTGTATGATATCAAGACCAACTGATGTACTATGCTCAAATGGATGCCATATAATCTGATCCCTATACATCCTCATCTCGATCTGGTTGTAGGCAACTGGATACATATAGCGTGACTCATTATCCCTGGACCCCCGGTTGTCCGCAGTCCAAAAGCATATACGGGGGTAAAAGGTCGACGGGTCTGAAGTACGGGTGAAAAAATGAAAGTTCCTAGAGTACTCAAAATACCAGTACTGTAACAACTCCCTGTTGAGGAAAAAAACGAATAGGAACGGATTGATGGTGAGGCGAAACAAACAAAGATAGTCACCAGTAAAACAATCACAAATATAGCAATAAAAGAAATAACACAAGAGGTTTATAGTGATTCCACTAACGTCTTGTTAGTGTACGTCCACTTGGGGAGATGAGATTTTATTACTTTTCTCAATAAGAAAAATTACAAGACTGATAGTAGGGAAGAAGAACTCTTAGAGATGATACACCTCACATTTTTGAGATGATAATACATTCACTTAATCCCTATCCTTATATAAGGATTAATGCTTGGGGTTGAAGTAATTGATTTATGATATAAATCAATGCCTAATTAATTCTCCAATTTTCCTGATAGGCTTCCTTGTTTAACCAACCAATTAGGGAATTAATTCCTTACTTCACTATCCCAAAAAGAAACCTTCTTCAAATCCTTCCACTTATGTAGGTAATTTATTGCCTATCCCTTTTACAAATAAAAGAGCAATAAATTTCTGATATCTTCCAAATCTTCTTCAGATTGGAAATATTATATTCCCAAATTAGCAGTATTTCCCAAATCTTCTTTAATTGGAAATATTCTATCACCATAATCAATAATATCTTCCAATCTTTAGCAAATGGAAATATTGTATCACAAATTCTAACAATCTCCACCTTGATACTATATTTCCTTGAAAGCATACGAACTCCACCTACATCCTCTTACTCTAAGCATCTTCTCAGACAAGACACCATGGTTACTTCCTCCAATGAGCTTCGGCATGGCCATCACCCATTGCACTTTGTCAACAAACTCTGGCAACGCCACCGCCTGCCAACAAAGTGTACAAAGTAACCCCTTCAAGTAAGACCTATCAATCTTCACCATGAAAACAAATGTCTCCATGAACCATCTCAATTCTCTCCCCACACTGTGCCATCACGTGGCACCTAGCATTTCGATAAGCGATTCCAATTCGAGCAACGCCCGAACTTAGCAGTCTGCAAAGACTTATGCATATCCACTGCTTTCTCCTTTGATCTCTGACCAACTTCAGACGATCCGTTCTTCCGCTTATCAAGCACATCCTCTTGGCAAAATCCCACCTTGTTGAAGCTTTCCCCTTTGATCATATTCTGCCTATGCAGAAATTCAAAGTCCCTTCTCGTATGCCTAGCTTTGACATCTTTCCACGAGAACTGTAGGCTCCAACCCTTGACTCTCCAAGTACAGAGCTTCCCATCTCTTGATTTTATTTTCTTCTTCTTCTTCCCTCTCTCCATACCAGCTAATAAGGCTTCCGTACTACTTTCTCCTCTACCTTCACTCAACCCCTTCATCTGATCCCTCAAGTCCTCAGATAGAAGACCTGCCTTCACATCAAGATGTTCCTTTACTGAAGTATCCTCTCTCATCTGCATGGTGAAAAACGTCTTCAGCAAAATCAGACGGTTGGTTAGTGACTTCTT
Source organism: Allium sativum (assembly GCA_030737875.1). NCBI lineage: Eukaryota > Viridiplantae > Streptophyta > Magnoliopsida > Asparagales > Amaryllidaceae > Allium > Allium sativum. Next base: position 362,354,492 of record CM060909.1, read on the forward strand.
TAGATAGAGTTTTTCCAGCTTGGTCCAAATGTCCTTAGCAGTGGTCTCACTGCTAATCTCTGAAATGACATTTTCTCCCATTGCTAATTGTAAAGTAGTAAACGCCCATCGTTCCATCTCCTTCCTTCCATAGCTGAAATATCATCCGTCAACTCCTCAGGAGCAAATACCACAGGATGAACATTATTCCTCATCAGAATAGCTTTCATCCTCCATTACCACTTCTTGAAGTCTTTATCCCCATTCCATCTTTCTATTGCTAACTGAGATCCTACTGCCATATATGTCCCTTTGACATATGGCCTTGATACAATTGCTGAATTCTCCTTATATCCTGCCATAATGCCTAACACCCTTTCTCAATCAACCTCGTAGCTCTGATACTAATTGTTGCGAAAAAAAGGATAGGAACAGGTTGATGGTGTGGCAAAACAAACAACAGATAACACCAACAAAGCAATCACAGATCTAGCAATAAAAGAAATAATACAAGAGGTTTATAGTGGTTCCAATAACGTCTTGTTAGTGTATGTCCACTTGGGGAGAGGAGATTTTATTACTTTTCTCAATAAGAAAAATTACAAGACTGATAGTAGGGAAGAAGAAGAACTCATAGAGATGATACACGTCACATTTTTTAGATGATAATACATTAACTTAATCCCTATCCTTATATAAGGATTAATGCTTGGGGTTGAAGTAATTGATTTATGATATAAATCAATGCCTAATTAATTCTCCAATTTTCCTGATAGGCTTCCTTGTTTAACCAACCAATTAGGGAATTAATTCCTTACTTCACTATCCCAAAAAGAAACCTTCTTCAAATCCTTCCACTTATGTAGGTAATTTATTGCCTATCCCTTTTACAAATAAAAGAGTAATAAATTTCTGATATCTTCCAAATCTTCTGCAGATTGGAAATATTTTATTCCCAAATTAACAATATTTCCCATTTCTTCTTTAATTGGAAATATTCTATCACCATAATCAATAATATATTCGAATCTTCAGCAAATGGAAATATTGTATCACAAATTCTAACAATGGAGATATATGGCATATTGTTAGGTGTGGCTCACATTGGAATGGAGTGGGTGCGTGGATTGAACGGGAGAATTGTCCCACGTCGCAAGATATTAAGAAAGATCGTTGTATATATATCGTGTTGGTGGCATGTAACAATGGGGATTCCTTTTGTTACAATAAGTGTTTGCCAATACCAAATTATATGCTCGATGGGAGGCGATGTTCAATCGGGACGCCGACATAGGAGACTTCGATCGTTGACCTCGGATAGACACAGTGAAGCGCGTACGATACGCAGGGAATGCCGAAATTCAACATGGTATTAGAGCTCCATGGTTCGATAGGACCGGTATGTGTAGCATGACCGAAGCATGGCTCCAAAGGGGCTTGAGCATGTGATGCTCATCAAGGTGGAGATACAATGGTAAAAGCAGCCTGACACCACTGCTTATGAGAACTCGGGGTAGCAGCCTAGCCAACTGTGGAGAGGACTCAAGGTGTAACTCTAAGGTGAGTTGAGCAATGCTCGCCAAGGTGGAGATTGTTAGGTATGGCTCACATTGGAATGGAGTGGGTGCGTGGATTGAACGGGAGAATTGTCCCACATCGTAAGATATTAAGAAAGATCGTGGTACATATATGATGTTGGTGGCATGTAACAATGGGGATTCCTTTTGTTACAACAAGTGCTTGCCAATACCGAATTATATGCTCGATGGGAGGCGATGGGGATGTCCAATTGGGATGCCGGCATGAGAGACTTCGACCGTTGACTCCGATAGAAACGGTGAAGCACGTACGGTACGCGGGAATGCCGAAACTCAACACTCCTAGAATCCATGTAAAGAAACCTGAGAATCAGAGATGGTGCACTGCATGTCGAGACATCTGTATAGGTATGCAAGGATAGGTGTGCCCCAATCACATAAAATCGCCCCATCGGCATTTAACTTAACCGCGACCGTAACAAACCCGACAAGCAAACTACTGCTCGTAGAACTAAAGAATAGGTTACCCATAAGGTATAACACAAATAATCGAGCAAGCTCCAAGTCGTCATCAACAGAGTACTGAGCGAGTATGCTATCCATGGCCGCACGGATGACGCTCACTCTGATAGCGCCTTCTGCCTGATACGACGCATCAGAAACGTCAAAATGAGGCAGTAGATCATGAAGATGTGCACGATCACGCCATCGACCATCATCAAAAAGAAGTGGGGGATAAGCATCTACTCCAATACTAATACCAGTAAGCATGGAGAAATCAAGCGGTGTAAGTCCTAACTCACCGCAAGGAAAGTGAAATGTGTGGGTGGTTTTGTACCACCGTAGAGCAATGGCCGCACACAATTGAACATCAGCGTTTATAACATGGTTTATTCCTAAAATTGTAAAGCGCACAATAAGATAAAATAGGACTAACAAATTATTCACTTGTTTCATTAAAAGGTCTTTAATATTACTTAGGAAAAAATGAAATCCAAGAGCATGTAACAGTGCTACGACCCCCTCCTTACCCGCCAACTGTGCATGATAATATCTAAGTGTAGTCGCTAACAAACCACGTGAACGTATATTCCGCGACTGCCAACAGTTCAATAAAATGTTATACTATCTACTCAATGTCTAATACTCAAAGAATATTATTTAAATAATACTAAAAATACTTATAGGTAAACTCGACTGCGTGCTAACGTGTTCTTCGCCTTCTGGAAGAATGCAAAAGTTGGATAGCACAGGAAGCCTCGCGGGGCCGAGGTTCGGATCCAGAAAACCATCGAGATCGGCCTGTCTAGCAGAAACCGATCCCACACCCCTACGCGCCCTGCCTGCTCGTCCTCCTCTACGACCGCCGCGTCCACGATGGCCGCCTTCCTCGTGCGCCCCTACATCCTGGTTCTCCATGTTTTCGGCGGCTGCAGGCAAGTCTTCTATTCCGGGCACGTACTGTGCGACTACTTGTTCGCCACTACCCCCGCATCATTCCCGTCTGCGCCACTACCCCCGGTGCCACGATCGTCGCCGTGCATGTATTTTTTGGCGAATTTTTTTAGTAATCTAGACATATTTTCGAACGAATATCTCAAATACGGTAGTTAATTTGGTTAAAAGCTGACGGATTGGTGAATTGGTGGTAAAATTTGGGTGAAAAATGGAGTAAGAAATAGGGTTTCGGGTTTGAAAAATGGGGAAGGAGAATGAAGAGGAGGGCGGCGGCTTGGCGGGTTTTCAGGCTTGGGTTATAACGGCAAACACTATGCCGTTATAATCTTATAACGACAAACATTTTGCCATTGTAAACCATCATTCCACTAGCCCACGACTGGTTTCCTTCTTCTGGTTGCTAGGCTCGTTGGACCAGTTGAAAAACAAGAGAGAGAATAATTGAACAGAACGGATTGTTGGTTATGGTCTTAAAGTCTAAAACCTCTAATAAAAATATTTATCAAAAGTTCATAGATATTAGCTGAATAGAGCATTGCTAATTAAATCAAATGCTAACTAATAAATATAATCAGTTGTAGTAAATCAGATAATATGATACAAGTAAGCAGACGTCTGATTAAATTTTAGCTGTTCACATTTTAAATTATACAATTAAAATTGAGATAGTTCATTATCCACCATTTAAAGCTTTGATTTATAATCTCCATATGAAATGACACCTTTCGTTCTATATAGAACTAGAAGTCAAAACCAACTGAAAAGTATAATCAGCATATGTTAGCTACAAATGTTGACATTGAGATAAGTGATCAAATATACTAAGGGTGCGTTCTTGACAAACGAGAACGAGGTATTTGAGTGTGACTTTTGAGTGGGGTATTTGAGCGTGGTACTATAGCGAACAAATAATGTGTTTTTTGCTACGAACAAGGTATTTGAGTGTGGTATCTGAGCGAGGTATTTAATTGTTATGAATCAATTAAACACTGATTTTAATTGGACCGTTAAATCTAATTAGCGAATGTGTTTTTACCATTTTAAACAATAATATAGTCGATGCAAGTACATTAACACCATTAAGCATTACCAGTCTACAACAACAACAACAACAAAAATTAAAAAATAAATAAATTAAAAATGACATTAAGCATTAACAATTAGGCTGCAGTTGTCATTAAGCATTAACAAACAGTGTACAACAAAACACTAAAAAATGGGATGAAGGTGAGACTTAATCCTTGGTCACTCTCCAACAAGCCATCAACCATGTGCATTTACTAACTAAGCTATGTATGCTTTTATTATCAAGTGGGATTAGGTTAATTAATGAACTTGCGTCGGACGTGTCCGATGCGTCTGACGCCTACACCATGATTTCCAGCAACGAGCAAACGTTCTTCTCTTGAACAGGTAAAAAAAATTGATGTCCGAAGCGTCGGGCGCGAACACAAATTCCAACTTGCCACATAATGACTGTGAACGGGCCCTAACATATCTGAACTTGAACTCTGTGAATACGTTTTCTTCCTACCATGGAGGGGAAGCTCAAAACCATATCACTGAAACATTTTTCGAAATAATTGAGTGAATAAATATGTACTTGACAACAAATTTCACTGAAAATGGTTTGTAACAGATTGATGCTCTTGAGAACCCAATACTCAATATTTTATTTCAACAAGGGACAATGTACTGTAATTTAATACATAATAAAAATCTTAATATTCTGCACCTGGTTATTCAAATATGCTAAAATATATAACGCATATCACGTCAAAAAAAAACTAAAATGAACATTAAATTGCTAATCTACAAGAGATCAAGTTTCTATTTTACTTTATAACATTATAATGTATGAAATTTAGAAAGAAGATGGCCGTTCCAACTCATGGCGCATAAAATTTCATATAGTCTACAACTTAAGCTTGATTAACAAATATACGATGACAGTAAAAAAAGATTAAAAGCAAATAAATAGATAGAGGAAAAGTACTCTATCTGTTGACAAGTCAACAAACAAGTATGTTGAAATGAAATTAAGATAAAAGCTAACATGCCCTCTCAATGTGTCATTGAAACATTCTTTTGCACTTGCATAGTGCAAAACACCAATATGTAGAAACCATGCTGATTGGTACAATGTCGAGAAGGATAATATTAATTTGGGTTCGTGTTGAAACATGCATTCCTAGTACTATATGCTTGAGATATATAAAAAAGAGCCTCGGTGCTTGGCCTTCTAAAAGTAATATACATTGGTTAGGACACTAACTTAATTGGCATTTGTTTGTAGTAATAAAGTTAGTAAATTTTTTTAGTTTGTTACTTTCAATATACTAACTTAACTGGCATTATGTTACTTTCAATATGTAATTTTTTTAGCATTGCTACTTTAGTGGTTTTTGTGGTTTAAATGGAAATTGATGGTATGTTTAGGCAAATGAAAGTGGGAGTTAAACTCTTAAACACATGCTACTTTAGTGGTTTTTGTCAGCCTACAAGTGAGATTTAGTTACTATGCATGCAACTTGCTGTTCAAATGCCGAAGCCAAGGTGAAAGAATTGTAATTTGTGCTCCAAGCCTAGAAGATTATGGACACAAAATCTCTATCCACAGGCTTGATCATGGAGCATGTCATTACCCAAGCAGATAACACAGTGTATTATTATTTGGGTTTTTATCAGTTTTAGTCAGTGAAATACGTAGTATGAGTAACCATGATTTGATTGTAAAAGTTTATTTATCAACATTTACTGTACTTTGTAGAAAAGAGTTAGTTGCGACTTGGCAAGGTATTCCTATTTCTCTTTCGAGGCGTTGATAACGTTTCTGAATTTTTGCAGAAAAATGGTCACTTGTCTAGTTGGAAGATACTCTACAAAGGATTCTATAAAACACTTTACAAGTCAGAGTTCTAACATATGATCAGATGAACAATGCTAGATGATGCAAAATCAACCAAGTTTCACTTGTGCGTACATGTGTTTCTTACAGCAAAGCATTCCTTGTGCAATCTTTAGTTAAGTCAAAGTCTGTAGTTGGAGAATGGTAAGAGTTATTTGTTTTTAGTATTACATATACTTAGTTAAGTCAAAGTTTTACTTGAAAAATATTGGTGTATGTTGCTTAGAACAAAAAGTTTGTACATCTTTGGTTTTATTCTATTACAGCTATTTGGTATGAACAAATAATTGTACTCAGTTTCTATATCTGTTTGAGCAGGTACATATAATTTTCAACATAGCATAGAAAAAACCCAATTAATAATAGACTGTTAGTTATTTCCAGACTAAACCCTTGCTATCAACAACATAATCTGAACTAAACGATACCACAAATGGATAATCCAAAAAGATTTGAACCACTCAACATATCATTCAACGACACCTTCTCGTTACCACAAACATCATTTTCAAATTAAAGCTATAACCTGAATAAAACGAGACTTGTGCATGCATAGTAACTGGTTACTATATAGGAAAAGGTGAATTATCAAAGAAGAGAAGGGGTGAACCAAAGGGGAGGAGGCCAGTAGAGTCGGGTATCGTTTGGCAAAATGTGTTGTATTGTGCCATCCTCCAAGTTGTAGATTCCGATATCTCTTCTGTGCTCCCTTTCAAATTGAGAAAAGTCGGAGCGTTCGTCTGTAAAATATATGCAGTTTCCTTTCAAACCCGGAGCCTCTTTTGTTGAGACACAAACTGGGCCGTTTCCTCCTAAAAAGAGAGCGTGACGTCCCAAACTGTCGACCTTCCTTAGTCCTCTACTTTTTTGACTCTTTGAGGTAAAATCAACCTTGTAAACTTCAAACTTAACTGTTGGAAAATCATCCACCTTTTTCTGAACGCGTAACCTACGTACATGCAACAAATCTCCCCACGTTGTATGCACCAGATAAAAGAAGTAATCAATCCTATCCAACTTTGGAGCAGGTAAAAATTCCTCATCTTTCATCACCACTGCTGTCGGGTTGCTTAAATCCCACTCTTGGATCAGTCCACTTTCATTTGTTGTGAGTAGCACCACTTCTGAGTTACTAACATGATTGCTATGATGATGATGGAAAATGATGTCTACGATGAATAAGGGTTTCATGACATCGAACATCATTGTCCACTTCTTGTCACCAGATTTCGCAAATGCTACGCCACCAAGCTGATTGTGAAGAAGAACCACCACCATGTAATCATCTTCGCCATTAGTTGGAGATGAGGATAGACAAGCTTTCCAGTACAAGGAGTAACGCAGATTCTCCACAGTGTAATCAAACTCATAGCTTGCATACCTGTCCTCGGCAAAGTGCTGGTCAGTTTCATTCAAGGTGTAAGAAGTAATAATATTATTATCTCCAAAATTGGGTATAACAACGTCTAGTGTGGAAACAGGAGGCAGTGCAATCTGTTTACGTGTCATCGGATTTACTAGTACTAGTTCGGATCGTTCGTCGGCCACAATCATCCAACCGTGATCCGACCCAATAACGAAGCAGTTGTTGAGTGAAGAAAGTATCGAGGATGCATCTGGTTCCTTTCCCATAGTAAAAAACCTGTCATCGGATATGCTGTAGAAATTTGCAAATGCAGCAGTCTCATTATTGAAAACAAGCCATGGGTTTTGCAGTTTGAAGCGATGCAAGTGCCGTAGTTTGTCCTTGAGGGCAGCAACGCTTCTCCATGAACGGCACACTGATGCAAACGAATATATGTCCGGAATGGTTAATGATTCACATATTGTACCGAGAAGATCTTCTCCAAGATCCGACCACATATCATCATATTCATCCATTATATATACTTGCTTGATTCGCCTGTTTTCTATCTGCAAAGCAAATTAAATCCGAATTGATCATTATATTTTTATTACAAATATAAGGGTATTTAGTATTTGGACAGCAAATCTTGAGATAGTATGATCAATTATGATGCGTTACTTAAACCTAATAGATATCCCGTGACTGCTGAAAGTTAACCAATAGATCTCAAATAAAGAGGGGAAAGCAAACTATAGCCTATGTCAATATTAATTGACAATATTAATTGACAATATTAATTGATGCATCAGTAAGTACCAGTCTTACCTATTATTGGAAGAAGAAGAAGAAGAAAAAATCCGTTTTCTTTTCTCCGAACAAAGAAACGAGACGCATGAAGGCTTGGGCAGGATGAAATAATGAGAAAATGTTTGGTTCCCGATGGTCTGTGTATGCTATTTATAACTGAGCTAACCAGTTGCTTGCGAGTTGGGATCAGCTTTGAAGATGGCTTCTTCACCGCGTAAGCCGACGCTGTCAATTTAAATATATTTGCCAATGTATTATCGTTACTTTATTTTAAAACTGCAGCATATATAGAGAGGGTAAAATACGTTTTGACCAGGTCACATTTCTTAACCGAGTCCTCAGCTAACAGTACACTGTACAATACATACATTTTTATTATTATTTATTAAAATATATCTCAAGTAAGATTTTATTCGTAAAACTATAGGATATTTTAATAAAAATTGGAAGTAATTAATAAAATAGAAATTCAATTAAACTAAATTTTACATGTAAACTAATTCGAGACTAAGAATATACTATCAATATATTGATTTGAATCAATCACAAACGTATACATACATTTTTATTATACATCTAAGATTAATGTAATCCTAATGTTTAATTATTTTGCAACTTTAAACCATTAATAGATTGAAAAAATAGAATGAGAAACAAAACAAATATAAGTTCAAAAAATATCATCATATTAACCAATATTTAATTCAAATTAAAAAATAAATACGAGAGTAATATGTAATAAATAAATCCTCCAAACTAGCTTTTTAAAACAATATTACAATGGAAACTCATATGCAGCTACAATATTTCATTGGAAAACATCTTGTAATATATCTGTATGACAATATAGGTAGAGTTTCACAAGTTAAAGATAAAATCCTCCACAATTCTGCCATCTAATTGATTAAACAAATTTATGCATTACTCTCTTAAATTACACATGCAACCAAACGAAGTACTGGTTACGTCAACAACTAACAGTACACTACACAATAAGTGTGCTTGATCATTAACACAGTATGGAAATCCTTTTGCAATTTTCTTTATAGCAAAAAATAACATCTCAAAGAGAAATGTCATTGGTTTTCATAGCCAGTTCAAAATTTTAATAGTAAACAATATTTAGAAAACAAGTTAACAAGAAACTCTTTGCATGGGCAAACTTCAAGCTCATATAAAAGACACTACATATTGCTGAGAAAATTAATGTTAGCTGAAAACAAACTACAAAATAGTTGTTTTCAAAAAAAAAAAAAAAAAAAAAAACCCACAAGATAAGACATTTTCACAAAAAAATAAAAATAAATAAATACAGCAGTACATTGATTATACAACAACATTGCAGCCTAGCCCAGGAACAACACGCTGATGTAGTGATGTGTAGCCTTGATGCAAAAATAACAATAGTTGGCCCAACGAAGATGTTCCATAAATCAAGTACTACTGAAGTATTCCTGTCGCTTGCTTCTTTCACCCAACGCATCGACTGCAGTTGTTGACATATCCCCTTTTTAATCAACAACGTTTAACAATAATTTGACATAACAAAATTTGAAAAGTAGTCAACAATGTTTCAGCCTTATTCATACACTACTTCATTAGTTATTCAACTGATATCATTTGAAAACAAGAACACATATTGTAACAACCTAGAAAATCAGAATCAATTTAAAATTTTTATTTTGGCAATTTTAATGAATTTTGAATATTTAAAATGATTTATTTTAAATAATAACTACGAGAAATTTATTTTGAATAGAATTAGAATGTATAAATTTATTTAAATCGAAATTAGAATATAAATATTTATTTTAATTATAAAAAGAATTGGAAATGGCGCGGTAGTTTGAAAATTCGATTTCAAATTTTAAATGAATGTACAAGATTCAAAATAAACCGGATTTTAGTGAAACCAAAAATATTTGAATTTGCTTGAAAATATCTTTCCAAAGAACGTGAAAAATCCAAATTTCATAACGGGAATAAAAAGTTATGTCCAGTTGAAAATTCAGAACAGTCGATATGGAATTTATATAATATATAGGCCTTAAAAATAGCCATTTTACAAACGACCTCCGTTTTCGATGCGACCACTTTTGTTGGATCCGGAATGTCAAGTTATTGCTAGATTCCAATCTTCATAATTTTTGGAACTAATATGTGAGAGTGACAAAAGAAAATGTGTTTGGTAATTTAAGTTCGAATTGGATCGACCAGAAAATGACCATTTTTCAAACGGTCTCCAAATTCAACGAAAGTAGTTTTGTTAGGACCGTATCGTCAAAACATAGGTAGATTTATTTTTGGGAATTTTTGGAGTCCGTATGTGGCCCCGGTAATTTAAAATGTGCGTTTAAATTTAATATATATTGATTTATATTTTAATTTAAAGAAAAACTGATAAAAAACATTAGAATTAGCTTATGAAATATATCCCATTGTGTCCAGAATGGGGGTATTTAGCTAAGGGCAACAGTCGTTGAGTTTAATTTGGAGTTCGTATCAATACACAAGCATTATTGGAATTAAATAATTAAAAATAAATATAAATATAAAATTTAAACCTTAAGTCAAAGCCTCCCTCCCCAGGTCAACCTTTCCCCTGCGCCTCCAAGCGATTTGAAGGCGGAAATGCTCTGATCGATCCCCCCAATTTTCTCGAGATTCGTTCAACAATATTCAAAGCTTCCAAAGCAAAATCGAAGAACACCTCGAGGTCAATGAATCCAATGGTTGAGATCTCCTTTCGATTCGATCTACGTGAGAACTTATGATCCAAACTCGCTGCAGTCGAGCAAGGATTTAGGCGCCAGGGCCCCACCGAAGTGGCTGCCCTTCTCGGCAACAGTGGCGCACGCCTAGGGCTACGGCATGGCAATCCCGGATCGGACTCCGGTGGCTCCATCTGACAGCGGTGGCGGTGGGAAGTTTTCTGCGATGGGTTCAGACGATTCAAGGAAGAAGACGATGCAGGTAAGGGTAACATTAATTATACGTTATTAAAAGTGGTTAAAAATTTAATTAATTTCTCGTTTAAAATGTTCAATGCATTTAATATCGTATCTTTTACATACGAGGTCCAAATCACGCGAAACTTAATCCATTGCGATCATGGGGACGAGAGCTTCACAACAAGACTAACCGAGTCCAATTTGGAGAACGCCAGAATTTCGGACAAAATCAAATTCAATTGTTCAGAAATTTAAATAAAAACTGACGGAGTGGATCCCAAAGTGAGAACTTCTCACTAAGATTATTTCTGTACAGTTGTTTATTTTATAATTGCATATATGAACTGCTCCCCGCCGTCCACAGACCATGGACGGCTTGTTTGATTGTATTATGTTGTGGAAATGGATTGTATTGTGATTGTTGATTGTATTATATGGAATAAAATGTTTGAATAATAAAAATATCATTTTTATAGTATATATATAATATATAAAATATTCATATATGGAATAAAATGTTTGGATAATAAAATATCATTTTTATTGAATGAATATAATATATAAAATATTCATGTATGGAATAAAATATAGGAATAACAAAAATATCATTTTTATTGAATGAATATAATATATAAAATAGTCATGTATGGAATACAATATTTGAACAATGAAAATATAATTTTTATTGGATATATGAACCATATAAAAGAGTCATGAGTTGAAATAAATATTCACAAACAAATCGGACGATTTGTTTATATACACCCATTTATCTGATACTGATTGGGACGATATATTTTACGCATCGCCCAACTACACAAATAAAATCTGTGTTTGTTGGTTGAAACCCAACATGGGTATTGGGATGATATTTGACGTACACTAATCCCAATTGTTTAGTTGTATGTCAATCGATGGGTTGACAGGCTGTAATGATCGTTAATTATTTATTTTTAACGCTTATACAGTTGTAAATTGCACTCTGGATGATGGTTGACTGTGTGTGATTATGGTTGTGTACACGTGTGTATGAAATCCATATAAATAAAATTATATGGTAATTGACTGTGTCTGATTCCAATTCAAAAAGAACGAATATTTTAAAATAACGAATATTTTAAAATAACTAATATTTTAAAATAATATTTAGTAATGGATCAAAATATGATTTTGATGTCCAATTTGGGATGGACACGAAAATACTGAAAAATATGAAGCTATGTTGATTAGATATGCGTCATTTGGACGAGAACGATATTTATATCGATTTTATTCATTTTTATAATGAATATCAAAAAGGAAATTATTTCAAAATCTGATATTTTGAAAATATTATCACTTATATATTAATGATATAGAATATTTAGTTTTGATTTAAAATTGAAAATGAAGTTGAAACTGTTTTTAAAAACGAAATTAAAACGATTTATAAAGTACAATTTAAATGGAAATCGACGAAATATATATATTATATATATTTAATGGCCTGAATAGAACACGTCGCGCAGCGGCCGTTCGCGAATTTCGACCATTGACTTCGAGTTGACATTACGGGAGATCCGACCGTCGGATTCTCCTAAAACCTGAACCGTTGGGTTCTTATCGAAAAGAAATTTCAACAAATACAAAAGATTTGAAATCTAATAGTTGGATTTTGAGTTACGTCCAAATCAAATTTGGAAAAGGTCGTTGTAAGTGCAGTTCGGTGGCCGTTATTGGAAACCGACTGTACGGGCCTTGATAAAATTATTAGAAATATCAATAATTTGTGTAAAATCATAATAAATGATTTGGAAAGAATTGGGATGAAAAATTTCACATTTGTGAAGATAAAAATATATTTTTATCAAAACGAACTAGTTATAAACTAGATTTTAAATCCGATAATTTTTAAATAAAATAAAAATGGATTTGTGAATGGTTTTAATATTACAAGGATTTCCAATATATGAATTTGAATGGATTTGAATGAAAATCATCTTCGAAATATTTCGATATTGGATTTCATGATTATACGGATATTGTTATGGAAATTTGGAAGATATATTTATATCGTTATTTCCAATACAATATTTATTGGTTTCAAAATTTGATATTGAATATAAGCTGATATAGTTCTATTCAAAGCCTTGTATTTAATATTAAATGGGATTTTGGGTTTGTCGTGAATGGTGTCTTTATTAACACTGTTCTTAAACCCAGTTGAGAAAAGAATAAATCTTTAATTCAAGATTTAGTGAAGTTTTCCAATTAATTAATACTTAATTGGAATTGAATAAAAGAATTGGATTTTTGGATTTATAGTGAACAATGTTTTAAATAACACTTGTTCTTTAACCCGATTAACAGAGAAATGTGATTTAGAATTTATAAATCTTTTTATTAAGATTTAACGGGAATTTTCCAAAGTAAAGTTTTCCAATTTAAGAAAATGAATTGGAATGGAATGGAATTCGATTCGGTAATAATCGAAGTGAGCTTCTGTGGAGGAAGACTGTCAATATATATGGAATTTAAAAGGCTTTGTCATTATTCCATTTATATTATTAGTCGGATACGGAAATTGATATCGATTATATATTGATCTGTTTTCCGTGAAGATTCCATAATTAATGGAATGTGATGTGGATTTATCGTGAAATGTGTTTTAAATGACATTAGTTCTTTAACCCAATAAAAGACAGGATTACATGTCTAACATTGTATTTCGAACTGTATGGTTGATCTCTACTAAATATATATCTGTTTGGTGGTGGAGAATTTATTCTCTTGCTTAACACCCTTTTCTAAGACGTACGAGCTTAGAGGTTATATATCGACAAAAATCAATAGTACGGTGTAGATTGTCGATGCGACTTGTTTGTGTTTCCAAAGTTAAATAATCATTCATATTGATTTTTGGGAAGATTAAGACTAAGCGGAGTTTTAATGAATCTTTAATTAGATTGAAATGTGAATATGATAATATAAATTATCAAATTTGGGAAATGATCGAAAGTGGAGTATCATTAGTCTTACCCCAGCCGATAGTCAAATCTTCAATTAGATTTGAACGTGAAATGGTAATTGTAACAACCCGTATTTTTAATAACATGTTATAATGTAAATCAAGGCAGAATTAAATTGTAAATCTGAATCAAGGGAAACGGGCTGTGCCATTGCGTTCGTCTCGGAAAAATACGCGAAATAGAGTCCGAATTTTCGAAAAACGGAGTCCGTATGACCAAGTTATGGCCCAATGAAGTTTTCAGAAATTCCAAGCCCGAAAACAGTTTTTCAGCCAAAACAAGATAGGCGGGAATTCTCCCGCCCCAGGCAGGGTCGACACAGGGGTCGACACCCCTGTCGACCCCCCCCAAATGGGTCGACACCCATGTCGACCCGTGGGTCGACACCCCTGTCGACCCAGGGGTCGACCCCCCCTGTCGGACCAGTTTTTCTGGTGCACCATTTGTGACAAGTGGGTCTTGCTCTAGAAGTTTCTGACGGGATTTGACGGACCTGATGTGTTTTAGGGTTAATCCTATGGTCCAAACTAACCTAATCACCTATAAAAAGACCCTAATACCTAGCCTAAGTCATCATAAATCAATCCTATAACTAAACTATGCCAAAATGTCTCTTGATCATGGCCTCCATCCTCTTCATGAAAATATGAGAGTTCCTAAGCTTGTTTGAGAGTTTCTAAGCTTGAATTAAGGCCAAAGTTCAATCTTTCCTCATCAAAGCAAGGATCTTTTACTTGTTTCTCAAGGGTTTTCATTGGAGCTTGTCATTTGGGAGTGTTTAGAGTTGCTAGTGGCTTCGTCTCAATCTTATTATATATTAGTTATAGTCTTCATAGCATTGTAAGCCCTATACTACTCTTAGATTCTAACTATGAAGTTAAATATGACATGTTGCAAGTTGAGTTTGGGCCTAAGTATGATATATGTGCTTCGATCTTATCATGTTATGCATTGATTTACCCTATGCAAGTTTGTAAAGCTATCACCTTGACTATGTGCATAGAAAGCTATGACCTTTGATTTGGAATGTTGCATTATGCAACATGAGAACTCTCATAACCTTCATGATAACTTGCATATAATGTTATATGCGAACTTCTAGTCATCATCCTATGTCATTCATGATCATGTTTCACCTATTTGCTTAAGTTGATATTATGCATGTTTTGAGGCCTATGATGTAATATGCAAGCTTATGAACATGTTTATGCCTCATTTGCCACCATGTTTAACTTGTGGCCAACCTTATTACCTTATGCCCTTTTGTCATGTTTTTGCCAAGTTCCCTCTTTTGATCTATGTTAAGTTATGCGAAACGTACATGCGATGGGAATGTGTTGGGTTGGGTAATAGTAATGACATGAAAACATGGTTTTAAAATATGACATGAACATTGACTTGTGATTATGTTTGTAAACATAATGATGGACATGACACTTAGAAAACATGAGAGTGGCCAACTCGAGCTTGGGTTGAGTTTGTAGCATAAATCTACCCGGAACCGACCGGCTTAACTAGTGGCTACAAGCAATAGGACCCAATGTGAGAAGTTGGTCATGTTGTGCTTAAACCCGAGGTTAGACCAAGTTGTGGTGTAAAGCTACCCGGACCCGCCCGGCTTAACTAGTAACCAAAACAGGGTCTAATGTGAGAGGTTGGGTGCATTAAATTAATTAATGCCACATGATAGGGTTAAGTCATGGACCACTTGAATATACTTAACCACATGAACATGATGGGTTGATAGGGTTAAGTCAACATGGACACACTTAACCAACCCAATGCTTAGTTGGATAGGGTTAAGTCGTGAACCTTTTTAGGAACACTTAACCAACTTGATACATGGTTTGGATGGGGTTAACCACACTTAACCCACTAGAAAACCCTAGTTACGCGGTCCTTCTCAGCAGTAACCCACTAGGGAGTATCGGATACCCTAGGGACTAGGCTAGGGTGGGGCACGATTACTGGGCTGGAGTGTAAGCGACCAAAAAGACGGCAAAAGTAGGTGCGCCATAGTAGATTCCGACGGACCATGGTCGTGCACATTGTCCGGGGATGAAAGACAGACTTGGGCACCAGTAGGTTTTGACTGTGCGTGCTTGTTTCGTGTCAGTGGTTGACACCCTAGGGCCGGATACACCCTAGGGTGGACCTAGCACAATCGACTACATTTCATGTTTGGACCGTATGACACCGATACACGACGAGTTAGGCTGATAGGGAGCCGATCGACTAGACCCAGTAGTTGGACCTTGATTTAGGTCATCTCATGGGTTTGGGCCAGCTTTGGGCCAAGGGATCATTTCTTGATTATACTTGACATGAATGGGAATACTAGTACACACCTGGTGCAACTTAACCTTGTATATGCGATGCCACACTTGATCTATCTTGTTAACTTTTCACCATGCCAGTTATCACCCTATATCTCATCCCTGTTTACATGTTCAGTTAACTTTACTAGTTGTTATACTAATAGTAGATAGGACTTACCAGTCTTTTTGACTGACCCGTTTTCTTTCGCCTCTTTTCTTCTGTTCCCCCCCTCAGGTTTACAGGGTGGAAACACTGGTACTTAGCTTGGATCTTTAGCAACTTTTCTGGATAGCTCATGTACGGTTTGGACTTGAGCACGCTATGGCTTTATTCTACTTTGGGGATAATTACTTTATGATTTTCTTTCCAGTTTTCAGTTGATGTTTCTAGACTATGTTTTGTGGAAAATAATGACCAAGTACTTTGATGTAACTTGACTATGGTTTTGAAATGCTAGTTTTATCCGCTGCTTTATTTACTCTGCTTTTACTTATATGTTCTGTCTTGTGATATCTGCATGCATGTTTACCTCGTTTAATGCCCCTCCAAAGCTAGTGTCCTTGCAAGAGTGGCATTGGCGGAGGTGGGGTGTTACAGTAATTAAATTTACCGATAATACCGTGATGTTAGATATGGAGTATTACCAGTTTTGCTCCATGGGATGAATAGGTTGGGAATGGGAAATTAAATAAATGATTACTTCAGTAAGGTTCGCTAATTCCGGCTAGTTGATAAACCTTAAATTGGTTTCGAATTGATATCGAAAGGAAAATTAAAGAATAAATTTAAAGAATTTATTTTTGATAAAATTAATGGGAACCTTTTTCAAATGATATGAATATTTAAATAAAAGAATAATCAGAATTGGAATGAGGCGTATGTTGTGTTTTTATAGCACTTGTTTATAAAAACACCCCACGTCCATTAATGTCACTCACAAGGGGAATGCATTAACTTCCATGGAGCGTATTTAGTGTATAGAACAGAATATAACAAGACAGATACAAATAATGGTACTTGAAAATTTTAAAACAACTTTTATTGCAGCGGAGAAATAGTTTGATTACAACAACTTCATAAACCAAGTACACTTAATATCCATCTTGACAAATTGTTTCAGAGTACATAAAGTAAAAAGCATAAACCCCAAACACAAGTAGCCATAAGAGAGATGAGCTGAACTTTACTTTCAGCAATCCAAGCACTTCCAAAAGAGAGAGAAAGAGATCCAAGATCAAGCTCCACTAGTACTAGTCCCACCCTGAGAACCTGGGGGGAGGGGGAGGAAGAAAAGAGGCGAAAACAAGGGGGTCAGACATAAAGTCTGGTGAGTATAATAACTTTAACAATATAATTATTAAAGTAACTAGGATAAGGCATAAACTGGTAAGATAAGGTATGACCATGAAACAAGTGGGCATGACAAAGCAAATAAGAGGAATATTCAGGCCTTAATCACGTTCCTAATCACTATAGGATAATTACTATACTGCACCACCACTAGTCACGCTAAAAGTTGATCCCACCTACAAAACTTAATAATGATAATGGTAGTTTCGTGTACCCCTAGCTGCCTTCATAGGTGTCGTCTGCCCCTATCTCCACTAATTGTACCCTCTACCCCCATGCGATCGGCTCCCTAACTCGTAGATACCCGTGCTGGCCCCACAGTGGGGTGTATCACTCCCCAAAGTGGCAACTCGATACCACAAAAGATGCACGGCTTATATCTACACGATGCAACAACGTCTTACCTACCAGCTCGGGCCCACGCACGCACATGACCCCGTTGGACTTGCGTTACCACCGCTAATCCATTTTGACCTCTTACAATCAAACGTAATAAGTGTGTCCCGTCCTCGACTTGGGTCGAGCTTTACTGGTTTGAAAAGGGCCCTCATGCCTGACACAAGCTTTCCACTTATGCTTGGTCCCCACTAAGGTTCCCCACTTAACCTCATTTTTATTCATGTCTTCTTACATGTTTCAACTTGGTTAAGTGCATCTAATCGTATTTCACATGCCACCCAAGGCACCCACTAAACCCCCCATGTCCCACAACATGTTTATCTAGTTAAGCATTACTTAATTCATTAGAACCGTAACCTTGTAAAGACCTCTCACATTAGACTGACATTTGCGGTTGCTGGATTTGCCGGGCGGGTCCGGGTAGTCTTATATCGCAAACGAGCCTAACCTTGTGTCTTTACAATTGTTACGCATTTAATTCGTGCCTTTGACCTCTCACATTAGACTGAAATTTGTGGTTGCTAGATTTGCCGGGCGGGTCCGGGCAGTCTTACACCACAAACGAGTCTAACCTCGTGTCTTAGGCGGTTAATTATCACATAATTATTTAACCCCAAATTGGATTAATATCCCTATTCAAATTTGTCAATAAATTCCAATTTTATTTATGTCCATAATTATCACTTAAATTATGTCCATAAATACCAATTATGCCAATTAATGTCTCAAATTAATTATATGCCTTGTAAGGCCATTTTATGCCAATTCACAATTTATGTATATTCAATGTTATCCCATCATCCCCACGCTATTTCATACATTTTCATCTGACATATGTTAGACTCGCAATAGTCTAACTCATAAAAAGAAAAGCAACATCACAACTTGCATAACACATGAAATAGATCTAAGAATCATGAATAAGTTTACATAGCCAATAACTTGCATATGAATTTCATTCAAACTAGCATATGATGCAAAACTAGCATAGGCCATGGGCATAAACTTGCATAACTTATGTACTGTCATGGATCTAAATATAGATCTAAACATAAAGATGTGAACTTGCATATAGATCCAAACATAAAGATGTGAACTTGCATATAGATCTAAACATAAAGATGTGAACTTGCATATGGATCTAAACATAAGGATTTATGTCACATGTTTGCATATAAACTAGCATATGTATCTACATGATTCACATATGTTTTAACATCCCAAACTTGCATAAGATTCACATAAGAACATGTAACCCAACATCACAAACTTGCATAAAATTCATATAAGAACATATGATCCAATATCACAAACTTGCATAAGATTCATACATGATTCAACTTGCATAAGATTTACATAAGAACTAACATATGATTTGACATCACAAACATGCATATAATTTACATCACATGATTCAAAATCATATTCTCATAATCTCAATTATAACTTATCATAATTAAATTAATTAATTATTTTGTGAAAGCTATCATACTCACAAACAAAAAGAATGGTCTTGTCTTTCTAGGATCTGTATTCTGAAACTGAATTGCTCGCCTTTGATGTAGACTAATCATTATTCTAATCTTAGATTTTGATTTGATTTTGATTCTTTGCTTCTATCTTGCTTTAGGGTTGAAAGTGTATGGCGGCTACTCTAGGTTCTCCATTGACGGCATGGCGGCTACTCAGATTAACCTAGAATCAATCAAGACCATCCAGTCAAGATAGAATGACACTCAGCCCTAATGACTCAGCATCAAGTCAGAAAAGCATCATCTTTCAGATCTTCCCTGGGAGGGCAGGTCGACACCCAGGTCGACCCCTTGGTCGACCTGTAGGGTAGGTCGACACCCTGGTCGACCTGGACTTTGGGCGGGAATTTTCCCACCCAGCCCGCTTCCATGTTTTGAATTTGAATTCAAATTTTCTGATTCGAGTTATTTTTAATTTAATTAAATTCTGAAACTTCGGAAGGCCTTAACTTCTTCATACGAAGTCCAATTCACACAAACTCGGACTCCGTCTCATGAAGAATTCCGAGACGAACGCAATGGCGCAACCTGTTTCCCTTAATTCCCACATTTGAAATTAAATATTCTTTAATTTGTTAACTTTAATATTTAGAATTACGGGGTGTTACGATAAAATACGCGGGTTATTCAGAAAGGCCGGGTTTATACCAATTCTGGATAACTGATTCGACGATAAGTCGAGGATGAAGACGGTGGTTGAAGACAGGAGGTCTTCACATTGTTTGGATGATTACTGATGTCTTGATTAGGCTGTACACCCAAGACGAGGTAATAAGTGGTGATCGTCCAGACCTACTTGGAGATCGACGGATATACGAGGGCCTCTCTTCTGTATTGGACATATGGGACGAGGAATAAGGTGCCTCCAGTTTCGTTCAGACCCAGAACAAACTTGTAAATGGATGTGTGTCTGACATTGGATTTTATTGTATTGATTGATTTCTATTAAATATATATCTGTTTGGCGGCGGAGAATTTATTCTCTTGCTTAACGCCCTTCTTTGAGACGTACGAGTTCAGGGGTTATATATCGATAAATATCAGCCGTATGGCATGAATTGTCAATGTGGCATGCCAAGATGCAAATGATCAAGGCTTGTGTTGAAAAGCAAAACCTTGTGGTTGATGATCAAAGCACAACTTTAAATAGCATAGCTTTGTGTAGCGTTAATTCGCGAGCCTCAAAACCCGGTGTGAACTAAAAACGGGAAGGACAGTAGGGAAATGGACATATGTTAGTTCTAGCTACGAGTAACATCATGGTATGGAGCCCAGGCTGTTTACTCATGTGGATGTTGCACGCTATTATTACTTGATGGGAGACGAGGTACCTCAGATATATTGGCACTGCAGGGCTGATGGATATTATATCGGTCACTACGGGACTGATGGATATGGTCGACATATTGACCATTTTAGAGGTTCGATAGAACCGGCTAACATAAAATTTATGGTATAACCAATCATCGATGGATGACCGACCCTACCGATCCGGGTGCAGTTGCGACTGAATCTTGAGGCACTTGCTAGAGTGTCTATAATGTGCATAGGATGATCCCTTGCCTCGGTTCATAGATGGAATCCAACTTCCAATACGACATTTTGCGGTTTTGATTGTAGAATTAGTGTGGCGACGTAATATATGGGAACCTACGCCGCTTATGATTGATACATTTATATTTGAAGTTGATTTCTTCAGTTATAGTAATAATAAAATATGAAATTTCACATACCAAGCATTTTTGGCTATTATAAAGTGAAAACTCTATCCTCCGGCTTGCGTTGCATTGTGTGATGGGACCCGAGTCATATAATAGCTTCATTTCTCTCTTTAGCATTGCGCTGTTTGTTTTACGCATTGGTATTCTTGGGGGAAAACCCGTTCCGTGTTATACGGCGTGGTCCCATGATTTACCTGACTTTAAAAATCAAGCTAATAACTGTTTTAGTTCTCACACCAGTCACATGACTGACCTGGTGTTTGTTGTTTCAACCTAAACTTTGGGTGCCCCTATTTTCCACACGCGCAGCTAGTAGTTTTGGTTTTGTGGATATTATATTCACAGGATCCTGGTTTACAGCTGGAATGATATTCGGAAAGCTCTGTATCCGTGTATTCCTTTCAGTTGTGTTTTGTATTATTTTCCGCTGCATTGTAATTTGTAAATCAATGATATTTATCAAATGTATATTATTTGTTCATACTCTGTATATTCTTGTACTCAGATGTAAATTGTTGTAATAAGCAATGAAATGTTCTTCTGTTTGTGTTCTGATTTGTCGTGTTCTCAACTCTATGAGGGCTTTCCTTTACGGGGAAGTTTAGGTCATCACGTTTGGTATCAGAGCTTTGGTTACAGAGCTCGAGAACAAGGATATTAGAACCGAACGAAAGAATTCATCCGAGATTAGATTAGTAATATCCAATAAGAATCACTCGTTAGAGATGTGATAGGTAGTATCCTAGAACGAGTGTGAAGAGTGTTATTTTTTAAATAAAAATGAAAACGATTTTTTTTTTGTAAATTTAAACTTTATTATACGTATTTGAATATATATTTATATTGATTTGTACAATCTAGTATATGAAGATTTTGCATACACGCCTAGCTAGCATGTGCATGAAGTCCCAAATATACTGGATAGATATAGAATAACACTCTAGTCGCCCGGAGATGATACTGATGATTGTCATGACATCATCAGTATTTCTGTTCGAGTTTCGAAGGTAGGATGTCTATATATTTCCAATTGACTGGTGTGAGAACAAAAACTAGATACGATCTATCGTGTGACTTGGCATCAAAAATGTATTTTTATATATACAAAAGTTATGTGTTTGAAACGATAATCCACTAATTGATTGCTGGTTGTATTGTTTGATTATTGGTTTGATTAATTAAAATTTTGAACCATTAAGCCAAATTGAACCAAATATTGAACTGAATTGAAAATTGTTTGGAAATGCATGCATGTACATATATATGTGTGAACAGGTCATAGCAAGGAGGCTAGAGCAGTGGAATAAAATTGTATGCTCGAAAAATAGGTACATGTTTACAAATTTATTGGGTTTGGATGATTTTATGAGCCGATTGGCTAGCTGCTTGGCATTTTCTTTTTCTTTTTGAATAATGAGGGCCCTGCATGGTTAGTTGAGGTTTTAAATGTCTCCCCGTACAAAGGAGGTTATGGAAAAATTTTAAATTTTTCAAAAGTTTAGGGTGTTAACCAAATTTTTGAAGAATTGGAAAATTCTTAAAAACTGAAAAGTTGAAGAATTAAATCCAAACTGAAAGTTTAGTTGATTAGTAAAACAACTTTTAGCTCCGTTCCTTTTCGAGGACAAAAAGATTTTAAGTGGGGGAGATTGTAACAACCCGGAAAATCAGAACCAATTTAAAAGTTTTATTTTGGCAATTTTAATGAATTTTGAATATTTAAAATGGCTTATTTTAAATAATAATGACGAGAAATTTATTTTGAATAGAATAAGAACGTATAAATTTGTTTAAATTGAAATTAGAATATAAATATTTATTTTAATTATTAAAGGAATTTGAAATGGCGCGGTAGTTTGAAAATTCGATTTCAAATTTTAAATGAATGTACAGGATTCAAAATACACCGGATTTTAGTGAAACCAGAAATATTTGAATCTGTCTGAAAATATATTTCCAACAAATGTGAAAATTCCAAATTTCATAACGAAAATAAAAAGTTATGTCCAGTTGAAAATTCAGAATAGTTGCTATGGAATTTATATAATATATAGGCCTTAAAAATAGTCATTTTGCAAACGACCTCCGTTTTTGATGAGACCACTTTTGTTGGACCCGGAATGTCAAGTTATTGCTAGATTCCAATCTTCATAATTTTTGGAATTAATATGTGAGCGTGGCAAAAGAAAATGTGTTTGGTAATTTAAATTCGAATTGGATCGACCAGAAAATGACCATTTTTCAAATGGTCTCCAAATTTGACGAATTTAGTTTTGTTAGGACCGTATCGTCAAAACATAGCTAGATTTATTTTTCAGGAATTTTTGGAGTCTGTATGTGGCCCCAGTAATTTAAAATGTACGTTTAAATTAAATATATATTGATTTATATTTTAATTTAAATAAAAACTGATAAAACATTAGAATTAGCTTACGAAATATATCCCATTGTGTCCGGAATGGGGGTATTTAGCTAGGGGCGACAGTCGTTGGGTTCAATTTGGAGTTCGTATCAATACACGAGCATTGCTGGAATTAAATAATAAAAAATAAATATAAAATTTAAACCCTAAGTCAAAGCCACCCCCCCCCCCAGGTCAACCTTTCCCCTGCGCCTCCAAGCGATTTGAAGGCGGATATGCTATGATCGATCCCCCTAGTTTTCTCGAGACCCGTTCAACAATATTCAAAACTTCCAAAGCAAAATCAAAGAACACCTCGAGGTCAATGAATCTAATGGTTGAGATCTCCTTTCAATTCGATCTGCTTGAGAATTTATGGTACAAAATAGTTGCTGTTGCGCGAGGTTTCAGGTGCCAGGGCCCCACCGAAGTGGCTGCCCCTCTCGGCGACGGTGGCGCACGCCTAGGGCTACGGCGTGGCAATCCCAGATCGGACTCCGATGGCTCCATCTGACAGCGTTGGTGGTGGGAAATTTTCTGCGATGGGTTCAGACGATTCAAAGAAGAAGACGATGAAGGTAAGGGTAACAATAATTAAACGTTATTAAAAATGGTTATAAATTTAATTAATTTATCATTTAAAATGTTCAATGCATTTAATACCGTATCTTTTACATACGAGGTACAAATCGCACGAAACTGGATCCGTTGCGATTGTGGGGACAAGGGGCTTCACAACAAGACTAACCGGGTCCAATTTGGAGCACGTTAGAATTTCGGACAAATTCAAATCCAATTGTTCAGAAATTCAGATAAAAAATGACGGAGTGGATCCCAAAGTGAGAACTTCTCACTAAAATTATTTATGTATAGTTATTTATTTTATAATTGCATATGCTCCCCGTCGTCCACAGACCACGGACAGCTTGTTTGATTATATTGTGTTGTGGAAATGGATTGTATTGTGATTGTTGATTGTATTGTATGGAATAAAATGTTTGAATAATAAAAATATCATTTTTATAGTATATATATAATATATAAAATATTCATGTATGGAATAAAATGTTTAGATAGTAAAAATATCATTTTTATTAAATGAATATAATATATAAAATATCCATGTATGGAATAAAATATAGGAATAACAAAAATATCATTTTTATTGAATGAATACAATATATAAAATATTCCTGTATGGAATAAAATATTTGAACAATACAAATATAATTTTTATTGGATATATGAACCATATAAAAGAGTCATGAGTTGAAATAAATATTCATAAAAAATCGAACGATTTGTTTATGTACACCCATTTATCTGATACTGATTGGGACGATATATTTTACACATCGCTCAACTGCGCAAATAAAATATGTGTTTGTTGATTGAAACCCCACACGGGTATTGGGATGATATTTGACGTACACTAATCCCAATTGTTTAGTTTTATGTCAATCGTTGGGTTGACAGGCTGTGATGATCGTTAATTATTTATTTTTAATGCTTATACAGTTGTAAATTGCACTCTGGATGATGGGTGACTGTGTGTGATTGTGGTTGTGTACATGTGTGTATGAAATCCATATAAATAAAATTATATGGTAATTGACTGTGTCTGATTCCAATTCAAAACGAACGAATATTTTAAAATATCGAATATTTTAATATAACTAATATTTTAAAATAATATTCAGTAATGGACCAAAATATGATTTTGATGTCCGATTTGGGATGGATACGAAAATATTGAAAAATACGAAGCCGTGTTGATTAGATATGCGCCATTTGGATGAGAACGATATTTATATCGATTTTATTCATTTTTATAATGAATATCGAAAAGAAAATTATTTCCAAATATGATATTTTGAAAATATTATAATTTATATATTAATGATATAGAATATTCAATTTTGATTTAAAATTGAAAATGAATTTGAAGTCGTTTTTAAAAACGAAATTAAAACGATAAATAAAGTACGATTTAAATGGAAATCGACGAAATATATATAGTATATATATATATATATGGGAAATTCTATAAAGACACAAAATTTTGACACAAATGGTGACACAATTGCTTTGCACCATTGGATCACCCCATGAATTACACTTCTCCATATAAAGACAAAAAGATCCAACGGTTGAGGCTCTGTGTCTCTCTCTTTGTGTCTAATTTTGTGTTCAAATAGCCGCTCCCTATATATATATATATATATATATATATATATATATAATGGCCTGAATAGAACGCGGAGCGGAGCGGCCGTTCGTGAATTTTGACCATTGACTTCGAATTGACATTACGGGAGATCCGACCATCAGATTCTCCTAAAACCGGAAACGTTGGGTTCATATCGAAAAGAGCTTTCCAAAGAATATAAGAGATTTGAAATCTAACGGTTGGATTTAGAGTTACGTCCAAAACAAATTTGGAAAAGGTCGTTGTAAGTGCAGTTCGGTGGCCGTTATTGGAAATCGACTATACGGGCCTTGATAAAATCATTAAAAATATCAATAATTTGTGTAAACTAATAATAAATGATTTGGAAAGAATTGGGATGAAAAATTCCCCATTTGCGAAGATAAAAATATACTTTTCTCAAAACGAACTAGTTATTAACTAGATTTGAAATCCAATAATTTTTAAATAAAATAAAAATGGATTTGTGAATGTTTTTATTATAACCAGGATTTCCATTATATGAATTGGAATGGATTTGAATGGAAATCATCTTAGAAATATTTCGATATTGGATTTCGTGATTATACGGATATTGTTATGGAAATTTGGAAGATATATTTATATCGTTATTCCAATACAATATTTGTTGGTTTCAAAATTTGATATTGAATATAAGCCGATATAATTTCTATTCAGAGCCTTGTATTTAATATCAAATGGGATTTTGGTTTTGTCGTGAATGGTGTCTTTATTAACATTGTTCTTAAACCCAATTGAGAAAAGAATAAATCTTTAATTTAAGATTTAGTGAAGTTTTCCAATTAATTAATGTATAATTGGAATTGAATAAAAGAATTGGATTTTTGGGTTTATAGTGAACGGTGTTTTAAATATCACTTGTTCTTTAACCCGATTAACAGAGAAATGTAATTTGGAATTTATAAATCTTTTTATTAAGATTTAACGGGAATTTTCCAAAGTAAAGTTGTCCAATTTAATAAAATAAATTGGAATGGAATGGAATTCGATTTGGTAATAATCGAAGTGAGCTTCTGTGGAGGAAGACTGTCAATATATATGGAATTTAAAAGGCTTTGTCATTATTCCATTTATATTATTAGTCGGATACGGAAATTGATATCGATTATATATTGATCTGTTTTCCGTGAAGATTCCATAATTAATGGAATGTGATTTGGGTTTATCGTGAACTGTGTTTTAAATGACATTAGTTCTTTAACCCAGCAAAAGACAGGATTACATGTATAACATTGTATTTCAAACTATATGGTTGATCTCTGCAAAATATATATCTGTTTGGTGGTGGAGAATTTATTCTCTTGCTTAACACCCTTCTCTAAGACGCTAGAGGTTATATATCAGCAGAAATCAATAGTACGGTGTAGATTGTCGATGCGACATGTTTGTATTCCAAAGCTAAATAATCATTAATATTGATTTTTGGGAAGATTAAAACTAAGCGGAGTTTTAATGAATCTTTAATTAGACTGAAATGTGAATGTGATAATTTAAATTATCAAATTTGGGAAATCATCGAAAGTGGAGTATCACCAGTTTTACTCCAGGCGATAGTCAAATCTTTAATTAGATTTGAACGTGAAATGGTAAATAAATTTACCGATAACACCGTGGTGTTAGATATGGAGTATTACCAGTTTTTCTCCATGGGATGAATAGGTTGGGATTGGGAAATTAAACAAATGATTACTTCAGTGAGGTTCGCTAATCCCGACTAGTTGATAAACCTTAAATTGGCTTGGAATTGATATCCAAATGAAGATTAAAGAATAAATTTAAAGAATTTATCTTTGATAAAATTAATGAGAACCTTTCCCAAATGAAAAGAATATTTAAATAAAAGAATAATCAGAATTGGAATAAGGCGTATGTTGTGTTTTTATAGCACTTATTTATAAAATACGTGGGTTATTCAGAAAGGCCGGGTTTATACCCATTCTGGATAACTGATTCAACTATAAGTCGAGGATGAAGACGGTAGTTGAAGACCGGAGGTCTTCACATCGTTTGGATGACTACTGATGTCGTGATTAGGCTGTACACCCAAGACGAGGTAATAAGTGGTGATCGTCCATACATACTTGGAGATCGACGGATATGCGAGGGCATCTCTCCTGTATTGGACATATGGGACAAGGAATAAGGTGCCTCTTGTTTCGTTCACACCCAGAACGAACTTGTAAATGGATGTGTGTCTGACATTAGATTTTATTTTGTATTGATTGATTTCTATTAAATATATATATACATATATGTTTAGCGGTGGAGAATTTATTCTCTTGCTTAACGCCCTTCTCTGAAACGTACGAGCTCAGAGGTTATATATCAATAGATATCAATCGCATGGCATGAATTGTCAGTGTGGCATGTCGAGATTAAAATGATCAAGGCTTGTGTTGAAAAGCAGAGCCTTGTGGTTGATAATCAAAGCATGACTTTAAATAACATAACTTTGTGTAGCGTTAATTCGCGAGCCTCACATCCCGTTGTGAACCAAAAACGGGAAGGACAGTAGGGAAATGGACATATGTTAGTTCTAGCTACGAGTAACGTCATGGTATGGAGCCCAAGCGGTTTACTCATGTGGATGTTGTATGCTATTATTACTTGATGGGAGACGAGGTACCTCAGATATATCGGCACTGCAGGGCTGATGGATATTATATCGGTCACTACGGGACTGATGGATATAGTCGACATATTGACCATTTTAGAGGTTCGATAGAACCGGCTAACATATAGTTTATGGTATAGCCAATCATCGACGGATGACCGGCCCTATCGATCTGGGTGCAGTTGCGACTGAATCCTGAGACACTTGCTAGGGTGTCTCGAATGTGCACAGGATGATCCCTTGCCTCGGTTCATAGATGGAATCCAACTTCCAATACAACATTGTGTGGTTTTTATTGTGGAACTAGTATGGCGACGTAATATAAGGGTACCTATGCCGCCTATGATTGATACATTTATATTTGAAGTTGATTTATTCACTTATAGTAATAATAAAATATGAAATTTCACGTACCAAGCATTTTTGGCTGTTATAAGGCAAAAACTCTATTCTTCGGCTTGCATTGCAATGTGTGATGGGACCTGAGTCTTATAATAGCTTCATTTTCTCTTTAGCATTGTGCTGTTTGTTTTATGCACGGTATTCTTGGGGGAAACCCATTCCGTGTTATACGGCGTTGTCCCATGATTACCTGACTTTAAAAATCAAGCTAATAACTGTTTTAGTTCTCACACCAGTCACATGACTGACCTGGAGTTTATTGTTTTAACCTAAACTCTGAGTGCCCCTATTTTCCACACAGGCAGCTAGTAGTTTTGGTTTTGCAGATATTATATTCACAGGATCCTGGTTTACAGCTGGAATGATATTCGGAAAGCTCTGTATCCGTATATTCCTTTCAGTTGTGTTTTGTATTATTGTCTGCTACATTGTAATTTGTAAATCTCTGATATTTATGAAATGTATATTATTTGTTCATACTCTGTATATTCTTGTACTCGGATGTAAATTTTTGTAATAAGCAATGAAATGTTCTTCTGTTTGTGTTCTGATTTGTCGTGTTCTCAACTCAATACGGGCTTTCCTTTACGGGGAAGTTTGGGTCGTCTCACATATTGACTAATTGCACACACAGTTAAATGTTTACCATTCTTCAGAATATTTCAACTCCACCTAGCATCAATGAATTAACAGTCTTTTTTTGTCCACAAACAACTTTAGAATCCTTGGATTAAACCTAAATCTTACAATTAAAATATTGCAACAGTATTCATGTTACAAGAAAATTAAAAGAGATAGTTTGGAAAGACCGGAAAGGTAAAAAGATCGATCGAATGATTTAGCAAAGCTTCAATTCATAATGGAGTTCCCATTTTCTTTGAACCTAACATGTTGGTATTTTCCTTCATGCCAGTCGTCGTCAAACCTATCGATATCTATGATCTATTAAGACTTTAGAACAAAACAGAACAAAGAGCACATATGTAACAGAGGATTGTAAAACAAAGAACACATACTTTCCTCCATGCCAGTCGTCGTCACCACTCTTGTTACTGGCATCTGTCTGAGGAGGATTTGTTTGCATCGCCAGCTGTTTTGTTTTCCTTGTGCTTGTTGTCCGTCTTTTCTTCTTTTATTGTATTTTGTATGTTTTCATTTGTGCGTGTGTGTGCACAGTTTCTACAAACTGTTTTTGTGAGCCATTGGAGAACGACTTGATTTTCCCTTTTGGTATATTACATTTTCCTTTTTCAAAAAAAAAACAAAAAACAAAAACAAAAAACTGAGCAAAAGAGCATAAGACAAAGTACAGGAAAGACTGTTATAAATGTGCATAGTAGGATGACAATCGAAACCAAACGACATAACAGAAAAGTGCTGGATACAATGCTCTACATATATTTGTATAACTGTATCATGCTAGTGTGGTATTTAAACTTTTATTGTTTAGGCTTGTGTTTATGGATGGAGGGACGAAATCAAAACATGAGACTGAAATCATGCTGAATTATGATGTTGCAAACATGAGGCATAGTGATCGCATTGCTCTAAGCACACACATGCACGCACATATATACATACATACATACATATATATACACACACACACACATACACACATAATATACATTCATAAGCACTTCAAAAGGTGCAAAAGCATAGCAGAGACCTAGAAAAGATAACAACTTTTTATTTAGTAGTTTAAGACATTTTTATAATTGATTTATATTTATTCTTACACCATTTTAAATACAATTCAACATAATATTAACACAAACAAACATCAAAAATGTAATAAACAATATTGATAAGAAAAGGTCAAAAAAATCGAGATCAAATCAAATTTTTTATAGTGAGTTTCTCTAAATTGATCTATGCCTATTGGTTATTCTATTAGTGATCGAAGGGCATAGTAGAACAAGGAAGGAAAAAAGGGCAAAAATAAGAAAAATCATTTTAACTTTATACAATATAATCATTTTATATATTGTTTCGGGAAATCCAATAAATTTTATGGAAGGAAAATCAAAAAATAAAAATTACAAAACTAGCCCAAAACGTATCATTAATAAAATAACTTTAGATTTTCATAGATTACCCAGAAATTATTAGATCTTAGTATCAAATTATGAGAAGTTTGATAGTATTTAATACTATCTCTAGTTAAAGTGTTATTCCAGGATCCGAAAAGTGTATAAAGCATCCAAAATATCTCCTTCCAATTTATTGTGTTTATAATCATTCAGAATTTTAAGAAAGAATTAAGGTGTGTTATTTACTTGTTTTTACAAAATTACTAGTTGGCTCGATAATTATAGGAATGGCCCAATTTAGGGGATTTACAGTTGAAACATGTATGTTGAGATGTGGATTTAAAACAGAAAAAAGGTTGTAGCGCTCGATGAAGTATCCCACCGACTCTACTGTGAGAGTTGGTACACAGTGGAAGGAACCATGCTATGAATCACCACAAAATAACTTTCAAATAATTAAATAGGCTAAAATCAATTTGCTAAAGCACCTGATATGTGACATCGGTGGATCTAAGATGCGATGTCAGATTCGAGGCAGGAGCGGAGGAGCTGAGGCGCGGTCGGGTCTGAGATGCGCCGCCGGATCCAAGGTCGAGGGGGATATGCAGCAACGTTATGTCTGAGCTGGATACAGAGTGAGATACAGAGCGAATATGACTTAGAAATTGTCAAATTATCAGGAAAAAAGGGATTGGATGAAGAATTTGAAGAATAAAAGCCGAAGAAGAAAGAGGAAGGAGAAAAAAATACGGAGAAATGGGAGCGTGAAACACGAGAGAGAATGTGGCCGTATTATTTTGGCTTTAGACGTTTTTCCATTAGGCAAACCTCCCTAACGGTCCGTTTGATAAATAGTAGATTTTAACTTAATCGGTTTTCAAATCTAACATAATACTAAAGCAATGACACTTTTCCCTTCAAAACTGCTCCTTTTCCCTCCAAAATGCCACTAAAAAATTAAAAATTCCCTCCAATCTTGTCTACACACTAGAGGTAAGCATTATTCGGTTAAACCAAATAAACCAACCAAACCAATTTGTTTTGGTTGGTTTGGTTTGGTTTTGAAATTAAATTGATTTGTAATTGGCCTGGAAAAATATTAAGTTTGGTTATCAGTTTAACCAAATTAATCGAACTTTTACTATATTTTCAAAACTATCGATATTATAATAAATATTTTAGGTTAGTTTAGTTATTTAAGTAAAATTTAATCATTACCTATGTGTCAAAATTAATATTAGGAAACATAAAAATCATAAATAATTATACTCTAATCATATATTTCTAAATTATAGTGAATATTTCAAACACAAATTGCAAAATATTTTTAGTTCGGTTTAATCGGATAACCAACCGAACCAACCAAACTTAATTTGGTTGGTTTGGTTTGGTTTTCATTTTTATTGGTTTTAGTTTGGTTTGACAAATTTCATCATCGGATAAACCAAACCAACCAAACGCTCATCCCTACTACACACTATACTAAAGCGCAAAGACCATTGACGACACATGGCAGCACCACGTTAACTAATTTTCCGCCAAAACGTTCTCTTCATACATGAGAAAATAAAAAATAAAAAAAATCTGTCTGCGAATACAAGTCATACATGCGTATATAAATAATAAAAATGTCTTGGCCATTTGTTCAGCTATCTTGGGAGGATGCATAAAAGCTGTTTACAAATAAATAAATACAAACTAGAAATTCTTATTGCTGATTTTTGTTCCCAAGGCAATAATTACTATTTTGTTCAGTTTCTAATGCAATATAATCATTACTGTGTTTTCTCGACAATTCTTGACATCTCAAAAAACACCAGCATTAGTTTGTTGACACCACTTTTAGTGGTGTCAACGTGACACTATAACACTATTGGTGAAAATAAGGGGATTTCATATGGAATCCCCTGAATTCCATGATAATAAGGGGATATCATATGGGTCCCCTGAATTCCACCTATAGAAGGAGTGTCCAGTGACACTGCTACAATATCTGTGTCAACAAACTCGGACTCAAAAAAGTAAATTCGAATCTAAACAAATTGTTGGATGATAGGTTAATAACCTTACTTTGATTCTATATTTCCGTTCTTTTTCAATTTTTTATTAATGGTAATCGCAGCTCGTTCATTTCAATATTCTCTGTTATCTGCTCAAGGCGGTATATTCACTTATTATGGGATTCTTTTCAAAAGGAAGTACAGAAGTAGGATTTGGGCATCAAATAGAGCTTTGAGTTACGTAGCATTGGTCGATCCCTCTGTTTCATGCACCACTTTCAATATTATAACTCTTATTTACAAGAGACTAGACAAAGAGGTGTGACTTTAATGCTCGAATAATATACGATATTGTGTGTGATGTATAATGTGTTTCGATTTGGTGTAGAATCAAAGTTATAGAAAGAGCCGGTATAAAGCTGATTGGTTGAGCAGGAACCAGAGTATTATTGATAGATTACTTGAAGATCGGTCTTGCATTGTTTGCCTTCAGGTTTTGAAAGTTTCCTGTTTAGAGCACTCACAGCAGAAGGTGGAGAAATGAGCTGAGGAGAAGAAAAAAAAAGTGGCAAGACACTCCTTCTTCCCAGCAATGGATGGCGAGAAGAAATAAAAAATAATAATAAACGTTAATCGGGGATTACTTCCGCGTTTAGCGATTTTATTTTATTTTTAGCCTGGAAGTCTCTAAACGGGAATCAGTTTCCCATTTAGGCATCGCCACTTGAAAAATAAGCGTGGCAAGTTCCCACTTCTTTTCCTTCCTCACACGCAAACTTACACTGTTGCAGTGTGAGTTTAGGAAAATTTTCGTGAATTCACCCCATTTTTCTCGTCCTTCACACTGTTGTAAGTGCTCTTAATCAAGCAAATTATTGCTGAGCATATAACACAAATCCTTCTTTAGCTCCTTACATGCAAGTATAAATAAGTACTTTAACTCACATGCTTTGTATATGTAGTAATAAGTATTAAATAAGAGTTTACTGCAGTGTTGATTGGCTGTACACTTATATATTTTACATTTTATATTTAACATGATTCTTTCTGATTTTGGGATCATGGAATGTTCGAATAAGAAAATCCCAGAAAATGCATCGAAGAAGGCAGAGATGTATGTATATCTTTTAAAGCAGGACAAGTACGTATTTTAAACTTTGAAATGACTTTGTACATTAGGAATACATTAAGTTCGTATTTTCACAATGAGTATGGAAACGGTCTGCTTCAACAAGTGAATTTTTTACCTTATTTTGGTCAGAAGCACACAATGAATTTTACCTCATTTTTGTTTCCTATTGTTATTCAGCAAGTGAATATTTAACGGTGTAAGCCTTAACAAATGAAAACTACAAATGAGGAATAAAAAAAGAGCTGAATTGTAAATGCAAAGTCAAAATCTTAAAAACAAACAGAATGTGGATTACGAAATAATGCAAATTCACAGTAGCATATTAACAAAGTCATGCCAATGTAGAGTAGAAAGGCAGATGTAAAAGTTCAATGCAATTTTTTTGGTTTTTTCATGCAATGTAACAAAATGAAAGGTAGATGAAAATGCAAGTGCAGCAGACAAAGAAAACAGAATAGGACCAGGAAAAAACAAATCATCAAACGCATTGTGATTTTTTTAAAACTATTACAAAGAAGTGAGCAAGTACTTTTCCTTTTTTCCTTTTTTTTTAGAAACAATTTAATAAAAAAATGTATAGCTAAACAAAGCTCAAGTCAGCAAAACAACTGAAAAAAACGATAATAAAATAACAACTGCACAGAATTATTATTTCGATGAAAACTAACACAATGTAGGAAAACAAATTATTTTCTTGTTAATTATAAAAATTGGTGATAGTATGACAGGATGGAAGAGAATGAAATCTGAGTTTCAACAATTTAGCATTGACCATGTGTGATTGTATACTGGATGTGCATACATTACTGGCTGCTGGTCAGTTCTATCATTGACTTTGATATTTGTATTTGTTCCTTAGGATGTCAATGGTGTTCCGGCTGTTGTTGATCTGGCATGCATGCGAGACGCCATGAACAAACTTGGTGGTGATTCAAACAAGATCAATCCATTGGTAAGTAGCTTAGTTGAGTTATTGTCTATCGTTGTTTTATTTAGGACTCTTTTTTTGGTTAATTTTCAAACTCCAAGTGCTTAACGCTCCAATTGTTAATTTTTTTATTCATATTCTTCCTAAAAAGAACTATCACTCTACAGTTGTAATTTTTTGTTGCATATGTATTTACATTTAGTTATATGTTATCTAATATATACTTGCGGAAAGTGGAGTTAATAAAAAATAATTAATAGTCAAATCTTCTGAATTATATTCTAGCTTTAGTGTCACTACAAGAAAAATACCTTATTGCAACTAGCTATTTGCAACAGGCGACAAATGACAGTTGCAGTAAATGATATTTAGCAACAGACCTATTATAGCAGTTGCAATAGATGGGATTTAGCAACAGACCTATTCTTCCTGTTGCGAAAAACATATTTTTAGCAACTGCACTTCCCTTCCTGTTGCAAAAACATACTTTTAGCAACTGTGCTTTTATAACAGTTGCAACAAACATATTATTTACAACTTCGCTTCCAAGCCAGTTGCGAATAAAAAATTTTAGCAACTGTTTTCGCCACTTGCAATAATTGTATTTTTTTTACAATTGGTAAAGCCAGTTGCGAAAACCATACTATTAAAAATTAATATTAGCTTTTATTGATTAACTTTTACTAATTAATTTTAAATAGTTAATTACTATTAAATGATTAATTACTAGTAATTATATAATAATTAAGATTAATATTTAATATTTATTAATCAATAATAAAATTTAAGTATTATAAAGTGATATTTATAACTGATAATTAAATAATAATAATTAACAAATAATAATAATTAACATATAAACATAATAAAATAAACAAAAATTATTAAATAATAATAAATTAATAATAAAAAACTAATGGATAATAATTAATTTGAATTATGAATATGTTTAAATATTAAATAATTAAATAGTTAATAAATTCATAATAAATAAATAAACGATAATTGATTAATATTACTATTGGAGCCTTACAACTTTTTAAATGCTTTAATTTCAAATAAATTTACAGTAATATATTTCTAATTGATTCGTACCCATTCCCGCTGCCTTTCTGGATAATTTCGTTTTCTGGATTTGTCCCAAAAACCCTATAATTTTTAACAACAAGGTCCTTTTCCAATTGCAACAAATCATTTACAAGTTATAATAATCAAATAATTAATTATTAAGACTAATGACTAATAGCATTATTTAGTAATACTTGTTATATACTTGATTTGTAAAATTTAAGTACACACAAAATAAAATAAAATTATCATGCTTTAATGGTATAAAAAACGTTTTGCTTGAATGATAATTATTTGTTAAAAAAAGTTCAAATACATGCATTATCCTTATACAATAAAAATGAAAATGAACGGCAATAATGTACTCAACAAATGTAAATGTGAAACAATGGGGTATTGATTAGATGTAATAGTCACATTAATTTTCTAATGGCGGGAATTAAAATTTCACGTTAATTACACGGCGGGAATTAAATTTTCATGTTAAACCTCCTATTCCGCTTCCTATCTAATTAATTAATCGACATCCCCTTTCTCCATCACAGCGTTTTGTTTCGCTCTTTCTTCCTTTCTAAAAAGCCAAACCCTAATTTTTTAATGGCGGCTACAAACATCGGCATGATGGATGGCGCTTATTTTGTGTTTCGAAACGAGATTCTCCCATGGATTAACTCTAGGCTCTCTCGTCCCTCAAAAGAGGCTCTCTCGCCCCTCAAACGAGGCTCTCTCGCATCCTTCAAACGAGACTATGTTACACCTTCTGAGGGACAATGGGGTTTTCTTGTAACACCCTACCTCCGCTAGGGTCACTCACAAAGGGAATGCACTAGGTTTGGTGAAGCATTATCGAGGTAACCATGCACAGAAATATTACAAGACAGAACATATATAAAACAGCGGAAGTAAAACCAACTTTCATATCATTAATAAATAAGGTCTAAAGCCTTTTACATCAGAATACATCAAAACCTGTCTAGCAATAGTAAAGAAGCATAAAACCTTTTCATAAATTATTCCCCAAAATAAAGCGGTGAAGCAGCCATAGCCAAGAGAAGACCAAGCTATACATGATGACCTTCAAGCATAAGAGGTCTGAACTAAACAACATTATTTCCTCCCTGAAAACCTGGGGGGAAACGGAAGACAAAGAGGCGAAAGAAAACGGGGTCAGTCATAAAGACTGGTAAGTCCTATCTACTTCCAGTATAAAAACAGGTAAAGGTAACATGACATGCATAAACTGAAAGTAAACATAAGGATGACGGCAAGATAGATAAGCTAAACCAAGATAACTGGATGAACTACTGTAGCAAGATAAACTAAGGTATCATGATAAACTACGGTGTCAAGATAAATCAAGGTATCACATTGTTAGGTTTCTATCAAGTATACTATACCAAGGTATCTATCATGTATAACATCCCACGGTATTTATCATGTATATTTGCTCTGCACCCCTCGTACTAGTATCCCACCCCGCGTCATGTGTTAACTATGAATGTCCCTTGCCCAATGTCATGTAATGGTCCATGCCAACCTAATATATAGCATATGTAGGTTTTCCCAACTCGTATGTTTCTTTCCATGTATAAGTTCAGTCCTTTGCCGTAGTCCGTACGGGCTTTCCCATGTGAATCTATACCACCTCAACGTAGTACCATTTTATCCTTGAAGTTGTTTTGGACTGCTACCCTTGATCTGGTTATGTTTTCTTACCATGAACTATCGCGTGTTCACTTAGGATTTACGCCACCTAGGACCACTAGGGATTATGCTACCTAATGAACGTTTCCGTGTCTCGGTTTGGGTTTAAGCCACCTAGGACCACTAGGGATTATGCCACCCGTCAACCGCGCCCCTTTATCCCGCGTATGTATCGTGAATCGTTTTCCATGTCTAGACGCACATGTTCCTCAATGTGCCATCCGAGTTCCGTGCCAGGGCAAATCAAGAAATACGGAACTCGGTCGGGAGCTTTAAGTCGTCTGCTGATGCAGATATCAAGGTCTGTTTTTGTACCCGTGGCTATGGTCCCACGTGACCCCTCCCTCAACTACTGAAAGGCAATCCAAGAAAAATCATGTATGAGAACCACATCCCGGCCCCACTATAGCCCCACTTTCCTATGGGCCAACCTCACCCATGACTTGATAGCAAGAACATGGTCTGTTGGGAGTTCTCTGCCTTTCCGCTCGTGCACGATTGACTAAAGATGGTAGGTAGTCGACGACGTGCTATCCAGGGCAAAATCAAGTATCGTCGACTCCACGCTAATCCATCTCAGTCTTTAGGTCGCTCGCATAGCAACCAAGGCATACTCTTGGCTCTTCTATCGCAGACCTTAACCTCTGTGAGGCCGGGTTTCATGGACCACCTGCCACCTCGCAGAGGGATACCAAGAGTACCCTCACGTTTCCCCGAAGCTACCGCTTCGTCACCCAGTTCGTTGGAGCCTTTATCTAAATCAGATATTGCTCCTCCTCGTGTGTTTAAGCGATGACCTACAGTATCGAGTTACTCATCTATCTGTGAACTGGTCTAAATTCCTTGGCTAAGAATTATTACTCAGTTATCCTAAACTGAGGTTCACCACTTAGTCTCTTTTCCCGTTATCCTTGTTAATCCCGGTTTTCCACCTAGTCCCCTGAACTAGGGTTTTGTCTAATGGGTTAAGTATTGTCATTTAAGTTCATGACTTAACTTGCCTACGAATCATGTCAAGATTT
Organism: Allium sativum; assembly: GCA_030737875.1. Classification (NCBI taxonomy): domain Eukaryota; kingdom Viridiplantae; phylum Streptophyta; class Magnoliopsida; order Asparagales; family Amaryllidaceae; genus Allium; species Allium sativum. The sequence continues at coordinate 362,393,344 of CM060909.1, forward strand.
GGCTAAGTATTCAAGTCCAAGACCTAGCCCTACAAGTTGGTTAAGTATACCAAGAAGCTCATGACTTAACCCTATTCAATCCTCAAGTCAAATTGGTTAAGTATTTGTTTATCTTAACCCTATCAGATTATCGTGTTAGATTGGTTAAGCATAGATTATCTTGACCTCATCGGATTATCGAGTCGGATTGGTTAAGTATAAGTTAACTTAACCCCATCCACTAATCGTATTAGAATGGTTAAGTATATTTAAACGGTCTTGTGACTTAACCCTATCAAGTTCTCATATTAGATTGGTTAAGTATGGTTGCTTAACCTCATCCAATCATCATGTATAATTGATTAAGTATAAGTTACTTAACCTCATTAAATTATCATGTTAAGTTGGTTAAGTATTGGTTACTTAACCACATTGAATTACCAAGTTTAGATTGGTTAAGTGTTTAACCTAACCCCATCGAATTACCGTGTTTAGACTAGTTAAGTGAAGGTTACTTAACCCCATCTAATTACTATGTTTTAGATTAGTTAAGTCTAGGTTACTTAACCCCATCTAATTACCGTGTTGGATTAGTTAAGTATGGATTACTTAACCTCATCGAATTTACCGTGTTTAGATTAGTTAAGTGTGGATTACTTAACCCCATCTAATTACCAAGTCGGATTAGTTAGGTGTAAATTACTTAACCCCATCCCCTAATTGTCTTGTATGGTTAAGTGTCATTAAGAGATCAAGCCTGGTCCCACTTAACCTACCCATTCGTGTCATATCGGTTAAGTGTCATTAGTCAAATTTACTTAACCTTATCATGTAGCATTAATTTAATTAATGCACTCTCAACCTCTCACATTAGACCTTGTTGTGGTTACTAGTTAAGCCGGGCGGGTCCGGGTAGTTTTACACCACAACCTAGTCTAACCTCGGGTCTTAAGCGCGACATGACCAACTTCTCACATTGGATCCTATTGTTTGTAGCCACTAGTTAAGCCGGGCGGGTCCGGGTAGATTTATGCTACAAACTCAACCCAACCTCGAGTTGGCCACTTTCATGTTCGGTCTAGTGTCTTTTTACACTTACAACCCACCCATGTCTAGTTCAAGTTCCATGTTTTCCCACGTGTCATGACCATATTTAAATGTATCATGAATGTCATGTTCTCATGTAAGCCCCATGTCAAGTTTTTCATGTCATACCCACGTTTCTCCTAAGCTACCCAAACGTATTTCCAACCCAAGGGGAAGCGAGTCACATAGTAGGGTATTATGACAACATATTGGCCACAAACATGCATAGTATCATAAGGGAATTTGGCCACAAACATGCATAGTATCATAAGGGAATTTGGCCACAAACATGCATAGTGTCATAAGGGAATTTGGCCACGAGCATGCATAGTTTCATAAGGGGATTTGGCCACAAACATGCATAGTATCATAAGTGAATTTGGCCACAAACATGCATGATACATAAGGGGTTTGGGTTCATTTGCATGCATAAGCCCCAAAGTCAAATCTTTGCCAATGTTTCACAAGTCAAATGGTTCCCTAAGGTTCATGCTAGCATTCCATAGATAAAGATTCAAACTTGCAAGGTAAACTAGGTTAATCATAACATGAATAGCATGATCTAGTCACTAAGCATAGCCAAAAGTCATAGGTTCAAGCAAAAGAGGCATGACAAGGTTCATATAGGCTAGCATACTTAGTTTAATCTCGTTTCATTCCATGCCATCATTAAAACTACCGTTTAAATCTAGAAGTAGCTAGAACTTACATAGCGAGGCTTAAGGAAGGATTATGCATCGTTGTGACGAAGAAAGGTGGCTCCTTTGATGAAGAACCGTCATGAAATCGTCGTAGCAACGTTGATTTGGCCTCTATTTGGTGTAGCAAGCTCGCACCTTTTGATTCGGATCCGATTTGCATGCATAGTCTCTTGGAGTTGGAGATGGAGGCCATGATCACTTGGCATTGGGGCAGCACTTCGTGGCATGAGTGATTTGTGAGGGTTTAGGGTAGGCTTAGGGGTCTTTTTATAGAGATTAGGAGTAGTTTAGGCCGTTAGATTAACCCTAGATCGAATCCAAGCCATCCAAAATCGTCATAAGCCTCCAAAACCGAGCCAACATGACAAGCAGGTGCACCAGGTCGGGGTTCTACAGGGGGGGGGGGTCGACCCAGTGGTCGACACCCATGTCGACCCCTTGGGGAGGGGTCGACCCATGGGTCGACACCCATGTCGACCCCCTGGAGGGGGGGTCGACCCAGGGGTCGACACCCTGTGTGTCTGGCGGGAATTTTCCAGCCTTCTCTTTTTGGGCTGAATTCAAATCTGTTTTCGGATTTGAATTTTCGTGAAACTTCGCGAGGCCATATCTCGGTCATACGGACTCCGATTTACGAAATTTCGAACTCTATTTCGCGTATTTTTCCGAGACGAGCGCAATGGCGCAACCCATTTATCCTGATTCAGATTTTATAATTTAATTCTGCCTTGATTCTTGTCTTAACACGTTGTTAAAATTCGGGTTGTTACATTCTCCCCTCCTTTAAGGATTTCGTCCCCGAAATCTCCAAGTTAGGAAGAACGCATCCTACCATCCATCATCCATATACTCAAAACATCATCCACAGGCAACCATTGTCCTTAGACGATTTCTAATGCCATATGAACATATGCAAAACGTGTGTGTATATGCTCCTTAGCTAATGCTAATGATCAGGCCCGAATGATCTTTCTAATGCAAAATATGTTTAGTGCCATGAGTCCAACATGTATGCAAATAGTCCTAGTCATATAAACACTATATGTGTGCACAACCATTCATTCATATGCAACATCCACATGATAACACATTCAATTTCATCCATAAACAGGTATAAACACTCATGCATATGCAATATGAAATGTGAGTGCGTCAATCTAGTATCTAACGTGTATTCGCGCATCCACGAGCAACCACTTGCAACCATATCAATCATAACATGTTTCAAATACATGTTTACATCCATAGAGTTCTATCTAAGGTTCCCACGATAGGATCGAGGAGATAAACAAGGTAAACTCCCTACGGGGTTTGCAACAGAAACAGGACCGAGAGGATATTCACCAAAAGATAACATGCGAGCAAGCTCTACAGGAAAAACCAGGGATCAAGGATACACTCTTTAAAAAGAGGTACGATGCGTGTGTCTAGCCTTACGTCTTCTAAGTCGTGTTTCCTTGAGCTTAATTCCTCGGTGCCTTGACCATCTTTTTAACTCCATGATTTCGTAGCTCCTTGATTCCTATTTCCAAGATATGAGTTAGAACTCATTTCATTGTCGCCTCTTATTCCACTTTCACTTAACCTTTCCCTAGTATACTTGGCTCAAACGTATCCACTTACTCATGCAAGCTCTCCAAAATTCACTAGGGAATTCTGGATCTCGTTTGCCAATGCCAATCCATGTTGCCAAGAGTACTTACTAGGGTGATTCCCATAACTCATGCATAAGCGAAACGAACCATCCGGCTTAGCGGCGAATTCTACTCGAACGGATTACCAACAACTGCATCATGAGATTCTAGGTAACTAGCCATGACAGAACCTAGAAGGTTACACGAGACTTCGAGGGTATTACCAAAGCAAGTCAAGAGTCTAACTACCCTCCTTTCAAAACCGAGAATGGAACCCCTTATTGGATGACCACTTTATCCCTGGAATCCATCCGTAGCTGAGACATGTCATTCTCAAATCCAAACAAGTCATGAAGAAATGGACCAACTCTCCAACCAGGTTTTTGGGACAAAAGCTGGGATCCTCTACCATGCTAGTACTAAGGTGCAGAGACTCAACTATCCAAGCAGACTTAAATGATACGATGATCAAGACAAAGTCTGGACGGGATGATAGAAAAGAACGACTAAACCTTTACCAGAAACGGTACCATCTCTTTTAGGTACCCTAGAAATGGGAGCGTACAATTGCCCTCTCCGATGACCTTGTCCTTGTCCTCCTTGATGGACTAAGCCATACCAACAAGTTGCTTACCCTTAAGCTCGCGTCCTTTATTCTTACTCTTATTATCCTTCCTTGTACCACGGCAACAGGTCTCTCGAGAACCACCTCCATCGTACGGAAAACACCTACGTGGCTAGACAAAGATTAGTCACAGTTAGAACTACTGTGACTACAGATGGAGGAAAGAAAGGAAAAGAGATTCAATCAAGGAATCAAAGGATAGTGCTAATGGCTTTTGGGGAATAGCCTTTAAAAACTTTTCTTGAAAAATGCTTCTTTGTAAACGGTTTTTCAAATAGTTTTCAGAAGGTTTTAAAAACTTTTGCCCAGTCTAGTAACCTTCTGCTCTGATACCAAATGTAACACCCCACCTCCGCTAGGGTCACTCACAAAGGGAATGCACTAGGTTTGGTGAAGCATTATCGAGGTAACCATGCACAGAAATATTACAAGACATAACATATATAAAACAGCGGAAGTAAAACCAACTTTCATATCATTAATAAATAAGGTCTAAAGCCTTTTACATCAGAATACATCAAAACCTGTCTTGCAATAGTAAAGAAGCATAAAACCTTTTCATAAATTATTCCCCAAAATAAAGCGGTGAAGCAGCCATAGCCAAGAGAAGACCAAGCTATACATGATGACCTTCAAGCATAAGAGGTCTGAACTAAACAACATTATTTCCTCCCTGAAAACCTGGGGGGAAACGGAAGACAAAGAGGCGAAAGAAAACGGGGTCAGTCATAAAGACTGGTAAGTCCTATCTACTTCCAGTATAAAAACAGGTAAAGGTAACATGACATGCATAAACTGAAAGTAAACATAAGGATGACGGCAAGATATATAAGCTAAACCAAGATAACTGGATGAACTACTGTAGCAAGATAAACTAAGGTATCATGATAAACTACGGTGTCAAGATAAATCAAGGTATCACATTGTTAGGTTTCTATCAAGTATACTATACCAAGGTATCTATCATGTATAACATCCCACGGTATTTATCATGTATATTTGCTCTGCACCCCTCGTACTAGTATCCCACCCCGCGTCATGTGTTAACTATGAATGTCCCTTGCCCAATGTCATGTAATGGTCCATGCCAACCTAATATATAGCATATGTAGGTTTTCCCAACTCGTATGTTTCTTTCCATGTATAAGTTCAGTCCTTTGCCGTAGTCCGTACGGGCTTTCCCATGTGAATCTATACCACCTCAACGTAGTACCATTTTATCCTTGAAGTTGTTTTGGACTGCTACCCTTGATCTGGTTATGTTTTCTTACCATGAACTATCGCGTGTTCACTTAGGATTTACGCCACCTAGGACCACTAGGGATTATGCTACCTAATGAACGTTTCCATGTCTCGGTTTGGGTTCAAGCCACCTAGGACCACTAGGGATTATGCCACCCGTCAACCGCGCCCCTTTATCCCGCGTATGTATCGTGAATCGTTTTCCATGTCTAGACGCACATGTTCCTCAATGTGCCATCCGAGTTCCGTGCCAGGGCAAATCAAGAAATACGGAACTCGGTCGGGAGCTTTAAGTCGTCTGCTGATGCAGATATCAAGGTCTGTTTTTGTACCCGTGGCTATGGTCCCACGTGACCCCTCCCTCAACTACTGAAAGGAAATCCAAGAAAAATCATGTATGAGAACCACATCCCGGCCCCACTATAGCCCCACTTTCCTATGGGCCAACCTCACCCATGACTTGATAGCAAGAACATGGTCTGTTGGGAGTTCTCTGCCTTTCCGCTCGTGCACGATTGACTAAAGATGGTAGGTAGTCGACGACGTGCTATCCAGGGCAAAATCAAGTATCGTCGACTCCACGCTAATCCATCCCAGTCTTTAGGTCGCTCGCATAGCAACCAAGGCATACTCTTGGCTCTTTTATCGCAGACCTTAACCTCTGTGAGGCCGGGTTTCATGGACCACCTGCCACCTCGCAGAGGGATACCAAGAGTACCCTCACGTTTCCCCGAAGCTACCGCTTCGTCACCCAGTTCGTTGGAGCCTTTATCTAAATCAGATATTGCTCCTCCTCGTGTGTTTAAGCGATGACCTACAGTATCGAGTTACTCATCTATCTGCGAACTGGTCTAAATTCCTTGGCTAAGAATTATTACTCAGTTATCCTAAACTGAGGTTCACCACTTAGTCTCTTTTCCCGTTATCCTTGTTAATCCCGGTTTTCCACCTAGTCCCCTGAACTAGGGTTTTGTCTAATGGGTTAAGTATTGTCATTTAAGTTCATGACTTAACTTGCCTACGAATCATGTCAAGATTTGGCTAAGTATTCAAGTCCAAGACCTAGCCCTACAAGTTGGTTAAGTATACCAAGAAGCTCATGACTTAACCCTATTCAATCCTCAAGTCAAATTGGTTAAGTATTTGTTTATCTTAACCCTATCAGATTATCGTGTTAGATTGGTTAAGCATAGATTATCTTGACCTCATCGGATTATCGAGTCGGATTGGTTAAGTATAAGTTAACTTAACCCCATCCACTAATCGTATTAGAATGGTTAAGTATATTTAAACGGTCTTGTGACTTAACCCTATCAAGTTCTCATATCAGATTGGTTAAGTATGGTTGCTTAACCTCATCCAATCATCATGTATAATTGATTAAGTATAAGTTACTTAACCTCATTAAATTATCATGTTAAGTTGGTTAAGTATTGGTTACTTAACCACATTGAATTACCAAGTTTAGATTGGTTAAGTGTTTAACCTAACCCCATCGAATTACCGTGTTTAGATTAGTTAAGTGAAGGTTACTTAACCCCATCTAATTACTGTGTTTTAGATTAGTTAAGTCTAGGTTACTTAACCCCATCTAATTACCGTGTTGGATTAGTTAAGTATGGATTACTTAACCTCATCGAATTTACTGTGTTTAGATTAGTTAAGTGTGGATTACTTAACCCCATCTAATTACCAAGTCGGATTAGTTAGGTGTAAATTACTTAACCCCATCCCCTAATTGTCTTGTATGGTTAAGTGTCATTAAGAGATCAAGCCCGGTCCCACTTAACCTACCCATTCGTGTCATATCGGTTAAGTGTCATTAGTCAAATTTACTTAACCTTATCATGTGGCATTAATTTAATTAATGCACTCTCAACCTCTCACATTAGACCTTGTTGTGGTTACTAGTTAAGCCGGGCGGGTCCGGGTAGTTTTACACCACAACCTAGTCTAACCTCGGGTCTTAAGCGCGACATGACCAACTTCTCACATTGGATCCTATTGTTTGTAGCCACTAGTTAAGCCGGGCGGGTCCGGGTAAATTTATGCTACAAACTCAACCCAACCTCGAGTTGGCCACTTTCATGTTCGGTCTAGTGTCTTTTTACACTTACAACACACCCATGTCTAGTTCAAGTTCCATGTTTTCCCACGTGTCATGACCATATTTATATGTATCATGAATGTCATGTTCTCATGTAAGCCCCATGTCAAGTTTTTCATGTCATACCCACGTTTCTCCTAAGCTACCCAAACGTATTTCCAACCCAAGGGGAAGCGAGTCACATAGTAGGGTATTATGCCAACATATTGGCCACAAACATGCATAGTATCATAAGGGAATTTGGCCACAAACATGCATAGTATCATAAGGGAATTTGGCCACAAACATGCATAGTGTCATAAGGGAATTTGGCCACGAGCATGCATAGTTTCATAAGGGGATTTGGCCACAAACATGCATAGTATCATAAGTGAATTTGGCCACAAACATGCATGATACATAAGGGGTTTGGGTTCATTTGCATGCATAAGCCCCAAAGTCAAATCTTAACCAATGTTTCACAAGTAAAATGGTTCCCTAAGGTTCATGCTAGCATTCCATAGATAAAGATTCAAACTTGCAAGGTAAACTAGGTTAATCATAACATGAATAGCATGATCTAGTCACTAAGCATAACCAAAAGTCATAGGTTCAAGCAAAAGAGGCATGACAAGGTTCATATAGGCTAGCATACTTAGTTTAATCTCGTTTCATTCCATGCCATCATTAAAACTACCGTTTAAATCTAGAAGTAGCTAGAACTTACATAGCGAGGCTTAGGGAAGGATTATGCATCGTTGTGACGAAGAAAGGTGGCTCCTTTGATGAAGAACCATCATGAAATTGTCGTAGCAACGTTGATTTGGCCTCTATTTGGTGTAGCAAGCTCGCACCTTTTGATTTGGATCCGATTTGCATGCATAGTCTCTTGGAGTTGGAGATGGAGGCCATGATCACTTGGCATTTGGGCAGCACTTCGTGGCATGAGTGATTTGTGAGGGTTTAGGGTAGGCTTAGGGGTCTTTTTATAGAGATTAGGAGTAGTTTAGGCCGTTAGATTAACCCTAGATCGAATCCAAGCCATCCAAAATCGTCACAAGCCTCCAAAACCGAGCCAACATGACAAGCAGGTGCACCAGGTCGGAGTTCTACAGGGGGGGGGGGGTCGACCCCCTGGGGAGGGGTCGACCCATGGGTCGACACCCATGTCGACCCCCTGGAGGGGGGGTCGACCCAGGGGTCGACACCCTGTGTGTCTGGCAGGAATTTTCCCGCCTTCTCTTTTTGGGCTGAATTCAAATCTGTTTTCGGATTTGAATTTTCGTGAAACTTCACGAGGCCATATCTCGGTCATACGGACTCCGATTTATGAAATTTCGGACTCTATTTTGCGTATTTTTCCGAGACGAGCGCAATGGTGCAACCCGTTTATCCTGATTCAGATTTTATAATTTAATTCTGCCTTGATTCTTGTCTTAACACGTTATTAAAATTCGGGTTGTTACATTTCTGGTGTTGGTTTATCGAAGGTGCTTGTGAGTTTTACTGTGAGTCTCTTATTTGTGTGTTTTGCGTCTTATTTGAGTTTGGGTTTTTGAGTATTGTTTCATTTCTGTTTTGTTCTATTTTGAGATGTGTTTGTTGGTGTTGGAAGTATGTTGTTTCTTGTTCGTTCACTTCATAATATCATCAACATTTGTTAAACTAAGCTCTGTCATTGTTGTTTATTTATGGTGGTAGTCCTCCTCTTTTGCTTCCATCTTCTACCCATTTTTTTGCATATCAGTCTGAGAACGTTGGTTGACGTCATTGCAGTTCTAGTCCACTTCCGTACTTCTATGTTAGACTGCAAGTACTATTACTCAACTAATATGGAATTTTTATGGAATATAGATTGTTAATTAAGGATACCATTAACATGTGGATGACTTATACTATTTTGTCTGAAAGCAGCTAAATCATTCATTTCTGTCATATTGTTTTCCCATGTTATAATGTTTCCAGTTTCAAATCTGGTTATTCTATGGTTGACTTGATTAACTTGCTTTTTCAACTCTTTCACTAATACAATAATTCATCTACTTATTTTTTGAAGGGAAAATTGAAATCGTGAATCATCAAAAAAATAGAAGGTATAACCACATCAAATGACAGGCCCTTCCAGTGAATATAAAAATGTATTGAAAATGAATTATTTATTTTCCCTTCGTATCACACGATTAAACTATTGAAATGCACTGTTATATTAGGTTTACACGACTCGGCTCCCCGTCTGGCCACTGTCGTTTTTGTACATACTAGCTGAGATCCGGATTTCAATGCTATGGAGAAAACAGGCATGTTCGCTTGGAAGGCCTCTAAGGTAACAATAACCTATTTACCATCTCCTTTAACTGCTCGCCACAACGACTTAAATGTTTTGTTTGTTAAACAATTTAAGCAAGTCTCTGTTAATGCAATGCTTTTGTTCAACAATTCACTTTGGAATTATTTCGCTTTTTTTTTGTCTTTTTAACTTAATTCACTTCTGGAATTGGATAACCAGTTTATTCCTGAAATGATGTCCTTTGTGTTTCATTATAAAACGAACAGTTAGTAGTTAATTTATTTGTCTTTTTAACTTAATTCACTTCCTAAAATGATGTTTTGAGTATTCACAAATGATCCAAAAGCGTTCTTAGTGTTTCATACTGTAAATCTTCAAGATACTCTCATTTTATTAGTATGGATCCTTGTGTTTCTGTCATTTTCAAGGTGCGCTCATATTTTGAAGCATCGTGAGGTTTGCTGGTGTTTCTGAGAACTGCACATTCTTTGTTAAAATGATGACCGGTTTGGGTAGCAGTGGCACTCTTCTGTTCAAGACGAAGGACAAGTTCACTGCAATTGATTTTGGTGTCCGCCAGGTAATTTACTTTTGTTTTTTTGTTTTTTTTTGGCTAAGAAAGCATCATAGATTTGTTTAAACATGTCAGTCAAAAAAGTTGGATTTTGCAGTGTTGCACATCAATGGGTTGCAAGGAAGTACATAAAGTGTTGTCGGCTCTAAGCTTTTATTTGATGTAGAGTTCGCTGCAATGGCATGCATATTTCTGGATAGGCATGTGCATGTTCACAATCGTTAGCAAACTTGGAGCATGAACTGTAGAATTGTTTTGGTGAACCGATAATATTTATTTTCTTGTTATGGTATATGTATGATAGAGTAGAAATATGAATATTAGAAAATACTTTATTCGAAAAAAATGTACTGTGTGAGAGAAGAAATTGTTATACATGATTGATGTATGAAAATTATAGAAATTTTTGTCGTAGTTGTTTGTACTATTAAAACTTGTTAAAATAATTTTTTTATTTGTTTCATTCTGTGAGATACACTATTACTAAAACGAATACATTTAATATGTAATATCTGTAAGCTGTAATATTTTTTTATAGATTTATGCAACTATTGCAATGGGCATATACTGTTGCAAAAGGATCTGTTGCAACAGCAAAAGCCTGTTGCAAAAAAGTCTACCGCAACGTCTTATTGCAACAGGCAGAAAATGTTGCAGACTTTTTGCAACTTTGACTATACCAATAGGCGTGGGTCTGTTGCAATTGGTCTACTGCAACAGATATTGCCTGTTGCGAAAAGTGTTTTTTGTTGTAGTGGTGCTTCAATTCATTAAACAGTTACTTTATTATAAAACTATTTAACTTGAACTTTTTTATTTATTATTATAATTTGTAAGATGTAAGGTGGTGTCTGGCGCAACGGTAAGCTTACCCGGCTGGTAATCTGGAGCGCATAGGTTCGAGTCTCGGCCTCTTCACATAATGTGAGGGAAAGGCTGCGCGCGCTAATCGACCACCCCCAGAGCCCGAAAAGCGGTGAACAGTACCAGGACGGGAGACTGACCTGGGAAGTCCTCGCGCTTAAGTACGAGAGCCTTTGGCACTAGGTATCCACCTTTATTATAATTTCTAAGATGTCCGGATAATATTGACCAACTTTACGCTTCACTTTGCAGTTAATTGCCTTTCTAATTGATTTAATTTATACCAATACATGCAAATTTCAATTGAAGAATATTTCCCCTATTTTGGACTGATTAAGGAATGCAATAATATGTTTAATTAACAAATAAAGTATAATAATCAATGAGATACAAATATTTTCAACTTCTATTCCCATTGATATCTGGTTTTTTGTTTTTCTCCTTGAAACTTAATATGAGGTAAGATGATCTTTGAAAAGGAATTCAAGGCCTTCTGCTATTCTGTTTAGGTGATCGATGCATATTTGGAGCTTTGCAGTATTTGCCGATTTTAATAAAAGATGGATGCACCGTGCTCCTATAGAATGATTCAATTAAACAGTGATTTTTGTTTTAAAAAACTATCTTCTCCCCAAATTTCTTTATATGGATGGATTTTAATTGTTTTAAATTAACATATATCATTTCAAGTTTTAGCTTGGATTCTAATGTTATATATAGGTGCTAAAAAAATTAAATTTATTTCTTGCTGAATGATCTAATCTACGTTTTTAGTTTTCCTAATTTGGAACTTTCAATTATACACTTATTTTCTACTGTACACATATCATTTTTCATGTCCACTTTTTCATTTCTTTTTTGTGTGCTACCAATAAGGTAGAGTGTAAACAAATATTACAAGTTGGTTACTGATAAAGAGGACATGATCTGCTTGGTTCTTCTTTAATTAATAATGTATAGCTTTTAATCAAAGTTTAGGTTAAACAGTATTTAATTGGGCATGATCATTCACTCTATACTTTCAATCGAAATTTGGTAATTTATTATTTACCAATGCATCCATTTCATTCTAGCAACCACGTCTTTTAGATGAATGGTTGATGCTTTCGTATTTACCATTTTAACATCAACTTCTATCTAGATGAGATGAATAGAATTATTCTGACAGCCGAGATTTTAACCCTTCCTAGCATAATATGAAAATTTTACATCAAGTTCAAAAATTACATACGGTTAGACAAAGCTGAAGTTTGGAAACTACATAAATTAAAGACAATAAAGTAAAAATATTTCAAATAAGGAATAAAGACAGTTAAAGACAAAGAAGATATACATAAATTAATTTTTTTGAAAAAAATAAGGAAATAAAGTAAAAATAAAAACATATTTCAAACTAATTTTACTACAGCTGCGCAGCAAACACGTGTGTGTGTGTATATATATATATATATATATATATATATATATATATATATATATATATTGTAGCCACGAATGTGAGAAAACCAATATCAAACATTTAATGTCCACAATCATACAGAACTTTATTTTAATATAGATCTGGAAGTTGATGGGATTCAAAGTCAATCCTTCAGTTAAATGCATTCATTTCATTGTTTCTGGTTGTTTTGGGTGTTTATGTATTTACCTATTGTTTATATACTGAAATTCAGCATATTAAAATCTAATTTCACTGATTCATCCTTAAATACATCTTTTCAAATAGAAAATAATAATGATTGTGCCACAAGTTAAGTTATTATAAGTTGAATAAAATTAGGAAAAATGCAGTTTCAATTTGCATGCTAAAACAATATAGAATAGCTTCAACTTTCTTGCATTTCTGTAAAATTATAATTATCATCTGCTAATGTTTGACTAATATGCATGAAAATTGAAGTACCAAAAAGTAATAAACTTAAAAATAACTCAGGTTCTCGTTCACTATTATTACACATTGTTAAGTTAACACATGTTGACTGGATCATAAGCGTGCTTTTATACGGAAATAATTAATATTCATATTTATGTTTGCTTTAGATTAATAACAGATATTATTTAGTACAAAAAGGAACTGCATGATGAATATTTCTCACAATCAACTGAACAAATTTATTTATACATGATAAATAAATTATTAAGTGTCAAATAATATTTTGATGTATCGTTTTATGTTCATGGATAACGGACCAAACATAGATAAATTCATGTATGAAATATATTTAGGTACAGCTGCTCACTAGCCTTTTTTTTTTGATATAATAATATTTTCACCGATAGTGAATACAACTGCTCAGCATTTGACCGATAATATGCAGGAAAAACCAAGTGACGAAAGCCTGAGTGCAAAGGTCTGCTGAAATTGAGTTTTGAGGGAGGTAACTGCTGAAATTGAATGATAAGATTATTCTGCATGAAAAGGGGAATCTAAAGGTAATCACTAAAATTGAGTTTTCGTACTTGAATGTCAGTTCTTTTTTGATGTTATGTTCATCCTTTAGGTTTTGAGAACAAAGGAAAACAAGAAGCATCCACGCTTATTATTTTTGAACATGTGACATATATTTGCCTATATGCATATAATTAAGCATATGAGCTTGCTTGATCTCTTGGATTTGACCAATGAATATGGCTACATTACTAATCAATTATAAGCATACATGCAAAGTAGAAGTTTAGCAAAAAATGATTTAGAAGTCAGATTTTCTTCTTATAAAAATTTAGAAATAGTGGTATAATGTCACTATTTTCAGTTTTGTTTCGACGAAAGAGTGGTATCAGCTAGAAGAAAGCACTTATCTTTATTTATTATAATTAGGAACTAAAAACTACTATGGTAGATGGACAAGATTAAAAAGCAATAGAAAACTATATCATCAATGAGATGATTAGCGACAATATTTTGTACATGCATGTTACATATAACAACCATAACAGTTAATTATATGAATAATTAGATTAAAACTTCTAACTATACATTAGTATACTTATTGGCTGCTGCTTCTAACTGTAAGTTATATGCTGATGTAATTTGAACTATGCAATATAACAGTTATTGCAACTAAAAACTGGCATAGTGCTAGCGAGTTGATGCAAACTCATAGTGCTATAGAAACACCGGCGGATTTACTACAGGCCTAGTGGGGGCCGCTGCCCCCACTGAATTTTTCAGATCTATGAAACAGGATGTGAATTAATTGATGTAAGTGTTGACGTTACTTATGCCCAAATGTACATTAAAAAGAATTTGAATAAACAAATAAATCAACAATGGGTTTGAAAAAGTAAAAGCCCAAACCATTGAAGTTTTGAACCCTCTCCTTCCCTCGAACTCTCGAACGCATGCCCAAACTCTTACAGCTTAGTTAACCTAATTCTCTTACCAAAAATTGCTTTTGAAAAAAAAATGTGATTTGTTAATTGTGATGGCAAACAGAGGGTTGGGAAGGAGGCACGACGCAATAGAGTTGGAGTAGAGTAACTGCAATTTAGAGCAGAAAACTGGCGTTTGACCATGGGCTGGCGGATGACGTTTGATTATGGTGAAGGACGAAAGTAATGTAGGAGAGGCGCACAGATTCACGATAGGGAGCGGAATCAAAATCAGCTGATGCATGTAAGCGTTTTATGACAGCGAGCAAATCAAATTGGTAGGACGAAAGTTTTGATTCCATTGGGTTTCTTCTCACTCATAACTATATCTTCTTCCTCTATATTTATATATTGCTTATTTCTGATTACATATTGTTTACTTGTTGAGTTGATTGATAATATAGGATTGAATTATGTCATGTTGGATGAAATTAAAGGTTTAAAATAATAGATAATTTAGAATATTGGTTGACAGATAAATTTTGAGACTTAGGATAATATTACTTTTCGGATGCTCGATAAATTCAAAATTTCATGGCATTTTTTCATCAAACATCGTGTTTTATGTTTCTTTTCCTCTATTAGGATAATACGCTTATAGTTCGGCCCCTACTGAGTTAAATCTCTGCGTACGCCACTGAATTAGAAATAGGCTCATATTTCCAAGTCTACTTTATGTAGATCCATGCATATTTGCAGCAAGGTTTTGTTCCAATCATTGACAAACAAATGACAAGTTTTATAGTACTATGATAACTTATTTTTTAACTTTCCCTTACCAGAAGAAAAGGACAAGGAACTGAGTAAAGAGTTTGGGTTCTTAGCAGAGAAGCTACATGGAATAAGGATAATCACCCAACATCACTAAAAAATTACAAGCAACATTTAAGAAGATCAGCTACAACAACTCACCTTCTAAACTGCGTTATTTATCTGTCCTTCCTGCTTTTTAATTTGTTAGTTAATGCGTTAGAGGGTCATGATGCCTCATTTTGTAAACTATTGGCCAATTCAATATTATTTAGCCTAATATTTTGTTGTATTCGTACCTGCCAAAATATAACAATTTTGATTAGCTTGAATTGTATTCAAGTCTGTATTTGTAACATGAAAAGCATTTATTAGCAGTTATTTTATGTTGTAGCTCTTCACGTTATCAATATCATATGAATATGATTCATGGATTTACCCCATGTTATTGTATATTAGGTTAATAGCAATGTGCAATGTGCCAATTGGTGTGAAAGTGATCTGGGTGGCACAAATCATTTTCCCTTCTGAATTCAAGCCGTGTGATCATATTTCGCATGGTTTTGCAATTATGTTATCTGGCCTCCTAGCAACTCCAAAAAATTGCAATTGATAACATATTTTCAAATTCATATAGTCTTTTGTCACGTGTTCATTGTCCATGCTGTTAAGTTGTTCTTAATTTACAATTTACAAGATGTAATATTAAACATACGATTTTATTTAGATAATAAGATAAGATATTTCATAATTGATGTATTACTCTACTAAATAAATAGTGTTGCATAGTAAGTGGTGAATTAGTAAGTTGGCTTTTTTTCTTCTAAATTTAACTGTTCAAGGTATTTGAAGTTTGATTAATAATAATACAACTGTATATCATAGTAAGTATATGATAACAAAAACATGTAGATTAATCCCGTCAACTTAATTGTAACACTAACGAAAAGATGCATGAAAAACCGTTTTACCATTAATTTAAATCATTATTTAAAATAAAAATTTGAAAACTAATATTTTATAACTTCACAATAATAATTTTTATTATTGATGTATTAGTATGCAATCATTCACTTACAATTATTTATATGTATATTTCTAAAAATATGAATATGAAATCATATTTGTTCAGCCATGCATCTGCACAGGGTTAATCTAGTCTTCTATAAAAAGGAAAAAAATGGATGGAACGTTGGAAAAAAACATAAAACAAAACGTTAACGCATTTGTTGAAAACTGAGCATTTTATCTTGCATGTGAACATGGTGTGTCATTATTAAATTACCACTTCTAAAAATATCAATATATATCCACATTTAATCAACGTCATTTTTTTTAATCATTCTTTCTTTTAATTCATTCCTTTTCTATCAGCATCCTTCGATCTTTAATTCTACTTTCTACCGGAAGATAGATGAACATTTCCGAAATGAATACAACCAGAGTTACTAATTCTTTTAGTTAATACTAAAATTTTGATTACAAACTCAAGTTATATATACATTTTGTTCAGCTCATATAAGCCATGTGAGTCGGCCAAATAAAAAGTATGACTAAACCCTTCATAAATTCACTAATAAAACTTAAACAACACGAAAATCAGATATCACCATTACATTCTACAAATGAAAAAAAAAACCAGGGTTTCATTTTATATTTAATCCAAGGAAGGAAGTTGCCGCATCCATCCTTCAGTGTATACCATTGTTAGATCGAGCTCGGCATCCTCTACATTGATAACTCTTAGCTAGAGGTAAGGTAGAGATATAGTTTAATCTACTTCATTTGTGTGTGTGTGTGTGTATCAAAAGCATTCCAAATAGTGCAGCACCCCTATAGGACTCTGATTTTCACCATATATTCTTGTTTTTTTTTTGTTTCTACTGACTTTTTTTACTAAAAATGGAGAAAAACAACCTTTCCCCAATGGCGCACAAAAGCACAAGCACAAAAATAGAATAACGGTGCTAATACGCAACCGTGTCTGTTAAAAAAATACAACAAGCAACCCCCAAGAAAGCTTGAAAAACCAACAACACAAAAAGAGAAGCAACAACCATAACAGAATCGTGGCCAAAAATCCAGAAAAGCACTCAAGACAGACCCTCAACCCTGGCACAGAGTGCCTCCGAGCAAGCAAAACATATAAAAAAAACCGCTAAAGCCAACCAAAGACCATGTTAGAGATCACCATTAAAAGGATAAATACATCATGCTCCACCTTCCAGCCAATGCTAAGGATTGCCTCCAAAGCATAGACTAACAGATCACCAATGCCTTCCATAGACCGTAAGCCCCCACCAGGACCTTAAAAAAACCAAACCCACCCCTTTGAGAGAACCTCGAGTAATTGAGTAAAAAATTCAACATGGAGAATGACCAAAGGTTGAGGTTGCCCATGAGGAGCCAACCTCGAAAAGAGAAAAAGATATCATCCTTGATTCGACGGATGATAGAGGAAGGAAGCATACACGTTTCATAAAAAACAACCTTGTTCCGGGAACATAAAAGATGCTAGTCGATGAGGCAAAGGATTAACATGAAAGGATCGATATAAGATCCTTACCCAGGTCATATCCCACCAATATCAAATAACTCAGCCAACGAAGGAAACTCTTCCCCAAGATCTACTAAGTCCCCAAAGAAAGACCAAACAGCTCTCGCACACTAACTGACCAAGAATAAGTGAACAAAAGACTCCAAAGAACCTGACCGACAACACTGGCATCATGGCACAAGAGGGATTCTGATAAGCATCAGATTCGCATCAAGCGACGAACCACTATGAAAAAGTTTCCACATAAGAATAGAAACTTTAGGATGGACGTGTTTGTCCCAAATGAAAGCGAAGATAGGAACTTGGGGAACTGGAGTCCTGGCTGAATTCCATGCAACATTGAGGGAGAATGGTCTCTCACCCCAGCCTTGTCCCCCTCCCCTCATGCGAACCCGAGAAATCCTTAACCGACCGCATCTGTTTCCACGTCTCACTTGCGTAAGAAGAGGAAGCAATGCAATCCTAGGCTCAAAGTCGGCGGTACTTAGCATGAACAAACGACACATGCATGGAGTCGTTGTCAAGAAATCCAACTCACAACTTGCATGTGTAAGCCTTACAGACATCCCTAGGATTCCAAAGACCTAAGCCTCCCTCACACCTGGGACGCCAGATATTATCCCATGAAACCCAATGATGCTTCTTTGTGTCGTCCTCATTCCCCTAGAAAAAGGACGAGGCCGTAGTGCGATAGGAGCGGAAGCAAGGAGTCATGGGTGTCATGGCTGCGAAGACATGACATCCTAAAGAAATGAGGACCGACTAGATGAGAGCAAGTCTTCCAACATAAGAGATAAGAGTAGAGTTCCATCTAAAAATCTTATCCCTAGCCTTATCAGTCAGGGGATCAAAAATCACGTTAAGCTTGCGACCGCGATAGAAACAATGCCAAAGCAGGGAAGAGAGAGTGAGGCCTCCCTCAAACCCGAGAAAGATTCGATCGAGGAAATCCTTCTAAGGTCCATTGACTTAGCAAGAACAAAACAATCTTTGAAACAACTCTCTCTCCTCTCTAACTTATTCAAATTTAAACAAGTGACCCAAATCGAGGGGAATTTAGGATGTTCGGAAATTGGGAAGGCATAGAGCGTTCCTTTATGTATTTATGTGTGTGTGTATATAGAGCGTGCCTTTATGTATTTATGTGTGTGTGTGTATATATGTGTGTGTGTGTGGGTGTGTGTGTATAAGTATGTATCGAGAGCACTCTAAACAGTTTGGCATCCTCACAGACCTCCTAATTTCAACCACACATCCACGTTTCTCTCTTTTCTCGCAGACCCTCTATCTTTTCACTAATTTGTTTAATTATAAATGAGTGTCTTAAAATGTGATCAAATGGGGTCCTATCAAATATGGATGCTCTAGAGTGTGCCCCCATATATATATATATATATATATATATATATAATTATATAATCGCAATGCATGATGGTTGACAATTCAATATCGACTGAAACCAATTCTTTTTGGGTAAGTTTAAGTAAATAATACGAGGGTGGATAGCAACACTAAGAAAAGTTCTCATTTTTAGTTCTATAAAAAATCCACTACATAATGCATTGTCAGTTGGAGAAGATTAATCTCTCCAAGGCAGTTACGAATCATTCACTTTCAAGTATGTTTTTCTTCTTTATCACAACTAGTTAATCGAAAACATTTTTTATGATATAATAGGGATTATTTATGTAAGTTATGGTTACTTGCACTTATCAGAAGAGCACCTGTGAGTTTATTTGGTAATGCTTAATTATTTAAGAATTTCAAAAATAAAAAAGTAAGTCTTTTATGTTTTATAGGAATTAAAATATGTATAGCAAAAAGAAGAATAAAGTTATTCTCCAATGGTGCACAAAAATAGTATTACAATTAATAGAAGGCTACAGGCACTGTGCAAAAAGGCAAAATACAACAATAAAAATGAACAACAAAAAAAGGCAACCCTAACAAATAAACGAGCAAGACTCAGTGGGAACCTCCAAAGCAAGAGGCAAGCGAATCAAGGGGATAGAAACACAAAGCCAGCTCAAACACAAACAAACTCCAAGACGCACCTGCTCCCAATGACCAAACTAGCAACCCTCGCCTCGGGTTTGAGACGATCCTGCACTAGTCCTAACAGAAGCAATCGTAGAAGCAAGAAGAGCTTCAAATCAAGGCCTAAACTCTCCGAATCTGCTATATAGCGAAGAGGCTGAAAGCACAGAAGTAAGTCCTCCGAAAAGATCAAGCAAATCTAGCACCCGCACAAGGAAAAGAACAAGGTAAACGGTGGGGGAGGAGGGGAAAACGATGAGAAAGACCAAAGAAAGGAGAAACTCATACAAAACCTATGCTGTTAAAAGCCCTCTAAAGCCCTGCAATATCCCGCTATAGCCCAAAGCGCTCTTCAACAGCTATGCTATTTCAATATAGCAACGACAAACAGTATATTCGCTTTTATCCTTGCCATTTTCCACTACATCCGCTAAATGAAGTCTTTTTTGCATCCGCTTTAGCAATATTAATATATAGGCTTGATTTGACTAGTTCTCTTTTTTAAAAATTCAGTAAATTTAGTGCAAAGGGCTAAATTTAAGGTATAAGTGCCTAATATATGGTAACAATTAATTACACTCATTAAATTTAGTATGCATAACTATGATATTCCTTGATTTTGTTATATAAGGTTAATTAATACTAGTTTCTTGTACACACATAATGTGAGAAAGATGATTAATTAATTTTCAGATATTTGGTTCTACATCTAATGAACCTTTTTCCGCCTCTGCTATAACCCCGTTATTTCCCCGCTTTATGCCCGCTACAACGTTTTGCACCTCCATCGCTATAAAACTACTAAGCGCTTTAACTGAACAGTACAAAACATCACTTACACACACTCAACATAACAAAAAAATCAACCAACCCCTGCACGGGGAAGCTAACCCATCGAAACATCGAAAATACGAGCCAAATCCCACGAATGGGAATGAATGGCTCCCATGAACGACCTTCACTTGAAGGAAAGGAAAACATCATTTTTTACCCTACGAATGATGGTAGACGAATCCATAAAAACCTCATCGAAAACAGCCTTATTCCGGGATTACCAAATATGCCAACATATAAGACAAGAGATCAAAAAGAAAATCATAGATCGAAGAGACTTACCGGAAATACAATCCCACCAATGGTGAAACAAGTCTCCGAGAGTAAGGGCATTTCCTTAGAGGCCAACCAGGTTACCGAAGAAATACCAGACTGCCATGGCAATGTGTTGGCTAGAAAGACTGTTTTTCTATACGATTGCAAAAAAATTGACAATGTGTTGGAATCCTCACTTTATTTATGAACCATCAGTTCATTTACTTTCTGTAGTAACCAAGGACCATTTTTGTGCTATTCATCATATAAAAAAGATAGGTAAATGATCCAACTTAACTTACGTTTTTAAAATTATCTACGACATTTTCTTAATTTTAAATTAGGCATATACATTGTGATTATGAATAATGTCACTGTCATAAAAAAACTTGACATGAGTAAAGTGCAACTGATAACTATTATCTGCTCTCCAAGATAAACACGACGATTTGTCAAATTTGTGCATACTAGGTTGACGAATTTGAAAATTTACAGAAGCACCATCTATAAGTTTTTTTAAATAGAATCTTGATACTTTATTACTAATATACAATAATAGATTACACATTTAGTTATACATTCTCAAAAAAAGTTAACATTGCTCTACTTGAAAACTCACTCATACATATACAACATGCACAAACTAAAAGTATAACCTTGGGACACCCACAAACTCAAACCTAAAACGTCAAAACTAATATCCAAGCTACTATATAAGGCCACTTCCTTAATATTTATCGACAAGAAGTAGATCATTTCAAGAAATGAAATCCAATTTTCTAAGTTTCTTTACCTTTTTCATTTCCTTTTTAAGATGAGTTACTATTGTATTTCAAGTAGGATTTTCAATGACATCTTTGCATGAGGCATCTCGAAATTTCGTAGAAACATCATCAACATGCGCTTTAGGACTTGCATTGGTACATTGTCTATTGGGAAATGTGGATCACGGATCTTAGGGAAAATTAACACTATATGGCGGTGAATAGTGTTTAACATAATTCATAAATTTCATGAAATCTTTTTTAATAAATCAACAAATGCAAATCATAGATATGAAACAATCACAAAATCAGACACAGGTGCAGAATGGAAAAGTAAAAGCAGTAAAAGAAAGAACACACTGGGAGTTTTATACTGGTTCGGAGTTACCCTACATCCCATCTCGTACAACTTTGGGTTGATGCTGGTTTCTTTTCAAATAGTATCCAATTTACAATCCTCGATTTCACAGACCATGTGGTCCGCCTCTCTTATTTCCTAAGTATCGTGAGGCTCAATTGATTTTCCAGGCTACGACCTCACCCATTGATTAGCATGCTATAACCACATCCAGTAGATTTGAACAGTTACAAATACACCTTTTCAGTGCCGGTTTTGAAATAAAGACTCGATAGAACTTTGATCTTGTGATCTTTGATTACATAAACTCTTATAACTCTGAATAGCACTTGATTCTTTAAGAGAGTTTGATAAGGAATAAAACTAGAAATGAATTGCTTTAATTCTCTTTGAATTTTGGTAGAATTTAATAATAGAAACTTGAATTTTAAGAGTAATAATAGAAGGGAGAAAAGAGAATAAGAAGATAATACTTGTAGTCTAGTAATTAAGCTAGCTCCAGTGCTCTAATCCTGAATAGGTTGAGTGGACGAAACACTATAAACTCCGTATGTAGTGAACAGTCCACCTTAAAAACCAAATGTAGCTAACTGTCAACTACAATCACTTGTACCATATTATATTTTTTATTATTAATTATAATAAAAAGATATTTGTGGTCACCTTAAAAGCCAGTCGGTTTTTCCAAAAGAAGAAGAAGATAATAAAGTTAGTTAAAAGAATTCATAATTAGATGGTATTTATACTGGATAAACATTCATGTCTTTTCAAGAAAAGATTTAAACTAATAGACACAACTTTTGATATTTGAAATTTGAAAAATAATGGCCACTTGTGGACATGGTTGGTAAAGGATTTTGACATGTCTTAGGGAATTCTGAAATTTAAATTTTGATTTAAAACAATATAAATGATGTGTAAATAATTCAAGGTAATTCTGGAGTTTAAATAAACTATTGTTCTACTTAATGAAATGGTATAATAGAGTAAAAATATAAGTTCAAACATATTGTAACACCCCGTAATTTTAAAAGAACACTATAATGATAAACTAAAGAATACTTAATTAAATATTGTGAATTAATAAAACGGACCATGCCATTGCGTCCGTCTCGGAATTCTGCTTAAGATAAACTCTGAGTTTACGTAAAACGGACATCGTATGAAGAAGATATTAAGGTTCGAAGTTTGTATATATATAAGCTAAACATATATAAAAAAATCAAGTCCAGAAAATCAAAAATCGAAGAGCGGGAAAGGGAGGGACATCGGCCCATTTGGGGTCGACCCAACGCCTCATGGGTGTCGACCCCTACAAGGGGGTGTCGACCCTAAGGTCGACCCCACCCAAATCTGGGGCAGATCCATTTTCTGAACCGGGACTTGTTTCTTGACCAGATTCATTGACAGTGGGCTATAAATAGGACCTCATTTCTATTGTTTTATCATTAAAAACAATGGAGACAACGAGGTGCTGCCCCAACTCAGATTGAATCAGGCTATTTTCCTACAACAACAACTTATACGTATACAAGAATCTCTGCTACAAATCAATAGTCATTTCTTTGTTCTTTAGATCCAGTCCTTATGAGTTTATGTTGCTTTTAGATATAAACATTTAATAAGTGATCTTGACATGTTTATAAGTTTGGATCTAAACCTGTGCCTGTTAATAACCTGAATCATAACTGATCAAATCTGCCACTACTTGTACACCTAATCCACTGTTTATTTCTCATATGCCTATTCCTGATATGCATATTCTGCTACTATACCTAATTCTGTAATCATATGCCTGTTTTTTATCATGCCTGTTTCTGTTCTCTTCTCTCCCTCCTTCCCTTTTTATTTTAATAGACTGACTACCTTCGAGCCTAGGCCTATCGCTGAAATATGCGAGCGAACGAAATTGGGAATGATATTGGGGAATTACTCGTATTGTAGAACATGACCAGGATTTCGGCATAACCTATTCCTTAATCTAAAACTTTGATTTGGGGAATAAATTGTATCATTAATATGACTAGGGATTTGGGGGAATAACCTATGATAAACATGAATAATTGCCTAAAAACGAGTATGCATAAAATTACAGTAAATAGAAACTATAACTGCACTTAGTCATACACTTGTAGTAGAAGTCTGCCCGGAACCGCCCGTGGTCTGTGCATTAACATGCATGAACAGGAAATGATAATAACCTGTAATATTCAACCTGTTTAAATCTTTGAGGGGTCTAGTGCGTAAATGTACATGTAACGGTGCTAAGACACGAGGTTAAGTCCGACTTATGGTAGAAGTCTTCCTGGAACCGCCTGACATATCTAGCATCCACAAATGGTCGACTTAATATGAGAGGTCCGACGCATTAACATGCATGAACGAGAAATGATAATAACCTGTTAACCTATTTAAAACTGTGTGGGTTATATGAACCTTCCAAAATTGTGTAAGGGTTAAGTAAACTTGCTTGAATCAATGGGGGTTAAGTAAATCTATTAAACCTATAGAGGGTTATATAAACCCGAAAAACTTAACCTGTTTTATATGGTGGGGTTACGGGCTTGTTAATCTGTTAGGCATAACCTGTCAAAATCCTAGTAGTGGGGATGCAACCCTAGGGGTGGCTTGTATCATCTATTGTGTGGGACCCGTATCGGTCTGTAACCCATCCTGGTATCAAAAGGGGGACCCTGAACTAGGTAGGGGTCAGGGCACACTTATTGAGCTGATTACAAGAGGTTCATCTGAGTGAGGGTGTTGACGGTGCATTCCGATGGAGTCATGCGCGTGCATGAATCTGCTTGTTTGGGATAATAAGACGTTGTGACATCGGTAAATATAGTTATGCATCTCAAAAAAAGGGGTTGCCACTTTAAGAAGTGATACATCCTACTATTGGACCAACACAGGGTATCTACAAGATAGGGAGCCGATCGATTGGGGTAGTAATTAGGGTACATCTAGTCTTGCTTGTTTAGGAGCCCGTTATTATCGTTGGGGGTAACACCTGTCATTTTCGTTGGACAGCCTGTTATTTTCATTGGGGGTAAAACCTGTCACTAGAAGTACACCTAAGTCTACCATCTGTTTCTGTTGGGATCACTCTGTTTCTATTGTACTAGAATTGGTGCAGAGAAGAGTACTTGAGAAGCATAATATATTCTATTCTGTTTATTCTGTTTATCCTGCTCAGTCTGTTATACCTGTCTTATGATACTGTTATCTCTCTCATCCAGCTTATATGTCTGCCATGATGCTTTTACTTATTTATATGCTAAAAATAACTAGACCCGCCAGACTTTATGTCTGACCCGTTTTATTTCCTTTTCTCTCTATTCCTTTCCACCCAGGTTCTCAGGGTGGGAATACTCAGGCTTGATTAGGATTATCTCTTCCATTTCTGCTTGGAGCTTCTTAGATGTACCACTTTGATTACCTGTCTACTCTGTTATGGCTCTTTTTAGGGACTATGATTTTATATTACTGTACTCTGATGATTTTAGTACAAGGTAGATATTTTAATTTGATGTAATGGTTTTTCTATCTTTAGACTTGTGTTTTAACTGGATTTTGGGCCACGATGTTTTCTATTTGAAAAATAAAGTTTTAAATTCCGCTATTATTTTATATTTGTCTTGTAATGTTTCTGTTTACCTATAACGCTTCACGAAACTTAATGCATTATGTTAAAGAGTGACATTAACGGACGTGGGGTGTCACATTTGGTATCAGAGCTGAAGGTTACCAGATTGGATAAAAAGTTTTGAAAATTGTTTTTAAAAGGTTTTAAAAAGAAAGTATTTTCAAAGAAAACTTTGTTTTTGAAAAACATATTCCCCAAATTCATACAAAATATCTTTCGATTCTCCGATTGAATCCCTTTTCCTTTTCTTTTCATCATATCTGGGGCCCCTAACTTCCTGAATGGTGTCCCCATTGCGACATGGTTCCGTAGGCATGTTGAAACTACGGCACATGTCGAAGGGCAAGGAAGGGCCCAACCTCCATCTGTAGCCGCAGTACTTTCACCTACGGCTAATTTTCTCTCAAGCTTCATGAGGATTTTCGTGCGATGGAGGCAACTTTCGAAAGACTTGTTAACATGTTACACAAGGATGGTAAAGAGGAGAATAAGGGAGTTAAGGTTGAGGAGCACTGCCCAAGGATGACAAAAATGGTGGCCTAAAAAGGGAACATAGATGAAAGAAGGAAAGTCTAACAAAGTTCAAATAGAGGCAAAAAGAAATGTCATAGTGGTGGGAACGTGGGTCATTTGAGTAAAGATGGCGAAAAAAGGAAGAAAGCTTGTTTCCACTGTGGGGAGGTCGGACACTATACTAAGGAGTGACCGAAGGAGCAAGGACAGGGCCAAAGGACAGGATCTTCTGGAGGGAAGGTGCATGCTCTCGTGGCCAGTGTACCGGACATAGGTAGGAAAGTTTCTGTTGAAGGTTTGATTTCTCTTTCCGATCATCCTGTAAGGACTCTTTTTTATTCTGGCGCTTTGCATTCTTTTATATCTGATACTGTAGTTGAGTCTCTGCACCTTAGTACTAGTATGGTTTTGGATCCCGTTGTTTTCTCAAACCCCATTCGGGGTTCGACTCATCTGTTTGTGATTTGTCAAGGTTTGAGGATATCAGTGTTGGGCGTTGAGTTTGAGTGCAACGTATATGTGCTTGGTTTTATGGGCTATAGTCTGATTCCAGGGATGGATTGGCTAGCCATGTATGATGCCATTCTAGACTGTGAGAGGAGGGTTGTTAGACTTTTGACTTTCCATGGGAGGACTCTCGAGATTTCTTATGACCCAAAAGGATCTGTCGTGCTTATTTCCTAGAAACACTTGATGCATCTGTCGATGACTTGCGACCTGTACCGGTAGTCTGTGAGCATTCAGATGTTTTTGATGAGGTTAGTGGATTACCTCCGAGGCGCGAGATTGATTGTCGGATATACTTAGTGGACAATGTGAAACCAGTCGCATTTCCTATGCACCACATGGCTCCTAGGGAAAGGAAGGAGCTCAACATGCAAGTATGGGAGCTACTTGAAAAAGGATTTATCAGGCCAAGCATATCTGAATGGGGTGCTCCAGTTGTATTCGCAACTAAGGCGGATGGTTCGCTTTGCTTATGCGTGGATTATAGGAAGTTGAATAAGCTCACTAAGAAAAATAATCACCCACTTCCGAGGATAGATGTTCCGTTTGACCAACTTGTTGGTGCATCTGTTTTCTCCTAGTTAGACTTGGCCATGGGGTTTCATTAGTTGAGGGTAGCCGAGGATAGTATAGACAAGACCGCTTTATATCTCTAGATGGTTTCCTCGAGTGTCTCATCATGCCTTTTGGGCTGACGAATGCACTCGCCTATTTTGTGGATCTGATGAGTAAGGTGTTTCGGGAGTTTCTGAATAAATTCATTGTGGTCTTTGTAGATGACATCTTGATTTTCTCAAAGAATGAGGATGAGCATGTCCTACATTTAAGGGAGGTTTTGACTCCGAGCACATCGTCTTAAGGCAAAATTCTCCAAATGTCATTTTTAGAGAAAGGAAGTGAGATTTTTAGGGCATGTGGTCGCTAAGGATGGGATAACAGTGGATCCCGCGCACGAAAGTAGTTGCAGTTCAAGATTGGAAGATTCCAAAGAATGCAACATAGGTGAGGAGTTTTCTTGGTTTAGCAGGTTATTATAGGAAGTTCATTAAAGACTTCGCAAGGATATCAGCCCCACTCACTAGACTGACGAAGGAGAATCTGACCTTTGCTTGGAACATTGATTGTGAGGATGCTTTTCAACGATTGAAGAGGGCTTTGATAAAAGCCCCAGTCTTGACTTTGCCTGATGGGGACAAAGTGTTCATAGTATACAATGATGCATGTGGTATAGGGCTTGGTGTTGTTTCAATGCAAGAGGGAAGGGTAGTATGTTATGGAGGTAGACAGTTGAGAGTTCATGAGAAGAACTACCCTACCCATAATTTAGAGTTGGCTGCCATTGTATTCGCGCTTAAGACTTGACTTCATTATCTACTTGGAGAGAAGTTCAAGTTGTATACCGATCATAAGTCTCTCAAGTATCTGTTCTCGCAGAAGGATCTCAATTGGAGGCAACAGAAATTGATGGAGCTCCTAGCGTCCTATGACTTTGAGATTGCTTATACCCCTGGCAAGGGTAATGTGGTGGCAGACACATTGAGTAGGCAGAGGATGACTTTGAGTCCACTATTCGTAGAGAGGCAGAGCTTGGAATATATATCAACCTTCGATTTTAGGCCATCTATGGATCTTATACCTGGTTTGTTGGCATCGTTAGAGGTGCGACCTACTCTCATGGATCAGATAGGAACTTCACAGCGAGAGGATCCACAGATAGTAGACATTGTGGATAGGATTAGTAAAGGGAAGACTTCTAGTCACCTCAGTAGATATTCCACGGATGATAGAGGGTGGTTGCGGCGATATAAAAGGCTGTGTTCCTCGAGTTGGGAGTATGTTGAAGATAGTCCTTGAGGAAGACCGTCATTCTAGGATGACTATCCATCCAGGCGGTGATAAGATGTATAAAGATACGAAGACGGTTTTCTTTTGGGCTGGGATGAAGAAAGATGTAGTGGAGTTTGTTTTTCGATGTTTGATTTGCCAGCAAGTCAAAGTTGAGCAAAGGAAGCCCAACGGTTTACTTCATTCTTTGGGGGTCCCACAGTGGAAGTGGAGGAGCATCTCTATGGATTTCATTGATGGTTTTCCTAGATCGAGGAAAGGAAACACCAATATTTGGGTTATAGTTGATAGGCTAACTAAGAGCGCTCATTTTATTCCTGTTAAGAGTAAGAGAACGACAGCATGGTTGGCAGCAGTTTATCTTCATGAGATAGTCCGTCTACCTGGAGTACCTTCCAGTATAGAGAGTGATCGTGACCGCTTGTAAGAGGCATTAGGTACACAGTTGTGTTTGAACACCTCTTATCACCCTCAGACCGATGGGCAGACGAAAAAGGTGAATACAGTTCTTGAGGATCTTTTAAGACTGTGTATCCTAGACTTCGGAGGGACTTGGGAAGAGCATCTTCCATTGGTAGAGTTTGCCTACAACGACAGTTATCAAGCTAATATTGGCATGGCACCCTTCGAGGCATTGTATGGTCGACCCTGTAGATCACCGATTTGTTGGTGGGAGTCTACAGAGAGACTTTTACTTGAGCCTGAGATCATTAGAGAAACTTCAGAGAAGATTGATATTATTCGCAGATGCATGAAGATAGCTCAGGACATGCAGAAGTCCTACGCATATAAGAGAAGAACTGATATTGAGTTTGAGGCGGGAGACATGGTTTGCATCAAGGTATCACCTTTGAGGAATGTGGTTTGCTTTGGATATGTAGGGAAATTGGCGCCAAGGTTTGTAGGGCCATTTCCCATAATATAAAGGATTGGCCAAATGGATTATAGGGTGAAGCTACCAGAGAGATTGGCAGGTGTTCATGATGTTTTCCACGTTTCTAGTTTACGAAAGTGCCTGCATGATACCGCATAAGTTGTTGAGCTGAGTATGCTTGAGGAAGTAGAGGTGGAACGGGAGGCGACATTCAGACGAGTTCCTCCCGTTTTCTTGAATCAGAGGTTAAGAAGCTACGCAACCGAGAGGTCAAGTTGATGAAAGTTCAGTGGGGAGATGACCACGAGGATGCAACTTAGGAGACTGAAGACAAGATTCGCGCTTCGTACCCTTTTCCGTTCAAGGGTATGTTCTTAACTTCTTTTTCCAAAAGCTTTTATTCATACTTGTTTCTATCATTTAAGTATATCCTATCGATCGAATCTTCGAACCTTTGGTAGGGAGCCAATGGATGTAAACATGCGTTTGAGACATGTTATGTTTGTTGGATGCAAGTGGATGCCAGCGTTTGCTAGTGGTTGCTTGTGGATGCATATACACACACACACACTAGGCACTAGATCGTCTCAATCACTCTCATACTGCATATGGATGTGTGTGCATTTTAAAATTTTATGGATGAATGTGGGTGTATCATCATATGGATGTTGCATTTGGATGGATGATCGCGCACGCATATAGCATTTACATGATATATTAAGATTATTTGCATACGTGTTGGATTTATGGCATCGACATACATTGCATTAAGGAGGTCGACTAAATTAGTAGACCGCTTGATCTTTCGCATTAACATAGGGAGATATACACACACTATTGCATATGTTCATATAAGCATTAGAAATCTTTTTAAGGACAATGGGTGCCTATGATTGGTGGATGAGTAGATGGATGGTGGATGTTAGGATATACATTCTTCTTAACTTAGAGATTTCGCAGACGAAATCCTTTAACTAGGGGAGAATGTAACACCCCGTAATTTCAAAAGAGCACTATAATGATAAACTAAAGTAAATTTAATTAAATAATGGAAATTAAGTAAAATGGATTGCGCCATTGCGTTCGTCTCGGAACTCTGCTTAAGATAGACTCCAAGTTTGCGTAAAACGGACATCGTATGAAGATATTAAGGTTTGAAGTTTATATACATATAAGCTAAATATATATAAACAAAATCAAGTCCAGAAAATCAAAAATCAAAGAGTTGGAAAGGGAGGGAAATCGGCCCATTGGGGGTCGACCCCATGCCCATGGGTGTCGACCCCACCCAGATCTGGGGAATGTCCATTTTTTGAACTTGGACTAGTTTCTTGACCAGATTCGTTGATAGTAGGCTACAAATAGGACCTCTTTTCTATTGTTTTATTCATTGAAAACAATGGAGACAATGAGGTGTTGGCCAAACTCAGATTGAATTAGCCTATTCTTCTGCAACAACAACTTATACGTATACAAGAATATCTGCTACAACATCAACAATCATTTCTCTGTTCTTTAGATCCAGTCCCTGTGAGTTTATGTTGCTTTTAGATATAACCAATCAAAATCCTAGTAGTGGGGATGCAATCCTGGGGGTGGCTTGTATCATCAGTTGTGTGGGACCCATATCGGTCAGTAACCTATCTTGGTATCAAAAGAAGGACCCCGAACTAGGTAGGGTCAGGGCACGCTTACTGAGCTGACTACAAGAGGTTCATCTAAGTTAGGGTGTTGACGGTGCATTTCGACGGAGTCATGTGTGTGCATGAATCCACTTGCTTGGTATAATAAGAAGCTGTGACATCAGTAGATATGGTTGTGCATCTCAATTAAAAGGGGTTGCCACTTTAGGAAGTGATACATCCTACTGTAGGGCCAATACAGGATATCTACAAGATAGGGAGCCGATCGATTGGGGTAGTAATTAGGGTACTTTTAGTCTTGCTTGTTTAGGATCCCGTTATTATCATTGGGGGTAACACCTGTCATTTCTGTTGGGCTGCGTGTTATTTTCGTTGAGGGTAAAACCCGTCACTGGAAGTACACCTAAATCTACCATGTGTTTCTACTGGGATCATTCTATTTCTATTATACTAGTATTAGTGCAGAGAAGAGTACTTGAGAAGCGAAATATATTCTGTTATGTTTATTCTGTTTATGATGCTTAGTCTGTTATACCTATCTTATGATACTGTTATCTCTCTCATCCAGTTTATATGTCTGTCATGATGCTTTTACTTACTTATATGCTAAAAGTAACTGGACTTGCCAGACTTTATGTCTGACCCTTTTTGTTTCCTTTTCTCTCTCTTCCTTTCTCCCCAGATTCTCAGGGTGGGAATACTCAGGCTTGATTAGGATTTTGTCTTCCGTTTCTGCTTGGAGCTGCTTAGATGTACCGCTTTGATTACATGTCTACTCTGTTATGGCTCTTTTTGGGGACTATGCTTTTATATTACTGTACTCTGATGATTTTAGTATATGGAAGATATTTTAATTTGATGTAATGGGTTTTATGTACTTTAGACTTACATTGTAATTGGATTTTGGACCACGATATTTTCTATTTGGAAAATAAAGTTTTAAATTCTGCTATTATTTTATAGCTGTCTTGTGATGTTTTTTTTCTGTTTACCTATAACGCTTCACGAAACTTAATGCATTCTGTTAATGAGTGACACTAACGGACGTGGGGTGTCACATATATAGTTATTATATATAAAATGATTATTAAAACTTATATTAATCTATAAATATAGCTGTATAAAAAATATTATTAAACTAAAGATATATAGAATTATAACTTTGAATGTAAAGAAACTAAAACTTAAGTAATAATATATATTAAAACTTAACACAAAATTAGGATTAAACATATATTATAAATAAGAACATCTAAATTATTTTAATAAGGAGTTAGATTTAAATTTAAGAAATAAATATAAAAATTTGGAAATATATTTTAAATAGGAAGTAATTTTTGAAATCAACTTGAAAATAAGAATAAGCGAATTACAAGATAAAAATGATAAGAGATTTGAAATTAAGATTTAGTGCAATTACGGAGTTTTAACAAAAATTCTAGATTCTATAACTGTAAAGACCCACATTTTACGTGTCGGAGGATCGTAAAATATATTTATTTAATTCCTTGAGTGTCAGATCATTCTCATATTTTGATATGTTGTTTATAGGAATGTGAGACATGTCCATAATTTTTATCAACTTTGTTTATGACCATTTTACCCCTATTAGTTTTGTACCGGGCATAACTTTTGATTTTGATCGAATCATGTGATGGGACCGACTTCATAGGAAAGGAAATGCTGATTTTAATTCTGAAGAATGGTCACATTAAAGATTTGACTTAGCGGTTTGAGAGAACTTGTTATTTTAGTGCTATAAAGTTTTTGGACGGACTAATTAGTCACTAGCGGGCTAATTAGTGATGCCCAATAAGACTAGGGGTTGTTCGCTATAAATATAGGGGTAGAGGCAAGGATAATACTTTAGTTTCTTCATTTCTTATTTGGTTGAGCCTGAGATTCTCCCTGCTGAATCAAATACACCTCCGCTCCATTAAATTCTTGGATCTATATTAGATGATTGATGATCTACATCAAGGAAGGCTAGATCGCATCAAGAGGATCGATTTGAAGGCCAATTCTTCACCGTTGTTCACTGATCTTCGTTGTCCGGATTAGAGAATCACCGATTTGAAGTTATTTCTGAGGATCTGGTGAGTGATAAGCATCTCTCACACAGATTCAATAGAGTATTTGGATTGTTTGATCTTAATTTCATCATTTCAGGTCATTTTCACCTAGATCTTCATCATGGTAAATATATTTTCATTCGAATCACCATACGATCTAATCTAGCAACTTAACTCGGTAAATTCTTATGTTAATTCATGTGTTTATGAAAGTTTAGATCCATTATTTTGTTTATTCTTTACTTTATCATGACTTGGTGAATTTCATATGATTGTATGATGATTATTTGTTGTGCAAGTGTTGTTTAATGATTGCATGAAGTGTTGATGATTGACTTATTGAATTGGTGAGCTGCTTTGCATTAATGTTGTCGTATGTGGATAGATTGGCCATGATGGACTGCATTGGTTGATGGATCAGTTCGTATATGGATCGTTCGAATTAGGATGGAGGCACACTAATGGATCGGCCTTGGAAATAAAATGGATTGACAAACTTTGAACATGGAATGATGGATTGGCTAGGCGCATAAACGATGGGAACGGATTGATCAGCCACAAAAGCAATGGAGTGCTATGTAGAAATCATCGATCATGCTCGAGTGGAACGTAATGGATCTGGATGAAATCTAAAGGACCGCGCAAGACCTGGATCGATGGACCTGAAGTGAACTACATAGAGATGGATCGGTTCAAAGGCCTGGACGATGGATTGACTAGTATGTGAATCATGGATTGGTTCGAAGGCCTAGATGATAGATCGTGAAGAGGAACCGGGTCGAGCGCAAGCTGGTGGGTCGTCAATTGCATGATGGATCGGGAAAACGTGCCTTAGTTGATTTATCGATCTCTGGATGGATCGGTAGGGGGCGAACTAGTGATGGATCGGTGGACTATCCATCAAAGCGCTGATCAAATGAAGTTCGTTTTTGCTCAAGGATGGATGCAGATTCAACATGATTTCAGGTTTAATGATCGAAGTGAAGTGATGTTCTTATTGATCGGTGAAATGCAATGAAGCGTGAAGATGACTCAAGGTGATTTGAGTTTGTGGATAATGGTTGCTCCTGGCATTTGAGCTATTGGGTAGTCGCAGGTGATGACGACTAGTGTTATGAAGTGCCAAGAGGGACTGTCTATGGTCGGAGGTTATAGCTTTCTCAAAGCAGGGGTATCATGGGGACGCCCATTAGGATTTGATTCGATAAGATCGTGTACCATGGGCAGTCATGATGGGCCTAGTTGTCTTCGTGAGTAAGGCCAACATATGAGCCACAATGGCGTATGGAGTTTAGCTAGAACCGGGCCTATCATTAGCCCTAGATATATGGCATGTTCATTGCCAATCATTCGATTAATGATGATTTTAAGGCAAGGCATGCGATGATAGCCAGAGTCATGGATGTTATTGTTACCTGTATCGTCTGGTATGGATTGTTCGACGTCAAGGAAGATATCTCTTGGGTGCTTGTTTGATGTTGGTTTAGACCTTCGGGGCTCATGCTTAGGGGATGTTGAACTTAATTGGAGTTTTCTATGCTAGATAATTAGTAGCTATGGTTACTACTAATTGTTTCTTCTTGTATTAGTTGGGAAGACTATCACCATAGGGTGAGGAGGAGCAGGCTTTGGTTTTCTTCTCTGTTGATGTTGGTAGATTAGTTGATTGATCTGCCTACTTCTCATATACTATTTTGATGATGTTTGATAGCTGTTTTATCGCTCATTAAGGGTATTGTTTGACTCAAGGTTTATTGTTCCTCTTGTTACCTTGGGATGTTCATTCATATGTTAGATGGGCAGAATGAGTAGCAGGTAACAGGTAGTAGATCTTGATGAGGACGATGCTGCAAAGCAAAGACGAGCATGAGACTGACAAATTATTTCCTACTATCTACTATAGTTGTTTCCACTGTTATGATTGATGTACATTACTCTGAGTGAACCTGTAGTGAGGCTGATTGTATAGACTTTGATGTAAACCCGTTTGATATATGGATCTTTCATGATGATATGAAAGTTTAAGTTTCTATTCAGTTGTGCTTCGCTACTATTTCCTGTTGTATATGTTCTTTTATATTTTATCCTTGCGCTATGAGTTGTACAACATGTTTCCGGTGTGTTCTTCAAACCTAATGATCGTCCTGTGTCGGCCTGGCACGTCATACAACGCGTTCCTCCTTGGTTTGTGCGGGAGGTACAGGGCGGTCGTCATATTTGGTATTAGAGCCAGGTTAAGCGATATTATCCAAAGTTTGTGGGTGTAATGACGTATGAGAGATGTGTTTGTACTTTGCTAAAGGATGATAGATATATTATAGGTGTATAATATAGTAGCGCTTGAACTTCATTGTAGTTATTCTCATGTGGACTAATCATTCTGTTTTTTATAGAATGAGCCATCGGTCTTCGAGACATACTATTAGGGTGGAGCCTGTACGTAAAGGGGGATTAGGTAGCTTACTGACTAACAATCTATGTTGGAGGCCATGATAGCAGCGATCATGAAGAGGGCACCCGCTCCGGAGACAGACGTGGTAAATGTAGGGGTTTAGGTGCAAGTGCCTAGGGTTGTGAACTTCGCGAAGCTATGCAAGGACTTGAGTAGTTTAGAAGGGAAGTCGTTCAAAAGGACAGAGCCGACTGTAGAGATTCAACGGTGGCTTCATACTTTCATTCGGATATTTGGAGACTTGGGCATTGATGATGCGACTAACAAGAAGCTTGCATCAAGGCAATTACAAGGCAGAGCTATGGATTAGTGGAACTCTATCACTTTAGAGACTCCAGAAGATGAGATCACATGGGATCAGTTCAAGTCAAGTTCGAGATGAAGTTCATTTCTAATATTTTGAATTCCATTATATTCAAGAGGTTTGTCGAGCTGAAGCAGAATTGTAGCGTCTCGGAAAATTCGACGATCGAATTTCGACATTTAACACAACCCATGTCCAAACTCGAGTATCGGGCATCCAGAAAGCTAGAAGAAAGAAGTTAGAGGATGAGGTAAGAAAAAAATATTAGAATAAAAGAAGAAGAAGAATCAACACAACACAGAGTCTCACATCGCAGCGGAACCAAATAAAATACATAAATAACTTTATTGAAAGCTTGAAGTAATATACTTACATACATCAGAGTTCAACAGCCACATTTGGACAGTTATAACAACATGTCCTTAAATACAACACACAATGGAATGTACTAGATAAAATCATGCGTCTGAACTCCTCCAGCATGTCTTCTGAACTTTGTATTATCCAATGACTTGAACCTGTACAACCCAGTCTAACCCAAGCATTTCAAGTACTGGGTCAGTATGGTGAACCAAAGTGAGAAATCCACTAAGTTTATATAACATCCATATTGATTTTAATGTTCAAAATCCTTTTGAAAGAAAAGGATAATAGTAAGACCAGCCCACGCATAAATACAGACGGTTTTTACCTTACTATAACCCAAACCATTTTCAAAGTCATATCTTATTCTGATATTATAATAGTGTCTAAATACAAATACATATCAATCTAGTGGTACGCTTGCATCTCACGCTCCACATATATAGTATACAATCAAAACCGCGGGCACTTATTGGAGATTGGATTCCGATTATGACAAGGTATGGAACCACCTGCCGATAGTGTATCTCTAGAGGGGAATACACTGGGTCCAACAAGAACGTCTTGCAACCCGGCCACACATGACCGACCACTCATTTCTCTTGAGTGTATCGAATATATTGCCACCTACGGTTGATAGCAACATAACCGTTCCTGGGAGATACATAAATGAAAAGAAGTAACAAATACGAATATTCTCTAGATAGTGACAATACATCGTAATGGGTGCGACAAACATAGCCATGCTGCTTGCCCGATTTTTGTCATTTCACGGTTGATGAGGCTTGAGGTTATAATCGACTTTTGGGATATCTGGTCACCATTCACATCGTCTATACAAGTCATACAGGAACAGGATGAACCGAAGGCACCCTCTTACTACCCAAAGGATCAGTAGCGAGTAGTCCTTGCAATCCGAAAAATCTCAACCATGATCGAATCACGTCAGAATACCTCCGGTAGCTAGCCAGAGAATATTCGACAAGTAATCCTTCCGCTTACGAAGATCCACAGTCTTCAAAGCTCCATCTCGACCATCTTCTGATATCTTTCAACGTTTACGTATCTGCTGGTCAGAATGGTTTTTGAATATATATTCGATCCCGGTATTTCTGTGCAAACAACACCTTTGGCCAGATTTTGATAGTCAGTGATTTAACTATCAAAATAAACATCCATATTCAATATACAACATCATTTGGCCATTTAATTAATCAGTTGTTAAGTAAATTTCTAAATCCCCAAACATTTGGATTGTCGCCCTTTCCACTCCTTATTTCAAAAGCAATTTATTCAATTTATAATTCTTCGAATTATAGTTTATATATCTCCCATGGAAGTATTACTTTTAACTCCCTCAACTACCCTCATTCCTAAACTAATATCATCCTTGGATAATCATGAAGTCGTTACAAGTTGGGGTATTTTATTTACCTTCCAAACCTTAAGTCGACAACATTCTTATCTTTGGAATGGATAGAAGTTTATCAATGAAGTTTCATTCCAATAATTTTCCAATGCTTCTATTTACTATACGATTTTAAACATTGGTTTAACTCCGTCTATTTCTTTGAAAACCCCTTTTTCCTAATTCCAAAATCACGCTTTCCCAATTTAAACCGCTCTATCTTCCCATCCTTAGGCTTTTAAAATTCCCTATTTTCTCCCTTCAAATTACAAATCCTATTTGAACTTGCTTCGATTCTTATAATTTTAACTCAATTCTAATTTGCCTTTATAATTGCTCAGTTTGGATTTTATAAAAGTCTGACCAATAGATTTATTAATAGGAGTTCATATCGAATATAGATTCGCTTATCATTTTCATTAAACTTCACATACGGTTTTACAATCTAATAAATTTACATTTAAAGGAACTAAATTCCCAGATTTATCATTTTGATTATCATAAAATAATAATCAATTCCAATCTTTTTTGAAACCAATTCATTAACTATTATTATAATAGTTAATCTTCAATTTATGGTTATTTAAATAATTGTCTAATGATCAATTCTAGAATAAGTAGTTGATTTAGTCAATTTTAAACAAAGTTAATTTGTTAACTATTTCCACTTAGTTATTTCTTCAAATTAATAAACAAAATTAATTAAAATAATTTCATTTGATTTAATTAACAATGTAATTAAATTAAATAATCACCATTAATTGTTTATTTGAAACAAATAATTTAATCCTTCCTTTAAATTGTTTTAAAAAAATCAATTTAAATAATCTTATTTAATTTAATTAATAATCTAATTAAATTAAATAATATTCATTAATTGTTATTTGAAACAATTAACTCCATCCTTAACCATTTGGTTACTTCCTATTAATTTGCTAATAAAACAGAATAAACTTCGATAACAATAAATAATAAATATTTATTTCCTTTAATTAAACTTTCATCAAAAATAATTTATATAAAATAGATTCCAAATCTGCCTTTAGTTATAAAACAATTTTATAACTCTCCTGCAATTGATTTCCCTAACAGTAAATCAATCTTTATAAACCAATTCATTTATAGGCCATCCGCCGATAATTACTTAACCAATATCAGCCATTAGTTAATATCACACATGTGTTGGGTTTTGGAGTCAACAATCAACAATCAACGATCAATCACATTAATTAACAGTTCATATAAGTAAACAATCTATTTGAGGAATCCGGTTGGATCCCTCCAACCCGTCCGTCCCTGCATCAAATGGGTTATTTCAAATTTTAATTCAACACTATATTTATCATGATAAACAGAATTGAAAATTTTAACTAATAACAGTCAATGACAAATTTTAACGTCCATTCAAACATCAAACTATTATTCAGTATGTTTATAATGTAACGAATAGGCCGTGTTTGGAATCTAATCATTAAAAATAACGATTTTTTTGATTAAATTAAACAAACGCTTAATTTAATCACTGAATATTGAAATATTCAGTATACATGAAAACAATCATCCAGTTATCAACCATTGGCAAATATTGTACACAATTTAAAAACCCGGTTTATATAAAATACAAATGGGGTAAACTGAGTGAGTTAAACTCACCTTGATTTCATCCGTTGTCAAATGGCTTGTTTTTACCAGCTTTTGTCTGCGTTTAATTCTGACACAACAGCTCTGTAATGCAGTGTTCGTCATACGGTTCCACCACCTCCGGTCTTGTCGGATTCTGTAAGTTTAAATGCCTCCAAGCTGCAGCCTGAAATCCCTCCACGTCTCCTTGTTTTATATTTATTTTCATTTCTTCTTCTTTTTTTTCTTTTTTTTATCAAGGACCGAAGGCCCATAGATTTAGAAAGCCCACCTCTCCATGCATTAAAACCCGATCCTTCTTTCTACTACCTTCTTCTACTCATGAAACCGCTACAGGCGGTTCTCAGTCACCAGTCCATAGCTATACAACGTGACTTCCCTTGTTCCCCATATTCACATATCTTCCTCGTGTCGCTCCAGTAAAACATCTTTTCCTTGTATTCTCACGAACTCCATGCAGTGCTTCGCTCTCCTTTGTTCCACAGTACCCCGCAGCTATAGGTTCTCCCTTGTCACTCTCACTGTAAACCGCTCCAGCACTCCACTTATGTTCCATTCCCCTTAGTTAATTCTCCCATTCGAAGAATGGTACAACTTCCCTTCGTTCTGACAATCCCTCACTCCTTGTTTGTTTCCTCAAACCGCCACCATAACGTGCTGCTTCAAACATCACCACACACGCAACTCCCTTCCATTCACGTTTATTCCTTGTCCATGAATGCTTCAGAGCATGCCTCTCTCTGTTCACCATTACAATACCTTCCCTTTGATGCTTCTCAACTCCACACGTTATAAGATATAACATCCCCAACTTTCCCCATTCTCTTTGCTCCAAACAAAGGAAACGCGCACCCTTAATTTCTTCCCACTGCGTCATTTTCTTGTTCACGCCAACATATATGCTCCCCACCTGATGCCTGTCGGTCTGCTCCTTCCACCTGCTACATTTTTTTCCCTTCTTTGCACTCTCTCTTGTTTCAACCCCACACTTCTGATCCACACGTGAACCCAACCCCTTGTAGTAATCATCCTTCCTACTTGAACTTATATTTTGATTTGTTTACAGAAGAAGCCTCCTTACTACAACTGCCACCACCCCCTCTCCAGTCTGTCCTTTCTCATCAACTCGCCACTGATCTGACCGACTCCTCTTCTATCAACTGCGTCACCCAACCATCCGCGCTACAGAACTCATTTCCTTCTTTCTGTACACAGCTGTCCCCCCTCTTCATTTGCGCTCCGTCCTTTCTGTTCACAAACGTATAGAGTGAACATAACTGCTTCAACTTCACCGTCGTACTTGCCTCCAACCCAATACTCCAACGCTGACCTGACCCAATCCCCTTACTCCGGCATGACCTATCGGATGGCATACTGCGATACAATGGATATTTCAGAGTTTCGGTCGTCCTTACTAAAGACCATACTAGCTCGAAGAGCATGAGTCACTGATCACAACGGATCCGATCTTACTAAATTACATGGAGAATTGGCTTTGGTTTGGCATTTGATGGTCGGTTGGAACTTTGTTTGTAAATGGAAGAAAACAGAGAACAAGATGGGTTGTTTCGTATAGGTTCGCAGTGTTATTTGTGAAGTTTTAAAACAAACGGGAAGCTTATGTTTGGATTTTATTTTGGTGGAGGGAAGTCGGTTTACTATTCCTGAAACGAAATAGAATGGAGCAGGTTTTTATAGAGGAAGAGATACGTGGGTGTGAAGTTTACGTGGGAATGAAGGAAAGGGTAGTTTGGCCAGCAAGTAATTTAGTTGGATTGGAATGCACGACAAAGAAAATGTGGCACGCAAGTAAGGGTACCACAGGAAAGATTTTGCTTCACACGAAAAGGAATTATTTATTTAATTTATTATTTTTCTTAGGTTATATTATTCTTGGTTAATTTAACTATTGCTGCCGTTAACATTACATGTTAAATATACCTTATATCACATACAAACTCCAAAAGCGACGGAAATGGATACTCGACTATGTCTTGACGTTCCGGATCCACCGAAATTAATTTCATTGAAGATGGACTTCGTTTCCACCTCGACGATATTTTAAATTTATCGGTTCACTTTTAAATTTCGTCTACCGACAAAACAACACCATTTGGCTCCAAACTGGAAAACTAGCAATAACTAGCCATACGTATTCCAATAAAATTCATTTTGTCAACAACAGAGGTCGTTTGAAAAACAGCTATTTCCACGGCCTATATACGGTCGATTAAATCCAAAATAATTCAATTTAAATAATAAAAATTATTATTATCATGTCTCTTCAATTAAAATATTTTACAGCTCCAGAATAAACTGATATATGTTTGAACGCCATTATATAAAATAAATTCTGAGATAAAATCTATCATATTACCAAATCAATATTTAAAGCGATTTTAAATATTCCTAAATAACGTTCAAAAATCTGGGATGTTACAAGAATAGTAGACCAGCGCTGGAGTATGCTTCTGACTTTGAAGCTTTGTCCAAGTATGCTCATTCGTACATTGAGGCTCCTTGCTAAAGGAACTTGAAGTTCATCACAGGCTTGGATAAATACCTTGGGAATCAGCTGGTTGATCACTTGGATGACACTTATGAGAAGAACGTTGAGAAAGCTTTGAGGAATGAGAGTCTGTTTCCTAAGGAGAAAGTTTTTGTTGCAGCTAAGGAAGATCAAAAACCACAACAGGGTGGTGATAAGAAAAAGTGGAACGGAAAGAGGAAGCAATAATGACAGCAAGGGAAGGATGGACAGGAAAAGCCGAAGGGTGAAATGCCTTGCTACAACTGTCAACAGAGGGGTCATTTTTCCAAGGATTGTAAGAATCCAAAAATTGATAGGAAGTGTCATAACTGTGGAAAGCCTGGGCATCTCAAGAAGGATTGTCCAGAATTAGTAAAGGGTAATCAAACAGTGAAGGCATATGCTTTGGAAGTCGTGCCATCTTCTTCAAGTGCTCCTAAGTTTGTTGTTCAAGGAAAGTGTTCTATTGAAGGTATCTCAGTTCGAGTGTTTTTCAACACTGGAGCATCACGTTCTTTAGTTTTCAATGAGTTTGTATGCCGCTTGGGTTTAGAACCTGAGATTTGTGATAGACTGTTGGTTGTAACTAATCTAGTGGGGGGTTCATCCAGTTTGTATATGCTTTGTTGTGGTTTAGTGTTATTGAGTCATGGTTGCTCTTTTGTGTGTGGTAGCTTTGTCTTGAACTTCACTGGGTTTGGGATTATTTTGGGTATGGACTGTCTCAAGAGGTATGCGACAAAGGTGGATTGCAAGAAGCTCGAGTTGATAGTCGAGAATGTGGAAGGGCGAATGGTTGTGATTCGATGTAAGCCAGAAGATGAGGTCTTCATTAGCTTGTTATATTCGCTTGTAATTCCACTAGAAGATTTCCCATCTGCGCCAATCACTAGTGAGTTCGATGATGTCTTTGAAGAGGTCTAAGGGTTACCGCCGCGTCATGAGATTGAGTTTAGAATCGATTTGGCCGAAGGTCTTAGACCTATCATAATGCCTCTTGGTAGGATGGCGCCTAAGGAACAACGAGAGTTAGAGGTGCAAATTAGTGACCCTTTGTGTAAGGGATTCATTCAGCAATGTTTGTCTGAATGGGATGCATCAGTTGTGTTCCAAGGCTGACAGATTTTTGAGATTATGCGTTGATTGTCGTGAGCTGAACAAGGTGACTAAAAAGAACAATTATCCATTGCCGAGGATAGATGATTTATTTGATCAGCTTCACGAGGAAAAGATGTTTTCTCAAATGGATTTGGTGATGACATTTCACTAGTTAAGAGCGGCAAAGTACAATGTGCCAAAGATGACTGCTTTTAGGACACCATCCGGTTTTTGAGTGGCTAGTGATGCCGTTTTAATTGACTAATGCACCAACGTATTTTGTGGATCTTCCGAATAGGGTGTTCAGAGATCAGTTGAATAAGTTTTTGCTTGTGTTCGTGGATGATATTCTGGTTTACTCCCAGAATGAGGAAGAGCATAAGATGCACTTGCGAGTTGTTTTGGAAATCTTGCGAAAGCATCAGCTAAGGGTTAAGTTTTCAAAGTGTCACTTCTGGAAGAGTGAAGTGAGTTTGTTAAGCCATGTTGTTTCTAGAAATGGAATAACGGTGGATCTCGCTAAGGTGGCAACAATCCAGGATTGGGATAGACCTTAGAATGCAACGGATGTGGGGAGTTTCCTTGAGTTGGCGGGATATTATCATCATTATATCAAAGATTTCTCCAAAATAGCTGCACCATTAATCGGATTGATGAAGCAGAATCAAGTGTTCACATGAGATGCGAAGTGTGAACAAGCTTTCAAAATCCTAAAAAAGAGGCTGACGAATGCTCCTGTTTTGACGATTCCTAGCGAGAATGAAGAAATGGTGGTATACACCAATAAATGTGATACTAGACTTAAAGAAGCATATGCGAGTTGACAGCTGAGGTCGCACGAAAGGAATTATCCGACTCATGATTTAGAGTTGGGAACGATCGTGTTTGCTCTGAAGATATGGATACATTACCTGTCGGGAGTTCAATTCGAGCTGTTTACAGATCATAAGTCCTTGAAGTATCTTTTCCCCTAGAAAGATTTGAATTTTCGGCAGCAATGATGGTTAAAGTTTCTGGCATCGTATGGTTTTGGCACAGCCTATACTCCTGGTAAAAGTAACGCAGTGGTTGATGTGTTGAGTCGAAGACACGCAAGTTTGGGAGTGATGTTTTTGGAATGGAATCACCTCGAGTATTTGGCAGGATTTGATTTTATGCCTGGGCACGAGTTAGAGCCTGAAATGTTGGAAAGCTTGTTGATATGACCTACTCTCATTGAAAGGATCAGTGAAACCCAAAGGCGTCGAGA
This sequence comes from Allium sativum, assembly GCA_030737875.1. Taxonomy (NCBI): domain Eukaryota; kingdom Viridiplantae; phylum Streptophyta; class Magnoliopsida; order Asparagales; family Amaryllidaceae; genus Allium; species Allium sativum. Next base: position 362,437,494 of record CM060909.1, read on the forward strand.
TCATCTAGAAGTTGGAACCAACGATAAGGAATTCGAGGTCGATCGATATGGTTGGCTTCGGAACAAGGACGACTGGTTGTTTCTGATGTTGATGGATTGAGAGATAAGGTTCTGAGGGAATGTCATCACTCAAAGTTGACCATTCGACCTAGTGGTAACAAGATGTATCGCGACATGAACCGAGCCTACTACTGGGAGGGGACGAAGAGGAATATTGGAAAATTCATTTCCAAATGCATGAACTGTCAGTTGGTGAAAGCTAAGAAGAAGAAGCCGAGTGGATTGCTTCAGCCGTTGGAAGTTCCTACGTGGAATTGGGAGCATATATCGATGGATTTTACCGATGGACTACCTAGAACCAGGGCTAGAAATGATGAAATCTAGGTCATAGTGGATCTCTTGACCAAGATTACAAGGTTTATTCCTGTCAGATCGACCAAGACAGCATCGAAATTGGCTGAGTTATATATAAAATGGATTGTTCAATTCTATGGTATTCCAAAGAGCATGGTAAGTGATCAAGATCCATTGTTCACAAGTGGATTTTGGAAGCGTTTGCAAGAGACTTTGGGAACTGAGCTATGTTTGAGTACGACTTATCATCACCAGACCGATGGTCAAACCGAGTGAGTGAATCGAGTATTGGAAGATCTCCTTAGAGCTCATGTATTGGATTTCGGAGGACCGTGGGAAGACCATCTACATATTTTTTGAAACAGGATAAAAATATAAGGCCCATGGCCCATATGAAACAACAAAACTAAAAAGCGAGTTGACAAACCCTAGCCGACACAATTACTCTACTCTCTCAACCCTTAAACACTTAGTAATGGCGACATCACTGAGGAAATCAAAGCCGATAACTTCATGGCAGCTTCCACACCATCTCTTCGTTGGTATCCTTGCTTAGATTGCTCGAAGCCAGCTTACGATTGACTTCATAATGTCTCAGAAGCATCTTATGCTTTCTCAAAGGCAGATCTAGTGGCTCGATGTGAGTTGTTGAGTTTATTTCTTTATGATCTAAACTCTCCATGCTCTCGAAGCTTCTCTTCAGCCCAAATAATTCTTTGTTGTTGTTCTCCAAGCTGTTAATGCTACTCTCACCTTCAGTCCAAACAGATAAGTGATAGATCCGGTTGTTCAACTTGCTCTTGTAGTGATTATCCCCGATTCTGTTTAAAGCTCTAAACTTTTCATCCAAATTCTTCTTATCCAGATGTTTTGCGAGATCTGGATCACTGCTGGAGGTACCACACTCTAACACAGGTAAAAACATTTGATTATTATATGGATTTCTCACAGAATCACGCACTCTTGAATTAGTAATTTGTTTACTTCCCTGACTAAAATTGGATTTGACTGCAGAGAAAGTGGAAGCCCAGTAAGGACGTCAGATCTAATCGAAACATCTTTTCTGGAGAGAAGATAGTCTTTGTCTCCTGCAATAGGTAAGGACACAGCATTATTATTCATATTGTTTAGATTTAAAGGATTACTATCAATAATGCTATGATTCCTCCCTTTACAGTGATGGTATTTATTGGCGTGGCAAGGATTACTCTCATCAAATTGAAGGCATGAGACCTTTTTATTGGAGAACTGCTTGCCATTTAGTAAAAAATCTTCAACTTGCTTATCTCCATCTGCATTATCTTTATGAGACATAAGTTTATGCAAGTTATCATTTCCAAATCTGTTAGCTTTTTTCATGACTATGTCACTGTCATGAAGAATAGTTTTCCAGATTTGGATGCAAGTAGTTTCCTTACCAGTATGTAGTCTCTGGTTTCTTTCTCTCCAAATATAATAAACAGATGCAGTTAGTAAAACACAAGCTCTATTGAATTTGTAGGACTTGGGCTTAAAAAACTTTGATATATACTTAATACTATCCCTTATGTTCAAAGTAGCATGAGTGTGAATGAAACCCAAAGTACATTTGGCATTAAACCAGATGCACTGGGAAAAATTACAGTAAAAAAAATAAGTGATTGGAGCTTTTAACCTCTTTTTTACAAAAAAGACAAAAGTTTTCAGAATTTTTATACCATTTACAACATTTTTCTCTGGTTGGGAGTTTATTTAACAAAGCATAATAAGCACAATGAGCTATTTTATGACAAATTGATTTACACCAAATTATTTTATGCCAATTGACCTCAACTTCATTCCATTGTAAAAACTCCCACACTTCTTTGAAAGAGAATTTATCCTTAGAACACAAGTTCCAATTCCAGTGATCCTTATAACAATCCTGATCTATTTGAATACCCAAAATAGAGTTTTTAAAAATACTGGTAGCAGGGTTATTAAGAAATCTCCAACAGTTATTAGAAATAATGCTCTGCACTTTGTCATTTACCCCCCTTAAAATGTATAGGTTATTCCAAGCCAGAAGGTTGATTAGTGAATTGCCACTAATCCATTGGTCAAACCATAAGCTGGTTTGACTACCATCTTTTAACTTTATGTGCAAAAATTTTCTACCTATATCTCTGTAGTCAAGAATATTTTTCCAAACATAGGAATGGTCCATTTCTTTCCTAGTAGTCCAGAAATGTTTATTAGTTTTTAAATATTTTGCTCTCATCCATCTAGACCAAAGAGATTTACCATCCAGAAATTTCCAAAAGAGTTTATATTTACTAACTTCAGCAATATCTTTAATTTTCCTAAGCCCTAGTCCTCCAAATTTTTTAGGCTTACATACTATGTCCCATGCAACTTTATGATACTTTCCTCTCCAAATAAAATTGGAGCACATTTTTTCAATTTTGCAAGTGACACTATTAGGAATGTTGTGAGACTGGACCCAATAGCTAACCATAGCAGTGATGAAAGTGTGTGTTAATTCCATCCTACCAGCTAAAGAAAGAAGCTTACCAGACCACCCCTCAAGTTTATTTTGAATCATGTCTAACAATCTAAGGCAGTCCCTGTCATTAACCTGATTGATGCTTAATGGTAGACCTAGGTACTTGACAGGGAGATTACCTTCTTTGAATTTCAGAAGATTCAAAATCTCATCCTTAATAAGAACACCTTTGCTGAAATAAACCTTGCTTTTATTTAAATTAACAGCAAGGCCAACATATTTTTCCATATTGTCCAATATTTTGCGAACAGCAATAGCACCACTTTTATCTGCTTTTAAAAACAGAAGCATATCATCTGCGTATAAAAGGTGTGTAATGTGAGGCTTTACTCTATTAATAGGCCCAATGTTTCCCTTAAGTACTTCTAACTCTATTTGCATAGAGAAATATTCCATAACAATTGAGAATAAGTATGGTGACAAAGGGTCACCCTGCCTTATTCCTCTGTTGCTATTGATGAAGCCTTTGGGAGAACCATTAATCATAATAGAGTAAGTTACATTACAAATACATTCTTTAATTAACTCACAAAATCTAACATCAAAGCCCATTTTCTGCATTGCATAAATGATAAAATTTCTATTAATTTTATCAAAAGCTTTATGAAGATCTATATTAATGCACATGATATTTTTATTTTTCATATTAAAATTCCTAATAATCTCATGAGCTAATAGAGAATTTTCAGATATTAATCTACTAGGAATGAAAGCACTCTGGATTTCAGAAATAATGAACTTTAAAAAACATTTTAATCTATTACATAATAGAGAAGAAATGATTTTATAAATGAAATTGCAACAGGCAATAGGCCTATACTCATCAAGTCCTGATGGGTTTTCTACTTTTGGGACCAATGTGATAAAAGTGTGGTTAGTGTTCTTCAATATTTTGCCAGAAATAAAAAATTCCTTAATTGAATCACTTAAAATATAATGCATCTCATCCCAATGTGTTTTGTAGAACTTTGCACCAAACCCATCAGGATCTGGACTTTTATCATTATTAGCACTAAAGATAATATTTTTGATCTCCTCTTGTCTAATAGGGGCAAGCAGAATTTCAGTGCTATTGCCATTAGCAAAATATTTAAATTCAATATTAGGAAAAGTACTGGTAGGATTATTAGAATTATAAAGAGAGGAATAATAATTAATAGCCTCTATCTCAATGTTGGAGGCTTCATTAATTATTTTTCCTTTAATGTCAATAATCTTACCAATATTATTCCTATTCTTCCTATTGGACATTCTAGAATAAAAGAACTTACTAGCTTCATCACCAGCTGTTAGCCAATTAACTTTAGCTTTCTGCTTAAGGTTAACAGAACTAATATGTAATGCATTGACCAACTTAGCTTGAGCATCAAAAAAATTCTCAGCCTTGCTCTTATCTGAATAATTGATATCTAGATCATTCTGCAACCTGTCACATTCATCTCTTATATTTTTGATGTCATTTTTGTTTCTAGAAGAGTTCCAGGCTTTTAACTTAGACTTGGCCAAATGCAAGGTTTTATTGAACTTATACTGAGCAGTGCCATAAAAAATGTTAACAAAACAACTAGAGACCACATCCTTATAATCATTCCCAAAGACCCATCCATTCACAAATCTAAATGGAGAGTTACCAAAGTTATTTTTCACTGAATTTATGGTAACTAGAATAGGGGTGTGGTCACTAAGTTTTGTGGCAGTGTACTGCTATTCACATTAGGAAAAAGATTAATGAAATGCTGGTTAAATAGAACCCTGTCTAATTTGCAATGAATATTCCTGAATTCATCTGATTTCCAGGTGTATTTATTTCCCACTATGGGGGGTTCTATTAATCCAGATTTCAACATAAAACAGGCAATCCTTTCTAGTTTAGAGAAAGGAATGGGGTTGCCTCCCCTTTTTTCACAGTTATGAAAAACAGTATTAAAATCCCCAATAAGCAACCAAGGGCTATTTATGACCTTACCGAACTGCTCAATATAGTTCCAGAGCATAATTCTGTCATTCTCAAAATTGGAAGCATAAATAAAGGTAATTTTTATAGATAAACCACCTTTATTATTAAATGTACAATGAATGTATTGCATATCAATAAAATAACTGATGAGAGACCATATGGTAGGATTATGAAGAATCATAATACTACCATTTCCTCCCATCAATTTATTATTGACAATGCTCCAATTTGAAAATAACTTTTTATGCAGATCAGCAATCTTTTGATCACTGAGCTTATGCTCAATCAATCCTATTATACTAGGTTTGTAATTACCTAAAAAGTCAACTAAATCAAGCTGCCTTTCAGAGGAGTTTAATCCCCTAATGTTCCAAGCAATGGTATCCATAATAATTATAATAGAAAATAAAATAAAAAGAATAAATGATACATTGTACCTAAGGAGGACTGTTGTGCTTTTTGCTTTCCACCTTTACTCCCAACTGTTTACCACTCTTTTTGTAGCTGCTTTTATCAGTAGGCTTTAATTGCTTATCCCATTTAGCATTCCTACTGATATATTTCTTTCTGAAATCATGGTCTTTGTCCTCTTCTGTTTCCTCTACTGTAACAATGTCTGTTAGACTTTTGGTTCTGCCTTTTTTCTTCTTTGGTACAGGTGAGACAGGCCTGGAGGGTTTAGCTGCTGCTATTGTCTGGTTTACTGCCTCCTGTATGTTTTCTAGAGTGATTGCAGATCTAGAGGGGGCAAGGCCATTAGCTAATAACGCCACATTGGTATAAATGGGATCAACAACAAGAAGATCATTGCAGAAATTTCCAATAGGCATAGCATAGTTATTTGATAAATTTGTAATAATGCTTGAGTCCATCGAAGGGGGGTGGGCTCAATGACCTGTTTAGAATAGGATCCCTCTTCTGCTTTGTTTATGTTATTATTTGAAGTGTTAATCCCCTCTGTACTTCTGGGAATTTCAGAATTGATTCCCACTTTCTTATTTGGAGATTCTGTAAACTGTGGTTTCTCTATAGGCACTGCAGTTGACTGAGTTTGTTGTGCAGTTTGACATTGAGAATTTTTGCCTTCATTCGAATGAAGATTGGAGGCATCTATGTTAATGTCATCTTCAGCATTCTCCATGTAATATTGCGAGGGGTTAATGATGTTTCTCTCAAGAATTGATGAGCACATATCTAATGTTGTCGTATCGATGTTACTGTTACCTGAATGAGATTCTTTGTTAACATTGATACTGTTTTCACGATTTGCATTTTCGTTTGGCTGCTTACTCTGATCTTTGTTGCTGAAACAACCATCAGTGGAATGACCAAAGATCCTGCAAATTGTACAACGATCTGTTATTTGTTCGTAAGTAATTTGTTGAGAGATATGTTCCCCATCATGCAAGTAAATCGAGGCTTCACTAGGTAATTCACCATCTGCATTTATTTCAACAAGTAGGCGTGCGTAAGTCAGACGAGTTTCCTTCGTTGTTTGCTCATCCATTTTCAATGGGATTCCAACAAGACTCCCTAGGCACTTAAAATTTCTTTGTCCCATAATCGTAGATTCAGTTCTGGAAGACGAATCCATATGGGCATAGTGCTCAAGATGTCCCGATCAAGAACTGTTTTCTTAGACCATTTCTTTAATATAATCAATTTCCCATTGATAAAATATGGTCCTCCTTGCAGAAGCTTCTCTCTATCTTCTGCATTCGTGAACCTTAGAATGAAAAAACCCGTTTTCCCTTGTAAAAATTTCAAAGGAACCACTAGGGTTCCATGTTCGGGCAACATAATTTCTGAAATAGTGATATGCTCGTCGTTTTCCAAATACGTAAGCTACAACAGACATAACCCATTTACTTTCTGTACGAATACAGGCTGCCTCAGAAGCCACAACTATCTTATCTTCTCCGATTGTTTCAGTCAGGGGAATGAAACTCAAATCGAATTCTGTATCTTGATTACCTTTCTTTATCAGATCCGCCCAAGATGAAGCCTTCAGATTATTACCTATATTATTTTTAGATGCCTGAGGAAGTTCTTGAGATGATCCAATCGGGTTTTTATTCGGATCTTGAGACATTCTAGGTTGACTTCTTGGTTGCTGCCGTGCTCCATTAGAGGGAGGATAAGGCTTCTGCCTTGCTTTAAACGGGTACTCATTCGATGACCCTGTCCCTTTCTTCACATGAATAGGGACATTTGGATTTTGAACAGATTTGAATCCTTTCTTGCGGTTAAAAACTCTGGTGAATCCCTCCTCATCCACTAAGAAATCAGAAGTGGAATGAGGAAGATATGGAGAAGGAGAGGAGATAGGGGGGAGAAGATCCCACCTTGGAATTGGGATTGTCGTCGAAAATTGGGTTCAAGAAGGATTTAGGGTTAGCAGCCATGGCGCAATCTCTCAGCGCTATTATGTTTTCTCAAATAGGGAGTAAGACCATATACATTTAGTTCAGTTTGCGTATAACAATAACTACCAGTCGAGCAATTGGATGGCACCATACGTGGCGTTATATGGCAGACCATGTACTTCTCCAGCATGTTGGTTAGAGACTGGAGATAAGCTGATACTTGGACCAGAAATGATAAGAGAGACCTCAACCTGTATTGAGATCGTTCGGCAACGAACCCAAGAACGTCTGAAGAATTACGCCAATAAGCATCGAAAGGATTTGGAGTTCGGCGTTGGTGATATTGTTTTCGTGAAGATTTCACCATTGAAGAATGTTGTTAAGTTCAGAAATAAGGGAAAGTTAGCTCCAAGGTTTATTGGACCGTTTCCAATAGTCGAGTGGACTAGAAAGCTCGCGTATAGATTGAATTTACATGAGAAGATGTCGAGTGTGCATGATGTTTTCCATGTGTTGTTTCTACGGAAGTGTGTGCACGATTCAAATGTGGTGATATCTCCAGATCAGTATGAAGATCTAGAAATCGAGTTTGTAGTTTCGAGACCTCACAAGCCGCTTCACGTTGTGGGGAATGACACGAAACAATTTAGAAGGAAGACGGTTAAGCCAGCCAAGGTGCAACAGAGTGAGGATGATGACGATCGCACGTGGGAAACGGAGAGAGTATGACGACGATCCTTTCAGAACTCTTCATTGGTATGACCCATTAATGATGTGTCACCTTACACCATTGTGACTTATGCTATTATTAAAATTCTTCATGCTAGGATAAGGCTACGGATGCATGGCTTGATGGATGCTAGTTTGTATGATAGGTTGGCTACTCGTGGATGATAATCATGTGGAATTGTTTTTAGTTGCTTGTGTTTGTTTGGGATTTCGGGGGTGAGATTCCTAAAAGGGGGGAGAATATCCTAAAATATTTTTATTTAATTCCCTGAGGGTCAGATCATTCTCATATTTTGATGTGTTGTTTATGGAGATGTGAGATATGTCCATAATTTTTATCAATTTTATTTGTGACCATTTTTCCCCTCTCAGTTTTATATAGGGGATAACTTTTGAATGGGATCGAATCAGGTGCTGCGATCAATTTCATTGGAAGGGAAATGATGTTTCCAATTCCAAAAATGGTCACATTAAATATTTGGCTTAGCGGTTTGATAGAAACTGCTGTTTTAGGGCTACAAATTTCTGGATAGACTAATTAGTTAGTAGTGGGCTGATTAGAGAGGCCCGTTAAGGCTAGAGGTTGTTGGCTATAAATAGAGGGGTAGATGGAAGGAGAATAGTTTAGTTTCTTCATTTCTTATTTTCTTGAGCTTGGGATTCTCCCTGCTCAATCAAATACATCTGCACTGCATTAAATTCTTGGATCCTCATTAGAAGATTGAAGATCTACATCAAGGAAGGCTAGATCGCATCAAGTGGATTGATTTGAAGGCCAAATCTTTACCATTCTTCGCTGTCTTTGTTGTTCGGATTAGAGAAGTATCGATTTAAAGCTATTTTGAGGATTTTGTGAGTGATAAACATCTCTCTTACGAATTCAATCAAGTATTTGGGTTGCTTGATCTTATTTTCATCATTTCAAGTCATTTTCACCTAGATCTTCATCATGGGTAAGTATATTTTCATTCGAGTCACCATAGGATCTAATCTAGCAACTTAAATTGGTAAATTCTTATGTTAATTCATGTATTTATGCAAGTTTAGATCCATTATTTTGTTTATTCATTATTTTATCATGACTTGGTGAATTTCATATGATTGTATGATAATTATTTGTTGTGAAAATGTTGTTTGATTATTGCATGAAGTGTCGATAATTTAATTATTGAATTGGATGAGTTGCGAGCATTAATGTTGTCGTATGTGAATGGAACAGTCAAATTTGGTAATGGATTGGTCGGAACTGGAGATAGATTGCACGACTTGGGGAGCAAGAAATGGATGGATCAACCATGATGGACCGCATTGGTTAATGGATCAGTTCGTATAATGATCGTTCAAATCAGGAAGGATGCACACTGATGGTTCAGCCTTTGAAATCAGATGGATCTGCAAACTTTGAACGTGGCATGATGGATCGGCCAGGCGCGCAAACGATGGTTCATGAATGATAAAAAGGAACGGATCAGCCACAAAAGCAATGGAGTGTTGTGCAGAAATCATTGACTGGGCTCGAGCAGAATGCGATGGATTGAGCTAAAATCTGATGGATTGCGCAAGGCCTGGATCAGTGGACCTGAAGTGAACTACGTAGACATGGATCGGTTCGAAGGCCTGGATGATGGATTGGCTAGTATGTGGAGCATGGATCGGTTCAAAGTCCTAGATGATGGATCGATAAGAGGAACTGGGTCGAGCGCTAGTTCATGGGTCGGACATTGTATGATGGATCGGGCAAACGTAACTGGGTTGATGGATCAGTCTCTGGATGGATCGGCAGGGGGAGACCCAGTGATGGATCGGTGGACGATCCATCAAAGTGTTGACCAAATGAAGTTCGTTTTTCTTGATGAGGGATGCAGCTTCAGCATGAGTTCAAGTTTAATGTTCGAAGCGAAGTGATGTGATCATTGATCGATGAAATGCAACAAAGCGTGAAGACGACTCGAGGTGATTTAAGTTCATCGATAATGGTAGCCCGAGGTGTTTGAGCTTGTGGATTGTCGCCGGTGATGATGACTAGTTCTATGAAGTGCCAAGAGGGATTGTCTTTAGTCGTAGGTTCTAGTGGACTCAAAGTAGAGGTATCGTGGAGATGCCCATTAGGATCTTATTTTATAAGATCGTGTACCCTGGGCAGTCATGATGGGCCTAGTTGTCTTCGTGAGTAAGACAAACATACGAGTCACGATGGCGTATGGAGTTTAGCTAGAACCGGGGTTACCATTAGACATTGATAGATGGCATGTTTGTGGCCAGTCTTACGATTAACGACGGATTTCAAGGCAAGGCATGTAGTGATAGCCAGAGTCATGGATGTTATTGTTGCCTGTATCGTCAGGTATGGATTGTTTGACATTGAGGAAGATATCTCTTGGGTGCTCGTCTGATGTTGGTTTAGGCCTTCGGGGATTGTGCTTGAGGGATGTTGAAATTGATTAGAGTGGTCTATGCTAGGTAATTGGTTGGTATGGTTGCTACTATCTGTTTCTTCTTTTATTGATTAGGAAAGCCATCACCATAGGACGAGGAGAAGCGGGCTTTGGATTTCTTCTCTGTTGATGTTGGTATATTAATTGATTGATCTGCCTACTTCTCATATACTTTATTGATGATGTTTGATAGTAGTTTTTTGTTCATTAAGACTATTGTCTGACTCAAGGTTTTATGTTCCCTCTTATTACCTTGAGTTGTTCATCTATATGTTGGGTGGGCATACTGAGTAGCAGGTAAAAGGTAGTAGATTTTGATCAAAACGATGCTGCAAAGCGAGGACAAGCTGGAGGCTGACGTATTATTTCCTACTATCTACTATATTTGTTTCCGCTGTTATGTGTGATGTATGTTACTCTGAGTGAATCTGTAGTAAGGCTGATTGTATGGACTTTGATGTAAACCAGTTTGATATATGGATCCTTCACGATGATACGAAAGTTTAAGTTTCCATTCAATTGTGCTTCACTACTATTGCCTGTTGTATATGTTCAATTATATTTTACCCTTGCATTGTGAGTTATACAACTGGTTTCCATGTGTGTTCTTCAAACTTGATGATCGTCCCATATCGTCTTGACACATCATACAACGCATTTCTCCTTGGTTTGTGAGGGTGGTACGGGGCGGTCATCACAATAACTTATCTTCTTTTCTTGAACTCTTATTACTTACGAGACTTTAGTCTTGAACTCTTCATTTTAGTAACATTGAATCTCTAAACTGTAAGTCTTTAATAATCAATAGCTATATATTATTCCTGCATATGCACACACATATATAATATATTTCTATACAAAAGTGTTAATACATATTTTATAATTGTAATAATTAAAACAAGGTTATTGTCATCAAAGCTATTATCACTGTCATTTTAGTGCCTAACTGTTGACATCTAAAAGTGGTTGCCAACACTCATGATTTCCACGATAGTGAAAATAAATGTCTCTCTGAAATTATATCATTCTTCTTCCTTTTCAATTCTAAATCAAAATCTCTCTGAAATTCAAGTTCTTCTCAAGAAATATAGATTGTTTGTTATCAAAGATTTCAACATCAAATCCTATCTGGTCATTACTATAAATACTGATAAAAGAAGGGGGTAGTCATGTCCCGTATAAAGTGAATAGATGTGATTGTGTCCCGTAAATCGATTGGGTGTAAAGTTATAGCTTGAAAATCAACTACGTCTCAATGTACTTGGAATCAGTTGGGCTGTGCCCTTGTGGCCTTGAAATCAAGGATTGTAAATGGATATTGTTGAATAAAAATCCGCATTAACCCAGCGTTATGCGGGGCTAGATGTAGGAGAGTCTCGAATTAGTATAAAATCCCGGTGTATACTTTTCTTTTACTGGTTTTTTTACTTTATTTTCTACATCTGTGTCTGATTCTATGATTTGTGATATTTGTTATTTGCATAACATTCTATTTTATTCTAGAAGAATTCAAGAAATTTATTGAAATCTATAAAACACTATTCACTCCATCTAATGTTTAATTTTCCTTAAGATCCTTAATTCGCATTCCCAATAATTAGTATCAGAGCATTGGTTTTCAAAGTTTTCATAATCTGAATTTTTGAAAAGTTTAAACGGCAACCAACACTGGAATTGTCATTAATAAAGGTTCTTTTATAGAGGGTCAATCCACAGTTAGACACTATTCAATAGGAGTAATTATTCATATTGGGCTTGTAGAATGAAAACTTATTTATAATCTGTAGGATTAGAGTAGAATATCTCACAAACCGACTATGTTGAACCCACCGTAAATTTTGCATGATGGATTAATGTTCAGAAAGCCACTGCACAAACTAGTTATAAGGTCATGAATATTTTATTATGTTCATTAGATAGGAATGAATTTAATACGGTAACGATTTGTAAATCTACATATGAATTCAGGGAAACTTTGCAAGTGACTCAAGAAGGAACAAGCAAAGTTAAACAGACCAAAATATCCATGTTTACAATTAGTTTGAATTATTTAAAATGAATTATACTGAGCCTATCTCCGATATGTACTGCAGGTTCCAAGAAATCGTGCATTCACTATTGGCTTTGGGAAAAACATATTCTGAGGAAGATCACGTCAGAAAATGTAAAAGCCCACATTTTATGTATCGAAAGATTGTAAAATATTTTTATTTTATTCCATAAGGGTTGGATCATTCTTATATTCTGATATGTTGCTTATGCAGATGTGAGAAATATCCAAATTTTTTTACCAATTTCGTTTGTGGCCATTTTGCCCCTGTCAGTCTTGTACAAGGTATAAATTTTGACTCGGATCGAATCAGGTGCTGAGATTGGTCTCATTGGGAAGGAAATAATGTTTTCCATTCCATAGAGTGGTCACATTAAAGATTTGGCTCAGCAGTTTGGGAGGAATCGCTTTTTAAGGTTTCACAATTGGTTGTTCAGGTTTTGTAAGTTATAATGGGCTTATTTGGAGAGAAGGCCATTAGTGGGCTAGCGGAAGGCTATAAATAGGGGGTAGGAGGCATGGAGAATAGTTTACTTTCCCCATTCTCTCATTTGGAATAGCTAGAGTTCCTCCATTACTCCATCTTCTACACCTTTCCACCATTAAAATCTAGATGTAAGGAAGAGAAACGAAGATCTACATCATTTGAAGCTAGGTCTACGCCAACCAAAGAGAGAGTTCATCGAATCGAAGAGTTTAGAACAAATTCTTCGCTGTCCGGAACTGAGATTTCATCATTTTGGGCTGTTTTGAAGAATTGGTGTGTGATATCCATCTCTCACGCGGATTCAATCAAGTATATGAGTTGTATGCACATGTTTTCATCATTTTAAGTCGATGACTCCTAGATCTACAACATGGTAAGTCTATTTTCATATGAATCACCATAAGATCTAACTTAGCAACTTAAAACCGGCAATTTCCATATATTTTCATATGTTTATGCAAGTTAGATCCATAATTTTAGTTTATATATTCGTCTGTCATGATTTTGGTGAATTCTTCATAATTGTTGAAGATAATCGTAATTTTCAAGTTGTTATTGATTTCACAACATGATGATTGAATTGGATGAGTTGATTTCATCAATATAGTTGTTTGGCGAAGTTTTGGTCGAGTTTGGAGATGAATCGGGTTTGTCCAGGTGATGGATCGGCCAAAACATGGATCGGTCGGGGGAAAAGACGACGGATAGGTCGGATAGAAGTATGGGTCGGTCACTTAAAGGTCAGTCAGTTAAGGATCGGTCAGCCTATGATGGCAAGAGCTATGGGTCGGTCAGAGATCCAAAAGCCATGGATCAGTCACAATTTCAAAAGGATGGATCGGTCATTATATGGATCTGCATGTACTGAATGTTTATAACAACACTTTGAAACACTGTGGATTGATGTTGAACCTTAAGTTGTTGATGATTTTCCTTGGTTCGAAAATGGTGATGATTTCGAAGTGAATTCAATGGGGAATGCCGAAGTGATGCATTCGTTGATCATTGAAATGCAACGGATGCGATGATAAATCATAGGTGTTCTGAGTTGGTTGATAATAGTGGGATGGTCGCCATCGATGACGACTAGAGATATTAAAGGCCGAGGAATTATCGTTGTCGTAGGTTCTAGGGTACACAAAGTAGGGGTATAATAGGGATACCTAAAATACCGGTTGTATGGTCGAGTACCATGGGCAGATAGAACGAGCCTAGATATGTTTCATTGTATGGCATACGTGTTTTTAGCTAGAACCGGGGTTTATCATTGGCCCTTGACAATTGATGGCATGTCATTACCAGCCATACAATTTACGATGGTTTCAAAGAAGGATTGGCAGTGATAGCCAGAGTCTGTCATGAATAATGGATGTTTTGTTTGTACCATCTGACGTAGATTGTCTGACGTCGAAGTAGATGTTTCTCGGGTGCTTGTATGATTTTGGTTTAGACCTCTGAGACTTGTGCTTGGGGGATGTTAAATTCGATTAGGATGGTTTACGTGAGATATATAATCTGGATGCTTTGAGTGCTATTGTTTGATTGCTTCTGATTCCATGAATAAATGGTTGTTCTAGTCGCCATGAATGTTGAGTTGAAATGCTTATTGTAAAGGCTATCACTGTCCGATGTGGGGAAGTTGAAGTTGGATCCTTCTCTGGTGTTTGGGGTAGATTGGCTTGTTAATCTCCCTATTCTTATATACTTTATTGATGATGTTAGATAACTGTTTTATCGCTTACTAAGACTTTTGTCTGACTCAAGGTTTTATGTTTCCCTCTTATTACCTTGGGTTGTTCATCCGATTTTTGGATGGGCAGACTAGATGGCAAGTGACAGGTGATATCTTGGGGAGGATGATGTACCAGTTCGGTAGCGAGCAAGAGGCTGGCGTATTATCTTTCCCACTATATAGTACCTATATTTCCGTTGTTTTGTTGTTAGACTCTGAGTGCTGTAGTGAGGCAAATTTGTACATATATATAAATGTTGAAATCCTGGTGTTTGGATATACTTTCTAGTTGTTATGAAAGTTTGATGTTTTCTGCTCAAATATGCTTCAATAATATTGCCTATGGTATATGTTCTATTATATTTTATCCTTCCGACGTGAGTTATACGACAGGTTCCGCTTGTGTTTACCTTTTATAATGATCGTCCATAGCCGTCTGGCACGTCTTTCAGTGCATTATTCCTCTTGTTTAGTGCTAGGGTTGTGGGCGGTCGTCACATTTGGTATCAGAGCTCTGGTTATCGATTTTAACCAAAGTTCGGAAATGTAATTATGTATAAGAGACGTATTTGTAGATTTCTGTTGGATGTATACTATATAATGCTATATAGTATGGTAGCGTTTGTACTTCTTTAGGAATTTTTCTTGCAAGTGGACAATCATTCTATTTCGCAGATTTAGAATGAGTCGACATGCTTTAAGACATACTACTATGGAGGGGACTGTGCTTAGAGGGGGAAATGGATGTACACCAGATTACCCAGCCATGTTTGAGGCCATGATGGAAGCATTCTTGAGAAGGGTACCTGCTCCAGTGCCAGCCACGATAGATATAGGTGTACAGGTTCCTAGGGTTATGGATTTCGCGAAGCTTTGTACGGACTACACATCTCTAAAAGGAAAAGCGTTCAAAGGAACAGAGCCAACTATAGAGGTCCATAAGTGGTTAGATTTTTGTGTTCGTATTTTTGGAGATTTGGGAGTTGATGATGCAACTAAGAGAAAGCTTGCATCAAGGAAGCTACACGGTAGAGCCATGGGTTGGTGGAATTCTGTCACTTTGGAAACTCCAGAAGAAGGGATAACTTAGGAATAATTCCAATTTAAATTCGAGACGAAGTTTATCTTCACTGCTAAGAAGTCTGGTTTATTCAAGAAATTTGTGGAGTTGAAGCAGAATGGTTATCCTGTGCATGATTATGTTTCAGATTTTGAGGCCTTTTCAAAGTATGATCGTTCGTATATTGACACACCTTATCATAAGAATGAGAAGTTTGTCATGGGTTTGGATACCTACATAGGAAGACCGTTGGTGGAACATCTTGATGATTCATTTGAGAAGCTTGTGGAAAAAGTCATGTGGCATGAAAGCTTGTTTCTAAAGGAGGAAGCTGTTGCTGTTGTAACCAAGGAGGCTCCAAAACGACAACAGGGTGGTAATAATAACAATAAGAAGAGGAAACAACAACAACAACAGAAAGGGAGGGATGGCCATAAGAGGCAGAAAGGTGAAGTGATTAGCTACAAATGCTGGCAGAAGGGCCATTATTCCAAGGATTGTAAGAACCCAAAAGCTGAGAAGAAGTGTTTCAAGTGTGGAAAACCTAGACATGAGAAGAAAGATTGTCCAGAATTGGCTAAGGGAAAGTAGGTTGTGAAGGTTTATGCTTTGAAAGCTGTGCCATCTTTTTCAAGAGCTCCTACTGTAGAGGAGAAGGGAAAAGGTGTCGTCGTCCAAGGTACTCTTTCTATTCGAGGTGTTTCAGTTCGAGAGTTGTTTGATACTGGTGCATCACATTCTTTCATTTGTAATGAGATTTTGTGCTGTTTGGGTTTAGAGCCCCAGATTTATGATAGTCCTTTGATTGTGACTAATCCAGTTAGGGGTTAGTCCAGCCTTTGTATGCTTTTTCGTGGTCTTGTGTTGTTGAGTCATGGTTTCTTATCTGTATGTGCTTTGTTCTTAACTTCGCTGTGCTTGGGATTATCTTGGGTATGAATTGGCTCAAGAGGTATATGGCAAGAGTGAATTGCGAGAAACTAGAGGTGAGGTTAGGGGATGTGGAAGGGCGAAAGGTTTTGATTCGATGTAAGGCCGAAGATGGTGTCTTCGTGAGCTATTTTTATTCGCTTGAGATTCACAGGAAGACTTGTCATCTGTGTTGATCACTAATAAGTTTAAGGATGTCTCTGAGGAAGTCAAAGGTTTGCTGCCGCATCGTGAGATTGAGATTAGGATCGATTTGGTCAAGGGTGCTAGACCTACATTATGCCTCTTAGGCGGATGACACCTAAGTAACAACGAGAGTTAGAGGTATAAGTTCGTGACCTTTTACAGAAAGGATTCATTCGGAGAAGTGTATCCGAATGGGGTGCACCAGTTATGTTTGCAACCAAGGAGGATGTTTAACAACCCGGAAATGCGAGCCAGTTTAAATTTTTTATTTTGGCAATTTTAGTGAATTTTGAACATTTAAAATGAATTATTTTAAATAAGATCGACGAGAAATTTATTTTGAATAGAATCGAATGTATATATTATATACGTCGTCGTTAAAATATAAATAATTATATATAATTATAAATAGAATTGAAAATGGCGTGGTAGTTCGATAATTCGATTTCAAACTTAAATTGAATATACCGGGTGCAAAATAAACCGGATTTTAGTGAAACCAAAAATATTAGAATCTATTTGAGAATATCTTTCCAACGAATCCGAGAAATCGAGATTTCATAGCGGGAATCAAAAGATATGTCCAGTTGAAAATTCTGAATAGTCGCTATGGAATTCAGGCCCTTAAAAATAGCCATTTTGCAAACGACCTCTGATTTCGACGAAACCACTTTTGTTGGGTCCGTGATGTCGAATTATTGCTAGATTTCAAATTTCATAATTTTTCGAATCAATATGTGAGCGTGGCAAAAGAAAACATGTTTGATCAGTTTCAGTTGATTTTAATCGACTGGAAAACGGCCATTTTTCCAACGGTCTCAGAATTCGACGAAACTAGTTTTGTTAGGACCGTATCGTCAATACAAAGCTAGAAAATATTTTTCTGCAATTTATAGAGTTCGTATGTGACCCCGGTAAATTGAAATGCGCGTTCAAATTCAATATATAGAGTTATATGTTGATTTTAACGGAAACAGATCGAAACGATCGAATCAGCCTACGATACATATCCCATTGTGTTCGGAATGGGGGTAATTAGCTATGGACGACAGGCGGTGGGCCTCGTGTCGAGGTCGAATAAAAAAAAGTCAACTTTTTGAATTTAAAATTAATTAAAAAATTAATTTCTTCTCTCCTCTCCTTATCTTCTCTCTGCTCCCCTTCTTCATTCGTAAAAAGAAAATAAAAAAAATAAAAAAAAAGGGAGACCGATCGAGATCTTCCCCGTCACCCTCCCGAGTGGGCCACCGTCGCGCCTTCCAAGGGGCGCCGCACCACCGCAGGTGGACCCCCTCCCGCTCCTCTTCCCGGCGCTACTCCAGCCGACATCGCTCTCCTCCAGACCCCGTACAGCCCCATCCTCCTCCGCGTCTTCCTTCCTCCTCGTCCCCTTCTTCCTCGATCCACCTGAGCCACCACCCGCCGCCGCACTTCCTTTTTCCCCTCCCTTCTGCTACCTTGCGCCGCCACAAACTTCACCTCGCAGCAGCGCCCCCCCTGACGTGAAGACCGAGGCCAGCGCCTCCTCAAAAGCCCCAACCTCCGATGAACGGCCACCGCAAACCCCCCTTCCATAAATCGAACATTGTAAGTTTTCATTTCATTAAAACTGATTTTTGTTTGCTTTTAAAACTGATTTTATTTTCTTACAAAAAGATTTGATTTTTAGTAGATGGAGAAACGAGGTTTATTTATAGTTATCGATAATAAAAATATAATTTTTATTATGTAGAAAGATTAAAAATGTAATTTTTATTATGTAGAAAGATTAAAAATATAATTTTTATAGAAGTAGAAGGATAAAAATATAATCTTTTATATTGTAAAAGGATAAAAACATAATCTTTTTATGTTGTAGAAGTATAAAAATATAATTTTTATATAGGTAAGATAGTAAAAATATCACATTTATATATGTAGTGAAATAAAAATTAAATCTTTATATTTGAAAAGGCGAAATCTTTATATTTGAAAAGGCGAAATCTTTATATTTGAAAGGGCGAAATCTTTATATTTGAAAAGGCGAAATCTTTATATTTAAAAAGGCGAAATCTTTATGTAGAGAATAGCGTGTAAAAATAGAATTTTTATCTATATAGTAGCGTTGTAAAAATAGAATATTTTTATCCATATGGAGTGATTATAAAAATATGATTTTTGAATTGAAAGTGAACAAGTAAAAATTCGATTTTTATATATTGAATAGCAAAGTAAAAATTCGATTTTTATATATTGAATAGCAAAGTAAAAATTCGATTTTTATATATTGAATAGCAAAGTAAAAATTCAATTTTTATATACTGAATAGCAAAGTAAAAATTCGATTTTTATATATTGAATAGCAAAGTAAAAATTCGATTTTTATATATTGAATAGCAATATAAAATGTGATTTTTATATATGTAGTGGCTACGGGCAACAAAAGTGACAAAAGACGAGAACGACGAAGATTTCTACTTATGAAGTGTCGTGGAGTTGGAATAGCTATTGGTGAGAACTTCTCACTCAAAAATTCTTTTCTAGTTATATATATATATATATACTAGGATGCAGACGGTGCTTAGCAGCACCCGACACCCGTCATCCACAGACCATGGATGGCTTGTTTGTTTAATTGATGTGTTGTGAAATTTGTTTGTGTTGTTGATGTGAAATCGATAATATAAATTAATGTGTTGAAAGGAAATAAAATATTTATATAGTTAAAAATATTTTATCGTTAAAAATATAATTTTTAACGTGAAAGTGGATAAATAAATATTTATAAACAAATCGGCCGATTTGTTTATATACACTGATTTGACTGATATTGATTGGGATGATAAATTTTACACATCGCCCAACTCCACAAATAAAAATCTGTGTTTGTTGATTTGAAACCCCACATGGGTGTTGGGATGATATTTGGCGCACACTAATCCCAATTATTTAATTGTATATCGATCGATTGGTCGACAGGCTGTGTAAGCGTCGATTATTTTTATTTGATGCTTATGCAGTTGTGTGGTGCACCTTGGATGATGGTTGATTGTTTATCATTGCTATTATATACATGTGTTGTATGGAATCCATATAATTAACGTTATATGGTGATTGAATGGGCCTCATTCCAATCGGGAAAATAATGAATATTATAAAAGAAAATTCGTGTGTTGAATATAAAAATAGTCATGTGTTGATGATGTTCATGTGTTGAAACTATTTATGTGTTGAGTAAAATATTTTAAATAATAAAATTTACATCTTTATCATATTTAAAATTAGAACTACTTTACGGTTGAAGTCTAATTGAAAATCAAACGATAGATACCATAATTTTATAAAATATTTTACATAACAAAAATAGTGATGTGTTGACAGTACTCATGTGTTGAGATTAGTCGTGTGTTGAAAGAATTAAAGATTCATGTGTTGAATAGAATAAATATTCATTTGTTAAATAGAATAAAGAAGTTTTTGAAAAATATAAAGCCGTGTTGATTAGAGACGCGCTATTTTGACGTGAACGATATTTATATCAATTTTATTCGTTTTATAATGAATATTGAAAAGTGATTTCAAAATTTAATATTTTGAAATGAAATTCAAATTAAATTAGATTAAAATTCAAATTGAAATTTTATTGAATCAATTTGAAATGAATTCGAATCGAATAGAAAATGAATTCGATTCGAATTGAATAGAAAGTGAATTTGAATTCAAATTGAATAGAAAGTGAATTTGAATTCGAATTAAATATAAATGAATTCAAATTGAATTAAATTGAAATTGAATTAAAAACGAATTGAAATCGTTTTGAATAAAATTTAAAACGAACTGAAATTGAATTGAAATCAATTTGAAATGAATTCGAATTGAAGTAAATAGAAGGTAAATTCAAATTGAATTGAATTAAAATGAATTGGAATTGAATTGAAACGAATTTGAATTCGAATTAAATAAAAATTGAAATGAACTCGAATTGAATTAGAATCAAATCGATTTGAGATTGAAGATGAAGTTGAAATTGTTTTTGAAACGAATTTAGAACTATTTATAAAATTCGTTTTAAAGGGAAATCGACGAAATATATATAATATATATATATATTATATATATAATGGCCTGAATAGAACGCGTCGCGCCGCGGGAGTTCGTGAATTTCGACCATTGACTTCGAATTGACGTTGCGGGAGATCCGACCGTCGGATTCTCCTAAAACCAGAACCGTTGGGTTCGTATCGAAAAGAGCTTTCCAATGAATATTAGAAATTTGAAATCTAATGGTTGGATTTGGAATTATGTCCAAATCAAATTTGGAAAAGGTCGCTGTAAGTGTAGTTCGATGGCCGTTGATGGAAATCGACTGTACGGGCCTTGATAAAATTATTAAAAATATCTATAATTTGTGTAAAATCATAATATATGAACAGGAAAGGACTGGGATGTAAAATTCCACATTTGAAAGAATAAAAATATATTTTTGTCGAAATGAACTAGTTTTGAACTAGAATTAAAATCAATTTATTTTAGAAATAAATAAATTGAATTTGAAAGTGATTTTAAAAATAATCAATATTCCCAATACGCGGATTGGACTGGAGTTGAATCGAAATTATCTTCGGAATATTTCGATGTTGGATTTCGTGACTATACAGATATTGTTATGGAAATTGAAAGATATATTTTATATCGTTATTTCCAATACGATATTTGTTGGTTTTAGAATTTGATATTGAATATAAGCCGGTATATTTTCTATTCAGAGCCTTGTATTTAATATCAAATGTGATTTGGATTTATTTACGGATCGTGTTTTAGATGACATTGGTTCTTTAACCCAGTTAAAGGCAGGATGTTGATTTTTGAAAAGATTAAAACTAAGTGGAGTTTTAATGAATCTTTAATTAGATTGAAATGCGAATTGATAATTTAAATTATCAAATTTGAAAGGTGACCGAGAATGGAGCACCACCAGTTTTGCTCCAAAGCGGTAGTTAAATCTGTAATTAGATTTGAACGTGAAATGGTAATTAATTTTACCGATAACACCGTGGTGTTAGATATGGAGTATTACCAGTTTTGCTCCATGGGATGAATAGGTTGGGATTGGAAAATAAAATAAATAATTACTTCGGTGTGGTTCGTTAATCCCGACTAGTTTGAAATGATATCCAAAGGAAGATTAAAGAATAAATTTAGAAGAATTTATCTTGGATAAAATTAATGGGAACCTTTCCCTAAGAATGTGATTTTGTGAATAAAAGAATAATTCTGAATTGGAATGAGGCGTTTGTTGTGTTTGTGTAACATTCGTTTATTATATACGTGGGTTATTCAGAAAGGCCGGGTTTATCCCATTCTGAATAACCGATTCGACGAGATGTCGAAGATGAAGATGGTGGTTGAAGACCGGAAGTCTTCACATCGTTTGGGTGATTACTGATGATCTCGATTGGGCTGTACACCCAAGATGAGGGAAACAGTTGGTGATCGTCCAGACGTATTTGGAGATGGATGGATATGCGAGGAAAGTGCCTCCGGTTTCGTTCAGACCCAGAACGGACTTGTAAGTGGATTGTGTGTCTGACATTGGATTTTATTCTGTGTTGATTGATCTCTATTAAATATACATCTGTTTGGTGGTGGAGAATTTATTCTCTTGCTTAACGCCCTTCTCTGAGACGTACGAGCTCAGAGGTTGTATATCGATGGACATCAGTCGCATGGAGTGAATTGCCAGTGTGGCACGCGTAAGTGGCAATTGATCAAGGCTTCTGTTGAAAAGCAAAGTCTTGTGTTTGATGATCAAAGCACGGCATGTGTGGCGTAGCTTTGTGTATAATGTGAATTCGCGAGCCTCACACCTCGGTATGAGTCAAAAACGGGATACGGACCCAAGGAGTGCACGACGTTTCTTTCTAGCTAGGGTGGTGTCAGTGACCTACCAACCCTGACATTTATATACTTTTCACCTGTGTGGTTGTTGGATACTGTAACACCCCACCTCCGCTAGGGTCACTCTTTCGGGGGCACTAGCTTCTGGGGGCGTTAGAACTGGGTAAGCATGCATAATGATATATCAAGGCAGAACAAGAACATAAATATATATGTAAAACAGAGTAAGTGAGAATAAAACAGCGGAATATCTCAAACCATCTCAAAACAAGTCTAGTACATCATAAAGTCAACTGCCAAAATAAACATGTCTAGTACATCATAAACAGAAATACTGAAATACATAGTGCTATCCCCAAAATAAAGATGATAAACCACAGCGAGCTCAATGTCCAGACATACATAAGCTATCCAGCAAACAAGCAAGCGATCCAAGCTAAGCACCACTATTCCCTCCCTAAGAACCTTGGGGGGGGGGAGAAACGGAAGAAAAGAAGCGAAAGAAAACAGGTCAGTCAAAAAGACTGGTAAGCCCTACTACGATCAGTCTATAAACTAATAAAGTTAGCATCATGATGGAAACTGAGATGAACATACTGGCAATAGATAAAGGTGTCATCACATAAAGAAGATTAAGCTTTGCACCACAGTGTACTAGCAAACTAACATAACAGGTATTGATCCCTCAGCCCAAACTTTGGCCCAATAACATGAGGTGACCTTAATACAAGGTCCAGCCCAACGGTCTAGTCGATCGGCTCCCTATTAACCTAACACGTCAAGTGTTGGTGTCCATACGGCCCACATATGGTTGTAGTCAGACTGTGCTGGGTCCACCTTCGGGTGTATCAAGCCCTCGGGTGTCAACCCCAGACACCTAAGCAATAATGCACAGTCCAAACCTACTGGTACCCGTGCCTCGAGTTTGTCCAACACCGGACTACGTGCACGTCCGTAGCCCGCCTGGACCCGCACCGCTGTACCACTCAGCCGTCGCTTTGGTCGCTTACATCAGTCCAGTAATCGTGCCCCGCCCTAGCCTAGCCTCTAGGGTTGTGAATGATACCAAACTGGGATTACTGCTGGAACAGACCACGTTGCTAGGGTTTTCTAAGAGGGTTAAGTGTGGTTTAACCCCTCACTAATCATGGATTAAATTAGTTAAGTGTAACCAACAGTTCACCACTTAACCCCATTTAATCCCTCGTATCCCCAAATTTGGTTAAGTATTAGTGGGCCATGACTTAACCCTAATCATGAGGCATTAATTAATTTAATTGTGCCTTAACCTCTCACATTAGACTTTGTTGCGGTTACCTAGTTAAGCCGGTGGGTTCCGGGTAGATTTACACCACAACTTGGTCTAACCTCGGGTCTTGGCACCACATGACCAACTTCTCACATTGGATCCTATTGTTTGTAGCCACTAGTTAAGCCGGTAGGTTCCGGGTAGAATTACGCTACAAACTCAACCCAACCTCGAGTTGGCCACACTTATGTTTTCTAAGTGTCATGTCCACTTTATTTTCAAAACATAATTACAAGTTTAACAAATACTTGGGTAGACCTAACTTAATAGGTAAATTCCCAAGGGGTAGACCTAACTTAATAGGTAAATTCCCAATCTTATATTTTCATGTATTTTAAGTTTTACCCAAACCCCCCAACGTCATTCTATCGCTTACATATTCGTTATAACGCATAAAGGATAGAAAGAGGGAACTTGGCACAACATACATGATGAATCTTACATATCATAATAAACATGCATAACATGTTGGACTTGCATAACTTAGCATAGTGAACTTGCATAAACATGCATAACTTGTTAAACTTGCAAATCATGGCATAGTGAACTTGCATAAACATGCATAACTTATCAAACATGTGTAACATGGCATAGTGAACTCGCATAAGCATGCATAACTTATTAAACATGTGTAACATGGCATAGTGAACTCGCATAAGCATGCATAACTTATTAAACATGTGTAACATGGCATAGTGAACTCGCATAAGCATGCATAACTTATTAAACATGTGTAACATGGCATAGTGAACTCGCATAAGCATGCATAACTTATTAAACATGCATAAATCCCAACTTTCATCACATATTAACTTTAGAGTTTCTAAAATGAAGGTAAGAGGGCTTACAAATATTATGAAGACACAAATCTACAAGTAAAGATTGAGAAGCCCTTTATGCAAGCATAAAAACCCAAAACAAAGCTCCAATAAGAAACACCCTTAACAAAAATCCCAAAAACTCTAGCTTAGCAAATAAAACTTGCAACTTGATGGTGTATGCAAGCTAATGATCATTCATACAACTTAGAAATGCTTGTATGAACATCATAATCTTCATAGGAATGATTTATGAAGAGGGTGGAGGCTAGGGTTTTTAAGTGGAGGCCATTTGAGAAATCAATTTGACATAGTTTGGTTGCTAGAATGAATAATGGGGTTTTAGGGTAGGATTAGGGTCATATTTATAGAAGATTAGAGTGATATTAGCCTTAGGATTAACCCTTAGTTGAATTAGGTCCATCAGATTTCGGAATTCTCCAGAACCAAGCCACACAACCAAGCCCAGATCAGAAATGGTGCGCCAGGCAAAACTGCCCGGCCACCCCGTGTCGACAGGGCTGTCGACAGGGCAGTCGACACCCTTAGACCCCTGTCGACATGCCTGTCGACTTGGGGGTCTTGGCGGGAGTTTTCCCGCTGACGCCAGTTGTGCCCTAACCCTTGTTTTTAACTTAAAATTTAAATCAGTTTTTAATATGGAAATTTCTGAAAACTTCAATGGGCCTTAACTGGGTCATGCGGACTCCGATTTTCGAAAACTCGGACTCTATTTCGCGTATTTTTCCGAGACGAACGCAATGGCACAGCCCGTTTCCCCTTGATTCAGATTTTTAAATTAAATTCTGCCTCAATTTATATCTTAACAGGTTATTAAAAATACAGGTTGTTACATTCTCCCCTCCTTAAAGGATTTCGTCCCCGAAATCTTCAAGTTAGGAAGAACATATCCTACCATCCAACATCCATCTACTCAAAACATCATCCACGAGCAACCATTGTCCTTAAAAGATTCTAAATGTTGTATGAACATATGCAAAAGTGTGTGTATATGTACTTATCTAATGCAAAGATCAATGCAAAATATGTTAGTGAAATGTATCCATATGTATGCAAATCCCTAACATAATGTATAATATCTACATGCGTGCTCAATCATACATCCATATGCAACATCCATGTGATAGCATACAAATTTCATCCAAGAATAAGCATAAACACTCATGCACATGCAATATGAGGAGTGTGTGAGCCGATCTAGTGCCTAATGTGTATCATGCATCCACGAGTAACCACTTGCAAACACTTGCAACCACTTGCAACCATCAAACATAACATGTCTCAAACACATGTTTCATCCAAAGGATTCTACCTAAGGTTCTCATGATAAGATAGACACGATGAACTAGATAAACTAGATAGACATGGAAAGATAAAGAGATTGAGAGTGTACCCTCAAAAAGGAATGGATAAAGCCTACGCATCTTCTCTTCAGTTTCCCAAGTTGTGTCTTCCTCGGCTTCACCCCATTGAACCTTCACCAACTTGACCTCACGATTCCTTAGCTTCTTGATCTCTGTCCCCAAGATACGAATCGGAGCTCTCCTCAAGGTATCTTCTTTCTCTACTTCCACATCTTCTAGAACACTTGGCTCAACCACCTCTGCTGACTTATGCAAACACTTCCGGAGATGCGAAACATGAAAAGCATTATGCACTCCAGCTAGCTTCTCGGGCAATTCCACTCTATAGGCCATCTGCCCGATCCTCTCTACAACTGGAAACGGTCCAACAAACCTTGGTGCTAACTTTCCTACTGCTCCAAACCGAACCACATTCCGCAAAGGAGAAACCTTCACGAAAACCATATCCCCAACATCAAACTCCAAATCAGTCCTTCGCCTATCGGCATAAGATTTCTGTCTGTCTTGGGCCGCCTTCATCCGTCTTCTAATCAACTCGACCTTCTCGGATGTATCTCTAATCATGTCAGGTCCAAGTATAAGCTTATCTGTAGTCTCCCACCAACATGTAGGTGACTTGCACGGTCTCCCATACAAAGCCTCAAATGGTGCCATCCCAATGCTCGCCTGATAACTGTTATTATAAGCAAATTCCACAAGAGGAAGATGGTCTTCCCAAGTACCACCAAAATCCAGAATGCAAAGCCTCAACAAGTCCTCAAGTACCCTATTCACCCTTTCTGTCTGACCGTCCGTTTGTGGGTGATAAGCCGTACTCAGGTTCAACCTCGTGCCCACAGCTTCCTGCAAACTGTTCCAGAACTGACTAGTAAAGATGGGGTCTCGGTCACTGACTATGCTAGAAGGGACTCCATGTAGTCGTACTATCTCACGAAGATATACTGATGCTAGTCCAGATGCGGTCCTTTTGCTCTTCACCGGAATGAAATGAGCACTCTTCGTAAGCCTATCCACAATGACCCATATGCTTGTATTCCCTTTTCTTGACCTTGGCAATCCGTCAACAAAGTCCATAGAAATACTCTCCCACTTCCATAGCGGGACCTCTAGAGGATGCAATAGCCCACCGGGCTTCTTCGACTCGGCTTTTACTCTCTGACAAACAACACATCTAGAGACAAACTCTGCCACATCCTTCTTCATTCCAGGCCAGAAGAAAATGCGCTTCATATCCTTATACATCTTATCTCCACCCGGATGTATAGTCAACTTGGAGCGATGTGCTTCCTCAAGAACTTTCCTCACCAAGTCTTCCACCATCGGAACACAAAGCCTTCCGTCTCTCCTCAGCCAACCCTTATCATCTATAGAATATCGAGCAAGGTGACTAGATGTCTCCCCTCGAATCAGCTTATCCATAATCTCAATTATCTGAGGGTCTTCCTTCTGCGAAGCCCCAACTTGATCCAGAAGGGTAGGTCTGAGCTCAAGAGATGCTAAAGAACCGGTCATCGACTCAACTGCCAAAGAGAAATCAAAGGTTGCCAAGAACTCTAAATTCTTCATCTCAACAAATAGAGGACTTAGTGTCAACCTTTTTCTACTCAACGCATCCGCTACAACATTCCCCTTGCCAGGGGTATAGGCTATATCAAAATCGTAGGACGCCAAGAATTCCAACCACCTTTGCTGCCTCAAGTTCAGATCCTTCTGCGAAAAGAGATACTTCAAAGACTTATGATCAGTATACAGCTCAAATCTCTCTCCCAGAAGATAATGACGCCAAGCCTTGAGTGCATATACTATCGCTGCCAGCTCTAGATCATGAGTGGGATAATTCTTCTCATGCACCTTAAGTTGCCTACCACCAAAACATATAACTCTGCCTTCTTGCATCAGAACGGCGCCCAATCCCGTGCCACAAGCATCAGTGTACACGGTAAACATCTTACCACCATCGGGTAAAGCTAGAACTGGTGCTGAGGTAAGGGCTCTCTTGAGTCTCTGAAAAGCAAGCTCACAGTCCATATCCCAAGCAAAAACTAAGTTCTTCTTCGTCAACTTAGTAAGAGGAGCGGATATCTTCGCGAAGTCCTTGATGAACTTCCGGTAAAAACCTGCAAGACCTAGAAAACTTCTCACTTCGGTTGCATTCCTTGGAGTCTTCCAATCCTGCACAGCAACTACTTTAGCGGGATCCACCGCCAAGCCTTGCTTAGATACTATATGCCCAAGGAACCGAACTTCCCTTCTCCAAAAGTGACACTTGGAGAACTTGGCCTTTAACTGATGCGCTCTAAGTGTATCCATCACCTCTACAAGATGCCTCGCGTGCTCTTCTTCATCCTTAGAGAAGATCAGAATATCATCCACAAAGACCACGACAAACTTGTTCAAGAACTCTCGAAACACCCTACTCATCAAGTCCACGAAATACGCAGGTGCATTCGTCAAACCGAATGGCATAACAAGCCATTCAAAGAATCCATCTGGAGTTCTGAATGCAGTCTTGTCTATACTATCTTCAGCCACTCTGAGCTGATGAAATCCAGTAGCAAGATCAAGCTGAGAGAAAACAGAAGCACCAACAAGCTGGTCAAAAAGATCATCAATCCTCGGTAATGGGTGTCTGTTCTTCTTAGTCAGCTTATTCAACTCTCTATAGTCCACACAAAGTCGAAGAGAACCATCTGCCTTAGTAGCAAACACCACAGGCGCTCCCCATTCGGATATACTTCGTCTGATGAAGTTCTTCTCAAGCAACTCCTTTACTTGCTTGCTGAGCTCCCATCTCTCACGCGGAGCCATGTGCCGAATGGGCAAAGAAACAGGCTTAGCATTATCCACCAGATAAATGCGAAAATCAATCTCTCGTTTAGGGGGCAACCCCTTAACTTCTTCAAAAACATCTGGATAATCTCGGACCACCCTTACAGACTGAAGGGTTTCCTCTGACGAGTCGAGAGATTCAAGATAGCACAACATGACGGGATCCTTCGGATTGCATGAAATCTCTAAGGTGTTGCCAAGGCGAGTCACAAGCCTCACAACCCTATGCTTACAATCAAGAATGGCTCCATGTCTAGACAGCCAATCCATGCCCAAAATCAATCCGTATCCCCTGAAACCAAGAACATACGCACTACACAAGAACTCTACACTGAGTATAGAGATCCTCAGATCCTCACATATCATAGATAGATGAGCAGAACCCCCAATGGGATTCGAAACACAAACGGGATCATCCACTAAGCTAGTACTAAGGTGCAAACTATCAACAAGATCAGATGAAATAAAGCTATGTGATGCACCAGAATCAAACAAGGTACGAACTAGAAGATCGGAAACATAAACAAGGTTCTCAACAGAAACACTACCTCGATCGGGAACTGGAGCGGTATTGAGAGCATGAACTTGCCCTCCTGAAGGTCCAGCACGCTGAGTCTGACCCTGCCCTTTCTTCTTCGGGCATTCCTTGCTGAAGTGTCCAGTCTCACCACAGGAAAAACATCCACCACTAAGCTTCCTTTTCTTCTTCCTACAATCCTTAGCAAAGTGTCCAAGCACACCACAGTAATTACACTTTCCCTTGCCTTTGTTGTTGTTCCCCTTCTTGTTCTTGCTCTGATTCCCCTGACTGCTTGGACCACCTTGATTGCCTTTACCCTGAGAATCAGTCTTCTTTGCTTGAGTATCACTCGACTTGACCTCTTTCTTTCCATCTCCCTGAAGTAGAGCCATATCGACCAAACTCTCAAAAGTAGCCCCATGCGGAATATGTGACATCGCCAAACCCTGCAGCGGCTCATTCAACCCTCTAGCAAATCGAAGAGCCTTCTTCTCAGGAGTGTTCACCATATCCAAACCAAAACGGGCCAGCTGATTAAACTTGTTCACATACTCCTTGACAGACATATCACCTTGCTTTAATGCAATGAACTTCTCCATCTGTAAATTCGCCTCAGCAGAAGATAGAAACTTGGCCACAAATCTAGCCCTCAAATCGGCCCAAGTCTCGACGGGCCTCGTCCCATTGGTGACCTCCCACCAATAGGCTGCTTCGTCCTTCAAAAGCCACACTGTCAATAAGATCTTCCTCTCGTCATCAATCCTAAAGATAGCAAACAAGTCCTCAGTGTCTTTCAGCCAATTCCTAGCTTCAACAAAAGATTCCGTGCCTAGGAAATTCTTGCCTCCCATCGCCTTGAAGTCTTTACAAACCTTCGTGAACTCAACCTGAGGATGCTGAAGGGGAGGAGGAGGAAGAGGAGCCTCAGCAACTGGAGGAGGAGGAACAGGAACCACCGGAGGAGGGACATTAGGGGGAGGATTCTCAACTACAGGAGGAGGAGTGGGAGTAGGGTTTGCGGGGCCAGCTGCCGCCCTAGCTTCTAGAAGTCTCCTATACCAGAGTGGTATGTTTACTCCATCCGGGATGGCAAGATTCTCAGCCATACTGAAACGAAAGATAAGATAAGATTAGGTCAAGGGAACGAAGGATAACGCTAATGGCTTTTTGGGGAATAGCCTTTTAAAATACTAGACTTTTCTTTGGAAAATACTTTATACTTGTTTTGAAAATAGTTTTTCAAAAGTCTTTTAAAAACTTTTTGTTCTTTCTTGTAAACCATATGCTCTGATACCAAATTTGTAACACCCCACCTCCGCTAGGGTCACTCTTTCGGGGGCACTAGCTTCTGGGGGGCGTTAGAACTGGGTAAGCATGCATAATGATATATCAAGGCAGAACAAGAACATAAATATATATGTAAAACAGAGTAAGTGAGAATAAAACAGCGTAATATCTCAAACCATCTCAAAACAAGTCTAGTACATCATAAAGTCAACTGCCAAAATAAACATGTCTAGTACATCATAAACAGAAATACTGAAATACATAGTGCTATCCCCAAAATAAAGATGATAAACCACAGCGAGCTCAATGTCCAGACATACATGAGCTATCCAGCAAACAAGCAAGCGATCCAAGCTAAGCACCACTATTCCCTCCCTAAGAACCTGGGGGGGGGGGAGAAACGGAAGAAAAGAAGCGAAAGAAAACAGGTCAGTCAAAAAGACTGGTAAGCCCTACTACGATCAGTCTATAAACTAATAAAGTTAGCATCATGATGGAAACTGAGATGAACATACTGGCAATAGATAAAGGTGTCATCACATAAAGAAGATTAAGCTTTGCACCACAGTGTACTAGCAAACTAACATAACAGGTATTGATCCCTCAGCCCAAACTTTGGCCCAATAACATGAGGTGACCTTAATACAAGGTCCAGCCCAACGGTCTAGTCGATCGGCTCCCTATAAACCTAACACGTCAAGTGTTGGTGTCCATACGGCCCACATATGGTTGTAATCAGACTGTGCTGGGTCCACCTTCGGGTGTATCAAGCCCTCGGGTGTCAACCCCAGACACCTAAGCAATAATGCACAGTCTAAACCTACTGGTACCCGTGCCTCGAGTTTGTCCAACACCGGACTACGTGCACGTCCGTAGCCCGCCTGGACCCGCACCGCTGTACCACTCAGCCGTCGCTTTGGTCGCTTACATCAGTCCAGTAATCGTGCCCCGCCCTAGCCTAGCCTCTAGGGTTGTGAATGATACCAAACTGGGATTACTGCTGGAACAGACCACGTTGCTAGGGTTTTCTAAGAGGGTTAAGTGTGGTTTAACCCCTCACTAATCATGGATTAAATTAGTTAAGTGTAACCAACAGTTCACCACTTAACCCCATTTAATCCCTCGTATCCCCAAATTTGGTTAAGTATTAGTGGGCCATGACTTAACCTTAATCATGAGGCATTAATTAATTTAATTGTGCCTTAACCTCTCACATTAGACTTTGTTGCGGTTACCTAGTTAAGCCGGTGGGTTCCGGGTAGATTTACACCACAACTTGGTCTAACCTCGGGTCTTGGCACCACATGACCAACTTCTCACATTGGATCCTATTGTTTGTAGCCACTAGTTAAGCCGGTAGGTTCCGGGTAGAATTACGCTACAAACTCAACCCAACCTCGAGTTGGCCACACTTATGTTTTCTAAGTGTCATGTCCACTTTATTTTCAAAACATAATTACAAGTTTAACAAATACTTGGGTAGACCTAACTTAATAGGTAAATTCCCAAGGGGTAGACCTAACTTAATAGGTAAATTCCCAATCTTATATTTTCATGTATTTTAAGTTTTACCCAAACCCCCCAACGTCATTCTATCGCTTACATATTCGTTATAACGCATAAATGATAGAAAGAGGGAACTTGGCACAACATACATGATGAATCTTACATATCATAATAAACATGCATAACATGTTGGACTTGCATAACTTAGCATAGTGAACTTGCATAAACATGCATAACTTGTTAAACTTGCAAATCATGGCATAGTGAACTTGCATAAACATGCATAACTTATCAAACATGTGTAACATGGCATAGTGAACTCGCATAAGCATGCATAACTTATTAAACATGTGTAACATGGCATAGTGAACTCGCATAAGCATGCATAACTTATTAAACATGTGTAACATGGCATAGTGAACTCGCATAAGCATGCATAACTTATTAAACATGCATAAATCCCAACTTTCATCACATATTAAATTTAGAGTTTCTAAAATGAAGGTAAGAGGGCTTACAAATATTATGAAGACACAAATCTACAAGTAAAGATTGAGAAGCCCTTTATGCAAGCATAAAAACCCAAAACAAAGCTCCAATAAGAAACACCCTTAACAAAAATCCCAAAAACTCTAGCTTAGCAAATAAAACTTGCAACTTGATGGTGTATGCAAGCTAATGATCATTCATACAACTTAGAAATGCTTGTATGAACATCATAATCTTCATAGGAATGATTTATGAAGAGGGTGGAGGCTAGGGTTTTTAAGTGGAGGCCATTTGAGAAATCAATTTGACATAGTTTGGTTGCTAGAATGAATAATGGGGTTTTAGGGTAGGATTAGGGTCATATTTATAGAAGATTAGAGTGATATTAGCCTTAGGATTAACCCTTAGTTGAATTAGGTCCATCAGATTTCGGAATTCTCCAGAACCAAGCCACACAACCAAGCCCAGATCAGAAATGGTGCGCCAGGCAAAACTGCCCGGCCACCCCGTGTCGACAGGGCTGTCGATAGGGCAGTCGACACCCTTAGACCCCTGTCGACATGCCTGTCGACTTGGGGGTCTTGGCGGGAGTTTTCCCGCTGACGCCAGTTGTGCCCTAACCCTTGTTTTTAACTTAAAATTTAAATCAGTTTTTAATATGGAAATTTCTGAAAACTTCAATGGGCCTTAACTGGGTCATACGGACTCCGATTTTCGAAAACTTGGACTCTATTTCGCGTATTTTTCCGAGACGAACGCAATGGCACAGCCCGTTTCCCCTTGATTCAGATTTTTAAATTAAATTCTGCCTCAATTTATATCTTAACAGGTTATTAAAAATACAGGTTTTTACAGATACGAGGCGCCTCGGATATAAGTCTGTAAGGACCGGGAAACGTGTGTTCAGGAATAACTAATCCTCAAAAGTAAGAGAGGACCGGCCTTGGAGGTTCCAAAGGATCATAGTGGGGTCCTGAGGCATTTGCTAGAGTGTCTCGAACGCGGAGAGGAGCTTGCCCCTTGCCTCGGCTCATGACGGAAATCCAATTTCCAATATGTGATAGTGCTGTTTTATTTGTAGAACCTAGTATGGCGACATAGTGGTATGGGTCATTCGTGCCGCCTATGATTGATATTTATGATTGAAATTGTTTTGACACTATACACCTATAATAGTATCAAATAATGTGTTTTGAACGTATCAAGCATGCTTTGGCTGTTATAAGGTAAAAACCCTATCCTTCGGCTTGCGTTGCATTGTGTGATGGGACCTGGGTCTTATAATAGCTTCATTTTTCCAAAGAGCATTGCGCTGTTTTGTTATATGCACTGGTATTCTTGGGAGGAAACCCGTTCCGTGTTATACGGCGTGGTCCCTTGAATTACTATCTTTTAAAGTAAAGTTTTAAATAACTGTTTTAGTTCTCACACCAGTCCCATGACTGACCTGGAGTTTATTGTTTTAAGCTAAACTCTGGGTGCCCCTATTTTCGACAGGCAGCTAGTAGTTTTGGTTTTGCAGATTTATATTCATAGGGTCCTGATTTACAGCTGGAACGATGCTCGGAAAGCTCTGTATCCGTGTATCACTTTCAGTTGTGCTTTGTATATTTTTCCGCTGCTATGTAATTTATTGTAATCTCTAATATTCATCGAATGTAATTTATTCATTCATACTCTGTATATACTTGTATCTGATGGAATTGTTGTAATATACAATGAAATGTTCTTCCGTCTGCGTTCTATTTTGTCTTGTCCTCAATTCTATCCATGGTTTCCTTCACGGGGAAGTTCGGGTCGTCTCAGTTTGGTATCAGAGCTTTGGTTTACAGAGCTCGAGAACAAGACACATTAGAACCATACGAAAGAATTCATCAGATATTGGATTAGTAATATCCAATTAGAATGACTCGTTAGAGATAGGATCAGTAGTATCCTAGAACGAGTGTGAAGAGTATATTTTTCAAACGAAAATAATTTTGTTTTGAAAATTGAAACCATTTTATACGTATTTGATTATTTATTTATTTTGAGTTTGGACAATCTAGTATATAAAGATTTCGCGTATACGCGTCATGAACGTATAGTCGAAGTTTTAATATACTGGATAGATATAGAGTCACATTCCAGACACCCGGGGATAATTCTGGTGATGTGGCCACATCATCAGTATTTATATTCGTGTTACGAAGGTGTGATATCTATATATTTCCATTAGACTGGTGTGAGAACCAAAACTAATATAGATAGATTTATTGTTGTGAATTGGCATCAAAAACATGATTTTTGTATATGTATCAAAATTAAGAATTTGAAACTCTAATTCACTAATTGATTGATGTTTGTGTTGGTTGTTTATTTGTTTGATAATTTTGAACCATTTAGCCTAATTGAATCACATATTGAATTGTATTGAAAATTGGTCACATTTGCTTGCATATACATGTACTTACATTGAACAGGTCATAGCAAGGAGGCTAGAGCAGAGAATAAAATTTGTTTGCCCGACAAATAGGTACATGTTTACTATATAATTTACTGTTTTGTTTGGGTGATGATAATTTTATGAGCCGATTGGCTTTTTCTTTTTCTTTTTGAGATCAGAAGGCCTATATGGCAATTTCGGGATTTTCCCGTGGCTCCCGGTGCAAGGGAGGTTATGGCGAAATTTTTCGAAAATTTAGGGTGTTAGCCAAATTTTTGAGAATTTGAAAATTCTCAGAAACTAAAAAGTTGGAGAATGGAAGCCAGATCGAACGTAGAGTTGATTAATCAAACCACTTTCGACTTCGTTCTTTTTCGGGGACGAAAAGTTTTAAGTGGGGGAGATTGTAACAACCCGGAAATGCGAGCGAGTTTAAATTTTTTATTTTGGCAATTTTAGTGAATTTTGAACATTTAAAATGAATTATTTTAAATAATATCGACGAGAAATTTATTTTGAATAGAATCGAATGTATATATTATATACGTCGTCGTTAGAATATAAATAATCATATATAATTATAAATAGAATTGAAAATGGCGTGGTAGTTCGATAATTCGATTTCAAACTTCAATTGAATATACCGGGTGCAAAATAAACCGGATTTTAGTGAAACCAAAAATATTAGAATCTATTTGAGAATATCTTTCCAACGAATCCGAAAAATCGAGATTTCATAGCGGGAATCAAAAGATATGTCCAGTTGAAAATTCTGAATAGTCGCTATGGAATTCAGGCCCTTAAAAATAGCCATTTTGCAAACGACCTCGGATTTCGACGAAACCACTTTTGTTGGGTCCGTGATGTCGAATTATTGCTAGATTTCAAATTTCATAATTTTTCGAATCAATATGTGAGCGTGGCAAAAGAAAACGTGTTTGACCAGTTTAAGTTGATTTTAATCGACTGGAAAAAGGCCATTTTTCCAACGGTCTCAGAATTCGACGAAACTAGTTTTGTTAGGACCGTATCGTCAATACGAAGCTAGAAAATATTTTTCTGCAATTTATAGAGTTCGTATGTGACCCCGGTAAATTGAAATGCGCGTTCAAATTCAATATATAGAGTTATATGTTCATTTTAACGTAAACAGGTCGAAACGATCGAATCAGCCTATGATACATATCCCATTGTGTTCGGAATGGGGGTAATTAGCTATGGACAACAGGCGGTGGGCCTCGTTTCGAGGTCGAATAAAAAAAGTCAACTTTTTGAATTTAAATTAATTAAAAAAATTAATTTCCTCTCTCCTCTCCTTATCTTCTCTCTGGCCCCCCTTCTTCATTCGTAAAGAGAAAATAAAAAAATAAAAAAAAGGGGAGACCGATCGAGAACTTCCCCGTCACCCTCCCGAGTGGGCCGCCGTCGCGCCTTCCAAGGGGCGCCGCACCACCGCAGGTGGACCCCCTCCCGCTCCTCTTCCCAGCGCTACTCCAGCCGACATCGCTCTCCTCCAGACCCCGTACAGCCCCATCCTCCTCCGCGTCTTCCTTCCTCCTCGTCCCCTTCTTCCTCGATCCACCCGAGCCACCACCCGCCTCCGCACTTCCTTTTTCCCCTCCCTTCTGCTACCTTGCGCCGCCACAAACTTCACCTCGCAGCAGCGCCCCCCCTGACGTGAAGACCGAGGCCAGCGCCTCCTCAAAAGCCCCAACCTCCGATGAACGGCCACCGTAAACCCCCCTCCCCTTCCATAAATCGAACACTGTAAGTTTTCATTTCATTAAAACTCATTTTTGTTGGCTTTTAAAACTGATTTTATTTACTTACAAAAAGATTTGATTTTTAGTGGATGGAGAAACGGTGTTTATTTATAGTTATCGATAATAAAAATATAATTTTTATTATGTAGAAAGATTAAAAATATAATTTTTATTATGTAGAAAGATTAAAAATATATTTTTTTTATTATGTAGAAAGATTAAAAATATAATTTTTATAGAAGTAGAAGGATAAAAATATAATCTTTTATATTGTAAAAGGATAAAAATATAATCTTTTTATGTTGTAGAAGTATAAAAATATAATTTTTATATAGGTAAAATAGTAAAAATATCACCTTTATATATGTAGTGAAATAAAAATTAAATCTTTATATTTGAAAAGGCGAAATCTTTATATTTGAAAAGGCGAAATCTTTATATTTGAAAAGGCGAAATCTTTATATTTGAATAGGTGAAATCTTTATGTAGAGAATAGCGTGTAACAATAGAATTTTTATCTATATAGTAGCGTTGTAAAAATAGAATATTTTTATCCATATGGAGTGATTATAAAAATATGATTTTTGAATTGAAAGTGAACAAGTAAAAATTCGATTTTTATATATTGAATAGCAAAGTAAAAATTCGATTTTTATATATTGAATAGCAAAGTAAAAATTCGATTTTTATATATTGAATAGCAAAGTAAAAATTCGATTTTTATATATTGAATAGCAAAGTAAAAATTCGATTTTTATATATTGAATAGCAAAGTAAAAATTCGATTTTTATATATTGAATAGCAATATAAAAATGTGATTTTTATATATGTAGTGGCTACGGGCAACAAAAGTGACAAAAGACGAGAACGATGAAGATTTCTACTTATGAAGTGTCGTGGAGTTGGAATAGCTATTGGTGAGAACTTCTCACTCAAAAATTATTTTCTAGTTATATATATATATATATATATATATACTAGGATGCAGACGGTGCTTAGCAGCACCCGACACCCGTCATCCACAGACCATGGATGGCTTGTTTGTTTAATTGATGTGTTGTGAAATTTGTTTGTGTTGTTGATGTGAAATCGATAATATAAATTAAAGTGTTGAAAGGAAATAAAATATTTATATAGTTAAAAATATTTTATCGTTAAAAATATAATTTTTAACGTGAAAGTGGATAAATAAATATTTATAAACAAATCGGTCGATTTGTTTATATACACTGATTTGATTGATATTGATTGGAATGATAAATTTTACACATCGCCCAACTGCACAAATAAAAATCTGTGTTTGTTGATTTGAAACCCCACACTGGTGTTGGGATGATATTTGGCGCACACTAATCCCAATTATTTAATTGTATGTCGATCGATTGGTCGACAGGCTGTGTAAGCGTCGATTATTTTTATTTGATGCTTATGCAGTTGTGTGGTGCACCTTGCATGATGGTTGATTGTTTATCATTGCTATTATATACCTGTGTTGTATGGAATCCATATAATTAACGTTATATGGTGATTGATTGGGCCTCATTCCAATCGGGAAAATAATGAATATTATAAAAGAAAATTCATGTGTTGAATATAAAAATAGTCATGTGTTGACGATGTTCATGTGTTGAAACTATTTATGTGTTGAGTAAAATATTTTTAATAATAAAATTTACATCTTTATCATATTTAAAATTAGAACTACTTTACGGTTGAAGTCTAATTGAAAATCAAACGATAGATACCATAATTTTATAAAATATTTTACATAACAAAAATAGTGATGTGTTGACAGTACTCATGTGTTGAGATTAGTCGTGTGTTGAAAGAAATATAGATTCATGTGTTGAATAGAATAAATATTCATTTGTTAAATAGAATAAAGAAGTTTTTGAAAAATATAAAGCCGTGTTGATTAGAGACGCGCTATTTTGACGTGAACGATATTTATATCGATTTTATTTGTTTTACAATGAATATTGAAAAGTGATTTCAAAATTTAATATTTTGAAATGAAATTCAAATTAAATTAGATTAAAATTCAAATTGAAATTTTATTGAATCAATTTGAAATGAATTCGAATCGAATAGAAAATGAATTCGATTCGAATTGAATAGAAAGTGAATTTGAATTCAAATTGAATAGAAAGTGAATTTGAATTCGAATTAAATAGAAATGAATTCAAATTGAATTAAATTGAAATTGAATTAAAAACGAATTGAAATCGTTTTGAATAAAATTTAAAACGAACTGAAATTGAATTGAAATCAATTTGAAATGAATTCGAATTGAAGTAAATAGAAGGTAAATTCAAATTGAATTGAATTAAAACGAATTAGAATTTGAATTGAATTGAAACGAATTTGAATTCGAATTAAATAAAAATTGAAATGAACTCGAATTGAATTGATATCAAATCGATTTGAGATTGAAGATGAAGTTGAAATTGTTTTTGAAACGAATTTAGAACTATTTATAAAATTCGTTTTAAAGGGAAATCGACGAAATATATAATATATATATATATATTATATATAATGGCCTGAATAGAACGCGCCGCGCCGCGTCAGTTCGTGAATTTCGACCATTGACTTCGAATTGACGTTGCGGGAGATCCGACCGTCGGATTCTCCTAAAACCGGAACCGTTGGGTTCGTATCGAAAAGAGCTTTCCAATGAATATTAGAAATTTGAAATCTAACGGTTGGATTTGGAATTATGTCCAAATCAAATTTGGAAAAGGTCGCTGTAAGTGCAGTTCGATGGCCGTTGATGGAAATCGACTGTACGGGCCTTGATAAAATTATTAAAAATATCTATAATTTGTGTAAAATCATAATATATGAACTGGAAAGGACTGGGATGTAAAATTTCACAATTGAAATGATAAAAATATATTTTTGTCGAAATGAACTAGTTTTGAACTAGAATTAAAATCAATTTATTTTTGAAATAAATAAATTGAATTTGAAAGTGATTTTAAAAATAATCAATATTTCCAATACGCGGATTGGACTGGAGTTGAATCGAAATTATCTTCGGAATATTTCGATGTTGGATTTCGTGACTATACAGATATTGTTATGGGAATTTGAAAGATATATTTTATATCGTTATTTCCAATACGATATTTGTTGGTTTCTGAATTTGATATTGAATATAAGCCGGTATATTTTCTATTCAGAGCCTTGTATTTAATATCAAATGTGATTTGCGTTTATCGTGGATCGTGTTTTAGATGACATTGGTTCTTTAACCCAGTTAAAGGCAGGACGTTGATTTTTGAAAAGATTAAAACTAAGTGGAGTTTTAATGAATCTTTAATTAGATTGAAATGCGAATTGATAATTTAAATTATCAAATTTGAAAGGTGACCGAGAATGGAGCACCACCAGTTTTGCTCCAAAGCGGTAGTTAAATCTGTAATTAGATTTGAACGTGAAATGGTAATTAATTTTACCGATAACACCGTGGTGTTAGATATAGAGTATTACCAATTTTGCTCCATGGGATGAATAGGTTGGGATTGGGAAATGAAATAAATAATTACTTCGGTGTGGTTCGTTAATCCCGACTAGTTTGAAATGATATCCAAAGGAAGATTAAAGAATAAATTTAGAAGAATTTATCTTGGATAAAATTAATGGGAACCTTTCCCTAAGAATGTGATTTTGTGAATAAAAGAATATTCTAAATTGGAATGAGGCGTTTGTTGTGTTTGTGTAACATTCGTTTATTATATACGTGGGTTATTCAGAAAGGCCGGGTTTATCCCATTCTGAATAACCGACTCGACGAGATGTCGAAGATGAAGATGGTGGTTGAAGACCAGAAGTCTTCACATCGTTTGGGTGATTACTGATGATCTCGATTGGGTTGTACACCCAAGATGAGGGAAACAGTTGGTGATCGTCCAGACGTACTTGGAGATGGATGGATATGCGAGGAAAGTGCCTCCGGTTTCGTTCAGACCCAGAACGGACTTGTAAGTGGATTGTGTGTCTGACATTGGATTTTATTCTGTGTTGATTGATCTCTATTAAATATACATCTGTTTGGCGGCGGAGAATTTATTCTCTTGCTTAACGCCCTTCTCTGAGACGTACGAGCTCAGAGGTTGTATATCGATGGACATCAGTCGCATGGAGTGAATTGCCAGTGTGGCACGCGTAAGTGGCAATTGATCAAGGCTTCTGTTGAAAAGCAAAGTCTTGTGGTTGATGATCAAAGCACGGCCTGTGTGGCGTAGCTTTGTGTATAACGTGAATTCGCGAGCCTCACACCTCGGTATGAGTCAAAAACGGGATACGGACCCAAGGAGTGCACGACGTTTCTTTCTAGCTAGGGTGGTGTCAGTGACCTACCAGCCCTGACATTTATATACTTTTCACCTGTGTGGGTTCTGGATACGAGGCGCCTCGGATATAGGTCTGTAAGGACCGGGAAACGTGTGTTCATGAATAACTAATCCTCAAAAGTAAGAGAGGACCGGCCTTGGAGGTTCCAAAGGATCATTGTGGGGTCCTGAGGCATTTGCTAGAGTGTCTCGAACGCGGAGAGGAGCTTGCCCCTTGCCTCGGCTCATGACGGAAATCCAATTTCCAATACGTGATAGTGCGGTTTTATTTGTAGAACCTAGTATGGCGACATAGTGGTATGGGTCATTCATGCCGCCTATGATTGATATTTATGATTGAAATTGTTTTGACACTATACACTTATAATAGTATCAAATAATGTGTTTTAAACGTATCAAGCATGCTTTGGCTGTTATAAGGTAAAAACCCTATCCTCCGGCTTGCGTTGCATTGTGTGATGGGACCTGGGTCTTATAATAGCTTCATTTTTCCAAAGAGCATTGCGCTGTTTTGTTATATGCACTGGTATTCTTGGGAGGAAACCCGTTCCGTGTTATACGACGTGGTCCCTTGAATTACTATCTTTTAAAGTAAAGTTTTAAATAACTGTTTTAGTTCTCACACCAGTCCCATGACTGACCTGGAGTTTATTGTTTTAACCTAAACTCTGGGTGCCCCTATTTTCGACGGGCAGCTAGTAGTTTTGGTTTTGCAGATTTATATTCACAGGGTCCTGATTTACAGCTGGAACGATGCTCGGAAAGCTCTGTATCCGTGTATCACTTTCAGTTGTGCTTTGTATATTTTTCCGCTGCTATGTTATTTATTGTAATCTCTGATATTCATCGAATGTAATTTATTCATTCATACTCTGTATTTTCTTGTATCTGATGGAATTGTTGTAATATACAATGAAATGTTCTTCCGTCTGCGTTCTATTTTGTCTTGTCCTCAATTCTATCCGTGCTTTCCTTCACGGGGAAGTTCGGGTCGTCTCAGGATGGCTCATTGAGATTGTTTGTGGACTATCGTGATTTGAATAAGGAGACCAAGAAGAACAAGTATCCGTTACCGAGGATCAATGACTTTTTCGATCAGCTTCACGAAGCTAAAGTGTTTTCTCGGATGGATTTGGCAATGGGATTTCACCAATTGAAGGTGGTGAAGGATAGTGTGTCGAAGACTAGTTTTGGGACACCATCTGGTTTCTTCGAATGGTTGGTAATGCCATTTGGGTTGACTAACGCGCTAGGATACTTCATGGATCTTCTAAATAGGGTTTTCAAA
Organism: Allium sativum; assembly: GCA_030737875.1. NCBI lineage: Eukaryota > Viridiplantae > Streptophyta > Magnoliopsida > Asparagales > Amaryllidaceae > Allium > Allium sativum. The sequence goes on from CM060909.1 coordinate 362,480,159, forward strand.
TATCAGTTGAACAAGTTCATGCTTAATGATTAACATGAAAATGTGTTTATTTTATGCTCTTATATCTTATCTTTTGTGTATAAATAAATATTACTTGGGTATTATTTTGTTGTTTTTATAGATGTGTTGTCCAAACCTCATTCATCCTTAAAAGTGAAGAATATATGCCATATACATGAAGAATTGCATAAGAAGCTGTCATTGGAGCCTATTTGTGTTCACATTGGTCACCTTGGAAGGAGATTGGTAGAAAAGAACTTAGGAAATCTTCTGTCAATCAAATGGACACATGGGAAACAAGGATAAGAGGTGGATGGTAGCATAATCTTTGATAAGGAGGCCCATTTAGATGATTAGGGTTAACTCAGCTATAAATACACATGATACCCATTGTAAAATGAGTACTTTTTCTGTTGTAATTCTTCTACCATTATTCTAGTTTAGTTTTCTTCTTTTCTCTTTTCTACATTTTTATTTTCTTAGCAGTTAGTGTTGTCTACACAATTAGAATGGTAAAGCACTATTTGTGTTTTTCATTTATTTTTCATTAGTGATTGACTGTCTGATTAGTTTCAACGGTAATCCTAATTGTATTCTCTGTTTGTTATTTTACTTCTGCAATTTTAATTTCTTCTTTTTATTTGCTTTCCTAGATCATATTGGATTCAATATAGATTTGATAAGATTTAGATCTGTATTCAATTCAATAATAGTTTTATTGCTTTTTTGTTTCAATTGATAATTGTGTTTTGATCGTCAGTTCAATTAGATTTATTCTGAATCAAATTACAGTTTTAAATTTTTTTGTTTTCCAACCCAACCTCCAAAATTCGCCTAACTTGCCCACGAAATTACATAAATAATAAATTTAAAATTCCTTCCAATGCTCGACCTGCATACTCAGTCTATGTGCTCGCAGTTATTATTACATAATTTGCGCTTTTCTATTCTATAGAAAGCGTCGATCAAGTTTTTGGCGCCGTTGCCAAGGAGGCAACAATTAAATTTTATTATTTATTTAATTTTCGATTCGTGTTAGTTTTTATTTTATTTTATTCTTTTTTAATTTTCTTTCATATATTAAAAAGAAAAAATATCTTAATTAGTTGATTTGTTATTACTTGTTGATACCACAATCTTTATAACAAGAGGAAAAAAAATTCTTGCCATTTTTTCTTTTAATTTTTGCCAATTTCCCAAATTCTTTTTTCCTTTTTTCATTTCCTTTCTAAATTTCAACACATTTTCTTCCTTCTCTTACAAGTTCCACAAAAAAAATTACAATTTTAATTTTACTCTGATTTGCAGAATTCTACTTCTTCATTGCCAATCTTCCTAACAAGCTTTATCCACCCATTCACCATAGTTTTGTCAACTTCTCACAAAACCTTTACCACCATCATTTTTTCCATCGTCAACCCTTCAAAAATCCTCCACACATTACTAGCTTAAACTCCATAATCATCAAGAAGTTTCATGCAGCAAACATCACCAAATCCTGAAATCTCATACTTTCATGCTTCCAATCATAAGCACCGACCTAGCCAACATCAAAGTCCAATGCAACCATCCATCATCTAACCACATCCTACCCAAACTACCTCACCGTCAACCTCAATTTTTCCATCAATCGTAAATCACAATTCAAACTCCAAATCGCAACAACCCCTTTGCACCATCATTTAAACCATCCTCAAACAGAAGCAGTTCATCAATGTTCGAACTACAACATCGCCAGTTTAACTCACGCACCACATCGAACCAATCTCTGTCACAAATGAACCCAAATTTTGAAACAAACCAAGGTCAACAGCAATCACCTACCAAAAATCGCACCTGAAACAAAATCGACCGTCGCCTCAATCGATTGAAACTTAGAAACATGAACTTGAAAAGATCGGACTTCGATCTATTTTTGAGAATAGAGCGCTTCTTCTTCTTTTGAGGATAGGGTAGGAGTCGTTTATTTAATTGCATGGTCTGGGGTACTGCATTTTTTTTAACTACGTTGGGTTCGAATTAGGGTAAGTTGAACACATGAGCTTCTAGGGTCTGCTGGGATTAATTTATTTTCTAAGTGCGGTTGTGATTACCTTCTTCTTTTTAAACCCATGGTTGAGTGTTTGACGAGGTAAATTTTGATATATATTTTTATTTGCGTCAGTGCCAGTGGTTGTCTTCATTTGCGTTATTAGTTCAGTTTTGTTGAGTTTAGTCTTCTTGGTTTATTGTGTCTTGTTTTGTTTATTAGTTTTCTTGGTTTTTTGGAGTTAGGCTTAGTTTCTTTTTAGCTTAGTCTTTGTTTTTTTAAGTTTCTAGTCAGTTTCAGTTTTCATTTCATTTGTTTTGTTTTATTTTCTTTTCAAAAAAAATTCAAATCAAAGGGCCAACTTTGAAGTGAAGAGTTCAAACAAACAACAGGAAATTCAAAGATCAACTGATTCACAAACAGTGGATTCCAATCACTGATACTACTCAATTTTTTTGGATGGACATCTATACCCCATTGTAAAATTTTATAACTCTACAGGTGCTGCAGTTGCTTAAATATATATATATATAGAGAGAGAGAGAGAGAGAGAATTTGCTTGTAAAAATCTTTTGCAGGGGATGCGGCTTGCTTGTACAATTTTTAAATTGCAGTTATTCTTGTCTGATTATTGTGTTGACTGAAATTTCTGAATTAATTTGGTGAGAAACCAATTTCCATAACTAATCACTCTCGTTGATTTTCAATTATAAAACCTGATTTGTATTGCAAATTATTTAACTATAAGAGTGTATTTTGTGAAATTGATTCTCTCTAGGGTTTGATCGCAGTTATATATTAGTTCAATTCATCGAATTTCTAGCAAAAGATGTTGCATACTACCCGTAAAACATTGGTCGTATCCCTTAGTATTTATACTATACATGAATGGCCATAAGACCCTCTTCCCACTTCGAATCGAGATTATCAACTAATAAGATATATATGAGTACGTTATCTATTTTGTGAAAAGCTACTTGTGTCAACCTTAAATTTGGATTTTCTATATTCGATATCGATGAGCAGAAAAAGTGTTAGCAACTCATAAGGCAAAATTTTCCGAAATTTCATGAGCCTAATGCAAACGATTTTCAAAATTTTCCAACTGACCAACATTTTCAAAATCATAGAAATGACCGAAATTGCGATTTCAATCCAAATTTCAATAATTTCGATTATGGGCCACATCCACATCAAAATAGCTTTGAATCCCAATATAGCTTTGATCAACATTAATATAGGTTGTAAACCAAAATTTTCAAAGTTATATCCCATTTCAACATCTTTAAAATAACCAAAATTGCAATTTTCTCTCGAATTTTAGCAGTTTTGGTTACGAATATAATTTTTATTATCGAAATGATTTCCAATATCATTGTCATTTTTCTAAAAATTCAAACAACCACCACATTGGGAATAATATTGATCGTGAAATTGATGTCGGCTATAAATTTGAGACTCAAGAAATCCAAAACGAGAGCCCTCAAATCAGCGATTCTAAAGAATATCATCTTAACATTCTTAGAGAGAGGGTAGAAAGGCAAGATAGACAGCTTGATGAACTTCTTTATTTAATGACATCTTTTAAAGAACAACTCGAGCAATAAAATCAAAATAAAACATGCGAAGAATCAGAAAATAATCAATTCTTTACCGATAGTGAAAATTTTCAAACAACAACTTTGGAAATTGAGAATAATGGTCTAAATGAAGTTGTTAAAAATTCAATAAATGATTTGTACTTCAACTCTTTTCAGGAAAAAGATTTAAGCTCGAATTTTGGTCTTTCTCTTTCAGGCTGCGAGAAACTTTAAATTTTAGAAGATCAAAATAATAATGTTGAATTTTTCAAAAACTCAAGATTGGAGAAGGATTTTAATGAACATGATTTTTTGGATTGTATGAGGATGAGTTGCCAAATGAGGATGAAATAGAATCAAGTCACCAACCTAAGTCTAAAATTTTCAATTTTTAGGTTTCAAGTGAATTGAAATTGTTAGTGTCGAAAATACGTTGTCAACTAATAAATTTGAGAAATGTGATCACATAGTTTTGAACCACACTCCAAATTTAAATTTCACGATTGCAACTGAGTTTATATACAATCGCAATTTTTTGTACAATTACGCTGATAAATTTGTGGAACACATGAGTCATCTTGGAAACATTATTTCTGTAGGAAACCTTTGGGTTAGGCGGGCACTAGACATTTATCTATTGGACTATAAATCTAGGTATAAAGGCGAGATGTCTTTCAAAAACATTTTCTTATTAGAAAACATGCCTAGACGTAGTGGGAATGGGATTCATCAGGATAGAACCAAGTATAGGGAAAAAAATTGGTGGCATTCTTCGCATCGCAAACACATATATCATTGTACATATGATCCATTCTCACATATAGTTAGACTGCATCTCATTCTACAAATAATTTTGCATCTTATCCATCTTTAGGTGCTCTCTTTCACATTTAGAAAACATGTTTACAGTGTGGACATTGTTTAGATCATGTGTGGGAGGGAGGAGTCTGCATTACACCCTTTTATTTTATTTTAATTTCTCTCTTTCTTTTCATATAGGACCATCATGCATTTTAGATTGTAGTAACATTTTTTTTTTGAAACATGACTCATTTTAGATTGATACAATAAAATAAATTAACAATTGTTAATCAGTTGGTAGTATTTTTTTCCTCTCAACTAAGATTGAATAAGAAATATAATGAAAAGTTGAAGTACAAGCGATAATAGTGTAACCGGCATATAGGAGGATCTTAGGTGATGGCCATGAAATTTATTCTTAATTGTAGTCTTTGTTTAATGAGTGGAGGACTTAAAAATACTTATATTGGCTTTTCTAATCTTTAAAACTAAGTTGTATTAAGATGAATTCGCGTTACTCTTTCTTCTTCTTATATTCAATAATAAAAATAGTAATCCAAGGGTATCCAACATTTCTTGTAAATCTAGCGTCGGTGTTGTGACACCCCACCTCCGCCAGGGTGGCTCTTGCAAGCGACTCTGACTTTGGTGGGGCGTTTTTAAAACAAGGTAAACATGCATAATGATATATCAAGGCAGAACAAGAACATATGTATATATGTAAACAGAGTAAATAACATGGATAAAACAGCGGAAGATTTTAAACCATTTCAAAACACAAGTCTGGTACATCAAAATGTCATTTTCCCAAAATTACAAGTCTAGATAAAAACATTATCTGATAAACTGAAATACATAAGTACTATCCCCAAATAAGAGTGATAAACCATAGCGAGCTCAAGTCCAAAGCATACATGAGCTATCCAAGAAAAGCAGCAAAGATCCAAGCTAAGCTCCTGTATTCCCTCCCTGAGAACCTGTGGGGGGGGGAACGGAAGAAAAGAGGCGAAAGAAAACAGGTCAGTCAAAAAGACTGAGTAAGCCCTACTACAATCAATGTAAACTGATAAAGTTAACTGACATGAGCAGCAAGTATGAACATAAGGATAACAAACATACTAACATGCTGACTAACTAACAAGGCAGATAACGGTGTCTTCGCAAAATCAGGTTTAAGGTTTTTCACCACAGGTGCACCAGCATTCTAACATGTCATGTAAAATCAAGAATTTATCCCTTGGCCTAAACTTGGCCCAATATTAGGTGTTTGACTCAAATCAAGATCCAATTTCTTGGTACCAATACTAGTATAACCGTATTAGGTGTTACCCAGAACAGAACGAAACAGAATGGTCCATACAGAAGTAGGGTTTGGGAAAAATGGGCTTTTACCTCTCCTAACAGGTAAAGTACAGAGACAGAGTGTTGACAATAATGGGCCTTTATCACCCTAACAGAACGGAGTACAGAAACAGAATGCTAACCATAATGGGCCTTTACCACCCTAACAGAACGGAATACAGAAACAGAGTACTACAATTAGGTGTACACTAGTAGTGGGCCTTTACCACCCAAACAGACGGTACCACGCAGAAACAGATGGGTGTTACCACCCAACAAAACAGACGGTACCTACAGAGTCAGACAGAGTTAAGTGTACCCTAAACCCTACCCAAGCGATCGGCTCCCTAATACATAAATACCCTGTGTCGGTCCTACGACAGGGTGTATCACTCCCTAAAGTGGCAACCAATTGGCACAGGCATATTTACAGATGTCACGGCGTCTTACATCCTCAGAGGCAGACCGGGATCCATGCACGCACATGACCCGGTTGGAATGCACCATCAACACCCATCGCCATTATCAGAATGAACCACTTATAATCAGTTCAGTAAGCGTGCCCGGACCCTACCTACAGTTGGGTCAAAGTGTTGATACCAGAAAGGGTTACTGACTAATATGGGTCCCAAACAATAGATGATACAAGTATTCCCCCTTGTGTCCCCAGACTATCAGATTCAGATTAACTTATTAACAGAGTTCAGACATACAAAGTTCAGACGATCAATCTTCAGATTAACGGGTTCGGATAACAGATTACAAACTTGCTTAACTTGATGTGGGTCCTACAGATCCGCAAAACAGGTTCGTTTAATTTATCAATCAAGTTAGTTTATCCAGACCAGATATCTAATTGGTTCTCAGCCTTATCAAATTACTGAGTTGGATTGGTTAAGATCAACTCAACCCCGTTAATTTACCGAGTTCAGATTGGTTAAGTGTAGGGTAACTTAACCCCGTTGATTTACCGAGTTCAGATTGGTTAAGTGTAGGTTAACTTAACCCCGTTAATCCCCCATATCCAAATTGGTTAAGTATTCCAGCGGTCCATGACTTAACCCTAATCACGAGGCATTAATTAATTAATGCGCCTTAACCTCTCACATTAGACCTTATTGTGGTTACTAGTTAAGCCGGGCGGGTCCGGGTAGCTTTACACCACAACTTGGTCTAACCTCGGGTTCAAGGTACAACATGACCAACTTCTCACATTGGGTCCTATTGTCTGTAGCAACTAGTTAAGCCGGTCGGTTCCGGGTAGGTTTACGCTACAAACTCAACCCAACCTCGAGTTGGCCACACTTATCTTTTCTAAGTGTCATGTCCATCATGTTTTCAAAACATATTACACATTTTCAAGCAATTGGGTAGACCTAACTTAATAGGTAAATTCCCAATGGGTAGACCTAACTTAATAGGTAAATTCCCAAGCTCATATTTTTATGTCTTTTAAGTTTACCCAACCCCAAACGCAATCCCATCGCTTACATATCGCAATAGCGCATAAAGGATAGAAAGAGGGAACTTGGCATAATCATGACATAAAAGTGTTAGAGCCACAAGTTCAACATGGTGGCATATGAAATGTTCGTGGGTTCATACACTTTCATAATACATTTTTGGCCCAAAAAGCATGCATAACATGATAACATGAACCATATGACCATCCCAAATTTGCATAACATACTTGCATAAGCCAACTTGCATAACATATGACACCTTGCATATCATACTCGCATAAACAAACTTGCATAACTTATGACAACTTGCATATCATTCTTGCACAAACAACTTGCATAACTTATGACAACTTGCATATCATATTTGCATAAACAAACTTGCATAACATATGATAACTTGCAAACCAAACTTGCATAACAAAACTTGCATAAACTATGACAACTTGCATATCATACTTGCATAAATCACTTGCATAAACAATGATAACTTGCATATCATACTTGCATAATCAACTTGCATAAACCATGATAACTTGCATATCATACTTGCATAAACAACTTGCATAAACCATGATAACTTGCATATCATACTTGCATAAACAACTTGCATAAACCATGATAACTTGCATATCATACTTGCATAAACAACTTGCATAAACAAAGACAACTTGCATATTCATTCATTTAACTTTAAAAGTTCAAGTATGAAAGGAATAGGGCTTACAATGCTTATGCGAACTCAAATGAGTATAGCAAATGTAAGCAAACCCTTATGCAACCAAAAACCCCAAAAATGCAAGCAAACTTAATCAAAACTCCTTCTTTAGGATACCAATAGAGAATCAAGCCTTTAATGCAAGCTAAAGAGGATCATACAAGCCTAAATATACTTGTATGCATGGAAATCTCTTAGGAATTTGATTTAGGAATTTATGAAGAGGGTGGAGGCCATGAGAGGTTTGATTTTGACATAGTTTAGTTGCTAGGATGAATAATGAATGATTTAGGGTAGATTAAGGTCTTATTTATAGATTAGGCTAGTGATTTAGACCATAGGATTAACCCTAGATTGTATTTGGTCCATCAGATCTCGGAACTCTCTAGAACCAAGCCACCCAATCAAGCCCAAATCAGAAATGGTGCACCAGGCTAAACTGCCCGGGCACCCCCTGTCGACAGGGCTGTCGACAGGGCTGTCGACACCCTAGGGACCCTGTCGACAGGCCTGTCGACATGCGGGTCCTGGCGGGATTTTTCCCGCCTTGGCCCAGCTGGCCCAATTCCTTGAATTTGAATCTGATTTTAAACCTTGAATTTTCTGAAAACTTTGACGGGCCATATCTGGGCCATACGGACTCCGTTTTTCGAAAACTCGGACTCTATTTCGAGTATTTTTCCGAGACGAACGCAATGGCATAGCCCGTTTTCCCTTGATTCACATTTTATTATTTAATTCTGCCTCGCTTTATGTTATAACAGGTTATCGAAAATACGGGTTGTTACATTCTCCTCTCCTTAAAGGATTTCGTCCCCGAAATCTCCAAGTTAGGAAGAACGTATCCTACCATCCAACCATCCATCTACTCAAAGCATCATCCACGAGCAATCATTGTCCTTACAAGATTCTAAATGCTGGATGAACATATGCAGAGGTGTGTGTATATGTACCTATCTAATGCAAATATCATCAATGCGAATTATGTTAGTGAAATGAATCCATATGTATGCAGTTCCTAACATAATGTATATCATCTATATGTGTGCAGATAACATACACCCATATGCAACATCCATGTGATAACACACAATTTTCATCCATGAATAAGCATAAACACTCATGCATATGCAATATGAGGAGTGTGCGAGCCGATCTAGTGCCTAACCGTGTATAATGCATCCACGAGCAATCACTTGCAAACACTTGCAACCACTTGCAACCACCAAACATAACATGTCTCAAACACATGTTTACATCCATAGGATTCCTATCTCCATAAGGTACAATCGAGTGATGGGAGCGAGTACGGATAAAACAAAACTTGGCACATATACTTACAGAATACCATTACAGATCAGATTTTCCCCAAATGATTCTTAGGAAACCAAGCATGGTAGAAACCCAGAATGTATTCGTCATAGTCACAGATACTCCCAAATCCCAATTTACCACAAACAGATGAGTTATAACTCTCAGGGAGTTTGAGACTATTACCAGATCAGAAGCAAGACTAGCATTAAAATACTGAGTTTCCATTCAGAATCAAAATACCAGAAAAAGAGTTTCATACTGAAAATCAGACAAAGAGAATTAAACATCCTACAGACAAATTATTCTAACCCAAATCTATTCGCCCGCCATGCGAGTATTCATCGTTCCTTCTGATGTAGTCCCTTTCTTCTTCGGGCAGTCCCTAGTGAAGTGCCCCATCTCTCCGCAGTTAAAGCAAGTGCCCTTCCTCTTTCTGCAATCCTTGTTTAGATGGGTTGAACTTCCACAAGTAAAGCACTTCTTTTCCTTTTTATCTCCAGACTTCTCGTCCTTCTTTTTCTTGCTCTGGTTCCCCTGACTGCCTTGACCACCTTGATTGCCTTTGCCCTGAAAATCAGTCTTCTTTACTTGAGTGTCACTCGACTTGACCTCTTTCTTTCCCTCTCCCTGAAGTAGAGCCATATCGACCAAACTCTCGAAAGTAGCTCCATGTGGAATATGCGACATCGCCAAACCCTGCAGCGGCTCATTCAACCCCCTAGCAAATCGGAGAGCCTTCTTCTCAGGAGTGTTTACTATATCCAGACCAAAACGGGCCAGCTGATTAAACTTATTCACATACTCCTTGACAGTCATATCATCTTGCTTTAATGCAATGAACTTCTCCATCTGTAAATTCGCCTCAGCAGAGGATAGAAACTTGGTCACAAATCTAGCCCTCAAATCGGCCCAAGTCTCGACGGGCCTCGTCCCATTGGTGACCTCCCACCAATAGGCTGCTTCGTCCTTCAAAAGCCACACTGTCAATAAGATCTTCCTCTCGTCATCAATCCTAAAGATAGCAAACAAGTCCTCCGTGTCTTTCAGCCAATTCCTAGCTTCCACAAAAGATTCCGTGCCTAGGAAATTCTTGCCTCCCATCGCCTTGAAGTCCTTACAAACCTTCGTGAACTCAACTTGAGGATGCTGAGGGGGAGGAGGGGGAAGAGGAGCCTCAGCAACTGGCGGAGGAGGAATAGGAACCACCGGAGGAGGGACATTAGGGAGAGGATTCTCAATTACAGGAGGAGGAGTGGGAGTAGGGTTTGCGGGGCCAGCTGCCGCCCTAGCGTCTAGAAGTCTCCTATACCAGAGTGGTACGTTTACTCCATCTGGGATGGCAAGATTCTCAGCCATACTGAAACGAAAGATAAGATAAGATTAGGTCAAGGGAGCGAAGGATAACGCTAATGGCTTTTTGGGGAATAGCCTTTTTAAAATACTAGACTTTTCTTTGGAAAATACTTTATACTTGTTTTGAAAATAGTTTTCAAAAAGTTTTCTAAAAACCTTTTTGTTCCTTCTCGTAAACCATATGCTCTGATACCAAATGTGACACCCCACCTCCGCCAGGGTGGCTCTTGCAAGCGACTCTGACTTTGGTGGGGCGTTTTTAAAACAAGGTAAACATGCATAATGATATATCAAGGTAGAACAAGAACATATGTATATATGTAAACAGAGTAAATAACATGGATAAAACAGCGGAAGATTTTAAACCATTTCAAAACACAAGTCTGGTACATCAAAATGTCATTTTCCCAAAATTACAAGTCTAGATAAAAACATCATCTGATAAACTGAAATACATAAGTACTATCCCCAAATAAGAGTGATAAACCATAGCGAGCTCAAGTCCAAAGCATACATGAGCTATCCAAGAAAAGCAGCAAAGATCCAAGCTAAGCTCCTGTATTCCCTCCCTGAGAACCTTGGGGGGGGGGAAACGGAAGAAAAGAGGCGAAAGAAAACAGGTCAGTCAAAAAGACTGAGTAAGCCCTACTACAATCAATGTAAACTGATAAAGTTAACTGACATGAGCAGCAAGTATGAACATAAGGATAACAAACATACTAACATGCTGACTAACTAACAAGGCAGATAACGGTGTCTTCGCATAATCAGGTTTAAGGTTTTTCACCACGGGTGCACCAGCATTCTAACATGTCATGTAAAATCAAGAATTTATCCCTTGGCCTAAACTTGGCCCAATATTAGGTGTTTGACTCAAATCAAGATCCAATTTCTTGGTACCAATACTAGTATAACCGTATTAGGTGTTACCCAGAACAGAACGAAACAGAATGGTCCATACAGAAGTAGGGTTTGGGAAAAATGGGCTTTTACCTCTCCTAACAGGTAAAGTACAGAGACAGAGTGTTGACAATAATGGGCCTTTATCACCCTAACAGAACGGAGTACAGAAACAGAATGCTAACCATAATGGGCCTTTACCACCCTAACAGAACGGAATACAGAAACAGAGTACTACAATTAGGTGTACACTAGTAGTGGGCCTTTACCACCCAAACAGACGGTACCACGCAGAAACAGATGGGTGTTACCACCCAACAAAACAGACGGTACCTACAGAGTCAGACAGAGTTAAGTGTACCCTAAACCCTACCCAAGCGATCGGCTCCCTAATACATAAATACCCTGTGTCGGACCCACGATAGGGTGTATCACTCCCTAAAGTGGCAACCAATTGGCACAGGCATATTTACAGATGTCACGGCGTCTTACATCCTCAGAGGCAGACCGGGATCAATGCACGCACATGACCCGGTTGGAATGCACCATCAACACCCATCGCCATTATCAGAATGAACCACTTATAATCAGTTCAGTAAGCGTGCCCGGACCCTACCTACAGTTGGGTCAAAGTGTTGATACCAGAAAGGGTTACTGACTAATATGGGTCCCAAACAACAGATGACACAAGTAGTCCCCCTTGTGTCCCCAGACTATCAGATTCAGATTAACTTATTAACAGAGTTCAGACATACAAAGTTCAGACGATCAATCTTCAGATTAACGGGTTCGGATAACAGATTACAAACTTGCTTAACTTGATGTGGGTCCTACAGATCCGCAAAACAGGTTCGTTTAATTTATCAATCAAGTTAGTTTATCCAGACCAGATATCTAATTGGTTCTCAGCCTTATCAAATTACTGAGTTGGATTGGTTAAGATCAACTCAACCCCGTTAATTTACCGAGTTCAGATTGGTTAAGTGTAGGGTAACTTAACCCCGTTGATTTACCGAGTTCAGATTGGTTAAGTGTAGGTTAACTTAACCCCGTTAATCCCCCATATCCAAATTGGTTAAGTATTCCAGCGGTCCATGACTTAACCCTAATCACGAGGCATTAATTAATTAATGCGCCTTAACCTCTCACATTAGACCTTATTGTGGTTACTAGTTAAGCCGGGCGGGTCCGGGTAGCTTTACACCACAACTTGGTCTAACCTCGGGTTCAAGGTACAACATGACCAACTTCTCACATTGGGTCCTATTGTCTGTAGCAACTAGTTAAGCCGGTCGGTTCCGGGTAGGTTTACGCTACAAACTCAACCCAACCTCGAGTTGGCCACACTTATCTTTTCTAAGTGTCATGTCCATCATGTTTTCAAAACATATTACACATTTTCAAGCAATTGGGTAGACCTAACTTAATAGGTAAATTCCCAATGGGTAGACCTAACTTAATAGGTAAATTCCCAAGCTCATATTTTTATGTCTTTTAAGTTTACCCAACCCCAAACGCAATCCCATCGCTTACATATCGCAATAGCGCATAAAGGATAGAAAGAGGGAACTTGGCATAATCATGACATAAAAGTGTTAGAGCCACAAGTTCAACATGGTGGCATATGAAATGTTCGTGGGTTCATACACTTGCATAATACATTTTTGGCCCAAAAAGCATGCATAACATGATAACATGAACCATATGACCATCCCAAATTTGCATAACATACTTGCATAAGCCAACTTGCATAACATATGACACCTTGCATATCATACTCGCATAAACAAACTTGCATAACTTATGACAACTTGCATATCATTCTTGCACAAACAACTTGCATAACTTATGACAACTTGCATATCATATTTGCATAAACAAACTTGCATAACATATGATAACTTGCAAACCAAACTTGCATAACAAAACTTGCATAAACTATGACAACTTGCATATCATACTTGCATAAATCACTTGCATAAACAATGATAACTTGCATATCATACTTGCATAATCAACGTGCATAAACCATGATAACTTGCATATCATACTTGCATAAACAACTTGCATAAACCATGATAACTTGCATATCATACTTGCATAAACAACTTGCATAAACCATGATAACTTGCATATCATACTTGCATAAACAACTTGCATAAACCATGATAACTTGCATATCATACTTGCATAAACAACTTGCATAAACAAAGACAACTTGCATATTCATTCATTTAACTTTAAAAGTTCAAGTATGAAAGGAATAGGGCTTACAATGCTTATGCGAACTCAAATGAGTATAGCAAATGTAAGCAAACCCTTATGCAACCAAAAACCCCAAAAATGCAAGCAAACTTAATCAAAACTCCTTCTTTAGGATACCAATAGAGAATCAAGCCTTTAATGCAAGCTAAAGAGGATCATACAAGCCTAAATATACTTGTATGCATGGAAATCTCTTAGGAATTTGATTTAGGAATTTATGAAGAGGGTGGAGGCCATGAGAGGTTTGATTTTGACATAGTTTAGTTGCTAGGATGAATAATGAATGATTTAGGGTAGATTAAGGTCTTATTTATAGATTAGGCTAGTGATTTAGACCATAGGATTAACCCTAGATTGTATTTGGTCCATCAGATCTCGGAACTCTCTAGAACCAAGCCACCCAATCAAGCCCAAATCAGAAATGGTGCACCAGGCTAAACTGCCCGGGCACCCCCTGTCGACAGGGCTGTCGACAGGGCTGTCGACACCCTAGGGACCCTGTCGACAGGCCTGTCGACATGCGGGTCCTGGCGGGATTTTTCCCGCCTTGGCCCAGCTGGCCCAATTCCTTGAATTTGAATCTGATTTTAAACCTTGAATTTTCTGAAAACTTTGACGGGCCATATCTGGGCCATACGGACTCCGTTTTTCGAAAACTCGGACTCTATTTCGAGTATTTTTCCGAGACGAACGCAATGGCATAGCCCGTTTTCCCTTGATTCACATTTTATTATTTAATTCTGCCTCGCTTTATGTTATAACAGGTTATCGAAAATACGGGTTGTTACAGGTGTGCAAACCATCCAAGCTCTTTCCAACATCTTGTTGACAAAGTCAGCATTGGTATAACTTGATCTCATTTTATGAGTTGGACACCTAAGGATTACCGACATGTTATTGACAAAGTCAACGTCGGTCTGCACAATCTGCCAAGCTCAGTCCTATTTATCTTGGGTGGCATACCTTGGTCTTTTAAGTTAGGTGTATGTAATTAATCCTAAATTTTAATTTTTATAGAGATAGAGAATAAGCGATGATGCCTAAGCACTTCTTGACCTTATTGATTTGACAAGTCATACACAAGGAAATTAGAATACCACTTTGCGAACTGTGACAAGCAAACTAAGAATTTATTTCATGGCCGCACTATGTTATCAACCGAACCAACTGGCTAAACTAGAATTTAACATTCGAAAACTTGAATTATATTGAAAATTTGTGACAAGTTGAGGTATCTAAAATAAAATCAACTGACTAGAAATTGTTAATTTACCTTGTTGTACCACTTTTATGAAATAAGTTATGTTTTCATTTGCATTTTTCCATTGCACTCATGTAGTTGCATTAGAACCGCACCATACTGCATTTGGATTTTGTGGGTAGTATCCGTTGAAACCCTCACGAGACACTACTCATCCTACAAGGGACACCTAGATGTTTAACGGCTTGTTGCATACGCTCAATGCAATTGTGTTTCCTACGAAAGTGTGACCTATCTAGTTTAGTTTTTCATTTTTGTTTTGCTCTAGGACGAGTAAAAGATAAGTGTAAGGGAATTTGATTAACATGAAAATGTGTTTATTTTATGCTCTTATATCTTATCTTTCGTGTATAAATAAATATTACTTGGGTGTTATTTTGTTGTTTTTATAGATGTGTTGTCCAAATCTCATTCAACCTTAAATGAAAAATAAGTGCCATATACATGAAGAATTGCATAAGAAGCTGTCATTGGAGGCTAGTTGTGTTCACATTGGTCACCTTGGAAGCAGATTGGTTGAAAATATATTTAGAAATCTTCTGCCAATCAAATGGACACATGGAAAATAAGGATAAGAGGAGGATTGTAGCATAATCTTTGATGAGGAGGCCTATTTAGATGATTAGGTTTTGCAACTCAGCTATATATACACATGTATACACATTTTAAAATGGGTACTTTTCTGTTGTAATTCTTCTACCATTAATCTAGTTTTCTTCTTTTCTCTTTTCTACATTTTTATTTTCTTAGCAGTTAGTGTTGTCTACACAATTAGAATGGTAGAGCACTATTTGTGTTTTTCATTTATTTTTCATTAGTGATTGACCGTCTGATTAGATTCAGCGGTAATCCTAATTGTATTCTCTGTTTGTTATTTTACTTCTGCAATTTTAATTTCTGCTTTTTATTTGCTTTCCTAGATCATATTGGATTCAATATAGATTTGATTAGATTCAGATCTGTATTCAATTCAATAATAGTTTTATTGCTTTTCTGTTTCAATTGATAATTGTGATTTGATCATCGGTTCAATTAGATTTGTTCTGAATCAAATTACAATTACAATTTTTATTGTATTTCAACACCTGCATACTACACAATCTATGCGCTTGCAGTTATTATTACATAATTTGCGCTTTTCTATTATATAGAAAGCGTCGATCACTTGTGTTCGTGGATGATATTCTGGTTTACTCCCGGAACGAGTAAGAACACAAGACACACTTGAGAGTTGTTTGGGAAATCTTGCAAAAGTATCAGGTGAAGGCTAAGTGTAATGACCCAAGGATTTTCGACCCCGAAAATCAACATAAAACACCATGTTGACTATTCGAGCATCGGAAATACCAGATCAACATAAAATCAGAGTAACACGATTCTCACAGTGGAACGAATAAAATGTATTATATAACAAATTTGAAATACAAAACTATAACTGTATATACATACTGGTATAACACATAACATCACAGCGGAAATATACTATATATATATAACTAATGCGGAAGCCTCCTGCTCCAAGCACCTCCAAGTATATCTGTAAAATCCCAACTACTAGACTGCCCGTATACATTTGGACACCTAAGAGTTTAGGTTAAAACAAAACAAAAATAAACTCTGGGTCAGTTATGGGACTAGTGTCAGTAAACTCCAAACATTTGGTTTTAACTTTAATAAACCCTTTTCAAAAGGAAAAGATAATCGTAAGACCCATCTACACATAAACACGGATGGTTTTTACCTTACGATAACCCAAAACACTTTCCGAAAATCAATACTACTCTGATATTATAATAGTGTCTGGTACAGGTAAATGACAATCTAGCGGAATGATTTCATCTCACGCTCTACATATATAATATCCAATCAAAAACAGCGGGCTCTTATTGGAGAATGAATTCCCAACTATGACAAGTTATAGAACCCCATTTGATAAGTGTACTCTAGAAACGATACAATGGAGTTCAGCAAGAACATCTTGTAACTCAGCCACACATGATCGGCCATTTATTTCGCTTGAATGTTCCAAATATATTGTCACCTTACTGTTGGTATACCAACATAACCATTCTCGGGAGATACAGAAGCGAAAGAAGTAACAAATATGAATATTCTCTAGATGGTTGAAATATACCCTAATTGGGTGCGACCCACTTAGCTATGTTGCCTTCCCGATTTTAGTCATTTCCCGGTTGATGAGGCTTGAGGTCATAACGTACTATTATACAGATCACACCTATATTTACTTTGAATGCCACATCGTCATACCCGCCAGATCACAAATTGATTTCTACAAAAATATCATGGGTATTAAGCTAAGAGAAACGAATTCCTCCACCACCAAACGTAAATACGTTTGAAGAGATCAACTTACACGATCTATTAGATATACTCTGTCAGACATTCGTCCATACACGTTGTCCTGGGACTAGACAAACCGAAGGAACTATTCTGTAAATCTATCTTAGGCAATTACTACCTAGGATCGCCAGAACAGTCCTTACATAAACTTTGTATCTTCAATCATCTTCAACATATTTGATTCGCAACGCTAATGCCCATATGGAGTGGTTTTCAGATAATAAATCTAATCTCGGTCTTTCCGTATTGACAATGGAAAAATGGTCGAAAACTTTGATAGTCTGTTATTTAACTATCATAGGAAAACATGCATACACACACACAACGATCTTATTTCCAAATGGATTTTTATCGATCAACCATCAGTCAACATTTTCCCCTTTAAATTAATTTATCATTAATTTATTCATTTCCCCATTTCCCGTTTTCATATATTTATAAATTTAGAAAATATACGTTATCATTGGAAAATATTTACTTATCTTATTCACGCATTACTCTTCTACCACATCCATCAATCCCTAACCGAAAACTGGTAAGAGAACAACTCCCTAAGTATCAATCCCGAAGGCCGAAACCAACATCAGATTGAAACTCAAGAAGCCATTCAACTTAACTAATTTCCATTCAGTTTCTAATTTCAGTAATTCCATCTATTAACTTCATATCAACCAAATCACTTCAATCTGCAAACTATTTGCTTTTAAAACCGTTATTCACTTAAAAACGTGAATATGTTTCCTTTACAGAAATTGTACTCATTTAATAAATCAACTACTAGTTTTATTATGATTAAAACAAGTTATTAAAACCCAAATTCTTTTCCAATATATTCGAATATATTTCACAGTATTTAAATACCAATTATTTCTGGTTAATGTTATTCAGACATCCCAAAACACACAATAATCAATCACCGATTATTTGTCACATCATAATGAAATATATATGAAAAACAATAATATAATTATTGAGAAATCCTGTTGGATCCCTCCAACCTAATTCCCTGCTTCCACTAGTGTTAATCAACATAATAATACTAATTTCATATCAGTATGAAATAATTAGATCAATATTTAACCAACGACTTCATACATATATGTGTGTATATATATATATATACATATACATATATATATATATAACTATCAGCCAATTTATTTGTAAATCATCCAAACAACCATCACACACAACATCCGATCATTTTTATCAATATAAAATAAAGTTTATAGAATTATAGAATTGGCCAAAGTTATTGAGTTTACTCACCTTGGTCGTTAATCGTTAAATAACGGTTAACGTTCGGTTGATCATATTAGGTGTTTAATTCCACCACAAAATCGAAACGATCTCCAAATCACTCCAGACTAGTTCCAATATGTAGCCTGCTTTCCTATGATCCAGATGAATCAGACCGTTCATGATTCTGACGACGTACGGACGATATATTAAATTATCAATCTTATATGCTACTTAAATTAAATCTTAAACTTAAATAATTAAAAATATTTGGGTCTTAATGTAACACCCCATATTTTTAAGATAATAAAGTAAGAATATCTTAATTAAATAATGAGAATTAAGTAAAATGGACTGTGTCATTGTGTCCGTCTCGAAATTCTGGTCAAGACAGACATCTGGTTTGCGCAAAACGGACATCATACGAAGAAGTAATTAAGCCTAGAAGTTTATATACGCACAAGAGAAATATATACATACATATATATATATATATATATATATATATATATATATATGCAAACAAATTAAAATGTAAAATAAAGAATAAAATAAGGATTGCATGTAATAAATACATGCACTGGAAAAAAATGTAATGCATGCATTGAAAGAAAGAATTGGT
The DNA here is from genome assembly GCA_030737875.1 of Allium sativum. NCBI lineage: Eukaryota > Viridiplantae > Streptophyta > Magnoliopsida > Asparagales > Amaryllidaceae > Allium > Allium sativum. The sequence goes on from CM060909.1 coordinate 362,499,403, forward strand.
TGCATGCAATGTACATATGTTGCATGCACTGATTAGCAAACATAATGCAATAATGTTAAAATAAAAAGACTCACGCAATGGTTTAATTTAAGTATTGTAACCAACATGAAAAAGAGAAGTAAGGAGAGAACAATAATTATCATTATTCTAAGACTTATTAACAAAAGACTTTATAGCTCAGTTGGTTAAGGCATTGGATTTGTAACATAGAAGTCGGGGGTTCGAACCCCGTCGGTGGCATAATTTTTATCTTTGTTTTAGAGAGTGCCAACTGAACATGCAAATAATGTACTGATACAAATTTAAAATTTGAAAGGGTAAGAATGTACATATAAGGAAATAAAGAAAATATATGTATATATATGAGAATATATATATATATGTGCATAAATATACGTATACAAAATATAAAATTCAAGATAAGGCTACAGTCAATGAAATATGGCAAGAATCAAATAACAGTGCAACATCATTTGAATTTTGAAAATAAAACAAAAATTGTGCGAATATATATATATATATATATATATATATATATATATATGCGTAAAATGGTTGGTAGAGGAATTGTATACATATAAGAATATTTCATGTGAATAAAACAGTTAAATAAATTCCAGAAATTCAAAAGTTCAAAAATCAAATTTCTGTGTCAAAACAATTCAAACATTCGAAATTCAAATTTCTACGCCAAAACGGCTTGCAGGACGCAATGCTGACTCTGCACTGCGTGTACGATAAGATTTGGCTAGATTCATTTGCGAACCAGGACTATTTTCTTAACTGGGTTCAATGCTGACTCAGCGCTGCGTGTACGATAAGGTCTTGAGCACCTATTAATAAGACCCTAGACCTAACCCTAAACATCATAATTCGGCGGCTGCGCTGGTGCTCTGCCATGGCTCACACACACTCTCTCTCTCTCTTTTCTCAAATCTATTCTAAAATTAAAATGTTAGCCTAGGAGGATTATGAATTCAGATCTGGAAGAGGGAATCAACTTTAATAAAAAGATTATTGAATCATAAAATCAAGGTAAATCTCTAAGAACCAATCTATTTAAATTATTTCTCTTTCCCTTCTCTTTCCATGAAATAATAAATCCATGGTCGTTAGGTTGTGAATCAAATTAAAGGGAAAAGGAAAACCCTGGATGATATAACGGATCAGATCCAAAATTTGGGGAAAGCTTAAAGGTGAGTGGGTTTAAGCTATAGCCTTTAGATAATGTTATGACTATCATTTAGCATTCCCCTTTTTAATAAATTTTGAAATGGCCAGTTTAATTATAAATTGCTATTGTAACGAATTGAAATGTGGATATGAATATGTCAGGAAATTCCTATGTTGATTTGGCTAAGTTATTGAATGTTTACATGTTGAAGAAAATAAACTTGTTAGGATATGAATAGCCAATTCAGTGATTGTAATTACATGATTTACTTGGGACATATTATTGATTGAACGACATGTTAAAATAATTACCCGATTGAATGTTTACATGTCCTATTAGAATTAAACATATGTTGAAAATGACATGCGACAAAATATAGGCAAAAATTGGACGATATGTAAATTAGATTATTGTAAACTATATTCCATTAAAAAGGATAATATGTCTAAAATTTTCATGTAATGAACATAACATATATTATGTTTTGAGATTTTAATTTGGAAGCGCAATTTGTTATGAACATAAGTGATTGAATGAAAATGAATATGCCTAGGATTACAATTAGAATTTGTAAATACACTTATGGCACGAGGTTAGGTTACATTAGTGGTAGAAGTCTGCCCGGACCCGACCGGCGTATCCAGCAGCCACTAATGTTGAACCTAATGTAAGAGGCCTAAGTGCAAGAATTAACAACATGTGCTAAGACACGAGGTTAAGTCAGCTTGTGGTAGAAGTCTGCCCGGACCCGTCCGGCAAATCCAGCGTCCACAAGTGTAGGCTTAATGTGAGAGGTCTAGTGCTTATATATACAAAATAAATATATGTATATAACAAGATATGAATAAATGGCAAGGATGGTAATTAAATGTCTAACTCAGAAAATAAGAAAGGAAAGGATGTAATGAACTGAGTTAGTGTGATAAGAGGGAAAAGTGATGTATTTCCCTAAATGACTTATTTCTGAAAACATTGTTGCAAGTAAGCCACAATAAATATAGAAAAGTAAAGAAATTAGTTGCTACCATGGATTTAGATGGAAAAACATTATGAAAATAAATCATTGATTCCTTCTATCACACTGATAAGGTGCATGAAGTGTTTTCCTTAATATAATAAGGAACATATATTACAGAGAATGAAGAATAATGGTTTACAATTGTAAATGGTTTAAAAGGGGAATGATAATAACCTATTATAAATGGATAACATTAAAGAAAATGTTGTATAATAGGTAGACTTGTCCTAGGGACAAGTGAATATTATAACTTAGATTAAAATAAACTAGTACGGGAATGGGAAAACTGATAAATTAAGTTAAGTGACACTTAATTGTAAATTAACTGTGACGGCAAGGAATTTCGCTCGGTCCGAACCAGTCGCTAAACCGATCCAGGCCGTTCGAAACGCCCTATCATTTGAGAACACGACAAAACAGAACGCATACAGAAGAACATTTCATTGTATACTACAACAAAGCATCAGATTACAAGAATATACAGAGTAACAATGAATATTACACAGAAATATCAGAGATTTAAATTACATTTAAATACATAGCAGCGGAAAATAATACAATACACAACTAGAAGTAGATATACGGATACAAAGCTTTCCGGATATCGTTCCAGCTGTAAACCAGGATCCTGTGAATATAAATCTGCAAAACCAAAACTACTAGCTGCCCGTGTCAAAATAGGGGCACCCAGAGTTTAGGTTAAAACAATAAACTCCAGGTCAGTCATGTGACTGGTGTGAGAACTAAAACAGTTATTAATCTTTATTTTAAAGTCATTAGGTAAATCAAGGGACCACGCCGTATAACACGGAACGGGTTTCCTCCCAAGAATACCAGTGCATGAAACAAACAACGCAATGCTAAATAAAGAAAAATGAAGCTGTTATAAGACCCAGGTCCCATCACACAATGCAACGCAGCCGGGGGATAGGGTTTTCCCTTATAACAGCCAAAGAATGCTTGATACGTTTAAAACAAATCATTTGATACTATTATAAGTGCATAGTGTATAAAACACTTCAAATCATAAGTATCAATCATAGGCGGCATGAATGCCCCATACCACTATGTCGCCATATATAGGTTATACAATCAAAATCGCAAAGTCACGTATTTGGAAATTGGATTTCCATCTATGAACCGAGGCAAAAGATAGTCCTCAACCGATTCGAGACGCTCTAGCCCGCCCCTCAGGCAAGCGCGCAGGCAAGCCTTGGATCGTCAGGGCCGGTCCACACGGAGTGGATTATTATGCCTGAACAATACGTCTCCCCACCCTATGGGGTGTAAGTCTGGTCCGTCAGCCGACCAGAATGCATTCGGCCGAAACCGATATAACCGAGGCGCCTCGCAACTGCAACAACCACATAAGTCAAACTCGTCAGGGCGTGTAAAACCACTGACGCCACTTCTAGCTAGAAAGAAACGCAAGTCCTCCCTGAGGTCCGTCTCCCGTTTTTGGTTCATACCGGGTGTGAAACACGCGAGGTAAACGTTACACAAAGCTACGCCACAAAGGCTGTGCTTTGATCATCACCACAAGACTTTGCTTTTCAACAGAAGCCTTGATCATTTGCATCTTAGCATGCCACACAGGCAAACCATCCTATGCAACCGATATCAGTCACACAGAATGAAATCCGATGTCAGACACACAGTCCATTTACAAGTCCGTCCTGGGTCTGAACGAAACCGGAGGCACCTAGTACCCCGCATATCCATCGATCTCCAAGTACGTCTGGACGATCACTAACTGTTTCCATCTTCTTGGGTGTACAGCCCAATCAAGATCATCAGTTATCACCCAAACGACGTGAAGACATCCGGTCTTCGACCATCGTCTCCATCTTCGACTTATCGTCGTATCAGTTATTCAGAATGGGATAAACCCGGCCTTTCCGAATAACTCGCGTATATTTTATAAAAGTGTTACACAAACACAACATACGCCTCATTCCAATTCATTAGTCACTAACCGTAAATTAATCAAGAGAATTATTCCCCAAATATTAACCCCGAAGGCCGAAACCAACATCAGATCAATATCCAGAAAACCATTCTGCTTGGCCAACCGACAGTTAGTTTCTAAATTTCACATTCATAGGGAAAGGTTCCCATTAATTTTATCCAAGATAAATTCCTTGAATTTATTCTTTATTCTATTTTTGAATCTCAATTCAAACTAGTCGGGATTAGCGAACCTTACCGAAGTAATCATTGGTTTTAATTTCCCAATCCCAACCTATTTATCCCATGAAGTAAAACTGGTAATACTTCATATCTAACACCCCGGTGTTATCGGTAAATTCAATTACCATTTCACGTTCAAATCTAATTAAAGATTTAACTATCGCCTGGAGCAAAACTGGTGGTGCTCCATTTTCGATCTTTTCAATCTAATTAAAGATTCATTAAAACTCCACTTAGTTTTAATCTTTGACTGGGTTAAAGAATCAGTGTCATTTAAAAACACGGTTCACTATAAACCCAAAATCACATTCATTAATCATCGGGTTAAAGAACAAGTGTTATTTAAAACACTGTTCACGATAAACCCAAAAATCAATATCGATTCAATTCCAATTAAATATTATTTAATTGGTACTCTTCATTAAATCTAAATAAAAGATTTAATCTTCTCTCAACTGGGTTCAAGAACAGTGTTAGTGAAGACACCATTCACGACAAACCCAAATCACATTCGATATTCAATACAAGGCTCTGAATAGAAAATATATCGGCTAATATTCAATATCGAATTCTACGACTAACAAATGTCGTATTGGAAATAACGATATAAATATATATCTTTCAAATTTCCATAACAACACCTGTATAATCACGAATTCCAACATCGAAATATTCCGAAGACAATTTCGATTCAAATCCACTCCAATGCAATCATTGGAATTTTGGTTACTTTTAAAACCCTTTTCGAATTCAATTTATTTATTTAAAAATAAATAGAATTATAATTCTAGTTCAAAACTAGTTCATTTCGATAAAAATCTATTTTTATCTTTTCAAATAGGGAGTTTTTCATCCCAAATCTTCACAAATCATTTCTTATGATTTTACACAAATTATTACTATTTTTAATAATTTTATCAAGGCCCGTACAGTCGATTTCCATCAACGGCCATCGAACTGCACTTACAGCGACCTTTTTCGAATTTGATTTGGACGTATCTCCAAATCCAACCGTTAGATTTCAAATTTCTAACCTTCGTTAGAAAGCTATTTTCGATACGAACCCAACGGTTCCGGTTTTAGGAGAATCCGACGGTCGGATCTCCCGTAATGTCCGTTTGAAATAAATGGTCGAAATTCACGAACTACCGCGGCGCGGCGCGTTCTATTCAGGCCATTATATTATATATATAATATATATATAATATATTTCGTCGATTTCTATTTAAAACGAATTATATAAATAGTTTTGAATTCGTTTCAAAAACATTTTCAACTTCCTTTTCAATTCAAATCAAAATTGAATTCTTCTTTATAAATTCGTTTTAAAATTCATTTCTATTCAATTCAAATTTCAATTCAATTTGAATTCATTTCAATTCGCTTTCAATTCAATTTGAATTCGTTTTCAATTCAATTCATTTCGAAATCGTTTTCAATTCATTTCATTTCGAAATCGTTTTCAATTCATTTCATTTCGAAATCGTTTTCAATTCATTTCTATTCGAAATCGTTTTAAATCGATATAAATATCGTTTACGTCAAAATGGCGTCAATCTAATCAACACGGCTTCATAAATTTCTATTTTCAAATATTCTATTTCAAATATTTCTTTTTCAAAATAGTTGTTATTATCAAAATATTTCGTTCAACACATGACCAATCTCAATGAATGAGTACTGTCAACACATGAACTTTTATTTTATATCGATAAAGATGTAAATTTTAATATTAAAATATTTCGTTCAACACATGACCAATCTCAATGAATGAGTACTGTCAACACATGAACTTTTATTTTATAATATTCTTTATTTTTCAAATTAGAATGAGGCCCAATCAATTACCATATAAAGTTAATTATATGGATTTACATGCATTACACACATATAATAGCATTGAAAAATAATCAACCATCAACCAAAGTGCACTACACTGTATAAGCATCAAATATAGATATCTAACGCTTATAACAGCCTGTCAATCAATCGATCGACATATTTAATCAATCAGGATGAGTGAACTTCAAATTTCATCCTAACACCCGTGTGGGGTTTCAAACAATCAAACACAGGTTTTATTTGTGCAGTTGGGCGATGTGTAAAATTTATCGACCCAATCAATGTCCTTCAAATAGGTGTACATAAACAAACCGTCTGGTTTGTAAATGAATATTTATTTATTCACTTTCACTATATTCATATTCACGTTAAAAATTATATTTTTAACGATAAAACATTTTATTCCAACATATGAATTTCTATTATTCATTTACACAATAAAATGGTATTTTTATTTTCTAACATATTTTAGAAAATTTCGGCGGCATAACGGCACGATACTAGAAACGGGACAAGGCCTAGCCTTATCCCCGGTCTAGTGAAGGCCCACGCCATTCACATATCAATTTTAATCAATTTCCAATTCAACCAATCAATCAAATCCAAATCAAATAACCTAACCAACTACACAACCAAACAAACAAGTCCATGGTATGTGGACGGTTGTCGGGTGCTTCTAATAAGCACCGTCTGCATCCTAGTATATATATATAACTAGAAAAATAGAATTTGAGTGAGAAGTTCTCACCGAAAGCTATCCAAGCTCCACGGCACTTCATTTGCAGAAGTCTTCGTCGTTTCGCCTTTTTGTCACCTTCGTTGCTGCTTTCACTACATACGTAAAAATCACATTTTTACTTCGTTATTCTATATATAAAAATCGAATTTTTACTTTGCTATTCAATATATAAAAATCGAATTTTTATTTCAAAGTTCAATATATAAAAAACGAATTTTTATTTCAAAGTTCAATATATAAAAATCGAATTTTTATTTCAAAGTTCAATATATAAAAATCGAATTTTTATTTCAAAGTTCAATATATAAAAATTTTGCCTTTTCAATATCATCCCTATAGAAATCACATTTTATTTTGCTACCTATAAAAAGATGATATTTTTAATATTCCTAACATGTAAAAATTATATTTTTACCACTTCTACATAGTAAAGATTATACTTTTAATACTTTAGAAATATAAAAACTATATTTTTATCACTTCTACATAGTAAAGATTATATTTTTAATACTTTAAAAATATAAAAATCATATTTTTAAATCTTCTACTAAATAAAGATTATATTTTTAATTCTTTAAAAATATAAAAACTATATTTTTACTACTTTAAAAACATAAAAGATTACCTTTTTATAACTTTACCATATAAATAAAATTCATTTTGTATAATAAATAAAATTTCAGTTTATAAAATAAATAAAAATCAGTTTATAAAAATAAAATCAGTTCCAGAAAACTTACAGGGGGCTTCTCCGTTTGTCGGGGGGGGGTAGCGTCGGTCGAGGTCTGGAAAGGGGGGGGGTAGCGTCGGTCGAGGTCTGGAAAGGGGGGGGTAGCGTCGGTCGAGGTCTGGAAAGGGGGGGGGTCTGATGCGAGGTCGCGGCGGCTTCAGCTAGGGTTAGCCTTCGATTTGGTGAAGGGAGCGGAGACGAACGGAGGCGCCAGGGGAAGGAGAAGAAGCGGAGGGGGGATCGGCTTCGTCGAGGGTTCGGAGGAGGGGGGGGGGTCGGCTTCGTCGAGGCGTGGTGGCGATTCCGAGGCGTGGCGCGTTGACGAGGAGGCGGAGGTTGGACGAGGCGGCGGCCTGACGTAAGGCGTCGGGGATTCTTCCTTCTTCCCCCTTTTTTTTTTTATTTGAAATGAATCTGGAGAGAAAGCAAAAGGTTGGGGGGGGTTTATATAAAATTTAATTATTTTATTATTCTAAATTTCCAAAAAAAACAACTTTTTATTTCGACCTCTAGACGAAACCCACCGACTGTCGTCCCTAGCGTTTTACCCCCATTCTGAACACAATGGGATATGTTTCGCAAGCTGATTTGATCGTTACAATCAGTTTCCTTTTGAATTTTCATTTAAATCACTATATTGAATTTTAAACGCGCATTTCAAATTACCGGGGTCACATACTAACTAGAAAAATTCCAGAAAAATATTTTCTAGCTTCGTATTGACGATACGGTCCTAACAAAACTAGTTTCGTCGAATTCCGAGACCGTTGGAAAAATGGCCAATTTCCAGTCGATTAAATTCAACTGAAATGGTCAAAACACGTTTTCCTATGCCACGCTCACATATTGATTCGAAAAATTATGAAATTTGGAATCTAGCAATAACTTAACATCACGGACCCAACAAAACTGGTTTCGTCGAAATCCGAGGTCGTTTGCAAAATGTCCATTTTTAAGGGCTTGAATTCCATAGCGACTATTCAGAATTTTCAACTGGACATATCTTTTGATTCCCGCTATGAAATCTCAATTCTTCGGATTCGATAGAAAGATATTATCAATTAGATCCTAATGTTTTTGGTTTCACTAAAATCCGGATTGTTTTGCACCCGGTACATTCATTTGAAGTTTGAAATCGAATTATCGATTTACCGCGCCATTTTCAATTCTATTTATAATTATATATAATTATTTATATTCTAACGACGACGCGTATAATATATACGTTCGAATATATTCAAAATAATTTCTCCTCGATAATTATTTAAAATAATTCATTTTAAATAATCAAAATTCGCTAAAATGGCCAAAATAAAAAATTTAAACTGGCCCAGATTTTACGGGTTGTTACAATCTCCCCCACTTAAAACTTTTCGTCCCCGAAAAGGAACAAAGTCGAAAGTGGTTTGATTATTTAGCTCCACATCGATCAGGCTTCCATTCTCCAACTCTTTAGTTTCTGAGAATTTTTAAAATTTCAAAAATTTGGCTAACACCCTAAATTTTTGAAAAATTTCGCCATAACCTCCCCTGCACCGGGAGCATCGGGGAATTTCAAATAGCTTCCCCGGTCCTTCAGATCTCAAAAAGAAAAAGAAAAAGCCAAGCGGCTAGCCAATAGGCTCACAAAATCATCATCACCCAAACAAAACAGGAAATTATGTAGTAAACATGTACCTATTTGTCGGGCAAACAAATTTTATTCTTCGGCTCTAGCCTCCTTGCTATGACCTGTTCAATGTTATATATGTATATGCAAGCAAATACAACCAATTTTCAATATAATTCAATATGTGATTCAGTTAGGCTAAATGGCTAAAAATCAGCAAACAAATAAACAAACAACACAAACATCAATCAATTAGTTGATTAGAGTTTCAAATGCATAACTTTGATATATAGTCAAAAATCAGATTTTTGATGCCAAATCACAACAAAGAGGCCCTATCTAATTTTGGTTCTCACACCAGTCTAATGGAAATATATAGATATCACACCTTCGTCACACGAATATAAATTCTGACGATGAGTACTCAACCATCAGAATCATCTTCGGGCCACTAGAGTATGATTCTATATCTATCCAATATATTAAAACTTCGAATACACGCGGATCAGACGTATACGCAAAATCTTTATATACTGGACTGTCCAACTCAATATAAATAGATAATCAGATACGAATAATTGATTTAAATTTTCAAAACAAAAATTGTTTTCATTTGAAAAATATACTCTTCACACTCGTTCTAGGATACTACTGATCCCTTCTCTAACGAGTCATTCCCATTGGATATTACTAATCCAATATCTGATGAATTCTTTCGTATGGTTCTAATGTGTCTTGTTCTCGAGCTCTGTAAACCAAAGCTCTGATACCAACTGTGACGGCAAGGAATTTCGCTCGGTCCGAACCAGTCGCTAAACCGATCCGTTCGAAACGCCCTATCGTTTGAGAACACGACAAAACAGAACGCATACAGAAGAACATTTCATTGTATATTACAACAAAGCATCAGATTACAAGAATATACAGAGTAACAATGAATATTACACAGAAATATCAGAGATTTAAATTACATTTAAATACATAGCAGCGGAAAATAATACAATACACAACTAGAAGTAGATATACGGATACAAAGCTTTCCGGATATCGTTCCAGCTGTAAACCAGGATCCTATGAATATAAATCTGCAAAACCAAAACTACTAGCTGCCCGTGTCAAAATAGGGGCACCCAGAGTTTAGGTTAAAACAATAAACTCCAGGTCAGTCATGTGACTGGTGTGAGAACTAAAACAGTTATTAATCTTTATTTTAAAGTCATTAGGTAAATCAAGGGACCACGCCGTATAACACGGAACGGGTTTCCTCCCAAGAATACCAGTGCATGAAACAAACAACGCAATGCTAAATAAAGAAAAATGAAGCTGTTATAAGACCCAGGTCCCATCACACAATGCAACGCAGCCGAGGGATAGGGTTTTCCCTTATAACAGCCAAAGAATGCTTGATACGTTTAAAACAAATCATTTGATACTATTATAAGTGCATAGTGTATAAAACACTTCAAATCATAAGTATCAATCATAGGCGGCATGAATGCCCCATACCACTATGTCGCCATATATAGGTTATACAATCAAAATCGCAAAGTCACGTATTTGGAAATTGGATTTCCATCTATGAACCGAGGCAAAAGATAGTCCTCAACCGATTCGAGACGCTCTAGCCCGCCCCTCAGGCAAACGCGCAGGCAAGCCTTGGATCGTCAGGGCCGGTCCACACGGAGTGGATTATTATGCCTGAACAATACGTCTCCCCACCCTATGGGGTGTAAGTCTGGTCCGTCAGCCGACCAGAATGCATTCGGCCGAAACCGATATAACCGAGGCGCCTCGCAACTGCAACAACCACATAAGTCAAACTCGTCAGGGCGTGTAAAACCACTGACGCCACTTCTAGCTAGAAAGAAACGCAAGTCCTCCCTGAGGTCCGTCTCCCGTTTTTGGTTCATACCGGGTGTGAAACACGCGAGGTAAACGTTACACAAAGCTACGCCACAAAGGCCGTGCTTTGATCATCACCACAAGACTTTGCTTTTCAACAGAAGCCTTGATCATTTGCATCTTAGCATGCCACACAGGCAAACCATCCTATGCAACCGATATCAGTCACACAGAATGAAATCCGATGTCAGACACACAGTCCATTTACAAGTCCGTCCTGGGTCTGAACGAAACCGGAGGCACCTAGTACCCCGCATATCCATCGATCTCCAAGTACGTCTGGACGATCACTAACTGTTTCCATCTTCTTGGGTGTACAGCCCAATCAAGATCATCAGTTATCACCCAAACGACGTGAAGACCTCCGGTCTTCGACCATCGTCTCCATCTTCGACTTATCGTCGTATCAGTTATTCAGAATGGGATAAACCCGGCCTTTCCGAATAACTCGCGTATATTTTATAAAAGTGTTACACAAACACAACATACGCCTCATTCCAATTCATTAGTCACTAACCGTAAATTAATCAAGAGAATTATTCCCCAAATATTAACCCCGAAGGCCGAAACCAACATCAGATCAATATCCAGAAAACCATTCTGCTTGGCCAACCGACAGTTAGTTTCTAAATTTCACATTCATAGGGAAAGGTTCCCATTAATTTTATCCAAGATAAATTCCTTGAATTTATTCTTTATTCTATTTTTGAATCTCAATTCAAACTAGTCGGGATTAGCGAACCTTACCGAAGTAATCATTGGTTTTAATTTCCCAATCCCAACCTATTTATCCCATGAAGTAAAACTGGTAATACTTCATATCTAACACCCCGGTGTTATCGGTAAATTCAATTACCATTTCACGTTCAAAGCTAATTAAAGATTTAACTATCGCCTGGAGCAAAACTGGTGGTGCTCCATTTTCGATCTTTTCAATCTAATTAAAGATTCATTAAAACTCCACTTAGTTTTAATCTTTGACTGGGTTAAAGAATCAGTGTCATTTAAAAACACGGTTCACTATAAACCCAAAATCACATTCATTAATCATCGGGTTAAAGAACAAGTGTTATTTAAAACACTGTTCACGATAAACCCAAAAATCAATATCGATTCAATTCCAATTAAATATTATTTAATTGGTACTCTTCATTAAATCTAAATAAAAGATTTAATCTTCTCTCAACTGGGTTCAAGAACAGTGTTAGTGAAGACACCATTCACGACAAACCCAAATCACATTCGATATTCAATACAAGGCTCTGAATAGAAAATATATCGGCTAATATTCAATATCGAATTCTACGACTAACAAATGTCGTATTGGAAATAACGATATAAATATATATCTTTCAAATTTCCATAACAACACCTGTATAATCACGAATTCCAACATCGAAATATTCCGAAGACAATTTCGATTCAAATCCACTCCAATGCAATCATTGGAATTTTGGTTACTTTTAAAACCCTTTTCGAATTCAATTTATTTATTTAAAAATAAATAGAATTATAATTCTAGTTCAAAACTAGTTCATTTCGATAAAAATCTATTTTTATCTTTTCAAATAGGGAGTTTTTCATCCCAAATCTTCACAAATCATTTCTTATGATTTTACACAAATTATTACTATTTTTAATAATTTTATCAAGGCCCGTACAGTCGATTTCCATCAACGGCCATCGAACTGCACTTACAGCGACCTTTTTCGAATTTGATTTGGACGTATCTCCAAATCCAACCGTTAGATTTCAAATTTCTAACCTTCGTTAGAAAGCTCTTTTCGATACGAACCCAACGGTTCCGGTTTTAGGAGAATCCGACGGTCGGATCTCCCGTAATGTCCGTTTGAAATAAATGGTCGAAATTCACGAACTACCGCGGCGCGGCGCGTTCTATTCAGGCCATTATATTATATATATAATATATATATATATAATATATTTCGTCGATTTCTATTTAAAACGAATTATATAAATAGTTTTGAATTCGTTTCAAAAACATTTTCAACTTCCTTTTCAATTCAAATCAAAATTGAATTCTTCTTTATAAATTCGTTTTAAAATTCATTTCTATTCAATTCAAATTTCAATTCAATTTGAATTCATTTCAATTCGCTTTCAATTCAATTTGAATTCGTTTTCAATTCAATTCATTTCGAAATCGTTTTCAATTCATTTCATTTCGAAATCGTTTTCAATTCATTTCATTTCGAAATCGTTTTCAATTCATTTCTATTCGAAATCGTTTTAAATCGATATAAATATCGTTTACGTCAAAATGGCGTCAATCTAATCAACACGGCTTCATAAATTTCTATTTTCAAATATTCTATTTCAAATATTTCTTTTTCAAAATAGTTGTTATTATCAAAATATTTCGTTCAACACATGACCAATCTCAATGAATGAGTACTGTCAACACATGAACTTTTATTTTATATCGATAAAGATGTAAATTTTAATATTAAAATATTTCGTTCAACACATGACCAATCTCAATGAATGAGTACTGTCAACACATGAACTTTTATTTTATAATATTCTTTATTTTTCAAATTAGAATGAGGCCCAATCAATTACCATATAAAGTTAATTATATGGATTTTCATGCATTACACACATATAATAGCATTGAAAAATAATCAACCATCAACCAAAGTGCACTACACTGTATAAGCATCAAATATAGATATCTAACGCTTATAACAGCCTGTCAATCAATCGATCGACATATTTAATCAATCAGGATGAGTGAACTTCAAATTTCATCCTAACACCCGTGTGGGGTTTCAAACAATCAAACACAGGTTTTATTTGTGCAGTTGGGCGATGTGTAAAATTTATCGACCCAATCAATGTCCTTCAAATAGGTGTACATAAACAAACCGTCTGGTTTGTAAATGAATATTTATTTATTCACTTTCACTATATTCATATTCACGTTAAAAATTATATTTTTAACGATAAAACATTTTATTCCAACATATGAATTTCTATTATTCATTTACACAATAAAATGGTATTTTTATTTTCTAACATATTTTAGAAAATTTCGGCGGCATAACGGCACGATACTAGAAACGGGACAAGGCCTAGCCTTATCCCCGGTCTAGTGAAGGCCCACGCCATTCACATATCAATTTTAATCAATTTCCAATTCAACCAATCAATCAAATCCAAATCAAATAACCTAACCAACTACACAACCAAACAAACAAGTCCATGGTATGTGGACGGGTGTCGGGTGCTTCTAATAAGCACCGTCTGCATCCTAGTATATATATATAACTAGAAAAATAGAATTTGAGTGAGAAGTTCTCACCGAAAGCTATCCAAGCTCCACGGCACTTCATTTGCAGAAGTCTTCGTCGTTTCGCCTTTTTGTCACCTTCGTTGCTGCTTTCACTACATACGTAAAAATCACATTTTTACTTCGTTATTCTATATATAAAAATCGAATTTTTACTTTGCTATTCAATATATAAAAATCGAATTTTTATTTCAAAGTTCAATATATAAAAATCGAATTTTTATTTCAAAGTTCAATATATAAAAATCGAATTTTTATTTCAAAGTTCAATATATAAAAATTTTGCCTTTTCAATATCATCCCTATAGAAATCACATTTTATTTTGCTACCTATAAAAAGATGATATTTTTAATATTCCTAACATGTAAAAATTATATTTTTACCACTTCTACATAGTAAAGATTATACTTTTAATACTTTAGAAATATAAAAACTATATTTTTATCACTTCTACATAGTAAAGATTATATTTTTAATACTTTAAAAATATAAAAATCATATTTTTAAATCTTCTACTAAATAAAGATTATATTTTTAATTCTTTAAAAATATAAAAACTATATTTTTACTACTTTAAAAACATAAAAGATTACCTTTTTATAACTTTACCATATAAATAAAATTCATTTTGTATAATAAATAAAATTTCAGTTTATAAAATAAATAAAAATCAGTTTATAAAAATAAAATCAGTTCCAGAAAACTTACAGGGGGCTTCTCCGTTTGTCAGGGGGGGGGGGGGTAGCGTCGGTCGAGGTCTGGAAAGGGGGGGGTAGCGTCGGTCGAGGTCTGGAAAGGGGGGGGGGTCTGATGCGAGGTCGCGGCGGCTTCAGCTAGGGTTGGCCTTCGATTTGGTGAAGGGAGCGGAGACGAACGGAGGCGCCAGGGGAAGGAGAAGAAGCGGAGGGGGGATCGGCTTCGTCGAGGGTTCGGAGGAGGGGGGGGTCGGCTTCGTCGAGGCGTGGTGGCGATTCCGAGGCGTGGCGCGTTGACGAGGAGGCGGAGGTTGGACGAGGCGGCGGCCTGACGTAAGGCGTCGGGGATTCTTCCTTCTTCCCCTTTTTTTTTTATTTGAAATGAATCTGGAGAGAAAGCAAAAGGTTGGGGGGGGGGGTTATATAAAATTTAATTATTTTATTATTCTAAATTTCCAAAAAAAACAACTTTTTATTTCGACCTCTAGACGAAACCCACCGACTGTCGTCCCTAGCGTTTTACCCCCATTCTGAACACAATGGGATATGTTTCGCAAGCTGATTTGATCGTTACAATCAGTTTCCTTTTGAATTTTCATTTAAATCACTATATTGAATTTTAAACGCGCATTTCAAATTACCGGGGTCACATACTAACTAGAAAAATTCCAGAAAAATATTTTCTAGCTTCGTATTGACGATACGGTCCTAACAAAACTAGTTTCGTCGAATTCCGAGACCGTTGGAAAAATGGCCAATTTCCAGTCGATTAAATTCAACTGAAATGGTCAAAACACGTTTTCCTATGCCACGCTCACATATTGATTCGAAAAATTGTGAAATTTGGAATCTAGCAATAACTTAACATCACGGACCCAACAAAACTGGTTTCGTCGAAATCCGAGGTCGTTTGCAAAATGTCCATTTTTAAGGGCTTGAATTCCATAGCGACTATTCAGAATTTTCAACTGGACATATCTTTTGATTCCCGCTATGAAATCTCAATTCTTCGGATTCGATAGAAAGATATTATCAATTAGATCCTAATGTTTTTGGTTTCACTAAAATCCGGATTGTTTTGCACCCGGTACATTCATTTGAAGTTTGAAATCGAATTATCGAACTACCGCGCCATTTTCAATTCTATTTATAATTATATATAATTATTTATATTCTAACGATGACGCGTATAATATATACGTTCGAATATATTCAAAATAATTTCTCCTCGATAATTATTTAAAAAAATTCATTTTAAATAATCAAAATTCGCTAAAATGGCCAAAATAAAAATTTTAAACTGGCCCAGATTTTACGGGTTGTTACAATTAAGTAATCAGAAAAGGATAAAACCTAAAACCAGTTAAGAAAAGGGAGGAAAATATATTGTACTTAATTATAAATTAAGTAGTCTGGGAGTTTGAAACCCGTTGGTAAAAACAACATGTTTAGACTTGTCCTAGGGACAAGAGGAAATTATAACATAGGTTATAATAAATGGGTAGAGAAACTTATTAATGGGCTTTAGTTAATTGAATTAAGTTAATAAGTAAACAACGATAAGTCGTATTGACGACGTAAAGTGGAATTATGATTAAATGAGAGAGGATGAGGAAAACTTATGAAATGAAATAAGTTATATATAATCATAAATGGTAAGTGACATGTTAATTGGAAACATGTGAATTAGATATACTTAATTACTTATTAAGTAAAACATGTTATTGAAATTAAACAAGAATATAAAAGGGATTGTGGATCACAGACCTTGGGCCACAATCTAGAGAATAACATGTTGTAAGCTTATTAATAAACTTAAATGAATTAAGTTGTATGACTGAAATTAATAAGCAAGAGAAACTTGGTAATTTGAATAAGTGTTCAATATGAATTGGAATAACCAAGTTAATTGGAAACCTGGTGAGGTGAGACAAGCGCATAAAAGAATGTTTAGACATAGGGTCTAACAACATGCTAAAGTAAGGCGCTTAGACCAGTCCGTACGGTTGAGGGTGAATAACCCAACAGGGTAGATCATCGAGGTGCTATAAGGCACGAGGGGAGCACACATTCATCTGATTGTTTGGCGGCTCCAAAGGACTGGAAGGGGAAGCACGCGGCTTCTGGGGACGTAGGGTACTCTTGGTATTCCTCTGTGAGTTGCAGATGATCCGCCTGTACTCACAGAGGTTAGGTCTGCATAAGTGAGCCAATGAGTAAGCCTTGATTGCAATAATAAGGGGCAATCAAAAGACTAAGATGGACCAGCGTGATTCAGCGAAACCAGTTAGTTCCCTGTGATAGAAACTCGTCGTCTACCTACCATCTCCAGTCGGTACGTAAAGCGGAAAGGCGGAGAACTCCAAAAGACCATATACTTTGCTATCTAGTTATGGGTGAGGTTGGCCAATAGTTTTGAAGGGCATAGGGGGCTGGGGTTAAGTTCTCAATCTTGATATTCTTGGGCGCCTTTCATTAGTT
Source organism: Allium sativum (assembly GCA_030737875.1). Taxonomy (NCBI): domain Eukaryota; kingdom Viridiplantae; phylum Streptophyta; class Magnoliopsida; order Asparagales; family Amaryllidaceae; genus Allium; species Allium sativum. Next base: position 362,517,097 of record CM060909.1, read on the forward strand.
GAGGGAGGGGTCTAGTGGGACCATAGCCACTATAAAAGCAGACCTTAGCTTCTGCAATCGGCAGAGATCTAAAAGCTCCAACAGAGTTCCGTGTTTCTTGATTAGCCCTGCCACGGGACTCGGGCGCACATATAGAGAACATGTGCAATAAACATCGAGAACGATTGACGATACGTACGTGGGAAAGTCTAGGTACACTCATGCCGCTCTGGATGGCGTATCATAAGACAAGAGTGCATTATTCGAGGATGGAACCTAATTCGATCGAATGGCAAAGATGGCAGTCTGAACGCTTACGTAATATAAAAGTAGTGGTTCTTTGCAGACGTAGCATTGACATATATACAGAAATCCATATGACATTCGGGCTTAGGATTAGGGACTGCTATATTCCTGCGATGACACGGTAGAGACCGTGCGAGTGGGGTACCATGGGGTGTATCTCAATATTGAGAGATAGCTACATATACTTTATTAGGTTAATTCACTGGGAAGTAAATGGGTACGACGTGTGTGTAAGCCTTGAGTGTTGTAAACCAGGTAACCTAATAAATAAGAAAATATGATTGAACGATATATGTAGGATTATCCAAAGTGTATAGTTTAAATCCAGTCACCAGAACTTGTGTTCTGACCCCCTCCTCGTAACACACTCGCAGGTAAGATTGTGGCCGAGATAATGATAGCTTTGGATACTGGTGAGACAGTATTAATAATACGGTAAGGCTAAGTTTTGATTATACTATATTTTTTCCTTTTCGCAGTGAGATATTTTTCTGAGCTCTGACATGTTTTATGTCTCTGTCTTTTCTGCAGGATACCAGAGCAAACCAATCCGAGTTTCGATAGATTGGATTTTTGAAAATAATTCGGTCTGCCGAAATTGGGGTTGTCACATCTGGTATTAGAGCTTAGGTTTAGAATTCCTATATAAATAGTGAGTGAACGTATTTGTATTTTTAAAAATATAAATATATTATATATATACCTAGATCCATAGAGGAACCCACTAAATAAAAAGTGTATAATATGGTATGAAATGAGATGTTTGTTTTGTACACTAAAGGAATGAATAAGGAAATTTGAGACCCTTAGGAAGTTTGGTTGGGAAGTGTACAGTATACCTTGTATAGAAGGAAAATAAATCCCATACGATTAGTATTTTGGAAAAATTTGAACAGAGAAAAATGGATTAGGAATATATATAGTTGGGAGATTTGACCTTGGGAGTGTCTAGGAGAGCCTAGAAAAATTGGAAACCCGCTTTGAGTCTAACCCCATTATTAACTTTTAAGAACTTGAGATTATAAAAATTTAGGAATAAAAAACGGTTTATGTTGTTTTCAAGTTTTAATGTTAAAAGTTATAGTTTTAAAATATGTAAAGAAGTACATATTGAGTTTTAAAGTAAAATTCTCTCAGTAAAAGGTGCATATTATAGAGCATGTATAGCTCGCTAGTTTTTCTAGTTATATTTCATACAAGAATTTTTAATCAAGTAAGTTTTGAAGTCTTTATTCTTTTGAAAATTATTTGTTTAAAAGAGAATTTTTTTGGGTGGACAAGATAAGTTGTAGAAAATGAGAATAGAGTGGATGTTGGCACCTTGTAGTAGGAGATTGAACTGACCTTATAGGTAAGAACAAGTCATAAACCCGATTAAGGAAAATAGTTGTCCGTATCTACTCCAGTTTTGCAATTTGATTTTTTTTATTTTTGCAAGATAAGACGAAAAAGAAAAGCTACAACAAAGAAAATTTTCTTATGTGGGATGTACTTGGATAGAAAAATAGGAAATCTTTATACATTGTTTCATAAAATCCAAGTACAGTTGGAAAAAGGTATATAAAAGAAAAACGGAAGGTGTGAAATTTTCCATTTTCCACCTTTTTGTAACATAAGAAATCAAATTTAGAAAATTAGATTTTTCTGAAATTCGAAAAATAAAGTTGGTTGGTAGGATTATGGATGCAACATTTGGATGAATTATGCTCTTACTCAGTAAGAGTGTGGGAAAATTTGGATAAAAAGCATTTTGATTTTCAAAATATTGCATTCATATAGAACTGCCAGTATATCTAGGATGTGAGCATCATATTTTAAAAGGGATTTTTGAGAAATTTGCATACACATAGGAGGTAGCACTTAGGCATACATGCATTATTATGTTGTATTTCACTTTGCACAAGTGCACAATATTTGCTAAAATTAGATGCACACATGATGGATGTATATTATGCGAGAGGTTAACTGATTTTACCCTTATTAAATTTCGGGGATGAAATTAACTAAGGGTGGGAGAATGTAACACCCCGTAGTTTTAAGATAATAAAATAAGATTAAATTAATTAAATAATGAGAATTAAGTAAAATGGACTGCGCCATTGCATCTGTCTCAGAATTTTGGTCAAGATAGACACCTGGTTTGCGTAAAACAGACATCATATGAAGAAGTTATTAAGCCTAGAAGTTTGTATACGCACAAGATATATATATATATATACATATATATGCAAACAAACTAAAATATAAAACAAATAATAAAATAAGGATTGCATGTAATAAATACATGCACTGAAAAAAATGTAATGCATGAATTGAAAGAAAGAAAGAATTGGTTGCATGCAATGTAAATATGTTGCATGCACTGATTTGCAAACATAATGCATTAACGTTAAAAGAAAAAGATTCATGCAATGGTTTAATTTAAGTATTGTAACTAGCATGAAAAAGAGAAATAAGGAGAGAACAACAATTATCATTATTCTAAGACTTATTAACAAAAGACTTCATAGCTCAGTTGGTTAAGGCATTGGATTTGTAACATAGAAGTCGGGGGTTCGAACCCCGTCGGTGGCATAATTTTTATCTTTGTTTTAGAGAGTGCCAACTGAACATGCAAATAATGTACGTATACAAATTCATAATTTGAAAGGATAAGAACGTACATATAAGGAAATAAAGAAAATATATGTATATATATATGAGAATATATATATACATAAATATACATATACAAAATATAAAATTCAAGATAAGGCTACAGTCAATGAAATATGGCAAGAATCAAATAATAGTGCAACATCGTTTGAATTTTGAAAATAAAACAAAAATTGTGCATATATATATATATATATATATATATATGCGTAAAATGGTTGGTAGAGGAATTGTATACATATAAGAATATTTCATGTGAATAAAACAGTTAAATAAATTCCAGAAATTCAAAAGTTCAAAAATCAAATTTCTGTGTCAAAACAATTCAAACATTCGAAATTCAATTTTTTACGCCAAAACGGCTTGCAGGACGCAATGCTGACTCTGCACTGCGTGTACGATAAGATTTGGCTAGATTCATTTGCGAACCAGGACTATTTTCTTAACTGGGTTCAATGCTGACTCAGCGCTGAGTGTACGATAAGGTCTTGAGCACCTATAAATAAGACCCTAGAGCTAACCCTAAACATCATAATTCGGCGGCTGCGCTGGTGCTCTATCATGGCTCACTCTCTCTCTCTCTCTTTTCTCAAATCTATTCTAAAATTAAAATGTTAGCCTAGGAGGATTATGAATTTAGATCTGGAAGAGGGAATCAACTTGAATAAAAAGATTATTGAATCATGAAATCAAGGTAAATCTCTAAGAACCAATCTATTTAAATTATTTCTCTTTCCCTTCTCTTTTCATGAAATAATAAATCCATGGTCGTAAGGTTGTGAATCAAATTAAAGGGAAAAGGAAAACCCTGGATGATATAACGGATCAGATCCAAAATTTGGGGAAAGCTTAAAGGTGAGTGGGTTTAAGCTATACCCTTTAGATAATGTTATGACTATCATTTAGCATTCCCCTTTTTAATAAATTTTGAAATGGCCAATTTAATTATAAATTGTTGTTGTAACGAATTGAAATGTGGATATGAATATGTCAGGAAATTCCTACGTTGATTTGGCTAAGTCATTGAATGTTTACATGTTGGAGAAAACAAACTTGTTAGGATATGAATAGCAAATTCAGTGATTGTAATTACATACTTTACTTGGGACATATTATTGATTGAACGACATGTTAAAATAATTACCCGATTGAATGTTTACATGTCCTAGTAGAATTAAACATATGTTGAAAATGACATGCGACAAATATAGACAAAAATTGGACGACATGTAAATTAGATTACTGTAAACTATATTACAGTAAAAAGGATAATATGTCTAAAATTTTCATGTAATAAACATAACATATATTATGTTTTGAGATTTTAATTTGGAAGCGCAATTTAATATGAACATAAGTGATTGAATGAAAATGAATATGCCTAGGATTACAATCAGAATTTGTAAATACACTTATGGCACGAGGCTAGGTTGCATTAGTGGCGGAAGTCTGCCCGGACCCGACCGGCATATCTAGCAGCCACTAATTTTGAACCTAAGATGAGAGGCCTAAGTGCTAGAATTAACAACATGTGCTAAGACACGAGGTTAAGTCAGCTTGTGGTAGAAGTCTGCCCGGACCCACCCGGCAAATCCAGCGTCCACAAGTGTAGGCTTAATGTGAGAGGTCTAGTGCTTATATATATATATATATATAAAGAAATAAATGTATATAACAAGATATGAATAAATGGCGAGGATGGTAATTAAATGTCTAACTTAGAAAATAAGAAAGGAAGGGATGTAATGAACCGAGTTAGTGTGATAAGAGGCAAAAGTGATGTATTTCCCTAAATGACTTATTTCTGAAAACGTTGTTGCAAGTAAGCCACAATAAACATAGAAAAGTAAAGAAATTACTTGCTGCCACAGATTTAGATGGGAAAACGTTATGAAAATAAATCATTGATTCCTTCTATCAAACTGATAAGGTGCATGAAGTGTTTTCCTTAATATAATAAAGAACATATATTACAGAGAATGAAGAATAATGGTTTACAATAGTAAATGGTTTAAAAGGGGAATGATAATAACCTATTATAAATAAATAACATTAATGAAAATGTTGTATAATAGGTAGACTTGTCCAAGGGATAAGTGAATATTATAACTTAGGTTGTAATAAACTAGTAAGGGAATGGGATAACTGGCGAATTAAGTTAAGTGACACTTAATTGTAAATTAAGTAATCAGAAAAGGGGAAAACCTAAAACCAGTTAAGAAAAGGGGGGGAAATATATTGTACTTAATTATAAATTAAGTAGTCTAGGAGTTTGAAACCCATTGGTAAGAATAGCATGTTTAGACTTGTCCTAGGGACAAGGGGAAATTATAACATAGGTTATAATAAATGGGCAGAGAAACTTATTAATGGGCCTCAGTTAATAGAACTAAGTTAATAAGTAAACAACGATAAGTCGTATTGACGACGTAAAGTGGAATTATGATTAAATGAGAGAGGATGAGGAAAACTTATGAAATGAAATAAGTTATATATAATCATAAATGGTAAGTGACATGTTAATTGGAAACATGTGAATTAGATATACTTAATTACTTATTAAGTAAAACATGTTATTGAAATTAAACAAGAATATAAAAGGGATTGTGGATCACAGACCTTGGGCGACAATCTAGAGAATAACATGTTGTAAGCTTATTAATAAACTTAAATGAATTAAGTTGTATGACTGAAATTAATAAGCAAGAGAAACTTGGTAATTTGAATAAGAGTTCAATATGAATTGGAATAACCAAGTTAATTGGAAACCTGGTGACGTGAGACAAGAGCGTAAAAGAATGTTTAGATATATGGTCTAACAACATGCTAAAGTAAGGCGCTTAGACAAGTCCTTACGGTTGAGGGTGAATAACCCAACAGGGTAGATCATCGAGGTGCTATAAGGCACGAGGGGAGTGCACATTCGTCTGATTGTTTGACGGGTCCAAAGGACTGGAAGGGGAAGCACATAGTTTCTGGGGACGTAGGGTACTCTTGGTATTCTTCTGTGAGTGGCAGATGATCCGCCTGTACTCACAGAGGTTAGGTCTGTGTAGGTGAACCAATGTGTATGCATTGATTGCAATAATAAGTGGAAATCAAAAGACTAAGATGGATCAGCGTGATTCGGCGAGACTAGTTAGTGCCCTATGATAGCAACTCGTCGTCTACCTACCATCTTACGTAAAGCGGAAAGGCGGAGAACTCCAAAAGACCATATACTTTGCTATCTAGTTATAGGTGAGGTTGGCCAATAGGTTTGAAGGGCATAGGGGGCCGGGGTTAAGTTCTCAATCTTGATATTCTTGGGTGCCTTTCATTAGTTGAGGGAGGGGTCTAGTGGGACCATAGCCACTATAAAAGTAGACCTTAGCATCTGCAATCGGCAGATATTTTAAAGCTCCCGACCGAGTTCCGTGTTTCTTGATTAGCCTTGCCACGGGACTCGGGCGCACATATAGAGAACATGTGCAATAGACATCGAGAACGATTGACGATACGTACACGGGAAAGTCTAGGTACACTTATGTCGCTCTGGGTGGTGTATCATAAGACTAGAGGGCATTATTCGAGGATGGAACCTGATTCGATCGAATGGTTCAAAGATGGAAGTCCAAATGCTTACGTAATATAGAAGTAGTGGTTCTTTGCAGACGTAGCGTTGACATATATACAGAAATCCGTACGACATTCGGTCGTAGGATTAGGGACTGCTATATTCCTGCGATGATACGGTGGAGACCGTGCAAGTGGGGTACCATGTGGTGTAACTCAATATTGAAAGATAGCTATATATACTGTATTAGGTTAATTCACTGGGAAGTAAATGGGTACGACGTGTGTGTAAGCCTTGAGTGCTGCTAACCAAGTAACTTAATAAATATGAAAATATGATTGAATGGTATATAGTTTAAATCCAGTCACCAGAACTTGTGTTCTGACCCCCTCCTCATAACACACTCGCAGGTTAGATTGTGGCAGATACATGATAGCTATGGATACTGGTGAGGCAGTATTAATAACACAGGAAGGCTATATTTTGATTATACTATATTTTATCCTTTCCGCTGTGAGATATTTTTCTGAGCTCTGACATGTTTTATGTCTCTGTCTTTTCTACAGGATACCAGAGCAAACTAATCCGAGTTTCGATAGATTGGAATTTTGAAAATAATTCGGTCTGTCGAAATTGGGTTTGTCACACTTAAATTCTTTTTATTTCTCGGTCCATTTAGAAACAGCTTAGACCCACGTTGAAACAGTGGCATAACCTTCTTCTAAATATAGACCATGCTACCTACTTCTTCCCAATACACTACTTCTGAAAATTCAAACTCCCCTTTACGTCTTGCTAAAATCTTTCTTTCGTACCTTTTTATTTTTATTACATGGGCCTTGCCCTCATATTTTCAAATCTTCCCACACCCATACTTAATAAATCCATTCGCAACTATACTTACTTCTTCTTCGATATGGAACGGTGAACCCGCTTTCTAGTTTTATGCCACTACCGAAAGTTTAATACCTCCCAAATCCTTCTTCACTTTGGTTTGCCGCCCAGTAACCCCTTGCCAAAACAATACTCCCATTCTCCTTTCATTCTTCAACGAACTCTCATTCTTTCTGCAGTCACCATGAAATCTTACTCTGTCGCATCCGTACAACTCTCCCCTTCACTCTCGTTTCTTCCAATTTCCATGCGTTTAAACTACATCATCATTACCAGTATGAGAACCGCGTGGTCCAGCTTCCCAATAGCCGAACTCCACACCTCCAATATTTTCAACGTCAAAACCGTACCATCACCGATCCTCCAACTTCAAACTCCTCCTCTACCTCCAATACTCCACGTAAATGCCCAAGACTTCTTCCAAACATTCCTGCTGCCAATCAAAATAGTGTGCCCTTCTTTTCACCAACTACCTCGAAACTTGCGCGCGAGTCCTACATTCCTCCATAAATCCAAAATGCATCCTTGCAACCTTCAGACAGTGTCCTTTACAAGGAATCGACCAGGCCAATATTTCGCTGGTGTAAAAGACAGCGAAAATATTTTCCACTGAACTCATAAATTCTTCTTTCATGATTTTTAGTTGAGCATTAAGTTTTGTTTTGATTTTGAAACTCATAGGAGGGGGCTCGACATTTATTCTTGAACCAGAGAAGTAATTGAAGTAGGTGTGTTTATATAGGCTTCATTGCTGTTAATGATATTTTTCGTCAACACCCGGATTATGATGCATATGGCGTATATTCATGGGATTCGATATCCCCATAATTTAGAGTTACTGAAACACACTCTGAAACCTACAAATCTAAGCTAGACTGCCTTCCTCTGGGTATTAGTGTTTTCGACTTTAATGATTAATTATCTTTCGCCCAGAGGATGGATATCGCGCATATTGCTTGATTGTATTTAGAATCGACTTTGAAAAGGTTATCTAGCTTGATGTTACTAGGTTCGGTGGGATCGATAACTTCCTAAATTATGAAAGGGGGTACGATGTACTGTAATAAGAAGAAAACAGGCTAACGCCTCCCGTGAGCTTGGGGAAGAAGGTACTATGATGTTCGCTAACTTCGGTGATCATTTCACATCTGACCAACACAAGAGAGGGGTCTGAATTACGTTGGAGATCAGGTTATGAACCCACAGACGCCCTCCTTTCCCCAAGGGTCAAGAAATGTTAGGCTCATCTTGAGAGTGCCGATCAATGGTGGCAAACCCTCGAGGTAAGGGGAAAGAGACTTCATATCTCTATCGCTAGGGTTTCCTCATTGATCTTCTCATCAGTAAGGTTAGTGTTAACTCCCTGTTTCATCGTTATGGCATAAAAAGATTATCAAATCGCAAGATGCTTAGGACTCGGAAATTCTCCATTCATAAATTATAGATGTATTACAAGAATTGATGATTTGCTCTTTCTTGGAAAAGAATAACTGATTTAAGGAATAAAAAGTTCGTCCCCCGCTATGTTACTCTTGGGCTCCTATTTATAGAGAATCCGCGGTCCTTTCGTTGATAGGTTAATGGGCCTGCATGGACCTCAGTTGGCCTCTTTTTCTCCTGGTCTTGGGTGTCGGGCTCTCGATTGTCTTTGCGACACCGATTACGGTCTTTGAAGTGAAGGTTCCGGATGACTACGGCTTCCCCGAGACTGATGCTGGTTTGTTGTTATGGCGATTTGTGAATGGTGTTTGAACACCCCAGTAGCATCTTCTGGGTGTTTGTTTTTAGACATAAGCTTTCAGATGTAGGATTTCGACTTTATCGTAAGTACTTAGAGGAGCCTGCCCTCATGATGTACGTAGATATCTGTCAGTTCGAAGAAGTTGCTGGTTTGGATACTAAATAGATTAGTATGGGCATCCTGTATCCCTGCTTGGTTCTTGGTTTAGCCTTTTGGTGGAACCGTTGAGTTGATTTAGTTCTCCGGAAGGTGGCTTTCGGTGATACTTCTGTTACTTGTGAATATGGCCCCTCATCATTCACGAAGTCGATTCTCAGAAGTTAGTCCTGGACGATCATTATATACTAGTCTAATATTCCTATTTCTCTGACATATCAACGTTAAGTGGGTCGATCCCGATAGTCCTTCGTGGTCTTGATAGGCGGAGCCTGTGCTCTCCTCTTTCCTGATCCTTGTCTTAGATTACTTTTCACAACGGAACCCTCCTATGGGTAGCCTCTGTCGAATGAATCATGCCGGTTTAACTTTCTTATCGTTCTTTGGGTCTTGAGCTCTTTTGTTCCTGACGGGTGCTGGTCTATGTTGCTCTCGGGTCCTTTCTTCCATGCTTATTTCCATTCAACATCCCTTAACTGCAACTTTATACTAAGATGATTTTTGTAGTAACAATTGGCTTCGCAGTGAAGTGATAGAGTGTTAGCTTTAAGGCAAGCAGAGTAGGGGTAAAATCACGGCAGTCCTATTACATAACAGGGAAGGAAAGATTAATATACTTAGATATAAAGTTATAGGCTATTCTTTATATCCAAGGTCTACGCAAAATTTTTGGTTAGCAGGTGCGAAGGTAGTTGACAGATATTGCATGCGTAAATCCTCAGGTGAAAACACAGTATATATTTAAGTTATAAAACTTAGCGTACCTTGTTATATTAAATTCCATTCACTTACGAACCTCTATGGACAAAAATAAATATACTATTGAGATGAGAAATGTGCCGCGATCCCAAAAATATAATAAAATCGACTGGTTAGCTTATTCTGTGAAATCTCAAAATGCTGATTTAGGGTGCCAAATACGTTAAATAGAAAAGTAGCTTATTTTCAAATTAAATATTATAGAAAAATTCTAAAAATTAAATTATAACTACGTCTCCAAAATTTTGTCCAAATTCGAAACCAATATTTAATTAAAATTAAACATATCGTTATGGTTTATTAATGATTCTATAACAACTATTTGGAAATTTGATTTGGACATAACTTACAATCTACATGCCAAAATCCCGATTTTTCACTTTCTTTAGAAAAAAATGATCTAATAGATTCAAACGTTTCTTGTTTCAAAGAAATCCGACTTATAACGAATTCTATACACTCAGTTGAAGTTCAAATCGAAATATTACGAACTGCTGTGACAATTCGGGCTCGATTATAATTTATATTATAATTAATACGTTCAACTATCGTTTAAATAATATATTCACTATTTAAATTGAATTTAAACTTAATTAAATTCCATACCTTATCCAATTTACATAGTATTGCCAATTCAGCCATTTCCGACTATTATGGAATTAAATTTATATTATCACAATATATGTATATATATATATTTAAATATTCAAAATATTTTGATTGATTTAAATCAACAAACCGATATATTAAAATATTTAAATGAATTAATTATTAAATCGCTATAAATTCCGAGACATTACATTCCTTCCCCCTTAAAAGAATTTCGTCCCAGAAATTACGAAGGTAGAAAAATCGCTACAAACTCTTATTGACCAAAATAGTAATTTGTTTTATCTCTTTAATTCCAGTTTCAACTGAACCAATCCATTCATTTAAAATATTAATCCATTCGTACTGACGGAAATTTCTATAAAAATTTGAGCACCCTAAATCTCCGAAAAATTTCGCCAGCATCTCCTTTGCACGGTTCAATTGGTACAATTACAACTCACCTTTCTAGGCCTTCTCCAATCCAAAAGAAAATCAAATAGCCAAATGGATCATAAAAACCTTATATTTGATATAATATAAACTTGTACCTTTTATCGGGCATTCAACTCTATCTCTTCCATTTGTTATCACTTTAGCTTATATCCATGCATTCCAAATATTGGCCTCCAATCAACTGCTTATACCCAAGCCGAATTCCATTTCAAACTCCAGTTTCATACTTAATTCCAAATTCATACTCAACCACTCAATTCCATTCTAGAATATCTCTAATCCAATCCAATTTTAATTAACTCAGTTTATGTTAAATTCTAATTTATTTATACACTTCTACCATTTTAAATCTATTTAACTTTATAAGTCAAATTTAAATTTCAGAATTCAAATTTCCTAGATTTTTATTTCAAATCAGTTTGAAATCATAAATATTTATATATAATAATAGCAATTCAAAACATTTGAATTTCCGAACAACTTATTTCCTCAAACAATTTAAAAACAAAATCCTTGGTAGTAATCAACCACTTAGACACTTGAAAATGAACATCGATGATGGCACGCACATCGTCTGAATTATTTTCGAGTACCCGAAGATCCTTGGCAGTAATCAACCACTTAGAAACAAAATCCTCGGTAGTTCAAACACTTTTATTTTGAAACTTTTCAAAATATTCTTCATAATACATAGTAAAACATTTCCAAATTCACCCAAGATCTTAAAATTTCCATATATAATCCAAAATTCACTTCAAACACCTTCCCAAATTTCTAGAGTTTTAATTCCAGATCTAGTTTTTCACTTCATATTTAATCCATCTGATTCAATATATTATACTTATCAAATTCTAATTGGTAATTTATAACCATCTTGGTTATAATCTGGTTCGATTATAATAACAACCAACACATCCAATATATATAATAATTCGAATATATATACTTCCTTTATACCAAAATATAATGTGGCTAAAATTGTTTCATTTACCCTCTTTTCAAAATATACTGTGTCGGTTCATCGTATTCAAGTGTTTACAAACTCCTATTAATATAGTGGATCAAACTAATCGACCAGAATCAATAACCCACTCAACTAATAAATCTCCACAATATAAAACCATTTTTATACAATCTACAAATACGTGCACTCATATATATTCACTCAAAATCTATGTAGGTTATTACTGACCCTATCTCTACTGAGTTACGCCACAGATCCAAGGTATTAACCTCGCTCTGATACCACTGTAATGACCCAGGGATTTTCGACCTCGAAAATAAAAATAAAACACCATGTTGACTATTCGAGCATCGGAAATACCAGATCATTAATAGAAAGAAGTTAGAGGGTGAAATAAGAAAGAAAGTCAGAATAGAAGAAGAAGGACACACTGGTACAGAATCAGAGTAACACGAAACTCACAGCATAAGAAATAAAATGTATTATATAACAACTTTGAAATACAAAACTATAACTGTATATGCATACCAGTATAACACATACATCACAGCGGAAATATACTCTATATATAACTAATGTTGAAGCCCCCTGCTCCAAGCTCCTCCAAGTATATTTGTAAAATCCCAACTACTTGACTGCCCGTATAAATTTGGACATCGAAGAGTTTAGGGTAAAACAAAACAAAAATAAACTCTGGGTCAGTCATGGGACTGGTGAGAGTAAACTCCAAACATTTGGTTTTAACTTTAATAAACCCTTTTCAAAAGGAAAAGATAATCGTAAGACCGATCCACACATAAACAAGGATGGTTTTTACCTTACGATAACCCAAAGTACTTTCCAAAAATCAATACTACTCTGATATTATAATAGTGTCTAATACAAGTAAATAATAATCTAGCAGAACTCTTTTATCTCACGCTCTACATATATAATATCCAGTCAAAAACCGCGGGATCTTATTGGAGAATTAATTTCCAACTATGACAAGGTATGGAACTACCTTCCGATCAGTGTACTCTAGAAGCGTTACACTGGAGTTCAACAAGAACATCTTGTAACTCAGCCACACATGACCGACCATTCATTTCGCTTGAATGTTCCGAATATACTATCATCTTACGGCTCGTATACCAACATAACAGTTTTCAGAGATACAGGAGCGAAAGAAGTAACAAATATGAATATTCTCTAGATGGTGACAATATACCCTAATTGGTTGCGACCCACTTAGCCATGCTGCCTGCCCGATTTTTGTCGTTTCCCAGTTGATGAGGCTTGAGATCATAACATACTATTATACAGATCACATCTATATTTACTTTGAATTCCACATCATCATATCCGCCAAACCACAAATTTATTTCTCCAAAAATATCACGGGTATAAAGCTAAGAGAAACGAATTCCTCCGCCACCAAACGTAAATACGTTTGAAGAGATCAACTTACGCAATCTATTAGATATACTCTGTCAGACACTCATCCATACACGTTGTCCTAAGACTGGACAAACCGAAGGCACTATTCTGTAAATCTATCTTAGGCAATTTCTACCTAGGATCGCTAGAATAGTCCTTGCATAAACTCTGTATCTTCAATCATCTTCAACATATTTGATACACAATGCTAATGCCCATACGGAGTGGTTTTCAGATAATAAATCTAATCCCGGTCTCTCCATATTGACAACGGAAAAATGGTCAAAAACTTTGATAGTCAGTTATTAACCATCAAAGGAAAATATACTTACACAGAACGATCTTATTTCCAAATGGAATTTTTATCGATCAATCATCAATCAACATTTTCCCATTTAAATTAATTTACCATTAATTTATTCATTTTCCCATTTCCCTTTTCCATATATTCATATATTCTTATTTTCTAAATTTAGAAAATATACGTTGTCATTGGAAAACTTTTCCATATCTTGTTCACGCATTACTCTTCTTCAACGTCGATCAGTCCCTAACCGAAAACTGGTAAGAGAAAAACTCCCTAAGTATTAATCCCGAAGGCTGAAACCAACATCAGATTGAAACTCAGAAAGCCATTCAACTCAACTAATTTCCAGTTAGTTTCTAATTTCCGTAATTCCATTTATTAACTTTATATCAACCAAATCATTTCAATCTGCAAACCGTTTGCTTTTAAAACCATTATTCACTTAAAAACGTGAGTAAAATTACTTTACAGAAATTGTACTCATTTAATCAAATCAAATCCTTATTTTTATTTATAACTGCCATTTTCAAGTTATTTTGTAAATTCCTATTCAAATTCCACTTCATAAAATCTATTTACAAGTTAACTCCTTGTTAATTATATATCACGTTTATAACTTCATCTCGATTACATATTCCATTATAAACTATTTGGTCTAACCCCAAATATTAACTAAGTTGTCAAATTCTAAATCATATAATATGTATATAATTTCTAAAATAAATTACTTTAATAACATTCGACATTTGTCGAATTATAATTACAAATCCGTATAGTTTTTATTTAATTTCTATTCACATTTCGAACCTCGAAATAAATTCAACGATTTCTCTTTTCATTAGCTTCTCTGGTGCAAAGTATTGAACCCCCCAAATTCATTGAGACAATGTAATCATGGTGAAAAGAAAATGAACTCAAATTTAACTAGTGGAGAAGATTAAACAAAAATCATGGTTTAACATGTTTGTAGTATGGAGAGCTTTTAAAATTGGGACCTTGCAATATGTTTTTTAAAAGAGAAAGAATATACACGCTTAAGAGGACTCACTTGATTAATTTTTACATACATAACTATAGCAATGGTATGAATCCTTTGTTCATGCCAACATTGTTGATCTGTGAATCAAATGAAGTACACTAAGTAAATCAATGTAATAAATGGATGTATGTGCACCTGTGCGCTAACAAACTGATGAATATCCAAACAGAGTGAATCAATCAATGCCAGAATACGATATGCAAACGAAGCAAGAAGACTTACCCATATATAAATTCTCCTAGCTCATTAACAACAAAATTAGCCAACCTTTTAGCATTATCAGGGTTGTATATTTTAACAACAAATCTATTTGGATTCTACTTCTTCACAATAATCATACTCAAACCTCTACCATCACCGAAACCACAAAGCAACCACATCCATGCCACCCGGTTACTATCACCAATTCTCTGAGCTTCATCAACATTCCCTTTCCCTACAAATATCACCAAACTCTGAAACATATCAACCTACAGCAGCCAACCTCCAACACCCTACAATCAACTCAGAATATTAACAAACATTTCATTAACACCAGCAACAAACTCAAACAACTTCTTCTTAGTACATCACATCATAAAATTGCACCAATAGAAACCACCCACCTCAAACCTGGACCATTCCTCCATATAGTCAGCAGATCATCTCATTTCTGACCATATAACATCTCATCAACTCTTCCATGTTGGTTCCAAATAGAACATGCCTGAAACGAAGCCACCCTGCATCATCTGCAACCACCAGCCATCTGCATCGAGTATTAAGTGTGAAACTAGCTGAACATCACCTTTATACTGCATACCAAACAACTAGCATCAAATTCATACACCACCAACAACATACTTCGTTTCCCAGTAATTAATCCACATCATCCTCTCTACTTCTAGAAACAAACACCCACTGCTTATTCTCAAACCATCGTCTGAATCGTGAAATCTCTCTCCTCTTTAAATCGATCCACCATAACTCTCTACTTCACAACAACACCCTTTACACCAACCAATCTCTAGCTTAACAACTACTACATGAAGGGACGGTGCCTCTTCCCAAACTCAGCATCAACAGTAACTGCAAACCGAATCACCAATGAACCATCAACCAAATACCGTTCTCCTTCCACAGACCATTACATCCTCACTACTTCGCCATCACCTCACTGCCAATGAACCAACCGACGAAATTTCCATCTCCTCATCATCAGAAATTCCCGAGCGAAGACTATGATTAGGGTATTGCCAATTTTAGAACGAGGTACTATAATTACAACAAGATTAGGAGATGATCGGGAGAGGAGAGGTCGAGTTTTCAAGATTAGGGCAAGTGTTTTTTTCCTTTCTCTTGCATGAATTAAAGAACTGGGAATGAAAACATACTAAAGTGGAAACAGGGTTATTGAGGGGTGTATTTAATCTCAGAACAAATTTAAGCCATTCTAAAATTTAGAATGGTTGTTGACCGTATTATTCGAGTATGCAATGGACTATAACCGTTGCTATTTTGCAATGGCTCTAAGACGTTGCAAATTTTCCACATTGGGAGTTGCAAAATTTCTTATAATGGTGTAGTGATACACACACACACACACACATATATATATATATTTATACACAGAGGATGTATATACAAGTATTGTATGCAGGTGTTGATTACTGAAGATTGTACAGTGTAAAGATTCAAGATTGAAGATTATAAAGAAGAAGAATTAAAGATTGAAGACTTATGAGTATTAAGAAATCTAGGGTTCAAGAATTCTAGAAGTTCAAGATATTAGGATAATAATAAAGTCTTGAATTTTTGTTAAAACTTCATGATAACGCTAAAATCTTATGGATGGTTCAAGATATCAAGGTATTATGAATAAGATATTTAGCCACCGTAGATTTATATGTGGTGAATTGAGTACGTCGATCCATTTAAGGTAAGAAAGAAAAATTGTAATATCCCATATCCCTTAATATTACTCATATGAGGATTTTGCTAAGATATATGAAGCTTATAGGTATAAAATAGCAAAACAGAGACTAAAATTCACAAGGCAACATATGAAGTCACAACGGAAATTTTAAAACTTTATTTAAACCAGAGCATAAGTATCATTACATCATAAAATGAACTTTTATCATAAACCCTCAACTGTCTTATGGAAAACAACATAATCAGAGTACAAAATAAAAATCTCTCTCGGCATTAAATACATAAACAAGTCAAATGTGGAACAATACATGAACAAGTAGAGAATATGACAAGAAGAAATATCCAATAAGCTAAGTAGGGCTAAAACTCTATCAGCTACTGGATCCTTCACCTAAGAACCTAAGTGGTAAAGGAAGAGAGAAGAAGGAAAGAAAACTAGTTAGACATAAAGCCATGAGAGTTCGGTAATTACTAGCATGAGTGGTAAAAGATGAAACCTAGACAGGATAATAGTTTAAGATATGATATCGATAATTAAGACAATGAAAAGATAAGCAAAGATATTGTCGATTTTCCTTTCATTCGTATCATTGGATTTCTGCACCGTTTACTAAAACCCAAAAGTAGGATATAACATAATTATACCCATCGATCGGCTCCTAAAACATAGTTGTGATAACTTATGCAACTATGGGTTCAGATTTATCAATCCCGACCGATCAGCTCTAAGGACATAGCATCAATTACAGGCATACAACGTCTTAATTAAAACGCACCCGTACCCAAATCGTTTGGACCACTTACTACCAAGTACAGTACAAGCGTTCCCCCGCCTCCTCGGAAGACCTCCACATAGTGTGATAAAAAGGATACTGTCTGATACAGATCCCCAATCAAAAATGCAATTTGACTTAATTAATCCCTAGCCTTAGTCCCCAATTAATTAATTAATGCCAACACCACCATAGAATTATTGTTGACCCCCTGACTACCCTACACCCCCATGAAATTGTCAACAACCGCCTAAGTAACTATAAATTTATTTATTTTAATTATCTACTTATTTTCCCTAGTTAGCCTACCCTTGCTATCCGAATGGCCCACAGCTAAGAATCACTTATTTTTCCTAATCAGTCGTCGCTACTAGAACGAACTCGCACCATATGCTTTCTTGATAGGCTACTTATCCTCCCTAATCAGCTTACGTTGCTGGAACGGGTCCCTATTCAAGCTTATTAGTTTATCCAGATTAAACTTAACGTCCATTTCAAGTTTTTTAATAAGCTTACTTATTCCATTTAACTTTTTGTTATATTTTAGGTTGCATTTAAACATTATCTTGTTTACATACATTCACTACAACAAATATGTTCATTGACAGCGTTGAAAAAACGCTGTTATATAAATTTACAGCGTTCCGAAGAACGCTATCTACTGATACGTTGTTATAGGTCATGAGACTATCACAATACTTTTAAAACGCTGTAGAAAAATGGGATACTACAGCATTTTAGTTGGTGTTGTTGTTATGTTTTGTACAGCGTTTTAAATGCGTTATCATTATGTTTATACAACGTTTTTTGTTTTTGTGTTTGCACAGCTAACACAAATTATTCCTCCTTCATCACATATATAACAGCATTTTACATGCGGTAGAAACATTGTTATTGCCTTCATATCACAGCGTTTTTATGAATATATAACAACGTTTTTGTCACCGTCCATATATTATAGCGTTTTCAACATATATAACAATGTTTTATAAAGTCCAGAAATGTTATGCCTGTCCATATAGTACAGGGTTTCCCACCATATATTACAACATTTATTTTTGGTTAGAAAAGTTGTTACTTTCTACATATCACAGCGTTTTTTGATATATATCACAACGTTTTTTTTATCATCTGCAAACGTTGTTCTTCCCTGCATGACATAGCGTTTTTTCAAAATATATCACAGCGTTTCTGTAGAGTTGTTGAGGTACATCTATTAGCATTTATCATTTTTACACAATGCAGTTCAAAATCATCACGAAATTCAAACAACACAAAAGAATTATAATTAGAAAACTATATAACATAAGTTATAATAATTCCATATGCCAAATATACAATAGTTGGACATAACATTTTGTAATTGATGTTCCCATCTAACTTGTTTTTACAAAAGATGCATACTGACAAAAAAAAACCCGTTCAAAGTCAAAGCTTGTCTGCTCCAAAGTTGAATTTCCGTCATGCATCAAACATCAACACCTGATTTGGCAATAAGAAAATACATAACTTCTTTTGTTGTATATGTATGACATTGAGAAACTGCTAACAACTGAACAAAAAAGTACGGCTAAACGTGGCAATATGAAAAGAAAACGAGGTCAAGTGTGATCAACTCATCTCGTTGTTGGATTCGGTATAAATATAACATTTCTAATATTGTCTTGTTTGACTGGTCGTAGAGCTTAAACTACTTGACAGCGTTGGCATGGTTCAGTTCCATGCATAGGCAACATATTTTTTTCCAACCAGCATCCTAAACTTCGCAACATTTCTTGTGTCAACAAATATGCGTATGGCTTAGTACGACCAAATTGCAAGAAAGAAAAATTGTATAAGATCAAATTGTTTGAGCACATCTAGGTCACCGTATCTTCTATTTTTTCCGGTTTTATCTACCTAAATGAAATTTAAATATTAATTCAGTTTTAAGAGGCGAAAAGGGAAATCATACTTGAAGTAAAATTCTACCGAAACAATCATAATAAGGGGTATTTCCATCATTCATACCGACGATAAGTAAAGAGAAGTATAAATCATTCTTATTTGATGACGATTCTGCGACGACATTTGCAGAAGGCCAAGCTATAGTAGAACCAATTGCATCTTCAATAAACTCAAACTCAGATGTACGTCTCCATAAAGGTGAATTTGGAACTTTAACAATATCAACCAAAACTTTAACGGCACCTTCTCCCAAACGAACAAAATGGACCATCGCATTTGGGTCAGTCGAAAACACGCGTCCTTCAGCAATAACTTCTTTCTCTCCATGAACACTAATTAACTTGCATTTAATGTATGACTTGAAACTAGCGGTCTGTCATGCAATATTTGAAACAGTTTAAATATGTTTTCTACAAAACAGAAATGATTATAATAATAAAATAGTATCAAGGTATACGCATGTTTTTATAAATTAAATACATAAACTACACATTACCGCTAAATGTGATACTATATTTGGTGTATCAGCAGATTCCGTAGCATTAATATCCTCAAGAATGACATTTTTTTGTGGCCAAACTACTTTGCACCCAATAGCTTCTCCAATATATGTCATACCAACTGGTGCTCTCCATAAGAATGCATATGATTTTTTTGCCGTGTCAATTAAAACATGCGCAACAAACTGTCCAAGTGCAATATTATCCACGAGCCGATTTGGATCAGTAGAGTATAACCACCCTTTGGCAACTAATTCTTTGCTTCCAACCCAATCATACAACTTGCATTTCTTATTTGTTGATGAAGATTTACTCTAGTAAAAAAAAATATTATTAGGTTCTTATATTAAATCATAGAGCTAATGAGTGCATAAAGAATTAAGTATACTGCATTTTCATCATTTTCAGAGGCTATCGTAGTGTGGATTACAACTCTGTCAGCTGGCCATGCTACTATCTCATCCTTAGCTTCTCCAATATGTGAGATCATCCTAGGAGTAGACCTCCATAAACAAGCATCCAATTTCTTCGGGATTTCTATCAAAATTTTCATGGCATTTGGTCCAAGTGGAATATTTTATAAAAGCTCTTTAGGGTCATTTGAAAAAACGCTTCCTTTAGCTACTATTTCGTCCATCCCAGTCCAATCCAACAAATTACATCTGACATTCGATTGGTCATACTTACTCTACATTTAGTCAAAATCATTTATATTATATACTAAATCAAAATAAATCATTAAATTCAACTTCAACATGATTTATGAAGTTTGAAGGAAGTCTCTTCATTTTCGTAGGACCTCTACTCTTTCTTTTCCTTGGCCTACTGGCATTTGCATTTTCAGTTGGTCCATCGACTTCCACGTGTTGGTCGTTTTGCATTGTACGGTTCTCAAATGCACTAGGATTATCTTTTACTCCTTGTGCATTATTTTCTAATGCTTGTGCTTGATTATCTTCTACTACTTGTGGATTATTTTCTACTGCTTGTGCTCAATTATCTACTACTACTTGTGAATTATCTTCTACTACTACTTGTGGATTGCCCTCGCTTTGAACGTTGTTGTCTTCAATATGCTTCTTCCGTTTATTAGGCTTGTACAATATATTTTTGGCTCCTTTGCTCTTTTTTTTCTGTTGCCGCGTTATTTCCCTCGTTTCCTATTACTAAAACATGAGGAAAAACATAAAATATATAGTAGAACTATAAAATCCAAACACTTGTGCGATAAGGTCATCCTGAATATGCTACACCTCAATATGTCATTTAGAGGAAAACAACGTTGCTTTTCACAGCAAATAACGGGAGTTTAGGACACTTTAAAACATATAAGTACAGTTATAGCTACAGCAAAATATGAGTTAGCCTAAATAATTTGTTATCGTCAGTTAGCCTAAATCATATAGTCATCGAACTTAACATGTGTGCTTATATTTATGTGTTCACCGTGACAATACCACCTAATTGTCTTATATACACGACACTGTTATCACGACTACCGTCTAGTCGCGACTAGTCGTCGACTAGTCGACCAGTCGGCTACCAGTCAGCGACTTGGACTCCCGACATGAATTTTGTTAATATGTCGAGCGACTGAAACGACATGGAGCGACTAGTCGATTAGTCAGTCGACTAGTCGAGTCGACTTGACAGACTAGTTTCAAATGGTTTCAGTTTGGCCCAAAACCAAAAAAAGAAGAAGAAGGAAGAAGTAGGTCTCCAATATTGATAACATTACAATGGACGGACTCTTGATCCTGAAAAGGAATAATTTTTTCTTTTTGCAAAAAGAAGCAGGGCTTTGTCACAATAAATTCTTTTTGCAATCTCTTGATCCTGAAAAGGAATAATTTATCAACATAAAGTAAAGTACGGAAGGCAAAATTTTGAACAAAAAATGTAAACTTTTTTCACATACATATATATTTAAACCACCGCACGAGTGGGTTCTCTTTGCATTCACTTTGGAGCTCTCGCTACCAAAAAAGAGAGTAGCATTTGCGTAGTTGTCTATCTTTTTAAGTAAGAGAATTATGCTTTAAACCTTTAAATTCAGTATTTGGTCTAAAACTTAATCTAGTTAAATATTTTTTTGCTAAACAAAATAAAGAACACTGCAGTGGAGTCAAGTATAGGATTAGCGGCTAAAGCAACAACCCTAGAAGCTATTATTCCTAAGGGCAATAAAAACAGAGATAAATTCCTTTTCAAATGAAGAGAAAAAGAATTAGCTAAGTGTGGTATTATTCAAATTGTGCATTTCTTTTATTATCTGATATTCTGTGAGGCATAATTAAAAACATAAGCAAAATAGAAAATCAAATAACAACAAACACTTAAGGTAAATGGAAAGATAAAAACTGTGCAGATTCACCCAATTTTTTTCCATCATCGCCTACTACATAAGCAAGCAAATTTTTAAAATTTGAAGTAATAGTCTATTGTTGAGTACAAGAAAATAAGCATAACCACTTAAATAAAACAGTTGTACTAAATGAGACACAACAACTTATAAACTGCTAATAACACAGTCAACATTTTCAGCAGGCATACCAGATGTTAGAAAAAACTGAACTTTGGCTAATCAATGAAAAAGATAAAATAATCAAGGCGACGCTTACAGAGACTTAAGCACGAGGAAGATTGAACGGGATCTATGGGTCCGACCTCTACTAGAACCGATTGCCTTCCGTTATGACAACCGAGAGACCAAGAGCAACAGTGTGAAGTGACCGGAGATTCGAAAGTGAGACGGAGACCAGGCGGACGACGAAAATTGGATGGAAAATTTGTAATTGAGAATTTAAAATTTTGGGGAAATATTATGGATTCGCGGCCGATTTTAGTAATAGTGGAGGGAAGTGAAAATTCATTCCCGCTTAAATTTATCTCAGCGTTTTAATAAAAAACCAACGTACTCCTGCGTTATTTCTACAGCATGGAGACCAAAACGCTGTGAGTTGCAATTGTAGATAACTCCTTTTCTTGTAGTGATTATGCAACCCAACTCCAACAACTTAGCATGTATTCAATTTTCCAACTATTCAGTTTGTCGTTAGTTACATTTAAATTGTCCATTATTGTTTTAATTCAGTAAGCCCCAATTAATCCTTTTATACATAATTCATATTTTCCTAATATGTGTTTTTTCAATCAAATTCATAATTTTACCAAACTGTGCAAAAACAAAAAATGGATAATGATTTAGGATCTTTGAAAGGCCTAAACTCAACGTGAATTAAAAGCATAAAGGTCTAGACTCTTGCATGACCTAGACTCAAATAAATAATTCAGATTTATAAATAAAATAGAACAAAATCTGGACTGTACATAAAACAATCTACAAACAAAAAGACATCGAAATTAACTGAATGATTTATGGTAACATAATAGATTAATAAAACAAACTAGACATTAATCAAACATACAAAAATCATTTATAGAAAAGTAACACTGAAATATGTAATTTTGTGATGAAAATAACAACTGTTATACTACCCAAATAATCCCTAAGTTATATTGATCTCGTAATAAAAGAAAATACTCAATGAATTATGCAATCCGATAGTCCTCAATAGGAGTTCTCTATGTATAAATATTGTCTAAATTTATGTATGCAAAAACCTAAATCTCAAAACTCCACTAAAATTTTTATGGAAAAGATTTTGTATCATGGAGGAAGAGAATAGATGAAATGGAGTAGGGAGAGATAGCGTTAGGTTGGATCTATATTTACAATAGAGCTAGGGAACTTAGGAACGTTAGATACTAGGTCTAAAACTTGGCCTATTTGATAAAAAGAAGTCTCTAGAAATTGGAAGGAAAATCCAACTTCGCTGGATGTAACATGCGCAAAAATTGCGCACGTTACCCGGGATGAGTCGACCGACTTGGGGGCTCGATAGACCAACTTGGGACTGAGTCACCCGAGTTCCAACATTCTACTTTCTACAATTATTATATATACAAAAAAAAATTATTTTAAATTTTGGTTTCAGTCTTTTAGATGTAACTTATTCATTTTATTCCTGATTTCAGCAAATCAAAAGTCCACCTTAACCAGAGTTTCATAATGAACTCAATGGTACAAACCCCGACGCCCAATTCTCATTATTTTTCTAATTAATATTTACTCAATTATTACTTTTATTTAAATTGCTTTATTAAAATAATGTGTTGTTACATTCTCCCCACCTTAAAGGATTTCATCCCCGAAATCTCCAAGTCTAGAAGAATGTCGCACATATTACCACACTACCCTCTACATCCATCTACTCATCTATCAATCATAGGCATCCATTGTTCTTGGGGTTTCAAATACTTTTCATGAACATATGCAATAATGTAGTGTATATGTCCCCAACTAATATAAAAAATTATGTGGTCCACTGATTCAGTCAGCCTCCTTTTATGTAATTTATGTCAATGCCATGCATCCAAAATGTATGCAAGAAAGTCTTGTTGATACATAAAATCCTATATATGTACTACAGTCACCATCATAATGCAACATCCATATGATAACCATCCATTTCTCATCCATAAATTAAAAGTGAATTAACAGTGCACACACATCCACAGGCAATTTTGTTAGTTTCCTAGTTGTTGATCACTAAATAGTGCCTAGTGTGTGTATATGCATCCACGTGAATCCATAAAATATAACATGATCTGATAACATGTTTAAATCACATCCTGCCATCCATGGGATTTTCTTAAGTTACAATAATTCAAATGATAGGAATTGGATAAGGTTCAAATTCAAGACTAAGAAAGGATTGATAGCGTACTATCAAAAAGAAATGGAAAAGAAGCATGAATCCTATCCTATGGTTCCCATGTCGCCAGATTGCTATCCTTTTCTTACTGAACCTTGACGAATTTAATCTCCTTTTTTCTTCGCTTCTTAACTTCAAATTCCAAAATCCGTGTAGGTATTCGTCTAACAGATGCCTACTTCTCAACCTCAAGCAATTCTATGATACTTGGCTCCACTTCTATTGCATGAACATGCAACCACTTCCTCCAATACGAGATATGAAATACATCATGAACCACTGACAGTCTCTCCCGTAGTCTAATCCTATAGGACATATGACCAACCCTCTCTGATATAGGAAATGGTCCAACAAAATTTTGGTGTTAACTTTCCAACTAAACTAGACTGCACCACATTCCTTAAGGGTGATACCATAATGAAAACTATGTACCCTACACCGAATTCAATATATATCCTCCTCTTATACTATATGATTGTTGTAACACCCCATTTCCGTTGAGGTCACTCACAAAGGGAATGCATTAACTTCAGTGGAGCGTCATGAGTTTATAGAACAGATAAATTAAAAAACAGACAAAATTTAAATAGCAAAAAATAAATAAAACTTTACTTTATTGATAAACAACAGCTTGATAAAACAGCTTGTACAAAGATTGTCTTCCAATACCCATTACAGCAAAGCATCTGTCTTGTTTAACGAAATAAGGAAGCATAAAATGACAATGATATTCCCCACTAAATCATGAGCCAGCCATAGCAATGGAAAAGAGAGTCCAAAGTAATCAACCGTCTATCTTCAAGCTTGGGAAGAAAACTGAGCTAAGTGGTAGTATTCCCTCCCTGTGAACCTGAGGGGGGGACGGAAGAAAAGAAGGCGAAAGAAAACAGGTCAGACATAAGTCCGGTAAGTTCAGTGATTATTCAGCATGTAAACAGGTAAAAGGATCATGACTTGAATAAACTGAATACCAGACATAACCATGATAATAATCATAGCAAGACAACAAATGATGATCGTTAGATATGACAAGGTAAGATACACTGAATGCGCTTCGAATCTTTCTCTGATTTCCCATTTTCTTTACGCCACCCAAATAGCATCCTAACTAGTGTCTTTTTATGAACGATTCGTGTTCCCTACTAGTGTCCCATCCGGTATCCTGTGAAAAAGGATCTGTATCCCCTACTAGTGTCCCAACTAGTATCCTGTGTTATAAAATAAGATGATCCCGACCCCGCAATTGTGGTAGCCTTCAGATGTACATCTAGTATGAGGATCTTACCTCAACAAGCCTAATTGCCATGAAGATGTTAGATGTACCCTTACTATCCTATCGATCGGCTCCCCACTTGTATTAATTTTCCTTGTGTCTATGTTAGACGGCCCTCTCTTGCGTGTACATACCCTGTGCTGGTCCCACCATAAGGTGTATCAATCCCTATGATAGCAACCCGACACAAATTCTAGATGCACAGTGTATACTACTAATGCCCTATGCCTTCTTTTCCACGTAGGAGCACGTGCACGCCCATACTCCGTTGGAACTACACTGCTGCACCACCTGCCGTATTTTGACCGCTTATAATCAGCCCAGTAATCGTGCCCCACCCTGCCTAGCTCAGGGTACCGTAATACATCCATGTGGGTTACTGCTGAAATGGGTCCCCGCTACTAGGGTTTCCTAGTGTCTATTGGTATACCTCCCAAATTGTCTAAGTGTTATCTATCCATTCAAGTTAACTTAACCCATCCATACATCATGCCATGTCGGTTAAGTGTTTCTTATTAACTTAACCCTTCTCATTCATCACGTTGTAATTGGTTAAGTGTTTCCTATTAACTTAACCCTGTTCATTCATCATATTATTTTGGTTAAGCGTTTCCCATTAACTTAACCTCACTCGTTCATTGGTTAAGTGTTAACTTAACCCTACCACTTGTCATGTTACATTGGTTAAGTGTTGCCCTCTTGTGTCGCTTAACCCTACTACTTGTCATGTTACATTGGTTAAGTGTTGCCCTCTCGTGTTACTTAACCCTACCACTTGTCATGTTACATGGGTTAAGTATTGCCCTCTTGTGTTACTTAACCCTACCACTTGTCATTTTACATTGGTTAAGTGTTGCCTTCTTGTATTAACTTAACCCTACCATTCTTAGCCTTTCTTGTTTCTTAGCTTTAATTCATTCATTAAAGCACCAACCTCTCACATTAAATCTATATTGTTGCGGTTGCTGGATGTGTCGGGCAGTTCCGGGCAGTCTTACACCGCAACTCAATCTAACCTCGGGTTTTTGGGCTTAATGCGCTAACCTCTCACATTAGATCTATATTGTTACAGTTGCTGGATGTGCCGGGCGGTTCCGGGCAGTCTTACACCGTAACTCAATCTAACCTCGAGTTAGGCATATTCATCTTTTAATTAATTTACATATTTACAATTTATGTTTATATGTAAATTATCCACCAGTGTTGTCAATTCAAATCATACCCCATTTACCCTCTAAATTATGTCCATAATTCTAGGTATACAAATTCTACCATTTCATGCTACTAATAATTTACATGATTATGAGCCAATCTATGCCAATAGCGTGTAGTTTAATATTTTTTCCCAATGTCTTCCCCGTTATTCGTTCGCATAATTCACATAGAATGTTAGGCTCGCAAATTAGCCTAACTTATAAACAAAAGGGAAAAGAAAGGGACATGTAATATTTCAATAAGCATAAACAATATAGATCAACATGCGTAGTATAAATTTAGGATAGAACGACATAAACTTAATTAAGCACATGAACGTGATCTTGCATTTAAATTAGATCCAATTAACATCCGAACTAGCATAAGTCTAATTGTATAAACATGAACTTATATAGATCTTAAACATGGGTACTAGCTTGGATCTAACATATAACATGTATGAACATAACTTAGCATGTAATTTAATGTACATAAAAGAACCACAAATTTAATGCAACATGATAGGTTCAATTTTATCAGTCCCAATATTCTCAAAGGCATTGGATGTATAACATGATAGGTTTCATCATATAAGTCACAATAGTCCAATAGGCATGATAGGTTTTCTATGTCAGTCACAACAGTCCAATAAGCATTTTCTATGTTAGTCTCAATAGTCCAATAGGTATGATAGGTTTTCCTATGTTAGTCACAACAGTCCAATAGGCATAAGAAATTCAGAATTCACAAAAGGATAGGCACGAATAGATGTAGGCCTAGTTCTAGATCCAGTTATTGCAGTCATGATTTCTTATTAGGTGTTTAAATCGGAACAATAAACGAACTTACAGAAAAAGGACGGATCTTGATTTCTGAATTTGAAAATCTATCCTTTGATGTAGACGTTTGATTTCATGTTCTTCTTAATCGATTACTAGTTTGGATTTTATTTAGAAGATGAGAGTGGCTAGGCTAGCTTGAGGCCGAACAGCATGACGGCACCATAGTCTTAGGGTTATGAGGTTAAGGTCTAGGTTTGGCTACGTATATATAGATGTCTAGGATTAATTCTAGCCTTTAGATCAACCTAGGAGTCATCAAAGCCACACAGCTCGAAGACAGGTCATCCAGCAAATCAGAACAAGACACGTCATCACATAACACTCCAGAATGCTGTGCTGGACAGCCCTCAGTATGGGCACACTTGGCAGGTGCGCCAATGCATTTTTGTACTAGCGCACTTAACAAGTGCGCCAGTGTATTCTGGCCTGTTTCCGGTTTTTCTTCCTAACTTCGTTCGTCTATATCTCCTTCATACATTATCCGTTTTACGTAAACTCGGACTCTATCTCAAGCAGACTTTCGAGACGAACGCAATGGCATAACCCGTTTCACCTAATTTTTCTTTTAATAATTAATTATTCTTTAATTATCTCTTATGTCCTGCTTTAAAATTATGGGGTGTTACATTCCCCCCTACTTAAAGGATTTCGTCCACGAAATCTTCAAGTTTAAGAAGAATGTATATCCTACCATCCAACATCCATCTACTCAACCATTCAATCATAGGCATCCATTTTCCTTAAAGAGGTTTCTAATGCTTTTCACGAACATATGCATAGTGTGTGTATATGTCCTTATCCAAATGCAAAATCAGTCGGTCTACTGATTCAGTTGACCTCCTTAATGCAATTTATGATAGTGCCATGCGTCCATTATGTTTGCAAAAGGACCCTATTGATACTTATCATTTATATATGAGTACACAACCATGTATTCAAATGCTATATCCATATGACAACACATCAAGTTTCAATCTATATATATAAAAATCCACTCATGCATATGCAATATGGAAGTGACTCAGCCGATCTAGTG
Source organism: Allium sativum (assembly GCA_030737875.1). Taxonomy (NCBI): domain Eukaryota; kingdom Viridiplantae; phylum Streptophyta; class Magnoliopsida; order Asparagales; family Amaryllidaceae; genus Allium; species Allium sativum. Next base: position 362,546,173 of record CM060909.1, read on the forward strand.
CCTAATGTGTGTGTATATGCATCCACGAGCAACCACTAGCAAACACTTACATCCACTTGCATCCACCAAACATAACATGTCTCAAAAACATGTTTACATCCATTGGCTTCTACCTAAGGATCAAGGATATGACCAAGAGGATATACTTAAAAGACAAAGACTAGCATGCAAATAGACTTTACAGAAAAAGAGAGATCAAGGATATACCCTAAAAAAAGGGTATGATGCGCATATCTAGTCTTCAGCCTTCTAAGTCGCATCTTCTTGAGCTTCACCCAATTGTGCTCTGACTGTCTTAACTTCACGATTGTGTAGCTTCTTAATTTTTGTTTCCAAATATAAGTTGAAATTTATTACACTGTCGCCTCTCATTCCACCTCTTCTCCTTCTAGTATACTCGGGACTACAACTTCTGCTGTGTCATGCTAACATTTCCTCAAAGGGTCTTCAAAATTCACTAGAGGTTATTCCATGTAGAAGAACTATCTCTTGAAAATAAACAGATGCTAACCATGCTACCATGTTACCAAGTGTAGTTATTAAGGTGATTAGATGTCTCTTCTCTACTTAACTTATCCATTGCGTCAACTATCTGAGAGTCTTTTCTTTGTGAAGTACGTATTTGATTCAAAAGCGTAGGTCTTACTCCTAGCGATGCCAACTACTAACTTAACCGAAGGTTTTTAAAATCAAAGGTTGATATGTATTCTGAACTTTTCCTTTTCACATAAAGAGGACTTGAAGTCAACCTTTTTCTTCTTAAGGCATCCGGTATGACCTTACCCTTCCTTCTAACATCAAAATGGCGCCTAGTCCCGTGCCGCATGCAACCGTATATACCGTAAACCTTTTACTACCATAAGGTAAAAGTCAAAACTGGGGCCGTTGCAAGAGCCCTCTCTTCGATCATTGGAAAGCGACATCATGATCAATATCCCGAGGAAAGGTTAGATTCTTCTTCGCTAATCCAGTAAGTGGGGCTAATACCTTCGCAAAGTTCTTAATGAACTTCCTATATTAACCTGCTAGTCCAAGAAAGCTTCTTACTTCTGTTGCATTCCTTGGGACCTTTCAGTCTTGCATCGCAACTACTTTTGCGGGATCTACTGCTATCCCTTCTTTAGACACTACATGTCCTAGAAACCTTACTTCTTCTCTCCAAAAAGGACATTTTGGAGAACTTCGCCTTAAGTTGATGTGCTCGAAGGGTATCCATGACTTCTCTTAAATGCAAAATATGTTCTTCCTCACTCTTAGAGAAAACCAAAATATCATCTATGCACAAGAGAAGTGAACCATCAGCCTTTGTAGCGAAAACTACTAGAGCACCCCATTCAAAAATACTCCGCCTTATGACCCTTTCTCAAGTAACTCTTTTACTTGTTTACTGAGCCCTTCCATTTCCTTGGAGTCATGTGTCATACAGTAATGCAACTGGCTTTGCATTGTCAACTAGATATATGCGGAAGTCTATCCCGTGATTTAGGGGGCAAACCCGTAACCTAAAAAAACATTTGTGCACTCATGGACTACTCTAACGAATCGCAAATTATCAACAGATGCATCAAGAGATTCTAGGTAACTATGCATGACAGAACCCTTAGGGTTACCCGAGATTTCGAGGGTATTACCGAGGCGAGTCAAAAGTCTAACTACCCTCCCTCTACAATTGAGAATGGCACTATTACTGGATAACCAATCCATCCCTAGAATCGACCCATAGCCCATGAAACCAAAAACGTAAGCATTACATCTAAACTCAACGCTTAGTATAGATATTCCCAAATCCAAACAAATCATAGATGAACGAGCAGAACCACCAATTGGATTTGAGACAATAATGGGATCCTCTACTATACAAGTACTAAGGTGCAGAGACTCAACTATGGATGTAGATAGAAAAGAATGTGAAGCTCCATAATCAAACAAAGTTATAACAAGATGGTTGAAAAGAAAAACTAAACTCTCAACAGAAACGTTCTTACTCTCTTAGGTACACTAGCAGTGAGAGCATGCAATTGCCCGCTAGAAGATTATGTCCTTTGCCCTTGTCCTTGTCCTTCGGCAATCCTTGATAAGATCCCTGCTTCACCATACTGAAAACAACCACCTATCTTCTTCTTCCTACAAGTAAATAACCCGCTATACCACAGAAAAGACACTTCCTCTTGTCGCAGAATCTATTATTTCTTCCACCCTTCTTATATTCCAATCCTTGTTTGTGATTCTTCCACTTTGGCCTCTTTCTTTTCACCTTTCTCCTTCTGCGAGGATTAGGTCATATCGACAAGCTTCTTATCCTTGGGCTTGTGCTCCTTAGCCCAAACTCCCTTACTCTTATCCTTACTATCCTTGTGTAGCTTGTTGACAAGTTTCTCGAAACTACCCCCATCGCACGGTAACCTACAAGGCTTGAAAAGAAGATTAGCCGCAGGTGAAACTACTGCGGCTACAGATGGAGGTTGGGCAATACTTCGCCCTCGACATGTGTCGTATGCCTACGTAACTATGGCGAAAAGAAAGGAAGAAGAGGTTAAAATAGAGAATCGAAAGATAGTGCATATGGATTTGGGGAATATGCCTTCTTTAAAAACAATAATTACCTCTTGAAAAACGCTTCTTTAAAACATGTCTTTGAAAATACATCTTTACAAAAATGCTTTTGAAAACGGGTTTCAAAATCCTTTGTCTGTTCTGGTAACCTTCAGCTCTGATACAACGTGTAACACCACCTCCGTTAAGTTCACTCACAAAGGGAATGCATTAACTTCAGTGGAGCGTCATGAGTGTATAGAACATATAAATTACAAAACAGACAAAATTTAAATATCGGAAAATAAATAAAACTTTACTTTATTGATAAACAACAGCTTGATAAAACAGCTTGTACAAAGATTGTCTTCCAATACCCATTACAACAAAGCATTTGTCTTGTTTAACGAAATAAAGAAGCATAAAATGACAATGATATTCCCCAATAAAGCATGAGCCAGCCATAGCATTGGAAAAGAGAATCCAAAGTAATACATCGTCTATCTTCGAGCTTGGGAAGAAAACTGAGCTAAGTGGTAGTATTCCGTCCCTGTGAACCTAGAGGGGACGGAAGAAAAGAAGGCGAAAGAAAACGGGTCAGACATAAGTCTGGTAAGTCTGGTGATTATTCAGCATGTAAACAGGTAAAAGGATCATGACATGAATAAACTGAATACCAGACATAACCATGATAATAAGCCTAACAAGACAACAAATGATGATCGTTAGATATGACAAGGTAAGATACACTGAATGCGCTTCGGTTCTTTCTCTGATTTCCCATTCTCTCTGCATCACCCAACTAGTCCTAACTAGTGTCTTTTAATGAACGATTCGTATTCCCTACTAGTGTCCCAACTAGTATCCTGTGAAAAAGGATCTGTATCCCCTACTAATGTACCAATTAGTATCATGTGTTATAAAATAAGGTGATCCCAACCCCGCAATTCTGGTAGCCTTAAGGTGTACATCTAGTATGAGGATCTTACCTCAACCAACCTAATTGCCATGTAGATGTTAGATGTACCCTTACTACCCTATCGATCGGCTCCCTACTTGTATTAATTTTCCTTGTGTCTATGTTAGTCGGCCCTCTCTTGCGTGTACATACCTTGTGCTGGTCCCACTATAAGGTGTATCAATCCCTATGATAGCAACCCGACACAAATTCTAGATGCACGGTGTATACTACTGATGCCCAGTGCCTGCTTTTCCACGCTGGAGCATGTGCACCCCCATACTCCGTCGGAACTACACTGCTGCACCACCTGCCGCTATTTAGACTGCTTATAATCATTCCAATAATCATGCCCCACCCTGCTTAGCTCAGGGTACCATGATACATCCATGTGGGTTACTGCTGAAATGGGTCCCCGTTACTAGGGTTTCCTAGGGTCTATTCGTATACCCCCCAAATTGGATAAGTGTTATACATTCATTCAAGTTAACTTAACCCATCCACACGTCATGTCATGTTGGTTAAGTGTTTCTTATTAACTTACCCTTCTCATTCATTATGTTGTAATTGGTTAAGTGTTTCCTATTAACTTAACCCTGTTCATTCATCATATTATATTGGTTAAGCGTTTCCCATTAACTTAACCCCACTCGTTCATTGGTTAATTGTTAACTTAACCCTACCACTTGTCATGTTACAATTGTTAAGTGTTGCCCTCTTGTGTTCCTTAACCCTACTACTTGTCATGTTACATTGGTTAAGTGTTGCCCTCTCGTGTTACTTAACCCTACCACTTGTCATGTTACATGGGTTAAGTGTTGCCCTCTTGTGTTACTTAACCCTACCACTTGTCATGTTACATTGGTTAAGTTTTGCCTTCTTGTGTTAACTTAACCCTAGCATTCTTAGCCTGTCTTGTTTCTTAGCTTTAATTCATTCATTAAAGCACCAACCTCTCACATTAGATCTATATTGTTGCGGTCGCTGGATGTGCCGGCGGTTCCGGGCAGTCTTACACCGCAACTCAATCTAGTCTCGGGTTTTTGGGCTTAATGTGCTAACCTCTCGCATTAGATCTATATTGTTACGGTGGCTGGATGTGCCGGGCGGTTCCGGGCAGTTTTACACTGTAACTCAATCTAACCTCGGGTTCGGAATATTCATCTTTTAATTAATTTACAATTTATGTTTATATGTAAATTATCCACCAGAGTTGTCAATTCAATTCATGCCCCATTTACCCACTAAATTATGTCCATAATTCTAGGTATACAAATTCTACCATTTCATGCTACTAACGATTTACATGATTATGAGCCATTCTATGCCAATAGCATGTAGTTTAATATTTTTTCCCAACGTCTCCCCCGTTATTCGTTTGCATAATTCACATAGAACGTTAGGCTCGCAAATTAGCCTAACTTATAAACAAAAAGGAAAAGAAAGGGACATGTAATATTTCAACAGGCATAAACAATATAGATCAACATGCGTAGTATAAATTTGGGATAGAACGACATAAACTTAATTAAGCACATGAACATGTTCTTGCATTTAAATTAGATCCAATTAACATGCGAACTAGCATAAGTCTAATTGTATAAACATGAACTTATATAGATCTTAAACATGGGTACTAGCTTGGATCTAACATATAACATGTATGCACATTACTTAGCATGCAATTTAATGTACATAAAAGAACCACAAATTTATCACAACATGATAGGTTCAATTGTATCAATCCCAATAGTCTCAAAGGCATAGGATGTATAACATGATAGGTTTCATCATATAAATCACAACAGTCCAATAGGCATGATAGGTTTTCTATGTTAGTCACAACAGTCCAACAAGCATGATAGGCTTTTCTATGTCAGTCTCAACAGTCCAATAGGTATGACAGGTATTTCTATGCCAGTCACAACAGTCTAATAGGCACGATAAGCTTTTCTATGTCTGTCACAATAGTCCAATAGGCATAAGAAATTCAGAATTCACAAAAGTATAGGCACGAATAGAAGTAGGCATAGTTCTAGATCCAGTTATTACAGTCATGATTTCTTATTAGGTGTTTAAATCGGAACAATAACTGAACTTACAGAAAAAGGACGGATCTTGATTTCTGGGATCTGATTTCTGAATTTGAAAAGCTATCCTTTGATGTAGACGTTTGATTTGATGTTCTTCTTAATCGATTACTAGTTTGGATTTTATTTAGAAGATGAGAGAGGCTATGTAACACCCCGTATTTTGGGTTAATACTAAAATTCACTAATTACAGAATAAATAATCTCAGATGTAAGAATTGGGGGAAACGGGCTACGTCGTTGCGTTCGTCTCGGAAAAATACGCGAAATAGAGTCCGAGTTTTCGAAAATCAGAGTCCGTATGGCCCAGTTATGGCCCGATGAAGTTTGCAGAAAATTCAAAACTAAAACAGATTTAATAAATTCAAATATTCAGATTTGGGATGGGCCAGGCGGGGTCAGGCGGGAAGGTTCCCGCCTAACCCATGTCGACAGGGCTGTCGACAGGCCTGTCGACAGGGGTGTCGACATGCCTGTCGACTTGCCTGTCGACAGGGTGGCACGTCCAGTGAACCTGGGTGCACCAGGTTGCACCAGGTTGGGTCTTGGGCTGGCTTGGAGGGCTGGTTCTGGAAGCTTCTTGGATCTGATGGTCCTAAATTAATCTAGGGTTAATCTAAGGGTCTAAAATGCAACCTAATCCTATAAATAACACCCTAACCCTACCCTAATTCATTCATAATTAAACCTAGTAACTAAACTATGGCAAAATGAAACTTGGTCATGGCCTCCACAAATCAATGAAGAGGAAAGCAAGCTCTAATCAATCTCTAATCCACTCTAAGTATCTTGATCTTCTTCATTAGCTTGCTAATTGGGTTTTGGTGAGTTTCTATGGCTTTAATAATCAATTGTTAAATTGATTATGGTAGGATGTGATAAGAAATGGTTATGTTTGTGGATAAGTGAGTTATATGCAAGTTGTATGATATGTGAATTGCAAGTTTTATGCCATATGCAAGTTTATTTCCATGTAAAATATTATGTTGAACATTTATGCATATGTAACATGTTATGCAAACTATATGTGAGAATATATGCAAGTATATGTAACATGATATGCAAGTTATGCATGTGATTTTATGCATGCTAAGTGTTTGGGTTTATGCAAGTTAAGTGGTATGTTTATGCATAATAAGAAATTGGTTCTATGCATGCTAAGTATATGATATTATGCAAGTTTAGTATGTGATTCTATGCATGCTAAGTATATGATATTATGAAAGTTTAGTATGTGATTCTATGCATGCTAAGTATATGATATTATGCAAGTTTAGTATGTGATTCTATGCATGCTAAATATATGATATTATGCAAGTTTAGTATGTGATTCTATGCATGCTAAGCATGTGATAATATGCATGATTAATAAGTTGTTTTATGCATATTTAACAAGTGGGTTTATGCATGTTTAACAAGTTCATATGCAAGTTACATGTATGATAATATATGCTATGCAAGTTACATGTATGTCAATATGCAAGATATGCTATGCAAGTTACATGTATGTTAATATGCAAGATATGCTATGCAAGTTACATGTATGTTAATATGCAAGATATGCTATGCAAGTTACATGTATGTTAATATGCAAGATATGCTATGCAAGTTACATGTTTGTTAATATGCAAGTTACATGTATGTTAATATGCAAGATATGCTATGCAAGTTACATGTTTGATCACATGTATGTTAATATGAAAGATATGTTATGCAAGTTGTGAGAATGCTTATATGCAAGTTCAACATGTCATGCAAGTTAGGTGTGCTTATGCAAGTGATGTGAATGCTTATATGCAAGTTTGGGTTAAATATAGTTGGGTTAATATACGCTCATATATGCAAGTTGACATCCTCTTAACCCATGACAAAGTTATATTCTAAGAATTTGTTAAACCCATGATATTTGTGATAAATCTTCCCTTTTTATTATGTCGTGAAATGAGAACGATTTGCGTGGGGAACGATGGGGTTAATAAGTATGTTAATAAAAGTATGGTTGGGTATGATTAAGCATACCATAAAAATAAATTAACATAAGTGGGAATTTACCTATTGAGTTAGGTCTACCCCATGGGAATTTACCTATTGAGTTAGGTCTACCCATGTTATGAAAAACTTGATATTAATTAGGGATAATTAATATAAATTATGAGGGTGATTAATTAGGTGTAATTAATCGACTAAGACACGAGGTTGGACTCAGTTGTAGCGTAAAACTGCCCGGACCCAACCGGCTTAACCAGTTGCTACAAATGTTAGCCCAATGTGAGAGGTCTTAGGCACAAACTAAATACGTGATTAATGTAAAGACACGAGGTTAGACTCGGTTATGACATAAGGCTGCCCGGACCCAACCGGCTTAACCAGTTGCTACAAATGTTAGCCCAATGTGAGAGGTCTTAGGCACAAACTAAATACGTGATTAATGTAAAGACACGAGGTTAGACTCGGTTATGACATAAGGCTGCCCGGACCCAACCGGCTTAACCAGCGGTCATAAAAGATAGTCTAATGTGAGAGGTCTTTATGAGGATCACGGTCTTAATTAATTAAGAAACACTTAACCAAATTAGCATGTAGTGGGACATGAGGGTTAAGTGGGTACCTTGGGTGGCACGTAGTAACTAGTGTGGTTGCCTTGGGTGGCATGAGGAAACTAGTGGGTTGCCTTGGGTAGCAATAGAAAATACGATTGGAATACTTAACCAAAGTGGAACATGGAATTAAACATGATTAAGGGGTTAAGTAAGTGCCTCGGGTGGCATGTGGGAATTAAGTAAGGACTTGGGTGTCGGGTGGAAATCTAGTGGGTGCCTTGAAAGGTAATTAAAATATGATTAATGACTTAACCAAAGTATTTATAACATGTAAGTAGACATGGTTAAAGGGGTTAAGTGGGATACACTAGATAAAATTAACAAGCTTAAGTGGTAGCTTGTGGGGGCCCATCTCAACCAATATCCCAAACGTATCTTTGTGGGCTCGACCCAAGTCGAGTGACGGGACACGCATATTGGGCTTGACTATAAGAGGCCAAAAACGGGTTAGCGGTGGCAACGTAGGACCAACGGGTTTCATATGCGTGTGTGGACCTGGGCTGGTTAGTAAATCGTTGTTACATCGTGTAGATATAAAGCCGTGCACCGTTGATATTATCAGGTTGCCACTTTGGAGAAATGATACATCCCATTGTGGGACCAGCACGGGTATCTACGTTAGGGAGCCGATCGCTTGGGAGTAGTGGGTACACCTAGTAATGATAGGGGCAGACGGCACCTATGTAGGGGTACCAGAAACTACTGGGTAAAAATTACTAAGTACATTTAGTAGGATCAACCTTTAAGTAGGAATTAATCTTAGGTAGGTGAAACTGGTGTGGTGCAGTGTAGGAATTACCCTTGGGTGAATAAGTCTAGGGTGGGGTAAGAATTATCTTTGGGTGGATAAATGCGTCTTTTCGGTGATCGTAGTACATGCAGTGTTTAGTTGGCTACTTAGTGTAGTCATTATCCCCAGAGGTACCGTACCTTGTTTATGTCATACCCTAATTACTTTAATGGTTGTATTGTTAGGGTTATAGGACTCACTCAGACTTATGTCTGACCCCGTTGTTTTTATCTTTTTCCCAACCCTCAGGTTATCAGAGTGGGCCTAGCACTAGTGGGCTTGGATCAGACCGCTATATCTATCTTTTGGGCTTGGATCGTAGAAGTAAAGCTCGGTTTATCTTTTCCGTTATGGCTATTGTCTATGTAGTGGGATTATGTACTTCTATTTTATCAGGATGGATATTATGTACTTGACTCTGGTTTATGGTTTTGTGATGTAACCAAACATGTATTACTTTCCGTTGCAATTAAATGATGATTTAAATTTTCAAGTATTACTTATATCTGTCTTGCTGTAATTTTACTGTTCTATATTCACTTAAAATACTTCACCGAAACTAAGGCATTCCCCTGGTATGAGTGACCTTAGCGGACGTGGGGTGTTACACGTGGTATCAGAGCTTAAGGTTACCGGAACAGATAAAATTTTTAGAAAAACTATTTTTCTAAGAAAATTTTTGAAGGAATATTTTCAAAAACATGTCTTTTAAGAGAAAAGTTTTTGAAAGAAAAGCATAATCCCCAATAGCCATATCTATATCTTTCGAATTCTCCGTTTGAATCTCTTTCTCTCTCGGTTTGAGTTTCCCCTCCGTGTGTAGATGATCTTTCTAAGATAGATAAGAATGGAAAACCGCTTCAAAGGAATTAGACGTAAATCAGGTTAGGAGTTGGTTCAAGAAGGAGGAGGACTTGTAAGTACTTATTGGATGGACGATGGGAGGAAGGCTCTAATAGTTGTTTGGTTAATGAAGGACGAAACCTCATTGGTGGGAGGTTACGAGTGGAGAATAGGGAAGAAGAAGGCAAGTGGTTATCCTTTTGAGAGGAATAGGACACCTTATTAGGATTGTTCAAAGAAGCAAGGGCAAGGTATGGAATCTTCTGGAGGGTAGTTGTATTCCCTCACGACTAGGGTACCAGATGGGGGTATGACCGTCTAGGTTGGAATTTAGATTTCTTTATTAGCTGATTCGAACTTTATTTGATTCTGACGCATCGAGTTCGTTTATCTCATCATTGTTAGTTGAGTCACTGCACTTAGACACCAGTTTGGTAAATGATCCCTTAGTTGTTTCAAACCCAATTGGGCTCCATGATGTGTTTGGGTTTGAAAGTTTCTATACTTAGCGTTGAGTTTGGATGTGATGCTTGTTGGGCTTCACGGACTATGGGTTAGTTTTGGGGCATGGACTGGTTATCCAGTAGGGGTGCCGTTCTTGATTTTGAAAGGAGAGTTGTTAGGCTTATGACCCGCTTGGGTAACACTCTCGAGATCTCTTGTAATCCCATAGAATCTGTTATGCTAAGTTATCTAGAATCGCTTGACACGATGGTCTAGAGTTTGCGATCTGTTAGAGCAGTCCGGGAATACTCGAATGTCTGTAAGGAGGGGAAGGGCTTACCTCCGGAGCGGGAGATTGACTTCCGAAAATATCTGGTAGATAATGCTAAACCAGTATCTTGGCCAGTGTGCCACATAGCTCCTAGCAAGAGGAGGGAACTCCATAAGTAAGTAGGCGATTTGCTTGAGAAGGGGTTCATAAGACGAAGTATATCGGAGTGGGGCGCTCCAGTAGTTTTATTATGAAGGCGGATGGGTCCCTTAGACTTTGTGTAGGCTAAAGAGAACTAAATAAACTCACAAAGAAGAATAGACACCCATTGCCAAAGATTGATGATCTCTTTGATCAGTTGGTTGGCGCCTCAGTATTTTCGCAGTTGGACAAAGCCACATGGTTTCGTCAGTTGAGAGTGGCTGACGATAGTATAGAGAAGATTGCCTTTAGGACTCCGGATGGTTTTATGAGTGGCTGGTGATGCTATTTGGTTTGACGAACGCCCCTGCATACTTTGTTGATTGGAAGAGAAGGGTGTTCAGGGAGTACCTAAATAAGTTTGTGATGGCCTTTGTAAATGACATCTTAGTCTTTTCAAGGAGCGTAATAAGTTTTCATATGTGCTCAATAGGGTGAGCAAAGCCAGTTATAGGATAAACTGTGGTTTTGGAGCGAGACTGGCGAGGACATCCAAAGTTGGTCAAAGGCTTAATTGTTTAGCCATTATTATTATTTTTTTTAGTATCATCTCACGTAGGTTGCCTGAACTCGAAGGAGATGTCCCTTGGGTGTTTGTCTGATATTGGTTTCGGCCTTTGGGGCATGCATTTGGGGGATGTCGAATTCGACTAGGGTGGTCTGCGTGAGAGATGGACAGTTGTGACGATTTTGGATAGGATTCTTAGCATCTTATGAGTTGAGATAGCGTATACCCCTAACAAGGGAAACATGGTAGCAGACACCTTAAGAAGAAAAAGGTTGTCCTTGAGTTCATTGATTCGTTAAACGACGAAGCTTAGGGCTTATTTCTATATTTTGACTTTAGACCTTCCGTTAACTTTATATCCGATTTGCTAGCCTCCTTGGAGGTTAGGCCTACTCTTTTGGGGCATGTTGGCAGAGCATAGCGGGACGACCCACAATTGGTTGAGTTAGTAGAGAAGCTCATAAGGAGGGGAGTCGTCCAGCCATTTGAGTAGGTACACCCTGGATGGTAAGGGTTGGTTGCGTAGAGACGGTGGACTTTGTGTACCGCAAGACGAGGATTTGAGGAAGGCTATACTTGATGATGCACATCGATCGAAGATGACCATTCAACCCAGTAGGGACAAGATGTACCAAGGCATGAAGCAAGTTTTCTTTTTGGCCAATCTGAAGAAAGATGCGGCCAAGTATGTCGCTAGATGCTTGGTGTGCCAGTAAGTAAAAGCGGAACAGAAGAAACCCGAAGGGTTGCTTCATCCGTTAGAAGTTCCGTAAGAGGAAGTGGGATAGTGTCTCATTGGATTACCGAAATCAAGGAAGGGTAATACGGGGATTGGGCTTATGGTAGATGGACTTACTAAGTGTGCCCATTTCATACCTGTGAAGAGCAGGAGGACTGTTACATGTCTAGCTTCAGTTTACCTTTGAGAGATTATTAGATTGCATGGGGTACCTTCCAGTATAGTGAGCGATCGAGACCCTATCTTCACTAGCGAGTTTTGGAAGAGTTTGCAAGAGGCGGTAGGGACTCAGTTGGGTTTGAGCACCGCGTAGCATCCTCAGACGGACGGTTAGACCGAGAGGGTGAACCGTATCTTAGAATATCTTTTGAGGTTATGTATTTTTGGATTTTGGAGGTACATGGGAAGAGCATCTTCCATTGGTGGAGTTCGCATATAACAGCAGCTTTCAGTCCAGTATTGGTATGGCTCCTTTCGAAGCTCTTTATGGAAGGCCTTGTTGATCACCTACATGTTGGTAGGAATCTACGGATAAGATCTTGCTTGGGCCGATAAGGTTAGAAAGACTTCGGGAAAATATTGATTTGATTCAAAGAAGGATGAAAGCGACGCAAGATAAACAAGAATCTTATGCGGACAAGAGGAGATCAGAGCTTGAGTTTGATATTAGGACATGCTTTTTATCAAGGTATCTCCGTTACGGAATGTGGTTCACTTTGGATCTGTTAGGAAGCGAGTACCAAGGTTTGTAGGGCCATTTCATTTGAGGAAGTGCTTACATGAGACCGCTGAGGTGGTAGAGCCGAGTTTGCTTAAAGAAGTAGAGTTAGAGCACGATGAGACGATTCGACGAGCTCCTACTCGCATCATTGGGTCAGAGACTAGGAAGTTGAGGAACAAAGAAGTTCAGCTAGCTAGAGTGCAATGGGGAGATGACGAAAGAAATGCTACTTGGGAGACGGAAGCGAAGATGCGTTCTTTGTATCCATTTCTTTTGGAGAGTATGTCTTTTAACTTCTCCTTTATCGCTTGCCTAGTACTTATCTTATCTTTAGTATGTCCTCTCGATTAGTGCTGTTTGACCTTTAGATAGGGAAAACCTATGGTTGAAACATGTGTTTGAGACATGTTATGGCTGATGGATGCAAGTGGATGCAAGTGTTTGCTAGTGGTTGCTCGTGGATGCATATATACACACTCTAGGCACTAGATCGGCTCAATCACTTCATATTGCATATTGCATAAAATTGTGTGTAGTTAGCTATATTTATGGATGTATAATGATTGTGTTATCATATGGATGATGCATTTTGGTGAATGATTGTGCACTCATATAGATACTGTATGTGTCGATAGGGTTATCTCGCATACATATTGGATGCATGGCACTATCATGGTTTGCATATGTTCGTACATTGGATAGGGAACATATACACACACTTTTCGCATATGCTCATACATCATTAGAAATTGCTTAAGGACAATGGATGCTCGTGTTTGATGGTTTGAGTAGATGGTTGTTTGGATGGTAGGATATGCATTCTCCTTAGCTTAGAGATTTCGGGGACGAAATCCTTTAAGGAGGGGAGAATGTAACACCCCGTATTTTGGGTTAATACTAAAATTCACTAATTACAGAATAAATAATCTCAGATGTAAGAATTGGGGGAAACGGGCTACGTCGTTGCGTTCGTCTCGGAAAAATACGCGAAATAGAGTCCGAGTTTTCGAAAATCAGAGTCCGTATGGCCCAGTTATGGCCCGATGAAGTTTGCAGAAAATTCAAAACTAAAACAGATTTAATAAATTCAAATATTCAGATTTGGGATGGGCCAGGCGGGGTCAGGCGGGAAGGTTCCCGCCTAACCCATGTCGACAGGGCTGTCGACAGGCCTGTCGACAGGGGTGTCGACATGCCTGTCGACTTGCCTGTCGACAGGGTGGCACGTCCAGTGAACCTGGGTGCACCAGGTTGCACCAGGTTGGGTCTTGGGCTGGCTTGGAGGGCTGGTTCTGGAAGCTTCTTGGATCTGATGGTCCTAAATTAATCTAGGGTTAATCTAAGGGTCTAAAATGCAACCTAATCCTATAAATAACACCCTAACCCTACCCTAATTCATTCATAATTAAACCTAGTAACTAAACTATGGCAAAATGAAACTTGGTCATGGCCTCCACAAATCAATGAAGAGGAAAGCAAGCTCTAATCAATCTCTAATCCACTCTAAGTATCTTGATCTTCTTCATTAGCTTGCTAATTGGGTTTTGGTGAGTTTCTATGGCTTTAATAATCAATTGTTAAATTGATTATGGTAGGATGTGATAAGAAATGGTTATGTTTGTGGATAAGTGAGTTATATGCAAGTTGTATGATATGTGAATTGCAAGTTTTATGCCATATGCAAGTTTATTTCCATGTAAAATATTATGTTGAACATTTATGCATATGTAACATGTTATGCAAACTATATGTGAGAATATATGCAAGTATATGTAACATGATATGCAAGTTATGCATGTGATTTTATGCATGCTAAGTGTTTGGGTTTATGCAAGTTAAGTGGTATGTTTATGCATAATAAGAAATTGGTTCTATGCATGCTAAGTATATGATATTATGCAAGTTTAGTATGTGATTCTATGCATGCTAAGTATATGATATTATGAAAGTTTAGTATGTGATTCTATGCATGCTAAGTATATGATATTATGCAAGTTTAGTATGTGATTCTATGCATGCTAAATATATGATATTATGCAAGTTTAGTATGTGATTCTATGCATGCTAAGCATGTGATAATATGCATGATTAATAAGTTGTTTTATGCATATTTAACAAGTGGGTTTATGCATGTTTAACAAGTTCATATGCAAGTTACATGTATGATAATATATGCTATGCAAGTTACATGTATGTCAATATGCAAGATATGCTATGCAAGTTACATGTATGTTAATATGCAAGATATGCTATGCAAGTTACATGTATGTTAATATGCAAGATATGCTATGCAAGTTACATGTATGTTAATATGCAAGATATGCTATGCAAGTTACATGTTTGTTAATATGCAAGTTACATGTATGTTAATATGCAAGATATGCTATGCAAGTTACATGTTTGATCACATGTATGTTAATATGAAAGATATGTTATGCAAGTTGTGAGAATGCTTATATGCAAGTTCAACATGTCATGCAAGTTAGGTGTGCTTATGCAAGTGATGTGAATGCTTATATGCAAGTTTGGGTTAAATATAGTTGGGTTAATATACGCTCATATATGCAAGTTGACATCCTCTTAACCCATGACAAAGTTATATTCTAAGAATTTGTTAAACCCATGATATTTGTGATAAATCTTCCCTTTTTATTATGTCGTGAAATGAGAACGATTTGCGTGGGGAACGATGGGGTTAATAAGTATGTTAATAAAAGTATGGTTGGGTATGATTAAGCATACCATAAAAATAAATTAACATAAGTGGGAATTTACCTATTGAGTTAGGTCTACCCCATGGGAATTTACCTATTGAGTTAGGTCTACCCATGTTATGAAAAACTTGATATTAATTAGGGATAATTAATATAAATTATGAGGGTGATTAATTAGGTGTAATTAATCGACTAAGACACGAGGTTGGACTCAGTTGTAGCGTAAAACTGCCCGGACCCAACCGGCTTAACCAGTTGCTACAAATGTTAGCCCAATGTGAGAGGTCTTAGGCACAAACTAAATACGTGATTAATGTAAAGACACGAGGTTAGACTCGGTTATGACATAAGGCTGCCCGGACCCAACCGGCTTAACCAGTTGCTACAAATGTTAGCCCAATGTGAGAGGTCTTAGGCACAAACTAAATACGTGATTAATGTAAAGACACGAGGTTAGACTCGGTTATGACATAAGGCTGCCCGGACCCAACCGGCTTAACCAGCGGTCATAAAAGATAGTCTAATGTGAGAGGTCTTTATGAGGATCACGGTCTTAATTAATTAAGAAACACTTAACCAAATTAGCATGTAGTGGGACATGAGGGTTAAGTGGGTACCTTGGGTGGCACGTAGTAACTAGTGTGGTTGCCTTGGGTGGCATGAGGAAACTAGTGGGTTGCCTTGGGTAGCAATAGAAAATACGATTGGAATACTTAACCAAAGTGGAACATGGAATTAAACATGATTAAGGGGTTAAGTAAGTGCCTCGGGTGGCATGTGGGAATTAAGTAAGGACTTGGGTGTCGGGTGGAAATCTAGTGGGTGCCTTGAAAGGTAATTAAAATATGATTAATGACTTAACCAAAGTATTTATAACATGTAAGTAGACATGGTTAAAGGGGTTAAGTGGGATACACTAGATAAAATTAACAAGCTTAAGTGGTAGCTTGTGGGGGCCCATCTCAACCAATATCCCAAACGTATCTTTGTGGGCTCGACCCAAGTCGAGTGACGGGACACGCATATTGGGCTTGACTATAAGAGGCCAAAAACGGGTTAGCGGTGGCAACGTAGGACCAACGGGTTTCATATGCGTGTGTGGACCTGGGCTGGTTAGTAAATCGTTGTTACATCGTGTAGATATAAAGCCGTGCACCGTTGATATTATCAGGTTGCCACTTTGGGGAAATGATACATCCCATTGTGGGACCAGCACGGGTATCTACGTTAGGGAGCCGATCGCTTGGGAGTAGTGGGTACACCTAGTAATGATAGGGGCAGACGGCACCTATGTAGGGGTACCAGAAACTACTGGGTAAAAATTACTAAGTACATTTAGTAGGATCAACCTTTAAGTAGGAATTAATCTTAGGTAGGTGAAACTGGTGTGGTGCAGTGTAGGAATTACCCTTGGGTGAATAAGTCTAGGGTGGGGTAAGAATTATCTTTGGGTGGATAAATGCGTCTTTTCGGTGATCGTAGTACATGCGGTGTTTAGTTGGCTACTTAGTGTAGTCATTATCCCCAGAGGTACCGTACCTTGTTTATGTCATACCCTAATTACTTTAATGGTTGTATTGTTAGGGTTATAGGACTCACTCAGACTTATGTCTGACCCCGTTGTTTTTATCTTTTTCCCAACCCTCAGGTTATCAGAGTGGGCCTAGCACTAGTGGGCTTGGATCAGACCGCTATATCTATCTTTTGGGCTTGGATCGTAGAAGTAAAGCTCGGTTTATCTTTTCCGTTATGGCTATTGTCTATGTAGTGGGATTATGTACTTCTATTTTATCAGGATGGATATTATGTACTTGACTCTGGTTTATGGTTTTGTGATGTAACCAAACATGTATTACTTTCCGTTGCAATTAAATGATGATTTAAATTTTCAAGTATTACTTATATCTGTCTTGCTGTAATTTTACTGTTCTATATTCACTTAAAATACTTCACCGAAACTAAGGCATTCCCCTGGTATGAGT
Organism: Allium sativum; assembly: GCA_030737875.1. Lineage (NCBI taxonomy): Eukaryota > Viridiplantae > Streptophyta > Magnoliopsida > Asparagales > Amaryllidaceae > Allium > Allium sativum. The sequence continues at coordinate 362,563,566 of CM060909.1, forward strand.
GACCTTAGCGGACGTGGGGTGTTACAGGCTAGGCTAGCTTGAGGCCGAACAGCATGACGGCACCATAGTCTTAGGGTTATGAGGTTAAGGTCTAGGTTTGACTACGTATATATAGATGTCTAGGATTAATTCTAGCATTTAGATCAACCTAGGAGTCATCAGAGCCACACAGCTCGAAAACAGGTCATCCAACAAATCAGAACAAGACACGTCATCACACAACACTCCAGAGTGCTGGACAGCCCTCGGTATGGGCGCACTTGGCAGGTGCGTGTAACGATACAGATTTCGCTCGGACCTAATCGATTGCTAAATCGACCAAGACCGTTCGAATCCCGCATACGCTAACTCTGGGCATCTTTCTGAATTCAGACTTCGTACTGGCCTCAGGCTGTGTACTTGTTTCTGGGCTATCAGTTTCGAATTTTCTTTTGCTGCTAGAACTGACTTCCTCTTCGTCTCGCAACATACCTTTCCTATCGAGATCATCATACTGGTAGGCCATGTATATCATTTCAGAAAAAGGAAGCTTCACATGCCCCATTACTTTATTCTGGTATTTTCTTTGAAGACCATTAATAAACCTCAGATTCTTCATCTTTGGCTTTTGAATTAGATGAGGGCAAAATGAGAAAGTTCATTGAATCTCTTATGATATTCTGGGATATCCATATCTCCTTGTATCAAATAGTAGAATTCATCATATAGCCGCTCAGTTGCTTCTGGAGGAATAAATTTTGCACTGAAAAGCTCTTTGAATCTATCCCAGGTGATATCACCTTCTGGATTATCTTTAACAATTGAATCCCACCAGAACAAAGCTTCGTCTTTGAGTGCCCAAGATGCCAGTAATCTTTTCTGGTCATCCCGCAGCTTTAAACCTTCAAAGATTTTCTCAGCAGAACGAATCCAAGCTTGTGTTTTAGCAATAGATTCTTCGCCCAAGAATGGTACTCCACCCAGATTTCTATATTTCATAAATAGAGCTTCTATATCTGGGTCTGCATTCCTTCTATTTCTGGCACTCATTTTCTAGTACTTCTGCAAATAGCAGACCAAGCGTCAGGTCAACAGAAAAGATATTATAAAGTACAGAGACATATACTTGAATGTAAATGTGTCTATCGAGGTGTATTTCATTCTGCTATACTCATTCTAGGATATTACTGATCCTATATGTAATGAGCTACCCGTCCTAGAACACAACTGGTCCTATTTCTGACGAGTTCGTTAATATGTTATATTCCAGAACTAAGCTTAACCAAAGCTCTGATACCACGATTGTGACGACCCCATCCCCGATAAGACGGTGGCAGGGGTAATCTTTGGAATATAACACATAAACATATAACAACAGAACATAAATAATGAAATACACCAGATAATGCACCATAGAATACATTGGATAAACATAATCATCAGAGTTACACAGTATACAGGATCATACTTAGTACAAAATACAGTTCAACTCCTGTAGTACATATTATGTGTTCTTTTCCGCAGTAGACATTTATGTATAGCTGAACTGTATTTTGTACTAAGTATGATCCTGTATACTGTGTAACTCTGATGATTATGTTTATCCAGTGTATTCTATGGTGCATTGTCTGGTGTATTTCATTATTTCTGTTTTGTTGTTATCTGTTTATGTGTTATATTCCAAAGATTACCCCTGCCACCGTCTTATCGGGGATGGGGTCGTCACAGTGCGCCAATGCATTTTTGTACTGGCGCAATTTATAAGTGCGCCAGTGTATTCTAGCCTGTTTCCGGTTTTTCTGCCTAACTTCGTTCATCCATATCTCCTTCATACGGTATCCGTTTTATGCAAACTTGGACTTTATCTCCAGCAGAATTTCGAGACGAACGCAACGGCGTAACCCGTTTCACCTAATTTTTCTTTTAATAACTAATTATTCTTTAATTATCTCTTATGTACTGCTTTAAAATAACGGGGTGTTACAATTGTTGCCTGTCTTGAGTTGCCTTCATCCTTTTTCAAATCAAGTCGACCTTACCCGAGGTTTCCCTAATCATCTTTGGTCCAAGAAGAAGTATATTAGTGGTTCCTACCAATAGAAAGGTGATCTAAAGACGTTGTTTATATAAAGCTTCGAAATGTGCCATGCCAATGCTCTCTAATAGTTGTTGTTATAAGCAAACTTTACTAAGGGTAGATGTTCCTCCCAAGTCTTTCTGAAGTCCAAAATGCACAGTTGTAATAAATCCTCAAGAATTTGATTAACCCTCTAAGTTTATCCATCTATCTGAGGGTGATATGTAGTACTAAGTCTAAGTCATGTCCACAATGCCTCCTGTAGGATCTTCCAAAACTCGATAGTAAAAAAGGGGTTTCTATCACTAATAATGCTAGTGGAAACTCCGTGAAGTCGGACAATCTCCTTCAAGTATATCGAAGCTAACCAAGCTGAGGTTCTGTTACTCTTAACTGGGACGGAATGAGCGCTCTTAGCCAATCTATCCACGATTACCCAAATATTGGTACTGCCTTTCCTCGATCTAGGCAGACCGTCTATGAAATCCATTAAGATGCTCTCCCACTTTCATTACGGCGTAGCTAAGGGCTGAAGTAATCTACCAGGCCTCCTTTTCTTCGCCTTAACTCTCTGACATGACATGCATCTTGCCACAAAATCAGCCACATCCTTCTTCGTCTCTATCCAAAAGAAGACCCCCTTCATATCCCAATACATTGTATCTCCTCCCGGATGGATGGTCATCCAAGAGTGATGAGCCTCAGATAATACCACACTTATCACATCTCCGTGTGGGGTACACACAGCCTACCATCACGGCATAGCCATCTTCTCTCATTAACTGAGTATCCAGAAAGGTTCTGAGAGGTCTCGCCTCTACAAGTCAATCCGAAATATGCGCTAACTACTGATTATTATGTTAACTATATCCAATACGCTCCAATAGAGTATGATGTATTTCAAATGATGCTAACAATCCTAGTGCATAATTCGTAGATGGTATATCTGAGGGAGTATAATTCGTAGATGGTCTATTTGGAGGGAGTACGTGTCAATTCTTCTTTGTGAGCTTGTTCAATTCCCTATAATCAACGCATAGACGGAGAGAGCCATTTGCCTTAGTAGTAAAAATGAATGGTGCTCCCCACTCAAATATACTCCGTCTAATAAAGCCTTTCTCTAACAGCTCACCCATCTACTAACTCATTTATGTCATTTCCCTTGTATCCATATGACATACTGGCAATGCAACATGCTTAGCATTCTCTATCAAATAAACTTGGAAGTCAATCTCTCATCTCGGAGGTATCCTTCTCACTTCTTCAAAACATCCGAAAATCCTCTCACCATGTGTACTAAACTAAGATCATCAATAGAAGTATCTAGGGACTCAAAGAAGCTCAACATGACTGACTCTCGCGGGTCACAAAAAATCTTGAGGGTCCTACCATGATAAGTCATTAATCTCACTAACCCCCTCTTCCAGTCAAGAACGGCACTATACATGGCCAGCCAACCCATCCCTGAATAATACCATACTCTGAAAACCCCAGTACATAGGTGTTACAATCAAGCCTGACGCCTAATATAGAAAATCTCAAACCTTTATGCATCATAGACAAATGAGACAAACCCTCTATAGGGCTTAAAACTACTATTGGCTCAAAAACATGCGATGTACTAAGGTGTAGATAATCGACTAATGAAGTAGAAATAAACGAATGAGAAGTGCCAAAATCAGATAAGGTCCTAATTGGAAAGTCATAATAAGAGATAAATCCTTCAACTGTGACCTTCCCGCCTCTATCCTGACAAACATTGGCTCTAGTTTCCTCTAACGCACGCATATGCACTCCTGATGAACTAGCTCATTGCCCTTTCTTATGCGAACACTACTTACTATAATAACGCAGTTGTCCATAATTAAAGCAACTCAGTTGTCCACAAAATGGCTTGTCATGCCGCATACATGGCATCTAATTTCTTTATTTGAGATTTCTCTGGTTTATCACCCTTTTTCTTATTTTCCTTATTAGGCCATCAATTTTTCTTTCCAAAACCATACTTCGCTACCTCAGCTTTACTTTCCTTGAAATCACCTTTCCCTTCCTCATGCATAAGTGTCGTCTCAATAAGATTCTTAAATGTAGCACCCATCAGAATATGAGTCAAAGAAAATCCCTATAAGGGTTGATTCAGACCCTTAGCTAATCTCACGGCCTTCTTATGAGTTGTATTCACCGAGTCCATCCCGAAACTAGCAATCTCATTGAACCGATTAACATATTCATTCACAGAAAGATCACCCTATCTCAATCCTAGAAATGTCTCCAATTGCATACCCTCTTTTGCCTAAGATATAAACATCCTTTCAAATATCACCTTAAGCTCATTCCAAGTCTCAAAACCACGCTCTGCCTCAACCATCTCCCATCAATAAGAAGCCTTGCCCATCAATTGTCATATAGCCAACTGAACCCTTCTCCTAACCTCAAACTCCAAAAGTCCAAATATGCGTTCTTTATTCCTGAGCCAAGCACGGACCTTAACAAAAGTCTTTGGACCAAGGAAGGTCTTGCCCCCCTAGAGTAGTGAAATCTCTGCAAAGCTTAGAGAAATCAACCATTAGTGGTGGATGAGGAGGAGCCACCATGACTAGATTGGGAGCTTGGGCATTCTCTTCCCCTCCGGCTAGCGTCGTAGCTTCCAGTACCTATAAAACCAAGTCAAACCGGGGATATATTACGAAAGGAAAAGAAGAAAGAACTCAGGAAAGGAATCAAGGGAATATTGTAATTGAACTGAGGGATGTTTTTCAAAAACAAGCTTTTATTTTGAAAACACTTTTCTTTAAAAGACCTTTTTAAAATAAAAACTTCTTTATCTTATCTTGTAACCTTATGCTCTCTGATACCAAATGTATTATCCCACATCCTTTAACGTCACCCATATAAGATTTCTATAAGGTATATGAAGCGTATAGGTATAAAATAGCATAACAAAAACTAAAATTCACAAGACATCATATGAAAACATAGCAGAAATTTTAAAAATTTATTTAAACTAGAGCATAAGTGTCATTGCATCATAAAATGTACTTTAATCATAAACCCTCAATTGTCTTATGAAAAAGCAATATAATTAACGTACAAAATAAAAAACTCTCTGAATATCAAATACAAAAACAAGTCAAATGTCAAACAGTACATGAACATGGAGAGAATAAGACAAACAGAAATTTCCAATAAGCTAAGCTGGGCCAAAACTCTATCAATTACTGAATCCTCTACACCGAGACCCTTGACGGCAAGGAAGTGAGAAGAAGGAAAGAACACTAGTCAGACATAAAGCCTGATGAGTTCTATAATTGGTAGCATGAGTGATAAAAGAGGAAATCTAGACCGGATAATATTTTAAGAAATAATAATAGCAATTAAGACAATAGAAAGATAAGCAACGACATAGTCGATTGCCATCTCATTCGTATTATTCAATTTCTGCACCGTTTACTTAAACCCAAAAGTATGATTTAACCTAACTCTACTCATCGATCGGCTCCTAAACCATGGTTGTGATAATATATGCTAACTATGGGTTCGGGTTTATCAGGCCCAACCTATCAGCTCTAAGGACATAACATCAATCGCAAGCGTTACATCGTCTTATTTTCTCTGATCGGTGCGATGTACGCTTACCGCCCCATCAAAACGCACCCTTACCCACCTCGGTTTGATCTCTTACTACCCAGTACAGTATAAGCATTCCCTCGCCTCCTTGCGAGACCTATATATAATGTGATAAATGGATATTGTTGGATGCAAGTCTCCAACAAAAAATGCTATTTGACTTAAGTCACCCCTAGATTTAGTTCCCAATAAATTTGTAGCGACCCGCCTTTTTACCAGATTTAAACGTTGTAATTAAACCGACTCAGACGGTTCATAAAGATGGAATGTTAGGGTTACTTACACATTAGAATAGAACAAAATGAATGTTTTATTATCGTAACAATAATTATACATCAAAGTTACAATGATTACCAGAGTAGAACAGATACATAACACAAAATTATAGAATCTTTTAGCAGAATACTAATGATCCAAATGATAGTTCCAGTATTAATCCAACACTTGCTCTAAAACTGACTCCAAGACTAATCTGGAAACCACAACTACTAGGTTGCCCTGGTGGAAAATTATGGGGACCCGGAGTTTAGGTGAAGGAAACCATAAACTCCAGATTAGTCATGGGACTGGTGTGAGAAACATTAAAAAGTTATATTTAGGTTTATTTTAAAGTGAAGTAAATTATAAGACCGTGCCATGTAACATGAAACAGGTTTTTCCCTTACGAAAACCAGTGCATAAAAATTCATAGTGTTTTTTTGGAAAATGAAACTATCATAAGGTCTCATGGCACACACACAATGAAAATGCAAACATGGGCGAGTTTTCCTCTTATGATAACAAAAAATGCTTGATAAAAAATCCTCTGGTATTATCATTAATGCATAATGTGGAAAATCATATCATAAGTAAATGCGTCAATCCTAGCCAGCTCAATGCCCTCATTCTATTATACTGACATACAATGTACAATCAAAACCATATAGGTTCATAGTAAAGAAAGAATTTTCATAAAATGACCAGGCTAAAGAACTTCCTTGTCCGATGCATACACCTCTAGAGGGATATACTGAGAAATAAACGGGTCCTCTTCCAATAAAGGTCCTGTTATCCTTCAACTGGATAACTTAGAGCACGCCTGAGTATGTCATCTCCCGGTCATTACTAATCTTTAGTCGTGCACCTGCGACATCAACTTCCACATAAGTAGAAGTCGCCACATAAGTAATACCTGGGTTCTATACCATGGTACACTTTTTATCTAGAAGGAAACGACATACCCATAACCTTACTACATTTTTCCCTATGTTTTTGGTCATATCTAGGGAGTGGGGTTGTCGATGTCTCGTTACACGAAGTTACGCTTAACTAAGTCATGCTTTGATCATCTATAGCTCATCACATAGTATGCCATACAGTCATTTCATAACATATAATTGGTAATTACTAATCATATCACCTTTGAGATCGTACATCTCAAAGAAGGATGTTAATCTAAGAGAACATATTCTCCGCCACTAAACAAAAATATATTTGGCAAAACTCAACTAACATTACAAAATACACTATTAGACATACATCCATACAAGTTCGTTCCAGGTCTAAAAGAAACTAAAGGCACTTTATTCCTTGTCCAATTAAGGAGAGAAACCCTTGCATTTCCGCAAAATCTCCAAGTACGATTGGACTAGTTCTAAAGTATAGTCGCATCGTGGGTTTACATCCCGAGAAATCAGCGAGAAATCCATACAATGTAAAGATTTCCGGTCTTCAACCTCCATCTTCAATTATTATTCTCCATTTCATCATATGATTATTCAAAATGGTTTTTGATAGAAATTTGATCCCAAACTTTCCGAATTATCAGCGAAATTTTAAAACAATTATGGATTATATCAGATCTTAATCAAGTCTCTCTTCGCTTAATTTTGGTCGGTCAAAATATTCCTTTCAAACCATTCTTAGTTTCTTATCTTTTAACAAAATTCATATTTGATAACCTTTAACGAATAGTTCATTCCTTTAAAATCCAATATTTCATAAATTGAAACTTAATCAAGGTTTCCTTCTTTAAATCCTTAATTAATTTAAATCCTTCCTTTCTAAAACATACCCATTAAAATCGAGGGTGGTTAAGACTATATAATCCTTAATAATCTTTGTTTATAACTTTACTTACATCAATTCAATATTTCCAAAGCTTACGTTGATTAGCTTGATTTAGAATTTAATTTAGTTCAAACCGATTTTATATTAAATATAAGATTTGTATGGAAATTGGATCAACTTATATTTAATACCAATTCTCATAGTCAACAAATACTATATGTGGAATAACATGTAACATCTATCAACTTCCTCAGATAGTATGCATTTAAAAATGGAATTCCATATCTAATATCCGACGACTATTTCTATCCAAACTCATCTTAATTAAACTTGAAAACCTTTGTCTTAATCAAAAGAGTAATCAGAATCATTTGATATAAGAATTAGATAGAATATATCAACTCATGTTCAATATCAATTCTTGTATTCAAGTGATGCTATAAGATGAATGACAGTAAATCTACCTTTTAAATTCCTCAAATAGTACAAGTTTATCTATGGAAATAATATCAACATTTGAAGATTACTTCCCTTTTTATTTTAAGATAAATTAGATTTCACTTAAACCCAATATGTTTAAGTGTTATAATATTCCAAAATATTTCATTAATCATTTAAAAATGATTATTTAAGATTCAAATAATAATCAGTAAGTTTAAAACTTCAAAACATACTATTTCAAGAAAATGTTGCAAGAACGTTACAAAAGTGTTACAAAAGCATTGCTAAATAGCTAGTTTGATCAAAATAACCCTTATATCATTCAAAACTCTATTTTTCCAAATCAAATTGCTTTAAAATATTAATTATGTTTTATCGTAATTTTTACATTTTTAATGATTTTTATAAAGTTGTTTCTAATGTTTTCCAATTACGGTCACCGAACCACAAAACTATGATTTTATTGGAAAATAGATTTGAACATAACTTAAAATGTATATATTGAAATTAAAAATTTCCTTTTCTGTTTGAAAACTATTATTACTAGAAATTGAACATTTTCGGGTTATAATCATTTAAAGTTTATGGTCGAAATTCGAAAACTACTGCAGTGCGACTAGTCTTATTCAGACCTTTTTTACGGCTTCAAATAAAAGTTCTTTCGATTAAGTTAAAATATGATTATAACCATTGTAAACATAGGTATACTCATTCAAAAGAGTATTTCAATATTCCGCTTCAAATTCAATTTTAAATAAAAATTGAATATTATAATATTAATAAAATATTATTATTTTTCAAAAATGAATCCTTTGACCTTCAAACTTTGTAGAAACCAAATTCAATATTATATATGACTATTGGAATTATAATTTTGTTTGAGTTTAACCATAGTTTATATATCAAATGCAACTTCAATTTTGAAATTCACTATTCAAATCAGTTTCAAAATTAACACGCTATTTGTAGTCAGAATTGTTTTCAAATACATTTCCAATTTTTCAAAAGTTATTCATATATACTTTAATTTCATTCCCAAACCATTTTGGATATAAAATTCCAAATTTTATTTTCAACCTCATTTTCCATATTACATTAATATAAAAAGTATATATTTCCAAATGGGAAGAAAACTTAACCAATCACCTCTATAATTCCATAATTAAGGTGTAACAGGTGTGCAGTGACATATAAGCAATAAATAACAACATATGAGCATCCATAACAATATCATCAATACATGCTACGAACTACGTGCAAGCATTACAGACATATACGCTTATCAATGTACATGTGTTACTAACTACACATCATTCACCCAACATTACATATATATAATTATCAACCATAATTAACTCTTTATAAACATAAGTGCATAGAGTTTCTCGTTGGTATATTTGCTAATTAAATCTTCATGGTAGGAGAGCCTAGCTAACCGCGAATGATCCCGAATGGACAGTATTTCCTCACATCGACTTATTCATCAAAATATCATATATATATATATATATATATATATATATGCATGTGTGTGTATATATATATGCATTTTTTTATAAATGGAGAGGAGGACGGGTAGGGTGGTTGACTTGGTGATGGTGATGGGGGGGCTCACGTCATGGAGTGGGGTAGGAGCTAGGGGTGACGTGAGGTTGTGGTAGAAACATAGGGAGTTGGCACACATGGGTGGGGGTGCATGGTAGAGGTAGGGTCGAGGTAGGCCGAGCATGGGGAAGGGAAACAGAGGTGAGGCGGTGGCGTTGGAGGAGGAGGAGGATGGAGGGAGGGGTGTGGTCAGTAGGCACTTAGGTCGAGAGGGAGAGAGGAAGCAAGTGGAGAAGGATGTGGAAAAGGAAGCGAAGAATGGAGAGGGAGAAGGAACTTGGATGGAATATAACAGAGAGGGGTTTGTGCTCCTTATATAAGATGGTTTAAGGGCTTTTTAGGAAATGTTCACATGGACACATGTCCATCTCAATGGATAAGACTTCATGCATGATTATACCTTACAAAACCACATTTCCAATACCATGTTCCTATTCATGATTTTAATATGAAACACATTAGTGACACACAAAAGTGTTGCAAAATCGAAACACCATATATGTTACAAAATATCACTTTTAGGTTATCAGTTAGCTATTTAAACATCCGGCGATTTAACGTTAGCAAAACCGGAAAATGATTAACAAGTCATTAATAATCCAAAATATTTATTTATTTAATATCTATATTTAAAATATATATTTATCTAGAAATGATCACATTTTAAATAGTTTTATAAATATGTACTTGGAAAATTCACTGTAATAAAACTCAATAAATTCTTGTCAAATACTATACTGTTATATTTGACAAAATTTGATTATCCATTTTATTTATTTAAACCAAATTTATATTAAAAAAATTAAAATTCATTTTTAAACCAAATTAATTTATTATATATTCAAAATCCTGGTTATAAATTTGTCAAAATTCTAAATCGTTGCAATCTCCCCTCTTAAAAACTTTTTGTCCTCGAAAAGAGATAAAATCGCAATTACCCAGCCTTATTTACTCAACAACTTATAGGTTTTCAAACTCAAGATTTAAAATTATTTATATCTAAAAAAAGAAGTTGCGTCCTTACAATGGAAATGTTGGGTAGAGTACTCTAACAACATGTACAAGTCAACACAGAATATCATGATGTAGTTAGCCAAAAAATGTCATATCGTAGAAAATATCCCAATCTGAGTACAAAAATAGTGTCAACCTACCAACCTGAGCATATGTGATGCACTTGAGGTGGTTTCTATATAACAAGAAAAAGTATATCAGTACGAGTCCCACAAAATATCCTAGCCCCAAAATATCTTAGTGCAAGCTAAGCACTTAAGATAACTATATATACAGTATCTATGTTGTCCCAAAACAATACCCACCAGCTATCTTACCATCTAACATGTCTGATCCATCATCAGATGACCCTGAAAGACTCATCTCCTCCTGGTCATCATCTACGAAATAATCATCCATCGGCTCACTATCTATGAGGTATCCATTCTCATTTATGACCTCACTGTCATCATCCTCATCGAACTTTGATAGTAGGTCCCACTCGGGAATATCATCATTCCGAACATACTCAATATGATGGCTAATATGTCCGCCAAACTCTTCTACTCCATCGAACTCGTCCATATGCCCTTCAAAATCATCCTGATGGTCTATCATCATCCCGTTGTGAGGATATCCTCACCCTGGAACTCCTGTATAACATCATCATCATCTTAAAGCTTCATGTCTGTAAAGACCCGCAAATTCCCACCATTTGAATCGACCATAAACCACACAGGTCTGACCCAAAAAGTGAAAATCTACGAATACTTTAACTTTGGGCATACAACACATTACAACAGATAACAGAAGACTTTTATAACACTATAATAAATGTTACATCAGAGTACAGAATATACATATCAGAGTACATTGGAATATAATTACAGCGGAAGATAAATACAAAAAATGTAATATACTACAATGGAAGAACACAGCGGAAGACTCTCTATCTCTGAACACAGCTTTAAGCTTCAACCCATAATCCTGTTTAATATATCTGCAAAAATAGCTACTCGACTGCCTGTGTGGAAAATATGGGCACCCGAGTTTGCCAGTGGACAAACTACAGGTCAGTCATGGGACTGGTGTGAGAATTCTACTTAACCTATATAATATAATAAGGCTAATCACAGGACCACGCCACTTTCGCGGAACGGGTTTTCTTCTATAGATTGCCAGTGCATGACTAAAGTAAATCGTCAAAATAACGCAATGCTTTTTAGAAAAATGAAACCATTATAAAACCCAAGTCCCATCACACAATGCAACGCAAACCGGAGGATAGGGTTTTACCTTATAATGATCAAAAGATGCTTGATACGATAAACACGGTATTATATAATAATAGTGTGCAACCAATTTGAAATACATCAAAGTAAATGTATTAATCCTAGACGGCATGAGTGCCCCATCCCACTATGTCGCCATATATAGGTATACAATCAAAACCGTGTGATGTCGTATTGGAAATTTGGGTTTCCATCTGAGTCAAGGCTAGGGAGGAGATCCTTACCGATTCGAGACACTCTAGCAATGCCCCAGGATTGGTACTCTGTCCAACCCTTGGATCCTGCAGGGCCGGTCCACACTTGCTTTTGTGGATTGGTTATGCCTGAACACACGCTTCCCGGTCCTTTTGGACCTATACTACGGCCAGTGGCGACCGCATAAACCGAGGCCTCGAACAATCCAACAACCACAATGAATAAATGCCAGCGCTGGTAGGTCCCTGGCACCACTCTAGCTAGAAAGAAACGTGCGCACTCCCTGCGTTCCCTTCTCCCGTTTTAGACTCTACCGGGCTGTGAGGCTCGCGAAGTCACGATATACACAAAGCTATGCCTAAATAGACTGTGCTTTGATCATCAACCACAAGGCCTGCTTTGCAACAATAAGCCTTGATCAATTGCAACTTGGCATACCACATCAACAACTCATATCATGCGATCGGTAATTATTTAACATACAAAAGGGTGTTAAGCAAGAGAATAAATCCTCCGCCACCATGCATTTATATATTAAATAAAAACCGATTTAATTACATGAAATAAATTTCAATGTCAGGCATGCTATCCATTTACAAGTCCGTTCTGGGTCTGAACGAAACAACGTATCCGTCGATCTCCAGTACGTCTGGAAGATCATCACTTTTACCTTGCCTTGGGGGATCAGTCCCAATTCAAGATATTAGTCACCATCAACCAAACGATGTGAAGCTCTCCGGTCTTCAGTCACCGTCTTCATCTTTGACTCTTGACCGTCGTGATGATTATTCAGAATGGGTTAGACCCGGTCATTCTGAATAACTCGCGTATCCTTAATTAAAATCAACCATACGCCACATTCCAACTTTGAATATCCTTTTAAATAAAAATTATTATTTATGTTAAAAGGTCCTCATTAATTTTATCAAAGATAAAATAAATTACATTTTAATCTTTCTAAAAAGATTTATTAATATTCCAATTTTGATTTAATTTATAAAATAGATTTATAAATTTCAAATAGTAATTTCAATGTAAATTGGATTAAAGGATAAATGTTATTTAAACATCGTCCACTACAAATCCAATCTACATATCAATCACCAAACATAAATGTTAAGATCTAATAATCTTAAATAAAAGGTTTATCTTAAAGATATTAATTCATTACTATATAAAAAAAACATATTTTAAAATAATCAATAAAATATTCTTTATATAAAAGATTCTAAATGTAAAATATTCTTTATAATACAAAATCTTTTATTTTACAAAAATCCTTTTATTATATAAAAAAAATTCTTTATTTAAAAAGAAATTCTGCATTGGAATGCGACTCAACCATGCACCATATAATTTGGGTCATATGGGTTTCATACATTTCATATATAGGGTAATAACAGGAAATAATCCTCAATCCATCCATTAACAACCAGAGTGACAATGTCAACTGTGTGAGCATTAAAATAAAACAATAACGCTCATCGCAGCCTGTCGATCAATCGATAGACATATAATTAAACATTGGGATTTGTGTCAGTCAAGTATCGTCCCAATACCCGTGTGGGGTTTTCATCCAACAAACAAATAATAAATTATTTGTGCACTTGGGCGATGTGTAAAAATAATCGTCCCAATCACATAAACAAGTCGGATGACTTGTAAATGGAAGTGTAATATTCAATGTTGAATATACTAACATCACATTTAACACATCAAAATACAACATCACAGGAAAATATTTCAATTCTCTTTATTATGAACATATGACAATAAAAATCGTGACTTTTATTTATTTACAAAAATGCATATTTTTGGTCTCATTCATTTTAATGACAAAATGAATATTAGACTTCATTATTTTTAATGTATAAAAATATACATCCTCAATTCATTCTCTTTAATGTATGAAAACATACATTTTACATCCATTCTTTTTCTCAACATAAACAAATATGATGATTTTGTTTCTTAACCTCTAATGCAACAAAATGAGAATTTTGTCTAATCTTTTTCAATGAATAAAGATGTCTATTTTTACTTCATTCATTTTAATGTGCCAAAAATGTCCATTTTGTCTAATCCACTTTTAATATACAAAAATGAGTATTTTGTTTTAATCTCTTTTCTTATGCATAAAAAAAATGTTTATTTTTAATTTATTCTTTTTTTTTAATGACACCCAGTGTTCATTTCTAATTAATCCTTTTTAATGACACAAAATGTTCATTTTTAACTAATCCTTTTTAATGACAAAAAATGTTCATTTCCTAATTCACTGACATGTTAACTCAAAATGACAATTCAAATTCACTAATCAAGTCTTGACAAGAATGTTGTTCCTTTCCATTTACAATAGAAAATGAAAATAAAAAGGATTCACATGTCTTGTTCTTTTATTTACCATAGAAATACCAATAAAATGATCAACATATTTTGGTCTTTTCATTTACAAAAGAAGTTGTAAATAAAGTGGTCCTCATATTTTTTACTCTTTCATTTACAATAGGAGTTGTAAATAAATGATTCTCATGTTCCTGTTCTTTTTATCACATCTAAATGACGATAGAAATGTACCATTAACATCGCTATTTATATCGCACCAAAAATGTCGAATAAAATGAATCACTAACATTGTCTATTTCTATCGCACTAAAAATGTCGATAAAAATGAATCACTAACATTGTCTATTTTTATCGCACTAAAAATGTCGATAAAAATGAATCACTAACATTGTCTATTTGTATCGCACTAAGAATGTCGATAAAAATGAATCACTAACATTGTCTATTTCTATCGCACTAAAAATGTCGATAAAAATGACAACATTAACCATTCTATTTTCACCGCGTTCAAAATGACGATAAAATATTCAACATTAACCATTCTATTTTTACCGCATTCAAAATGACGATAAAATATTCAATATTAACAATTCTATTTTTACCGCATTCAAAATGACGATAAAATATTCAGCATTAACAATTCTATTTTTACCTACTATAGGAAATGTAAATAAATATATTTCTAAATTCTATTCTTTTTATTTACATAACTGATTAACATGTTTTACTCTTTTTCTATTACAAAGAAAATGTAAACAAAGTGATTAACATATTTTACTCTTTCTCTTTTACAATGAAAATGTAAACAAAAACCGTTCACACATTATGTTCTCCTTTGGTTTCCATATAAAATGTAAACAATATGATTTACCCAGTATGTTCTCTTTTGTTTTACATATAAATGTAAATAAAAACAATTCACAAATTATGTTCTCTTTTGGTTACATAGAAAAATGATTTTTCTTTATATTTCTGTTCATTTATTTACAAAAGCAATGTAAACAAAATGACTAACAAAACTTTATTTCCTTTCTTTCACCATATAAACATCAATAATGTGAATAACATATTTTTGGTCTTATCATTTACAAAGGAAGGTGTAAAAAAAAGGATTAACCTATTTTGTAATGTAAAAATATGACCTTTTCTATTTTACAATGTAAAAATGATAACTCCTCTATTTTAAATATAAAAAGATCATCTTTTTATTTTCAACGTCAAAATTACATCTTTTGTTTTCAATATAAAAAGATTGTCTTTTTATTTTAAAACATAAAAATATTGTCTCCTTATTTTCAACATAAAAAGATTTAGCTTTTTTTATTATAATCAAAAACAAAGTTGTAATTTTTGTAACCAAAATCAAAGTTGTAATCTTTTCAAACAAAATCAAAGTTGTAATCTTTGTTAACAAAATCAAAGTTGTAATCTTTGTTAACAAAATCAAAGTTTAAATTTTTATAAAGTTTTAATCTTTATAAATAAAAATAAAAGATTTCATGTTTTATAAATAAAACAAAGATTTATTTTATACAAACAAAAACAAAGATTCATTTTAAAGATCGAATCTTTATTAATGTTATTCATTTCAAAATAAAAATCAAAACTTTGATTTGTAAATCATGATAAAAGATTAAAATTTTATCTATAAATCAAAACAAAAGATTAAAATTTTTATTATGATCTTTCTACTAGACATCGAATAACAATTATCATTTCAAACAACACCCAACTTTTCAGGTCAGAATTAAATGATCAAACAATTATGCTTAATGCAAGAAAATAATTGATAATTAATTAAACAAATAAAATTAGAATCCTCACATTGAATTTTTGGCCAAAATTTTACTGTCTCCTTTTCAGCTGCGGTCTGCGCCATCGCGAAGCTCTTAATTTTGTGATTCCAACGCAATTTACGGTTCGTCAAACGGACCTCGTATGAAAGAGTTATGAATTTTTAAAGATCGGGTAATTAAATAATTAATTAATATTCGTGAAAATACCTAAAAATTTCACTGTCTCAGAATTGGACAAAATTAGTGTCCACGCGTCCATCTCGTCGCCACGATCCCAACGCACCTGAAATCGTCGATTTTCGACTTCGTATGAGTGAGTTATGCAATTTTAAAGTTCTGGAAATTAATTAAATAATTTAAAAATAAAATAGAAAATACCCTCAGCCCATTGACCGCGAAACACTGTTCACCGCCGAACTTTGACCTCGATTTGCCGCTGCTTCAGGCCACCTGACGCCACGGGACCACCGCCATCGTCTTCGTCTTGGCGAGACGCACCACCACCAGAAAGAGCTGCCCCTAAAGCTTCTCCGATCATCGGGAAATCGCCTAGAACGGATTTCGCCTCGCGGGTCCCACAGGCCGCCTCACATCTCCAAACTGCCTGAAATTTTCTGAGCATCTTCGTCTTGCGTAGACGAAGAACTTCCGTGTTCGCCACTTCCTCCAGTTCTCGCTAGATTCGCGGGAAATTTGTGATTTAGGTTTTGAGCTTCTGAATTTCGAAAACAGCGATCTTTAAGACGAGATTTCGTCGAATCCGAGCGCTGTTTGACGAAACCGACGACACCATTAGCTTCGTATCGTCGATACCTTCGAGTGGACATATAATTTGCTATGTTTTGAAGAAATTTTATTTTTTTATGAATTTTAGAGGAAGAGGGAGCCGCCATGGAAATTGAGAAAAATGATGGAAAAGAGGAGTGGCTGCTGTGCATTTCGAATTTCAGCCCTAAAACTTAGAAAAAAGATAATATATACCATGAGTTTAATTTTGGTTTGGGCCCAAATATAATTATGTGCCCAATTACTCAATTTTCAACCGTTTTCTTCAATTCAGAAATTCTTATAAATACATGCTAATTTCAAAATTAATAAATTTTTAAACATAATTATTTCAGGTCATTACAAACCCAACGAACCTGATTTCGTAATTTTCCGATTCCGTATGAATTTATTATAAATTTCCGAAGTCTGAAAATAGGCTGTATTTCCACTGTAAAAATTATACAGGCCACAAAATAATTCCAAAAATTATAAATTTTATAATTTTACCTTAATTTAATATTCCGAATCCATAGAAACTGGTTTCGCCGAATTCGGAGTTCGTTTGCAAAAATTCTATTTTTCAGGTGTGTATTTTAATATTTAAAAATACCAAAAATAGTGGAATTTTTCCGAAACTCAAAAATATAAGTTCTTATAGTCATTTTTATATGTAAACAACATTCTAAAACCAATGGAGATGGTTTCGGGTCCTAATTCCTTATTCTGCAAAATTTAGCATTTTGGCCCTTATAAATTTCATTGCGACCTTTCTAAATATTGAATTGGCCATAACTTTTGATTCCCGTTATGAAATTTCGATTTTTCGGATTCGTTGGAAAGATATTTTTAAATAGATTCTAATATTTTTGGTTTCACTAAAATCCGTTAAATTTTGCATCCTGTACGGTCAGTCAAAGTTCAAGTTTGACTTTTCAAACTACCGCGTTATTTCTAACTCTTTTAATAATAAAAATTAAATCATTCATTCTAACTTCGATTTAAATCAAATTTGTGATCATTATTACCTAAATAAATTATTTTATATTGTCAAAATTCATTAAAATTTCCTAAAATAAAATTTTTAAATTGGTCCTGATTTTGCGGGTTGTTACAATCGCCCCCACTTAAAAACTTTTCGTCCTCGAAAAGGAACGTAGCTAAAAAATTTGTAAAATTAACTATCTTAATTTTAAATTTTAATGGTTGATTATCTTTTCAAAATATACATAACCTTATATATATATATAAATCATATTTCACAAAATATATTATAAATATCAAAAATACGTTAATTATAAATTCGTAACTCTGAACTCGTTCTAGGGCATTACTAACCCCATCTCTAACGAGCTTACTCATTCTAGGATACTACTGATCCTATCTCTAATGAGTATTCTTATTGGACATTACTAATCCAATCTCTGATGAGTCTTCTATTCAGTTCTAATGAGTTGTACCCCAAAGATTCGAGCTAACCAGAGCTCTGATACCAACTGTAAAGACCCGCAAATTCCCACCATTTGAATCGACCATAAACCACACAGGTCTGACCCAAAAAGTGAAAATCTACGAATACTTTAACTTTGGGCATACAACACATTACAACAGATAACAGAAGACTTTTATAACACTATAATAAATGTTACATCAGAGTACAGAATATACATATCAGAGTACATTGGAATATAATTACAGCGGAAGATAAATACAAAAAATGTAATATACTACAATGGAAGAACACAGCGGAAGACTCTCTATCTCTGAACACAGCTTTAAGCTTCAACCCAGAATCCTGTTTAATATATGTTAGCCTGCTTTGTGACCAGGCTACCCAAAGCCAGGGACTTGAGTATGAACTTACATTGATTGGCGATCACTTGGATGGAGTGATAGAAAGATGGAAAATTTGAATTATTCATGCAAATGTCGTCGGATCGGATCCCTCATTCGGATCGGATCAGATCCCTCCTTTCGGATCGGATCCCTCCTTTCGGATCGGATCGGATCCCCCTCCCCGGATCGGATCGGAGTACCCTCTACCCGAACCGCCTGAAGTATTCTGCACAAAAGTGCGTGCAAGCATTCTGCTCGAACAACTGGTTCGGTTCGGATCCGATCCGAACCGACTGGACCTGCTTCTGCACACGGAGTTTGACCTCTTCTTTTGGCATAATCGACTCCTACAATTGCGGATCGGACTCCACTTGGCAAAGCACAACCTGGTAACCACTTTTCCACGTTCTCCACTACTTCTGAGATCTCCTCTGGTCACGCCACGTGGCCCATCCGAACCGGAAGCGCCCAGAGCTTATCTACAACTATAAATTCACCACAACATGGCCATTTGAATGGACTTTGGAGCATTTCATTCATTCATGGTAGCCACGGCCGAATTCCCCCACCAATAACCACCTTCTTCTCCAATGAAAATCAATGAAAATCAATGAATTCGGAGAGAATTATTCATTGTATTTGAGCGATTGAGTGATTAAATTCCTTGTAATTGTAATCCATGAATGTAATGAGAAACTATGAAGTGGATGTAGGTTTGTTAACGCCGAACCACTATAAATCTCGTGTCTCTACTTGATTTTTTACGTTTTAGCTTATTATTCCTCGCAAATTCTAGACAATTGGGTGTTAGTGCCATTTTTTGGTCTAACATTTTGGTGCTTTCACTGAGAAATGAAGATTCTCAACCTATAGGGATTCTCCATTCTACTATTGGATTGCCAAGTCCGATGAGGAAATCCGGCAAATTCAACATTTTTTAATGACTTTCCAGTTCGAAAAAGTCTCTTGATCGGATGCGGGTGACCAGCAGATCGGATTGAGTTAATGCAGAATCGCATGGCTTCGGTTCGGATAGCCCCACTCAGTTCGGGTCGGGTCCGACCCGACCCCACGAAGTTATACACTGAGACGCCAGAACTAGTAATAGCAGCATCGGTTCGGATCCAATGACCAGGGGTCCGATCCGACCCCAATAAAATGAAAAATCAATCTGACCCGAACCGCAGGAAAAGATCCGAATCGGCCGCTTGCTGATGACGTAACCCCGACCCGATCCAATGACATACCCGATCCAATCCGACCCGAAGACGTCTAACCCGGAGTGGCACAACGAACCGACCCGGGGACAAAGCTCCGACCCGACCCGTTGAGCAGGACTCGAATCCAGCTGCTGTTGATACCCCGATCCGACCTGGTGATGCATCTCCGAACCGAAGTGGGTACCCCGAACCGAACCGAGGAAATGAATGTTACCGATGGTGCATCTATGATCCGACCCAACGTGAAGGCAATCCCGAGCCGCAATTTGAAGGGATGATCCGATCCGAACCGAAATAGCTGTTTTTGGGAAAAAATACATTTTTATGACCATTTCAGAAAAGGCTCCATCGTCCAAAATCGAAAAAATCGTGCGGTGCCCACATTTTCGACCTAACCGGCTAGGTCGATCGCCGCCGGGACTGCGGGCCCCCGGACCACCGCCGGCGCTGCGCCCGGACCCGCTGACGGCCTCGCCTTCGGCTCGGAGCACGGCTCGCCTTCGGCTCGACGTATATTTTGACCAACAGTAGTCATCAAAGTTTGTTAATCAAGATAAGGTGGATAGTCAAAGAATATGACAACCAAATGGCAACGACTAGGATTCTTCCAAAAGCCATAGCCTCTATTTGCCGATGCCATTCAATGGGAGGAGCTGTCAGTCAGATTCAGCTTGCTATCAACGACAGTATACGAGATAATGATTGTCTAATAGTAGCCTCATCTTCTGGAACTCCGATAGTGTGGATTTCAGCAATGCAACTGATGTTGTTCCCTAATGAGTAGTGACCATCCCATTTATATGACTTAAACCTGTCCAATCGGCGGAGCATCGAATGACAGTTATATAGAACAGTTCGAACACTACTTCAAAGATGATTCATATGATTTTAGTGACCATGATTGTCAATAGTGGGATACCAGAAAGCAGCTAAGGATCCCAACATCCCAAAGCTACACTTCAATTGTATGATGTGATGAATAAAATGTCCTGCGTCTCACCTCCCGAAGAACTTAACTAACCTTTGCAATGGCTATTTGCTATCAATCGCATTGAGGAAGACTGATTTCCATCGAATAAGGGTTAGGTCAACATACTTTGGTGCCCAGCGATAGGTAACACCTGAACCCCTGCAGGCCATGATTGGACATATGAATCTTTGCTCGGATGATAGCAACTTGACTGCTCACCAGTCACCATATGACATTTGTCAAGAGATGAGAGTTCGAGATCAAAACAAATATGAATCGACCGTTAGCTCTCGACTTCATACATAAATTGTGATAGAAAACGTGAACATTACTTCAAGCCTTGGAAGCCATGCTATTGTAGTCAAGTTTATCTGACTAAGGTCTAAACTGACTAGCTCTAGCGGCGATTAGAGCTTACATTGCACCCTGGTATCTATTGCTAAAATTCCTAATGAAAGATGGAATGGGAATGGTCCATGGCGACCATGTTACTGGAAGAGCCTGCTATTTAGCTAATTAGGAGATGCTACTCAATGGAGGTGGCAAGTTAGAGGTTTAGAGCACTTAAGCCTGGATGCTGATTGATTATTTGTGCATTAGATCTTATTCCCAACGTGGGACTAAAGGCATATCTGCGGATGGATGAGATATGACTATCCCCCTAGTAGCCGTGACTCCCTTATACTCAATCCTTGCCCTTAGCATGGGGGCAAGAAGGCGATTCAAATAAGATGCGACCTCGTCATTCGCTTATAGTATTTACCTAATTTCCTTTGTCACTCCAAGTCCTCAATCAAGGTCTGTTCATTCTTAGGACCGCCACCCCACAACGGTTTGAAAAGATGTTCATCTCCAGCTAAAGATTGTGACAGCCATCCCCTGACAGAGATGTAGTGAGGAAAAATGGACTTGCAAAGAGCGTGCAATGCCATCTTCGCACAGAATGATATTCATTCCTTTAACATGATTACTTTTTAACCATGACTCTTATATTTCCATGCTTTATGAGTTATTGATGTAACTAACTCAGATGAATTTATATGTGGATGATGTAGGTACCCCGAATCTGGTACCGATCACACTTTGAGCACCTACAGGAAGAATTATGGAGCATTGCCGTAACGAGCCCGATTGAACTGCTCGTTTACAGAGCCACGTCCTTCGCCTGAGAGAAGTTGTATAGCTTAAGATGGATCCGAGGTGACCATCCACTCATTGGCTCACACGTGGCAGGCCTCAAGATAATTGTGCATTGAAGTTCTACGTCGGAATCCGATTCCGGATGGATGCAGTTCGACCGTCTACATGGCTCGATCCGTTAAAGGAGGCAGCACTGCCCCTTGATATGCTTACTTTTCAATCATACAATTTACTTTTACATGCTTCCTGAGTTATGGACATGACTAACTCATGCGATATGAATGATGAAGGTACCCGAAGTTTGGTGCCAACCACTCCTTCCATGGTTTAGTCGGAGGAACGTAAAGCTTTGGCGAACGTGATTCAACTATTCACCCTCCTGATGCCAACAACCTGACATAAATGAAGTTTGACCATTCATTCATGGACCTTTTGCCCTTGAAGTAGGGGGCAAGCGAATATATGCACATAATTTCAACATATCTATGCATAGGCATACAAATGAGGCATCCTCAACATCTAGCCTTTAATTTGCCAGACACGACATAGAGATATACTCGGGTGTGACATAACCACTTAGCAGTTCTATGACTCCATCCCCTGATCCAACGAGAAGAGTGCAAAAATGACAGGGGCACGATCACATGAACGACATAACTTTTGCCTTCGATGTGGGGGCAAAAGGGAAATGTTAAGACGAGGATGAGTGTGACTCGACCGCTCTCCAAAAACGTCTTTAACTCTTTCCCATGCTTCCGACGGGAGGAGTATAAAATCAATAGGGACGTGAACCGACCATCCCTGATGGCGACCTTTGCCCTTGATGTAGGAGCAAAGGGACGATGCCAAGGCAAATGTGACCCGACTGTTTGCCCGACTAACTCTAATCCTCAGAGCTTGGATATGAGTATAAACTTAGGACGAGTGTGACAGGCGCACCAAGATTTAAGACCACTCGATCCACAAATCTAACCCAAACTGACTTTGGGAGAGTATAAAGGACGAACCGCGACGTCCATAACTCTAACTCTCACGACTTGAGAGAGAGTATAAATCTGTTGGGTTAGTGTGAATGGTGCACCATGACTTAAGACCACTAAACCCATAACTCTAACTCTCACGACTTGGGAGAGAGTATAAAGGACAATGCTGCGACGTGCATACAATCTTCATTGCCCTCCGACTGAGGACAGGATTATAAAGGACTTACGGATCGGACATCCGAATGACTTAATCCGGTTCCCATCAGCGCTGGGGGCATGGACATAGATTTCTGAATTAACTTCAAACACGCTTCGGACGCGACCCGTGTTTCAAAGTTAAATGGAGGCTACAGACACTATACCTCCAAACCACGACACCTGACACTTTGACATTTAATAATTCTATGCTAGATAGATTAGCACTCAACATGTTTTCATTTCGAGCTACAATTGCTTGTGACTTAAAGATTGACTTAGTAGCTTGCAAGACTAAGCTAACTATTCTTTTTCGAATTGCAAGATTATGTACAGATACAAAGCAAAGACACAAGGGATACTCGCGTACAACAACAAAGAGGTCGTGTTTGAAGGAATGACGTCGACTTCTAATGCTAAGCTTCCCACACGACTCAATGCAATCACCGAAAGGAGGTCCTAAGAGTGATATATCAAATCAACATACACGCCCATGTGTGACTGGCCATAGCCCAAGTGCAACGACGAGTGCTACCTCACAAATACGTTGAATGGAAAACGTGATAACTCGAGCACTTGGATAACTAGAGCACATAAGCTTATAAAGCAATGTCTCTTTTCCATGCATCCATGTCTAAATTTAAAAGGGATGTGATACAACTGCCGACCTTTCTCCATTACCCCCGGACTGGGGCCGCACTGCTGAAAATATTCATAAATGTTATATGTCTGTGACTAACTTATACCTCGATCTTGACAGGCTGCTTGAGGACCACGAAATGGATGCAGAGTGAACGTCCATTTGCTAGTCCGGCCCGACTTCCCGATTGAAAGACCCCATGTAAAGGGAGATGCCATTGCTTTGACTCCTAACTTGCGCGGAGACGAATTGCCTGACACTCAGACTCAAAAGCGAAGAAGAAGGAAGATAGAAATTTCTTCCGTGCTGAGGATATTGGCGCAGAAGGCGCTAGGATCGAAGGAAGGTAGCAGATTTCTTCTTGTGATGATCCCTCAGCATGTCAAGCTAGATATGAAGTGGATGGTACCCTTGCTGATTTGTGAACTCACATGGATCAGCGAGATGAACTTCTCCGGAAACGACAGAAAATGGTGGATAACTTCTCTACTCGGATAGATGGAAGGCCTAGTAGCTTCGACTTATTCGCTAGAGCGAGCTCCATGGGAATTCAAACGACAATGAACTTGGCTCATACACTCCCTGCCCCGTGGTCCATATAATATGAGACCCTAGGACAAGTTAGCATGGTCGTCTTTGATAAAACAAAGATGCAACCAACCTCCTCCCAGGTATTTGTAACATGCAACTTCCGACCGTGACATTTTGGATGAAAACGATGGATATGTAAGAGCCGCCGAAAAACTTAAACGGAGCCCGACCAACCTTTGCTTCCATACAGATCAATGTTTAAAACCCAGCTCAACCTCAACATGAGGCTCCTCATGAAGGGGGAAAGTAGAGGCATTCGAAGTGGCAATAATTTGACATATCGCAATTCAACTCCAATCCTCAGAGCTTGGATGGGAGATCCAAAACTAACATGAGTCAGACACGAACAAATAATTTTATGTCAAACTTTAACTCATGACTTGATGAAGAAGTATGAATTTAGAGAAGAAATGGATCTGGTGCTTACCGCATAGCAGAACCCCTGTAGAGGGGGGCATAGGACACAAGTTTCGAGTATTGCCGACTTTATGCACATTTATTATCATCGGAGCCCCGCAAGATCCTAGACTGTAACCAAAAGAATGACTCGCCAAGACCAACCCGCATACATCCGAATAGGAATTTTTCATTCAGAATTAAAGAACAGAAGCCTGATGGACGGCTATTACATATGCAAAACCAAGAAGCCAGAGGCCGGCTTCCACCCGCTTCAGGACTTCATACCGGGGGCACTAGTGCTAAATTAGGTAATTAGCGACAACTTCTCAAAGGCGAGGGCCAAATTGGCAATATTAATTGATGCTTCAACAGAGATCCAACGAGACCCTGCATGCATTCCTTGAAAGATTCAACGTTGCAGCAGCATCGGTACATCGATCTGGACCATATATGGTGTTGATTGCTGTGGTATCCGGTATTCTGGATATCTCAAACTTCAAAATCCCTCTTCATCGGGATCCACCAAGAGGACTTGGAGGATTCACCTCTTAAACAAACTTTGGTATCTATCTACCATGAGATTTTCCTAGAAACGTTGGAAAATCCTATCCTGAGACAGGCAGATTCGTGCAATAAGAGTGTGCTAATGTTGAAATGGATGATCTCAATGTCTTCACGACAGAATGGAGCACCATCTAACTCTGGAAATAATAAAGGAAAAAGAAAAGCCCCAGGAAAGATTAACAGGAATTTACAATCATGTAAAAGACCAATGTCATTAATCGGGCCCGCGGTCTTGATTGTCAAGCTTAATGGAACCAAGCACGGGAGATAGACTCAACAAGACTATGATGGCTATTTCAGATTATGCCAAAGCGTGAATGAAGGAGCTCGAATAACTCACTAACGACGTTCGCTCGCTTGCAAGATTGACGAGCTTACTCAACACTGTGTCTGATGTAAGGAGAGTATCTAAGTTTGCTGATATACTCAAAAGGGCGATCACTGCTTTCTGGCTAAACAGATGGGTTGACCCCAACGCGAATGTGATTCGACCATTCGCATATACAACTCCAACCCTTGATGACTTGGGAATGTGCACATAACGACACAGGGTGACTAAGATTGTTGAACCTACATATCTAACCCGATGCGGCAGAAAAAAGTATAAAGGCTAAAAGATTGGATGTCCGATTGACCTATCATAACCCCCAACAATGCTGGGGGCATAAGCACTGACTTCGCTCGTCCTCCACTAATGCTAGGAACATCAACTTCAACCGACAGATTGACTTTAAACATGACCCTGACTCAATGCATGATTCAGAACATATACATTATATCTTTAGAATATGACGTGATTCATCCCAACCATCCAAGTGAGCGAAATTACGAATCAAGCAAGAATTCAAAGACTTGATCGGCAACTGCATCAAATGGAGAGTATGATGAACTCCTCTGCTGCCTTACAATTGTGATAATCCTACCAGCTATTGGCTTGCATGTTTTCAACAACATCTCGTACTGACTCGTATGTGATCACGGGACTATAAAACAATCTGAAGTGATCATGGCTTTCAGATGCACTATTATAACGATTAGATGCAATCATGGAGTCCTAGATTAATATCCTGATATCGAGATAGTCCAAATCTAAGCAAAAATGACAAATTCATATGCCGACTCTGATGCGCTCTATCCGAACGGTCCAGATGCTAGCTCAAGATATGAAGATTCCGACACCATACTATGACTTGGACGGCTATTGTATACATTGACTTACACCTTAAAGAAATCTTAGCTTAGTAATGCACTTGACTTGCTTATGAAGATGGCGTCGTTTGGCATCAATTTTTTCATGTACGATCTCACACGGGAGCCAAACATACAATATGACCTATCATGAAGGAAATCAACATCTTGATTCGACAATGTTTAAAACGGTTACCTGATCATTTTGACTACTCCTTCCACAGAATTTGTACTAACTAGCACCCATGGAAGTAGTGCAACAATTCGATAAAGCCTCCTCAAGGATGGATGGCGTTCTAAAAAGATTTATCTCGACTTAATCAAAGCACATCTCATCTGCGATAAGATGTACTTTGGGGGGCAAAATGTTAGCCTGCTTTGTGACCAGGCTACCCAAAGCCAGGGACTTGAGTATGAACTTACATTGATTGGCGATCACTTGGATGGAGTGATAGAAAGATGGAAAATTTGAATTATTCATGCAAATGTCGTCGGATCGGATCCCTCATTCGGATCGGATCAGATCCCTCCTTTCGGATCGGATCGGATCCCCCTCCCCGGATCGGATCGGAGTACCCTCTACCCGAACCGCCTGAAGTATTCTGCACAAAAGTGCGTGCAAGCATTCTGCTCGAACAACTGGTTCGGTTCGGATCCGATCCGAACCGACTGGACCTGCTTCTGCACACGGAGTTTGATCTCTTCTTTTGGCATAATCGACTCCTACAATTGCGGATCGGACTCCACTTGGCAAAGCACAACCTGGTAACCACTTTTCCACGTTCTCCACTACTTCTGAGATCTCCTCTGGTCACGCCACGTGGCCCATCCGAACCGGAAGCGCCCAGAGCTTATCTACAACTATAAATTCACCACAACATGGCCATTTGAAGGGACTTTGGAGCATTTCATTCATTCATGGTAGCCACGGCCGAATTCCCCCACCAATAACCACCTTCTTCTCCAATGAAAATCAATGAAAATCAATGAATTCGGAGAGAATTATTCATTGTATTTGAGCGATTGAGTGATTAAATTCCTTGTAATTGTAATCCATGAATGAAATGAGAAACTATGAAGTGGATGTAGGTTTGTTAACGCCGAACCACTATAAATCTCGTGTCTCTACTTGATTTTTTACGTTTTAGCTTATTATTCCTCGCAAATTCTAGACAATTGGGTGTTAGTGCCATTTTTTGGTCTAACAATATATCTGCAAAAATAGCTACTCGACTGCCCGTGTGGAAAATATGGGCACCCGAGTTTGCCAGTGGACAAACTACAAGTCAGTCATGGGACTGGTGTGAGAATTCTACTTAACCTATATAATATAATAAGGCTAATCACAGGACCACGCCACTTTCGCGGAACGGGTTTTCTCCTATAGATTGCCAGTGCATGACTAAAGTAAATCGTCAAAATAACGCAATGCTTTTTAGAAAAATGAAACCATTATAAGACCCAAGTCCCATCACACAATGCAACGCAAACCGGAGGATAGGGTTTTACCTTATAATGATCAAAAGATGCTTGATACGATAAACACGGTATTATATAATAATAGTGTGCAACCAATTTGAAATACATTAAAGTAAATGTATTAATCCTAGACGGCATGAGTGCCCCATCCCACTATGTCGCCATATATAGGTATACAATCAAAACCGTGTGATGTCGTATTGGAAATTTGGGTTTCCATCTGAGTCAAGGCTAGGGAGGAGATCCTTACCGATTCGAGACACTCTAGCAATGCCCCAGGATTGGTACTCTGTCCAACCCTTGGATCCTGCAGGGCCGGTCCACACTTGCTTTTGTGGATTGGTTATGCCTGAACACACGCTTCCCGGTCCTTTTGGACCTATACTACGGCCAGTGGCGACCGCATAAACCGAGGCCTCGGACAATCCAACAACCACAATGAATAAATGCCAGCGCTGGTAGGTCCCTGGCACCACTCTAGCTAGAAAGAAATGTGCGCACTCCCTGCGTTCCCTTCTCCCGTTTTAGACTCTACCGGGCTGTGAGGCTCGCGAAGTCACGATATACACAAAGCTATGCCTAAATAGACTGTGCTTTGATCATCAACCACAAGGCCTGCTTTGCAACAATAAGCCTTGATCAATTGCAACTTGGCATACCACATCAACAACTCATATCATGCGATCGGTAATTATTTAACATACAAAAGGGTGTTAAGCAAGAGAATAAATCCTCCGCCACCATGCATTTATATATTAAATAAAAACCGATTTAATTACATGAAATAAATTTCAATGTCAGGCATGCTATCCATTTACAAGTCCGTTCTGGGTCTGAACGAAACAACGTATCCGTCGATCTCCAGTACGTCTGGAAGATCATCACTTTTACCTTGCCTTGGGGGATCAGTCCCAATTCAAGATATTAGTCACCATCAACCAAACGATGTGAAGCTCTCCGGTCTTCAGTCACCGTCTTCATCTTTGACTCTTGATCGTCGTGATGATTATTCAGAATGGGTTAGACCCGGTCTTTCTGAATAACTCGCGTATCCTTAATTAAAATCAACCATACGCCACATTCCAACTTTGAATATCCTTTTAAATAAAAATTATTATTTATGTTAAAAGGTCCACATTAATTTTATCAAAGATAAAATAAATTACATTTTAATCTTTCTAAAAAGATTTATTAATATTCCAATTTTGATTTAATTTATAAAATAGATTTATAAATTTCAAATAGTAATTTCAATGTAAATTGGATTAAAGGATAAATGTTATTTAAACATCGTCCACTACAAATCCAATCTACATATCAATCACCAAACATAAATGTTAAGATCTAATAATCTTAAATAAAAGGTTTATCTTAAAGATATTAATTCATTACTATATAAAAAAAACATATTTTAAAATAATCAATAAAATATTCTTTATATAAAAGATTCTAAATGTAAAATATTCTTTATAATACAAAATCTTTTATTTTACAAAAATCCTTTTATTATATAAAAAAAATTCTTTATTTAAAAAGAAATTCTGCATTGGAATGCGACTCAACCATGCACCATATAATTTGGGTCATATGGGTTTCATACATTTCATATATAGGGTAATAACAGGAAATAATCCTCAATCCATCCATTAACAACCAGAGTGACAATGTCAACTGTGTGAGCATTAAAATAAAACAATAACGCTCATCGCAGCCTGTCGATCAATCGATAGACATATAATTAAACATTGGGATTTGTGTCAGTCAAGTATCGTCCCAATACCCGTGTGGGGTTTTCATCCAACAAACAAATAATAAATTATTTGTGCACTTGGGCGATGTGTAAAAATAATCGTCCCAATCACATAAACAAGTCGGATGACTTGTAAATGGAAGTGTAATATTCAATGTTGAATATACTAACATCACATTTAACACATCAAAATACAACATCACAGGCAAATATTTCAATTCTCTTTATTATGAACATATGACAATAAAAATCGTGACTTTTATTTATTTACAAAAATGCATATTTTGGTCTCATTCATTTTAATGACAAAATGAATATTAGACTTCATTATTTTTAATGTATAAAAATATACATCCTCAATTCATTCTCTTTAATGTATGAAAACATACATTTTACATCCATTCTTTTTCTCAACATAAACAAATATGATGATTTTGTTTCTTAACCTCTAATGCAACAAAATGAGAATTTTGTCTAATCTTTTTCAATGAATAAAGATGTCTATTTTTATTTCATTCATTTTAATGTGCCAAAAATGTCCATTTTGTCTAATCCACTTTTAATATAAAAAAATGAGTATTTTGTTTTAATTTCTTTTCTTATGCATAAAAAAAAATGTTTATTTTTAATTTATTCTTTTTTTTTTAATGACACCCAGTGTTCAT
Organism: Allium sativum; assembly: GCA_030737875.1. Lineage (NCBI taxonomy): Eukaryota > Viridiplantae > Streptophyta > Magnoliopsida > Asparagales > Amaryllidaceae > Allium > Allium sativum. Next base: position 362,594,351 of record CM060909.1, read on the forward strand.
TTCTAATTAATCCTTTTTAATGACACAAAATGTTCATTTTTAACTAATCCTTTTTAATGACAAAAAATGTTCATTTCCTAATTCACTGACATGTTAACTCAAAATGACAATTCAAATTCACTAATCAAGTCTTGACAAGAATGTTGTTCCTTTCCATTTACAATAGAAAATGAAAATAAAAAGGATTCACATGTCTTGTTCTTTTATTTACCATAGAAATACCAATAAAATGATCAACATATTTTGGTCTTTTCATTTACAAAAGAAGTTGTAAATAAAGTGGTCCTCATATTTTTTACTCTTTCATTTACAATAGGAGTTGTAAATAAATGATTCTCATGTTCCTGTTCTTTTTATCACATCTAAATGACGATAGAAATGTACCATTAACATCGCTATTTATATCGCACCAAAAATGTCGAATAAAATGAATCACTAACATTGTCTATTTCTATCGCACTAAAAATGTCGATAAAAATGAATCACTAACATTGTCTATTTTTATCGCACTAAAAATGTCGATAAAAATGAATCACTAACATTGTCTATTTGTATCGCACTAAGAATGTCGATAAAAATGAATCACTAACATTGTCTATTTCTATCGCACTAAAAATGTCGATAAAAATGACAACATTAACCATTCTATTTTCACCGCGTTCAAAATGACGATAAAATATTCAACATTAACCATTCTATTTTTACCGCATTCAAAATGACGATAAAATATTCAATATTAACAATTCTATTTTTACCGCATTCAAAATGACGATAAAATATTCAGCATTAACAATTCTATTTTTACCTACTATAGGAAATGTAAATAAATATATTTCTAAATTCTATTCTTTTTATTTACATAACTGATTAACATGTTTTAATCTTTTTCTATTACAAAGAAAATGTAAACAAAGTGATTAACATATTTTACTCTTTCTCTTTTACAATGAAAATGTAAACAAAAACCGTTCACACATTATGTTCTCCTTTGGTTTCCATATAAAATGTAAACAATATGATTTACCCATTATGTTCTCTTTTGTTTTACATATAAATGTAAATAAAAACAATTCACAAATTATGTTCTCTTTTGGTTACATAGAAAAATGATTTTTCTTTATATTTCTGTTCATTTATTTACAAAAGCAATGTAAACAAAATGACTAACAAAACTTTATTTCCTTTCTTTCACCATATAAACATCAATAATGTGAATAACATATTTTTGGTCTTATCATTTACAAAGGAAGGTGTAAAAAAAGGATTAACCTATTTTGTAATGTAAAAATATGACCTTTTCTATTTTACAATGTAAAAATGATAACTCCTCTATTTTAAATATAAAAAGATCATCTTTTTATTTTCAACGTCAAAATTACATCTTTTGTTTTCAATATAAAAAGATTGTCTTTTTATTTTAAAACATAAAAATATTGTCTCCTTATTTTCAACATAAAAAGATTTAGCTTTTTTTATTATAATCAAAAACAAAGTTGTAATTTTTGTAACCAAAATCAAAGTTGTAATCTTTTCAAACAAAATCAAAGTTGTAATCTTTGTTAACAAAATCAAAGTTGTAATCTTTGTTAACAAAATCAAAGTTTAAATTTTTATAAAGTTTTAATCTTTATAAATAAAAATAAAAGATTTCATGTTTTATAAATAAAACAAAGATTTATTTTATACAAACAAAAACAAAGATTCATTTTAAAGATCGAATCTTTATTAATGTTATTCATTTCAAAATAAAAATCAAAACTTTGATTTGTAAATCATGATAAAAGATTAAAATTTTATCTATAAATCAAAACAAAAGATTAAAATTTTTATTATGATCTTTCTACTAGACATCGAATAACAATTATCATTTCAAACAACACCCAACTTTTCAGGTCAGAATTAAATGATCAAACAATTATGCTTAATGCAAGAAAATAATTGATAATTAATTAAACAAATAAAATTAGAATCCTCACATTGAATTTTTGGCCAAAATTTTACTGTCTCCTTTTCAGCTGCGGTCTGCGCCATCGCGAAGCTCTTAATTTTGTGATTCCAACGCAATTTACGGTTCGTCAAACGGACCTCGTATGAAAGAGTTATGAATTTTTAAAGATCGGGTAATTAAATAATTAATTAATATTCGTGAAAATACCTAAAAATTTCACTGTCTCAGAATTGGACAAAATTAGTGTCCACGCGTCCATCTCGTCGCCACGATCCCAACGCACCTGAAATCGTCGATTTTCGACTTCGTACGAGTGAGTTATGCAATTTTAAAGTTCTGGAAATTAATTAAATAATTTAAAAATAAAATAGAAAATACCCTCAGCCCATTGACCGCGAAACACTGTTCACCGCCGAACTTTGACCGCGATTTGCCGCTGCTTCAGGCCACCTGACGCCACGGGACCACCGCCAACGTCTTCGTCTTGGCGAGACGCACCACCACCAGAAAGAGCCGCCCCTAAAGCTTCTCCGATCATCGGGAAATCGCCTAGAACGGATTTCGCCTCGCGGGTCCCACAGGCCGCCTCACATCTCCAAACTGCCTGAAATTTTCTGAGCATCTTCGTCTTGCGTAGACGAAGAACTTCCGTGTTCGCCACTTCCTCCAGTTCTCGCTAGATTCGCGGGAAATTTGTGATTTAGGTTTTGAGCTTCTGAATTTCGAAAACAGCGATCTTTAGGACGAGATTCCGGCGAATCCGAGCGTTGTTTGACGAAACCGACGACACCATTAGCTTCGTATCGTCGATATCTTCGAGTGGACATATAATTTGCTATGTTTTGAAGAAATTTTATTTTTTTATGAATTTTAGAGGAAGAGGGAGCCGCCATGGAAATTGAGAAAAATGATGAAAAAGAGAAGTGGCTGCTGTGCTTTTCGAATTTCAGCCCTAAAACTCAGAAAAAAGATAATATATACCATGGGTTTAATTTTGGTTTGGGCCCAAATATCATTATGTGCCCAATTACTCAATTTTCAACTGTTTTCTTCAATTCAGAAATTCTTATAAATACATGCGAATTTCAAAATTAATAAATTTTTAAACATAATTATTTCAGGTCATTACAAACCCAACGAACCTGATTTCGTAATTTTCCGATTCCGTATGAATTTATTATAAATTTCCGAAGTCTGAAAATAGGCTGTATTTCCACTGTAAAAATTATACAGGCCACAAAATAATTCCAAAAATTATAAATTTTATAATTTTACCTTAATTTAATATTCTGAATCCATAGAAACTGGTTTCGTCGAATTCGGAGTTCGTTTGCAAAAATTCTATTTTTCAGGTGTATATTTTAATATTTAAAAATACCAAAAATAGTGGAATTTTTCCGAAACTCAAAAATATAAGTTCTTATAGTCATTTTTATATGTAAACAACATTCTAAAACCAATGGAGATGGTTTCGGGTCCTAATTCCTTATTCTGCAAAATTTAGCATTTTGGCCCTTATAAATTTCATAGCGACCTTTCTAAATATTGAATTGGCCATAACTTTTGATTCCCGTTATGAAATTTCGATTTTTCGGATTCGTTGGAAAGATATTTTTAAATAAATTCTAATATTTTTGGTTTCACTAAAATCCATTAAATTTTGCATCCTGTACGGTCAGTCAAAGTTCAAGTTTGACTTTTCAAACTACCGCGTTATTTCTAACTCTTTTTATAATAAAAATTAAATCATTCATTCTAACTTCGATTTAAATCAAATTTGTGATCATTATTACCTAAATAAATTATTTTATATTGTCAAAATTCATTAAAATTTCCTAAAATAAAAATTTTAAATTGGTCCTGATTTTGCGGGTTGTTACAATGTCCTTCTCAGGGTCTCTCATCTCATCATTGCTGATGGGGTACCCATCTCCTATACAATATGCTCGTCAGCCTCTGAGTCATAAATCTCGTCATTAGTTGCATTATCTACAATATCATCTATCGATATCAGCTCCGCGCACTCTACAGGCCCGGGCTCTCTTGGTCGAGAATCCAAATATTGCCTATTGCTCGTCTTGGCATCACTTCATGTCCTTCTCATGGTCTCTCATCGAACTCGTCCATATACCCTTCAAAACCATCCTGATGGTCCGTCATCATCCCATTGTGAGGATATCCTCACCCTGGAACTCCTGTATAACATCATCATCATCTTGAAGCTTCATGTCCTTCTCAGGGTCTCTCATCTCGTCATCGCTGATAGGGGTACCCATCTTCTATACAATATGCTCGTCAGCCACTGAGTCATAATCTCGTCATTAGTTGCATTATCTACAATATCATCTATCGATATCAGCTCCGCACACTTTACAGGCCCGGGCTCTCTTAGTCGGGAATCCATATATTTCCTATCACTCGTCTTGGCATCGCTTGGTGGATCAAACATCCATCCGTCTAAGTCAGATCTTGAACTAGTACTATCATCACCAGTGATAAACTGGGCTATATACTATCTAACGCTCAACGATTTACCCCCTAAATTTAGTAAGGAAATTTTAGAGTTAGAAATCATTTTCTAGTTTTTGAGCTTAACCTACTAATGAGTTCAAAATTATGAAACCTAATTCTTTTTAGATTTTTAAGTTCCAAAATCATGATGTAATTTGTACATATTAGCTTATTTACATACCTTTGTTTAGATAACCTTTAAATGCTAAATACCTTTTTATTCAAATTGTGAAACACAATTCATAAGGTAATTGGATTTATATGTTTTATTTCTTATTCAACTGCATCCCAGAATTTGTTGACTTCATTAGGAATTCTAATTCTTAAATCAAAATTATAAGGATTATTACTTGCTTGAGTTCTTTAACGTTAGGTTATATTTGATTTACCTACTAATAAGAAGTAATTTAGAAAATTCAAAACTACTCCCGAATGAAAATTAGTCTACATCCTATCTTTATTCTCAGACCAAAGTTCTTAATTTTACCAATGTTTATTGACTATCTGAAATCGTCGATAATTCTTATTTCAGTTCACACTTAATCCGTGACTTTTCCAACCAAGTCCTTAGCCTTATCATATTGACAAAGCTTTTTATACTAGGATTATTTATTATAATTATGATTCCATATGAACATCCTTAATCAAACTGTGAGATTCTAATCATAGGATATCCATATTTGATCTTAACAATCTTAACTAGTTTAGTCTATTATTATTCAAACCATGATATATTTATATTTATATTTATATTTATATTTCAAAACAAAATTCTTTTTATAAAATATTTCTTTCTAAAACCAAAACCATTTTATGTGAAAATACATTCTCTCAGATATAGTACTCTCAAACTCATTCTAGGTTATTACTAATGCTATCTCTAATGAGTTACTCATTATAGGATATTACTAATCCAATCTCTAATGATTCCTTTCCTTTTGTTCTAATGAGTCGTACCTTAAAGCTTTGTGTAAACCAAAGCTCTAATACCACTTAATAACAACCCACCTTTTTGGCCGGTTTAAACCCGGTAATTAATCCAACTCAAAACGTTCATAAAGACGGATTATTAGGGGTAAAAAAACTTTTTATTATCATAACAATAATTTTAAATCAAATTTACAATGATTATCAAAGTAGAACAGATACACAGCGGAAAAACTTAAAAGCTTTCAGCGGAAGACTAGTGATCCAAATGATATCTCCAGTCCTAATCTAGCATCTGCTCTAAAACTGACCCCAAGACTAATCTGCAAACCACAGATACTAGGCTACCCATGTGGAAAATTATGGGCATCTAGAGTTTAGGTGAAGAAAACAATGAACTCTAAGTCAGTCCTAGGACTTTGTGATAAACTTTAAACAGTTATATTTAGGTTTATTTTAAAGTGAGGTAAATCAAAAGACCACGGTGTATAAAACAGAATAGGTTTTCCTCTTATGAATACCAATTCATAAAAATTCACAATGTTTTTTTGGAAAATGAAGCTACCATAAGGTCTCGCAGCACATACACATGGACTGGGTTTGTCCTATGATAACAAAAAATGCTTGATACATGAATAATCCTCTGATATTATTTGTTATCTACTAAAAATCATACATATACTATTGGATATAATTCTAAGCTAGACTTAATGGATAAGACAGTACACTTAATGTGAATGGGTCGGTTAATCTCAGTGTGCGTGGATCGATCATGTAACGTCCTGGATTTTTGAACATTAATTATGACTATTTAAATCTGTTTAAATATTTATTAAGCGATATAATGGATTTTATATTGAATTTATTTTTATAAAATGGAGTTCGAATATATATAATTTATAATATAATTAAAACGATCTCCATTCCCTATAAAACAAATTTTATTGGAATACGTCAATTAATTATTACTATATTTCCAGTTTGGAGCCAAACGGAGATGTTTTGTCGGTACGCTGAATTTAAGGGCGAACCAATGATTAAAATTTGAATTAAAACATGCAATTTGTGCAAACGGAGTCCGTTTTCAATGTAACTGGTTTCATTGGGACCGTAACGTCAAACCATACCATGACGTCCAATTTCGTAATTTTTGGAGATCGTGCATCCCGGTGCGTATTTAATAGTCAGCGCGTTAAATAGCATTTAACCATGTAAAAAAAATATAGATCTATCCATTTTTATTTCTTCGTTGGTAAGCCATACCATTTCTTTTGCAATTAATACTATCCATACCGCTGACGCAAATCTCATCAATGAAAAGAAAGATCAGGAGAAAAATAATGCCCATTCCTTTTCTATTCACATATAATATTCACCATAACCTAAGACTGTTTCACCTACTCCCTAAAAACTTGCATCCCATATGCATTAAATACAAGCACCTTATGTTGAAAATTAAGCCCTATGCAGTACTGTGGAAATGACATTTACTTCCTATATATTCACTCTGCCCAAAGGGAAAACAAACCATTCCAAAAACTAAAACCAAAACAAATGAAATAGAGGGGGGGGAAAAGAAGTAAATGGGTGCAGGCGTTTTGGGTAGGAGAAACCATGTGAGGCGGCATGTCTGGGCGTGGATGGTGGGTTGCAAGATTGGCGTATTATCAGTATGGGAAGTAGAACATGAGACAATACTGAGAGGAGAAAAGAATGCAAGGGTAAGGAGAAATATTGTTTGTGGTGGACGAAAGTGCGACTAATGTTGTGTTTCAGCGGGCGACATGGACTGGTAGGGACATTGGCGCGTAGTGGCACTCGTGCTAGTAGCAGCGATGGTTGACGATGTGAAGCAGATGAGGGTCAGTGCCGGTCGGAGATGGAGCACCAGCTAGTGGGAAGGAGATATAGGTGTAGAGCTTGAAGCCGTTGCTTTGAGGTCACATGAAGGAAGTCTGTAGGGGTGGTCGGCCATGCTGATGGTCGCACTGGTGGTGCTGTGCTGACGAGTGGAAGTTTCATAGTGGCGCAGCTGAAAAGAACAAGTGTTGAAAGTAGGAAGGTGGCAATGGTGCATGAAAAAGGCGGGTTCAGGAGTGAGATTATGTAGAGTAGAATGGTTTGAAATAAAACAAGAAGAGGAACCGTTTCCTTGTAAGCACAGTTGGGGAGATTGCAATAAGAAGTTGTTGGTGGTGTCGGTGATTTTTCACGCAAGTTGTTATTTTAGAGAATGAAGTTACACGAGGAAGAAGTGATGAAAGGGAAAAATAAAGGGGGTGCTCCTGTGTTGTGACCATGCGAAAGTTGTTTGGAGAAGAAAATGTGAAGTATAACATGGTTCAGGACAAAAGACATGGCCTGCAGCAGGTAGAAGAATGCCACTTTTATCGTGCCTTATTATTTAAATTAGGACACGTCGCTTACGATTAATTTCTTTTAAATAGGCCTAAACGTAGATTAATGAACCATGCATATTTATAATTAACATATAACACTTAGACGTGGTCGATATGTTGAACAATGGATAATGGTTTAATAGTTTGATATGTTAGATTTAAAAATATGGGGTAGCAACTTGTTGGGCATATGGTTATGCATAGACAAAAGCTAATATTTTGCACATAAGCCATACTAATCTACGTGTTATATATAACATAAGTAATAATGGTACCCAAAGTACATATAATATACCTGGATAACTTATATTCAATTTGCTTAGTCATTTATACGAGTATGTCTAATTGAGTTGAACATGCGGGTTTTATTAGACGAAAGTAAGAATTAGGTTAAATAAATATTAATTAAGATATTTATAATATCTAACTAGTGAATGACGTTTAAAATTTATAACTATGTCATACGTACATAGAATCAAACGAAACAAAGAGCTTTGGACCCATATCAATAGGCGTAACATTTTGTAATTGGAACAAACGGATTTGAACGCAGCTGGAAGCTTGTAGAACAAACTGTTGGCGATGAATGAAATCAAGGTGAGTTCAACTCACTCAGTTTATCTCGCTTATATTTTTATAAGTCGGGTTTTTATTTTGTGTGCAATATTTGCTAATGATTGATGGTTTGATGACTGTTTGCATGTGTGACGACCCGTAACTTCCCCGTAAAGGAAAGCGTCGGATAGTTCGAGAACAAGACACAACATAACGCATACAGAAGAACATTTCATTGTATATTACAACAATGCATCAGATTACAAGAATATACAGAGTATAAATGAATATTACACAGAAATATCAGAGATTTAAATTACATTTAAATACATAGCAGCGGAAAATAATACAATACACAACTAGAAGTAGATATACGGATACAAAGCTTTCCGGATATCGTTCCAGCTGTAAACCAGGATCCTGTGAATATAAATCTGCAAAACCAAAACTACTAGCTGCCCGTGTCAAAATAAGGGCACCCAGAGTTTAGGTTAAAACAATAAACTCCAGGTCAGTCATGTGACTGGTGTGAGAACTAAAACAGTTATTAATCTTTATTTTAAAGTTAGGTAAATCAAGGGACCACGCCGTATAACACGGAACGGGTTTCCTCCCAAGAATACCAGTGCATAAAACAAACAGCGCAATGCTAAATAAAGAAAAATGAAGCTGTTATAACACCCAGGTCCTATCACACAATGCAACGCAAGCCGGGGGATAGGGTTTTCCCTTATAACAGCCAAAGAATGCTTGATACGTTTAAAACAAATCATTTGATACTATAATAAGTGCATAGTGTATAAAACAACTTCAAATCATAAGTATCAATCATAGACGGCATGAATGCCCCATAACACTATGTCGCCATATATAAGTTTACAAATAAAACCGCAAATGTCACGTATTTGGAAATTGGATTTCCATCTATGAACCGAGGCAAAAGATAGTCCTCAACCGATTCGAGACGCTCTAGCCCGCCCCTCAGGATCAGAGCTCGAGTGACCCTTGGATCGTCAGGGTCGGTCCACCGATGTGGATTAAAATGCCTGAACATGCGTTTCCCCACCCTTTGGGGTGTAAACGAGCCAACGAATGGCTCCATCGGACCCGGATCGTCCGATCTAACCGAGGCGCCTCGCAACAGCAACAACCACACAGGTGAAAAGTATATAAATGTCAGGGCTGGTAGGTCACTGACACCACCCTAGCTAGAAAGAAACGCATGCCCTCCCTGATGTCCTCTCCCGTTTCTGGTTCACAACCGGGGTGTGAGGCTCGCGAATTCACGTTACACAAAGTTGTGCCACACAGGCTGTGCTTTGATCATCACCACAAGACTTTGCTTTTCAACAGAAGCCTCGATCAATTGCCACTTAGGCATGCCACACAGGCAATTCACTCCATGCGTTTGATATCCATCAATATATAACCCCTGAGCTCGTACGTCTCAGAGAAGGGCGTTAAGCAAGAGAATAAATTCTCCGCCGCCAAACAGATATATATTTAATAGAGATCAATCACACGGACTAAAATCCAATGTCAGACACACAGTCCATTTACAAGTCCGTTCTGGGTCTGAACGAAACCGGAGGCACCTAGTACCCCGCATATCCATCGATCTCCAAGTACGTCTGGACGATCACCAACTGTTTCCATCTTCTTGGGTGTACAGCCCAATCAAGATCATCAGTAATCACCCAAACGACGTGAAGACTTCTGGTCTTCGACCACCGTCTTCATCTTCGACACCACGTCGAATCAGTTATTCAGAATGGGATAAACCCGGTCTTTCTGAATAACTCGCGTATATATTATAAAAGTGTTACACAAACACAACATACGCCTCATTCCAATTCAGAATATTCTTTTATTCAAATATTCCTATACTTTGGGAAAAGTTCCCATTAATTTTATCCAAGATAAATTCTTTAAATTTATTCTTTAATCACCTTTGAATATCAATTCAAACTAGTCGGGATTAGCGAACCACACCGAAGTAATCATTTATTTTATTTCCCAATCCCAACCTATTCATCCCATGAAGTAAAACTGGTAGTACTTCATATCTAACACCACAGTGTTATCGGTAATTCAATTACCATTTCACGTTCAAATCTAATTAAAGATTTAACTATCGCCTGGAGTAAAACTGGTGATACTCCATTCTCGATCTTTTCAATCTAATTAAAGATTCATTAAAACTCCACTTAGTTTTAATCGTTAACTGGGTTAAAGAATCAGTGTCATTTAAAACACGGTTCACGATAAACCCAAAATCACCTTCCATTAATTATCAGGTTAAAGAACGAGTGTTATTTAAAACACTGTCCACGATAAACCCAAAAATCAATATCAATTCAATTCCAATTAAATATTATTTAATTGGTACACTTCATTAAATCTAAATAAAAAGATTTAATCTTTTCTCAACTGGGTTCAAGAACGGTGTTCGTGAAGACACCATTCACGACAAACCCAAATCACATTTGATATTCAATACAAGGCTCTGAATAGAAAATATACCGGCTTATATTCAATATCAAATTCTACGACTAACAAATGTCGTATTTGAAATAACGATATAAATATATATCTTTCAAATTTCCATAACAACATCTGTATAATCACGAATTCCAACATCGAAATTTTCCGAAGACAATTTCGATTCAAATCCACTCCAATGCAATCATTGGATATTCTGGTTATTTTCACAACCATTTCAAACCCAATTTATTTATTTAAAAAAAATAAATAGAATTATTTTTCTAGTTCAAAACTAGTTCATTTCGATAAAAATCTATTTTTATCTTTTCAAATATGGAGTTTTTCATCCCAATTCTTCACAAATCATTTCTTACGATTTTACTCAAATTATTACTATTTTTAATAATTTTATCAAGGCCCGTACAGTCGATTTCCATCAATGGCCATCGAACTGCACTTACAGCGACCTTTTTCAAATTTGATTTGGACATAATTCCAAATCCAACCGTTAGATTTCAAATTTCTAACATTCGCTAGAAAGCTCTTTTCGATACGAACCCAACGGTTCCGGTTTTAGGAGAATCCGACGGTCGGATCTCCCGTAATGTCCGTTTGAAATAAATGGTCGAAATTCACGAACTGCCGCGGCGCGGCGCGTTCTATTCAGGCCATTATATTATATATATAATATATATAATATATACTTCGTCGATTTTCTATTCAAAACGAACTATATAAATAGTTTTAAATTCGTTTCAAAAGCAATTTCAACTTCCTTTTCAATTCAAATCAAAATTGAATTCTTCTTTATAAATTCGTTTTAAAATTCATTTCTATTCAATTCAAATTTCAATTCAATTTGAATTCATTTCAATTCACTTTCAATTCAATTCGAAATCGTTTTCAATTGAATTCATTTCGAAATCGTTTTCAATTCAATTCATTTCGAAATCGTTTTCAATTCAATTCATTTCGAAATCGTTTTCAATTCAATTCATTTCGAAATCGTTTAAAATCGATATAAATATCGTTCACGTCAAAATGGCGTCAATCTAATCAACACGGCTTCATATATTCCTATTTTCAAATACTCTATTTCAAATATTTCTTTTTCAAAACTGGAATGAGGCCCAATCAATTACCATATAAAGTTAATTATATGGATTTTCATACAACACATGTATATAATAGCATTGAAAAATAATCAACCATCAACCAAAGTGCACTACACTGTATAAGCATCAAATATAGATATCTAACGCTTATAACAGCCTGTCAATCAATCGATCGACATATTCAATCAATCAGGATGAGTGAACTTCAAATTTCATCCCAACACCCGTGTGGGGTTTCAAACAATCAAACACATACTTTATTTGTGCAGTTGGGCGATGTGTAAAATTTATCGACCCAATCAACGTCATTCAAATAGGTGTACATAAACAAACCGTCCGGTTTGTAAATGAATATTTTATTTATTCACATTCACTATATTCATATTCACGTTAAAAATTATATTTTTAACGATAAAACATTTTATTCCAACATATGAATTTCTATTATTCATTTACACAATAAAATGATATTTTTATTTTCTAACACATTTTAGAAAATTTCGGCGGCATAACGGCACGATACTAGAAACGGGACGAGGCCTAGCCTTATCCCCGGTCTAGTGAAGGCCCACGCCATTCACACATCAATCAAATCAATTTCATCTCACCAAACAATTCAATTCACACAAATAATTCAACTAATCTATGCAACCAAACAAACAAGTCCATGGTCTGTGGACGATTGTGTCGGGTGCTACTAAGCACCGTCTGCATCCTAGTATATATATATATATAACTAGAAAAATTAAATTTAAAGGTGAGAAATTCTCACATATTGCTATCCTAGCTCCACGGCACTTCATTTGCAGAAACCTTCGTCGCTACTGCATCTTCGTCATCTTCGTTGTCCGCTTTCACTACCTATGTAAAAATCGAATTTTTACTTCGCTATTCCATATATAAAAATCATATTTTAATCTCGAAGTTCAATATATAAAAATCATATTTTAATCTCGAAGTTCAATATATAAAAATCATATTTTAATCTCGAAGTTCAATATATAAAAATCATATTTTAATCTCGAAGTTCAATATATAAAAATCATATTTTAATCTCGAAGTTCAATATATAAAAATCATATTTTAATCTCGAAGTTCAATATATAAAAATCATATTTTTATCTCGAAGTTCAATATATAAAAATCATATTTTAATCTCGAAGTTCAATATATAAAAATCATATTTTAATCTCGAAGTTCAATATATAAAAATCATATTTTAATCTCGAAGTTCAATATATAAAAATCATATTTTTATCTCGAAGTTCAATATATAAAAATCATATTTTTAATTCGCTGTATACATAAAAAAATTGTATTTTTATATAATTAAAAATCACTTCTTGCTTTGATTAAAAATCGCTTCTTGCTTTGATTAAAAATCGCTTCTTGCTATTTTATATTTTCAAAATCAAGTTCTATTTTAATTTCTAAACAAAGTTTATGTATATTTCTCTAAACAAAATCTATGTATATTTTTTTTTGTTTAACAAACAAAGTATATTCATAAATCTGAAAAAGAAATGCTCACTGTTAATCCATCTATACGCGCTCAAACCCGTCAGTTTTTTTTTCCTCATCGTCATCTTCCAGGTGGTCTTCAACATCGAACAGCTCCCATTTAATCCCCTCCTCGCACACGCGCCTTGGAGCCACCGAAGCTCCATCTACAACTGACATCGATGCACCGGAGGTCGACCTCCTCCTCCTTGAACCGCGTGCAGCGCGGCACCTCCAGGCGCTACAGAACCTAGTGCGAACGGCGAAGCTTTTAGGGAGAAATTCGTGCACCTTGCTCCACTGTTTCCAATCTCTACCGTTCAAATTAAGGATCTCATTGTGATCTTTGATTTTGCTTTTGATGCTCTGGGAATTGCTGCGCAGATCGTGAAATCGTGAGGGCGGAAAATCGAAGGATGAGGGCCATTTATTTCTAAAGTTGGCGGTTGGTTTATAACGAAGAGCTAGGGTTGGAGAAAAGGAATTTATTATATATATAATATAATTAAATAATATTTTAATTCTCTAGTTAGTTGCTAATCGATCCGAACTCCAAACCAAACCCAACGACTGTCGCCCCTTGATAAATATCCCCACTCCGAACACAATGGGATATGTATCGAAAGCCAATTCGATCTGGTTTCAGTTGAATTTACATTTAAATCACTATATTGAATTTTAAACGTACATTTCAAATTACCGGGGCCACATACGAACACGAAAAATTCCAGAAAAATATTTTCTAGCTTCGTATTGACGATACGGTCCTAACAAAACTAGTTTCGTCGAATTCTGAGACCGTTAGAAAAATGGCCATTTTCCAGTCGATTAAAATCAACTGAAACTGGTCAAACGCGTTTTCCCTTGCCACGCTCCCATATTGATTCGAAAAATTACGAAATTCGAAACCTAGCAATCATTTGACATCACGGACCCAACAAAACTGGTTTCGTCGAAATCCGAGGTCGTTTGCAAAATGTCCATTTTTAAGGGCCTGAATTCCATAGCGACTATTCAGAATTTTCAACTGGACATATCTTATCATTTATAAAGTGAAATCTCAGTTTGTTAACTTCGTTGGAAAGATATCGTCAATTAGATCCTAATGTTTTTGGTTTCACTATAATCCGGATTGTTTTGCTCCCGGTACATTCAATTGAAGCTTGAAATCGAATTATCGAACTACCGCGCCATTTTCCATTCTATTTATAATTATATATAAATATTTATATTCTAACGACGGCGTATATAATATATACGTCGAATTCTATTCAAAATAAATTTCTCGTCGATTTTATTTAAAATAATTCATTTTAAATAGACAAAATTCGCTAAAATAGCCAAAATAAAAATTTTAAACTGGCCCCGATTTTCGGGTTGTTACAATCTCCCCCACTTAAAACTTTTCGTCCCCGAAAAGGAACAAAGTCGAAAGTGGTTTGATTAATCAACTCTACGCTCGATCTGGCTTTCATTCTCTAACTTTTCAGTTTCTGAGAATTTTCAAAAATTTCAAAAATTTGGCTAACACCCTAAATTTTCGAAAAATTTCGCCATAACCTCCCCTGCATCGGGAGCATCGGGGAATTTCAAATAGCTTCCCCGGTCCTTCAGATCTCAAAAAGAAAAAGAAAAAGCCAAGCGGCTAGCCAATAGGCTCACAAAATCATCATCACCCAAACAAAACAGGAAATTATGTAGTAAACATGTACCTATTTGTCGGGCAAACAAATTTTATTCTCTGCTCTAGCCTCCTTGCTATGACCTGTTCAATGATATATATGTATTTGCAAGCAAATGCGACCAATTTTCAATATAACTCAATATTTGATGCTATTAGGCATAATGGTTCAAAATTAGCAAACAAATAAACAAACAACACAAACATCAATCAATTAGTGAATTAGAGTTTCAAATTCATAATTTTGATACATATACAAAAAATCATGTTTTTGATGCCAAATCACAACATTTAGCCCTATCTAATTTTGGTTCTCACACCAGTCTAATGGAAATATATAGATATCACACCTTCGAAACACGAAAATAATTACTAATGATGACGCGTCAATCATCAGAATCAGGTCCGTGCGACTAGAGTGTGCTTCTATATCTATCCAGTATATTAAAATTTCAAATATACGTTTGCAAGGCGCATATGCAAAATCTTTATATACTGGACTGTCCAAATCAATATAAAATAAATAATCAAATACGAATAGTTGATTTAAATTTTCAAAACAAAAATGTTTTCATTTGAAAAATATACTCTTCACACCCGTTCTAGGATACCACTGATCCTATCTCTAATGAGTCATTCTAATTGGATATTACTAATCCAATATCTGATGAATTCTTTCGTATAGTTCTAATGTGCCTTGTTCTCTGCTTTGTAAACCAAAGCTCTGATACCACGTGTGACGACCCGTAACTTCCCCGTAAAGGAAAGCGTCGGATAGTTCGAGAACAGACACAACATAACGCATACAGAAGAACATTTCATTGTATATTACAACAATGCATCAGATTACAAGAATATACAGAGTATAAATGAATATTACACAGAAATATCAGAGATTTAAATTACATTTAAATACATAGCAGCGGAAAATAATACAATACACAACTAGAAGTAGATATACGGATACAAAGCTTTCCGGATATCGTTCCAGCTGTAAACCAGGATCCTGTGAATATAAATGTGCAAAACCAAAACTACTAGCTGCCCGTGTCAAAATAAGGGCACCCAGAGTTTAGGTTAAAACAATAAACTCCAGGTCAGTCATGTGACTGGTGTGAGAACTAAAACAGTTATTAATCTTTATTTTAAAGTTAGGTAAATCAAGGGACCACGCCGTATAACACGGAACAGGTTTCCTCCCAAGAATACCAGTGCATAAAACAAACAGCGCAATGCTAAATAAAGAAAAATGAAGCTGTTATAAGACCCAGGTCCTATCACACAATGCAACGCAAGCCGGGGGATAGGGTTTTCCCTTATAACAGCCAAAGAATGCTTGATACGTTTAAAACAAATCATTTGATACTATAATAAGTGCATAGTGTATAAAACAACTTCAAATCATAAGTATCAATCATAGACGGCATGAATGCCCCATAACACTATGTCGCCATATATAAGTTTACAAATAAAACCGCAAATGTCACGTATTTGGAAATTGGATTTCCATCTATGAACCGAGGCAAAAGATAGTCCTCAACCGATTCGAGACGCTCTAGCCCGCCCCTCAGGATCAGAGCTCGAGTGACCCTTGGATCGTCAGGGTCGGTCCACCGATGTGGATTAAAATGCCTGAACATGCGTTTCCCCACCCTTTGGGGGTGTAAACGAGCCAACGAATGGCTCCATCGGACCCGGATCGTCCGATCTAACCGAGGCGCCTCGCAACAGCAACAACCACACAGGTGAAAAGTATATAAATGTCAGGGCTGGTAGGTCACTGACACCACCCTAGCTAGAAAGAAACGCATGCCCTCCCTGATGTCCTCTCCCGTTTCTGGTTCACAACCGGGGTGTGAGGCTCGCGAATTCACGTTACACAAAGCTGTGCCACACAGGCTGTGCTTTGATCATCACCACAAGACTTTGCTTTTCAACAGAAGCCTCGATCAATTGCCACTTAGGCATGCCACACAGGCAATTCACTCCATGCGTTTGATATCCATCAATATATAACCCCTGAGCTCGTACGTCTCAGAGAAGGGCGTTAAGCAAGAGAATAAATTCTCCGCCGCCAAACAGATATATATTTAATAGAGATCAATCACACGGACTAAAATCCAATGTCAGACACACAGTCCATTTACAAGTCCGTTCTGGGTCTGAACGAAACCGGAGGCACCTAGTACCCCGCATATCCATCGATCTCTAAGTACGTCTGGACGATCACCAACTGTTTCCATCTTCTTGGGTGTACAGCCCAATCAAGATCATCAGTAATCACCCAAACGACGTGAAGACTTCTGGTCTTCGACCACCGTCTTCATCTTCGACACCACGTCGAATCAGTTATTCAGAATGGGATAAACCCGGTCTTTCTGAATAACTCGCGTATATATTATAAAAGTGTTACACAAACACAACATACGCCTCATTCCAATTCAGAATATTCTTTTATTCAAATATTCCTATACTTTGGGAAAAGTTCCCATTAATTTTATCCAAGATAAATTCTTTAAATTTATTCTTTAATCACCTTTGAATATCAATTCAAACTAGTCGGGATTAGCGAACCACACCGAAGTAATCATTTATTTTATTTCCCAATCCCAACCTATTCATCCCATGAAGTAAAACTGGTAGTACTTCATATCTAACACCACAGTGTTATCGGTAATTCAATTACCATTTCACGTTCAAATCTAATTAAAGATTTAACTATCGCCTGGAGTAAAACTGGTGATACTCCATTCTCGATCTTTTCAATCTAATTAAAGATTCATTAAAACTCCACTTAGTTTTAATCGTTAACTGGGTTAAAGAATCAGTGTCATTTAAAACACGGTTCACGATAAACCCAAAATCACCTTCCATTAATTATCAGGTTAAAGAACGAGTGTTATTTAAAACACTGTCCACGATAAACCCAAAAATCAATATCAATTCAATTCCAATTAAATATTAATTAATTGGTACACTTCATTAAATCTAAATAAAAAGATTTAATCTTTTCTCAACTGGGTTCAAGAACGGTGTTAGTGAAGACACCATTCACGACAAACCCAAATCACATTTGATATTCAATACAAGGCTCTGAATAGAAAATATACCGGCTTATATTCAATATCAAATTCTACGACTAACAAATGTCGTATTTGAAATAACGATATAAATATATATCTTTCAAATTTCCATAACAACATCTGTATAATCACTAATTCCAACATCGAAATATTCCGAAGACAATTTCGATTCAAATCCACTCCAATGCAATCATTGGATATTCTGGTTATTTTCACAACCATTTCAAACCCAATTTATTTATTTAAAAAAAATAAATAGAATTATTTTTCTAGTTCAAAACTAGTACATTTCGATAAAAATCTATTTTTATCTTTTCAAATATGGAGTTTTTCATCCCAATTCTTCACAAATCATTTCTTACGATTTTACTCAAATTATTACTATTTTTAATAATTTTATCAAGGCCCGTACAGTCGATTTCCATCAATGGCCATCGAACTGCACTTACAGCGACCTTTTTCAAATTTGATTTGGACATAATTCCAAATCCAACCGTTAGATTTCAAATTTCTAACATTCGCTAGAAAGCTCTTTTCGATACGAACCCAACGGTTCCGGTTTTAGGAGAATCCGACGGTCGGATCTCCCGTAATGTCCGTTTGAAATAAATGGTCGAAATTCACGAACTGCCGCGGCGCGGCGCGTTCTATTCAGGCCATTATATTATATATATAATATATATAATATATACTTCGTCGATTTTCTATTCAAAACGAACTATATAAATAGTTTTAAATTCGTTTCAAAAGCAATTTCAACTTCCTTTTCAATTCAAATCAAAATTGAATTCTTCTTTATAAATTCGTTTTAAAATTCATTTCTATTCAATTCAAATTTCAATTCAATTTGAATTCATTTCAATTCACTTTCAATTCAATTCGAAATCGTTTTCAATTGAATTCATTTCGAAATCGTTTTCAATTCAATTCATTTCGAAATCGTTTTCAATTCAATTCATTTCGAAATCGTTTTCAATTCAATTCATTTCGAAATCGTTTAAAATCGATATAAATATCGTTCACGTCAAAATGGCGTCAATCTAATCAACACGGCTTCATATATTCCTATTTTCAAATACTCTATTTCAAATATTTCTTTTTCAAAACTGGAATGAGGCCCAATCAATTACCATATAAAGTTAATTATATGGATTTTCATACAACACATGTATATAATAGCATTGAAAAATAATCAACCATCAACCAAAGTGCACTACACTGTATAAGCATCAAATATAGATATCTAACGCTTATAACAGCCTGTCAATCAATCGATCGACATATTCAATCAATCAGGATGAGTGAACTTCAAATTTCATCCCAACACCCGTGTGGGGTTTCAAACAATCAAACACATACTTTATTTGTGCAGTTGGGCGATGTGTAAAATTTATCGACCCAATCAACGTCATTCAAATAGGTGTACATAAACAAACCGTCCGGTTTGTAAATGAATATTTTATTTATTCACATTCACTATATTCATATTCACGTTAAAAATTATATTTTTAACGATAAAACATTTTATTCCAACATATGAATTTCTATTATTCATTTACACAATAAAATGATATTTTTATTTTCTAACACATTTTAGAAAATTTCGGCGGCATAACGGCACGATACTAGAAACGGGACGAGGCCTAGCCTTATCCCCGGTCTAGTGAAGGCCCACGCCATTCACACATCAATCAAATCAATTTCATCTCACCAAACAATTCAATTCACACAAATAATTCAACTAATCTATGCAACCAAACAAACAAGTCCATGGTCTGTGGACGATTGTGTCGGGTGCTACTAAGCACCGTCTGCATCCTAGTATATATATATAACTAGAAAAATTAAATTTAAAGGTGAGAAATTCTCACATATTGCTATCCTAGCTCCACGGCACTTCATTTGCAGAAACCTTCGTCGCTACTGCATCTTCGTCATCTTCGTTGTCCGCTTTCACTACCTATGTAAAAATCGAATTTTTACTTCGCTATTCCATATATAAAAATCATATTTTAATCTCGAAGTTCAATATATAAAAATCATATTTTAATCTCGAAGTTCAATATATAAAAATCATATTTTAATCTCGAAGTTCAATATATAAAAATCATATTTTAATCTCGAAGTTCAATATATAAAAATCATATTTTAATCTCGAAGTTCAATATATAAAAATCATATTTTTATCTCGAAGTTCAATATATAAAAATCATATTTTAATCTCGAAGTTCAATATATAAAAATCATATTTTAATCTCGAAGTTCAATATATAAAAATCATATTTTAATCTCGAAGTTCAATATATAAAAATCATATTTTTATCTCGAAGTTCAATATATAAAAATCATATTTTTAATTCGCTGTATACATAAAAAAATTGTATTTTTATATAATTAAAAATCACTTCTTGCTTTGATTAAAAATCGCTTCTTGCTTTGATTAAAAATCGCTTCTTGCTATTTTATATTTTCAAAATCAAGTTCTATTTTAATTTCTAAACAAAGTTTATGTATATTTCTCTAAACAAAATCTATGTATATTTTTTTTTGTTTAACAAACAAAGTATATTCATAAATCTGAAAAAGAAATGCTCACTGTTAATCCATCTATACGCGCTCAAACCCGTCAGTTTTTTTTTCCTCATCGTCATCTTCCAGGTGGTCTTCAACATCGAACAGCTCCCATTTAATCCCCTCCTCGCACACGCGCCTTGGAGCCACCGAAGCTCCATCTACAACTGACATCGATGCACCGGAGGTCGACCTCCTCCTCCTTGAACCGCGTGCAGCGCGGCACCTCCAGGCGCTACAGAACCTAGTGCGAACGGCGAAGCTTTTAGGGAGAAATTCGTGCACCTTGCTCCACTGTTTCCAATCTCTACCGTTCAAATTAAGGATCTCATTGTGATCTTTGATTTTGCTTTTGATGCTCTGGGAATTGCTGCGCAGATCGTGAAATCGTGAGGGCGGAAAATCGAAGGATGAGGGCCATTTATTTCTAAAGTTGGCGGTTGGTTTATAACGAAGAGCTAGGGTTGGAGAAAAGGAATTTATTATATATATAATATAATTAAATAATATTTTAATTCTCTAGTTAGTTGCTAATCGATCCGAACTCCAAACCAAACCCAACGACTGTCGCCCCTTGATAAATATCCCCACTCCGAACACAATGGGATATGTATCGAAAGCCAATTCGATCTGGTTTCAGTTGAATTTACATTTAAATCACTATATTGAATTTTAAACGTACATTTCAAATTACCGGGGCCACATACGAACACGAAAAATTCCAGAAAAATATTTTCTAGCTTCGTATTGACGATACGGTCCTAACAAAACTAGTTTCGTCGAATTCTGAGACCGTTAGAAAAATGGCCATTTTCCAGTCGATTAAAATCAACTGAAACTGGTCAAACGCGTTTTCCTTTGCCACGCTCCCATATTGATTCGAAAAATTACGAAATTCGAAACCTAGCAATCATTTGACATCACGGACCCAACAAAACTGGTTTCGTCGAAATCCGAGGTCGTTTGCAAAATGTCCATTTTTAAGGGCCTGAATTCCATAGCGACTATTCAGAATTTTCAACTGGACATATCTTATCATTTATAAAGTGAAATCTCAGTTTGTTAACTTCGTTGGAAAGATATCGTCAATTAGATCCTAATGTTTTTGGTTTCACTATAATCCGGATTGTTTTGCTCCCGGTACATTCAATTGAAGTTTGAAATCGAATTATCGAACTACCGCGCCATTTTCCATTCTATTTATAATTATATATAAATATTTATATTCTAACGACGGCGTATATAATATATACGTCGAATTCTATTCAAAATAAATTTCTCGTCGATTTTATTTAAAATAATTCATTTTAAATAGACAAAATTCGCTAAAATAGCCAAAATAAAAATTTAAACTGGCCCCGATTTTCGGGTTGTTACAATCTCCCCCACTTAAAACTTTTCGTCCCCGAAAAGGAACAAAGTCGAAAGTGGTTTGATTAATCAACTCTACGCTCGATCTGGCTTTCATTCTCTAACTTTTCAGTTTCTGAGAATTTTCAAAAATTTCAAAAATTTGGCTAACACCCTAAATTTTCGAAAAATTTCGCCATAACCTCCCCTGCATCGGGAGCATCGGGGAATTTCAAATAGCTTCCCCGGTCCTTCAGATCTCAAAAAGAAAAAGAAAAAGCCAAGCGGCTAGCCAATAGGCTCACAAAATCATCATCACCCAAACAAAACAAGAAATTATGTAGTAAACATGTACCTATTTGTCGGGCAAACAAATTTTATTCTCTGCTCTAGCCTCCTTGCTATGACCTGTTCAATGATATATATGTATTTGCAAGCAAATGCGACCAATTTTCAATATAACTCAATATTTGATGCTATTAGGCATAATGGTTCAAAATTAGCAAACAAATAAACAAACAACACAAACATCAATCAATTAGTGAATTAGAGTTTCAAATTCATAATTTTGATACATATACAAAAAATCATGTTTTTGATGCCAAATCACAACATTTAGCCCTATCTAATTTTGGTTCTCACACCAGTCTAATGGAAATATATAGATATCACACCTTCGAAACACGAAAATAATTACTAATGATGACGCGTCAATCATCAGAATCAGGTCCGTGCGACTAGAGTGTGCTTCTATATCTATCCAGTATATTAAAATTTCAAATATACGTTTGCAAGGCGCATATGCAAAATCTTTATATACTGGACTGTCCAAATCAATATAAAATAAATAATCAAATACGAATAGTTGATTTAAATTTTCAAAACAAAAATGTTTTCATTTGAAAAATATACTCTTCACACCCGTTCTAGGATACCACTGATCCTATCTCTAATGAGTCATTCTAATTGGATATTACTAATCCAATATCTGATGAATTCTTTCGTATAGTTCTAATGTGCCTTGTTCTCTGCTTTGTAAACCAAAGCTCTGATACCACGTGTGACGACCCGTAACTTCCCCGTAAAGGAAAGCGTCGGATAGTTCGAGAACAGACACAACATAACGCATACAGAAGAACATTTCATTGTATATTACAACAATGCATCAGATTACAAGAATATACAGAGTATAAATGAATATTACACAGAAATATCAGAGATTTAAATTACATTTAAATACATAGCAGCGGAAAATAATACAATACACAACTAGAAGTAGATATACGGATACAAAGCTTTCCGGATATCGTTCCAGCTGTAAACCAGGATCCTGTGAATATAAATGTGCAAAACCAAAACTACTAGCTGCCCGTGTCAAAATAAGGGCACCCAGAGTTTAGGTTAAAACAATAAACTCCAGGTCAGTCATGTGACTGGTGTGAGAACTAAAACAGTTATTAATCTTTATTTTAAAGTTAGGTAAATCAAGGGACCACGCCGTATAACACGGAACAGGTTTCCTCCCAAGAATACCAGTGCATAAAACAAACAGCGCAATGCTAAA
This sequence comes from Allium sativum, assembly GCA_030737875.1. Classification (NCBI taxonomy): domain Eukaryota; kingdom Viridiplantae; phylum Streptophyta; class Magnoliopsida; order Asparagales; family Amaryllidaceae; genus Allium; species Allium sativum. The sequence continues at coordinate 362,618,039 of CM060909.1, forward strand.
TAAAGAAAAATGAAGCTGTTATAAGACCCAGGTCCTATCACACAATGCAACGCAAGCCGGGGGATAGGGTTTTCCCTTATAACAACCAAAGAATGCTTGATACGTTTAAAACAAATCATTTGATACTATAATAAGTGCATAGTGTATAAAACAACTTCAAATCATAAGTATCAATCATAGACGGCATGAATGCCCCATAACACTATGTCGCCATATATAAGTTTACAAATAAAACCGCAAATGTCACGTATTTGGAAATTGGATTTCCATCTATGAACCGAGGCAAAAGATAGTCCTCAACCGATTCGAGACGCTCTAGCCCGCCCCTCAGGATCAGAGCTCGAGTGACCCTTGGATCGTCAGGGTCGGTCCACCGATGTGGATTAAAATGCCTGAACATGCGTTTCCCCACCCTTTGGGGGTGTAAACGAGCCAACGAATGGCTCCATCGGACCCGGATCGTCCGATCTAACCGAGGCGCCTCGCAACAGCAACAACCACACAGGTGAAAAGTATATAAATGTCAGGGCTGGTAGGTCACTGACACCACCCTAGCTAGAAAGAAACGCATGCCCTCCCTGATGTCCTCTCCCGTTTCTGGTTCACAACCGGGGTGTGAGGCTCGCGAATTCACGTTACACAAAGCTGTGCCACACAGGCTGTGCTTTGATCATCACCACAAGACTTTGCTTTTCAACAGAAGCCTCGATCAATTGCCACTTAGGCATGCCACACAGGCAATTCACTCCATGCGTTTGATATCCATCAATATATAACCCCTGAGCTCGTACGTCTCAGAGAAGGGCGTTAAGCAAGAGAATAAATTCTCCGCCGCCAAACAGATATATATTTAATAGAGATCAATCACACGGACTAAAATCCAATGTCAGACACACAGTCCATTTACAAGTCCGTTCTGGGTCTGAACGAAACCGGAGGCACCTAGTACCCCGCATATCCATCGATCTCTAAGTACGTCTGGACGATCACCAACTGTTTCCATCTTCTTGGGTGTACAGCCCAATCAAGATCATCAGTAATCACCCAAACGACGTGAAGACTTCTGGTCTTCGACCACCGTCTTCATCTTCGACACCACGTCGAATCAGTTATTCAGAATGGGATAAACCCGGTCTTTCTGAATAACTCGCGTATATATTATAAAAGTGTTACACAAACACAACATACGCCTCATTCCAATTCAGAATATTCTTTTATTCAAATATTCCTATACTTTGGGAAAAGTTCCCATTAATTTTATCCAAGATAAATTCTTTAAATTTATTCTTTAATCACCTTTGAATATCAATTCAAACTAGTCGGGATTAGCGAACCACACCGAAGTAATCATTTATTTTATTTCCCAATCCCAACCTATTCATCCCATGAAGTAAAACTGGTAGTACTTCATATCTAACACCACAGTGTTATCGGTAATTCAATTACCATTTCACGTTCAAATCTAATTAAAGATTTAACTATCGCCTGGAGTAAAACTGGTGATACTCCATTCTCGATCTTTTCAATCTAATTAAAGATTCATTAAAACTCCACTTAGTTTTAATCGTTAACTGGGTTAAAGAATCAGTGTCATTTAAAACACGGTTCACGATAAACCCAAAATCACCTTCCATTAATTATCAGGTTAAAGAACGAGTGTTATTTAAAACACTGTCCACGATAAACCCAAAAATCAATATCAATTCAATTCCAATTAAATATTAATTAATTGGTACACTTCATTAAATCTAAATAAAAAGATTTAATCTTTTCTCAACTGGGTTCAAGAACGGTGTTAGTGAAGACACCATTCACGACAAACCCAAATCACATTTGATATTCAATACAAGGCTCTGAATAGAAAATATACCGGCTTATATTCAATATCAAATTCTACGACTAACAAATGTCGTATTTGAAATAACGATATAAATATATATCTTTCAAATTTCCATAACAACATCTGTATAATCACTAATTCCAACATCGAAATATTCCGAAGACAATTTCGATTCAAATCCACTCCAATGCAATCATTGGATATTCTGGTTATTTTCACAACCATTTCAAACCCAATTTATTTATTTAAAAAAAATAAATAGAATTATTTTTCTAGTTCAAAACTAGTACATTTCGATAAAAATCTATTTTTATCTTTTCAAATATGGAGTTTTTCATCCTAATTCTTCACAAATCATTTCTTACGATTTTACTCAAATTATTACTATTTTTAATAATTTTATCAAGGCCCGTACAGTCGATTTCCATCAATGGCCATCGAACTGCACTTACAGCGACCTTTTTCAAATTTGATTTGGACATAATTCCAAATCCAACCGTTAGATTTCAAATTTCTAACATTCGCTAGAAAGCTCTTTTCGATACGAACCCAACGGTTCCGGTTTTAGGAGAATCCGACGGTCGGATCTCCCGTAATGTCCGTTTGAAATAAATGGTCGAAATTCACGAACTGCCGCGGCGCGGCGCGTTCTATTCAGGCCATTATATTATATATATAATATATATAATATATACTTCGTCGATTTTCTATTCAAAACGAACTATATAAATAGTTTTAAATTCGTTTCAAAAGCAATTTCAACTTCCTTTTCAATTCAAATCAAAATTGAATTCTTCTTTATAAATTCGTTTTAAAATTCATTTCTATTCAATTCAAATTTCAATTCAATTTGAATTCATTTCAATTCACTTTCAATTCAATTCGAAATCGTTTTCAATTGAATTCATTTCGAAATCGTTTTCAATTCAATTCATTTCGAAATCGTTTTCAATTCAATTCATTTCGAAATCGTTTTCAATTCAATTCATTTCGAAATCGTTTAAAATCGATATAAATATCGTTCACGTCAAAATGGCGTCAATCTAATCAACACGGCTTCATATATTCCTATTTTCAAATACTCTATTTCAAATATTTCTTTTTCAAAACTGGAATGAGGCCCAATCAATTACCATATAAAGTTAATTATATGGATTTCCAACTGAGGTAATTTACCTTACTGGTTATGTTTATAATAATATAAACTTATTAATTGAATGCTTGATTGGATATTATAAATTGTTGTTGGCTGTTATTAGTTGAGCTGTTTATTTCTGTTATCGTAATGAACAAATATATTATTGTAACCATTTTGATGCAGGGATGGACAGGTTGGAGGGATCTGACTGGATTCCTCAAATATATTGTTTACTTATATGAACTGTTAATCAATCTGATTGATTGTTGATTGTTGAATGTTGACCCCAAACCCAACACACGTGTGATATTAATAAATGAGTGATATTGATTGAGTAATTACCGGCGGATGGTCTATAAATGAATTGGTTTATAAAGATTGATTTACTGTTAGGGAAATCAATAGCAGGAAAGTTATAAAATTGTTTATAACTAAAGGCAGATTGAAATCTATTTTATATAGATTATTAAAGAAAATAAACATTTATTATTTATTATCATCGAAGTTTAATCTGTTTTATAAGCAAAATTAATAGAAGTTAACCAAATGGTTAAGGATGGAGTTAATTATTTCGAATAACAATTAATTAATATTATTTGATTTAATTAGATTATTAATTATATTAAATAAGAGTATTTAAATTGATTTTTAAATCAATTTAAACGAAGGATTAAATTAATTGTTTCAAATAAACAATTAATTGCAATTATCTAAATTAATTAGATTGTTAATTAAATCAGTTGAAATTATTTACATTAATTTTATTTATTAATTTAAAGAAATAACTAAATGGAAAATGTTAACGAATTAAGCTTGTTTAGAGTTGACTAAGTCAACTGCTTATCTAGAATTGATTATCGGACGATTGTTGAAATTTTAAATTATTATTTATATAACACTAAAGGGAAGATTAACTATAGTTAATTAATTGGTTTCTAAAATAATTGGGATTGATTAATAATAATGAATGTGATAATTCTTAAAGTTAAGTGCCTCAACTAGAAGTTATGAAGTCGTATAGCCTTATGTGAAGTTTAACTGGAATGGTAAGCGAATTTATATTTAATGTGTACCCATAGTAAGAATTCTATTGGTTGGATTTCTATAAATCCAAATTTAGTAATTAAAAAGGTAAGTCATAAATAAATTAATCAAAAAAGTTCATAATGGAAATTATAATCTAAATTGGGAAGAAGGGTTTTTAAAAGGAAATAGATGGAGTTAAACCAATGTTTAAAAATCGTATGGTAAGTAGAAGCATTAGTATATTTGAAATAAGATTCGTTGATAAACTTCTATCCCTTCTGAAGATAATAATGTTGTCGTCTCAAGGTCTGAGAGGTAAATAAAGTACCTTAACTTGTAATGACTGCATGATTATCCAAGGATGATATTAGTTTAGATACGATGGTGATTAAGGGGATTAAAGAATATTTCCATAAAGGATATATATACTATAATTCAAAGAATTGAAAGTTGAATCATTTGATTTGAAAAAAGAAATGGGAAAGGGTGATAATCCAAATGGTTGGAAATTTAGAATTTAATTAACCATTGTTTAAATAAAAAGGCCAAGTGACGCTGTATACTAAACCAATGAACCCACTTTATTTTTCTATGGATGATGGTAGTTTATTTTGATAGTTAAAACATCGACAATCAAAATCTGGCCAAGTCAATTGTTGGTATGGAAAGACCGGGATCGAAGTTATATTTGAAAACCATTATGACCAACAAATATGTAAAACGTTGAAATATCAGAAGACGGTCGAAGTGGAGCATTGAAGACCGTGGATCTTCATAAACGGAAGGATAGTTTGTTGAATTTCTCTGGCTAGCTACCAGAGGTTTTTATACTATGATTTAGTCGTGGTTGAGATTTTGCGGATTGTAAGGACTTCTCGCTACTGATCCATAGGGTAATTCAAGGATGCGGTAGGAGAGTGTCTTCGGTTCATCCAGTTTTTAAATGATTTGTATGGACGAGTGTCTGCCAGAGTATTTCCAAATGGTCACGTACATTGATTTCTTCAAACATGCCCAATGTATTTTTGAGGTCGTCAATTAGTGATTTGATGGATTTGACGATGTGGCATTCAAAGTTAACGGTGGTCACGTGTTCTAAGGATAAACATAGCCTCAAACCTCATCAATTGGGAAATGACAGAAATCGGGCATGCAGCATGGCTAGGTGGGTCATACCCAAGCAGAATGTATTATCACCACCTAGAGAAATTCCTTTTTACTTCTTAATCTATATTTTGCTGCTGCAGCTTTCGGAAACGGTGGTTTGAGCCCAAACGTTGGTGGTAATATATTCGATACACTCAAGTTAAATGAGTGGTCGGTCATGTGTGGCCGGGTTGCAGGACATTCTTGTTGAACCCTGGTGTACCCCCTCTAGAGTACACTGATCGGAAGGTGAGCCCAAACCTTGTCTAGTTGGAATCCAATCTCTAATAAGCGCCCACGGTTTTTGATTATATACAATATATATGGAGCGTGAGATGCAAGTGTTCTGCTATTTGGCTACTTATTTGATAGACACTATTATAATATCACTGGATTTTGATATAAAAACTATTTTGGGTTATAGTAAGGTAAAAACCGGCCGTTATTGTAACAACCAAAAAAATTGAAACCAATTTAAAAATTTTATTTTGGCAATTTTAATGAATTTTGAATATTTAAAATGAATTATTTTAAATGATAACGACTAGAAATTTATTTTGAATAGAATTAGAACGTCTAAATTTATTTTAATCAAAATTAGAATATAAATATTTATTTTAATTATAAAAGAAATTGGAAACTGGTAGTTTGAAAATTCGATTTCAAATTTCAAATGAATGTACAGGATTCAAAATAAACCAGATTTTAGTGAAACCAAAAATATTTGAATCTGTTTGAAAATATCTTTCCAACGAATCTGAAAAATCCAAATTTCATAACGGGAATAAAAAGTTATGTCCAGTTGAAAATTCAGAATAGTCGCTATGGAATTATAGCCCTTAAAAATAGGATTTAGCAAACGACCTCCGTTTTCGATGAGACCACTTTTGTTGGATCTGAAATATTAAATTATTGCTATATTCTAATTTTTCAGAATTTTTGGAATTAATATGTGAGCGTGGTGAATCTAAACGTGTTTGGTAATTTCAGTTTGAATTTAATCAACTGAAAAATGACCATTTTTCAAACAGTCTCCAAATTCGATGAAATTAGTGTTGTTAGGACCGTATCGTGAAAACATAGCTAGATTTATTTTTCTGGAATTTTTGGAGTCTGTATGCGGCCCCGGTAAATTAAAATGTGCATTTGAATTTAAAATATAATGTTTTATATTTTAAATTTAGCGGAAGCTGATCGTAACAGCCGAATTGGGTTACGAAACATATCCCAATGTGTTCGGAATGAGGGTAATTAGCTAGGCCGACAGTCAGTGGGTTGGATTTGGGGTTCGTATGGAAAAATTACTTTTTAGAGTTAAAAAAATATTAAAATAATATAATTATATACATTAACCCACCCCTTCCCTCACATTCTCTCTCCCTATAACTTTAGATCTAGAAAGAAAAAAAATAAAATAAAAACCGCTGCTCCACTCCATCGCGCCTCCGAACATGCTTGCCGCGCCGCCCCTTCCCACTGTTGCGCAAATCGCCAGACCCCCCCTCAGGCCGCCATCTTCTCCCATTCCCCCCTTTTCTCCATTAAATCCCTAGCCCAAATCGAGGAAGACAACCCCCGCACCACCGCAGGTCTGCCTCCGGCCAGCCAACGCCACCGCCGACGCCTCCGACCCCCCTACGCCCCCTCAGCCCCATCTCCGCTGTAAGTTTTTAATTATTTTTATTTATTCATGAAACAAAAATATATTATTTTTATATAAGTAATTTCAGAATAGAAAAAAATCAGTTTTTTTTTATGAAAAGCCAAATGAAAAGAAACGATTTTTATACATGAAAAGAAATGATTTTTATACATGAAAAGAAACGATTTTCATACATAAAAAGAAATGATTTTTATTCATGAAAAGATTGGATTTTTATATATGAAAAGATTTGATTTTTATAAAGAAGTAGCGAAAATATGATTTTTATATATCTTAATATAGGATAAAAATATAATTTTTATCATATGAATAGCAAGCTAAAAATATGATTTCTATCCATATAACTTTGAAATAAAAATGTGGTTTTTGCCTCATAAAAATACGATTTTTACCATATAATGAAAATATTTTTATATTTAAAAAGATTAGGTTTTTATATAGAAAAGAATAAATTTTTTTAAAATAAAAAGATTTGATTTTTAAAATGAAAAAGATTATATTTTCATAAAAAGAAAGATAAGATTTTTAGCTACATAAAGGATTGATTTTTAGTTAGGTAAAATATAATTTTTATAACGTAGATTAGAAATAAAAATATAATTTTTATCATATATATCAGTATATAAAAATTCGATTTTTATATATATGAAGTAGCGATAAAAAAATTCGATTTTTTTATATATGAAGTAGAAATAAAAATATGATTTTTATTTATATAATAGAGATGTAAAAATGTGATTTTAAATATATAATCATCATAATAAAAATGTGATTTTTACTATGAACAACTTGAAAAGGATTGCGTTGGAATTTCGGGAAAATCCAAATGGTTCAGAAATCCAGAAACAAAACTGGAGGAGTGGATCCCAAAGGTGAGAACTTCTCACTTCAATTTTATTTCCTAGTTAAAATATATACTAGGATGTAGATGGTGCTTAGCAGCACCCGACATCATCGTCCACAGACCATGGAAGACTTGTTTTATTGTATGTGTTGTGAAAATTGATTGTGACTATGATGCGGAATGAAAGAAAAATATTCATATGTTGAAATAAATATTACATCGTTAAAAATATAATTTTTAACGTGTATATGAATAAAATAAATATTCATTTACAAATCAAACGATTTGTTTATGTATACACATTTGACTGATATTGATTGGAATGATATATTTTACACATTGCCCAACTGCACAAATAATGATCAGTGTTTGTTGTTTGAAAACCCCACATGGGTATTGGGAAAATATTGGACATACACTAATCCCAATATTTAGTTTTATGTAAATCGATGGGTTGACATACTGTTGTAAGTGTTAATTATTTATATTTAACGCTTATACAGTTGTGTAATGCACTCTGGATGATGGTTGACTGTGTTTTATTATTGTTGTGTCCATGTGTGTATGAAATCCATATAAATTAAATTATATGGTAATTGACTGTGTCTGATTCCAATTCGGAAAGAACGAATAATTTAAAATGACGAGTAATGAAAATTTTAAAAATAACTAATATTTTAAAATAGTATTCAGTAATGGATCAAAATATGATTTTGATGTCTGATTTGGGATGGACACGAAAATATTTAAATATATAAAGCCGTGTTGATTAGAATAATGCCATTTAGACGTGAACGATATTTATATCAATTTTATTCATTTTTATAATGAATATCGAAAAGGAACCGATTTCAAAATCAAATGTTTTGAAAATATTATCATTTATATATTAATGACATGGAATATTCAATTTTGATTTGAAATTGAATATGAAGTTGAAATCGTTTTGAAAACGAATTTAAAACGATTTATAAACTATGTTTTAAATGGAAATCGACAAAATATATATAATATATAATATATATATTTAATGGCCTGAATAGAACGCACCGCGCCGTGGTAGTTTGCGAATTTCGACCATTGATTTCGAATGGACATTACGAGAGATCCGACCGTCGGATTCTCCTAATAGTAGAACCGTTGGGTTCGTATCGAAAAGTTCTTTCCAATGAATATAAGGAATTTGAAATCTAACGGTTGGATTTGGAATTATTTCCAAATCAAATTTGGAAAAGGTCGCTGTACATGCAGTTCGATGACCGTTTGTGGAAATCGACTGTATGGGCCTTGATAAAATTATTAAAAATATCATGAATTTGTGTAAAATCATAATAAATGATTTGGAAAGAATTGGGATGAAAAATTCCATATTTGTAAAGATAAAAATATATTTTTATCAAAATGAACTAGTTATTAACTAGATTATAATCCAATATTTTTAAATAAATAAATTGGATTGAAATGGTTTTAAAATAACCAGAATTTTTCCAATATATGAATTAGAGTGGATTTGAATGGAAATCATCTTCGGAATATTTCGATGTTGGATTCGGGATTATACAGATATTCTTATCAAAATTTGGAAGATATATTTTATATCATTATTTCCAAAATGATATTTGTTGGTCTCAGAATTTGATATTGAATATAAGCCGATATAATTTCTATTCAGAGCCTTATATTTGATATTAAATTGGATTTTGGGTTTTTCGTGAATGGTGTCTTAAATAACACTGTTCTTAAACTCCGTGTGAAAAGAATAAATCTTTTAATTAAGATTATTAATGTTTCCAATTAATTAACATTTAATTGGAAATGAAAATGGAATGTGAATTGGTTTTATTATGAACTGTGTTTTTTAACGACATTCATTCTTTAACCCGATTTACAGTGAAATGTGATTTGGAATTTATAAATCTTTTTATTAAGATTTAACGGGAATTTTTCAAAGTAAAGTTTTCCAATTTAATATATTAAATTGGAATTGAATGGAATTCGATTTGATAATAAACGGAATGGGCTTCTATGGAGGAAGACTATTAATATATATGGAATTTAAAGACTTTTTCATTATTCCATTTATATTATCAATCGGATATGGAAATTGATATTGATTATATATTGATTTTTTTTCGTGAAGATTCCATTTTTATGGAAGATGATTTGGGTTTATCGTGAACTGTATTTTAAAAGACATTAGTTCTTTAACCCAGTTAAAGACAGGATTACATGCCTAACATTGTATTTCAAACTGTATGGTTGATCTCTGCTAAATGTATATTTTTTTGGTGGTGGAGAATTTATTCTCTTGCTTAACGCCCTTCACTAAGATGTACGAGCTTAGAGGTTATATATCGGTAGAAATCAATAGTACGGTGTAGATTGCCGATGCGACATGTTAGTGTTTCCAAAGTTAAATAATCATTAATATTGATTTTTGGGAAGACTAAAACTAAGTGGAGTTTTAATGAATCTTTAATTAGATTGAAAAGAGAATGTGATAATTTAAATTATCAAATTCAGGAAATGATCAAGAGTGGAGTAGCACCAGTTTTGCTCCAAGTGATAGTTAAATCTTTAATTAGATTTGAACGGGAATGGTAATTAATTTTATCCATAACACCGTGGTGTTAGTTATGGAGTAATACCAGTTTTTCTCCATGGGATGAGTAGGTTGGGATTGGGAAATTAAATAAATGATTACTTCGGTAGGGTGCGTTAATCCCTACTAGTTTGGAAAATCTTAATATGGTTTGAATGATATCCAAAGGAAGATTAAAGAATAAAATTTAAAGAATTTATCTTTGATAAAATTAATGGGAACATATCCCTAAGGATGTGAATATTTGAATAAAAGAATATTCTGAATTAGAATGAGGCGTATGTTGTGTTTTATAGCAATTGTTTATTATATACACGAGTTATTCGGAAAGGCCGGGTTTATACCCATTCTGAATAACTGATTCGACGATATGTCGACGATGAAGACGGTGGTTGAAGACCGGAGATATTCACATCGTCTGGATGATTACTAATGTCTTGATTGGGTTATACACCCAAGACAAGGTAATAAGTGGTGATCGTCCAGACGTACTTGGAGAGCGACTGGATATGTGAGGACCTCTCTCCTATATTGGACATACGGGACGAGGAACAAGGTGCATCCGGTTTCGTTCAGACCCAGAACGAACTTGTAAATGGATGTGTGTTTGACATTGGATTTTATTCTATGTTGATTGATCTCTATTAAATATATATCTGTTTGGCGGCGGAGAATTTATTCTCTTGCTTAACGCCCTTCTCTGAGACGTACGAGCTCAGAGGTTATATATCGATAGACATTAGTTGCATGGCGTGAGTTGCCAATGTGGCATGCTGAGATGCAAAGGATCAAGGCTTCTGTTGAAAAGCAGAGTCTTGGGGTTGATGGTCAAAGCATGGCTTTAATATAGCATAGCTTTGTGTTAATTCACGGGCCTCACACCTCGGTATGAGTCAAAAACGGGATAAGGGACGCAGTGAGGACATGACGTTTCTTTCTAGCTATGGGTGGTGTCATGGTATGGAGCCCAGACATTTATTATTTTTACCTATGTGGTTGTTGGATTACGAGGGGCCTCAGTTATATCGGTTACTACGGAGATGATGGATAGGTCCGGTAGGACCGGGAAACGTGTGTTCATGAATAATTAATCCTCAAACGTAAGGGTGGACCGGCACTATTGGATCCAAGGGTTGCCCAGAGTGTGAAGTCCCGAGGCATTTGCTAGAGTCTCTCGAAGCGGTTGGGAGTACATCCCTTGCCTAGACCCATGACGGAAATCCAATTTCCAATACGTGACATTTCGGTTTTAATTGTAGAGCTTAGTATGGCGACATAGTAGCATGGGATATTATGCCGTATATGATTGATACATTTATATTTGAAGCTATTTTGACACTCTACACTTATTATAGTATCAAATAATTTGTTTTAAACGTACCACGCATGTTTGACTATTATATGGGAAAACCCTATCCTCCGTCTTGCGTTGCATTGTGTGATAGGCCCTGGGTCATATAATAGCCTCATTTTTCCAAAAAAGCATTGCGCTATTTATTTTATGCACTAGTATTCTTGAGAGGAAACCCGTTCCGTGTTATACAGCGTGGTCCCTTGATTTACTCTCTTTTAAAGTAAAGTTTTAAATAACTGTTTTAGTTCTCACACTAGTCACATGACTGACCTAGAGTTTATTGTTTTAACCTAAACTCTGGGTGCCCCTATTTTCCACGCGGACAGCTAGTAGTTTTGGTTTTGCAGATTTATATTCACAGGATCCTGGTTTATAGCTGGAACGATATTCAGAAAGGTCTGTATTCGTTTATATCTTTCAGTTGTGTTTTTGGTATTATTTTCCACTGCATTGTAATTTGTAAATCTCTGTCATTTATCAAATGTATATTATTTGTTCAAGCTCTGTATATTCTTGTACTCTAATGTAAAAATATTCTTCTGTTTGTGTTCTGATTTGTCGTGTTCTCATTACAATCCGGGCTTTCCTTTACAGGGAAGTTCGGGTCGTGTCAGTTTTTATGTGTGGGCTGGTCTTACTATTATCCTTTTCTTTAAAAAGTATTTTGGACTTAAATCAGTATGGATGTTACTTAAACTTAGTGAGTTTTTCTCACGCTGGTTCACCAGACTGATCCGTGGCGTTTGTAATGTCAGCCCGAGTGCAGGTTCAGGTTGTCGGATGCCATGAAGTTCAGAGACGAACTGGACGAGTTCAGACATATGATATTATCTAGTATTTATTCCGTTGTGTGATGTATTTGAGGACAGGTTATTATAACTGTCCAGATGGTCTGCTGTACTCTGATGAATGTAAGTATTTATGTAAAGTTATTTATAAAGTATTACTTCTGTATTATATTTTGATCCGCTGCGATGAAAGACTGTGAGTGTTATTTGTTTTTCTTCTTCTTCTATTCTAATAGTTCTATCTTATCTTTTTCATCCTCTTATTTCTTTCTATTAATGATCTGTATTTTCGTGCACTTTGAGTTGAATGTGTAGAATATTAATTAGCTCAAATTGGTACGGATTTACGGGCCATTACAGTGGTATCAGAGCTATTGGTTGACTAGTAACCTTGGCTCTGTGGTGTAACTCGATAGAGATGGGGTTAGTAACACCCTAGATTGAGTTTGAGTGTATATACGAGAGAGTATATTTGTAAATTTTATATCAAATGTTTGTATTGCGTTGATTGATCAACTCAAATATTGGAATATCGTACTGAACAGAGAATTGGCACAATATTGTTTTATAAAGAGGGTAAATGAAATAATTTTGCCCAGATAAAATTTTATAGAAAAAAGGAAATAATTTTCTATATCATAGTAATATTGGTTGTTTGGATGTTCGTTTGATTAGAATTCAAATCGAGTTATGAAGTGAAATTGAACTAATTGAGGGAAATCGATTAGTCAGTTGGATTGAATAGAATTGAATTGGTTATAAACCAATTGGTTAATTTAATATAGAGATGAGAATTAATTTTGAAATGAAACTGAATAACAAAAATTTGGGATTTGAAAATCGACGAAATATATTATATAATTAAATGGTTTGAATAGAACGTATCGCACAGTGACCATTCGTGAATTTCGACTATTGACTTCGAATGGACGTAACGGGAGATCCGACCGTCGGATTCTCCTAAAACTAGAACCTTTGTATTCGTATCGGAAAGAACTTTCGAATGATAATAAGAGATTTGAAATCTAACGGTTAGATTTTAAGATATGTACAAATCAGTTTTGAAAAAGGTCGTTATGGATGCAGTTCGGTGGCCGATATTGGAAACCGACTGTAAGAGCTTTATTATAATTATTAAAAATATGAATAAATTATGTAAAATCATAATAAATGATTTGAAGTTATTCTAGACGAAATCTTCGAAGTTTGTAAAAATAAAAGATATTTTCATCAGAACAAGTTGTTACCAACTTGAGTAAAGAATTGAAATGGTTAATATACTTGAGGAGATTTCAATATGAAATTATCAAATGAGAATTATAATTTGAAAAAAACTAAATTCAGAAATTAGATTCTGAAATAGAAGTGAATTGATTAGAAAAATCAATTAGTCAGTTGAATTGGATAGGAATAATGAAATTTGATCTGGTTAAGTATAATTAGTTGAGAAACGTAATCAAATGAAATAATTTGGAATTTGAAAAATCGAATGGATAACAAAAGAAAATCCATCGGATATAAATCAATTGATATTAATATATGTTAAAACAAAGTGAATGCAGACCAGTTAGTATCAATGGCAAATATAATTCAAATGATGTGGTTGTTTGTTATTCGAATGCTGGATTGAGTGAATAAATTTCGTCAAACGGAGCAATAACAAGAGTTGAATGAATTGAAACTGGATCCATGTATAATGAATTGTGCATAAAAATATTATGAAATGGATTGAATTATTTAACCCTGGATTGTCATTTGCATTGTAAATTAAGATAAGAGCAGATTTCAGAAGGATGTGGAGTTGATTTGGTTATACAGATTGGAAACACATATTGGAAGACGAAGAGCAGTTGGTGGATTTGTTTCGAATTTGGAGATGAGTTTCCCGACAAATAGGTAAACCTTAATATACTGATTGGTTGGTGATTGATTTTATACCCCTGGGTTGGATAGCCATTTGGATTTTGGTTTTATTTAGAGAAGTTAAGGCCCAGAGTAGCAGTTGCAGTTGTACCGATCGAGCCGTGCAGAGGAGATGCTGGCGAAATTTTTGGAATTTTTTTTAAAAATTAGAATTTGTTTTGATGATAATTCAAAATAATTTTTTTAAATACAATTCGGTTCGAAGTATTCTTCTTACCTTGTAATTTCGGGGATGAAATTCTTTTAAGGAGGGAAGAATGTAATATCCCGGATTTTTGAACATTAATTATGAATATTTAAATCCGTTTAAATATTGATTAAGCGATATAATGGATTTAATATCGAATTTATTGTTATAAAATGAAATCTGAATATATATAATTTATAATATAATTAAAACGATCTCCGTTTCCGACAAAACAAATTTTATTGGAATACGTACAATTAATTATTGCTATATTTCCAGTTTGGAGCCAAACGGAGATGTTTTGTTGGTACGCTGAATTTAAGGGTGAACTGATGATTAAAATTTCAATTAAAACATGCTATTTGTGCAAATGGAGTCCGTTTTCAATGAAACAGGTTTCATTGGGACCGTAACGTCAAACCATACCATGACGTCCAATTTCGTAATTTTTGGAGATCGTGTATCCCAGTGCGTATTTAACAGTCAGCGTTTTAAATAGCGGTTAACCATATAAAAACAAATACAGATCTATCCTTTTTATTTCTTCATTCGTAAGCCATACCATTCCTTTTGCAATTAATACTATCCATACCGCTGACGCAGATCTCATTAATGAAAAGAAAGATCAGGAGAAAAATAATGCACCCATTCCTTTTCTTTTCATGTCTAATATTCGCCATAACCTGAGACTATTTCACCTACTCCCTAAAAACATGCATCCCATACCCATTAAACACAAGCATCCTATGTTGAAAATTAAGCCCTACGCGGTATTGTGGAAATGACATTTACTTCCTATATATTCGCTCTTCCTAAAGGCAGAACAAACCATTCCAAAAATTAAAACCAAAACAAATGAAACAGATGGGGGGGAGGAAGAAGTAAATAGGTGCGGGCATTTTAGGTAGGAAGAAACCATGTGAGGCGGCATATTTGGGCGTGGATGGTGGGTTGCAAGACTGGCGTGTTGTCAGTATGGGAAGTCGAACATGAGACAATACTGAGAGGAGAAAAGAACGCAAGGGGAAGGAGTAATATTGTTGGTGGTGGACGGAAAGTGGGACTACTGTTGTGTTTCAAGGGGCGACATGGACTGGTAGGGACATCGGCGCGCAGTGGCACTCATGCTAGTAGCAGCGGACGGTTGACGATGTGAAGCAGATGAGGTTCAGTGCCGGTCGGAGAGGGAGTGCCAGCTGATGGGAAGGAGATATAGGCGTAGAACTTGAAGCTGTTGCTTTGAGGTCACATGAAGGAAGTCTGTAGGGGTAGCCGGCAATGCTGATGGTCGCACTGGTGGTGCTGTGCTGACGAGAGGAAGTTTCATAGCAGCGCAGCTGAAAAAAACACGTGTTGAAAGTAGGAAGGTGGCAGAGGTGCATGAAAAAGATGGGTTCAGGAGTGAGAATATGCAGGGGAGAATGGTTTGAAATAAAATAAGAAGAGGAACCATTTCCTTGTAAGCACAGTAGGGGAGATTGCAGTAAGAAGTTGTTGGTGGTGTCGGTGATTTTTCACGTGAGTTGTGATTTTAGAGAATGAAGTTACACGAGGAAGAAGTGATGAGAGGGAAGGAATAAAGGGGGTGCTGCTGTGCTATGACCATGCGAAAGTTCTTTGGAGAAGAAAATGTGAAGGATAACATGGTTTGGGACAGAAGACATGGCCTGCAACAGGTAGAAGAATGCCACTTTTACCGTGCCTTAATATTTAAATTAGGACACGTCGCCTATGATTAATTTCTTTTAAATAAGCCTAAACATAGGTTAACGAACCATGCATATTTATAATTAACATATAACACTTAGACGTGGGTGATATGTTGAATAATGGATAATGGTTTAATAGTTTGATATGTTAGATTTAAAAATATATGGTAGCAACTTGTTGGGCATATGGTTATGCATAGATAGAATCTAAATATTTTGTACATAAGCCATACTAATCTATGTGTTATATATAACATAAGTAATAATGGTACCCAAAGTATATATAATATGCCTGGATAACTTATATTCGATATGCTTGGTCATTTATACGAGTATGTTTAATTGAGTTGAACATGCAGGTTTTATTAGACGAAAGTAAGAATTAGGTTAAATAAATATTAATTAAGATATTTATAATATCTAACTAGTGAATGACGTTTAAATTTATAACTGTGTCATATGTACATAGAATCAAAGCAAACAAAGAGCTTTGGACCCATATCAACGGGAGTAACATTTTGGAATCGGAACGGACAGAGTTGAACGCAGCTGGAAGCTTGTAGAACAAAAAGTTGACGACGAATGAAATCAAGGTGAGTTCAACTCATTCAGTTTATCTCGCTTATATTTTTATAATCCGGGTTTTATTTTGTGTGCAATATTTGCTAATGATTGATGGTTTGATGACTGTTTGCATGATTGCTGAATATTTTAAATATTCATAGATTAAATTAAACGTTGTTTAATTTAATTGGATTACACCGTTATTTTAACAATTATATTTCCAACTGAGGTAACTTACCTTATTAGTTACGTTTATAATAATATAAACGTATTAATTGAATGCTTGATTGGATATTATAAATTGTTGTTGGCTATTATTAGTTGAGCTGTTTATTTCTGTTATCGTAATGAACAAATATATTATCGTAACCATTTTGATGCAGGGATAGACAGGTTGGAGGGATCCAACCAGATTCCTCAAATATATTGTTTACTTATATGAATTGTTAATCAATCTGATTGATTGTTGATTGTTGAATGTTGACCCCACACTCAACACATGTGTGATATTAACAAATGAGTGATATTGATTGAGTAATTACCGGCGGATGGCCTATAAATGAATTGGTTTATAAAGATTGATTTACCGTTAGGGAAATCAATAGCAGTTAAGTTATAAAATTGTTTATAACTAAAGGCAGATTGAAATCTATTTTATATTGATTATTAAAGGAAATAAACATTTATTATTTATTATCATCGAAGTTTAATCTGTTTTATAAGCAAAATTAATAGAAATTAACAAAATGGTTAAGGATGGAGTTAATTGTTTCAATAACAATTAATTAAGATTATTTGATTTAATTAGATTATTAATTAAATTAAATAAGAGTATTTAAATAGATTTTTAAATCAATTTAAAAGAAGGATTAAATTAATTGTTTCAAATAAACAATTGATTGCACTTATTTAAATTAATTAGATTGTTAATTAAATCAATTGAAATTATTTGCATTAATTTTATTTATTAATTTAAAGAAATAACTAAATGGAAAAGGTTAATGAACTAACCTTATTTAGAGTTGACTAAGTCAACTGCTTATCCAGAATTGATTATCGGACGATTATTGAAATTTTAAATTATTATTTAAATAACACTAAAGGGAAGATTAACTATAGTTGGGATTGATTAATAATAATGAAAGTGATAATTCTTGAAGTTAGTGCCTTAACTAGAAGTTATAAAGTCGTATAGCCTTATGTGAAGTTTAACTGGAATGGTAAGCGAATTTATATCTAATGTGTACCCATAGTAAGAATTCTATTGGTTGGATTTCTATAAATCCAAATTTAGTAATTAAAAAGTAAGTTATCAATAAATTAATCAAAACAAGTTCATAATGGAATTTATAATATGAACTGGGAAGAAGGGATTTTTAAAAGGAAATAGATGGAGTTAAACCAATGTTTAAAAATCGTATAGTAAGTAGAAGCGTTAATATATTTGAAATAAGATTCGTTGATAAACTTCTATCCCTTCCGAAGATAATAACGTTGTCGTCTCAAGGTCTGAGAGGTAAATAAAATACCCCAATTTGTAATGACTGCGTGATTATCCAAGGATGATATTAGTTTAGAGACGATGGTGATTAACGGGATTAAAGAATATTTCTATAAAGGATATATATACTATAATTCAAAGAATTGAAAGTTGTATCATTTGATTTGAAAAAAGAAATGGGAAAGGGCGATAATCCAAATGGTTGGAGATTTAGAATTTAATTAACCATTGTTTAAATATAAAGGCCAAGTGACGCTGTATACTAAACTAATGATCCCACTTTATTTTTCTATGGATGATGGTTGTTTATTTTGATAGTTAAAACACCGACTATCAAAATCTAGCCAATTCGATTATTGGTATGGAAAGACCGGGATCGAAGTTATATTCGAAAGCCATTTTGACCAACAAATACGTAAAATGTTGAAATATCAGAAAACGATCGAAGTGGAGCATTGAAGACCGTGTATCTTCATATACGGAAGGATCGTTTGTTGAATTTCTCTGGCTAGCTACCAGAGGTTTTTATACTATGATTCGGTCGTGGTTGAGATTTTGCGAATTGCAAGGACTTCTCGCTATTGATCCATAGGGTAATTCAAGGAAGCGGTAGGAGGGTGCCTTCGGTTCATCCTGTTTCTGGATTACTTGTATGGACGAGTGTAACAGAGTATTTACAGATGGTCATGTACATTGATTTCTTCAAACGTGCCCAGTGTATCCTTGAGGTCGTCAATTAGTGATTTGACGGATTTGACGATGTGGCATTTAGAGTTAATGGTGGTCATGTGTTCTAAGGATAAACGTAGCCTCAAACCTCATCAACCGGGAAATGACAGAAATTGGGAGGGCAGCATGGCTGGGTGGGTCATACCCAAGCAGGGTGTATTATCACCATCTACAGAAATTCCTTTTTACTTCTTAATTTATATTTCGCTGCTGCAGCTTTCGTAAACGGTGGTTTGAGCCCAACTGTTGGTGGTAATATATTCGATACACTCAAGTTAAATGAGTGGTCGGTCATGTGTGGCAGGGTTGCAAGACATTCTTGTTGAACCCTGGTGTATCCCCTCTAGAGTACACTGATCGGAAGGTGATCCCATACCTTGTCTAGTTGGAATCCTATCACCAATAAGCGCTTGCGGTTTTTGATTATATACTATATATGTGGAGCGTTAGATGCAAATGTTCTGCTATTTGGCTACTTATTTGATATACACTATTATAATGTCACTGGAGTTTGATATCAAAACTATTTTGGGTTATAGTAAGGTAAAAACCGTTCGTTTTTATGTGTGGGCTGGTCTTACTATTATCCTTTTCTTTCAAAAGGATTTTGGAATTAAATCAGTATGGATGTTACTTGAACATAGTGATTTTTTCTCATGCTGGTTCACCAGACTGATCCATGGCGTTTATAATGTCTCGGGTCAGCCCGAGTGTAGGTTCAGGTTATCGGACGCCGTGAAGTTCAAAGATGAACAGGAGGAGTTTAGACGTACGATATTATCTAGTATTTATTCCGCTGTGTGATGTATTTCAGGACAAGTTATTAAACTATCCAGATGGTCTGCTGTACTCTGATGAATGTAAGTAGTTATGTAAAGTTATTTATGATGTTTTACTTCTGTATTATATTTTGTTCCGCTGCGATGTGAGACTATGTAGTGTTAGTTATTTTTCTTCTTCTTCTATTCTAATAGTTCTATCTTATCTTTATCGTCCTCTTATTTCTTTCTATTAATGATCTGTATTTTCGTGCACTTTGAGTTGAATGTGTAAAATATTAGTCAGCCCAAATTGGTACTGATTTACGGGCCATTACAGGTCATTTCATTTCAATGCCGGTCAGTCGGTCATGTCGTGCACAATGGGTCGGTCGAATTGTTTACAATGGGTTAGTCGGTACTATTGAAAAGTAATGAATCTACACGTAAGAGTTATCCTCACTTTACATGCATGCCACGTGTCGATGAAAGAATGCAACATGGACCTGCCGTTCAATACAATATACACATGAACCCTCCATTTCAGTAAGAGCTACGGGATGGCCAAAGTATGAATATATGAGTTGGCGCTTTAATATTCATAACTGGGTCGGCTTAAACAAATATAATTCTAGTCAGTCCTAGATGTTCCAACATGCTAACTTCTATAGTGTAATGAATAGAAATGGTTATCTCTACACGCTAATATATATTTTAGTGTTAGTGAAGTACCATGCATCTGGTCAAATATGTTAAAACATGAAGAACACTATGAACTGCTCAAACATGAACACGGAAACTTGCTCAAGAAATAGGCAGTTGGCTTCAAATAATACATACCAAAACATCTGGGACTAGAGAAGTGTATGTGACGACCCCAAATCCCGTACTGACGGAGACAAGGGTTATCTTTGGAATATAACACAGAAACAGATAATAGCAGAACAGAAATAAATAAATACACCAGATAATGAACAATAGGATATACTGGATAGAAGTAATCATCAGAGTTACACAGTTTACAGAATCATACTTAGTACAAATACAGTTCAGCTATACATAAATGTCTACAGCGGAAAACAAACAAAATATGTACAATTGGAGATGAACAGCATAAAAAGAGATAAATGATAGAATCCATCTTAGCTCCAGCTATCCAGAAAGAACTAGCTAAACCTGAATACAAGGCTGCCCGTGTAGAAAAAGGGGCACCCGAGTTTGAAAGTGAAACAAACTACGAGTCAGTCATGGGACTGGTATGAGAAATCCACTCAACACATATAATTGGCTAATCACAGGACCACGCCACTTTCGTGGAACGGGTTTACTCCATTGGACTGCCAGTGCTTTAAAACAAATCTTTCTTTTAAACAACGCAATGCATTTTATAAAAATGAAGCCATTATAAGACTCAGTTCCCATCACACAATGCAACGCAAACCGGAGGATAGAGTTTTACCTTATAACGACCAAAATATGCTTGATACGAATAAAACAAAGGCAATTGATATTATTACTAGTGTTTATATGTTTCAAAAACAATTTGAATCATAACTATCAATCATAGACGACATGAGCGTCCCATGCCACTATGTCGCCAAATATATATATACAATCAAAACCGCACGATGTCGTATTTGGAAATTGGATTTCCATCATGAACCAAGGCAAAAGATAGTCCTTACCGAATTCGAGACTGCCTAGCTCGAGTCTCAGGATCAGAGCTCGAGTGACCCTTGGATCGTCAGGGCCGGTCCACCGATGTGGATTAAAATTCCTGAACAATACGTTTCCCCACCCTTTGGGGCGTAAACGAGCCAACGAATGACTCCATCGGACCCGGATCGTCCGATCAAACCGAGGCGCCTCGCAACAGCAACAACCACACAGGTGAAAAGTATATAAATGTCAGGGCTGGTAGGTCACTGACACCACCCTAGCTAGGAAGAAATGCATGCCCTCCCTGAGGTCCTTCTCCCGTTTCTGGTTCATACCGGGGTGTGAGGCTCGCGAATTCACGTTATACACAAAGCTATGCCACACAGGCGGGCTTTGATCATCAACAAGACTTTGCTTTTCAACATAAGCCCTGATCATTTGCCACTTAGGCATGTCACACTAGCAATTCATGCTATGCGACTGATGTCCATCGATATACAACCTCTGAGCTCGTGCGTTTCAGAGAAGGTCGTTAAGCAAAAGAATAAATTCTCCGCCGCCAAACAGATGTATATTTAACAGAGATCAATCAACACTGAATAAAATCCAATGTCATACACACAGTCCATTTACAAGTTCATTCTGGGTCTGAACGAAACCGGAGGCACTAAATACCTCGCAAACTCATCGATCGCCACGTACGTCTGGACGATCACCACTCATTATCCATATTTCGAGATGCCTCCCAATCAGGACCTCGGTTACCATCCAAACGAGGTGAAGATCTCCGGTCTTCGACCACCGTCTTCATCTTCGACTTTCAATCGTCGGTCAATTATTTGAAATGAGAATTAACTCGGCCCTTTCAAATAATTCACGTATATTTAGAATTTCAAATCAATTTATTTTAAGGGTTAAATCATTCGACAACACCAATTTTGTTCTTTAATGTAATTTTCACACCAAACACATTCAACCATCAAATACCACATAAATCGAGCAAATTCAGTTTATTTCCATTCCATATCGTTTATGATATTTTATAACGATTTATCGCTATTTTTATTTATTTTAAAATAGCCAATTTATTCAAAACGACGCTTCGGGCCATAACGCGGCCGTGGCGCTGTTTTTCTTCAGATTTGATTTACACATATCTGAAAATCTAACCGTTGGATCTTCACAAAATTTACATCATTAGAAAGATCTTTTCAAAACGAATCCAACGGTTCCAGTTTCGGGAAAATCCGACGGTCGGATCTCCCGGTACAATCGTTTGAAGTTTCGATTTCAAAATACGAACTGCAGCGCCGTTATTCGATTGAATATATTTATATATATATATATATATATAATTGTTTCTGGCGCTGCTTTTCTTCAGATTTGAATTAAACATTCCAGACAATCCAACCGTTGGATTTTTACAAAGTTGGTGCCGTTGGAAAGATATTTCCAAGGCGAACCCAACGGTTGCGGTTTCGGGAAAATCCAATGGTCGGATTCCCCGCACTAGTTGTTTGAAATCACGGTTTCAAAACACGAACTGCACGGCCACGTTTCGTTTTAATTTTATTTATATTTATATATTTATATAAATATAGTTCATTCAACAATTTCAATATCGTTTTCACTTCAAATATTTCACTAACGCCTTTAAATTTCGGAAAATTTCGCCATAACATCCTTTGTACGGGAGGGGCTGGGAAAATTCCCAAGTAGCCACATGGGCATCTCATGTCAAAAAGAAAAAGAAAAAGCCAAGCGGCTAGCCAACAGGCTCATAAAATCATCACCCAAACAAAACAGTAAATGTGTACCTATTTGTCGGGCACAAAATTTTATTCCTCTTCTCTAGCCCCTTTTGCTATAACCTGTTCAATAAATATGCATGTACATATATAGAGTTCTTATCATTTATCATTCTCCATTCAACTTCATATTTGATTCCATTTGGTTTAAAAACACCATTCATTCTAATGTTGCATGCATAGGCAAAAATCATATCATTAGCTAATTAATGAATATTTCAACTCATGCATATTTATTTGAACGAGTTGCTATTTTTAACACTTCACATTTCAACAATTCATGTATATAATAAAGATGTGATTTTTATTGTAAAACAATTCATTTCAAAACACTATTACTTTATATAGTTTATATAGGTGATAAAAATAGGATTTTTATTGTAAAACAATTTATTTCAAACAATATTATTTTACATAGCTCATATAGATGATAAAAAGGTGATTTTTATTATAAAACAATTTATTTCAAAATATGAATACCATTCAACACATGAATATTCTATTCAACGAATGAATATCGATTCAACACATGAAGGTTTTCTATAGTTTCTATACATAGATAAAAATGTGATTTTTATATTTAAAACACGAAGACCATTCAACACATGAATATTCTACTCAACGAATGAATATCGATTCAAGACATGAAGGTTTTCTATAGTTTCTATACATAGACAAAAATGTGATTTTTATATTTAAAACACGAAGACCATTCAACACATGAATTTCTAATCAACGAATGAATATCGATTCAACACATGAAGGTTTTCTATTCAACGAATAAATATAGTTTCAGAAAATGAAAATAATTCAAACACATGAATATTATTCAAAATTTCGGCAGCATAACGACAGGGTAGTTAAAACCGGGACCGTCTGTAACACCCCGCCTCCGCTAGGGTCACTCGCAAGGGAATGCACTAGCTTTAGAGGGGCATTATTGGTAAACATGCACAGAAATATCACAAGACAGAACACATGAAATAGCGGAAGTAAAATCAATCTTTCATAACATGAATACATAAGGTCTAAAGCCTTTTACATCAGAGTACATCAAAACCTGTCTTGCAATAGTAAAGAAGCATAAAGACTTTTTAATAAATTATTCCCCAAGTAAAAACAGTAAAGTAGCCATAGCCAAGAGAAGTCCAAGCCATCCATGATGACCTTCAATCAGAAGAAGTCCGAACTAAACAGCATTGTTTCCTCCCTGTAACCTGGGGGGGAAACGGAAGAAAAGAGGCGAAACAAAACGGGTCAGTCAAAAAGACTGAGTAAGCCCTATCTACTATTAGTATAGAAACTAGTAAAGTTAACTGACATGAGAAACTGAGATGAACATGAGAATGATAACAAGATAGATAAGCTAAATCAAAATAACAGGATAAACTACTGAACTAAGGTATCATGATAAACTACGGTGTCATGATAAATCAAAGTATCATATCGTCATATTTCTATCAAGTATACTATCCCAAGGTATCTACCCCGTCTAACATCCCACGGTATCTATTCCGTATATTCTTCCTGGTTCTAATCATGTATATTTGCTCTGCACCCTCCGTACTAGTATCCCAGCCTTGTTATGTGTTAACCATGAATGTCCCTTACTCAAAGTCGTGTAATGGTCCATATCAACCTAATATATCGCATATATAGGTTACTCAAATCATATGTTTCTTTTCATGTATATAAGTTCAGTCCTTTGCCGTACCTCGTACGGGCTTCCTCATGTCGTATTATCCTTGAAATCGTTTGGACTGTCACCCTTGTTCTAGCTAGGCTCTTCCATATGAATCATCGTTTGAACTACTAGGACTTACGCCACCTAGCACCACTAGGGATTACGCTTACCTATTGCACGCTTTCGTATTTCGGTTTGGGTTAAACCACCTAGGCCACTAGGGATTACGCTAACCGTCAACCGCGCCCTTTTTCCCACGCATTCATCGTGAATCGTTTTTCTATAACTGTATGCACATGTATCACATCGTGCCATCCGAGTCCTGTCACAGGGCAAAACAAGAAATACAGGACTCGGTCGGGAGCTTTAGATTTATCTGCCGATGCAGATACTAAGGTCTGCTTTTCTACACGTGGCTATGGTCCCACAAGACCCCTCCCTCAACTAGTGAAAGGCAACACAAGAGACAATCTTGCATGAGAACTACACTCCGGCCAGCCCACATCCTACGGCCTACCTCACCCATAATTAGATAGCAATTATGGTCTGTTGGGTGTTCCCTGCCTTTCCGTACGTACACGCTTGACTTAAGATGGTAGATGATCGACGAACTTGCTATCTCGGGCACCTTATGTATTCGTCGACTCACTGCTATCCACCCCAGTCTTTAGGTCGCTCGCATAGCAACCAAGGCATATTCTTGGTTCTTCTACCGCAGACCTCAACCTCTCGTGAGCCTAGTATAATGACCTGGCAGCTCACAGAGGGATCCCAAGAATATCCTCACGTTCCCCGAAGCCGCTGCTTCGTTACCCAGTTCGCTGGAGCCTTTATCTAAATCAGATAGCCTGCTCCTACACGTATACTTAAACGATGACCTACCGTATCGGGTTACTCATCTATCTAAGAGGTGGTCCAAATTTCCTTGGCTAAGAATTATTACTTAGTTTCTTTTAACTAAGGTTTACCACTTAGCCTTATTTCCATAATCCTTGTTAACCATGGTTATTTACCTAATCCTCCGAATTAGGGTTTATCTAATGGGTTAAGTGTCACTTAAGTTCACAACTTAACCCGTCTACAAACCACGTCAAAATTGGCTAAGTATCCAAGTCCAAAACTTAACCCTACAAACCATGTGTCAAGTTGGTTAAGTATATCAAGCAATTCATGGCTTAACCTTATCTAATTATCATTTTAGATTGGTTCAGTATATGTATTAACTTGACCTTATCTAATTACTGAGTCATATCGGTCAAGCGCATTCAAACGATTCGTGACTTAGCCTTATGTTTTCACGCTAGATTGGTTAAGTATAGGTTAACTTAACCTCATCAAATTAACGAGTTAGATTGGTTAAGTATAGGTCACTTAACCTCATCAAATCATCGTGTTAAATTAGTTAAGTGTTTAACTTAACCCCATTAAATTACCAAGTTGGATTAATTAAGTCTAGGCTAACTTAACCCCATCCGATTACCATGTTTAGATTAGTTAAGTCTTAATTACTTAACCCCATCCATTAACTGTATCTCTTGGTTAAGTGTCATTAAGAAAACTTACTTAACCTTGCCAATTTATCATGTTGGATTGATTAAGTGTTGGTTAACTTAATCCCCGTCCACTAGTCGTATAAAAATGGTTAAGTGTCATTAGGCAAATCAAATTACTTAACCTACCCAACCTTGTCATGTTTTGTTAAGTATCATTAGCCTAATCAATTTACTTAACCCATTTATCCATGTCATATTTGGTTAAGAGTCATTAATCAAATTAACTTAACCCTATCATGTGGCATTAATTACTTAATGCACCTCAACCTCTCACATTAGACTTTGTTGTGGTTACTAGTTAAGCCGGTCGGTTCCGGGTAGCTTTACACCACAACTTGGTCTAACCTCGGGTTCAAGCACAAAATGACCAACTTCTCACATTGGGTCCTATTGTTTGCAACTACTAGTTAGGCCGGTCGGTTCCGGGTAGCTTTATGTTGCAAACTCAACCCAACCTCGAGTTGGCCACACTTATATTATCATGTTCATCATGTTTTCAAAACATGTTACAAGTTTTTCAAGCATTTGGGTAGACCTAACTTAATAGGTAAATTCCCAAAGGGTAGACCTAACTTAATAGGTAAATTCCCAAGCTTATGTTTTATGCATACTTACATGTCACCTTTCATGTCATATTTCAAGTCATGCTTTCAAGTTGTATTTTCATGCCATTAGAAATTACCCATAACATAACCCAACGCTTTTAAACTCGCATATACGTTCGCAACAACACAAGGGACTAAAGGAAGAGACTTGACAAAGGCAAGACAAAAATGGATATTAAGCCACAAGTTAATCATGGTGGCAAATGAGGCACCAATGTGTTCATTAGCTTGCATGTTACATTCTTAAGCCTCAAAACATGCATAAACCCAAACTTGGCACATAAGCGAATCATGGTGACAAAAGACATGGAATGATGACTAGAAACTCGCATATACCATCATATAAGGGTTATGACTTCATATGCAAGTTGACATAATGATTATGAAGGTTCTCATGTTGCATAATGTAACATTTCAACATAAAGGTTGTAGCTTTTAGCTCATAAGAACAAGATGATGACTTCATAAACTTGCATAACATGATAGCATGTATCATTCTCAATGATCAAACCCAAACATGAACATTTAACTTCATAGTTAATATCTAAGAGTAGGGAAAGGGCTTACATTGCTATGAAGGCCTAAATCGACTAAACTAAAGCTTGTGGTGAAGCTTATGCATGCCATCACCCAAAAACCCAAAGATGGATGCTCCAAATCAACAAAAACACCATCTTTATGAACAAAGATCAAAGCTTTTGCCTTGAAATCAACTTGAGAAGCTCTCATACTAACATAGGGACTCTCTAATACTCTCATGATCATGAAACCTCTCATAGAAATGAAGTGGAGGCTAGGATAGTTGGGTGGAGGCCATGAGAGTAGCAATTTTGCCATAGTTTAGTTACATGAGTGAATAATGAGGGTTTAGGGGTAGGTTAGGGGCTTATTTATAGATTAGGCAAGTGTTTTAGGCCATAGGATTAAACCTAGATTCAATCCAAGCCATCAAAGCATGTCTTGGGGAAGAAGTCAAGTGTAGGAACCATCTAGGGCCTTTAGATTAAAGATGAACCATGAGAACCATCCAAATGCAAAATCTGCATTTGAGCGAATCGGCCCACGGGTTGACAGCCAAACACCCTGGATTAACCCCTAGTCGACCCAGCGAGCTCGGGTCGACCTCAAAAATCGGCCGGTTCGGTTATTCCCCTCTCCCAATTCGCTGTTTTGAACATTTTTGCATATTTATTTATTTATTTTTCAATTATATATATATATATCAATATATATATTTCTCTGCGCAACCCATTTCACTTAATTAAGTATACTTTAATTTGGGAATTTTTCGTGAAACTTCGCGAGGCCATATCTTGGTCATACGGACTCCGATTTTCGAATCTATTTCGCGTATTTTTCCGAGACGAACGCAATGGCATAGCCCGTTTCACTTGATTCAGAATTTAAAATTAAATTCTGCCTTGATTCTCGTCTTAATCATGTTATCGAAATACGGGTTGTTACATTCTCCCCACCTTTTAGGATTTCGTCCCCGAAATCTCCAAGTTAGGAAGAACATATCCTACCATCCATCATCCATCTACTCAAAACATCATCCACAAGCAACCATTGTCCTTAGATG
Organism: Allium sativum; assembly: GCA_030737875.1. NCBI lineage: Eukaryota > Viridiplantae > Streptophyta > Magnoliopsida > Asparagales > Amaryllidaceae > Allium > Allium sativum. Next base: position 362,646,702 of record CM060909.1, read on the forward strand.
ATTTCTAATGCTGTATGAATATATGCAAAACGTGTGTGTACATGTTCCTTAGCTAATGCTAATGATCAGGCCTGAATAATCTTTCTAATGCAAAAATATGTATAGTGCCATGAATCCAACATGTATGCAAATAGTCCTAGTCATATAGATACTATATGCGTGCACAATCATTCATTCATATGCAACAACCGCATGATAACACATTCGATTTCATCCATAAACAAGTATAAATACTCGTGCATATGCAATATGAAATGTGATCGAGTCGAGCTAGTATCTAATGTGTATTCGCGCATCCACGAGCAACCACTTGCAACCACTTGCAACCATATCAATCATAACATGTTTCAAATACATGTTTACATCCATAGGGTTCTACCTAGGATTCCCTGAAACAGGGTCGAGAAGATAAACAAGGCAAACTCCTTACGGGGTTTGTAACAGAAAATAGGACCGAGAGGATGCTGACAAAAGATAGCCTACAAGTAAGCTCTACAGAAAACAGGGATCAAGGATATACTCCCAAAAAGAGGTATCATGCGCGTATCTAGTTTTTGACCATCAAAGTCGTATTTCCTTGAGCTTAATTCCATTGTGCCTTGACCGTCCTTTAACTTCGCGATTTCGTAGCTTCTTATTTCCTGTTTCCATAACATGAGCTGAAACTCATTTCTTCGTCGCCTCTCGTTCCACTTGCACTTATCCTTTTCCTAAAATACTTGACGCAAACATGACTGCGTACTCATGATCTCATGCAAGCTTTCCAAAATTCACTAGTGAATCTCGGACCTCGTACCACAAGGTATTCCACGTAGAAGAACTTTCTCTTGAAAGTAAACAGATGCCAACCAGGTTATCAAGCGCACTTACTAAGGTGATTTCTATAACCCATGCATAAGTGAAATAAACCATCCGTCTTATCGGCGAACACCACTCGATTGGGCTTCAAATTTCCAAAAAAGGCATCAAGGGATTCTAAGTAACTAGTCATGACAGGACCTCAAAAAGGTTACCCGATACTTCGAGGGCATTACCAAGGCTAGTCAAAAGGTCTAACTACCCTCCTATCAAAACCGAGAGTGGCACCCCCTACTGGATAACCACTTCATCCCTAGAATCCATCCATAGCTTATAAACATAAGCATTATTTCCAAACTCAACACTTGGCATAGACATTCCCAAATCCAAACAAGTCATGTATAAATGGACTGATTCTCCAATAGGACTTTGAGACAAAAATGGGATTCTCTATTACGCTAGTACTTAAGGTGCAGAGACTCAACTATCGAAGCAGACTTAAATGATACGATGATCAAAACAAAGTCCTAACGGGATGATAGAGAAGAAAAGCTAAACCTTTAACAAGATCGTTACCCTCCTTCCGAGGTGCCCTAGAAATGAGAGCATACTATTGCCCTCCCGATGATCTTGTCCTTGTCCCGTGATACTTAACTATCCGTCCCGTTCCACCATGCCAAAGGTACTCTCTCGTCATGGGTTTCATTGTTCATCTTTCTCTCGTTCTGGGTTGAGCCATACCAACAAGTTGCTCATCCTTAAGCTCGTATCCTTTATCCTCTTTCTCACTATCCTTTCTTATAACGCGGCCACTGGTCTCTCGAGAACCACCTCCATCGTATGGAAAGCACTTTCGTAGGTAGAAAAGACTAGTCGCAGTTAAAACTACTGTGACTACAGATGGAGGAAAGAAAGGAAAAGAGACTCAATTAAGGAAACAAGGATAGTGCTAATGGCCTTTGGGGAATAGCCATTTTCTTTTAAAAGAAAATTTTCTTGAAAAATGCTTCTTTGTAAACGGTTTTTCAAATAATTTTCAGAAGGTCTTTAAAAACTTTTGCCCAGTCTAGTAACCTTCTGCTCTGATACCAAATGTAACACCCCGCCTCCGCTAGGGTCACTCGCAAGGGAATGCACTAGCTTTAGAGGGGCATTATTGGTAAACATGCACAGAAATATCACAAGACAGAACACATGAAATAGCGGAAGTAAAATCAATCTTTCATAACATGAATACATAAGGTCTAAAGCCTTTTACATCAGAGTACATCAAAACCTGTCTTGCAATAGTAAAGAAGCATAAAGACTTTTTAATAAATTATTCCCCAAGTAAAAACAGTAAAGTAGCCATAGCCAAGAGAAGTCCAAGCCATCCATGATGACCTTCAATCAGAAGAAGTCCGAACTAAACAGCATTGTTTCCTCCCTGTAACCTGGGGGGGAAACGGAAGAAAAGAGGCGAAACAAAACGGGTCAGTCAAAAAGACTGAGTAAGCCCTATCTACTATTAGTATAGAAACTAGTAAAGTTAACTGACATGAGAAACTGAGATGAACATGAGCATGATAACAAGATAGATAAGCTAAATCAAAATAACAGGATAAACTACTGAACTAAGGTATCATGATAAACTACGGTGTCATGATAAATCAAAGTATCATATCGTCATATTTCTATCAAGTATACTATCCCAAGGTATCTACCCCGTCTAACATCCCACGGTATCTATTCCGTATATTCTTCCTGGTTCTAATCATGTATATTTGCTCTGCACCCTCCGTACTAGTATCCCAGCCTTGTTATGTGTTAACCATGAATGTCCCTTACTCAAAGTCGTGTAATGGTCCATATCAACCTAATATATCGCATATATAGGTTACTCAAATCATATGTTTCTTTTCATGTATATAAGTTCAGTCCTTTGCCGTACCTCGTACGGGCTTCCTCATGTCGTATTATCCTTGAAATCGTTTGGACTGTCACCCTTGTTCTAGCTAGGCTCTTCCATATGAATCATCGTTTGAACTACTAGGACTTACGCCACCTAGCACCACTAGGGATTACGCTTACCTATTGCACGCTTTCGTATTTCGGTTTGGGTTAAACCACCTAGGCCACTAGGGATTACGCTAACCGTCAACCGCGCCCTTTTTCCCACGCATTCATCGTGAATCGTTTTTCTATAACTGTATGCACATGTATCACATCGTGCCATCCGAGTCCTGTCACAGGGCAAAACAAGAAATACAGGACTCGGTCGGGAGCTTTAGATTTATCTGCCGATGCAGATACTAAGGTCTGCTTTTCTACACGTGGCTTTGGTCCCACGAGACCCCTCCCTCAACTAGTGAAAGGCAACACAAGAGACAATCTTGCATGAGAACTACACTCCGGCCAGCCCACATCCTACGGCCTACCTCACCCATAATTAGATAGCAATTATGGTCTGTTGGGTGTTCCCTGCCTTTCCGTACGTACACGCTTGACTTAAGATGGTAGATGATCGACGAACTTGCTATCTCGGGCACCTTATGTATTCGTCGACTCACTGCTATCCACCCCAGTCTTTAGGTCGCTCGCATAGCAACCAAGGCATATTCTTGGTTCTTCTACCGCAGACCTCAACCTCTCGTGAGCCTAGTATAATGACCTGGCAGCTCACAGAGGGATCCCAAGAATATCCTCACGTTCCCCGAAGCCGCTGCTTCGTTACCCAGTTCGCTGGAGCCTTTATCTAAATCAGATAGCCTGCTCCTACACGTATACTTAAACGATGACCTACCGTATCGGGTTACTCATCTATCTAAGAGGTGGTCCAAATTTCCTTGGCTAAGAATTATTACTTAGTTTCTTTTAACTAAGGTTTACCACTTAGCCTTATTTCCATAATCCTTGTTAACCATGGTTATTTACCTAATCCTCCGAATTAGGGTTTATCTAATGGGTTAAGTGTCACTTAAGTTCACAACTTAACCCGTCTACAAACCACGTCAAAATTGGCTAAGTATCCAAGTCCAAAACTTAACCCTACAAACCATGTGTCAAGTTGGTTAAGTATATCAAGCAATTCATGGCTTAACCTTATCTAATTATCGTTTTAGATTGGTTCAGTATATGTATTAACTTGACCTTATCTAATTACTGAGTCATATCGGTCAAGCGCATTCAAACGATTCGTGACTTAGCCTTATGTTTTCACGCTAGATTGGTTAAGTATAGGTTAACTTAACCTCATCAAATTAACGAGTTAGATTGGTTAAGTATAGGTCACTTAACCTCATCAAATCATCGTGTTAAATTAGTTAAGTGTTTAACTTAACCCCATTAAATTACCAAGTTGGATTAATTAAGTCTAGGCTAACTTAACCCCATCCGATTACCATGTTTAGATTAGTTAAGTCTTAATTACTTAACCCCATCCATTAACTGTATCTCTTGGTTAAGTGTCATTAAGAAAACTTACTTAACCTTGCCAATTTATCATGTTGGATTGATTAAGTGTTGGTTAACTTAATCCCCGTCCACTAGTCGTATAAAAATGGTTAAGTGTCATTAGGCAAATCAAATTACTTAACCTACCCAACCTTGTCATGTTTTGTTAAGTATCATTAGCCTAATCAATTTACTTAACCCATTTATCTATGTCATATTTGGTTAAGAGTCATTAATCAAATTAACTTAACCCTATCATGTGGCATTAATTACTTAATGCACCTCAACCTCTCACATTAGACTTTGTTGTGGTTACTAGTTAAGCCGGTCGGTTCCGGGTAGCTTTACACCACAACTTGGTCTAACCTCGGGTTCAAGCACAAAATGACCAACTTCTCACATTGGGTCCTATTGTTTGCAACTACTAGTTAGGCCGGTCGGTTCCGGGTAGCTTTATGTTGCAAACTCAACCCAACCTCGAGTTGGCCACACTTATATTATCATGTTCATCATGTTTTCAAAACATGTTACAAGTTTTTCAAGCATTTGGGTAGACCTAACTTAATAGGTAAATTCCCAAAGGGTAGACCTAACTTAATAGGTAAATTCCCAAGCTTATGTTTTATGCATACTTACATGTCACCTTTCATGTCATATTTCAAGTCATGCTTTCAAGTTGTATTTTCATGCCATTAGAAATTACCCATAACATAACCCAACGCTTTTAAACTCGCATATACGTTCGCAACAACACAAGGGACTAAAGGAAGAGACTTGACAAAGGCAAGACAAAAATGGATATTAAGCCACAAGTTAATCATGGTGGCAAATGAGGCACCAATGTGTTCATTAGCTTGCATGTTACATTCTTAAGCCTCAAAACATGCATAAACCCAAACTTGGCACATAAGCGAATCATGGTGACAAAAGACATGGAATGATGACTAGAAACTCGCATATACCATCATATAAGGGTTATGACTTCATATGCAAGTTGACATAATGATTATGAAGGTTCTCATGTTGCATAATGTAACATTTCAACATAAAGGTTGTAGCTTTTAGCTCATAAGAACAAGATGATGACTTCATAAACTTGCATAACATGATAGCATGTATCATTCTCAATGATCAAACCCAAACATGAACATTTAACTTCATAGTTAATATCTAAGAGTAGGGAAAGGGCTTACATTGCTATGAAGGCCTAAATCGACTAAACTAAAGCTTGTGGTGAAGCTTATGCATGCCATCACCCAAAAACCCAAAGATGGATGCTCCAAATCAACAAAAACACCATCTTTATGAACAAAGATCAAAGCTTTTGCCTTGAAATCAACTTGAGAAGCTCTCATACTAACATAGGGACTCTCTAATACTCTCATGATCATGAAACCTCTCATAGAAATGAAGTGGAGGCTAGGATAGTTGGGTGGAGGCCATGAGAGTAGCAATTTTGCCATAGTTTAGTTACATGAGTGAATAATGAGGGTTTAGGGGTAGGTTAGGGGCTTATTTATAGATTAGGCAAGTGTTTTAGGCCATAGGATTAAACCTAGATTCAATCCAAGCCATCAAAGCATGTCTTGGGGAAGAAGTCAAGTGTAGGAACCATCTAGGGCCTTTAGATTAAAGATGAACCATGAGAACCATCCAAATGCAAAATCTGCATTTGAGCGAATCGGCCCACGGGTTGACAGCCAAATACCCTGGATTAACCCCTAGTCGACCCAGCGAGCTCGGGTCGACCTCAAAAATCGGCCGGTTCGGTTATTCCCCTCTCCCAATTCGCTGTTTTGAACATTTTTGCATATTTATTTATTTATTTTTCAATTATATATATATATATATCAATATATATATATTTCTCTGCGCAACCCATTTCACTTAATTAAGTATACTTTAATTTGGGAATTTTTCGTGAAACTTCGCGAGGCCATATCTTGGTCATACGGACTCCGATTTTCGAAAACTCGGACTCTATTTCGCGTATTTTTCCGAGACGAACGCAATGGCATAGCCCGTTTCACTTGATTCAGAATTTAAAATTAAATTCTGCCTTGATTCTTGTCTTAATCATGTTATCGAAATACGGGTTGTTACACCGTCCCTAGTACGGCTCCTCGTACCTTAAAACCTCGTGGTTTTTGACAATGGGAATCATGCATCTAGTTCGCACGCAGGCGGCATGTATATATTTATTTCATTTCCACAAACTAATCCTATGTGGTTTCAACCAAATATTTCTCAATCGCAAATGGGTATTTTTCAACCACAATCAATCAATATCAACCACAAACAATCCCAAACAACCATTCGCTACCAATCAATTTTCACACCAATCACAACCAATAAATATCGTCCATGGTTTGTGGACGAGGGGCGTATATATACATATATATATATATATATATATATATATATATATATAGCAATTCACTTCTATTTCACCACATATATAATTTTTACGACGCATATACAACTTATACATCGAACATACGACTTATACAACGCTTATACAAGAGGTGTACAACGCTGATATAACTCATACATCGACTATATAATTTATACATCGTCGTTTTCCATATCGTTTATAAATTAGAAATCTCACATTGGGTTCCACTCCACCAAAAATAGCAGAAGGCTCAGAAAAATATGCGGTCTCTTCTAAAATGTAGAAGGCGTCCACACGGTCACGATGTTTCCTGTTTCATCGAATTTCGTTAACGAACGAAAAAGATATGATTTTTCAAAGTTTGCAACGGTTTAAAGATGTTAAAATCAAATTAAATAAAATCAGCCGATACCTGCTTGATTTCTTCAAAACTAGGTTTTAATTTTTCTTTCGATCCGTGCAACTTGGAGACGATCGGAGTACACCACCTTGTAGTGCTCGGAACGGCGCTCAGGTGGAGGTAGGTGGGGCCCACTTCGACGCAGGGAGGAGGATGCGGCGGCGGTTCGAAGTGCCGAACTTCATGACGTCGGTTCTTCCAATCCACAGAATGAAAAAATCCAAACTATATATGGATTTGAAGATATTCTCGTGCTCTTCAAAATCTTCAACAGGAGGAAGGCGTAATTTTGCTTGTAGGAGGAGGAATGGAGGAGAGAAGGCACGAGCGGTTTTCCGCCGTGAATCGATATCGGGGAGAGAGAAAATTAAAGGATTTTTTTTTTATGTATAAAAATTTTGATTGGCCGATGGGTTTTATAAGGGGTTTTCTGACGCGACCACCAATCTAAACCCAACGACTGTCGTCCCTAGCATTTTACCCCCATTCCGAACACAATGGAATATGTTTCGTAGGCCCATTCGACTGTTTCAGCCAGTTTTCCTTTAAATTAAAATATATAACATTCAATATTTAATTTGAACGTAAATTTCAATTTACCAGGGCCACAAACTGATTCGAAAAATTCCAGAAAAATAAACTAGCTATGTTTTGACGATACGGTTCCAACAAAACTAGTTTCGTCGAATTCTGAGACCGTTTGCAAAAAGGCCCATTTCTGGTTGATCCAATTTAACTGTAATTGACCAAAACACATTTTCCTTTGCCACGCTCACATACTAGCTTCAAAATTTATGAAATTTGAAACCTAGCGATAACTTCACATCCCGGATCCAACAAAAGTGGTTTCGTCGAATTCCGAGGTCGTATGCAAAATGGCCAATTTCTCGGGCTATATGAATTCCATAGCGACCTTTCTGAAATTTCATCTGGCCATAACTTTTGCTTTCCGTTATGAAAATTCGATTTTTCAGATTCATTAGAAAGGTATTCACTAACAGATTTAAATATTTTTGGTTTCACTAAAATCCGTTTTGTTTTGCACCCGGTACAGTCCGACAAAGTTTGAATTCAATTTTTGAAACTGCAGTGCCATTTCAGGCCTTGTTTATAATTATAATTAATTATATTCGTCTTCAATGGTCAATTCAAACTCATTTTCCATTGCCATTATTTAAAATATTTATTTTAAATATTTAAAATCCCTTATTTTAGCCAATTTAAAAATTTTAAATTGGTTCAGATTTTCTGGGTCTTTACAGTGTATAATACACGTGGTCGGTCCATGGGAGCTGGGTTGGTACACTCAAAAACTGAGGATGACTCGTGGATCAGCTCCTTTCTTCTTTGTATGGGATAGGACCACTCCAGTAAAGTATAAAAGCGGTCGGGCAGCATGACTTTAGAAGAGGATAAATGTTACATGGATTAATACCATACTAACCACCACATGAATGAAGGCCACGTGAGCCAGTGTCCAACTTAGAAAATGGGTTGACACTATAAGCTCGTTCTATGCATTTAAGTATCGGGTCGGTACCAAATGAATGGATCTGGGTCGGTATGAAAATATCAAAAGAACGGGTCGGCCTTAAGTAAAGTGGCGGCAGCAATAACATTAGTAAAGCGGGTTGAATTGGTCGCATGTTGGCAAATAAAGCACCTGGTCGGCTGCAAAACAAAGCCTGGGTCGGTCTAAAGTGATACTACTCACGTAAATGCACTGCATAAGGGAGCAGCATGATTCCAGTATACATCGCATGGAGACCAGATGGATTAATAACAAGTTGAAACGGCATTAAAAGTGGGATACAGATCATCCATGGATGTTTAAAGCTGGTTAGTGGCGAATTGAAAAGCTGGTCGGTCATGTACATATTATCCTGGTTGGCCTCAACACCAATATTAGTTCCTGGTCGGCATCAAGTTTGGATCGGTACAGTTTGGGTCGACACAATTTGGGTTGGCACAGTCAACCCAGTGGCATTTTCGTAAATAAGTTCAGACCGACCCAAAACCTGCACACTACACCTATAAATAGCTCACTTCTCCACCATTCAAGGGATCGATTACTCTACCCCGAAGGGCTGCCAAACCATTTCTCTACCATTCTAAAGCTTCTCAAGCTCCATTAGTGGCTTCCTAAGCTCACTCCTCCTTCCTCCAATATCAAGTCGATCTCAACTTCTCCAAACATGATGAATTCTCACTCCAATTCAATCCAAGTGATCTCCAACCGCCATTGCTCCTCTTTAAGGCATAGATCTAACACCATTTTCATGAGGGAATCAAGGAGAATTATCAATTCACAAGATCTAATCCGTTCCTTCTCGAATTCAAGTGAGATCTAAAGCGGAAAACGGGCAAAAAGTGGAGAATCATTGTAAAGAGTGATTAAGTGTAGTAAATGAGATGTATGAGATGATTCTGTATGTAATTTTCTCCATGATAATGAAGAATACTTCAAAAGTGCACGTAGGTCTATCCTAGATCGAACCACTATAAAAATCCCTTGTCTTTTACTTACTTTTTCCTGCTTTTTACTTGAATTTGCATTTGTGGCCCCATTTTCATCATGGATACCATTTGGTAAAGTGTGATTTCACACCTTTAGTGTTTGAATCATTTTTTATTCAAGCATTTGGCACCCACCATGGGGCCGCGTTCGCAATTCTCTCAATCTCAAAAGCCTTGCATTGAAGTTCTAAGCCTACTTCTGCCATAAATTCTACAAATCTAATATCTAGGCCAATCCACGAATTATCTTCCAAATTCAAGTCCTTATCCGAAATCATGGCTAAATCTGAGAAGACCGCAACTAAAGCCGATGAAGAAAATGACAATGTTGTCAATAATGAAACTACTCCACTCATTAACCGCTTCGAGGTTGGAGAAAATTCAATGTCTGGGGCCGGAGTAACCAAAGCTAAATTAGATGCCGTCGTCACTAACCTGAGTCAACGCATAGAAGCCTCCAACAAAGCTTTAATCGACGCTGATAAAAATCTGCTTGATGCTAATCAAGCTTTAATGGATAAAATGAATGCTCTCCTAAACGCTTAAGCAAATCCTTCTCCTCATTCGAAAATCCATGTCAACCTTAAAGAGAATACAAATTCATCAGCCTTCGATCCTCATAATGGCAACTTGGAAGGATTTGTGAACAAAGAAGATGCTAATATCGAAGACTCGAAGTTGAAAGCTAAAAACCATTTCGATCGAAATAACCGACTAGTTGCAAGTCCCGTTAAGGGGGCACCTTCCCATAGCGGAAATAAATGACCTAGATCCTCTACTCATGATCGCTCGCCATGGCGAGTATCCGGAAAAGAGATCGAAGTCTGCTTCCTGGGATGACACAACTTGAAGGAATATATCGCGGATATGGTAAAGCAAATCATGAAAGACAACATGCCTCGCAGGGAAAACAAAAGGGAATGGGACTTCTCTTATGGCAAAAATCCATTTACAAAGATGATCCGCATGGCTGAATTCCCCAAAAAGTTCACTCTTCCTACTCTGCCTCCGTACAATGGGACTTCTGATCTGAATCACGTCTTATACAAATACGAGTGGCACATGAATGAAGCCAAGACAACGGATGAGATAAAATGCTTGTGCTTCCCTCTCTACTTGGAAAGTGTCGCATCGTTGTAGTTCACAAGACTGCCACCCAAATCCATCGACCGATTTGATGATTTGACTCTGAAATTCAAAGAGCAGTTCAGGTTGCTGGCTACCAAGGCTAAGAACGTTATTTCTCTGACACCGATGAAGCAAAACCCGGGAGAGTCTGTTAAAGCCTTCCACAAGGGATTCCGCAATGCTTTGGCCAAAGTAAGAAATCCTAATCCCCACATGATCTTAATGTCTCTAAATGGCGCCATAGATGAAAAGAGCGAATTTGGTAAATGGATTAAAATAAAGGAGCCAAACACGCTTGACAAATTCTATAAAAAGGAAGAGGAGTACATAAGGGTCGACAATAATCCTGTTCCTCTTCAGATTATTGATGCTAACCCGCTCCTTGAAGCTCCCAAAAATGCTGCTGCTCAGTTCGATCAGGAGAATATTCAGGGGAAGAAGCGCGCTAATGATGGAAACGACAACAAGGATAATAAGAGGTCCCGCCTTTTCAACTCATCAGAGCCGACTCCTTTGAACGACACTCCTGAAAATATCTGTAACACCCCACCTCCGCCAGGGTGACTCTTGCAAGCACTCTGACTTTGGAGGGGCGTTTGAATCAGGTAAACATGCATAATGATATATCAAGGCAGAACAAGAACATATGTATATATGTAAACAGAGTAAATAACATAGATAAAACAGCGGAAGATTTCAAACTATTTCAAAACAAGTCTGGTACAACATAATGTCAACTTTCCCAAATACACAAGTCTAGATAAAAACAACATTTCTGAAAAACTGAAATACATAAGTACTATCCCCAAAATAAGTGATAACCATAGCTAGCTTCATGTCAAGACCGTACATGAGCTAAATCCCACAAGCAAGCGATCAGAAATCCAAGCTAAGCTCCAATATTCCCTCCCTGAGGACCTGGGGGGGGGGGAAACGGAAGAAAAGAGGCGAAAGAAAACAGGTCAGTCAAAAAGACTGAGTAAGCCCTACTACAATCAATGTAAACTTATAAAGTTAACTGGCATGAGCAGCAGGGATGAACATAAGGATAACAACATACTAGCATGATGATTAACTAACAAGGTAGATAAAGGTGTCATCGCATAATCAGGATTAAGGTTTTGCACCACAGGTGTACTAGCAAACTAACATGACTTGAATAAACAAGTATTGATCCCTTGGCCCATGCTTTGGCCCAATAACATGAAGTGACCCCAATACGAGGTCCAAAGTGTAAACAAGAAGTGATCCCCAGGCCCAAGTTTGGCCCAACATCATGAATGACCCAAACCAAGGTCCAACTAGCACGGTCTAGTCGATCGGCTCCCTATAAGCCTAACTCGTCAAGTGTCTGTGTCATACGGCCCAACTACAAAGTGTAGCTAAACTGTGCTAGGTCCACCCTAGGGTGTATCAAGTCCTAGGGTGTCAACCACCGACACAAATCAATGCACGCACAGTCTAAACCTACTGGTGCCCGTGCCTGCTTTTTCAACTCTGGACCATGTGCACGACCATGACCCGTCTGAACCTACACCGGCGCACCTACTCAGCCGTCGTTTTGGTCGCTTACATGGCATCCCAGTAATCGTGCCCCTCCCTAGCCTAGTACCTAGGGTATCATGATACAACTAAGAGGGTTACTGGTGCAAAGGACCACGTAACTAGGGTTTCCTTAATGGGTTAAACGTGGTTAACCCAACTCATTCAAGTACCAAGTTGGTTAAGTGTACCCAAGGTTCATGACTTAACCCTACCAACCCATCGTGTTTCATTGGTTAAGTATTCAAGCGGTCCATGACTTAACCCTAATCACGAGGCATTAATTAATTAATGCGCCTTAACCTCTCACATTAGACTTTGTTGTGGTTACTAGTTAAGCCGGGCGGGTCCGGGTAGCTTTACACCACAACTTGGTCTAACCTCGGGTTCAAGGTACAACATGACCAACTTCTCACATTGGGTCCTATTGTTTGTAGCAACTAGTTAAGCCGGTCGGTTCCGGGTAGGTTTACGCTACAAACTCAACCCAACCTCGAGTTGGTCACACTCATATTTTCTAAGTGTCATGTCCATCATGTTTCCAAAACATATTACAAGTTTTCAAGCATTTGGGTAGACCTAACTTAATAGGTAAATTCCCAATGGGTAGACCTAACTTAATAGGTAAATTCCCAAGCTTATGTTTTTATGTCTTTTAAGTTTACCCAACCCCAAACGCAATCCCATCGCTTACATATCGCAATAGCGCATAAAGGATAGAAAGAGGGAACTTGACATAATCATGACATAAAGGTGTTGAAGCCACAAGTTCAACATGGTGGCATATGAAATGTACATATGTTCATATACTTGCATTAGGCCTCAAAAGCATGCATAGAACCAAACTTAGCACATTGGTGATACATGGTGATAAATGACATGTAAAAATGGCCATAAGTTCGCATCTAGCCTCACATGCAAGTTATCATAAGAGATATGATAACTTACATGTTGCCAAAATGCAACCTTTGGCATAAAGATTGAAGCTTTATGTTCATAAACCCAAGATAAGCTTGCATAACATGATAGCATGAACAAAATGTTCAACCCAAACTTTCATAACATAACTTGCATATCATATGACAAACTTGCATATCAAACTTGCATATCACAACATGATAAACTTGCATATCATAGCATAGTAAACTTGCATATTAACTTGCATATCACAACATTTAACTTTAGAGTTTAAGTATGAAAGTAGAATAGGGCTTACAATGCTTATAAGGACTCAAATGAGTATAGCAAATATAAGAAAGCCCTTATGAAATCAAATATACCCAAAATGCAAGCAAAACCCTTGAGCCAAAATGATCAAAACTCTTTCTTTATGATGCAAATATAGAAACTTGACTTGAATGCAAGCTAATGATGCTCATACAAGCTTGAAAACACTTGTATGCATGGAAAATCTCATAAAATTTGTTTAGGAATTTTATGAAGAGAGTGGAGGCCATGAGAGAATTGATTTTGCCATAGTTTAGTTGCTAGAATGAATAATGATGATTTAGGGTTAGGTTAGGGCCTTATTTATAGAGATTAGGACTAGTTTCAACCCTAGGATTAAACCCTAGTTCCAATCTCAGCCCTCAAAACCGAATCTGGCCCACAAGCTCAACACAAACCCAAAATGGTGCACCAGGCTAAACAGCCCGGCTGGACCAAGTCGACAGCCAAGTCGACAGGGCTGTCGACTTAGGTCCAACCAAGTCGACTCCCAAGTCGACAGGGCTGTCGACTTGGGTGCTCTGGCGGGAATTTTCCCGCCTAGCCCTGTATGACCTAATTTTCAAATTCAAACTTTGAATTTGAAATCTGTTTTTACTTTGAATTTTTCTGAAAACTTTGTTGGGCCTTAATCGGGTCATACGGACTCCGATTTTCGAAAACTCGGACTCTATTTCGCGTATTTTTCCAAGACGAACGCAATGGCATAGCCTGTTTCCCTTGATTCAGATTTTAGAATTAAATTCTGCCTCGATTTACGTTATAACAGGTTATTGAAAATACGGGTTGTTACATTCTCCCCTCCTTAAAGGATTTCGTCCCCGAAATCTTCAAGTTAGGAAGAACGTATCCTACCATCCAATCATCCATCTACTCAAAACATCATCCACGAGCAATCATTGTCCTTACAAGATTCTAAATGTTGTATGAACATATGCAAAGGTGTGTGTATATGTACCTATCTAATGCAAATATCATCAATGCAAATTATGTTAGTGAAATGAATCCATATGTATGCAATTCCTAACATAATGTATAACATCTATATGTGTGCACATAACATACATCCATATGCAAAATCCATGTGATAACACAAAATTTTCATCCATGAATAAGCCTAAACACTCATGCATATGCAATATGAGGAGTGTGTGAGCCGATCTAGTGCCTAACGTGTATAATGCATCCACGAGTAACCACTTGCAAACACTTGCAACCACTTGCAACCATCAAGCATAACATGTTTCAAACACATGTTTCATCCAAAGGGTTTCTTCCTAAGGCTCTCGTGACAAGATTAACACGATAAACTAGATAATCAAGACAAACATGGATAGCAGAAGATATGCTACAAAGAGATCGGGAAGATAAGCAGGATATACTCCTTTTGGATTACAAGAAATCCCTTCCTAACCCAAACCAATCCTATAAAAACCCAAAAGGTTTAGTCAACCTAACGGACCCCTTATGGAGTTTACAACAGAAATGGGATAGAGAATGGGACCGAGAGGATATATGGAAAAAGATAACATGCGAGTAAGTTCCACAGGAAAACAAGGATCAAGGATATACTCTTAAAAAGAGATATGATGCGCGTATCTAGCCTTCAATCTTCGAAGTCACGTTTCCTTGAGTTTAACTCCACTGTGCTTTGGCCGTCTTTTACTTCATGATTCCTTGGCCTCTTAACTCTTATTTCCAAATATGAGTTGGAACCCATTTCATTGTCGCCTCTCGTCTTCCTTTTTCACTTACTCTTCTATCATACTTGGCTTAAACATAACTATGACCTCATGGTTTCATGCAAGCTCTCCAAAATTCACTAGTGAATCCTGGATCTCGTTCACTTACTATAAAGTATTCCACGCAGCAGAATTTTTCTTGAAAATACCAATCCACGTTGCCAATTGTTCTTACTAACGTGATTTTCTATAACTTATGCTTGAACAAAATGAACCATCCGCCTGCGAATGATAGGCCGTACTTAGATTCAGTCGTTTGCCCATGACTTCCCGTAGACTATCCCAAAACTGGCTAGTGAAGATTGAGCCATGGTTACTAACTATCCTTTAGGGAACCCCGTGCAACCGCTTTATTTCTTGAAAGTAAACTGTCGCTAGCTATGATGCAGTCCTTTCGCTCTTTACCGGAGTGAAATGAGCGCTCTTCGTGAGTCTACCTACTATGACCCACCTGCTCGTATTCCCTTTCCTTGATCTAGGCAGTCCATCCACGAAATCCTTCGTGACGCTTTACTACTTCCATTGCGGGGACCTCCAATGGATGTAATAGCCCACCGGGCTTTTATGACTCGGCCTTTAACCTGTTGGCACAGCATGCACCTTGGGACCAACTCGGCCACCTCCTCGAGTGATGTGCATCATCAAGAACCTTCTTTCTCTCATCGCGTCTTAGCCATCCCTTGTCATTTATAGCGAGGTGACTACTATCTCGCCTCGAATCAACTTGTCCATGATCTCGACTTAACTGCGGGTCTTCTTTCTGTGAAGTCCCTACTTGATCCAGAAGGGTAGGTCTAAGCTGAAGGGATGCTAACTAACTAATTAAACTGAGAGAACTTCTTACTTCAATTGTCCTCGTCGGGGCTTTCCGGTCTTGAACCGCGACCACTCTAGCGGGATCCACCGCTAAGCCTTGCGTAGAAACTATGTGCCCAAGAAATCTAACTTCTTTTCTCCAAAATGACATTTGGAGGACTTGGCTTTCAACTGATGCGCTCTAAGCGTATCCATCACCTCCTTGGGATGTCTTGCGTGCTCTTCCTCATCCTTTGAGAAGATCAGAATATCATCTACGAAGACCACGACAAACTTGTTCGAGAACTCCCTGAACACCCTACTCATCAAGCCCACGAAATATGCGGGTGCATTAGTCAAGCCGAACGGCATGACAAGCCATTCGAAGAATCCATCTGGAGTTCTGAACGCAATCTTGTCTATACTATCCTCAGCTACCCTGAGCTGATGGAATCCAGTAGCAGGATCAAGAGAAAACAGATGTTCCTACAAGCCGATCAACCAAATCATCGATCCTTGGTAATGGTTGTCTATTCTTCTTGTTCTACCCATGATAATCAACACACGGGCGAAGCGAACTGTCCACATTAGTAGCGAATACTACTAGAGAACCTTCCTCGGAAATGCTTCATCGAATGAAGTTCTTCTCAAGCAACTCCTTCACTTGCTTACTTAGCTCCCGTCTTACGGGACCATGTGCCTTACCGGCCACGAAACTATCTTGGCATTATCAACCAGATGAATGCGGAAATCTATCTCTCGCTTAGGGGTAACCCCCTTCACTTCACCCAAGATATCAGGATATTCTCGGACCACCCTCACCGATTGCAAACTATCGATAGACGAGTTGAGGGATTCAAGATAACACAACATGACGAGACTCATAGGGTTACAAGAAATTTTTAGGGTATTACCGAGGCGAGTCATGAGCCTCACAACCCTATGCTCAAAAGAAAATCAAGGATGGCTCCAAAACTGGACAACCCATCCATGCCCAAAATCAACCCATACCCCATGAAACCGAGAATATAAGCTTCACACGAGAACTCTACACCAAAGATAGAGATTTTCAAATCCACGTAGATCATAGACAAATGGGCGAAACCCCCAATTGGATTTGAAACACACACGGGATCATTCACTAGACTAGTACTTAGGTGCAAACTTTCAACTAGATCAGATGAAATAAACTATGCGATGCACCAAAATCAAACAAGGTACGAACAGGAAAATCAGAAATATGTACAAGGCTCTCAACAGAAATACTACCTCGATCGGGAACTGGAGCGGCATTGAGAGCATGAACTTGCCCTCCTGAAGGTCCAGCACGCTGAGTCTGACCCTGTCCTTGCCCTTGCTTCTTCGGGCAATCCTTACTGAAATGTCCAGTCTCACCACAGTGAAAGCACCCACCCAACTTCCTTCTCTTCTTCCTACAGTCCTTGGCTATGTGCCCAACAATCCCACAGAAGTTGCACTTTCTTGTTTCCTTTGCCTTGTTCTTGTTGCCCTTGTCGTCCTTGTTGTTCTTGTTGTTCTGATTACTCTGATTTCCTTTCCCCTGGGAATCAGTCTTCTTGGCTTGAGTATCATTCACCTTGATCTCTTTCTTGACATCTCCCTGAAGTAACGCCATATCAACCAAGCTCTCAAACGTGGCCCCATGGGGAATATGTGACATAGCCAATCCCTGCAAGGGCTCATTCAATCCTCTAGCAAAACGAAGAGCCTTCTTCTGAGGAGTATTCACCATATCCAAGCCAAAACGGGCTAACTGATTGAATTTGTTCACATATTCTTTGACAGACATATCCCCTTGTTTCAAAGTTATGAACCTCTCCATTTGCAGATTCTCGTCAGCAGAAGAGAGAAACTTAAGCACGAACCTTGCCCTGAAATCGGCCCAAGTCTCAATAGGCCTAGTACCATTGGTGACTTCCCACCAATAAGCGGCTTCATCCTTCATAAGCCAAACCGCCAACAAGATCTTCCTCTGATCGTCTAATCCAAAGATAGCAAATAAATCCTCGGTCTCTTTCAACCAATTTCTGGCCTCTACAAAAGTCTCAGTGCCTTGAAAGTTCTTGCCATCCATTGCTTTGAAATCCTTGCAAGTCTTTGCGAAGTCAGCTTGAGGATGCTGAGGGGGAGGAGGAAGAGGAACCTCAGCGACAGGAGGAGGAACATTGACTACCGGAGGAGGAGGAGGAACATCTGCGGGGCCGGCTTCGGTCGCCCTAGCCTCCAAAAGTCTCCTATACCAAACAGGTACGTGTACTCCCTCCGGAATGGCAAAGTTATCGGCCATACTGAAAACGAAGAAAAAGACAGATTCAGAATGGAGAAAAAAAACGAAGGAATTTTTGCTAATGGCTTTTTGGGGAATAGCCTTTAAAATAAACTAGACTTTTCTTTGGAAAATCTTTATACTTGGTTTTGAAAATAGTTTTCCAAAAGTTTTAGAAACCTTTTTGTTCTTTCTCGTAAACCATATGCTCTGATACCAAATGTAACACCCCACCTCCGCCAGGGTGACTCTTGCAAGCACTCTGACTTTGGAGGGGCGTTTAAATCAGGTAAACATGCATAATGATATATCAAGGCAGAACAAGAACATATGTATATATGTAAACAGAGTAAATAACATAGATAAAACAGCGGAAGATTTCAAACTATTTCAAAACAAGTCGGGTACAACATAATGTCAACTTTCCCAAATACACAAGTCTAGATAAAAACAACATTTCTGAAAAACTGAAATACATAAGTACTATCCCCAAAATAAGTGATAACCATAGCTAGCTTCATGTCAAGACCGTACATGAGCTAAATCCCACAAGCAAGCGATCAGAAATCCAAGCTAAGCTCTAATATTCCCTCACTGAGGACCTGGGGGGGGGGGAAACGGAAGAAAAGAGGCGAAAGAAAACAGGTCAGTCAAAAAGACTGAGTAAGCCCTACTACAATCAATGTAAACTGATAAAGTTAACTGGCATGAGCAGCAGGGATGAACATAAGGATAACAACATACTAGCATGATGATTAACTAACAAGGTAGATAAAGGTGTCATCGCATAATCAGGATTAAGGTTTTGCACCACAGGTGTACTAGCAAACTAACATGACTTGAATAAACAAGTATTGATCCCTTGGCCCATGCTTTGGCCCAATAACATGAAGTGACCCCAATACGAGGTCCAAAGTGTAAACAAGAAGTGATCCCCAGGCCCAAGTTTGGCCCAACATCATGAATGACCCAAACCAAGGTCCAACTAGCACGGTCTAGTCGATCGGCTCCCTATAAGCCTAACTCGTCAAGTGTCTGTGTCATACGGCCCAACTACGAAGTGTAGCTAAACTGTGCTAGGTCCACCCTAGGGTGTATCAAGTCCTAGGGTGTCAACCACCGACACAAATCAATGCACGCACAGTCTAAACCTACTGGTGCCCGTGCCTTCTTTTTCAACTCCGGACCATGTGCACGACCATGACCCGTCTGAACCTACAACGGCGCACCTACTCAGCCGTCGTTTTGGTCGCTTACATGGCATCCCAGTAATCGTGTCCCTCCCTAGCCTAGTCCCTAGGGTATCATGATACAACTAAGAGGGTTACTGGTGCAAAGGACCACGTAACTAGGGTTTCCTTAATGGGTTAAACGTGGTTAACCCAACTCATTCAAGTACCAAGTTGGTTAAGTGTACCCAAGGTTCATGACTTAACCCTACCAACCCATCGTGTTTCATTGGTTAAGTATTCAAGCGGTCCATGACTTAACCCTAATCACGAGGCATTAATTAATTAATGCGCCTTAACCTCTCACATTAGACTTTGTTGTGGTTACTAGTTAAGCCGGGCGGGTCTGGGTAGCTTTACACCACAACTTGGTCTAACCTCGGGTTCAAGGTACAACATGACCAACTTCTCATATTGGGTCCTATTGTTTGTAGCAACTAGTTAAGCCGGTCGGTTCCGGGTAGGTTTACGCTACAAACCCATCCCAACCTCGAGTTGGTCACACTCATATTTTCTAAGTGTCATGTCCATCATGTTTCCAAAACATATTACAAGTTTTCAAGCATTTGGGTAGACCTAACTTAATAGGTAAATTCCCAATGGGTAGACCTAACTTAATAGGTAAATTCCCAAGCTTATGTTTTTATGTCTTTTAAGTTTACCCAACCCCAAACGCAATCCCATCGCTTACATATCGCAATAGCGCATAAAGGATAGAAAGAGGGAACTTGACATAATCATGACATAAAGGTGTTGAAGCCACAAGTTCAACATGGTGGCATATGAAATGTACATATGTTCATATACTTGCATTAGGCCTCAAAAGCATGCATAAAACCAAACTTAGCACATTGGTGATACATGGTGATAAATGACATGTAAAAATGGCCATAAGTTCGCATCTAGCCTCACATGCAAGTTATCATAAGAGATATGATAACTTACATGTTGCCAAAATGCAACCTTTGGCATAAAGCTTGAAGCTTTATGTTCATAAACCCAAGATAAGCTTGCATAACATGATAGCATGAACAAAATGTTCAACCCAAACTTGCATAACATAACTTGCATATCATATGACAAACTTGCATATCAAACTTGCATATCACAACATGATAAACTTGCATATCATAGCATAGTAAACTTGCATATTAACTTGCATATCACAACATTTAACTTTAGAGTTTAAGTATGAAAGTAGAATAGGGCTTACAATGCTTATAAGGACTCAAATGAGTATAGCAAATATAAGAAAGCCCTTATGAAATCAAATAAACCCAAAATGCAAGCAAAACCCTTGAGCCAAAATGATCAAAACTCTTTCTTTATGATGCAAATATAGAAACTTGACTTGAATGCAAGCTAATGATGCTCATACAAGCTTGAAAACACTTGTATGCATGGAAAATCTCATAAAAATTTGTTTAGGAATTTTATGAAGAGAGTGGAGGCCATGAGAGAATTGATTTTGCCATAGTTTAGTTGCTAGAATGAATAATGATGATTTAGGGTTAGGTTAGGGCCTTATGTATAGAGATTAGGACTAGTTTCAACCCTAGGATTAAACCCTAGTTCCAATCTCAGCCCTCAAAACCGAATCTGGCCCCCAAGCTCAACACAAACCCAAAATGGTGCACCAGGCTAAACAGCCCGGCTGGACCAAGTCGACAGCCAAGTCGACAGGGCTGTCGACTTGGGTCCAACCAAGTCGACTCCCAAGTCGACAGGGCTGTCGACTTGGGTGCTCTGGCGGGAATTTTCCCGCCTAGCCCTGTATGACCTAATTTTCAAATTCAAACTTTGAATTTGAAATCTGTTTTTACTTTGAATTTTTCTGAAAACTTTGTTGGGCCTTAATCGGGTCATACGGACTCCGATTTTCGAAAACTCGGACTCTATTTCGCGTATTTTTCCAAGACGAACGCAATGGCATAGCCCGTTTCCCTTGAGTCAGATTTTAGAATTAAATTCTGCCTCGATTTACGTTATAACAGGTTATTGAAAATACGGGTTGTTACAATATCTATCTCGCAACAAAGAATTCTAAAGAGTATGCGGAGCTAAATCCAATAAGGATAAGCGACAAAGCAGCAAATTCGGGAAAGTTCTATAGATTTCACAACCAGCCTGGTCATAACACAAACGAGTGCTGACACCTGAAGAACCTTATCGAGGAATTGATCAGGAAAAACAGGCTGCAACAATATGTGAAAAATCTGCAATCCTCAAATGTTGTGCCAATTCCCCAAGGCCGGGGGCAACGAGTTATGAAGCTCATATTCAAACCATTCCAAGGTTGATTATCAACTGATAACCGTTGGTAGTGCTCCAATTTCAATGGCTCGGAATAAGCGATCAACATCGCCACCGCTTTACTTCTGCTTTGTTTCCTGCTTTCGTTCATGTTTTACTTTCTGTTATATTTGAAACTTCTTGTAAACAGTCTGTAATAATCTACAAGTGATCCATTGAACATTAGCTCTACGACTAAGAGCATATCTATCTAAATGAATTTCTTGCTTGCAAAATTACATGTCAAATAATAACATTCTTAAAAGATGATTTCATATACAGGCCATCTATCGAGCGCTTGTTCTTGTAACATCGCGACCCCAACAACGCTCGTTCAAGAGACAAATGTTGTAAATATCAGTATACACATAACGAAAAAAGAAAAAGCACCACCTTGAAAAGTGAATGGGAAAGTCGGAAAGATCCAAACAATGAACAAGCACCACGATAAACAAACACGAGAGTTGTAACTTTTGTCGAAGGGGCACTTCCCTAAATGAGAGGTTTAGAGCTTCAGTTCCTAAATCAGAATAGCCTGCCAAGTCAAGCATCTGACAAAGGAACTGATAGCCTCCCTATGAAACAATATAACATCCACCCAATTTATTTGCGTAGCATTTAGAATCCCCAGATGTGAAGAATAAAACCATTTGCGTAGCATCTGGAATCCCCAGATGTGAAGAATGAAAACCATTTGCGTAGCATCTGAAATCCCCAGATGTGAAGAATAAAACCATTTGCGTAGCATCTGGAATCCCCGGATGTGAAGAATGAAAACCGTTTGCATAGCATCTCAAATCCCAAGATGTGAAGAATAACCCATTTGCTTAGCATCTGGAATCCCCAGATGTGAAGAATGAAAACCATTTGCATAACATCTAATATCCCCAGATGTGAAGAATGAAAACCATTTGCGTAGCATCTAGAATACCCAGATGTGAAGAATGAAAACCATTTGCATAGCATATGGAATCCCCAGATGTGAAGAATAAAACCATTTGTGTAGCATCTAGAATCCCTAGACGTGAAGAATGAAAACCATTTGTCTAGCATCTGAAATCCCCAAATATGAAGAATGAAAAACATTTGCGTAGCATCTGGAATCCGCAGATGTGAAGAATGAAACCATTTGCATAGAATCTGGAATCCTCAGATGTGAAGAATAAAACCATTTGCATAGCATCTGGAATCCCTAGATGTGAAGAATAAAACCATTTGCATAGCATATGAAATCTTAGATGTGAAGAATGTCGAGCTCCCAATTGATTGTTAGTATCAGGAAGCACCTGATCCGATTACGACAAACATTGGGGCATTAACCAAAGACCTCTACGGGGGAACCCAATTGATTGGCAGCATCACGAAGCACCTGATCCGATTATAACAAACATTGGGGTTTTAACCAAAGTCCTTTCTGAAGGCATTCCTTCTGAATCTACTGATGCTTGGATTAATTAGTGTAATTAAGTGACAAAAGTCTCCAATGCCTGAATTAACCAAGCTAGATTGTAGACGGAATTTGGAATTAGCCAATTAACTTGTATAGTGTCCGAAAATCTCAAACACGACAAGCGTTGGATTTTTAACCCAAGCAGGGGCACCAATATCCAAGACTTCTCCAAAAGGAAGTGGGAAATAAATCACAGATACGTATTTCCCAAATATAAAATATCGTATACCATCATCCATGTCATTAAAATATCAGCACTTAAGATCCACAATCAAATTATCTCGACTAGTTGATCTTAAGTGTTGATGCAAATTTAAATCAGAATGTCGCGGTCATGCAGATAATATTCAACGAGTTATAAGCCGCTGAATAAAATAGTCCTTTGCAAACACCTCATTCGATTCAAAATAAAATTCTCTATAGCCTACTATTTTAATTGACTAACCTGCTGTCGATATGGGCAGTCGATAGCAAAATATTCGCCCAAAACCATGCAATATTTTTCTGTTATTACAGAACGAGGCATAACACTGAAAAAACATGTTTGGGTTCAAATCATTATGGATTACCTTCAAAAGGCATGCATTGCTTCAAAAGAAGTTCGGTGACAAAGCAAATGCTTAAAAGCAAGCGCCATTACTATGGCATGAATTAACGTCAAATTAAACTTTGAAACCCAAGATTTCTAACTCTGAACCAACAAAGTCGAGATCCAAGTTTAACTGCAAAACGTTGGGATCGACCATTCAGGTTAATCTCCAGAAAACTGATCCTCCAATGTAGCATGTATCCGACCCATTATCAAAAAATTCGTATTCGCTACACAGGAGAGTACCCATCCCATATATCAAATGTATGTTATGATCCATGCCTATAAGGTTAAAACGTGAATGATCCAACAGTCTGTATATCAAGGTAAAACAACAATTTCGGAGTTCACAATTTTTTACAAAACAAAAATTATAAACTCCGAGGGGCAAATGTATTTTCCACTAAAAATCATACATATATTGTTGGATCTAATTCTAAGCTAGAATTAACGGATAAGACAGTACACTTAATGTGAATGGTTCAGTTAATCTCAGTGTGCGTGGATCGATCATTTCATTTCAACACCGGTCGGTCGGTCACGTTGTGCATAACGGGTCGGTCGAATTGTTTACAATGGGTTAGTCGGTACTATTGAAAAGGAATGAGTCTTCACGTTAGAGCTATCCTCACTTTACATGCATGCCACATGTCAATGAAAGAATGCAACATGGACCTGCCATTCAATACAATATACACGTGAACCCTTCATTTCAGTAAGAACTATGAGATGGCCAAAGTATGATTATATGAGTTGGCGCTTTAATATTCATAACTGGGTCGGCTTAAACAAATATAATTCTAGTCGGTCCTAGATGTTCCAACATGCTAACTTCTATAATGTAATGAATAGAAATGGTTATCTCTACATGCTAATATATATTTTAGTGTTAGTGAAGTACCACGAAACTGGACAAACACGTTAAAACATGAAGAATGCTATGAACTGCTCAAATATGAACACGACAACTTGTTCAAGAAATAAGCAGTTGGCTTCAAATAATACACATAACAAAACATCTGGGACCGGAGCAGTGTATAATACACGTGGTCGGTCCATGCGAATTGGGTTGGTACGCTAAAAAAATGAGGATTACTCGTGGATCAGCTCCTTTCTTCTTTGTATGGGATGGCTCCACTCCAACATAGTATAAAGGCGGTCGAGCAGCATGACTTTAGAAGAGGATAAACGTTACATGGATTAATATCATACTAACCACCACGTGGACCAGTGTCCAACTTAGAAAATGGGTCGACACTCTAAGCTCGTTCTGTGCATTTAAGTTTCGGGTTGATACCAAATGAATGGATCTGGGTCGGTATGAAAATATCAAAAGAAAGGTTTGGCCTTAAGTAAAGTGGTGGGAGCAATAACAGTAGTAAAGCGGGTTGAATTGGTCACGTGGTGGCAAATAAAGCACCTGGTCGGCTGCAAAACAAAGCGTAAGTCGGTCCAAAAGTGATACTACTCACGTAAACGCACCGCATAAGGGAGCAACATGATTCTAGTATACATCATGGAGACCACGTGGATTAATCACAAATTGGAACGGTATTGAAAGTGGGATACAGATAATCTATGGATGTTTAAAGCTGGTCGGGGGCGAATTGAAAAGTTGGTATGTCACGTACATATTATCCTGGTCGACCTCAACACCAACATTAGTTCCTGGTCAGCATCAAGTTTGGGTCGGCACAGTTTGGGTCAACACAATTTGATTTGGCATAGTCAACCCAGTGGCATTTTCGTAAATAAGTTCAGACTCACCCAAAACCTACAAACTACACTTATAAATAGCCCACTTCTCCACCATTCAAGGGACCAATTCCTCTACCCCAAAGGGCTGCCAAATCATTTCTCTACCATTCTAAAGCTTCTCAAGCTCCATTAATAGCTTCCTAAGCTCACTCCTCCTTCCTCCAACATCAAGTGGATCTCAACTTCTCCAAACACGATGAATTCTCACTCCAATTCAATCCAAGTGATCTCCAACTGCTATTTCTCCTCTTTAAAGCATGGATCCAACACCATTTTCATGAGGGGATCAAGGAAAATTATCTAATCATAGAACTAATCCGTTCCTTCTCGAATTCAACTGAGATCTAAAGCGGAAAGAGAGCAAAAAGTGGAGAATCATTGTAAAGAGTGATCAAGTGTAATAAATGAGACGTATGAGATAATGCTATATATAATTTTCTCCATGATAATGAAGAACACTTCAAAAGTGGATGTAAATCTATCCTAGATCGAACCACTATAAAAATCCCTTGTCTTTTACTTACTTTTTCCCGCTTTTTACTTGAATTTGCATTTGTGGCCCCATTTTCATCTTGCATATCATTTGGTAAAGTGTGATTTCACACCTTTGGTGTTTGAACCATTTTTGATTCAGACATTATTATGAGTGCATAGTGTGAAAAATCATTTTACAAGTAAATGTATCAATCCTGGCTAGCATAATACCAAAATATTATACTGACATTTGGTACACTTTTATATAGAAGGAAACAACACACCTATAACCTTGCTGCACTTTTTTCTATTTTGGTTATAATTACTTAAGGATTGAGACCTATCAAAGTCTCATTACACAAAGATACGCTTAATTAAGCCATGCTTTGATCACTTATAGCTCATCACTTAGTATGACACACCGTAATTTAATAACATACGATTGGTAATTATAAACCATATCACCTTTGAGCTCGTAGGTCTCAAAGAAGGATGTTAAGCTAAGAGAACATATTCTCCGCCATCAAACAAAAACATGTTCAGCAAAATCCAACTAATACATTACAAAATACACTGTCAGACTTACATCCATAAAAATTCGTTCCAGGTCTGAATGAAACTGAAGGCGCATATTCTTTATCCAATTTAAGAGAGAATCCCTGGCATTTTCGAAAATTCTCGAAGTACAAATTAACAACTATAATAGTATAATCTCATAGTGGGTGTACATCCCAAGACATCAGCGAGCAATCCATACAATGTCAATATGTTTGGTCTTCAACCCCCATCCTCAATTATTATGTTCCATTTCGTCTTACGGTTATTCGAAATGGTTTTGGAATAGAAATTTGATTCCGGTCTTTTCGAATAATCAGCGAAACTTTTCCAGCATCTTAATCAAGTCTCTCTTCACTTAATTTTGATTGATTAAAATTTTCCTTTCAAACCATTCTCAGTTTCTTATCTTTTAACAAAATCCATATTTAATAATCTTTAACCAATAGTTCATTCCTTTAAATCCAGTATTTCATAAATCGAAACTTAATTAAGGTTTCCTTCTTTAAATCTTTAATTAATTTAAATATTTCCTTGTAAGATTTAAAATATTCCTTTCTAAAACATACCCTTTAAAATTGAGGCTGATTAGGACTTGATAATCCTTAATAATCTTTCTTTATAGCTTTACTTACTTAAATTCAATGCTTCCAAAATCTAAATTGATTAGCTTGATTTATAATTTAATTTAACCCAAATCGATTTGATATCAAATATAAGATTTGTATGGAAATTGGATCAACTTATATTTAATACCAATTCTTATATTCAATAAATATCATGTGCGGAATAACATTGTAACATCTTTCAAATTCCTCAGATAGTATGCGTTTAACAACGAAATTCCATATCAAACATTCAATGATTATTTCTATCTAAACACATCTTATTTAAACATGAATACCTTTGTCTTAATCAAAAGAGTAATCAAAATCATTTGATACAAGAATTGGACTGAAGTTACATCAGCTCATGTTCAATTTCAATTCATGTATTCAACCAATACTATAATAGGAATAACATTAAATATGCCTTTTAAATTCCCCAAATAGTACAAGTTTATCTATGGAATTAATATCAACATTCAAAGATTACTTCCCACCATTTCCAAATTAATTAATAATTGGAAAACTTTTTATTTTAAGATAAATTAGTTTTTTTTTGGCAAAGCCAACCACTTTTTATAGTGGACCGTACCACTTTTTCATTATAGCAAATAACGAATACAAAGTAATACAGGAGATAGGCCGAAAACCTATCTACTAACATATTTGCCTTATCTAAGACTATTACACAATCACCACGCAGGGTGAGATTTTATACTACAGATAAGGCAATACGTTACATTCAATACATACAAGGTGTTGCTAAGCAACCACAGTTGCTAGTCTGCCAAGCAGTTCTAAACACTATATAAATTCTTCTATTATCTGCTCTAGGCCGATAACATCATACACATACAGCAGCTGGAAGCTTTACCAGGGAGATCAAAAGCAGATGATTGAATAGGACAATGCCGCAGGCACCAAAATGTTATCAGCTCAATGGATGTCCACAATTGGCAACACAAAAACCAAACTGCAAGTAGGAGAAAATATTGCATCTAGGTTCAAAACAAATACAAGTTGCTAAAACCAGAAATCATGGTGTGCCAAGCAGATGATTGAAGAAAGCAGAGATTGAATGGTAACAACACAGTAATAACTAGATCTAGCATCTCAATTACAACATATCGTATATCAACAAATCTGTTAGAACCAATAATGGTTCAAACACCAAAGGTGTGAAATCACACTTCACCAGACGGTATGCAAAATGAAAATGGGGCCACAAATTCAAATGCAAGTATAAAAGCGGGAAAAAGTAAGTAAGAGACAATGGGTTTTTATAGTGGTTCGATCTAGGATAGATCTACGTCCACTTTTGAAGTATTTTTCATTATCATGGAGAGAATTACATATAGCATCATCTCATACATCGCATTTATTATACTTGATCACTCTTTACAATGATTCTCCACTTTTTTTCTCTCTTTCCGCTTTAGATCCCACTTGAATTCGGGAAGGAGCGGATTTGATCTTGTGATTAGATAATTTTCCTTGATTCCATCATGAGCATGGTGTTAGATCCTTGCTTTAGAGAGGAGCAATGGCGGTTGGAGATTACTTGGATTGACTTGGAGTGAGAATTAATTGTGTTTGGAGAAATTGAGATCCACTTGATGTTGGAGGAAGAAGGAGTGTGCTTAGGAAGCCATTAATGGAGCTTGAGAAGCTTTATAATGGTGGAGGAATGATTTGGGCAGCCCTTCGGGGTAGAGGAATCAGTCTCTTGAAGTGTGGTGAAATGGGGTATTTATAGGAGAAGTTTGGACCAGGTGGCAAAACTGTAATTATGGTGAAAAAGGGTATGGGTCGTTCGTTGACTTATTTACGGTTCTGCCACTACCTATTACCAATGACCGACCCAAAAATACATTCTAATGACCGACCCAATTCGTTATCATTGTTGACCAACCCACTTATTTACAATATATGCCACCGCATTATTCCAACAATGACCGACCCAGATTTTTGTTTTGTAATATAGCAGCGTTGTCTTCTAGTGCCGATCCATCCATAATTAAATGAGTAGCAACTGACCACGTGTTTTATTGGAGCCATTCCCATCTTTTTTATTCTACACATTTACTTTATGCGCTGGCCTACAAGAAGTTGTTCGACCCAAAAGAAGTTGAAGTGCTCGACCAGAGAACAACGCTCGACCCAAAGATGATGTACGACCCATACATGATTGGAAGCACCATTTTATGAATTCATATGCAAACATCTATTCCTTTTCTTGTTGACAGTTGAGTAAATAACATGCAGGCTTTTCACATAAGAGTCATTGTGCCTTTTTTATACATTTCCTGTAGCGAGCTTGTCCATACTTTAAATTTCATATTGATGGTCACGTGTTATTCTTCATGTCCCAATTTTATGTAGTAATTCATCCCCGATAAGCAAAGTCTTCACATTACCATGTCCAGCTCACGTCAATTCATGGTACTTTGCTCGACCCTCACTTTCAGTTCTTATTCGACCCTACTGACGTGAACAGTGCCCGACCCTGGAGCTTTGGTGTTCTACCACTGTTGAACGAGCCAGTTTGTAAGTTGTGCGAGCTGATTCATATAGCTACTTGTCTTTTTCTCAAGCCTTCATATTGCCATATATGTATGGGTATATGTAACCTACTGTTCTTAGAACCGACCACGTTAACATATCAGGTCCACATGTCCAATTACATGCTGCTCCCTCTTTTGCTTATGTGTTCTACGTTGGAACCAACCCATATAGCAGCCAACCAACTTTTTCATTTTACCATTACAAGATTAGAGCTGACCCAATGATGAAACTATACATGTCTGCAAGCTAGCTTTGGTACTTAAAACATTCCACATGTGTGCTACTCACTTGGCACGTATGCATGCTTCAGTTTCCTATGTATGGAACAACCTTTATATTGTACCCATATTTATGTCGTTTCTTTGATGCAGGGAGCCATGTAAATGTAGTTAATTACATGGAACCAATTGTCATCATAAAAGTGAAGCTGATCCGAGTGCATAACAGTGTTGCTCGACCCAGTGTGCTTCAGGGTTAATGTTGCTCAACCGTCGAGTGTTCGACCTAGGGTGCTCGAGCTGGCTTATTCGACCAGTGGTTTTCGGGCCACGGTGTTCAACCCATGGTGCTCGACCCAGGGTGCTCGTCCGTGATGCTCGAATGAACCCTTATGTCGCTCATCCACCTTGCACTCGAACAGGATAGTGCTTGCATGCTCTACGACACGTCCAAACCATTGTTTCCTGAGTTCGCGTTTCATAACGGGGTTAACATTTGCCCCTCGAAGATTGTATTTTTCGCTTGCGAGAAATGCGGACTTTGAACTAAACATTATTGTTGGTACGCTTCATGTCACATGTTCTGTAATAAAAACAAGCGATTGCACGATTTTGGACTTATACTCACCATTGACTGTCCATATCGATAACGAATTAATTAATCATTAAAAAATGAATTATCGCGAATCTTATTTTAAACTGAATAAAGTGTTTGCACAGGAATGTTTTACTCAGTGGTTTTAAACTCATTGGAAATCATTAGCACAAATACGATATTTTAATTAGAATTCGCATTAACGCTTAAAATTAACTAATCGACTAAAGCCGACTGTGGATTTCAAACGTTATCGTTTTGATGACTTATATGACGACGTATGATATTTTGTACTTGAGAAATACGTATCTGTGATTTATTCTCCTGCTTCCTTTTGGAGAAGGCTTGGATACTTTTGCCCCTGGTTCAGGAAATCGTTAACATCCTTCTTCACGAGAAGTACTTTGGATTTCATGCCCCTTCTTGGGCAGCTTGGGCTACAATCTAACACTTGCCATGTCTGAGATTTTCAAACACTATGAAAGTTGGCTAGTTAAATCCGAACTCCGTCTATAATACAGCTTGGTTAATTAAGGCATTGGAGACTTTCGTCACTCAATTATACTGATTAATCCAAGCGTTGGTATGTTCAAAAGGAGTGCCCCAAGAGAGGACTTTGGTTAGAACCCCAATCTTTGTCCTGATCGGATCAGGTACTTCCTGATACTGACGATCAATTGGTGCCTAACATCCTTCACATCTGAGATCCAGATGCTACGCGAATGGTTTTCATTCTTCACATCTAGGGATTCCAGATGCAAATTGTTTTCATTCTTCACATATAGGGATTCCAGATGCTACGCAAATGGTTTTCATTCTTCATATCTGGGGATTCCAGATGCTACGCAAATGGTTTCCATTCTTCATATCTGGGGATTCCAGATGCTACGCAAATGGTTTTCATTCTTCACATCTGGGGATTCCAAATGCTATGGTTTGCATTCTTCACATCTGGGATTTCAGATACTACGCAAATGGTTTGGGTGGTAGTTATATTTTTTCACGGGGTGACCATCAGTCCCTTTGTCGAATGTTTGACTTGGCAGGCTATTCCGATTTAGGAACTGAAGCTCTGAACCTCTCACTTAGGGAAGTGCCCCTTCGACAAAAATTTCATCTCTCGTGTTTGTTTGTCGTGGCACTTGTTCGTTGTTTAAATCTTTGCGACTTTCCCATTCACTTTTCAAGGTGGTGTTTTTTTATTTTCGTTTTTGTGCATGTTGACATTTACAGCATTTGGATCTTGAACTAGCGTTGTTGGGGTCGCGATGTTACAGGAACAAGCGCTCGGCAGATGGTCTGCAATATGAAATCATCTTTTAAGAAAGTTTTGATTTGACATTTAATTTTGCAAGCAAGATATTCATTCAAACAGATATGCTCTTAGTCATAGAGCTAATGTTTAGTGCATCACTTGCAGATTATTACAAACTTTTTACAAGAAGTTTCGAGTATTACAGAAAGTAAAACATGAACTAAAGCAGGAAATAGAACATGAAGTAAAGCGGTGGCAATGTTGATTGCTTATTCCGAGCCATTGAAATTGGAGCTCCATCAATGGTTATCAGTTGATAATCAGCCTTGGATTGGTTGGAGCAGAAGCTACGTTGCTTGGACCAGACTGATCATTTGATGCCACTTTCCCCCGGGGGGTCGCAGAAGGATTCACGGCCTGCGGATTCTTTACATACCGCTGCAGCCTAATTTTCCTGATCAATTCCTCAATGAGGTTCTTCTAGTGTTGGCACTCATTAGTGTTATGACTAGGTTGGTTGTGAAATATGCAAAATTTTCCTAAGTTTGCTGCTTTTTCACTTATCCTTATTGGATTTGGCTTTGCATACTCTTTAGAATTCTTTGTTGCAAGATAGATATTTTCAGGAGTGTCATTCAAAGGCGTCAGCTCTGATGAGTTGAAAAGGCAAGACTTCTTATTATCCTTGTTGTCGTTCCCATCATTGGCGTGCTTGTGCCCCTGAGTGTTCTTCTGATTATAATGAGCAGCAACATTTTTGGGAGCTTCAAGAAGTGGGTTAGCATCAATAATCTGAAGAGGTACAGGATTAGCGTCGACTCTCATGTACTCCTCTACTTTTTTATAGAATTTTTTAAGCGTGTTTGGCTCTTTCATTTAATCCATTTACCAAATTCGCTCTTTTCGTCCACGGCGCCAATTAAGGACACTAAAATCATGCGGGGCTTAGGATTTCCTACTTCGGCCAAAGAATTGTGTAATATCTTGAGGAAGGATTTAACAGACTCTCCCGGATTATGCTTCATCGATGTCGAAGAAATAACGTCCTTAGCCTTGGTAGCCTGCAACCTGAACTAATCTTTGAATTTCAGAGTCAAATTATCAAATCGGTCGATGGATTTGGTGGCAGTCTTGTGAACCATAACGATGCAACGCCTTCTAGGTAGAGAGGGAAGCACAAGCATTTGATCTCGTCCACTACCTTGGCTGCATTCATGTGCCACTCGTATTTGTATAGGAAGTGATTCGGATCAGAAATCCCATTGTACGGAGGCAGAGTAGGATGAGTAAACTTCCTTGGGAACTCAGCTTTGCGGATCCTCTTTGTGAATGGATTTTTGCCAAGGGAGAAGTCCCATTCCCTTTCACTGTCCTTGCGAGGCATGTTATCTTTCATGACTTTCTTTACCATATCCATGATATAATGCTTCAATGTGTTTTGTTCCGGAGAGCAGACTTTGATCTCTTTTCCGGATGCTCGTCGTGACGAGCGATTACGATTAGAGGATCTAGGTCTTTTACTTCCACTATGGGAAGCTGCCCCCTTAACGGGACTTGCAACTCGTCGGTTATTTCGATCGAAATGGTATTTAGCTTTCAATTTTGAGTCCTCAATATTTGTGTCGTCTTTGTCAAGAAATCCTTCCAAATTGTCATTATGAGGATCGGAGGCTGATGAATTTGCATTCTCTTCAAGGTTGACATGGATTTTCGGAGGAGGAGCGGGATTCATTTGAGCATTTAGGAGAGCACTCACTTTATCCATTAAAGCTTGATTATCATCCACCAGAGTTTTATTAGCATCGATTAAAGCTTTGTTGGAGGCTTCCATGCGTTGACTTAAGTTAGCGACGACGGCATCTAATTCAGCTCCAACCATTGAATTTTCTCCATTTTCAAAGCGGTTAGCAAGTGGAGTGGTTTCATTGTTAGCAACGTTGTCATTTTCTTCACCGACTTTACTTGCGGTCTTCTTAGACTTAGCCATTATTTCGGATAAGGACTTGAATTTGGAAGAGAGTTCGTCGATTGGCCTAGATCTTAGATTCGTAGAATCTATGGTAGAAGTAGGCTTAGAACTTCAATGCAAGGTTCTTGAGCTTGAGCAAAGTGAGAAAGAAGATGCGAACGCGGCCCCACCGTGGGTGCCAAATGTTAGAACCAAAAATGGTTCAAACACCAAAGGTGTGAAATCACACTTCACCAAACGATATGCAAAATGAAAATGGGGACATAAATTCAAATGCAATTAAAAAAGCAGGAAAAAGTAAGTAAGAGACAAGGGGTTTTTATAGTGGTTCGATCTAGGGTAGATCTACATCCACTTTTGAAGTGTTCTTCATTATCACGGAGAGAATTACATATAACATCAACTCATACATCACATTTATTACACTTGATCACTCTTTACAATGATTCTCCACTTTTTTGCTCTCTTTCCGCTTTAGATCCCACTTGAATTCGAGAAGGAACGGATTAGATCTTGTGATTAGATAATTTTCCTTGATTCCATCATGAGCATGGTGCTAGATCCGTGCTTTAGAGAGGAGCAATGCCGATTGGAGATCACTTGGATTGACTTGGAGTGGGAATTAATGGTGTTTGGAGAAGATGAGATCCAATTGATGTTGGAGGAAGAAGGAGTTTGCTTAGGAAGCCATTAATGGAGCTTCAGAAGCTTTAGAATGGTGGAAGAACGATTTGGGTGGCCCTTCGGGGAAGAGGAATCGGTCCCTTGAAGTGTGGTGAAATATGGTATTTATAGGAGAAGTTTGGACCAAGTGGCAAAACTGTAATTATGGTGAAAAAGGGTATGGGTCGTTTGTTGACTTATTTACGGTTCTGCCACTGCCTATTATCAATGACCGACCCAAAAATACATTCTTATGACCGACCTAATTCGTTATCATTGTTGACCGACATACTTATTTACAATATTTGCCACTGCATTATTCCAACAATGACCGACCCAGATTTATGTTTGTAATATAACAGCGTTGTCTTTTAGTGCTGATCCATCCATAATTAAATGAGTAGCAACTGACCACATGTCTTATTGGAACTACTCCCTTCTTCTTTATTCTACACATTTACTTTATGTGCTGGCCTACAAGAAGTTGTTCGACCCAAAAGAAGTTGAAGTGCTCGACCAGAGAACAACACTCGACCCAAAGATGATGTACGACCCATACGTGACTGGAAGCACCATTTTATATGTTCATTTGCAAACAACTATTCCTTTTCTTGTTGACAGTTGAATAAATAACATGCAGGCTTTTCACGTAAGAGTCATTGTGCCTTTTTTATACATTTCCTGTAGCGAGCTTGTTCATACTTTAAATTTCATATTGATGGTCACGTGTTATTCTTCATGTGCCAATTTATGTAGTAATGCGTCCCTGATAAGCAAAGTCTTTACATTACCGTGTCCGGCTTAGGTCAATTCATGGTACTTTGCTCGACCCTTACTTTCAGTTCCTGTCCGACCCTACTGACGTGAACAGTGCCCGACCCTGGAGCTTTAGTGCTCTACCACTGTTGAATGAGCCAGTTTGTAAGTTGTGCGAGCTGATTCATATAGCTACTTGTCTTTTGCTCACGCCTTCATATTGCCATGTAGGTATGGGTATATATAACCCACTGTTCTTAGAACTGACCATGTTAACATATCTGGTCCACGTGTCCAATTACATGCTGCTCCCTCTTTTGCTTATGTGTTCTACGTTGGAACCAACTCACATAGCAGCCAACCAACTTTATCATTTTACCATCGCAAGATTAGAGCTGACCCAATGATGAAACTATATATGTCTACGAGCTAGCTTTGGTACTTAAAACATTCCACATGTAAGCTACTCACTTGGCACGTATGCATGCTTCAGTTTCTTATGTATGAAACCGCCTTTATACTATACTCATATTTATGCCGTTCCTTTGTTGCATGGAGCCATGTAAATGTAGTTAATTACATGGAACTGGTCGTCATTATAAAAGTGAAGCCGATCCGAGTGCATAATAGTGTTGCTCGACCAAGTGTGCTTCAGGGTTAATGTTGTTGGACTGTCGAGTGTTCGACCTAGGGTGCTCGAGTTGGCTTTTTCGACCCGTGGTGTTCAAGCCACGGTGCTCGACCCGTGGTGCTCGACCCAGGGTGCTCGTCCGTGATGCTCGACCGAACCCTTATGTCGCTCATCCACATTGCGCTCGAACAGGCTAGTGCTTGCACGCTCTACGACGCGTTCGAACCATTGTTTCCTGAGTCGCGTTTCATAACGGGGTTAATAAAACCAACTAAGATACTACCAGAATAATCAACAACCAAGACAAAAGAAGACCAATGTCAAACTCACTACCTCCAAAGAATCAAAAAGACGGCACACACACACACACACACACACACAAGGCTCGACAACTATCAAGACCAGAGAAAAGCAACTTCAACAATACAGACGCAAAAACATGCAATATGCACCAAGATAGACCAAAAGAAGATATCTGAACAGCAAAAGCAACTACTGGATGTTCACAAGCAAAGAACTAATCTGTATGGGGGTGGAAACAACCAACGGTTGACACTGACATCGATGCAAAACCTGCAGAAAGGAAAGCCGATGGAGGCTGAGGCTGAAAATAAGTAAGCGAGAGGACAGAGATCCCCGGTGAAGGCACGGTGGGAGTACAAGAAGGAACTAGATCTGGGATTGAGGAAAGATAGGATAATGCTGAATAGGCTGCCAAAAATAGTGAAATCAGAGGCGGCGAAAAGGAAAGAAGACACTGAGGTCTTGGTTGAAGGAAATAGGGAGGATCGTATATCTAAAACAGGATGGAACTGTTATTCCACAATAGAGTAAGCTAGGGGAGGTTGAAAAGGTGGAGATGAAGGATTTTAAATCAGGAGGGGGAAGTATTACGGTAGGTTAGAAAAGGGCATAATCGCATGAAACCCTAGATGCCATTGGAGATATAACAAGCCGCCTCAATGATGGTTTTTTTTGTTGATTGAAAAAACAGATAGTTGAGATAAATTAGATTTTACTTAAACCAGTTTGTCTAAGTGTTATAATATTCCAAAAATATTTCATTAAACATTTAAAAATATTTATTTAAGATTTAAATAATAATTATAAGTTTAAACTGTAAAACGTACTATTTCCAAAAAATGTTGCAAGAGCGTTACGAAAGTGTTATAAAAGTGTTGCTAAATAGCTAGTTTGATAAAAATAACCTTTATATCATTCAAAACTATATTTTTCCAATTCATATTACTTTTAAGTAATTAATTAGGATTTTTCATAATTTTCCCATATTTTTAGTACTTTTTATAAAGTGTTTTATCAGTTTCCAAATATAGTCACCGAACTGCAAAACTGCGATTTTATTTCAAAATAAATTTGAACATAACTTGAAATCTATACGTTGAAATTCAAATTTTCCTTTTCTATTTGAAAACTATTATTATTAGAAAGTGAATGTTTTACGTTTCACATAAATCCAATTTAAATTTCTTCTGTTATATTCTTTTAAAGTTTATAGTCGAAATTCGCGAATTGGCGTAGTGCGACTAGTCCTATTCAGACCATATCACGATTTCGAACTAAAATTCTTCTGATTAACTTTAAATATGATTATATAACTTTTTAAAAATATGTAAACTCATTTAAAACAACATTTCAAAATTCCACTTCAAATTCAATTTTAACTAAAAATTAAATATTACAATATTTATAAAATATTAATGTTTTTCAAAAATTAATCCTTTGACCTTTAAACTTTGCAAAAACCAAATTCAATATTATATATGACTATTGGAGTAATCGATTGGAGACTAAATCATTGTTTATACATCAAATGCAACTTCAATTTTGAAATTCACCATTCAAAATCAATTTCAAAATTGAACATGCCATTTATAGTCAGAATTGTTTTCAAAATACGTTTCCACCTTTTCAAAAGTTATTCGTATATATTTTAATTTCATTTCCAAATCATTTCGAATATCAAGTTTCAAAATTTATTTTCAAGCTCAGATTCCATATTTAATTAATATAAAATGTTTATATTTCCAATTGGGAAGGATACTTAACCAATCATCTCTATAATTCCATAATTAAGGTGTGATAGGTGTGTAGAGACATACAAGTAGTAAATACTAACATATGAACGTCTATAACAACCATCAACAATATCATCAATACCTGCTATGAACTACGTGCAAGCGTCATTGTAATCAACGCTTATCAGCGTATATGTGTTACCATAATTACACACATATAATTATCAACCATAATTAACCATAATTAACTGTATATAAACACAAGTGTATAGAGTTTCTCACTAACATATTTTTTTCCTTAAATCTTCATGGTAGGGGAGCCTAACCAACTGCGAACGATCCCAAACGAACAATATTTCCTACATCGACTTCTTCGTCAAAATATTATATATATATATATATAAAAAGGGGCCGGCTATTTGAACACAAAATTAGACACAAAGAGAGGGACACAGAACCTCAGCCGTTGGATCTTTTTGTCTTTATATGGAGAGGTGTAATTCATGGAGTGATCCAATGGTCCAAATCAATTGTGTCACCATTTGTGTCAAAATTTTGTGTCTCTTTAGACTTTCTCATATATATATATATATATGCATTTCTTTATAAATGGAGAAGGGGAGGGGTAGGGTGGACAACTTGGAGAAGGTGATGAGGGAGGCTCGCGGCATGGAGTGGGGGAGGAGCTAAGGGAGGCATGAGGTAGTGGTGGCGGCCTAGGGAGGTGGCGCACGCGGGTGGAGGTGGGGTTGAGGTAGGCTGAGCTTAGGGGAGGGGAAATGGAGGCAGAGTGGTGGTGTTGGAGGAGGCCAGATGGAGGAGTGTGGTTGGTGGGCATTTATACCGAGAAGGAAAGGGGAAGCAAGGGGAGAAGGAGGTGGAAAAGGAAGCAAAGAATGGGGAGGGAGAAGGAGCTTGAATGGAATTTAATGGAGAGGTTTTATGCTCCTTATATAGGATGGTTTAAGGGCTTTATAGGAAATGTGCACACAGACACATATTCATCTCAAAGGCTATGGCTTCATGCATGCTTACACCTCACAAAACCAGTTTACCAATACCATGTTACTACTCACGATTTTAATCTGAAACACCTTAATGACACTTAAAAGTGTTGCAAAATCGAAACACTTCATATATGCTACAAAATACCACTTCTAGGTTACCATTTAACTATTTAAACATCCGGCTGTTTAACGTTATCAAAACCCGATGGTAATTAACAATTCATTGATAGTCCAAAACATTTATTTATTTTATTATCTATAATTAATTTATATATATTTAGCTAGAAATGATCACATTTAAAATATTTTTATAAGTATGTACTTGGAAAATTCGTTGTAGCAAAACTCGATAAATTCTTGTCAAAAATTATACCATTATATTTGACAAAATTCAAATATCCATTCTATTTATTTAAATAATATTTATATTTGAAAATAATTTAAAATTCATGTTTGAACCAAATTAATTTATTTTATATTCAAAATCCCGGTTTAAATTGGTCAAAAATTCTGGTTCATTACAAAATTTATTAATATCAAGGCATCATAGAATTATTGTTGACTGCGTAACTACCCTAGACCCCCATAGAATAGTCAACAAACGCCTAGGCTAATATAAACTTATTTATTTTAATTGACCACTTATTTTCCCTAATCAGCCTACCTTTGTTGCTGGAACGGACCACAACTATGAGCCACTTATTTTCCCTAATCAGTCGTCATTGTTGGAACAGATTCCTACAACAAGCTTTCTTAATGGGTCACTTATCTTCCTTTATCAGCTTGTGCAGCCGGAACGGACTTCTGTTTATGCTCATTAATTTGTTCATATTAAACTCAACGGCCATTTTAAGTTTATTAATCAACTTACTTCTTCCATATAACCTTTTGTAATATTTTGGGTTACATTTAAATATTATCTTGCTTATATACATTATACAACCCAACCCTCACTACTTAGCGTCTACCCAAATTCCCAATTATTCAATTTATTAGTGATTACAGTTAAATTGTCCATTATAGTTTTAGTTCAATAATCCTCATTTAATCCCTTTATATTTAATTCATAATATTCCAATATGCGATTTTTTAATCAAATTCATAATTATATCCAAACTACATAGAAACAAAAAGGGATAAGCGTTTAGGCTCTTTGAAAGGCCTAACCTCATAGTGTATTAAGAGGATAAAGGTCTAGGCATTCGCATGGCCTAGATTCAAACAAATAAATCATAGCTAAAATTAAAATAGGACAAAATCTGAACTATATATAAAATAATTTATGAAGAAAAAGAGATAGAAATAAACTGAATGATTTACATTAACATAGTATATTACTCTAATAGACTGAAGTAGGGGTAGAAGAAGTAATTGAATATACAAAAAGAAATTACAAAAAAAACACTGAAATCTGTAAAATACTGAAGAAAATAACAATTGTTATACTATCCAAATAATCCCAAAGTCTTACTGAACTTGTAATCACAGAAATACTCATTGATTTATGCAATTCGATAGGCCTCGAAAGGATTTTATATGTATAAATATTCTCCAAACTTATGTATGCGAAAACCAAAATCTCAAAACTCCATTAAAATTTTAGAGGAAAAGATTTTGAACATGGAATCAGATCAAAACAAGTCTCCAGAAATCGATCGAACAATCCAACTTTGCTAGAAGTAACGTGCGCAAAAATCGTGCACGCCACCTGAGATGAGTCAACCTATCTTATAGGTAGTCAACCCAGGGGTCGACACACTTAAAGCATGGGTCACCCCAGTTCTAATTTTTGTTATTGTTATATTTTTTAATTTAAAATTCTGGTTTGTCTTTTGTTCGTAACTTCTTCTTTTTAAGTTTGATTTCAGCAAACAAAAAGTTCATCTTAACCAAAATTTCGTGATGGATCCAATGACGAAAACTCTGTTGCTTAATTCTCATTATTTTTCAGATTAATATTTATTTTATTAATCTGTTTATTTATATTTCTTTATCAAAACTTTGTGTTGTTACAAAAATTATACGTCCAATAGACGTATTCACTACTCATTTAATATTAGACTTCAGATGGCCGCTCTTAACTAGTCGTATTCTCCGCACTAATAGATGACATTACTTTGTAATATTCTTTGTTAATGTGGATCTCGGAGTGGAGCGTTACACGTACAGATTGAAATTTTGGAGGCAAGCAGACCTGGCAGAGGCGTTAATTAGAATTTTGGCAGCT
Source organism: Allium sativum (assembly GCA_030737875.1). Lineage (NCBI taxonomy): Eukaryota > Viridiplantae > Streptophyta > Magnoliopsida > Asparagales > Amaryllidaceae > Allium > Allium sativum. The sequence continues at coordinate 362,687,839 of CM060909.1, forward strand.
ATTATTATTATAACAACATATTATAATGATTATAAATTATTGATTATTAGACAGGATTTTCTTTTATTAATTCTAATTCAATAATTAGAAGAAATATCTTATCCTAAATGTATTAAGCAAACTATCCTCTAAGAAGGAGAGCACCCACTATTTATTGTATATTATTATACATAATGATTAACTATAAATTATTAGTTTAAGTACTAATTATTAATTTTTTAACATTTTAAATAATTGTGAACATATCTTCCATACTTTACATGCCAAAGAAGATAGTTACAAAATGAAACGTGCACATGCGAATGAGAGTAATGATGTGCAGGTTAACTATTGTATTATTCCTTTTTTCGGACACTTTGGGATTTTGAACGTTTAATGAAATTGTAGATATATTTGAAATTCATTTTTGAATTTTACAAAAGGTTCAAATTTTGTAACTAAACTTTATGCATATATAAAAATTTATTACTAATTATTACTTAGTTAATAATAGTTGTTAATTAATAAAAATTAATACTTTAAGAATGACATAAATTCGTTGCAAATTTCTTGGAAATTCATCGTAAATAAACTATGAAAATTAGCAATGAAACGGAAATTTTCGTTGTTGGTATTTACTGCTTTTCATCATGTTTTATGGCAGTGATGATTGTCCACCAACTTTGTGCACTTAAATTAGATTACGACTTGCAGAGTTAGTATCATGATTTTTGGTTTGTTTTGTGACCATTTAATGGTTCGGACTCATCCAGATATGATATGGCTTGGAAGGAGGATAATAGCTTATTTAGCCATTGATTTTGGGCATAACTGAGGTTGGTAATATATGATATGTCAATTTGACTAGATGGAACATAGACATGCCAATTTGACCCAGAGCATGACTATTACATGTCAATTCGACGGGTAAGTGTGCTTTTGCATGTAGTGGAATACAAATTGATTGTTTTTCTCTAGTCAATTTGCTCAGTTTGATGCGGCAGATGCGTCAACACGGAATGCGTCGAATAGATAAACTAACTAAAATTTCTTTTTGAACCGTACTTCACATTCACATCTCATTTAATCAATTTTGAGCAGGTTTGGAGGGTGTCGGTTGTGACAACTGAGTAAGCCGATATGCAATGAATAGGGATGACAAAAAAATCCGTACACGCGGTTATCTGCATGTAAAATCCGTCATGGATATGAAATGGATAGTTAAATGAGTATCCGTGGGTAAAATAAATGGGTATTTTTAATATCCATTAATTAATGAGGTGGGTACGAATAGTAAGATATCCATGTCTATGGATACCCGTGACCATATTGAATGTGATTTATTATCTATTGTCAATACAAATAACATTGTTGTTGGCTGTTCGGTATTTGTGTGCATGCTTTTACTCTACAATTTATAACTGGCTATTGATATTTTGATGGATAATTCTGTTGTTATCCTTTTTTTTTTATGTTGGTTTAAATATGTATTGGTATTTTGAAGTTAACATTTGAGCATTGGTCTAATTTGTTTTTTTACCAAATGTACTTTTGAATAATTTCAATAAATGACTAAAAAACAAAATGAATAAATATAATGGATACCCACGAATATCCGTCATTACCCGCAACCTGTTTAAAATCCGTTTAATGGGTACCCGTGCGGGTATGGGGCGGGCATGAGGCAAAAAATCACCTGATGGGGGCGGGTGATGGGGTAGTATTACCCGCGTCCGCCATGCCCGATTGCCATCCCTATGAATGAGCATTGTTATGACGGTCATGCCGTGAGTATTTGGCATGAACGCCTTAGGCATTTGTATATTGTAGAGGTAGGGGTAGCGAAGTAAATTTACAGGTGTAAATCGTTTGTCTGTGCTGTGGCAAATCGCCAGCGCGCAGCTTACATATATATGTGGGTATAAATAACACATATAAATGAAATAATGCCTTGAGCTTTAAAACATACGTTTTCATCGGAGAAATAGAATTAAAAGTAAAAGAAAACTTTCTTGCATTCTTCAATGGATCAAGAACCCAACCGTGAAGGCTCTAGCACTGTTAATCTTGAAAGCATCAATCCATTGAACGAAGACGACAACCAAACCTATTTTTATTGTCCATGCAAACTTCTGAATGAACGTCTTCAAAGCTTTGAGCTAAAGAATCCTGACATCTTCTTTGCCAAAAAACTACTGGAAGCAGCAGTTTATCAATTGGAAAACGTGTTCTTAAAAAAAGGCCCGTGGGCAAAGCCTGAAGTCAGAGACGACCAGAGACTCCAGGATGATGACAATACCATGGATTTCTTCTGCAGAGAAACATGTCAATCTGTTTCTAGCTTTTAAAAAAAGGTTTTTTTTTTTATGAATTCTTGCCCAAATTTTCAACGAAATCCAGTGATCAATCTGAAGTACTATGTAAAAAGTGGTACAACCAATCATCCAAATCTGTCTCTAGACTGGAGAAGATTTTTAAGAAAGAATTCACATCAAAGAAGTTAGACACACTGAAGTTATGTGAAGTATGGTGCTGCTATGGCTTCATTGAAGCGCTCAGATCGTTGAACGAGATCCTTGTTTTAATGTGAACGGAGAATAACCTCCAAGATTTTCAGTTCAAAGCTGATACGCGCTTGACAATAATGCAGCAGAAGTTTGAAAAGAAAATGCAAGATTATTTCAGCATTGTAAAGAAGAAGAAGAGCTCCGCCTGATTTGATTTTCGTTCTTTCTGCAGTCCTGCCTATTCTTGATGATGCCGATATTTTCTTCTGAACTTAACTTCTTGTTGAATGATTGTTGAAGGAGTTTAACACTGATATGATCAATCATATCTGGAGAATTTCTGATGCATATTCAGCGCTTGAATCATATCTGGAGAATTTCTTGTTGAATGATTGTTGAAGGAGTTTTATCACCTACGAAATTCACGTGCGTTATTCTGAATAACGCAAGTGTTAGAATAGTACATTTATTTTCCGTGCGTTATCTTAAATAACACTACGTAATTGTTTCTTGTCTGCGTTATTTTAAATAACGCTCCACGCATTATTTAAAATAACGCACCATCGGGCTATACAGTCAGCCGAGACTTTCTTCTTCCTCACTTTTCTTTAGCCTCCACTTTATCAAAAACGAAAACCCATAAAGCCAAACCCTATTTCGTCACCACAACATCAAATTTTAGGCTTTTTTGATCTAAATTCATCCCCATGGCAAGCTCATCAACCCAAGAAGCTCAAGAAGGTAAAAAATTCCTAATTTTGCTGATTTTTTCAAAAAATTAGGTTTTGTCCACGATTGAGGAAACTTGTGAATAAACTTGTATGTGCTTTAATAGGTTCAATGTAGTTGAAATTATATAGGTTTCAACATTAATTGTGTTTTTTTTTTGCTACATTTGTGTAGAGATTGTTGAGATGGAACCTGGCCCCGTAGATGCTACTGTCCTATACTTGCAAGACAGACATCGGTCGAACGGTAATGCTTTGATGGCGGTATGTCTATACGGTGATTGTATGTTGGCCAAATCGTGTTGAATTTTTTTTGTATGTATGTCTTACGTTGTATGTTAATTTTTATTTACAGGGAAAAGACCATGTTCGGATTATAGACCACACGGTTTCTGTTGGCACGGTGACCTCCAGTCATCCAGGCGTATTGGCCTTGCTTGAGCGTGCTGGATTCGGACTAGTACAACGGTTGGAATACGTTCAACTCGACCGTTATCTCATCACATCTTTAGTCGATAGATGGAGACCGGAGACATCGACATTCCATCTTAGAGTTGGAGAGATGACCATCACTTTGGGTGATGTGGCGGTCTTGCTGGGCGTGCCGATTGATGGAGCTCCTTTGAGGAATCCAGAGGGCGGAGATTACATGGAGATGTGCCAGCGGCTTTTAGGTATAACGCCTCCCGCGGACCAGTGGATGGGGAATGAGCAAATAATTACTGTTTGGTACAAATCGCAATTCGTACATGACATTCCACAGAATGCCACGCAGGAGCAGATAGAACAGCGTGCTAGAGCTATCATACTCTGGATCATCACACAGCGCTTGATCTGCGATCACTCTAAGACTCGGGTGTGGCTTAGATGGTTGCATTTTATTGAGGATTTTGATACTTGTCGTCAATATTCTTGGGGCAGTGCGACATTAGCATACACATATAAAGAACTTACTAGGACCGTTTTGAATGAGAGCCCTTATATGGGAGGTTGTCCTTCTTTGATACAGGTACTCTATTTTTGTATGCTTATTTGCTTCTTATTTGTTTATTTCTACATGTCTGTGTTTCTTTATCAACTTTCTTTGTAGCTATGGTCGTGGACGTATCTTCCCCTTGGTAGACTTGAATTAAAGCACCCCAATATTGATATTTCTTTGCCTTACGGGGCTAGGTATGTTTATTCCATCAATTACTTATCTTATATGTGTTAACTTATTTCCTCTATCTCTTATCAAGTCACAATTACAGGTGGGCTAGAAAGAAGAGCACTGCGTCGACTCCGAGGCGTAATTTAGCTTTCTACCGCAATGAGCTTGACGTGCTTAGTCCGGATGTTGTTACATGGACCCCATATGCCTAGGATCTTGGACAGCTTCTGGCCTTATGTACCGTGTCTTCCCATTTGTGGACCGCCCATGTGCCCATCATATGTTTGAACGATGTAGCATATCACCTTCCTGACCGGGTGATGCGTCAGTTTGGATTAAGGCAACATCTTCCAGAACCAGCCCCACCTTACAGGATTAACTTACAAGTACCCGGGGAGTACCAGGCGGCCATTGAGACATGGAACCATAGGCACTTGCACACGCAGCAGCAGCAGGAGTTCACATTGTCGGACGAAGAGTACTACACATGGTATTGGCAGATTACCCGACGGTATATTCTTCGCAGCGTGCAACCTCTTGGTCATGTGGTGGAACCGTACACGCCTGGAGCTCCTCTGGAGAGGAATGTGGTATGAAAACTTTGCGATTAATTTTAAATTATGTACAATTTTTTTCAACTATGAATCTTAAGCACGTTAACTAAAAATTTACAGGCAGACGGTGTTTATCGGGCTATAGAAATGGTTGATGAGCTATCTCATGAGGTGTCCGAACGAAGCAAGGGAAAATGCTTTAACATCAAACGTATTTTGCAAGCAATTTTGGGAAAGAACAAGCTCGCAAGATCGGCACCGCCTCCTCCTCCTCCGCCACCTCAAGCTTTAGCACCTGTCGGAGCTTCGGAGGTACATGAAGTCCGCGACATTCCTCCACTTGAAACTATCAGGGTTTATACGTCACGGAGGAAAAAGGTGGCGTCAAAGGGAAGGGGTAAGGGTAAAGAAGCAGAGCCGTCTCAACCAACTCAGGTCATGCATGGTCCGTCACAGCCCCAGGAAGGTTCCTCATCATCTTCGCATGAAGATGTACCACCGAAACCGAAGAAGAAACAGAGAGAAACTCCTTACCAGCAGCGAATTCTTAAGTAGTTCGTCCGTAGGGTGGTGGTGTTATTTGTAGGTTGAATTTTGTTTTTAGGTACTTGTACTTTTTATTCGGATGTTGAAAATGTGTAATGTTTTGCGGGTTGTGGTTAACTCGAATTTGAAGTTGTAACGTATGTTTACTAAGCTTTATGTGACATCATTTTGGTAGTTTATGGTTGCCGTATTAGGCTCCACTGTTTGATTTTGGTAGTTTATGGGTACTGATTGTAATGTGATGGGTTCATGCACGATTATGCAGGGAATATAACCTGCAAACAAACTGGAGCGTTATTTGGAATAACGCTTATTGCGTTATTCCAAATAACGCAATAAGCGTCTTCCTGAATGACGCTCCAGGTTGTTGTCTTTAAACGCCCAACCTGGAGCGTTTTTTAGAATAACGCTAAAGCGTTATTTAGAATAACGCAATGAGCGTTATTATAAAAAACGCGTCAGGTTGGTACTCTGGTATTAAAAGACGTGCCATCTTCTCCAACTCACCCATTCATAACACTTAGTAAAGTCTATGTCACTGTAGTACAACGGCTCTTCTTATGGCCATTTACTCCACACTTGCTGCACCTATTAGATTTAGATGACTGTCCCTCGTCCATGGTGCCTTTAATTCTAGTGGATCTAGGTCGGCCCGGTGCTCTCCGAGCTTGCGGTGGAAAAACCATATGTCCTAAAGGTTGTGGCCAATAGCGCTTGTCACGAACTGGATGAAACTCAGGCGTGTAAGACGCGTGATAACTTTGAACCGTGTACAGTTGGAGGCGAAGTCGTGATGAGCTCTTTTGGCCCCATTTGCCACTGCCGAACATGCAGCCATAACATGCGCACAAGGAAGGTGCTGTAGCATTGGTATGTTACATGTACACGAACAAGTATTACCATCTATCTTTACTGTAAACTCATCACCGTAGTAGTGTATGACAACCCATTCATATTCGCCGAAGCGAACTATTCTGCAACGTCTTGCTTCTTCGGCTCTTTCAGCTATTTTTGCCTCCCACTTTGGGGTTAATTTGCATACCGAACCAACAACATTTTGCCGCCTGTTACAGAAATAATCCACCGATCTATAGAAGGTACGCGCAACCAACGACTTAACTGGAAGCGATCGGGCACCTCTTAGCACACCGTTGAAGCTTTCAGAAGCATTTGTCGTCATTACATGAAACCTTCCACCATCGTCTTTAAACAAAGCCCAATTTTCCTCCTTTCCCCCCAAACTTCTCTCAATCCAATTATGAGATCTTATGTTGGTAGTCTTAATTTCCTCCCGAAGCTTACGATACTCAACCTCTTCTGATGCGCATGCCGCCGCATAAAATAAACCAGTCAAACGTTGATCTTTAATGCCGGCTTTTTGAAAATTTGTTTTTAGATGCCTCGCGCAAAATCTGTGTGTATGTGGCTCTACCCATCTTTCCTGCAACGCGATAGGAATTCCTTTCATTCTATCAGATATGAAAGTAATACGGCGATTGTTTACACTATGTATAAACTGTCTCATGCAGGAAAAATACCAAGCCCAAGAGTCAGCCGATTCGGCCTCAACAATGGCATACGCCAAAGGATAGAGTTGATCATTTGCATCTATTGTAGTGGCTACGAGTAGTGTACCTTTATATTTTCCATACAAATGGGTGCAATCGATACAAAGCAATGGACGACAATGTAGAAATCCTTCAATGGAAGGGCCAAATGCCCAAAATGCACGTCGAAATACACTAGCTTCATCTGTTAATATATGGCTCACAATACCAGGATTTGATCTTCTAATTTCATCGAAATATGCCTGTAACAATGAATATGACTCCGGCCAATCCCTGTAAACCATAACAATTGCCCTGCTCAGAGATCTCCAAGCTTTCATATAACCAATCTTAATAAAAAATTGTTCTTCGACCAACACTTGAACTGTTCTAGCTGTTATGTTTAAATCAGACTTCACAAAAGGCATGATCTTCAAAACCAGAAATGTTGATGTCACTTGGCGATTACTTGAATTGACCGTTGGATTAACGCAAGTATGCTCCGCTCTATACTTCTTCACAACCCACAACCCAGCCTGCGATTTTTTGGAATCAATTGCATGAATTCTCCACTGGCATGTATCGTCGATATTGCAAATGGAAGTATACATTTCTTTGTTCGACCTAATGGGCTTAAAAGAAACAGCATGTAAAATGGACCACTCACTTAGTTGTTGCAGAAATTTAGCTTTGCTCTCAAATACAAGACCAGGTTTAAAGCCACTTTGAACGCAGGAGGACGAGAATAATTCTCCCCTACTTTGCAAGTCAGCGACAACGGATCTGGCTAACATTTGGGCGGTACACATGTCCTCATCAAGGGGAATCTCCATTGCAGGTTCGTCATTACTCCCATCTTCTTCATCATCCATCTCTTCAGCTTCGAAGTCAAAGTTCAAGGAATCATTATTTACTTGCATGTTGTCAAACCATGCGTGATTGTTATCGGGAATCGAAACAACGGTCATGCTATCCAAAGCAGGTCCAGGGTTCATTTGTATGTCTAGATTTCCATCTACTTGACTAGCATCATCGCATGCATTCTCTTCGAAGGGCGATTGCTCTTCCATGAAATCCTGCGGACAGCTGCATCATGAAAATATTACACCTTGCTCAACCATTTATGCATTACTCAAATAACAATTCAATTCAATTCAAAGAATACCTACTTCTGACTCATATGATATAACTCAGATGGCGTTGGCTGCAATGGTTCTGCTACTTGTGAAGACGGTCCAACATTATTTTGTGTCTGCTGGTAGTAAGGATCATAACTATACAACAAATGACGGTCATTAACAACAATTGGGAGAACCAAAATATAACATGTTCAGAAAACATTATAAGTTGGGCTTACCTCTGCGTCGCGCATCCAATACTTTCCTGCGTGGGATATGGAAAGCTAAAATGCGGATTTTGTGTATAATTCATATGCGGAGGGTACGCATAGAACATTTGATGTTGTCCGTACTCTGAAACGTTATAAGGAGGAATACTATTTGGTGATGGCATTACATGAGTTGGACGGATCGGTGCCGCTCGAACGGGTCTTGAGGCAGTAGGTGCTTCTACCACTAACTTTGTAGTTTTCACAACAAATAACTCTATAGTCTTACAAGCGGCAGAAAACATTAACTCCACATCACCATCGTCAAAAAATTTAATTGCCTTAGAACCAGAATCAGTCGGCCAGTTGCAAACTAACTCAATATCAAATTGCTCTTTATTAATCATTGTTGACTTGGATATCGAGGCTTTTAATTGCATCAAGTTACAACCTTTGAGAACTTTTACAGCTTTGAAAGACCCACCATCGTATTTGCCACACTTTCGATCATCAATAACCAACTCACCATCGTAATAGCATAAAATAGCAATAAACTTAGGAGTCATTCTAATTTACAACAACAAAAAGGAACGTATTACCAAAAGTTAAATATTCAGAAAAACACAGATTTAGGGTTTTTAAATTCAAACTTTTTAATGAATCAAACGACGGAGAATAGCGTCTAGTTGACACAAATGTGGAATTGCTGATGGATCGGCGCTAGAATTAACGAAGGATTTAATTCTAGAAGTTGATTTAAGGTATTGGTTTTTTTTTTCAAAATAGAGAAAGTGATAAAGTGAGGTGGCAGAAAGAAGAAGCTCTCAGTATATCACGACAATGCGTCTTTTAAAATAACGCGCACAACGTTATTTAAAATAACGCTAAAACAACATTTTATACACCATCACCCTATACCTGCTTTATTTAGAATAACGCAATAAAGCGTTATTCAAAATAACGCAATGTGTTCATCCAGTTATCATTAAATTTCAACATAGGCGTTATTTAGGATAACGCAACTAGCGTTATTAAAGATAACGCTCGTATTTTCAAGAAAGGAGGACAGGTTTTAAATTTAAAACTGTAGCGCGTCTTCTGGAATAACGCTGTTCGCGTTATTTGAAATAACGCTTTGTTAATTAACCGTTTTCAGCTGATTTGACATAAACCAGGCTACGGCCGTAATAAGTTTTCAAACTAGGCTAAATGTGTTATAAGTTTTTGAAAGGTGGCCAAATCGAAAAAAAATCCTATTTTTATTGAAAGATGATTTAAATTTAATGCATGTTGTTTATTTTCTCCGTTTACATGTGGTTTGCAGCACGCACAAGCAATCTATGAATATGGGAAATGAGTCGTTCCATTTTAGTTTTTTTTTTCCGCTTTATTCTCACTCGCATATCTTCTGTCCATTCTATGGGACTTTAAGGGTCCATTTGATTTTGGATGGGAAATATTATTTGAAAGCGAAATTTAAAAGGGGTATTTGAAGGGAAATTGTTACGAACGGGGAATGTGTTTTTTTTTAACTAAAGGGGCATTTTGGAAGGGGCAGAGCTATTATTTTATTGTTTGTCTATATATTATTTTTAATTGTTTGTGTGTGTTTATTACTGAACATAATAGTAAATTGCAAAATACAAATTGCAGAATTCAAATTGCAGAGTTAAAATTAAATAATTACGGAATACAAATTGCAGAATTTAAAATGCTAATACAAAATACATAATATAATGAAACTTTTTTAATGCATTCCCGCGGCAACTAGTTCGTTTCGTATATTGTCTCGTACAACCGTCATGGTGGATGTTGTTCTGGTTCTTTGAACAGATTCTCGATCTCTATTCCCGGGATTTGATATACTGTAATATCCTTCGAGATATTCGTTTGGCACTAAATCAGGGTTGTCATCATACGACATAAAATCTGGATCGCCAGCGTTGTATTTTCTGATTTAGTTGTGAATAGCCATTGTAGCAGTAACAATTTGTACTTGAACATGGTATGTAGTTGTGAATAGCCATTGTAGCAGTAACAAATCTTGCAAATCTTCACAATCGGATTCATCACTAGCTGCCATAAGTTGTTAAAGAATAGGAGGAAATGAAGAGTGGATATGGTGATGTAGTGTTGAAATGGGTGGAATATATAGAGGGGGAGGAAAAAATGAAGGGCAAAAAAATATCTACCAGACGCATCCTAAGCGTCAGACGCGAAAGCTAAATTTTGAGCCGTTCAGCTTGAAGGGGCAGATACGTGGGTCCCACTGTTGACGTGTCCGACGCGTCAGACGCAGACGTGTACGTTAACTGCCCAGTTGGAAAATCAAACGGTACCTAACTCATAGAATAATGGTTATGCTAATTGCTGCAATCCTCTTCCTGTTGTTTCCTCCACTCTGGATTAGAAAACTGCAGATCTCCTTCCTCTAATTTCATCAACATCGGTATGAGACTCCATCCCGATCTATTAGCAAGTTTTTCATCAAACTTTATAATTCAGCTATGAACTTTTAGGTTTGCTTCAAAGTTCGATCTTTGGTACTCATTACTTAATTTTCTCTTTTTTTCTAATTTTGAAACTTTTAGGTTTCGTATAGACATTGTTTTTTTATTTCCCCAAATCAGCCTCTATTCAAACATGGTTTTGAGTTTATTGCGTGATCTTCACTAATTTTTTTGGGTATAACACTCTATTTTCGTTTCCGTTAGACCATCGATCGTAGAAGACTCGATTCAGACGTTATTTTTAGGTTTTAAATGGACGGTTCAATTCAGACATCATTTTTTTAGTTCGTTTCAAAGTTCGATCTCAGGTTCAAGTGACATGCACATATGAGATCGATTTGCGAATTAAAGATGTTTGTATATCTTCATATGGGTTTTCTGTTGCCACAAATAATGTCATTTAGCCTTCTGTATTTATTACTACTGGAGACATGAAAATATAGAAACTTACATTTTGTATATCTTTTGTTATCACTACTCTTACATTGTAGACTAAACTTATATTATTGACTAAACAAATATAGCTTCAAAAGTATTTACATAAAGGTACATTTATGATTAAACTTACACTGCAGATCATATGGTTGTTTTGGCTACCACAAATATTTAAGTTTGTATGTCTTATGCCATTTAGGTACTAAATAAACAACAATCGTGTCTAATCTGCAGGTCATACTTAAATCTTTAACTATGAAAATGTTAAAACGTATGTAGATATTTTATCTTCCTTTTTGTTTTTATATTCAACTTTTTGGCTTAGATTTCAAATGACCTACAATTTAAACAGATCCTTTTATTAAAGCTTAATTATGAGTATTTACCTAAGATATTCACTCATTTTGCAAGTTTTTTTTGTTCTTTCCACTTTTACAATTGGAGTGTATGATTAATTTCTTTGCTCTTTTTTTCGGTTCTTTTGATAAAGTTTTAACCCAATAATTTGATGAGGTTATAATTTATTGAGCTATCAATACACACTTTTTTTTAACCTTACCTTCTCTTAATTATACCGGTAAAATATCAAGCAAACAAGCATTGAATGTGTGTTTCCCCCTTCTTATGAATATGCTGAATTCATAAAAGTAAAATTTGAGAAAAATGGGCAACATTCTAAAAGATAAATGGAATATATTCACTTTAAGAAATTTATTACATTATGGGAGATTGCAATGCTTTTCAAATTAATACTACGTATACTGCTTTGATTGCAAATTAATGTTCTTTGTTTGTCCCACCTAGCAAATTACTGCCGAAAAACTGTATGAAATTTACATGAGTCTTGACAATAAACATTTAGCTTTACTTTACTTTGCCATTTTAACCTTCTGCTAGAAGTGGTTATGTAAAAACTGTCGAGTTCCCACTTGAATGGAAAGGGCAAAGAAAATATCCTGGTTGTTTCAGTGTGATGCCACATCATTTCAAGTGGATGTGGAAATGGTTTTAAATAGCGAGCTGGCTTTATTACTTTTGACGATAGTCAGGGACGTACGCAGAAACTCTATACCGTGGGGGCGGATTTTTCATTTTTCTTAATTTTGACATAGCATCTACATAGATACCCAAGCCAAACTTCAAAATCACCAAGCATACCCAGGGATAGAACTAGGATTTTAGATTGCCCCGAGCTAAGATTGAGCATACCATTTTATGTTTAACTAATTGCTTAACTATTAGCATATACTGGATTCCAAATCAATCCTTTTTAATTGGTACTCTATGAAAAATGTATTCCATTTGCTTAACTATTTTTTCCGCCTTAAATCAAACATTGGTTCAAAATAGTTGATTATCTATTGTGTACGAATCAAAGCCATGGAAATAAGAAGAACAAATGTTCAACATAGTTGATTGATTCAACTATTGCCAAACAAATCAAAGTCATGGAAACAAAAAGAGCAAATCAAAAATAGTTATACCTTGTGAGAGAATGCCAGGAAATAAGAAGATCAAATCAATTGCAATCCACTTGAAAGTTGATTTTCTAATCAAAGGTTGTTTTATTTGTAATGGAATTGAAGAAATGTTTGAATTGGAGAAGATGAAGGACTAGGGAAAGAAAAAACTGAATTTAGGTGTATGGAAATAATGAAGTAGCTAGCATGCTGCTGGTGACCTTTTGGTCTTTGGAAATAATGTAGCAACTTGCGTGCTGTTGGTGACCTGCTGCTGTCCTTCTTCCTTATTTTTTTCTTTCTTCTAAAATCTAGTGGGGTCGGCCGATCCCACTGGGCCTACGCTCAGTACGTCCCTGACGATAGTGTTATTGATTTGTAACAAATATATATTCTTTTATTACATGCATTACAAAACAATTGTGTTCTGCTGCTCATTTATGAAATTATACACACGTTAAAAGTCACACATATGCAGACAAGTATGTCGCTCCATGAAGAAAAATATTTATTCTATTCATTTTATAGACTGTTAGACAAAATAAATACAACTTGATGTGTGGTCAAAATATAGGAGTTAAGCCGAGATGGAAAGAAGTATTTCCATGATTTGAGTTTGTCTCCATGTATGACAGGTCCTATAATCTAGTTGCCTCAACCCAGTTATCTAGCAAATGAGTATGAATGATGCACTCTGCCAAGATTCGAACTTTGGTTACCTTTACTCAATCAATAGTGATGTTATCACTACACCATACAGTCATTTGACTTCGTTATTATTATATAAAATATTTTTATCTTAATAAAACACTAAACCCATCAACACCACCGGATTGTTGTCTTTGCTAGATTGGTTTTCTTAGATCGTTGTCTTGTAAGTGTTGGCCGCTTGGGCCTATTGCCATATAACAAATATTGCAAGATATCTTCCTATGATAAGAAAGTTATTTAAAATTTGAAGCAGGTCTTTGTTACTTCTTTTGGTATTTAGATTGAATGACTCAAGTAATTCACAATAAATTGTGTTGCTTTTATGTTTACATTAACTTCATGTACTAAAATCTGCAGCACCATAAAACTACCTTAAGTTACCTACTTTTATTGATCATAAGAAAATTCGTAGTTTTGTTTCTTAGCATTAGTAACGATATCAATGCTTGTTATATTTATGGTCATTTTGTACATATTGTTCCATCAAGAACATTTTTAAGCGTGTGTGTATGAATATATGAATATGTGTGTGTATGTGTGTGTATATATATATATCTTAATGTATATACATCATTGCTTGTGACTATAGTAAACCAATTAATATGTACAAAAATGAATATGCACCTTATATTGTTGCTATTTCATTTCTTTCATGCTTTAAAAAACTTCAATATTTTCTTACTTAACTACTCTAATCTAGAAGTTACTCGTTCTCGATTGGCGAACGTATTGAAAACACTAAATGATTCATCTATAATATTAATTGAAAAACCTTACGCTTTACATATTTTTTCTTTCTAAATTAGCAAAATATACGTTTGGACATTTGATTTTAAATGCTTTATTTTCGTGTAATTAGCTGCATAGGTAGTAATAAAACCAAAGCTTTTCATAAATATAAATAATCAATTAGTGACACTTACGGATGTATAATAATTATCCAATAACAAGCGTCATGGCACGCGCTTCACGCGTGATTTATTTGTTTATAAATTATATATGATTAGCACATTTAAGAGAAAATAATTTATACAAATATTTAATCATGTTTTTATGTTGAAAACATACGTAGTCAATTTAAATTTTTATTTCTAAGTTGCAGAATTTAATTTTTTATTAGTTTTAATTTTATTTATACTCATAATTGATAAATGGTATTTATTTATTTATGCGATACTTTGATTGGTTATATCATAATTTTAAGCATGATGGAGGTACTTTGAATTTGTAAAGAAGTTTTAATATTGGATTTGGATTCTATTGTTAAGGGGCATTGATATTTATTTGTTCATGTAGACAAGTACTTTCATTTCTACTATTAGTCAATAAAAAATGATTTTTTAAATAAGTATATGTGTTGGATCCTAATTATAAGTGATATTATGATCTACTAATATCTACTGTGGGAGTTTTGGATTAGAAAATAAAATTCATTCATTTGATCCTACTTCTTGGGATTATTAAATTTAATAATATCTATGGGTATTATTAATAGTTCACGTTGATACCAAAAAAGTGTGACATCAAAGCTATTACAACTAGGGCTGTTATGGTAATGGTTACCGTTATCATTTGGTAAATACCGTTATCTATAAGGTAAAAATTTGTATACTATTTCAATGAAAAAAAAAGCTTTGGGTTACTTTGATTGAATATGATAAATTCATGTTATTGTTAACCATTACGAAAACACAATTGATTTTTTTTTTAATTTGACTTTTTACTTAGTATTTGACGTTTAATTATATTCCATATTAAAAATTAAGCATATGAGTTGCGCTTTTTTTTACCTGAAAGGTTTACGTCTCAATGCTTCGAGGCTTAACCTTGCCTCACGGACCCGAAAACGCCTCATGTACGCCTTTTGTGTTTCAAAACATTGGATAGACCTGATGCTTTAGTATAATCTAAATCAATTCATAAGATGCTGGAAATCTTTTGGAAATTGAAGCATATAAACTTGCAAATGAAGATTTCATTTAGGATATTTAAAGATTCCATGTGAATGGTATCTTCCTCTGTTTTCATCAGGGAGTTCTCTCAAACCCATTTAATTTTATTTGGACAAATTTTTGGTTTGACCCTCTGGTAAGAACTTATTACGGAAATAGGCCTCTTTCATAACTTATTATGAAAGTAGGCCTGTTTTATATATGAATAGAAGAACTTTCGCATTCGATTTCTATGCAAAAACAAATTTATTCTTACGCAGAAATGGAATGCGTTTTTTTTTATGTTTTTAGTACTTGCGCACTCCATTTATGTGCAAGAACAATTTTGTTCTTGCGCAGAAATGGAATGCATGAGTTGAATCTCGGCCACCAAAAAATAGTGAGCTGCTACGAATAATAAGTGGGGATGCAGCCCCCATTCCTCATGAATAATTTCTCTTCCAATTGCGAAAGGCTCAAAAAACCCTGAATACCCAAATCCTATTCTACAACTTTAATCTACCCACAAACATCTAATTTTCCTCTTTTCTTCAACAAACTCAAACAGAATGGAGGAAGCTTCAACATCTTCGCAAAGTAGAGGTACTTAGCATGGCTCTAAACTAGGTTTTCTAATCACTAGTTCTATGCTTTCAATTAGTTCATCAATTCCAGTTCAATTAGTTTAGCAATTCCTTTTCAAATAGAACTACGGTGTTCTATGCTTTCAATTGGTGTAGCAATTCCATTTCAATTTGTTTTATGCTTTCAATTTGTACTTTGTATGAGTTTTAATGTTGTATGACCATGTTGAAGGAAATGCATTAGTGCCTGGACCGGTTGATCCTAGTGTGCTCTAATGACAACTGTTGGATCTAGATTAACCCTAGAGGGGGGGGGGGGGGTGAATAGGGTTTATCACAGTTTTTAACTGAATTAAAAATCTAAAAAGATATATAATAATAAACAGATCACAGAATATAGTAGAAACAGAAATGCAGAAAATAAATCACACAAAGATATACCCAGCTTCGGCAAAACCCTGCCTACTGCTACATTTCTAAGGATTCTACTAGGTGATAGAACCGATCCCGCATACAAGACCATGTACACTCACGACTCTCGCTCCTATTCTAACCCTACGCTCAAAACCCTAGACTGACCAATATCCTCTCGATCAGATTTCCCTGTTTACGGGCCCCGTAATCAGTAACCCAGATTTTACAGACTTTGTCAACTGTTAGTCAACATCCTGACTGAATCTTCCTAGATTTTTACAGAATCTATAAACTGTTTTGTTGGTTTACAAAAGAAATTGAAAAACAAAAGCAATAAAAACAAAAGAAAATTTAAACCCTAGGACTTAAGAATATAAGGGTCATCCCCTTTTTAAACTTAGCCTAGTCAAATTAGGAATAGGCCGGCCCCTTTTTTAATTCAACTTCTCGATCCCCTTTTGTTTTCTGGAGAAAAAATATGGCGGCCTAGGGTTTTTCTTTTTGCCCCTAAATCGATCGATTGCTTGATGCTCCTTCAAATCTGGATGGAGCTTTTAATGCTCGAATCGCTGTCGATTTCTAGTGCTTTGATTTTGAGCTTCGCTCGCTCTCTCGAGATCGAAACGGTGAGTAATTTGAATTTTATTGCTTTGAAAGGCTTGCGAATTGTTTGTTGGTTTTGATTTTTTGTTCCTATGATGATTGGTGATATTATATAGGATTATATAATCCTATAATTACTCTCTGATTTCACCAATATTGACTTGATATGAGATTGCAGTTTTCCCTTTTTGAAATTCTTGATAAAATCGGCTTTAATTGATGAAATATGTTGCCTTGTTTGCCTCCATGAATTCTGAACTTGATTGTGGCCTTTTGTGCTGTTTTCCTCTTTTGATTTAGTCCGACTATTTCTCGGCTTTACTGATGAAATTTATTGTCATAAAAAATTGCGCATTTCTAGAAAGATAGTCTTTGATTTTCTGCCCCCTTGTGTGTATTTGGACATTGATTTCTTGGATGATTTGAGAATAATTCCTTGCCGATTTTATTCCTTGAAGTAAAACTGGGAACAACTTGAAAATATACTAAAAACATTTTACTGCATTGTTGAAATCGATTAAACCCTTGCCAAAAACTGGAATTGTGATTTCTCAAACATACTGTGAATTTTTGGAATTTAAAACTTTCCCAAAAAAAATCTGTATAAATCTGGAAAGTCATTTTTCTCAAATTTATATTTATTTGAATATAATATAATATTTATATTTATTTGAATAAAATATAAATTTATATAAATATAATATTTAAAAAATCTGTATAACATGGCAAATCATAGAAAAAAATATAATATTTATATTTAAATAAAATACATTGTACAGAAATTCAAATATTCACACAGTATTTTATTTGAATATAATATTTTATTTCAACATTTAAACAGTATAAATTTTCAACTCCACTATTTGAACACATCACTGATATATAATTCATTACAGTACATTCTTTGACTCGGTTACAGTTCCATTTGTACAAACATACACTCACTCTCATATACATATATTCTTATATATATGTCTCTATCAAACTTGTTTGAACAGAAACCCATCAGAATTTTCCATGGTGCCTTTAGGAACCCAGATCTGTTTGAATTTAGACGAATTCATTTTGTTTCTTTTTGAGGTCCAAACAGGGTTGTTTCTAAACAAGTTTACATTTTGCTTTCGATTCAAAAATCCTTTGAAATTATCACTGTTCAGTTTATCAAGTCGATTCTTTTCAAAGAAGATTGAAGGATTATTAAAATCGTTTGAATTCTGTTTTTCAAAATACTTACTTTTCCCAAAGCCAAGTCGACTTTTATTTCCAGATGAGAATTGATTTTTCAACAACATATTCAGAGATTTTTCACCGTTAGAAAATTTAGTCAATGTTGTTTCAAGTTGTTGAATTTTAAATTTAAGATCACCATTTTCTTTCATTAAATCTGAACAACGGTTTTTAGTGATCTTATTCTTTTCAAAATCAATTTTCAAAATCATATTTTCATCTTCAAGTAATTTAATTTTGATTTGGTACTCAGCCATTTCGAAATCAAAATATTTTCGACTTTCAGATTCAAGTTTCTTCAAATTTTCAATTTCGATTTCAAGCTCTTTCAAAATCAGATCTGTTTTCAACAAACTATCATTTTCAGCAATTTCATGTTTGAAATTTTTGGTAGCTTTAAAATTTATAAATTCCTCTTGTAAACAATTGTTTGCACCTTTCAGCTCAAACTCGTTATCTTTTAAAATTAGAATTTCTTCTTCATGCCTTTGAATGTTATTACTGAGATGAACGAGATAAGTTTTTAATTTCAAACAATTTTCACAATTAGAATTTTCAAATTTCACAACATTTTCAAGTTTTAATTCCAAACAATGAATTTTGCTTGTCAACTCACGATTTTCAGTTTTCAAAAATTTATTTTTAGAATGGAGTTTGTCAACAGATTTAGTTAAATCCACGCACATATAAACTAAATTTTCATATGAGAAATTTTTTGTTTCAGCATTTGTTGATTCTCCATTATCTGGTCCTTTAGAATTTCCATTTGTAAATCCTGTTAAACAGAACTCTGAATCTGGGTTGACTTTCTCGGGTTTTGAGCTACCATTGTCAGATCTTCCATACTTCGTATTGAGAGTATCCCAGATTTCCTGTGCAGATAAGCAATGGTAGATAAGATTAAATTGTTCAGTACTAAGATAATCAAATATAATTTTCATAGCATGAGTATTGAAAGTAATATCTACACTATCAAATCCATTGATAACAACATCCCAATATTTAATATTAACAGATTTTAAGTAAAATTCCATTTTGGATTTCCAGTCTAAAAAATCTGTTCCATCAAAAATAGTTGGAGATGAACTGGGCTGACTCTCCATCGACTGACAACTAGGAAACACCATTACTCTAGAGTTAACAGAATACCTTCTCTGATACCACTTGTTGGATCTAGATTAACCCTAGAGGGGAGTGAATAGGGTTTATCACAGTTTTTAACTGAATTAAAAATCTAACGAGATATATAATAATAAACAGATCACAGAATATAGTAGAAACAGAAATGAAGAAAATAAATCACACACAGATATACCCAGCTTCGGCAAAACGCTGCCTACTCCTGCATTTCTAAGGATTCTACTAAGTGATAGAATAGATCCCACATACAAGACCATGTACACTCACGACTCTCGCTCCTATTCTTATAACCCTACGCTCAAAACCCTAGAATGACCAATATCCTCTCGATCAGATTTCCCTGTTTACGACCCCGTAATCAGTAACCCAGATTTTACAGACTCTGTTAACTATCAGTCAACACCCTGACTGAATCTTCCTAGATTTTTACAAAATCTATAAACTATTTTGTTGGTTTATAAAAGAAATTGAAAAACAAAAGCAAATTTAAACCCTAGGACTTAAGAATATAAGGGTCATCCCCTTTTTAAACTTAGCCTAGTCAAATTAGGAATAAGCCGACCCCTTTTTTTATTCAACTGCTCGATCCCCTTTTGTTTTCTGGAGAAAAAATATGGCGGCCTAGGGTTTTTCTTTTTGCCCCCAAATCGATCGATTGCTTGATGCTTCTTCAAATCTGGATGGAGCTTCTGATGCTCGAATCCCTGTCGATATCTGGTGCTTTGATTTTGGGCTTTGCTCGCTCTCTCGAGATTGAAACGGTGAGTAATTTGAATTTTATTGCTTTGAAAGGGTTGCGAGTTGTTTGTTGGTTTCGATTTTTTGTTCCTATGATGATTGGTGATATTATATAGGATTATATAATCCTATAATTACTCTGATTTCACCAATATTGACTTGATCTGAGATTGCAATTTTCCCTTTTTGAAATTCTTGATAAAATCGGCTTTAATTGATGAAATATGTTGCCTTGTTTGCCTCGATGAATTCTGAACTTGATTGTGGCCTTTTGTGCTGTTTTCCTCTTTTGATTTGGTCCTACTATTTCTTGGTTTTACTGATGAAATTTGTTGCCATAAAAAATTGCGCATTTCTAGAAAGATTTTCTTTGATTTTCTGCCCCCTTATGTGTATTTGGACATTGATTTCTTGGATGATTTGAGAATAATTTCTTGCCGATTTTATTCCTTGAAGTAAAACTGAGAACAACTTGAAAATATACTAAAAACATTTTACTGCATTGTTGAATTCAATTAAACCCTTGCCAAAAACTAGAATTGTGATTTCTCAAACATACTGTGAATTTTTGGAATTTAAAACTTTCCTTAAAAAAATCTGTATAAATCTGGAAAGTCATTTTAAGCATGATTAAATCCTTACCATAATTCAGTTTGCATTTATAATGCAATCCAGTATTGTTTGCTCATTTTAAACTGCTGTGCACAACACTCATGTACATGCTGTTTGGCCTTGAATTGATTTAAGAAAACATGCTAAAAAAAAACTTTGCTCTGATTTCTTTGCTGCACCATGACTTGCTTTAAACAGATTTAATACATATCCATGCATTCAACTTTGTACACTCATGTATGACTTGTGTTTTGTTGCTCCATCACCATCCAGTTTTTGAATTGCTCCTTGGTTTAGAATCATGCATATGACATGTATACCATGCCAAAATGTGTTGGCTAATATTCATGTATTTGCTGTTCCATATGGAATCATAAATTGTAAACACTTCATTTGCAAATCAGTCTCGGCCATTGGCTTGTTTACATGTCACTGCTATTTCATAAACCATTTTCACTGATGCATGTATATCTGCTTTATCACCATGCATACATATATATGCAGACATGATGCACATACTTTCTGTGCATCCTCCATTGTATATTATTGCTCCATTTGCTTGTTGCACTCCAGTTCTTGCTTCACTTCACTATTACATGTGTTGCCATATTGAAAATCCTGAACCATGTCAAGATGCACTGAACTCTAAGCTACTACATGCTGAACCACTTGTTCATTTGACCCATGCAGTGTCTATATATGTATATGCTGATCTGAACATTGTCCCTTTCATGATAGCTGCTACCTCACCCATACATACTGCCATTTTATGCTGCTGCTATGTATTGGGAGTTGATGCTTTTGTCATGCTTGCATCTTCCTGAATCAAGCTCCTATTTGCAAGCTAAATCACCTTTTGAGTGCTGTGCATGTTTACTGATATTAGCTGATTTGAAATTTCACTTGAACTTTGATCTGCCAAGTAAAAACCCTTGTTTTTGAGTGATTTTCCATGCTGCGCACTTTTGCTGATTTGCCATGTTTAAATTTAATTGATCTTGCTGTGATCTGCCGTGATTTCCAACTTGTTTTTGCTGATCTGAAATTTGAGAACATGATTTGTCTTGATCTCGACCATGACCGTGTGTATGTTGAGTTGATGTTCACTTTGGCTTGACTATAAACCGTGCACTGAGTCGAGTTGGTCCACGTGGCTGCTCCTCTGTTGCACATTGAATTGGCATGGCAGTGCACATGTGTATATGCAGCCATTCAGAAAATTTCCTGTCCCTGTACAAACTGTCTGCCTAGACACAGATGAATCAAATCAAGTCATGAAAAATGATGAGAAACGCACCAGAACTCTGAGGCAAATAAAATTTTAAAAATAAAATTTTAAAAATAAAATTTATATTCGCGTGTATTCTATTTTATTCCTATTGCAGTGTACTGTTTGTGTTTCTATTTTATTTGACAGGTAAGGAGAAGATGGTTGGACTCACAGTGAAGTGCTGTGAAGACTGAAGAAAGAAGTTTGATAGAGACATGTATATAAGAATATATGTATACGAGAGTGAGTGTATGTTTGTACAAATGGAACTGTAACTGAGTCAAAGAATGTACTATAATGAATTATATATTGGTGATGTGTTCAAATAGTGGAGTTGAAAATTTATACTATTTAAATGTTGAAATAAAATATTATATTCAAATAAAATACTCTGTGTTTATTTGAATTTCTGTACAGTCGTATTTTATTTAAATATAAATATTATATTTCTGTCTGTGATAAATATATGAAACCAATACAGCAACAAACACATTCAAAATAATACATATTTGGTTGTTATCATCAAACAAAAATCATATAATTGTGTATACAACACCGTTATATACAACAACAACTTGAACACTGGAGTAACAACCAAGAGCTAATGGAGGTATATTTGTATACCCTTATAAAATTGTTATTTCATTTGTTATTGTCTTGTATTTTCATAATTTAAATATCGTGCTTTCACATTTGTATGCGTAGGATTTTGAAAAAGTTAAGGCTACCGATCATTCGAGCAAGTTAAAACACATTGAATGTAAAGATCCTCGGCTTGAAAATTATCTTAGAATGGCTCAAATGTGGCAAGTTCTCCAAATAGATTACATTAGATTGGATCACAGACTTATCATGACATTGTGTGACCGATGGCGTCCGAAAACTAAAACCTTCCATTTTAGAGTTGGAAAAATGACGATTACCATGCTTGATGTCGAGAAAATACTTAGTATTCCCACCTTTGGTCATCCTATTCTATTTGATGATTCACATACCGACTACGGTGAGTTATGCCACGAGCTTTTGGGTGTAGTTGTTCCCTAAAACAAATTCATGGGGAGATATGAAATAAATATGAATTGGTTTAGACAAGCAATTGGGGGTCCTCTTCATGAACACGCAACACAAGTGGAGATAGAGCGTCGAGCACGTGCCGTAATTTTATACATTCTAAATTCCCGACTTTTTGTCACTCATTCGAAAGGGAGATGTAATTTAAGGTACTTGCCATTTTTAACAGATTTCCAGCAGTTTGGTTATCACGCTTGGGGGAGTGCGGTGCTTACTAATTTGTATAGCGAGTTATCGGCTGTCGTGTTAAGGAAATCTAGTTTTATAGCTGGTTGCATGACTTTATTGCAGGTATATCTTCTCTATTTAATATTAACATAACGTGTTTACACTACTTCCTTATTTCTATTTAAATTTCATATATTGTTAGTTATGGTCGTGGACCTACTTGGAAATTGGTCGACCAAATGTTCACATCCAAGACACTACGGCTATACTTCTTCATTACGGTCACAGGTAATTTTGATTAAAACATAGTACATTCAAAATTTATTAATTTTATGTACTTAGCATTGTTACTGAAACACCCCACCTCCGTAAAGGTCACTCACAAAGGGAATGCCTTAACTTTGGTGGAGGTTTATAAGTAAAAGCCACAGTTAAACTCAAGACAGATATAAATACACATATTTTAAACAGCGGAAAACCAAAAAGACTTTTATTTCTTCAATATGTGTTCCAAACAAAACATTCCATAATTGTCTCAGAATACTTCCAACATTACAACCTCATAACTGTCTTGATTATTAAAGAAGCATAAAACATAATTAAAGTGACAAAAATCCCCATAGTGATATCCAAAGCCAAAATCCGAGCAAAAGAGATCCCAATCATACATCTACGTTCTTGGAGCTTGTACAGAGCCTGACTGAGTTGAGCTGTTTCCTCCCTGTGGACCTGGGGGGGGGGGGGACGAAAGGAAAGAAGAAGAAAAGAAAATAGAGTCAGACATAAAGCCTGAGTAAATCTAGTAACTCTTCAGTATGTGAATAAGAAAAGGGCATGATAGATATATACTGCAAATAGGAAAGTGTCGAATGTACTATCGTACCCATACTATATCTCTGCATTTACTTGAGATTATTCTAACTGGCACCCCATGCTGAGGGTGAAGTGATCCCCATTCTTATTAAAAGAACGGCTCCTACTCACGTTAACATGTGTCATACGGCCACCAAGAATTGTAGAAACCTATGCTGGTCCCACCATGGGGTGTATCAAGACCCATGGTGGCGGCCCCGACACAAATTCTAGAAGGCATAGGTTATACTACTGGTGTCCCCAGTGCCTTGGTTGTCTGCTCCGGAGTGTGTGCACGCCCGCACCCCGTTAGACCTGCACTGTGCACCCACCGCCGTCGTTTGACCGCTTACAATCAGCCCGGTAATCGTGCCCCACCCTGCCTAGTTTCAGGGTACCGTTGATACCTAAGTTGGGTTACTGCTGAAACGGATCCCTCGTTACCAGGATTTTCTAGTCAAACATGTTAAGTAGTTAAGTGTCTGTACTTACCTAACCCCACCCATCAATTCTTGTTAACATGTTGAATTTGGTTAAGTGTTATAGTTGACTTAACCCTACCATCTGTCCTTAGCCTCTTAGGAGCACCTGACCACTCACATTAGACAGGTATTGCTACGGTTACTGGATATGTCGATCGGTTCCGGGCAGGTTTACACCGTAGCTCAGTCTAACCTCAGGTCCTTATTGGGCTCAATGCTTAACTACCCACATTGGATAGGTATTGTTGTGACTACTGGACAGCCGGGCGGTTCCGGGCAGGTTTACATCACAACTCAATCCAACCTCGGGTTAAGCATATCGTGTTTTCTAAATTTACATAATTTATTACTTCTCAATTATATATGTAAATGTCATATATTTTATTCTTGGGTATATCAATTCATACCGCTAAAATGTCATTGTCATTGGCATGTGCCAAACATGCCAACATTTTTTTTTCATGTTTTACACCCAACGTTATTACCCCCGTTCGTGACGTTCGCAACACTATAACGAATGTTGGGCTCGACACAATTCAGCCTAACTTTATAAACGTGGGAAAAGGGGAAAATCAATAACATGTAATATTTTACAACATATAAGGGTGTGTGGCGCATGAACTTGCAATTTAGCGATACTAACATAAATGATGGGTCATGTGAACTTGCATTCAAATCAAGGTATAACTAAGTAAGTGACATATGAAATGGCATAGTTTAGGCTAATACAAACTTGTGTTTAAACATGTTGAACTTGGCATAATGTCGACCACAAAACTAGCATGTTGAATATTCACCAAAATGTACAATTTTTACATCTAATCATATAGCCTATTTCAACATGAACTTGCATAGTTTATGAAACCCAAACGATACTTAACATAGATCCAATTATACTTGCAAATAAACATAAACTTGCATAGTTTATGAAACCCAAACGATACTTGACATAGATCCAATTATACTTGCAAATAAACATAAAAATGACATCATAGGTTTTGGGTCATGTAGGCATAAAAGGTTTCAAATCTAGAACATGTTTACATAAATTCTAATTTAGACTAAGGGAATATACATAGTCCATGCCATCGACATATACATAAAGGGATAAATTTCTAGTTTTTGCCACAAACTTGCAAGTGCCATTGTTTTCATATACAATTGTTCAATAGGCTTGCATCAATCAATTTATGCCACAAACACCAATATACAAGTCATGATAGAACCATTACAATACACAGAATTTATATGATACAATAACAAAATTCTATTTTCGTTACATCAAATCACATCACCATTTTTATTCATATTATGAAAGGTCACTATACTTATAACGAATGCAGAATCTTGAATTCTGGATTCTGAATTTTGAAACTGAGATGCGCTCCTTTAGGTAGACTAACGTTGCATTGATTAATTTGATTAAACTTTAATCTTCTTCTTAATATGGTTCGTCTCTTAGGCTTTTCTCTCTTGACGGCTATGTTCAATTCCTCACTGGCGGCATGACGACTCCCATTCTATTTTTTTGTGTGAATTTTCAGTTGAGACTTAGGGTGTATTTATAGATTTTAAATTGTTTTGAGCCGTCAGATGAAGACAGGGGGAATCTAGGCCATAAAAAGTTCAAAGAGCCAATCAAGAGGTGATACGTCAGCCCTAGTGACACACAAAGCCATAGAAATTCGAGCCAGAGCCAGACCTAGCCAGCCAGGTCGACTAGGCAGGTCGACACCCAGGTCGACACTATGGTCGACCTAGGGGGGACCAGGTCGACACTATGGTCGACCTGGTCTCTAGGCAGGAATTTACCTGCCCAGCCCAGTTTGAACCTGAAATTCGAATTTTGAAATTTAAACTGAGCTGTTTGAATTTAAATTTTGTTCTGAAACTTCCGAAGGCCATAACTCCTTCATACGGAGTCCGATTCGCGTAAACTCAGACTCTATCTCAAGCAGAATTCCGAGACGAACGTAATGGCGTAACCCATTTCCCTTAATTCTTTCATTTGGAATTAATTATACTTTAATTAGTGAAGTTTATCATTATAAAATCCACGGGATGTTACATTCTCCCCCCTTAAAAGGATTTCGTCCCCGAAATCTTTAAGTTAGGAAGAATGTATATCCTACCATCCAACAGTTCATCTACTCATCCAACAAACACAGGCATCCACTTTCCTTAAAAGACTTCTAATGCTTCATGATCATATGCATAGTGTGTGTACATGTCCTTATCTAATGCTGAAATCAGGCGGTCTACTGATTCAGTTGACCTCCTTAATGCGAATCATGTAAGTGTCATGAATCCATTATGTATGCAAATTTTTCCTACTCATAATTCTACATGAGTGTACAACCATTCATACAAATGCGACAACCATATGACAACATATCAAGTTTCAACCATATACAAATGAGAATACATATATGCATATGCAATATGAAGTGACTGAGCCGATCTATAACCTAGGGTGTGTGTATATGCATCCACGAGCAACCACTAGCAATCACTAGCAACCATTTGCAGCCATCATCCATAACATGTTTTCAAATACGTGGTTTGCATCCATTTGTTTTCTACCTAAGGAGTTAGGAAAAGGACCGAGGAGATATACCTTAAAAAAAAGATAGATAAAGCATAACTTAAGGAAAAAGAGAGATCAAAGATGTACCCTAAAAAAGAAGAGGGTAGGCAGCGCGTATTCTGTCCTCAGTTTCCCAAGTCGCGTCTTCCTCGGCGTCGCTCCACTGAACTTTAACGAGTTTGACTTCGCGGTTGCGTAGTTTTTCACTTTAGTTCCTAAGATGCGGGTTGGAACTCTCATTACAGTTGCTTCACGTTCCACTTCGGCTTCTTCTAGAATGCTAGGTTCCACTACTTCCGCAGACTCATGCAAACACTTTAGGAGGTAGGAAACATGAAAGACATTGTGAACTACGGCCAGTCTCTCGTGTAGCTCTAGTCTATAGGCCATCTTCCCAACCTTCTCGATGATAGGAAACAGTCCTACAAATCTTGGTGCTAGCTTTCCTGCGGATCCAAAGCGAACGACGTTCCTTAAAGGAGATACCTTAAGGAAAACCCTGTCCTCAACCTCAAACTCAAGGTCGGTCCTTCTTTTGTCGGCGTAGGATTTCTGTCGGTCTTCATCCTCTTTCGTATCAGGTCCACTTTCTCCGAGGTCTCTCGAATCATGTATGGCCCAAGTATAAGCTTATCTGTAGACTCCCACCAACAAGTTGGTGATTTGCACGGTCTTCCATACAAGGCTTCGAAGGGTGCCATGCCTATGGTAGCTTGGTAGCTGTTGTTGTAGGCAAATTCCACAAAAGGAAGGTGATCCTCCCACGTCCCTCCGAAGTCAAGAACGCAAAGTCTCAAAAGATCCTCTAAAACTCTATTCACCCTTTCCGTCTGGCCATCGATTTGGGGGTGATAGGCCGTACTCAAACATAACTGTGTGCCTACAGCTTTTTGCAGACTCCGCCAAAACTCACTCATGAAAATAGGGTCTCGGTCACTAACAATGCTGGAGGGTATCCCATGAAGTCGAACTATTTCCTTGAGATAAAGAGATGCTAGAGATGCGGCAGTCCTTCTACTCTTGATAGGTATGAAGTGGGCGCTCTTAGTAAGCCTATCCACTATTACCGAAATGCTAGTGTTGCCACTTCTCGACCTAGGAAGCCCGTCAATGAAGTCCATTGAGATGCTATCCCACTTCCACTGTGGGACCTCTAAAGGATGAAGTAGTCCTCCAGGTTTCTTCTGTTCCGCCTTGACCCGTTGGCAGGTCATGCACTTAGAAACGAAATCTGCCATGTCTTGCTTCATGCCGCTCCAAAAGAAAGTCCTTTTTATATCCTTGTACATCTTTTCACCACCAGGGTGTATAGTCATCTTGGAATGATGCGCTTCCTCGAGAACCTTCTTTGTCAATTCCCTTGCTTGTGGGACGCATAATCTTCCATCTCTCCTCAGCCAACCCTTATCATCGATGGCGTATCTACTAAGGTGATTAGAAGTCTCACCCCTAATAAGTTTATCAATCACATCAACAAGCTGAGGGTCTTCACGTTGTGCAGCCCCTATTGAGTCCAAGAGAGTAGGGAGTACTTCGAGAGATGCTAGCAAACCCGGTACAAAGTCTGAAGATGGCCTAAAGTTAAAACTGGCTATATACTCCAAGCTTTGCCTTTCCACAAAGAGCGGGCTTAAGGTCAGTTTCTTTCGGCTCAACGCGTCTGCTACTACGTTGCCTTTTCCGGGAGTATAGGAAATTTCAAAGTCATACGAGGCAAGAAACTCCATCCATCTTTACTGCCTCAAGTTAAGATCCTTCTGCGAGAAGAGATATTTCAACGATTTATGGTCTGTGTATAATTCGAACTTCTCACCTAGGAGATAATGGCGCCAAGACTTAAGCGCAAATACGATGGCGCCTAACTCGAGATCGTGGGTTGGATAGTTCTTTTCATGAACTTTCAATTGTCTTCCTCCATAAGCTACTACCCTTCCTTCTTGCATTAGAACAACGCCTAGTCCCGTTCCACATGCATCCGTGTATACGGTGAACATTTTGCTTCCGTCAGGCAGAGTTAGAACTGGGGCTGTTGTAAGAGCCCTTTTTAATCGTTGGAAAGCAAACTTGCAGTCCAAATCCCAAATGAATGCCAGATTCTTGTTTGTTAGCCTTGTGAGTGGGGCTGAGATTTTAGCGAAATCCCTAATAAACTTTCGGTAAAAACTGACTAGCCCAAGAAAGCTTCGAACTTCGATTGCATTTCTTGGTGTCTTCCAATCTTGCACTGCCACTACTTTCGCGGGGTCCACGGCCAACCCTTCTTTGGACACTATATGCCCCAGAAATCATACCTCCTTTCTCCAAAAGTGGAACTTGGAGAATTTGGCTTTTAGCTGATGTGCGCGGAGAGTATCCACGATTTCTTTCAGATGCTGAGCATGTTCTTCCTCATTCTTTAAGAAGATCAAGATATCGTCTACGAAGACAACCACAAATTTGTTGAGGAATTCTCTGAACACCCTGCTCATTAGGTACACGAAATAAGCGGGTGCGTTTGTCAAGCCGAAAGGCATGACAAGCCACTCGAAGAAACCGTCTGGGGTTCTGAACGTCGTTTTATCAATGCTATCTTCAGCTTCTCTTAGCTGATGGAACCCTATTGCCAGATCAAGTTGGGAGAAGAACGTCGCACCTAGAAGCTGATCAAACAAATCGTCGATTCGCGGAAGAGGGTGCCTATTTTTCTTGGTCAATTTGTTTAACTCCCTATAGTCGACGCAAAGGCGAAGCGAACCGTCCGCTTTGGTTGCGAACACCACTGGAGCACCCCATTACGAAATGCTCCGTCTAATGAACCCTTTTTCGAGAAGTTCTTTAACCTGCTTACTGAGCTCCTTTCTCTCCCTTGGAGCCATGTGTCTGACAGGTAAAGCTATAGGCTTTGCGTTATCCACAAGATATATGCGGAAGTCTATTTCCCGCCTCGGAGGTAAGCCTTTCACCTCCTCAAAAGACATCCGGATATTCCCGGACTACTCTAACTGATTGCAAATTCTCATCAGAAGCATCAAGCGACTCTAGATAACTAAGCATAACAGCATTCAAGGGATTACAAGAAATTTCTAGAGTGTTACCAAGCCAAGTCAAGAGTCTGACTACTCTTTTCTCACAATCAAGGATGGCACCATTACTGGATAACCAATCCATGCCTAAGATCAAACCATGTCCCGAGAAGCCCAAAACAAAGGCATCACAACTAAACTCAACGCTGAGAATAGAGATTTTCAAACCCAAACAAACAATTGACAAGTAGGCGGAACCCCCAATTGGATTTGGAACTACTACGGGATCTTCTACCATACAAGTGTCTAGATTCAGAGATTCTACTAAGGCAGACGAAATAAAAGAGTGTGATGCGCCAGAGTCAAAAAGTGTACGTACTGGATGATCATAAAGATAGACTACACTTTCTACAGAAATATTACTACCTCGTTCCTGCTGAGGTGCCACTAGCGCATGAACCTGACCCCCTTAAGTGGATCCGGCTTTCTGTCCCTGCCCTTTCTTCTTTGGGCAGTTCTTAGCTTGGTGCCCAGTCTCTCCACAATGGAAGCAACCACCCATCTTCGCCTTTCTCTTCCGGCGGTCTTTTGATATATGGCCCACAATACCACATAAATTTCACCTTCTCTTCTCACGGGGCTTATTGTTCTTCCCTCCTTTCTTGAAGTCTGTTTTCTTTGCTTGTAGACCCTCTTTCTTCTCTTCCACCTTAGTTTCTTTCTTGCCATGGTCTTCCTCGTGTAGTAACGCCATGTCCACCCAGCTTTCATAAGTCGCTCCCGTGGATACATGGGTCATGGCAAGGCTGTGTAGAGGCTCATTCAAACCCTTGACGAAGCGAAGTGCTTTCTTGTGTTGGGTGTTTACTAAGTCTAGCCCAAATCTGACCAGCTGATTAAACTGATTAGCATATTCCCTGATCGCCATGATTCCCTGTTTCAGAGTTAGAAACTTCTCCATTTGCAGGCTTCTTTCTGCTTGGGAGTGGAATTCCATCTCAAACCTTGTCCTGAAGTCTTCCCATGTTTCCACCGCCCTCTAAGCATTGGTAACTTCCCACCAATAGGAAGCTTCATCCTTAAGCAACCATACCGCTAGTTGTATCTTTTGCCTGTCATCAACTCCAAAGATGACAAACAGATCCTCAGTCTCCTTTAACCAGTTTCTTGCTCCTACAAAGGATTCTGTCCCATAAAAGTCTTTTCCACCCATAGCCTTGAAGTCCCTACATGTTTTTGCGAAGGCATTTCCACGAGGAGGTGGAGGAGGAGGAGGAACCGTGGCCACTGGAGGAGGGATGTCTGCTGGGCCCGCGCCATTGGCCCTTGCTTCTAGGTACCTCCTATACCAGCCGGGAATCGACACTCCTTCCGGGAGGTTAAGGTCTCCAGACATGCTGAAACAGAAAGGAAATATTCAAAACGAAGGATAGGAAGAGATAGTGCATATGGCTTTGTTGGATTTTGTCTTTTTATAAATATAACACTTTTTCTTGAAAAATGCTTCTTTAAACTTTTTTTTGAAAACAATTTCAAAAACTTTTATCTTGTCTGGTAA
The DNA here is from genome assembly GCA_030737875.1 of Allium sativum. Taxonomy (NCBI): domain Eukaryota; kingdom Viridiplantae; phylum Streptophyta; class Magnoliopsida; order Asparagales; family Amaryllidaceae; genus Allium; species Allium sativum. The sequence continues at coordinate 362,719,532 of CM060909.1, forward strand.
ACCTATGCTCTGATACCAAGTGAAACAGCCCACCTCCGTTAAGGTCACTCACAAAGGGAATGCCTTTACTTTGGTGGAAGTTTATAAGTAAAAGCCACAGATAAACTCAAGACAGATATAAATACACATATTTCAAACAACGGAAAACCAAACAGACTTTTATTTCTTTAATATGTGTTCCAAATAAAACATTCCATAATTGTCTCAAAATACTTCCAACATTACAACCTCATAATTGTATTGATTATTAAAGAAGCATAAAACATAAATAAAGTGACAAAAATCCCCATAGTGATATCCAAAGCCAAAATCCGAGCAAAAGAGATCCCAATCATACTTCTACGTTCTTGGAGCTTGTACAGAGCCTGACTGAGTTGAGCTGTTTCCTCCCTATGGACCTGGGGGGGGGGGGGGGACAAAAGAAAAGAAGACGAAAATAAAATAGAGTCAGACATAAAGCCTAAGTAAATCTAGTAACTCTTCAGTATGTGAATAAGAAAAGGGTATGATAGATATATACTGAAAATAGGAAAGTGTCACAAGCTAAGGAAGTGTGGAATGTAATATCGCACCCATACTATATCTCTTCATTTACTTAAGCTTATTCTAACTGGCACCCCACGCTGAGGGTGAAGTGATCCCCATTCTTATTAAAAGATCGGCTCCTACTCGCGTTAACATGTGTCATACAGCCCCCAAGAATTGTAGATACCTATGCTGGACCCACCATGGGGTGTTTCAAGACCCATGGTGGTGGCCCCGACACAAGTTCTAGAAGGCATAGGTTATAATACTGGTGTCCCCAGTGCCCTGGTTGTCTGCTCCGGAGTGTGTGCACGCCCGCACCCTGTTAGACCTGCACTGTGCACCCACCGCCGTCGTTTGACCGCTTACAATCAGCCCAGTAATCGTGCCCCACCCTGCCTAGTTTCAGGGTACCGTCGATACCTAAGTTGGGTTACTGCTGAAACGGGTCCCTCGTTGCCAGAATTTTCTAGTCAAACATGTTAAGTGGTTAAGTGTCTGTACTTACCTAACCCCACCCATCAATTCTTGTTAACATGTTGAATTTGGTTAAGTGTTATAGTTGACTTAACCCACCATCTGTCCTTAGCCTCTTAGGAGCACCTTACCACTCACATTAGACAGGTATTGCTACGGTTACAGTATATGTCGATCGGTTCCGGGCAGGTTTACACCATAGCTCAGTCTAATCTCGGGTCCTTATTGGGCTCAATGCTTAACCACCCACATTGGATAGATATTGTTGTGACTACTGGACAGCCGGGCGGTTCCGGGCAGGTTTACATCACAACTCAATCCAACCTCGGGTTAAGCATATCGTGTTTTCTAAATTTACATATTTTATTACTTCTCAATTATATATGTAAATGTCATATCTTTTATTCTTGGGTATATCAATTCATACCGCTAAAATGTCATTGTCATTGGCATGTGCCAAACATGCCAACATATTTTTTTTTCATGTTTTACACCCAATGTTATTAACCCGTTCATAATGTTCGCAACAGTATAACGAATGTTGGGCTCAGCACAATTCAGCCCAACTTTATAAACGTGGGAAAAGGGGGAAATCAATAACATGTAATATTTTACAACATATAAGGGTGTGTGGCACATGAACTTGCAATTTAGCGATACTAACATAAATGATGGGTCATGTGAACTTGCATTCAAATCAAGGTATAACTAAGTAAGTGACATATGAAATGGCATAGTTTAGGCTAATACAAACTTGTGTTTAAACATGTTGAACTTGGCATAATGTCGACCACAAAACTAGCATGTTGAATATTCACCAAAATGTACAATTTTTACATCTAATCATATAGCCTATTTCAACATGAACTTGCATAGTTTATGAAACCCAAACGATACTTAACATAGATCCAATTATACTTGCAAATAAACATAAACTTGCATAGTTTATGAAACCCAAACGATACTTGACATAGATCCAATTATACTTGCAAATAAACATAAAAATGACATCATAGGTTTTGGGTCATGTAGGCATAAAAGGTTTCAAATCTAGAACATGTTTACATAAATTCTAATTTAGACTAAGGGAATATACATAGTCCATGCCATCGACATATACATAAAGGGATAAATTTCTAGTTTTTGCCACAAACTTGCAAGTGCCATTGTTTTCATATACAATTGTTCAATAGGCTTGCATCAATCAATTTATGCCACAAACATCAATATACAAGTCATGATAGAACCATTACAATACATAGAATTTGTACGATACAATAACACAATTCTATTTTCGTTTACATCAAATCACATCACCATTTTTATACATATTCTGAAAGGTCACTATACTTACAACGAATGCAGAATCTTGAATTCTGGATTCTGAATTCTGAAACTGAGATGCGCTCCTTTGGGTTGACTAACGTTGCGTTGATTAAATTGATTAAACTTTAATCTTCTTCTTAATATGGTTCGTCTCTTAGGCTTTTCTCTCTTGACGGCTATGCTCAATTCCTCACTGGCGGCATGACGACTCCCATTCTATTTTTTGTGTGAATTTTCAGTTGAGACTTAGGGTGTATTTATAGATTTTTTAATTGTTTTGAGCCGTCAGATGAAGACAGGGGGAATCTAGGCCATACAAAGTTCAAAGAGCCAATCAAGACGTGACACGTCAGCCCTAGTGACACACAGAGCCACAGAAATTCGAGCCAGAGCCAGACCTAGCCAGCCAGGTCGACTAGGCAGGTCGACACCCTGGTCGACACTATGGTGGACCTGGGGGGGACCAGGTCGACGCTATGGTCGACCTGGTCTCTGGGCGGGAATTTTCCCGCCCAGCCCAGTTTGAACCTGAAATTCGAATTTTGAAATTTAAACTGAGCTGTTTGAATTTAAATTTTATTCTAAAACTTCCGAAGGCCATAACTCCTTCATACGGAGTCCGATTCGTGCAAACTCTGACTCTATCTCAGGCAGAATTCTGAGACGAACGCAATGGCATAACCTATTTCCCTTAATTCTTTCATTTAGAATTAATTATACTTTAATTTGTGAAGTTTATCGTTATAAAATCCACGAGGTGTTACAGTTAATTTGTTTTGCAGGTGGAATGTTGCTAAAAATTGGGCTCGTACTTTGAGAAATGTCATATTTTATTAGAATGAATTTGATTTGATGTCGGCTGAGAGTGTTACATGGAATCCTTACGATTTAGATTTTCGGAATAATATTCCGGAACGGTGTAAGACTATATTGTGCAGGACTCGGCTTATTTTTTTGTATGCATTCAGAATCATTGTCCAGACCGAGTAGTGAGGAAGTTCGGTTATGCTTTTGAACATATACCTGATCCGGTTGATCAAGTGCCTGAGAATCCAGGGAATTGGGGAGAGTGTATAATTCAAACTGTTCATCATTAGAACACTAGGGAGGATAATGTGATTGTTGAGAGAACGGCGCCAATTACGTTGGCCGTGTACGAGTATTGGTATTGGCATATTACTCGCTGTTTTGTATTGAGGGAATTTTCTTCACTTTTAGCTCCATACATCCCTCGGGCGCCATTGAAACATGATATCGTTAGTGGTATTTACACTGCTATAGATCTGACGGAGGATATAGAGCAAAGCCGATATGAGCCTGAGTAGGTGAAAGTGAAATGTGTAGGACTGAGGAATTTCTTGGATACACTCTTAGGCCGAAACAAGTTGCGTCGACCTAATCCACCCCCTCCCCCGCCTCCTCCCGCATTCCCGCCACCACCGCCTCCTATTTCAGGTTCGGGACCCGGGATCGAACAAGAGGATGAAGGTCAACGTGAAGCAGACGAAGTAGGTGTACAAGGCAATGTGCAAGAGCTTTTCAACATAACGACAGAAGGATGGCCGAGTTGGGCTTCGGTTGAACAGAGTTTTGGGTTCGGAGAAGGATCTACGAGTGGTATACAAGAGGATACTTTTATTGGTCCATCACAACCACCCCTGGAAAGTCAAAAAATCGCACCGTCATCTCAGGCCGGACCATCCGAGCCTCTAGAACATCTTCAAGCTACTCATCCACCGCCGCTAACACAACGTTATACAAGAATAAGAACAAGGAAGAAGAGGGGCACGCCGCTAGAAGTTCGAAGACTTAAAGAATGGGGAGTTGTCGAAGATTTAGTGTTTATGCGTATTTTCATGTAGTTTTGTCGGTCATGTTTAGTTAGCATTATAGGTATGTCCATGTTTGTTGAACTATAAATGGTATTTTCATGTATGTTGAAAACATTATGGGTATTGTCATGTATGTTAACACTTATTTGTTTGAAAACATTATGGGTATTTTCAAGTTTGTTGAACTTCAATTTGGTTGAAAACTTGTTTGCTTGGAAACAGTATTGTTTGTTGAACTATAATGATTGTGTGAAAACAGTTTTGGGGTTTGTATGCAACTTGAATCTTTGTAGCAGCTCTCCGTCTTTTGTAGGCCAAAAATGGCCTTGCGCATTCCATTTGTGCGCGTGAACATATTTGTTCACGCGCACAAATGGAGTGCACATTAATCATTATGCTTTCAAACAAACAAGTTTAAAACATAACTAACCATACATAGAATCATAGAAACCATCATCATCAAAACATACATAGAATTGAAAAAATTGAATGCAAACAAATAAGTGCAACATAGAATTCGAAATTGAACTCAAACAAATCAACATTAAAATATAACTAAGCATACATAGAATTCGAATTTAAATTTCAACGAAATACATCGAAACACAAGCTAATAAACACTCAACTTAAACAATCATCATCGAGTGCATGATCTTCTTTTATGGTCTAAACCCCCAGTATTTACACCACCTGTCTTGTCGGTTACTATTTGGTTGGTCCATAGCTCCTTTGATTCATGTAGATTTTGGTCGTCCTGAGTTTCTACGCACCAATGGTGGTTCAATGTCCTAGCCTTTATATACTGTCCAATACTGACTATCCGGAACTGGATGAAACGTAGGAAAGTATGAAGCGACGTACTTGGCGGTTGTATACCATGGTGAAATGAAATCATCATTTCTTCGGTTAGCCCCTCCAGAAACCCTAGAACAAGCCGCTAAAACATGTGAACAAGGGAAATGTTCTAGTGTTGGCATATTGCAAGAACAAGAAACTTCGTTTTCTCCGACTATAACCGTATAGCAATGCATTTGCGGATCTTTTACTCCCCACTCCGTAGTGTTATAACGTTCGATATTCAAATGTCTCGAGGCTTCCATGCGTGTTTTAGCTATTGCTTCCAACTTTGGCGTCAACGGAGTCGTCAACACACCCGCCTGAGTATGACGCTCGTAGAAGTAATGATTGATATGATGAAACGTTCGTGCAACTAATGATCGTACGAGTAAGATCATTGTTCCCTTCAAAACACCATTGAAACTTTTCGGCACATTGGTCGTCATCATGTTGAATCTCATGCCACCATCCTAACATAGCGTCCAACTTTCTTCTTGGTCTTTCAAACTTGTGTCGATCCACGCATCAACTGCAGGACATATCAACTTTAGATGCTTTTGATAGTCATTGTATTTAACTACTTCAGAGGTTGTTTCTGCAGCATGTAGCAAGTTTTAAAGTTTGTCAGATCCAAATCCTTTTTTTTTTTTGAAATTTGCTTTAATATGCCTAATACAAAAATGGTGATGGTGAGGAGCAGGCCAACCTTCTATTAATGTACATGGAATTCCTTTCATTCTGTTTGAAACAAACGTAATGGTTCTTGTACGTAGAGAGGGAATATGCTTCCATATAGAACTTATAAACCACTTCCATGTATTCCATGATTCGGTTCCAACAATAGCAAATGCCAAAGGATAGAAACCTTGGTTAGCGTCAACACCAATGGAAACAAGTAGTGTACCTAAATATTTTCCGTACAAATGTGTTCCATCAATGGAAAGTATTAGACGACAATGTGCGAAACCTTCGACTGACGGCCCAAATGCCCAAAATGCGCCCTCGAAGACAGTTCAGTTGTGTATAACTTCATATACAGTTCCCAGATTGGTATTTTTCACCGCTTGAAGATATTTAGGTAACTCGGCGTATGATGTATCCCAATCTCCGTATATTAAGCCTAAAGCTTTGGTTAATCCCTACCAAGCCTTCGAATACGTAACTTTAATATGAAAATGTTTGACATCGTTTCCTGCACTATTTTCGCTATCATATTCGTCTCGGATTTAACAAGCGGTAGTATTTCACTACAAATAAACTTAGTTGTAGCTTGATGGTGATTTGAGTTGATTGTTGGGTTAAGACACGTGTGATCACCTCCATACGTCTTAATTTTCCAGAAATTTTGAGATATCTTCGTCGATAGATGAGCATGTAGCCGCCAAGGGCATTTCTCATCTACATTACAGCGCACTGTGTAGTCATGAGAACGAAATTTGACTATTCGATAAGAAACCGAACATTTAATGGCCTATTCACTTAGATGCTCAATAAGATCTTGTTTGGATTGAAATATCAACCCAACTCGAGGACTTTTGTCAACACATTCTCGTCCAAATACCTCCATATCCAAATGACAAGTCTGCATGCATGACATATTCATCATTTCCGCGGTACGTAAATCTTTGACTAAAGGATTTTCCATTTCCATGATTTCAACATTATCTTGTCCATTAATGGGTTGTACGTCATCATCGAGGGGTCCTTCGTTATTAACTTTACTGTTCTCAATCCAAGTTGTGTCTTCTTTATCGTACAGGCCACTTCCAAACTATCAAGTTGTTCTACAACTGCTATTTAAGTGAACACACAATTTTCTTCAGCTTCAGATCTACGGTTTGATCCTTCTCCAACTTCGTGCATCGAGTACCTATAAAAAGGGAATGATCAGAACATTCAATTGTTGTTGGCAAATATAATCTCCAAAAATTAATCCATATACTAACCAAATTGTTGTTTGAGACTCAATCGGAATGGTCTCCTGAAAAGTTTCGTCCGGTAAGTTATCATCGGGTAAGGTGTAATCCACTTGATGTTCTAGCTGCTCTTCTTCGATCTTATTACATTTCAGGACGTAGATCTCTATCACTTTCATTCCAACCAAGAACATCGAATCCATATCTTCATCGTCGTCTACAGGGATAGGGGATGAACCGTCATCCCTCACTCACTTCGTTACTAGCTTTATATCAAACTCATTTTCGACTGTTTTGGAAATGTCGTACGCTTTATTCTTAAGCGATTCGAATGAACAATACTTCTTAATTTTGCATCCTTTTCTTTTTCCACCAACATATGTAGGTTTATCATCTTCACCGATTATTAATTTACCATCAAAGTACAAGATGATTGGAACATGTGCCATAATCTACACCATCATCATCAACAAAAATAAAAAGAAAAACCAATTTGAGTATGTCAAAGGAATTAGAAGTAATATTAAAAAAAATAACCTTTTTTCCCCTTCAAACCGGTGAAGATTACGATAAGGTGTGTACTCGACGGAAGAATAGAGAGTTAACGTAGTAGTGATTGATTGTTGAAGTATTTGGTGATTTGGAAATAGGGTTTGGAGTTAGGAATTTGGGTTTTTTAGGATTGTGATAAGTAAATGAGGAATAAAGGTTGGTGAGTAGGTGTAAGTATTAGCTGGATGGCGTATGAGCATTCCAAATGTGCTCAAGAAGGAAATCCTTCTTGAGCACTTTTGGAATGCTCATACGCCATCCAGCACCTATTTACACCCAACCACCAACCATTCTTCCTCATTTACTTGCAATTTTCCAACAAACCCATTTACATCAAAAACAAACCTATCTCCAAATCCCCAATTACATCAAGAATCATTCAAAATCATTCTTCAATCTTCTCTTACCCCGAAACATCATCAATCATGGCATCATCTTCAACTTCGAAAGGTAATATTGATTAGTTTTGTTTCCTCCTTAAAAATCTTTTACACATATAGTTCATTTTATATGTTTTTATGCTTAATTTCTAAACGTATACATGGAGAATCGGGAAATTGATGATGAAACTTTGGTGGCCTATTGCAAAGAATTCGAAAGGAGTAGATCTATCAATGTTGACGTCGAATAAGAGAACATGGAATATATTTCCGAAACTCAATTCGTTCTAATACCTCAGCCACACAAACATGTACAAGGGACTATGAATGCTCGTTTACGTGCCATTGTCTCAAAACAAAAAGCAGGTCAAAAATTCTACCATAACGGGATCCAGCTAGAGCGCCTATGTCCCGTTCCTCCAACTATGCCAAATTGCGCATACCCGATGTATCAATATAGAGAAGAATGTATTGTCGTTGTTGCAAAAACAGAGACTAATGTAGGACGAAGATTTTTTGGTTGCAGTTCATACAAAGAAAACAAGTACGATCCAGAGAATATTCAATGTTGCGATTATTTCAAATGGATTGATCCTCCATTGTGTGCTAGGGGTCTTCAATATGCCCTAGAAATGCAGGAAGAAGTGAGACATTTGGGAAAAATTGTGCTAGAATTTAGAGGAGGGGGTTCGAGCTCAGCCACTCGTTGGTGATGATTTATCAAGTACCATTATTAGTTCGTGTAATATCGAAGCTTACACGTTGTCTTCAACTCTTCATCTCTATTCACGCCAACCTTCAATGTATCTTATTTAATCGGTGTACTATATATGTTTTCTAGTTTTCATCCAAAATATGTCTTTGGCTTATCTATTTTATGCTTGTAATGTAATGTTTGGCTTTTACTTTCGAATTTAATGTTCATGTTCTACATTTGATTACTTAGTCTTATTTTCTATTAGGATTTGTTTTATGTTTGAATGTTCATGTAATGTAATGTTTCATGTTCATGTTCATGCTTGGGATCAGTTTTAAACGTTCATGTAATGTAATGTTTGAGTACACATTGTTCTATGTTTGAAATATTAACTTCAACGAATATACATCTATCTGGTTTTGAAAGGGCCATAATGAACTTGCGCATTCCATTTCTGCGCAAGAACAAATTTGTTCTTGCGCAGAAATGGAGTGCGCAAGTGCTAAAATTTAAAAAAAAAAACTTGCGCACTTCATTTCTACGCAAGAACAAATTGTTTTTGCCAGAAATGGAATGCACAAGTTTAATTGCCCTTACACAGGCCTACTTTCATAATAAGTTATGAAAGAGACTTGTTTATCAATAAGTTATTCTCAGAAGCTTAAACCAAAAATTTGTCCATTTTATTTTGGAACTTGGAAGCTTTGCTTTCCCTTAAAGCAACGTAAATGGGATTAGTTCACACCAAGCAAAGGGACAGCTAAGTAACTGTGGTTTTGTCTTAAAGCAACCTGATGCGTGTGCGTGTGCATGCATGCTCGTGTGTTTTTGTGTGTGTGTGTGTGTCAGTGTGTGTTTGTAGATTTGATAGGATTTGTCTTCCGTAATGCACTAAGTTTTTATACAATAACTGTGATTTTTGATGGCTTCAGCTTCCGTTGACTTATTCTTTTATAGGCCAATTCAACATCCAGTTTGTCATCTACAATAGAATGTTTTCTCTTTCGTCTGCTGTCATCGCTTTAGGTTCGCGTACACCTACATATGGTAGCTCTGATTTTATCCTATTTTTTCCTTCATTTATTACCTCTACCTTTGTCCCATTCATTCCAGAAGAGCAAGACTGAAAATTCAATTTTCATAACAATTTTCTCTTCCTTTAATCTTTGCTTCTAAATCTTCAACAAGGCTTACAATCAACTAAACGCATAAACCATGCACCTCTCAGTATCCATGACTTTTTTCTCTATATATACATTCGCATCCTCTCTCCACTCTGTCTCATACTCCCCCAATTTTTTGGTCGATTTCCCATCGTCCTACTTCTGAAATAAACTTGGTTTTAAGGAAACATTTATTTCATAAATGGAAATGATTATTAATGAGATTATGTTTGCATTTATGGAAAGGGAAAAATCTAGACTAAATAAATATGTAATGTGGAGAAATATTTAGAAAGTATAAAATTTAGGAAGGATCTAGAAAAGAATAGTCTAGAGATTTTCCCTAATATAAATTGAGATGTACTCATTCATTTGTAATCAAGTTGAAAGAAGAAAAGTGAAGAAATTAAAATGTACTCATTCAATTATTCTAGTTTAATCTCTCTCCTCCTCTCTATATCAAATTTCCAACAGGGTTTGATTTCGTCTGTGACAACTTTGTAGATTTCTTGGAGCCACACACAATAAAGAGCATCCTCAGTGAAACTACGATGGAGGTATTTTACTGTTGTTTTGTTATTATTCAACTATTAATCAAATCATTGGATAAAATTTCTCTATATTTTTCAAATCGTCATAGGCCGTGGATACAAGGAAAACATGAAACTGAGTAATATACCGATGGCCAAATCTATTATTATCGCCATCGCATTATTTAATCCGTTCTTCTCAAAGATGATTCTGAAGAATCCAAATTAGCAAGTTAGATCTCATTTAAAGCATAATTTTATGAGACGTGCTTCTTCTCAACATACTTAAACTAAGAAAATTAAATACTTGATATTGGTTAACATTTAAAAATATGTTGATCACCTCTGTATTTCCAACTTGAAGCTAATATGAAGTTTTAAAATGCTAAATAAATAGTTTAGAAATATTTAGCTTTGTTTCATTCTGATTGTGATTATTCTTAAATGATAACGATAATGATAATTATAATGTTTTTATAACAATTGTACACATGAATGAACCCTTTGGAGATGTGACATTGAGAAGGAAGTAGTTTAGTTGTGCAGGTTTGTTGTATTTGTTTACAATTAGGTTCTGAGTTACATCCTTACTCAAAACAGATTTGCAACTCTCGCACACCATAAGATAGAATAAAACTAAATTTAATAGATCACAGATGTTAAAATAATTGATGGGAGTTATAGACATTTTTTCTTTCAATGTAAGACCATCTAAATTTTGGAATAGTGAAAGATCGTGGAAAATTTTAGTCAAACACAATAGTATGCTGTTCCCTTAAGATTAATATTGACGGGATTAAAATTTTCCCCATTCAACAAAATTTCCAAAATAGCATTTATGACGAAGGCAAGAAGTGAGATTTTGTGCTGAATTTACATATTAATATGTTCTTCTCCAGTTAATTATTTCTGTTTTCATAAAACGTTATATTCATTAAACCTATCTTTTGCATCATTGGGTACTTCAATCTTACTTTGTCTTAGGAAGACAATCACGCCTATATATTTGTTATTATTTTTAAATCATGACATCGTAAATTACTTGTAAATTACCATTTCAATTCTATATATCCACAGTTGCAAAATACTTTATGCAGCATCTATTTTATGTAAATTCATTTTGTGAATTATTGAACATCCCTTGGAACTACCATGTGTGGCTTGACAGATGAAAATTCATGTATTGGAGTTTGGAGAAAGGACTCTATTGATAGTTTCCAAACCAGTAGGCCCAGTAGCAGAAAGTTTTGGAGTAAGAAGCTAAAACACGAAGTATGCAAATGCCATGTGCTAATATTAAGCTATGCGTTTTAGGTACAGGTTCCATATAATGCAGTTCTTTTGTGTAGTGTATGTTATATTATAATGGACTTAGATTATTTTTACTTTACATGGTCTTTTTCCAGATTATTGACACTTATTTTTGTAATATAACATTTTCAAACACATAGATGAATCTAAAATAATCTTTTGAGCTCAAAAGCAATTGACGTGTTATCTTTTTGTAAAAACTAACTACCTTCTGTTATTAGTCATTTCTTCAATATGCTAATCAGACACCCTAAATTTGTATTGTTTAGCACCACAACATGTTTGGAAAATGCACGTGTGACATTTTCTGTAGGAATAAAAGGAGCTTATGAAGTACATAACATTAACATTTTAAAGCTTGAATTCATTATCACAACCAGCTGTCGACAATAACAAGAGTACTGACAAGGAAAAAATAGCAACAAAGCTTAAGAAAATATTTCTCTAAAGACACCTAAGGCAAACAGGTTGGTTTAGAAAACCAAAAGAAATCAGAGGGATCTTGAATTTCCACTTCTTAGTTTCCCTGATCTGGTCCAGATTGTATCCTTTGCATTAAAATGGTTGATACATGAATTAGTTTAAGGTGAATGACATAGGGCGACATATAAATACCTTTCACTATAATTGTGTTACGCTACAAATTCTTTTATTGATATTTTAATGTCATCTCTCAAAACTTTTTCCTTTACATTTTATGCATTTAACTCTCCATCAAATCTGAAGCACTATGCATTTAACTTTTCACTTTCAACGCTTTTATTACTATGCTTGGTTAAACATATGGCTGAATTCTAAAGGTTTTATTTCTAATGTTATAAAGTTCCCTTAATGTATATGTATTAATCACTATTAACATATAGGGTTATCAAAAGATACCTGGAAAAATTAAAATCTGTCTGTATCTGAAAATTAGATAAATATCTGATATCTTAAAAAAGGATGCAGATGCGAAGGCGTACACATCTGAAAATTATCATTTTGTTTTATGTCATGATTATAGCTTAATTTATGTGTATTTTACTATGTTGAAAGATACTTTTTAATTGTTTTATTAGGTTTGGGGTTCATATCGTACACATTATATGCGTATTAACCATGCAAAAATATAATCATTACCATATTTGTTTGGCTTAACACTCTAATTATCAATAAAATTGAAAGTTGTTTATATTAAGTTAAAATTTTCATTTTTATTTCTCACTTTATTAGACGTAAGCGAATATGATAATTATCAGATAACCATTCTTATGCATGGATGTCCGATATCCGAAAGTGAATTTTGATGCATATATGGATATTGTGCTATGAGCATCTAAAAGCATCCATTTATAGCCTTATTAACATAGAAGCTTTTATATGTAGGTTTGATAAAATCTCTTTAATTATTGCGTATTCTTTATTTTACTTGCAGTACAGGTGAAATGTAAACCAAAAGCAATGGAATTATGGTTTGTTAGCATATTAGATTTATTAGGGATGGACATTTTTATTATATTACCACTTACCAGCCATTACCAATCGCTACCAACGAAAGTGGTACCGAACAACTGACAATCAATTTGATTGGTACGGTATACCAAACCACATGAAGATATGCGGTACGGTAATGATAATTGAATATTAACAATGGTAATTACCATTCCTACCACATGTATCTTAAACAATACATATGTATATTCTTATATTTCATCATATATGTTTATTACATAAAATCTAACTTAATATGTAATGATTTAATAAAATACCTAAAAAAAAATTATGATATAAGATTGAACGCAATTTTATCGTATATCTTATAAACACTATAATTTATATGATATTTTATTTCATTAATAATGTTTTCTTGTATGTTTGGCTACGTAAAATAAGATAGATAAAGAATAATATAATAACACAAAAAAAAAAATCAATTTTAGTATTTAATATTTTAACATGAAATATTGTAAATACAAAGATCTTATACTAGTAAACGGCAAAAACTTATTAACGACCTTTACCAACCATAAATCGAATTGTTGGTAACTGATTTTTTTGGTTGTTAATGGTATGATGTTTCCAATTACCATATAAGTTGGTGTAATAATGGTTTTGAATACAAAGTTACGGTACCAAACCGAATCTACTCCTAAGATTTATTTATGAACTAATTTTATTTATATTATTTAATATATAGTATAAAACCCAAATTAAATTTGGCTCTACCCCATAAGCTATGTGATACAATTTTTGTGTAAGCTATCGTTCGATTTAGGATAGAGACATCTTTTTAGTATATGGGTCATAAAAATGCTACATCGATGTATAAAGTTGTGCCTTCTTTTGGATAATCATTTTTATAATGATATTGCTGTATAAAGGTGTGTCGTCTTTAAAATTTTCTTCTTCCCTCGTTTGTTTTTCTTTCAGTTCTAATCGAAATGCAAATCATCCATTGATTACGTCCATTTTGCATCGTTAATTGGATTCTTTTGATTCTTTTACTGAATTGATCTCAACAGGTAATTTTAACCTAATTTATGTTTGAATGCTCGATCGATTTGATTTATTTTCTATTGTTTCTTTGCTATATATTCTCGACCTTATGTCCATATGAATTTATATGTTATTTGCGCCAATATGTCTGATTTGGTTTTTCAACTAGTGGAGAAGAATACGGGTATGTTTTTAGATACGCTGTGATTATTATTTTTAAGATTTTAATGCTATATTCATTTAGCATTTTCTTAGTGTTTAATATTTCCTCATACAAATAGCTATTAATTTTTCCTTTAATAACTACTAGTGCTTTTCTTTCCACTTTATATCTGAATTTATTTATTTTTGACTATATACGTTATACGTTTTTAACATCTCATAGTATCCTGTGTGATTTATATATGAATCTATTTATCATTTTTCTTTGGCAGGAGCAGTGTTGGGAATAGTATCTTGGTTTTGTTTTTACTTGATGAGAGTAGCTACTTTATTCGACTGGAGATGAGTTGTTCTTTTATTTCTATTAAGAATAGCATGTGTGAATATCAGACACATCTTACTCCCTGTTCTATTTAAATATCATATACTTTGGAAAGTAAGATTATCAAAGTTGATACTGATTCATATTTGCATACGATATTGTGCTTCCAAATTTACAGTAAGAGTTCTTCTTTTGTTTTCACTGTTAAGTCATGCCTCCATGCTTTGGATCTCAATGTTGATAGTAGTTTTTCTGTAAATTGTAATCGATAGAGCATTTCAGTTTGTACTGGTTCTTATAGTATCAAGCTTTGTGGCGAATCAAGTTCTTATTTGAAAGATATTATGAAGAAAGGGTCTCAAATGAATCTTATGGATTTTATTTGTTATTGTTTTAGTGATGTTGAAGATTTTACGGAGTTTGTAATGGCTTATCAAATAAAATTACATGAATTGATTTTTGTTAAAAATGATCCTGAAAGAGTATCTGTCATTTGCTCTTGGAATAAAGAAGGTTGTAAATTCAATTTAAATGCTTCTTCGGATCCTAGATAGCCTCTTCGATTCTTTATTAGAACCTATAATGTAACAACCAGCATTCTACGCATCAGAGGATCGTAGAATATTTATTTCTTTCTCATACGAAGTCGTATGGTCGTGTAGAGTTGGGGAACGACTATTGGGGTAAATTACCATGTTCATGATTTTTGCCGATTTTTAAATGACTGTTTTGCCCCAAGCTGATCTTGTTTCGGCCATAACTTTTGATTGGAAATGAATTTTGACCTGAAACCACTTCCATTAGATTTGTTTGATGGTTTACCTTTCCGTAGAGTGGTTACATGTGAGAAACAGACTTACCGTTTGAGAGATATGGCTGAAACAAGGTTTATAAGGTGAAAAACAGCTTAATCGGGCATAATTAAGGTGATTAGCAAGAAGGCCCATAATCCATTTCGGGATTAGGGTTATGGGGAGGCTGAAAACAGTAGGAAAACAAATTTTATTTCATTTTCCAGCCGCCACAAACATGTCTTTCACCCTAGCCATAGCCTCCACCTTCTAATTTCATCCCAAATCGCCTCTAATCACTTTCTAATCGAAGATTAAACAAAACTACATCAAATCAAGAGAGGGTAGAACCAAATCAGAGAGAGAGCTGCTGGAACACATAGGGATTGGATCCAAATCAGAGATTATTTCAGATCTAAAGTTTGTTTGTGGCTAAGGTGAGTGATTTGCTTTGTTTTTCACTAATTACGGCTAGTTATGGTTATTAGCGAAGATTAGCGAAATTATGGCTCAGAAAAATCTAAAAAAATTCCTAAAATTCTAAAACATCATTTTATGCCTCTGATATGAATTTGGGTTAATTTAGACTAATTTTGCAAATCCCGGAATTTGGGGGATTAAGGGGTGATTAGTGATAATTAGCGAATTTATGCATGATTAAAATCTCGAAAAATATTCAGAAATTCTTAAATATTGTTTTAGACCTCTGTTAGAAAATTTGGCTAATTTTGATAAGTTTTGCTAATTATATACCCAAACATGATTAAGAGGGATTAAGGGGAAAATATGGGTTTTTGGGTATGTTTGATCCATTTTACATGGTATGATCATTGTTTTGGTGTTTGTGAATGATTATACATGTTGCTATGACTGTATGGTATGCTTAGTGATTGTTTAGAATAGTTAGAATGGTCAAAAACGCTGTCGAGAGGCGTATAAACAGTCGTTGGAAGTTGATGGACAAAGTGCTGGAACTGCAGACAGGGACCGGATCGGATCCCATTTATCCGAACCGAACCACTCTCCACGATCCGACCCGATCCGCTTGTGGTGATGGAGACCGACCCGATCCGCCTGGAAGCTCGTGAACAGGTGGCCAAGGAGGTGCAACTCGCGAATAGAACCGCCCGTGGAGTATTCTTCTCCGACCCGAACCCGATGGCATCCTCTGATCCGACCCGAAGGAACTTGTCACAAACCGAGATGTTAAGTACGACCTGTGTTGTATCCGAACCGTTCCGGAGCTTGGCTACGATCCGAACCACCATGAGTTGGAGCATGGAGCACGACCCGACCCGATCCGGTGCATCATGGAGGGACTTGAGGAACTCGATCCGATCCGAGGTGATGAAGCAATCCGAACCGAACCAAGGAAGAAGGAGAAGACCGATCCGGTGATGACCAATAACCCGAGATGCAAAGGTATTCCAAATGGAAGTTAGAGCTCAGGATCCAGTTGGGAACCAATGAGTTCACTTCATGGTTGGGCTTTGCTGCGTGACGTGGGCTAAGGGGTTGTCGGTATTCATAACTTTGGTTCACCACTGAGAGATGGATAGTGGGCTTGTAGTGATAGTTACACGGGATTGGATTCCGTCATGGCCCAAAGTATTAAGTGACCAAAGTAGTGGATATCGTATGCTTTACGCAGTGAGTGAGGGATGTGAGGATGATTGCTATGCTTGATTGTTTGACACCACTATGACATGCACACACCCACCCCCGTATCTCTTACACAATATGTTAGTGGCACCTTAGAGTATTGTACGGTATGTAGTGCTAACTCTTTGGTTGCAGGTCCAGGTTCAGGTATGATTGGATTATACCTGTTATTGTTCTGTTTTGTCGCTTATCGCTCACACCAGACTTTTGTCTGACCTAGAGTTTTATGTCTCTTCTTTTTACTCTGGGTACTCACATGAGCAGACTAGAGACATGTTAGCTGGGTATGCACGGGTAGTTGATCTAGAGACGAGCAGGAGGCTTCCACGTATGATATATATTATATTCTCCCTGTGTTGTTGAAGATCACTGCTTGGGCATTAGTCGTGCATCTTCTACTTTACCTTTCTTTTGTTTTAGAGACAGTAAATTTGGAAAGTTGTAATAAGCTGTATTTGGATTTCCGCTGCTATGTTGGTTTAGTTTTCAGCTTATGCACTGTATCGCCTGTTTTATGTCAAGTATGTTATTATTATTATATTTTGTTCCATGCGCTGTGAGACATTCAACAGGTTCCTTATTAGTTCATTTCCTCCTTTCATTTCCTTCTGACGACTATCCCGTGCTAACTGGACATGTGTACAGCGCACTTTTGGAGTAAATGTTGGTTGGTGCGGGGCGGGACGTCACATTTGGTATCAGAGTTCTAGGTTGCGTAGTTAACCTTGGAAAAGACACCAGGGAGAGATAGTACGTATATGAGAGCGCTTATTTGTGATTATTTTGGTTTTCAAAAGCTATATCTATATATATTATTAGTATAGCTAAGGATGAAGTCGTACTGCATTGGCACCACTATGGAGATGGTTAATCGTTTTCTCTCTACAGATTTGACGATGAGCCGAAATTTGAGAGGTGCTGGTAGAGGGACCAATAATGGAAATGCTCCTGACATGAGGACGATGTTCACTAACTTCATGAGGAAGATGCTTAGGGATGTTCAGGGAGCAGTTCCCAATCCCGGAAATGGTGGTGGTCCAATAGTGCAGGCGCCTAGGGTCGATTTCGCCAAGTTGTGCAAGGATTACACTAACCTTGGTGGGAAGCCGTTCCACTGAACGGAGTCGGCCACAAATGTTCAGGATTGGTTGGATAGCTGTGATCGTATCTTCGAAGACTTGGGTATCGAGGATGCGATGAAGAGAAGGCTAGCGTCTCGTCAGCTGCAAGGGCGAGCGATGAATTGGTGGAATGCCATTAGAACAGCTACTCCAGAAGATCAAGTTACTTGGAATCAGTTTAAGACTCGCTTTTGTGATAAGTTTATTCCATCTGCTCATAAATCAGAACTGTTCAAGAAGTTCTTGGAGCTTAAGCAGAATAGTAGAGCAGTCTCAGAGAATATCGCTGAATTCGACACTTTATCGAAATATGGATGGTCCCTTATCGATACAGCCGAAAAGAAGAACGAGAAGTTCATAACCGGCTTGGATGGGTACTTGGCGGAAAGACTTATAAACCATATCGATGAGACGTTCGAGTCTATTATAGGAAAGGCATTAAGGTCAGAGAGCCTTTTTCCTAAGTCGAAGACTGTGGTTGCTACAGCATCTGTAGAGGAGCCAAAGCCGCAAGCAGGCGGTGAAGGCAAGAATAATTCTCAGAGCAAGAGGAAGCAGAACCCGACCAAGGATGGTCAAAATAAGAAAAATAAGAAAGATGGCGAATGCTTTAGTTGTGGCAAGAAGGGCCACTATGCCAGAGATTGTCGAGAAAAGCCTGGGGAAAGGAAGTGCTTTAACTGGGGCCAGGCGGGACATCACAAGGATGATTGCCCACAACCTCCTAGGGAGAAGCAGATTGTGAAAGCGTATGCTATCAACGCCGTTCCTTCTTTGTCGAATGCTCCAAGTGCGGCGCAGAAGGGAAAGAGTGTCGCTATAAAAGGTATGCTTTCTATTTAAGATGTTTCTGTTCGGGTATTGTTTGATAAACCCGAGATAGTCGATAGACCTCTAATTGTGACGAACCCGATAGGTGGTTCGACTGATCTTAGTATGATTTTTTGTGCTTGGTCTTATCGAGTCATGGATGTATGTTTCCTTGTGATTGCTTTGTTTTGGGCTTTACTGGGTTTAGCATTATTTTGGGGAGTCGATTTACTCTAAAAGAATAGGGTGGTATTAGGTACCTACCTAGTGATGGCGATATTAACTGGAGTTAAGGAAGCTAAGAGGTTATCGTTGTAATAAGTTCTAGTTGTCTCTGGGAGGCAAATGAGTGCTCCAGTGCTAGATTGTTTTGCTAGTATCACCTCATGTGGATTGTTTGAACTCGGAGGAGATGTTCCTTGGGTGCTTGTCTGATATTGGTTTAGGCCTTTGGGGCTTGTGCTTGGGGAATGTCGATTTCGACTAGGATGGTTTGCGTGAGGGGTAAATAGTTGTTGTGATTTTTCATTGGATGATATCTTGGTTTACTCGAGGAGTGATGGGCAGACGGAACATGATAAGACTGTTCAATGGTATAAACTGCCTAGAGTTAGACTCGATAGGGTTATGGGATTGCTCGAGTGGGACTCGAGAAAGATGCAAAGTAATGGATTGTTTAGGACCCTATGTTGATGTTCTCTATTGGATAGTAGAACTTTGAAGGAATAGGATGTGTTCGTTGATCATGGAAGATACAACGAAGATTAGGGCGATTCAAGTTGGACTTGAACTCATAAAAGAAAATGGGTGTTCGTTGATCTTGGAGATGCAATGAATAGGGAGACGACTCACGTTGGACTAGAGTTTGTCACTAATGGATACTCAAGACTGGGTCTGAGTTATAGATTGACTCGAGTTGGACTCGAGAAGGCTGCAAGGAATTGGATTCGGCTTGAGTTGGACTCGAGAGGGCAGCAAGACAATGGATAGACTTGGGTTGGACTCAAGTATTTTAGGCGGATTAAAAGCAGGGGTATCTGGGGACGCCCGTTACCCTGGATCCGTTGGACGTGATCTAGTTATCCTATGGAGAACAGGTGGTGGGTACGTGAGCAAAGACATATGGAGAACAGGTGGTGGGTACGTGAGCAAAGACATATGGAGAAGAAGGACGGTGAACTAAAAGGAAGTGGCTCTCAATTTTTTTTACAGCGAATAGAAGAAGAACAGAAGCAAGATAAGAGATGTACAGTAAGGAAAATGAATTGCCTAATTAGCATTTTACTTGGCCTAATCACGTTTTATAACCGCCTAACCAAAGTAGTAATATATATTAAAAATATTTTTGCCGTGGCTTTTTGTTTACCAATGTTGAAATCTTATACTATCAGAATGTTCGGGAAACAAGGGTATATAAATTACAAGCATTTGCATAATGGTAATGATGATACACATGATGAGGTCGTTTACAATAATACCTTGGGTGCAATGAGAAAACCTAAAGTAGTAAAATACTACGTGACCTATTGAAAACTAACCCTGTTCTTTTAATAAACATGCCTGTAAAGTTTTCGAACATGCCCATTTACGTTTTTACGTGGCCGTTCTCTGCTTAACCACTATTTCAATTATGCCAACCTATAGTAAATTATAATGTATCCTGGGGGCTTATACTATGCCTAAATATATTTATACTAAGTTAGTAATGATACACGTGGCATGGGCATAAATTAATGATATACATGATGAAGCAGTTGAATGATAATCAGTTCAATGTCTTGTTTAATAATAATGATAACAATAATAATAAAAGAAATTATTACATAATTATATTGGTTTAAGTTAAATCGTATGCGTACAGTATGTATAACGATATCTTACGTGAATAGAATTGGACAACACAAGGGACGTTGGAACCATATAGAGGAGCACTACATCATGGGATTGGTCTGAGCAAAATTGAAAGCTGGAAAATTTAATTAAATTAAACGATTGTTTAGTTTAATTATGACAAGCAGTTCTGAAAATGGAAACCAAGGTGAGTTAAACTCACTCAGTTCCCCCCATGTATATTTTATATAAATTGGGTTTTATAATTTTGTGCTATGCTTGTTAATGGTTGTTTGTTCGTTTGTTTGTTGTTGATTTTATATCCATATATTGACTGGAACAGTTAAATTAAACGTTCGTTTAGTTTACTTATCGTTAATTCTAACGATTGAATCCAATTGAGGTAACTTGCCACAGTGGTTACGTTTATAACACTATAAACGTTTTAAATGCTTGAACTTCTGTTATTATCCCAGTATTGACTATTACAGTCATTATTGACTGTTATTATTAAACTGTTTATTTCATCTGTCTAGATGAAAACGCATATTGATAGACCGTATTGGACTGAATGATTTGAATTGTGGTAACCCATTATTTTGCAGGGAATAACGGGTTGAAGGAATCCAACAGGATTCCTCACTGATATTGATAATGTTTATCAATATGATTATAATATTGTTATGGAATGTGAAATTAGTTTATATTTCACGGTTTGGTACTATAGTAGCCATTTGCCTCTTTAGTACCGTTGATGAAAAGAAATGATTTTCAAAATCAATATTAAATGGATTCGAGCGGTTTCAAAGTTATAAATATATTTTTATATGATTTTATAATGCGACTCTTATGGCAAAGATAATAGTCGAGGCTAAATTTACAAATTTATAACTAACCAAAAATGTAAGAGATTATCAAATAAATGTTTAAACGATATAAATTTATCGTATTGGCTATTTCAATGTTGAAATGATTTTGTAAAAGCCTTATTGGTCGGAAGGGAAGTTTAAGTGTAGTTCAAAATAGGATCATTGGACCGTGAATATATGAGAATGTGTAAAAGAGTTCAAAGAGAAATGTTTTGTAATAAATGATCGTTTTTAACAAACGATGTTTCAAATAAATAAGAAATGTGATTTAATATCATTTCATGAATGAGATTAACAAGCAAATGAATTGGAAGTGAGTGGTGATTTGAAAATGGGATTTGATATTTTAAATGAAACAAAGTTGAAATTGTGAAGATGAATGGGATAGAGTTAAACAAATGGAAGTGAGTTTATTACTAGGTTCGGAATGTTAACTGAAGGCATAAGTATAAATGAAGTTAATGTTTTAGATAACAACAATGAATACTAATTGTTGATAATGAACTGCAAATGAGATTTGTAAACAAAGTTAAAGATGTGGAAATGAAACCGAATGGTGAGTTGTCGTACTTAATTTACAAAAGATTTTGTAAATGGAGATTTAAAGTTTTGAAATGAAATCGAATTAGTGAGTAAAATTAAGGTTTTGTGAATGCGATTTGTAACATTTGTTAAAAATAAGATGAACAATTGTAGACATGAAATTTATGAAGGATATCATGTTTTAATCAACAACCAAGTGGTCGAGCATGAGTTAAAGAGAATGTGACGGTATTGATATAAGATTTATAAAAAAACTTTGTTCTTAAACAAATGAAATTTAGTTTTTAAAAAGGATTCATAAGGTAATAATAAAGAGATATTAAGGAAATTTTATAAGGATTCTATTTCTAATAGAATCGAAGCTCATATATAATATTGTGAAGGATTATTAACATAAATATAAAGATTTAGTAGGAGTTTACTTAAGTAACATGGTCGAGATTTAAGTAGTTTTCCAAAGGATGGGATTAGTCTATAAACAAGAATATTCTTATTTTATAATAAGAAGTAAAAGAGATGTTTCAAATATTGGAAAATTTAGTAAATATAATTAAGGACGGTTCGTCAAAGAGACTAAATGATACTGAGTAGTGAATCAGTGAATATATTTTAATATGGATGGAATGATTGTTTTTATTTGATAGTTAAATAACCGACTATAAAAACTTGGCCCATACGATTGTTGGTACAGAAAGACCGGGATCGAATTTATATTCGAAAACCATTTCGTTCAGCAAATACGAATATGTTAAAAACGCTGATTCGAGATGGAGCTATTGAAGATCGTAGATCTTCATAAGCGGGAGGATTACTTAAAATCTGTAACGACCCGCATTCTACGTATTGAAGGATCATATAATGTTTATTTCTTTCACATGCGAAGTCGTATGGTTATGTAACTTTGGGAGACGACTATTGGAGTCATTTCCCATGTTCATGATTTTTGTTGATTTTTAAATGACTGTTTTTCCCCTAGCCGATACTGTTTTGGCCATAACTTTTGACTAGAAAGGAATTTTGACCAGAAACCACTTCCATTGGCTCCGGATGATGGTTTACAATTTCGTAGAGCGGTCACATTAGCCAAACGGACTTACCGTTTGGGAGATATGGCTTAAACAAGTTTCTGATGGGGAAAAACAACTTAACCAGGCCTAATTAGGGTGATTAGTAACAGGGCCCATAACCCATTTCGGGATTAGGGTTATGAGGAGGCTGAAATCAGTTAGAGAACGATCTTAGTTTCATTTTTCAACCACCACTTTCATTCTTAGAACCTTAGCAATGGCCTCCAACACCCAAATCAACTTCTAATCACTTTCTAATCAAGGATTAAGCTTAGCAACATCAAATAAGGAAGAAATAGCACCAAATCAGTATTAGATCTGTTGTTAGACATCGTTATTCGCCCAAATCAACGAGGTTTCAGTTCTGAAAATTTTATTTGTGGCCAAGGTGAGTGATTTGCATAGTTCCTCACTAATTACGGTTAATTAAGGGTAATTAGTGTTGATTAGCGAATTTATACACTAATAAATTCTGGAAAAATATTTTTAAATTCTTAAATGATGTTTTAGACCTCTGTTAGAAATTTGGTTTAGTTTGGTTAAGTTTTGCTAATCATACCATTAGTTTTGCTTAAACATGCTTAAGGGAAAAAGTGGGATTTTGGCTATTTTTGATCCGTTTAACCTTGTCATATTGTTGTTTTGGTGTTTGTGGTCACTTCTGTTTGTTGCTATGACTGTGTGGTATGCTTTGTGATTGTCTAAAATAGTTACAGTGGTCGAAAACGCCGTCGAGTGGTGTATAAACAGTTGCTGGAAGTTGCAGGAAAAGTGCAGGAAATTACCCGAACCGTACCGGATTGGATCCGAACCACATTGAAGAGGGAACCCGTTCCGAACCGCATTGAAGAGGGAACCCGTTCCGAACCGCATTGAAGAGGGAACACGTTCCGAACCGCATTGAAGAGGGAACCCGTTCCGAACCGCATTGAGAAGCTGAACCCGAACCGAACCGCATGGAAGAGGTGAACCCAAACCATGGCGAAGGAAGGGAAATAAGCTGAACTAAATTTGGAGCCTGAGCACCACAGACCGAATCAAACCGAGTTTGAACCTCTACACCAACTACGCGATGGCTCTTCTGAAGACCAACACCAATTCAACCAAAACCCGAGATGCAAAGGAAGTCCAAATAGGAAGCACTACACCAGAAATGCCAATTTGGCAGTGCTCATGGCCGTATCAAAATCGATTTGATACGGTTTTAAGCCGTATCAAAAAATGGCGTCTTTGTTGTTTGATTCGGTTTTAAGCCGTATCAAAATCATAAATTGATACGGCTTAAAACCGTATCAAATTGGTAATTTGATACGGTTTTAAGCCGTATCAATTTATGATTCTGATACGGCTTAAAATCGTATCAGTTGATGTATTTGATACGGCTTTAGACCGCATCAAATTATCAATTTGATACGGCTTTAGGCCATATCAAATACATCAATTTGATACGACCATTAGCCGTATCAAATTGATAATTTGATACGGCTACTTGCCGTATCAATATATATATATATATATATATATATATATATATATATATATATATATATATATATAATTCACAATTCGTTGGCATCCATTAGCTACTATTTGAATTTACAACGAAAGAAAAATCAACACAAACATTTATGGATTTCAAAACTCATCATCAACACAAACATAAACTGTTCCAAGAAATAAATCTATAAACCATTTTATCAATGTAACATGACATCAATTGCCAAATCTGCAAATTATAGTTACATAACTACATGTATACGCAAACCAATAGCATAAGGTAGATTCAGCAAAAAATAGTTTACATACAAAACTCAAACTAGTACCATATTTTCGCCTACAAAAATATAGTTCACATACAAAAGCATCATAATCAGGTGTCAGCCTCACATGAGCCTTCTTGTCAGCAGCAATGCTTCTGGGAGCAGCCAAAGGGCCGACTAAAGACATGGAAGCTGAAGCCATAACTTTTTAAACATAAAATAAAGGCATCAGCAAATTATAGCGATTAGCATATCAGGGAAAATCTAACAAATATAACAAGGATTGCAAAACATACACACATAATTCATGTATATCTTGACAGAGATGGAGTTCGAACTGATATACGATTGTCTCAAGAGTAATGATAATCGTAATATGGAAAAAACAACAAACTAAAAGGAGATAGAGCTCGAACCGATATATCTTCCATTGCAGTTTATCGTATTTCAAACTTAACATCTGCCATAAGGGACCAATGTTAACATTTTCCTTTAAACAAAAGTATACTATGTTACGGTCCATCAATCATAAATGTACACTAAATTCATGAACTTGAAATACACACCTTTACTTCTTTGATAAAATTGCGCTTGAATGCACTGAACAAAATCTTCCTTTGACCAGGTTTCAATCCATCAACCGTGGATGGAATTGAACGTTGCAAATCAGCCAAAGAGAACAGTATAAGTTCTCTATTCATGAAGTCACAATACTTTATATTCTTTATTTTTTTGATCAAGAAAAGTAGCAGGCTGCAAATAAATCATAGATGTTTGTCAAAAGAAACATAAAACTCACAAAAAATCTGTAAGTTATACCTCGAATTGGCGCACCTCTAATCATTAAAAATCCAGCTGTTGTTTAATGAACTTACCTCAATATCTTCTTGTGATCAAAATTGCAAGACATGCAGTCTGAAAACAAATGAAGAAAAAAAAAGATTCATTTCACATAGCTTGCAAATAGATTGCACAAGCAAGCTTTGCACTGCAAATTGCTTGCACCAGCAAGCTTTGCAGTGCAAAGAGCTTTGCACCAGCAAACACAAACAGTGAAAGATCACCTAGTGATATGTAATCAGATATAAGAATAATAGCGACATTACCCATTTATATTAATTTTATAATGACATACTGATACTATTATTTAAACCCAGAGAACCAACAAAAATCTCACACAAATGTATCTCAGTAGAGACATGCCCAACAAAACAATGAATGCCTGGAAAATTCACAAACATATGGAACCTAAAATTTATACGTGGCTTGAAATTTAGAAAAAACTGGTCATCAAAAAATCTGCTTTATTTGGCATATTTTTTGTACACACCCACACCCATCTAATACCAGACGTTGCAAACATTCGTGCGCATTAGACATATATTAAACTAAAAGGCTCAGAATGCAGTAAAAATAAAAATAAAATAATAAGACATAAGCAGCAATTTAGTGATAAGTTCCAAATTGTTGACAGAATGAAGTTGTATTTTGGGATGTAGACGTAAAGTAAATTTTCGCATTTTAAAAAAATCTAATTAGCATCGACCATGAAAGATCGGTCACCGAATACCATGTAACAGTAATACAATAAAAGCTCAAGCATTACCGAGTTATGTTAAGTTTATGACAATGCAATTATTTACCCTCGCTAATGCTGAGTAAATGACACAAAGCGTACGTTAAAATTTTCAGAGAAGGCATACTGAAGGAATGTCAAAAAATTCACAAGTATTTATCAAATAGTTGAAGTGTTCGGGCACATTAAAGATGTAAATATATGTTGTAAACTGCGTAAGTAAAACCGTAATTGTGAACTGAAACCGGTTTGTACAAACAAAACAAAGTGTTCATAAGCAGGTTGTAACACATGCATATGAAATCATACAGTCGGAACAGTGTGCATACCACATGCTTTACTTGATGAGGCATGGATTGGGTACAGAAAATAACATACCCTTTTCCGGCATCCTATATCATGTCCCATAGTGGCATCGGAAGTTGACATGTAAGTCCGTAGTACCTGAATAATTTGTGTGTTAGATCTTATTCTAAGAGAAATAAAAATAATACCAATTACGGTGTTGGCCATGACGAAGACACTGCAACATGAATGCAGCGAGAACAGCAAAATTTCGAAATTGGCAAGTGCGGTTGCACAATGTTATTTAGGTGACCACGTCATACCAAAAAAAGGATTAGCAGCAAAGCTTGACAGTTAATAATTACTTGCAAATATGACATGTGAGTGCACATTGTAATCAGGTGACCATATCCCAGATGATCGCAATAGCGAAGATAGACAATGGTCATCCTAGCTTAATTTAAAGGCATGGTGAGCAGGTAAACTTTTTTTTGTTAGTTTCTATTAATCCGCTACTTGTATATTTTGCAAATCAGAGCACGGACGTTGATATGGAGCATGGTTGACCATTAGGAACATCACTAAAAATGTTGGAATTCAAAGGTTTTAGCATACCTGTGTTAGTAAAATATTTACACTTAAGAGATAATCATTAATTCATAAATTTGACTCGCAGTTATATCACATAGGAAGATAACATGGACAAAATCCTAGCTAGTATAGTAATTTAGAAAAAAAAGCATCGTGAACAATGGACATATGGACATGGCTGTAATGGCAGTAAAACAGCATTCTCATGTACTATAAATATCAGTTAAAGATCTCGTTCATATTTATTCCACATTTTTTTTGGTGTATATATATTTAATGGACAGAGATTAAAATAAGTTATAGTCTAGTGTTAAATATAACGAAACAAAAGTAGTGAAAAATATAAGTAGCTAGCTAACAGCTCAGAAAATGGATACTACAGACACATACATTAATATTTTTAAATGCTGCAATGACTGATAGTCATACATTAAAGGAGAACACAAAGAAGGTTCATAGATGATAAATGGACAAAAGTGGAATGCTTTAAGAATATATGAGTGAGTTGGATCTGTGTAGTCAAAAATCATACAACAACTGTATATTTTTCACCTGGAAAAAATGAATATTGTAGAATGCTCATTTAAATGAGAAATTAAAATTAGTTTATTCCCTATAAACTCTAAATGTGCTATTAAAGGAGATATCAAAAAGCCATGTAATGTAATATAAAAAGATTAAACATCCAAATGAATAGAAGATGCAATGAAGTTAAAAGCATACAGACCTTGTATGAGCAGTTAGATGTGCTGGTAATTGTAATTTTGTTGATACTGAATTGGTTTACACTATATACAGCTTAATAGTTGTAATTTATGTCCATTACAAACTACTCCGCTGGCAATAAAAACCATTGTATTCAGAAGAAAAAAAACAAAAAATGAGAAGTTTGGAGCAACAATTAAGTTTAGAAAAGTGTCCAGTTGCTATTAAAAATTCATTATCTCAGTTGTCTAACCTAAAAATAATTTGGTAGCATACAGCTTAAACATACTCAGATAAAACTAAACATGATAAATAAATATGCGTGGAAGGCAACAAATCTGCTGAGTATAGAAAATGAAGAATTTATACAGAAATCCAGAAGTGAGAAAAGTTAGTGGTCAGTTTATGTTAATGTATGTATAAAAAAATGAAGATTTTTTTGCTCCTGTTATTTCATGCATAAGTTATGCAGTATAATATACTGAGCGCATTACATAAATGATCGAAACAAATATTAAATGAAACATTTTTGCAGTACCGTATTGGTAATGTATGCACATGCAAAAATTTATGGCACACTGTATACCTGAATGACTGTTAATTCGTATAAGATATAATTATCCCGGATTTAATGTTACAGCATACGGCTATTGTTTGTTACTGGTCAACTTGGTTTCAACTTTAATATTTGATAAAATGCAAATAGCAAATTTTGTACACAAGGAATAGTTGGACATACGGTAGTGGACGAGGCATATGTAACTGGATGAGGCCCTACGCAGTTAGTGTTACGCATGTGCCATACATTACAGCACACATCATACCAGTTTGCAAAATTTTCAAATGTAATTATGTAGGTATTAAGTACGCAAGTGAACAACTAACAAAAAAAGTGTGCGTCCTAAACTGTATTGATTAACAATGAACATTACCAAAAAAAACTGGGATTATTTACCAAGATCTAACTCCATTAATCTAGCAGCAGAAATAAAGCATAGAAAGTTAAGTAGTAAAAATCAAATTACGTTTACTAATTCAGTAAGTATGGGAAATGGTATTGAAGATGCTTAGTCTCAACCACTGAAACATGAAATGGGATAAGTTGTTTAGTATTATTAAGTCTTGCCACTATGCATAATATGGTAGTTGCAATATGCTTGAGTAAAACCGTACCTCGCTTATCGGACGGGTTGAGCTTGTAGAAATCGTGCATCCAAGGGCAGCAGGACGGATGGGTTACAATCGGATGAGTCATACATTCGGTCGTCACTGAATCCAAGTAACTGCAGGGGCATTAAAAAAATTAAATTCACCAAAAGTTTGAGCAGTAGGTAAGGCGAAGCTGGTAGGTCAACATCAGGATTGCACAGGTTAATTGCACATCACATTCGCTGATGGTAGGGTAGCACAAAAAGCTTCCAATGTGAAAGTACTTGATAAATTAAGTGGTAAACAGATGAATAAATATCCAACTTGTGAAGCAGTGGTAAACAGATGAATAAATGTCCAACTTGTGAAGCCAAGGGCTTTTAACTAATTCAGTTCGGTTAACTGCTGAACAACCCACCGCTGATTCATCCACACAGTAGCTAAATGAAACGAAAGTGGGGAAAAGTGTGTCATGTCAATGTGGCAATGTTCATGTTTTCTATTATAAGTAATAGATGAGTTAGCATCAAACTATAATGTTTCGATTAAATCATCCAGTGGCTACCTTCTTATCAATGTTAGTACAATATATAGTCCTTGCAGCCAACTCCAATTCAAATTTAGACTGCAACAACAGCAATAATTAGGTTTCCATAGAAGGGCAGAAAAGAAGCAAATTTAAGTTTGGAAGATATGTTTATACATACTCTAGGAAGAAATTTGGGGTTCACTGGCAATATGGCAGTTTTTGACGGTAGCACTTTGATTGGGTAAAAACCAATCATGGTACCGCAAAGTGCTAGTGCACTGATTGCACTCACTATCATACAAAAGAACATCAGTGTCAGACTATTAGTTAAACAGAAAATATTCCACTTATTAAAATTACCGATATGATATGTGCTACACAGGGGAACATACTTTCTTCATAAAACTCGACGAAAGCAAATCGAAGATTAGAGCGGGGGTCACCACACAAGCGGAAATCCTTAACCTGCATTATGAACAATTCCGATGTATCACACAAACACAATTCTGAACTTTTTACTGAATATCAAAGGACAAAATACAACTTGTGCTGTCTACAATGAAATACTGAGAATTTTTTAATAGGTATAATTAGAACAGTAAAATTGATTTCAAATTTTTTACTTTTCAAATTATTCACTTACAAAATAGCTTCTTAATCAAAGGTTCTAGATACACTGGCATTGGGACGTATGCAGAAACTTGCATAACAATCCAAATATTAATGTTGCTAAAGAATGACTTTATCTTTTAATGCAATAACTTGTTTTTTAATAACTAGATTAGTTTTCGCTGCTATTTGGGTTTGGCATATCTTACATCCCCTGTATTATTGAACGTAATGTTTGAATTGTTATTTGACTTATAGTTGTAATATAGATTCGGCGATGAACAATTAATTTACATGTCAAATTTATTAGTACAACATCAAGTATGTCAATTTACATGTCAAAAATATTAGCACAACATCAAGTATGCCATGCACTGAACCTCCACCTTTATTTAGAATTGAAATTCAAAATGAAACAAACTTTGTAGATAGGTTCTTGTAACCATCAAGACATAGCTAGACATTTTGATAAACTTGTTTATTTTGGATAAAATTATAGTATTGGGTTCATTATTAATTGATTCAAATTGGAAATTTTGGGTTTGAATAAGCTTATATAAATAGTATCAAGGAGCCAAGACCATCTAAAACTAGCATTTTTATACTTATATGAGGCATCATACCTCGTCTAACACCAAACATAAGATACCCGTTGCTAAGATGCGGTGATAAGACGTGCTTAGTCAAATTGTTTGGTGGTTAACCTCGCTTAACGCCTAAACGGATGTCTAGATGGATTTTTATAGCATAAACATACGCGTGTCATTCACGCAAGCAGGTGTCTAAAGGATCCAGTACATCCCTTATGCTACACTCCATTGCACTACACATCGACTTGTTTTAGAGCTAAATATATGTCTGGGTGTGCAAATTAAATTAAATTAAATTGCTACTTGGTAGCTATAAATAGTATATCCAACTAAACGTAAAAGATTAAAATAATATAACATCACTATAATCAATCCAGATTGAGAAAACATTACTCCACTTAAACTTGTCATTCCAAGTTCCTACATACTACAATGACACCACTTTTCGCAAAATTGCCCAACATTTACTAAAATTCACTGACCGGTTTTAATAAAAGAAGTTAATTTGAAATGTGATAGCTTTTTTCTTGAAAGATGAAATGAAAATGTGTTTTCATTATCGAATGATGAAATTTTTTGAAAGCTTCTTAATTAGACATCGTGCATCTGTAAGAATCAAATTTGCAAGTGTCGAGTTTTGAAAATTAATATATTTCTGTATAAAGATGCAGTAATGATCCATCTTTATCATTAATGTTTTCAGAGAAGGCATGCTAAAGAAATGTTAAAAAATTCACAAGCATTCTCTACCCAAAAACTATATTGGGCTTCAAGCCTCAAAAGAATCAGCCATCAAAAGGTATGTTTCATTCAGTTTGACTTGAAAAAAATGTATATCAAATTCTAATATTAAATATTTTTATTGCAGCATGCATTATAATGACATGTATTAAACAAAAAATGTTTAAAGCGCAATAAAAGGAAAACTATAAATGACAAAAGTTTAAGGGATGGTTACCATGACGAACTCAACAAAAGCTAAGTGAGTTGAGTGCACATTATCCCCAAGAAGCCTCAAGCGAGAAACCTGAAGAAAAAAATTGCAAAAAGAATATGACAAGTAAACAAAATTTTCATAAACTGCTATTAACACTGGTTTATGATTAATTTACCAACCTGGCCACAGTTTTGTTGAAAAAAGGCTTTCACATCAGAATCTGTAACCTATATAATAAAATGTGTTAGCACCAAACTATGATGTTTCAATCGAATCATCCAGTGGCTACCTTCTTATCAATGTTAGTACAATATATAGTCCTCGCAGCTAACTCCAATTCAAATTTAGACTGCAACAATAGCAATAATTATGGTTCCATAGAATTGGTAAAAGCCTTATCTTTCGACACCATATCTGGAAAATCAGACATTGAATTAAGATCTGGGCTTGATGAATTACCTTGGTTTCGACCTGTCCTTCCCTTAGCATGTAGCGATGAATTTAGATCTTGAGGAGCTGCCAAAAGATTTCCGTAATTTTGAGCTGAGAACCCTAATCGGCTTGCACGTTGCTGAGACTGATAATCAGGGGAAAAGCCATCTGAAATCTGAGTGATTTAAGATTTGTCTTTGACTGAGATTTGGAAATCGGATTTACTGAGATTGGGAAATCGGATTTAAAAAATCGGCTAAAATGAAAGAAGCAAGGAGGGGAAGGACGAAAAAAAATTGGGAAGGAAAATTATCGTTGTTTTTTGATACGGCTAAGGCCCGTATTATATGAACCGATCCAAACCTCTTGCGATCTACGGTTGGATCTTAAGGAATAGGGGAGGTGTGGATTGGTTGAGGGGTAGCAACTGAATTTTGATACGGTTATGAGCCCTATCAAATTTGATACGGCTTAAAACCATATTAAATCTTAGAATCCGAGTGTGTCAAATTGGTTGTTTTGGTGTAGTGATGTAGAACTCAGGATCCAGTTGGGAACCAACGAGTTATCTTCATGAGTTGGGCTTTGTTGCGGGACGTGTGCTAAGGGATTGTCGATGTCTGTAATTTTGAATCACTATGTGTTGGGAGTGCGTGAACGGAGTCAGGGCCATGGTGGCTTAGGTACGACTAAAGAGCTATAGACCAATGAAGTGGGGTCATTTGTAAAGGTTTGGTCATGACTCCATGTGGTAAGCTTGGTAGTAGCACTAGTTGTACAAGTCGAACTCCATCACTACTTCGATGGGTCTAGTGATTGACAGTGGTGGACATCGTATGCTTTACGCACTGAGTGAGAGATGTGAGGATGATTGCTATGTTTGATTTGATTGCCATCACTATGACATGCACACCCCCACCCCCGTTATCTTTATACCATCTGTTCAGTGGCACCTTAGAGTATTGTACGGTATGTAGTGCTAACTCTTTGGTTGCAGGTCCTGGTTCAGGTATGGTGTAGTATACCTGTTGTTGTTCTGTTTAGCTGCTTATCGCTCATACCAGACTTTTTTTCTGACCTGGAGTTTTATGTCTCTTGTTATTACTCTGGGTGCTCTCACGAGCAGACTAGAGATAGGTTAGCTGGGTATGCACGAGTAGCTGATTCGGAGACGAGCAGGAGGCTTCCACGTATGATACATATAGATATTCTCCCTGTGTTGTTGAAGATCACTACTTGGGCATTAGTTGTGCACCTTCTACTTTAACTTTCTTTTGTTTTAGAGACAGTAATTTGGAAAGTTGTAATAAGCTGTATTTAGACTTCCGCTAATCTGATGTTGATGTTGGTTTTATTTATCAGCTTATGCACTGTCTCGCCTGTTTTATGTCAAGTACATTATTATTATATTTTGTTCCATGCGCTTTGAGACATTCTACAGGTTTTCAATTAGTTCATTCTCTTCTTTCATTTCTTTGGCAACCGTTCTATGCTAGTTGGGCATGTGTACAGCGCACTCTCGGAGGAAATGCCGGCTGGTGCGGGGCGGGCCGCCACACTTGGTATCAGAGCTCTAGGTTGCGTAGTTAACCTAGGGAAGAACACCAGGGAGAGAGAGTACGTATATGAGAGCGCGTATTTGTGATTATTTTGGTTTTCAAAGCTATATATATACTATTAGTATAGCTAAGGATGAAGTCGCACTGCACTAGCACCACTATGGAGATGGTTAATCGTTTTCTCTTTACAGATTGAACGATGAGCCGATATGCAAGAGGTTCCGGTAGAGGAGCCAACAATGGGAATGCTGCTGACATGAGGACGATGCTTACTGACCTCATGAGGGATATGCTTAGGGATGTGCAGAGGGCAGCTCCCAATGGTGGTAATGGTGGTGGTCCAATAGTGCAGGCGCCTAGGGCCGATTTCGCCAAGTTGAATAAGGATTATACTAGTCTTGGTGGGAAGCCGTTCCACGGAACGGAGTCGGCCACGGATGTTCAGGATTGGTTGGATAGCTGCGAGCGTATCTTCGATGATTTGGGTATCGAGGATGCGATGAAGAGAAGGCTAGCATCCCGTCAGCTGCAAGGACGGGCAATGAATTGATGGAATGCTATAAAGGCAGCTACTCCCGAGGATTAGATTACTTGGGAGCAGTTTAAGGTTCGCTTTAGCGAGAAGTTCATTCCAGCTGCTCAGAAGTCAGTGTTGTTTAAGAAATTTTTGGAGCTCAAGCAGAATGGCAGAGCTGTCTCGGAGTATATTGCTGAATTCGACACTTTGTCGAAGTACGGGTTATCTCTTATTGATACTGCCGAGAAGAAGAACGAGAAGTTCATAACCGGCTTGGATCAGTACTTGGGGGAAAGGCTTATTAACCACATCGATGAGACGTTTGAATCGATTTTGGGGAAAGCATTAAGGTCAGAGAGTCTTTACCCTAAGTCAAAGACTGAGGTTGCATCTGCAGAGGAGCCAAAACCACAAGCAAGTGGTGGAGGTAGGAGTGGTTCTTAGAATAAGAGGAAGCAGAACCAGAATAAGGATGGCCAGAAGAAAAAGAATAAGCAAGATGTTGAGTGCTTTAGCTGTTATAAGAAGGGTTACTATGCCAAAGAGTGTCGGGCCAGACCAGCGGATAGTAAGTGCTTCAACTGTGGCCAAGTGGGACATCACAAGGACAAATGTCCGCAACCCCCTAAAGAAAAGTAGATGGTGAAAGCATATGCCCTTAATGCTATTCCTTCTTCGTCGAATGCCCCAACCGCGGCGGAGAAGAGAAAGAATGTCGTCATTCAAGGTATGCTTTCTGTTTATGATGTTCCTGTTAGAGTTTTGTTTGATACCGGGGCTTCCAGTTCTTTCATATCTAGTGACCTGGTAGATAGGTTGGGACTGGAGCCCGAGATTGTCGATAGACCTTTAGTAGTGACAAACCCGATTGGTGGTTCAACTAACCTTAGCATGATTTGTCGTAATATGGTCTTATCAAGTCATGGATGCATGTTTGTTTGTGATTGTTTTGTTTTGGGCTTTACTGGGTTTGGCATTATTTTGGGAGTCGATTGGCTCCAAAGATACGGGGTGGTGGTAGACTGTGAGGGCTTTATGGTGACAGCTAGAGTGGATGATGGGCGGAGCGTAGTGTTTGGTGGTCTACCCGGTGATGGGGTAATGGCTAGTTTTCTAAATTCCCTCGACATCCCGCATAGTGAGTTGTCAGGTCTGCCCGTGGTTGGCTAGTATCCGGACGTCTTCGAGGAAGTGACCGGGCTTCCGCCACACCGAGAGATTGAGTTCCGTATTGATTTAGTGAAAGATGCCAGACCGATAGTGATGCCACTTCGTCGTATGGCACCAAGGGAGCAGCGAGAGCTCGGGGTGCAAGTCAGCAATCTTTTGAAGAAGGGATTTATCATAAGGAGTGTCTATGAATGGGGAGCACCAGTTGTGTTTGCTACCAAGGCGGATGGTTCCCTTCGCTTGTGTGTAGACTACCGCGAGTTGAATAAAGTGACGAGGAAGAATAAGTATCCTCTACCGCGGATAGATGATTTGTTTGATCAGTTGAGTGGCGCGAGAGTATTCTCTCAGTTGGATCTCGCGACAGGTTTTCATCAGCTTAGAGTGGAAGCTGAGAGCATAGCTAAAACGACATTTTGGATGCCGTCTGGGTTTTATGAGTGGTTGGTCATACCATTCAGGCTGACCAATGCCCCAACATATTTTGTGGATCTTATGAATAGGGTATTCAGAGATCAGTTGAATAAGTTTGTCCTTGTGTTCGTGGATGACATTTTGGTCTATTCGAGGACAAAGGAAGAACACAAGGAACATTTGAGGATAGTGATGGAGGTGTTGAGAAAACACCAATTGAAAGCAAAGTTTTCTAAGTGTCACTTCTGGAGGTGGGAAGTGAGATTCTTGGGCCATGTTGTTTCAGAGAATGGTATTGCCGTGGAACCTGCGAAGGTGGCTACGGTGCAAGATTGGTCTACGCACAAGAATGCAACGGATATAAGAAGTTTCTTGGGATTAGCTGGATATTACCGTAAGTTTATCCAAGACTTCTCCAAGATAGCAGTACCGTTGACTCAGTTGACCAAGAAGAATCAAGCCTTCGTCTGGAACGAAAGGTGCGAAAATGCAGTCAAGAGTCTAAAAGAAAAGTTGACATGTGCAGCAGTGTTAGCCATTCTTAAGGGGAATAAAGAGATGACGGTATACACAGATGCATGTGGTACCGGACTACTTGCTGTATTGATGCAAGGAGGTAGGGTTGTAGGTTATGCAAGTCGGCAATTGAAACCGCACGAGAGAAGATACCCTACCCATGATTTGGAAATGGCAGTGATCGTGTTCGCATTGAAGATGTGGAGACATTATCTCTTGGGAGAAAGATTCGAGTTGTTTACCGATCATAAATCGTTAAAGTATCTCTTCTCTCAAAGGGATCTAAACCTTCGACAACAAAGATGGTTAGAATTTTAAGCTTCCTATGATTTCGACATCGCATATACACCAGGAAAGGGAAATGCGGTGGCTGATGCATTGAGTAGAAGACATGCCAGTTTAGGGGCTATGTTTCTAGAATGGAAGCAACTGGAGTACATAGCTGGGTATGATTTCACAGCAAAGTGCGAATTGAATCCAGAAATGTTAGCAAGTTTGACGATCAGACCCACCTTGGTTGAGCGGATTGGTTCCAGTCAGAGGAGCGATCCTAACCTATTGAAAATCATCTCAAAGATAGAGATGGGAATCGACGAAGAGATGAACAAGTATGGGCTTGATCGAGATGGATGGCTTAGAAAGAATGGAAGACTAGTTATATCCAATGTCAATGGATTGAGAGATGAAGTGCTTAGAGAATGTCATCACTCAAAACTGACAATACACCCCGGTGGTAACAAGATGTACCGAGACATGAAGCAGACCTACTACCGGGAAGGGATGAAAAGGGACGTTGGGAAATTTATATCCAAATGCATGAATTGCCAACTAGTTAAAGCTGAGCTAAAGAAGCCTAGTGGTTTGTTGCAACCATTAGAAATTCCAGAATGGAAATGGGAACAAGTGTCAATGGATTTCATTGATGGGTTACCAAGGACTAGATCGGGCCATGATAGCATTTGGGTGATTGTGGACCGATTGACCAAGAGTGCAAGATTTATACCCGTCAAGTCGAACAGGACAGCGACTAAGTTAGTTGAACTATATATAAAGTGGGTAGTGAAATTTCATGGAATACCCAAGGGCATTGTGAGTGACCGAGATCTGTTGTTCACTAGTGGATTTTGGAAGAGCTTACAAGGGGCATTAGGATCAGAACTACATCTCAGTACCGCGTATCATCCTCAAACCGACGGACAGACAGAGAGGGTGAATCGAGTGTTAGAAGATCTCTTGAGAGCTTGTGTATTGGATTTTGGTGGATCATGGGATGACCATTTGCATCTAGTAGAGTTTGCATATAATAATAGTTATCAATCCAGTATCGGTATGGCTCCATTTGAAGCCTTGTACGGAAGACCGTGTAACTCACCATCATGTTGGGTAGAGACTGGTGAGAAGTATGTGCTTGGACCCGATATGATAAGAGAAACTTCAGCTAAGATTATCCAACAGCGAATGAAAGCTGCCCAAGATAGGCAGAAAAGTTATGCTGATAAGAGGAGAAGAGAATTAAAGTTCTCCATTGCCGACTTGGTGTTTATCAAGATTTCTCCGTTGAAGAGCGTGATACGATTTGGCAGGAGAGGCAAGTTAACACCAAAATTTGTTGGTCCATTTCCAGTTCTTGAGCAAATTGGGAATTTGGCATATAAAGTTGAATTACCAGAGAAGATGGCAGGGGTTCACAACGTGTTTCATGTTTCCCAGTTAAGGAATTCGTGCACGACCCATATGTGACTATTTAACCTGATCAGTTGGATGATATCGAAGTTGAATCCGAGGCGGTTGGGAACCGCAAGCCTTTGCGTATTGTTGGGAACGATACGAAGCAACTTCGAAGGAAAGCGGTGAATCTAGTCAAAGCTCAGTGGGCGAGAACTGGAATGACTGTACTTGGGAGACAGAGGAGAGCATTAGGAAGACGTATCCAGAACTCTTGCCCTGGTAAGATTTCAATTTCGATTTAGTCTTTCCGCATGCTAGGATAGGCTTATTTTGTTTGTTTTGCATGTTTGATTGTTGTTTGTGGCTGGTAGGCATGCGGGGTCCTTTGTATGTTTTGGGTTAAGGAATTTCGGGGACGAAATTTCTTAAGGGGGGAGGGGAGAATGTAACGACCCACATTCTACGTATCGAAGGATCGTATAATATTTATTTCTTTCACATACGAAGTCGTATGGTCATGTAACATTGGGAGACGACTATTGGAGTCATTTCCCATGTTCATGATTTTTTTCGATTTTTAAATGACCGTTTTGCCCCTAGCCGATACTGTTTTGGCCATAACTTTTGAATGGAAAGGAATTTTGACCTGAAATCACATCCATTGGCTCCGGATGATGGTTTACAATTCCGTAGAGTGGCCACATTAGCCAAACGGACTTAACGTTTGGGAGATATGGCTGAAACAAGTTTCAGATGGTGAAAAACAGCTTAACCGGGCCTAATTAGGGTGATTAGTAAGAGGGCCCATAACCCATTTCGGGATTAGGGTTATGAGGAGGCTGAAATCAGTTAGAGAACGATCTTATTTTCATTTTTCAGCCGCCACTTTCATTCGTAGAACCCTAGCAATGGCCTCCAACACCCAAATCAACTTCTAATCACTTTCTAATCAAGGATTAAGCTTAGCAACATCAAATCAAGAAGAAATAGCACCAAATCAGTATTAGAGCTGCTGTTAGACATCGGTATTCGCCCAAATCAGCGAGTTTTAAGTTCTGAAAATTTTATTTGTGGCCAAGGTGAGTGATTAGCAAAGTTCCTCACTAATTACGGTTAATTAAGGGTAATCAGTGTTGATTAGCGAATTTATACACTAATAAATTCTGGAAAAATATTTATAAATTCTTAAATGATGTTTTAGACCTCTGTTAGAAATTTGGTTTAGTTTGGTTAAGTTTTGCTAATCATACCATTAGTTTTTCTTAAACATGCTTAAGGGAAAATATGGGATTTTGGCTATTTTTGATCCGTTTAACCTTGTCATATTGTAATTTTGGTGTTTGTGGTCACTTCTATTTGTTGCTATGACTGTGTGGTATGCTTTGTGATTGTCTAAAATAGTTAGAGTGGTCGAAAACGCCGTCGAGTGGCGTATAAAAAGTCGTTGGAAGTTGCAGGAAAAGTGCAGGAAAGTACCCGAACATGACCGGATCGGATCCGAACTGCATTGAAGACGGAACCCGTTCCGAACCGCATTGAAGAGCGAACCCGTTCCGAACCGCATTGAAGAGGGAACCCATTCCGAACCGCATTGAAGAGGGAACCCATTCCGAGCCGCATTGAAGAGGGAACTCGTTCCGAACCACATTAAAGAGGGAACCCATTACGAACCGCATTGAAGAGCTGAACCCGAACCGAACCACATGGAGGAGGTGAACCCGAACCCTGGCGAAGGAGGGGAAATAAGCTGAACTAAACGGGGAGCCTGAGCACCACAGACCGAACCAAATTGAGTTTGAACCTCTACACCAACTACGCGATGGATCTTCTGAACACCAACACCAATTCAACCAAAACCTGAGATGCAAAGGAAGTCCAAATAGGAAGTAGAACTCAGGATCCAGTTGGGAACCAACGAGTTATCTTCATGAGTTGGGCTTTGCTGCGGGACGTGTGCTAAGGAGTTGTCGATGTCTATAACTTTGAATCACTTTGTGTAGGGAGTACGTGAACGGATTCAGGGCCAAAGTGGCTTAGGTACGACTAAAGAGCTATAGACCAATGAAGTGGGGTCATTTGTAAAGGTTTGGTCAAAAATCCATATGGTAAGCTTGGTAGTAGCAGTAGTTGTACAAGTCTAACTCCGTCACTACTTCGATGGGTCTAGTGATTGACAGTGGTGGACATCGTATGCTTTACGCACTGAGTGAGAGATGTGAGGATGATTGCTATGTTTGATTTGATTGCCATCACTATGACATGCACACCCCCACTCCCGTTATCTTTATACCATCTGTTCAGTGGCACCTTAGAGTATTGTACGGTATGTACTGCTAACTCTTTGGTTGCAGGTCCAGGTTCAGGTATGGTTTAGTATACCTGTTGTTGTTCTGTTTAGCTGCTTATCGCTCATACCAGACTTTTTGTCTGACGTAGAGTTTTATGTCTCTTCTTACTACTCTGGGTTCTCTCACGAGCAGACTAGAGACATGTTAGCTGGGTATGCACGAGTAGCTGATTCAGAGACGAGAAGGAGGCTTCCACGTATGATACATATAGATATTCTCCCTGTATTGTTGAAGATCACTGCTTGGGCATTAGTAGTGCACCTTCTACTTTAACTTTCTTTTGTTTTAGAGACAATAATTTGGAAAGTTGTAATAAGCTGTATTTAGACTTCCACTACTCGGACGTTGATGTTGGTTTTATTTATCAGCTTATGCACTGTCTCGCCTGTTTTATGTCAAGTACATTATTATTAT
The DNA here is from genome assembly GCA_030737875.1 of Allium sativum. NCBI lineage: Eukaryota > Viridiplantae > Streptophyta > Magnoliopsida > Asparagales > Amaryllidaceae > Allium > Allium sativum. The sequence goes on from CM060909.1 coordinate 362,760,499, forward strand.
ATTTTGTTCCATGCGCTGTGAGACATTCTACAGGTTTTCGATTAGTTCATTCTCTTCTTTCATTTCTTTGGCGATCGTTCTGTGCTAGTTGGGCATGTGTACAGTGCACTCTCGGAGGAAATGCCGGCTGGTGCGGGGCGGGCCGTCACAAAATCTCTGACTTGCAAGCAGAGATTTACTGTGATTCTGTCGTGGTTGAAATCTACGGATTCGCAAGGGCTTCTCGCTACTGATTCTCAGGGTGATTCCTAGAATGTAGTAGGAGGGTACCTTCAGTTTATCCTGTTCCTGGGTGACTTGTATGGATGAATGTCTGACAGAGTATTTCCAGAAAGGTCACGTACATTGATTTCTCCAACCATTACCAAGAGTAGAAACGGAGAAGGAAACTTCTTTTAGCTAACACGTAATGTATTGTTATGGTCATCAATTAGTGATTCTGATGGATCTGGCGATGTGGCATTCGAAGTGAATGTGATGTGCTGATAGAGCGTCGCCTCAAGCCTCACCAATCGGGAATTGACAAAAATCGGGCAGGCTGCATGGCTATGTGGGTCGCTGCCATTAGGGTGTATAATCACCTATCTAGAGAAAATCCAATTCCTTTTTTAATCTATTTCGATGCTGTCTCTTTTCGGGAAACGGTGGTTTGAGCCCAACCGTTGGTGATATACATTCGATACACTCAAGCGAAATGAGTGGTCGGTCATGTGAGGGCCGGGTTGTAAGACGTTCTTGTTGAACCCAATGTATTCGTCTCTAGGGATACACTATCGGCAGGTGGTCCCATGCCTTGTCATAGTCGGAATCCAATCTCCAATAAGTGCCCGCGGTTTCGATTGTATACTGTATACGCAGAGCGTGAGATGCAAGCGTTCTACTAGATTGTTATTTACTGGTATTTAGACACTATTGTAACATCAGAAAAGATATTGATTTCAAAAACGTTTTGGTTTATCGTAAGGTAAAAACCGTCTGTATTTATGTGTGGATTTGATCTTATGATTATCCTTTTCTTTCGAAAGATTTTAACTTTAAAATCAAGTTGTGATATACCTTAATACTGTACGAGTTTTTCTCACTCTGGTTCACCAGACTGACCCGGTATTTTGTAAACGCTCGGGTTAGCCCGGATGTACAGGTCTAGGTTATCAAGATGCTGCGAAATCCAGAGACGAGGTGGAGATGTTCAGATGTATGATATTATATAGCTACTTTTCCGCTGTGTGTTGTGTATAGGGCAGATTATTATAACTGCCCAGGTGTGAATGTACTCTGAAAATTTGTAAGTTTTATTTCAAGCTTTCAATAAAGATTTATTTCTGTATTATATTTTGTTCTGCTGCGATGTGAGACTCTGATTCTGTGTTGTGGTGTTTCTTCTTCTTCCTCTATTCTAATATTTCTTTCTTTCTTATCTCACCCTCTAATTTCTTTCTAATAACGTTCCAGTGTTTTCCGCGTTTGGAAGATCGACATGAGATATGGTAAAGATATTTATGTTGATTTTCGGGGCCGAAAATACTCTGGTCGTTACAGTGGTATCAGAGCTATTGGTTTAGTAATAACCTTGGCTCTGTGGTGTAACTCGATAGAGATGGGGTTAGCAATACCGTAGATCGAGATTGAGTGTATATATATATATATATATATATATATGAGAGCGTATTTGTAAATTTTACATACAAATGTTTTGTATTGTGTTGGTTGATCGGTTCAAGTGTTGAGAAGCGTTGAACTGGCAATCGACACAGTATGTTTTATAAGGGGGTAAATGAAATAATTTTACCCGAACTATATTTTGTATAAAAAGGAAATAATTTTTATCAAATTATTGAGATATGGATGTGTTTTATGTGTTTGGTTGATTTGAATAAATTCAAATTAAATTAAAAAGTTTGAATTGGAACTTAACTGGGTTAAGTGAAATTAAATTAAGAATAATATTGAAACTAAATAACATTAATTTGTTAATTAAATTGATAATTGATTAATAATCAATCAATTGTTAATTAATTGATGATTAAAATATGTTAAACCAATGATTGAATGTAAGATTCAATTGATTTGGTCGAGTTATTGGTGCATTAGTGGTTGATTGATTATCGATTGGGTGAATATAAATTCATCAACCGTTTAATGATAGCATTGAATGAATTGATGACTAAATTCTAGGATTATAAATTCAAATGGAATGGATAATTTAAACCTATGTCTGCAAGTGAATGATGATATATGATTATGGGAGTTATCTTATTCATTCTAGTTAATAAATAAAGTGACATTTAAATATTTCAGGTAATTATCACTTATGTGTTTAATTAAGCTGAGTACAGGTGTCATATAGCTCTAAGATTTGATTTAGTTGAACAAATCGCGATAAATTGAGAAAGTATGCTCAACATCGCTCACGAAAGGTACGCCTACTCGAAAATATAAAATTTTGTTTTCCGATCGTTGGTCGATGTATATATATTATTTGTTCCTGCAATATCGCCGATGTCACTTCGTGCAGGGGAGACTCTGCCGAATTTTTCCGGGAATTTAAGGTGTTAGAAAATTTTCGATATTTTTGAAAATATTTATTTATGATATTGAATTGGTTTCTAATTTTAAATAAATGGGATTTGAAATTTTATGGGTTAGTAACGTTCTTTCTTACCTTAGCAATTTCGAGGACAAAATTATTTTAAGGGGGGAAGAATGTAACGTCCCGTATTTTTGGTAGCCAAATATTTTATTTAATTTATTATAATAAATATTATATTTGGAATATTAATGAATTTTAATATTGAATTCATTTATTTAAAACGACGTTTAAACGTTATAATTTATATAATTATAAAACGAGCTCGAAATGGCGCGGCAGTTCGTAATATTGAGTTCTGAACTTTAACTGAATATACAGGATCTGATATAAGTAGGATTTCTGTGAAATGAGAAATGTTAGAACCGTATCGATGATAATTTTCATATGAAAGAGGAAAATCCAGATTTCGTATTGTAAATTGTAATTTATGGCCAAATCAAATTTTGAAATAGTCGCTATGGAAAATCATTATTAAAATATACGTGTTAAAATAGCCGTTTTGCAAACGGACTCGGATTTCTACGAAATCAGTTTCATTAGAACCGTATCGTTAAATTATTGTACGATGTTGAATTGCGTAGCAAACCGATGTCGTATGTGGCCACGGTAGCCGTAAACGCCCGTTCAATTTCTATAGCGCACAATTAATTTAATAAAGGGATTTTTGAGTGTAACTTGAGCAGACGATCGAATTAAGCCGCGAAACTACTTCCGTTGAGTTCGTATCGTCGATTATAGTCAAGATAGGTATATAGTTTGCTATTTTTGGAGATCGGCTAATTTGGCGCTAAAAATGGCATTGCGGTGCGCGTAAAAATAGCATACCGGGAAAACAGTCTCAGAATGCGACGAAACTGATGTCGTTGGGTTTGTATTGAAGAATTATTATAGGATTGCAAGGTTTCAAGTTGATTTGATTTATCTGGTGACCGTGAAAAAATTAAACGCGTGTTTATTTCTGGTTTTATAAAGGAAATTTTTTCATATGACCTCGGATTTCGACGAAACTTGTCCCATTGGATCCGGAATATCTTTTTACACCAAGATTAGCCTTTTTATCCGAAAACAGAAACAGTATGTAGTGGTTTTTAATATGATTTCTCACGACGAAGTTCCGTACATTATAATATTTATAAATCCATCCCTTTAATAACTTGCGCACCTTTTATAACATGCCAAATCCATCCCTTTGATAACATGTCGAAATGTATTCATGCCAAAATGTATTAGTTTCTTGTGTACAGTCCCTTTAATTCCTTGGGCCCAAACACACTTGCGTCCCAAACTTTTGTGCCACTGTGCATTACTTGGATTGCAAATAATCCATTTACCTGGTCACCAATTTGTTCTACCGTGCATATCACGTTTTTGAGACTCCCAACAAAAACGTACACGGCTACCTATTTTCTCTGAAAAAGGCCATACACCAAAGTAACATAGCTATTCTTTAAGTTCCATCGAATTTAATATATCCACATGCAAATGTACCCTTCATAGCATAACGTACTACCTTTAATCTGCAAACCTACCTAACAAGCTACACCTACCTACGCATACGTTCCTTCATTGCTAAGGCAAAACAACCGTGCGTGCCAAACTTACTCCGCTTATAAATATCGGAGGCTTCAATTTTACATTTCGTTTTACAGTAAGGATAAAATGGTGATTCAAGGTTTTATAAAAATAAAAAATATGACGCTCTTCTGCAAAACAAACTAAAGTAGAGGTCGAACAACGCCATTTCAGGACAGCATCGCATTCTCACCAACACTACGCGTTAGCCATGGATGTCGATGTGAAGGTCAAAGATATGGTGGGTGGAGATGGAGCTAGGGAAGTACAAGAGTTAGGTGGGTTTGCTGACAAGGGTCTGGTGAACGAAAAGGGATGGGCGTTTCTCTGATTGCTAGTGACGAGGCTGGGTCGGTGCGGTGAAGTCGCTGAGCGGTGTCAGTGTTTGGCAAGGTGGGGAAACAAAGTATGAAGATGGGAGGAAGGGAGTCAGAGGTGCCAAAAGCACGAACCTGTCTTGGTTTTTGCGGTACCTGGGGCTCACCTGCGTGTAATATGAAGAAGGAAAAGGGACTAGAATCAGTGGTGGGGAAACGTTCGGCATGTGGAAGCAAAATGTGGGATGCAGCAATGGGGGAATCGCACGGAGTTGGTTGGAGAACAGGTGGTGGGTACGTGAGCAAAGACATATGGAGAAGAAGGACAGTGAACTAAAAGGAAGTGGCTCTTAATTTTTTTTACAGCGAACAGAAGAAGAACAGAAGCAAGGTAAGAGATGTACAGTAAAGAAAATGATTTGCCTAATTAGCATTTTACTTGGCCTAATCAATTTTTTATAACTGCCTAACCAAAGTAGTAATATATATTAAAAATATTTTTGCCCTAGCTTTTTGTTTACCAATGTTGAAATCTTATACTATCAGAATGTTCGGGAAACAAGGGTATATAAATTACAAGCATTTGCATAATGGTAATGATGATACACATGATGAAGTCATTTACAATAATACCTTGGGTGCAATGAGGAAACCTAAAGTAGTAAAATACTACGTGACCTGTTCAAAACTAACCCTGTTCTTTTAAAAAACATGCCTGTAAAGTTTTCGAACATGCCCATTTACGGTTTAACGTGGTCGTTCTCTGCCTAACAACTATTTCAATTATGCCAACTTATAGTAAATTATAATGTAGCCTGGGGGCTTATACTATGCCTAAATATATTTATACTAAGTTAGTAATGATACACATGGCATGGGCATAAATTAATGATACACATGATGAAGCAGTTGAATGATAATCAGTTCAATGTCTTGTTAAATAATAATGATAACAATAATAATAAAAGAAATTATTACATAATTATATTCGTATGTGTATAGTATGTATAACAATATCTTACGTGAATAGAATTGGACAACACAAGGGATATTGGAACCATATGGAGGAGCACTGCATCATGTGATTGGTCTGAGGAAAATTGAAAGCTGGAAAATTTAATTAAATTAAACGATTGTATAATTTAATAATGATAAGCAGTTCTGAAAATGGAAACCAAGGTGAGTTAAACTCACTCGGTTCTCCCCATTTATATTTTATATAAATTGGGTTTTATAATTTTGTGCTATGCTTGTTAATGGTTGTTTGTTCGTTTGTTTGTTGTTGATTTTATATCCATATATTGACTGTAACAGTTAAATTAAACGTTCGTTTAATTTACTTATCGTTAATTCTAACGATTGAATCCAATTGAGGTAACTTGCCACAGTGGTTACCTTTATAACACTATAAACATTTTAAATGCTTGAAATTCTGTTATTATCCCAGTATTGACTATTACAGTCATTATTGACTGTTATTATTAAACTGTTTATTTCATCTGTCTAGATGAAAACGCATATTGATTGACCATATTGGACTGAATGATTTGAATTGTTGTAACCCATTGTTTTGCAGGGAATAACGGGTTGAAGGAATCCAACAGGATTCCTCACTGATATTGATAATGTTTATCAATATGATTATATTACCGTTATGGAATGTGAAATTAGTTTATATTTCATGGTTTGGTACTATGGTAGCCATTTGCCTCTTTAGTACCGCCGATGAAAAGAAAAGATTTTCGAAATCAATATTAAATGGATTTCGAGTGGTTTCAAAGTTATAAATATATTTTTATATGATTTTAAAATGTGACTCTTATGGCAAAGATAATAGTCAAGGCTAAATTTACAAATTTATAACTAACCAAAAATGTAAGAGATTATCAAATAAATGTTTAAACGATATAAATTTATTGAATTGGCTATTTCAATGTTGAAATGATTTTGTAAATGCCTTATCGGTCGGAAGAGAAGTTTAAGTGTTGTTCAAAATAGGATCATTGGACCGTGAATATATGAGAATGTGTAAAAGAGTTCAAAGAGAAATGTTTTGTAATAAATGATCGTTTTTTACAAACGGTGTTTCAAATAAATACGAAATGTGATTTAATATCATTTCGTGAATGAGATTAACAAGCAAATGAATTGGAAGTGAGTGGTGATTTGAAAATGGGATTTGATATTTTAAATGAAACAAAGTTGAAATTGTGAATATGAATGGGATTGAGTTAAACAAATGGAAGTGAGTTTATTACTAGGTTCGGAATGTTAATTGAAGGCATAAGTATAAGTGAAGTTAATGTTTTGGATAACAACAATGAATACTAGTTGTTGATAATGAACTGCAAATGAGATTTGTAAACAAAGTAAAAGATGTGGAAATGAAACCGAATGGTGAGTTGTCGTAGTTAATTTACAAAAGATTTTGTAAATGGAGATTTAAAGTTTTAGAAATGAAATCGAATTAGTGAGTAAAATTAAGGGTTTGTGAATGCGATTTGTAACATTTGTTAAAAATAAGATGAACTATTTTAGATATGAAATTTATGAAGGATATCATGTTTTAATCAATGACCAAGTAGTCGAGCATGAGTTAAAGAGAATGTGATGGTATTGATATAAGATTTATAAAAAAAACTTTGTTCTTAAACAAATGAAATTTAGTTGTTAAAAGGGATTTAAAAGGTAATCATAAAGAGATATTAAGGAAATTTTATAAGGATTCTATTTCTAATAGAATCGAAGCTCATATATAATATTGTGAAGGATTGTTAACATAAATATAAAGATTTAATAGGAGTTTACATAAGTAACATGGTCGAGATTTAAGTAATTTTCCAAAGGACGGGATTAGTCTATAAACAAGAATATTCTTATTTTATAATAAGAAGTAAAAGCGATGTTTCAAATATTGGAAAATTTAGAAAATATAATTAAGGACGGTTCGTCAAAGAGGCTAAATGATACTGAGTAGTGAATCAACGAATATATTTTAATATGGATGGAATGATTGTTTTTATTTGATAGTTAAATAACCGACTATCAAAACTTGGCCCATACGATTATTGGTACGGAAAGATTGGGATCAAATTTATATTCGAAAACCATTTCGTCTAGCAAATACGAATACATTATAAACGCTGATTCGAGATGGAGATATTGAAGATCGTAGATCTTCATAAGCGGAAGGATTACTTAAAATCTCTGACTTGCAAGCAGAGATATACTGTGATTCTGTCGTGGTTGAAATCTACGGATTCGCAAGGGCTTCTCGCTATTGATTCTCGGGGTGATTCCTAGAATGTAGTAGGAGGGTACCTTCGGTTCATCCTGTTCCTGTTTGACTTGTATGGATGAATGTATGACAGAGTATTTCCAGAAAGGTCACGTACATTAATTTCTCCAACCATACCAAGAGTAGAAGTGGAGAAGGAAACTTCTTTTAGCTAACACGTAATGTATTGTTGTGGACATCAATTAGTGATTCTGATGGATCTGACGATGTGGCATTCGAAGTGAATGTGATGTGCTGATAGAGCGTAGCCTCAACCCTCATCAATCGAGAATTGACAAAAATCGGCCATGCAGCATGGCTATGTGGATCGCTCCCATTAGGGTGTGTAATCACCCATCAAGAGAAAATCCAATTCCATCTTTAATCTATTTCGATGCTGTCTCTTTTCGGGAAACGTTTGTTTGAGCCCAACAATTTGTGATATACATTCGATACACTCAAGCGAAATGAGTGGTCGGTCATGTGATGGCCGGGTTGTAAGACGTTCTTGTTGAACCCAGTGTATTCGCCTCTAGAGATACACTATCAGCAGGTGGTCCCATGCCTTGTCATAGTCGGAATCCAATCTCCAATAAGTGCCCGCGGTTTTGATTGTATACTATATATGTAGTGCGTGAGATGCAAGCGTTCTGCCAGATTATTATTTACTTGTATTTAGAAACTATTATAATATCAGAAAAAATATTGATTTCAAAAACGTTTTGGTTTATCGTAAGGTAAAAACCGTCCGTATTTATGTGTGGATTTGGTCTTTCGATTATCCTTTTCTTTCGAAAGATTTTAACTTTAAAATCACGTTGTGTGATACCTTAATACTGTATGAGTTTTTCTCACTCTGGTTCACTAGACTGACCCGGTATTTTGTAAATGATCGGGTTAGCCCGGATGTACAGGTCGAGGTTATCAAGATGCTGCGAATTTCAGAGACGAGGTGGAGATGTTCAGATGTATGATATTATATAGCTACTTTTCTGCTGTGTGTTGTGTATAGGGCAGATTATTATAACTGCCCAGGTGTGAATGTACTCTGAAAATTTGTATGTTTTATTTCAAGCTTTCAATAAATATTTATTTCTGTATTATATTTTGTTCCACAGCTATGTGAGACTCTGATTCTGTGTTGTGGTGTTTCTTCTTCTTCTTCTATTCTAATATATCTTTCTTTCTTATCTTACCCTCTAATTTCTTTCTAATAACGTTCCAGTGTTTTCCGCGTTTGGAAGATCGACATGAGATATGGTAAAGGTATTTATGTTGATTTTCGGGGCCAAAAATCCTCTGGTCGTTACAGTGGTATCAGAGCTATTGGTTTAGTAATAACCTTGGCTCTGTGGTGTAACTCGATAGAGATGGGGTTAGCAATATCCTAGATCGAGATTGAGTGTGTATATATATATGAGAGCGTATTTGTAAATTTTACATACAAATGTTTTGTATTGTGTTGGTTGATCGGTTCAAGTGTTGAGAAGCGTTGAACTGGCAATCGACACAGTATGTTTTATAAGGGGGTAAATGAAATAATTTTACCCGAACTACATTTTGTATAAAAAGGAAATAATTTTTATCAAATTATTGAGATATGGATGTGTTTTATGTGTTTGGTTGATTTGAATAAATTCAAATTAAATTAAAAAGTTTAAATTGGAACTTAACTAGGTTAAGTGAAATTAAATTAAGAATAATATTGAAACTAAATAACATTAATTTGTTAATTAAATTGATAATTGATTAATAATCAATCAAATGTTAATTAATTGATTATTAAAATATGTTAAACCAATGATTGAATGTAAGGTTCAATTGATTTGGTCGAGTTGTTGGTGCATTAGTGGTTGATTGATTATCGATTGGGTGAATATAAATTCATCAACCGTTTAATGATAGCATTGAATGAATTGAAGACTAAATTCTAGGATTATAAATTCAAATGGAATGGATAATTTAAACCTATGTCTGCAAGTGAATGATGATATATGATTATGGGAGTTATCTTACTCATTCTAGTTAATAAATAAAGTGACATTTAAATATTTCAGGTAATTATCACTTATGTGTTTAATTAAGCTGAGTACGGGTGTCATATGGCTCTGAGATTTGATTTAGTTGAACAAATCGTGATAAATTGAGCAAGTATGCTCAACAGCACTCACGAAAGGTACGCCTGCTCGAAAATATAAAATTTTGGTTTTTGAATTTTGTTTTCCGACCGTTGGTCGATGTATATATATTATTTGTTTCTGCAATATCGCTGATGTCACTTCATGCAGGGGAGACACTGCCGAATTTTTCCCGGAATTTAAGGTGTTAGAAAATTTTCGATATTTTTGAAAATATTTATTTATGATATTGAATTTGTTTCTAATTTTAAATAAATAGGATTTGAAATTTTATGGGTTAGTAACGTTCTTTCTTCCCTTAGCTATTTTGAGGATGAAATTATTTTTAGGGGGGAAGAATGTAACGTCCCGTATTTTTGATAGCCAAATATTTTATTTAATTTATTATTTTAAATATTATATTTGGAATATTAATGAATTTTAATATTGAATTCGTTTATTTAAAACGACGTTTAAATGTTATAATTTATATAATTATAAAACGAGCTCGAACTGGCGCGGCAGTTCATAATATTGAGTTCTAAACTTTAACTGAATATACACGATCCGATATAAGTCGGATTTATGTGAAACGAGAAACGTTAGAATCGTATCGATGATAATTTTCATATGAAAGAGGAAAATCCAGATTTCGTATTGTAAATTGTAAGTTATGGCCAAATCAAATTTTGAAATAGTCGCTATGGAAATTCGTTATTAAAATGTACGCATTAAAATAGCCGTTTTGCAAACGGACTCGGATTTCGACGAAATCAGTTTCATTAGAACCATATCGTTAAATTATTGTACGATGTTGAATTGCGTGGCAAACCGATGTCGTATGTGGCCACAGTAGCCGTAAACGCCCGTTCAATTTCTTTAGCACAAAATTAGTGTAATAAAGGGATTTTTGAGTGTAACTTGAGCAGACGATCGAATTAAGCCATGAAACCACTTCCTTTGAGTTCGTATCGTCGATTATAGTCAAGATAGGTATATAGTTTGCTATTTTTGGAGATCCGGTAATTTGGCGTCAAAAACGGCATTGCGGTGCGCATAAAAATAGCCTACCAGGAAAACAGTCTCAGAATACGACGAAACTGGTGCTGTTGTGTTCGTATTAAAGAATTATTATAGGATTGCAAGGTTTCAAGTTAATTTGATTTATCTGGTGATCGTGAAAAAATTAAACGCGTGTTTATTTCTAGTTTTATAAAGGAAATTTTTTCATATGACCTCGGATTTCGACGAAACTTGTCCCATTGGATCCGGAATATCTTTTCACACCAAGATTAGCCTTTTTATCAGTAAAAAAAATAGTATATAGTGGTTTTAACGTGATTTCTCACGACGAAGTTTCGTACATTATAATATTTATAAGTCCATCCCTTTAATAATTTGCGCCCCTTTTATAACATGCCAAATCCATCCCTTTGATAACATGCCGAAATGTATTCATGCCAAAATGTATTAGTTTTTTGTGTACAGTCCCTTTAATTCCTAGCACCCAAACACACTTGCGTCCCAAACTTTTGTGCCACTGTGCATTACTTGGATTGCAAACAATCCATTTACTTGTTCACCAATTTGTTCTACCGTGCCTATCACGTTTTCGAGACTCCCAACAAAAACGTACACAGCTACCTATTTTCTCTGAAAAAGGCCATACACAGAAGTAACATGGCTATTCTTTAAGTTCCATCGAATTTAATATATCCACATGCAAATGTACCCTCCATAGCACAACGTACTACCTTTAATCTGCAAACCTACCTAACTAGCTACACCTACCTACGCATACATTCCTTCATTGCCCAGGCATTACAACTGTGCGTTCCAAACTTACTCCGCTTATAAATACCGGAGGCTTCATTTTTCCTTTTTGTTTTACGGTAAGGCTAAAATGGTGATTCAAGGTTTTATAAAAATAAAAAAATATGACTCTCTTCTGCAAAACAAACTAAAGTAGAGGTCGAACAGCGCCATTCCAGAACAGCATTGCATTCTCACCAACACTACGCGTCAGCCACGGATGTCGATGTGAAGGTCGAAGATATGGTGGGTGGAGATGGAGCTAGGGAAGCACAGGAGTTAGGTGGGTTTGCTGACAAGGGTCTGGTGAACTGAAAAGGGCTGGGCGTTGCTCTGATTGCTGGTGACGAGGCTGGGTCGGTGCGGTGAAGTTGCTGAGCGGTGTCAGTGTTTGGCAAGGTGGGGAAACAAAGTATGAAGATGGGAGGAAGGTAGTCAGAGGGGCCAAAAGCACGACCCTGTCTTGGTTTTTGCGGTACCTGGGGCTCACCTGCGTGTAATATGAAGAAGGAAAAGGGACTAGCATCAGTGGTGGGGAAACGTTTGGCATGGGGAATCAAAATGTGGGATGCAACAATGGGGGAATCACACGGAGTTGGTTGGAGAATAGGTGGTGGGTACGTGAGCAAAGACATATGGAGAAGAAGGACGGTGAACTAAAAGGAAGTGGCTCTCAATTTTTTTTACAGCGAACAGAAGAAGAATAGAAGCAAGGTAAGAGATGTACAGTAAGGAAAATGAATTGCCTAATTAGCATTTTACTTGGCCTAATCACGTTTTATAACCACCTAACCAAAGTAGTAATATATATTAAAAATATTTTTGCCTTGGCTTTTTGTTTACTAATGTTGAAATCTTATACTATCTGAATGTTCGGGAAACAAGGGTATATAAATTACAAGCATTTGCATAATGGTAATGATGATACACATGATGAAGTTGTTTACAATAATTACTTGGGTGCAATGAGAAAACCTAAAATAGTAAAATACTACGTGACCTGTTGAAAACTAACCCTATTCTTTTAAAAAACATGCCTGTAAAATTTTCAAACATGCCCATTTACATTTTTAACGTGGTCGTTCTCTGCCTAACCACTATTTCAATTATGCCAACCTATAGTAAATTATAATGTAGCCTGTGGGCTTATACTATGCCTAAATAAATTTATACTAAGTTAGTAATGATACACGTGGCATGGGCATAAATTAATGATACACATGATGAAGCAGTTGAATGATAATCATTTCAATGTCTTGTTTAATAATAATGATAACAATAATAATAAAAGAAATTATTACATAATTATATTGGTTTAAGTTAAATCGTATGCATACAGTATGTATAATGATATCTTACATGAATAAAATTGGACAACACAAGGGACGTTGGAACCATATGGAGGAGCACTACATCATGTGATTGGTCTGAGCAAAATTGAAAGCTGGAAAATTTAATTAAATTAAACAATTGTTTAATTTAATAATGATAAGCAGTTCTGAAAATGGAAACCAAGGTGAGTTAAACTCACTCGGTTCTCCCCATTTATATTTTATATAAATTGGGTTTTATAATTTTGTGCTATGCTTGTTAATGGTTGTTTGTTCGTTTGTTTGTTGTTGATTTTATATCCATATATTGACTGGAACAGTTAAATTAAACGTTCGTTTAATTTACTTATTGTTAATTCTAACGATTGAATCCAGTTGAGGTAACTTGACACAGAGGTTATGTTTATAACACTATAAACGTTTTAAATGCTTGAACTTCTGTTATTATCCCAGTATTGACTATTACAGTCATTATTGACTGTTATTATTAAACTGTTTATTTCATCTGTCTAGATGAAAACGCATATTGATTGACCATATTGGACTGAATGATTTGAATTGTGGTAAACCATTGTTTTGCAGGGAATAACGGGTTAAAGGAATCCAACAGGATCCCTCACTGATATTGATAATGTTTATCAATATGATTATATTACTGTTATGGAATGTGAAATTAGTTTATATTTCACGGTTTGGTACTATGGTAGCCATTTGCCTCTTTAGTATCGTCGATGAAAAGAAATGATTTCGAAATCAATATTAAAAGGATTTCGAGCGGTTTCAAAGTTATAAACATATTTTAATATGATTTTAAAATGCGACTCTTATGGCAAAGATAATAGTCGAGGCTAAATTTACAAATTTATAACTAACCAAAAATGTAAGAGATTATCAAATAAATGTTTAAACGATATAAATTTATCGAATTGGCTATTTCAATGTTGAAATGACATAGTAAAAGCCTTATCGGTCGGAAGGGAAGTTTAAGTGTAGTTCAAAATAGGATCATTGGACCGTGAATATATGAGAATGTGTAAAAGAGTTCAAAGAGAAATGTTTTGTAATAAATGATCCTTTTTAACAAACGGTGTTTCAAATAAATACAAAATGTGATTTAATATCATTACGTGAATGAGATTAACAAGCAAATGAATTGGAAGTGAGTGGTGATTTGAAAATGGGATTTGATATTTTAAATGAAACAAAGTTGAAATTATGAATATGAATGGTATTGAATTAAACAAATGGAAGTGAGTTTATTACCAGGTTCAGAATGTTAACTGAAGGCATAAGTATAAATGAAGTTAATGTTTTGGATAACAACAATGAATACTAGTTGTCGATAATGAACTGCAAATGAGATTTGTAAACAAAGTTAAAGATGTGGAAATGAAACTGAATGGTGAGTTGTCGTACTTAATTTATAAAAGATTTTGTAAATGGAGATTTAAAGTTTGAGAAATGAAATCGAATTAGTGAGTAAAATTAAGGGTTTGTGAATGCGATTTGTAACATTTGTTAAAAATAAGATGAACTATTTTAGACATGAAATTTATGAAGGATATCATGTTTTAATCAACGACCAAGTGGTCGAGCATGAGTTAAAGAGAATGTGACGGTATTGATATAAGATTTATAAAAAAACTTTGTTCTTAAACAAATGAAATTTAGTTGTTAAAAGGGATTTATAAGGTAATAATAAAGAGATATTAAGGAAACTTTATAAGGATTCAATTTCTAATAGAATCGAAGCACATATATAATATTGTGAAGGATTATTAACATAAATATAAAGATTTAATAGGAGTTTACTTAAGTAACATGGTCGAGATTTAAGTAGTTTTCCAAAGGATGGGATTAGTCTATAAACAAGAATATTCTTATTTTATAATAAGAAGTAAAAGCGATGTTTCAAATATTGGAAAATTTAGAAAATATAATTAAGGACGGTTCGTCAAAGAGACTAAATGATACTGAGTAGTGAATCAGTGAATATATTTTAATATGGATGGAATGATTGTTTTTATTTGATAGTTAAATAACCGACTATCAAAACTTTGCCCTTACGATTGTTGGTACGGAAAGACCAGGATCGAATTTATATTCGAAAACAATTTCGTCCAGCAAATACGAATACGTTAAAAATGCTGATTCGAGATGGAGCTATTGAAGATCGTAGATCTTCATAAGCGGAAGGATTACTTAAAATCTCTGACTTGCAAGCAGAGATATACTGTGATTCTGTCGTGGTTGAAATCTACGGATTCGCAAGGGCTTCTCGCTGCTGATTCTCAGGGTGATTCCTAGAATGTAGTAGGAGGGTACCTTCGGTTTGTCCTGTTCCTAGGTGACTTGTATGGATGAATGTCTGACAGAGTATTTCCAGAAAGGTCACGTACATTGATTTCTCCAACCATACCAAGAGTAGAAGCAGAGAAGGAAACTTCTTTTAGCTAACACATAATGTATTGTTGTGGACATCAATTAGTGATTCTGATGGATCTGACGATGTGGCATTCGAAGTGAAAGTGATGCGCTGATAGAGCGTAGCCTCAAGCCTCATCAATTGGGAATTGACAAAAATCGGGCAGGCAGCATGGCTATGTGGGTCGCTCCCATTAGGGTGTATAATCACCTATCTAGAGAAAATCCAATTCCTTCTTTAATCTATTTCGATGCTGCCTCTTTTCGGGAAACAGTGGTTTGAGCCCAACCGTTGGTGATATACATTCTATACACTCAAGCGAAATGAGTGGTCGGTCATGTGAGGGCCGGGTTGCAAGACGTTCTTGTTGAACCCAGTGTATTCGCCTCTAGAGATACATTATCGGCAGGTGGTCCCATACCTTGTCATAGTCGGAATCCAATCTCCAATAAGTGCCCGCGGTTTTGATTGTATACTATATACGCAGAGCGTGAGATGCAAGCGTTCTGCTAGATTGTTATTTACTTGTATTTAGACACTATTGTAATATCGGAAAAGATACCGATTTCAAAAACGTTTTGGGTTATCATAAGGTAAAAACCGTCCGTATTTATGTGTGGATTTAGTCTTACGATTGTCCTTTTCTTTCGAAAGATTTTAACTTTAAAATCAAGTTGTGTGGTACCTTAATACTGTACGAGTTTTTGTCACTCTAGTTCACCAGACTGACCCGATATTCTGTAAATGCCCGGGTTAGCCCGGATGTACAGGTTTAGGTTATCAAGATGCCGCGAAATCCAGAGACGAGGCGGAGATGTTCACATGTATGATATTATATAGCTACTTTTCCGCTGTGTGTTGTGTATAGGGAAGATTATTATAACTGCCCAGGTGTGAATGTACTCTGAAAATTTGTAAGTTTTATTTCAAGCTTTCAATAAAGATTTATTTCTGTATTATATTTTGTTCCGCTGCGATGTGAAACTCTGATTCTGTGTTGTGGTGTTTCTTCTTCTTCTTCTATTCTAATATTTCTTTCTTTCTTATCTCACCCTCTAATTTCTTTCTAATAACGTTCCAGTGTTTTCGGTGTTTGGAAGATCGACATTGTAATAACCCGAAAATTGGTTGCATTTTCTTGCATATACATATAAAATGAGACGACCCGATCTTCCCCGTTAAGGAAAGCACGGATAGAAATTAGTACAACACACAAAAGGACGCAGACGGAAGAACATTTCATTGCTATTACAACAATTCCATCAGATACAAGAATATACAGAGTATAAATGAATAAATTACATTCGATAAATATCAGAGATTACAATAAATTACATAGCAGCGGAAAATAATACAAAACACAACTGAAAGTAATACACGGATACAGAGCTTTCCGAGCATCGTTCCAGCTGTAAATCAGGACCCTGTGAATATAAATCTGCAAAACCAAAACTACTAGCTGCCCGTGCGGAAAATAGGGGCACCCAGAGTTTAGGTTAAAACAATAAACTCCAGGTCAGTCATGTGACTGGTGTGAGAACTAAAACAGTTATTAATCTTTATTTTAAAGTTTGGTAAATCAAGGGACCACGCCGTATAACACGGAACGGGTTTCCTCCCAAGAATACCAGTGCATAAAACAAACAGCGCAATGCTAAATAAAGAAAAATGAAGCTGTTATAAGACCCAGGTCCCATCACACAATGCAACGCAAGCCGGAGGATAGGGTTTTTACCTTATAACAGCCAAAGCATGCTTGATACGTTTAAAACACATTATTTGATACTATTATAGGTGTATAGTGTCAAAACAATTTCAATCATAAATATCAATCATAGGCGACATGAATGACCCATACCACTATGTCGCCATACTAGGTTCTACAAATAAAACCGCACTATCACGTATTGGAAATTGGATTTCCGTCATGAGTCGAGGCAAGGGGCAAGCTCCTCTCCGCGTTCGAGACACTCTAGCAAATGTCCCAGGACCCCACTATGATCCTTGGATCTTCAGGGCCGGTCCTCTCTTACTTTTGAGGATTAGTTATTCCTGAACACACGTTTCCCGGTCCTTACAGACCTATATCCGAGGCGCCTCGCATTCCAACAACCACACAGGTGAAAAGTATATAAATGTCAGGGCTGGTAGGTCACTGACACCACCCTAGCTAGAAAGAAACGTCGTGCTCTCCCTGCAGTCACTATCCCGTTTTTGACTCATACCGAGGTGTGAGGCTCGCGAATTCACGTTATACACAAAGCTATGCCACACAGGCCGTGCTTTGATCATCAACCACAAGACTTTGCTTTTCAACAGAAGCCTTGATCAATTGCCACTTACGCATGCCACACAGGCAATTCACTCCATGCGTTTGATATCCATCAATATATAACCCCTGAGCTCGTACGTCTCAGAGAAGGGCGTTAAGCAAGAGAATAAATTCTCCGCCGCCAAACAGATATATATTTAATAGAGATCAATGACACGGACTAAAATCCAATGTCAGACACACAGTCCATTTACAAGTCCGTTCTGGGTCTGAACGAAACCGGAGGCACTTTCCTCGCATATCCATCGATCTCCAAGTACGTCTGGACGATCACCGACTGTTTCCCTCATCTTGGATGTACAGCCCAATCAAGATCATCAGTAATCACCCAAACGATGTGAAGACTTCCGGTCTTCAACCACCGTCTTCATCTTCGACATCTCGTCGAATCGGTTATTCAGAATGGGTATAAACCCGGCCTTTCTGAATAACCCACGTATATAATAAACGAATGTTACACAAACACAACAAACGCCTCATTCCAATTCAGAATATTCTTTTATTCACAAAATCACATTCTTAGGGAAAGGTTCCCATTAATTTTATCCAAGATAAATTCTTCTAAATTTATTCTTTAATCCTCCTTTGGATATCATTTCAAACTAGTCGGGATTAACGAACCACACCGAAGTAATTATTTATTTTTTTCCCAATCCCAACCTATATATCCCATGGAGAAAACTGGTAATACTCCACATCTAACACCACGGTGTTATCGGTAAAATTAATTACCATTTCACGTTCAAATCTAATTAAAGATTTAACTATCGCTTTGGAGCAAAACTGGTGGTACTCCATTCTCGATCACCTTTCAAATTTGATAATTTAAATTATCAATCCACATTTTTAATCTAATTAAAGATTCATTAAAACTCCACTTAGTTTTAATCTTCACAAAAATCAATATTCTGTCTTTAGCTGGGTTAAAGAACCAATGTCTTCTAAAACACGATTCACGACAAACCCAAATCACATTTGATATTAAATACAAGGCTTTGAATAGAAAATATATCGGCTTATATTCAATATCAAATTCTGAAACCAACATATATCGTATTGGATATAACGATATATAATATATCTTTCAAATTCCCATAACAATATCTGTATAGTCACGAAATCCAACATCGAAATATCCCGAAGATAATTTCGATTCAACTCCAGTCCAATCCACGTATTGGAAATATCGATTATTTTTAAAATCACTTCCAAATTCAATTTATTTATTTCAAAAATAAATTGATTTCAATTCTAGTTCAAAACTAGTTCATTCCGATAAAAATCTATTTTTATCTTTTCAAATGTGGAAATTTCCAGCCCAAATCTTTCCAATTCACATATTATAATTTTACACAAATTATAGATATTTTTAATAATTTTATCAAGGCCCGTACAGTCGATTTCCAACAACGGCCATCGAACTGCACTTACAGCGACCTTTTTCGAATTTGATTTGGACATAATTCCAAATCCAACCGTTAGATTTCAAATTTCTCATATACATTGGAAAGCTCTTTTCGATACGAACCCAACGGTTCCAGTTTTAGGAGAATCCGACGGTCGGATCTCCCGCAATGTCCGTTTGAATTAAATGGTCGAAATTCACGAACTACCGCGGCGCGGCGCGTTCTATTCAGGCCATTATATATATAATATATATATATTATATATATTTCGTCGATTTCCTTTTAAAACGAATTTTATAAATCGTTTTAACTTCGTTTCAAAACCATTTCAACACTAATTCCATTCAAAGCCAAAATTGAATTCTTCTTTATAAATTCGTTTTAAAATTCATTTCTATTCAATTCAAATTTTAATTCAATTTGAATTCATTTCAATTCACTTTGAATTCGTTTTCACTTCAATTCATTTCGAAATCCTTTTCAATTCAATTCATTTCGAAATCGTTTTCAATTTAATTCATTTCGAAATCGTTTTCAATTTAATTCATTTCGAAATCGTTTTCAAATCGATATAAATATCGTTCACGTCGAAATAACGCATCTCTAATCAACACGGCTTTATATTTTTCAAAACTCCTTTATTCTATCCAACAAATGAATATTTATCCCATTCAACACATGAATCTATATTTCTTTCAACACACGACTAATCTCAACACATGAGTACTGTCAACACATCACTATTTTTGTTATGTAAAATATTTTATAAAACTAAGGTATCTATCGTTTGATTTTAATTAGACTTCTACTGAGAAGTAGATTCTAATCTTAAATATGATAAAGATGTAATTTTTATTATTTAAAATATTTCACTCAACACATGAACCTCGTCAACACATGACTATTTTTATATTCAACACATGGATTTTCTTTTATAATATTCGTTGTTGTCCCAATTGGAATGAGGCCCAATCAATCACCATATAACGTTAATTATATGGATTCCATACAACACATGTATTTAATAGCATTAATAAACAATCAACCATCAACCAAAGTGCACTACGCTGTATAAGCATCAAATATAGATATCTAACGCTTATAACAGCCTGTCAATCAATCGATCGACATATTTAATCAATCAGGATGAGTGAACTTCAAATTTCATCCCAACACCCGTGTGGGGTTTTCAAACAATCAAATACAGATTTTATTTGTGCAGTTGGGCGATGTGTAAAATTTATCGACCCAATCAATGTCAGTCAAATCAGTGTACATAAACAAACCGTCCGGTTTGTAAATGAATATTTTATTTATTCACTTTCACGTTAAAAAATTATATTTTTAACGATAAAATATTCTATTTCAACATATGAGTTTCTATCCATTTCATTTACACAATAAAAGTGATATTTTTATTTTTCTAACATATTTTAGAAAATTTCGGCGACATAACGGCACGATACTAGAAACGGGACGAGGCCTAGCCTTATCCCCGGTCTAGTGAAGGCCCACGCCATTCACACATCAATCACATCAATTCAATTCACCAAACAATTCAATTTCAATTCAATTAATCTAACCAACTACACAACCAAACAATTTTCAAACAAGCCATCCATGGTCTGTGGATGACGGGTGTCGGGTGCTACTAAGCACCGTCTACATCCTAGTATATATATATAACTAGAAAAAGAATTTAGAGTGAGAAGTTTCCTCCCAAGAATACCAGTGCATAAAACAAACAGCGCAATGCTAAATAAAGAAAAATGAAGCTGTTATAAGACCCAGGTCCCATCACACAATGCAACGCAAGCCGGAGGATAGGGTTTTTACCTTATAACAGCCAAAGCATGCTTGATACGTTTAAAACACATTATTTGATACTATTATAGGTGTATAGTGTCAAAACAATTTCAATCATAAATATCAATCATAGGCGGCATGAATGACCCATACCACTATGTCGCCATACTAGGTTCTACAAATAAAACCGCACTATCACGTATTGGAAATTGGATTTCCGTCATGAGTCGAGGCAAGGGGCAAGCTCCTCTCCGCGTTCGAGACACTCTAGCAAATGTCCCAGGACCCCACTATGATCCTTGGATCTTCAGGGCCGGTCCTCTCTTACTTTTGAGGATTAGTTATTCCTGAACACACGTTTCCCGGTCCTTACAGACCTATATCCGAGGCGCCTCGCATTCCAACAACCACACAGGTGAAAAGTATATAAATGTCAGGGCTGGTAGGTCACTGACACCACCCTAGCTAGAAAGAAACGTCGTGCTCTCCCTGCAGTCACTATCCCGTTTTTGACTCATACCGAGGTGTGAGGCTCGCGAATTCACGTTATACACAAAGCTATGCCACACAGGCCGTGCTTTGATCATCAACCACAAGACTTTGCTTTTCAACAGAAGCCTTGATCAATTGCCACTTACGCATGCCACACAGGCAATTCACTCCATGCGTTTGATATCCATCAATATATAACCCCTGAGCTCGTACGTCTCAGAGAAGGGCGTTAAGCAAGAGAATAAATTCTCCGCCGCCAAACAGATATATATTTAATAGAGATCAATCACACGGACTAAAATCCAATGTCAGACACACAGTCCATTTACAAGTCCGTTCTGGGTCTGAACGAAACCGGAGGCACTTTCCTCGCATATCCATCGATCTCCAAGTACGTCTGGACGATCACCGACTGTTTCCCTCATCTTGGGTGTACAGCCCAATCAAGATCATCAGTAATCACCCAAACGATGTGAAGACTTCCGGTCTTCAACCACCGTCTTCATCTTCGACATCTCGTCGAATCGGTTATTCAGAATGGGTATAAACCCGGCCTTTCTGAATAACCCACGTATATAATAAACGAATGTTACACAAACACAACAAACGCCTCATTCCAATTCAGAATATTCTTTTATTCACAAAATCACATTCTTAGGGAAAGGTTCCCATTAATTTTATCCAAGATAAATTCTTCTAAATTTATTCTTTAATCCTCCTTTGGATATCATTTCAAACTAGTCGGGATTAACGAACCACACCGAAGTAATTATTTATTTTGTTTCCCAATCCCAACCTATATATCCCATGGAGAAAACTGGTAATACTCCACATCTAACACCACGGTGTTATCGGTAAAATTAATTACCATTTCACGTTCAAATCTAATTAAAGATTTAACTATCGCTTTGGAGCAAAACTGGTGGTACTCCATTCTCGATCACCTTTCAGATTTGATAATTTAAATTATCAATCCACATTTTTAATCTAATTAAAGATTCATTAAAACTCCACTTAGTTTTAATCTTCACAAAAATCAATATTCTGTCTTTAGCTGGGTTAAAGAACCAATGTCTTCTAAAACACGATTCACGACAAACCCAAATCACATTTGATATTAAATACAAGGCTTTGAATAGAAAATATATCGGCTTATATTCAATATCAAATTCTGAAACCAACATATATCGTATTGGATATAACGATATATAATATATCTTTCAAATTCCCATAACAATATCTGTATAGTCACGAAATCCAACATCGAAATATCCCGAAGATAATTTCGATTCAACTCCAGTCCAATCCACGTATTGGAAATATCGATTATTTTTAAAATCACTTCCAAATTCAATTTATTTATTTTAAAAATAAATTGATTTCAATTCTAGTTCAAAACTAGTTCATTCCGATAAAAATCTATTTTTATCTTTTCAAATGTGGAATTTTCCAGCCCAAATCTTTCCAATTCACATATTATAATTTTACACAAATTATAGATATTTTTAATAATTTTATCAAGGCCCGTACAGTCGATTTCCAACAACGGCCATCGAACTGCACTTACAGCTTCATTTTTCTTTATTTAGCATTGCGCTGTTTGTTTTATGCACTGGTATTCTTGGGAGGAAACCCGTTCCGTGTTATACGGCGTGGTCCCTTGATTTACCAAACTTTAAAATAAAGATTAATAACTGTTTTAGTTCTCACACCAGTCACATGACTGACCTGGAGTTTATTGTTTTAACCTAAACTCTGGGTGCCCCTATTTTCCGCACGGGCAGCTAGTAGTTTTGGTTTTGCAGATTTATATTCACAGGGTCCTGATTTACAGCTGGAACGATGCTCGGAAAGCTCTGTATCCGTGTATTACTTTCAGTTGTGTTTTGTATTATTTTCCGCTGCTATGTAATTTATTGTAATCTCTGATATTTATCGAATGTAATTTATTCATTTATACTCTGTATATTCTTGAATCTGATGGAATTGTTGTAATAGCAATGAAATGTTCTTCTGTCTGCGTCCTTTTGTGTGTTGTACTCAATTCTATCCGTGCTTTCCTTAACGGGGAAGTTCGGGTCGTCTCAGACATGAGATATGGTAAAGGTATTTATGTTGATTTTCGGGGCCGAAAATCCTCTGGTCGTTACAAATATATTAAATTGGAAAACTTTAATTTGGAAAATTCCCGTTAAATTTTAATAAAAAGATTTACAAATTCCAAATCATATTTCGTTGTAAATCGGGTTAAAGAACGTATGTCATTAAAACACAGTTCACAATAAACCCAATTCACATTCCATTTCATTCCAATTATTAAATATAACTGTAACTCTAATAATCTTAATTAAAAGATTCATTCATTTCACATGGGGTTTAAGAATAGTGCTACTGAAGACACCGTTCACGACAACCCAAAATCCAAATTATTTTATTCAATTCCAATGAAATATTAATTAATTGGAAAACTCTTCTAAATCTTATTTAAAAGATTTAATCTTTTCTCAACTGGGTTTAAGAACAGTGTCATTTAAAACACAGTTCACGACAAACCCAAAATCCAATTCGATATCAAATACAAGGCTCTGAATAGAAATTATATCGGCTTATGTTCAATATCAAATTCTGAAATCAACAAATATCGTATTGGGAATAACGATATATATATCTTCCAAATTCCTCCACAATATCCGTATAATCACGGAATACAATATCGAAATATTCCGAAGTTATTTTCGATTCAAATCCGTTCCAATTCATATATTGAAATTCTGGTTATTTTTAAAACCATTTCAAATCCAATTTATTTATTTAAAAAATATTGGATTATAATTCTAGTTTATAACTAGTTCATTTTGATAAAAATATTTTTTTTATCTTTACAAAAGTGGAATTTTTCACTCAATTCTTTCCAAATCATTTATTATGATTTTACAAAAATTATTAATATTTTTAATAATTTTATCAAGGCCCGTACAATCGATTTCCATAAACGGTTATCGAACTGCACTTACAACGACCTTTTCCAAATTTGATTTGGACGTAATTCCAAATTCAACCGTTAGATTTCAAATCTCTTATATCCGTGGGAAAGCTCTTTTTGATACGACCCAACTTTGTTCCGGTTTTAGGAGAATTTGACGGTCGGATCTCCCGTAATGTCAATTTGAAGTCCATGGTCAAAATTCGCGAATTACCGGCACGGTGCGTTCTATTCAGGCCATTAAATATATATAATATATATTATATATATTCCGTCGATTTCCATTTAAAACGTATTTTATAAATCGTTTTAAATTCGTTTTCAAAACGATTCTAACTTCATTTTCAATTTTAAATCAAAATTGAATATTCAATGTCATTATAGTATATAAATGATTATATTTTCAAAATCTCAGATTTTGAAGTCTTTTCCTTTTCGATATTCATTATAAAAATGAATAAAATCGATATAAATATCATTCGCGTCAAAATGGCGCACAACTAATAAACACGGCTCCATACATTTCAATATTTTCGTGTCCATCCAAAATCGGACATCAAAATCAGATTTTAATCCTTTACTGAATATAATTTTAAAATATTCGTTCTTTTTGAATTGGAATCAGACATAACCAATTACCATATAATGTTATTTATATGGATTTCATATACACGTGTACACAACGATAATCAAACAAAGTCAACCATCGTCCAGAGTGCAATGTACAATTGTATAAACGTTAGCTATAAATAATTAGCGCTTACAACAGCCTGTCAACCAATCGATTGATAAACAACTAAATATTGGGATTAGTGTATGTCCAATATCATCCTAATACCTGTGTGAGGTTTTCAAACAACAAACACCGATTATTATTTGTGTAGTTGGGCGATGTGTAAAATATATTGTCCCAATCAATATCAGTCAAATGTGTGTACATAAACAAATCGTCCGATTTGTAAATGAATATTTATTTATTCATATACTTGTTAAAAATTATATTTTTAACTATAAAATATTTATTCAACATATGAATATTTTATACGGTTCATTTATACAATAAAAATGATATTTTTTTATTATTCAAATATTTTATTCATCACACGAATATTTTATTTTCCACTTCACAATACAATCACAATCAATGTCCACCACACAATACAATCAAACAACTCATCCATTGTCTGTGGACGACGAGGAGCAGTTCATATATGCAGTTATAACATAAATAACTGTACAGGAAATTATAGTGAGAAGTTCTCACCTTTAGGATCCACGCCTCCAGTTTTATTTCTGAATTTATGGACCGTTTGGATTTGCCCGAAATTCCAATGCAATCCTTTCCACGCTGTTTATAGTAAAAATTACATTTTTAAAATGATGTTTATATATTTAAAAATCGCATTTTTTATCGCAATATATATATAATAAAAATCATATTTTTATCTACACTACATATATAAATCATATTTTTATCTATGCTATATATATATATATATATAAATCATATTTTTAAACTCCAGGCCAGTCATGTGATTGGTGTGAGAACTAAAACAGTTAGCAACTTGATTTTAAAGTTAGATATATCAAGGGACCACGCCGTATAAAACAGAATGGGTTTACGTCCAAGAATATCAGTGCATAAAAAAAAGCGCAATACTAAATAAAGAACAATGAAGATATTATAAGACTCAGGTCCCATCAAACAATGCAACGCAAGCCAGAGGATAGTGTTTTACCTTATAATAGCCAAATAATGCTTGATACGTGAAATTTCGTCTTTTATTATTACTATAAGTGAAGAAATCAACTTCAAATATAAATGTATCAATCATAGACGGCAAAGTGCCCCATCCCACTATATCGTCATACTAGGCCCTACAATTAAAACCAAAAGGTCACGTATTGGAAGTTGGATTTCCGTCTATGAACTTAGGCAAGGGATCGTCCTTACCGCTTCGAGACTCTCTCGCCTGAGCCTCAAGATCAGAGCTCGAGTGACCCTTGGATCATCATGGCCGGTCCACACGAAGTGGATTAAAATGCTTGAACAATACGTTTCCCCGCCCTATAGGGGCGTAAATGAGCCAAATGGCTCAATATCCATTGGCTTCGTAGTAACCGATATATCCGAGGCTCCTCGCTATCCATCATCCACATAAGTAAAACGTCTGGGCTTGCAAAACCCTGACACCACTCCTAGCTAGAAGGAAACGCATGCCCTCCCTGAGGTCCTCTCCCGTTTCTGGTTCACACCGAGGTGTGAGGCTCGCGAATTAATGCTATACACAAAAATATGCTATATTAAAGCCGTGCTTTTATCATCAACCACAAGACTCTGCTTTTCGACAGAAGCCTTGTTCATTTGCATCTCAGCATGCCACACAGGCAATTCACGCCGTGCGGCTGATGTCTATCGATATATAACCTCTGAGCTCGTACATCTCAAAGAAGGGTGTTAAGCAAGAGAATAAATTCTCCGCCACCAAACAGATATATATTTAATTGAGAACAATCAACACAAAACGAAATCCAATGTCAGACAAACATCCATTTACAAGTTCGTTCTGGGTCTAAACGAAACCGGAGGCACCTTATTCCTCGTCCCATATGTCCAATACATGAGAGAGGTCCTCCCATATCTGGTCGATCTCCAAGTACGTCTGGACAATCACCACTTATTACCTCGTCTTGGTGAACAATCCAATCAAGACATCAATAATCATCCAAACGATGCGAAGACCTCTGGTCTTCAACTAACATCTTCATCGTCGAATCAGTTATTCGGTGTGACGGCCCGCCCCGTACCAACCGACATTTACTCCAATTGTGCGCTGTACACATGTCCAATTGGCATGGGACGGTCGCCAAAGAAGAGAAAGAAAGAAGATGAACCAAATAAAGAACCTGTAATATGTCTCACAGCGCATGGGATAAAATATAATAACCAACATATACTTGACATAAAACAGATGAGACAGTGCATAAGCTGAAAACTTGAACTAACATCATCAGAGTAACGGAAATATCAAATACAGCTTATTACAACTTCAAAATACTGTCTCTAAGATAAGCAAAATAGGTATGCTACTAATGCCCAAAGTAGATACCAATCACGACACAGGGAGAATAACTATATATCATACGTGGAGCCTCCTGCTCGTCTTCAGTCCATCTACCAAGCGCACTACCAGCTATCCCTGTCTCTAGTCTGCTCGTGTGAGCACCCAGAGTAATAAGAAGAAACATAAAACTCTGGGTCAGACATTAGTCTGGTATGAGTGGTAGCAAGCATAAACAGAATAATAACAGGTATACTAAGTCATACCTGAACCTGGACCTGCAATCAAAGAGTTAGTACTACACGGTACAATACTCTAAGATGTCACTAACATATGGTGTGTAAATATACGGGGGTGGGGATGTGTATGTCAAACAATCAAGCATAGCAACCATCCTCACATCTCTCACTCAGTGCGTAAAGCATACGACATCCACTTCTTCGATCACTAGAGCACTTTACTAAAACGACAGAACTCGACTTTGTACGACTATGCACATTCCTACTACCACCAACGCCATACCTATGGGATCACGCTCAACGTTTCCATGACCCCACTCCATTGGTAGGTAGCTCCCTAGTCGCACCATATCCAAAGCCCGAGTTTGTCTCTCTACCTCCAACACCTAGTGATCCAAAGCCATAGACATCGACAACTCCTTAACACACGTCCCGCAGCAAAGTCCAATCACGAAGTGAACTCATTGGTTCCCGTCTGGATCCTGAGCTCGAACTTCCACTTGAACTACCTTTGCATTTCGGGTTATGGACCTCCATTGGATCGGTTCGGATCCCTTTCATCATCATTGGGATCGTGGTCTTCATCGTCTCGGTTCGTGACTGCTACCTCGGATCGGATCGGGTGCGCCATCGGTTCGTGGCCTCCAGTCCCATCCGGATCGGATCGGGTTCTCCAACACGCAACGGCTCGGGTCACGCCTCCTGGTCATAGCTCCAAGCCACTCGCCCTCCTCCAAGTCTCCGGTTCGTTGTCCTCAAGGTGATCAGATCGGATCGTGTCGCTATCACTCCAGGCGGGTCGGGTCGGAGTCTTCAATCACCAAGTCTTGAATCGCGACTTCTCGGATCGGTTCGGATCCTTCAGCTCGTGGCGCAGCTTGCTTCGCTATAACGATCGGTTCGGTTCGTGGTGAAGGGAAATGGGCGGTTCGGATCGGGTAGGGGGCGATCCGATCCGATTTCCTGCACCGATTCCTGCAAGTGTTTATACGCCTCTCGACGGCGTTTTAGACCATTCTAACTATTGAAACCAATCACAAAGCATGTCATAGTGTCATAGCAATACATACAAGTGACCTCAAACACCAAAACAACAACATGATATGATAAAATGGATCAAACATAGCCAAAACCCCATGTTTTCCCTTAAGCATATGTGAGCATAACTAATGGTACGATTAGCAAAACTTAACCAAATTAACCCAAACTCATATCAGAGGTCTAAAACATTATTTATGATTTTATAAACATTTTTCCAGAATTTATTTTCGTCTAAAAACACCAATTAGCACTAATCACCCCAAATAACCCCAATTAGTGCATAAAGCAAGCTAACCACTCACCTTAGCCACAAATAAAACAAGATCCGAAATAAATCTCTGATTTGGTGAAGATAACAAGGTGTTGTAGCAGCCCTAATCCCGATTTGGTGTTGATTTGCCTTGATTTGTCGTTGCTAATCTCTTTTCTTCAAGTTTGGAGTGGTTTGGAGTGATTTAGAGGTTGGAGGCCATTAATAGGGTTCTATGAAATGAAGTGGTGGCTGGAAAAATGACTAAAAGGATGTTTTCTAACCCTAATCAGCCCTTATACAACCCCAATCCCGAAATCTCCTTATGGGCCCAATTGCTAACTACCCGGTTTAGCCCAATTATGCAGTTTTTCACCCTCCAAACCTTGTTTCAGCCATATCTCCCAAACGGTAAGTCCGTTTGGCTATTATGACCACTCTACGGAAAGAGAAACCATCAAACGAATCTAATGGAAGTGGTTTCAGGTCAAAATTCCTTCCCTATCAAAAGTTATGGCCAAAACAGTACCAACTAGGGGCAAAATGGTCATTTAAAAATCGACAAAAATCATGAACAGGGGAAATGACTCTAATAAATGTTTCCCAAAGTTACATGACCATACAACTTCACTCGGGAAAGAAATAAATATTCTACAATCCTACGATGTGTAGAACACGGGTCGTTACACTCTCCCCCCATTAAGAAATTTCGCCCCCGAAATTCCCTAATCAAAACACACACAAGGGTCCCGCATGCCTATCAATCATAAAACAACCATCAAACATGCAAAACAAGTCTATCCTAGCATGCGGAATAACTAAATCGTAAAGTAAATCTTACCAGGCAAAGAGTTCTGGATAAGCCTTTCTAATGCTCTCCTCTGTCTCCCAAGCACAATCATTTTCGTCCTCGCCCCACTGAACTTTGACTAGCTTTACCGACTTTCTTCGAAGTTGCTTCGTATCATGCCCCACAATACGAATCGGCTTGCGGTTCTCAACCGCCTCAGGTTCTACTTCGAAGTCCTCTAACTGATCAGGTGAAATAGTCACATTTGAGTCGTGAACGAACTTCCTTAGTTGGGAAACATGAAACACATTGTGAACTCCTGCCATTTTCTCTGGTAAGCCAACTCTATACGCCAAATTCCCAACTTCCTCGAGAACTTGGAAAGGACCCACAAATCTTGGTGCCAACTTGCCTCTCCTGCCAAATCGTATCACGCTTTTCAATGGAGAGATCTTGACAAACACCAAGTCACCAACGGAGAATTTCAAGTCTCTTCTCCTCTTATCAGCATAGCTTTTCTGCCTATCCTGAGCAGCTTTCATTCGTTGCTGAATGATCTTAATCTTATCGGAAGTTTCTCTCACCACATCTGGTCCAAGCACAAACTTCTCGCCAGTCTCTATCCAACATGATGGTGAGTTGCACGGTCTTCCGTACAAAGCTTCATATGGAGCCATACCGATACTGGATTGGTAGCTATTATTATATGCAAACTCCACTAGATGCAAATGGTCATCCCATGCTCCATCGAAATCCAATATACAAGCCCTCAAGAGATCTTCCAATATCCGATTCACCCTCTCCGTCTGACCGTCGGTTTGAGGATGATATGCGGTACTGAGATGTAATTCTGATCCTAAAGCCTCTTGTAAGCTCTTCCAAAACCCACTAGTAAACAACGGATCTCGGTCACTCGCAATGCCTTTGGGTACTCCATGAAATCTCACTACCCACTTCATATATAGTTCTGCTAACTTAGCTGCAGTTCTGTTCGACTTAACTGGTATAAATCTTGCACTCTTGGTCAGTCGATCCACAATTACCCAAATGCTATCATGTCCCGATCTAGTCCTCGGTAAACCATCGATAAAATCCATCGAAACTTGTTCCCATTTCCATTCGGGAATTTCTAATGGTTGCAACAACCCACTAGGCTTCTTTTGCTCGGCTTTAACTAGCTGGCAATTCATGCATTTGGATATAAACTTCCCAACGTCTCTTTTCATCCCTTCCCAGTAGTAAGTCTGCTTCATATCTCGATACATCTTATTACCACCGGGATGTATAGTCAGTTTTGAGTGATGACATTCTCTAAGCACTTCATCTCTCAAACCATTCACGTTGGGCACAACTAGTCTTCCATTCTTCCGAAGCCATCCATCTCGATCAAGCCCATACTTGTTCACCTCCTCATCAATACCCATCTCTAACTTGGAGATGATCTCCAATAGGTTAGGATCGTCCCTCTGACTAGAGCCGATCCGCTCAATCAAAGTGGGTCTGATCGTCAAGCTAGATAGCATAACTGGATCCAATTCGCACCTTGGTCTGAAATCAAACCCCGCGATATACTCCAGCTGCTTCCATTCCAGAAACATTGCCCCTAGGCTGGCATGTCTCCTACTCAAGGCATCGGCTACCGCATTACCCTTCCCAGGTGTATACGCGATATCAAAATCATACGAATCCAAGAACTCTAACCATCTCTGCTGACGGAGATTCAGATCTTTCTGAGAGAAGAGATACTTTAACGATTTATGATCGGTAAACAGCTCAAATCTTTCTCCCAAGAGGTAATGTCTCCACATCTTCAGCGCAAACACAATCGCTGCCAATTCCAAATCATGGGTAGGATACTTCTTCTCATGCGGCTTTAGCTGTCGACTAGCATAAGCTACAACCCTACCTCCTTGCATCAATACCGCACCCAGTCCGGTACCACAAGCGTCCGTGTATACCGTCATCTCTTCATTTCCCTTAGGAATGACCAACACTGGCGCACGCGTCAACTTTTCCTTTAGACTCTTGAATGCATTTTCACACCCTCCGTCCCAAGCGAAGGCTTGATTCTTCTTAGTCAACTGAGTCAACGGTGCCGCTGTCTTGGAGAAGTCTTTGATAAACTTACGATAATATCCAGCTAACCCCAAGAAACTTCTTACGTCTGTTGCATTCTTGGGCGTAGACCAATCTTGTACCGTAGCCACCTTTGCAGGATCCACGGAAATACCATTCTCTGAAACAACATGGCCCAAGAACCTCACTTCCCTCCTCCAGAAGTGACACTTAGAAAATTTCGCTTTCAGTTGGTGTCTTCTCAACACCTCCAACACAATTCTCAAATGTTCCTTGTGTTCCTCTTCTGTCCTCGAGTAAACAAGGATATCGTCTACGAACACAAGAACAAACTTATTCAGTTGGTCTCTGAATACTCTATTCATAAGATCCACGAAGTATGCTGGTGCATTGGTCAACCCGAATGGCATGACCAACCACTCATAGAACCCAGACGGCGTCCTAAATGTCGTTTTAGCTATACTATCAGCTGCTACACGGAGCTGATGAAATCCTGTCGCGAGGTCCAACTGGGAGAACACTCTCGATCCTTCCAGTTGATCAAACAAATCATCTATCCGTGGTAGAGGATACTTATTCTTCCTCGTCACCTTATTTAACTCACGATAGTCCACACACAATCGAAGGGAACCATCTGCCTTAGTAGCAAACACAACTGGTGCTCCCCACTCGGAAACACTTCTTCTAATAAATCCCTTCTTCAAAAGATCGCTAACTTGCACCTCGAGCTCTCGCTGTTCTCGTGGTGCCATACGACGAAGTGGCATCACTATAGGTCTGGCATCTTTCACTAAATCAATACGAAACTCAATCTCTCGGTGTGGTGGAAGTCCGGTCACTTCCTCGAAGATGTCCGGGTACTGGCCAACCACGGGCAAACCTGATAACTCATCATGCGGGATGTCGAGGGAATTTACAAAACTAGCCATTACCCCATCACAGGGTAGATCACCAAACACTACCCTCCGCCCATCATCCGCCCTAACTGTCACCAAAAAGCCCTCACAGTCTACCACCACCCCGTATCTTTGGAGCCAATCGACGCCCAAAATAATGCCATACCCAGTAAAGCCCAAAACAAAGCAATCACAAACAAACATACATCCATGACTCGATAAGACCACATTATGACAGATCATACTGAGGTTTGTTGAACCACCAATCGGGTTCGTCACAGCTAATGGTCTATCGACTAACTCGGGCTCCAATCCCAACCTATCTACCAGGTCACTAGATATGAAGGAATGGGAAGCCCCGGTATCGAACAAAACTCTAACAGGAAGATCATAAATGGAAAGCATACCTTGAATGACGACTCCCTTTCCTTTCTCCGCCGCAGTCGGGGCATTTGACGAAGAAGGAACAGCATTGATGGCATATGCTTTCACAAGCTGATTCTCCTTCAGAGGTTGCGGGCACTTATCCTTAAAATGTCCCTCCTGACCACAGTTAAAGCACTTCTTTCCCACTGTCTTGGCCCTACATTCCCTTGCATAATGGCCCTTCTTTCCACATTTGAAGCACTCGACTTCTTTCCTGCTTTTCTTTTGGCCATCCTTAGCTTGGTTCTGCTTCCTCTTATTCTGAGAGTTACTCTTGCCTCCACCGCTTGCTTGCGGCTTTGGCTCTTCAGCAGATGCAGCAACAACCCCAGTCTTCGGCTTAGGGTAAAGACTTTCTGACCTCAAAGCTTTTCCCACGATCGACTCAAACGTCTCATCGATGTGATTAATCAGCCTCTCCCCTAAGTATTCATCCAAACCAGTGATGAACTTCTCATTTTTCTTTTCGGGAGTATCGATTAGAGATAACCCATACTTTGACAAAGTGTCGAACTCAGCAACATAATCCGATACTGCCCTCCCATTCTGCTTAAGCTCCAAGAACTTCCTAAACAATTCCGATTTCTGGGCAGCTGGGATATACTTGTCGCTAAAGCGAGCTTTAAACTGATCCCAAGTAACTTGATCTTCTGGTGTGGCTGCCCTAATAGCATTCCACCAATTCATCGCTCGTCCTTGCAGCTGACGAGACGCTAGCCTTCTCTTCATCGCATCATCGATACCCAAGTCATCGAAGATCCGATCACAGCTATCCAACCAATCTTGAACATCCGTGGCCGACTCTGTTCCGTGAAACGGCTTTCCACCAAGATTAGTGTAATCCTTACTCAGCTTGGCGAAATCGACCCTAGGCGCTTGCATCGCTACACCTCCAGCATTGGCAACATTAGGAGCCTCCCTCTGAATATCCACAAGCATCTCTCTCATGAGGTTGGTAAACATAGCCCTCATGTCAGGGGGATTCCCATTATTGGCCCCTCTACCAGCACCTCTTCCTCGGCTCATCGTCAAATCTGTTAAAGAGAAAACGATTAACCATCTCCATAGTGGTGCCAGTGCAGTGCAGTGCGACTTCACTCTTAAACATACTAATACTATATATAGATATAGCTTTTGAAAACCAAAATAATCACCAATACGCGCTCTCATATACGTACTATCTCTCCCTAGTGTCTTTCCCTAGGTGAATTACGCAACCTAGAGCTCTAATACCAAGTGTGACGGCCCGCCCCGTACCAACCGACATTTACTCCAATTGTGCGCTGTACACATGTCCAATTGGCATGGGACGGTCGCCAAAGAAGAGAAAGAAAGAAGATGAACCAAATAAAGAACCTGTAATATGTCTCACAGCGCATGGGTTAAAATATAATAACCAACATATACTTGACATAAAACAGATGAGACAGTGCATAAGCTGAAAACTTGAACTAACATCATCAGAGTAACGGAAATATCAAATACAGCTTATTACAACTTCAAAATACTGTCTCTAAGATAAGCAAAATAGGTATGCTACTAATGCCCAAAGTAGATACCAATCACGACACAGGGAGAATAACTATATATCATACGTGGAGCCTCCTGCTCGTCTTCAGTCCATCTACCAAGCGCACTACCAGCTATCCCTGTCTCTAGTCTGCTCGTGTGAGCACCCAGAGTAATAAGAAGAAACATAAAACTCTGGGTCAGACATTAGTCTGGTATGAGTGGTAGCAAGCATAAACAGAATAATAACAGGTATACTAAGTCATACCTGAACCTGGACCTACAATCAAAGAGTTAGTACTACACGGTACAATACTCTAAGATGTCACTAACATATGGTGTGTAAATATACGGGGGTGGGGATGTGTATGTCAAACAATCAAGCATAGCAACCATCCTCACATCTCTCACTCAGTGCGTAAAGCATACGACATCCACTTCTTCGATCACTAGAGCACTTTACTAAAACGACAGAACTCGACTTTGTACGACTATGCACATTCCTACTACCACCAACGCCATACCTATGGGATCACGCTTAACGTTTCCATGACCCCACTCCATTGGTAGGTAGCTCCCTAGTCGCACCATATCCAAAGCCCGAGTTTGTCTCTCTACCTCCAACACCTAGTGATCCAAAGCCATAGACATCGACAACTCCTTAACACACGTCCCGCAGCAAAGTCCAATCACGAAGTGAACTCATTGGTTCCCGTCTGGATCCTGAGCTCGAACTTCCACTTGAACTACCTTTGCATTTCGGGTTATGGACCTCCATTGGATCGGTTCGGATCCCTTTCATCATCATTGGGATCGTGGTCTTCATCGTCTCGGTTCGTGACTGCTACCTCGGATCGGATCGGGTGTGCCATCGGTTCGTGGCCTCCAGTCCCATCCGGATCGGATCGGGTTCTCCAACACGCAACGGCTCGGGTCACGCCTCCTGGTCATAGCTCCAAGCCACTCGCCCTCCTCCAAGTCTCCGGTTCGTTGTCCTCAAGGTGATCAGATCGGATCGTGTCGCTATCACTCCAGGCGGGTCGGGTCGGAGTCTTCAATCACCAAGTCTTGAATCGCGACTTCTCGGATCGGTTCGGATCCTTCAGCTCGTGGCGCAGCTTGCTTCGCTATAACGATCGGTTCGGTTCGTGGTGAAGGGAAATGGGCGGTTCGGATCGGGTAGGGGGCGATCCGATCCGATTTCCTGCACCGATTCCTGCAAGTGTTTATACGCCTCTCGATGGCGTTTTCGACCATTCTAACTATTGAAACCAATCACAAAGCATGTCATAGTGTCATAGCAATACATACAAGTGACCTCAAACACCAAAACAACAACATGATATGATAAAATGGATCAAACATAGCAAAAACCCCATGTTTTCCCTTAAGCATATGTGAGCATAACTAATGGTACGATTAGCAAAACTTAACCAAATTAACCCAAACTCATATCAGAGGTCTAAAACATTATTTATGATTTTATAAACATTTTTCCAGAATTTATTTTCGTCTAAAAACACCAATTAGCACTAATCACCCCAAATAACCCCAATTAGTGCATAAAGCAAGCTAATCACTCACCTTAGCCACAAATAAAACAAGATCCGAAATAAATCTCTGATTTGGTGAAGATAACAAGGTGTTGTAGCAGCCCTAATCCCGATTTGGTGTTGATTTGCCTTGATTTGTCGTTGCTAATCTCTTTTCTTCAAGTTTGGAGTGGTTTGGAGTGATTTAGAGGTTGGAGGCCATTAATAGGGTTCTATGAAATGAAGTGGTGGCTGGAAAAATGACTAAAAGGATGTTTTCTAACCCTAATCAGCCCTTATACAACCCCAATCCCGAAATCTCCTTATGGGCCCAATTGCTAACTACCCGGTTTAGCCCAATTATGCAGTTTTTCACCCTCCAAACCTTGTTTCAGCCATATCTCCCAAACGGTAAGTCCGTTTGGCTATTATGACCACTCTACGGAAAGAGAAACCATTAAACGAATCTAATATAAGTGGTTTCAGGTCAAAATTCCTTCCCTATCAAAAGTTATGGCCAAAACAGTACCAACTAGGGGTAAAATGGTCATTTAAAAATCGACAAAAATCATGAACAGGGGAAATGACTCTAATAAATGTTTCCCAAAGTTACATGACCATACAACTTCACTCGGGAAAGAAATAAATATTCTACAATCCTACGATGTGTAGAACACGGGTCGTTACATTCGGAATGGGTATAAACCCGGCCTTTCCGCATAACTCGCGTATATAATTAACAAGTTTATAAAAACACAACATATGCCTCATTCCAATCCAGAATACTCCTTTATTCATATATTCTTATTCTTTGGGAAAGGTCCCCATTAATTTTATCAAAGATAAATTCTTTTAAATTTATTGTTTAAGCTTCCTTTGGATATCAATTCTAAACCAAATTAAGGTTTATCCAAACTAGTCGGGATTAGCGCACCTTACTGAAGTAATCATTTATTATATTTCCCAATCCCAACCTATTCATCCCATGAAGCAAAACTGGTAGTACTCCATATCTAACACCCACGGTGTTATCGATAAAATAAATTACCATTTCACGTTCAAATCTAATTACAGATTTAACTATTGCCTGGAGTAAAATTGGTGGTACTCCATTCTCGATCATGTCCCAAATTTGATAATTTAAATTATCACATTCACATTTCAATATAATTAAAGATTCATTAAAACTCCACTTAGTTTTAATCCCCAAAAATCATTATGTAATGATTTTTCAAATTTAGTAAATAAATCGTGCCTTTAACTGGGTTAAAGAACGAATGCCATTTAAAACACAGTTCATGACAAACCCAAAATCACATTCCATTAATTATGGAATCTTCACGGAAAATAGATCAATATATATAATCCATATAAACTCCCATATCCAACCAATAATATAAATGGAATAACGGCGAAGCCTTTTAAATTCCATATAAAGTAAAAGCCTTGTTCCACAGAAGTTCGCTTCGATTATTACCAAATCGATTTCCATTCCAATTTATTTTATTAAATTAGAAAACTTTTCTTTGGAAAATTTCCATTAAATCTTAATAAAAAGATTTATAAATTCCAAATCACATTTCACCGTTAATTGGGTTAAAGAACGAATGTCGTTAAAAACACCATTCACGATAAACCCGATTCACATTCCATTTTATTCCAATTAAATGTTAATTAACTGGAAACTCTTATAATCTTAATTAAAAGATTTATTATTTTTACACGGGGTTTAAGAACAGTGTTAATGAAGACACCATTCACGACAAAACCAAAATCCCATTTGATATTAAATACAAGGCTCTGAATAGAAATTATATCGGCTTATATTCAATATCAAATTCTGAAACCAACAAATATCGCATTGGAAATAACGATATAAATATATCTTTCAAATTTCCATAATAATATCTGTATAATAACGAAATCCATCATCGAAATATTCCGAAGATTATTTCGATTCAAATCCATTCCAATTCATATATTGGAAATTTTGGTTGTATTAAAACTCATTCTCAATCCAATTTATTTATTTAAAAATAATTGGATTTTAATTCTAGTTAATAACTAGTTCATTTTATAAAAATATTTTTTTATCTTTTCAATTATGGAAATTTTCATCCCAATTCTTTCCAAATCATTTATTATGATTTTACACAAATTATTAATATTTTTAATAATTTTATCAAGGCCCGTACAGTCGATTTCCATAAACGGTCATCGAACTGCACTTACAACGACTATTACCAAATTTGATTTGGACATGATTACAAATCCAACCATTAGATTTCAATCTCTTATATTCCTTGGAAAGTTCTTTTCGATACGAACCCAACTATTCCAGTTTTAAGAGAATCTGACGGTCGGATCTCCTGTAATGTCAATTCGAAGCCAATGGTCGAAATTCATGAACTGCCGCGGCGCGGCGCATTCTATTCAGGCCATTAAATATATATAATATATATATTATATATTTCGTTGATTTCCATTTAAAACGTATTTTATAAAACGTTTTAAATTCGGTTTTAAGAATGATTTCAACGTCATCTTTCAATTTAAAATCAAATTTGAATACTCCTTAATAAATTCGTTTTAAATTCATTTTAAAACGATTTCTATTTTATTTTAAATTTCAAATCAAATTTGAATATTCCTTAATAAATTCATTTTAAAACGATTTCAATTTCATTTCAGATTTCAAATCAAATTTGAATATTCCTTAATAAATTTGTTTTAAATTCATTTTAAAACGATTTCAATTTCATTTCAAATTTCAAATCAAATTTGAATATTTGTTAATAAATTCATTTTAAATTCATTTTAAAACGATTTCAATTCCATTTAAAATTTCAAATCAAATTTGAATATTCCTTAATAAATTCATTTTAAAATGATTTCAATTTCATTTCAGATTTCAAATCAAATTTGAATATTCCTTAATAAATTCGTTTTAAATTCATTTTAAAACGATTTCAATTTCATTTCAAATTTCAAATTTTAAATTTCAAATTTCAAATCAAATTTGAATATTCCTTATCATTATAATATTAAATTATAATATTTTCAAACATTAGATTTTGAAATCACTTCCCTTTTTGATATTCATTATAAAAAATGAATAAAATCGATATAAATATCGTCTGCGTCAAAATGGCGCAAATCTAATCAACATGGCTTCATATATTTCAATATTTTCGTGTACATCCAAAATCGGACATCAAAATCACATTTTGATTCTTTTTTGAATATTATTTAAAAATATTCGTTATTCTAAAATATTAGTTATTTTAAAATATTTCTTATTTCTGAATTGGAATCAGACCCAATCAATTACCATATAATTTTATTTATATGGATTTCATACCACACATGTATATATCAACAATGATAAACAATCAACCATCAGCCAGAGTGCACTACACAACTACATAAGCATTAAACATAAATAATTAACGCTTACAACAGTCTGTCAACCCATCGATTGACATACAATTAAACAATTAGGACTATTGTACGTCAAATACCATCCTAATACCCGTATGGGGTTTCAATCAACAAACACAGATTTCATTTGTGCAGTAGAGCAATGTGTAAAATATATCGTCCCAATCAGTATTAGATAAATGGGTATACATAAACAAATCGTCCGATTTGTTTATAAATATTTATTTTGACACATGACTATTTTAAACAGTTCATATGTACAATAAAAATGGTATTTTTATTAATCAAATATTTTATTCGGTTCATATATATAATAAAAATGATATTTTTGTTATTTAAATATTTTATTCATCACATGATTATTTTATTTTCCATTTTACAATACTATCACAATCAATTTCTACATCAGAATACCATCAAACAAGTCGTCCATGGTCTGTGGACGACGGGGAGTAGTTCATATAAGCAGTTATAAAATAAACGACTGTACAAGAAATTATAGCGAGAAGTTCTCACATTAGAATCCACTCCGTTAGTTTTTATCTGAATTTCTAAATGATATGGATTTGAATTTGCCCGAAATTCCAACATTCTCCAAATTGGACCCGGTTAGTCTTGTTGTAAAACTCTTGTCCCCACGATCGCAACGGATCCAGTTTCGCGCGAATTGGACCTCGTATGACAAAGTTATAGTGTTACAAAGATTGGAATAATTAAATGAGTAATTAACTATAATTGTTAATTAATTATTTTTCTTAACCCTCAATTAACTTCATCTTTTTCTTCCTCATGCAAATTGAACATTGCGTAACCCAACCTTCAACCCTAGAAGCACCACATGCACGCAAATCTAGGGCACCGGAACACGATCTACTGCCACCACGGGGTGCACATTGGAGTGCGTCTCCTACGCCGAGAACAGGGGTGAACTCGGTGGGGTCCTCTCATCGGAAATGGACAGCGAACGACGCTGCTTCTAGGCCTAAATTCGACCACTACGCTCCACTAAAACAAATCATACCCGTACCATCTCGAAGATCATAAAAATCTCATTCTTTTTGCTTTGGAACGATTAACCAATTTGTTGGGGATTGAGAGGAAATAGGGATTAAAAATCAAAGCACATTAGCCCTCAAACAAATAGTGGCGGCGGTTGCTCATTGCGATTAAGGTTTGGGATATTTGTCCCTTTATATAATATATATTTTTATATTATTTTGTTCTATTATTAGTTTTCAAAGAAATTTCGTACTCCGAACTCAAATCAAACACAACGACTGTCGCCCCTAGCTAAATACCCCCATGTCGAACACAATGGGATATGTTTCGTAACCCAGTTCTAATGTTTTGATCAGTTTTGTTTTAAATTAAAATATAAATCAATGTATATTTAATTTAAATGCACATTTTAATTTACCAGGGGCACATACTAACTCCAAAAATTCCAGAAAGATAAATCTAGCTATGTTTTGATGATATGGTCCTAACAAAACTAATTTTATCGAATTTGGAGACTAATTTAAGAACGGTCATTTTCCAGTCGATTAAATTCAAACTGAAATTACCAAACACGTTTAAATCCGTCACGCTCACATATTAATTCCAAAAATTATGAAAATTGGAATCTAACAATAATTTGACATTACAGATCCAACAAAAGTGGTCTCGTCGAAAACGGTAGTCGTTTATAAAATATATATTTTTAAGGGCCATATATTATATTCCATAGTGCCTATTCTGAATTTTCAACTGGTCATAACTTTTTATTCCCATTATGAAATCGTGATTTTTCACATCAGTTGGAAAGATATTTTCAAATAGATTCAATTATTTTTGGTTTCACTTAAATCTGGTTTATTTTAAATCCTTTACATTCAATTGAAATTTGAAATCAAATTTTCAAACTACCGCGCCATTTCCAATTCCTTTTATAATTAAAATAAATATTTATATTCTAACTTCGATTTAAATAAAGTGATGCATTCCAATTCTATTCAAAATAAATTTCTAGTTGTTATTATTTAAAATAAATTATTTTAGATATTCAAAATTCATAAAAATTGCCGAAATAAAAAATTTAAATTGGTTCCGATTTTTCGGGTTGTTACAGTTCCGATCCTAAAATACATGATGCTTTTTTGTTTTACCCTTTTTTTATTGTGTATCATATTGTTGCATTTTTTCCTATTTATTTCACTGCTTTAGTCATGACATACATTTTGCTAGGTTGCTTTAGCATTTTTCAATTTCCTACCATGGTATACGTAAGACATTTAATTGAGTTATATATTCATGTACTTTTGCTACATTAGTAATTTTTGTTGTAGTTAGTATTTTGAATTTGTAATGCTTTTTTTTAGGTTTCTTTCCACTAGTTATGGGAGTTGTTTCACATGAAAATGAATCAAATTGGACATGGTTTTTGGAGAATCTAAAAGAGATGCTTCGTGAAGATCGTGAATTAGTTTTGAAGTGACCCAAAAATCTGGTAGAATTTGAGCTGACTAAATAACACAAGTCCAACCCAAATTGCATTGGAAACTAGGAAACTAATAGAAAGAAGTTAGAGGGTGAGAATAGATAAGATAGAAACATATAGAATAGAAGGAGAAGAAGAAGGACATCATCATCAGAGTAAACACGAATCTCACAGCGGAATGAATAAAATATAACATAACTTTTGAAATACAAACAGCATATGTATACAATAATATTGCAGAGTACAACACTTACAACAACAACGGAAATAAACAATAGCTATATAATCCTGATGACTCCTGCTCCAAGCTCTTCCAGTGTATCTGTAAAATCCTGACTACTTGACTGCCCATACAAATTTGGGAACCCAAGAGTTTAGGGAAAACGAAACAAAATAAACTCCGGGTCAGTCATGGGACTGGTGTGAGTAAAACTATTTAAAACAGTTTGAACAGTAAATGATATCTCATAAGACCATGCCGTATAACGGAACGGGTTTTTTCCCTTATGAGAATCCAAAACATTTCGATTCAACTTTCAAAATCTTTTTGAAACAAACGATGATCTTTATATCAAACTATATTGATATTATAATAATGTCTATCAACCACAATATAATAATCATCTTGCAGAACGCTTTCATCTCACGTTCCACATATATAATATATAATCAAAAACCGCGGGCACATATTGGATAATGGATTTCCAACTATGACAAGGCATGGAACCACCTTCCGATCAGTGTACTCTAGGAACGATACACTGGGGTTCAACAAGAACATCTTGCAACTCAGCCACACATGACCGACCACTCATTTCGCTTGAGTGTATCGAATGTATATCACCAACGGTTGGGATCAGCGACCGTTTCCCATATATATATATATATATATATATATATATATATATATATATATATATATATATATATATATATATATGGGACAACATTGATAGATTAAAGAAGCAAATGAATATTCTCTAAATAGGTGATTATACACCCTACTTCGGAGCGACTGACTTAGCCATGTTGCCTGCTCGATTTTTTGTCATTTACCGGATGTGAGGCTAGAAGCTGCGCTTATCTTTTTCATATCATATCTTCATTTACTTGGAATACCACATCGTCATACTCGCCAAATCCTTATCGATTTCCTTAACGGTATCACAGGTGTAAAGCTAAGAGAAACGAATTCCTCCGCCACCAAATGTAATACGTTTGAAGAGATCAACATATATGATTCATTAGGAATACTCTGTCAAACATTCGTCCATACAAGTTGTCCTGGGACTGGACAAACCGAAGGCACTATTCAGTACATCCTTCTTAGGCAATCTTTACCTAAGATTTATACAACAGCCCTTGCACTTTACTCCATCTTCAATATATTCAGCATACTTGATTCGCAACGCTTATGCCAATAGGGAGTGGTTCTTCGGATAATAATCCAACCGGTCTCTCCATATTAACAACATAAAATGGTCAAAACTTTGATAGTCGGTAATTTAACTATCAAATGAAAACATGTCCGTGTACACTTAACGATCTTATTTCCAAATGGAAATATCGATTCAATCATCAAACATATATATATATATATATTCACATTTCCTTATTTTCTATGTTTAGAAAATATACGTTATTAACGCTGGAAAACATTTCCATAACTTATTCACGTATCACTATTCTTTTACAGCTATCAGTCTCTGATTGTAAACTAGTATAAGACAATTCCCTAAGTACCAATCCCGAAGGTCGAAACCAACATCAGATAGACACTTAGGAAACCATTCCTTAACAAGTCTCCAGTCAATTTCTGATTTAGCTTAACTCCATTTCTTAACTCCTTATACATGAACATTTCCTTTTCAAATTCATATTTCCAATTTCAATATTGGATTACATTTCTGATTCTATTTGGAAAACAGTTCCAAATCTTCTTTACTTGGATTTAAACAGATGTTTAAATCAAAATTGCGACGACGACTCAAACCACTATACTTAATTACTAAATTCACTTAACCACGTTCACTCTCGAACCTTAACCATTTCTAAATTAAAAACGAATTCAATCAAGTTGGGGTATAACTACCTCTCAGACCTTAACTGAACAACATTTCAAATCTCGAAACAGGGTAAGTTCATCTTTTAACTCTTTAACACTTCCTTACGTAACTTCCGGATATAATTTACGAGTCCAACTCCTTTACAAAATCATTTGATTATAACAGTGGTGTTAAAATTTCCTGCTTCTGAAATATAATAACTTTAATCTAACTCTTATTTCCTAACTCGATTAAATAACGAACAACTAATTTATCAACTCCTATTTGGTTAACTCTTATTCTATAACTCTTATTCTATTTAACTCCAATCTAATAATTCTTATTCGATTAACTCTAACTCTATTTAACTCCTACTGGATTAACTCTTATTCGAATAACTTACATCCAAATAACTTATATTTGATAATCTCTCTTCTTCGAATAAACTATATTTGATTTAACTCCTGTCGAATAACTAGATTCGATTAACTCCCTTTGAATATCTCTGATTCGATTAACTCACTTCGAATATCTCTGATTCGATTTAACTCATTTCGAATATCTACTATATTCGTTTAACTCCTTTCTTCGAATAAACTAATATTCGATTTAACTCAAACTAAATAACTCTAACTGATTATCTCTAACTGTTTAACTCAAAATGATTAGCTCTAACTGATTAACTCTAACTGTTTAACTCTTCGTCCTTATTCAGTTTCAGATGTCGATGTTGA
The DNA here is from genome assembly GCA_030737875.1 of Allium sativum. NCBI lineage: Eukaryota > Viridiplantae > Streptophyta > Magnoliopsida > Asparagales > Amaryllidaceae > Allium > Allium sativum. The sequence continues at coordinate 362,805,479 of CM060909.1, forward strand.
AATCGATTCTTACTTCTCTATATAAGTCATGACTTATATATATTATATTTATCAAATGATAAATATTTACTTAATTTGTAAATATTATTTATAAATTTATATGCCCCATTTTCTTGTTTACTTCTTCATATAAGTTCAGACTTATATATCTCTTTATTTATCAAAAGATGAATATTTCCTTCAATCATATCTTATTAGTTCATCCTAAGTATTGCCTTTAACAATTTCTTATTTATTTTCTAAATAAATATTCCTTATATCTAATTTTATTTATTTAACAAATAAATATCTCTTGTTTATCTTATTTTACTTATTCAACAAATCAATATCTCATTATCTTATCTTATTTATTTAACAAATAAATATCTCATTATCTTATTTATTTATTTAACAAATAAATATCTCATTATCTTATCTTATTTATTTATCCAAAATAAATAATTCACTTTATAAATATTCCATTTATTAAGATTACCCTTCAGTTATAATTCCACTTAAAAATATTCCCTATTTATAAATATTACCCTTCAGTTATAATTCCACTTAACAATATTCCTTATTTATAAATATTCCCTTCACAAATAAGTTCCATTTATAAATATCTCCATTTATAAATATCACCATTTATAAAATCTCCATTTATAAAATTTCCATTTATAAAATTATTTGTTGATTTTATAAATATTTTCTCTTTTCTAAAAATCTCCTATTTATAAATATCCCAATTCATAAATATTTCTTATTTATAAATATTCCAGTTTAGAAATATTCTGTTTTCAATATCACTTTGAAAATCTCCTTTTCCCATTCCGATATTTTATGGTACTTAACACATAATATCACGATGACGAACATCGTACAAACACATATAATCAACCACAGATTATAAACTACATCATATATCACAATATATGAAAAATAATAAAATAACTATTGAGGAATCCAGTCGGATTCCTCCAACCTGTTTTCCTGCATCCACAGATGTTACACAATATGATTATCATCACTTTCAGTTCGATATGAATTATTCTGATAAACAGAATCAATATAGAAATTCAACTAACTGACTAGCAGTTCAATCAAACGGTCAACACGCAGTCAATCAACCAATATTTAACAGTTCTAAAAAAAATACAACATGAAAATATAAACTGTTCAGAGTTAGTGAGATTTACTCACATTGGCAGTTCATCGTTAAAGAACGATAAACTGTTGTTTGATTTGAATCAAACAATTTATTTCGCCATAAATTCATACGAGCCCCAATCTACATCCAGTCAGTTCCACTGGGCAGTGTTCGTCCATACGATCCTATCGGATCCAGTTTTGCTGAATTCTGATAATGTATGATGAAGTTATATAGGTTATAAGTTCATATACAATTTAAATTAAAATTAAACTAATTTACTATCATATTGGGCTTAACTCAACACTCCGGCCCATTACCATTTCAAAGTACCAGACCTGCACCGTTTACTTTGCCTTCCCCAAAACATCTGAATGAGACCTGCTCCTCTACAACTACCATTACCGCATATTTCTCCTCACGATTCTTCCTCTCTTCTCGACCCTTATCAACATCGACTTCACCAATGTAACCACCATCCAAGGTTCTATCCTACCGCCATCACCTTGGCATCCTTGACCACTCCTACACGACCGCGTCGAACTCCCGTGTACACAGCGGCTCCATAAAAGATCGACACTACTTTTGTTCGATTCCAACAAAACTTTGCACCGAGGTGCTAAATGAACTCCTTAATCCAAAAACAACCTCAAATTCGTGAAACGATTTCTCCGTTTCTCCATTCCCCGAACCCTAGCCTCTAAGTTTTCGAACGCTGTAAAGTTGCAGCGTCACGGAGTATGATCGAACTCGAGGAAAATCATAAGAGAATAAAGAGCATCTTCAGTTGAATCCAAATATATCAATATTGAAATTTCTAAATTTTATTTGATTTTCTTTTGGAATTATGAAGACGGATAAAGAAGTTTCCTTAATGAAATGTTACGGCGGAAATATGAATTAGGTTAGAGAGTTGATGACATTATATAGGGTGATTATATATTTTGTGTGGCTGTAAAAGATGGTTAGGTGGCTCGTTCTAGGCCTTAGAAGGCTTTGAGATATTTTACTTTTATTTTCAATTATTTGTTTCTGACTTCTAAAAATTCGTGTGGTCACACATGAAACCCAAAAATCACGAAACTGGACATGTAGGTAGAGTTCGACATTACGAACCCAACAAAACTTGTTTCGTTGAATTCTGACTTCGTTTCCTCATACAGCGTATTTTTAACTGTCAAAATATCGACTGTTTTTCACTCTAAAAATCCGTACGGCCACATACTGACTTCAAAAATCACGGATATTGAAATCTAACAATAATTTGACATTACGAATCCAACAAAATTGGTTTCGTCGAATTCTGAGGTCGTATGAAAAAGTGGCTATTTTAAAAGCTCTAAATAGCCCCTTTAAATATATAAATATATTTAAAAATAATTAAATTAAATATTAGTAATTTAATATTTTTGTATATATCCACATAGAATATCATACAGCTCCAGGGTAATTATATATTCGATATTCCAAGTCCAGGTTGAATCGAATTTCAATTTATATTGAAATTCCCTTTTATAACGTATATAAAGCGTTGCAAATTATAAAGGAATTCCACAGTGACTTTTTCTGAAATTTGATTTGGACGTAAATAAAAATCTACATGATGAAATCCAGAATTTTCTCTTCCATTAGAAAAATATACTCCACCAGCTCCACACGTTTCTTGTTTCAGAGAAATCCGGCTTAAAACGAATCATGTACCTTCAGTTGAAGTTCAAATCGCTAAATAACGAACTGCCGCGCCATTTCGAGCTCGATTTTAATTATAATATAATTTATACGTTCAACCATCGTTTATATAATTTTTTCGTTATTCAAATTCTAACTGAATTATATACTTTGAATTGTCCAGTTCACATAATATTGTGAATTTCACTAATTCTGATTATTTCTGAATTATATATATTATTTTAATTAAATATTCAAGTTATTTAATTTGAAGACCATTTAAATTCTCTAAACCACTATTTAAATAATTAAATAAATTAATTATTATATCGCTGAAAATGCGGGTCATTACATTTTTCCCCACTTAAAATAATTTCGTCCTCGAAATTGCTAAGGTAGAAAACAAACCCTATCGACTGGTCAAAACTTAGTTGTTCACTTCTTAATTTCAGTTTTCAACTGAACCAATTTAATTTCAACTAAATATTAATTAATTCTTATTATCGAAAAATTTTCAAAAATCCAAAAAAAATTAATGCCTTAACTTTTCGAAAAATTTCGCCATAACCTCCTTTGTACGGCTCAATCAGTACAACCACAATTCGTGTAACACCCCACCTCCGCTAGGGTCACTCACAAAGGGAATGCCCTAGTTTTGGAGGGGTATTATCTAGTAAAAAGGCATAGAGATAACACAAGACAGAACATAGATAAAATAGAGTATATAAAGCAGCGGATATAAACTTTAAAACCAAATCTCATTACTGAAAAATAGAGTCAAAACCTCTTACATCAAAATGCCAAGTCATTATTTCATTACATCAAGTTCTAAAGAAGCAAAGTACTTAAAACAACATAAGTAAAATATTATTCCCCAAAAAGTGCATGAGTGCAGCCATAGCATAGCACAAGACCAAACCGTACATGAGCTGTCAGAGATCAAGCAAAGTCCAACCAAGCTAAGAGCTAGAGTTTCCTCCCTGAGAACCTGGGGGGGGGACGAAAGACAAAGAGGCAAAAGAAAACGAGTCAGTCAAAAAGACTGGTAAGCCCTAGTGACTATCAGCATAGAAACTAGTAAAGTTAACAAGACATGAATAAACTGGAATTAAATATAGGAAAGATGATAAGTCTGACATGATAACTAAGCTAACAAGATAACTCAAGTCTAACATTGCGTATTCAAGGTTCGCCATACCAACTATACTGGTATACTAATCCCGTGTCAACTATAAATCAAGAAATAATCCCTTGGCCCAATATCGTGAAGTGACCCAATTCGGGGTCCAACGGTATGATCTAATCGATCGCCTCCCTACAAGTCTAGCTCGTCGTGTGTCTGTGTCATACGGCCCTATCACGAATGTAGTCACCTGTGCTAGGTCCACCATAGGGTGTATCAAGCCCTAGGGTGCCAACCACCGACACGAATCAAGAATGCACAGATAATCCTACTGATGCTCAATGCCTGCTTTTTCAACTCCGGACTAAGTGCACGACCCTAGTCCGCCTGAACCTACAATGGCGCACCTACTCAGCCGTCGTTCTGGTCGCTTACAATCAGCCCAACAATCGTGCCCCACCCTGCCTAGTCCCAGTGTACCATGATACATATAGTGGGTTACTGCTGAAAAGGACCGCGTAACTAGGGTTTCGTTCAGCAGGTTAAGTTGTCATTTAAAATCGAGACTTAACCCCATCTACGTGTTATGTCAAATTGACTAAGTGTGTCATTCAAGTTCAAGACTTAGTCCTACGAATCATGTGTCAGGTTGGTTAAGTGTGTTCAAGCGGTTCATGACTTAACCCTATCAAATCAACATGTCAAATTGGTTAAGTATATTCAAGTGGTCCATGACTTAACCCTATCCAGTGGCATTAATTTACTTAATGCACCCCTAACCTCTCACATTAGACTTGGTTATGGTACTGGATGTGCCGGGCGGGTCCGGGCAGTTTTACACCATAACCTAGTCTAACCTCGGGTTTCGAGTGCGATATGACCAACTACTCACATTGGGTCCTATTGTTTGCAGTTACTGGATTCGCCGGGCGGTTCCGGGCAGATTTACACTGCAAACTCAACCCAACCTCGAGTTGGCCACGTTCAAGTTATCTAAGTGTCATGTCCCAAATTCATAATTTCAAGTATAATTTCATGTCAAGTTCATGTTCCTATCTGAGCTCAAGTTATAATGATATTCATGTTTTCAAGTTCATACTAAATTCTGGTTTTCCTAAACTACCCAAATCGCATCCCCAACGCTCGTGAATTCGAATCAAGGCAATAGATGTAACTAGGGAATAACATAACAAAGATGGGTATAAAGTGGCAAGGGTGATTTCAAGGCAAGCATGGTGTAACTTGAGATATGATCATAACATCACTGGCATATGAAATAGGGTGATAAACAGAGCAATAAATGACATAAGATGATAATCCTAAACTTGTGACTAGCAAAATTTTCAACATCACAACATCACAGGCATGTTAAAATAATGATAGGGTTTGGGTTATGACATGAACAGGCCCCTAAATCAAGTTCTTATCAGTATTCCACAAATCAAGGTTCAATATGAACGGTACTAGGTTCAAGGTGAATAGATCTAGGGTGAACAAGAGTAGATCTAAAATAATAGATCAAAAAGGAATAGTCATAGATCAAAGATATACAAGAGTAGGTCTCAAGTAGTTATCATGTTTATGTTCAACTTCAATTTACACATGTCCATATTAAGTTTAGAGTTTAGATCAAAGAGTAACTGGGGCTTACAGATCGTTGTTTTTGAGAACTAAGAACAGAAATTGTCGTAGGATCGTTGTTGAGATGTTGATCTATCCCCTTGAATTGTTGTAGAAACGTTGGCCTTCGATTTGGATCTAGTTTGAATGTTTAAGCTTCTAGTTGGAGGCGGCGGCCATGGTTCAAGAGGAGACTTAGCAGCATAACGGTGTTAGAAATATTTGTTGTGGATTAGCCTAGGTCTTAGGGTGTTTTTATAGTTGCAACAACTAGTTTATGCCATAGGATAAACCCTAGAATCGATCTGAACCGCCAAAAATCGTCACAGGTCCTCAAACAAGCCAACAGGGTCAAGCAAGAGCAACCAGGCCCGAACCAGGGGACCAGGTCGACCCCCAGGTCGACCTGGTCAGGGGGGGGGGGTCGACTGCCCTGTCGACTCCCCAGTTGACCTAGGTCGGGGGGTCGACTGCCCAGTCGACTCCCCAGTCGACCTGGGTACTGGGCGGGAAATTTCCCGCCCAGTCTGTTCTGGGTTTTGAAATTCGAATTTGAACTCGAATTCGAACTGTTTTGAACTCTGAAAATTTCTGAAACTTTGGGGAGCCATAACCTGGTCACACGGACTCCGATTTTCGAAAACTCGGACTCGATTTCATGCAGAATTCTGAGACGAACGCAATGGCGCAACCCGATTCCCTTGGTTCTTATTTTAAAATTTAATTCTGCCTAGATTTATGGTTATAACACGTTATCAGAATACGGGTTATTACAATTCGCCTCTCTAGGCATTTTCCAACCCAAAAGAAAATCAAACAGCCTAGCAGCTTGACAAATCGGCTCATAAATCACCTAACTCATATATAAATAAACTTGTACCCTTTTGTCGGGCATATCATTATATTCTTTCCATCTGTTACCAATTCAACATATACCAATGTCATCTTAATCAAACTCCAATCGGTTTATCCTCAAATCTAATCATTCACTTATATCCAAGTCGAATCCCATTCAAGATTATTCTCTAATCAAATCCAGTTTTATTCAACTTAGTTCAAGTCAAATTTTAATTTACTTTTACCATCTCGATCCATTTAACTTCATAAGTTAAATTTAAATTCCATAATTTAAATTCCTGGGTTTATTTCAAATCAATTTGAAACCATAATACCAATTCAAAACCTTTGAATTTCTAAACAACTTGTTTTCTCAAAACATTTCAAAAACAAAATCTTTGGTAGTAATCCGTCCCTTAAAACTCGAAAATGACACTGATGATGTGTACACCATCATCAAAATTATTCCCCAGCGATCGAAGTGAGTCCAATACTATAACATTTTCAAAACTCATTTCTTAAACATTTCCATTTTGAAAAACATTTCAAATACCATTCACAATGCTTCCAAACCAATTTAAAATCTCCCAGGATTTTAAAATTTCCTTACTCTTAATTCCAATTCTAATTTTAAATTTCAGATTTAATTCATCTTATTTCACATACTTTACTTATATGAATTCTGATTAGTTACTTATAACTATTTCACCCTTTATAATCTTATTTGATTATAATAACAACCAACACAACCAATATACTATATTATTGCCAATATAGATACCAAAATAATTTGGGTAAAATTATTTCATTTACCCTCTTTTCAAAACATACCATGTTGGTTCGTCATATTCAAATGTTTAGAAACTCCTACCGATACAATGGATCAAACTGATCGACTAGATTTCATAAATAGCTCATCCAATAAATCTTCACAATATAAAACAATATTTTTATATCGAATAACAAATACGTTCACTCGTATATATGCACTCAAACTCAATCTAGGGTATTACTAACCCTATCGCTACTGAGTTACACCACAGAGCCAAGGTAATTCACTTAACCTTAGGCTTCGATACCAACTGTAGTGACCTGAAAATCCGGTAGAATTTGAGCAGACTAAATAACACAAGTCCAACCCAAATTGCATTGGAAACCAGGAAACTAATAGAAAGAAGTTTGAGGGTGAGAATAGATAAGATAGAAACATATAGAATAGAAGAAGAAGAAGAAGAAGAAGAAGAAGGACATCATCATCAGAGTAAACACGAATCTCACAGCGGAACGAATAAAATATAACATAACTTTTGAAATACAAACACTATATGTATACAATAACATTGCAGAGTACAACATTTACAACAACAGCGGAAATAAACAATAGCTATATAATCCTGAAGCCTCCTGCTCCAAGCTCTCCCAGTGTATCTGTAAAATCCTGACTACTTGACTACCCATACAAATTTGGGCACCCAAGAGTTTAGGGAAAACGAAACAAAATAAACTCCGAGTCAGTCATGGGACTGGTGTGAGTAAAACAATTTAAAATAGTTTGAACAATAAACGATATCTCATAAGACCACACCGTATAACGGAACGGGTTTTTTTCCCTTATGAGAATCCAAAACATTTCGATTCAACTTTCAAAATCTTTTTGAAACAAACGTTGATCTTTATATCAAACTGTATTGATATTATAATAATGTCTATCAACCACAATATAATAATCATCTTGCATAATGCTTTCATCTCACGTTCCACATATATAATATATAATCAAAATCCGCGAGCACGTATTGGATAATGGATTTCCAACTATGGCAAGGTATGGAACCACCTTCCGATCAGTGTACTCTAGGAATGATACACTAGAGTTCAACAAGAACATCTTGCAACTCAGCCACACATGACCGACCACTCATTTCGCTTGAGTGTATCGAATGTATATCACCCACGGTTGGGATCAACAACCGTTTCCCATATATATATATATAAATATATATATATATATAGGACAACATTGATAGATTAAAGAAGCAAATGAATATTCTCTAAATAGGTGATTATACACCCTACATCGAAGCGACCGACTTAGCCTTGCTGGCTGCCCGATTTTTTGTCATTTACCGGATGTGAGGCTAGAAGCTGCGCTTATCTTTTTCATATCATGTCTTCATTTACTTGGAATACCACATCGTCATACCCGCCAAATCCTTATCGATTTCCTTAACGGTATCATGGGTATAAAACTAAGAGAAACGAATTCCTCCGCCACCAAACGTAATACGTTTGAAGAGATCAACATATATGATTCGTTAGGAATACTCTGTCAGACATTCGTCCATACAAGTTGTCATGGGACTAGAGAAACCGAAGGCACTATTCAGTACATCCATCTTAGGCAATCTTTACCTAAGATTTATACAATAGCCCTTGCACTTTACTCCGTCTTCAATATATTCAGCATACTTGATTCGCAACGCTTATGCCAATAGGGAGTGGTTCTTCGGATAATGATCCAACCGGTCTCTCCATATTAGCAACGTAAAATGGTCAAAACTTTTGATAGTCGGTGATTTAACTATTAAATGAAAACATGTCCGTGTACGCACAACGATCTTATTTCCAAATGGAAATATCGATCCAATAATCAAACATATATATATATATATATATGTATATATATATATATCCACATTTCCTTATTTTCTATGTTTAGAAAATATACGTTATTAACACTGGAAAACATTTCCATAACTTATTCACGTATCACTATTCTTCTACAACTATCAGTCTCTGATTGTAAACTAGTCTAAGACAACTCTCTAAGTACCAATCCCGAAGGTCGAAACCAACATCAGATAGACACTTAGGAAAGCATTCCTTAATAAGTCTCCAGTCAATTTCTGATTTAGCTTAACTCCATTTCTTAACTCCATATACATGAACATTTCCTTTTCAAATTCATATTTCCAATTTCAATATTTGATTACATTTCTGATTCTATTTGGAAAACAGTTCCAAATCTTCTTTTCTTGGATTTAAGCAGATGTTTAAATCAACATTGCGACGACGACTCAAACCACTATACTTATTTACTAAATTCACTTAACCACGTTCACTCTCGAACCTTAACCATTTCTAAATTAAAAACGAAGTCAATCAAGTTGGGGTATAACTACCTCTCAGACCTTAACTGAACAACATTTTCAAATCTCGAAACAGGGTAAGTTCATCTTTTAACTCTTTAACACTTCCTTACGTAACTTCCGGATATACTCTACGAGTCCAACTCGTTTACAGAATCATTTGATTATAACAGTGATGTTAAAATTTCCTGCTTCTGAAATATAATAACTTTAATCTAACTCTTATTTCCTAACTCGAATAAACAACGAACAACTAATTTATTAACTCCTGTTTGGTTAACTCTTATTCTATAACTCTTATTCTATTTAACTCCAATCTAATAATTCTTATTCAATTAACTCTAACACTATTTAACTCTTACTGGATTAACTCTTATTCAAATGGTTTACATCAGAATAACTTATATTTGATAATCTCTCTTCTTCGAATAAACTATATTGATTTAACTCCTGTCAAATAACTAGATTCGATTAACTCCCTTCGAATATCCCTGATTCGATTAACTCACTTTGAATATCTCTGATTCAATTTAACTCCCTTCGAATATCTACTATATTCGTTTAACTCCTTTCTTCGAATAAACTAATATTCGATAACTTCATTCTTCGAATAAACTGATATTCGATTTAACTCTAAATGAATAACTCTAACTGATTAGCTCTAACTGTTTAACTCTAACTGATTAGCTCTAACTGATTAACTCTAACTGGTTAACTCTTCGTCCTTATTCAGTTTTAGATGTCGATGTTGAAATCGATTCTTACTTCTCTATATAAGTCCTGACTTATATATAATCTATTTATCAAATGATAAATATTTACTTAATTTGTAAATATTATTTATAAATTTATATGCCCCATTTTCCTGTTTACTTCTTCGTATAAGTTCAGACTTATATATCTCTTTATTTGTCAAAAGATGAATATTTCCTTTAATCATATCTTATTAGTTCATCCTAAGTATTGCCTTTAACAATTTCTTATTTATTTTCTAAATAAATATTCCTTATATCTAATTTTATTTATTTCACAAATAAATATCTCCTGTTTATCTTATTCTACTTATTCAACTAATCAATATCTCATTATCTTATCTTATTTATTTAACAAATAAATATCTCATTATCGTATCTTATTTATTTAACAAATAAATATCTCATTATCTTATGTTAATTATTTATCCTAAATAAATAATTCACTTTATAAATATTCCATTTATAAAGATTACCCTTTAGTTATAATTCCACTTAACAATATTCCTTATTTATAAATATTACCCTTCAGTTATAATTCCACTTAACAATATTCCCTATTTATAAATATTCCCTTCATAAATAAGTTCCATTTATAAATATCTCCATTTATAAATATCTCCATTTATAAAATCTCCATTTATAAAATCTCCATTTATAAAATCTTTTGTTGATTTCTTAAATATTTTCTCTTTTCTAAAAATCTCCTATTTATCAATATCCCAATTTATAAATATTTCTTATTTATAAATATTCCAGTTTAGAAATATTCTGTTTTCAATATCACTTTGAAAATCTCCTTTTCCCATTCCGATATTTTATGGTACTTAACACATCAAATCACGATGACCAACATCGTCCAAACACATATAATCAACCACAGATTACAAACTACATCATATATCACAATATATGAAAAACAATAAAATAAATGTTGAGGAATATAGTCGGATTCCTCCAACCTGTTTCCTACATCCACAGATGTTACACAATATGATTATCATCACTTTCAGTTCGATATGAATTATTCTGATAAATAGAATCAATATAGAAATTAAACTAACTGACTAGCAGTTCAATCAAACGGTCAACACACGGTCAATCAACCAATATTTAACAGTTCTAAAAAAATACAACAGGAAAATATAAACTATTCAGAGTTAGTGAGATTTACTTACATTGACAGTTCATCGTTAAAGAACGATAAATTGTTGTTTGATTTGAATCAAATAATTTATTTCGCCATAAATGCATACGAGCCCTAATCCACATCCAGTCAGTTCCATTAGGCAGTGTTCGTCCATATGATCCTATCGGATCCAGTTTTGCTGAATTCTGATAATGTATGACGAAGTTTTATAGTTTATAAGTTCAAATACAATTTAAATTAAAAATAAACTAATTTACTTTCATATTGGGCTTAACTCAACACTCCGGCCCATTACCATTTCAAAGTACCAGACTCGCACCGTTTACTTTACCTTCCCCAAAACAACTGAACGAGACCTGCTCCTCTACATCTACCATTATCGCATCTTTCTCCTCACGATTCTCCCTCTCTTCTCGACCCTTATCAACATCGACTTCACCAATGTAACCACCATCCAAGGTTCTATCCTACCGCCATCACCTTGGCATCCTTGACCACTCCTACACGACCGCGTCGAACTCCCCTGTACACAGCAGCTCAATAAAAGATCGACAATACTTTTGTTCGATTCCAACAAAAGTTTGCACCGAGGTGCTAAATGAACTCCTTAATCCAAAAACAACCTCAAATTCGTGAAACAATTTCTCCATTTCTCCATTCCCCGAACCCTAGCCTTTAAGTTTTCGAATGCTTTAAAATTCCAGCGTTACATTGTATGATCGAACCAGAATAAAATCATACGAGAATGAAGAGTAGCTTCGGTTGAATCCAAATATATCTATATTGAAATTTCTAAATTTTATTTGATTTTTTTTTGGAATTATGAAGATGGAAAAGGAAGTTTCCTTAATGAATTGTTACGGCGGAAAAATGAATTAGGTTAGAGAGTTGATGACATTATATAGGGTGATTATATATTTTGTGTGGCTGTAAAACATGGTTGGGTGGCTCGTTCTAGGCCTTAGAAGGCTATGAGATATGTTACTTTTATTTTCAATTATTTGTTTCTGACTTCTAAAAATTCGTGTGGTCACACATGATACCCAAAAATCACGAAACTGGAAACGTAGGTAGAGTTCGACATTACGAACCCAACAAAACTGGTTTCGTTGAATTCCGACTTCGTTTGCTCATACAGCGTATTTTTAACTGTCAAAATATCGGCTGTTTTTCACTCTAAAAATCCATACGGCCACATACTGACTTCAAAAATCACGGATATTGAAATCTAACAATAATTTGACATTACGAATCAAACAAAATTGGTTTCGTCGAATTCTGAGGTCGTATGAAAAAGTGGCTATTTTTAAAGCTCTAAATAGCCCCTTTAAATATATAAATATATTTAAAAATAATTAAATTAAATATTAACAATTTAATATTTTCCTATATATCCACATAGAATATCATACAGCTCCAGGGTAATTATATATTCGATATTCCAAGTCCAGGTTGAATCGAATTTCAATTTATATTGAAATTCCCTTTTATAACGTATATAAAGCATTGCAAATTATAAAGGAATTCCACAACGACTTTTTCTGAAATTTGATTTGGACGTAAATAAAAATCTACACGACAAAATCCAGATTTTTCTCTTCTATTAGAAAAATATACTCCACCAGCTCCACCCGTTTCTTGTTTCACAGAAATTCGGCTTAAAACGAATCATGTACCTTTAGTTGAAGTTCAAATCGCTAAATAACGAACTGTCGCGTCATTTCGAGCTCAATTTTAATTATAATATAATTTATACGTTCAACCATCATTTATATAATATTTTCTTTATTCAAATTCTAACTGAATTATATGCTTTGAATTATCCAGTTCACACAATATTGTGAATTCCACTAATTTTGATTATTTCTGAATTATATATATATTATTTAATTATTATTTTAATTAAATATTCAAGTTATTTAATTCAATGACCATTTATATTCTCTAAACCACTATTTAAATAATTAAATTAATTAATTATTATATCACTGAAAATGCGGGTCATTACAAATTTTTATATCTTATCGTCAGTGGGGTTTGCTCCTAGGTGTTCCGAAAGTGTTTCCATCTTCTTTTCACAACTGCTGCACATTTCGTATGGAGCAAAATATTGATTCAGTGGTTAAAGCTTGCAAGGGTGATACTTCTATTGTTGATTTGTGTAGCGACCCGCAAATCCGTGCTATCTGAGTTGACTAAAAACACCACACGTCCAACTCAAATTGCACAGAAATACGACTCATTATTAGAAAGAAGTTAGAGGATGAGAAATAGAAAGAAAGAAATATTAGAATAGAAGAAAACAAAGGTCACAAACTCACAGCGGAACGAATAAAATATATTATATAACATAAGCTTCGAAATACAAATCTGTTTTGTACATATATACATACCATCATCAGAGTACACATAACATTTGATCCAGCGGAAGTAACTCTAAATCACTAACGTTGAAGCCTCCTGCTTCAAGCTCCTCCAAGTGTATCTGTAAAAGCCTGAAACACTTGACTGCCCGTACAAATTTGGGCACCCAAGAGTTTAGGGAAAACAAAACAAAATAAACTCTGGGTCAGTCATGGGACTGGTGTGAGTAAACTCCAACCACTTGTTTAACCTTCAAAATCCTTTTCGAAAGAAAAGATAATAGTAAGACCAGCCCACACATAAACATGGACGGCTTTTACCTTACTATAACCCAAAACACTGATACGAAAATCCAGTGATATTATAATAATGTCTACATCAAGTAAATAACCAAATAGCAGAACGCTTGCATCTCACGCTCCACATATATAGTAAAAACCAAAAACCGCATGGCGCTTATTGGAGATTGGATTTCCAACATGACAAGGTATGGGACCACCTTCCGATGATGTATCTCTAGAGGCGAATACACCTGGGTTCAACAAGAACGTCTTGCAACCCGGCCCACACATGACCGACCACTCATTTCGCTTGAGTGTATCGAATGTATATCACCAACGGTTGGACTCAAACCACCGTTCCCGAATGGGCAGAATCGATAGATTTAGAAACAAAAGGAATTTCTCTAGATAGGTGATTATACACCCTAATGGGTGCGACCCACATAGCCATGCTGCCTGCCCGATTTTTGTCCTTTCCCGGTTGTTGAGGCCTGAGGCTACGCATACTTACCATTCATCGATAACACAATCACTTTGAATGCCACATCGTCAGATCCGTTAATCACTAGTTGAGTTTGCACAAATATTCTGGATATTATGCTAAGGGATAAATCCGTTGCAACCATATACATTCATACAGACCAACCCATTTGATCATTGGAAATACTCTGTCAGACATTCGTCCATATACGTTCGTTCTGGGACTGAACGAAACCGAAGGCACTATTTCTATTTAATAGAAAAGCCCTTGCACTTTACTCCGTCTTCAATATATCCAGCATACTTGGTTCGCAACGCTTATGCCGATACGGAGTGGTTCTTCGGATAATAATCCAACCGGTCTCTCCATATTGACAACGATGGTCAAAAACTTCGATAGTCTGTGATTTAACTATCGAATAAAAACAAGTGTTCACCCAAACATATCAAACAAATCACTGGGCTCTTTAATTAATATTTCATTAATTAAATCTCTTCTCCATTTCCTTATCAATATTTGTTATCCAAATATTTTCAATAATCAATCTTGGCCCTTTATGCCATTTTTGATTTCGTTTCCTTATCGAATTCTACATTTATCGATACATTGATTTATAACTATCAAAATATCTTAAAAAAATATTCTAACTCCTTAAATTTCCGGAAAAATTCGCCATAACCTCCCCTGTATCGGGAGCATCGGGAAATTTCAAATATCTTCCCGGTATCTTCCTCAATCAAAAAGAAAAAGGGAAAGCCAAGCGGCCTGCCGATACGGCGCATAAAATCTCATATATGAATTTAAACATGTACCTTATTGTCGAGCACATAAATTTAAATCTTTATATACTTTATATACTTTATTCCATACCTGTCCAACACCTGTTCACCTGTTTTCAATTCAATTCAATACCATCTAATCGTTTGAATTCAGCTTCGCCCATTTATTCTTTAAATCGACCATTTGGCCTATTCCACTTCTTCGTTGAACATAACACGTTCAAATAAAATGTTTAACTCGCTCACGACCAAATTGAATTTCAAATTTCAATTCTAGTTCTCTTTTCTATTCGAATATAAATTTCAACTCGAATTTTCTTATTTAAAGCTCAATATCAATTCAACGTCTCATTTACTAATTACTATTCGAATTAGTTAATTCTATTCAATAATCAAAAATCTGATTTCTGTTTCAAAAATCATATTCATTTACACACTTGAATTCGCATATATTTTACAACTCAACTCTGAAATTTTCTAAATAGAAACTTCGGATTTTTACCTGCTTAAAATCCTTTTATAACATTAGATAAACCGTTATGGTTTTCAAAACGATTCTGGCGCTGCTTTTCTGAAAATTTGATTTTGACATAACTCAAAATATATACGACGAAATTCAGATTTTTCTCTTTCATTAGAAAACTATTATCAAATCGGTCCTGACGTTTCTTGTTTCGAAGAATTCCGACCCCAATTGAGTTCTGTATACTCAATTGAAGTTCGAATCGCCAATTTACAAACTACAGCGCTGCGGCGAGTTCGTTTTAATTATATTTTATATATATAAACTTTTAAACTTCGTTAAATGAATTCAACTCCACTCAAACTTCATTTTCACTTTTATTTGAATTCTATATTCAAATTCAAATTTCACTTCTATTGAATCCTATATTCAAATTCCATATTTCCAATTCCGTTTGAATTATATAGTTAAATCCCATAGTAAAAATTCCGTTTGAATGCTATATTCAAATTCTATAATTTAAATTCCATTTGAATTCCTTTTTGAATTCTACATTCAAATTCCCTATTCAATTCTCTTCGAATTCAAATTCTATATTTATTTTATTTGAATTTCAAATATCCAAACTCCGATTCAATTTTATTTTGAAATTTCAAATATATTCAACCCCTTTTTAATTCTATCATTCAAATTCTATTTAAATCCTCTTATTTGAATTCTATTCCAAATCTAGTTTCAAAACTTCATTTGAATTTCTATATTCAAATCTATTTTCAAAACTTCATTTGAATTTCTATATTCAAATCTCATAGATTAAATCCTGTTTGAATTCAATTTGAATCTCTTATATTCAAATTTCATTTTCCCTTTCCATTTGAATTCTAATATTCAAACTTATTTTTAACACCATTTGAATTTCTTCACTCAAATCCATTTGAATTCCCTTGAATTCAAATTCTATTTCAAAACCATTTGGATTTTCTATTTTGAAATCCTATTTGAAATTCTATTTCCAATTCTACTTTGAAAATCCTATTTCAAAGTTTATTTCAAATTCTATTTTGAAATTCTACATTCAAATCTCTATTCGAATTTCTTTATTCGAGTTCCTTAAAATTTTATTTTAATTCCTTGAATTCAAATTCTATTTTCCATTCTAATTTTCGTCTATTCGAATTCTATTTGAACTTCTATTTGAAATTCTAATATTCAATCTCCTTTTAAAATTTCAAATATTTAAACTCCTTTGCTGATTCTACTATTCAAATGTTCTACTCAAATTTCATTTGAGTTATATATTTAAAAATTCCATTTCACATCCTATTTTGAAATTTCATTTCAAATTCCAATTTCACACTTGTATTTCTGTTTCTGAATTATCAAATGATAATTCTTTTCACTTCATTTATAACTTCGTTATAAAAGAATTATTTATAAACTTCGTTTATAAAGAAATTACTTGTTTTATTTTTCCAAAAAACAAGTTTATATTTTTTTATTCCATTTAAAAATTCAAATTCTATTTAAAAATAGAATTTTCCCTTTTAAAATCTCAAATATCCTACCACGATATTTTTAAATATCATTACTTAAGCCCAGTGATATTTAAACACACAAAGCAACGAATTATTTATTTTTCTAACACATCATATATAAAAATATATATGCAAACAAATAAACAAACAGATAATATATTTTTGAGGAATCCAGTTGGATTCCTCCAACCTGTTTTCCTGCATCCACAGATGTTAGCACATAAATAATACCAATTCTGCTTCGTGGCAGAATATCGCGGTATAGAAGGTCATCCACTAATCATAGCGTGGGGCGTATAGGGTAATCATCCGCTATGAAACTGCGGGCATCCGCTAATGAGACTGCGGGAATCCAACCAATCAATCAACCCAATATATATATATAGCCTAAATAACTAATATATACAAAACAACCAGAAAACATTCACACAAGCAACAAACAATTATTTTTAATGAAATAAAAATAATTCTAAAGGTGAGTGAGATTTACTCACCAGAGTTTTTATTTCCGATCCATTCTGATTTCAATTCTTAAATGCTGAATTGTGTATTTTGGAGCTACGCATTTCTCAATTGATTCCACTCGAAAATATCTTGTATAAATTAAATAAGGCATTTAATTTAAACTATCGAACAAATTTAAATGTAATCAAAAATTTAATTAAAAAAAAGAATTACCTTAAGCCATTTTAAATCCTGCTTCTCCACTGTAATATATTCGAACCCTTTACTACTGAAATAAGTTCGAACTCCTCCATTTTGAATAGCTTCATGAGGAACTTCACAACATCGTCTGCCATACTCCAAGCTACAGGTTATGGTCCTCCTCCATAAACTTCCTCATACCAGCTACGGCCCTCTTCCAACCAAACAACATCAGCATCGAATTCAGATCCGAGCTCCTTGTCCCCCAACTCATCGCACCAGTTGCGAAATCCTAAATTCCATTGCAACAACCCCAAAACCACCTTACTGCACTTGCGTACCCCTACTAGACATCGAGCAACATGAGGCAGACGACGCTTCTCAGCAGCGAACTCCACAATCTATTCGTCAACGTAACCACCTTCCCATCGCGACTTCCTCTAATTCGCGCGATCCAGAAATTCTTCGAGTTGGCATCGAGCTTCAGAGGCCTCAAACAAATCGCGACTTCCAAGGATGAACTCGATTTTGACTTGAAGGATTTGGGTTCGGTTATGTTATTTTTTTCTCAGGAGGATTCGGTGGAGTTTGATTCACTTTGTTTCCTGAACAACGAATTGAAAATGAGGGAGGGTAGTCGCGATTTTATAATGGTGGACGGGGACAATACGTACACTCCATTAAACTGTTGTCTCCTTGATATCGATGGTGGGAAGCAAAAGTTTCTGCTCGAGAAGAATAGGTATGTGAAAAGGAAAAGGAGGTCGGCTGAATTACAGTGATATAGGGTGGCTATTGATTTGATTTATTTTAATTAAAAACTAAAATATCTCACAGTCCCTTATTTAAAAATCCTGAACCGCTATTTAGTCGCAACGACCGACGTTTTCAAGCTTATACAATAATTTGAACTTAACAGAATCGGTTTAAAATGAAATAACACTAGTAAATTAAGTTAAACCGTTTAGAATGTATATCGATTTCTGAACAAATAAATTCATCGAAAATAAATTATTATCTTTTTAAGTCAATACAGAATTTATATTAGTCGACTGAATCGTTCTGATTTAGTGTTACACTGGGAATTCAATTTTTACTATTACGATAATTAAATATATTCGATATTAAATCATATATCGATAATTAAATTGACAAATCCAATATAAAATTCATTTATATTATGAATTCAATATTTAAAACCATACTAAATATTTAAAATAAACTGTTCAAAAATCTGGGTCGTTACATTCTTCTCCCCTTAAAATAATTTCGTCCTCGAAATTGCTAAGGTAGGAAAATGGTACAAATCCATTTCTTTTCAAAAATTCACTTATGTTGAAACTCAACTCCTCATATTTCAACAAATTCAATTCTACCAAACTTTTGGCTTCCATTCATATTGAATATCACACACTATATATGCTTTCATTCATTTAACTCTGAATGATTTGCAATTTAGTTATTCACATCCAACTCATATTCTATTCATATTGGTTCAACCCCAATTTATCCAAATTGATTCTAGTCAATTGATTCACCTCGACCCATTTACTAGCTTAAGTTAAATTCCAATTCCAGAATTCAAATCCCAGGGTTTTTATTTCAAATCCTTTGAAATACATAAATATATACTTATATTTATTTCCATCTAAAACTCAAAACATTTGAATTTTCAAACCACTTTGTTTTCTTTCAAACAAATTTTCATCAAAACTTTTTCTAAAGTAGCAACTCATCACTTAGAACCTCGGAAATGAACACTGATGATGTTGCAATCATCATCAGAATTATTTCCCAGTCACTGAAGTGAGTTCAGTGCTTAACAATTTCAAAATCCATCTAAAATGATTTTCTTTCAAATCCTTCTAAAACAAATCTATATTATTTTAATATACTTTGAAAAATATTTTCAACTTCCCAGGATTTTGAATTCTTAATTCTGGTTTGAATTTAATTCTAATTCATCTCATTTGTATATTTAATCCTTATACAAATTCTATTTGGTTATAAATAACCATTCCAATTTCTATAATCTCGTTTGATTATAAAATCAACATCCAACACATCCATATAATAATAATTCTAGAAAATTATTCTTTCTATATCAAAATAGAAATTTTGGGTAAAATTATTTCATTCACCCACTTTAAAACAATATCATGTCGTATTTTATGTTCAAGTGTTTAGAAATCCCTATCGACTTCGTGGCGTCCCACGATTCGACCAGAATTCATAAACCACTCTACAGACTAGCCAACACAATATAAAACAACTTTAATATCAATTTACAAATACGCTCTCTCGTATATATACACTCAACTCATTCTAGGGTACTACTGACCCTATCTCTAATGAGCACCTGCCACACAAGCCTAGGTGTTCGCTCAACCTAAGCTCTGATACCAACTGTAGGGACCCGCAAATCCGTGCTATCTGAGTTGACTAAAAACACCACACGTCCAACTCAAATTGCACAGAAATACGACTCATTATTAGAAAGAAGTTAGAGGATGAGAAATAGAAAGAAAGAAATATTAGAATAGAAGAAAACAAAGATCACAAACTCACAGCGGAACGAATAAAATATATTATATAACATAAGCTTCGAAATACAAATCTGTTTTGTACATATATACATACCATCATCAGAGTACACATAACATTTGATCCAGCGGAAGTAACTCTAAATCACTAACGTTGAAGCCTCCTGCTTCAAGCTCCTCCAAGTGTATCTGTAAAAGCCTGAAACACTTGACTGCCCGTACAAATTTGGGCACCCAAGAGTTTAGGGAAAACAAAACAAAATAAACTCTGGGTCAGTCATGGGACTGGTGTGAGTAAACTCCAACCACTTGTTTAACCTTCAAAATCCTTTTCGAAAGAAAAGATAATAGTAAGACCAGCCCACACATAAACATGGACGGCTTTTACCTTACTATAACCCAAAACACTGATACGAAAATCCAGTGATATTATAATAATGTCTACATCAAGTAAATAACCAAATAGCAGAACGCTTGCATCTCACGCTCCACATATATAGTAAAAACCAAAAACCGCATGGCGCTTATTGGAGATTGGATTTCCAACATGACAAGGTATGGGACCACCTTCCGATGATGTATCTCTAGAGGCGAATACACCTGGGTTCAACAAGAACGTCTTGCAACCCGGCCCACACATGACCGACCACTCATTTCGCTTGAGTGTATCGAATGTATATCACCAACGGTTGGACTCAAACCACCGTTCCCGAATGGGCAGAATCGATAGATTTAGAAACAAAAGGAATTTCTCTAGATAGGTGATTATACACCCTAATGGGTGCGACCCACATAGCCATGCTGCCTGCCCGATTTTTGTCCTTTCCCGGTTGTTGAGGCCTGAGGCTACGCATACTTACCATTCATCGATAACACAATCACTTTGAATGCCACATCGTCAGATCCGTTAATCACTAGTTGAGTTTGCACAAATATTCTGGATATTATGCTAAGGGATAAATCCGTTGCAACCATATACATTCATACAGACCAACCCATTTGATCATTGGAAATACTCTGTCAGACATTCGTCCATATACGTTCGTTCTGGGACTGAACGAAACCGAAGGCACTATTTCTATTTAATAGAAAAGCCCTTGCACTTTACTCCGTCTTCAATATATCCAGCATACTTGGTTCGCAACGCTTATGCCGATACGGAGTGGTTCTTCGGATAATAATCCAACCGGTCTCTCCATATTGACAACGATGGTCAAAAACTTCGATAGTCTGTGATTTAACTATCGAATAAAAACAAGTGTTCACCCAAACATATCAAACAAATCACTGGGCTCTTTAATTAATATTTCATTAATTAAATCTCTTCTCCATTTCCTTATCAATATTTGCTATCCAAATATTTTCAATAATCAATCTTGGCCCTTTATGCCATTTTTGATTTCGTTTCCTTATCGAATTCTACATTTATCGATACATTGATTTATAACTATCAAAATATCTTAAAAAAATATTCTAACTCCTTAAATTTCCGGAAAAATTCGCCATAACCTCCCCTGTATCGGGAGCATCGGGAAATTTCAAATATCTTCCCGGTATCTTCCTCAATCAAAAAGAAAAAGGGAAAGCCAAGCGGCCTGCCGATACGGCGCATAAAATCTCATATATGAATTTAAACATGTACCTTATTGTCGAGCACATAAATTTAAATCTTCATATACTTTATATACTTTATTCCATACCTGTCCAACACCTGTTCACCTGTTTTCAATTCAATTCAATACCATCTAATCGTTTGAATTCAGCTTCGCCCATTTATTCTTTAAATCGACCATTTGGCCTATTCCACTTCTTCGTTGAACATAACACGTTCAAATAAAATGTTTAACTCGCTCACGACCAAATTGAATTTCAAATTTCAATTCTAGTTCTCTTTTCTATTCGAATATAAATTTCAACTCGAATTTTCTTATTTAAAGCTCAATATCAATTCAACGTCTCATTTACTAATTACTATTCGAATTAGTTAATTCTATTCAATAATCAAAAATCTGATTTCTGTTTCAAAAATCATATTCATTTACACACTTGAATTCGCATATATTTTACAACTCAACTCTGAAATTTTCTAAATAGAAACTTCGGATTTTTACCTGCTTAAAATCCTTTTATAACATTAGATAAACCGTTATGGTTTTCAAAACGATTCTGGCGCTGCTTTTCTGAAAATTTGATTTTGACATAACTCAAAATATATACGACGAAATTCAGATTTTTCTCTTTCATTAGAAAACTATTATCAAATCGGTCCTGACGTTTCTTGTTTCGAAGAATTCCGACCCCAATTGAGTTCTGTATACTCAATTGAAGTTCGAATCGCCAATTTACAAACTACAGCGCTGCGGCGAGTTCGTTTTAATTATATTTTATATATATAAACTTTTAAACTTCGTTAAATGAATTCAACTCCACTCAAACTTCATTTTCACTTTTATTTGAATTCTATATTCAAATTCAAATTTCACTTCTATTGAATCCTATATTCAAATTCCATATTTCCAATTCCGTTTGAATTATATAGTTAAATCCCATAGTAAAAATTCCGTTTGAATGCTATATTCAAATTCTATAATTTAAATTCCATTTGAATTCCTTTTTGAATTCTACATTCAAATTCCCTATTCAATTCTCTTCGAATTCAAATTCTATATTTATTTTATTTGAATTTCAAATATCCAAACTCCGATTCAATTTTATTTTGAAATTTCAAATATATTCAACCCCTTTTTAATTCTATCATTCAAATTCTATTTAAATCCTCTTATTTGAATTCTATTCCAAATCTAGTTTCAAAACTTCATTTGAATTTCTATATTCAAATCTATTTTCAAAACTTCATTTGAATTTCTATATTCAAATCTCATAGATTAAATCCTGTTTGAATTCAATTTGAATCTCTTATATTCAAATTTCATTTTCCCTTTCCATTTGAATTCTAATATTCAAACTTATTTTTAACACCATTTGAATTTCTTCACTCAAATCCATTTGAATTCCCTTGAATTCAAATTCTATTTCAAAACCATTTGGATTTTCTATTTTGAAATCCTATTTGAAATTCTATTTCCAATTCTACTTTGAAAATCCTATTTCAAAGTTTATTTCAAATTCTATTTTGAAATTCTACATTCAAATCTCTATTCGAATTTCTTTATTCGAGTTCCTTAAAATTTTATTTTAATTCCTTGAATTCAAATTCTATTTTCCATTCTAATTTCGTCTATTCGAATTCTATTTGAACTTCTATTTGAAATTCTAATATTCAATCTCCTTTTAAAATTTCAAATATTTAAACTCCTTTGCTGATTCTACTATTCAAATGTTCTACTCAAATTTCATTTGAGTTATATATTTAAAAATTCCATTTCACATCCTATTTTGAAATTTCATTTCAAATTCCAATTTCACACTTGTATTTCTGTTTCTGAATTATCAAATGATAATTCTTTTCACTTCATTTATAACTTCGTTATAAAAGAATTATTTATAAACTTCGTTTATAAAGAAATTACTTGTTTTATTTTTCAAAAAAACAAGTTTATATTTTTTTATTCCATTTAAAAATTCAAATTCTATTTAAAAATAGAATTTTCCCTTTTAAAATCTCAAATATCCTACCACGATATTTTTAAATATCATTACTTAAGCCCAGTGATATTTAAACACACAAAGCAACGAATTATTTATTTTTCTAACACATCATATATAAAAATATATATGCAAACAAATAAACAAACAGATAATATATTTTTGAGGAATCCAGTTGGATTCCTCCAACCTGTTTTCCTGCATCCACAGATGTTAGCACATAAATAATACCAATTCTGCTTCGTGGCAGAATATCGCGGTATAGAAGGTCATCCACTAATCATAGCGTGGGGGCGTATAGGGTAATCATCCGCTATGAAACTGCGGGCATCCGCTAATGAGACTGCGGGAATCCAACCAATCAATCAACCCAATATATATATATATAGCCTAAATAACTAATATATACAAAACAACCAGAAAACATTCACACAAGCAACAAACAATTATTTTTAATGAAATAAAAATAATTCTAAAGGTGAGTGAGATTTACTCACCAGAGTTTTTATTTCCGATCCATTCTGATTTCAATTCTTAAATGCTGAATTGTGTATTTTGGAGCTACGCATTTCTCGATTGATTCCACTCGAAAATATCTTGTATAAATTAAATAAGGCATTTAATTTAAACTATCGAACAAATTTAAATGTAATCAAAAATTTAATTAAAAAAAAGAATTACCTTAAGCCATTTTAAATCCTGCTTCTCCACTGTAATATATTCGAACCCTTTACTACTGAAATAAGTTCGAACTCCTCCATTTTGAATAGCTTCATGAGGAACTTCACAACATCGTCTGCCATACTCCAAGCTACAGGTTATGGTCCTCCTCCATAAACTTCCTCATACCAGCTACGGCCCTCTTCCAACCAAACAACATCAGCATCGAATTCAGATCCGAGCTCCTTGTCCCCCAACTCATCGCACCAGTTGCGAAATCCTAAATTCCATTGCAACAACCCCAAAACCACCTTACTGCACTTGCGTACCCCTACTAGACATCGAGCAACATGAGGCAGACGACGCTTCTCAGCAGCGAACTCCACAATCTATTCGTCAACGGAACCACCTTCCCATCGCGACTTCCTCTAATTCGCGCGATCCAGAAATTCTTCGAGTTGGCATCGAGCTTCAGAGGCCTCAAACAAATCGCGACTTCCAAGGATGAACTCGATTTTGACTTGAAGGATTTGGGTTCGGTTATGTTATTTTTTTCTCAGGAGGATTCGGTGGAGTTTGATTCACTTTGTTTCCTGAACAACGAATTGAAAATGAGGCAAATGAGGGAGGGTAGTCGCGATTTTATAATGGTGGACGGGGACAATACGTACACTCCATTAAACTGTTGTCTCCTTGATATCGATGGTGGGAAGCAAAAGTTTCTGCTCGAGAAGAATAGGTATGTGAAAAGGAAAAGGAGGTCGGCTGAATTACAGTGATATAGGGTGGCTATTGATTTGATTTATTTTAATTAAAAACTAAAATATCTCACAGTCCCTTATTTAAAAATCCTGAACCGCTATTTAGTCGCAACGACCGACGTTTTCAAGCTTATACAATAATTTGAACTTAACAGAATCGGTTTAAAATGAAATAACACTAGTAAATTAAGTTAAACCGTTTAGAATGTATATCGATTTCTGAACAAATAAATTCATCGAAAATAAATTATTATCTTTTTAAGTCAATACAGAATTTATATTAGTCGACTGAATCGTTCTGATTTAGTGTTACACTGGGAATTCAATTTTTACTATTACGATAATTAAATATATTCGATATTAAATCATATATCGATAATTAAATTGACAAATCCAATATAAAATTCATTTATATTATGAATTCAATATTTAAAACCATACTAAATATTTAAAATAAACTGTTCAAAAATCTGGGTCGTTACAATTTGTTTAAACTTTTAACTCGACCTTCAAATCCATTTGATTTGGAACATTATATGTTAAAATTTAAAGAAATTGGAGGTGATGCCACAATCAACTTCCTAAATGATAAACCACTAGAACATTGGGAAGATTTATTTTCTTAAGGTAGAAGATATGGAGAATATTCTTCTAATGTGGTTGAGAGTTTTAACTCTTGAATTGTGGATGATTGGTTTATGCTGATTACATCTTGTCTAGATGGAATACAGGTGAAAGTAATGGAACAAATGGCTAAGAGGTGGGAAGAATGTCATAATTGGACTACTGTTTTATGCCCAGTTATGGGGCAATGATTTTCATATTTAGTTGAAGATGGGTTTGGATGGGATACATATAGATCTACCGAAAATGTTTTTGAAGTTAGATCTTCTATATCACTTCATGTTAATCTTGAAAAAAGATTGTGTAGTTGTAATCAGTGGAAAGTTACCGGTTTTTCCATGTACATATGTTGTTAAGTGTATGAATAAGTCAAGGTGATCCGGATATGAATTTGTGGAATATTATTTTACAGCTAATGCATTTAGAGCTAGTTATGCGCATGTTATTAATCCAATCCCAAATGTTGATAAGCTAATTGTTACAGAAGATAAAATCTTAATTAGACCGCCTAAAGAAATTCGAGGTGCTGGAAGACCTTCTACTAAGAGACATGGTGGCTTTTCTTATTCTCAGAATAAGCGAAATAAATGCATCAAGTGTGATCAAGTTGGACATAACAAGAGGAATTGCCAAGCTTCATTGAAGATTTAAATTTAAATTTTATTTTTTGGTTTTTTTTTTTCCATTGGACATGTAAGTATATACATAGTATGCTGCAGTCGTTTGTTTTTTTGGGTTATTGGGACATGATACATGCTGATTGGTTGTTTTTCATATAAATTTGAGTTGTATTTGTGAAATTTTTGTTTTTTGTTTTTATTTATTTTATTTTTGGTTTAGAATAAGCAGTGTTGTGTTTTTGATTACTGGCATTTTATTAGCAGTTGTTTTGTACACCAATTCAACCGACTAATGCTATATTGATTTAGCTTTTTGTTTTGTATAATGTAATTGGCTGACTACAATATTAGTTGTATAAAGTGATTAGCTGGCTTTATTAATATAAATTTAATTTTTATTTGTGAAACTTATGTATTTTGCTTAATTTATTTTGTTTTACCTATTTTTGGTTTAAAATATGCAGTGCTGTGTTTGTGTTTGCTGGCATTTTATTACCAGCTGTTTTCTATGTCAATTTAACAAACTAATGCTATATTGTGTAAGAATTTTGCTTTGTATAATGTAAAAGTGATTGTCTGACTTGATTGTTAGTTATATAAAGTAAAAGTGAATGACTGAATTGATCAATATAAAATTGACTTTTATTTTTGAAATTTATGTATTTGTTTTCAATTATTTTGTTTTGTGTTTGTTCTTTTTAAAATACGCAGAGTTGTTTTTGTGATTGGTGGCATTTTATTACCAGCTGTTTTGTACATCTATTCAACCGACTAATACTATATTGATTTAGCATTTTCTTTTGTATATTTTAAAAATGATTGGCTGACTTGATTAGTAGTTGTATAATCATAAACTATGTGATGTTACTTTATGTGGTATTTGGGTAAAGAAAAATGCTAATTCAATATAGCATTTTTTGATTATTTATTTTTGGAATATAGTTCTTTTCTAAATCAATTATAGTAAGAAATCTGAAACTAATATGTCCACTTACTTATAGTATAAAATTTATTGATCATCTTTTATAAGAGTACACTTGTTGTGAAAATGTATTGTTATATATACATGCATAAATGCCTAATTACATTTGGCATTTGTATCTTTTATATTTTATGGTTGAATAAAAAATATATCTTGAATATAGATCAACTATCATTGATTTTTTTGTTATGTTTTGAATATAGTTGTCTTTTTTTGTCATTGTAGGTCACTTTGTTTAAAAAATTGTGTGTAGATTGATTTGTGTGTGTGTGTATATATATCCTATTGTTCTTAGAACCTAGTCATCTATACACGATTAGGTTTGGAATTTGGATGTCTTTTGTGTTCGCGTGGTTAAATATTATAATTTGGTGTAGATTTGTTTTCATGGGTACTCGATTAGGTTTGGAAGCCATTTGTCTTTTAAATCCACATATACCGGATTAGGTTTGAGTCCGACCATTCTTTACATTTTTTTTAGATTGTTCGGTTAAGCAATACGTTTTTGGTATAGAATGGATTTCAAAGGCACTCGTTTAGGCTTGAATCTGGTCGTCCTTTGCATCTCATAAGTACATACTTAGGTTTGAGTCCGCTGTCATTTTCATTCTTTTAGTTTGTTAGGTTAACCAATATGTTTTTAATTTAGATTAGTTTTCGGTATAGATTAGTTTTCAAAGGTACTTGCTTAAGCTTGAGTCTGACCGTCCATTGCGTCTCATTGGTACCTGCTTAGAATTAAGTCTGGTCATTCTTTACAATCATTAGACTATTCGGTTAACCAATATATTTTCGATATAGATTGGCTTTCAAAAGTATTTTGTTAGGCTTAAGTACAACCGTCCCTTTCATCTCATATGTACACGCTTAGGTTTGTATCAGCCTTCCTTGACAATCATTTAGATTATTCGGTTAACCAATATGTTTTCAGTATAGATTGGTTTTCAAAGGTACCAGCTTAGGATTGAGTCGGATGTCCTTTAAATCTCGTAAATACCCCACTTAGGCAAGATTCTGGTCGTCCTTTGCATCTCTAAAGTACCTGATTAGGTTTGATTTCGGTCGTTCTTTGCATCCTTTAGTTCGTTCGGTTAACCGATATGTTTTTGGCATAGATTGGTTTTCAAAGGTACCAGCTTAGGCTTGAGTCTGGCTGTCTTTTGCATCTTGTAAGTACTCGCTAAGGTTTGATGTCAGCCGTCCTTTACATTCTTTTATTTTTTTCGAATCAACATGTTTTTGGTATAGATTGGTTTTCAAAGGTACCCGCTTAGGCTTGAGTCCGCCGTCCTTTGTATCTCGTAAGTACTCGCTTAGGTTTGAGTCTGGCTGTCCATTTAGTTTGTTCGGTTTACCAATATGTTTTGGTTATAAAATTGTTTTCAAAGGTACCCGCTTTGGATTGAGTCCGGCAGTACCTTGCATCTCGTAAGTACCCTCTTAGGTTTGGGTCCAACCGTGTTTTGATTCTTTTAGTTTGTTCGGTTAACCAATAATTTTTTAGTATAGATTGGTTTTCATAGGTACCCACATAGTCTTGAGCCAGGTCGTCCTTTACATCTCATAATTACCCGCTTAGTTTTGAGTTTGGTCGTCCTTTGCATCTCGTAAGTACCAGCTTAGCTTTGAGTTCGACCCTCCTTTGCATTCTTTTAGTTTGTTTGGTTAACCAATATGTTTTGGGTATAATAGGTTTTCAAAGGTACCCGCTTAGGCTTGAGTTCAGTCGTCCTTTGAATCTCGTAAGTACCCTCTTAGGTTTTCATCTGGCTATTATTTGCATTCGTTTAGTTTGTTTGGTTAACCAATATGTTTGGGTATTGATTGGTTTTCAAAGGTAACCGCTTAGAATTGAGTACGGCCGTACTTTGCATCTCGTAAGTACCCACTTCGGTTTGAGCCCGACTGTAACACCCCTCTCGAAAATCTAACACAAAGATCTTTTAGCACAATGGTTAGTACGTGGTGTTGCTTTTCGAGAGGTCGGGGGTTCAAATCCTGTGGTTGTCACATTTGGTATCAGAGCCTATACCCAGCCAAAATTGTGTGTGTAATGCTGCGGATGTCGGTCGGTGTGGTACTGATGTGGGTTACATGCACAATGCCTGGGTGGTGAGTGATATGAGCCAACGAGGACGTTGGTCTCTTTAAGGAGGGTAGTCTGTAACACCCCTCTCGAAAATGTAACACAAAGATCTTTTAGCACAGTGGTTAGTGTGTGGTGTTGCTTTCCGAGAGGTCGGGGGTTCGAATCCCGTGGTCATCTCATTACGTCATTTTGATTCCTTTAGTTTGTTTGGTTAACCAATTTTTTTTGGTATAAATTGGTTTTCATGCTTAGTCTTGAGCCATGCCATCCTTTACATCTAGTAAGTACCCGCTTAGGTTTGAGTCCGACCGTCCTTTGCATTCTTTTAGTTTTTTCGGTTAACCAATATGTTTTTGTTAAAAATTGGTTTTCAAAGGTAACTTCTTAGGCTTGAGTTCGCCCGTCCTTTGCATCTCGTAAGTACCTGCTTAGGTTTGAGTCCGGACGTCATTTGCATTCTTTTGGTTTGTTCAGTTAACCAATATGTTTTTGGTATAGATTGGTTTTCAAAGGTACCCACTTAGGCTTGGGTCCAGTCATCCTTTGCATCTCGTAATTACCCGCTTAGGTTTGAGACCAGCTGTCATTTGGATTCTTTTAGTTTGTTCGGTTAACCAATATTTTTCGATATAGATTGATTTTCAAAGGTACCCACTTAGGCTTGAGCCTCGCCATCCTTTACATATCGTAAGTACATGCTTATGTTTTAGAAGGGTCGTCCTCTGCGTTCTTTTAGTTTGTTCGTTTAGCCAATATGTTTTCAGTATAGTTTGGTTTTAAAAGGTACCCGCATATGCTTGAGTCCGGTCGTCCTTGCATCTCGTAAATACCCTATTGGGTTTGAGACCATGCTCATTTACTTTCTTTTAGTTTGTTAGGTTTACAAATATGTTTTTGGTATAGATTGGTTTTCAAAGGTAGCCACTTAGGCTTGAGTCCGACCGCCATTTGCATCTCGTAAGTGCTCGCTTATGTTTGAGTCTGGCGATCATTTGCTTTCTTTTAGTTTTTTTGGCTAATAAATATGTTTAGGGTATAGATTGGTTTTCAAAGTTACTCGCTTAGGCTCGAGTCTAACCGTCCTTTGCATCTTGTGATTACCCGCTTAGGTCTAAGTCCAACTGTCATTTGTATTCTTTTAGTTTGTTCGATTAATCAATATGTTTTGGATATAGACTGGTTTCTAAAGCTGCCCGCTTAGGCTTGAGTCCGGCCGTCCTTGCATTTGCATTCGTTTATTTTGTTCGGTTAATCAATATGTTTTGGGTATATATTGGTCTTCAAATATACCCGCTTAGGCTTGAGTCTGGCCATCCTTTGCATTCGTAAGTAACCGCTTAGGTTTGAGTCTGACCGTCATTTACATTCTTTTAGTTTGTTCAGTTAATATGTTTTGGGTATAGATTGGTTTTCAAAGGTACCTGCTTAGGCTTGAGTTCGGCCGTCCTTTGCATTTGTTAAGTACTTCTTTTGTTTATGTTTGACCGTCCTTTGAATTCTTTTAGTTTGTTCAGTTAACCAATATGTTTACAGTATAGATTGGTTCTCGAAGGTACCCACATAGGCTTGAGTCCGGTCGTCCTTTGCATCTCGTAAGTACCTACTTAGGTCTGAGTCCAACATTCATTTGCATTCTTTTAGTTTTTTTGGTTAACCAATATGTTTTCTGCATAGGTTGTTTTCGAAGGTACCCGCTTAGGCTTGAGTCTGGTCGTCCTTTACATCTCGTAAGTACCCGCTTAGGTTTGGGTCCGGTTGTCCTTTACATTCTTTTAGTTTGTTTGTCTAACCAATATGTTTTGCGTATAGATTGGTTTTCAAAGGTACCGGCTTAGGCTTGAGTCCGACCGTCCTTTACATCTCTTAAGTACCCGCTTTGGTTTGAGTCCGACCGTCCTTTACATTCTTTTAGTTTATTCGTTTAACCAATTTGTTTTTGGTAAAGATTGGCTTTTAAAGGAACCTGCCTACGGTTGAGTTCGACTGTCCCTCGTCGTAAGTACCTTCTTAAGTTTGAGACTGGCCGTCATTTGCTTTCTTTTAGATTGTTAGGTTAACAAATTTTTTTCTAGTATAGACTGGTTTTCAAAGGTGCCCGCTTAGGCTTGAGTTTGACCGTCCTTTGCATCTCGTAAGTACCCGCTTATGTTTGAGTCCGACCATCATTTGCATTCTTTTAGTTTGTTTGGTTAATCAATATGTTTTGGGTTTAGATTGGTTTTTGAAGGTACCCTCTTATGGTTGAGTTTGATCGTCCTTTGCATCTCTTCATTACCCGCTTAGGCTTGAGTCCATCCGTCATTTGCATTCCTTTGATTTGTTCGATTATTCAATATGTTTTGGATATAGATTGGATTTTAAAGGTACCCGCTTAAGCTTGAGCCCGACCATCCTTTGCATTTGCATTCTTTTAGTTTGTTCGCTTAATCAATATGTTTTAGGTATAGATTGGTCTTCAAATATACCCGCTTAGGCTTGAGTCTAGCCAACCTTTGAATCTCGTAAGTAACCGCTTAGGTGTGAGTCCGGCCGTCAATCGCATTCTTTTAGTTTGTTCGGTTAACCAATATGTTTTGGGTGTAGGTTGGCTTTCAAAGTTGCCTGCTTAGGCTTGAGTCCAGTCGTCCTTTGCATCTGGTAAGTACCCACTTAGGTTTGAGTCCGACCGTCCTTTGAATGATTTTAGTTTGTTCGGTTACCCAATATGTTCATGGTATAGATTGGTTTTCGAAGGTACCAGATTAGGATTGAGTCTGATCGCAGTTTGCATCTCGTAAGTACCCGCTTAGTTTTGATCCTGGCCGTCATTTGGATTCTTTTAGTTTGTTCGGTTAACCAATATTTTTTGATATAAATTGGTTTTCATAGGTACCCGCTTAGTCTTGAGTCAGGCCGTCCTTTACAAGTACCCAATTAGTTTCTTCAGTTAACCAATATGATTTTGGTATACACTGGATTTCAAGGGTACCTGTTTAGGCTAGATTCTAGCCTTCCTTTGCATCTCACAAGTACCCAATTAGGTTTGAGTTCGGCCTTCATTTGGATTCCTTTACTTTGTTTGGTTAACCAATATGTCTTCAGTATAGACTGGTTTTCAAAGGTACCCGCTTAGGCTTGGGTCCGACTATTCTTTACATCTCGCAAGCACCCACTTAAGTTTGAATCCGATCATCCTTTAAATTCTTTTAGTTTGTTCGTTTAACCAATATGTTTTCAGTATAGATTGATTTTCAAAGGTACCCGCTTACGCTTTCGCCCGACCATTCTTTGCATCTCATAAGTACGTCCACTTGGGTTTGAGTCCGGCCATCATTTGGATTCTTGTATTTTATTCGGATAACCAATATGTTTTTGGGATAGATTGGTTTCGGAAGGTAACTGGTTAGGCTTGTGTTCGGCCGTCCTTTACATCTCGTAAGTACCATCTTAGGTTTGAATCCGTTCGTCCTTTACATTCCTTTTGTTTGTTCGTTTAACCAATATTTCTCTGGTATAGATTAGTTTTCAAAGGTACCCACTTACGCTTGAGTCTGTACGTCTTTTGCATCTAGTAAGTACCCGCTTAGATTTGAGTCCAGCTGCCATTTGCATTCTTTTAGTCTGTTCGATTAATCAATATTTTTGGGTATAAATTGATTTTTAAAGTAACTCGCTTAGGCTTGAGTCCAACCTTCTTTTTTACCTCGTAAGTACCCGCTTATATTTGAGTCTGGCCGTCATATGCATTCTTTTAGTTTGTTTGGTTAATCAACATGTTTTGGGTTAAATTGATTTTTAAAGGTATCCGCTTAGGCTTGATTCCGACCGTCCTTTGCATCTCGTAAGTACCTGCTTAGGTTTGAGTTTGGTCATCCTTTGCAACTTGTAAGTGCCCACTTAGGCTTGAGTTCGACCATCCTTTTCATTTGCATTCTTTTAGTTTTTTCGGTTAGTCAATATGTCTTGGTTATAGATTGGTTTTTCGAAAGTACCCGCTTATGCTTGAGTCCGACTGTCCTTTGCAATTGCATTCTTTTAGTTTGTTCGGTTAATTAATATATTTTAGGCATAGATTTTTTTTCAATGGTACCCGCTTAGGCTTGAGTCCAGCCGTCCTTTGAATCTCGTAAGTACCCGCTTAGGTTTGAGTCCGACCATCATTTGTATTGTTTTATTTTGTTCGGTTAATCAATATGTTTTGGGTATAGATTGGTTTTCAAAGGTACCCGCTTAGGCTTGAGTCTGACCGTCCTTTGCATTTTCATTCTTTTAGTTTGTTCGGTTAATTAATATGTTTTAGGTATAGATTGTTGTTCAAAGATACCCGCTTTGGCTTGAGTCCAACCATCATTTGCATCTCGTCAGTACCCGCTTCGGTTTGAGTCCGACCGTTATTTGTATTCTTTTAGTCTGTTCGGTTACTCAATATGTTTTGGGTATTAATTGATTTTCAAAGGTACCCGCGTAGGCTTTAGTCTGGTCGTCCTTTGTAACTTGTAAGTACCCACTTAGGTTTGAGTCCGACCATCGTTTGCATTCTTTTAATTTGTTCGGTTAACCAATATGTATTTGGTATAGATTGGTTTTCAAAGGTACCCACTTACGCTTGAGTCTAGCCATCCTTTGCATCTCATAAGTACCTATTTAGTTTTGAGTTCGGCTGTCCTTTACATTCTTTAGTTTGTTCAGTTAACCAATATGTTTTCGGCTTAGATTGGTTTTCAAAGGTACCTGCTTAGGCTTGAGTCCGACCGTCCTTTGCAACTCGTAAATACACACTTAGGGTTGCGTCCGACCTTCCTTTACATTTTTTTAGTTTGTTTGTTTAAGCAATATGTTTTGGGTATAGATTGGTTTTTAAAGGTACCCGCTTTGACTAGTGTTTGGTCGTCCTTTTGAAAGGTACACGTTTTTATGTTCTTTTGAACCTCTAATATGGCCACTAACAACTTATAAAACCCGAGGTACCTCATAATCCATCATCCACATAAGCAAAAATGTCAGGGCTGGTAAGCCGCTGACACCACTTCTAGCTAGAAAGAAACGTGTGCACTCCCTACGGTCCTGATCCATATTTTGACTCATACCGGGGTGTGAGGCTCGCGAAGTCACGCTATACACAAAGCTACACCTAAACAGGCTATGCTTTGATCATCAACCACAAGGCCTGCTTTTCAACAAAAGCCTTGATCATTTACATCTTGGCTCGCCACATTGACAATTCACGCCATGCGATCAATCACTATCAATATATACCCTCTGAGGGTGTTAAGCAAGAGAATAAATTCTCAGCCACCAAACGGATATATATTAATAGAAATCAATTTAATTTACGTGGAATGAAATCCAATGTCGAACACGCATCCATTTTTAAGTCCGTTCTGGGTCTGAACGAAACCGGAGTCACCTTATTCCTCCCCATATGTCCAATACGAAGGAGAGGCGCTCGCATATCCGGACAATCGACAAGTATGTCCGGACAAACTACCACTATTAACCCTTTACAGGGAGCTACCCAATGCCGGGCATCGGTAGTCGTCCATTCGATGTGAAGATCGTCGGTCTTCAATCACCGTCTTCAATATCTTCGACTTAAAACGTCGTATAATCATTTGAAATGAGATTGAACTCGGTCTTTTCAAATGATTCTCGCATATATATAATTTAAAAACCATTTCATATCATTAATATTATCAATAACGATTTATCGCAATTTTTATTATATAAAAAATTAGCTCGATTTAATTTAACGACGCTTCGGGTCGATAGGGGCCCTGGCGCTGTTTTTATCAAAATTTGATTTACACATATCTCGAAATCTAACCGTTGGATTTTGACAAGATTTATATCGTTGGAAAGATCTTTCCAAAGCGGTCCTAACGGTTCCATTTTTGGGAAAATCCGACGGTCGGATCTTTCGGCACAATCGTTTAAAGGTACGATTCCGAAACGCGAACTACCGCGCTCGATTCGTTTAATTTTAATTTATATTTATATACGTATAATTATATATAAATGTAAATATATTTCTAATTTTCTTAAAAATGTAAATTTCTGGTGTGTCATCTTAATTACAATAAAAATGATGATTTTGTCGTGTCAACTCCAATTTAACAAAGTGTCTATTTTTATTGTGTCAACCCAATATCACAAAAATGTATATTTTTATGTGTCAAACCAATTTCACAAAAATGTATATTTTTGTGTGTCTTCTTAATTTAACAAAAAAAAGAGTATTATTGTCATGCCATTCCCATTACAACAAAATGAATATTTTATGTGTCATTCTAATTTAACACAAAATGTATAATTTGCCCTGTCATTCTCCTTACAACAAAATAAATATTATGTCATGTCATTCCTCTTACCACAAAAATGAATATTTTGTGTGTCTTCTTATTTTAACAAAAATGAATATTATTGTCATGACATTCTAATTTAACAAAAATGAATATTTTTGTGTGTCAATTCTAATATAACAAAAATGAATATTTTAGTGTGTCATCCTAATTTAACAAAAATGAAATCTTTTTGTGTGTCAATTCTATTCAACAAAATGAATATATTTTTGTGTCAACTTCTACTCTACAAAAATGAATATATATTTGTGTCAACTTCTATTCTACGAAAATGAACATATTTTTGTGTCAACTTCTATTCTACAAAAATGAACATATTTTTGTGTCAACTCCTATTCTACAAAAATGAACATATTTTTGTGTCAACTTCTATTCTACAAAAATGAATATATATATATATATATATATATATATATATATATATATATCAAGGTGGCAAAATGACAAATTTATTTTATAAATTTCAATGCGACCAAATGACTAATTTCGTTGATAATTTTCAATACAATAAAATGATAAATTG
Organism: Allium sativum; assembly: GCA_030737875.1. NCBI lineage: Eukaryota > Viridiplantae > Streptophyta > Magnoliopsida > Asparagales > Amaryllidaceae > Allium > Allium sativum. The sequence continues at coordinate 362,842,198 of CM060909.1, forward strand.
GTTTATTAACTTTCAATATACAAACAAAAATGTTAATTTGTTTGTTAACTTTCAATACACAAAGTAAAATGATAATTTGTTTATAATTTTTTGATGCAAACAAAAATGAAGATTTTGTTTATTAACTTTTAATGCAAACAAAAATGATGATTTTGTTTATTAAAATTTCAATGCAAATACAAATGATAATTTGTGTGTAAAATTTCAATGCAAACACAAATGCTAATTTTGTGTGTAAACTTTCAATGCAAATAAAAATGAAAACTTTTTAATGCAAATAAAAATAGCCTTGAAATTATGTACTTTTAATAAAGACAAATTTTCATCCTTTCCATTAGAACATGTTGACAACGAATACAAGTTCTTTTTATTATTTCAATCATTTTAATAGAACAATTTAACGATAAAAATATGACACTTTTTATTTCAACAAATTTGACATTGAAAATTGTCCTTTTTATTCCAACAAAATTTACATTGGAAAATGTTCTTTTTATTTCAATAAAATTTGACATTGAAAAATGTCCTTTTTATTTCAACAAAATTTGACATTGAAAAATGTCCTTTTTATTTCAACAAAATTTGACATTGAAAAATGTCCTTTTTATATTTCAACAAATTTTGACATTGAAAATGTCCTTTTTAATTTCAACAAAATTTGACATTGAAAAATGTCCTTTTTATTTCAACAAAATTTGACATTGAAAAATGTCCTTTTTATTTCAACAAAATTTGACATTGAAAAATGTCTTTTTTATGTTTCAACAAAATTTGACATTGGAAAATGTCCTTTTTATATTTCAACAAAATTTGACATTGAAATATGTCCTTTTTATATTTCAACAAAATTTGACATTAAAAAATGTCCTTTTTATTTCAAAAAAATTTGACATTGAAAAATGTCCTTTTTAATTTTGGAAAATATGACCATTAAAATATAAACTTTTTAATTAAAAATAAATGACAACCAAAAATGTTTTACTTACTATAAATCTATTAATTTAAAACAAATGACAATAAAGATGATATCTTTATAGTGTAATCTTGATTTACAACAAAATGAAAACTAAAAGTGAAATCTTTATATTCTTTTTATCATTTAAAAATAAAATGAAAAATGGAATCTTCTTTATCATTTATAAACAAAATGAATAAAAAAACGAAATCTTTGTTCTTGGATTCAAAATAGAAACAATTCTACATACTTAGACTCAAGCAAAGGGGAATTCTTGTTATACAAGATCAGATTTATCACACACAAGCTGTATAATCAATCACTAACAACAAACAATACACTTCAATTGCAAACATCACATGTATGATTTAATAAACACATATACATGAAATTCTGACAGCGAGGGATAATATTAAATTTTAAAAATAAGTAAAAAACTCACCGTGCTTTGAATTCTGCGCTATTCAGATCTGAAATTTGGCCAAAATTTGATTTGCTTAGAATCAGTTCTAGTCAGTTTAGAATTGTTGATCTCGGACTCACGATCATGGCGGATCTGAAATCATTCAATTCCGAGTCTGTACGCATTAGATATGATTTAATTTAGATTGATAATAATTTGATTATATTAATTAAATAATTAAAATTAGAAAAGTCAACCTCTTCTCCTCCACTCAATTCAAGGCCGTTGCTTTTCAAACTTGGGTTTCCTTCTTGTTCAAAACTAGGGTTCACCTTTGCATTCAAAACTTTAAGCTTGAAGACGATCAGAGAATGGCACGTCGGAGAGGAGGGCAGGGGATTGCCTGCGCCTAAGGTGAGGTAGGGTGCGGTAGGGCCTAGGGGGGCGGTTTGGGGCTGAAATCCACGGGTTAGGGAGAGTAATTCTCGAAGTTCGTGCACTTTCAGGTGATGATCTTGGTATGGATGTGAAGAGAAGGAAAATCTCTACAAAAAAGTCTAAAGGAGGAGGATCTAAATCTTTGTGTAGGAGGAGAAATCAGAGGAGGAAGATTCAAGCTTTCTAGGCCATGGAAAAAGAGGAACGGCGACTGAGTTTGAGGAAGAAGGATTAGGGTTGACTAATTACATATTTATAATATTTTAATATCCACTAATCGCTAAAAGGCCAGTTTAGCCACTAACTCAGAATTAGGCCCAACGACTGTCGTTCCTAACCAAATACCCTTATTCCGGATGCAATGGACTAGGTCCCGTCAGCCCGTTCGATAGTTTCAGCCCATTTTTCTTTAATTTAAAATATAAACATTTAATATTAAATTCGAACATACATTTTAATTTACCGGGGCCATATACTGACTCCGAAAAATCCCAAAAAATAAATTTAGCTATGTTTTGACAATACGGTCCTAACAAAATTAATTTCCCTGAATTTGGAGACCGTTGGAAAAATGGCCTTTTCTGGTCGATCTCATTTGACTAAAATCGACAAAACACGTTTTCTTTTGCCACGCTCACATATTAATTCCAAAAACTATGAAAATTTAAACCTAGCAATAATTTGAAATTTCGGATCCAACAAAAGCGGTTTCGTCGAAAACGGAGGTCGTTTGTAAAATGACTATTTTCAATGGCTTATATATCATTTAAAATGAAAATTTTAATTTCTGTCGTATTTTCTAATTAAAATTCTTAAAAAAATTTAAATTGGTTCTGATTTAACGGGTTGTTACAATCTCCCCAACTTAAAAACTTTTCGTCCCTGAAAAGTAACGAAGCTAAAAGTTGTTTAATTAACCTATTCGATTTCCTTCTTTTGTTGGTTTCAATAATTTTATTAGTTGAACTTGTAATCACATAACGCAATTGTCAATCAATTAGTTTATTAGCTTTTCAAATATATATAACTTTTATATATTTCAAAATTATATTTTCTAGCATTAGATTATCTATAATCACCAATACGTATATTACAAACTTGTCACTCTCAACTCATTCTAGGGTATTACTAACCCCATCTCTAACGAGTTTCCCATTCTAGGATACTGCTCGTCCTATCTCTAATGAGTATATTACTAATCCAATTCTTTGATGAGTCTTTTCTTCAGTTCTAATGAGTTGTACCCCAATGATTTTGAGCTAACCAGGGCTCTGATACCAACTGTAACGATACGGATTTTGCCCGGACCTAATCGATCACAAAGTCGACTAAGACCGTTCAAATCCCGCATAAGTTAACTTTGGGAATACAACACATCAAAACAACAACATAAGACTTTTATAAAACATTATGATAATGTTACATCAGAGTATAGAATATCAGAGTACATCGATAAATAATAATATAGCAGAAGATAAATTACAATAAATTCAATACATTGCAGCGGAAGACTATAAATGCTCTAGACACAACTTTAAGCTTCAATCCAGAATCCTTGTCAAGAGATAAATATCTTCAAAACAAGATACTCGACTGCCCGTGAGGAAAATATGGGCATCCGAGTTTGCCAATGAAACAAATTGTAGGTCAATCATGGGAATGGTATGAGAAATCTAACTTAACTAATCTAGTAATGAGGCTAATCACAAGACCATGTTGCTAACGCGGAACGGGTTTACTCCATTGGATTGCCAGTGCATAAAATAAAGTAAATCGTTAAAGAAAGCAATGCTTTTTAAAAAAATGATACCATTATAAGACTCAAGTCCCATCACACAATGCAACGCAAACCGAAGAATAGAGTTTTACCTTATAACGGTCAAAAATGCTTGATACGATAAATATAATATTTTAATATTATTATTAGTGTCTAATCAGTTTTTAGAAAATATTTCAAAATAAATGTATCAATCCTAGATGGCATAGGTACCATATACCATGTCGCCATATATAGGTCTACAATCAAAACCGTAATGTCGTATTGGAAATTTGGTTTCCATCATGAATCGAGGCTAGGGATCGTCCTCTCCGATTCGAGACACTCTAGCAAATGCCTCAGGATTCCTCGTAGCGAACCCTTGGATGCGGTAGGGCCGGTCCGCACATACGTTAGTGGATTAGTTGTGCCTGAACACACGCTTCTAGGTTCTTTTGAACCTCTAATATGGCCACTAACAACCTATAAAACCCGAGGTACCTCATAATCCATCATCCGCAAAAGTAAAAATGTCAGGGCTGGTAAGTTGCTGACACCACTTCTAGCTAGAAAGAAACGTGTGCACTCCATACGGTCCTTATCTCGTTTTTGACTCATACAGGGGTGTGAGGCTCGCGAAGTCACGCTATACACAAAGCTACGCCTAAACAGGCTATGCTTTGATCATCAACCACAAGGCCTGCTTTTCAACAAAAGCCTTGATTATTTGCATCTTGGTGCGCCACATTGACAGTTCACGCCATGCGATCAATCACTATCAATATATACCCTCTGAGGGTGTTAAGTAAGAGAATAAATTCTCCGCCACCAAATGGATATATATTAATAGAAATCAATTTAATTTACATGGAATGAAATCCAATGTCAGACACGCATCCATTTACAAGTCCGTTCTGGGTCTGAACGAAACCGGAGTCACGTTATTCCTCCCCGTATGTCCAATACGAAGGAGAGGCACTCGCATATTTGGACAATCGACAAGTACGTCCGGACGAACTACCACTATTAACCCTTTACTAGGAGCTACCCAATGTCGGGCATCAGTAGTCGTCCATTCGATGTGAAGATCGCCAGTCTTCAATCACTGCCTTTAATATCTTCGACTTAAAACGTCGTATAATCATTTGAAATGAGATTGAACTCAGTCTTTTCAAATGATTCTCGCATATATATAATTCAAAAACCATTTCATATTGTTAATATTTTTAATAACGAATTATAGCTATTTTTATTATATAAAAAAATAGCATGATTTAATTTAATGACGCTTCGGGTCGATAGGGGCCCTAGCGCTGTTTTTATCAAAATTTGATTTACACATATCTCGAAATCTAACCGTTGGATTTTGACAAGATTTATATCGTTGGAAAGATTTTCCCAAAGCAGTCCTAACGGTTCCAATTTTAGGAAAATCCGACGGTCGGATCTTTCGATATAATCGTTTAAAGGTACGATTCCGTAACGCGAACTACCGTGCTCGATTCGTTTAATTTATATATATATATATATATATATATATATATATATATATATTTCTAATTTTCTTAAAAACATAAATTTCTGGTGTATCATCTTAATTACAATAAAAATGATGATTTTGTCGTGGCAACTCCAATTTAACAAAATGTCTATTTTTATTGTTTCAATCCAATTTCACAAAAATGTATATTTTTATGTGTCAAACCAATTTCACAAAAATGTATATTTTTGTGTGTCTTCTTAATTTAACAAAAAAATGAGTATTATTATCATGCCATTCCCATTAAAACAAAATTAATATTTTGTGTGTCATTCTAGTTTAACACAAAATGTATAATTTGTCATGTCATTCTCATTACAACAAAATAAATATTATGTCATGTCATTCCTTTTACCACAAAAATGAATATTTTGTTATGTCATTCCTCTTACCACAAAAATGAATATTTTGTCATGTCATTCCTCTTACCACAAAAATGAATATTTTGCGTGTCTTCTTATTTTTACAAAAATGAAGATTATTGTCATGACATTCTAATTTAACAAAAATGAATATTTTTGTGTGTCAATTTTAATATAACAAAAATGAATATTTTCGTGTGTCATCCTAATTTAACAAAAATGAAATCTTTTTGTGTGTCAATTCTATTCAACAAAATGAATATATTTTTGTGTCAACTTCTATTCTACAAAAATGAATATATTTTTTTGTCAACTTCTCTTCTACAAAAATGAATATATATACATATATATATATATATATATATATATATTCAATTTCAAGGTGGCAAAATGACAAATTTATTTTATAAATTTCAATGCGACCAAATGACTAATTTCGTTGATAACTTTCAATACAACAAAATGATAAATTGGTTTATTAACTTTCAATTTACAAACAAAAACGATAATTTGTTTGTTAACTTTCAATACACAAAAAAAAATGATAATTTGTTTGTTAACTTTTAATGCAAAAAAAAAATGATGATTTTGTTTATTAACTTTTAATGCAAACAAAAATGATGATTTTGTTTAGTAAAATTTCAATGCAAACACAAATGATAATTTGTGTGTAAAATTTCAATGCAAACACAAATGATAATTTTGTGTGTAAACTTCCAATGCAAATAAAAATGAAAACTTTTAATGCAAATAAAAATGGCCATGAAATTATGTAATTTTAATAAAGACAAATTTTCGTCCTTTCCATTAGAACATGTTGACAATGAAAACAAGTTCTTTTTATTATTTCAATCTTTTTAATAGAACAATTTAACGATAAAAATATGACCCTTTTTATTTCAACAAATTTGACATTGAAAATTGTGCTTTTTATTCCAACAAAATTTGACATTGAAAAATGTCCTTTTTATTTCAACAAAATTTGATATTGAAAAATGTCCTTTTTATAATTCAACAAATTTTGACATTGAAAATGTCCTTTTTAATTTCAACAAAATTTGACGTTGAAAAATGTCCTTTTTATTTCAACAAAATTTGACATTGAAAAATGTCCATTTTATTTCAACAAAATTTGACATTGAAAATTTTCATTTTTATATTTCAACAAAATTTGATATTGAAAATTGTCCTTTTTATATTTCAACAAAATTTGAAATTGAAAAATGTCCTTTTTATTTCAACAAAATTTGTAATTTAGGAAAATATGTGAAACACCCCACCTCCGTTAGAGTCACTCTCAAAGGGAATGCCCTAATTTTGGTGGAGGTTTATAAGTATAAGTCACAGATATACAAGACAGATATAAGAACACATATTTTTAAACAGCGGAAAAATAACAACTTTTATTTCATAAAGAAAATACGTGTTTCAACAACATGCCATAATTGTCTTACAATACTTCAAAACATAACATCTTCATAACTGTCTTGATTACATCATTTAGAGAAGCATAAAGAAAACATAAATAAACTGCAAAAGCCCCATAGTTGTTGTCCAAAGCCATAGTCCAAAACGAAAAGATCCAAGCAATACATTCTTTCTCTTCAAGCTGGATGTGAAGGCTGGTCAAGCTGCGGTATTCCCTCCCTGTGTACCTGGGGGGGGAAACGGAAGAAAAGAAGACGAAAGAAAAGTAGAGTCAGACATAAAGCATGAGTAAGTCTAGGACTATTTAGTCTATGAATAAAGAACTGGGTATGATAAGTATAAACTCGAAATGGGAAAGTACTATAAACTTAGTTAAGTTGTCTAGGGACGAATATACTATCGTACCCCATATCAATCTCTGAACCCATATAAACTAGTTCCCAACTGGCACCCCATAATCTGGGTGAAGTGATCCATTTCATGATGATCGGCTCCGACTCGCATAGTTACATGTGTCCTATGGCCCCGATGTTGTAGTTACCTATGCTGGTCCCACCATGGGGTGTATCAAGTCCCATGGCGGCGGCCCGACACAACCCTAGAATGCACAGGTATTCTACTGGTGCCCAGTGCCTTATTTTTCTGCGCCGGAGTGAGTGCACGCCCACACTTCGTTAGAACCTACACTGCTGCACCACCGCCGTCGATTTGACCTCTTACAATCAGCCCAGTAATCGTGCCCCACCCTGCCTAGTTTCAGGATATCATGATACACCTTATAGGGTTACTGCTGAAAAGGGTCCCCTGCTACTAGGTTTTCTATTTCTAGCCAACATGCTAAGTTGGTTAAGTGTTTTATAAACCTAACCCCCAAATCAGTCTGTTTAGTTTAGCATGTTCCATTTTGATTAAGTCTTTAGTTCACTTAATCCTAACCATCCTGACTCAGCCTTAATTGTCTTATTAAAGCCTTGACCTCTCACATTAGACAGGTATTGTTGTGGCTGCCTGTTGCCGGTTGGTTCCGGGCAGTCTTACGCCACAACTCAGTCTAACCTCGGGTCCTTATTGGGCTCCATGTTTAACCACCCACATTGGATAGGTATTGTTGTGACTACTGGACAGCCGGGCGGTTCCGGGCAGGTTTACATCACAACTCAATCCAACCTCGGGTTAAACATATCGTATTTTCTACATTTACATATTTTGTATTTCTTCTTTACTTTCTTATATGAAAATATTTGCGGCCCATTATTAAAAATCAATGGTGTAAAGGTTACACCAATCATGGGCCCAACCCATTCTTGAATTTGGGCCCCTTTACTTTATCTTTTCATTTATTAATAAATTTAACCCAACGTTATTTTCCCCCATTTAATACGTCCGTTTATTATATATATGTTGGGCTTAGCCTTTTTAAGCCCAACTTAGCCATGCGAAAAAGGGGAGGCTTAAAGCGTGATTACATACACAAAAAGGGGAATGTGAACGCATGAACTTGCAACGTAACGTTGGGACTACAAAATAGAAACTGGTGTACTTGCATAGTAGTAACATATACTTTGGTCATAAAGCATAAGTGACATGAATCAAACCATGTAAACTTGTAGTTAAGTTAAGAATATCACTATTGACACATAGGCTTAACTACAACATAAACCTATATTTTATTTAGGCATAATGTCAAACATAAGCAAATCATGTTTATAAGATTACTACATGTTTACAAAGGTGCTTACTTTTGTGACTAATACAAAAGTATAATTCAACTAGAATTAATCCAACTTAATCATGATTTTAAATCTATTCACATAACCATGGCACACATATACTTATGGCATAAATATTTCTAACATGAAATCATGATTTTTACTTTAGTCATGCAAACTTGCAAATGGGATTTTGAATCTAACCTAGCTATGTACCACATGTGTCATCATATAATTCTTGTTAACAATATAGACCTAACATGTTTTTCAATTATGCAAAACATCAATCATAGCCTAGTCATATTCATAAGTTCGCAAAGAGGTTCTCTTGTACAAAAGTATGGCTTAATACATAGATCATGATGCCAAAATTTTAACATAATTTCATATGAATTATAATAACCCAAATTTGTTCCAATTACACACAAAATAATTTTTGTACAAAAATACACATTATGATGGCATAGTAGCAAAACCACAAACTTGCATGAATTTCAATTAAAGAACTACATACATGTAGCTTCAACATGAATTACAAACTTTGCGAATATCCAAACGTATACTTGCATAAAACTACCGCAAACATGTAGTTTTTATAATGAATAACATATTTTGCGAATATCCAATCGTTACACAATATTCCAAATCGATAAGAATCATAGTAACGCACAAATATGAATTACTTATCACCACAAATCAAGTGTACAAACCAACACAGTTATTTATTCATACCAAAATAATACTCTACTTACAATCGTGTGGCGAATTCTCCAATTCAGGAATTTGGAGATGCGACTCCTTGTTGATTTGATTTGTTTAAGTTGCTTTATGCTTTAGAATTTGCCTCCTAATCTTCTCTCAAATTGGTGGCTACTCCTAGTCGCTCCTCTGCAGCATGATGGCCTCGTTCTTATTTTTGAATGAATAGATTAGGTAGAGTCTAGGGTCATTTTTATAGAGTTTATGAACCGATTAGGACCATCGATGTTGCTTGGATAGATCGTAGCCATTCATTCGAAAGAGAGACCAATTAGAGCCTGCCACCTAGCCCTAATGACAAAGCAAGCTTCTGAAAATCGACCAACATAGACTAGGCCAGCCAGGGTGGGCTGGGTTCGACCTGGCTCTGGACCAGGTCGACAGCCCTGTCGACCTGGCTAGACCAGGTCGACAGCCCAGTCGACCTGGGTGCCTTAGGCGGGACTTTTCCCGCCCTGGCCAATTGGGCCCGATTTTGAATTTTGAATTGTTTTTCTGAGCTGTTTTTCTTATGCTCGAATTTTAAACTTAATTCAGAAACTTCCGGAGGCTATATCTTCTTCATACGGACTCCGTTTTTCGAAAACTCGGACTCTATTTCGCGTATTTTTCCGAGACGAACGAAATGGCTTATCCCGTTTCCCTTAGTTCTTTGATTTGAAATTAATTATTCTTTAATTTGTGAATTTCACTGTTATATAATACACGGGGTGTTACATTCTCTTCCACTTAAAAAGGATTTCGTCCTCGAAATCTTCAAGTTAGGAGGAATGTATATCCTAACATCCAATCATCCATCTACTCATCCATCAAACACGACTATCCATTGTCCTTAAAAGACTTCTAATGCTTCATGATCATATGCGAAGTGTGTGTGTGTACATGTACTTATCTAATGCAAAATTAGGCGGTCTACTGATTCAGTTGACCTCCTTAATGCGAATTATGTAAGTGCCATGAATCGATTATGTATGCAAATTTTCCTATTCATGATTCTACATGAGTGCACAATCATTCATACAAATGCAACATCCATATGACAACACATTAAAGTTCAACCATATACGAATGCAAACATATATGCATATGCAATATGAAGTGACTGAGCCGATCTAAAACCTAGACTGTGTGTGTATATGCAACCACGAGCAACCACTAGCAATCACTTGCAACCACTTGCAACCATCATCCATAACATGTTTCAACTACATGTTTTCATCCAAAGAGTTTCTACCTAAAAGATAAGGTCGAGGAGATATATCTAAAAAAAAATAGATAAAAGCGCAACTTAAGGAAAAAGAAAGATCAAGGATGTACCCTCGAAAAGAAAAGGGTAGGCAGTGCGTATTCTAGCTTCAGTTTCCCAAGTCGCGTCTCCCTCGGCGTCGCTCCACTGAACTTTGACGAGTTTGACTTCGCGGTTGCTTAGCTTCTTCACTTCCGTTCCTAATATGCGGGTTGGAACTTTTCTTATGGTTGCTTCGCGTTCCACTTCGGCTTCTTCTAGGATATTTGGCTCTACCACTTCAGCAGACTCATGTAGACATTTTCAGAGATGTGAAACGTGAAAAACGTTGTGAACTCCGGCCAGTTTCTCGGGTAGCTCTAATCTATAGGCCATTTTCCCAATTTTCTCGATGATAGGGAATGGCCCTACGAACCTTGGTGCTAGCTTTCCTGTGGTTCCAAAACGAACAACGTTCCTTAGCGGAGATACCTTAAGAAAAACTCTGTCCCCAACCTCAAATTCAAGGTCGGTTCTCCTCTTGTCGGCGTAGGACTTTTGTCTGTCTTGGGCCGTCTTCATCCTTCTTCGTATTAAGTCTACTTTCTCTGAAGTCTCTCGGATCATATCTGGTCCAAGTATGAGCTTATCAGTAGACTCCCACCAACAAGTGGGCGATCGGCACGGTCTTCCATATAAAGCTTCGAAGGGCGCCATTCCGATGGTTGCTTGATAACTGTTGTTGTAGGCAAATTCCACCAAAGGAAGGTGGTCTTCCCATGTCCCTCCGAAGTCAAGGACGCACAGTCTTAAAAGGTCCTCCAAAACTCTGTTCACTCTTTCTGTTTGGCCGTCGGTTTGGGGATGATAGGCTGTGCTCAAGCATAACTGCGTTCCTACCGCTTCTTGCAGACTCCGCCAAAACTCACTGGTGAAGACGGGGTCTCGGTCACTAACAATGCTGGATGGTATTCCATGGAGTCGAACGATTTCTTTGAGGTAAAGTGATGCTAGGGATGAGGCAGTTCTTTTACTTTTGATAGGTGAAAAGTGGGCGCTTTTAGTAAGCCTATCCACTATTACCCAAATGCTAGTGTTGCCTCTCCTAGACCTAGGTAGCCCATCTATGAAGTCCATAGAGATGCTATCCCACTTCCACTGCGGGACCTCCAGAGGATGTAGCAGTCCGCCAGGCTTTTTCTGTTCCGCCTTAACCTGTTGGCACACCATACACTTAGAAACGAATTCTGCCACGTCCTTTTTCATGCCGTTCCAGAAGAAAGTCCTTTTTATATCTTTGTACATTTTATCTCCGCCTGGGTGTATCGTCATCTTGGAGTGATGTGCTTCCTCGAGAACCTTCTTTACTAAATCTTTTGTCTGTGGGACGCATAGTCTTCCGTCTCGCCTTAGCAAACCCTTATCGTCGATGGAGTATCTGTTGAGGTGACTTGAAGTCTCACCCCTAATTAGCCTATCAATTATTTCCACAAGCTGGGGGTCTTCGCGCTGTGCTGTCCCTACTGAATCTATTAAAGTTGGGCGCACTTCGAGAGATGCTAGCAAGCCTGGTACAAAATCGGAGGAAGGCCTAAAGTCGAAGCTGGCTATAAACTCTAGGCTTTGTCTTTCTACAAATAGCGGGCTTAGGGTCAATTTCTTTCGGCTCAACGCGTCTGCCACTACGTTGCCTTTGCCCGGAGTGTAGGAGATTTCGAAATCGTACGAGGCAAGAAACTCCATCCATCTCTGTTGCCTCAAGTTATGGTCTTTCTGCGAGAAAAGATATTTCAACGATTTATGGTCAGTGTAAAGTTCGAACTTCTCACCTAGGAGATAGTGTCACCAAGACTTGAGTGCAAAGACGATGGCGGCTAACTCAAGATCGTGGGTTGGGTAGTTCTTTTCGTGCACTTTCAACTGCCTCCTGCCATAAGCTACTACCCTTCCTTCTTGCATTAAAACGGCGCCTAGCCCTGTCCCACATGCATCTGTATAAACAGTGAACATCTTGCTCCCATCTGGCAGCGTCAAAACTGGGGCTGTTGTAAGAGCCCTTTTTAGTCGTTGGAAAGCAAACTCGCAATCCAAGTCCCACTTGAACACTAGATTCTTCTTGGTCAATTTCGTGAGCGGAGCTGAGATTTTCGCAAAATCCCTTATGAACTTTCGATAGAAACCTGCTAGTCCTAGAAAACTTCGGACCTCAGTTGCATTCCTTGGCGTCTTCCAATCCTGTACCGCCACTACCTTAGCAGGGTCCACTCCTAACCCTTGTTTGGATACTATGTGCCCAAGGAACCTCACTTCTTCTCTCCAAAAGTGGCATTTGGAGAATTTGGCTTTTAGTTGATGGACTCGCAAAGTTTCCATGATTGCCCTTAAGTGTTGAGCATGTTCCTCTTCACTCTTTGAGAAGATAAGGATATCATCTACGAAGACTACTACGAACTTGTTGAGGAAATCTCTAAATACCCTACTCATCAGGTCCACGAAGTAAGCGGGTGCATTTGTCAAGCCGAAAGGCATGACAAGCCATTCAAAGAAGCCGTCTGGGGTTCTGAATGCCGTTTTATCGATATTATCTTCAGCCACTCTTAGCTGATGAAAATCGGTCGCTAAATCGAGTTGGGAGAAAACAGACGCTCCTACAAGCTGATCAAACAAATCATCAATTCTGGGGAGAGGGTGCCTATTCTTTTTCGTTAGCTTGTTGAGCTCCCTATAGTCAACACATAGACGGAGTGAACCATCCGCCTTCGTAGCGAACACCACTGGAGCGCCCCATTCTGAAATGCTCCTCCTAATGAACCCCTTTTCTAGAAGCTCTTTAATCTGTTTACTGAGCTCTTTCCTTTCCCGTGGAGCCATGTGTCTAACGGGCAACGCAACGGGCTTTGCATTATCTACAAGATATATGCGGAAGTCTATTTCCCGCTTCGGAAGCAAGCCCTTCACCTCTTCGAAGACATCCGGATATTCCCGGACCACTCTAACTGATTGCAAATTTTCAACAGAGGCATCTAGCGATTCAAGATAACTAAGCATAACCGCATACGCGGGATTACAAGAAATTTCCAAAGTATTACCGAGCTGGGTTAGGAGCCTAACAACCCTTTTCTCACAATCAAGAATGGCCCCATTACTGGATAGCCAATCCATGCCCAAAATCAAACCATATCCCGAAAAGCCCAAAACAAAGGCACTACATTGAAATTCTACGCTTAGAATAGAAATTTTCAATCCCAAACAGATCATAGACAAATGAGCTGGGCCCCCAATTGGGTTTGAAACAATTAAGGGGTCCTCTACCATACTAGTTTTTAGGTGCAGAGATTCTACTAAAGCAGACGAGATAAAGGAGTGTGATGCGCCAGAATCAAATAAAGTGTGAACGGGGTGATCATAAAGATAAACTACACTTTCTACAGAAGTATTTATACCTCGCTGTTGCAGAGGTGGCGCTTCTAGCACATGAACTTGTGTCCCTGAGGTGGATCCAGCCCTCTGCCCCTGTCCTCGTTTCTTCGGGCAGTCCTTAGCCCTGTGGCCTGTCTCACCGCAAGAAAAGCACCCACCATTCTCCTTGGCCTTCTTTTTCCGGCAGTCCTTCACTAAGTGCCCCACTTTGCCACAGAAATTACACTTCCTCTTCTCTTTGTTGCCTTTCCCGCCTTTCTTAAAGTCTGTCTTCTTAGGCTGCAAACCCTCTTTCTTCCCTTGAGAGCTTTCAGCCTTTGCCTCCTTCTTGCCCTTATCCTCTTCGTTCAGCAATGCCATTTGTACTAACCTTTCATATGTGGCTACCATGGGTATATGGGTCATGGCCAAACTGTGTAATGGCTCATTCAACCCTTTGACAAAACGGAGAGCCTTCTTGTGCGGGGTGTTGACTAGGTCCAGCCCAAACCTAGCCAGCTCATCGAACTGATTAACATACTCTCTGACTGTCTTGTTCCCTTGCTTAAGAAATAAGAAATTTTCCAACTGCAAACTTCTTTCCGCATCTGAGAGAAATTTAGTCTCAAACCTTGCCCTAAAGTCCTCCCATGTCTCTACTGGTCTTTCTGCATTAGTGACTTCCCACCAGTAGGAAGCCTCGCCCTTTAGTAGCCATACTGCCAGTTGCACTTTCTGTCTATCTTCTACCTCAAAGATGATGAATAGGTCCTCAGTTTCTTTCAGCCAATTTCTAGCTGCCACGAAGGACTCAGTTCCATGGAAATCCTTTCCTCCTATAGCTTTAAAATCTTTACATATCTTAGCAAACGTGTTTCCCCGCGGAGGAGGTGGAGGAAGAGGTGCTGCTGCAGCTGGATGATTTCCTACAGCTGGGGGAGGAGGAACGGTAGGGCCTGGCTGAGTGGCCGTTGCTTCTAAGAACCGTCTAAACCAACCAGGTATTGGTACCCCTTCTGGCAAGTTAAGTTCTTCGGACATGCTGAAACAAAAAGGATAGATTCAAAACGAAGGATAAGAGATAGTACCTATGGCTTTGGGGGGGAACTTTGCCTTTTTAAAATAAAATAATATTTTTCTTTTTAAAAATGCTTCTTTAAATTTCCTTTTTGAAAATAAATTTTCAGAACTTTTTATCTTATCTAGTAAACCTATGCTCTGATACCAAGTGAAACACCCCACCTCCGTTAGAGTCACTCTCAAAGGGAATGCCCTAATTTTGGTGGAGGTTTATAAGTCATAGATATACAAGAAAGATATAAGAACACATATTTTTAAACAGCGGAAAAATAACAACTTTTATTTCATAAAGAAAATACGTGTTTCAACAACATGCCATAATTGTCTTACGATACTTCAAAACATAACATCTTCATAACTGTCTTGATTACATCATTTAAAGAAGCATAAAGAAAACATAAATAAACTGCAAAAGCCCCATAGTTGTTGTCCAAAGCCATAGTCCAAAACGAAAAGATCCAAGCAATACATTCTTTCTCTTCAAGCTGGATGTGAAGGCTGGTCAAGTTGCGGTATTCCCTCCCTGTGTACCTGGGGGGGGGGGGGTGGAAACGGAAGAAAAGAAGACGAAAGAAAAGTAGAGTCAGACATAAAGCCTGAGTAAATCTAGGACTATTTAGTCTATGAATAAAGAACTGGGTATGATAAGTATAAACTCGAAATGGGAAAGTACTATAAACTTAGTTAAGTTGTCTAGGGACGAATATACTATCGTACCCCATATCAATCTCTGAACCCATATAAACTAGTTCCCAACTGGCACCCCATAATCTGGGTGAAGTGATCCATTTCATGATGATCGGCTCCTACTCGCATAGTTACATGTGTCCTACGGCCCCCGATGTTGTAGTTACCTATGCTGGTCCCACCATGGGGTGTATCAAGTCCCATGGCCGCGGCCCGACACAACCCTAGAATGCACAGTATTCTACTGGTGCCCAGTGCCTTATTTTTCTGCGCCGGAGTGAGTGCACGCCCACACCCCGTTAGAACCTACACTGCTGCACCACCGCCGTCGATTTGACCTCTTACAATCAGCCCAGTAATCGTGCCCCACCCTGCCTAGTTTCAGGGTATCATGATACACCTTATAGGGTTACTGCTGAAAAGGGTCCCCCGCTACTAGGTTTTCTATTTCTAGCCAACATGCTAAGTTGGTTAAGTGTTTTATAAACCTAACCCCCAAATCAGTCTGTTTAGTTTAGCATGTTCCATTTTGATTAAGTCTTTAGTTCACTTAATCCTAACCATCCTGACTCAGCCTTAATTGTCTTATTAAAGCCTTGACCTCTCACATTAGACAGGTATTGTTGTGGCTGCCTGTTGCCGGTTGGTTCCGGGCAGTCTTACGCCACAACTCAGTCTAACCTCGGGTCCTTATTGGGCTCCATGTTTAACCACCCACATTGGATAGGTATTGTTGTGACTACTGGACAGCCGGGCGGTTCCGGGCAGGTTTACATCACAACTCAATCCAACCTCGGGTTAAACATATCGTATTTTCTACATTTACATATTTTGTCTTTCTTCTTTACTTTCTTATATGTAAATATTTGCGGCCCATTATTAAAAATCAATGGTGTAAAGGTTACACCAATCATGGGCCCAACCCATTCTTGAATTTGGGCCCCTTTACTTTATCTTTTCATTTATTAATAAATTTAACCCAACGTTATTTTCCCCCGTTTAATACGTCCGTTTATTATATATATGTTGGGCTTAGCCTTTTTAAGCCCAACTTAGCCATGCGAAAAAGGGGAGGCTTAAAGCGTGATTACATACACAAAAAGGGGAATGTGAACGCATGAACTTGCAACGTAACGTTGGGACTACAAAATAGAAACTGGTGTACTTGCATAGTAGTAACATATACTTTGGTCATAAAGCATAAGTGACATGAATCAAACCATGTAAACTTGTAGTTAAGTTAAGAATATCACTATTGACACATAGGCTTAACTACAACATAAACCTATATTTTATTTAGGCATAATGTCAAACATAAGCAAATCATGTTTATAAGATTACTACATGTTTACAAAGGTGCTTACTTTTGTGACTAATACAAAAGTATAATTCAACTAGAATTAATCCAACTTAATCATGATTTTAAATCTATTCACATAACCATGGCACACATATACTTATGGCATAAATATTTCTAACATGAAATCATGATTTTTACTTTAGTCATGCAAACTTGCAAATGGGATTTTGAATCTAACCTAGCTATGTACCACATGTGTCATCATATAATTCTTGTTAACAATATAGACCTAACATGTTTTTCAATTATGCAAAACATCAATCATAGCCTAGTCATATTCATAAGTTCGCAAAGAGGTTCTCTTGTACAAAAGTATGGCTTAATACATAGATCATGATGCCAAATTTTTAACATAATTTCATATGAATTATAATAACCCAAATTTGTTCCAATTACACACAAAATGATTTTTGTACAAAAATACACATTATGATGGCATAGTAGCAAAACCACAAACTTGCATGAATTTCAATTAAAGAACTACATACATGTAGCTTCAACATGAATTACAAACTTTGCGAATATCCAAACGTATACTTGCATAAAACTACCGCAAACATGTAGTTTTTATAATGAATAACATATTTTGCGAATATCCAATCGTTACACAATATTCCAAATCGATAAGAATCATAGTAACGCACAAATATGAATTACTTATCACCACAAATCAAGTGTACAAACCAACACAGTTATTTATTCATACCAAAATAATACTCTACTTACAATCGTGTGGCGAATTCTCCAATTCTGGAATTTGGAGATGCGACTCCTTGTTGATTTGATTTGTTTAAGTTGCTTTATGCTTTAGAATTTGCCTCCTAATCTTCTCTCAAATTGGTGGCTACTCCTAGTCGCTCCTCTGCAGCTTGATGGCCTCGTTCTTATTTTTGAATGAATAGATTAGGTAGAGTCTAGGGTCATTTTTATAGAGTTTATGAACCGATTAGGACCATCGATGTTGCTTGGATAGATCGTAGCCATTCATTCGAAAGAGAGACCAATTAGAGCCTGCCACCTAGCCCTAATGACAAAGCAAGCTTCTGAAAATCGACCAACATAGACTAGGCCAGCCAGTGTGGGCTGGGTTCGACCAGGCTCTGGACCAGGTCGACAGCCCTGTCGACCTAGCTAGACCAGGTCGACAGCCCAGTCGACCTGGGTGCCTTAGGCGGGACTTTTCCCGCCCTGGCCAATTGGGCCCGATTTTGAATTTTGAATTGTTTTTCTGAGCTGTTTTTCTTATGCTCGAATTTTAAACTTAATTCAGAAACTTCCGGAGGCTATATCTTCTTCATACGGACTCCGTTTTTCGAAAACTCGGACTCTATTTCGCGTATTTTTCCGAGACGAACGAAATGGCATATCCCGTTTCCCTTAGTTCTTTGATTTGAAATTAATTATTCTTTAATTTGTGAATTTCACTGTTATATAATACACGGGGTGTTACAATATGACTATTAAAATATAAACTTTTTAATTAAAAATAAATGACAACCAAAAATGTTTTACTTATTATAAATCTTTTAATTTAAAACAAATGACAATAAAGATGATGTCTTTATAGTGTAATCTTGATTTACAACAAAATGAAAACTAAAAGTGAAATCTTTATATTCTTTTTATCGTTTAAAAACAAAATGAAAAATGGAATCTTCTTTATCATTTAGAAACAAAATTAAAAAAAATATGAAATCTTTGTTCTTGGATTCAAAATAGAAACAATTCTACATACTTAGATTCAAGCCAAGGGGAATTCTTGTTATACAAAATCAGATTTATCACACACAAGCTGTACAATCAATAACCAACAACTAACAATATACTTCAATTGCAAACATCACACGTATGACTTAATAAGCACAGATACATGAAATTCAAACAGCGAGGGATAATATTAAATTTTAAAAATAAATAGAAATCTCACCGTGCTTTCAATTCTACGCTATTCAGATCTGAAATTTGGATAAAATTTGATTTGCTCAGAATCAGTTCTAGTCAGTTTAGAATTGTAGATCTTGGACTCACGATCGTGGTGGATCTGAAATCGTTCAATCCCGAGTCCGTACACATTAGATGTGATTTAATTTAGATTGATAATAATTTGATTATATTAATTAAATAATTAAAATTAGAAAAGTCAACCTCTTCTCCTCCACTCAATTCAAGGCCGTTGCTTTTCAAACCTTGGTTTCCTTCTTGTTCAAAACAAGGGTTCAGCTTTGCATTCAAACCTTTAAGCTTGAAGACGATCAGAGAATGGCACGTCGGAGAGGAGGGGAGGGGGTTGCCTGCGCCTAAGGATGGGTAAGGTGCGGCCAGGGGGGGAGGTTTGGGGCTGAAATCCGCGGGTTTGGGAGAGTAATTCTCGAAGTTCATGCACTTTCAGATGATGATCTTGGTATGGATGTGAAGAGGAGGAAAATCTCTACAAAAAATTCTAAAGGAGGAGGGTCTAATTCTTTGTGTAGGAGGAGAAATTGGGGGAGGAAAATTCAAGCTTTCTAGGCCATGGATAAAGAGGAACGACGGCTGAGTTTGAGGAAGAAGGATTAGGGTTGACTAATTACATATTTTTAATATTTTAATATCCTCTAATCACTAAAAGGCCCGTTTAGCCACTAGCTCGGAATTAGGCCCAACGACTATCGTTCCCAACCAAATACCCCTATTTCGGACGCAATGGACTAGGTCTTGTCAGCCCATTAGATAGTTTCAGCCCATTTTTCTTTAATTTAAAATATAAACATTTAATATTAAATTTGAACGTACATTTTAATTTACCGGAGCGACATACTGACCCCGAAAAATCCCGAAAAATAAACTTAGCTATGTTTTGACAATACGGTCCTAAAAAATTTAATTTCGTCGAATTTGGAGAACATTGGAAAAATGGCCTTTTTCTGGTCGATCCGATTTGACTAAAACTGACAAATCATGTATTCTTTTGCCACATTCACATATTAATTCCAAAAATTATGAAAATTTAAACCTGGCAATAATTTGACATTCCAGATCCAACAAAAGTGGTTTCGTCAAATTCGGAGGTCATTTGTAAAATTACTATTTTCAATGGCTTTAATATTATTTTAAAATTTTAATTTTAATTTTTGACGTATTTTCTAATAAAAATTCTTAAAATAAAAATTTTAAATTGGTTCTGATTTTCCGGGTTGTTACAGTACCCCATTTGGCTTGAGTCCGACCGTCATTAGCATCTCGTAAGTACCCGCTTAGGTTTGAGTCCGGTCGTCCTTTACATTCTTTTAGTTTTTTTGGTTAACTAATATGTTTTGGATATAGGTTAGTTTTCAAAGGTACTCACTTAGGCTTGAGTCTGGCCGTCCTCTACATCTCGAAGTACCCGCTTATGTTTGGAATCTGATTAGGTTTGGAGTCCGATTGTCTTTTACTTCCATACGTACCTAATTAGGCTTGGAGTGTGAATGTCTTTTGCATTTCTGGGTTTGCTCAATTGAATAAAATGTCTTAGGTGTATATTCATTTGCGTGGGTATCCAATTAGGTTTAGAATCCGGTTATCTTTTACATCCATACGTACCCTATTAAACTTGGTGTCTGAATTTCTTTTATGTTTCTGGGTTCGCTCGGTTGAACAATATATCTTGGTTGTAAATTCATTTACGATTATTTTGACTAAATAATTCACTTTTATTTTAGATTGGTATATCTAAAAATCTACTGTAATAATTCTATTTGTATATAGCATTTTTAATTTATGATACAGTAAAAGATTGGTGTCGTACATTCATAGTTGAATTTTTTATTTTTGCAACAAATCACAGTTTCAATTTTCAACACAGCAAAAGTCAGTTTATTTCATTACAATGTCACATTTCATTTCTGCAAAAATGTGCATTTCAGACTAAAAAATACATCTCACATTACAAAACTGGACATTTATACATTTCATCACCATCTTCCTTCTATCTCATTGATCAACTAACGGTTGTCCCCTTGCCATTAACTTTTCCCTTCCTTCTTAAGATCTTGTCACCATTAACCTACACTTCCTAACCATCCCTCAACCTCCGCATACACACAATAGTAACCACCAAACCATCACAAAGCCAAACTGTTCTCAAAATCCACTATACAATGTTGTAGACCAATTATCCTCCTAAAATTCTTATTGCACAAAATCCTCAGACATAACCCAACCCGAACTACAACCTAAATTTTCATTACAATAACAAATCACAATCACCTACTTCTACCAAAAAATAACAGTAAAAGGTTGGTGTTGTACATTCATTCCTTACAGTAATAAGATATAGTAAAGGTTGGTATTTTCCTAAACAACCCTCAACTAATTTCAACTTCCTTGACATTCATTCCTTACAAAACAAACCCTAAAAGATAATCAAATACCAAACAATACAATTAACAACAATATATATATAACTAATACGATTAACAAAAATTGTAAATATAGTAAGTCTAAAAATCTTCTGAGAATAAGCATACACAACCTGAAACACTGACCACTACAATTTGACCGAGCTAAACATTGTGGGCAAACTATGGGGAAAACATGGAATTAATTAAATGAAATTAGCACAGTTACCATTCTGTCTGTATCATAACTTTCATCCAGCTTCAAATACTATTTTAACATCAATTTAGCTTACTAAAACTCAATTACAATTAGCAACTAAATGTTTGTACAACAAATTCAAATTGAATTAAAACAGGCTCTACATCAACAATTCAATCTGTCCTTCCTTCACCGTCCGTCTTCACAGCCTTTTCAATTTCTTCTGGGGACATGTTTGAAAAGTAATTCATAATATTCCAACTTCTTTGTGGGTTATTCAAAATTTCGAACATTGTTTCAACACGTAAAAGATTGATATCTTCCTTTTTGTATTTCATTTGCTTGATTTTTATTGCAGTCCAATGTTTGAATGAATTTCATTACTAATAATGCACGGTCGTTGCTGCAAATTAAAAAATAAATAAGCACTGGTATAAGAAATGCAATGCTTTGATCATTTAGCATTTTGCCTACAGATTAAGTGGCAAAAACCATGTACTGTGTTCACGGAAAAAATCATTTAGCATGAGATTACTGTTGGGATAATATGTAGGAGGAGGAAAAATGTATGGTGTTGTATTCCTATTTTGAATAATACCAAGGTTCCTACCAAAAGAATACAACAAAAATGCTGTTACAGTTTAGAATTTATATTTACAGTTGAAATTGGGCTTACAAAGGAAAATATGTAGGTGATTTCACTGTATTTTGGCAAAGGCAATGGTACAGAGATATAATGGTTCGAGCATTTCGTATTTATTTACAAAAAAATATTAATAATTTACTAGTGCTTACGAGTCATAATCTTGTTATGGTCATGGTGATTGTTTCATCTGCTTTCATCCAATATCTTTGTTTTAAAATGTTGTTTTCTACCTGTTTTTCTCGGAATATTTTTTCATGTCCTCTTCACTATAACAAAAAAAATGCTTAGCTTTTTTCCAATATACACCCAAATATATATATACATATATATATATATATATATATATGTATATGTATATGTAACGACCCGGAATTTTGGGGCCAATTTAAAATTTTTATTTTAGAAATTTTAATGGATTTTAGTGTTTAGAATAATTTATTTTAACTAATAACGACTAATTTTTTTTAAAACAAATAAATTCAATTTAATTATAAAAGGAGTTTTAAACAGCACTGTAGTTTGAAAATTTGAATTTGAACTTTGACCGACTGTACAGGATTCAAAATAAATCAGAATTGAGCGAAACAAGAAATATCTAAATCTATTTAACAATATCTTTCCAACGAATCTGAAAAATTGAAATTTCGTTTTAAAAATAGAAAGTTATGTTCAGTTTAAAATTTAGAAAAGTCGTTATAGAATTTATATATATTTTAATATAATATATTGGCCGTAAAAATAGCCATTTTGCAAACGACCTCGGTTTTCGACGAAACCACTTTGTTGGAACCGTAATGTCGAATTATTGCTAAGTTTAATTTTCCATAATTTTTCGAATTAATATGTGAGCGTGGCGAATGAAAACGTGTTTTGTCAATTTCAGTTAAATTTAATCGACTAGAAAATATCCGTTTTTCAAACGGTCTCAGAATTCGACGAAATTAGTTTTGTGAGGACCGTATCGTCATAACAAAGCCAAATATAATTTTTCTGTAATTTTCTGAGTTCATATGTAGCCCCGGTAATTTAATATGTACGTTTGAATTTTAAATAAATGAATTATATTTTAAAACTGAGAAACGGGGGTCAAGATGATGATTTGGGCCTGTGGGACATAGCCAGATGAGCCCAGAACGGGGGTTAATGGGTAAGAACGACAGTCGTTGGGCTGAAAAAGGAGAAAAGGGCTAAACGGGCTTTATAGGGTAATTAAATAATTAAAATATTATAAAAATCCCTAGGAAAATTAGCAAACCCTAGCCCTAAATGTCAGCCGCCACAAACAAATTTCAATGGCCGAAACTGAACAAGATTTAATCCTTAATCTCTTCTAAATGTTCTCAAATTAAATCATGAATTTAAAACCAAAAGGGAGGAGCAATCTCTAATCTTCAAAATGGTATGGTCAAGATCGTGTTTTGGGTATCGGGGAAGCCGAAATTGGAGCAGGAAGTGGCGCCGCTTGGACATGAATTGGGAGGTCATGGGGGTGCGAGCATGTCAGGATCGAGGGAGAAGATGGAGTCGAGGGTGGCGGTTCACGTGGTGGCGATAGATGGTGGTTTTGACCACCGTGGCGGCGGCGCAAGGCAACCCTAGTTTGGATGGTATTGGGTTTGGCTACAGCAACGAAGAAGAAAGGGATTAAAGGGTAATTGGTAAATTAATTATAAATTAATTATTTAATTAAAGTGATCAATGTTTAAAAGGGCATAACTCATTCACACAGCGATGAAAACAGACGATTTTCGTTGCGTTGGACTCGTGTCGAAGAATACTTCGCAATGACACTGACCAGATCTGAAAAAAAGGGCTTTGAAAATTGAGGAAATTTCAGATCTGAATAGCAATGTGAGATTTCTCTTTTAAAATAAAAAAATTATTTATTTATTTATTATTCAATCAATATGAAATTCATGTTGTATGTATATATTCATTTAAATGTTGATTGTGCTGTGATTGTGATGAACGATTGATTGTGATTGTGTATTCATGTTTCTTAGAATTAAAATGTGAACATATCACTTTGATGTTATGTTAGGATTGAAATGTGAACGTATCACTTTGGTATTATATTAAAATCGAAACATGTCATTTGTTATTATAAATTTTTTTGTAAACAAATACACCACGTTGGTTTTGATTGAAAACAAATTATCCAATTTGTTAACTAGAAAAGTATGAAAACAAATTATCCAATTTTTTAATTAGAAAAGTATGAAAACTAGTTATCCAATTTGTTAATTAGAAAAGTATGAAAACAAATTATCCAATTTGTTAATTAGAAAAGTATGAAAACAAATTATCCACTTTGTTAATTAGAAAAGTGTGAAAAACAAAATATTCGTTTTGTTAAAGAGAAAGGTGTTAAGAGTAAAGTAAAAAAAATAACAGTTTAAATTATAAAATTTTAAAGTAAAGTAAAATAACATTTTAGTTATAAAATGTTAAGACGGATGAAAATAACATTTTTTCTTAGAAATGTTTATTGAGATTAAAAACAACAATTTGTTTAAAAATGTTTCTTTAGATTGAATATGCCATTTTCAATAGAAAAGTATATTTAGATTAAACATGTCATTTTGATTAGAAAAGTGTTGTCAATAAAAATTATATTTTTATTCATTTAAACTTGTCATTTTGATTAGAAAGTGTTCACTTAAAAGAAATAAACCTTTTGTTCATTGAAAGGGATTTAAACAAGAACAAACATCTTTGTTCATTTAAAAGGATTAGAATAAAAAATTCATATTTTGATTTCATAAAAAGAATTAGAACAAAATGAACATTTTGATTTCATAAAAAGGATTAGAATAAAATTCACATTTTGATTTCATAAAAAGGATTAGAACAAAATCATTATTTTGATTACATAAAAAGGTTTAGAACAAAATCCATATTTGATTACAATAATAGATTAGATTTAAAAGATTTTCATTTTTTGTTTACATTGAAAGAGTTAAACAAGATTTTTGTAACATTCTCTTTCAACAAAAAGAATAGATTTTGTTAACATTTTTTTTTTCAATAAAAAAGAACATATTTTTATGTAATACTCTTTTTCAATAAAAAGAATGAATTGAAAATGTATATTTTTTTTATATACATTTGAAAGAATTAGACAAATCTACCATTTTTGCAAATTGAAAAGAATGATTATGAAATATACATTTTTATCAAATGTAAAAGAATGATAAAATCTTGCATTTTGGTCAAAGGTAAAAGAATGACAAAAATATTCATTTTTGTCAAATGTAAAGAATAAATAAAAACATTCTTTTTATCATTTAAAAAGAGTGAAGTAAAATACTCATTTTGTTTACATTAGAATGAATTAGATTTAAAAACATAATTTTCATTAGAATTAGAATCTCATTCTAGTGAAAAATGTACATTAGAATTAAATTAACATTTTGGTTTACATTTAAAAGAATTAAACAAAAATTTACATTTTGTTCGTTATAAAGATTAGACAAAATTAACATTTTTATGTAATTTGAAATGGCATCAGAATAGTCATTTTTGTTATAATAAGAATGGCACTCAAAATATATTTTTATACGTTAAGAAGAATGAATTTGAAATGTATATCTTTACACATTAGGAAGAATGAATTAGAAAAGGACATCCTTGTCACCTCAAATGTAATTAGAATAAAGTATACATTTTTGTTAGGAAATTTAATTAGAATAAAGGATTACACAAAAGATAGGAAGGTTAATTTTTTTTTATTTGTCGATTAGTCACAATTAAAAGACCTATGTCAAAATATGATGTTAATGATGGCTTAGAATATATGTATATGTTGATGAAGTGTTTGATGTATTTAATATAATGTTAGTGTATTCAAAACTGAATACCACACTTCCATTTACAAGTTAATTGACTTATTTATGTGATTGGTTCGATAATTTTACACATCGCCCATATGCACAGATAATTTATCATTCTGTCTTGTTGGCTGAAACCCCACACGGGTGTTGGGATGATATTGGACTTACATAAATCCCAATATTTAATTATCTATTATCGATGGATTGACAGGCTGTGATGAGTGTTACATACTTATTTTAATACTCACACAGTTATAAACTTCACTCTGGATGTAAATGGATTGTTTAATGGTTGTGTATCACTATCATGGTTATTATATCTGTGCAATACATAGAAACCATATAATTGAGACTATATGGTTATTGATTGAGTCACATTCCAAAAAAGAATATTTTAGAGAAAAGAATATTTTAAAAATATTTTAGATATATAATAGTCTAAAATATTAAATGTTTTACAAATATAATAATTACAATTATAAATAAAATTGCGCTTTTGACACGAGGTTAGGTTACATTAGTGGTGGAAGTCTGCCCGGACCCGACAGACATATCCAGCAGTCGCTAATGTTAAACCTAATGTGAGAGGTCTAATTGCACATAAGGTAAGAATTTTCAAAAAATTAAATAAATTTTAGAACATTATTTTAGTAAAGAACTAGAATAAATCTCTAATCAAGATTTAACAGAGTTTTCCAATTAATTCATATTTATTTGGAATTAAATAAATTGGATTTTGGTTTGTTGTGAATGGTGTCTTAAATAACACTGTTCTTAAACCCAGTTGAAAAGAATAAATCTTTTAATTAAGATTATTAGAGTTTCAAATTATATTTAATAATTGGAATAAAACGATTTATGAATTGAGTTTATCGTGAACAATGTTTTTAAACGACATCTGTTCTTTTACTCAATTAAAGTGAAAATATAATTTGGAGTTATAAATCTTTGTATATAGATTTAAAAAGAAATTGTTTCCAAAGTAATGTTTTCCAATTTAATATATTAAATTGGAATCGAGTGGAAATTTATATCGATTATATGTTGAGTTGATTTCTGCGAAAATTCCATATTTAATAGGAGATGATTTTGGGTTTACAGTGAACTATGTTTTAAATAACATTAGTTCTTTAACCCAGTTAAAGACAAGATTAATTTCTTAAAATTAAATAATCATTAAATAATGATTTTGATATTTAAAACCAAATTGGAGTTTTGAATAAATCTTTAAAAGAAAAGATTTAAGAATAAACTTAAAGGAATTTATCTTTGATAGAATAATTTGAATATTTTATTTAAAAGAATATTCTGAATTGGAATGAGACGTTGGATGTGTTTTTATAGTACTCGATTTTTAATTATAAAAATAAAAGAGTTATTCGGAAAGACCGGGTTTAACCCATTTCGAATAATTTCTACGACGATGAAGAGTCGAAGATGAAGACGGTGGTTGAAGACCGACGATCTTCACATCGAATGGATGTGTTGCTACAGAGACCCTGGAGTAGCTACCTTGAAGGGATTTCGGTGGTCGCCGTCCGGACTATTGTTGATTGTTCGGGTTTGGTTTTCGCTTAGACCCAGAGCATAAGCTAGTAAATGGATGCGTGTCTGACATTGGATTTCGTTCCGTGTGAATTAAATCGATTTTTGTTAATGTATGTCTGTTTGGTGGTAGGGGATTTATTCTCTACTTAACACCCCGGTATATATTAATAGTGATTGATCGCATGGCATGAATTGTCAATGTGGCTCGCCAAGATGCAAATGATCAAGGCTTTTGTTGAAAAGCAGGGCCTTGTGGGATGATCAAAGCAAAGTCTATTACGGCATAGCTTTATGTATACCGTGACTTCGCGAGCCTCACACCCCGGTATGAGTCAAAAATGGGATATGGACCGTAGGGAGTGCACACGTTTCTTTCTAGCTAGTGGTAGTGTCAGCGCTTTAACACTGCCTGACATTTTACTTATGTGGATGATGGATTTTGAGGCGCCTCGGATTTTTATAGGCCGATAGTGGTCATATTATAGGTTCAAAGGAACCGGGAAACGTGTGTTCAGGCATAACCAATCCACTGCCGATAGGCGGGGACCGGCCCTACCACATCCAAGAATTCACTGCGGGAGATCCTGAGGCATTTGCTAAAGTGTCTCGAATCGGAGAGGAGCTTTCCCCTAGCCTCGACTCATGATGGAAGTCCAATTTCCAATACGACCTTTGGTTTTGATTGTAGAACTAGTATGGCGACATAGTAGGATGGGGTATTATGTCGTCTATGATTAATACATTATGATTGAATTTGTTTTTGAAATATATATACCCAAAGATATACACACTAATATTAAATCCGTTTTATCGTATCAAGCATTTTTGACCATTATAAGGTAAAACCCTATCCTCCGGTTTGCGTTGCATTGTGTGATGGGACTTGGGTCTTATAATGGTTTCATTTTTCTAAAAAGCATTACGTTGTTTAACGTTTTTACTTTATTTTATGCACCGGCAATCCAATGGAGTAAACCCGTTCCGCGTTAGCGGCGTGGTCCTATGATTAGCCTTATTATTAGATAAGTTAAGTTAAGATTTCTCATACCAGTCCCATGACTGACCTGTAGTTTGTCCACTGGCAAACTCGGGTGCCCATATTTTCCACACGGGCAGTCGAGTAGCTTTTGCAGATATATTTACAGGATCCTGGCTTACAGCTGAAGCGGTATTCGGAAAGCTCTGTATCTGTGTATTTCTTCCAGTTGTATATCTGTATTATTTTCAGCTGCTACTTAAATGTATTTTAAAACTCTGATATTATTGTATTTCTATTTCTGTAATAAGTATTCATACTCTGTTATATTCTTGTACTCTGATGTAATTTTCGTAATCAGCGATAAAATTTTCTTCAGTTTGTGTTCTAAAGTGTGTTGTTCTCAAAGCTATCCAGGCTTTCCTTCACCGGGAAGTTTGTGTCGTTTCAGTTGGTATCAGAGCTTTGGTTACAGAGCTCGAGAACGAGACACATTTGAACTGAACGAAAGAATTCATCAGAGATTGGATTGGTAATATCCAATGAGAATAACTCGATAGAGATAGGATCAGTAGTATCCTAGAACGAGTGTGAAGAGTATTATTTTCTTTAAAAATAAAAGTAAAAACAAATTTAGTATTGGAAAATTTTAATCTTAAAATATGTATTTGAGTATATTATATTTTAATATGGACAATCGAGTATATAAAGATTTCGAATATACGAGTAATTAACGGATATTCGAAGTTTTAATATACTGGATAGATATAGAATCACACTCTAGTCGCCCGAAGATGATTTTGATGATTGCTAGCGTCATCAAAATTTATGTTTGAGTCTCGAAAGTTGGATTTCTAAATATTTCCGTTGACTGGTATGAGAAGCAAAACTTAGTTAGGACACATTGCTGTGATTTGCACTAAAAATATGATTTTTGTTGACTATATATAAAGATTATATATTTGAAAAATTAATCACCTAATTGATTGCTGGTTGTGATGTTTGATAATTAGTTTCACTAGTTAAAATATTAGAATGATAATTAATTGAAACCAATGATAAAATTATAGGTTGAGTTTGTTAAATTAAATAACTCTTAGCTACGTTCCTTTTCGAGGACGAAAAGATTTTAAGTGGGGGCGATTGTAACGACCCAGAATTTTGGGGCCAATTTAAAATTTTTATTTTAGAAATTTTAATGGATTTTAGTGTTTAGAATAATTTATTTTAACTAATAACGACTAATTTTTTTTTAAACAAATAAATTCAATTTAATTATAAAAGGAGTTTTAAACAGCACTGTAGTTTGAAAATTTGAATTTGAACTTTGACTGACTGTACATGATTCAAAATAAATCAGAATTGAGCGAAAGAAGAAATATCTAAATTTGTTTAACAGTATCTTTCCAACGAATCTGAAAAATTGAAATTTCGTTTTAAAAATAGAAAGTTATGTCCAGTTTAAAATTTAGAAAAGTCGCTATAGAATTTATATATATTTTAATATAATATATTGGCCTTAAAAATAGCCATTTTGCAAACAACCTCGGTTTTCGACGAAACCACTTTTGTTGGAACCGGAATGTCGAATTATTGCTAAGTTTAGTTTTCCATAATTTTTTGAATTAATATGTGAGCGTGGCGAAAGAAGACGTGTTTTGTCAATTTCAATTAAATTTAATCAACTAGAAAATATCCATTTTTCAAACGGTCTCAGAATTGACGAAATTATTTTTGTTAGGACCGTATCGTCATAACAAAGCCAAGTATAATTTTTCTGTACTTTTCTGAGTTCATATGTAGCCCCGGTAATTTAAAATGTACGTTTGAATTTTAGATAAACGAATTATATTTTAAAACTGAGAAACGTGAGTCAAGATGATCATTTGGGCCTGCGGGACATTGCCAGATGAGCCAGGAACGGGGGTTAATGGGTAAGAACGACAGTCTTTGGGCTGAAAAAGGAGAAAAGGGCTAAACGGGCTTTATAGGGTAATTAAATAATTAAAATATTATAAAAATCCCTAGGAAAATTAGCAAACCCTAGCCCTAAATGTCAGCCGCCATAAACAAATTTCGATGGCCGAAACTGAACAAGATTTAATCCTTAATATCTTCTAAATGTTCTCAAATTAAATCATGAATTTAAAACCAAAAGGGAAGAGCAATCTCTAATCTTCAAAATGGTATGGTCGAGAACGTGTTTTGGGTATCGGGGAAGCCGGAATTGGAGCAGGAAGTGGCGCCTCTTGGACAGGAATTGGGTGGCCATGGGGGGTGCGAGCGTGTCAGGATCGAGGGAGAAGATGGAGTCGAGGGTGGCGGTTCACGTGGTGGCGATGGATGGTGGTTTTGACCACCGTGGCGGCAGCGCAAGGCAACCCTAGTTCAGATGGTATTGGGTTCAGCTACAGCAACGAAGAAGAAAGGGATTAAAGGGTAATTGGTAAATTAATTATTTAATTAAAGTGATCAATGTTTAAAAGGGCATAACTCATTCACACAGCGATGAAATCAGACGATTTTCGTAGCGTTGGACTCGTGTCGAAGAATACTTCGCAATGACACTGACCAGATCTGAAAACAAGGGCTTTGAAAATTGAGGAAATTTCAGATCTGAATAGCAATGTGAGATTTCTCTTTTAAAATAAAAAATTATTTATTTATTTATTATTCATTCAGTATGAAATTCATGTTGTATGTATATATTCATTTAAATGTTGATTGTGCTGTGATTGTGATGAACGATTGATTGTGATTGTGTATTCACGTTTGTTAGAATTGAAATGTGAACATATCACTTTGATGTTATGTTAGGATTGAAATGTGAACGTATCACTTTGGTATTATATTAAAATCAAAACATGTCATTTGTTATTATAAATTTTTTTGTAAACAAATACACCACGTTGGTTTTGATTGAAAACAAATTATCCAATTTGTTAATTAGAAAAGTATGAAAACAAATTATCCAATTTGTTAATTAGAAAAGTATGAAAACAAATTATCCAATTTGTTAATTAGAAAAGTGTGAAAACAAATTATCCACTTTGTTAATTAGAAAAGTGTGAAAAACAAAATATTCGTTTTGTTAAATAGAAAGGTGTTAAGAGTAAAGTAAAAAAAATAACATTTTAAATTATAAAATGTTAAAGTAAAGTAAAATAACATTTTAGTTATAAAATGTTAAGATGGATAAAAATAACATTTTTGCTTAGAGATGTTTATTGGATTAAAAACAACACTTTGTTTAAAAATGTTTCTTTAGATTGGATATGCCATTTTCAATAGAAAAGTTTATTTAGATTAAACTTGTCATTTTGATTAGAAAAGTGTTGTCAATAAAAATTATATTTTTATTCATTTAAACTTGTCATTTTGATTAGAAAAGTGTTCACTTAAAAGAAATAAACCTTTTGTTCATTGAAAGGGATTTAAACAAGAACAAACCTCTTTGTTCATTTAAAAGGATTAGAATAAAAAATTCGTATTTTGATTTCATAAAAAGAATTAGAACAAAATGAACATTTTGATTTCATAAAAAGGATTAGAATAAAATTCACATTTTGATTTCATAAAAAGGATTAGAACAAAATCATTAGTTTGATTACATAAAAAGGTTTAGAACAAAATCCATATTTGATTACAATAAAAGATTAGATTCAAAAGATTTTCATTTTTTGTTTACATTAAAAGAGTTAAACAAGATTTTTGTAACATTCTCTTTCAACAAAAAGAATATATTTTGTTAACATTTTTTTCCATAAAAAAGAACATATTTTTATGTAATACTCTTTTTCAATAAAAAGAATGAATTGAAAATGTATATTTTTTTATATATACATTTAAAAGAATTAGACAGATCTACCATTTTTGCAAATTGAAAAGAATGATTATGAAATATACATTTTTATCAAATGTAAAAGAATGATAAAATCTTGCATTTTGGTCAAAGGTAAAAGAATGACAAAAATATTCATTTTTGTCAAATGTAAAGAATAAATAAAAACATTCTTTTTATCATTTAAAAAGAGTGAAGTAAAATACTCATTTTGTTTATTTAGAATGAATTAGATTTAAAAACATAATTTTCATTAGAATTAGAATCTCATTCTAGTGAAAAATGTACATTAGAATTAAATTAACATTTTGGTTTACATTCAAAAGAATTAAACAAAACTTTACATTTTGTTTACATTATAAAGATTAGACAAAATTAACATTTTTGTGTAATTTGAAATGGCATCAGAATAGTCATTTTTGTTATAATAAGAATGGCACTCAAAATATATTTTTATACGTTAAGAAGAATGAATTTGAAATGTATATATCTTTACACATTAGGAAGAATGAGTTAGAAAAGGACATCCTTGTCATTTTAAATGTAATTAGAATAAAGTATACATTTTTGTTAGGAAATGTAATTAGAATAAAGGATTACACAAAAGATAGGAAGGTTAATTTTTTTTTATTTGTCGATTATTCACAATTAAAAGACCATATGTCAAAATATGATGTTAATGATGGCTTAGAATAAATGTATATGTTGATGAAGTGTTTGATGTATCCAATATAATGTTAGTTTATTCAAAACTGAATACCACACTTCCATTTACAAGTTAATCGACTTGTTTATGTGATTGGGTCGATAATTTTACACATCGCCCATGTGCACAGATAATTAATCATTCTGTCTTGTTGGCTGAAACCCCACACGGGTGTTGGGATGATATTGGACTTACATAAATCCCAATATTTAATTATCTGTTAATCGATGGATTGACAGGCTGTGATGAGTGTTACATACTTATTTTAATACTCACACAGTTATAAACTTCACTCTGGATGTAAATGGATTGTTTAATGGTTGTGTATCACTATCATGGTTATTATATCTATGCAATACATAGAAACCATATAATTGAAACTATATGGTTATTGATTGAGTCACATTCCAATAAAGAATATTTCAGAGAAAAGAATATTTTAAAAATATTTTAGATATATAATAGTCTAAAATAATAAATGTTTTACAAATGTAATAATTACAATTATAAATAAAATTGCGCTTTTGACATGAGGTTAGGTTACATTAGTGGTGGAAGTCTGCCCGGACCCGACCAGCATATCCAGCAGCCGCTAATGTTAAACCTAATGTGAGAGGTCTAAGTGCACATAAGGTAAGAATTTTCAAAAAATCAAATAAAATTGAGAACATTATTTTAGTAAAGAACTAGAATAAATCTCTAATCAAGATTTAATAGAGTTTTCCAATTAATTCATATTTATTTGGAATTAAATAAATTGGATTTTGGTTTGTTGTGAATGGTGTCTTAAATAACACTATTCTTAAAACCAGTTGAAAAGAATAAATCTTTTAATTAAGATTATTAAAGTTTCAAATTATATTTAATAATTGGAATAAAACGATTTATGAATTGAGTTTATCGTGAACAATGTTTTTAAACGACATCTGTTCTTTTACTCAATTAAAGTGAAAATATAATTTGGATTTATAAATCTTTGTATATAGATTTAAAAAGAAATTGTTTCCAAAGTAAAGTTTTCCAATTTAATATATTAAATTGGAATCGAGTGGAAATTTATATCGATTATATGTTGAGTTGATTTCTGCGAAAATTCCATAATTAATAGGAGATGATTTTGGGTTTACAGTGAACTATGTTTTAAATGACATTAGTTCTTTAACCCAGTTAAAGACAAGATTAATTTCTTAAAATTAAATAATCATTAAATAATGATTTTGATATTTAAAACCAAATTGGAGTTTTGAATAAATCTTTAAAAGAAAAGATTTAAGAATAAACTTAAAGGAATTTATCTTTGATAGAATAATTTGAATATTTTATTTAAAAGAATATTCTGAATTGGAATGAGACGTTGGATGTGTTTTTATAGTACTCGATTTTTAATTATAAAAATACGAGAGTTATTCGGAAAGACCGGGTTTAACCCATTCCGAATAATTTCTACGACGATGAAGAGTCGAAGATGAAGACGGTGGTTGAAGACCGACGATCTTCACATCGAATGGATGTGTTGCTACAGAGACCCTGATGAGAGTAGCTACCTTGAAGGGATTTCAGTGTTGGCCGTCCGGACTATTGTCGATTGTTCGGATTTGGTTTTCGCTCAGACCCAGAGCATAAGCTAGTAAATGGATGCGTGTCTGACATTGGATTTCGTTCCGTGTGAATTAAATCGATTTCTGTTAATGTATGTCTGTTTGGTGGTAGGGGATTTATTCTCTACTTAACACCCCGGTATATATTAATAGTGATTGATCGCATGGCGTGAATTGTCAATGTGGCACGCCAAGATGCAAATGATCAAGGCTATTGTTGAAAAGCAGGGCCTTGTGGGATGATCAAAGCATAGTCTATTATGGCATAGCTTTGTGTATATCGTGACTTCGCGAGCCTCACACCCCGGTATGAGTCAAAAACGGGATATGGACCGTAGGGAGTGCACACGTTTTTTTCTAGCTAGTGGTAGTGTCAGCGCTTTGACACGGCCTGACATTTTACTTATGTGGATGATGGATTTTGAGGTGCCTCGGAATTTTATAGGCCGATAGTGGTCATATTATAGGTTCAAAGGAACCGGGAAACGTGTGTTCAGGCATAACCAATCCACTGCCGATAGGCGGGGACCGGCCCTACCACATCCAAGGGTTCACTGCGGGGGATCCTAAGGCATTTGCTAGAGTGTCTCGAATCGGAGAGGAGCTTGCCCCTAGCCTCGACTCATGATGGAAGTCCAATTTCAAATACGACCTTGCGGTTTTGATTGTAGAACTAGTATGGCGACATAGTAGGATGGGGTATTATGCCGTCTATGATTAATACATTATGATTGAATTTGTTTTTGAAATATATATACCCATAGATATACACAATAATATTAAATCCGTTTTATCGTATCAAGCATTTTTTACCATTATAAGGTAAAACCCTATCCTCCGGTTTGCGTTGCATTGTGTGATGGGACTTGGGTCTTATAATGGTTTCATTTTTCTAACAAGCATTACATTGTTTAACGTTTTTACTTTATTTTATGCACTGGCAATCCAATGGAGTAAACCCGTTCCGCGTTAGCGGCGTGGTCCTATGATTAGCCTTATTATTAGATAAGTTAAGTTAAGATTTCTCATACCAGTCCCATGACTGACCTGTAGTTTGTCCACTGGCAAACTCGGGTGCCCATATTTTCCACATGGGCAGTCGAGTAGCTTTTGCAGATATATTTACTGGATCCTGGCTTACAGCTGAAGCGGTATTCGGAAAGCTCTGTATACGTGTATTTCTTCCTGTTGTATATTTGTATTATTTTCAGCTGCTACTTAAATGTAATTTAAAACTCTGATATTATTGTATTTCTATTTCTGTAATAAGTATTCATACTCTGTTATATTCTTTTACTCTGATGTAATTGTCGTAATCAGCAATAAAATGTTCTTCAGTTTGTGTTCTATAGTGTGTTGTTCTCAAAGCTATCCAGCCTTTCCTTCACCGGGAAGTTTCGGTCATTTCAGTATATGTATATGTATATGTATGATAATAGCAATCTTACCAATAAAAGAACTTGCTAATAGTGTTTATTTGATGCTAAGGTTGATCTTCTCAGCCTCAACGAATCATAAGGGTTTCACTGCATTGTAATATAGTTCAAAGTTAGCAAAGTCCAGTGGTTGATGTAATGAATGGGAAAGTACATGATATCGTCACAATCGTTTGCGACAATATTTTGGACCATTGAGTAAACCAGTGATTCAATAACATTTTCAACATCTGTTTGTATAGCACGCTACAAATAAACATTCGATAATAATTTGTTTTTTTTTTATATTTACAATTTTAATGTAAAAAATTTGTTTACCGTCATGATTGTACTGAATATGTAATTGTGTTCAAAATGAACCAGTTGATAACCTGCATTAGAAGAATAATGTTAGCTTAGTGTATAATTTTACTATAGAATATGCTTGTATATAAATTCGTTATATCAACATTACATTGCCTATTCTTATATTTATGTTTTTCATATTTTGAGAGATATATTATAGTATGAAATATTTGATTATTTTATAATAATTTAATTTATATATACAATTTACAATCATCACACACTATAATGATAGGAGAAGATAACATTTTATTAAAAGTATGTTGCTTCATAAAAAAATATCATAATGCTAGGATACTTTAGCATTTTACTAACATCATGTTGCTTAAATAATAATAACTCAAAATGCTAGGAGATGTTAGCATTTTTCTAACAGCACGTTGCTTACCCAAATAAAAATCAAAATGCTGGTAGAAGTTAGCATTTTATGAACAACATTTTGCATTATTAAAAAATTTATTATAATGCTAGCAAAAGTTAGCATTTTTCAAGCACTATGTTACTTAATAAAAAAAATCATAATTCTAGGAGAAATTAGCATTTTATTAATAGAATGAATATTTACCTGACCATCTGTAAATTCTCCAAATAACAATCCTTCTAGCATTGACTGTACAATTGTTATCCCTCCTCTTTTACTATCATCATTTCTCTGTGATGCCATGCTATATAACATTATAATTTCAATATATTAAAATAATATTGATTCTTTTAAATAATTGAAGGTTTTAATGAGTACAAAATACTTAGTTTGATTTGTCTTCGCATGCAAAGAATGTCCTGATTGTGTCCTATTTGTGTGATTCTAGGAGTTGAAATATAGGACTCCTTACAAATTTCTTTGGCGATGGACTTTCCTTTTTGGAGAATAGTTTTCGAGATCCAGAGGTTGTTTATCTTGAACTTCATCATCTTCTTCGACTGGTTCTTTCTCTTCTACACTTTCTTCGACTTTTGTATCGTTTTGATCACTTCCATCTTCTGTCTCATCTTCATTCTCTTCTTCACTATTGGGTTCATCTTCTCTTTTATTCTCCTCTTCTCGGCTTCATCTTCATTGTTATTTTTTTCAATCTCTTCATCATAGGTTTTATCTTCTCTTTTTGTAACAATCCGGATATTCAGAACCAATTTAAAAAAATTATTTTGGCAATTTTAATGAATTTTGAATATTTAAAATTATTTATTTTAAATAATAACGACTAGAAATTTATTTTGAATAGAATTAGAATGTATAAATTAATTTAAATTGAAATTAGAATATAAATATTTATTTTAATTATAAAAGGAATTGGAAATGGCGCGATAGTTTAAAATTTTGATTTCAAATGAATGTACAGGATGCAAAATAAACCATATTTTAGTGAAACTAGGAATATTTGAATCTGTTTGAAAATATCTTTCCAGCGGATCTGAAAAATTGAAATTTCATAGCAGGAATAAAAAGTTATGCCCAATTGAAATTTCAAAATAGTCGCTATGTAATTTAGCCCTTAAAAATAGCGATTTTGCAAACGACCTCCGTTTTCGACGAGACCACTTTTGTTGGATCCGGAATGTCAAATTATTGCTTTATTCCAATTTTCATAATTTTTGGAATCAATATGTGAGCGCGGTGAATATAAAACATGTTTTAACAGTTTTAGTCAATTTGGATCGACCAGAAAATGGTCATTTTTCAAACGATCTCCAAATTTGATGAAATTAGTTTTATTAGGACCGTATCGTCAAAACATAGCTAGATTTATTTTTCGGGAATTTTTGGAGTCAGTATGTGGCTCCGGTAAATTAAAATATACGTATAAATTAAATATAAACTAATTTATATTTTAATTTGGATAAAAACTAATGGAAACAGTCAAATTGTCTTACAGGACATATCCCATTGCGTTCGGAGTGGGGGTAGTATGCTATGGACGATGGTCAGCGGGTTCGATTTGGGGTTCAAATGAAAGGGATACTTTTTATGGAAATAATAGTAATAACAAATGAATTAATAATAAAAAGTCAACCCTCTTTTCATTTAACCCCCCCCCCCCCCCCCACTATTTCTTCGATCAGACAGCCCTTTCCCCTAAATCAAAATTGTATGAGAGAAAAAAGATGGCCATGTTCGGCCGTCGCCTTCGCCTCTCACTGTCGCCCCCCTCGTTGACTTCCCCACCGTCCCATCCACACCTCAATCGCGAGGCTCGCCATCGTGATCCACGCTAGACCACTACTCCACTGAACCGCTCCCCCTCCACTGCTTGATCACCGGAATCCGCTCCAGCCCGCCGTCAGCGGCCAACGCTAGCTCCAGTTCGACATTATTGAGGAATGCCAGTGAGCATTTTTTTAGGTACATAGTTTATTTAATTTAGTAATTAAGTAAATTTTCAGTTTTAGAAATAAAATACAAGGATTTTATTTTCAATTTTAGAAATAACCTTGTGTAAAAAAGCTTTGTTTTTTTTATAAATGAAAGGATTATATTTTAGAACCGAAAACATATATTTTTGATTATATAAAGAATTGATTTTTAAACTAGTAAAGATTTGATTTTTTGAAATAGTAAAGAATTGATTTTTAAACTAGTAAAGAATTGATTTTTAAACTAGTAAAGAATTGATTTTTTAACTAGAAGAGAATTGATTTTTAAACTAGAAGAGAATTAATTTTTGAACTAGAAGAGAATTGATTTTTGAACTAGAAGAGAATTGATTTTTGAACTAGAAATGATTTGATTTTTGAAAACAAAAAGATTTGATTTTTATAAACCAAAAGATTTGAGTTTTGAAAACAAAAAGATTTGATTTTTGAAAACAAAAAGATTAGATTTTTATAAATAAAAAGATTGATTTTTTAAAAACAAAAAGATGTTGTTTATATAAAAAGATATGATGTTGTTTATATAAAAAGACGTGATGTTGTTTAAATAAAAAGATATGATTTTTGTTTATAGAAAATATTAGATTTTTCATTATAGAAAAATATGATTTTCATATAGGTAAACGCGTGATAAAAATATGATTTATATAATGCAAACATCGGTATAAAAATACGATTTTTATAAAAGAAGCAGTGATATAAAAACGTGATTTTTATATATGTAGTAGCGAATAAAAATGTGATTTTTAAATATATGAAGCGTTATTAAAAATATGATTTTTAATATAAAGTTTGTGATACAGATTGCGATGGAACTGTCGGGAAACGAGTCCAAATCCAAACGGTTCAGAACTTCAGAAATAGGACTAGAGGAGTGGAACCCAAAAGTGAGAACTCCTCACTAAAATTTTCTGTTCAGCTATTTATTTTATAACTGCATATATGAATTGCTCCCCATCGTCCACAGACCATGGGAGACTTGTTTGTTTGATTGTGTTGTGAAAATTGTTTGTGGTGTGAAATGGAATGTAAATATTCACGTGTCGAAATAAAATATTTTATCGTTAAAAAAATATAATTTTTAACGTGTATATGAATAAAATAAATATTCATTTACAAATCGAACGATTTTTTTATGTACACACATTTGACTGGTATGGATTGGGACGATATATTTTCCACATCGCCCAACTGCGCAAGTAATAATCAGTGTTTGTTGTTTGAAAATCCCACACGGGTATTGGGATGATGTTGTACATATACTACAATGTTTAGTTGTATGTCAATCGATGGGTTGACAGGCTGTTGTAAGTGTTAATTAATTATATTTTACGCTTATGCAGTTGTGTAATGCACTTTGGATGATGGTTGACTGTGTTTGATTATTGTTATGTCCATGTGTGTATGAAATCCATATAAATAAAGTTATATGGTAATTGGCTGTGTCTGATTCCAATTCGGAAAGAACGAATATTTTAAATTAACGAATGTTTTAAATTGAAGAATAACGAATATTTTAAAATAATGAATATTTTAAAATAATATTTAGTAAAAGATCAAAATCTGATTTTGATGTCCGATTTTGGATGGGCACGAATATGCTTAAATATATAAAGCCGTGTTGATTAGATTAACGCCATTTTGGACGTGAACGATAATTATATCGATTTTATTCATTTATATAATGAATATCCAAAAGGAAATGATTTCAAAATCTAATTTTTTGAAAATATTATCATTTACATATTAATGATATAGAATATTCAATTTTGATTTAAAATTGAATATGAAGTTGAAATCGTTTTGAAAATGAATTTAAAACGATTTATAAAATACGATTTAAATGGAAATCAATGAAATATATATATTATATATACTTTATATATTATATATATATATATAATGGCCTGAATAAAACGCGCCGCGCCGCGGTAGTTCGCGAATTTTGACCATTGACTTCGAATGGACATTACGGGAGATTCGACCGTCGGATTCTCCTAAAACCGGATCCTTGGGTTCGTATCGAAAAGAGATTTCTAACGAAGACAAGAAATTTGAAATCTAACGGTTGGATTTGGAATTATTTCCAAATCAAATTTGGGAAAAGGTTGTTGTAAGTGCAGTTCGATGGAAGTTTATGGAAATCGACTGTACGGGCCTTGATAAAATTATTAAAAATATCAATAATTTGTGTAAAATCATAATAAATGATTTGGAAAGAATTGGGATGAAAAATTCCATATTTGAAAAGATAAAAATATATTTTTGTCAAAATGAACTAGTTATTAACTAGATTTGAAATCCAATATTTTTTAAATAAATAAATTGGATTTGAAATGGTTTTAAAAATAACCAGAGTTTCCAATATATGAATTGGCATGGATTTGAGTCGAAATTATCTTCGGAATGTTTCGATATTGGGTTCCATGATTATACGGATATTGTGGAGGAATTTGGAAGTATATATATCGTTATTCCAATACGATATTTGTTGATTTCAGAATTTGGTATTGAATATAAGCCGATATATTTTCTATTCAGACCTTGTATTTAATATTGAATTGGATATTGTGTTTGTCGTGAATGGTGTCTTCAATAACACTATTATTAAACCAAGTTGAAAAGAGATTAAATATTTTAAATAAGATTTAAAGGAGTTTACCAATTAATTAATATTTGATTGAAATTGAATTGAAATTGGTTTTTGGGTTTATCGTGAACGGTGTTATTATAACACTTTTTCTTTAACCTGATTAACAATGGAATGAGATTTTGGGTTTGTCGTAAATGGTATCTTTAATAATACTGTTCTTAAACCCAATGGAGTAAAGAAAATTAGAAACTAACTGGAGATTAGCTAAGTTGAATGGTTTCCTGGGAATTGATCTGATGTTGGTTTCGGCCTTCAGGATTAATACTTAGGGAATTATTCCCTTACTAATTTACGGTTAGAGACTGATGGGATGGGGTCTTCAGTAACACTGTTCTTAAACCCTGTGTGAAAAGAATAAATATTTTAATTAAGATGTAGAGAAGAATTACCAATTAATTAACATTTAATTGGATTTGAAATGGAATGTCAATTGGGTTCTTCGTGAGCTGTGTTTTTAATGACATTCGTTCTTTAACCCGATATACAGTGAAATGTGATTTGGAATTTATAAATCTTTAATTAAGATTTAAAGGAAAATTTTCAAAGTAAAGTTTTCCAATTTAATAAAATAATTTGGAA
Organism: Allium sativum; assembly: GCA_030737875.1. Classification (NCBI taxonomy): domain Eukaryota; kingdom Viridiplantae; phylum Streptophyta; class Magnoliopsida; order Asparagales; family Amaryllidaceae; genus Allium; species Allium sativum. The sequence continues at coordinate 362,884,387 of CM060909.1, forward strand.
TGGAATGGAATTCGATTTAGTGATAATCGAAGTGAGCTTCTGTGGAGGAATACTGTTACTATATACGGAATTTAAAAGGCTTTGTTGTTATTCCATTTATATTATCGGTTGGATATGGAAGTTTACATCGATTATATATATTGATCTGTTTTCCGCGAAGATTCCATTGTTAGTGGAATGGGATTTTGGGTTTATCATGAACTGTGTTTTAAATGACATTAGTTCTTTAACCCAGTTAAGGATAAGATTAATTTCTTAACTTTGAGGAAAATCATTAAGTAATGATTTCTGGAGATTAAAACTGAATTAGAGTTTTAATGAATCTTTAATTAGATTGAAATGTGAATCGGATAATTAAAATTATCAAATTCATGAAAAGATCGAGAATGGAGTACCACCAGTTTTACTCCAAGCGATAGTTAAATCTATAAGTAGATTTGAACGTGAAATGGTAAATAATTTTACCGATAACACTGTGGTGTTAGATGTGGAGTATTGCCAGTTTTGCCTCATGGGATGAATAGGTTGGGATTGGGAAATTTAATATATGATTACTTCGGTAAAGTTCGCTAATCCCGACTAGTTTGGATAAACCTTAATTTGGTTTGAATTGATATCCAATGGAAGATTAAAGAATAAATTTAAAGAATTATCTTTGATAAAATTAATGGGAACCTTTCCCAAAGGATATGAATATTTAAATAAAAGAATATTCTGGATTGGAATGAGGCGTATGTTGTGTTTTCAAAACACTTGTTTATAAGATACGCGAGTTATCCCATTCTGAATAACTGATTGGATGATATGTCAACGATGAAGATGGTGGTTGAAGACCAGAGGTCTTTACATCATTTGGATGATTACTGATGTCTTGATTGGGCAGTTCTTTCAATGGAAGCTAGGTAGCTGAGAGGACCTACCACATGTGTTTTTCATAATGAAATTTAATACCTTATTGTTTAATGTCAATATGATTTCATTATTAACTCATTAATGGAAAAGAAAAAAGAAAAAAATCAAGATAACGCATGTGCAGATTTGCGAAGAGATACATGATTTGAGAGGATACAAGCACTTGTTTAGGGTAGCATGTAGAATACTTAGTGTAGGCAACAGTTTTTATTTCTTTTCATATATATATACTTTGGGGTAGCTCGTATGTTTAGGTATGTTGTTTTCACAAAGCTGTCGTTGTTCATGATTGAAGAAACAAAAGAGTACTTATGTAACACCCCACGTCCATTAATGTCACTCACAAAGGGAATGCATTAACTTCCATGGAGGTTTTAAGTGAATATAGAACAGAAAAATTACAACAAGACAGATAATAAGTAGTACTTGGAAATCTAAAACTTTATTTCATTGCAGCGGAAATTAAACATGTTTGTTACATCATAAAACCATAAGTCAGAGTCAAGTACAATATCCATCTTGATAAAACAAAATACATAATCCCATTACATAAATAGCCATTAAAGAAGATAACAAGCTGGACTTTACTTCAACGGTCCAAGCTTTCCAAAAGAGAGATAAAGCAATCCAATCAAGCTCCACTAGAGCTGGGCCCACCTTGAGGACCTGGAGGGGGAAAATGAAAGAAATAGAGGGGGTCAGACATAAAGTCTGGTGAGTATGATAATCCTAACAATACTATTATCAAAATAACTTGACTAAGGCATAAGCTGGAAAACAAGGAAATGTCTATGAACCATTGGGTATGGAAGAGCAGATAAAGATAACGTTAAAGGCACACCTAATACTAACGAATAATTACTACACTGCACCACACCAGTCATCCTAAAGGTTGATCCCACTTGCTTCACTTAGAAATTTTATAAATAACTTCGTGTACCCCTAGCTGACTACATAGGTGCTGCCTGCCCCTATCTCCGCTAGGTGTACCCCACTACCCACTTTCGATCGGCACCCTACTCGTAGATACCCGTGTTGGCCCCACAGTGGGGTGTATCATTCCCCTAAAGTGGCAACCCGATACGACTTGAGGATGCACAGCTTATACCTACACGATGCAACAACGTCTTACCTACCAGCCCGGGTCCACACACGCATATGAAACCCGTTGGACTTGCGTTGCCACCGCTAACCCGTTTGGCCTCTTATAGTCAAGCCCAATATGCGTGTCCCGTCCTCGACTTGGGTCGAGCCCGCAAAGATACGTTTGGGTTATTGGTTGAAATGGCCCCCAATTACTTACCACAAGCTATCCACCTAAGCTTGTCCCCATTAGTATATCCCACTTAACCCTCTTCATAGTCATGTTCATTTACATGTGTGTTTGGTTAAGTCTTACTAATCATATTTCAAATGCCACTAAAGGCACCCACTAGATTCCTCATGCCACCCAAGGCACCTACTTAACCCCCATGTCCCACTTCACATGTTTATCTGGTTAAGTATTTCTCAATTCATTCAGGCCATACCTCATAAAGACCTCTAACATTAGACTGGCATTTATGGCAGCTGGATTCGCCGGGCTGGTCCGGGCAGTCTTACACCATAAAAGAGTCTAACCTCGTGTCTTTACAACTGTTATGCTTTAATTTGGGCCTAGGACCTCTCACATTGGGCTGACATTTGTGACTACTGGATTCGCCGGGCGGGTCCGGGCAGTTTTACGTCATAAACGAGTCCAACCTCGTGTCCTAAGCATTGATTAACACTTATAATCTTTTACCCCAGTTTTAAATATATCCCTATTCAAATCATTAATTAATTCCAATTTTAATGATGTCCATAATTGACTCAATTATGGCCATCCCCTTACGGTATGCAAAATCATATCAAGTGCACCCCAATTTCTTAATATTAAATCCTTAATAATACCCCTACCCCACGTTATACGTTCTCTTATTCAACGCAAAATATACGTTAGACTCGAATAGTCTAACTCATAGCACAAAGATAAATTATCACAACATATAGACAAATAAAATAGATCTAATCATAATAGCGGTGAAACTTGCATAAAACTACACATGTCATGGATCTAAAGGTGTCAACTTGTTTGGTTAAATGTCATAACTTACATAATATGATCATAACCCAAGTTCATGTATAAACTTGCATATGTGGTTTATGCAACATAATGATGGTGTAAACTAGCATCTAACACATAGAACTCACACATGTCATAGCAGAATTCTAGATCTAAATAGATGTCATAATTCTAGATCTAAATAGATGTCATACAGTATGTGAGATTATACATACTAATAAATCTAAACTTGCATAGGTACATTTGATTTATCATGTGAATCATCATAGCCCAAATATATATAATCAACATCATGATTCATAAGCTAACTACAACATAATAACATCATGGCTTTGTAACATCGCAACTTAGCATAGAAACTTGCAACATATATAATATCATCATAGCATGATTAACAACATATAGGATATCATCATCACATAACATAGGATTTACAACATACATGATAGCATAAGGTTTACAACAACATATATGACAATTCACATCATTTTCTTATGATCCATATCACATCTTAATCTAATTAGTTTGCTAATAATCTTATTAAGATCATCATACTCACAATTAGAAAAGAAAGAGAGTCTTGATTTGCTTTAGAGTTGAGTAGAATTAGAGTTTTGATTAGCTTTCTTCCTTCTTAGTTGGCGGCGGCTACACTGAGTTCCATGGCGATGGCATGACGGCGGCTATTCTATTTTTCATGTGAATTTAAAGTGAGAGACTACCTAGGTATATATAGAGTTTAGGATTTATTTAGACCGTCAGATCAACTCAGAACTAACCTGAACCGTTAAATTAGCCAACTCAGCCCTAAAGACACATCAGCAGCTCAAGATTGGGCTCTGCCAAAACCTGGCCGACTGGACCAAGTCGACACCCAAGTCGACTGCGCAGTCGACCTGGTCCTGGTGGTGTCGACTGCCCAGTCGACCTGGGGTGCTGGGCGGGAAATTTCCCGCCTGGCCTGTTTGACTTTGAATTTTGAATTTTGAATTTTCCGAAACTTCCGATGGCCATATCTCCTTCATACGAAGTCCAAATCACGCAAACTCGGACTCTATTTCAACCAGAATTTCGAGAAGAACACAATGACGCAACCCGTTTTCCCACAATTCTCATGTCTGAGATTAGTTATTCTTTAATTTGTGAATATTAATATTAACACGGGGTGTTACATTCTCCCCTCCTTAAAGGATTTCGACCCCGAAATCTTCAAGTCAAGAAGAATGTATATCCTAACATCCAATCGTCCATCTACTCAACCATCAAACACAGGCATCCATTGTCCTTATAGACTTCTAATGCTTTCATGTCTAAATGCACAGTGTGTGTGTATGTCCATATCTAATGCAAAATTAGGCAGTCCACTGATTCAGTTGACCTCCTTAATGCAAATCATGATAGTGCCATGCGTCCATTATGTATGCAAAAGTTCCTTAATGCTGCATATTATCTCTATATGCGTGCACAATCATCATCTGAATGCAGCATCCATATGATAAAAAAAATCCTCATACATCCATTTTACTAAATACATCCATATATATGCAATATGAAGTGACTGAGCCGATCTAGTGCCTAATAGTGTGTGTATATGCGTCCACGAGCAACCACTAGCAAACACTTGGAACCACTTTGCATCCATCATACATAACATGTCTCAAACACATGTTTCAACCATAGGATTATCCTAACTAAAGTTCAAAGATACTAACGAGAGGACATACTAAAGATAAGATAAGTACAAGCTAAGCGATAAAGGAGAAATTAAAAGACATACCCTAAAAAAGAAAAGGGTACAACGAACGCATCTTCGCTTCTGTCTCCCAAGTAGCGTTGCTATCATCATCTCCCCATTGCAATTTGACTAGTCTGACCTCTCGATTCCTTAACTTCTTGATCTCTGACCTAAGAATGCATGTAGGAGCTCGTCGAATCGTCGCATCACGCTCTATCTCCACCTCTCTAAGCAAGTTCGGCTCTACCACCTACGCGGTCTCGTGTAGGCACTTCCTCAAATGTGATACATGGAATACGTCGTGTACACCACTAAGTCTCTCAGGCAACTCCACTCTATACGCCATCTGTCCAATCTTCTCCTTAATAGGAAACGACCCTACGATCCTTGGTGCTAATTTCCCAACGGACCCAAACCGAACAACGTTCCGTAATGGAGACACTTTGATAAAGACCATGTCCCCAACATCAAACTCAAGATCTGTCCTCCTCTTATCCGCATAAGATTTCTGCCTATCTTGCGCCGTCTTCATCCTCCTTCGAATCAAGTCGATCTTTTCCGAAGTCTCTCTAATCATATCGGGCCCAAGTAAGATCTTATCCGTAGATTCCCACCAACATGTAGGTGAACGACAAGGTCGTCCATAAAGAGCTTCGAAAGGTGCCATGCCAATGCTAGATTGAAAGCTATTATTATATGCGAACTCTACCAATGGAAGATGCTCTTCCCATGTACCCCCAAAGTCTAGGATACATAGCCTCAAAAGATCCTCTAGAATGCGATTCACCCTCTTAGTCTGGCTGTCCGTCTGAGGATGATACGCGGTGCTCAAACATAACTGAGTCCCTACAGCCTCTTGCAAGCTCTTCCAAAATTCGCTAGTGAAGATAGGATCACGGTGGCTTACTATGTTAGAAGGAACACCATGCAAACGAACTATCTCTCGAACGTATACAGAAGCTAACCATGGTGTAGTCCTCTTACTCTTCACGGGAATAAAATGGCCACTTTTAGTAAGTCTATCTACTATAACCCAAATCCCCGTATTACCCTTCCTTGATCTTGGTAATCCATCCACAAAGTCCATCGAGACACTTTCCCATTTCCATAGTGGAACCTCCAATGGGTGAAGCAACCCACCGGGTTTCTTTTGCTCCGCTTTTACTTGTTGGCACACCAAGCATCTAGCGACATGCTCGGCCACATCCCTCTTCATACCGGCCCAATATAAATCTCGCTTCATGTCTTTGTACATCTTATCCCCACCGGGATGAATGGTCATCTTCGAACGATGTGCATCATCAAGAATAGTCTTCCTCAAGTCCTCGTCTTGTGGTACACAAAGTCTACTATCCCTACGTAACCAACCCTTATCATCTAGGGTATACCTACGGAGATGGCTTGATGACTCCCCTCTTTTGAGCTTCTCCACTAACTCAACCAACTATGGGTCATCTCGCTGTGCCTCACCAATCCGTCCCAAAAGCGTAGGTCTGACCTCCAAGGATGCTAGCAAACCGGGTACAAAGTCAACGGAAGGTCTAAAATCAAACATAGAGATGAATTCTAAGTTTCATCGTTCAACAAACAACGGACTCAAGGACAGCCTTTTCCTACTTAAGGCGTCTGCCACCACGTTACCCTTGCCAGGGTTATATGCTATTTCGAAGTCGTAGGATGCTAAGAATTCCATCCACCTTTGCTGTCTTAAATTCAAGTCCTTCTGAGAGAATAAGTATTTTAAAGATTTGTGGTCAGTGAATAATTCGAATTTCTCGCCAAGAAGATAATGGCGCCAAGACTTAAGCGCAAAAACAATTGCGGCTAACTCAAAGTCATGTGTGGGGTAATTCTTCTCATGCACCCTTAACTGCCTTCCACCATAGGCTATTACCCTACCCTCTTGCATTAAGACTGCGCCTAGACCTGTCCCACAAGCATCGGTATAAACAGTAAATGGCTTACTCCCGTCTGGCAGCACTAAGACTGGAGCTGAGGTCACAGCTCTCTTTAAACGTTGGAACGCATCATCATAATCTACGTCCCACGCGAAGACTAGGTTCTTCTTCGTCAGGCGTCTCAATGGAGCTAATATTTTTGCGAAGTCTTTGATAAACTTCCTATAGTAGCCAGCCAACCCCAAGAAACTCCTTACTTCGGTAGCATTTTTAGGGACCTTCCAATCTTGGATGGACACTAACTTCGCGGGATCCACAGCTATCCCTTCTTTGGAAACCACGTGCCCTAAGAACCGTAGTTCCTTCCTCCAGAAGTGACACTTAGAAAATTTAGCTTTAAGATTATGTGCTCGAAGGGTCTCCAACACTTCCCTAAGATGTAGGGCATGCTCTTCTTCATTCTTAGAAAAGATCAAGATGTCGTCTACAAAGACCACCACGAATTTATTAAGGTACTCCCTAAACACCCTACTCATCAAATCAACAAAGTATGCAGAGGCGTTTGTCAAACCGAAGGGCATCACTAGCCATTCATAGAAACAGTCCGGAATCCTAAAGGCAGTCTTTTCAATGCTATCCTCAGCCACTCTCAACTGATGGAAACCAGTGGCTAAGTCCAACTGTGAAAACACTGAGGCGCCAACTAACTGATCGAAGAGATCATCAATCCTCAGCAGTGGGTGTCTGTTCTTCTTAGTAAGCTTATTAAGTTCTCTATAGTCCACACAAAGTCTAAGGGACCCATCCGCCTTCGTGGCAAACACTACTGAAGCACCCCACTCCGATATACTACGTCTTATGAACCCCTTCTCAAGAAACTCCTTCACTTGCTTATTGAGTTCCCTCCTTTCACGAGGAGCCATGTGGCGTACTGACAAAGATACTGGTTTTGCATTATCCACAAGATATATTCGAAAATATATCTCCCGCTTCGGAGGCTAGCCCTTCACCTCCTCAAACACATCCGAGTATTCTCGGACCACTCTAACAGATCGTAGATTCTCCACAGACGCGTCAAGCGATTCTAGATAACTTAGCATAACGGAATTTATGGGATTACAAAAGATCTCGAGAGCGTTGCCAAGGCGAGTCATGAGCCTAAATACTCTCCTTTCACAATCAAGGACGGCCCCATTTCTGGATAACCAATCCATTCCTAAAATTAGCCCATAGCCCGTGAAGCCCAAAACATAAGCATCACATCTAAACCCAACGCTAAGTATATAAATTTTCAAATCCAAACATATCATGAACAAATAAGCTGAGCCCCCAATTGGATTCGAAACAACTAAGGGATCCTCTATTAAACTGGTGTTTAAGTGCAGTGATTCAACTAATGATGTAGAGATAAACGAATGCGATGCGCCCGAATCGAATAAGGTACGGACAGGATGATCAAACAGAAAAACTAAGCTTTCAACAGAAATGGTTCTACCTCGTTCTTGCAGCGGTGGGATCGCGAGAGCCTGAACTTGTCCCCTTGCCTGCCCTGGTGCCATAAGAGCCTGCACCTGTCCTCCCGAGGTAGACCCTGCCCTCAGCCCCTTCTTTGGGCAGTCCTTCACTAGATGTCCCGCTTCACCACAGTGAAAACAGCCAGTCTTCTTTTTCTTTCTGCAATCCTTACTGAGGTGGTCTGGTGTCCCACAGTTAAAGCATCTTTTCTTTCCTTTGCCATTATTGCCTTTACCACCCTTCTTGTTTTGCTGTTGTGGTTTCTTCTGATCCCCTTTCTTCTCGGGTGCCTTATTAGCATTAGTGCCTTTCTCCTCGTGCATGAGTGCCATGTCTACTAGCTTCTCAAAGGTGGCCCCCATAGGGATGTGGGTCATAGCCAACCCCTGCAATGGCTCATTCAAGCCATTAACGAACCTCAGAGCCTTCTTCTCCTCCGTGTTCACCAAATCTAAGCCAAACCTTGCCAATTGGTTAAATTTGTTGACGTACTCTTTCATTGATAGATTTCCCTGCTTCAATGTCAAGAACCTTTCCATGTATAGATTCTCTTCTGCCCTTGAGAGAAACTTCGCCTCAAACCTACGTCTGAAATCCGCCCAAGAATCAACAGGACGCTCCCCATTAGTGACCTCCCACCAAAACGAGGCCTCTCCCTTCATTAGCCAAGCAGCTAATTTGACTTTCCTTTCTTCTTCTACTTCAAATATTTCAAGCAATTCTTCCACCTCCTTAAGCCAATCTCTAGCTTCCACAAACGTTTCTGACCCTTGAAAAGGTTTTCCACCCATAGCCTTAAATTCCTTGCATGTCTTTGCAAAAGTATCAGCGCGAGGAGGGGGAGGAGGAGGAGGAGCGGGTGCAACTGGTGGTGGAGGAAAATTGGCTGGACCTGCAGCGGCCCTAGCCTCTAATAACCTCCTATACCATCCTGGTATCGTTACACCCTCCGGAAGGTTAAGATCTTCAGCCATGCTTAAACAAAAAAGGAAAGATTCAAAATGGAGAATTCGAAAGATAAAGATAAGATAAAGATATATGGCTATTGGGGATTATGTTTTTCATAAAAACTTTCCTCTTGAAATTACTCATCAAGACATGTTTTTGAAAACACTTCTTCCAAAAATACTTTAGAAAAATAGTTTTTCTAAAAAAATTATCTGTTCTGTAACCTTAAGCTCTGATACCACGTGTAACACCCCACGTCCATTAATGTCACTCACAAAGGGAATGCATTAACTTCCATGGAGGTTTTAAGTGAATATAGAACAGAAAAATTACAACAAGACAGATAATAAGTAGTACTTGGAAATCTAAAACTTTATTTCATTGCAGCGGAAATTAAACATGTTTGTTACATCATAAAACCATAAGTCAGAGTCAAGTACAATATCCATCTTGATAAAACAAAATACATAATCCCATTACATAAATAGCCATTAAAGAAGATAACAAGCTGGACTTTACTTCAACGGTCCAAGCTTTCCAAAAGAGAGATAAAGCAATCCAATCAAGCTCCACTAGAGCTGGGCCCACCCGGAGGACCTGGAGGGGGAAAAAGAAAGAAATAGAGGGGGTCAGACATAAAGTCTGGCGAGTATGATAATCCTAACAATACTATTATCAAATTAACTAGACTAAGGCATAAACTGGAAAACAAGGAAATGTCTATGAACCATTGGGTATGGAAGAGCAGATAAAGATAACGTTAAAGGCACACCTAATACTAACGAATAATTACTACACTGCACCACACCAGTCACCCTAAAGGTTGATCCCACTTGCTTCACTTAAAAATTTTATAAATAACTTCGTGTACCCCTAGCTGACTACATAGGTGCCGCCTGCCCCTATCTGCGCTAGGTGTACCCCACTACCCACTTTCGATCGGCTCCCTACTCGTAGATACCCGTGCTGGCCCCATAGTGGGGTGTATCACTCCCCTAAAGTGGCAACCCGATACGACTTGAGGATGCACGGCTTATACCTACACGATGCAACAACGTCTTACCTACCAGCCCGGGTCCACACATGCATATGAAACCTGTTGGACTTGCGTTGCCACCGCTAACCCGTTTGGCCTCTTATAGTCAAGCCCAGTATGCGTGTCCCGTCCTCGACTTGGGTCGAGCCCACAAAGATACGTTTGGGTTACTGGTTGAAATGGGCCCCCAATTACTTACCACAAGCTATCCACCTAAGCTTGTCCCCATTAGTATATCCCACTTAACCCTCTACTTAGTCATGTTCATTTACATGTGTGTTTGGTTAAGTCTTACTAATCGTATTTCAAATGCCACTAAAGGCACCCACTAGATTCCCCATGCCACCCAAGGCACCTACTTAACCACCATGTCCACTTCACATGTTTATCTGGTTAAGTATTTCTTAATTCATTCAGGCCATAACGTCATAAAGACCTCTAACATTAGACTGGCATTTATGGCAGCTGGATTCGCCGGGCGGGTCCGGGCAGTCTTACACCATAAAAGAGTCTAACCTCGTGTCTTTACAACTGTTATGCTTTAATTTGGGCCTAGGACCTCTCACATTGGGCTGACATTTGTGATTACTGGATTCGCCGGGCGGGTCCGGGCAGTTTTACGTCACAAACGAGTCCAACCTCGTGTCCTAAGCATTGATTAACACTTATAATCATTTACCCCAGTTTTAAATATATCCCTATTCAAATCATTAATTAATTCCAATTTTAATGATGTCCAAAATTGACTCAATTATGGCCATCCACTTACGGTATGCAAAATCATATCAATTGCATCCCAATTTCTTAATATTAAATCCTTAATATTACCCCTACCCTACGTTATACGTTCGCTTATTCAACGCAAAATATACGTTAGACTCGAATAGTCTAACTCATAGCACAAAGATAAATTATCACAACATATAGACAAATAAAATAGATCTAATCATAATGGGGGTGAAACTTGCATAAAACTACACATGTCATGGATCTAAAGGTGTCAACTTGTTTGGTTAAATGTCACAACTTACATAATATGATCATAACCCAAGTTCATGTATAAACTTGCATATGTGGTTTATGCAACATAATGATGGTGTGAACTAGCATCTAACACATAGAACTCACACATGTCATAGCAGAATTCTAGATCTAAATAGATGTCATAATTCTAGATCTAAATAGATGTCATACAATATGTGAGATTATACATAGTAACAAATCTAAACTTGCATAGGTACATGTGATTTATCATGTGAATCATCATAGCCCAAATATATATAATCAACATCATGATTCATAAGCTAACTACAACATAATAACATCATGGCTTTGTAACATCGCAACTTAGCATAGAAACTTGCAACATATATAATATCATCATAGCATGATTTACAACATATAGGATATCATCATCCAATAACATAGGATTTACAACATACATGATAGCATAAGGTTTACAACAATATATATGACAATTCACATCATTTTCTTATGATCCATATCATATCTTAATCTAATTAGTTTGCTAATAATCTTATTAAGATCATCATACTCACAATTAGAAAAGAAAGAGAGTCTTGATTTGCTTTAGAGTTGAGTAGAATTAGAGTTTTGATCAGCTTTCTTCCTTCTTAGTTGGCGGCGGCTACACTGAGTTCCAGGGCGATGGCATGACGACGGCTATTCTATTTTTCATGTGAATTTAGAGTGAGAGACTACCTCGGTATATATAGAGTTTAGGATTTATTTAGACCGTCAGATCAACTCAGAACTAACCTGAACGTTAAATTAGCCAACTCAGCCCTAAAGACACATCAACAGCTCAAGATTGGGCTCTGCCAAAACCTGGCCGACTGGACCAGGTCGACACCCAAGTCGACTGCGCAGTCGACCTGGTCCTGGGGGTGTCGACTTCCCAGTCGACTCCCCAGTCGACTCCCCAGTCGACCTGGGGTGCTGGGCGGGAAATTTTCCGCCTGGCCTGTTTGACTTCGAATTTTGAATTTTGAATTTTCTGAAACTTCCGATGGCCATATCTCCTTCATACGAAGTCCAAATCACGCAAACTCGGACTCTATTTCAACCAGAATTCTGAGACGAACACAATGGCGCAACCCGTTTCCCACAATTCTCATGTCTGATATTAGTTATTCTTTAATTTGTGAATATTAATATTAACAGAATTACGGGGTGTTACAACTTATTTGATGAGATTAGGTAGGGTAGGATTGTAAATGGTTTTAGCAGTATGGTAAGGTGATGGTTGGGTAAGACATTTGCAGGAGCTAAACAAAAGAATATGCTCTACTGTTGAAGGGAAAGACCTTGGCACTACAGTAGGAAGCTTAGAGTTTAAGCAATAGGTTAGATGTGTCATGAGGTGGTACTTCAACATGGATATGGAGTACATGTTTTCATACATTAGTCAGGTGGAAAAAACATGACAGAAGGTATGGGTCAGGTGTTTACTTTGGTAGCTATTTATTTTAGTCACCAATGTCTTAAGTTATACACGCAATAATTTGTTTGCATATGGTTGAACAAAGTTCGTACTGTCATTTATGTTACCGTAGAATGTACACACCATCACATATCGACTCCAAACTCAACGATAGTAAATACACTGTTACGTTCTGACGTTGCGGTCTTAATGAAATTAATTTCGCTAAAAACCCACTCCGTTTGCACAACGTCGCTATTTTGATTTATCGGTTTACCCTTAAATTTAGCGCACCGACAAAACAACAACGTTTGGCTCCAAATTGGAAACACCATAATAATTAGCTGTACACATTCCAATAAAACTCATTTCAATTATAAATATAAACTATACGTACAATCACCGTTTTCAATAAATGAAATGAATATTATAAATCATTTATAATTCATACATAACATTAAATATAATAAAATATATTAAATATCTAACAGCTAAAAATACGGGACGTTACATTCCTTCCCCCTTAAAAGAATTTCGTCCCCGAAATTACTAAGTTGGAAGAATACTCTAATCCCAGTTATTTAAATAATTATTTAAAATTATCGTCAAAATTTTCTAAGTTACATAAATTTTCGAAAAATTCGCCAACATCTCCTCTGCGTGGTTCGATTGGTATAACTACAACTGCCACTCCGGGCCTCCAATATCCAAAAGAAAACCAAAGCCAAATGGTAACCCAACCCAGGAGTATAAAATCAATCACCAACCAATAATATTAAGGTTTGCCTCTTTGTTGGGCTACTCAATTCCAATTTCAAAGCATTGCAATCAACAGCCTTTCATCTTCTAGCTTGTACTTCCATCTGTAACCAAATCAACTCCCATAACTTTCTGGTAATTTGTACTAAATTTAAAATTCCAGCAACAAATATCGAATTAAATCTTTTAGTTTCCATCTAAATTCTTTATACTGGAATTCCTTCTTTCTTTTAATCCATTAAGCCGTTAATGGATTCTATCCAATCTGACCGTCCAAGTAATTAACAATCAACTTAACCAAATTATTCGATTTAAATTCAATTGATTTTGCTCAATTCAGTTATTCAATATTGATCTTTACTGGGGTCTACTATACTTTAAAATCAATCGGTTAATATTAGATTAACTTCAATTATTACCCATTCGGTTTCAAATCCCTAGTCTACCGGTTTGTTTTCATTACTATATTCATTTACATCACTTAACCGTGTTAAGTCATATTTCATATTCCATTTAACAAATATCCAACAAACTATGCATAGTCCACTTAATCAAATTAAACAATTTATATTTAATTTAATTTGCAAACTCCAAACCTATTTTGTTTGATTCCAATATCTTTAACTCCACTTAACCAAGTTAAGCTCCATTTCCATATTCAATTGATTAATTGAATTTCTTCCGTTAGTTTACTTCTATTTCAAAATCCAATTTCTGATTCATCTTAATTCAAAATTAAAATTCTCATTTATTAATTTCGTATTGGAATTACCCCTTGCTATACTGAACTATTCAAATTTATAATTATGAATTCTATTTAAATCAACCAAGCAAAACAATATCATACTAATTTTGATAAATTAATTCCTTTTCTATATAAAAATATAGTTTGGGTAAAATTATTTCATTTGACCCTCTTTACAAAACAATATCATGTCCATTGTCAATTCAAAATTGAACTGAACAAATAACACAATACAAAACATTTTTATAAAATATATAAATACGCTCTCTTGTATATATACACTCAACTCAATCTAGGGTACTACTAACCCTATCTCTATCGAGTTACGCCACAGAGCCAAGGTTATTACTAAACCATTGCTCTGATACCACTGTAACGATCCAGGGGGATTTTCGACCTCGAAAATCGACACCAAAACACCATGTCGAACATTCAAGCATCGAAAACACCAAAACGTTACTAGAAAGAAATTAAAGGGTGAGATAAGAAAGAAAGAAATATTAGAATAGAAGAAATAAGAAGAAGAAACACATCAGAATCAGGGTCTCACATCGTAGCGGAATAAATATAGAAATAAATCTTTATTGAAAACTTAAAAATACTTACTATCAGAGTACAACTTATAGTCAACACGCCTGGACAGTTATAATAATCTGTCCTCATATGCAACACACAGCGGAATAAATAATAGTACGTCTGAACCCCTTCAGCACGTTTTATGAACTTTGTAGTTTCCAATAACCTGAACCTGTACAACACGGTCTAACCCGAGCATTACAAATACCGGGTCAGTCCGGAGAACCAGAGTGAGAACAACATACTAAGTTTAAGGTGATCATTCAACTTGATTTTAAAGTTCAAAATCTTTTCGAAAGAAAAGGATAATCGTAAGACTAAATCCACACATAAATACAGATGGTTTTTACCTTACGATAACCCAAAACATTTTGAAATCATATATATCTCCTGATATTATAATAGTGTCAAAATACAAATAAATAGAATCTAGCAGAACGCTTGCATCTCGTGCTCCACATGTATAGAATACAATGAAAACCGCGGGCGCTTATTGGAGATTGGATTCCGACTATGACAAGGTATGGAACCTCCTGCCGATAGTGTATCTCTAGAGAGGAATACACTGGGTTCAACAAGAACGTCATGCAACCCGGCCCACACATGACCGACCACTCATTTCTCTTGAGTGTATCGAATATATTGTCACCTACGGTTGGTACCAACAAAATCGTTCCCGGGAGATACAGAAATTAAAATACGTAGCAAATATGAATATTCTCTGGATGGTGACAATACACCCTAATGGGTGCGACCCACATAGCAATGCTGCCTGCCCGATTTTTGTCATTTCCCGGTTGCGAGGCTTGAGGTTTAAAATTTCCTTTTGAACATATGGCCACCATTCACTGCAAACGCCACATCCTCAGATCCGTCCATACACGTTGTCCTGGGACTGAACAACCGAAGGCACCCTCCTACTACATCCTAGGAATCACCCTATAGATTAGTAGCTAGTATTCCTTGCAACCCATAGACTCCAACCACGACAGAATCACAATTTATCTCTGGAGCTAACCAGAGATTATAAGCAATACTTCCGCTGTATGAAGATCTATGGTCTTCAAATGCTCCATCTCGATCATCGTTTGATCTCTTCCACGATTACGTATTTGCTGGTCGGAATGGTTTTCGAATATAAATTCAATCCCGGTCTTTCCGAACCATCCATCGATAATTGGCCAGATTTGGTAATCAGTTATTTAACTATCAAATAAACAGACACTCATCCATAAAAATAAAATAAATTTACTGATTCTGTATTCAGCATCATTTGACCTCTTTGACTAACCATATGTCAAACTAAAACTTCCATATTTCTAACGTTAGGAAAAACATTCCCCTTTTCTTATTAAATATAAGAATATTCGATTTTCATTTCATCTCTACTTCATTAGCTATTCATTGTAAATTGGCAAGCGAGTAAATCTCTAAGCGTCAATCCCGAAGGCCGAAACCAACATCAGATTGACATCACGAAAGTTACTCAACTCAACCGACGTACAACAGGTTCTACATTCTTTAAAAACTACCTTACATTCCCTTTCATACAAGATATATCTTTATTAAACATTATCAATAAACCTTGATTCGAATATAAATCGAATTCTATATAAAATTTTTATCTAAAACTTACTTCAAACTTATTCGGGGTAAATCATATTGAAAGCTTCATCTCTTGTTTAAAATACGTGACTTAGGATCAAATCTTTATACTTTATCAAGCCAAACCATTTTTAATTCAATTCGGATTCCTATTTCGATTTCCCTTTTCATATTCTAACCTTCATTCATTTCATAACTCATTTCAAAATTCATTAATTAACTCGTTACAATATTTACAATCATTTACAATACGTTTAAATAACTTGGTTTCCAATATTTTTGTTCAACTTGGACTTCGAAGAAAATTCGATTTAAACTCACTTAACATTATTGTCAATGTAAACTCCCTTAAAACATGTTTAACTAATAACCGTCTTCGAAGACTTTAAAAATACCTTTTGTTTTCCCATGCCATCACTTTGATTATTATTAAAGGAATAATAATCAAATTTCAATATATGAAAATGATTTACTTTATCATTACAATTATAACAATTTTAATAATCAAATCTCATTTAAGCACTTGACTTACTCAACTTAATATAACCAACTCATTAACCTACCCCAAATGTTCCTTCCATTCAAAATTATTTAATAGTATATTTAAATTATATTAATCCAATTCATAACTTGTTTCACCAATTCGAAATTATATACAATATTTCGTAAACATGGTTTTACCTCTTCCCCAACTTAGATTTTAGAAATTCAATTAAATGGAATTCCAAGAAGAATCCAATTTAAACTTACTTGTATATTTAATATAAATGCCCTTGAAAACTTATTTAACTAATAATAGGGTTTTAAAACTTTATAACTTCCATTAAATTTATTTATAACAAATTAAATAATCAATTATCATTAAGCACTTGACTTAACATCGTTAACTCGTTGATCCATTCCCATAGATCCATCTATTAAATTAATAATATAATTAATTCAATTGGCCTCATTTACTTTGATTATTATAAAATAATAATTAAACCAATATAATCCCAGTTTTATTGTTTCCTAAAAACAATTAATGTTCATCCTAACTCTTTGGTTAATTTCTGCTTACCTTCTTTTACATCTTATTTGCACAACAATTTACTTTATAAAACCATTTGATATTTCTTTTAATACTCAAATAATAATAAATATTAATTTTCCTTTTTATAAACTTTAGTTTAAAATAATAGATTTCAAAAACATCTTCAATTATAAAAATGACTTTTATAATTTTACTTCCGTTGATTTATCTGACGATAAATCGACATTTCATAAACCGAATTATTTTTAGGCCTGCTGCTAATTACCTAACCAATATTTTCCCATTGGTCAACCACAAACAAACGTAGAATTTATATTCAATAATCAATGATCAATGCAATCATCTAATCAGGCTGGTTAAACAATTCGTATAATTGTGATATGAAAATAAACAATAACTTTGAGGAATCCATTTGGATCCCTCCAACCTGTTTTTCCCTGCATCCAAATACGTTAGAACAAAATAACATCATATACAATATTCAACAGTAAATAATAACAACAATACAAACGTCCATATTTCAATGTAATACGTTTATATTTTATAAACGTAACCAACGAGGTAAGTTACCTCCTTTGGAATAATCGTTAAAAATAGCGATTGGGTTTAAATTAAATTAAACAATTGTTTAATTTAATCAGTTTAGTCAACTGTATTTAGCATCCATCAAACAACCAATAACCATAGCATACAAATATTTAAACCCGACTTATATATTATATAAGTGGGATAAAAATGAGTGAGTTGAACTCACTTTGGGTTTTCGCTTTGACGTTAAAATGGTTCGTTTCAGTTGTTTTCAACTCCGTCCAGACCCGTTGTAAATTGTTACTTTTATCGGTACAGTTCCACCGCTCCTTGTTCGATTTGTTTCATTCGATTTCGTTACTGCATGTCAGAGTTATAAATTATAATACGGTATTTACTAATTAAAAATAATATTAATTAATGTTACAATGTTGTGCTAATTGTTTATTATATATTAAGCTGTGCCAATTACTTTATTATTTAGGCATATATAAAATACTTGGACTTGGCAGATAAAACATTAGACACGTTAAGTCTTTCAAAAACCCTTACCTGCCAACTGCCATCCTTGTTTCATCCAATATGTGGAGCCCAAATCCAAGCTCCTACCATGTCAGATGCCGGTTCTTCCTACCCTCTTCTTCTTTTTGTATTTTTTTTTTCTTTTATTTATATACTTTGGGCTTTACCCAAACCCAAGTGGCCCAATGATCCTTCAAATCCACACGTTATAAGCCTGCATAGGCTTCTTCTCCAATGCAGGTAGCCGCTGTTTGATCTCGTAATTCACGCAAGTCTTCCCTTTTATTTTATCATCTTCACGTAGACAGTGCTCCTCTTTGCTTCCCCTCTCACCGCCTCAAGCCACTACCAACTCCACTGTCTACATCAGAAACGCGGAAATCATTCTCACACCACATACTAGACCACTTCATCACCGCACTCCTCTCCCATCACGCTCCTGAGGTTCACAACCAACAAACGCTTCGCCCCTCCACAACTTCCCATTACCCGTCCACCCCGCTACAACAGTGTTGAGCTCATCTCTCTGTGTCGACTTCATGTTCCACTCTGTAATCCACATAACCAAGCTAGCAACTTCTTTCACTTCATCAGATAGCGAGCGGACCTTCAGTATATACATGTGTATTAATTTTCATAAGCTTTTGAGTGGATGGTTTTCATTATTATTTGTATATCTTGCAGCACTGGAATGTTTAATGGTGGTTTGTATTTCAATGGCGGCTTCAACAGACTGGGTTGCTGGAAACAAAAATTTCGCTGGTATATATAGGCGCGAACGAAGCAGATAACCTCGACGTCGTTTCCTACATTGATTAGCCCTGCCCGTAGACGGTTAGGATTGCAGTGTTAAATCTCTTCACGTAGGGGAACAATTATGCTTTCAGTTTTCTAATAAGGGAGTAGCTGTGTGAAAAGAAATATCAATGGTTCGAACATTGAAACAAAACAGTGTACATACAGGGTTGTAAGTCTTAAAGCTGATGGGTTTAGAGTTGCAGGGTTAACGATTTACAGTGTGGGTGATGGCTTAGTTATTTGAAAAGAAGGAGTAGAGTGGGCTATCTTTATCAAGTGTAGTGTTTCCTATGGAAGCTAGGTAGCTGAGAGGACCTACCGCATGTGTTTTTCATAATGAATTTTAATACCTTATTGTTTAAATGTCAATATGATTTCATTATTAACTCATTAATGGAAAAGAAAAATGAAAAAAAAATCAAGATAACGCATGTGCAGATTTGCGAAGAGATACATGATTTGAGAGGATACAAGCCCTTGTTTAGGGTAACATGTAGAATACTTAGAGTAGGCAGCAGTTTTTATTTCTTTTCATATATATACTTTGGGGTAGCTCGTATGTTTAGGTATGTTGTTTTCACAAAGCTGTCATTGTTCATGATTGAAGAAACAAAAGAGTAATTATTTGATGAGATTAGGTAGGGTAAGATTGTAGCTATTTTTAACAGTATGGTAAGGTGATGGTTGGGTAAGACATTTGCAGGAGCTAAACAAAAGAATATGCTCTACTGTTGAAGGGAAAGACCTTGGCACTACGGTAGGCAGCTTAGAGTTTAAGCAATAGGTTAGATGTGTCATGAGGTAGTACTTCAACATGGATATGGAGTGCATGTTTTCATACATTAGTCAGGTGGAAAAAAACGTGACAGAAGGTATAGGTCAACTTTGGTAGCTATTTATTTTAGTCACCAATGTCTTAAGTTATACACACAATAATTTGTTTGCATATGGTTGAACGAAGTTCGTACCGTCATTTATGTTACCGTAGAATGTACGCACCGTCACATATCGACTCCAAACTCAATGATAGTAAATACACAGTTATGTTCTGACGTTGCGGTCTTAATGAAATTAATTTCGCTGAAAACCCACTCCATTTGCACAACGTCGCTATTTTGATTTATCGGCTTACCCTTAAATTTAGTGCACCGACAAAACAACAACGTTTGGCTCCAAATTGGAAACGCCACAATAATTAGCTGTACACATTCCAATAAAACTCACTTCAATTATAAATATAAACTATACGTACAATCACCGTTTTTAATAAATGAAATGAATATTATAAATCATTTATAATTCATACATAACATTAAATATAATAAAATATATTAAATATCTAATAGCTAAAAATATGGGAGGTTACATTGATGGTCAAAGCACGGCTTTAATATAGCATTGCTTTGTGTATAGCGTTAATTCGCGAGCCTTGCACCCCGATGTGTACAAGAGACGGGAGAGGACCTCAGGGAGGGCATGTGTTTCCTTCTAGCTAGGAGTGGTGTCTGGGTTTTACAAGCCCAGATGTTTTACTTATGTGGATGATGGATAGCGAGGTGCCTCGGTTATGTCGGTCTCTGTGGAGCCGATGGATGGTTTGGTCGATATACTAACCAATTTTATGCCCTATAGGGCAGGGAAATGTAGTGTTCGGGCATTATAATCCAGATCGGGTTGATCGGCCTTGACGATCTAAAGGCTTGACTGAGTACGTGCCTGAGGCTCGGGCTAGAGAGTCTCGAAGCGGTAAGGACGATCCCTTGCCTTGGTTCACAGACGAAAATCTAACTTCCAATACGTGACATTGCGGTTTTGATTGTAAAGCCTAGTATTGGCGACATGATATATGGTACCTATGCCACCTAGGATTGATACATTTATATTTTAGGGTGCGTTTTTTACAGGTCCTTATTATAGTTTCAAAATAGAAAAAAAACCCGGTCATAAACTTATTGTAAATTAGGTCCCTATTTTCTGAAAATTCATCAAAAAAATATTAAAAAAATATAAAAAAATCATGTAAATTCGTATTTAAATAAAACATGTAAACGCTAAAAAATTCAGAACAAAAAATCATCAAACAAGGCGTCAAAAATAAAAAAACAGAAAAAAAACAAAATTTCTAGTTAAATGCATAATAATATGCACATATATCATTTTCCTGCATACATCCGTGCTTATTTTTCACTACATTCATCTTCATTGATTTTTCTTCATGCAAGTACGTGCATACATGTGTACAAATATTTCATATACTTGCACACATTTGTGCAGGTTTATTTTCAGATTTTAATCCGAACACAGCTTACGGAAAAGTTGCATACATATATGCAATTATCAGTAATAATTGCATAAATGTATGCAACTATTTTTTTTGATTTCCGTACAATCCTGACATTATTTCCAGATTTTAGATTTTTTTTTAATGAACGAAAGCACATTTTTAAAAAAATAAAATAAAAAAAGGCGAAAGTAATAAAATAGGGGGCGGGTTTAAAATTTTCAAAACTTTTTTTTTATAAATTAAGTCCCTACTTTTAGCCAGTGTGTTATCCTATAAAAATGTTGCACACATGTGTGCATGTTTTCTGAGAAATTTGCACATTTGGATGCAAATAAAAATGAACTGAAATATTAACTTAAATCTTTGCGCTGGAAGAACTGCAATAATTGCACATATGCATGCAATAAAATCAAAAACGTGCATAATATTATGCATTTAACTGCAGTTTTTTCTGTTTTTTTGCTGTTTTCTTCTTTCTGACATTATTTTTGTTGTTTTTTTTAACTGAATTTTTTGTATAATGCATAATATATTTTATTACTAATTTACGAATTTTTTTTTATTTTTTTAATTATTATTTTATAAGTTTTGAAAATAGGGACCTAATTTATATTAAATTTATGACCGGATGTGAGCCTAATTAAGTTTCAAAATAGGGATGTGAGCCTAATATTCACTATATTTTAAGTTGTTTTATACACTATGCACTTACAATAATATCAAATGATTTGTTTTAAACATACCAAGCATGTTTGGCTATTATAAGGGAAAACCCTATCCTCCGGTTTGCGTTGCATTGTGTGATGGGACCTGGGTCTTATAATAACTTCATTTTTCCAAAAAGCATTGCGCTATTTTGTTATATGCACTAGTATTCTTGGGAGGAAACACGTTCCATGTTATACGGCGTGGTCCCTCGATTTACTTTATTTTAAAGTAAAGTTTTAAATAACTATTTTAGTTCTCACACCAGTCACATGGCTGACGTGGAGTCTATTGTTTTAACCTAAACTCTGGGTGCCCCTATTTTCCACACGGACAACTAGTAGTTTTGGTTTTGCAGATTTATATTCACAGGATCCTGGTTTACAGCTGGAGTGATATTCGAAAAGCTCTGTATCTGTATATTACTTTCAGTTGTGTTTTGTATTATTTTCCACTGCATTGTAACTTGTAAATCTCTGATATTTTTCTGATGTATAATATTTGTTCATACTCTATAAATTCTTGTACTCTGATGTAAATTGTTGTAATAGCAGTGAAATGTTCTTCTGTTTGTGATCTGATTTGTCGTGTTCTCAACTCAATCTGGGCTTTCATTCACAGGGAAGTTCGGGTCGCTTCATTTGGTATCATAGTTTTGGTTTACAGAGCTCAAGAACAAGACACATTAGAACCAAACGAAAGGATTCATCAGAGATTGGATTAGCAATATCCAATGGGAATGGCTCGTTAGAGATGGGATCAGTAGTATCCTAGAATGAGTCGGAAGAGTGTTATTTTCAAAATAAAAATGAAAATAAACTTGTTCTGAAAATTTTAACCTTATTATTCATATTTGAATACTTATTTTAGATTGAATTTCGATAATCCAGTATATAAAGATTTGGCATATACGTCTGATCCATGTGTATATGAAGCCTCAATATACTGAATATATGTAGAATCACACTCTAGTCGCCCGTAGATGATACTGATGATAGCACCTGCATCATCAGTATTTATGTTCGAGTTTCAAAAGTACGATGTTTATACGATTCCAATTGGCTGGTGTGAGAACCAAAACTAGATAGAATACATTGGTTGTAAATTGGCCTCAAAAATGAATTTTTGAATATATATTAAAGTTATGCATTTGAAAAGCTAATCAGCTAACTGATTGCTGGTTGTGTTGTTTGATTATTACTTAACTAACTAAATTATTGGAATGATTAAACCAATAACATATTGCAAGGTAAATATAAGCCAAATTGAATCAAGTATTGGACTGATTTGAAAATTGATTGAAATTGCATGCATATACATGTATATACATTGAACAGGTCATAACAAGGAGGCTAGAGAAGAGGAATAAAATTGTATGCCCAACAAATAGGTACATGTTTACTAATTCATTGGGTTTGGATGATTTTATGAGCCGATTGGCTAGCCGCTTGGCTTTTTCTTTTTCTTTTTGAGATGAGAGGGCCTGTGTGGCAGTTTGTGGATGCTCCCCGTACAAAGGAGATTATGGCGAAATTTTTCGAAAATTTAGGGTGTTAGTCAAATTTTTTAAAAATTAGAAAATTCTTAGAAATTGAAAAGTTGAAGAATGAAAGCCAGAATGAAAGCCAGAATGAAAGTTGAGTTGTTTAGCTAAACAACTTTCAGCTCCATTCCTTTTTTAGGACGAAAAGATTTTAAGTGTGGGAGATTGTAACAACCCGAAAAATCAGAACCAATTAAAATTTTTTATTTTGGCAATTTTAATGAATTTTGAATATTTAAAATTATTTATTTTAAATAATAATGACTAGAAATTTATTTTGAATACAATTAGAACGTATAAATTTATTTAAATCGAAATCAAAATATAAATATTTATTTTAATTATAAAAGGAATTGGAAATGGCGCGGTAGCTAGAAAATTCGATTTCAAATTTCAAATGAATGTACAGGATTCAAAACAAACCGTATTTTAGTGAAACGAGGAATATTTGAATCTGTTTGAAAATATCTTTCTAGCGGATTTGAAAAATTGAAATTTCATAGTGGGAATAAAAGGTTATACCCAATTGAAAATTCAGAATAGTCGCTATGGAATTTTGCCCTTAAAAATAGCGATTTTGCAAACGACCTCCTTTTCGATGAGACCACTTTTGTTGGATCCGGAATGTCAAATTATTGCTTGATTCCAATTTTCATAATTTTTGGAATCAATATGTGAGCGTGGTGAATTTAAAACATGTTTTAACAGTTTTAGTCAATTTGGATTGACTAGAAAATAGCCATTTTTCAAACGGTCTCCAAATTTGACGAAATTTGTTTTGTTAGGATTGTATCATCAAAACATAGCTAGATTTCTTTTTCGTGAATTTTTGGAGTCAGTATGTGGCTCCGGTAAATTAAAATATACGTATAAATTAAATATAAACTGATTTATGTTTTAATTTGGATAAAAACTAATGGAAACAGTCGAACTGGCTTACGGGACATATCTCATTGCGTTCAAAGTGGGGGTAATATGCTATGGATGACAGTCGGTGGGTTCGATTTGGAGTTCAAATGAAAGGGGTACTTTTTATGGAAATAATAATAATAATAAATGAATTAAATAATAAAAAGGTCAACCCTCGTTTCACTTTAACCCCCCTAACTATTTCTTCGATCAGATAGCCCACTCCCCTAAATCAAAATTGCATGAGAGAAAAAAATGGCTGCAGTCGGCCGTCGCCTCCGCCCCTCACTGTCGCCACCCTCGTTGACTTCCCCACCGTCCCAATCATCGCCAACGTTGATTCCCCTTCCTCTTGAACCCTTTGTGACTTCAAAAGCCATGCCTCCACCGCGAGGCTCGCCATCGTGAGAATCGCGATCCACACCAGACCATTGCTCTACGAACCGCTCCCCCTCCGCTGCTTGATCACCAGAATCCGCTCCAGCCCGTCGTCAGCGGCCAGCACTAGCTCCAGTTCGACATTACTGGGGAATGCCAGTGAGCGTTTTTTTATGTACTTAGTTTATTTAATTTTGTAATTAAGTAAATTTTCAGTTTTAGAAATAAAGACAAGGATTTTATTTTCAGTTTTAGAAATAACCTTGTGTAACAAAGATTTGATTTTTTTATAAATGAAAGGATTATATTTTTAGAAGTGAAAAGATAGATTTTTGATTATATAAAGATTAGATTTTTAAACTAGTAACGATTTGATTTTTAAACTAGTTAAGAATTGATTTTTATACTAGTAAAGAATTGATTTTTAAACTAGTAAAGGTTTGATTTTTAAACTAGAAGATAATTGATTTTTAAACTAGAAGAGAATTGATTTTCGAATTAGAAGAGAATCGATTTTTGAACTAGAAAAGATTTGATTTTTGAAAACAAAAAGATTTGATTTTTATAAACAAAAAGATTTGATTTTTGAAAGCAAAAAGATTAGATTATTTATAAATAAAAAGATTGATTTTTGAAAACAAAAAGATTTTGTTTATATGAAAAGATATGATGTTGTTTATATAAAAAGACGTGATGTTGCTTAAATAAAAAGATATGATTTTTGTTTATAGAAAATGTTAGATTTTTCATTATAGAAAAATATGATTTTCATATAGTTAAAGGCGTGATAAGAATATGATTTTTATACTGCAAACATCGGTATAAAAATACGATTTTTATATAAGAAGTAGCAATATAAAAATATGATTTTTATATATGTAGTAGAGAATAAAAATGTGATTTTCAAATATATGAAGCATTATTAAAAATATGATTTTTAATATAAATTTCATGACACAGATTGCGATGGAACTATCGGGAAACAAATCCAAATCCAAACGGTTCAGAACTTCAGAAATAGAACTAGAAGAGTGGAACCCAAAGGTGAGAACACCTCACTAAAATTTTTTGTTCAGTTATTTATTTTATAACTGCATATATGAACTGCTCCCCGTTGTCCACAGACCATGGGCGACTTGTTTGTTTGATTGTGTTGTGAAAAATGTTTGTGGTATGAAATGGAATGTAAATATTCACGTGTTGAAATAAAATATTTTATCGTTAAAAAAACATAATTTTTAACGTATATATGAATAAAACAGATATTCATTTACAAATCGAACGATTTGTTTATGTACACACATTTAACTGCTATGGATTAGGACGATATATTTTCCACATCGCCCAACTGCACAAATAATTATCAGTGTTTGTTGTTTGAAAACCCATACGGGTAGCATTGGGATGTTATTGGACATATACTAATCCCAATGTTTAGTTGTATATCAATCGATGGGTCGAGAGGCTGTTGTAAACGTTAATTATTTATATTTTACACTTATGCAGTTGTGTAATGCACTTGTGATGATGGTTGACTGTGTTTGATTATTGTTGTGTACATGTGCGTATGAAATCCATATAAATAAAATTATATGGTAATTGGCTGTGTCTGATTCCAATTCGGAAAGAATGAATATTTTAAATTAACGAATGTTTTAAATTGACGAATAATGAATATTTTAAAATAATGAATATTTTAAAATAATATTCAGTAAAAGATCAAAATCTGATTCTGACGTCCGATTTTGGATGGACACGAATGTGTTTAAATATATAAAGCTGTGTTGATTAGATTAACGCCATTTTGGACATGAACAATAATTATATTGATTTTATTCATTTTTAAAATGAATATCAAAAAGGAAATGATTTCAAAATCTAATGTTTTGAAAATATTATCATTCATATATTAATGATATGGAATATTCAATTTTGATTTAGAGTTGAATTTGAAGTTGAAATCGTTTTGAAAACGAATTTAAAACGATTTATAAAATACGTTTTAAATGGAAATTAACGAAATATAATATATATATATAATGGCCTGAATAGAATGCGTCGCGCCATGGTAGTTCGCGAATTTCGACAATTGACTTCGAATGGACATTACGGGAGATCGGATTGTCGGATTCTCCTAAAACCAGAACCGTTGGGTTCATATCGAAATGGTCTTTCTAACGAATAAAAGAAATTGAAATCTAACGGTTGCATTTGGAATTATATCCATATCAAATTTGGGAAAAGGTCGTTGTAAGTGCAGCTCGATGGCCGTTTATGGAAATCGACTGTACGTGCCTTGATAAAATTATTAAAAGTGAATATTAGGCTCACATTCCTATTTTGAAACTTAATTAGGCTCACATCCGGTCATAAACTTATTGTAAATTAGGTCCCTGTTTTCAAAACTTATAAAATAATAATTAAAAAAAATAAAAAAATTCGTAAATTAGTAATAAAATATATTACGCATTATAAAAAAAATTCAGTTCAAAAAACAACAAAAATAATGTCAGAAAGAAGAAAACAGCAAAAAAACAGAAAAAACTGCAGTTAAATGCATAATATTATGCACCTTTTTGATTTTATTGCATGCATATATGCAATTATTGCAGTTCTTCCAGCGGATAGATTTAACTTAATATTTCAGTTCATTTTTATTTGCATCCAAATGTGCAAATTTCTCAAAAAAATGCACACATGTGTGCAACATTTTTATAGGATAAAAAGTAGGGACCTAATTTATAAAAAAAAAACAAAGTTCTGAAAATTTTTAAACCCGCCCCCTATTTTATTTTTTCCGCCTTTTTGTATTTTTTTTAAAAAAAATGTGCGTACGTTCATAAAAAAAAATCTAAAATATGGAAATAATGTCAGGAATCTACGGAAATCGAAAAAAAATAGTTGTATACATTTATGCAATTATTACTGATAATTGCATATATGTATGCAACTTTTCTGTAAGCTGTGTTCGGATTAAAATCTGAAAATAAACCTGCACAAATGTGTGCAAGTATTTGAAATATTTGCACACATGTATGCACGTATTTGCATGAAGAAAAATCAACGAAGATGAATGTAGTGAAAAATAAGCACGGATGTATGCAAAAAAATGATATATGTGCATACTATTATGCATTTAACTGGAAATTTCGTTTTTTTTCTGTTTTTTTTTATTTTTGACGCCTTGTTTGATGATTTTTTGTTCTGAATTTTTTAGCATTTACATGTTTTATTTAAATACGAATTTACATGATTTTTTTATATATTTTTATATTTTTTTGATGAATTTTCAGAAAATAGGGACCTAATTTACAATAAGTTTATGACCGGGTTTTTTTTCTATTTTGAAACTATAATAGGGACCTGTAAAAAACGCACCCTTATTAAAAATATCAATAATTTTTGTAAAATCATAATAAATGATTTGGAAAGAATTGGGATGAAAATTGCGTATTTGAAAAGATAAAAATATATTTTTATCTAAATGAACTAGTTATTAATTAGATTTGAAATCCAATAATTTTTAAATAAATAAATTGGATTAGAAATGATTTTAAAAATAACCAGAATTTCCAATATATGAATTGGAGTGGATTTGAGTCGAAATTATCTTCGGAATATTTTTATATTGGGTTCCGTGATTATACAGATATTGTGGAGGAATTTGGAAGATATATATATCGTTATTCCAATACGATATTTGTTGATTTCAGAATTTGATATTGAATATAAGCCGATATATTTTCTATTCAGACCTTGTATTTAATATTGAATTGGATTTTGGGTTTGTCGTGAATGGTGTCTTCAATAACACTTTTCTTAAACCAAGTTGAGAAAAGATTAAATCTTTTAATTAAGATTTAAAGGAGTTTACCAACTGACTAATATTTAATTGGAATTGAATTGAAATTGGTTTTTTGGTTTATCGTGAACGGTTTTTAAATAACACTTGTTCTTTAACCTGATTAACAATGGAATGGGATTTTGGGTTTGTCGTGAATGGTATCTTTAATAATAATGTTCTTAAACCCAGTGGGGTTAAGAAAATTAGAAACTAACTGGAGAATAGCCAAGTTGAATGGTTTCCTAGGAATTGATCTAATGTTTGTTTCTGCCTTCGGGATTAATACTTAGGGAATTGTTCTCTTACTAATTTACGGTTAGAGCTGATGGGATGGTGTAACAACCCAGAAAATCAGAACCAACTTAAAATTTTTATTTTGGCAATTTTAATGAATTTTGAATATTTAGAATAATTTATTTTAAATAATAATGATTAAAAAATTATTTGGATCGAAGTTATAGCGAATATATTTATTTTAATTATAAAACAAAGCTTGAAATGGCGCGGAAGTTTGAAAATTTAAACTCGAACTTTGACTGACTGTACAGGATGCAAAATAAACCGGATTTTAGTGAAACCAAAAATATTTAAATCAGTTTAAAAATATCTTTATAACGAACCTGAAAAATCAAAATTTCATAGCGGGAATCAAAAGTTATGGCCAAACGAATTTTCAGAAAGGTCGCTACGGAATAAGTACAGCCCGTAAAAATAGACATTTTGCAAACGACCTCTTTTTTTGACGAAACCACTTTTGTTGGATCCAGAATGTCAAATTATTGCTAGGTTTCAATTTCCATAATTTTTGGAGTTAATATGTGAGCGTGGCATAGGAAAACGCGTTTGGTTAATTTCAGTCAATTTAGATCAACCAGAAAATGGTCATTTTTCAAACGGTCTCCAATTTCGACGAAATTAGTTTTGTTAGGACCATATCGTCAATACAAAGCTAGATATAAATTTTCTGGAATTTTTGGAATCAATATGTGGCCCCAGCAAATTAAAATATACGTTCAAATCAATATTTGAATGTTTTATATTTTAATTTGAAGAAAAAATGACTGAAACAGTCGAATGGTCCTATAAAACATATTCCATTGTGTCCGGAATGGGGGTATTTAGCTGAGGGCGACAGTCGTTGGGTTTGGATTGGAGATCGTATGGAGCGAGGGGTATTTTCGGATTTAAAAGAAATTAAAAATTAATTATAAAATCCTAGCCAATAGGATTTGTCCTTCCATAACCACGTTGACCAAAAAATTCCCGCTTCTCTCTCTGTCGAACGATGAAACAACCTCCTACCCTTCTCTCTTCATTTCTGGCAAATCCACGCACCAAAATCATATGCTCCTTTGGAACTTTTTGAAGAGATCTTCCTCCTCTACATATCCATACCTGTTGCGCCTCGTATGGTTGCGTGAATCTCGAGCATCAACGTCTGGAAGTGGCCGCGTTTCGACCGTCAGATCTCCCTCCATCGTGGATCAAAGTGGACCCCTCTACAGGAGCGGGTGCACGACTCTAAGCCCGTCGACGTGGTGAAGGCTGATCGTAACATCGTGCTTCGGATTGCCGTAAAAATCCGACCCTAGTTTTTAAAAACCAACGAAAGGTAATGGCTTTATATATTTTAACTATTTTCAACATTTAAAACCATTGCAAACTATGATTTTAAAATAAAAATCACATCTTTTTCGTTTATGGTCGAAATCCAGTGAAACAAGAGACACCGGGACGGTGAGGACGCATTCTACATTCTAGAAGAGACCGGAGATTTTTTAGAGCTTGCTACAATTTTTGGCAAAGAGAAAAGCGATATGAGATTATTAAATTCAGTTTAATTTAGAAATAAAATATGAGGATGTAGATGGAGTTTAGAAACTCCAGACACCCGTCATCCACAAACCATGGACGACTTGATTGTGGTTGATGTGAAATTTGGTTGATATTGCAAATGGTTGGTTATGGTTGTTAGTGGTTGAAACGAAATAGAAATTGTTTGTGGAAAAATTCGATGTGATGCGAAAATGATCGAAATATTTAGATTATAAGGAAAAGCCCCTTAGGGAATGCCGCGAGGTCTAAGGTAGTGCGAGGAGCCGTACTCGGGACGGTGTCGGTTTTAAACCCCCTGTCGTTTTGCTGCCGAAATTTTCTGAAATATTCATGTGTTTGATTTATATTTATGTGTTGAAATACATCATGTGTTGGAAAAATATTCATATGACGAATGAATTGTTTGAACGATTAAAATCACATTTTTATCATGTATATGAAGTATATAAAATATTCATGTTTGAAATAAATTGTTTAAACAATAAAAATCAAATTTTTAATATATCTATGAATCGCTAAAATTATTCACGTTTGAAATAAATTGTTTTAACAATAAAAAACACATTTTTATTATATATATGAATCGCTAAAAATATTCATGTTTGAAATAAATTGTTTTAACAATAAAAATCACAATTTTATTATATATATGAATCGTTAAAAATAGTCATGTTTGAAATAAATTGTTTTAACAATAAAAATCACAATTTTATTATATATATGAATCGTTAAAAATAGTCATGTTTGAAATAAATTGTTTTGACAATAAAAATATATTTTTATTATAGATATGAAGTGTTAAAAATAGTCATGTGTTGAAATAAATGTTTGTTGGGTAAAATTATTATTTTTACCACATATATGAAATGAAAATGTTTGGAAATTGAAGAACGGATTATATATATATAATTAAAATAAAACGAATAACGACGCTGCAGTTCGTGTTTTGAAATCGTAACTTTAAATGATTATATCGAGAAATACGACCATCGAATTTCCCCGAAACCGAAACCGTTAGGTTCGCATTGAAAATATCTTTCCAACAATATAAAATTTGTAAAGATCCAACGGTTAGATTTTCATAAATGTTTAATTCAAATCTAAATAAAAACAGTGCCAGAACGGATTATATTTATATATTTATTTATATATATATAACTAAAATAAAACAAATAACGACGCTGCAGTTCGTATGTTGAAATCGTAACTTTAAACGATTGTACCGGGATTTCCGACCATCGGATTTTCCCAAAATTGGAACTGTTGGGTCCGTTTTGAAAAGATATTTCCAATGATATAAAATTTGTAAAGATCCAACGGCTAGATTTTTAGATATGTGTAAATCAAATCGGAAGAAAAACAACGCCATGGCCGCGTTGTAGCCTGAAGTGTCGTTTAAATAAATGGGCTATTTTTAAATAATTAAAAATAGTGATAAATCGCTATAAAATATTATAAACGATATGAAATGGAAATAAACCAAATTTACTCGGTTTATTGGATATTTGATGGTTGAATGTGTTTGACATCGAAATTATATTAATGAACTGAATTATGAATGTGAAATAATTTAACCATTGAAACGAATTGATTTGAATTCTAAATATACATGAATTATTTGAAAGGTAGAGTTAAATCTCATTTCAAATAATTGGTCGACAATTAGAAGTCGAAGATATGAAGACGGTGCAAGACCGATGATCTTCACATCGAATGGATAGCTAGTGTTGCCTTTGATTGGAGTTGCTGCCCTGAAGGGGTTACAGTGGTGGTTGTCCGGATGTACTTGTTGATCATTCAGATGTGCGAGGACTTCTCTCCTGTATTGGACATATGGGACAAGGAATAAGGTGCCTCTGGTTTCGTTCAGACCCAGAACAGACTTGTAAATGGATGTGTGTCTGACGTTGTAGATGACAACATGGCATACAGAGATGTTGTGATCAAGGCTTTTGTTGAAAAACAGGGCCTTGTGGTTGATGATCAAAACAGGGCTTTGATATAGCTAGCTTTTGGTATAGCGTTGATTCGTGGCCTCACACCCCGGTATGAACTAGAAACGGGACAGGACATCAGGGAGGACATGCGTTTCCTTCTAGCTAGGAGTGGTGTCTGAGTTTTACATGCCTGGACGTTTTACTTATGTGGATGATGGATAACGAGGCGCCTCGGTTATATCGGTCACTACGGTGCCGATGATTTTGCCGGAATATGACCAGTTTACGCCCCATAGGGTAGGGAAACGCAGTGTTCAGGCATTTTAATCCACTTCGTGTGGACCGGCCCTGACGATCCAAAGTGTAGTTGCGGCTGTTCCTGAGGCTCGGGCTAGACAGTCTCAAAGCGGTAAGGACGATCCCTTGCCTTGGTTCATGATGGAAGTCCAATTTCCAAATAAGACATCATGCGGTTATGATTGTAAACCTATATATGGCGACATGATATATGGTACCCATGCCGTCTATGATTGATACTTATGATTGAAATTATTTTTGAAAACATATAAACACTAGTAGTAATATCAATGCTTTTGTTCTATACGTGTCAAGCATATTTTGGCCATTATAAGGTAAAACTCTATCCTCTGGCTTGTGTTGCATTGTGTGATAGGACCTGAGTCATATAATGGCTTCATTTTTGTAAAAAGCATTGTGATGTTTGATTTACTTGTTTTAAACACTAGCAATCCAATGGAGTAAACCCGTTCCGCATTAGCGGTGTAGTCCTGCGATTGGCGTTATTATAAGTTAAGTAGATTTCTCATACCAGTCCCATGACTGACTCGTAGTTTGTTTCACTTGCAAACTCGGGTGCCATATTTTCTACATGGGCAGCCTTGTATTCAGGTTTTAGCAGGCTCTCTCTAGATAGCTTTGGAGCTGAAGGCGGATTCTATCACTTCTTTTATGTTGTTCAGCTCCTGTTATGTATATTATGTTTAATTCCGCTGTAGACATTTTATATAAAGCTGAAACTATATGTTGTACTAAGTGTGATCTTGTATACTGTGTAACTCTGATGATTGTGTTTATCCAGATTATCTGGTGTAATGATATATTTCTATTCTACTGTTATTTGTTTATGTGTTATATTCCAAAGATTACACTTGCCACCGTTGAACGGGGGTTTGGGGTCATCACACGTGGTATCGGAATTTTGGTTAAGCTTAGTTTAGGAATATAACATATTAATGAACTCATCAGAAATAGAACCAGTAGTGTTCTAAGACGAACAACTTATTTCAGATAGGATCAGTAATATCCTAGATTGTGTGTAGCAGAATAAAATATACTCCAATAAACACATTTACATTCAAGTATATGTCTCTATGCTTTAAAATACCTTTTCTGTTAGACTAACACTTTGCTATTTGCAGACATCATAGAAAATGAGTGGCAGATGTAGAAGAGGTAGATTAGAACCAGATATTGAAGCTCTATTAAAGAAGTATCAAAATCTGGGTGGAGTACCATTCTTGGGTAATGAATCCATTTTTCAAACACAAGCATGGATGCGCTCTACTGAGAAATTTTTTGAAGGTTCTAAGTTGAGAGATGATCAGAAAAGATTACTGGCATCTTGGACACTCAAAGACGAAGCTTTAATCTAGTGGGAAACGATTATTAAGGATAATCCAGAAGGTAATATTACCTAGGATAGATTTATTTTTCAATGAAAGATTTATTCCTCTAGAAGCAACTGATCGGCTATATGATGAATTCTACTATCTGATATAAGGAGATATGACCATTCCGGAATATCATAAGAAATTCAATGAACGTTCTCGTTTTTCACCGAAACTAATTGAAAATCCTAAGAGGAAGAACCTGAGGTTTATTAACGGGCTTCAAAGAAAGTAGCAAAATTGTGTAATTGCCCATGTGAAGCTTCCTTTTTCTGAAATGATAGACATGGTTTATCACTATGAAGATCTTGATAAGCAAGGTCTTTTGGACGACGAAGAGGAAGTCAGTTCTAGAAACAAAAGGAAATTTGAAACTGATGGCCCAGAGACAAGTACGCAGCCTGAGGCAAGTACGAAGTCTGAGGTCAGAAAGAAACCTAGAGTCAATAGGAAAAGGTTTAAATCTGAGAAAGAACCAGCAACGATTGCCATATGCCTTAACTGTAATCAGAGAGGCCATTTGTCCAGAAAATGTAAATCTTTGAAAATGTGGAGAAAGAATGGATCTAAATCCAAGAACAAATTTCAAGAGAATAGAAAATGCAATCTTTTCCATCAGGCTGGTCATGTAAAGCAAGATTGCCGGCTATTAAAGAAACCTGAAAAGGTACATGTAAATGAAGTGGCAGAAATCCCGGCACCCTTAGCTAGTCAGGGAAGGTCAGATGTTTTGGAAGGCATGCTTACTGTCAAAAACATTCCAGTTAAAGTATTGTTTGATACAGGCGTGTCGTGAAGCTTTATTGCAAGTAATGCGGTTAAGAAACTGGATTTGAAATTGAAAAAGCTCAAAGAACCCATTACTGTCCATAATCCAGTTAGGGGTTCCCTCAATCTTAGTTGGATTTGTGGGGTGTCTGTTTCTTTATCCTGTTATCGGTTCCTTGCCATCTCGATCGTCATGAATTTTATAGAATTTGATCTTATTTTGGATTGGATTGGTTAACCAAATATGAAGCTGAGGTTAAATGCGCCGACAGAGTCGTGAAGGCGAAGATTAAATGCGGGAATTATATAACCATACCATGCGAAGGTCCAAATTCGGATAGAAAAGACTTTTGGTCAGCTCTTGATGTTTCTCCTGTTCCATTAGAACCTATTCCTGTCATTATAGAGAATATTCCGGTCGCCATAGAAAATATTCCTATCGTCAAGGGTTATGCAGATGTGTTTGAAGAAGTTGTCAGCTTACCTCCGCGTAGAGAAATTGATTTCAAAATCGCTTTAATTCCGAATGCAAGGCCATTAGTGCATGTCATTCGAAGAATGACCTTGAAGGAAAAAGAAGAGTTGGACAATCAAACTCGACAACTTGTATGGAAGGGCCTGATGAGGCCTAGTTTCTCTAATTGGGGAGCAACAGTGGTGTTTGTCCCAAAGTCAGACGGTACTCTCAGACTATGTGTGGATTATCGTGACTTGAATAAGCAGACATTAAAGAATAAGTATCCATTGCCGCGAATTGATGATTTGTTGGATAAATTGAATGGCGCACAAGTATTTTCATGAATGGACCTAGCTACAGGTTTCCATCAGCTTCGTATTTCCAAAGAATGTGTTCCTTTAACAGCATTCAGAGGCTCCGATTTATTCTATGAGTGGTTAGTAATGTCGTTCGGCTTATGTAACGCCCCAGTGTATTTAGTCGATCTAATGAACAGAGTATTCAGAGAAGTATTGAATAAATTCGTATTGGTTTTCATTAATGACGTATTGATCTTCTCTAAGTCAGAGAGCGAGCATGCAAAACATTTGGAATAAGTGTTAGAGATTCTGAGAAATAATATTTTAAAGGCAAAATTTTCCAAATGTATATTCTGGCAAGAAGAGGTAAAATTCATTGGTCATATCGTATCAAAGGAAGGAATTTCTATAGACCCAATTAAAATCACTGCTATTCAAGATTGGAAACAGCCTAGTACTCCCACAAAAGTGCGAAGTTTTCTGGTATTGGCAAGTTATTATCAGAAATTTGTTAAGGATTTTTCGAAGCTATCTAGTCCATTAACGCAGCTTACAAAGAAACATTCAAGGTTTAAGTGGACTCCAGAATGTGATACAGCTTTCCAAGAGCTGAAGTTAAGAATGACAACTACTCCAGTATTAGCAATTATCGATGGACATCAGGATTTGACAGTCTGGACGGATGCTTCAATTGGAGGTCTTGTTGCAGTATTAATGCAAAGAGGCTAAATAGTCGCTTATGCTAGCCGTCAGTTGAAGTTGCATGAGAAGAATTATGCAACTCGCAATCTTGAATTGTTAGCCATCGTGTTTGCTATGAAAATATGGAGGCACTACCTATTGGGTAAGAAATTTGAATTATATACAGATCATCGGTCCTTGAAGTATTTGTTCACCCAGAAAGACTTGAATTTGAGACAGCAGCATTGGCTAGAATTTCTTGCAGTATATGATCTTGATATTCTGTATACACCGGGAAAAGCCAATGTGGTTGCGGATGCGCTTAGTAGAAAAAACGCAATCATCACCAATCTTATAATCAATCCTTCATTGATTGATAAAATATCTGCTCTTTAGAAGGATGATCACTTTATTCAGAAGATTAGAGAGAGAATTCAGAACGGCGAGCCCTTGAGTTTAATTTCAGAATGATAATGATGGGATTATGAGGTTAAAAGGCCGAATTTGTGTTCCAAACATTTAGGAACTCTGGAGGGAAGTACTGGATGAGTGTCACAAATCCAAACTTAGTATCCATCCAGGAGTGAGTAAAATGTATAATGATATCAAACGCACTTTTTGGTGGAGATCTATGAAAAAAGACATTTCTTTATATGTTAGCAAGTGTTCTACTTGCCAGCAAGTTAAAAGCGATCAACAGAAACTCGCCAGATTGTCACAACCGTTGGAGATTACGAATTGGAAGTGGGAACAGATTTCTATGGATTTCATAGACGGTTTGCCCCGAACCAAGAAACGAAATGCCAGTATATGGGTAATCGTAGATCGTTTCACGAAGACTGCCCATTTTATACCTGTCAGATCGAATAGAATGGCTCAAATTCTGGCACAGGTTTAATTGAAAGAAATTGTTAAACTTCCTGGAGTTACCATGAGTATCATTAGTGATCGTGACCCGATTTTTGCTAGTAAATTCTGGGAAGCATTCCAAGTAGAATTGGGAACAAAATTGAACTTTAGCACCGCTTATCATCCTCAAACAGATGGCCAAACTGAGAGGGTGAATCGTATTCTAGAAGATTTATTGCAGGCTTGCATTATTGATTTTGGCGGATCATGGGAAGACCACTTGCATTTGGCTGAGTTCCCATCTAACAACAGCTACCAAGCGAGCCTAGAAATGTCACCATTTGAAGCACTATATGGTAGATCGTGCAGATC
The DNA here is from genome assembly GCA_030737875.1 of Allium sativum. Classification (NCBI taxonomy): domain Eukaryota; kingdom Viridiplantae; phylum Streptophyta; class Magnoliopsida; order Asparagales; family Amaryllidaceae; genus Allium; species Allium sativum. The sequence goes on from CM060909.1 coordinate 362,922,094, forward strand.
TCCCGCATATTGGGTAGAACCTGGTAATAGACTTGTATTGGGACCCGATATGATTCGCGAAGCTTCGGATAAAGTCGATTTGATTAAGAAACGATTGCAAATAGCTCAAAGCCGACAGAAGAGCTATGCAGACTCGAGAAGAAGGATTTAGCTTTTGCTGTTGGTGATTATGTGTATCTAAGGATTTCTCCGATGAGAACAGCAGTCCGATTTGGCAAAACAGAGAAGTTGGCACCCAGATTTATTGGTCCATTCCCTATACTTGAACAGATTGGAACTCTCGCTTATAGGGTTCAATTACCTGATTGGTTGCCTGGGTTACATGACATGTTTCACGTGTCTAAACTTCGAAAGCATGTGCATGATCCAGACTTGGTCGTGGAAGAAGCCGCACATCAAGACTTGGAAATTACTCCAGAATAAGCTAGGAGGAGAGAGCCGATAAAAATTATTGGCAAAGAAACTAAAGAGCTAAGGAACAAGAAGGTTCACTTAGTCAAAGTGCAATGGAGTGGAGATCCGCGAGACTATACTTGGGAAACTGAGGAGAGCATTAAGCAAGGTTATCCCAATTGCAGGGTGGTTATCTCTGATTAACTCTGGTGCAAGGTACATTTACCATATTTTGCATTTCAGTATTGTTTCGTACTTTACTATTGTTTTCCTTTTGGGATGAGTAGTTTTAATTATATAATCTGATCTTAGCAAATATGATTTTAAAAGAGTATATAAATTAATTATTAAATTTTTGAAAAGTTAATCAACAAATTGATTGTTGTTTGTGTTGTGTGATTATGAATTTGACTAATCAAAATATTGGAATGATAATTAATCTTATCAATGAGAGAGTGAAGGGTAAATTTATGCAAATTCAATCGAATATGGAACTGATTTGAAAATTGATTGAAATACATGCATGTACATTATATATATTTGAACAGATAAATGGATTTGCTATTGTGTAAAGAATTTATTTGCATGCCCGACTAATAGGTAAACCTTAATGAGTTGGATGCGCAATTTTATTTCTTATATTAACTCCTGTGAATGCCATTGGATGCAGAGTGTTGGTTGTTTTGTGTGAAATTATAAACATCGCCATAGGATAGTAAAAATTAATTTTGAACTACACTACATGGCATACTGCGTGAAGATAGCATACTCTATCATATACCATATAAGAATTTGGAGCTTGTGTGACGAGGTTGAAGATTTACCATACAAGCGAGGGGCTTGTATAGCGATGACTATATTACAGGTTGAACCGAAGACAGATATGGACTATATAAAATGTAACGGTAAATTGCCAGATTAATAAAAACCCCACACGGGTCTGGAGATGACAATAAACACGTCTCTCTAGTCATTAAGGCACAAAAATTATTTATAAGGTGACGAGAATTTATTCTCTGGAGTTATGATCTATACACACTCCCCTGTGGATACCGGAATATATCACTATAAATATGTGTATGCATTTTAGGATTTATTGGGTACCTAATATGACCCAATAAATTTCCGAACCCTTCCCCGTACAAAGGAGGTTATGGTGAAGTTTTTTGAAAATTTGGGGTGTTAGCCAAATTTTTGAAGAATTTGAAAAGTTTTAAGAAACTGAAAAGTTGAAGAACTTAAGCCATAATTAAAATAATGAAAGTTGAGCTAGTTAGTTAAACAACTTTCAGCTCCGTTCCTTTTCGAGGACAAAAAGATTTTAAGTGGGGGAGATTGTAACAACCCGGAAAATCAAAACCAATTTAAATTTTTTATTTTGGCAATTGTAATGAATTTTGAATATTTAAAATAATTTATTTTAAATAATAACGACTAAAAATTTATTTGGATCGAAGTTATAGCGAATATATTTATTTTAATTATAAAACAAGGCCTGAAATGGCACGGTAGTTTGAAAATTTGAACTCGAACTTTGATTGACTGTAAGGATGCAAAATAAACCGGATTTTAATGATACAAAAATATTTAAATCTGTTTAAGAATATCTTTCTAATGAATTTGAAAAACCGAAATTTCATAGTGAGAATCAAAAGTTATGGCCAAATGAATTTTCAGAAAGGTCACTATGGAATAAGTATAGCCTGTAAAAATAGACATTTTGCAAACGACCTCTGTTTTCGACGAAACCACTTTGTTGGATCCAGAATGTCAATTTTTTTCTAGGTTTCAAATTCCATAATTTTTGGAGTTAATATGTGAGCGCGACAAAGGAAAACGTGTTTGGTTAATTTCAGTCATTTTGGATCGACCAGAAAATGGCCATTTTTCAAACGATCTCCAAATTCGACGAAATTAGTTTTGTTAGGACCATATCGTCAATACGAAGCTAGATATAATTTTTCTGTAATTTTTGGAATCAGTATGTGGCCCCAGAAAATTAAAATATACGTTCAAATCAATATTTGAATGTCTTATATTTTAATTTGAAGAAAAACTAACTGAAACGGTCGAATGGGCCTACGAAACATATTCCATTGTGTCCGGAATGGGGGTATTTAGCTAGGGTCGATAGTTGTTGGGTTTGGATTGGAGTTCATATGGAGCGAGGGGTATTTTCGGATTTAAAAGAAATTAAAAATTAATTATAAAATCCTAGCCAATAGGATTTCTCCTTCCATAACCGCGTTGACCAAAAATTCCCGCTCCTCTCTTTGTCGAATGATGAAACAGCCTCCTCCCCTTCTCTCTTCATTTTTGGCAAATCCACGCACCAAAATCGTATCCTCCTTTGGAATTTTTTGAAGAGCTCTTCTTCCTCAACAAATCCATACCTGCTGCGCCTCGTATGGTGGCGTGAATCTCGAGCATCGACGTCTGGAAGTGGCCGCGTTTCAACGTCAGATCTCCCTCCACCGTGGATCGAAGTGGATCCCTCCACCAGGCGCGGGTGCACGAATCCAAGCACGTCGACGTGGTGAAGGCTGATTTTAACATCGTGCTTCGGATTGCTGGAAAAGTCCAACCCAAGTTTTGAAAGACGAAAGGAAGGTAACGGCTTTATTTATTTTAATTTTTTTCAATAGTTAAAACCATTACAAACTATGATTTTAAAATAAAAATCATATCTTTTTCGTTTGTGGTCGAAATCCAGTGAAACAAGAGATACTGGGACGGTGAGGACGCCTTCTACATTCTAGAAGAGAACGGAGATTTTTTAGAGCTTGCTACAATTTTTGGCAAAGAGAAAAAGGATGTGAGATTTCTAAATTCAGTTTAATTTAGAAATAAAATATTAGGATGTAGACGGAGTTTAGAAACTCCTGACACCCGTCGTCCACAAACCATGGATGACTTGGTTGTGGTTGATGTGAAATTTGGTTGATATTGCGAATGGTTGGTTATGGTTGTTAGTGGTTGAAACGAAATAGAAATTGTTTGTGGAAAAATTCGATGTGATATGAAAATGATCGAAATATTTAGATTATAAGGATAAGGCCCTTAGGGAACGCCGGGAGGCCTAATGTAGTGCGAGGAGCCATACTCGGGACGGTGCCAGTTTTAAACCCCCTGCCATTATGCTGCCGATTTTTTTTTTAAATATTCATATGTTTGATTTATATTCATGTGTTGAAATATATTCACGTGTTGGAAAAATATTCATATGACGAATGAATCGTTTGAACGATAAAAATCCTATTTTTATCATGTATATGAAGTATATAAATTATTCATGTTTGAAATAAATTGTTTTAAAAATAAAAATCACATTTTTATTATATATATGAATCGCTAAAAATATTCATATTTGAAATAAATTGTTTTAACAATAAAAATACATTTTTATTATATATATGAATCGCTAAAAATATCCATGTTTGAAATAAATTGTTTTAACAATAAAAATCACATTTTTATTGTATATATGAATCGCTAAAAATATTCATGTTTGAACTAAATTGTTTTGACAATAAAAATCAGGTTTTTATTATAGATATGAAGTGTTAAAAATAGTCATATGTTTAAATAAATGTTTGTGGGGTAAAAATATTATTTTTACCACGTATATGAAATGAAAATGGTTTGGAAATTGAAGAACGGGTTATATATATATATATAATTAAAACAAAACGAATAACGATGCTGCAGTTCGTGTTTTGAAATCGTAACTTTAAACGATTATACCGAGAAATCCGACCGTCGGATTTCCCCGGAACCGAAACCATTAGGTTCGTTTTGAAAATATCTTTCCAACGATATTAAATTTGTAAAGATCCAACGGTTAGATTTTCAGAAATGTTTAATTCAAATATGAATGAAAAAAGCACCAGAATGGATTATATATATATAATAAAAGGAATAACGACGCTGAAGTTCGTATTTTGAAATCGTAACTTTAAACGATTGTACCGGGAGATCCGACCATCGGATTTTCCCAAAATTAGAACCGTTAGGTCCGTTTTGAAAAGATCTTTCCAATGTTATAAAATTTGTAAAGATCCAACGGTTATATTTTCAGATATGTGTAAATCAAATCGGAAGAAAAACAGCGCCATGGCCGCGTTGTGGCCTGAAGCGTCGTTTAAATAAATGGGCTATTTTTAAATAAATAAAAATAGCGATAAATCGCTATAAAATAATATAAATGATATGGAATGAAAATGAACCGAATTTACTCGGTTTATTGGATATTTGATGGTTGAATGTGTTTGACATGGAAATTATATCAATGAACTGAATTATGAATGTCAAATAATTTAACCATTGAAACGAATTGATTTGAATTCTAAATATACGTGAATTATTTGAAAAGGCAGAGTTAAATCTCATTTCAACTAATTGGTCGACGATTAGAAGTCGAAGATATGAATACGGTGCAAAACCGATGAACTTCACATCGAATGGATAGCTACTGATGCCTTTGATGGGAGTCGCTTCCCTGAAGGGTTTACAGTGGTGGTTGTCCGGACGTACTTGTCGATCGTTCGCATGTGCGAGGACCTCTCTCCTGTATTGGACATATGGGATGAGTAATAAGGTGCCTACGGTTTCGTTCAGACCTAGAACGGACTTGTAAATGGATGTGTGTCTGACATTGTAGATGACAACATGGCATACAGAGATGCTGTGAACAAGGCTTTTGTTGAAAAGCAGGGCCTTGTGGTTGATGATCAAAGCAGGGCCTTAATATAACTAGCTTTGTGTATAGCGTTGATTCGTAGGCCTCACACCCCGGTATGAACTAGAAATGGGAGAGGACATCAGGGAGGACATGCATTTCCTTCTAGTTAGGAGTGGTGTCGGGGTTTTACATGTCTGTACTTGTGTGGATGATGGATAGCGAGGCGCCTCGGTTATATCGATCACTACGGTGCCGATGGTTTGGTCGGAATATGACCAGTTTACGCCCCATATTGTGGGGAAATGCAGTGTTTAGGCATTTTAATCCACTCCATGTGGACCGGCCCTGACGATCCAAGGTGTAGTTGCGGCTGTTCCTGAGGCTCGGGCTAGACAGTCTCGAATCGATAAGGACGATCATTTGCCTTGGTTCATGATGGAAGTCCAATTTCCAAATACGACATCGTGCGGTTTTTATTGTAAACCTATATATGGCGACATGATATATGGTACCCATGCCGTCTATGATTGATACTTATGATTGAAATTGTGTTTGAAAACATATAAACACTAGTAATAATATCAAATGCTTTTGTTTTATACGTATCAAGCATATTTTGGCCATTATAAGGTTAAACTCTATCCTCCGGCTTGCGTTGCATTGTGTGATGGGAGCAGAGTCTTATAATGGCTTCATTTTTGTAAAAAGCACTACGATGTTTAAATGATTTACTTATTTTAAACACTGGCAATCTAATGGAGTAAACCCGTTCCGCGTTAGCCGCATGGTCATGTGATCGACCTTATTATAAGTTAAGTAGATTTCTCATACCAGTCCCATGACTGACTCATAGTTTGTTTCACTTGAAAATTCGGGTGCCCTATTTTCTACACGGGCAACCTTGTATTCAGGTTTTAGCTGGATCTCTCTAGATAGCTATGGAGCTGAAGATGGCTTCTATCACTTCTTTTATGTTGTTCAGCTCCTGTTATGTATATTATGTTTGATTCCGCTGTAGACATTTTATATAAAGCTGAAACTGTATGTTGTGCTAAGTATGATCATGTATATTGTGTAACTCTGATGATTATGTTTATCCAGTGTATTGTGTTGTACATTATCTAGTGTAATGATATATTTCTATTCTGCTGTTATTTGTTTATGTGTAATATTCCAAAGATTACCCTTGCCACCGTGGAACGGGGTTTTTGGGTCATCACAGATGGGGTCTTCAATAACACTGTTCTTAAACCCCGTGTGAAAAGAATAAATCTTTTAATTAAGGTGTAGAGAAGAATTACCAATTAATTAACATTGAATTGGATTTGAAATGGAATGTGAATTGGTTTCATCGTGAACTGTGTTTTTAACGACATTCGTTCTTTAACCTGATTTATAGTGAAATGTGATTTGGAATTTATAAATCTTTAATTAAGATTTAAAGGAAAATTTTCAAAGTAAAGTTTCACAATTTAATAAAATAAATTGGAATGGAATGGAATTCGATTTGGTGATAATCGAAGTGAACTTATGTGGAGGAAGACTATTACTATATAAGGAATTTAAAAGGCTTTGTTGTTATTCCATTTATATTATCGGTTGGATATGGAAGTTTACATCGATTATATATATTGATCTGTTTTCTGTGAAGATTCCGTGGTTAATGGAATGGGATTTTGGGTTTATCGTGAACTGTGTTTTAAATGACATTAGTTCTTTAACACAGTAAAAGATAATATTAATTTCTTAACTTCAAAGAAAATCATTAAGTAATGATTTCTGGAGATTAAAAATGAATTAGAGTTTTAGTGAATCTTTAATTAGATTGAAACGTGAATCAGATAATTAAAATTATTGAATTCAAGAAAAGATCGAGAATGGAGTACCACCAGTTTTACTTCAAGCAATAGTTAAATCTTTAAGTAGATTTGAACATGAAATGATAAATAATTTTACCGATAACACTGTGGTGTTAGATGTGGTGTATTACCAGTTTTGCCTCATGGGATGAATAGGTTGGGGTTGGGAAATTTAATAAATGATTACTTCGGTAAAGTTTGCTAATCCTGACTAGTTTGGATAAACCTTAATTTGGTTTGAATTGATATCCAATGGAAGATTAAAGAATAAATTTAAAGAATTTATCTTTGATAAAATTAATGGGAACCTTTCCGAAAGGATATGAATATTTAAATAAAAGAATATTCTGGATTGGAATGAGGCGTATGTTGCGTTTTAATAACACTTGTTTATAAGATATGCGAGTTATTCAGAAAGACAGGGTTTATCCCATTCTGAATAACTGATTCGACGATATGTCAACGATGAAGATGGTGGTTGAAGACCGGAGGTCCTCACATCGTTTGGATGATTGCTGATGTCTTGATTTGGTTGTACACCCAAGACGAGGTAATAAGTGGTGATCTCCAGACGTACTTGGAGATCGACCGGATATGTGAGGACCTCTCTCCTGTATTGGGCATATGGGACGAGGAATAAGGTATCTCCGGTTTCGTTCAGACCTTGAACGAACTTGTAAATGGATGTGTGTCTAACATCGGATTTCATTCTGCGTGATTGATAGACATCGGTTGCATAGCGTGAATTGCCTGTGTGGCATGTTGAGATGCAAATGATCAAGGCTTATGTTGAAAAGCAGAGTCTTGTGGTTGATGATCAAAGCATGGCTTTAATATAGCATAGCTTTGTTTATAGCGTTGATTCGCGAGCCTCGCACCCCGATGTGAACTAGAAACGGGAGAGGACCTCAGGGAGGGCATGCATTTCCTTCTAGCTAGGAGTGGTGTCTGGGTTTTGCAAGCCCAGATGTTTTACTTTTGTGGATGATGGATAGCGAGGCGCCTCGGTTATGTCAGTCTCTGCGGAGCCGATGGATAGTTTGGTCGATATACTGGCCAATTTTACACCCATAAGGCGGGGAAACGTAGTGTTCAGGCATTTTAATCCACACTGAGTGGACCGGCCCTGACGATCTAGGTAACAACCCGAAAAATCAAAACCAATTTAAAATTATTATTTTGGCAATTTTAGTGAATTTTGGATCTATAAATGATTTATTTAAAATAATAACGACAAGAAATTTATTTTAAATAGAATTAGAACGGAAATATTTATTTGAATCGACATTAGAATATAAATATTTATTTTAATTATAAAATAAATTGGAAATGGCGCGGTAGTTTTAAAATTCGATTTCAAATTTCAAATGAATGTACAAGATTCAAAATAAACCAGATTTTAGTGAAACCAAAAATATTAGAATCTATTTGAAAATATCTTCCCAACGAATCTGAAAAATTGAAATTTCATAGCGGGACTAAAAGGTTATGTCCAATTGAAAATTCAGAATAGTCGCTATGGAAAATATAGCCCTTAAAAATGGAAATTTTGCAAATGACCTCCGTTTTCGACGAAACCACTTTTTTTGGATCCGGGATGTCAAATTATTGCTAGATTCCAAAATTCATAATGTTTGAAATCAATATGTGAGCATGGCAAAGGAAAATGTGTTTTGACAGTTTCAGTCAATTTGGATCGACAAGAAAATGGCCATTTTTCAAACGATCTTCAAATTAGACGAAATTTGTTTTTTTTGGACCATATCGTCTAAGCATAGCCAAATTTATTTTTCTGGAATTTTTGGAATCAGTATGTGGCCCTGGTAAATTAAAATGTGCGTTTAAATTAAATATACATTGATTTATATTTTAAATTAAAGAAAAACTGATCGTAAAAGCCGAATTGGGTTACGAAACATATCCCATTGTGTTCGGAATGGGGGTAATTAGCTAGGGGCGACACTCGTTGGGATTCGTTTGGAGTTTGTGGCATTAAACAAGTATATTGGAATTTAATATTAATAAAATATTATTTAAATATATATGTATTAACATTGGCAAAACCCTAGATTTATTCCATCAGTTAATAGCCGCCGCCGTCCTCATAATGGGCGATCGAAATCGTCCAAATTTCTTATGCAAAACCCTCCCTATCCACTCATTAATTTACCAATTATTCAATAGAAAAATCGAAGAACTCCATGAGGTCTTGAAACTCAACGGAGGTGATGGAATATCAACGCGTTGTTTGGGTCGAATCAGCCCCTAATGTCGATGACTTTGGGCTTGATTTTTAGAGCAGGTGTAGGTGCGAATGGGGAACCATGCCTGGTGCGAGGAGGGGGGTTGCGTCGCCTCCGGTGAAGCCCTCCGATCGTCCTCCGATGGGGCAAATCGCTGGCAGTGGCGGTTCCATCAAGGGGAGCTGGAGTCGACGTGTTTCTAAAGAGAAACGAGGGAGATTAAGCTAGTGATTAATTAATTTAATAAATTATATATTTAATGGTTTTAATGTTCAAATGGATGTAACTCGTTCATACAACAACAGATTTGGATGAAATTATTTGGGTTATGATCCGCTTGACAAACTCTACAACATGGAACTGACCAGAAGAGGAACGTAGCTCGTGGTGATTTTTGACTAAATTAAATGAATAGTTTAATTTAGTGAAAAACAATCGTTATATAAATGATTTCTAAAACCGATCAAAGTGAGAATTTCTCACTATTATTTTTGTACAGTTATTTAAATTATTTTGTAACTGCACATATGAACTGCTCCCCATCATCCACAGACGATGGACGACTTGGTTGATTGTATTGTGATGTAGAAATTGATTGTGAATGTCATGTAGTGATATTGTTGTATATAAAAAGAATTATATACATACGATGTGAATGGATTATATATATATATATATATATATATATATGATGTGAATGAATTATATATATACGATGTGAATGGAATATATATATATACGATGTGAATGAATTATATATATACGATGTGAATGGAATATACATATATACGATGTGAATGAATTATATATATACGATGTGAATGGAATATATATCTATGATGTGAAATGAAATACATATACGATGTGAAATGAAATATATATATATATGATGTGAAATGAAATATATATATACGATGTGAAATAAAATATATATATACGAAGTGAAATGAAATATATATGCGATGTGAAATATATATATATATATATATATATATATACGATGTGAATTATATATATATATATATGAAATATGAAATGTGAATATATATATATATATATGTATATGAAATGTGAAAAATAATATATATATATATATATGAAATGTGAAAGTTATTTGATTGTCAAAAATATAATTTTTAACATATATATACACTGTTTAAAATGGTCATGTATATGGAATATTCAATTTTGATATAAAATTGAAATGGAAGTTGGAATCGTTTTTAAATCGAATTTAAAACGATTTATAAAATACCTTATAAATGGAAATCGATGAAATATATACAATATATATATTATATATTTAATGGCCTGAATAGAATGCCCCGCGCAGCGACCGTTCGCGGATTTCGACCATTGACTTCGAATGGACATTATAAGAGATTCGACCATCAGATTCTCCTAAAACCGGAACCGTTGGGTTCGTACCGAAAAGAGCTTTCCGATGAATATAATGGATTTGAAATCTAACGGTTGGATTTGGAATTATGTCCAAATCAAATTTGGAACAGGTCGCTTTAAGTGCAGTTCGATGACCGTTTATGGAAATCGACAGTACGGGCCTTGATAAAATTATTAAAAATATCAATAATTTGTGTAAAATAATAATAAATGATTGAAAAAGAATTGGGATGAAAATTTTCAAATTTGAAAAGATAAAAATATATTTTTATCGAAATGAACTAGTTATGAACTAGAATTATAATCCAATAAATTGGATTTGAAATGGTTTTAAAGATAACCAGAATTCCCAATATATGAATTGGAATGGATTTGAATCGAAATTATCATCAGAATATTTCGATATTGGATTCTATGATTATACGGATATTGTGGAGTAATTTGGAAGATATATATATCGTTATTCCCAATACGATACTTGTTGGTTTAAGAATTTTATATTAAATATAAGCCGATATAATTTCTATTCAGAGCCTTGTATTTGATATCAAATTGTATTTTGGGTTTGTCGTGAACTGTGTTTAAATGACATTAGTTCTTTAACCCGAGTAAAAGCAGTGTTAATTTCGAAAAAGTTGAACAATCAATAAGATATATTTTTTGGGATTAAAACCAATTGGAGTGTGAATAAATATTTAAATAGATTGTGAATAAATAAATGGTAATTGAATTTACCAAAACATGTGATGTGATTAAACCAAATTTACTTGGTTGCTGATATTCATGATTGTGATTGATTGATTGTTCGGATTATGCTCGACTAGTTCATGAGCAAGATATGCTTTTACATTTAGCATTGGGTTGGGTAGAACTACTGGTACGCTAACATCTTGTGAAACACTTCACGATTTGACTATGGGATATGTAGCGACGTTGTTGTGTTCATTTCAATTTTAATGAATTATTTTGAAATGATATTTTTCTTAAGTGAAAAGAATAGTATTCCCGATTTTGGACATGGAATGTTTTATAAAAATGTTTATAAAACAGAAAGGATTTCGAGGGCAAAACCTGATGATTTCGAAATGATTTGGAAAAGTGTTATGGTTTTACATTGTAGTTCATCACATATTCGATTAGTTGCTATTAATGATGTATCTGTTTGGTGGCGGAGAATTTATTCTCTTGCTTAACACCCTTCTTTGAGACGTACGAGCTCAAAGGTTATGTGATTAATAGTGAGTGATCATATGTGTGAATTACTAATGTGATAAACTATAGTTTGAATGTACTTGTGATTATTATGTTGTGAAATGATTTTCCCTACTTTGGGATATAAAATGGTTTAGTGTGTGGCTAAAGATTCGGGTGACCCGATAGCGACTAAAAGTATGGGCTGGATCCAGTGCCTTAGGGTGAGTGATCAGCAGTGTAGCCTGCTCCATGCGTGGGAGGTTCTCACACACACACACACACACACACACACACATATATATATATATATATATATCGAGTTTGAGGGGCGCTTACTACCCGGTTTGAGGGAAGATTCCCGATATTTGGTTGCATACTTGTTTGTATACATTGTTATGTTTTGGAATTCATATTTCCAAGCGATTTGATTTGAGATCCTGAAGTGAAATCTACTTTGATATAAAAGCTAGATATGTATTTCAGATGATTTGAAATAGAAATCAGGAAATAAAGTCCAAAGGAATAATTTCTGTAAATTGAATTGGATTTGGAAAATCTAAGCGTGGTGATTAATATAAATGGGTAGATTTGGATATTACGTGTTGATTAATGCATAGTAGATCCATATATCTATATTGGTTCTTGTTTATACACTGGCATTCATGGGGGTAAACCCGTTCCGCGTTAGCGGCGTGGTCCTATGATTTACCTTATGTAATAACCCGGAAATTCTGAACCAGTTTAAAATTTTTATTTTGGCAATTTTAGCGAATTTTGAATATTTAAAATAGATTATTTTAAATAATATCGACGAGAAATTTCTTTTGAATATAATTCTAACGTATATATTATATACGTCGTCGTTAGAATATATAATATTTATATATAATTATAAATAGAATTGAAAATGGCGCGGTAGTTCGATAATTCGATTTCAAACTTCAATTGAATGTACCGGGTGCAAAACAATCCGGATTTTAGTGAAACCAAAAACAATAGGATCTAATTGATAATATCTTTCCAACGAATCCGAAAAATCAAAATTTCATAGCGGGAATCAAAAGATATGTCCAGTTGAAAATTCTGAATAGTCGCTATGGAATTCAAGCCCTTAAAAATAGACATTTTGCAAATGACCTCGGATTTCGACGAAACCACTTTTGTTGGATCCGCGATGTCAAGTTATTGCTAGATTCCAAATTTCATAAATTTTCGAATCAATATGTGAGCGTGGCAAAGGAAAACGCGTTTGACCAGTTACAGTTGATTTTAATCGACTGGAAAATGGCCATTTTTCTAACGGTCTCAGAATTCGACGAAACAAGTTTTGTTAGGACCGTATCGTCAATACGAAGCTAGAAAATATTTTCCTGGAATTTTTCGAGTTCGTATGTGACCCCGGTTAATTGAAATGCGCGTTCAAATTCAATATATAGAGTTATTTGTTGATTTTAACGGAAACTGATCGAAACGATCGAATCAGCTTGCGATACAAATCCCATTGTGTTCGGAATGGGGGTAAAACACTATGGACGACAGGCGGTGGGCCTCGTTTTGAGGTTGTATGTAAAAGTCAACTTTTTGCATTTAAAATAATAATAATAAAATAAAAATAAATATCTTTCTCTCTTCCCCTTATACCTCTGCCCCCCCCCCCCCGTATCATTTCAAAATCGAAGAAAATAAAAAAATAAAAAAAAAGAAAGAGGACGAAGACGGAAAGGGACGCGACGCCCAGGCCTCTGGCCATCGCACGCCTCGACCGGGCCCTCCCCCTTCGACCTCGACAGCGCCACCCCCTCTGCCCTCGACGACGCCAAGCCCTCTTCCTCCGCCAGTCCTTCAACCCCCTCGCGAAACACTAGCAGCCGCCAACGTGGAACCCTCGCCTACATCGCCACCTGACGACCTCCAGCGCCGCCCTCATCAACACCGACGCCACCGTACGACAGCTGCACCCCCTTGCCCTCGTCCCCGACTTCCTGCAGCCCCCTCCTCTGTAAGAAACCTTTATATTTAAAAGGCGAGATTTTTATATATTGAATAGCATAGTAAAAATTCGATTTTTTATATATTGAATAGCGAAGTGAAAATTCAATTTTTAAACGTATGAAGCGATTATAAAAATATGATTTTTAAATTGAAAGTGAATAAATAAAAATGTGATTTTTATTATAAAGACATCAAAATATAAAAATGTGTGATTTTTATATATGTAGTGGCTACGGGCAACGAAGATGACGAAAATGCGATAACGATGAAGATTTCTAGCAAAGAAGAGTCAAGATGATTGGATAGCTATTGGTGAGAATTTCTCACCTTTCAATTTCTTTTTCTAGCTATATATATATATATATATACTAGGATGCAGACGGTGTTTAGTAGCACCCGACACAATCGTCCACAGACCATGGACTTGTTTGTTTGATTGCAAAAATTAGTTAGATTATTTGATTGAAATTGAATTGTTTGGTGAAATGAATGAATTTGATTGATGTGTGGATGGCGTGGGCCTTCACTAGACCGGGGATAAGGCTAGGCCTTGTCCTGTTTCTAGTATCGTGCCGTTATACCGCCGAAATTTTCTAAAATATGTTAGAAAAATAAAAATATCATTTTTATTGTGTAAATGAACTGAATAGAAATTCATGTGTAAATAAAATATTTTATCGTTAAAAATATAATTTTTAACGTAGAAGTGAATGAAATAAAATATTCATTTACAAACCGGACGGTTTGTTTATGTACACTGATTTGACTGACATTGATTGGGACGATAAATTTTACACATCGCCCAACTGCACAAATAAAATCTGTGTTTGATTGTTTGAAACCCCACACGGGTATTGGGATAATATATGATATACACTAATCCCAATAATTAGTTGTATGTCGATCAATGGATCGACAGACTATTATAAGCGTTAGATATCTATATTTGATGCTTATACAGTGTAGTGCACTTTGGATGATGGTTGATTATTTATCGTTGCTATTATATACATGTGTTGTATGGAATCCATATAATTAACTTTATATGGTAATTGATTGGGCCTCATTCCAATCGGAAAAATAAAGAATATTATAAAGTAAATGTTCATGTGTTGACTGTACTCATCCGTTGAGATTAGTCATGTGTTGGACGAAATATTTTAATAATAAAATTTACTTCTTTATCAATATAAAATAAAGGTTCATGTGTTGACTATACTCATCCGTTGAGATTAGTCATGTGTTGAACGAAATATTTTAATAATAAAATTTACCTCTTTATCAATATAAAATAAGGGTTCATGTGTTGACTGTACTCATCCGTTGAGATTAGTCATGTGTTGAAGGAAATATTTTAATAATAAAATTTACTTCTTTATCAATATAAAATAAAGGTTCATGTGTTGACTGTACTCATCCGTTGAGATTAGTCATGTGTTGAACGAAATATTTTAATAATAAAATTTATTTCTTTATCAATATAAAATAAAGGTTCATGTGTTAACTGTACTCATCCGTTGAGATTAGTCATGTGTTGAACGAAATATTTTAATAATAAAATTTACTTCTTTATCAATATAAAATAAAGGTTCATGTGTTGACTGTACTCATCCGTTGAGATTAGTCATGTGTTGAACGAAATATTTTAATAATATAAATATTTGAAAAAGAAATATTTGAAAAAGAAATATTGGAAAAAGAAATATTTGAAATAGAATTATATGAAGCCGTGTTGATTAGATTAACGCCATTTTGACGTGAACGATATTTATATCGATTTTATTGATTTCGAAATGAATTGAATTGAAAACGATTTCGAAATGAATTGAAAATAAAACGATTTCGAAATGAATTGAAAATAAAACGATTTCGAAATGAATTGAAAATAAAACGATTTCGAAATGAATTGAATATAAAATGATTTCGAAATGAATTGAAAATAAAACGATTTTGAAATGAATTGAATTGAAAACGATTTCGAAATGAATTGAATTGAAAACGATTTCGAAATGAATTGAATTGAAAACGATTTCGAAATGAATTGAATATAAAACGATTTCGAAATGAATTGAATTGAAAACGATTTCGAAATGAATTGAATATATAAGGAGTTTGATTTGAATAGGATTTGAATTGAATCGAATAGAAAACCAATTTGAATTGAATCGAATAGAAAACCAATTTGAATTGAATCGAATAGAAAACGACTTTGAAATTGGATTGAATTGAAAACGAATTCAAATTGAATAGAAAGCGAATTGAAATGAATTCAAATTGAATTGAAATTTGAATTGAATAGAAATGAATTTTAAAACAAATTTATAAAGAAGAATTCAATTTTGCTTTGGATTGAAATGGAAGTTGAAATTGTTTTTGAAACGAATTTAAAACTATTTATAAAATTTGTTTTAAATAGTAATCGACGAAATATATATTATATATATTATATATATAATATAATGGCCGGAATAGAACGCGTCGCGCCGCGGCAGTTCGTGAATTTCGACCATTTATTTCAAACGGACATTACGGGAGATCCGACCGTCGGATTCTCCTAAAACCGGAACCGTTGGGTTCGTATCGAAAAGAGCTTTCGAACGAATATTAGAAATTTGAAATCTAACGGTTGGATTTGGAGATACGTCCAAAATCAAATTTGAAAAAGGTCGCTGTAAGTGCAGTTCGATGGCCGTTGATGGAAATCGACCGTATGGGCCTTGATAAAATTATTAAAAATAGTAATAATTTGTGTAAAATCATAAGAAATGATTTGGGAAAATTTGGGATGAAAAACTCCATATTTGAAAAGATAAAAATAGATTTTATTAAAATGAACTAGTTTGAACTAAATTTAAAATCCGATTTGTTTTTAAATAAATAAATTAGATTTAAAAAGGGGTTTTAAATAATCGGAAATCCTAATATATTTGATTTAAATTGAACTAGAATTGATTTGTGGGTTCATCGTGAACGGTGTTTTAAATAACACAAGTTCTTTAACCCGATAACAAATAGAATGTGATTTGGGTTTGTCGTGAACTGTGTTTTAAATAACACATAGTTCTTTAACCCAGAAAAAGGAGTTTTAACGAATCTGCAATTAGGTTGAAATGTGAATCTATAATCTAAATTATCAAATTTAGAAATGAGCGAGAATGGAGTATCGCCAGTTTTGCTCCAAAGCGATAGTTAAATCTTTAATTAGATTTGAACGTGAAATGGTAATTAATTTTACCGATAACACCATGGTGTTAGATATGGAGTATTACCAGTTTTGCTTCATGGGATGAATAGGTTGGGATTGAGAAATAAAATAAATAATTACTTCGGTGTGGTTCGCTAATCTCGACTAGTTTAGAAAAACCATAATTTGGTTTGAAACGACATCCAAAGGAAGATTACAGGATAAATTTTAAAGAATTTATCTTGGATAAAATTAATGGGAACCTTTCCCTAAGAATGTGGAATTTAGAAACTAGCTGTAGGTTGGCTAAGAAGAATGGTTTCCTGGGTATTGATCTGATGTTGGTTTCGGCCTTCGGGGTTAATGTTTGGGAAATTATTCTCTTGCTAATTTGCGGTTAGTGACTAATGAATTGGAATGAGGCGTATGTTGTGTTTGTGTAACATTTGTTTTTAATATACGCGGGTTGTTCGGAAAGACCGGGTTTACACCCATTCTGAATAACCGATTCGACGATAAGTCGAAGATGAAGACGGTGGTAGAAGACCGGAAGTCTTCACATCGTTTGGATAATTACTGACGATCCTGATTGGGCTGTACACCCAAGAGGATGGAAATAGTTGGTGGTCGTCCAGACGTACTTGGAGATGGATGGATATGCGAGGAAAGTGCCTCCGGTTTCGTTCAGACCCAGAACGGACTTGTAAATGGATTGTGTGTCTGACATTGGATTTTATTATGTGTTGATTGATTTCTATTAAATATACATCTGTTTGGCGGCGGAGAATTTATTCTTTTGCTTAACGCCCTTCTCTGAGACGTACGAGCTCAGAGGTTGTATATCGATGGACTTCAGTCGCATGGCATGAATTGCCTGTGTGGCATGCTAAGATGCAATGATCAAGGATTTTGTTGAAAAGCAGAGTCTTGTGGTTGATGATCAAAGCACGGCCTACGTGGCAGCGTTGTGTATAACGTGAATTCGCGAGCCTCACACCTTGGTATGAGTTAAAAACGGGATACGGACTGCAGGGAGAGCACAACGTTTCTTTCTAGCTTTGGTGGTGTCAGTGACTTACCAGCCCTGACATTTATATACTTTTCACCTTTGTGGTTGTTGGAATGAGGCGCCTCGATTTTAGGTCTGTAAGGACCGGGAAACGTGTGTTCAGGCATAACCAATCCTCTAACGTAAGTGAGGACCGGCCCTGAAGATCCAAGGATTGCCCAGAGTGTGTAGTCCTGAGATATTTGCTAGAGTGTCTCGAGCGCGGAGAGGAGCTTGCCTCTTGCCTCGACTCATGACGGAATCCAATTTCCAATACGTGTAATTCGTCTTTAATTGTAGAACTAGTATGGCGACATAGTAGATGGTAGCTATGCCGCCTATGATTGATATTTATGATTGAAATGTTTTGACACTATACACTTATTATAGTATCAAATGATTTGTTTTAAACGTATCAAGCATGCTTTGGCTGTTATAAGGGAAAACCCTATCCTCCGTCTTGCGTTGCATTGTGTGATGGGACCTGGGTCTTATAACAGCTTCATTTTTCTTTATTTAGCATTGCGCTGTTTGTTCTATGCACTGGTATTCTTGGGAGGAAACCCGTTCCGTGTTATACGGCGTGGTCCCTTGATTTACCTAACTTTAAAATCAATATTAATAACTGTTTTAGTTCTCACACCAGTCACATGACTGACCTGGAGTTTATTGTTTTAACCTAAACTCTGGGTGCCCCTATTTTCCACACGGGCAGCTAGTAGTTTTGGTTTTGCAGATTTATATTCACAAGATCCTGGTTTACAGCTGGATTGATATCCGGAAAGCTCTGTATCCGTATATCACCTTCAGTTGTGCTTTGTATTATTGTTCCGCTGCTATGTAATTTATTGTAATCTCTGATATTAATCGAATGTAATTTATTCATTTATACTATGTATATTCTTGTATTCTGATGGAATTGTTGTAATAACAATGAAATGTTCTACCGTCTGCGTTCATTTGTGTGTTGTTCTCAAAGTATCCGCTCTTTCCTTCACGGGGAAGTAACGGGTTCTTACACCTTATCATTTATATAAGTTTATAACTGTTTAGGGTTTCTCACACCAGTCCCATGACTGGCCTGTAGTTTGTTTTTCCCTTGCAAACTCGGGCGCCCCTATTTTCCACATGGGCAGTCGAGTCGTTTTATTTGCAGATATATTGAGCAGGATTCTGGATTGAAGCTTTAAGCTGTGTCAAACATTTATAGTCTTTCGCTGTGCATTGTATTACATTTATTGTAAATTAATCTTCCGCTGTATTATTATTTTTCGATATACTCTGATATTCTGTACTCTGATGTAACATTATTGTAACAACTCTGAATTTTGGGGCCAATTTAAAATTTATTTTATGTGATTTTAATGAGTTTTGATATCTAAAATAATCTATTTTAAATAATAATGATCACAAATTTGATTCAAATCAAAGTTAGAATGAACAATTTAATTTAAATTATAAAAAGAGTAAGAAATAGCGCGGTAGTTTGAAAAGTCAAACTTGAACTTTGACTGACCGTAATGGATGCAAAATTTAACGGATTTTAGTGAAATCAAAAATATTAAAATCTATTTAAAAATATCTTTCCAACGAATCTGAAAAATTAAAATTTCATAGCGGGAATCAAAAGTTATGCCCAGTTTAAAATCTAGAACGGTCGCTACGAAATGTATAAGGGTCAAAATGCTACTTTTTGCATATAAAGAAATTTCGACTCGAAACCACTTCCATTGAGTTCAGAATGATGTTTCTACATTGAAAAACAGTAAACACTTATATATTTCGAGTTTCAGAAATTATTTGTTTAAAAATGTATTTTTAATATTAAATATACTGGCCTTAAAAATAGTCATTTTTCAAACGACCTCTGTTTTCGATGAAACCACTTTTGTTGGAACCGGAATGTCAAATTATTGCTAGGTTTCAATTTTCAGAATTTTTCGAATCAATATGTGAGTGTGGCAGAGGAAAATGTGTTTTTACTATTTCAGTTAAAATTAAACGCCTTAAAAATAGCCATTTTTCAAAAAGTCTCAGAATTCGACAAAATAAATTTTGTTAGGACCGTATCGTCATAAGAAAGACAAAAATAATTTTACTGGATTTTTCTGAGTTAGTGTGTAGTCCCGGTAAAATTATTTGTACGGAAAAATTAGAAATAACGGACTTAAATTTTAAAACTGAAAAACGGAGGCCAAGATGACAATTTGGGCTGATGAAGCATATCCAAATGAGTTCGGAATGGGGGCTAAATGGTGGAAACGACAGTCGTTGGGCCTAATTCTGAATTCGGACCAAAACGGGCTTAAACGGGCTAATTAAACAATAATTAAATAACCCTAATATAATAATAATAATAATATAAATCCATCGGGTTTCTTCCTCCTCCACGTTATTTTACAGCCGCCACATGAACCCATCAGCCCCGAAATTTTGAACTCAAATTCCTCCCAATCCATGAAGAATTAGACCTCCCCGTATTAAACTTTTTAAAGTACTCTCTCCGCTCTTCGATTTGATACCAATTTCATCTCCCCCCGCTGCCTGAAACCGCCGCACCAACCCAGGGAAGTCGCCGCCGTTCGTCCGACGTGGGGCCCACCAGACCAGGCCGAGTTTCACCCCCTTTGGCCGATCACTCCCCTCTCGTAGCTCTCCGACGTCGCGCAAACCGCTCTGGAAACCGTCGCTTGAATCTGCTGAAAAGTGGAATCAAAATTTTGAACAATTCTGAAATCAAGGTATGAACATTTCAGAATTAGCCACGCTTTTAAGCGTTACTGCAACAGTTGTTAAAAACCAGAATTTTTCAAAAATCAATAACTAATTCATACGGACCCCGAATCTGAAAATTTCAGATCCGACAGGACCGTGGCGACAAGTAGGCTTTGCTGAGATGGATTGGAATGAATTCTGAATTTATTTGGCATTTTTAATTCTTATTCAATCAAGGTGAGAATTTATTTTTTTATTTAATTTAATTTATTTAATTATTATTTGCATGATTGTTAATAGTAGATCAAATAAGACATGCGGTTTAGAACATGGATCTGAACTATTCACCCCGTATGATGTTAAATCTGAATTGCATGAGATTAAATCTGAAATTTCAGGTTTAAATCTGAATTAATAATTAATTAAAATTAATTATGTGTTATTTATTTAATCACTCCATGTTGATTTTACATATGTCAAGTTAGAACATCACCTTGTAATTACCTTGATGCTAGTTATTGGATTTGGACTTGTTGTTATGTTTGGATGTTGTGGTTATGCGATGTGATGAAAATTTACATTCTTATTTGATGCAAATAAAATAAGAATGCGACTTGTGGTGGAATTTACATTTTATTATGTAAAATTAAAATAAGAAATTTACATCATATGAGAAAATTAACATTATTCTTAGTGTAATAATAAGTAATTATATCGTATGTGTAAATTAACATTTTTAATGTTAATATGATAGAAATTCAACCGTAGGATGTAAATTAACATTTTTTAGAAATTTAACCGTAGGATGTAAATTAACATTTTTAATGTTAATATGATAGAAATTCAACCGTAGGATGTAAATTAACATTTTTAATGTTAATATGATAGAAATTTAACCGTAGGATGTAAATTAACATTTTTAATGTCAATATGATAGAAATTCAACCATAGGATGTAAATTAACATTTTTAATGTCAATATGATAGAAATTCAATCGTAGGATGTAAATTAACATTTTTAATGTTAATATGATAGAAATTCAACCGTAGGATGTAAAATTAAAATCAGAATTTGCGATGACATGAAATTTACCTTTTATTATGAAAATAAAGTATTTTCACCGCATGTATAAATTTACATTATTTTTAATGAAAATTAAATAGTAAATTTAACCGTAGGATGTCATTAACATTTTTAATGTCAATTTTAAAAAGAAATTTAACCGTATGAGTAGTTGACATTATTTTTAATATTAATATATATGAATTTCACCGTAGGAAGATTTACATTTTTTTATGTAATAAAAAGAATGGACTTTACATTGTAATTAAAGAGTAAATTTTACATTGTAAAGAAAGAATGGATTTTATATTGAGAAATTGGCGATGTAAATAAAAAGACAATCTTTTTATGTTGAAAATAAAAAAAAGAGACCATCTTTTTTATGTTCAAAATAAAAAAAGACATTATTTTTACATTGTAAATAGAAAAGTTTACATTTTTACATTGTAAAGTAGAAAAGGTAACATTTTTACATTTGTAAATAGAAAAGATTATATTTTTACGTTGTAAAATAGAGAAGTTAATATTTTTACATTGTAAAATATAAAAGTTGATGTCTTTACATTGTAAAACATAAAAAGTTGATATTTTTACATTAAAAATATAAAAGTAGATACGTTTACATTGTGAATAAAAAAAAAATTGATGCTTTTACATTGTAAGTAAAAGAATGAAATTTTATGTTGTAAAATGAATTTACATCGCATGAATTATATAACATTTTATTTTGTAATTTATGAATGAATCTGCATCGCATGAATTAAATAACATTTTATTATGTAGTTTAAGAATGAATTTACACCGCATGAACAAAAGTTACATTTTTATATGTAATTTATATATAAATTTGCACCGTATGCTGAAAATTACATTTTTCTTTGTAATTAAAAGGTGAATTTCATCGTATGACAAAATTTACATTTTTATATGTAAATTATAAAGTGAATTTATGTCGTCTATTAAAAATTACATTTTTCTTTGTAATTAGTATGAGAATTCTATCGTATGTTAAAATTTACATTTTTATATGTAAATTATAAAGTGAATCAATGCCGTATGTTAAAAATTACATTTTCCTTTGTAATTAACATGGAAATTTCATCGTATGTGAAAATTTACATTTTTATATGTAAATTATATAGGGAATTACACCGTAGGATAAAAATTACATTTTTATATGTAATTAAAAAATGAATTTACATTGTGTGTTAAATATTACATTTTTATATGTAATGTCTACAGGAAAGTATACCGTATGACAAAATTGCATTTTTCTATGCAATTAAAGGAGGCAATTTCATTGTATGATAGCATTTGCATTTTCTTATATATATATATATATGTAACATAAAATGAGAATGAGCATTAGAAATAAAATTTATTTATTTTATATGTAATTTATATGTAGAAAAGCGACATTATAATTAAAAAAAATTATATTTTTACAATGTGAATTAGATGTAGTGTTTGCATTGTAATTACAAATCATAATTAAGAGTAGAGTTTGCATTGTAATTAGAAATTATTTTTTTATATGTAATTTAAAGGTAGGATCTTGAGTGTATCAAAATTTACATTTTCCATGTAAGTAAAAGAATGAATTTAGGATGCGGTAATATTATCTTCATTTTCAAATGAATTAAAATTTAGTAAGTATCGGTAATTGTGTGGAGTGTTGTTTTGATCAAACGACGTTATTACGATTTAATGATTATATATATATAATTAAAATTAAACGAATAGGGCGTGGTAGTTCGCGTTTTGAAATCGTACTTTTAAATGACTATACAAGAAGATCCGACCGTCGAATTTTCTTGAAACTGAAACTGATAGGACCGTCTTGGAAAAATCTTTCCAAAGATATATACTACGTTAAGACCCAACGGTTAGATTCTGAGAAATGTAAAAATCAAAATTGGTTGAATGCAGCGCCATAGTCGCCCATGGACTTAAGGCGTCGTTATATAAAAATTTAATTATTTTAAATAATTAAAATAGGAATGAATCGTTAATAAAAATAATTATTAATGTGTAAGAAGGATTTTCAATATATATATATATATACGAGGATTATTTGGAAAGTCCGAGTTTATCTAATTCCAAATAATTAAACGACGTTTAAAAATCCAAGATTGAAAGACGGCGATTGAAGACCGTCAAATCTCCACATCGAATGGACGATGATGACTGTTGCCTTAGAATGGCTCGCTACCATGATAAGGTAATAGTAGGAGTTGCCCAGACGTAGTGTTGATTTGTACGGATTTGGCTTTCGCTCAGACCCAGAGCATAAGCTTATAAATGGATTGTGTGTCTGACATCGTACTCCATTATATATCATGTTATTAATCTTCTGTCGAATGTATGGATGTTTGGTGGCGGAGAATTTATTCTCTTGCTTAACACCCGTTCATATATTTCGGCAAAGGATTGGTAGTGTGATACGGAGTGATGATGTGGCATGCTAAGATGCATATGATCAAGGCTTTGTTGAAAAGCAGGCCTTGTGGGACGATCAAAGCATAGTCTGTTTAGGCATAGCTTTGTGTATAGCGTGACTTCGCGAGCGTCGCACACCGGCGGAGTCTAAAACGGGAGAAGGGAACGCAGGGAGAGCAGCACATTTCTTTCTAGCTAGAGTGGTGTCAGTGACCTACCAGCCCTGACATTTTACTTATGTGGATGATGGAATGAGGCGCCTCGGATGATAGGTCCTATAGGACTGGGAAACGTGTGTTCAGGTATAACTAATCCGCTAAACTGTATTTGCGAACCGACCCTGCAGCTATCCAAGGGTTCTCCGCGGGGAATCCTGAGACACTAGCTAGAGTGCTCGAATCGGTAAGGAGCTCCTCTCTAACCTTGACTCATGATGGAAACCAAAATCCAATACGCCCCATTCGGTTTTGATTGTATTAATAGTTTGGAGGCATATCATATGGTACCTATGCTTCCTAGGATTGATACATTATGATTGAAATTGTTTTTAAAACATATACACACTAATAATAATATCAAATTCGTTTTTAACGTATCAAGCATGTTTAATCACCATAAGGTAAAACTCTATCCTCTGGTGTGCGTTGCATTGTGTGATGGGACCTGAGTCTTATGGTGATTTCATTTTTCTAAAAAGCATTGCGTTGTTTTACGATTTACTTCAAGTTATGCACGACAATCCATTGGAATATAACCCGTTCCGCATTAGCGGCGTGGTCCATGGATTTGCCTTATTACTATTAGTTAAATTAGTTAAGAATTCTCACACCAGTCCCACGACTGACCCGTTGTTTGTTTCCACCTTTGCAAACTCGGGTGCCCTCTTTTCCACACGGGCAGTCGAGTAGTTTGTCTACAGGTTTATCTCGAGCAGGATTCTGGATTGAAGCTTAAAGCTGTGTCCAGAGCATAGTTGTCTTCCGCTGTATCTATTTTATTTCCGCTGCACTGTATTAAATTTATTGTAAAATTTTCTTCCGCTGTATTTTAATTTCGATGTACTCTGATATATTCTGTACTCTGATGTTATATTATCATGATGTAATAAAAGTCTGCTGTTGTTGTTCTGATGTGTTGTATTCCCAAAGTTAACGTAGGCGGGATTTGAACGGTTTTTGTCGATTTTGCGATCGATTAAGGCCGGGCGAAATGCGTGTCGTTACAGTTGGTATCAGAGCTTTGGTTAGCTCAAATCTTTGGGGTACAACTCATTAGAACTGAACAAAACACTCATCAGAGATTGGATTAGTAATATCCAATAAGAATACTCATTAGAGATAGGATCAGCAGTATCCTAGAATGAGAAAACTCATTAGAGATAGGGTTAGTAATGCCCTAGAATGAGTTGAGAGTAGCAAGCCTATAAAATACGTATTTGTGATTAATTATAATCTATTTTGGAAAATATGATTTTGAATATATAAAAAGTTATATATTTGAAAGTTAATCAACTAATGAAATTATTTAAACCAATGGAGAAAAAATATATATAAATTAGTCAGTTAATTAATCAACTTTTAGCTTCGTCCCTTTTCGAGGACGAAAATTTTTTAAGTGGGGGAGACTGTAACAACCCTGAATTTTGGGGCCAATTTAAAATTTATTTTAAGTGATTTTAATGAGTTTTGATATTTAAAATAATCTATTTTAAATAATAATGATCACAAATTTGATTCAAATCAAAGTTAGAATGAATAATTTAATTTTAATTATAAAAAGAGTTAGAAATAGCGGGTAGTTTGAAAAGTCAAACTTGAACTTTGACTGACCGTACAGGATGCAAAATTTAACGGATTTTAGTGAAACCAAAAATATTAGAATCTATTTAAAAATATCTTTCCAACGAATCTGAAAAATTGAAATTTCATAGCGGGAATCAAAAGTTATGCCCAGTTTAAAATCTAGAACGGTCGCTACGAAATGTATAAGGGTCAAAATGCTACTTTTTGCATATAAAGGAATTTCGACTCGAAACCACTTCCATTGAGTTCAGAATGATGTTTCTACATTGAAAAACAGTAAACACTTATATATTTCGAGTTTCAGAAATTATTTGTTTAAAAATGTATTTTTAATATTAAATATATTGGCCTTAAAAATAGTCATTTTTCAAACGACCTCTGTTTTCGACGAAACTACTTTTGATGGAACCGGAATGTCAAATTATTGCTAGGTTTCAATTTTCAGAATTTTTCGAATTAATATGTGAGTGTGGCAGAGGAAAATGTGTTTTTACTATTTCAGTTAAAATTAAACACCTTAAAAATAGCCATTTTTCAAAAAGTCTCAGAATTCGACAAAATAAATTTTGTTAGGACTGTATCGTCATAAGAAAGCCAAAAATAATTTTTCTGGATTTTTCTGAGTTAGTGTGTAGTCCCGGTAAAATTATTTGTACGGAAAAATTAGAAATAAAGGACATAAATTTTAAAACTGAAAAACGGAGGCCAAGATGACAATTTGGGCAGATGAAGCATATCCAGATGAGTTCGGAATGGGGGCTAAATGGTAGGGACGACAGTCGTTGGGCCTAATTCTGAGTTCGGACCAAAACGGGCTTAAACGGGCTAATTAAACAATAATTAAATAACCCTAATATAAGAATAATAATATAAATCCATCGGGTTTCTTCCTCCTCCACGTTATTTTACAGCCGCCACATGAACCCATCAGCCCCGAAATTTTGAACTCAAATTCCTCCCAATCCATGAAGAATTAGACCTCCCCGTAGTTAAACTTTTTAAAGTACTCTCTCCGCTCTTCGATTTGATACCAATTTCATCTCTCCCCGCTGCCTGAAACCGCCGCACCAACCCCGGGAAGTCGCCGCCGTTCGTCCGACGTGGGGCCCACCAGACCAAGCCGAGTTTCACCCCCTCTGGCCGATCACTCCCCTCTCGTAGCTCTCCGACGTCGTGCAAACCGCTCTGGAAACCGTCGCTTGAATCTGCTGAAAAGTGGAATCAAAATTTTGAACAATTCTGAAATCAAGGTATGAACATTTCAGAATTAGCCACACTTTTAAGCGTTACTGCAACAGTTGTTAAAAACCAGAATTATTCAAAAATCAATAACTAATTCATACGGACCCCGAATCTGAAAATTTCAGATCCGACAGGACCATGGCGACAAGTAGGCTTTGCTGAGATGGATTGGAACGAATTCTGAATTTATTTGGCATTTTTAATTCTTATTCAATCAAGGTGAGAATTTATTTTTTTTATTTAATTTAATGTATTTAATTATTATTTTCATGATTGTTTATAGTAGATCAAATAAGACATGCGGTTTAGAACATAGATCTGAACTATTCACCCCGTATGATGTTAAATCTGAATTGCATGAGATTAAATCTGAAATTTCAGGTTTAAATCTGAATTAATAATCAATTAAAATTAATTATGTGTTATTTATTTAATCACGCCATGTTGATTTTACATATGTCAAGTTAAAACATCACCTTGTAATTACCTTGATGCTAGTTATTGGATTTGGACTTGTTGTTATGTTTGGATGTTGTGGTTATGCGATGTGATGAAAATTTACATTCTTATTTGATGCAAATAAAAAAAGAATGCGACTTGTGGTGGAATTTACATTTTATTATGTAAAATTAAAATAAGAAATTTACATCGTATGAGAAAATTAACATTATTCTTAGTGTAATAATAAGTAATTACATCGTATGTGTAAATTAACATTTTTAATGTTAATATGATAGAAATTCAACCGTAGGATGTAAATTAACATTTTTAATGTTAATATGATAGAAATTTAACAGTAGGATGTAAATTAACATTTTTAATGTCAATATGATAGAAATTCAACCGTAGGATGTAAATTAACATTTTTAATGTCAATATGATAGAAATTCAATCGTAGGATGTAAATTAACATTTTTAATGTTAATATGATAGAAATTCAACCGTAGGATGTAAAATTAAAATCAGAATTTGCGATGACATGAAATTTACCTTTTATTATGAAAATAAAGTATTTTCACCGCGTGTATAAATTTACATTATTTTTAATGAAAATTAAATAGTAAATTTAACCGTAGGATGTCATTAACATTTTTAATGTCAATTTTAAAAAGAAATTTAACCGTAGGAGCAGTTGACATTATTTTTAATATTAATATATTTGAATTTCACCGTAGGAAGATTTACATTTTTTTTTATGTAATAAAAAGAATGGACTTTACATTGTAATTAAAGAGTAAATTTTACAGTGTAAAGAAAGAATGGATTTTATATTAAGAATTTGGCGATGCAAATAAAAAGACAATCTTTTTATGTTGGAAATAAAAAAAAGAGATCATCTTTTTATGTTCAAAATAAAAAAAGACATTATTTTTACATTGTAAATAGAAAAGTTTACATTTTTACATTGTAAAGTAGAAAAGGTAACATTTTTACATTTGTAAATAGAAAAGATTATATTTTTACGTTGTAAAATAGTGAAGTTAATATTTTTACATTGCAAAATATAAAAGTTGATGTCTTTACATTGTAAAACATAAAAAGTTGATATTTTTACATTAAAAATATAAAAGTAGATACTTTTACATTGTGAATAAAAAAATTTGATGCTTTTACATTGTAAGTAAAAGAATGAAATTTTATGTTGTAAAATGAATTTACATCGCATGAATTATATAACATTTTATTTTGTTATTTATGAATGAATCTGCATCGCATGAATTAAATAACATTTTATTATGTAGTTTAAGAATGAATTTACACCGCATGAACAAAAGTTACATTTTTATATGTAATTTATATATAAATTTGCACCGTATGCTGAAAATTACATTTTTCTTTGTAATTAAAAGGTGAATTTCATCGTATGACAAAATTTACATTTTTATATGTAAATTATAAAGTGAATTTATGTCGTATATTAAAAATTACATTTTTCTTTGTAATTAGTATGAGAATTCTATCGTATGTTAAAATTTACATTTTTATATGTAAATTATAAAGTGAATTAATGCCGTATGTTAAAAATTACATTTTCCTTTGTAATTAACATGGAAATTTCATCGTACGTGAAAATTTACATTTTTATATGTAAATTATATAGGGAATTACACCATAGGATAAAAATTACATTTTTATATGTAATTAAAACATGAATTTACATTGTGGGTTAAATATTACATTTTTATATGTAATGTCTATAGGAAAGTATACCGTATGACAAAATTGCATTTTTCTATGCAATTAAAGGAGGCAATTTCATTGTATGATAGCATTTGCATTTTCTTATATATATATGTAACATAAAATGAGAATGAGCATTAGAAATAAAATTTATTTATTTTATATGTAATTTAGATGTAGAAAAGTGACATTGTAATTAAAAAAAATTATATTTTTACAATGTGAATTAGATGTAGTGTTTGCATTGTAATTACAAATCATAATTAAGAGTAGAGTTTGCATTGTCATTAGAAATTATATTTTTATATGTAATTTAAAGGTAGGATCTTGAGTGTATCAAAATTTACATTTTCCATGTAAGTAAAAGAATGAATTTAGGATGCGGTAATATTATCTTCATTTTCAAATGAATTAAAATTTAGTAAGTATCGGTAATTGTGTGGAGTGTTGTTTTAATCAAACGACGTTATTACGATTTAATGATTATATATATATAATTAAAATTAAACGAATAGGGCGTGGTAGTTCGCGTTTTGAAATTGTACTTTTAAATGACTATACAAGAAGATCCGACCGTCGAATTTTCTTGAAACTGAAACTGATAGGACCGTCTTGGAAAAATCTTTCCAAAGATATATACTACGTTAAGACCCAACGGTTAGATTCTGAGAAATGTAAAAATCAAAATTGGTTGAATGCAGCGCCATAGTCGCCCATGGACTTAAGGCGTCGTTATATAAAAATTTAATTATTTTAAATAATTAAAATAGGAATGAATCGTTAATAAAAATAATTATTAATGTGTAAGAAGGATTTTCAATATATATATATATATATATATACGAGGATTATTTGGAAAGTCCGAGTTTATCTCATTCCAAATAATTAAACGACGTTTAAAAATCCAAGATTGAAAGACGGCGATTGAAGACCGTCAAATCTCCACATCGAATGGACGATGATGACTGTTGCCTTAGAATGGCTCGCTACCATGATAAGGTAATAGTAGGAGTTGCCCAGACGTAGTGTTGATTTGTACGGATGTGGCTTTCGCTCAGACCCAGAGCATAAGCTTATAAATGGATTGTGTGTCTGACATCATACTGCATTATATATCATGTTATTAATCTTCTGTCGAATGTATGGATGTTTGGTGGCAGAGAATTTATTCTCTTGCTTAACACCCGTTCATATATTTCGGCAAAGGATTGGTAGTGTGATACGGAGTGATGATGTGGCATGGTAAGATGCATATGATTAAGGCTTTGTTGAAAAGCAGGCCTTGTGGGACGATCAAAGCATAGTCTGTTTAGGCATAGCTTTGTGTATAGCGTGACTTCGCGAGCCTCACACACCGGCGGAGTCTAAAACGGGAGAAGGGATCGCAGGGAGAGCAACACGTTTCTTTCTAGCCAGAGTTGTGTCAGTGACCTACCAGCCCTGACATTTTACTTATGTGGATGATGGAATGAGGCGCCTCGGATGATAGGTCCTATAGGACTGGGAAACGTGTGTTCAGGTATAACTAATCCGCTAAGCTGTATTTGCGGACCGGCCCTGCAGCTATCCAAGGGTTCTCCGCTGGGAATCCTGAGACACTAGCTAGAGTGCTCGAATCGGTAAGGAGCTCCTCTCTAGCCTTGACTCATGATGGAAACCAAAATCCAATACGCCCCATTCGGTTTTGATTGTATTACTAGTACGGAGGCATAGCATATGGTACCTATGCTTCCTAGGATTGATACATTATGATTGAAATTGTTTTTAAAACATATACACACTAATAATAATATCAAATTCGTTTTTAACGTATCAAGCATGTTTAATCACCATAAGGTAAAACTCTATCCTCTGGTGTGCGTTGCATTGTGTGATGGGACCTGAGTCTTATGGTGATTTCATTTTTCTAAAAAGCATTGCGTTGTTTTACGATTTACTTCAAGTTATGCACGTCAATCCATTGGAATAAAACCCGTTCCGCATTAGCGGCGTGGTCCATGGATTTGCCTTATTACTATTAGTTAAATTAGTTAAGAATTCTCACACCAGTCCCACGACAGACCCATTGTTTGTTTCCACCTTTCCAAACTCGGGTGCCCTCTTTTCTACACGGGCAGTCGAGTAGTTTGTCTACAGGTTTATCTCGAGCAGGATTCTGGATTGAAACTTAAAGCTGTGTCCAGAGCATAGTTGTCTTCCGCTGTATCTCTTTTATTTCCGCTGCACTGTATTAAATTTATTGTAAAATTTTCTTCCGCTGTATTTTAATTTCGATGTACTCTGATATATTCTGTACTCTGATGTTATATTATCATGATGTAATAAAAGTCTGCTGTTGTTGTTCTGATGTGTTGTATTCTCAAAGTTAACGTAGGCGGGATTTGAACGGTTTTGGTCGATTTTGCGATCGATTAAGGCCGGGCGAAATCCGACTCGTTACAATTATTATGATGTTTATAAAAGTCTTCTATTATTTGTTCTGATGTGTTGTATGCACAAAGTTAGCGTTTGCGGGGTTTGAACGGTCTTGGTCGATTTAGCAATCGATTAGGTCCGAGCGAAATCCGTATCGTTAAAGCTAGTATCAGAGCTTTGGTTAACTCAAACCTTTGGGGTGCAACTCGTTAGAAAAGAATAAAAGACTCATCAGAGGTAGGATTAGTAATATCCTATTGAAGAATCCTCATTAGAGATAGAATCAGTAGCATTCTACAATGAGAAACTCATTAGGGATGGGGTTAGTAAAGCCCTAGAATGAGTTGAGAATTGTATGTTTATAAATAACGTATTTGTGATTATATATATAATCCGATCTTAGAAAATATGATTTTTGAGTAAATAAAAGCTATATATTTGAAAAGTTAATCAACAAATTGATTGCTAATTGTTGTGTTTGATTATTTATTAAACCAACATATGAATGAAAGGAAAATTTAGCCAAATTGAAAATTGATTGGAACTGCATACATCTATACATGTATATAATGAACAGGTCGTAACAAGGAGGCTAGAGCAGAGGAATAAAATTGTATGCCCGACAAATAGGTACATGTTTACTAATTTATTGGGTTTGGATAATTTTATGGGACGATTGGCTAGCCGCTTGGCTTTTTCTTTTTCTTTTTGAGATGAGAGGGCCTGTGTGGCGGTTTGTGGATTTTCCCGGTGCTCCCTGTACAAAGGAGGTTATGGCGAAAATTTTCAAAAATTTAGGGTGTTAGCCAAATTTTTAAAGAATTAGAAATTCTTAGAAACTGAAAAGTTGAAGAATGAAAGCCAGAGTGAAAGTTGAGTTGATTAGTAAAACAACTTTCAGCTCCATTCCTTTTCGAGGACGAAAATATTTTAAGTGGGGGAGATTGTAACAACCCGGAAAATCAGAACCAATTTAAAATTTTTATTTTGGCAATTTTAGTGAATTTTGGATATTTAAAATGATTTATTTTAAATAATAACGACAATAAATTTGTTTTGAATAGAATTAGAATGAAAATATTTATTTGAATCGACGTTTAACCTGTCCGCCCATATTAATCCCAAGTTTGCATTATTCAAGAATAATCCCAAGTTTAGGGGGTCTCTTCCCAAATTAATCCCATTTACTTGTATCTTCCCATATTAATCTGAAGTTTGGGGGTGTCTTGCCATATTGATTCCGAAATAACACGTGAAAAAGTCATCAAAAGTCATCGGGATCAATTTGGGAAGACACCCCTAAACTTGGGATTATTCTTGAATAATGCAAACTTGGGATTAATATGGGCAGAGAGGTTAAACTTCGGATTATTCTTGTTAATTAATCCTAAAATAAATTGGAATTGGCGCGGTAGTTTTAAAATTTGATTTCAAATTTCAAATGAATTTATAGTATTCAAAATAAACCAGATTTTAGTGAAGCCAAAAATATTAGAATCTATTTGAAAATATCATCCCAAGGAATCTGAAAAATTGAAATTTCATAGCGGGAATAAAAAGTTATGCCCAATTGAAAATTCAAAATAGTCGCTATGGAAAATATAGCCCTTAAAAATGGAAATTTTGCAAACGACCTCCGTTTTCGACGAAACCACTTTTTTGGATCCGGGATGTCAAATTATTGCTAGATTCCCATAATTTTTGAAATCAATATGTGAGCGTGGCAAAGGAAGATGTGTTTTAACAGTTTCAGTCAATATAGATCGACCAGAAAATGGCCATTTTTCAAACGGTCTTCAAATTATACGAAATTAGTTTTGGTAGGACCGTATCATCAAAACATAGCCCGATTTATTTTTCTGGAACTTTTGGAGTCAGTATGTGGCTCCGGTAAATTAAAATGTGCGTTTAAATTAAATATACATTGATTTATATTTTAAATTAAAGAAAAATAGATCGTAACAGTCGAATTGGGTCCCATTGTGTTCGGAATGGGGGTAATTAGCCAGGGGCGACACTCGTTGGGATTCGTTTGGAGTTCGTGGAATTAAACAAGTTTACTGGAATTTAATATTAATAAATTTTATTTAAATATATATATTAACATTGGCAAAACCCTAGATTTATTCCATCGCTAATAGCCGTCGCTACCCACATAATGGGCGATCGAAATCATCCAGATTTCTTATGCAAACCCCCCATCCACTCATTAATTTACCAATTATTCAATAGAAAAATCAAAGAACTCCATGAGGTCTTGAAACTCAACGAAGGTGATGGAATATCAGCACGTTGTTTGGGTGAAATCATCCCCTAATGTCGATGACTTTTGGCTTGATTTTCGGAGCAGGGGTAGGTGCGAATTGGGAACCGTGCCTGGCGCGAGGAGCGGGGTTGCGCCGCCTCCGGTGAAGCCCTCTGATCATCCTCCAATGGGATAAATCGCTGACAGTGGCGGTTCCATCAAGGGGAGCTCAAGTCGACAGGTTTTTAAAGGGAAACGATGGAGATTAAGTTAATGATTAATTAATTAATTTAACTAATTATATATTTAATGGTTTAAATGTTCAAATGGATGTAACACGTTCATACAACAACAGATTTGGATGAAATCAGTCGGGTCGTGATCCTCTTGACAAACTCTACAACATGGAACTGACCAAAAGAGGAACGGAGCTAGTGGTGATTTTTGACTAAATTAAATGAACAGTTTAATTTAGTGAAAAACAATCGTTATATAAACGATTTCTGAAATCGATCAAAGTGAGAATTTCTCACTATTATTTTTGTACAGTTATTTAAATTATTTTGTAACTGCACATATTAACTGCTCCGCGTCGTCCATAGACCATGGACGACTTGGTTGATTGTATTGTGATGTAGAAATTGATTGTGATTGTCATGTATTAATATTATTGTACATAAAAAGAATTATATATATATATATACAATGGGAATGAATTATATCTATACGATGTGAATGGATTATATATATACGATATGAATGAATTATATATATACGATGTGAATGGAATATATATACGATGTGAATGAATTATATATATATACGATGTGAATGAAATAGATGTATATATACACACGATTTGAATGAATTATATATATACGATATGAATGGAATATATATCTACGATGCGAAATGAAATATATATACGATGTGAAATGAAATATATATATACACGATGCGAAATGAAATATATACACGATGCGAAATGAAATATATATACGATGTGAAATGAAATATATATATATATATGATGTTAAATGAAATATATATACGATGTGTATTATATATATATGAAATATGAAATGTGAATATATACATATATATGTATGTATATGAAATGTGAAAAATAATATATATATGAAATGTGAAAGTTAATTGATTATTAAAAATATAATTTTTAACATATATATACACTGTATAAAATTGTCATGTATATGGAATACGGAATCGTTTTTAAAACAAATTTAAAACGATTTATAAAATATGTTTTAAATGGAAATCAATGAAATATATATAATATAAATATTATATATATATTATATATTTAATGGCCTGAATAGAACGCACCGCGCAACGACCGTTCGCGAATTTTGACCATTGACTTCGAACGGACATTACGAGAGATCCGCCTGTCGGATTCTCCTAAAACCAGAACCATTGGGTTCGTATCGAAAAGAGCTTTTCGACGAATATAAGAGATTTAAAATCTAACAATTGGATTTGGAATTATGTCCAAATCAAGTTTGGAAAAGGTCGATGTAAGTGTAGTTCGATGACCGCTTATGGAAATCGACTGTACGGGCCTTGATAAAATTATTAAAAATATCAATAATTTGTGTAAAATCATAATAAATGATTTAGAAAAAATTAGGATGAAAAATTTCAAATTTGAAAAGATAGAAATATATTTTTATCGAAGTGAACTAGTTATGAACTAGAATTATAATCCATTAAGTTGGATTTGAAATGGTTTTAAAGATAACCAGAATTTCCAATATATGAATTGGAATGGATTTAAATTGAAAATATCATCGGAATATTTTGATATTGAATTCCATGATTAAATGGATATTGTGGAGGAATTTGGAAGATATATATATCATTATTTCCAATACGATATTTGTTGGTTTCAGAATTTGATACTGAATGTAAGCCGATATAATTTCTATTCAGAGCCTTGTATTTGATATCAAATTGGATTTTGGGTTTGCCGTGAACCGTGTTTAAATGACATTAGTTCTTTAACCCGAGTAAAAGAATGATTAATTTCTAGAAAGTTGAACAGTCAATAAGAAATGATTTTTGGGATTAAAACCTATTGGAGTGAGTATAAATCTTTAAACAGATTGTGAATGAATAAATGGTAATTGAATTTACCAAAACACGTGATGTGATTAAAACAAATTTACTTGGTTGTTGATATTCATGATTGTGATTGATTGATTGTTTGGATTGTGCTCGACTATTTTATGAGCAAGATATGCTTTTACATTTAGCATTGGGTTGGGTGGAAATACTGGTACGCTAACATCTTGTGAAACACTACACGATTTGACTATGAGATGTGTAGCGACGTTGTTGTGTTCATTTAAAATTTAATGAATGATTTTGAAATGATATTTTTCGTAAGTGAAAAGAATAGTATTCCTGATTTTGGATAGGGAATGTTTTATAAAAATGTTTATAAAACAGAAAGGATTATGAGGGATAAACCCGATGATTTCGAAATGATTTGGAAATGTATTATGGTTTTACATTGTAGTCCATCTCATGTTCGATTAGTTGCTATTAATGATGAATCTGGTTGGTGCAGAGAATTTATTCTCTTGCTTAACACCCTTCTTTGAGACGTAGGAGCTCGAAGTTAATGTGATTAATAGTGACTGATCATATGTGTGAATTACTAATGTGAAGTACTATAGTTTGAATGTACTTGTGATTATTATGTTGTGAAATGATTTTCCCTACTTTGGGATATAAAATGGTTTAGTGTGTGGCTAAAGATTCGGGTGACCAGATAACGACTAAAAGTATGGGATGGATCCAGTGCCTTAGGGTGAGTGGTCAACAGTGTAGCCTGCTCCATGCGTGGGGGTGCATATATATATATATATATATATATATATATATATATATATATATATATATATATATATATCGAGTTGGAGGGGCGCTTACTGCCCGGTCTGAGGGAAGATTCCCGATATTTGGTTGCATACTTGTTTGTATGTATTGTTATGTTTTGGAATTCATATTTCCAAGCGATTTGATTTGAGATCCCGAAGTGAAAACTACTTTTATATAAAAGATAGATAAGTACTTCAGATGATTTGAAATAGAAATCGGGAAATAAAGTCCAAAGGAATAATTTCTGTAAATTGAATTGGATTTGGAAAATCTAAGCGTGGTGATTAATATAAATGGGTAGATTTGGATATTGTATGTTGATTGATGTATAGTAGATCCATATATCTATATTGGTTGTTGTTTATACACCGGCATTCACGAGGGTAAACTCGTTCCGCGTTAGTGGCGTGGTCCTATGATTTGCCTTATCATTTATATGAGTTTATAACTGTTTAGGGTTTCTCACACTAGTCCCATGACTGACCTGTAGTTTGTTTTTCCCTTACAAACTCGGGTGCCCCTATTTTCCACACGGGCAGTCGAGTCATTTTATTTTGTAAATATATTGAGCAGGATTCTGGACTGAAGCCTTAAGCTGTGTCCATACATTTATAGTCTTCAGCTGTGCATTGTATTACATTTGTTGTAAATTAATCTTCCGCTGTATTATTATTTTTCGGTATACTCTGATATTCTGTACTCTGATGTAACATTATTATGATGTTTAAAAAAGTCTTCTGTTATTTTTTCTGATGTGTTGTATGCCCAGAGTTAGCGTATGCGGGATTCGAACGGTCTTGGTCGATTTAGCGATTGATTAGGTCCGAGCGAAATCCATATTGTTAAAATCTAAAGGCTTGACTAAGTACTTGAGACGACCCCAAATCCCGTACTGACGGCGGCAAGGGTAATCCGTGGAATATAACACATAAACAAATAATAGCAGAATAGAAATAAATAAATACACCAGATAATGAATAATAGAATATGCTGGATAAACGTAATCATCAGAGTTACACAGTATACAGGATCATACTTAGTACAAATACAGTTCAGCTATACATAAATGTCTACAGCGGAAACAAACAAAATATGTACAATAGGAGCTAAACAGCATAAAAAGAGATAAATAATAGAATCCATCTTCAGCTCTAGCTATCCAGAAAGAACCAGCTAAACCTGAATACAAGGCTGGCCGTGTAGAAAAAGGGGCACCCGAGTTTGAAAGTGAAACAAACTACGAGTCAGTCATGGGACAGGTATGAGAAATCTACTCAACACATTTAATATAGGGCTAATCACAGGATCACACCACTTTCGTGGAACGGGTTTACTCCATTGGATTGCCATTGCTATAAAAACAAATCTTTCTTTTAAAACATCGCAATGCTTTTTATAAAAATGAAGCCATTATAAGACTCAGTTCCCATCACACAATGCAACGCAAACCGGAGGATAGAGTTTTTACCTTATAACGGCCAAAATATGCTTGATACGAATAAAACAAAGGCATTTGATATTATTGCTAGTGTTTATATGTTTTGAAAACAATTTCAAATCATAACTATCAATCATAGACAACATTAATGCCCCATACCACTATGTCGCCATATATAGGTATACAATTAAAGTCGCACAGTCACGTATTTGGAATTGGATTTCCGTCATGAACCAAGGCAAAAGATAGTCCTTACCGAATTCGCGACTCTCTAGCCCGAGCCATAGGATCAGAGCTCGAGTGACCCTAGGAGCGACAGGGCCGGTCCACCGATGTGGATTAAAATTCCTGAACAATATGTTTCCCCGCCCTTTGGGGCGTAAACGAGGCAACGAATGACTCCATCAGACCCGGATCGTCCGATCAAACCGAGGCGCCTCGCAATAGCAACAACACACGGGTGAAAAGTATATAAATGACAGGGCTGGTAGGTCACTGACACCACCCTAGCTAGAAAGAAACGCATGCCCTCCCTGAGGTCCTTCCTCCCGTTTTTGGTTCATACCGGGTGTGAGGCTCGCGATTTCATGTTATACACAAAGCTACGCCACACAGGCGGTGCTTTGATCATCAACACAAGACTTTGCTTTTCAACAGAAGCCCTGATCATTTACCACTTAGGCATGCCACACTAGCAATTCATGCCATGCGACTGATGTCCATCGATACACAACCTCTGAGCTCGTGCGTCTCAGAGAATGTAATTAAGCAAAAGAATAAATTCTCCGCCGCCAAACAGATGTATATTTAGTAGAGATCAATCAACACAGAATAAAATCCAATGTCAGACACACAGTCCATTTACAAGTCCGTTCTGGGTCTGAACGAAACCGGAGGCACTAAATACCTCGCAAACCCATCGATCACCACGTACGTCTGGATGATCACCACTCGTTATCCATATTTCGGGATGCCTCCCAATCAGGATCTCGGTTACCATCCAAACGAGGTGAAGATCTCTGGTCTTCGACCACCGTCTTCATCTTCGACTTTCAATCGACGGTCAATTATTTGAAATGAGGATTAACTCGGCCTTTTCAAATAATTCACGTATTTTTAGAATTTCAAATCAACTTATTTCAATGGTTAAATCAATCGACACACCAATTTGTTCTTTAATGTATTTTTCACACCAAACACATTCAACCATCAAAAACCACATAAATCGAGCAAATTCAGTTTATTTCCATTCCATTTCGTTTATGATATTTTATAACAATTTATCGCTATTTTTATTTATTTTAAAATAGCCAATTTAGTCAAAACGACGCTTCGGGCCATAACGCGGCCGTGGCGCTGTTTTTCTTCAGATTTGATTAACACATATCTAAAAATCTAACCGTTGGATTTTCACAAAATTTACATCATTAGAAAGGTCTTTTCAAAACGAATCCAACGGTTCCAGTTTCGGGAAAATCCGACGGTCGGATCTCCCGGTACAATCGTTTGAAGTTTCGATTTCAAAATACGAACTGCAGCGTCGTTATTCGATTAAATATAATTATATATATATATATAATCGCTTCTGGCGCTGTTTCTCATCAGATTTGAATTAAACATTCCAGATAATCCAACCGTTGGATTTTTACAAATTGGTGCCGTTGGAAAGATATTTCCAAGGCGAACCCAACGGTTGCGGTTTTGGGAAAATCCAATGGTCGGATTTCCCGCACTAGTTGTTTGAAATCACGGTTTCAAAACACGAACTGTACGGCCACGTTTCGTTTTAATTTTATTTATATTTATATAAATATAGTTCATTTAACAATTTCAATATCGTTTTCACTTCAAATATTTCACTAACGCCTTTAAATTTTGGAAAATTTCGCCATAACCTCCTTTGTACGGGAGGGGCTGGGAAAATTCCCAAATAGCCACACGGGCGTCTCATGTCAAAAAGAAAAAGAAAAAGCCAAGCGGCTAGCCAACAGGCTCATAAAATCATCACCCAAACAAAACAGTAAATGTGTAACTATTTGTCGGGCACAAAATTTTATTCCTCTTCTCTAGCCCCTTTGCTATAACCTGTTCAATAAATATGCATGTACACATATACAGTTCTTATCACTTATCATTTTCCATTCAACTTCATATTTGATTCCGTTTAAAAACACCATTCATTCTAATGTTGTATGCATAGGCAAAAATCCTATCATTAGCTAATTAATGAATATTTCAACTCATGCATATTTATTTGAAAGAGTGGATATTTTTAACACTTCACATTTCAACAATTCGTGTATATAATAAAAATGTGATTTTTATTGTAAAACAATTCATTTCAAAACACTATTATTTCGTATGGTTAATATAGGTGATAAAAATAGGATTTTTATTGTAAAATAATTTATTTCAAAATATGAATACCATTCAACACATGAATTTCAATTCAACGAATGAATATCGATTCAACACATGAAGGTTTTCTATAGTTTCTATATATAGATAAAAATGTGATTTTTATATTTAAAACACGAATACCATTCAACACATGAATTTCTAATCAACGAATGAATATCGATTCAACACATGAAGGTTTTCTATTCAACGAATAAATATAGTTTCAGCAAATGAAAATAATTCAAACACATGAATATTATTCAAAATTTCGGCAGCATAACGACAGGGTAGTTAAAATCGGGACCGTCCTTAGTACGGCTCCTCGCTCTACCTTAAAACCTCGCGGTTTTTGACAATGGGGATCGTGCATCTAATTCGCACGCAGGCGGCATGTATATATTTATTTCATTTCCACAAACTAATCCTATGTGGTTTCAACCAAATATTTCTCAACCACAAACGGGTATTTTTCAACCACAATCAATCAATATCAACCACAAACAATTCCAACCAACCATTCGCTATCAATCAATTTTCACACCAATCACAACCAATAAATATCGTCCATGGTTTGTGGACGAGGGGCGTGTATATATATATATATATATATATAGCAATTCACTTCTATTTCAACACATGTATAATTTTTACAATGCATATATAACTTATACATCGAACGTACAACTTATACAACGCTTATACAAGAGGTGTACAACGCTTATATAACTCATACATCGACTATAAAATTTATACATCGTCGTTTTCCATATTGTTTATAAATTAGAAATCTCACATTGGGTTCCACTCCACCAAAAATAGCAGAAGGCTCAGAAAAATATGCGGTCTCTACTAAAATGTAGAAGACGTCCACACGGTCACGATGTTTCCTGTTTCATCGAATTTCGTTAACGAACGAAAAAGATATGATTTTTCAAAGTTTTGCAACACTATAGAGTGTTAAAACTGTTTAAAATTAACAAAGCCGTATCCTTTCAGTGTCTGTTCGAAATTAGGGTTGGATTTATCTTCGGATTCGTAGCACGAGAGAGCAATCGACTTTCACCACGCTGTAGAGCTTGGAGCCACGCTCCTGTCGATGGCAGTGGGACCCACTGCGATAGAGGATCGGAGGAGGAATCGGGCCTGAGGCGGCGCAACTTCGTGAGGGTGATTCCCTCGATTCACACGACGATACTGGTGGTGGTGGGTATGGATTTGAAGGGGGTGCGGAGGGCTTTCAAGATTTGGTGGTGGCGGCGGCTCTGGTGGCCTGTAGCGGCGGCGATGTGGCCTGGAAGGTTCGAACGACGAGGATCGTCGGTCGCTGAAGAGAAAGGGTTTTTCCGTGGATTTTTATAATTTTAAAATAATGAATTAAAAATTCTGATTGGCCAGGTTTTATTAAAAAATTTAAATAGTGTTTTTACAAACGGACACCAATTCAAACCCAACGACTGTCGCCCCTAGCGTTTTACCCCCATTCCGAACACAATGGGATATGTTTCGAAGGCCCATTCGACTGTTTCAGTCAGTTTCCATTCAAATTAAAATATATAACATTCAATATTCGATTTGAACGTACATTTCAATTTGCCAGGGCCACAAACTGATTCGAAAAATTCCAGAAAAATAAATCTGGCTAGTTTTTGACGATACGGTTCCAATAAAACTAGTTTCGTCGAACTGAGACCGTTTGCAAAAAGGCCCATTTCTGGTCGATCCAATTTAACTATAATTGACCAAAACACATTTTCCTTTGCCACGCTCACATATTAGCTTCAAAAATTATGAAATTTTAAACCTAGCAATAACTACATATCCCGGATCCAACAAAAGTGGTTTCGTCGAATTCCGAGGTCGTTTGCAAAATGGCCAATTTCACGGGCTATATAATTTCCATAGCGACCTTTCTGAAAATTCATTTGGCCATAACTTTTGCTTTCCGCTATGAAAATTCGATTTTTCAGATTCGTAGAAAGGTATTCACTAACAGATTTAAATATTTTTGGTTTCACTCAAATCCGTTTTGCTTTGCACCTGGTACAGTCCGACAAAGTTTGAATTCAATTTTTGAAACTGCAGCGCCATTTCAGGCCTTGTTTATAATTATAATTAATTATATTCGTTTTCAATGGTCGATTCAAAATCACTTTCCATTGCTATTATTTAAAATATTTATTTTAAATATTTAAAAACCATTATTTTAGCCAATTTAAAAATTTTAAATTGGTTCAGATTTTCTGGGTCTTTACAATCTCCCCCACTTAAAACTTTTCGTCCCCGAAAAGGAACAAAGTCGAAAGTGGTTTGATTAATCAACTCCACGTTCAATTTGGCTTCAATTCTCCAACTTTTTAGTTTCTGAGAATTTTTCAAATTCTTCAAAAATTTGGCTAACACCCGGAATTTTCGAAAAATTTCGCCATATTCCTATCGTTGATTAAATTAACTATTGTTTCAATAATTCAATTAATCAAATCTACAGTCACCCAACACAACCAACAATCAAATCGTTTTTAACTTTTCAGGACCATACCAATTAATTCCTATTCTCTTTAAAAATCATTCAGACTATAGAATTAAAAGTGCACATCCATGGAAAGAAAATAACAACAGAATAGAGAACTAATTGGTAATGCAAAGTATGGTAAATGTACCTTGCACCGGAGTCAATCAGAGATATCCACTCGGCATCTAGGATAAGCTTTCTGAATGTTCTCCTCAGTTTCCCAAGTACAATCTCGCGGAACTCCACTCCATTGCACTTTGACTAAGTGAAACTTTTTGTTCCTCAGCTCTTTGGTTTCTTTGCCGATGATCTTTAGCGACTCTCTTCTCACAGCTAATTCAGGGGTAATTTCAATATCCTGTTGAGCTGCTTCCTCCACGATCAAGTCTGGATCATGAATGTGCTTTCGAAGTTGAGATATGTGAAATACATCATGGACTCCAAGCAACCAATCAGGCAGTTTGACCCTATAAGCGAGAGTTCTAATCCGTTCCAGAATAGGAAACGGACCAATGAATTTGGGTGCCAACTTGCCAGTTTTACCGAACCAGATAACTCCTCTCATCGGCGATACTTTCAAATATACATAGTCGCCAACAGCAAATGATATATCCCTTCTTCTCCTATCGGCGTAGCTCTTTTGTCGGCTTTGAGCGGCCAGTAATCGTTTCTTAATAAAGTCGACTTTGTCAGCAGCTTCTCGGATCATATCAGGCCCTAACACAAGTCTATTACCGGGTTCGACCCAACAAGCAGGAGATCGGCACGGTCTACCATACAATGCTTCGAATGGCGACATTGTCAGACTCGCCTGGTAGCTATTGTTATATGAGAATTCAGCCAAATGTAGATGGTCTTCCCATGATCCACCGAAATCTATAACACAAGCCCGCAATAGATTTTCTAAAATACGATTCACCCTCTCAGTCTGACCGTCTGTCTGAGGATGATAAGTGGTGCTTAAGTTCAATTTCGTTCCTAGCTCGACTTGAAATGCTTCCCAGAATTTGCTTGTGAAGATTGTATCTCTATCACTGACTATACTGAGCGGCACTCCATGCAGTCTAAC
Source organism: Allium sativum (assembly GCA_030737875.1). NCBI lineage: Eukaryota > Viridiplantae > Streptophyta > Magnoliopsida > Asparagales > Amaryllidaceae > Allium > Allium sativum. Next base: position 362,966,513 of record CM060909.1, read on the forward strand.
TATTTCCCTGAAGTATATCTGCGCCAGACTCTGAGCAGTTCTGTTTGATCTGACAGGTATGAAATGGGCGGTCTTCGTGAAGCGATCTACGATCTCCCAAATACTGTCATTCCCTTTTCTGGTTCTGGGCAGACCATCAATGAAATCCATAGAAATATGTTCCCACTTCCAACCAGGAACTTCTAGCGGTTGTAACAATCCAGTCAGCTTCTGTTGGTTGATCTTGACTAGTTGGCAAGTAGGGCATCGGCTAACGTATATTTAAACGTCTCTTTTCATAGCCTTCCACCAGAATGTTCGGTTGAGATCGTTATACATTTTGGCTACACCAGGATGGATACTCAGCTTGGACTTGTGACACTCATCTAACACTTCCCTTTTGAGCTCGGGAATGTCAGGAACACAAATCCTTCCTTTCAATCTCAGGGTCTCATCGTTATCTATTTGAAAACACGAGGATTCGCCTTTCTGAATCCTTTTAATCATATTCTTAATAAAGTTATCCTCCTTATGAAGAATAGATATTTTGTCAATCAAGGAAGCCGTGATAATAAAGCTGGCAATCATTACATTCTTTCGGCTCAGCGCATCGGCCACGACATTGGCTTTCCCTGGAGTATATAAAATTTCAAAATCGTATGCTGCAAGGAACTCTAGCCAACGTTGCTGCCTCAGATTCAAGTCCTTCTGTGTGAATAGATACTTTAACGACTAGTGATCTGTAAACAGTTCAAATCTCTCACCCAGGAGATAGTGTCTCCAGATTTTCAAGGCGAATACAATAGCCAATAACTCAAGATCATGAGTTACATAGTTTTTCTCGTGTGGCTTCAGCTGACGGCTAGCATAAGCAATCACTTGGCCCCTTTGCATTAACACTGCGCCAAGGCCTTCTCTAGAAGCATCAGTCCAGACTTTTAAATCTTGATTGCCATCGATGATGGTTAACACTGGAGCAGTCGTTAGTCTTAACTTTAGCTCCTCAAAAGCCTCCTCACTTTCTGGAGTCCACTTGAATTTAGAGTGCTTCTTTGTAAGCTTCGTTAAATGACTAGATATCTTCGAAAAGTTTTTAACGAACTTCCGGAAATAGCTAGCCAATCCGAGAAAACTGCAGACTTCAGTGGGGGTACTGGGCTGTTTCCAATTCCGAATAGCTGTGATTTTGCTTGGATCCACAGCAATTCCTTCTTTCGATACGACGTGGCCCAGAAATTTCACTTCATCTTGCCAGAATATACATTTGGAAAACTTTGCTTTCAATACATTCCTTCTGAGGATTTCTAGAACCTGTTCCAGATGCTTTTCATGTTCGGCCTTCGATTTAGAGAAGATTAGAATATCGTCAATGAAAACCAGAACGAATTTATTCAAAACTCCTCTGAATACTCTGTTCATCAGATCGACAAAGTAAGCTGGAGCGTTACATAAGCCGAATGGCATCACTTACCACTCGTAGAATAAGTCGGGACCTCTGAATGCTGTCATTGGAACACACTCTTCGACAATTCGAGGTTGATGGAAGTCTGTAGCTAGGTCCATTCGTGAAAATACTTGTGCTCCATTTAATCTATCCAACAAATCATCAATCCACGGCAATGGATATTTGTTCTTTATTGTCTGTTTGTTCAAATCACGATAATCCACACATAGCCGTAGAGTACCGTCAGATTTTGGGACAAACACCACTACTGCACCCCAATCAGAGAAATTAGGCCTGATAAGACCCTTCCATACTAGCTGTCGTGTTTGATTGTCAAGTTCTTCTTTCTCTTTCAAGGACATTCCTCGAATAGCGTGAACTACCGGCCTTGCATTGGGAATCAAAGCGATCTTGAAATCTATTTCTCTCTGCGGAGGCAAGCGAACAACTTCTTCAAACACATCCGCATAATTTTTGACGACAGGAATGTCTTTGATGAGGTCAGGAATATTCTCCATGCCTTCAGGGATATTTTCTATTTGGGCTGGAGAAACATCCAAAGCTGCCCAGAAGTCCTTTCTATTTGAAGTTGGGCCTTCACATGGTATGGTTATATAATTCCCCGATTGGGCCTTTTCCTTAACAACTCTCTCGGCGCATCTAACCTCTGCTTCATATTTGGTTAGCCAATCCAATCCCAGAATAAGATCGAATTCATTAAAATTCATGACGATAGAGATAATAGGGAATTTATAGCAAGAAAAAGAGACAGGTACTGCACAAATCCAACTGAGATTGATGGAACCCCCAACTGGATTTTGAACAGTCACTGGTTCTTTGAGCTTTTTCAATTTCAGATCCAACTTCTTGACTGCACTCTTTGCAATAAAGCTTCGTGACGCGCCTGTGTCAAACAGTACTTTAACTGGAATGTTTTTGACATTGAGCATGCCTTCTAAAACATCAGACCTTTCCTGAGCAGACGAGGATGCAGGTACTTCTACCACTTCATTTACATGTACTACTTTAGGTTTTCTGAATAGCGGGCAGGCCTTTGAAAGATGACCGGACTGATGGCATTGGCTGCACTTCCTATTCTCTTGAAACTTCTTACCGGATTTAGACCCATCCCTTACTCGTTTCTTGAGAGATCTGCAACTTACCGAAAGGTGCCCTTGCCTATTGCAGTTACTGCATACAGCTGTCGTTAGTGGTTCTTTTTCGGATCTGGCCCTTTTCCGATTTACTTCGGGCCCCTTACTGACTTCAGACATTGTACTGGCCTCAGGACGATCAGTCTCAGACTCAATTTTATTACTAGAGCTGACCTCTTCTTCGTCGCGCAACATGCCTTTCTTATGGAGATCTTCATACTGATAAGCCATATAAATCATTTCTGAAAAAGGAAGCTTCACATGCCCCATTCCTTTATTCCGGTATTTCCTTTGAAGCCCGTAAATAAATCTCAGATTCTTTCTCTTCGTATTCTGAATTAGATGGGGAGCAAAGTGAGAAAGTTCGTTGAATTTCTTATGATATTCTGGGATGGTCATATCTCCTTGTATCAAATAGGAAAATTCATCACATAGGCGCTCAGTCGCTTCGGGAGGAGTAAATCTTTCCAGGAGAATCACTTTGAATCTATCCCAGGTGATATCACCTTTTGGATTATCCTTAATAACTGAATCCCACCAGAACAAAGCTTCGTCTTTGAGTGCCCAGGAGGCCAGTAATCTTTTCTGGTCATCCCCCAGCTTTAATACTTCGAAGATTTTCTCAGCCGAACGAATCCAAGCTCGTGTTTTCATAATTGATTCTTCACCCGTGAAGGGTTTTCCACCTAGATTTCTATATTTCATAAATAGAGCTTCAATATCCACGTTAGTATTACTTCTTCTGTTTCTGGCACTCATTTTCTAGTACTTCTGCAAACAGCAGATCAAGTGTCAGGTCACAGAAAAGACATTTCAAAATATAGAGATAATTACTTGAATGTAAATGTGTCTATCTAGGTGTTATTTCTTTCTGCTTCTCATACTAGGATATTACTGATCCTATCTGTAATGAGTTACCCGTCCTAGAACACTACTAGTTCTATTTCTGACGAGTTCGTTAATATGTTATATTCCAGAACTAAGCTTAACCAAGGCTCTGATACCACGTTGAGACGACCCCAAATCCCGTACTGACGGCGGCAAGGGTAATCCGTGGAATATAACACATAAACAGATAATAGCAGAACAGAAATAAATAAATACACCAGATAACGAACTATAGAATATGCTGGATAAACATAATCATCAGAGTTACACAGTATACAGGATCATACTTAGTACAAATACAGTTCAGCTATACATAAATGTCTACAGCGGAAACAAACAAAATATGTACAATAGGAGCTGAATAGCATAAAAAGAGATAAATAATAGATTCCATCTTCAGCTCTAGCTATCCAGAAAGAACCAACTAAACCTGAATACAAGGCTGCCCGTGTAGAAAAAGGGGCACCCGAGTTTGAAAGTGAAACAAACTACGAGTCAGTCATGGGACAGGTATGAGAAATCTACTCAACACATTTAATATAGGGCTAATCACAGGACCACGCCACTTTCATGGAACGGGTTTACTCCATTGGATTTCCATTGCTATAAAAACAAATCTTTCTTTTAAAACATCGCAATGCTTTTTATAAAAATGAAGCCATTATAAGACTCAGTTCCCATCACACAATGCAACGCAAACCGAAGGATAGAGTTTTTACCTTATAACGGCCAAAATATGCTTGATACGAATAAAACAAAGGCATTTGATATTATTGCTAGTGTTTATATGTTTTGAAAACAATTTCAAATCATAACTATCAATCATAGACGGCATTAATGCCCCATACCACTATGTCGCCATATATAGGTATACAATTAAAGTCGCACAGTCACGTATTTGGAAATTGGATTTCCGTCATGAACCAAGGCAAAAGGTAGTCCTTACCGAATTCGCGACTCTCTAGCCTGAGCCACAGGATCAGAGCTCGAGTGACCCTAGGAGCGACAGGGCCTGTAACACCCCACCCCGAGGCCCACCCTAATAAAGAGCATTACTAGGTAATGTTGTCTATTAGAGCGGAGAATAGGGCTGGTTAAGGGCGACCACTCGTAGATTTGCATTAGCAAGTCTTAAATATGTCGATAAAGTGGTTGCTATTTTTTTTAGAGGCTCGACATACTTAATACTTTATGTTGTACAATTCTACGGTGGCTCCAGAATCAGCTCAGAATACAGTACATATTATTACACCATCACAGATCACCGAACAGTTACATAATATTACATCGTTAGAGTACAACAATTACATGTGCTACAAAAGAATAGATAAACTTCTCTCGCTTACAATATGATACAACAATGAAATGAAATATAGAAAGCTCTACTATTCGAACTCGACTACATAAGCTCGAGTGAATGAAGCTACGATAAATATGGACTAAAGAGAACCTGCTAACCCCAAGCTCAGCAACTACACCTGAAATACCTCGGTCTGACCCGAGGAATACACACACGGGTCAGTCTAGTTTACAAATCAGTATAAGAAATAGATAAGCACAAGATAGACAACTCTTCACCCTAAGAGTTGTGAATATGATGACATAGAGGGATTAATTAGTTGCAGTTACATAACATATAGAAGGGATAAATATACAAGTCTCAAGGACTAGATCTAGGCTAAGTATATCACCATACTCGAGCCATAATGGAAACATAACACCAAAATCATCAAAATTATCATATACATTTCAAACGAGTTAAATAATCAATAAAGGGAGTATCCCACTCCAAAACATCTAAGTATCAAAATATGTTGGAATAGAAATCCAACTGCTCTTTGCAAATGTACGATCACCCCGATCGAGTAAGAATCATAAAACCCAAATCATAAAAGAAACAATAAGAAAAGTACATGTTCCATAACAATAGAGCCCATCCCAAGCTATAATGTTGCTCATCCCAAGCAATAGCCATGTATCATCAAATGAAAATCATCAAAATCATCATATAACTCAAAAGAGTCAAATATCACGGAAGGAGCATCACACTCCAACATAGAAGATCACAAAATGTTTATGTAAATTTAAAATCCAATAATCTTCCATGTATGATCGTATAGATCAAATCACAAAATATCATCACAATATGGATTCATTAGAAATAAATTTGCATGTGCAACCACATGATAATGTAGCTCCCCCCGAGCTTAGCTCAGTACTTATACGTATTCAAGTTAGGCGCCTATCACTGCGACCCCCCCGGCCGAGTGTATCTTGACCCCCCCGGTCAAGTGAATACGTATACATGACTCCCCCCGAGTCCCGGCTTCCCCCCGAAGCAAAGTACTGGCTCAACAAAACACAATATGCGTCATTGACTCACAGTCAGTAACCCGAGTAGTGGTAACAGTGCGTCGCATACCACACATTCTCACAACTCATTCACTAACCGCTTGTGAACTCCGCACTGGAAAACTCAGAAATCTTCAACCACAAAAATCTCATAAATCACAACAATAGCTCAATAGCTTCAATCAGACGAAATAGGAAATTAACCAATCTCGTATACCACCGTGTCCCATACCACAGGGTTTACGACATTGTTTAATATCCGTAACGTCATCTCGAAGGGTGCAGAAAAGTGCGGTTTATAACTAGAAAATACTTGGTTTTGACAAAACAAGTTTATAAAACGATTTTCCCAAAAATGATTACTTTGTTTATGAAAACCATATATTTACGAAAATAATTTTATACTATTGTTCTGAGGCCATTTAATTTTTAAAACTAAGATAATAAAACTCATTTAACCTCAAAACTATAGTGAAATCCATATTTATGTATATATTGGAAAACAGGTTAAAATCGTGTACGTGTACTCAATGTTAATGTAAATCTCATCAAAAGTCTCAACAATGAATCACCATAAATTTTTCTCATAATCTTAAGTTCATATTGTTTAAAACATGAACTTGGTTTCTAAGTTAATAAAGTAATAACCAAGTCACAACAACACACAAAATCACATGGAAATCAAGTATCAAGACAAGAAAACACACCCCAAATCACTTCAGGTTGCAACTTTCAGGCATGTATAAGATGACCAAACGATGACCGATTGGTCTAAAATTTGATATGCCCAAACTAGAAAGACCCAAATTTTAATAGAAAAAGGATTCACTAAATTCCGACATCGCACGAAAAAGTTATGATGCTCTAAACATGGACCTAGACTAAATTTCAGCTTGAGCTGAAATCACTTCTGGATCCAAATTTGTGACCAGGTTTGAACAGCCACACTATCACATACTGACATACAAAATTTGAAGCATACAGAAAAGATCCCAAACTTTATAACGCAAAAAGATTCACTCAAAACGGATAGATAACGAAGGAGATATAGGATCCCAAAGTTAGGCCTTGGCGCTGTTTTCACTCAGGAAATTCAAACTTAGGTCTGAATCACGACCAGAGTTCGACTTTGAGATCAGTTTCAAGCAATCTAATGACCTCTAAATGAACTAAAAACTGACATGCATACAGTAGAAAACTTTATCTTTCCAACAAAAAAAGAATCAATGAACTGCGACTTCGCATGAAAAAGATACAGTGCTCTAAACATGGACTTTGAACTGAATTTCAGCCTAGGCTGAAATCACTTTCAGGTCCAACTTTGGGACCAGGTTTGAGCGACCAAACTACCACGGACTTGACTAAATATTTGCAGGAATGTAGATAAAGTCTCAAGCTTTAAATAAGAAAAAAGAATCATCCTAAACGGATAAAGGATCATGAAGTTATAACAGCACAAAGTTACACTTTGGCTGTGATTTCACCAATTACAACAAAATGAACAATCACGACGAAACCCCAACTTTAGCAATACGTTTAACCACTCAAATCAACCCAGAATGAAACAAAAGTTTGCAGTATTATAGATATGATTCCCAGCTTCGAAACAAAAAAAGAATCACTCAATTCCGATCAACAATGAAGGAGATACAGCACCCCGAAGTCTGACCTGGGTGTTGTTTTGTTTCAGGTCAAAATCCCAGCGAAACCTCTACTATGGTGACCCGTTTACCTAACCAAATCAATTCGAAATGGCACCAAAATTTGCAGATTTACTTACAAGATATTGGAAAACAATGTGCAAAAAGTATCACGCAAAAACACTTAAAAATACAAAAGTTATGAAGGCTTAAATTTAGGGTTTGGCTGTGTTTTCAGCAATGCAAAACAAGATGAAAAAGTTTCATGAAAACAACAATTTTCAATTCAACTCAGCAAACATACACTTACAAATCAAAATAGATGTAAATTAGAATGTGTGAGTTAATTAACTCACCTTGATTGGATTAGAGAGGCAAGATTTCCATTGATTTGGAGCTGTAAGAGGCAAAATCGGGGCATAGAATTGCCAAAAAGGAACATGCATCGACCAATGTTTGTTGAAGCTTATAAAACTTGACCTTTTCTTCTTTGAAGAATGATTTTGAGCTGAAATTGACTAGAGAATAGTTGATTCAATCTTCTCTTCTTTTCCAAAGGATTTTTGTTGGTTTTGGTGGATTATAATATAAAGGAGGCCATGGATTTTTTTTTTTTTTTTTTTTTTTTTTTTTTTGCTGAAACCCTTCAGGCGGCAGAAGAAGAAGGAGCCGTCCAGAAACAAAAATGCCGTACTCTACTTTTCTCCGGATATAATTAGAAGGGGAAAGTATGCTAAACACCCCCACAAAGCCCAAATAAAGTTAATCAATCCAATTACAACTTGTTAAGGGTCAAAACACAAAATTAACAACTCAATTAGCTAATTATACCTTTTTGTTACAAAATTACAAAGGCTACAACCATTATTAGATTATTAACACACACACATTAATACACTAATTTTAATTGTGTTTGATTCATAAAACACAAATACACATACTACAATAAATCTTAAAATACTTTAAGGAATGTTGTAAATAACAATTTTGACACCACTAGAAAATATAAGTGTGTTTGTCTGTAATTATTAACTTGTGAACATATTTGTATTTCAACAAGAAGTTTATATTCCTTATTGATAAATTAAATCCATTAACTCTAATAGGTAATCAAAAAAATACATTGATTTACAATCAATATTCATAATTTTATATTGAAAATAATCCGCTTACAAAACAAATGTTGTTGTTAATATTATTAATACAGCAAAACCACAGATTTATCTGTTAACAACAATCGACAAATTCAATTATTATATTATTACCAAAATATTCTAACCAAGTTTAAAACACTATTTATTGGTTTAATAATTATTTCAATCAACATATATATATATATATATATATATTGCCTTTTAAAACACACTTATATTTGTACAACAAGATCGTTGCCCACTTCATTTGTTTAACAACTTAAACTTATCAATAATAATAATAAATTCAAAATCTACAAATATTGACTCACAATCAATATTCATAATCCAATTAATTTATTGATTATTATTTTATTTTTCCGTATACAAAAGGACATAAATTTTCAACTTCTTATTGTATACTACAATAATACCTAAAACGCTATAAAAGTGTTTTATACATTAATTTAAACACCCAACACCAAATCAACTTGTGTTTAATTTGATAATTTAATACACCAATTAACACACAACACAATTACTCAATTTAATTGTCAAATTCAACAAAATTTACCAAAATAAATGTGTTTAACAAAATATCTTCATTTATTTGTATAATCTTTACAACACAACAAATAAATGTCATAAATGCCTCATTTAACAAAATACGTCATTAACATGTCAAAACATATTTTTTTTTTAAACACAATAAATTTGAACACTTAAAATATATACAATCATATATATCATAACACCAAATTACAATCTTGAAGTGATAATATATATATTGGAATAAATTCCTTATTATAACCAAGTTATATATTTATTCCAAATGCTCAATTTAGAAATGCTCAAAGCTCTATTTTCTTATTTAAATGTTATACGAGTTAGTCTTACAAACTCGTATCGCCAACATATTATCTTAAGAATCACAAAACCCATTAAATCCATACTTCCCGGTTACCCAAAAATCCGGGTTGTTACAGGGCCGGTCCACCGATGTGGATTAAAATTCCTGAACAATACGTTTCCCCGCCCTTTGGGGCGTAAACGAGCCAACGAATGACTCCATCAGACCCGGATCGTCCGATCAAACCGAGGCGCCTCGCAACAGCAACAACCACACGGGTGAAAAGTATATAAATGTCAGGGTTGGTAGATCACTGACACCACCCTAGCTAGAAAGAAACGCATGCCCTCCCTGAGGTCCTTCCTCCCGTTTTTGGTTCATACCGGGTGTGAGGCTCGCGATTTCACGTTATACACAAAGCTACGCCACACAGGCGGTGCTTTCATCATCACCACAAGACTTTGCTTTTCAATAGAAGCCCTGATCATTTGCCACTTAGGCATGCCACACTAGCAATTCATGCCATGCGACTGATGTCCATCGATACACAACCTCTGAGCTCGTGCGTCTCAGAGAAGGGCGTTAAGCAAAAGAATAAATTCTCCACCGCCAAACAGATGTATATTTAGTAGAGATCAATCAACACAGAATAAAATCCAATGTCAGACACACAGTCCATTTACAAGTCCGTTCTGGTTCTGAACGAAACCGGAGGCACTAAATACCTCGCAAACCCATCGATCACCACGTACGTCTGGACGATCACCACTCATTATCCATATTTCGGGATGCCTCCCAATCAGGACCTCGGTTACCATCCAAACGAGGTGAAGATCTCCGGTATTCTATCACCGTCTTCATCTTCGACTTTCAATCGTCGGTCAATTATTTGAAATGAGGATTAACTCGGCCTTTTCAAATAATTCACGTATTTTTAGAATTTCAAATCAACTTATTTCAATGGTTAAATCAATCGACACACCAATTTGTTCTTTAATGTATTTTTCACACCAAACACATTCAACCATCAAAAACCACATTAATCGAGCAAATTCAGTTTATTCCCATTCCATATCGTTTATGATATTTTATAACAATTTATCGCTATTTTTATTTATTTTAAAATAGCCAATTTAGTCAAAACGACGCTTCGGGCCATAACGCGACCGTGACGCTGTTTTTCTTCAGATTTGATTAACACATATCTGAAAATCAAACCGTTGGATTTTCACAAAATTTACATCAATAGAAAGGTCTTTTCAAAACGAATCCAACGGTTCCAGTTTCGGGAAAAATCCGACGGTCGGATCTCCCGGTACAATCGTTTGAAGTTTCGATTTCAAAATACGAACTGCAGCGTCGTTATTCGATTAAATATAATTATATTTATATATATAAATATAATCGTTTCTGGCGCTGTTTTTCTTCAGATTTGAATTAAACATTCCAGACAATCCAACCGTTGGAATTTTACAAAGTTGGTGTCGTTGGAAAGATATTTCCAAGGCGAACCCAACGGTTGCGGTTTCGGGAAAATCCAATGGTCGGATTTCCCGCACTAGTTGTTTGAAATCACGGTTTCAAAACACGAACTGTACGGCCACGTTTCGTTTTAATTTTATTTATTTTTATATATTTATATAAATATAGTTCATTCAACAATTTCAATATCGTTTTCACTTCAAATATTTCACTAACACCTTTAAATTTTGGAAAATTTCGCCATAACCTCCTTTGTACGGGAGGGGCTGGGAAAATTCCCAAATAGCCACACGGGCGTCTCATGTCAAAAAGAAAAAGAAAAAGCCAAGCGGCTAGCCAACAGGCTCATAAAATCATCACCCAAACAAAATAGTAAATGTGTACCTATTTGTCGGGCACAAAATTTTATTCCTCTTCTCTAGCACCTTTGCTATAACCTGTTCAATAAATATGCATGTACACATATACAGTTCTTATCACTTATCATTTTCCATTCAACTTCATATTTGATTCCATTTGGTTTAAAAACACCATTCATTCTAATGCTGTATGCATAGGCAAAAATCCTATCATTAGCTAATTTATGAATATTTCAACTCATGCATATTTATTTGAACGAGTGGCGATTTTTCACACTTCACATTTCAACAATTCGTGTATATAATAAAAATGTGATTTTTATTGTAAAACAATTCATTTCAAAACACTATTATTTCGTATAGTTAATATAGGTGATAAAAATAGGATTTTTATTGTAAAACAATTTATTTCAAAATATGGATATCATTCAACACATGAATTTCAATTCAACGAATGAATATCGATTCAACACATGAAGGTTTTCTATAGTTTCTATATATAGATAAAAATGTGATTTTTATATTTAAAACACGAATAACATTCAACACATGAATTTCTAATCAACGAATGAATATCGATTCAACACATGAAGGTTTTCTATTCAACGAATAAATATAGTTTCAGCAAATGAAAATAATTCAAACACATGAATATTATTCAAAATTTGGGCAGCATAACGGCAGGGTAGTTAAAACCGGGACCGTCCCTAGTACGGCTCCTCGCTCTACCTTAAAACCTCGCGGTTTTTGACAATGGGGATCATGCATCTAATTCGCACGCAGGCGGCATGTATATATTTATTTCATTTCCACAAACTAATCCTATGTGGTTTCAACCAAATATTTCTCAACCACAAACGGGTATTTTTCAACCATAATCAATCAATATCAACCACAAACAATTCCAACCAACCATTCGCTATCAATCAATTTTCACACCAATCACAACCAATAAATATCGTCCATGGTTTGTGGACGAGGGGCGTGTATATATATATATATATATATATATATATAAAGCAATTCACTTCTATTTCAACACATGTATAATTTTTACAACGCATATATAACTTATACATCGAACGTACAACTTATACAACGCTTATACAAGAGGTGTACAACGCTTATATAACTCATACATCGACTATACAATTTATACATCGTCGTTTTCCATATCGTTTATAAATTAGAAATCTTACATTGGGTTCCACTCCACCAAAAATAGCAGAAGGCTCAGAAAAATTTGCGTTCTCTACTAAAATGTAGAAGACGTCCACACGGTCACGATGTTTCCTGTTTCATCGAATTTCGTTAACGAACGAAAAAGATATGATTTTTCAAAGGTTTGCAACACTATAGAGTGTTAAAACTGTTTAAAATTAACAAAGCCGTACCCTTTCAGTGTCTGTTCGAAATTAGGGTTGGATTTATCTTCGGATTCGTAGCACGAGAGAGCAATCGACTTTCACCACGCTGTAGAGCTTGGAGCCACGCTCCTGTCGATGGCAGTGGGACCCACTGCGATAGAGGATCGGAGGAGGAATCGGGCCTGAGGCGGCGCAACTTCGTGAGGGTGATTCCCTCGATTCACGCGACGATACTGGTGGTAGTGGGTATGGATTTGAAGGGGGTGCGAAGGGCTTTCAAGATTTGGTGGTGGCGGCGGCTCTGGTGGCCTGTAGCGGCGGCGATGTGGCCTGGAAGGTTCGAACGACGAGGATCGTCGGTCGCTGAAGAGAAAGGGTTTTTCCGTGGATTTTTATAATTTTAAAATAATGAATTAAAAATTCTGATTGGCCAGGTTTTATTAAAAAATTTAAATAGTGTTTTTACAAACGGACACCAATTCAAACCCAACGACTGTCGCCTCTAGCGTTTTACCCCCATTCCGAACACAATGGGATATGTTTCGAAGGCCCATTCGACTGTTTCAGTCAGTTTCCATTCAAATTAAAATATATAACATTCAATATTCGATTTGAACGTACATTTCAATTTGCCAGGGCCACAAACTGATTCGAAAAATTCCAGAAAAATAAATCTGGCTAGTTTTTGACGATACGGTCCCAACAAAACTAGTTTCGTCGAATTCTGAGACCGTTTGCAAAAAGGTCCATTTTTGGTCGATCCAATTTAACTATAATTGACCAAAACACATTTTCCTTTGCCACGCTCACATATTAGCTTCAAAAATTATGAAATTTTAAACCTAGCAATAACTTCCCATCCCGGATCCAACAAAAGTGGTTTCGTCGAATTCCGAGGTCGTTTGCAAAATAGCCAATTTCACGGGCTATATAATTTCCATAGCGACCTTTCTGAAAATTCATTTGGCCATAACTTTTGCTTTCCGCTATGAAAATTCGATTTTTCAGATTCGTAGAAAGGTATTCACTAACAGATTTAAATATTTTTGGTTTCACTCAAATCCGTTTTGTTTTGCACCTGGTACATTCCGACAAAGTTTGAATTCAATTTTTGAAACTGCAGCGCCATTTCAGGCCTTGTTTACAATTATAATTAATTATATTCGTTTTCAATGGTCGATTCAAACTCACTTTCCATTGCCATTATTTAAAATATTTATTTTAAATATTTAAAAACCATTATTTTTGCCAATTAAAATTTTTTAAATTGGTTCAGATTTTCTGGGTCGTTACAGTACTTGCCTGAGGCTCGGGCTAATGAGTCTCGAAGTGGTAAGGACGATCCCTTGCCTTGGTTCACAGACAGAAATCCAACTTCCAATACGTGAAATTGCGGTTTTGATTGTAGAGCCTAGTATTGGCGATATGATATATGGTACCCATGCCATTTAGGATTGATACATTTATATTTGAGGTTGTTTTATAAACTATGCACTTATAATAATGTCAAATGATTTGTTTTAAACATACCAAGCATGTTTGGCTATTATAAGGGAAAACACTATCCTTCGGTTTGCGTTGCATTGTGTGATGGACCTTGGTCTTCTTATAGCTTCATTTTTCCAAAAAGCATTCCGCTATTTTGTTATATGCACTGGTATTCTTGGGAGGAAACCTGTTCCGTGTTATACGGCGTGGTCCCTTGATTTACTTTATTTTAAAGTAAAGTTTTGAAAAACTGTTTTATTTCTCACACCAGTCACATGACTGACCTGGAGTCTATTGTTATAACCTAAATTCTGGGTGCCCCTATTTTCCACATGGGCGACTGGTAGCTTTGGTTTTGCAGATTTATATTCACAGAATCCTGGTTTACAGGTGGAGTGATATTCGGAAAGCTCTGTATCCGTATATTCCTTTCAGTTGTGTTTTGTATTATTTTCCACTGCATTGTAACTTGTAAATCTTTGATATTTTTCTTATGTATAATATTTGTTCATACTCTGTATATTCTTGTACTCTGATGTAAATTGTTGTAATAAGCAATGAAATGTTCTTCTGTTTGTGTTCTGATTTGTCGTGTTCTCAACCCAATCCGGGGTTTCCTTCACGGGGAAGTTTGGGTCGCTTCACTTTTATTCTCTTCGTTTTCTTCTCCATTCTGGTTTTCTATTTCCTCCACCATTACACTGTCCTTTTCATCGTTTGTTTTATTTGTGGTATACTACTTCAAACTGAAATTGAGAATCAAATTTTGGCTTCTTTTTTTCTCAATTAATCTTTGAATCATTGAACTTGGTGTTATTTTTTTAAGCCGCTTGCTTCTTCTTCTCATACCCTTCTCTTCTGGGTTTTCTAGTTTTTCGTACTCTTCATGAGTCCCAAAATCCGTTGTGCTTAAAAGGTCTAAAGAAGGAGGGGTAATATTTTCCAAACTTTTCTGAGCATTCACATTTCGTTGTTCCTTATCAGATTTTTGGAGCACGGATTTTAGCATGTGAATTTCATTTTCTTTCTAAATTAATTCTTCTACTCCCTTTTTACTGAGCTCCTTTTCTTCCCCCAACTTTGTTTTCACATCCTTTAATTCATTCACCAATTGTCTACTTTGATAATTTTGAATTTCAATTTGTCTGCCTTTATCATCCATTTCTAATCCTTCATCGTGACCTGTGTAACACCCCACCTCCGCCAGGGTGGCTCTTGCAAGCACTCTGACTTTGGAGGGGCGTTTGAATCAGGTAAACATGCATAATGATATATCAAGGCAGAACAAGAACATATGTATATATGTAAACAGAGTAAATAACATAGATAAAACAGCGGAAGATTTCAAACTATTTCAAAAACAAGTCTGGTACAACATAATGTCAACTTTCCAAATACACAAGTCTAGATAAAAACAACATTACTGAAAAACTGCAATACATAAGTACTATCCCCAAAATAAGTGATAACCATAGCTAGCTTCATGTCAAGACCGTACATGAGCTAAATCCCACAAGCAAGCGATCAGAAATCCAAGCTAAGCTCCAATATTCCCTCCCTGAGAACCTGGGGGGGGGGGAACGGAAGAAAAGAGGCGAAAGGAAAACAGGTCAGTCAAAAAGACTGAGTAAGCCCTACTACAATCAATGTAAACTGGTAAAGTTAACTGGCATGAGCAGCAGGGATGAACATAAGGATAACAACATACTAGCATGATGATTAACTAACAAGGTAGATAAAGGTGTCATCGCATAATCGGGTTTAAGGTTTTTGCACCACAGGTGTACTAGCAAACTAACATGACTTGAATAAACAAGTATTGATCCCTTGGCCCATGCTTTGGCCCAATAACATGAAGTGACCCCAATACGAGGTCCAACCAAACGGTCTAGTCGATCGGCTCCCTATAAGCCTAACTCGTCAAGTGTCGGTGTCATACGGCCCAACTACGAAGTGTAGCTAAACTGTGCTAGGTCCACCCTAGGGTGTATCAAGTCCTAGGGTGTCAACCACTGACACAAATCAATGCACGCACAGTCTAAACCTACTGGTGCCCGTGCCTGCTTTTTCAACTCCGGACCATGTGCACGACCATGGCCCGTATGAACCAACACCGGCGCACCTACTCAGCCGTCGTTTTGGTCGCTTACATGGCATCCTAGTAATCGTGCCCCTCCCTAGCCTAGTCCCTAGGGTATCATGATACAACTAAGAGGGTTACAGGTGCAAAGGACCACGTAACTAGGGTTTCCTTAATGGGTTAAACGTGGTTAACCCAACCCATTCAAGTACCAAGTTGGTTAAGTGTACCCAAGGTTCATGACTTAACCCTACCAACCCATCGTGTTTAATTGGTTAAGTATTCAAGCGGTCCATGACTTAACCCTAATCACGAGGCATTAATTAATTTAATGCGCCTTAACCTCTCACATTAGACTTTGTTGCGGTTACTAGTTAAGCCGGTCGGTTCCGGGTAGCTTTACACCACAACTTGGTCTAACCTCGGGTTCAAGGTACAACATGACCAACTTCTCACATTGGGTCCTATTGTTTGTAGCAACTAGTTAAGCCGGTCGGTTCCGGGTAGGTTTATGCTACAAACTTAACCCAACCTCGAGTTGGTCACACTTATATTTTCTAAGTGTCATGTCCATCATGTTTCCAAAACACCTTACAAGTTTTCAAGCAATTGGGTAGACCTAACTTAATAGGTAAATTCCCAATGGTTAGACCTAACTTAATAGGTAAATTCCCAAGCTTATGTTTTTATGTCTTTTAAGTTTTCCCAACCCCAAACGCAATCCCATCGCTTACATATCGCAATAGCGCATAAAGGATAGAAAGAGGAAACTTGGCATAATCGTGACATAAAGGTGTTGAGGCCACAAGTTCAACATGGTGGCATAAGAAATGTACATATGTTCATATACTTGCATATTACATTTTTAGGCCTCAAAAGCATGCATAAAACCAAACTTAGCACATTGGTGATACATGGTGATAAATGACATGTAAAAATGGCCATAAGTTCGCATCTAGTCTCACATGCAAGTTATCATAAGAGATATGATAACTTACATGTTGCCAAAATGCAACCTTTGGCATAAAGCTTGAAGCTTTATGTTCATAAACCCAAGATAAGCTTGCATAACATGATAGCATGAACAAAATGTTCAACCCAAACTTGCCTAACTTAACTTGCATATCATATGACAAACTTGCATATCAAACTTGCATAACATAACACGATAAACTTGCATATCATGACATAGTAAACTTGCATATAAACTTGCATATCACAACATGATAAACTTGCATATCATAGCATAGTAAACTTGCATATAAACTTGCATATCATACATTTAACTTTAGAGTTTAAGTATGAAAGTAGAATAGGGCTTACAATGCTTGTGAAGACACAAAAATATGACAAAGCCCTTATGCAACCAATTTAACCCAAAATGCAAGCTCTAATAGAAAATCCCTTGACCCAAAATGATCAAAACCCTTGCTTTATGATGTAAATATGGAAACTTGACTTTGAATGCAAGCTAATGATGCTCATACAAGCTTGAAAACACTTGTATGCATGGAAAATCTCTCATAGAAATTTATTTAGGAATTTATGAAGAGAGTGGAGGCCATGAGAGGATTGATTTTGCCATAGTTTAGTTACTTGAATGAATAATGATGATTTAGGGTTAGGTTAGGGCCTTATTTATAGAGATTAGGATTAGTTCTAGCCTTAGGATTAAACCCTAGTTCCAATCTCAGCCCTCAAAACGGAATCTGGCCCCCAAACTCAACACAGTCTCAAAATGGTGCACCAGGCTAAACAGCCCGGCTGGACCAAGTCGACAGCCAAGTCGACAGGGCTGTCGACTTGGGTCCAACCAAGTCGACTCCCAAGTCGACATGGCTGTCGACTTGGGTGTTCTGGCGGGATTTTTCCCGCCTGGCCCAATCTGTCCTAATTTTCAAATTCAAACTTGAATTTGAAATCTGTTTTTACTTTGAATTTTTCTGAAAACTTCGTTGGGCCTTAATCGGGTCATACGGACTCCGATTTTCGAAAACTCGGACTCTATTTCGCGTATTTTTCCGAGACGAACGCAATGGCATAGCCCGTTTCCCTTGATTCAGAATTTAGAATTAAATTCTGCCTCGATTTACATTATTACAGGTTATTGAAAATACGGGTTGTTACATTCTCCCCTCCTTAAAGGATTTCGTCCCCGAAATCTTCAAGTTAGGAAGAACATATCCTACCATCCAATCATCCATCTACTTAAAACATCATCCACGAGCAGTCATTGTCGATTCTAAATGTTGTATGAACATATGCAAAGGTGTGTGTATATGTACCTATCTAATGCAAATATCATCAATGCAAATTATGTTAGTGAAATGAATCCATATGTATGCAATTCCTAACATAATGTATAACATCTATATGTGTGCACATAACATACATCCATATGCAACATCCATGTGATAACACAAATTTTCATCCATGAATAAGCATAAACACTCATGCATATGCAATATGAGGAGTGTGTGAGCCGATCTAGTGCCTAACGTGTATAATGCATCCACGAGTAACCACTTGCAAACACTTGCAACCACTTGCAACCATCTAGCATAACATGTTTCAAACACATGTTTCATCCAAAGGGTTTCTACCTAAGGTTCTCATGACAAGATTAACACGATAAACTAGATAAACATGGATAGCAAAGATATGCTACAAAGAGATCGGGAAGATAAGCAGGATATACTCCTTTCGGATTACAAGAAATCCCTTCCTAAGCCAACCCATATTCTATAAAAGCCCAAAAGGTTTAGTCAACCTAACGGACCCCTTCAAACCCTGACATGTATTACTAACCGATGAGTCATACCCCCTTATGGAGTTTACAACAGAAATGGGATCGAGAATGGGGCCGAGAGGATATACGGAAAAAGATAACATGCGGGTAAGTTCCACAGGAAAACAAGGATCAAGGATATGCTCTTAAAAAGAGATATGATGCGCGTATCTAGCCTTCAATCTTCTAAGTCACGTTTCCTTGAGCTTAACTCCACTGTGCTTTGACCGTCTTTTACTTCATGCTTCCTTAACTCTTATATCATTCTTGGCTTAAACATAACTGTGACCTCATGGTTTCATGCAAGCTCTCCAAAATTCACTAGTGAATCCTGGATCTCGTTTACTTACTATAAAGTATTCCACGCAGCAGAACTTTTCTTGAAAATACCAATCCACATTGCCAATTGCTCTTACTAACGTGATTTTCTATAACTCATGCTTGAACGAAATGAACCATCCGCCTGTGAATGATAGGCCATGCTTAGATTCAGTTGCTTGCCCACGACTTCCCGTAGACTATCCCAAAACTAGCTAGTGAAAATTGAGTCATGGTTACTAATTATCCTTTAGGGAACCCCGTGCAACCGCTTTATTTCTTGGAAGTAAACTGTCGCTAGCTATGATGCAGTCCTTTCGCTCTTTACCAGAGTGAAATGAGCACTCTTCGTAAGTCTATCCACAATAACCCACATGCTCTTATTCCCTTTCTTGATCTAGGCAGTCCATCTACGAAATCCTTCGTGACGCTTTACTAATTCCATTGCGGGGACCTCCAATGGATGTAATAGCCCACCGGGCTTTTATGACTCGGCCTTAACCTGTTGGCACACCCTGCACCTTGGGACAAACTCGGCCACCTCCTCGAGTGATGTGCATCATCAAGAACCTCTTTCTCTCATCGTGTCTTAGCCATCCCTTGTCATCTATAGCGAGGTGACTGCTATCTCGCCTCGAATCAACTTGTCCATGATCTCGACTTAACTGCGGGTCCTCCTTCTGTGAAGTCCCTACTTGATCCAGAAGGGTAGGTCTAAGCTCAAGGGACGCTAACTAACTAATTAAACTGAGAGAACTTCTTACTTCAATTGTCCTCGTCGGAGCTTTCCGGTCTTGAACCGCGACCATTTTAGCGGGATCCACCGCTAAGCCTTGCTTAGAAACTATGTGCCCAAGAAATTTAACTCCTTTTTCTCCAAAATGACATTTGGAGGACTTGGCTTTCAACTGATGCGCTCCGAGCGTATCCATCACCTCCACGAGATGCCTTGCGTGCTCTTCCTTATCCTTAGAGAAGATCAGAATATCATCTACGAAGACCACGACAAACTTGTTCAAGAACTCCCTGAACATCCTACTCATCAAGTCCATGAAATATGCGGGTGCATTAGTCAAACCGAATGGCATGACAAGCCATTCGAAGAATCCATCTGGAGTTCTGAACGCAGTCTTGTCTATACTATCCTCAGCTACCCTAAGCTGATGGAATCCAGTAGCAAGATCAAGAGAGAACATATGTCCCTACAAGCTGATCAAACAGATCATCGATCCTTGGCAATGGTTGTCTATTCTCTTTGTTTAACTCACGATAATCAACACACGGACGAAGCGAACTGTCCACATTAGTAGCGAATACTACTAAAACACCTTCCTCGGAAATGCTTCATCGAATGAAGTTCTTCTCAAGCAACTCCTTCACTTGCTTACTTAGCTCCCGTCTTTCACGCGGAGCCATGTGCCGAACGGGCAAAGAAACTAGCTTTGCATTATCCACCAGATAAATGCAGAAATTAAACTCGCGTTTAGGGGGTAACCCCCCTTCACTTCACCCAAGATATCAGGACCCTCACCGATTGCAAACTATCGATAGACGAGTTGAGGGATTCAAGATAACACAACATGACGGGACCCATAGGGTTACTATAAATTTTTAGGGTATTACCGAGGCGAGTCATGAGCCTCACAACCCTATGCTCAAAAAATCAAGGATGGCTCCAAAACTTGACAACCCATCCATGCCCAAAACCAACCCATACCCCATGAAACCGAGAATATAAGCATCACACGAGAACTCTACACCAAATATAGAGATTTTTCAAATCCACGTAGATAATAGACAAATGGGCGGAACCCCCAATTGGATTTGAAACACACACGGGATCATTAACTAGACTAGTACTTAGGTGCAAACTTCCAACTAGATCAGATGAAATAAACTATGCGATGCACCAAAATCAAACAAGGTACGAACAGGAAAATCAGAATTGTAAACAAGACTTTCACAGAAATACTACCTCGATCGGGAACTGGAGCGGCATTGAGAGCATGAACTTGCCCTCCCGAAGGTCCAGCACGCTGAGTCTGACCCTGGCCTTGCCCTTGCTTCTTCGGGCAATCCTTTTTGAAATGTCCAGTCTCTCCACAGTGAAAGCACCCACCCAATTTCCTTCTCTTCTTCCTACAGTCCTTGACTATGTGCCCAACAATCCCACAGAAGTTGCACTTTCTTGTTTCCTTTGCCTTGTTCTTGTTGCCCTTGTCGTTCTTGTTGTCCTTGTTGTTCTGATTACTCTGATTTCCTTTCCCCTGGGAATCAGTCTTCTTGGCTTGAGTATCATTCACCTTGATCTCTTTCTTGACATCTCCCTGAAGTAACGCCGTATCAACCAAGCTCTCAAACGTGGCCCCATGGGGAATATGTGACATAGCCAATCCCTGCAATGGCTCATTCAATCCTCTAGCAAAACGAAGAGCCTTCTTCTGAGGAGTATTCACCATATCCAAGCCAAAACGAGCTAACTGATTGAATTTGTTCACATATTCTTTGACAGACATATCTCCTTGTTTCAAAGTTATGAACCTCTCCATTTGCAGATTCTCCTCAGCAGAAGATAGAAACTTAAGCACGAACCTTGCCCTGAAATCGGCCCAAGTCTCAACAGGCCTAGTACCATTGGTGACTTCCCACCAATAAGCGGCTTCATCCTTCATAAGCCAAACCGCCAACAAGATCTTCCTCTGATCGTCTAATCCAAAGATAGCAAATAAATCCTCGGTCTCTTTCAACCAATTTCTGGCCTCTACAAAAGTCTAAGTGCCTTGAAAGTTCTTGCCACCCATTGTCTTGAAATCTTTGCAAGTCTTTGCGAAGTCAGCTTGAGGATGCTGAGGGGGGGGGAGGAAGAGGAACCTCAGCGACAGGATGAGGAGGAACATTAACTACCGGAGGAGGAGGAGGAGGAACATCTGCGGGGCCGGCTTCGGTCGCCCTAGCCTCCAAAAGTCTCCTATACCAAACAGGTACGTGTACTCCCTCCGGAATGGCAAAGTTATCGGCCATACTGAAAACGAAGAAAAAGACAGATTCAGAATGGAGAAGAAACGAAGGAATTTTTGCTAATGGCTTTTTGGGGAATAGCCTTTAAAATAAACTAGACTTTTCTTTGGAAAATACTTTATACTTGGTTTTGAAAATTGTTTTCCAAAAGTTTTAAAAACCTTTTTGTCCCTTCTCGTAAACCATATGCTCTGATACCAAATGTAACACCCCACCTCCGCTAGGGTGGCTCTTGCAAGCACTCTGACTTTGGAGGGGCGTTTGAATCAGGTAAACATGCATAATGATATATCAAGGCAGAACAAGAACATATGTATATATGTAAACAGAGTAAATAACACAGATAAAACAGCGGAAGATTTCAAACTATTTCAAAAACAAGTCTGGTACAACATAATGTCAACTTTCCAAATACACAAGTCTAGATAAAAACAACATTACTGAAAAACTGCAATACATAAGTACTATCCCCAAAATAAGTGATAACCATAGCTAGCTTCATGTCAAGACCGTACATGAGCTGAATCCCACAAGCAAGCGATCAGAAATCCAAGCTAAGCTCCAATATTCCCTCCCTGAGAACCTGGGGGGGGGGGGAACGGAAGAAAAGAGGCGAAAGGAAAACAGGTCAGTCAAAAAGACTGAGTAAGCCCTACTACAATCAATGTAAACTGGTAAAGTTAACTGGCATGAGCAGCAGGGATGAACATAAGGATAACAACATACTAGCATGATGATTAACTAACAAGGTAGATAAAGGTGTCATCGCATAATCGGGTTTAAGGTTTTTGCACCACAGGTGTACTAGCAAACTAACATGACTTGAATAAACAAGTATTGATCCCTTGGCCCATGCTTTGGCCCAATAACATGAAGTGACCCCAATACGAGGTCCAACCAAACGGTCTAGTCGATCGGCTCCCTATAAGCCTAACTCGTCAAGTGTCGGTGTCATACGGCCCAACTACGAAGTGTATCTAAACTGTGCTAGGTCCACCCTAGGGTGTATCAAGTCCTAGGGTGTCAACCACTGACACAAATCAATGCACGCACAGTCTAAACCTACTGGTGCCTGTGCCTGCTTTTTCAACTCCGGACCATGTGCACGACCATGGCCCGTCTGAACCTACACCGGCGCACCTACTCAGCCGTCGTTTTGGTCGCTTACATGGCATCCCAGTAATCGTGCCCCTCCCTAGCCTAGTCCCTAGGGTATCATGATACAACTAAGAGGGTTACTGGTGCAAAGGACCACGTAACTAGGGTTTCCTTAATGGGTTAAACGTGGTTAACCCAACCCATTCAAGTACCAAGTTGGTTAAGTGTACCCAAGGTTCATGACTTAACCCTACCAACCCATCGTGTTTAATTGGTTAAGTATTCAAGCGGTCCATGACTTAACCCTAATCATGAGGCATTAATTAATTTAATGCGCCTTAACCTCTCACATTAGACTTTGTTGGGGTTACTAGTTAAGCCGGTCGGTTCCGGGTAGCTTTACACCACAACTTGGTCTAACCTCGGGTTCAAGGTACAACATGACCAACTTCTCACATTAGGTCCTATTGTTTGTAGCAACTAGTTAAGCCGGTCGGTTCCGGGTAGGTTTACGCTACAAACTCAACCCAACCTCGAGTTGGTCACACTTATATTTTCTAAGTGTCATGTCCATCATGTTTCCAAAACACCTTACAAGTTTTCAAGCAATTGGGTAGACCTAACTTAATAGGTAAATTCCCAATGGGTAAACTTAATAGGTAAATTCCCAAGCTTATGTTTTTATGTCTTTTAAGTTTTCCCAACCCCAAACGCAATCCCATCGCTTACATATCGCAATAGCGCATAAAGGATAGAAAGAGGAAACTTGGCATAATCGTGACATAAAGGTGTTGAGGCCACAAGTTCAACATGGTGGCATAAGAAATGTACATATGTTCATATACTTGCATATTACATTTTTAGGCCCCAAAAGCATGCATAAAACCAAACTTAGCACATTGGTGATACATGGTGATAAATGACATGTAAAAATGGCCATAAGTTCGCATCTAGCCTCACATGCAAGTTATCATAAGAGATATGATAACTTACATGTTGCCAAAATGCAACCTTTGGCATAAAGCTTGAAGCTTTATGTTCATAAACCCAAGATAAGCTTGCATAACATGATAGCATGAACAAAATGTTCAACCCAAACTTGCCTAACGTAACTTGCATACATTATGACAAACTTGCATATCAAACTTGCATAACATAACACGATAAACTTGCATATCATGACATAGTAAACTTGCATATAAACTTGCATATCACAACATGATAAACTTGCATATCATAGCATAGTAAACTTGCATATAAACTTGCATATCATACATTTAACTTTAGAGTTTAAGTATGAAAGTAGAATAGGGCTTACAATGCTTGTGAAGACACAAAAATATGACAAAGCCCTTATGCAACCAATTTAACCCAAAATGCAAGCTCTAATAGAAAATCCCTTGAGCCAAAATGATCAAAACCCTTGCTTTATGATGTAAATATGGAAACTTGACTTTGAATGCAAGCTAATGATGCTCATACAAGCTTGAAAACACTTGTATGCATGGAAAATCTCTCATAGAAATTTATTTAGGAATTTATGAAGAGAGTGGAGGCCATGAGAGGATTGATTTTGCCATAGTTTAGTTACTTGAATGAATAATGATGATTTAGGGTTAGGTTAGGGCCTTATTTATAGAGATTAGGATTAGTTCTAGCCTTAGGATTAAACCCTAGTTCCAATCTCAGCCCTCAAAACCGAATCTGGCCCCCAAACTCAACACAATCTCAAAATGGTGCACCAGGCTAAACAGCCCGGCTGGACCAAGTCGACAGCCAAGTCGACAGGGCTGTCGACTTGGGTCCAACCAAGTCGACTCCCAAGTCGACAGGGCTGTCGACTTGGGTGTTCTGGCGGGATTTTTCCCGCCTGGCCCAATCTGTCCTAATTTTCAAATTCAAACTTGAATTTGAAATCTGTTTTTACTTTGAATTTTTCTGAAAACTTCGTTGGGCCTTAATCGGGTCATACGGACTCCGATTTTCGAAAACTCGGACTCTATTTCGCGTATTTTTCCGAGACGAACGCAATGGCATAGCCCGTTTCCCTTGATTCAGATTTTAGAATTAAATTCTACCTCGATTTACATTATTACAGGTTATTGAAAATACGGGTTGTTACAACCTGCACTTGTGATCTCTTTTATCTCCATAAGTGATTTGTTCCTTGATTTGTCAAGCAACATCTTTAGTTGTTTTTTTTAATTCCAAATGAAATCTGTAAACAACAAACATAAGAAGTTTTTCAGTGATAAAAGGAATGTTACAAAACCAATTGCATTATTAATATGCTAACAACATAAAACATTACCACTTGTTTATAATGCTAGTATCATTTAGCATTATATATCTACTTTATTAACTTCGTAACATAATGCATCAATGAAATCTGAATGTCATATATCATTTCTGATCACAATGTTAAATGCAAAACAAGCATACTAATTTTACCAGTTTTATTATTTTATAATAATGATAGCATGTTCTAGCATTTTTTTCTCTGCTTAATTTCAGATGTTATCATTTCTAATATTTTATAATGCTAGGACGTTCTACCATATTAATAAATACACATGAATAAAAATAAAATTATTTACATTAGTCATAAGTAACTACTACTCAAATAAACATGCATTTAACCTAGCATGAAACACTTGATTTGCAAGCTTAAATTTTGCATGTATACTAATTTAAGGTTGACAAGGAGATTAAACTTCTTTATAAGCTTATTTTTTGCATTTAAAGTAAACTCATTTACTGCATAATTTAACATGTATGCACCAAGAATTGTCTTCGTTGGAGAAACCTACAGGCATATCCAATCAGAATCGTAATAAATTGATTTTAGTCTTAATTTTGTAATAACATATTTTTGTTTGATCTTGTCAAATTCTTGGAAAAGCTTTGAATGGCCGCATGAACAAAAGTCATAAACATATCTTTGTTGACATGGTACTTACATAATACCATTAAAACATGACAAAGAGGTTTTGGTATAGTTTGTTCTTTGTACAAAAGTTCACATTAATTTTTTAATCAATCAAGATGACTGCTTTGCTATCCAAATTTAATGGCAAAAAATCAATTTCGAACATTAATCAGATGGAGTCTATGATTTCTACAATAGCTATGGAAGTTCTTTAAAAAAAGGTTCAATGAATGGATATAAAAAAAATCTACGTAAGTAATATAGTTGGTACAAACAAAAAAACCAAAATTTGTCAACCATCCACTAACTTCATCAAATCAACATTTCCAACATCAACATAATGCATCAATGAAATTCGAGTGTCATATATCATTTCTGATCACAATGTTAAACGTAAAACAAGCATACAAATGTTACTGGTTTTATTACTTCATAATGATGGCATATTCTAGCCTTTTTTGTCTACTTAATTTCAAAAATTATCATTTTTACTATTTTATAATGCTTGGATGTTCTAGCATATGAATAAATACACATAAAGAAGTATACATAACTATAGTTAAGCTGCCTGATTTACACTCGGGACTTCGGTGGAGATTATTTAATCTCCTTATTTACCTTAGTTTAGTTTACAAATAAAAATGATCAAAACATTGTACACAAAATTATTGCACCTCCGCATAAAATTATTGATTTGTTTGTAGAGTATGAATATTTTATAGTTTCAATTGGCAAACTATACAATTTTCTAAAATGCAACTGCCTTTTTTGTTTCTATAATGTAATACTATTTGCATACTGTCGCATTAAGCATAAGGTGGTACAATGCAAACCTCGTATACTTATCAATCTTCACAGGCCTTTTGCCATTAAGTTTCAACACGAAAGTTATAATTAAAGAGAAGAATAAAAAATAGAAGATGTATGTATCCTTTTATCATCCCTGTCGTCTAGAACTTCCTTTGACACTATGTTCTTCATTAAATTTAGTGACTATTTAGCAAATCTGGGGGACCCCTTTATACACACTTTTCTTGGCTTGAATATATTGACATGTTCACATAGAAAATGCTAAAAAAATAACAAAAAATTATTTATCATAAATTATCATACTATAATAAAATTTTATATCATTAATGTTTTCTTACCAGCGGAAGAATTGAGTAGCCGGGCATATTTCTTGGTTTTTGCTTGATTTTTTTTAATGATTTAGTTAGAGAGTAATGAATGCTTAACGCCCAAGAAATTAGGTTCATCTTTTGTGGATCAACAGTGTCTTGGAGATAACCCCAACTAAGCATTCTTTGACTGTCAAGGGAAAAAAATGTTATAAACAAAAGAATAAATCTAGGAAGATCATTTTTTTTCTTGAATTTCTTTCTCAAATTCTTTTTCTATTTTTTTTAATAACAAGATCTTTTGTTATATGGTCAATGTTACCAAAATTTCTCGAAATAAACTTTTGACAATTAACAGGGGTGCTTTGTAAAGAAACTTTAGGTAATGGAAAAATGTTTTTTTCCAAACGTAGGTATACCAAAATTAAAGAAATGTGTTTTGTTGTTAATTTCATCTTCTTCCCTCTAATACAACAGCAATCTTCCTCAATGAATTAATAGATTATTAAATCGTCCAAAATTTTAGAAAATTTTCTAATATGTTTTGCTCCAATGTTATTTGAAAAAAAAAGCATCGGTAAATCCATAAAAAGGAGTTTGTTTTAAAAAGTTCAATTGGTTTGTGGATAAACCTTTTCCTTCCTTTATTTTTTCAACTAATTTAACTAATTCTAATAGACTGCATCAGTACTGAACAATCTTTTTATCTTTCTTTTTTTGGTTGGCAGCTCTGTTTCGCTTTCTGCTCTTTTTATCCTCTGGAGAAGAATCTGATGTGTCCTACAAAACTAAGATAACAACACAGTGTTAAATATGATATTGCACAAGAATTTAAGTAATGAAGTTCATATATCATAATGCTATGTTCAACTAATTTTTTTGAAACAATGACAAATAATATATTACAGTGAGAATGACAACCTTCACTAGCATTTTTACAAGAAAAGTAATATTACAATCAAATGATAAATCAACCTAGCATTTTCTATAATATATCAAATTTCTGTAAATAAAATGCTACTTCAATTTAGCATAAATTTAACACACAGTAATTTTAATGGTAACATATCCTTGCATTTTTTAAATAAATGTAATACATGCAACAAAAAATGATAGCATTTACTAACATTTCTATAAGTAATACTACAATTAAATGCTAAATTAACCTATCATTTTATGCAATATAATGCTAATATAATTTAAGACTGCATTATAATATAAGATTGTATTATAATATAAGACTACATAAACAATTCATGCCATTTTGAACTGTATGTACATATATATATATATATATATATATTTGTAGCTATAAGATAGAAATATCGTGCATTTTGTAAGACAATGGTGCTTTGAATAAAATCTTTTTTTATTTTTTATGATTAAATGTGGAGAAAATGACTTAATCTCGGGTTTTGCATGCTTTTGATGTTTAATAATTCCATATGTTTTATGAATTTGAGGTACTTGTAAAAGCATATACTAAAATGTAACATCATTCTAATAAACTTAACCATGGTCTCTTGTACTTTCTAGTTCTGCATTATGACTAATGTAGGGCAATTGCAGGTTTAAATGTAGCAATAGTTTATACTGTATTGGTTGATAGTTTATAATACAATATAAGACTATATTATAATATAAGACTGCATTATAATACAAAGTGTAGAAAGCGTTTTCTGCAATATAATGTTAAATTAACCTAGTATTTTATACACTGATCAAGGGCTCGTTCATAGGTTATAATGTTAAATTAACCTAGCATTTTATACATTGGTCAAAGCCTCGGTCATGGGCTTGGTTAAGGGCTCGGTCCTGGGCTATAATGCTAAATTAACCTAGCATTTTATACACTGGTCAGGGGCTAGATCATGTGCTATAATGATAAACTAACCTAGCATTTTATACACTGGTCAAGGGCTCGGTCAAGGTGGTTTGGTAATGCATATAACGCTAAACTAACCTAGAATTTTCTACACTGATCAAGGGCTCGGTCATGGGATTAGTCAAGGGCTTGTTCATAGGCTATAATGCTAAATTAACCTAGCATTTTATACACTGTCTAAAGGCTCGGTCATGGACTCGGTCAAAGGGTTCGATCAAGGGTTTGGTCAAGGGCTCGATCATGGGCTCGGTCGTGGTAAATATAATGCTAATATAATTTAGCATATGATCACGTGCTCAGTTATATGGTAAATATAATGCTAATATAATTTAGAATACGATCATGTGCTCAGTTATATGCTTGATAAATACAACACTAATATAATTTAGCATTTGTGTTAAGTTAGTCTACATTAACTTTACTCAATGAATATCTGTAAAAAATAAGCTACTGCTAATATAATATATCATTTTTTTTCTTGTATAAATTTTATCCTACAGTAAAAATAATACTACTAACTAGCATTTCTAAATCAAGTTATATTATAATCGAATGCTACTTTAATCTAGCATTTTTCTTTTTCAATGAGGTTGATCCTATGGTAACAATGATATTCTTAGCTGGAATTTCTACAAAAAATTATAAACTACTGCTACTTCAATCTAGCATTTTAGCAATTTCTAAAAATGCATAATGCTAATGTATTTTAGCATATGTATTATGTTATTGTAAATGTAATACCAATCTAATATAGCATTGTTTTATTCCTATTAACCAATTTTCTACACTGAATAACACTATAGATAATTTCAAATTAATCTATTAATTTATAATAGATTTTTGTTTTTTTCCCAATAAACAGCAAATGATTTTGTCTAAATATTGTTATATTTAAGCATTTCTGCTTAATTTTGCCTAAATATTGTTGTACGTGATCTCGTTTTTCCTTCTCCTTCTCCATCGCCTTTTTAGCGTTTGTCGCTGCTAGTGGTAATTTCGAGGGAACAACCCTAGTTTCTTTTTTCGGTGGCTAATTTGGTGATTTATTTGATGAAGATGACCACAAACGACGAGTTTACATTAGAGGAACAGACTCTCTTTTGATTTCGAATTTTCTGATGTTCTGTCGATTTGAATTTTGATGAAAAACCCTAATTGAAGAAGACTACTTGTAATAATTAAATGGTAGAACGAGGAAAGATGGAAAATGCAAATTTGGATCAGTGGGATATGTTGTTTTTTTTAATTTCGAAAAGCAGGTCCTCCAGCCCAATTTACAAAAGTTGCGGCCCGGAAAACAAAGTTTTTAACATTTTTGTCCTTTTGCCTAATTTCCTTTTTTATTTAATGATTTAATTTAAATTTTGGTTTTATTTTATTTTATTCATATAAAACTAAATTTATATGGATTTTATGAAATAACAATTTTGATTTTTTGATTTAAAACTAAATATATTTTGTATTTCTATAAAACGAATGAATTTAATTTTTTTATACAAATGTAATTTAATAATAGAAAACGATATTTGAAATTTCAGATCTTAATTATTAAATAAATTAAATCGATTTTATTTATTTGAATTTGAATTCATTCCTAAAATTATAGACTAAAAATTAAACTTGTATTATTATATAATTGGTTTACTAATATTATTAAAATTGGATCTTTGATTTAATTTCAGAACTATTTCTCTTGTATTAGCTTGATCCGTAAGTGATATTAATCGTTGTTCTCGCAAACATCATTTAAAATTTTATTTGTAGAATTTATTTTCTATTGGTATTTCCAACCCGTTCTTCTTTCGACTTGTTAATCTCGTTTCATCCATTCATCATTCCTATATCAAAACCAAATCTCGTTTGATATCGTTCACTTTTTGATTTGCAAAACCTTTCGTTATATAATGCCAAAACCATTCGTTCACTTTTTATTTCCAAAACGCTTTGTTTCCTTTTAATTTAAACCATCCATATCTATTGAATAACCATCTCATTTCGTTTCCATTTCCAAAACATCCTTCTGCCTTTTTAAACTTCAAAACCAAATGTTTTCTTCCAGCTTAAAAATTTCGTTCTTTTATCTATTTACAAAGTTTGAAAAAATAAAGTGTGTTGCCTTTTTCCAATTCCACTTTCCCCGTTTTCCAAAGGCCATTCTTTTTCCGAAGTACGCGTTCAAACCATTTATTCTTTGATTTTGAAAACTTTCGTCCTCTTTTCTTAAATTCCAAAGCTTCATTCCATAATTTTCAAAACCCTGCTGCCCCTTTTATTTGACATCATGAGAAAAAAATATAGAAAGCAACCCCCTTTCACAAAACCCCATCGCCATTTTTCTATTCAAACTGAGATTGTCCTATACCTTTTAAACATGCCTTCACTAGCCATTCCGACCTCACCTCCAGCCCACCAAACAGCCTCCCCCTCTAGCACTAGCAACTTTGACAGCCAGCCCTAGCCTATTTAAAAAACACGAACGGAAAACCCGTTGTTTTCACGATCTCATCTTCCCCATCACCGTAGTCACCAAGATCACCAACTATGCATCGTTCACCCATCACCGCCAGGCTCCCTGAACCGCCTCCCCTCCAATTATGGCCAAACCCCTTTACTTCCTTAAAAGAAAAAAAGGAGCTAAGCCTTGAACCTCTTACACCAATAGGCCACACACCTGTCTCCACGACCCACACTAGACGAAGATTGGCCTCTACCCTCTAGCTAGTACTGCCCGACTCCAGTCCGACCCTCAAACCTTCCCTCTCTGATCCTTGGTGTGCGTGTGTTCGTGTATTGTGCGTGTCAGGTGTGGGGTGTTATGTGCGTGCGTGAGTGCATGTGTGTGTTGGATTCTTCTGGCATGCATAAGTGATCGCATGATGTGAGTTTATTTATGCTTGTGTTATTTTTGTTATGTGTATTTATATGTATATGAGGAAATATATTAAAATATAAGTTTTGAGTTGTGTGCATCGTATGGCCTGTGTGTGCTTGTTTGAGTGTGGGTAAGTTTGTGTTTATTTTTGATTATATATATATATATATATATATGCTAGTTTGGGTGCTTGTGAATAGTTGTATGGAGTTGTGTTTGTTGTGTGAGTGTATATTCGGATTGTTGTGTGCGTGTGTTTTGTGTATATTTTATATTACATTATGTATTGGAATATATAGACATATTGTGTTTTTGATGGTGTGTATATATATAAATTTCGGGGTGTGTGTGTGTGTTTGGTTGTGTGTGAGTGGGTTGAGTGGTTTTGTTTTAGGGTATATTTTATATATATGTTTTTGGTGTGTGTAATGTTTTTCTTGTATTGAATTCTATAAAAGAAATATAAATATACATGTATGTGATTTTATATTGGCATGTTGATTTTCTATATAAATAAATATAATTATGCAAGGGTTTTACTGTGTATATATATATAAATATATAATATTTGTAAAAGAATTGTTGTGTTTTATTTTTTTTAAGTTGAGTTGGTGTTGTATTGCGAAACCCGTTCCAAAAACCCAATACCCGTATTTATTCGATGAGAAATTCCCTACCCTCTTCTTATAAAAAACTAAACTATTGAGTTGATTATCGAGTTGAATCCATTTTGAGTTGTGCCTAGATGTCATTATTTCATTCTGTGACCGTTCGTTTGCTGTATCCACTTAAATGACACGAAATGTGAGTTTATCTCACACTTGACTTACATTGTTTCATGGATGCTAAATTCAACACAAATGAATTGTTGTGAAATGTATAAGACTGATAGTATAAATTATTTTGTTTGATGTATACACTTTTCATATATGATACGATATACATATATATGTCCTGTAGTGCACTAATGATACATGATTTGTGATGTGATGCTATGTGATTAATTATTTTGTTTATTTATGTTACTGAATTCCACAATTTTAGGAAAAATCACTATCGGTTCAAATGATACATATACGGATGGACATTAGATTAGGGAAAAAATCGTTATGTGTTGAAGTGGTAGACTTGAACGATTTTTATTTAGGATTACGGGTTGATATGATAGATACCCGTTAAATTTTAAATTGCGGATTGAAATGACAAATATCCGTATTACTTGACCATAGGGTAGAAAATTTTATATACGGACACCGTTGGTCATTGTAACAACCCGTATTTTCAGAACCAATTTAAAATTTTGATTTGAGCTATTCTGAGGAATATGCGAATATAAATTGGTTATTTTCGCTAAATAAAATTTGAGAATGATTTTAAAATTATTTTCTATATTTTATTTGACTTAAAACAAACTCAGTAAAATTATTAAATTGATTTATAAGCTTTTTTTTGAAAATTTTGAAAATTCGATTTTTAAAATCGTCGCATAGCCCTTAAAATGTGAAATTTCGCTAGGAAACTCAGAATTCGACGAGATAAATTTTTTTGGATTAATAATGACAAATCATTATTGAGTTCCAAAATGCGTGTCGAACGAAGTCAGTATGTGGCCATGCGAAGCAAAACCATTTGTTCAAAAACAGGCAGTCATTTTACAAAGAAACATTATTGAGACAACCTCCGAATTCGATTCCGTCATTTTTTCTGGATTGTCATCAAATAATGGAAAAATCCAAAGGGCCATGATTTTTGGAGTTAGCATGTGGGCGTGCAAGAAGAAAATATACGCTAAAATCGCATTTTTTGAAAATTATTTGAGCCTGTTTGAGAAATTAAATGGAAGGTCAAACGAACTCGGAATTCGACGAAACATATTTCGTTGGACTCGTCTTGGCATGTATTATCTCCTGTCCGAAACCCGCGGCAATTGGAGAACGTTGACATTCAGACGATAGTCAAGAAACTAGCGTATAATCTCCTTTCTTCCCTTTTCTTCCTCACTTTTCTTTCTTTCTTCATTCCTTCATTTTCCTATAAAATGGCCTCCCACAAACCCCATTAGCCCCGCATCCTCACCCGCTGCCACTACCGGCCGTCGGCCCCTCCTCCTCTCTCTCTCTCTCCCCTCTTCTCTCTCTCTCTCTCTCCCCATTTGCAAACCCCAAGCCCCAAACCACCACCAACCGCCACTCCGTCGGCCCCACCACCATCACCACTAGTCCCCCACTGCCAGTTAGGCCCTCCACCACCCCTCAGGCCGCCACCTCCGGCTGTGGGCCCCGCCATATCCAAAATCCCCTTTTTCACAAAATTTCCGTTTTACAAATAACCCCTTGTCCTTCTTTCCTCAATAACTTCCAAACCGTGCATTTCTGGCCGAAACTCCACAGTACCAAAGTTGTAGATCACGATTTTCTCTTCGATTTGGATATATCATAATTGAATTTTGGAGTTTGGAGCTGCTCGGAAAACGCGTTTGAAGATCGCTGACCTGAAGTGAAGATTCACGATTTCTGGCGGAATGGTGCTTTTTTTGAAGAAAGTCAACTAGTAAAAATTTGTTCGGAATGGCGCGTTTGTGCTAGTGACACGGTTTGGTGAAGATTGGAGGCCATATGCAAATTCTAGAGCAAAAGAGGCGAATTCAAGTGCGGGGAATGACAAAATGGCGAGCGCACGATAGGATTTCTACATTAGAAGTGTCGCAATGCTTGGTTTAGCTTGGGTGAGAGCTCTATAAAAACTTTTATCTTAAATTAGTGAAGTAGAGTAGTTAGTTAGTTATGCATTTTAGGTTGCAAGTTAGAAATTGCATCATGTAGTTATATTATTCCTTTTGGAGTTCAACACATGAACTCTTCACAAATCATTTGCATTAGAAGCGTAGTATGAAAATGTGACACTCGCATGACTTACGACGTGGATGGACACTTGTGGCGCCTTAAAAGGCATTGGATGATGAGTATTTATTTATTTATTTATGATTATGGTGTATGCATTGTATGCGATTGATGGTTGGTGATTGAAATTTTTGATGGCGCAAGCCAATTCAGGAGAGGGGTAACGCATAGACATTATTCCGGAGCTACAAAATAGCGCCGTTATAATGGCGATTTTTTTTTGAAAACAGCGATGTATAAAATTATATATGCAATAGTTGAAATTGGAGCAAATATTTATTTACAAGTCGAACGACTTGTTTTTGTACACCTATTTAAATGGTATTGATTGGGACGATAATTTTTACACTCTGCCCAAGTGCACAAATAATAATCAATATTTGTTGGATGAAAACCCCGTACGGGTATTGGGATAATATTTGATATACACTAATCCCAATTGTTTAGTTGTATGTCTATCGATTGATTGCAGACTATTGTGAGCGTTATTTATTTATTTTAATGCTTATACATTTGTAGAATGCACTTTGGATGTTGCTTGAATGTTTAATGATTGTTTATCATTATTATTGAATACATGCGATGTATGAAATCCATATAACTAAAATTATATGGTAATTGATTGAGTCACATTCCTGTTCGGAAATAATGAATATTTTGATATAATATTCAGTGAAGAATTAAATCATGATTTTGATTTACGATTTTGGATTGACACAAAAATATTGAAATGTGAAACCGAGTTAAGTAGTTAAATGCCATTTTAACTCGAACAGGTTTATCAATCGATTTTATTCATTTTATAATGAATATGAAAAGGAAATGGGTTTCAAAATCAGATATTTTGAAAATATTGTTGTTTTGGCATTATACTAGTAAGGAATATTCAATTTTGATTAAAAATTGAAATGTAAGTTGGACTCGTTTTTAAAACGAATTTATAAAATACGTTTTAAACAGAAATCGATGAAATAAATTATTTATTTATATATATATATATATATATATATATATATATTTAAATGTTTTGAATAGAACGTATCGGGTAGCAAATGTTCACGAGTTTCGACCATTGATGTAATGACCCCAAACCCCCGTTCCATGGTGGCAAGGGTAATCTTTGGAATATAACACATAAACAGTGAAAGCAGAACAGAAATATATCATTACACCAGATAATGTACATCAAATTACACTGGAAATAATAATCACCATAGTTACACAGTATAACAGGATCACACTTAGTGCAAAATACAGTTTCAGCTTTATATAAAATGTCTACAGCGGAACAAAACATAATATACATAACAAGAGTTGAACAACATAATAGAAGTGATAGAATCCATCTTTAGCTCCATAGCTATCCAGAGAGAGTCTGCTAAAATCTGAATACAAGGCTGCCCATGTAGAAAATAGGGCACCCGAGTTTGCAAGTGAAACAAACTACGAGTCAGTCATGGGACTGGTATGAGAAATCTACTTAGCTTATTTTATAATTAGTCCAATCACAGGACCACGCCACTAACGCAGAACAGGTTTACTCCATTGGATTGCCAGTGCTTAAAACAAGTAAATCATTTAAACATCGCAATGCTCTTTACAAAAATGAAGCCATTATAAGATTCAGGTCCCATCACACAATGCAACGCAAGCCGGAGGATAGAGTTTTACCTTATAATGGCCAAAATATGCTTGATACGTATCTGTGAAGTTAAAGCGCTCAGTGGATCCATTGCAAAGGAGACGCAAAAAGTTGTAGCGGGGATAAAGCGAGGAAATAGCGGGATATAGCGGATTATTCTAAAATAGCATATAAAACTCATAATTAATGCTTTTACAAATATACAAATGGTAAATAAATATAATACTAACATTATATTTAATTATAATTAGTACATTCTTAATTTTAAATAAAAGCATATACAAATATATGTAAAAAAAATAAACTGTTATCCAGTTTGATTAAATTTAATAGGATATTATAGTATTTTATGTTCAGAAAAATATATGTCAAAAAATTCTATTAAAATACTATTTTATAGATTTTATAATGTGAAAATGTTCGTTTTTAATTCATTTATTTTATAGAAGATATAGCGGAAATAGCAGAATATAGCCGAAATAATGGGATATATCAAGAATATAGCGAGGCTTAAAGCGGAAAGGCTATTTCAGAGGCTATTTGGAAATAGCGTAGCGGTAGAAATCCACTACACGATATGATGGGGATATGGCGGGGTAATAGCGGGGCATAAACTGCATAGATACGTATAAAACAAATCATTTGATATTATTACTAGTGTTTGTATGTTTCAAAAAAAAATTCAATCATAAGTATCAATCATAGACGACATGGGTACCATAAATCATGCGCCATATATAGGTTTACAATCAAAACCGCACGATGTCGTATTTGGAAATTGGATTTCCGTCATGAACCAAGGCAAGGGATCGTCCTTACCGCTTTGAGACTGTCTAGCCCGAGCCTCAGGGTCAGAGTGCATCGACTCTTGGATCGTTAGGGCTGGTCCACACGGAGTGGATTAAAATGCCTTAACACTGCGTTTCCCCGCCCTATGGGGCGTAAACTGGTCATATCCCGACCAAACCATCGGCACCGTAGTGACCGATATAATCGAGGCGCCTCGCTTTCCATCATCTACATAAGTAAAACATCAGGGCATGCAAAATCCTAACACCACTCCTAGCTAGAAAGAAACGCATGTCCTCCCCGAAGTCCTCTCCCATTTCTGGTTCATACCGGGGTGTGAGGCTCGCGAATTAACGCTATACACAAAGCTATGCTATTTAATGTCGTGCTTTGATCATCAACCACAAGACTCTACTTTTCAACATAAGCCTTAATCACAACATCTCTGCATGCCACGTTGTCAACCTACAACGTCAGACACACATCCATTTATAAGTCTGTTCTGGGTTTGAACGAAACCGGAGGCACCTTATTCCTCGTCCCATATGTCCAATACAGGAGAGAGGTGTGGCACCCCACGTCCGTTAATGTCAATCACTAAGGGAATGCATTAAGTTTCGTTAAGCATTGTAAGTAAACAGACACAAAACAATTACAAGACAGTTATAAATTAGATAGTAGCGGAAATTTCAAAATTTTTATTTTAGACATAAATCATAATCCCGTGGTTTACAATACCATAAGTCATAAAACCATTACAACAAAATACTACTATCTTGCATAATCATAGTACATAGGAATTAAAAGAAAACATTATTCCCCAATGAAAAGAGTAAGCCATAGTAGAGACAAGAACTTCCATACTTCAGCAATAGCTCCTAGCAAAATGATATCTGAATCCTGATTAAGCTTGGGTGTTTCCTCCCTGTGAACCTAGGGGGGAACGGAAGAAAGAAGGCGAAACAAACTAGGTCAGACATAAGTCTGGTTAGTCTAGTTACTTTTAGGCAGTAAATAAATAAAGGTAATCATGACAGGCATAAAGTGGATAAGAGAGACCACTATACAAATGGAAGATGTGACAAGGTAGATAAGGTAAGGTATATACAAGCTCCACTAATGACTACTCAACACTATTACTAGTATAACTAGAATAAAATGTTCCCTTCCACTATAAGATGGTAGGCTTAGGTCATACGTCCAAGTGTACCCTAACCACTACCCCGATCGATCGGATCCCTACTCTATAGATATCATGTGCTGGCCCCACAGTAAGGGTTATCACTTCCCTAAAGTGGCAACCTAAGATGTGCACAGGGATACCTACTGGTGTCACGGTCGTCTTGTCCCCCTCTGCCCAGTCCATGCACGCACATGTCCCTGGTCGGTTGCTCAGCCTACACCACCCGTCACGTTTTGGATCTCTTATAATCAATCAGTAAGTGTGCCCCTTCTCCTCCTAGTACGTAGTTCTCTACTCTGATACTAACTATGGGATACTGACTGAAATGGGTCCCACACAATATGATACAAGCTCTCCCCTTTGGCTTGTCTCCCCACTGGGTTTCCACTGACTATGTAAACCCTAAAAGGGTGATCTTTAATTACATAGCCCTATACTAGTTATGTATACCATAAAAGTTGATCTTTAATTACATAACTCCCACACAATATGATACAAGCTCTCCCTTTGTCTTGTATCCCTACTAGGTTTTCCACTGACTATGTATACCCTAAAAGGGTGACCTTTAAGTACATTGCCCTATACTAGTTATGTATACCCTAAAGGATGATCTTTAATTACATAACTTTATTATTTCCCTCGGTAATGTATACCACTTGGTGTCTTTAATTACATAACCTTATCAAGTTAAGTTTGTGGGCCTGTATATACTAATATTACCCACCTACCCAAGATTTACTTAACCCTCCCACTGATTCAAGCATGTTTATTTAACGATTAAGTTTGTGGGCCTATATATACTAATATTACCCACGTACCCATGATTTACTTAATCCTCCCCTTTTATTCAGCCAATTTTACTTAACCCTAACTTAAGTCCATAATCATATTAAATTAGGTTAAGTAGTCCATTTCTTTACCATGTCTAATTATCATTATAACGGGCTAGACCTCCCACATTAGGCCAACAACGCGTGGATGCTGGATATGCCGGTCGGGTCCAGGAAGTCTTATTCCACAGTTGAGCCTAACCTTGTGTCTTAGCCCGATTCGTATTTGCGTACTTAGACCTCCCACATTAGGTTCAAAACTAGTGGCTGCTGGATATGCCGGTCGGTTCCGGGCAGACTTCCGCCACTAATGTAACCTAACCTCGTGTCATAAGTACAATTTAAAATTATTAATTTTAATTACTAAACATTCAATCTTTATCCAAATTACCTATGTCATTATAGGTAATTAATTCATCTTTACCCAAATTTACCTATGTCATTATAGGTAATTAATTCTATGTTTCCACATTTGAATTATATGCTCATTTCATATAAACATATATAAATACGCCAATTACAAATTCCCTTTATCCCCGTTCCTAACTAATATATTCACACGTATTTTGGCGGCATCGAGGCTATAAAGTAGCCTCGTCATAACAATAAAAAGGGAACATGATAAGGGTGACAGTTCAACATGTTTTGGCATAAATATTAACATAACTGGCATAGTAACTAAGTGAATGGACATGTGATAATTACCATAATAAAGTGGACATCAAATTAATAACTTTGTGTTTAGGCAAGCATAATGAGATCTAGATTCAATATTAGGTGTCCAATTACCTAAATCTAGCATAGTCAGGGCGGCATAATAACAAGTTTAGATTCACATGTCAAGTTTACCACATATATTAAGGTATCATAATATAGCAAGTGAAAGGTGATTAACACCAAAATCTAGATCCAAGTAATGTCAAATTAATGGATGTACTATCATCCTAACATGGTTACAAATCAATGTTCATATAAACGTCATATCGAATCACCACAATCAGATCTAGAAAGTTAGATCCGTATTAACAAGTTCACATGTACCACAATATAATTGTAATTCAAGATTCACATAGGAAACATAGTAGAATGTCCATATATTAGATCTAGGGAAAATGACATAGTATGCTTGCATAAGTTCATTATTTACAGCATATACCCAATTCATAGTCTACCACAATTCACATTTATCTATTTAAATGTAGAAGTGACTAGCACTCACAGAAAAAGAGCGGATCTTGAATTCTGGGATCTGATTTCTGAATTTGTTAAGCTTAACCCTTGACATAGACTTTGATTTTTATCTTCTAGCTTGAATTTGATTTGTTATGGTGGAGGCTAGGTTAGTTTAGGATGCAGCAGCATATAGGCTCATGAATGATTTTAGCTTAGATAAGGGTTTAGGCTAGTTGTAATTATATAGATGTATAGGATTAGTTAGAGCCTTTAGATTAACTAGGAGATCATCAGAACCACACAGCTCGAAGACAGGTCATCCAGCAAATCAGAAGGAGACACATCATCACAGAACACTCCAGAATTCTGTGCTGGATTGGCCTCGGTATGGGCACAATTGGCAGGTGCACCAGTGCATTTTTGTACTGGCGCGGTGCACTTCACAAGTGTGCCAGTGCATTCTGGCCTATTTCCGGTTTTTTCCGCATAACTTCGTTCGTCCATATCTCCTTCATACGGTATCCGTTTACGCAAACTCGGAATCTATCTCAAGAAGAATTCCGAGATGAACGCCATGGCATAACCCGTTTCTCCTACTTCTTCTTTAAATAATTAAGTGTTCTTAAGTTATCCCTTATGTCATGTTTTAAAATTACGGGGTGTTATATTCTCCCCTCCTTAAAGGATTTCGTCCCCGAAATCTTCAAGTTAAGAAGAATGTATCCTACCATCCAATCATCCATCTACTCAATCATCATCCACAAGATCCATTGTCCTTAAAAGTTTTCTAATGCTATATGAACATATGCAAAAGTGTGTGTTTTTGTTCCTTATATAATGCAAAAATCAGGCGGTCTACTGATTCAGTTGAACTCCTTAATGAAATGTATGTTAGTGCCATGAATCCAATATGTATGCAAATAAACCTATTATAATATCCATATGCTAGTTCATCCATTTCCATCCATAAAAGAAAAGAAAATGCACATACATCCATATGTAGTATGAGAATTATTGAGCCGATCTTAGTGACTAATGTGTGTGTATATGCGTCCATAAGCAACCACTAGCAAACACTTGCATCCACTTGCATCCATCAAAACGTAACATGTCTCAAACACATGTTTACAATCATGAGATTTCCTACCTGAAGGTCGAAGATTCGATTGATAGATATACTCAGATGATAGAAGCAAATGCGAATAAAAGCTTTTGGAAGAAAAGTTAAGAACATTCCCTTGAAAAGGAAAGGGTACGAAGCGTAAAAATCTTGTCTTCGGTCTCCTAAGTTGCATCTTCTTGATTGTCTCCCCACTGGACCTTCACCAACTTGACTTCTCGTTTTCATAACTTCTTAACCTCCGATCCAAGTATGTAAGTCAGAACTCATCCAATCATTGCTTCCTTCTTTATTTTCACTTCCTTTAGCAAGTTTGGCCTCACAACTTCGAACTCTATACATTTTATCTGTAACAACTGGGAATTTCGCTCGATCCGAATCGATTGCTAAACCGACCAAGACCGTTCGAAACCCCGGATTGCTTTGAGAACACGACACAACGGAACACAAACAGAAGAACATTTCATTGCTATTACAACATTTCCCATCATAGTACAAGAATATACAGAGTATGAATACATATTACACATTGATAAATATCAGAGATTTAAATTACATTTAAATACATAGCAGTGGAAAAATAATACAAAACATAACTGAAAGAAATACGCGGATACAGAGCTTTCCGAATATCACTTCAGCTATATACCAGGATCCTGTGAATATAAATCTGCAAAAGCAAAACTACTAGCTGCCCGTGCGGAAAATAAGGGCAACCAGAATTTAGGTTAAAACAATAAACTCCAGGTCAGTCATGTGACTGGTGTGAGAACTAAAACAGTTATTAATTTGATTTTAAAGTTCGGGACCACGCCGTGTAACACGGAATGGGTTTTTACCCCAAGAATACCAGTGCATAAACAAACAGCGCAATGCTAAATAAAAAACAATGAAGCTGTTATAAGACCCAGGTCCCATCACACAATGCAACGCAAGCCGAAGGATAGGGTTTTACCTTATAACAGCCAATAATGCTTGATACACGAAATTTAATCTTTTATTATTACTATAAGTGAAGAAAACAACTTCGAATATAAATGTATCAATCATAGACGGCATGGGTACCATATATCATGTCGCCATACTAGGCTCTACAAATAAAACCGAAATGTCACGTATTGGAAATTGGATTTCCGTTGTGAGTCGAGGCAAGGGGCAAGCCCCTCTCCGTTCGAGACACTCTAGCAAATGTCTTAGGACCACACACAGCGACCCTGGATGCTTCAGGGCCAGTCCTCTCTTACTTTTGAGGATTAATTATTCCTGAACACACGTTTCCCGGTCCTATCAGACCTATATCCGAGGCGCCTCGCATTCCAACAACCACACAAGTGAAAAATAATGCAAATGTCAGGGCTGGTAGGTCACTAACACCACCCATAGCTAGAAAGAAACGTTGTGTTCTCCTTGTAGTCCGATCCCGTTTTTGACTCATACCGAGGTGTGAGGCTCGCGAATTAACGCCATACACAAAGCTGTGCCACATAGGCCGTGCTTTGATCATCAACCACAAGACTTTGCTTTTCAACAAAAGCCTTGATCATTTGCCACTTAGGCATGCCACACAGGCAATTCAATCCATGCGACTGATGTCCATTAATATACAACCTTTGAGCTCGTACGTCTCAGAGAAGGGTGTTAAGCAAGAGAATAAATTCTCTACCACCAAACAGATGTATATT
The DNA here is from genome assembly GCA_030737875.1 of Allium sativum. Taxonomy (NCBI): domain Eukaryota; kingdom Viridiplantae; phylum Streptophyta; class Magnoliopsida; order Asparagales; family Amaryllidaceae; genus Allium; species Allium sativum. Next base: position 363,010,074 of record CM060909.1, read on the forward strand.
TAATAAAGATCAATCAACACAGAATAAAATCCAATGTCAGACACACAATCCATTTACTAGTTCGTTCAGAATTTGAACGAAACTGGAGAAACCTTATTCCTCGCATATCCATCGATCTCCAAGTACGTCTGGACAATCACCAACTGATTCCCTCCTCTTGGGTGTACAGCCCAATAAAGATCATCTATAATCATCCAAACGATGTGAAGACCTTCGGTCTTCAACCACCTTCTTCATCTTCGACTTATTGTCGAATCGGTTATCCAGAATGGGTATAAACCTGGCCTTTCCGAATAACCCACGTATACAATAAACAAGTGTTGCATAAACACAACATACGCCTCATTCCAATTCAGAATATTCTTTTATTCAAATTTTCACATTCTTAGGGAAAGGTTCCCATTAATTTTATCAAAAATATATTCTTCTAAATTTATTCTTTAATCTTACTTTGGATATCATTTCAAACCATGTTACGGTTTCCAAACTAGTCGGGATTAGCGAGCCACACCGAAGTAATCATTTATTTTATTCCCCAATCCCAACCTATTAATCACATGGAGAAAAACTGGTAATACTCCATATCTAACATCACGGTATTATCGGTAAATATTAATTACCATTTCACGTTCAAATCTAATTAAAGTTTTAACTATCGCTTGGAGCAAAACTGGTGATACTCCATTCTCGATCATTTCAATCTAATTAAAGATTCATAAAAACTCCACTTAATTTTAATCTTCCCAAAAATCAATATCCTGTCTTTAACTGAGTTAAAGAACCAATATCATCTAAAACACGGTTCACGATAAACCCAAAATCACATTCCATTGTTAATCGGGTTAAAGAACACGTGTTATTCAAAACACCGCTCACGATAAACCCCAAAAACCCATTTAAATTCAATTCCAATTAAATACCAATTAACTGGACATTTTCACTAAATCTTAATTAAAAGATTTATTCTTTTCTAAACTGGGTCCAAGAACAGTGTTATTTAAGACACCATTCACGGCGAACCCAAAATCCCATTTGATATTAAATACAAGGCTCTGAATAGAAAATATATCGGCTTATATTCAACATCAAATTCTGAAACCAACAAATATCATATTGGAAATAATGATATAAATATACCTTTCAAATTTCCACAACCATATATGTATAATCATGAAATCCAACATCGAAATATTTCGAAGATAATTTCGATTCAAATCCATTCCAATTCGTATATTGGAAATTCTGATTATTTTTAAAACCACTTCAAATCCAATTTATTTATTCAAAAACATTAGATTATAATTCTAATTCATAACTAGTTCATTTCGATAAAAATATATTTTTATCCTTTTTAAATATGAGATTTTTCACCCTAATTATTTCTAAATCATTTATTATTATTTTACACAAATTATTGATATTTTTAATAATTTTATCAAGGCCCATACGCTCGATTTCCATAAACGGCCATCGAACTGCACTTACAACAACCTTTTCCAAATTTGATTTGGACATAATTCCATATCCAACCGTTAGATTTCAAATTTTTAAAACTCATTGGAAATCTCTTTTCGATACGAAGCCAATGGTTCCGGTTTCAGGAGAATCCGACAGTCGGATCTCCCGTAACATCAACTCAAAGTCATTGGTCGAAATTCGCGAACTATCGCGGCGCGGCGCATTCTATTTAGGCCATTTAATATATGTAATATATATATTTCGTCGATTTCAATTCTAAACGTATTTTATAAATCGTTTCAAATTCGTTTTAAAAACGAATTCAACTTCATATTCAATTTTGAATAAAAATTGAATATTCCAAGTCATTAATATATAAATGATAATATTTTCAAAACTTTATATTTTGAAATCACTTCCTTTTCTATATTCATTATAAAAACGAATATAATCGATATAAATATCGTTTTCGTCAAAATGGCGCAAATCTAATCAACACGGTTTTATATATTTCAATAACTACGTTATTCTATTCAATAAATGAATATTTTCTTGAACACATGAATTTATATTTTATTCAACACATGAATATTTATTCATTCTTACTTACAATAAAAATGTGAATTTTGTTGTATAAATATTTCATTCAACACATGATAAGTTTCAACACATGAATATTCTTAACACATGAGTATCGTCAACACATGACTATTTATTCTATTCAACACATGAATCTTTATTTTATATTATTCTTTAATTTTCCAAATTGGATTGAGGCCCAATCAATTACCATATAATGTTAATTATATGGATTCCATACAACACATGTATATAATAGCAATCACAAATAATCAACCATCATCCAAAGTGCACTACACAAGTGTCTACCAACAAATCGATTGACATACAACTAAACAATCGGGATTAGTGTATGTCAAATATCATCCAATACCCGTGTGGGGTTCCAGTGAACAAACACACATTTTTATTTGTGCAGTTGAGCGATGTGTAAAATTTATCGTCCCAATCCATATCAGTAAAATGGGTATACATAAACAAATCGTTTGATTTGTAAATGAATATTTATTTATTCACATTCACGTTAAATTTATATTTTTAACGATAAATAATTTATTTCAACACATGAATATATTTCCATCTATCCCACATCACAATCAATTTTCACCACACAACAAAATCAAACAAGTCGTCCATGGTCTGTGGACAATGGGTGTCGGGTGCTGCTAAGCACCGTCTACATCCTAGTATATATTTTTAACTAGAAAAAAAGATATAAAGTGAGAAGTTCTCACCGAGAGCTAAACCAAACGTCGTGACTCTTCATATGTAGGAAATCTTAGCCGTTCTCGCCTTTTGTCACTTATGTTGCCCGTATTCACTACATAAATAAAAATCACATATTTTTACTTCGCTTTCAAGATGATAAAAATAGCATCTTTAACACGATGTTTTCATAATAAAGATTATATTTTTCTGTTTCTCTTTTTATAATAAAAATCATATTTTTATTATGCTATGGTATAAATAAAAATCATACCTTCAGGATTACAAAAATCACATCTTTAGCTAATTAAAAATCGAATCTTTACTTGTATAAAAAATCATTTATTTGTATGATAAAAATCTCTACTTTTCTATGATAAAAATCTAATTTTCCTATCGCTGTACCTATAATAAAAATCGTATTTCTATTATATCGCTACATATTTAAAGATCACATCTTGGTACCGCTATCTAGATAATGAAAATCGCAATTTTATATCGATCAAAACATTACAAAAATCAAATTCTTATCAAATATAAAAATCAAATCTTTATAAATATAAAGATCAAATATTTTCTTGCATAAAGGTATAATCTTTTTCATGTTAAAAATATAATCTTTATATTTCTATTTAAAACATATAATCTTTTTCTTCTTTTTAAAACTTGTATGAATAAAGAAAAGTAAACACAAAAATAAAAACTTACAATTTCAGTTGAAGGAGGGGGAGTTTCACATCGTCGTCGGGCAGTGGACCGAGTGGAGGCGCTCATGTGGTAGTGGTAACGTCGGTCAGGCTGTGGCTTGGGCCTACAGGGGTGGCGCTACGGTTTTCTTTTGGTTATAGGGCGGTGGAAGGTTTTGGACAGAGGAGGAAGGGCTGACGGGGTGCGGTGGAGGTAGGGGAGGACTGGCGGTCGACGGTGGGGACGTAGGCTGGGGCAAGATGGCAGACAGGGGTGGTCTTGCGATGGTGAGGGCTGCACGATAGTGGAGAAGGCCGGGGTTCGATCAAGGGGGTGACCAGAAGAGGAAGGAGGCGGAGGGAAGGGGGAGCGCGGGGAGGATAGTCGATGGAGACGGAGGGAGGACGTGGCTGGAGGAGCGACGAACGATGGAAGGCGATTTGGGGATTTTCGGTTTTGGGGATCTTATCGGGGAAATGGGAATAAACGGGGAGGGGGTTATGTGTAAATGTATCTTTTTTAATTATGTTTAATGTTGACTTTTCATTCTAACCCCAAACGAGACCCAACGACTGTCACCCTTAGCTAATTACCCCCATTCCGAACACAATGGAATATGTTTCGCAAGCAAATTCTATCATTTCGATCAGTTTTGATTTAAATTAAAATATAATTCGATATATACTCAATTTAAACGTACATTTCAATTTACTTGGGTCACATACGGACTCTAAAAATTCTAGAAAAATATTTTCTAGCTACCTATTGATGATACGATCCTAACAAAAATAATTTCATCGAATTCTGAGACCGATTGAAAAATGGCCATTTTCTGGTCGATCGAAATTGATTGAAACTGTTAAAACACGTTTAACTTCGCCACGCTCACATATTGATTCATAAAATTACGAATTTTGGAATCTAGAAATAATTCGACATCCCGGATCCAACAAAAGTTGTTTCACCGAAAACGAAGTTCGTTTGCAAAATTTTCATTTTTAGGGGCCAGAATTCCAGAGCGACTATTCTGAAATTTCATCTGGGCATAACTTTTTATCCGCGCTATGAAATTTCAATTTTTCGGATTCGTTGGAAAGATATTTTCAAATAGATTCTAGTACTTTTCGTTTCGCTAAAATCTGGTTTATTTTGAATCATGTACATTCATTTGAAATTTGAAATTGAATTTTCAAACTACCGCACCATTTCCAATTCCTTTTATATTTAAAATAAAATATTTATATTCTAACGACGACTCAAATAAATATGTATGTTCTATTTCAATTCAAAATAAATTTCTCGTCGTTATTATTTAAAATAAATCATTTTAAATATTCAAAATTCACTAAAATCGCCAAAATAAAAATTTTAAATTGGCTTAGAATTTCCGGGTTGTTACATTATCGCCACTTGGATGAACAGTCATCTTGGAATGATGGGCTTCCTCAAGGACTCTCTTCAATAGGTTTCCCATCCTGATATGATTCACCTATCAAACCTTTTATCAAGTAGCCCCGCCACTTGCTTATCAAGTTCCCTCTTTTCGTTTAGGAGCCATATGGCGCACAGGTAATGCAACTGGCTTGGCATTGTCCACTAGGTATATACAGAAATCAATCTCGCGTCTCGGGGGTAATCCCCGAACCTCATCTAAGACATCAGGATACTCACGGACTACTAGTGCCGATCGCAGATCATTAATAGACGCCTCAAGAGACTCTAGGAAACTAAGCATGACAGGCCCTTGTGGGTCACAAGAAATTTCGAGGGTCCCCCCATGACAAGTTAAAAGCTTGACGACCCTCCTCTCACTGCCCAGAATGGCACCTTATGTGGTAAGCCAACCCATCCCTAGAATCAATCCCTAGCCCATGAAACAAGATGTGTGTCGCACTCAAACTCGACGCCTAACACAGATGTTCTCAAGCCCCAACAAATCACGGATAAATGAGTCGAACCACCAGTGGGGTTTGAGACAACAACGGGATCCACTACTATACTAGTAATTAAGTGCAGAGATTCAACAATAGAACTAGGTATGAACGAATGCGAATGCGCCAGAATCGAAAAGAGTTCTAACCGGTTGATTGGAAAGAGAAATCAAAACCTTCCATGGAAAATTTCCTACCTCTATCTGGTGCACTAGACACGAGAGCATTCGCTTGCCCTCCAGAGGTTCCTATCCTTTGACATTGCCCTTGCTTCCTTGGGCACTCCCCAAGAATAGTATCCAACCTTTCCACAAACGAAGCAAGCATTCTTCCTTTTCCTGCAGTCCTTGGCCAAGTGACCCTCTCGTCCACAACTATGGCACTTCTCCTTATCCTTAGCCTTGTCATTTTTTTTCCGCCCTTCTTCTGTTGTTGTTGCTGTCATTTCTTGGGCTATACCTTTTTCTCATCCTTGGGCTGTGCTCCTTAGCCCTAACTTCCTTATACTCCTTTTTACCCACGTTTGTGTAACAAGCTAACAAGTCTTTCGAAAGTTGCCTCCATCGCACGGAAATCCTTACGAAGCTCAAGAAAATTAACCGTAGGTGAAACCACTGCGGCTACGAATGGAGGTTAGGAAATTCATTGCCTTTCGACATGTGTTAAACATGCCTACGACATCATGTTGGAATGGGGAGGCTTCCAGAAAAATCGGTTCCCTAGACAAAAAAATGAAAAAGGAGACAAACGGAGATTCGAGAGATATTACATATAGCTTTGGGGAATATGTTTTTCAAAAAAGGCTTTTCTTTTAAAACCTTTTTGAAAATATTTTTCGAAAACTTTATCCAATCTGGTAACCTTCAGCTTTGATACCAAGTGTGACACCCCACGTCAGTTAATGTCACTCACTAAGGGAATGCTTTAAGTTTCTTGAAGCATTGTAGGCAAACAGTCATAGAATAATTACAAGATAGATATAAATAAGATAGCAACGGAAATTTCAAAATTTTTATTTCATTCATAAATCATAACCCCGTGGTTTACAATACCATAAGTCATAAAACCATTACAACAAAATAATTTCTTGTATAATCAGAGTACATAGGAATTAAAAGAAAACATTATTCCCAAATGAAAAGAGTAAGCCATAGTAGAGACAAGAACTTGAGCTATATTTAAGCAATAGCTCCTAGCAAAATGATATTTGAATCCTGACTAAGCCTGGGTGTTTCCTCCCTGTGTACCGGGGGGAACGAAAGAAAGAAGGCGAAACAAACTAGGCCAGACATAAGTCTGGTGAGTCTAGTTAATTTAGCCAGTAAATAAATAAAGGTAATCATGACAGGCATAAAGTGGATAAGAGAGATCACTATAAAAATGGCAGGTGTGACAAGGCAGATAAGGTATATACATGCTCCACTAATGACTACTCTGCACTATTACTAGTATAACTGAAATGAAATGATCCCTTCCACTATAAGCTGGTAGGCTTAGGTCATATGTCCAAGTGTACCCTAACCACTACCCTAATCGATAGGCTCCCTACTCTGTAGATATCCTGTGCTGGCCCCACAGTAGGGGGTATCACTTCCCTAAAGTGGCAACCCAAGATGTGCACATGGATACCTACAGGTGTCACGGTCGTCTTGTCCCCCTCTGCCCGGCCCATGCAGGCACTTGTCCCCGGTCGGTTTGCGCAGTCTACACCACCCGCCACATTTTGGATCTCTTATAATCAATCATTAAGCGTTCCCCTTCTCCACCTAGTACGGAGTCCTCTACTCTGATACCAACTACGGGTTACTGACTTAAATGGGTGCCACATAATATGATACAAGCTCTCCCCTTTGTCTTGTATCCCCACTAGGTTTCCCACTGACTATGTATATCCTAAAAGGGTGATCTTTAATAGCCCTATACTAGTTATGCATACCCTAAAGGGTGATCTTTAATTACATAACTCCCACGCAATATGATACAAGCTCTCCCCTTTGTCTTGTATCCCCACTAGGTTTTCCACTGACTATGTATATCCTAAAAGGGTGATCTTTAATTACATAGCCCTATACTAGTTATGTATACACTAAAGGGCGATCTTTAATTACATAACTTTATTATTTCTCTCGGTTATGTATACCACTAGGTATCTTTAATTACATAACCTTATCAGGTTAAGTCTGTGGGCCTATATATACTAATATTACCCACCTACCCAAGATTTACTTAACTCTCCCACTGATTCAAGCATGTTTATTTAACGGTTAAGTTTGTAGGCCTATATATACAAATATTTCCCACCTACCCATGATTTACTTAACCCTCCCCTTTTATTCAGCCAATTTTACTTAACCATAACTTAAGTCCATATTCATGTTAAATTAGGTTAAGTAGTCCATTTCTTTACCATGTCCAATTATGGTTATAATGGGCTAGACCTCACACATTAGGCCTACAACGTATGGATGCTAGATATGCAGGTCGGGTCCGGGCAGTCTTATTCCACAATTGGGCCTAACCTCGTGTCTTAGCCCGATTCGTATTTGCGTACTTAGACCTCCCACATTAGGTTCAACATTAGCGACTGCTGGATATGCCGGTCGGGTCCGGGCAAACTTCCGCCACTAATGTTACCTAACCTCGTGTCATAAGTACAATTTAAAATTATTAATTTTAATTACTAAACATTCCATCTTTATCCAAATTTAACTATGTCATTATAGGTAATTAATTCATCTTTACCCAAATTTACCTATGTCATTATAGGTAATTTATTCTATGTTTCCCCATTTGAATTATATGCTCATTTCATATAAATATATATAAAATATGCCAATTACAAATTCCCTTTATCCCTGTTACTAACTAACGCATTCACACGTATTTTGGCGACATCGAGGCTATTAAGTAGCCTCGTCATAACAATAAAAAGGGAACATGATAAGTGTGACAGTTCAACTTGTTTTGGCATAAATATTAACATAACTGGCATAGTAACTAAGTGAATGGACATGTGATAATTATCATAATAAAGTGGACATCAAATTAATAACTTTGTGTTTAGGCAAGCATAATGAGATCTAGATTCAATATTAGGTGTCCAATTACCTAAATCTAGCATAGACAGGGTGGCATAATAACAAGTTTAGATTCACATGTCAAGTTTACCACATTTACCAAGGTATCATAATATAGCAAGTGAAAGGTGATTAACACCAAAATCTAGATCCAAGTAATGTCAAATTAATGGATGTACTACCATCCTAACACGGTTACAAATCATTGTTCATATAAACGTCATATTGAATCACCACAATCAGATCTAGAAAATTAGAACTATATTAACAAGTTCACATATACCACAATATAATTGTAATTCAAGATTCACATAGGAAACATAGTAGAATGTCCATTGTTAGATCTAGGGAAAATGACATAGTATGCTTGCATAAGTTCATGATTTACAGCATATACCCATTCATAGTCTACCAAAATTCACATTTATCTATTCAACCTAAAAGTAACTAGCACTCACACAAAAAGGGCGGATCTTGAATTCTGGGATCTGATTTCTGAATTTGTTAAGCTTAACCCTTGATGTAGACTTTGATTTTTATCTTCTTAGGTTAGATGTGATTATAGAGATGTATAGGATTAGTTAGAGCCTTTAGATTAATTAGGAGATCATAAGAACCACAAAGCTCGAATACGGGTCATCCAACCAATCAGAAGAGACACGTCATCACAGAACACTCCAGAATTCTGTGCTGGACTGGTCTCGGTATGGGCGCACTTGGTAGGTGCGCCAGTGCATTTTTTACTGGCGCACTTCACAAGTGCGCCAATGCATTCTGGCCTGTTTCCGGTTTTTTCCGCCTAACTTCGTTCGTCCATATCTCCTTCATACGCTATCTGTTTTATGCAAACTCGAACTCTATCTCAAGCAGAATTCCGAGACAAACGCAATGGCATAACCCATTTCATCTACTTCTTCTTTTAATAATTAAGTATTCTTAAGTTATCCCTTATGTCATGTTTTAAAATTACAGGGTGTTACAAGAGGCCCTCACACATCCGAATGATCAATAAGTACGTCCGGACAACCACCACTATAGCCCCTTCAGGGCAGCAACTCCCATCAAAGGCATCAGTAGTCATCCATTCGATGTGAAGATCATCGGTCTTACACCGTCTTCATATCTTCTACTTCTAATCATTGACCAACTATTTGAAATGAGAATTAACTCGGCCTTTTCAAATAATTCACGTATATTTAGAATTTTAAATCAATTCTTTCCATGGTTAAATTATTTGACATCCATAATTCAGTTCATTAATATAATTTTCATGTCAAACACGTTCAACCGTCAAATATCCAATAAACTAAGTAAATTCGGTTTATTTCCATTCCATATCGTTTATAATATTTTATAACGAATTATCGCTATTTTTATTTATTTAAAAATAGCCCATTTATTTAAACGATGCTTCAGGCCATAACGCGGCCATGGCACTGTTTTTATTTAGATTTGATTTACACATATCTGAAAATCAACCGTTGCATCTTTACAAATTTTATATCATTGGAAATATCTTTTCAAAGCGGACCTAACGGTTCCAGTTTTGGGAAAATCCGACGGTCGGATCTCCCGGTACAATCGTTTAAAGTTACGATTTCAAAACACAAACTACAACGTCGTTATTCGTTTTATTTTAATTATATTTATATATATTTATATATATTTATAAATATAACTCATTCTAGCGCTATTTTTACTCAGATTTGAATTAAACATTTCACACAATCTAACCGTTGGATCTTTACAAATTTGATATCCTTGGAAAGATATTTTCAAAGCGAACCCCGCAGTTTCGGTTTTGGGGAAATCCGATGGTCTGATTTCTCGGTATAATCGTTTAAAGTTACGATTTCAGAATACGAACTGTAGCGTCGTTATTCATTTTATTTTAATTATATATATATTTATAAATATAATTCGTTTTTCGAATTTCAAACCATTTTCATTTCATATACGTGGTAAAATAATATTTTTACCTAACAAATATTTATTTCAACACATGACTATTTTTAACACTTCATATATATAATAAAAATGTGATTTTTATTGTTAAACCAATTTATTTCAAACATGAATATTTTTAGCGATTCGTATATATAATAAAAAGGTGATTTGTATTGTTAGAACAATTTATTTCAAACATGAATATTTTATCAACACATGAACATTTTATATACTTTATTCAAGCGATAAAAATGTGATTTTTATCATCTAAGAAATTTATTTCAATCATGAATAAATTATCAGCACATGAATATTTTTCAATACATGAATAACATTCAAACACATGAATATTTCAAAAAAAATCGGCAGCATAACGGTAGGGGTTTAAAACCAGCACCGTCCCAAGTACGGCTCCTCGCACTCCCTTAGGCCTCGTGGCGTTCCCTAAGGGGCTTATCCTAATGATCTAATCATTTCAATCATTTTCATATCACATTGAATTTTTCCACAAACAATTCCAATTTTTTTTCAACCACAAACAACCATTATCAACCATTCACAATATCTATCCAAATTTCACATCAATCACAACCAATATATATCATCCATGGTTTGTGGACGAGGGGAGTATATATATATGTATATATAAACGTATATATTTCCATTTCAATTTCGTTCAACGCACATATGATTTTTACAACGTATATATATGACTTATACATCGCACATATAATTTATACAACGCTTATACATGAGGTATACAACGCTTATATAACTTATACATTGATTATATAATTTATACATCGCCATTACATTCAAATTTAGATTTAGAAATCTCACATTGGGTTCCACTCCTCCAAAAATTGTAGGTAGTTCCAAAAATTCTTCGATCTCTTCTAGAATGTAGAAGACGTCCTCACGATCCCGATATCTCTTGTTTCACAAGATTTCGACCACAAACGTTAAGGATATGATTTCTATACTAAAATCATAATTTGCCACACTTTAAAGTGTTAAAATAGTTTTAAAATTAAATAGCCGATACCTTCAGCAAAACCTTCCAAACTAGGTTTAGATTTTTTGCTCCAACCGTTGATCTTGGACACGATCAGCCCAGACCTCATCGAGGAGGAAGGGACGGCGTGTTAGCGCACGGTGGTGGGGTCACGTGCAATCTCCGGTGGATGGAGATCCAGTGGCTTAAAGTCGCTAACTTTACAGCGTCCGTTCTGGAGATTCTGGCAACGAAAAAAAATTCAAATCTTGTATGGATCTGAAAAGGGAGGTGAGTACTACAAAATCCTTAACTGGAGCGAGGGTTTTTGGTGCGTGGTTGAGGAGTTATGGAGGAGAGAAGGTTTGAAGCTCTAGTCATCGCTCGCTGGAGGAGAGAGGCGGGTTTTTCAGAAGATAATGACGAAATCTAATTGAATAAGAATATATATATATATATATATATATATATATATATATTATTTTTAATTTATTTAAATCCGAAAATACACCTTACCACATATGAACTCCAATTCAAACCCAACGACTATCATCCCAAGCTAAATACCCCCATTCGGAACACAATGGAATATGTTTCATAGGCCCATTCGACTGTTTCAGTCTATTATTCTTCAAATTAAAATAGAAAACATTCAAATTTGGATTTGAATGTACATTTTAATTTACCAGGGCCACATACTGATTCTAAAAATTCCAGAAAAATAAATTTGGCTTCGCATTGATGATACGGTCCTAACAAAACTAATTTTGTTGAATTTTGAGACCGTTTGAAAAATGGCCATTTTCTGGTCGATCCAAATTGGCTGAAATTAGCCAAACACGTTTTCTTTTTCCACGCTCACATATTAACTCCAAAAATTATGGAATTCTAAACCTAGCAATAATTTGACATTCCGGATCTAACAAAAGTGGTTTCATCGAAAACGGAGGTCGTTTGCAAAATGTCTATTTTTACGGGCTATATTTATTCCATAGCGACCATTTTGAATATTCAACCGGTCATAACTTTTGATTCCCGCTATAAAATTTCGATTTTTCTGATTCATTAGAAAGATATTTTTAAACAGATATAGATATTTTTGGTTTCACTAAAATCCGGTTTATTTTGAATCCTGTACAGTCAGTCAAAGTTCGAATGCAAATTTTCAAACTACCGCGCTATTTCAGGCCTTATTTTATAATTAAAATAAATATATTCACTATAACTTCGATCCAAATAAATTTTTAGTCATTATTATTTAAAATAAATTATATTAAGTATTCAAAATTCGTTAAGATTGCCAAATTAAATATTTTAAATTGGTTCTGATTTTTCGGGTCGTTACAATTGACTTCGAATTGGCATAACGGGAGATCCGACAATCGGATTCTCCTAAAACCGTAACCGTTGGGTTCACATTGAAAAGAGATTCCGAATGAAAATAAGAGATTTGAAATCTAACGGTTAGATTTGAAGATATGTCCAAAACAGTTTTGGAAAACGGTCGTTATAAATGTAGTTTGGTGACCAATATTGGAAACCGACTGTAAGGGCCTTATTAAAATTATTAAAAATATGAATAAATTATGTAAAATCATAATAAATGATTTGAAAAGGTTTTTGGATGAAATTTCCTAAATTTTGGAAAGGTAAAAGATATTTATATGAATGAAGTAGTTAACACGTAGAATAAAGAACTGAAAGAAATTATAATGGTTTTAATACAACCAGAATTTTCCCACATATGAATTGGAATGGATTCAAATGGAAATAATCTTCGGAATATTTCGATATTTGATTCCATGATTATACGGATATTATTGAGGAATTTGGAAGTTACAGATATCTTTATTCCCAATACGATATCTGTTGGTTTCAGAATTTGATATTCAATATAAGCCGATATGAATTTTATTCAGAGCCTGGTATTTAATATCCAATTGGGTTTTGGGTTTATCGTGAATAGTGTCTTCAATAACACTGTTCTTCAACCAAGTTGAGAAAGGAATAAATCTTTTGATTAAGATGAAGTTTTCCAAATAATAAATATAATTGGAATAAATTAAAGTTGATTTTTGGGTTTATCATAAACAGTGTTTTAAATGACATTTGTTCTTTAACCCAATTAACAGTGAAGTTATGATTTGGAATATTTAAATCTTTTCATTAAGATTTAATGAAAATTTCCAACATAAGATTTCCCAATTTAATGTATTAAATTGGAATTGAATAGATTCGATTTAGTGATAATCGGGATGAGCTTTTGTGAATGAAGACCGTTACTATTTATGGAATTTTAGAAGGCCTAGTCGTTATTCCGTTTATAGTATTAGTTTGATACGGAAATTTATATCGATTATATGCTGTTGGATTTCCATGAAGATTCCATTTTTATAGAAAATGATTTTGGGTTTATTGTGAACTTTGTTTTAAACAACATTCATTCTTTAACACCATTAAAGATAGGATTGATTTCCAAAAGTTGAGTAATCATTAAATAACGATTTTTGGAAGATTAAAACTAAATGAAGTTTTAATAAATCTTTAATTAGATTGAGATGGGAATGAGATAGTTTGATTATTCAAATTCGAGAAATGTTCGAAAATGGAGTATCACCAGTTTTACTCCATGCGATAATTAAATCTTTAATTAGATTTGAACATTAAGTGGTAATTAAATTTACCGATGACACTATGGGTGTTAAATATGGAGTACTACCAGTTTTGCTCCATGTGATGAAAAGGTTGGGATCGGGGATAATAATATAAATGATTACTTCGATAAGGCTCGAAAATCCCGACTTGTGTTATAAACCTTAATTTGGTTTAAGGGGAGAAAAGATAAAAAAATCTTTTGAAAATGATATCCAATGGAAGATTAAACTTTAAGTTTAAAAGGATATATATTTGATAAAATTAATGGGAACCATTCCCTAAAGATGTGAATATATGAATAAAATAATATTCTGAATTGGAATGAGGCATATGATGTGTTTTTATAGCACTTGATTATTGATTATAAAATACGCGAGTTATTCAAAAAGACTGGGTTTAACCCATTCTGAATAACTGATACAGTGAATAAAAGTCGACGATGAAGACGGTGGTTGAAGACCGGAGATCTTCACATCTTATGGATGATTACAGATGTCTTGATTGGGCTAGTGGATTTCATTCTATGTTGATTGATTTATATTAAATATATATCTGTTTGGTGGTGGAGAATTTATTCTTTTGCTTAACACCCTTCTCTGAGACGTATGAGCTGAGAGCTAATATATTGATAGACATCAGTCGTATGGCGTGGATCGTCAATGTGGCATGCTAAGATGCAAATGATCAAGGCTTTTGTTGAAAACAAGAGTCTTGTCGATGATGATCGAAACATGGCTTTATTTAGCATAGCTTTGTGTATAGCATTAATTCGCAAGCCTCACAACCGTTATGAGTCAAAAACGGGATGAGGGACCGTAGGGAGAACTTGCATTTCTTTCTAATTGAGAGTGGTGTCATGGTATGGAGCCCAAACATTTTTTACTTATGTGGATGATGGATTGTGAGGCGCCTCGGATATAGGGCAATATGCTCATAGGGTCGACGTACTAACTTGTTTGTAGGTCCGACAGGACCGGAAAACATATTGTTCAGGAATAACTAATCCACTAAAGTAAGTGTGGACCAGCCCTACCATTCCCAGGGTTGCCCGTTGGTGTGATCCTGAGGCATTTGCTATAGTGTCTCGAATCAGTGAGGAAGATCCCTTGCCTCGACTCATGATGGAAATCCAACTTCCAATACGATACTTTACGGTTTTAGTTGTAAACTTATGTATGACGACATAATATATGGTACCTATGCCATCTTTGATTGATACATTTATATTTGAAGTGGTTTTATACACTATGCACTTATAATAGTATCAAAAATGATTTGTTTTAAATCGTATCAAGCATGTTTGGCTATTATGAGGTAAAACTCTATCCTCTGGCTTGCATTGCATTATGTGATGGGACCTGAGTCTTATAAGAGCTTCATTATTCGAAAAGCATTGCGTTGTTTATAAACTGTTTTATTTTAGAGTATTCCTGGCAGTAAACCCATTCTGTGACATACGGCGTAGTCCCGTAATTTACCTAATTTTAAAGTGAAGTTTGATAACTGTTTTGAGTTCTCACACCAGTCCCATGACTGACTCGGAGTTTATTGTTTCTACCTTAACTCTGGGTTCCCATATTTTCCACCCGGGCAGCTAGTAGTTTTGGTTTGTAGATATTTCTTTTCGTAGGATCCTGGATTACGGCTGGAGCTATATTCGGAAAGCCTTGTATCCATGTATTTCTTTCAGTTGTGCTAGTTGATGATTGTTCCGCTGCATTATATATATATATGTATATATGTATATATATATATATATGTGTATGTATATATATATATTTCCGCTGTTTTGTAATTTGTAAATTTCTGATATCTATTTTTCCGTCGAATATTATTATTTATCCGAACTCTAATATATTCTTATACTCTGATGTAAATTATTGTAATAGCAATGAAATGTTCTCATATTTGTGTTCTGATGCATCGTGTTCTCAACACAATCCGGGTTCTCCGGTCTCTTCGGAGGCTGGGCGAGTTCAAGTCGTAACAGTCGTGTTTTCGAAGTAAAGTGATCTAGAAATTTGAATTTAAAACAATAACTTAATATTTTATATTTATATATATTTTTAAATTTAAAGACTTTTAAAAACTGAATTTTGTAGATTCTAAATTATATGTTTTAAATTAATTTTATTAGTAGATATTGATTTAATATGTATATTTAAGATTTTTATGTATAATTTTATTTATTTTAAAAATATATAATTTAATAAAATTAATAATATAATTATTTTTAAACTTTAATCTAATATGTTATAATAAATAATTTTAAAAATCCTATTTTTAAATATTTACAAACTTGTATATGTATATAAATTTATTTATTTTTCATAATTTAATTTTAATATATTTTTCAAACTTTATTAATGAACTCAAGATGGATAAGTTAAGATTTCGCGATTTAAATTTAAGGCTTAAAGATTAAATTTAAATATTGATATTTGATTAAACATTTGAACTCATAAGATATATGAATTTGAATTGGTTTAAAATATGAACTCTTATAAGAAATGAACTTCAATTGTGTAAATTGTTTTTGTCCAATTTGAATTTCTAAATTGAAGGAAATGAATTTGAATTTAAAATTGTTATGAAAATGAATTTGATTATAAACTGACTAAACGTAAATTTTGAATATATAAATTGATTATGTTTGGTCTTGAATATATAAATCAGTTCGATGGGAATTAAGAAATTGCATGAATCGAATTTATAAAAATGATTTTAAATTGTATGATTTGAATCTATAAGTAATGATTTTGAACTCTACAACTTGAAATTATAAATATGATATGAGTCGTTTGAATTCAAAAATAAGATTTGGTTTGAATTGTAGAAATTGAATTTAAAAATGAAATGTTGATTTTTATGAATCGGCTTAAAATGAATTCTTAAAAAGGTGGAATTGGATTATATAAATTGTTGGGCCTGAATTTTGACTATAATAAATTAAACTAGAATATCATCGAAGTTAAATTTGGTATTGATTTAACCGTATTTAAGACCTTTAAGATATGATTATATAAGTTGATTTTGGATTGATAGTCATTATGTGAATATTTTCAAAAATTAAACAAAATAGAAGTTAAATATTTTAGTATTGATTTATACTATATCCTAAGACTTTTAAGATAAGATTATCTAACTTGATTTGATTTAAAGTGAATACGTGAGCAGTTTTAAAAATTAAACATAATCAAAGTTAGATATTTAATTTTGATTTTAAATTTGAATATGGGATTTCAAATAAATGATTATAAAGTGATTTATAAAATAATTACCAAGATGTGAAACAAATGAAAACATTTGGTTGTTAAAGAGACTGGGTTCGACAATTGCCTTTTCTCTGCCAATACTGAAAACTACTTTAACAATTGTGCACGTGGTGGAGAATCCAGAATGAATTAGGATGGTTTGGCGGACGATTCTTATACATGACCTTAACCCCCGTTAGTCAGCTTGATGTGACTAAAGCAGGAGCTACGCTGAGACCAAGTGAGGTCATTCCTCCTATCGAGCGGACTTCTTTAATACCATTTTATTATTTTTGTGATGTGTTTGATGGCTACCATCCGATTTGATTATGGGAGTGTGTCACAAGCCTACTACGGTTTTGGTTTGTACGGTTTCATGTGGTGTGCTCTTTGATAGCATTCCATTTACGGAGGAATTACAGTATTGTATATATTACAGGAATATATAAATGGTGTAAGGGTAATAATAGTAATCCCGCTTAGGCTATTTTGATACTTTACATTACTGATATTATATATGGCATATATTAATTTATAGTATATAGTTTAACAGATCCTTAGAGGAGAGTGATCCCAAACATCCTTTAAGTTATTGATGCATTTCATTGAACATTTCATTTGAGTTGATTTACTTCCATGAGAATGTTAGTCCTGACTCGAGTTGTTTTGTTTTGCATTATTGCTCGGGTCAAATCGAGTATTACAGCTTTTGAGATTCACTCTTGGGGATTTGAGATTATTGGAGTTTTTCTCATCTTTTATCTACATTATTCAGTTTGTTCCAGTAATTCAGCTATTCCCGTCATTTCGATTTCAGATAGTTATCATTTAATTATGTGCAACGACCCAAACTTCCCCGGTCTCCGAAGAGAAGAGAAAGAACGGATTGTCTTGAGAACACGACAAATCAGAACACAACTAGAAGAACATTTCATTGCTTATTACAACAATTTACATCAGAGTACAAGAATATACGGAGTATGAACAAATAATATACATTTGATAAATATCAGAGGTTTACAAATTACAATGCATCAGAAATTAATACATAATGCAAATGAAAGGAATACATGGATACAGAGCTTTCCGAGTATAGTTCCAGCTGTAAACCAGGATCCTGTGAATATAACATCTGCAAAACCAAAACTACTGGCTGCCCATGTGGTAAATAGGGGCACCCAGAGTTTAGGTTAAAACAATAAACTCCAGGTTAGTCATGTGACTGGTGTAAGAACTAAAACAGTTATTAAATCTTTACTTTGGAAATAAAGTAAATCAAGGGACCACGCCGTATAATAGGAATGGGTTTCCTCCCAAGAATACCAGTGTATAAAACAAATAGCGCAATGCTTTTTGGAAAAATGAAGCTATTATAAGACCCAGGTCCAATCACACAATGCAACGCAAGCCGGAGGATAGGGTTTTACCTTATAATGGCCAAACATGCTTGGTATGTTTAAAACTAATCATTTGATACTATTATAAGTGCTAGTGTATAAAAAAAATTCAAATATAAATGTATCAATCATAGGCGGCATGGGTACCATCTATCATGTCGCCATACTAGGCTCTACAATTAAAACCTTAAAGTCACGTATTGGAAGTTGGATTTCCATATGTGAACCAAGGCAAGGGATCGTCCTTAACGTTTTGAGACTCTCTGGCCCGTGTCTCAGGACCCAGACTCTGGTGGGCCCTTGGATCGTCAGGGGCGGTCCACACGGAGTGGAATAAAATGCCTGAACAATACGTTTCCCCACTATATGGGGCATAAAGCTGGTTAGTATGTCGACCAAACCATCAATTGGCCCCATAGTGACCGATATAACCGAGGCGCCTCGCTATCCATCATCCACATAAGTAAAATTTCTGGGCTCCATACCATGACGCTATTCCTAGCTAGAAGGAAACGCATGTCCACCCCGAAGTCCTCTCCTGTTTCTGGTTCACACCGAGGTGTGGATGTAAAGACCCGGAAATTCGAACATTTTATCTTCGAATATCTTGACTATTTGTAATATTGTTAAATGTTATAAATGTGATTTTATAAACTTGTTAAACATCATTTAATTAATAATTAATGATTCTAAACTCATTTCGGAAAAATGCTTTCAAAAATATATTTTTGGGAAAATGTCGAAATATGGCCGAAAACCGTTTTATCGATATATAGCTATTTTCTCAATAAATGTTGTTGAAAATTTAAATGAATTTCTAATTATTAATTGAAAAAGTAATTAGAAAATAAAAGTATTTTTCATATTTATGGCTAACTATTTTGATGATGTCATCATTTTAAAAAAATGAGCATTTATGGAAAGTTTTGTATTTTGGGTATTTAAATATTCAAATAAGTGCTTTATAATTCAGATATGCTTCTTTTAATTATTTAAATAAGTTAATAAATTTATTTCCAAGTTTTGTTTACTTAAATAAATCATTTGATAAAGAACTAAAGATATGATCGAGGTTTAACTTCTAGATTTACAACTTATCGTTGAACAGAAGTTGTTTCATATCATCGCAAAGTTGTTTGATACATTTATATATATGTACATATATGCATATACATGTATAAATGTATGCATAATTAGTCACATCAAAGGCTTATAAAATATCCTAAGTGTATGTATATAAGCTTCTTATATGTATACAAAAGGATGCTTAATTTTTAAGCTTTGAAAAAGCAAACTTACCATCTCTTACACACCTTTAATTTCTCTTACACATCTTTCCCTTCACCTTACATATCACCTCTTCCCTAGACACCCCATTCTTGACACTAACAGATAGATAAGCCTACTCTTCGGCTTATTAAAATTAAGTACAATATTCATGATATTCAATAAACAGGTAAGTAATCAATATGATTAACAAGTTTCCAACATTCTTAACCTATATATTCCTCGGCCAAGAGGGAAGCCGGTAGGTTAGAGCTCTATTGCTCCATCCCCACTCGACATCAATCTTAACTCTCACAAATTGATAAGCCTACTTCGTTGGCCTGTTAGTGTTAAGCATTATCAATTACCTTTTAATCTAGTGACTTATTCATTACAAGGTTTAGCAATTCATAACCATTTCTAACCTTTGTTTTATTTTGTAAAGATCATTATTTATATTATATGTTACCATTTCATTGTGAGATTCTAATATTATGTCCTCTTCTTCCTTAGTCTATTTTCTTTTTCTTTTATTTCACCCTAACTTTTTTGTCTTTCCGGCACTTGGGTGCTCAGCACGTGAATGCCATGGATGTATTATTGTCGACATTCGAGGGTCGAAAAGTCGGGTCGTTACAGTGAGGCTCGCGAATTAACGCTATATACAAAGCTATGCTATATTGAAGTCATGCTTTGATCATCAACCACAAGACTCTCACTACGCCATATATGCTGATTAGGCTGTGTTTTTAGCCGTATCTAAAGCTGTTAGGCATGGTAAATAGTTGTATCAAAAAGTGGCGTGTTAAATTATTAGATGCGGCTTTAACCCGTATCTCAATGGAGTAACATAGGGCTATTGGCCGTATCTAAAGTATATGTAGATACGGCTAAAAACCGTATCTTATATATATATATATATATATATATATATATATATATATATAAGCAGAAACTGCAGCACATATTATTTGTAACACAAAGCATATATATAACACAGGATACACTGATTCACAATTGTAACAGTAAACGAAACATTTATATGAAATATTTCATTACATTACAATATATAATGATACATTCTATTTGATTACATTACAATAAATAAGATACACGCTGTTTCATTACACTAACGAAGACACATAATGCTACATTACAATAAGCTGGGATAAATACCCGAACCGGCGTCGTGAGCTAAAGTGCAGCCACCTGTTGAATCAATGCTTCCTTCAAGATGAACATCCTCCAAAATAGGCAAAAGATCATAAACCAGCTAAGCAACATTGCATTCTATCTAAGACATGAAGGAGCCCTTCAGGAAGATCAACACACTATTCTATCCAAGGCCTGGTAATAAGTTAGCTTGGATAGCATGTAACATGTACACTACAAAGGCCTATAAAAAAGTGCAAACCGCATAGTTCAGGATAGGATATGTCCACATTATTATTTTCATTAGTAGCTGAATATTGCAAGTCTACAACATTTTTACTTGTTCAGTCGAGACTAAGTCTCGATTAAAGACAGTTGTTATAGCCTAATTAAAGAGCAATATAGAGTATATGTCCACGTTATTATAATTCTCATTATTGTCACTTGGCTGCAATGTAGATATAACATTGCTAGAGCCTTTCCCTTTCTATTCTATCACCCTTATTTTTTTAATGCCCCACCCCGAGGCCCACCCTAATAAAGAGCATTACTAGGTTATGCTGTCTATTTGAGCGGAGAATAGGGCTGGTTAAGGGCGACCACTCGTAAAATTGCATTAGCAAGTTCTATGAGTGGTCGCCATTAACCAGCCCTATTCTCCGCTCTAATAGACAACATAACCTAGTTATGATCTTTATTAGGGTGGGTCTCGGGGTGGGGCGTTAAAAAATGGTATCAGAGCTTCAAACATGGACTCATACTCTAGTTTTGACCAGACCTAGTAATGAATTCTGACTTGATATGAAAGAGTTATGGACACCCAAAAATGAACTCAGGCCATGTTTGCAGCAACAAAACGTGCACTTGCAAAATCTTGCAGGCGAACTAATCTCGCCGCAAAGGTTATAGATATCAAACGAAGTATTTTTACACATAAATTTTCATGTATCTATACCATAACACATAAATTTTCATGGAAAAAAGTGAGATATTACTCGAAGTTTAAGTCAACACACTCAAATCCATGCTTATTAGCTTCATCCAAATGACGGAGGCGGCATGCTGCACACACATGTTATATTAATAATCAGCTTCTATTTTTGCACGTAAGTTGACTAACAAAAATGATTTGTTACATGAGCACAAAGCAACTTGGTTTAACGCAGCAAGTCGTAAATGGAAAAGCAGTTTTACGCCTTTACTCACACGCAGTGTGACACACATGACACACCAAACAAATTGACTAAATCTCAACATATAAATGCCATTCTATTTTCATTCATGCATCCATCACATGCGTTTCTACTTAATCACACAAATTTCCCAATATCAATTACCAGATACATGTAGCTCAGTCAACAGAACTAGTATGCTTTACTTTTCAAATCAAATCATACACATGCACTTCAGATCAGTTATAAGGATCAGTGTACATGGTGCAATAATACACACAAATGAGCAGGGCAGCACATGTAAAAGTGTCTGAATTCAAGGTAGACAAATACAACACAAGTAAATGATAGCAAATACACTGCCGCACTATAATACTGGGTACAATACCCAATTTAAACACAATAGCAGCATATTAAACCTAATTTAAACCCAATTCGAATTCAAATTAAACCCAATTCATATTTAAATTTAACGGTGATCTAGTACTCACTTACAGAGGCGACGAGAAGGAAGGACAGCGGTGGACTGAGGCTTCGCCGGTCAGCTGAAGGCATCGCGAGATGACAATAACTCATGGACTGCGGTGGATCGATTATTGACAAAGGAAGTCGGTCGAGTACCAAAACCCTAATTTGGGTATTCGGTGGTCACCATTGCAAAATAAGAAGAGGGATTATTCGACCGAAAGTTTTAATAAGGCAAAACTCGATTGTGCCTATGTACAGGTACCCGGGGGGAAGGGGGGAGGGGGAATTTGATACGAATTTCATACGGTCAAAAGCCGCATCAAATGAACTGATCCGGGACTTCGTTGATGGACGGTCCGATTAAGGGTGTTAGGGGTGGTGCGGATCGCAGAACTTAGTTTGATATGGATTTGAGCACTGTCAAATTTGATACGGCTTATAGCCTAATTTTACGCCCGCATCCTGGTGTGCCAAATTGGCTGA
The DNA here is from genome assembly GCA_030737875.1 of Allium sativum. Lineage (NCBI taxonomy): Eukaryota > Viridiplantae > Streptophyta > Magnoliopsida > Asparagales > Amaryllidaceae > Allium > Allium sativum. Next base: position 363,033,299 of record CM060909.1, read on the forward strand.
TATGGTGTAGTGGATCTGCTTTTCAACAGAAGCCTTGATTATTTTCATCTCAGCATGCCACACAGGCAATTCACGCTATGCAGCAGAGATGTCTATCAAACTCACAGAATGAAATCCGATGTCAGACACACATCCATTTACAAGTTTGTTCTGGGTCTGAACGAAACCGAAGGATCCTTATTCCTCGTTCCATATGTCCAATATAGGGGAGAGGTCCTCGCATATTCGGTCGATCTCCAAGTATGCCTGAATGATCGCCGCATATTACCTCTTCTTGGGTGTACAACCCAATCAAGACATTAGTAATCATCCAAACGATGTGAAGACCTTCGGTCTTCAACCACCGTCTTCATCATCGACATATCGTCGAATCAGTTATTCAGAATGGGATAAACTTGGTCTTTCCGAATAACTCGCGCATATAATAAACAAGTTGTAACATCCCATGTCCATTAATGTCACTCACAAAGGACAACATTCCGTAATGGAGACACATTGATAAAGACCATGTCCCCAACCTCAAACTCAAGATTTGTCCTCCTCTTATCCGCATAAGATTTCTGCCTATCTTGCGCTGCTTTCATCCTTCTTCGAATCAAATCAGTCTTCTCCGAAGTCTCTCTAACATATCGGGCCCAAGTAAGATCTTATCCGTAGATTCCCACCAACATGTAGGTGAACGACAAGGTCGTCCATAAAGAGCTTCGAAAGGTGGAAATAGAGCGTGATGCGACGATTCGACGAGCTCCTACATGCATTCTTGGGTCGGAGATCAAGAAGTTGAGAAATCGAGAGGTCAGACTAGTCAAAGTACAATGGGGAGACGATGAGAGTAACGCTACTTGGGAGACGGAAGAGAGGATGCGTTCATTGTACCCTTTTCTTTTCGAGGGTATGTCTTTTAATTTCTCCTTTATCGCTTATCTTGTTCTTATCTTATCTTTAGTATGTCCTCTCGCTAGCATCTTTGACCTTTAGTTAGGGAAATCCTATGGTTGAAACATGTGTTTGAGACATGTTATGTATGATGGATGCAAAGTGGATGCAAGTGTTCGCTAGTGGTTGCTCGTGGATGCATATACACACACTATTAGGCACCAGATCGGCTCAGTCACTTCATATTGCATATTGCATATTGCATATATATGGATGTATTTAGTAAAATGGATGTATAATGGTTGTATTATCATATGGTTGCTGCATTCGGGTGGATGGTTGTGCACGCATATAGAATTAATATGTATCATTAGGAATCTTTTGCATACATATTGGACGCATGGCACTATCATAAATTGCACTAAGGGGGTCGACCGAATCAGTAGACCGCCTAATTTTGCATTAGATATGGACATATACACACACTGTACATATAAACATTAAAGCATTAGAAGTCTTTTAAGGACAATGGATGCTGGTGTTTGATGGTTGAGTAGATGGACGATTAGATGGTAGGATATACATTCTTCTTGACTTGGAGATTTCGGGGACGAAATCCTTTAAGGAGGGGAGAATGTAACACCCCGTAATTTTATAACATTAAAATTCACAAATTAAAGTATACTTAATTTTTAGAAAAGAATTAAGTGAAATGGGTTGCGCAGAGAAATATATATATTGATATATATATATATATAAATTAAAAATTAAATAAATAAATATGCAAAAAAGTTCAAAACAGCGAATTGGGAGGGGGGAATGACCGAACCGGCCCATTTTTGAGGTCGACCCGAGCCTTGCTGGGTCGACTAAGGGTTAATCCAGGGTGTTTGGCTGTCAACCCGTGGGCCGATTCGCTCAAATGCAGATTTTGCATTTGGTTGGTTCTCATGGTTCAGGGTTAATCTAATGGTACTAAATAACTTCCTACACCTATAAATACATCCTAATGCTAACCCTAAACCTAATTAAAATTGGAACCAAAGCCGTTATGCCATCGCCATGGAACTCAGTGTTGCCGCCGCCAACTAAAGAGGAAGATAGCTAATCAATTCAACTTAATTCAAGGTTAGAGCTTCAACAACGAATCAACTAACGTCGCTACAACAATTCTGCATCAAGTTTGATCAATTGTTCATAATTCTTTAACCACGAAAGGCAAGTTCGATTTCATTTAATTTTTAATTTATATATATATATATATATATATATATCAATATATATATATTTCTCTGCGCAACCCATTTCACTTAATTCTTTTCTAAAAATTAAGTATACTTTAATTTGTGAATTTTAATGTTATAAAATTACGGGGTGTTACACAAGTGCTTTAAAAACACAACATACGCCTCATTCCAATTCTGAATATTCTTTTATTTAAATGTCCATATCATTTGGGAAAGGTTCCCATTAATTTTATCAAAGATAAATTCTTTAAATTTATTCCTTAACCTTCCATTGGATATCAATTCAAACCAAATTAAGGTTTATCCAAACTAGTCGGGATTAGCGAACCTTACCGAAGTAATCATTTATATAATTTCTCAATCCCAACCTATTCATCCCACGAAGCAAAACTGGTAATACTCCATATCTAACACCACAGTATTATTGGTAAAACTAATTATCATTTCACGTTCAAATCTAATTAAAGATTTGACTATCGCCTGGAGTAAAACTGGTGGTACTCCATTCTCAATCATTTCCCGAATTTGATAATTTAAATTATCACATTCACATTTCAATCTAATTAAAGATTCATTAAAACTCTAATTCAGTTTTAATCTCCAAAAATCATTACTTAATGATTATTCAAAGTTAAGAAACTAATCTTATCTTTAATTGGGTTAAAGAACTAATGTCATTTAAAACACAGCTCACGATAAACCCAAAATCACATTCCATTAACAATGGAATCTTCACGGAAAATAGATCAATATATATAATCGATATAAACTTCCATATCCAACCGATAATATAAATGGATTAACGACAACGCCTTTTAAAGTCCATATATAGTAACAGTCTTCCTCCACAGAAGCTCACTTCGATTATTACCAAATCGAATTCCATTCAATTCCAATTTAATATATTAAATTGGAAAACTTTACTTTGGAAAATTCCTGTTAAATCTTAATAAAAATATTTATAAATTCCAAATCACATTTCACTGCAAATCGGGTTAAAGAACGAATGTCATTAAAAACACAGTTCACAATAAACCCAAAATCACATTCCATTTTATTCCAGTTACTAAATATAACTGGAAACTCCAATAATCTTATTTAAAAGATTTATTCTTTTCACACGGGGTTTAAGAACAGTGTTAATGAAGACACCATCCACGACAAACCCAAAATCCAATTCTTTTATTCCATTCCAATTAAATATTAATTAATTCGAAAATTTCACTAAATCTTAATTAAAAGATTTATACTATTCTCAACTAGGTTTAAGAACAGTGTTAATGAAGACACCATTCACGACAAGCCCAAAATCCAATTCAATATTAAATACAAGGCTCTGAATAGAAATTACATCAGCTTATATTCAATATCAAATTCTGAAATCATCAAATATCGTACAGGGAATAATGATATATATATATCTTCTGAATTCCTTCACAATATCCGTATAATAACGGAATCAAATATCGAAATATTCCGAAGATAATTTCGATTCAAATCCATTCCAATTCATATATTGGAAATTTTGGTTATTTTTAAAACCATTTCAAATCCAATTTATTTATTTAAAAATATTGGATTATAATTCTAGTTCATAAATAGTTCATTTTGATAAAAAAATATTTTTGTCTTTTCAAATATGGAATTTTTTCATCCCAATTCTTTCCAAATCATTTATTATGATTTTACACAATTTATTGATATTTTTAATAATTTTATCAATGCCCGACAGTCGATTTCCATAAACGGTCATCGAACTGCATTTACAGCGACCTTTTCAAAATTTTATTTGGACATAATTCCAAATCTAACCGTTAGATTTTAAATCTCTTATATTCGTTGGAAAGCACGTTTCGATACGAACCCAATGGTTCCGGTTTTAGGAGAATCCGACGGTCGGATCTCCCGTAATGTCCATTCGAAATCAATGGTCGAAATTCGCAAACTACCGCGGCGCTGCGCGTTCTATTCAGGCCATCTAATATGTATATCATATATATTTCGTCGATTTATATCTAAAACGTATTTTGTAAATTCATTTTAAAACGATTCTAACTTCATTTTAAATTTTAAATCAGAATTAAATTTTCCTTATCATTCTAATATATAAATGATAATATGTTCAAAATATCCGATTTTGAAATCATTTCCTTTTCGATATTCATTATAAAAATGAATAAAATCGATATAAATATCGTTTACGTCAAAATGGCGTTAATCTAATTAACACAGCTTCATATATTTCAATGTGTCCATCCCAAATCGGACATCAAAATTATATTTTGATTCATTACTGAATATTATTTTAAAATATTACTTATTTTAAAATATTCATTATTCGTCAATTTAAAATATTCGTTAATTAAAAATATTCGTTCTTTCTGAATTGGAATCAGACACAGTTAATTATATGGATTTCATACACACATGTAGACAACAATAATCAAACACAGTCAACCTGTAACGACACGCATTATGCCCGACCTTAATCGATCGCTAGATCGATCAAAATCATTCAAAACCCGCATACGTTAACTTTGGGAATACAATACATCAGAACAATAACATCAGACTTTTATAAACATTCCATTAATGTTACATCAGAGTACAGAATATCAGAGTACATCGATAAACAAAAATACGGCAGAAGATTTAATTTAAAATAAATTAATACAATACACGGCGGAAGACTCTCTAAAGCTCTGGACACAGCTTTAAGCTTCGATCCAGGATCCTGCTAAAGAGATAAGTATCTGCAAAAAGCTACTCGACTTCCCATGTGGAAAATATGGGCACCCGAGTTTGCCAGTGAAACAAACTACAGGTCAGTCATGGGACTGGTATGAGAAATCTAACTTAACTAATCTAATAATAAGGCTAATCAGGACCACGCCGCTAACGCGGAACGGGTTTACTCTATTGGATTGCCAGTGCATAAAATAAAGTAAATCGTTAAACAACGCAATGCTCTTTAGAAAAATGAAACCATTATAAGACTTAAGTCCCATCATACAATGCAACACAAACCGGATGATAGAGTTTTACATTATAATGGTCAAAAATGCTTGATACGATAAAAATGGATTTGATATTATTATTAGTGTATATATGTTTCAAAAATAAATTCAATCATAATGTATCAATCATAGATGGCATAACTACCATATACTTTGTCGCCATACTAGTTCTACAATCAAAACCGCATGGTGTCGTATTGGAAGTTGGGTTTCCATCATGAATCAAGGCTAGGGATCGTCCTCTCCGATTCGATACACTCTAGCAAATGCCTCAGGATCACACCTATGGGCAACCCTTGGAGCGGTAGGGCCAGTCCCCACCTAACGGTAGTGGATTAGTTATGCTTGAACACACATTTCCCGGTTCCTTTGAACGTCCATATGGCCACTAACAACCTATAAATTCGAGGTACCTCATAATCCATTATCCACATAAGTAAAATGCCAGAGTTGTTAGGTCACTGACACCACTCTAGCTAGAAAGAAACGTGTGCACTCCCTACGGTCCATATCCCGTTTTTGACTCATACTAGGTGTGAGTCTCGCGAAGTCATGTTATATACAAAGCTACGCCTAAACAGGCTATGCTTTGATCATCCCACAAGGCACTGCTTTTCAACAAAAGCCTTGATCCATGCATCTTAGCATGCCACATTGTCAATCCATACCATACCATTGATTTCTACCAATATATAACCTCTAAGCTCGTACGTCTCAGAGAAGGGTGTTAAACACCAAATAGATATATATTAAGTAAAGATCAACGAATACAGCATAAAGGAATACAACGTCAGACATACCAGCCATTTACAAGTCCGTTCTGGGTCTGAACGAAACCAGAGGCACCTTATACCTCACATATCCGAACAATCAACAATACGTACGTACGGCTACCAATGAAGCCCCTTCAAGGTAGCTACTCCCATCATGGGTCTCAGTAGCAACACATCCATTCAATGTGAAGATCGTCGATCTTCAATCACCATCTTCAACTCTTTGACTTAAATCGTCGTATAATCATTTGAAATGAGATTGAACTCGGACCGTGCAAATGATTCTCGCATATATATACTTTAAAATCATTTCATATCGTTACTAGTATTTGATAACGATTTATCGCAATTTTTATATATATAAAAATAACTACATTCATTTAACGACGCTTCGGGTCGATCGGCGGCCCTGGCGCTGCTTTCAATCAAATTTGATTTACACATTTCTCGAAATCTAACCGTTGGATTTTGACGAGATTTATATTGTTTGAAAGATCTTCCCAAATCGGTTCTAACGGTTCCAGTTTTGGGAAAATCCGACGGTCGGATCATTCGGTATAATCGTTTAAAGTTACGATTTCAAATCGCGAGCTGCAGCAGCGCGATTCATTATATTTCAATTTATATTTATATATAAATATAAATCGTTTGGCGATTTCAACTATTAAAATCTGTTCTTTTTATCGCATCTAAAATGACGATAAGAATATCACTTTTATTTCTACTCTTTTTATTGCATCTAAAATGTAAATAAAAGTATCATCTTTAATTCTATCCTTTTTATTGTCCCTAGAATGACAATAATTTTTTTTATTCTATTATTTTTATTGTCTCTATATAGAAAATAAAATTTTAACATTAAATTCTATCCTTTGATTACATTTACAATGACATTAAAATGTAACTTCAAAATTTAATCTTTTTATTGTCACTATTTTGACAATAAATCATAACATTAAATTCTAATTTTTTGATTACATCTAAAATGTAAATTTAAAATGCCTCTTTTAATCTAATCTCTTTATTGAATATAAAATGTCAATAAAAATATCGCTTTTAAATCTCTTCTTTCATTTGCATCAAAGATGTAAATAAAAATGAAACTTTTTAATCTATCCTTTTATTTATATCTAAAATGTAAATAAAGATGTAACTTCAAATTCATTCTTTTTATCTACATCTAAAATGTAAACCAAGATGCCACTTTAAATCTATTCTTTTTATTTACTTCTAAATGTAAATACTTTTTAATTCTAATCTTTTTATCGACTCTATTTTGACAATAAAAATATACACTAAATTCTATCTTTTCAATTCAAGTTTTTATTCACATCTAAAAGATGAATAAAAATGTACTTTTTATTTCCATGTTTTTATTTATATCTAAAATATAAATAAAAATATGCTTTTTAATTCAAGTTTTTAGTTACAACTAAAATGTAAATAAAAATGTAACCTTTTAATGACAAAAAATGTACATTCTTGTTCTAAAGGTCTTCAATGAACAAAAATGTTTATTTCTTTTAAACGAACAAAAATGTTTATTTCTTTTCATTTGCAACTAATTTGCAAATAAAAATGTACTTTTAAATTTCATATCTTTTATTCACATCTAAAATATGAATAAAATATCCTTTATAAATTAATGTCTTTACTCACATCTAGAATGTGAATAAAATCTACCCATTTTAGTTCATGTCTTTTATTTACATGTAAAATATAAATAAAATATACTTCTTTATTTATGCCTTTATTTACATGTAAAATGTAAATAAAATAAACTTTCTTCTTTAATACATGTTTTGACTTACAAGAAAAATGCAAATAAAAATATTCGTTTCTAATACATGTTTTTATTTATAAATAAAATGTAAATAAAAATATTCTTTTCTAAAACATGTTTTTATTTACATATAAAATGTAAATAAAAATATTCTTTTCTAATACATGTTTTGACTTATATATAAAATGTAAAAAAAAAAATCTTTTCTAATACATGTTTTTACTTACATATAAAATGTAAAAAAAAATATTCTTTTCATATTACAATAAACATGTAATTTTTATTGTCTACACTTTTCTAATGTTTCATTCTTTCTTAATTCAGACAAAAATAAATGTTTTTGTCTACTTCTAATTTATTGACAAAATAAATGTTAAATTTCATTCTTTCTAAATTTGGACAAAAATAAAATAAAAAAATAAATGGTTTTTTTCTACCTCTAATTAAATGACAAAATGCATATTTTTAATCCTTTCTATATAAGCGATAAAAATTGTAAATTTTGTTGTTAACACAATTTAACAATTCTAACTTGTTAAACCTGGCAATTATAATTTAACAATTCTTGGTTTGTTAAATATGACCATTTCAATAAAATGATATTTTTAGCTAACCTAACATTCCTCTGTTCTCTTATTGACAAATAAATGGATATTTTATTTGTTTACCTTTTTCTATAACCATTTTTCTATGTGTTCTTTTTATCTAAAAAGAAAGTTACAACCCAATTTGTATTCTTTTAATGTACTCATGTTTTAATTCTAAAACATGAATCTTCTTATGTTTCTATTCTCAAATTAAAAATGTACTTTTTATTAAAATCATGTTTTAATTCTAAAACATGAACATTCTCTGTTCTTATTCTTAAATGAACAAAATGTTTAAGAGTTGGTACTTTATTTTAGTGACAATTCTAAGCTAACAAGAATGGTTTTAAAATGATATTTCATTTGTAAACAATTTACCATGCATATTAATGACAAATAAGTGAAACTTATTTGTAAACAACTTCTCTATGTATATTAATGACAAATAAATGGATATTTATTTGTAAACAATTTTTCTATATATATATATATACTAACATCAAATAAAAAAATATGTTGTATATTAACATTCTTCTACGTATACTTAGCAAAATAAAATGGTAATGTTATTTTTAAACAAATGTGTAATTAACCAAAATGATATTTGGTTTCAACCATTTCATCTTAATCAAACATGAGATACTGATTTTTCAACAAAACAAATATGATATATTTGTTTTGAACTATATTATCTTAACAAACATGAGACATTTATTTTTCAACTAAACAAATATGATATATTTGTTTTCAACTAAACAAACATGATGTCATAATTTACAACAATCTTATTTTAACAAACATGAGACACACAGATCAATTCAATGATTCATCGCAACAATCAACACTGAAATAAATATATACACCACATCAACATGAATTTAATATATTATGAATATAAATTTCAACATGAAATAAATAATTAACTTCATTTAAAAAAATAGAAATCTCACCTAATAATTCAGATTTAAAATTTGTCTAAAATCTGATCAGCTCCTTTTCAGATCTAGTTTATTCTGTTGTGTAGATCTTGTCAATACGAATCCAACGCATCTGAAATTTCTGGGTTTTGATTTCGTACGAAGAAGTTATGGTCTTTATAAGTTGATTGAATAATTAGAATAATTAAATTTCAATTAAAACCCTTAATTACTTTAGAACAAATCATGGCCACCTCTTTTGTTTCTTCTTCTTCGTTAGGTCTGAAGCCGTGTAAACCCAAAGATCCATCGCTGGGGTTCCAAACCGCCATCTCCATATGGCCCCGGACACCGATCAAACGCCATCACCATGAAGCCCCATCCATCCTCCTTTGGCGTCGAGAGTTCAGGTGAACTCGGCCTCCCCCTCCTCCGCGAAAACACCCACAAACCGTCCGTCTTTGAGCGTAGAAACCAAGGCAACCACGACACCATCCATGATCATCACCATATAGGATCCACTTACTTGCTTTACTCTTCGATTCTCTTTATAAATTACTGAATTCCATTAAGTGGTTGTGAAGTTTTTAGCGTTTGAATTTAGGGGCTTTCTGGCCATTGTTTTAAGCTAGTTGTGGCTAGTACATTTTGAAATTAGGGTTTGGGGATTATCTAATATTTATAATATTATTTTCTTTTTAATTAACCCTATAAAGGCCCGTTTTGATACTAATTTCAATTCAGGCCCAACGACAGACATTCCTAGCTAATAACCACCGATCCAGATCCAATGAGCCATGTCCTGTCAGCCCAAACGACTGTCTCCAGTCAGTTTTCTTAAATTTAAATTAAAAACATTTATTAATTTAATTTAACCGTACATATAAATTCACCGGTGCCACATACTAACTCTAAAAATTACAGAAAAATTATTTTTGGTTATGTTTTGACGATACGGTACTAACAAAACTAATTTCGTCGAATTCCGAGACCGTTTGGAAAATGTCCATTTTCAAGTCGATTAAATTTGACTAAAATGATCAAAACACATTTTCTTTAGCCACGTTCACACATTAATTCGGAAAATTCTGGAAAATTAAACTTAACAATAATTTGACATTTTGGTTCCAACAAAAGTGGTTTCATCGAAAACCGAGGTGGTTTGCAAAATAACTATTTTTAAGGCGAATATATTTAATTAATATATATATAAATTCTACAGCGACTTTTCTAAATTTTAAACTGGACATAACTTACAACTTTTAAAGTGAAATCTCAGTTTCTTATATTCGTTAGAAAGATATGATTAAACAGATTTAAATATTGCTTGTTTTTCTCAATTCTGATTTATAATAAATACTGTATATTAAATTAAAGTTTGAAATCAAATTTTCAAATTACAGCGCTATTTCTAACTCCTTTTATATTTAAATTAATATATTCATTTTAACTTCGATTAAAATAAAATTTCAGTCCTTATTATTTAAAATAAATCATTTTAAATGCCATAAATTCATTAAAATTTCCAAAATAAAATTTTTAAATTGGCCCCAAAATTCCGGGTTGTTACAATCTCCCCCACTTAAAATCTTTTCATCCTCGAAAAGTGTAATGTCCCGCATTTTTATCGGTTTATATTTGAATATTTAAATCAGTTTAAATATCGAATCCATAATATAAGTGGATTTATATATTAAGTAAAACGTAGTTGAGCGTATAAAAATATATATTAAATATAATCGAGCTTATAACGACGCTGCAGTTCGTAATTTAACGTTCTGAACTTCGACTGACTATACAGGATCCGTTATAAATTGGATTTCTACGAAACAAGAAACGTTGGAATTTGTTGAACTATATCTTCCTAACAGAAGTGAAAAATCAAGATTCCGCATTTTAGATTGCGAGTTACGTCCAAATTAAATATTCAGAAAAGCAGCGCCATATTTGTTTATGGCCGTAACAGTTTATTTGATATATTTAAATATCGGTTTCGAATTTGGACAAGGTTCTTTTGAGACATAGTGATAATTTAATTTTTAGAATTATACTGTAATTTTTAATTAATTAAATATGCAACTTTTTATCGGGAGTATTTTGCACCCTATATCAACATTTTGGGATTTCAAAATATGAGTCAACCTACCGGTATTATTATATTTTTGGGATCGTGGCACCTTGCTGAACACGATTGTATTCTTACTTCTGTCCGTAGTAGCTCGGATAAAAATGAATTTGACCATAGACTTACTTTATTCCATACCGCTTAAGACCATGCTATATGAACGCTCATGCTAGTTGAAATATAGGAAAACTGTGTTAGAAAACTTTACCACCTACTTACCTATTACTTAATGATGAAGAAAAAAATACTAGCTACCTAAAACTAAAGTGCTCCCTATGGGGTAAATCAAACGCAGACTATAGGAGCATGGCTACATTGAAAACCAAACAAGGATACCCTATCCTATTTTTTCTCAACTACTTAAGTCTTAACACTTAAGCGTCTTCACATATATATACACAAAAAGCAAGCATTCTTTTATTCAAACAGCAAGAAAAATCAAAACTTAACAACTAAGTTATATATTATACAAACGCATATATTTATTTCTGTACATAAGCAACAGCTATGAAGTGAATGAGCCATCCCCTAAACTAGCGTTTACCTAAGTAACTACTTTATTGTTAATTAATTAATATACATGTAAACTTCAAAACTCTTCCAATGTTTTTCCGAAGGAATGGACGCAAGAAGGAAAAATAAATGCCTTATGAGTAGAGGGAACCATACATAATAAAATTCGGACATTTCAATCAGCGGAAATGAGAAAAAATATATATAATTCAAATGATGCTACACCTTAGCATTCAAGGCCAATTTGACTTGGCAAATAGTACCCCCATTTCATTATTTAATCCACGCCTACCTCAACAGTAGTTGTTACCACCCCTACTCTTTTTCCACTTAAATGGATTGTCACTGTCTCCCTTTCTGAATGCACAGGGAAGTAAGCAATCCATTGTCAAGGCTTATCACATTTAATGATCTGCAAACCTACCCCTATCTCTATGGCTAGTCCAAATTCCTTGCTTGCCACGGTGATTAAACCGTGCGTGCCAAGTAATATGTTTCGTGGATGCCAAGTTTCTTTAGCTTATAAATAGAGCTACTGTTATTCATTTCCAAGAACAAAGAAACCCATTTTTTATGTAGGTTTAAATATATAAACCAAAAAAAATACATAACTTTCTTCTACCTCATAACTATTTATCTTCCTCCTGGCCACCTGCGCATGTAAACATGAAGAAGCAAATGGGTTTGTGAATCGGCCTTGAAAAGCGGGTACTGGAGCGGGTTTCAGCAAAAAATGGAAAGGGAAGAAAACCATAAAAAGAGGAGGTTGAGCTGAACTTAGGATGAGCATGGTGGTGCGCCTAGCACTGACGTGAGAAATGAAGAAGGCAAGTTGAACGGTGGCCGCGAGTCAAACAATAATGTGGTGGGGTTTTCGCAGTTGGCATGATCACCATAGAAACATGCCGTATGGGGTTATACTGGGTCGAACTATGATGGGCGCGCGGATGGGATTGTTGGAGTAGGGAATTAAATAGAAAAGGGGGAATGTTTTAAATAGAGAGGCCATTGTTATATTACTTGAAAGTGGGTGTTATGCTGAAGTAGAATGCTGCTGCGAGATCAGATGTCTGAGAACTCCGATGGGAAGAGCTGTTGTCGAACGCCTGGAAGAGAGGATGGGATGAAGGGTATAGCTGTAGAGTTGGAGCGAGACAAATAATTGGAGTAGTTGGATTTTTTGTGGAGAACAATGAAGTGAAAACATGGTGAGTTGCATGTTAACATTTTGGCCATGATGAGGAGCAGTGAAGTATGAGTTTGCATCGACACATTACTGCGAAATGGGAAAACGCAATGAAGAGGCTACTGTGAAAGTGGGCTATATGTTCGGGCGTGGACATCCATATGTGGCGCAGCGTGTATATATGCTGTTGGGTAGTAAATTGGTGAAATACCGGTGTTGGAGCTTGGATAAAACTGTGTGAACGGAGGGCACCGCCATGAAGTTTGTACGGGTTGGGTTATTGGAAGTTTTGGGAAGAAATGCAGGGGTAGGTACAATGTGGTGACAATAAGAAGCGAAGGTGTAACACCCCGTGTATTCTATAACAGTGAAATTCACAAATTAAAGTATAATTAATTTCAAATCAAAGAAATAAGGGAAACGGGATAAGCCATTGTGTTCGTCTCGGAAAAATACGCGAAATAAAGTCCGAGTTTTCGAAAAACGGAGTCCGTATGAAGAAGATATGGCCTCCGGAAGTTTCAGAATTCAGTTTAAAAATCAAACAGACGAAAACAGCTCAGAAAACAAGTTTAAAATTCAAAATCGGGCCCAATTGGCCAGGGCGGGAAAATTCCCGCCTAAGGCACCCAGGTCGACTTGGCAGTCGACCTGGGCTAGAGGTCGACAGGGCTGTCGACACCCGTGTCGACTGCCAAGTCGACACGGTGTCGACTGGGCTGTCGACCTGGCCCCAGAGCCAGGTCGAACCCAGCCCACCCTGGCTGGCCTGGTCTATGTTTAGTCAATTTTCTGAGCCTTGCCTTGTCACTAGGGCTAGGTGTCAGCTCCGGATTGGCCTCTCCTTCAAACGAACGTCTATTATTGAATCAAGCTCCATCGACGGTCTAAAACAACTCACAAACATTATAAAAAGGACCTAAGACCTAGCCTAAATCATACTATTTCATTTTAGCCTCAGGCCGCCGCCATTAAACCTAGAGCTCTGAATTAAAAATATAAAGAATAAAATTATAGAAGATGGAGGACGATTCTTGAAGGCTACAACTAGAAGCTACAACAACTACGACGCTTTAGACAACAAATTTGAGACTATTTGATTTGGGATTTTTATTTGGGTTATTTGCTTCATATTGTAAGTTCTATGTTACTTTTTAGGCAAAAACGCTAAAACAATATGGACATGCCATGAATTGAAACCGGATTTAGGAACTATTGTTAATCCATTGTTTATATTGTTTATCTTTGAATTATAATTTGGGGATATTGCTATGGCAACGTTGCAAGTTAAACTTGTCATGATTTTGATGTTGTTATGAATCACTTGGGCTTAATTGTTTGGCAAGATGGACTAATACATGTCCATGGAATCACTATGTTTATCGAAATCTTTATGTTGATTAAACCATGCCTATGGTGCTAATTAAACCATAGCTATGACTATTGATGGAATTATGCCTGCGATGTTAATATACCCATCATGATTAATGAAAATTGGGTATTGCTAGGCTATGATGAAAAGTTGAAATTGTTATGTTTATAATGTTAGATATGTAAAAAAAAAATTACTAAATTGGAATCATTATGTCTATCATGTTAATTATGTTAAAAACGCTAAATTGGAATCATTATGTCTATCATGTTAATTATGTTAAAAACGCTAAATTGTGATCATTATGTCTATCATGTTAGTTGAGAATCATTATGTTAAAAATGCTAAGTTGGAACCATTATGTTTATAATATTAGATGAGAATCATTATGATAAATTGGAATTATTATGTATATGAGAATTATTATGTTAAAAATGCTAAATTGGAATCCACTATGCCTATTAGGATTACTATGCCTTTAATGTTTCATGTTTATAATAAAATTATTATTATGCCCGCAATGATTATTATGCCTATGATGTAAAGTTGAAACCATCATGTTAAATTAAGTTGGAATCATTACTATGCCAAGTTATCATCATACTAGTATTGCAACCAAGTGATATGTTATAGCCTGTTTATTATGCAAGTGATGTCGGAATTGTCACATATGCCTATCACATGTTTGGTGTTATTCCCCTTTATCTCTTGAATTGTTTATGCTTGTGAACGAAGTACGTTTATATACGTTGGGGATACGATTGGGTAGAATAGGCAAAACTTGAATTAATTATAAGCATAAACTGTGGAATTTGGCATAAGTAGAACATGAAATATGGCACGAAAACTTGACTTGAACATGCCATAATTTTACTTTAAACATGCCTTAGTTGGGCACGAAGTTGATATATGAACATGATGTGGAAATAGCAAAATCTGATAAGAACATGGGCATGACTTTAGAAAACAAGAAAGTGGCCAACTCGAGGTTGGGTTGAGTTTGTAGTGTAAATCTGCCCGGAACCGCCCGGCAAATCCAGTTGCTACAAACAATAAGATCCAATGTGGGTAGTTGGTCACATCGCGCTTGAAACCCGAGGTTGGGTTGAGTTCGTAGCGTAAACCTGCCCGGAACCGCCCGGCAAATCCAGTGGCTACGAACAATAGGATCCAATGTGAGTGGTTCGGTGCATTAACGAATCAATTAATGCCAATTAGGGTTAAGTCATGAACATGAAAAGACAACTTAACCAACTTGAACACGATTTGTAGGGCTAAATCATGAACTCGAAAACGACAACACTTAGCCAACTTGACATGACACGTAGGCGGGTTAAGTCGTGAACTGAAATGACATACTTAACCATCTTGACATGACTAGACTAGAAAAGGATTGAGTCACGAATTACATGACTTAATCTGTTAGGCGGGTTAGGTCACGAATTACATGACCTAATCTATTAGGCGAAACCCTAGACACGACCCCTTTAAGCAGTAACCCTCTAGAAGTATCAAGGTACCCTGGGGCTAGGCCGGGTGGGGCACGATTACTGGGCTGATTGTAAGAGGTGAACGACGGCAGTAGGGTACGCCAGTGTAGGTTCGGCGGACTACGATCGTGCACGTATCCGGGGCAGACACTGGGTATCCGTAGATTTATCTGTGCATCTTGAATCGTGTCAGGGGTTGACACCCTAGGGCTGATACACCCGAAGGTGGACCCAGCACAGGTGACTACATTCGTGATTAGCCGTATGACACGGACACTTGACGAGCTAGAACTTGTAGGGAGCCGATCGACTAGATAACCGCTCCGTAGGACCCCATACTTGGGTCAGACCCCGTTTCAGGGTCATTTCATAACATTGGGCCGTGGGATTTATTTCGTGATTAACTTGTGATATGGGCTTAGTATACTAGTACAGTCGATGCAACGAATCTCGAACATGTGATGCTTTGCTTGACTTGTCTTGACTTATCCTGATCACCTTAGTCTATCTTGCTCACCTTGACACCATTCTTAAGTTTAGTTCCAGTTCATACATGACAGGTTGTTTTAACAGTTTCTACACTGAAAGTCACTAGAACTTACTCAGTCTTTATGACTGACCCTTTTCCTTTTGCCTCTTTTTCTTTCGTTCCCCCCCCCCCCCCAGGTTCTCAGGGCGGGAATACCGCAGTTTGATCAGTTTTCACATCCAGCTTGAAGAGAAAGAATGTATTGCTTGGATCTTTTCCGTTTTGGACTATGGCTTTGGACAACAATTAGGGGACTTTTGCAGTTTATTTATGTTTTCTTCATGCTTCTTTAAATAATGTAATCAAGACAGTTATGATTTTGGGAAGTATTGTGGCATGGCTTGTGTAACACGTATTTTGAAGAAATAAAAGTTGTTGTTTTCCGCTGTTCAAAAATATGTGTTATTATATCTGTCTTGTATATCTGTGACTTATACTTATAAACCTCCACCAAAATTAGGGCGTTCCCTTTGAGAGTGACCCTAACGGAGGTGGGGTGTTTCACTTGGTATCAGAGCATAGGTTTACCAGATAAGAAAAAAAAATTGAAAATTTTCAGAAGAAAATTTAAATAAGCATTTTTAAAAGATAAAATATTATTTTATTTTAAAAAGGCAAAGTCCCCCAAATCCATAGGTACTATCTCTTATCCTTCGTTTTGAATCTATCCTTCTTATTTCAGCATGTCCGAAGAACTTAACTTACCAGAGGGTGTACCAATACCTGGTTGGTTTAGACGATTCTTAGAAGCAAGGGCCACCCAGCCAGGTCCTACCGTTCCTCCTCCCCCAGCTACAGGAAATCATCCAGCTGCAGCAGCACCTCTTCCTCCACCTCCTCCGCGGGGAAACACTTTTGCTAAGATATGTAAAGATTTTAAGGCTATGGGAGGAAAGGACTTTCATGGAACTGAGTCCTTCGTGGCAGCTAGGAATTGGTTAAAGGAAACCGAGGACTTATTCGTCATCTTTGAGGTAGAAGATAGGCAGAAGGTACAACTGGCAGTTTGGCTACTAAAAGGTGAGGCTTCCTACTGGTGGGAAGTCACTAATGCAGAAAGACCAGTGGAAACATGGGAGGACTTTAGGGCAAGGTTTGAGGCTAAATTTCTCTCAGAAGCCGAAAGGAGTTTGCAGTTGGAGAAATTTTTATTTCTTAAGCAAGGAAATATGACAGTCAAAGAGTACGTAAATCAATTCGATGAGCTGGCTAGGTTCGGACTGGACCTAGTCAACACCCCGCACGAGAAGGCTCTCTGCTTTGTCAAAGTGTTGAATGAGCCATTACACAGTTTGGCTATGACCCATATACCCATGGGAGCTACGTACGAAAGGTTGGTGCAGATGGCATTGCTGAACGAGGAAGATAAGGGCAAGAAGGAGACAGAGGCAGAAAACTCTCAAGGGAAGAAAGAGGTCAAGCATAACGATTCTAAGAATAAGAAGGTAGACTCCGAGAAGGGAGGCAAGAACAACAACTCACACGATAAAAGGAAATGCAATTACTGTGGTACGGAAGGGCACATAGCCAAGGATTGTAGAAAGAGGAAGAGAAAGCATGGTGAATGTTTTCATTGTGGGAAGACTGGACACATCAGCAAAGACTGCCCTGAGAAGCAGACCGGACCTTCTGGCGGTACATCGTTAACCTATTCTAGATGCCTTGTTTTATCTTATTTCTCTCCTCGATCCTATCTTGAGAACCATAGTTAGAATCTTTTTGGATGTAAACATGTAATTGAAACATGTTATGATTGCGAAATGGTTGCAAGTGGTAGCAAGTGGTTGCTCGTGGATGCATGAATACACATTAGGCACTAGATCGGCTCAGACACATTTTCATGTTGCATATGCATGAGTGTTTATTTTGGAAACTTGGTTGTGCTATCATTTGGTTGCTGCATATGATAATTATGCTCGAGCACTCATGTAGAAATTATGAATTATAATAGGAAAAATTTGCAAACATATTGGATTCATTTCACTAAACATATTTTGCATTTAGAAGATCAATCAGGCCTGATCATTAGCATTAGCTAAGGAACATATACACACACTTCGCATATGATCATAAAGCATTAGAAGTTTTTTTAAGGACAATGGATGCTCGTGTTTGATGGATGAGTAGATGGATGTTTGGATGTTAGGATGTACATTCTTCCTGAACTTGAAGATTTCGGGGACGAAATCCTTTTAAGTGGGGGAGAATGTAACACCCCGTGTATTCTATAACAGTGAAATTCACAAATTAAAGTATAATTAATTTCAAATCAAAGAAATAAGGGAAACGGGATACGCCATTGTGTTCGTCTCAGAAAAATACGCGAAATAAAGTCCGAGTTTTCGAAAAACGGAGTCCGTATGAAGAAGATATGGCCTCCGGAAGTTTCAGAATTCAGTTTAAAATTCAAACAGACGAAAACAGCTCAGAAAACAAGTTTAAAATTCAAAATCGGGCCCAATTGGCCAGGGCGGGAAAATTCCCGCCTAAGGCACCCAGGTCGACTTGGCAGTCGACCTGGGCTAGAGGTCGACAGGGCTGTCGACACCCGTGTCGACTGCCAAGTCGACACGGTGTCGACTGGGCTGTCGACCTGGCCCCAGAGCCAGGTCGAACCCAGCCCACCCTGGCTGGCCTGGTCTATGTTTAGTCGATTTTCTGAGCCTTGCCTTGTCACTAGGGCTAGGTGTCAGCTCCGGATTGGCCTCTCCTTCAAACAAACGTCTATTATTGAATCAAGCTCCATCGACGGTCTAAAACAACTCACGAACATTATAAAAAGGACCTAAGACCTAGCCTAAATCATACTATTTCATTTTAGCCTCAGGCCGCCGCCATTAAACCTAGAGCTCTGAATTAAAAATATAAAGAATAAAATTATAGAAGATGGAGGACGATTCTTGAAGGCTACAACTAGAAGCTACAACAACTACGACGCTTTAGACAACAAATTTGAGACTATTTGATTTGGGATTTTTATTTGGGTTATTTGCTTCATATTGTAAGTTCTATGTTACTTTTTGGGCAAAAACGCTAAAACAATATGGACATGCCATGAATTGAAACCGGATTTAGGAACTATTGTTAATCCATTGTTTATATTGTTTATCTTTGAATTATAATTTGGGGATATTGCTATGGCAACGTTGCAAGTTAAACTTGTCATGATTTTGATGTTGTTATGAATCACTTGGGCTTAATTGTTTGGCAAGATGGACTAATACATGTCCATGGAATCACTATGTTTATCGAAATCTTTATGTTGATTAAACCATGCCTATGGTGCTAATTAAACCATAGCTCTGACTATTGATGGAATTATGCCTGCGATGTTAATATACCCATCATGATTAATGAAAATTGGGTATTGCTAGGCTATGATGAAAAGTTGAAATTGTTATGTTTATAATGTTAGATATGTAAAAAAAAAATTACTAAATTGGAATCATTATGTCTATCATGTTAATTATGTTAAAAACGCTAAATTGGAATCATTATGTCTATCATGTTAATTATGTTAAAAACGCTAAATTGTGATCATTATGTCTATCATGTTAGTTGAGAATCATTATGTTAAAAATGCTAAGTTGGAACCATTATGTTTATAATATTAGATGAGAATCATTATGATAAATTGGAATTATTATGTATATGAGAATTATTATGTTAAAAATGCTAAATTGGAATCCACTATGCCTATTAGGATTACTATGCCTTTAATGTTTCATGTTTATAATAAAATTATTATTATGCCCGCAATGATTATTATGCCTATGATGTAAAGTTGAAACCATCATGTTAAATTAAGTTGGAATCATTACTATGCCAAGTTATCATCATACTAGTATTGCAACCAAGTGATATGTTATAGCCTGTTTATTATGCAAGTGATGTCGGAATTGTCACATATGCCTATCACATGTTTGGTGTTATTCCCCTTTATCTCTTGAATTGTTTATGCTTGTGAACGAAGTACGTTTATATACGTTGGGGATACGATTGGGTAGAATAGGCAAAACTTGAATTAATTATAAGCATAAACTGTGGAATTTGGCATAAGTAGAACATGAAATATGGCACGAAAACTTGACTTGAACATGCCATAATTTTACTTTAAACATGCCTTAGTTGGGCACGAAGTTGATATATGAACATGATGTGGAAATAGCAAAATCTGATAAGAACATGGGCATGACTTTAGAAAACAAGAAAGTGGCCAACTCGAGGTTGGGTTGAGTTTGTAGTGTAAATCTGCCCGGAACCGCCCGGCAAATCCAGTTGCTACAAACAATAAGATCCAATGTGGGTAGTTGGTCACATCGCGCTTGAAACCCGAGGTTGGGTTGAGTTCGTAGCGTAAACCTGCCCGGAACCGCCCGGCAAATCCAGTGGCTACGAACAATAGGATCCAATGTGAGTGGTTCGGTGCATTAACGAATCAATTAATGCCAATTAGGGTTAAGTCATGAACATGAAAAGACAACTTAACCAACTTGAACACGATTTGTAGGGCTAAATCATGAACTCGAAAACGACAACACTTAGCCAACTTGACATGACACGTAGGCGGGTTAAGTCGTGAACTGAAATGACATACTTAACCATCTTGACATGACTAGACTAGAAAAGGATTGAGTCACGAATTACATGACTTAATCTGTTAGGCGGGTTAGGTCACGAATTACATGACCTAATCTATTAGGCGAAACCCTAGACACGACCCCTTTAAGCAGTAACCCTCTAGAAGTATCAAGGTACCCTGGGGCTAGGCCGGGTGGGGCACGATTACTGGGCTGATTGTAAGAGGTGAACGACGGCAGTAGGGTACGCCAGTGTAGGTTCGGCGGACTACGATCGTGCACGTATCCGGGGCAGACACTGGGTATCCGTAGATTTATCTGTGCATCTTGAATCGTGTCAGGGGTTGACACCCTAGGGCTGATACACCCGAAGGTGGACCCAGCACAGGTGACTACATTCGTGATTAGCCGTATGACACGGACACTTGACGAGCTAGAACTTGTAGGGAGCCGATCGACTAGATAACCGCTCCGTAGGACCCCATACTTGGGTCAGACCCCGTTTCAGGGTCATTTCATAACATTGGGCCGTGGGATTTATTTCGTGATTAACTTGTGATATGGGCTTAGTATACTAGTACAGTCGATGCAACGAATCTCGAACATGTGATGCTTTGCTTGACTTGTCTTGACTTATCCTGATCACCTTAGTCTATCTTGCTCACCTTGACACCATTCTTAAGTTTAGTTCCAGTTCATACATGACAGGTTGTTTTAACAGTTTCTACACTGAAAGTCACTAGAACTTACTCAGTCTTTATGACTGACCCTTTTCCTTTTGCCTCTTTTTCTTTCGTTCCCCCCCCCCCCCCAGGTTCTCAGGGCGGGAATACCGCAGTTTGATCAGTTTTCACATCCAGCTTGAAGAGAAAGAATGTATTGCTTGGATCTTTTCCGTTTTGGACTATGGCTTTGGACAACAATTAGGGGACTTTTGCAGTTTATTTATGTTTTCTTCATGCTTCTTTAAATAATGTAATCAAGACAGTTATGATTTTGGGAAGTATTGTGGCATGGCTTGTGTAACACGTATTTTGAAGAAATAAAAGTTGTTGTTTTCCGCTGTTCAAAAATATGTGTTATTATATCTGTCTTGTATATCTGTGACTTATACTTATAAACCTCCACCAAAATTAGGGCGTTCCCTTTGAGAGTGACCCTAACGGAGGTGGGGTGTTTCACTTGGTATCAGAGCATAGGTTTACCAGATAAGAAAAAAAAATTGAAAATTTTCAGAAGAAAATTTAAATAAGCATTTTTAAAAGATAAAATATTATTTTATTTTAAAAAGGCAAAGTCCCCCAAATCCATAGGTACTATCTCTTATCCTTCGTTTTGAATCTATCCTTCTTATTTCAGCATGTCCGAAGAACTTAACTTGCCAGAGGGTGTACCAATACCTGGTTGGTTTAGACGATTCTTAGAAGCAAGGGCCACCCAGCCAGGTCCTACCGTTCCTCCTCCCCCAGCTACAGGAAATCATCCAGCTGCAGCAGCACCTCTTCCTCCACCTCCTCCGCGGGGAAACACTTTTGCTAAGATATGTAAAGATTTTAAGGCTATGGGAGGAAAGGACTTTCATGGAACTGAGTCCTTCGTGGCAGCTAGGAATTGGTTAAAGGAAACCGAGGACTTATTCGTCATCTTTGAGGTAGAAGATAGGCAGAAGGTACAACTGGCAGTTTGGCTACTAAAAGGTGAGGCTTCCTACTGGTGGGAAGTCACTAATGCAGAAAGACCAGTGGAAACATGGGAGGACTTTAGGGCAAGGTTTGAGGCTAAATTTCTCTCAGAAGCCGAAAGGAGTTTGCAGTTGGAGAAATTTTTATTTCTTAAGCAAGGAAATATGACAGTCAAAGAGTACGTAAATCAATTCGATGAGCTGGCTAGGTTCGGACTGGACCTAGTCAACACCCCGCACGAGAAGGCTCTCTGCTTTGTCAAAGTGTTGAATGAGCCATTACACAGTTTGGCTATGACCCATATACCCATGGGAGCTACGTACGAAAGGTTGGTGCAGATGGCATTGCTGAACGAGGAAGATAAGGGCAAGAAGGAGACAGAGGCAGAAAACTCTCAAGGGAAGAAAGAGGTCAAGCATAACGATTCTAAGAATAAGAAGGTAGACTCCGAGAAGGGAGGCAAGAACAACAACTCACACGATAAAAGGAAATGCAATTACTGTGGTACGGAAGGGCACATAGCCAAGGATTGTAGAAAGAGGAAGAGAAAGCATGGTGAATGTTTTCATTGTGGGAAGACTGGACACATCAGCAAAGACTGCCCTGAGAAGCAGACCGGACCTTCTGGCGGTACATCGTTAACCTATTCTAGATGCCTTGTTTTATCTTATTTCTCTCCTCGATCCTATCTTGAGAACCATAGTTAGAATCTTTTTGGATGTAAACATGTAATTGAAACATGTTATGATTGCGAAATGGTTGCAAGTGGTAGCAAGTGGTTGCTCGTGGATGCATGAATACACATTAGGCACTAGATCGGCTCAGACACATTTTCATGTTGCATATGCATGAGTGTTTATTTTGGAAACTTGGTTGTGCTATCATTTGGTTGCTGCATATGATAATTATGCTCGAGCACTCATGTAGAAATTATGAATTATAATAGGAAAAATTTGCAAACATATTGGATTCATTTCACTAAACATATTTTGCATTTAGAAGATCAATCAGGCCTGATCATTAGCATTAGCTAAGGAACATATACACACACTTCGCATATGATCATAAAGCATTAGAAGTTTTTTTAAGGACAATGGATGCTCGTGTTTGATGGATGAGTAGATGGATGTTTGGATGTTAGGATGTACATTCTTCCTGAACTTGAAGATTTCGGGGACGAAATCCTTTTAAGTGGGGGAGAATGTAACACCCCGTGTATTCTATAACAGTGAAATTCACAAATTAAAGTATAATTAATTTCAAATCAAAGAAATAAGGGAAACGGGATACGCCATTGTGTTCGTCTCAGAAAAATACGCGAAATAAAGTCCGAGTTTTCGAAAAACGGAGTCCGTATGAAGAAGATATGGCCTCCGGAAGTTTCAGAATTCAGTTTAAAATTCAAACAGACGAAAACAGCTCAGAAAACAAGTTTAAAATTCAAAATCGGGCCCAATTGGCCAGGGCGGGAAAATTCCCGCCTAAGGCACCCAGGTCGACTTGGCAGTCGACCTGGGCTAGAGGTCGACAGGGCTGTCGACACCCGTGTCGACTGCCAAGTCGACACGGTGTCGACTGGGCTGTCGACCTGGCCCCAGAGCCAGGTCGAACCCAGCCCACCCTGGCTGGCCTGGTCTATGTTTAGTCGATTTTCTGAGCCTTGCCATGTCACTAGGGCTAGGTGTCAGCTCCGGATTGGCCTCTCCTTCAAACGAACGTCTATTATTGAATCAAGCTCCATCGACGGTCTAAAACAACTCACGAACATTATAAAAAGGACCTAAGACCTAGCCTAAATCATACTATTTCATTTTAGCCTCAGGCCGCCGCCATTAAACCTAGAGCTCTGAATTAAAAATATAAAGAATAAAATTATAGAAGATGGAGGACGATTCTTGAAGGCTACAACTAGAAGCTACAACAACTATGACGCTTTAGACAATGAATTTGAGACTATTTGATTTGGGATTTTTATTTGGGTTATTTGCTTCATATTGTAAGTTCTATGTTACTTTTTAGGCAAAAACGCTAAAACAATATGGACATGCCATGAATTGAAACCGGATTTAGGAACTATTGTTAATCCATTGTTTATATTGTTTATCTTTGAATTATAATTTGGGGATATTGCTATGGCAACGTTGCAAGTTAAACTTGTCATGATTTTGATGTTGTTATGAATCACTTGGGCTTAATTGTTTGGCAAGTTGGACTAATACATGTCCATGGAATCACTATGTTTATCGAAATCTTTATGTTGATTAAACCATGCCTATGGTGCTAATTAAACCATGGCTGTGACTATTGATGGAATTATGCCTGCGATGTTAATATACCCATCATGATTAATGAAAATTGGGTATTGCTAGGCTGTGATGAAAAGTTGAAATTGTTATGTTTATAATGTTAGATATGTAAAAAAAAATACTAAATTGGAATCATTATGTCTATCATGTTAATTATGTTAAAAACGCTAAATTGGAATCATTATGTCTATCATGTTAATTATGTTAAAAAGGCTAAATTGGGATCATTATGTCTATCATGTTAGTTGAGAATCATTATGTTAAAAATGCTAAGTTGGAACCATTATGTTTATAATATTAGATGAGAATCATTATGATAAATTGGAATTATTATGTCTATGAGAATTATTATGTTAAAAATGCTAAATTGGAATCCACTATGCCTATTAGGATTACTATGCCTTTAATGTTTCATGTTTATAATAAAATTATTATTATGCCCGCAATGATTATTATGCCTATGATGTAAAGTTGAAACCATCATGTTAAATTAAGTTGGAATCATTAATATGCCAAGTTATCATCATACTAGTATTGCAACCAAGTGATATGTTATAGCCTGTTTATTATGCAAGTGATGTCGGAATTGTCACATATGCCTATCACATGTTTGGTGTTATTCCCCTTTATCTCTTGAATTGTTTATGCTTGTGAACGAAGTACGTTTATATACGTTGGGGATACGATTGGGTAGAATAGGCAAAACTTGAATTAATTATAAGCATAAACTGTGAAATTTGGCATAAGTAGAACATGAAATATGGCACGAAAACTTGACTTGAACATGCCATAATTTTACTTTAAACATGCCTTAGTTGGGCACGAAGTTGATATATGAACATGATGTGGAAATAGCAAAATCTGATAAGAACATGGGCATGACTTTAGAAAACAAGAAAGTGGCCAACTCGAGGTTGGGTTGAGTTTGTAGTGTAAATCTGCCCGGAACCGCCCGGCAAATCCAGTTGCTACAAACAATAAGATCCAATGTGGGTAGTTGGTCACATCGCACTTGAAACCCAAGGTTGGGTTGAGTTCGTAGCGTAAACCTGCCCGGAACTTCCCGGCAAATCCAGTGGCTACGAACAATAGGATCCAATGCGAGTGGTTCGGTGCATTAAAGAATCAATTAATGCCAATTAGGGTTAAGTCATGAACATGAAAAGACAACTTAACCAACTTGAACACGATTTGTAGGGCTAAGCCATGAACTCGAAAACGACAACACTTAGCCAACTTGACATGACACGTAGGCGGGTTAAGTCGTGAACTGAAATGACATACTTAACCATCTTGACATGACTAGACTAGAAAAGGATTGAGTCACGAATTACATGACTTAATCTGTTAGGCGGGTTAGGTCACGAATTACATGACCTAATCTATTAGGCGAAACCCTAGACACGACCCCTTTCAGCAGTAACCATCTAGAAGTATCAAGGTACCCTGGGGCTAGGCCGGGTGGGGCACGATTACTGGGCTGATTGTAAGAGGTGAACGATGGCAGTAGGGTACGCCAGTGTAGGTTCGGCGGACTACGATCGTGCACGTATCCGGGGCAGACACTGCGTATCCGTAGATTTATCTGTGCATCTTGAATCGTGTCAGGGGTTAACACCCTAGGGCTGATACACCCGAAGGTGGACCCAGCACAGGTGACTACATTCGTGATTAGCCGTATGACACAGACACTTGACGAGCTAGAACTTGTAGGGAGCCGATCGACTAGATAACCGCTCCGTAGGACCCCGTACTTGGGTCAGACCCCGTTTCAGGGTCATTTCATAACATTGGGCCATGGGATTTATTTCGTGATTAACTTGTGATATGGGCTTAGTATACTAGTACAGTCGATGCAACGAATCTCGAACATGTGATGCTTTGCTTGACTTGTCTTGACTTATCCTGATCACCTTAGTCTATCTTGCTCACCTTGACACCATTCTTAAGTTTAGTTCCAGTTCATACATGACAGGTTGTTTTAACAGTTTCTACACTGAAAGTCACTAGAACTTACTCAGTCTTTATGACTGACCCTTTCCCTTTCGCCTCTTTTTCTTTCGTTCCCCCCCCCGGTTCTCAGGGAGGGAATACCGCAGCTTGATCAGTTTTCACATCCAGCTTGAAGAGAAAGAATGTATTGCTTGGATCTTTTCCGTTTTGGACTATGGCTTTGGACAACAATTAGGGGACTTTTGCAGTTTATTTATGTTTTCTTCATGCTTCTTTAAATAATGTAATCAAGACAGTTATGATTTTGGGAAGTATTGTGGCATGGCTTGTGTAACACGTATTTTGAAGAAATAAAAGTTGTTGTTTTCCGCTGTTCAAAAATATGTGTTATTATATTTGTCTTGTATATCTGTGACTTATACTTATAAACCTCCACCAAAATTAGGGCATTCCCTTTGAGAGTGACCCTAACGGAGGTGGGGTGTTTCAGAAGGGAAGTGAAGTAAAAGTAAAACGTGATTATGGAACTGAATTAAACGTTCTGGTTGGATTCAATTTTCGGTAGAATTAGCAAAGCACGGCGGTGAAGGACTGTGCAAGAAACTAACAACAGGATTTATTTATTTAAACGAATTTGACGAAACAAAAGCCGCTGGAACTGTAGCAACGAAAACTATGATATGGAATTATCTCCGCTAAGGACCGGACCACTGGAATTTCATGACAGAATCAACTGACGCAAATCATTGTTTAACGGTTAACGCGCCAAGGTGAGTAAATTCATTAACTCTGATTTATTTTAAAATATTATAATTATATTTTAAATATTGGTTGAATGCTGTATGATGGTCGTTTAGGTAAATTACAGTTAAATTGGTTGGAATAGATATATATCATTGCATATGTACACATCATTGGTTGGATACTGATTTGACTAACATATGTGGCTGTAGGAAACCGGTTGGGAGAATCCAACCGGATTTCTCAGTAATTATATGTACTGTTTGTTTTATGTTATTTATACATGCATTGTTTGAACCCAAATGACATTGAAACCCTGTATGAATATTGACGTTGAATGGAAATCCAACGTTATTTTGATAAACAATATCGATTAAGGAAGTGGCAACAGTCGACCGTAAACCCACCTTTTTGTTTATAAGTTAATTGGCCGTCAGGCAAATCAATGAAGTTAAAATTACAAAAAAAATTATTTTTATAATTAAAACGCTGTTTAAACTTATAATAGAAGTTCCATTATAAATATTCTATAGTTCGTTCTATAAAGTGGAATATAGCAGCATATTGCAAGTATTAGAACTATAACGACAAATTAACGTTGTTGACTAGACTTCAGCGTGACTGTTATGTCAAGATTAGTTATAAAGGGGAATATTACAGCGTATGACAAGTTTTGAACTGTAACGACAAATTAACGCTGTTAACTATGCTTAAGCGTGATTTTTATATATAATACTACTAGGAATCGGAACTAAAATTAGTCGATGTCGAATGGATTTAAAGAAAAATATTTTTAGGAATTATATATTATTCAGAGTTGGACAAGGTGGTTAATATTTAGTTTTGGAACCAATAAATTATAATCGAATAGGAAATCGACATTTAAGTGATAAACCTGAGAATAAGAAGTCTACTGTCAATTGGAATTTGTGAAGTAGGATATGGTTCGGAATTTATAAAGTAACTCAATAGACGAGATTTTAATCTATAATGGTACTTAGTATTTAAAAGAAGATCTATTTAATAAATGAGTTCAAATTTCTATAAATGGACAATATTTACGTTCTAAAGTGAAAAATGTTTAAAAAGCAAATGTTTGTGAATCAAATAGTTAATTGAAAACTGGAAATGTTTTCCAAGAAGTGTGAGGCTAAACAGTTCGAGAAACATTTGGAAAGATATGTGAAGTTGGAATTTTAATGTTAATTAAAAGGGCCAGTTGTTGGTTGATGTGTAGTGTAAATTTTGAATGGATGTTTTTTTTACTTTGATAGTTAAATAACCGACTATCGAAGTGTTTTGACCATCGTTGTCAATATGGAGAGACCGGTTGGATCTATTATCCGAAAACCACTCCAAATAGGCATAGGCGCTGTGAATTTGACTATGCTGAAGACAATTGGAGATGGAGTGAAATGCAAGGGTCGTCATGTTCTAGAATGGCGTTTTCTGTTTGTCCAGTCCCAGGACAACTTGTATGGACGAATGTCTGACAGAATATTCCTAATGATCACATAAGACGATTTTTTTCAAGGTATTACGTCTGGTGGCAGAGAAATTCGTTTCTCTTAGCTTTTATACCAGTAATATTTCTGGGAAGATCAACTAGTGATTTGATGGGTTTAACGATGTGACATTCAAAGTGTATGGTGGCCAGATGTTCTAAAGGATAGACGTAGCCTCAAGCTTCACAACCGGGAAATGACAAAAATCGGACAGGCAACATAGCTATGTGGATCGCTCCCATTAGGGTGTATAATCACCTATCTAGAGAAATTCTTTTTGTTTCTTACTCTATCGATTCTGCCCATTCGGGAACGGTGGTTTGAGCCCAACCGTTGGTGATTTACATTCGATACACTCAAGTGAAATGAGTGGTCGGTCATGTGTGGGCCGGGTTGCAAGACGTTCTTGTTGAACCCAGGTGTATTTGCCTCTAGAGATACATCATCGGAAGGTGGTCCCATACCTTGTCATAGTTGGAATCCAATCTCCAATAAGCGCCCTGTGGTTTTTGATTTTGTACTATGTATGTAGAGTGTGAGATGCAAGCGTTCTACTATTTGGTTATTTAATTGATTATACATTATTATAATATCATTGGATTTTGATATCAAAATATTTTGGGTTATAGTAAGGTAAAAACCGCCCATGTTTATGTGTGGGTTGGTCTTACTATTATCCTTTTGTTTCAAAAGGATTTTCAAAGTTAAACTGTATGGTTGGAATTTACTCACACCAGTCCCATGACTGACCCAGAGTTTATTTTGTTTGTTTTCCCTAAACTCTTGGGTGCCCAAATTTGAATGGGCAGTCAAGTGTTTCAGGCTTTACAGATTCACTTGGAGGAGCTTGAAGCAGGAGTCTTCACTGTTGGTTATTTAAAGTTATTTCCTCTGTATCAAATGTTATGTTGTACTCTGATATGGTATGTATATACAAAACAGATTTGTATTTTAAGGTTATGTTATATAATATATTTTATTCGTTCCGCTGTGAGATTCGTGTTTACTCTGATAATATTCAGCTGTGTTCTTCTTCTTCTTCTTCTATCCTATCTTTTGTCTCATCCTCTAATTTCTTGCTATTAATGATCTGGTATTTTCGATGTCTGAACAGTCGATGCTGGGTTTTGTGTCGATTTTCGGAGTCGAAAACTCCAGTTTGTTACAGTGGTATCAGAGCTGAAGGTTAAGTGATTGCCTTGGCTCTGTGGCGTGACTCAGTAGAGATAGGGTTAGTAACACCCTAGATTGAGTTTGATTGTATATATATGAACGCGTATTTGTAAATTTGTATAAAGACTATTTTATATTATGTTGATTGATCTGTTGAGTGGTATATAAATTCCAGATCGACACGTTTAGCTGATGGGGTCGATAGGGATTTATAAACGCTTGGATAGAGGAATTCAACATAGTATTGTTTTAAAAAGCTGGGTAATTAAAATATTTTTTACCCAAAATATATTTTGATATAAAAGAAGTAGATATCTTGAGATTACTGTAGTATATTAGATGTATTGATCGTTATTATTGAATAAGATTATGGTTAAGATAGTTATGTAAATAACTCATCAGAACTTGTATAATGAAATTTAGAAAATC
Organism: Allium sativum; assembly: GCA_030737875.1. NCBI lineage: Eukaryota > Viridiplantae > Streptophyta > Magnoliopsida > Asparagales > Amaryllidaceae > Allium > Allium sativum. Next base: position 363,064,083 of record CM060909.1, read on the forward strand.
AGATGAGCTAAATCTGAATTTAAAACCAGAATTGAAATAAAACTCCAGAAACTGGGAAAGCTGTTTGAAATTGGATTTTGAATTATATAAGGAAATTTTAAGATCCTAGGTGATTTGAAAATGTTTTTCGAACATTTTGAAGTAACTCCAAAAATTGAAATGTTTGAAAACAAGTTTTTAAAGTATATAGTATTGAACTCACTTTGATCACTGGAAAATAATTCTGATGATGACGGCTGCATTATCAGTGTTCGTTTTCGATTTTCTAAGTGACGGATTATTACCAAAAGATTTGTTTTTGAATTGTTTTGAGAAAACGAGTTGTTAAAAATTCAAACATTTTGAATTTCTATTATTATATGTGAATATATATTATTTCAAACTGATTTGAATTATAACCCAGGAATTTGAATTCTGAAATTTTAAAACTGAAGTTATGGATTTAAAGGGATTGAAATGGTAAGGGTGGATAAATTAGAATTTAACTTGGCAAAGAAATTGAATATGTGAAATAAGATTTTGGATTAGAACCAAGCTGGATTATGGAATTGGATTATTAAGTAAGGAATTGGAAGTGAGATTGAAACTGGGGTTGAAATGAAATTTGGCTTAGTAAAGCGGAAGATTGGTTTGAGAATTGATTGATGGAAGATCAATCACGGATGATTGGAAATTTGCTAAAGTGATAGCAAATGGAAGAGATTGAGTTGAATACCTGACAAAAAGGTACAAGTTTACATTATATTCGGGTATGAGATTGTTGAGCTACCTTGAAAAGCCGTTCGGCTATTAGATTTTCTTTTGGATAGGAGAAGGCCTAGAGTGACAAGTTGTTGTAGTACCGAATAAGCTGTGCAGAGGAGTTGTAGGCAAAAAATTCTCTGGGAATTTGAGCTGTTAGGAAATTTTCAGAATTTTGAAAATATTCGAAATAAGGTATTAATCAGTTCAGTTGGAACTGAAATTATGAAGTAAACCAAAAAGATTTTGATCTGGATTGTAGCATTCTCCCTATCTTAGCAATTTCGAGGACGAAATTATTTTAAGGGGGAAGGAATGTAATGTCCCGCATTTTTGTCGGTTTATATTTGAATATTTAAATCAGTTCAAATATCGAATCCGTAATATAAGTGGATTTATATATTAATTAAAACGTAGTTGAGCGTATAAAAATATATATTAAATATAATCGAGCTTATAACGACACTGCAGTTCGTAATTTAACGCTCTGAACTTCGACTGACTGTACAAGATCCGTTATAAATCGGATTTCTGCGAAACAAGAAACGTTGGAATCTGTTGAACTATATCTTCCTAACAAAGGTGAAAAATCAAGATTCCGCATTGTAGATTGCGAGTTACGTCCAAATTAAATATTCAGAAAAGCAGCGCCATATTCGTTTATGGCCGTAACAGTTTATTTGATATATTTAAATATCGGTTTCGAATTTGGACAAGGTTCTTTTGAGACATAGTGATAATTTAATTTTTAGAATTTTACTGTAATTTTTAATTAATTAAATATGCAACTTTTTATCGGGAGTATTTTGCACCCTATATCAACATTTTGGGATTTCAAAATATGAGTCAACCTACCGGTATTATTATATTTTTGGGATCGTGGCACCTTGCTGAACACGATCGTATTCTTACTTCTGTCCGCAGTAGCTTGGATAAAAATGAAATTGACCATAGACTTACTTTATTCCATACTGCTCAAGTCCGTGCTATATGAACGCTAATGCTAGTTGAAATATAGGAAAACCGTGTTAGAAAACTTTACCACCTACTTACTTATTACTTAATGATGAAGAAAAAAAATACTGGCTACCTAAAACTAAAGTGCTCCCTACGGCGTAAATCAAATGTAGACTATAGGAGCATGGCTACATTGAAAGCCAAACAAGGATACCCTATCCTATTTTTTCTCAACTACTTAAGTCTTAACACTTAAGCTTCTTCACATATATATACACAAAAAGCAAGCATTCTTTTATTCAAACAGCAAGAAAAATCAAAACTTAACAACTAAGTTATATATTATATAAACACAAATATTTATTTCTGTACATAAGCAAGAGCTATGAAGTGAATGAGCCATACCCTAAACTAGCGTTTAACTAAGTAACTACTTTATTGTTAATTAATTAATATACGTGTAAACTTCAAAACTCTTCCAATGTTTTTCCGAAGGAATGGACGCAAGAAGGAAAAATAAATGCCTTATGAGTAGAGGGAACCATACATAATAAAATTCGGACATTTCAATCAGCAGAAATGAGAAACAATATATATAATTCAAATGATGCTACACCATAGCATTCAAGGCATATTTGACATGGCGAATAGTACCCCCATTTCATTATTTAATCCACGCCTACCTCAACAGTAGCTATTACCACCCCTACTCTTTTTCCACTTAAATGAATTTTCACTGTCTCCCTTTCTGAATGCACAGGGAAGTAAGCAATCCATTGTCAAGGCTTATCACATTTAATGATCTGCAAACCTACCCCTATCTATACGGCTAGTCCAAATTCCTTGCTTGCCACGGTGATTAAACCGTACGTGCCAAGTAATATGTTTCGTGGATGCCAAGTTTCTTTAGCTTATAAATAGAGCTACTGTTATTCATTTCCAAGAACAAAGAAACCCATTTTTTTATGCAGGTCTAAATATATAAACCAAAACAAATACATAACTTTCTTCCATCTCATAACTATTTATCTTCCTCTTGGCCACCTGCGCATGTAAACATGAAGAAGCAAATGGGTTTGTGAATCGGTCTTGAAAAGCGGGTACTGGAGCGGGTTTTAGTAGAAAATGGAAAGGGAAGAAAAGCATAAAAAGAGGAGGTTGAGCTGAACTGAGGATGAGCATGGTGGTGCGCCTAGCACTGACATGAGAAATGAAGAAGGCAAGTTGAACGGTGGCCGCGAGTCGAACAATAAAGTGGTGGGGTTTTCGCAGTTGGTATGATCACCATAGAAACATGCCGTATGGGATTATACTGGTTCAAACTATGATGGGTGCACGGATGGGATTGTTGGAGCAGGGAATTAAATAGAAAAGGGTGGGAACGTTTTAAATAGAGATGCCATTGTTATATTACTTGAAAGTGGGTGTTATGCTGAAGTAGAATGCTGCTGCGAGATCAGATGTCTGAGAACTCCGATGGGAAGAGCTATTGTCGAACGCCTGGAAGAGAGGATAGGATGACGGGTATAGCTGTAGAGTTGGAGTGAGACAAATAATTGGAGTAGTTTGATTTTTTGTGAAGAACAGTGAAGTGAAAACATGGTGAGTTGCATGTTAACATTTTGGCCATCATGAGGAGCAGTGAAGTATGAGTTTGCATGGACACATTACTGCGAAATGGGAAAACGCAATGAAGAGGCTAGTGTGAAAGTGGGCTATATGTTCGGGCGTGGACATCCATATGTGGCGCAGCGTGTATATATGCCGTTGGGTAGTAAATTGGTGAAATACCGGTGTTGGAGCTTGGATAAAACTGTGTGAACGGAGGGCACCGCCATGAAGTTTGTACGGGTTGGGTTATTGGAGGTTTTTGGAAGAAATGCAGGGGTAGGTACAATGTGGTGAAAATAAGAAGCGAAGGGAAGTGAAGTAAAAGTAAAACGTGATTATGGAACTGAAGTAAACGTTCTGGTTGGATTCAATTTTCGGTAGAATTAGCAAAGCACGGCGGTGAAGGATTGTGCAAGAAACTAACAACATGATTTATTTATTTAAACGAATTTGACGAATCAAAGCCGCTGGAATTGTAGCAACGAAAACTATGATATGGAATTATCTCCGCTGAGGACCGAACCACTGGAATTTCATGACAAAATCAACTGACGCAAATCGGTGTTTAACGGTTAACGCGCCAAGGTGAGTAAATTCATTAACTCTGATTTATTTTAAAATATTATTATTATATTTTAAATATTGGTTGAATGTTGTATGATGGTCGTTTAGGTAAATTGCAGTTAAATTGGTTGGAATAGATACATATCGTTGCATATGTACACATCATTGGTTGGATACTGATTTGACTAACATATGTGGCTGTAGGAAACCGGTTGGGGGAATCCAACCGGATTTCTCAGTAATTATATGTACTGTTTGTTTTATGTTATTTATACATCCATTGTTTGAACCCAAATGACATTGAAACCCTGTATGAATATTGACGTTGAATGGAAATCCAACGTTATTTTGATAAACGATATTGATTAAGGAAGTGGCAACAGTCGACCGTAAACCCACCTTTTTGTTAATAAGTTAATTGGCCGTCAGGCAAATCAATGAAGTTAAAATTATGAAAAAAATTATTTTTATAATTAAAACGCTGTTTAAACTTATAATAGAAGTTCCATTATAAATATTCTATAGTTCGTTCTATAAAGTGGAATATAGCAGCATATTGCAAGTATTAGAACTATAACGACAAATTAACGTTGTTGACTAGACTTAAGCGTGACTGTTATGTCAAGATTAGTTATAAAGGGGAAAATTACAGCGTATGACAAGTTTTGAACTGTAACGACAAATTAACGCTGTTAACTAAGCTTAAGCATGATTTTTATATATAAAAGTATTAGGAATTGGAACTAAAATTAGTCGATGTCGAATGGATTTAAAGAAAAATATTTTTAGGAATTATATATTATTCAAAGTTGGACAAGGTGGTTAATATTTAGTTTTGGAACCAATAAATTATAATCGAATAGGAAATCGACATTTAAGTGATAACCCTGAGAATAAGAAGTCTACTGTCAAATGGAATTTATGAAGTAGGATATGGTTCGGAATTTATAAAGTAACTCAATAGACGAGATTTTAATCTATAATGGTACTTAGTATTTAAAAGAAGATCTATTTGATAAATGAGTTCAAATTTCTATAAATGGACAATATTGATGTTCTAAAGTGAAAATTGTTTAAAAAGCAAATGTTTGTGAATTAAATAGTTAATTGAAAAATGGAAATGTTTTCCAAGAAGTGTGAGGCTAAACAGTTCGAGAAACATTTGGAAAGATATGTGAAGTTGGAATTTTAATGTTAATTAAAAGGGCCAGTGGTTGGTTGATGTGTAGTGTAAATTTTGAATGGATGTTTTTTTTTACTTTGATAGTTAAATAACCGACTATCGAAGTGTTTTGACCATCGTTGTCAATATGGAGAGACCAGTTGGATCTATTATGCGAAAACCACTTCGTATAGGCATAGGCGCTGTGAATTTGACTATGCTGAAGACAATTGGAGACGGAGTGAAATGCAAGGGTCGCCATGTTCCAGAATGGCGTTTTCTGTTTGTCCAGTCCCAGGACAACTTGTATGGATGAATGTCTGACAGAATATTCCTAACGATCACATAAGACGATTTTTTTCAAGGTATTACGTCTGGTGGCGGAGAAATTCGTTTCACTTAGCTTTTATACCCGTAATATTTTTGGGAAGATCAACTAGTGATTTGATGGGTTTGACGAGGTGACATTCAAAGTGCATGGTGGCCAGATGTTCTAAAGGATTGACGTAGCCTCAAGCTTCACAACCGGGAAATGACAAAAATCGGGCAGGCAGCATAGCATGGCAATGTGGGTCGCTCCCATTAGGGTGTATAATCACCTATCTAGAGAAATTCCTTTTGTTTCTTACTCTATCGATTCTGCCCATTCGGGAACGGTGGTTTGAGCCCAACCGTTGGTGATATCCATTCGATACACTCAAGAGAAATGAGTGGTCGGTCATGTGTGGGCCGGGTTGCAAGACGTTCTTGTTGAACCCAGGTGTATTTGCCTCTAGAGATACATCATCGGAAGGTGGCCCCATACCTTGTCATAGTTGGAATCCAATCTCCAATAAGCGCCCTGCGGTTTTTGATTTTATACTATGTATGTAGAGCGTGAGATGCAAGCGTTCTACTATTTGGTTATTTACTTGATTAGACATTATTATAATATCATTGGATTTTGATATCAAAATATTTTGGTTTATAGTAAGGTAAAAACCGCTCATGTTTATGTGTGGGTTAGTCTTACTATTATCATTTTGTTTCAAAAGGATTTTCAAAATTAAACCGTATGGTTGGAATTTACTCACACCAGTCCCATGACTGACCCAGAGTTTATTTTGTTTGTTTTCCCTAAACTCTTGGGTGCCCAAATTTGTACGGGCAGTCAAGTGTTTCAGGCTTTACAGATTCACTTGGAGGAGCTTGAAGCAGGAGTCTTCACTGTTGGTTATTTAAAGTTATTCCCTCTGTATTAAATGTTATGTTGTACTTTGATATGGTATGTATATACAAAATAGATTTGTATTTCAAGGTTATGTTATATAATATATTTTATTCGTTCCGCTGTGAGATTCGTGTTTACTCTGATTATATTCAGCTGTGTTCTTCTTGTTCTTCTTCTATCCAATTAGTTCTATCTCTTCTATCTCATCCTCTTATTTCTTGCTATTAATGATCTGGTATTTTCGATGTCTGAACAGTCGACGCTGGGTTTTGTGTCGATTTTCGGAGTCGAAAACTCCAGTTCGTTACAAAAAGGAACGAAGCTGAAAGTTGTTTAATTAACTAATTTTAATTTTAATTTTAATTTCAATAATTTATTAGATGATTAACTTATCAGATATATATAACTTTTATATATTCAAAATTCATATTTTCTATGGACTGATTATATTTATAATCAAAAATACGTTAATTATAAACAGGGCACTCTCAACTCATTATAGGCCATTACTAACCCCATCTCTAATGAGTTTTCTCAATCTAGGTTACTACCGATCCTATCTCTAATGAGTATTCTTGTTGGATACTACTAATCCAATCCCTGATGAGTCTTTTGTTTAGTTCTAACGAGTTGTACCCCAAAGATTTGAGCTAACCAGAGCTCTGATACCAACTGTAACGACACGCATTTTGCCCGACCTTAATCGATCGATAAAAATCGTTCAAAACCCGCATACGTTAACTTTGGGAATACAATACATCAGAATAATAACAGTAGACTTTTATAAACATTCCATTAATGTGACATCAGAGTACAGAATATCAGAGTACATTGATAAACAAAAATACAGCGGAAGATTTAATTTATAATAAATTAATACAATACACAACGGAAGACTCTCTAAAGCTCCGGACACATCTTTAAGCTTCGATCCAGGATCCTGCTAAAGATAAAAGTATCTGCAAAAAGCTACTCGACTACCCATGTTGAAAATATGGGCACCCGAGTTTGCCAGTGAAACAAACTACTGGTCAGTCATGGGATTGGTATGAGAAATCTAACTTAACTAATCTAATAATAAGTCTAATTACAGGACCACGCCGCTAACGCGGAACGGGTTTACTCCATTGGATTTCCAGTGCACAAAGTAAAGTAAATCGTTAAACAACGCAATGCTCTTTAGAAAAATGAAACCATTATAAGACTCAAGTCCCATCACACAATGCAACGCAAACCGAAGGATAGAGTTTTACCTTATAATGGTAAAAAATGCTTGATACGATAAAAACGGACTTGATATTATTATTAGTGTATATATGTTTAAAAAAAATTCAATCATAATGTATCAATCATAGACGGCATAGCTACCATAAACTATGTCACCATACTAGTTCAACAATCAAAACTTCATGCTGTCGTATTGGAAGTTGGGTTTCCATCATGAATCGAGGCTAGGGATCGTCCTCTCCGATTCGAGACACTCTAGCAAATGCCTCAGGATCACACCTATGGGCAACCCTTGGAGCGGTAGGGTCGGTCCCCACCTAACAGTAGTGGATTAGTTATGCCTGAACACACATTTCCCGATTCCTTTGAACCTCCATATGGCCACTAACAACCTATAAATCCGAGGTACCTCATAATCCATCATCCACATAAGTAAAACGCCAAGGCTGGTAGGTCACTGACACCACTCTCGCTAGAAGGAAACGTGTGCACTCCCTGCGGTCCATATCCCATTTTTGACTCATACCGGGTGTGTGTCTCACGAAGTCATGCTATACACAAAGCTATGTCTAAACAGGCTATGCTTTGATCATCCCACAAGGCCCTGCTTTTCAACAAAAGCCTTTATCCATGCATCTTAGCATGCCATATTGTCAATCCGTACCATACCATTGATTTCTACCAATATATAACCTATAAGCTCGTACGTCTCAGAGAAGGGTGTTAAACACCAAACAGATATATATGAAGTAGAGATCAACGAATACAGCATAAAGGAATACAATGTCAGACATACCATCCATTTACAAGTCCGTTCTGGGTCTGAACGAAACCGGAGGCACCTTATACCTCGCATATCCGAACAATCAACAATACGTTCGGACGGCTACCACTGAAGCCCCTTCAAGGTAGCTCCCATCATGGGTCTCAGTAGCAACACATCCATTCGATGTGAAGATCGTTGGTCTTCAATCACCCTCTTCAACTTAAATCGTCGTATAATCATTTGAAATGGGATTGAACTCAGACCTTTCATATGATTCTTGCATATATATATATATATATATATATATATATTAAAATCATTTCATATCGTTATTAGAATTTGATAACGATTTATCGCTATTTTTATATATATAAAAATAACTATATTCATTTAACGACGCTTCAGGTCGATCAGCGGCCCTGGCGCTGCTTTCAATCAAATTTGATTTACAAATTTCTCAAAATCTAACCGTTGGATTTTGACGAGATTTATATTGCTCGAAAGATCTTCCCAAATCGGTTCTAACGGTTCCAGTTTTGGGAAAATCTGACAGTCGGATCATTCGGTATAATCGTTTAAAGTCACGATTTCAAATCACAAACTATAGCAGCGCGATTCGTTTTATTTCAATTTATATTTATATATAAATATATAAATATAAATCGTTTGGCGATTTCAACTATTAAAATCTATTCTTTTTGTCGCATCTAAAATGACGATAAGAATATCACTTTTATTTCTACTCTTTTATCGCATATAAAATGTAAATAAAAGTATCACCTTTAATTCTACCCTTTTTATTATCCTTAGAATGACAATAAAAATATATCTTTTTATTCTGTTCTTTTTATTGTCTCTATTCTAACAATAAAAAATTTAACACTAAATTCTATCCTTTGATTACATTTACAATGACATTAAAATTTAACTTCAAAATTTAATCTATTTATTGACTCTATTTTGACAATAAATCATAACATTAAACTCTATCTCTTTGATTACATCTAAAATGTAAATTTAAAATGCCTCTTTTAATCTAATATCTTTATTGAATACAAAATGTCAATAAAAATATCGCTTTTAAATCTCTTCTTTTATTTACATCAAAGATGTAAATAAAAATGAAACTTTTTAATCTATCCTTTTATTAATATCTTAAATGTAAATAAAGATGTAACTTCAAATTCATTCTTTTTATCTACATCTAAAATGTAAACCAAGATGCCACTTTAAATCTATTCTTTTTATTTACTTCTAAATGTAAACAAAAATGTACTTTTTAATTATAATCTTTTTATTGTCTCTATTTTGACAATAAAAATATACATTAAATTATATCTTTTCAATTCAAGTTTTTATCCATATCTAAAAGGTAAATAAAAATGTACATTTTACTTCCATGTTTTTATATATATCTAAAATATAAATAAAAATATCCTTTTTAATTCAAGTTTTTAGTTACAACTAAAATGTAAATAAATATGTAACCTTTTGATGACTAAAAATGTACATTCTTGTTCTAAACGTTTTCAATGAACAAAAATGTTTATTTCTTTTAAACGAACAAAAATGTTTATTTCTTTTCATTTGCAACTAATTTGCAAATAAAAATGTAATTTTAAATTTCATATCTTTTATTCACATCTAAAATATGAATAAAATATCGTTTATAAATTCATGTCTTTACTCACATCTAGAATGTGAATAAAATCTACCCCTTTTAGTTCATGTCTTTTATTTACATGTAAAATGTAAATAAAATAAACTTTCTTTTCTTATACATGTTTTGACTTACATGAGAAACGCAAATAAAAATATTCTTTTCTAATACATGTTTTTTATTTACATATAAAATTTAAATAAAAATATTCTCTTCTAATACATGTTTTTATTTACATATAAAATGTAAATAAAAATATTCTTTTCTAATACATATTTTGACTTACATATAAAATGTAAAAAAAAAATATTCTTTTCTAATACATGTTTTTACTTACATATAAAATGTAAAAAAAAAAATCTTTTCATATTACAATAAAAATGTAATTTTTATTGTCTACACTTTTCTAATGTTTCATTCTTTCTTAATTTAGACAAAAATAAATGTTTTTGTCTACTTTTAATTTAATGACAAAATAAATGTTAAATTTCATTCTTTCTAAATTTACACAAAATAAAAATAAAAATAAAAATAATAAATGGTTTTTGTCTACCTCTAATTAAATGACAAAATGCATATTTTTAATCCTTTCTATATAAGTGATAAAATTGTAAATTTTGTTGTTAACACAATTTAACAATTCTAACTTTTTAAACCTGGCAATTATAATTTAACAATTCTTGGTTTGCTAAATATGACCATTTCAATAAAATGATATTTTTAGCTAACCTAATGTTCCTCTGTTCTCTTATTGACAAATAAATGGATATTTTATTTGTTTACCTTTTTCTATAACCATTCTACTATGTGTTCTTTTTATCTAAAAAGAAAGTTACAACCCAATTTGTATTCTTTTAATGTACTCATGTTTTAATTCTAAAACATGAATCTTCTTATGTTTCTATTCTCAGATTAAAAATGTACTTTTTATTAAAATCATGTATTAATTCTAAAATATGAACATTCTCTGTTCTTATTCTTAACTCAACAAAATGTATATAAGAGTTGGTACTTCATTTAAGTGACAATTCTAATCTAACAAGAATGGTTTTAAAATGATATTTCATTTGTAAACAATTTACCATGCACATTAATGACAAATAAGTGAAACTTATTTGTAAACAGCTTCTCTATGTATATTAATGACAAATAAATGGATATTTATTTGTAAACAATTTTTCTATATATATACTAACATCAAATAAAAGAATATGTTGTATATTAACATTCTTCTACGTATACTTAGCAAAATAAAATGGTAATGTTATTTTTTTAACAAATCTCTAATTAACCAAAAATGATATTTGGTTTCAACCATTTCATCTTAATCAAACATGAGATATTGGTTTTTCAAGAAAACAAATATGATATATTTGTTTTGAACTATATTATCTTAACAAACATGAGACATTTATTTTTCAACTAAACAAATATGATATATTTGTTTCCAACTAAACAAACATGATGTAATTATTTACAACAATCTTGTTTTAACAAACATGAGACACACATATCAATTCAATGATTCATCGCAACAATCAACACTGAAATAAATACATACACCACATCGACATGAATTTTATATAATATGAATATAAATTTCACCATGAAATAAATAATTAATTTCATTTAAAAAAAATAGAAATCTCACCTAATAATTCAGATCTGAAATTCATCTAAAATTTGATCAGCTCCTTTTTAGATCTAGTTTATTCTGTTGTGTAGATCTTGTCAATATGAATCCGACGCATCTGAAATTTCTGAGTTTTGATTTCATATGAAGAAGTTATGGTCTTTATAAGTTGATTGAATAATTAGAATAATTAAATTTCAATTAAAACCCTTAATTACTTTAGAGCAAATCGTGGCCGCCTCTTTTGTTTCTTCTTCTTCGTTATGTCTGAAGCCGTGTAAACCCAAAGCTCCATCGCTAGGGTTCCAAACCGCCACCTCCATGTGGCGCCGGACGCCGATCAAACGCCATCACCATGAAGCCCCATCTGTAACGATATTCATTTTGCCCGACCTTAATCGATCGATAGATCGACCAAGACCGTTCAAAACCCGAACACGTTAACTTTGCGAATACAACAACATCAGAACAATAACAACAGACTTTTATAAACATTACAATAATGTTACATCAGAGTACAGAACAAATCAGAGTACATTGAATAAAATTACAACGGAAGATTAATTAAGTAAATTAAATACAATAAACAGCGTAAGACTTATATGCTCTGGACACAGCTTTAGGCTTCGGTCCAGAATCTTGTTCAAGAGATAAATATCTGCAAAAAGCTACTCGACTGCCCGTGTGGAAAAGAGGGCACCCGAGTTTGCAAAGGTGGAAACAAACAACGGGTCAGTCAAGGGACTGGTGTGATAATTCTTAACTAATTTAATTAATAGTAAAAAAGCAAATCCAAGGACCACGCCGCTAACGCGGAACGGGTTTACTCCAATGGATTGCCGTGCATAACTAAAAGTAAATCGTTAAACAACGCAATGCTTTTTGGAAAAATGAAACCATCATAAGACCCAAGTCCCATCACATAATGCAACGCAACCCGGAGGATAGGGTTTTGCCTTATAATGGTCAAAAATGCTTGATACGATAAAAACGAATTTGATATTATTATTAGTGTGTATATGTTTCAAAAACATTTCAATCATAATGTATCAATCCTAGGACACATAGATACCATAATACTATGCTTCCATACTAGTAATACAATCAAATCCGCATGAGGTCGTATTGGAAATTGGGTTTCCATCATGAGTCAAGGCTAGGGAGGAGCTCCTTACCGATTCGAGATAATCTAGCTAATGTCTCAGGATCCCCCGCAGTGAACCCTTGGATAGCTGCAGGGCCGGTCCACCATACGAGTTGCGGATTAGTTATTCCAGAACACACGTTTCCCGGTCCTATAGGACCTATCATCCGAGGCGCCTCATTCCATCATCCACATAAGTAAAATGTCGGGCTGTGTTAAGGCCCAAACACCACTTCTAGCTAGAAAGAAACGTGCTGCTCTCCCTGCGTTCCCTTCTCCCGTTTTAGACTCCGCCGGTGTGTGAGGCTCGCGAAGTCACGCTATAGACAAAGCTATGCCTAAACAGGCTATGCTTTGATCATCCCACAAGGCCTGCTTTTCAACAAAGCCTTGATCATATGCATCTTAGCATGCCACATCGTAACTCCATATCACACTACCAAACCTTTCCCGAAATATATGAAAGGGTGTTAAACAAGAGAATAAATTCTCTTCCAAACATTCATACATTCGACAGAAAATCAATAAATACAATATAAAGGAGTACAATGTCAGACACACATTCCATTCATAAGCTTAGGCTCTGGGTCTGAGCGAAAGTCAAATCCATAATAATCCACACTACGTCTGGACGACCACCACTGTAGCCCCTTCAAGGTAGCTACTCCAATCACGGGCATCAGCAGTCGTCGTCCATTCGATATGAAGATTGTCGGTCTTCTATCATTGTCTTCCAAACTTGAATTTGAAACATCGCTTAAATTATTTGGAACGAGATAGACTCGGACTTTCCAAATAATTCTCGTATATATATAAGTTGGAGATCATTTCATATCGTTATTAGTAATTTATAATGATTTATCTTTATTTTTATATATATAACAAAATAATTCAAATTCCATTTCATTAACGTAATTATATAACAAGTAGTGAATGTTTTGTTTCACAACCTATCGAAATGTTTATAATGTGTAATGAAATGTATTTTATTTCATTACATTTTGCTAACGAAAAATATTCCTATTCATACATACAACATTAATGTACAATGTACACACCATTTATTTTCATACACATACACATCTTATACACAACAATGTACATTTTCTTGTTTCATCTTTCGAATTAAACAAAATGTATATTTTGTTTATCATACCAATTCCAACAAAAATGAGCATTTTTGTGTTTCATTTCAATTTAAACAAACGAATATTTTTGTTCATCCATTTTTACTTCTACAAGAATGAGTATTTTTGTTTCTTTATTTCAATGTAACAAAATTGATAATATTATTATCTTTTCAATGCAAACCAAAAGTAATAATTTTCCATTACAAACAAAACGATAATTTTGTGTGCTAATCTATTTACATGAAAATGAAATTTTCATATCTTTAATCTTTTTAATGAAAATCTAATTCATTAAAATATAAATTTCATATCCTTATTCTTTTTAGTTAAAATCCAATTACATAAAAATGTAATTTCACACTTTTAATCGACCTGCATGAAAAATGGAATTTTCCCTTTTTAATCTAATTTACATTAAAATGTTAACTTTTCTTTATTTATACCAATTACATAAAAAAATGCAACTTTTACCTTTAATCTTAATTTCACAAGAAAAAAATGTAAATTTCTTACCTTTGGTTTTAATTACATAAAGATGTAATTTTCTTTCTTTCTTTTAATAAAAATATAAATTTCTTCTTTTAATCTAGTTACATAAAATATGTAATTTTCTCTTCTTTAAACATGATGGTGAAAATAATGTTCATTGTTATGATCCCAAACTTCTGTGGTTCGAAAGTAAGGATAATCATTTTGGAATACAATGTATTTACAACAAAAACAGATCTCAGATAATTATCATAACACATAAACCATTGCAGCGGAAATAAATGTCATCAGCATCGTGATATCCAATACATCAGAGTACGCAGTACAAGATACAACTTAGCCAAATAAAGAGTTTCAACAAAAGGGAAATAAGTTTCAATGGAAAAGAAACAAGTCCCAAACTCCATTACGTACATCAAAGCTACAAAAGATAAAATGTCTCAAAGCAGAAGTAAAAACTAAAGAAAAGGTCTTCTTCTTCCTTCCAAGCAAGCTCCAATCAGAATGTATCACTTGAACCTGTCAATTGGCTGCCCGTGTGGAAAGAGGGCACCCGAGTTTGCAAAAGTGAAACAAACTACGAGTCAGTCATGGGACTGGTATGAAAATTCTTAACTAATTTATCTAACAACGTGGCAAATCACAGGACCACGCCGCTAACGCGGAACGAGTTTACACCTATTCAGAATTCTTAACTAATTTATATAAAACAGCGAAATGTCTTTTGAAAAAAATGAAATCATCATAAGACTCAAGTCCTATCACACAATGCAACGCACACAAAAGGATAGAGTTTTCCCTTATGATGATCAAACATGCTTAATACGTGAAAAGTAATATTTTAATATTATTATTAGTGTCTAAGCAGTGTTAAAATACTTCAATATAAATATATCAATCCTGCACGGCATAGTACCCCATCCTACTATGTCGTCGTATATAAGTTTACAATTAAAACCGAAATGTCGTCGTATTGAGAATTGGTTTTCTGTAATGAAATCGAGGCTAGGGATTGCCCTCTTCCGATTCGAGACACTCTAACAAATGCCCCAGGATCCCCCGCAGTGAACCCTTGGATGCAGTAGGGCCGGTCCCCAACTAACGGTAGTGGATTAGTTATGCCTGAACACACGTTTCCCGGTCCCTTTGGACCTATAGTATGACCACTTTCAGCCTATAAAACCCCGAGGTACCTCAATCCATAATCCACATAAGTAAAATGCTGGGCCGTGTTAAAGCCCAAACATCACTTCTAGCTAGAAAGAAACGTATGCACTCCCTACGGTCCATATCCCGTTTTTGACTCATACTGGGGTGTGAGGCTCGCGAAGTCACGCTATACACAAAACTATGCCTAAACAGGCTATGCTTTGATCATCAGCCACAAGCCTGCTTTTCAACAAAGCCTTGATCATTGCATCTTGGCGTGCCACATTGACAATTCACGACATGCGATCGATAACTATAACTATATACCCGGGTGTTAAGCAGAGAATAGGTTCTCCACCACTAAATAGACATATATTAATACAAATTGATTTAATTACATGGGATGAATTCCAACGTCAGACACGCATCCATTTACAAGTCCGTTCTGGGTCTGAACGGAACCGGAGACACCAAAGAGGCGCTCTCTTATCCGCACGACCAACACACACGTCCAGACAACTACTGCTTCAACCCCTCCCTGGGAGCAAGTCAGTCCAAGGCATCAGTAGTCGTCGTCCATTCGGTGTGAAGATCGCCGGTCTTCAACCATCGTCTTCTTACATCTTTGATTTAATCGCCGTGCAATTACTTGAAATGAGTTAAACTCGGTCTTTTCAAATAATTATCGCATAATTATAATTTAAAACATTTCATATATATTTATAACTATTTATCGCTATTTTTATTTATTAGAAAATAGCTCAAAATAAATAAACGACGCTTCGGGTCAGTGGGCGGCCCTGGCGCTGTTTTTACCAAATTTTGATTTACACGTATCTTAAAATCTAACCATCGGATTTTGATGAAATTTATATCGTTGGAAAGCTCTTCCCAAAGCGGTCCTAACGGTTCCAGTTTTGGGAAAATCCAACGGTCGTATCTTTCGGTATAATCGTTTAAAGTTACGATTGTCGATACGCGAACTGCCGCGCTTATTTCGTTTAATTTTATATTTATATTTATATATATAAACCACTTGGCGATTTCCACTATTAAAATCCATTCTTTTTTATTCTATAAAAACAATATTTTTCTTTGCCAATTCTAATGTGACAAAAGTAACGGTTTCAACATTGTATATTTTTATATTCAATAAAAATAATATTTTTGTCTGCCAATCCTAATGCGACAAAAATGACGGTTTCAACATTGTATATTTTTATATTCAATAAAAATAATATTTTTGTCTGCTAATTCTAATGCGAAAAAAATGACGGTTTCAACATTGTATATTTTTATATTCAATAAAAATAATATTTTTGTCTGCCAATCCTAATGCGACAAAAATGACGGTTTCAACATTGTATATCTTTATATTCAATAAAAATAATATTTTTCTCTGCCAATCCTAATGCGACAAAAATGACGGTTTCAACATTGTATATTTTTATATTCAATAAAAATAATATTTTTGTCTGCCAATTCTAATGCGACAAAAATTACGGTTTCAACATCGTATATTTTTATATTCAATAAAAATAATATTTTTGTCTGCCAATTCTAATGCGACCAAAATGACGGTTTCAACATTGTATATTTTTATATTCCATAAAAATAATATTTTTGTCTTCCAATTCTAATGAGACAAAAATGACGGTTTCAACATTGTATATTTTTATATTCAATAAAAATAATATTTTTGTCTGCCAATTCTAATGCGACAAAAATGACGGTAAAAATGTTCTCTTTCTTTAATTACATAAAAATGTTCTTTTTATCCTATTCATTTTAAATACAAAAAAATGTACTTTTTATGTTTCTATAAAATGTAAATATTTTACCTCTTTTTCTTTTACAATGAAAAATGAAAATTCTTTACCTTTACATTGAAAAATGTACCTTTCATTGTTACATAGAAAAATGTAAATCTTTCATCTTCACATAGAAAAATGTAAATCTCATGTTTTTACATAGAAAAATGTAAATCCTTTATCTTTACATAGAAAAATGTAAATCTTATGTTTTTACATAGAAAAATGTAAATCCTTTAATTATCTTTATTACATTAGAAAAATGTAAATTTTCTAATTATCTTTATTACATTAGAAAAATGTAAATTTTCTAATTATCTTTATTGCATTAGAAAAATGTAAATTTTCTAATTATCTTTCCTTAATGCACATTTTTTCTTGATAGGGGATATTTTCCTATCTAACTCACATGTCAATTTTGTGTCAAAATATGATAACCAAAAATAATGGTTTTTGTCTAACCATTTCTATAATTTATCCAACGTCGTGATTTCAATGTCAACATATGATAATATGGTTTTTGACTAACCATTTCTATTTACCCAACATCGTAATTTCAATGTCCACACATATAACAATATGGTTTTTGGTCTAACCATTTCTATAATTTATCCAACGACGTGATTTTCAATGTCAACATATGATAATATGGTTTTTTGGTCTAACCATTTCTATTTACCCAACGTCGTAATTTCCATGTCCACACATACAATACAATATATGAGATGAATCACAATAAAAGGCCTCATCTTAATTTTATTTGCAAATCAAATAAAATATCTAATTTTATTTGTAAAACCAAATAAAATATCTAATCTTTATTTTATATTGTAAATCAAAATAAAACATCTAATCTTAATTTATCTTTTAATTAAAATTTAAAAGATTTAAACTTTCTTTATTTTATAAATCATAAATCAAAATAAAGATTCAACTTTTGTTCTTATTTGCGAATCAAAATAAAGATACAACTTTTGTTTTTATTTTGCAAATCAAAATAAAAATCAAACTTATGTTTTTAATTTGCAAATCAAGATAAAAATTAAACTTATGTTATTATTTTGCAAATCAAAATAGAAATCAAACTTATGTTATTATTTTGCAAATCAAAATAAAAATTTACCTTTCTTTTATTTTGTTAATCAAAATAAAAATTCAACTTTTCATTTTATGTTGTGAATCAAAAATAAAGATTTAAACTTTCTTTGGTAAATCAGAATAAAGATTCAATTTTTCATTTTATTTTGTAAAAAACAAAATAAAGATTCAAAATTTCATTTTTGTTTGTAAAACAAACAAGATTCAATTTTTCATTTTTATAGAGGAATAAAAATAAAAATAAAACTAATAAAAATGAGAACTTTATAGAGATTACATCAGAATTTATAGATCTAAACTGACATGCTATATCATGATATCACAACGAATATTAATCAACCATACAACAATCACAACATCGTAGATCAGAAATAATAACATACAATGATTCACATAACAAAAATAATTAAATTATTTAATTATTCAAAATTTAGAATCTCACAGTCGTTGCAGATTTTGGCCAAAATTCAAACTGTTCAGAATTAGCTCCAGTCGGTTTAGACGCGTAGATCTCAGTCACACGATCACATAGCTTCTGAAATCATTCGATTTCATGATCGTATGGACTAGTTATGATTGGATTTACATTGCTAACATTTTAAATAAAATAAATTAAACAAAGTGTTTTAGAAAATTAAATCTTCCTCCTCGTTCAAGTTCAGGCCGTGTTTTTTTTTACTTCGAACCTAGGGTTCGATTTGGCTCGCGACAGGTGGCACGGGGTGCCGATCTGAGCTCGCCACGTGGAAGGGGGGAGGACGCCGTGCCTGGGGGTGGTGCTTCAGTGGAGTTTGGTGGTCCCTGGTGGGCCCGACGGCGGTGCAAAACCCGCGAGTTTGGGTCGACTGTCCTCGGCCTGTGTGCCACCAAAGGATGATTCGTCCATATAGAATCATAGAGGGTGAAAATCTCCTCAATATACGTGGAGGAGGAGTTAGTTTGATGTCTGGATCGGAGGGATTTAAAGGGGAAATCATGGAGTAACGGTGGCCATGGGATAGAGGAGGGCGGCGACTGAGGAGATAATGAACAGTAGTTTTTAGGGTTTAAATTCCTATATTTATAATATTTTTAATGTATTTTTACAATTAAATCCATATCTTTCAAACCGGTTCAATTTTAGTCCAGCAGAACCCAAACGGCTGTCTGTGTCCTGTATTATTAAATTTGATAATTAAATCCTTTATAAATTTAATTAGTCTGCGTAAATAAATTCATCGAGGCCCCAAACGGACTTAGAAAAATCCAAAAAAATATATTTGGCTTTGTTATGATGATACGGTCCTAACAAAATTAATTTTGTCGAATTATGAGACAGTTTGATAAATGGCTATTTTTCAGTCGATTAAATTTAACTGAATTGAACAAAACACAGTTTCTTTCGCCACAGTCACAAACTAACTCGGAAAATTCTAAAAATTGAAACCTAGCAATAATATGACTTCCCGGTTCCAACAAAAGTGGTTTCGTCGAAAACAGAGATCGTTTGAAAATTGACTATTTTCACTGGCTTTAATATTATTTAAAAATGAAAATTTTAATTTCTGCCACATTTTTTTTCCACCAAATTATTTAAAATAAAATTTTAAATTGGTTCGGATTTTCCTGGTCGTTACATTCATAGTCTATTTAACTATTTGTAATTTTAATATGGGACAGTCCTCTCACATTAGGCCTGCAACTTGTGGATGCTGGATAGGTCGGTCGGTTCCGGGCAGACTTATCCCACAAGTTGGGCTTAACCTCGTGTCTTAGCCCAATTTGTATTTGCCCACTTGGACCCCTCACATTAGGCCCAACATTTGTGGCTGCTGGATATGCCGGTTGGGTCCGGGCAGACTTCCACCACAAATGTAACCTAACCTCGTATCCAAGTACAATTGTAATTTTTAATTATAATTATAAATATTTTGATGAAAATTATTTTAAACGTTCTTTATTAAAATAATCCTCATACTAAAAATGCTCTTTATATATTCCAATCTTTCTATTGTAACAGTAAAGCCCAGTCTTTTATTGTAACCTATTTATACATAAAAAGGTACTTTTACATAAATATGTACTTTTACATAAACATATTTCTTTTATATAAATATGTTTCTTCTTCATATAGAGATGTACCCTTACATAAAATGATTATTTTATTTTCATAACATATTAAAGGTGACATTTTTAATGTATAAGTATTGAATTCAATAAATGATTATCTTGTTTTCATTAGCATATAAAAGGTTACATTATTGATGTACAAAAGTATAATCCAATAAATGATTTTCATTAGCGTCAACAACTTAAATTTCCTCTCATGTTTTTTTATATTACATTAAAAAGATAAATTTTTAATGTATTATTTTTTTTTATAAAAAAGCTTATTTTGACAACTTTCATTTTCTAAATTGGAATAATTAAATAAATTATTTGTGCACTTGGGCGATGTGTAAAAATTACCATCCCAATCAACATAAACAAGTCAGGAAACTTGTTAATGGCGGTGTAACATATTTTTGAACCCCAACATAAATGTTCTTTCTAACATAAATGTTCTTCCTAACATAAATGTTCTTCCTAATTCTAACATAAATGACGTTCTTGAATTCTAACATAAATGACAAAATGGCACAATTTGTACTAGTATAATATGAATGACCAACTTTATTTTCTAACATAACAAAAATGGAACAATTTGTACTAGTATAATATTAATGACCAACTTTATTTTCTAACATAACATAAATGACAAAATGGCACAATTTGTACTAATATAACATTAATGACCAATTTTATTTTTATTTTTCATAACCAATTTCTAAAAAAATTGTTAGATTTAATCTAATATAACATTTTCTAATGTAAACATATTCTAATGTGATCATTGTTTCTAATGCAAACATTTTCTAATGTAATCATATTCTAATGACATTTCGAATACAACAAATTTGCCACTTTTATATTTTCTAATGTAATCAAATTCTAATGACATTTCTAAACAAAATGTTATTTTTTATTTTATTTAAATGGACATTTCTAAACAAAAATGTATTTTTAATCTAATATACATTTCTAAACAAAATGTATTTCTATTCTAATATACATTTCTAACTAAAATGTTAATTTTATCTAAGGCAGCATTTTATAACAAGAATGTTAATTTTTGTTTTATACTTATTTCCTTTCAACAAAATTATCCATCCAATCAACATATTAATCATAACAGCAACAACCAAAACAGTTCCAATCGTGAACAACACAAATTGAATTTACAGCGTAAATATAAGAATTTATAAATACGATAATGATTAACTAGTTTTAATTATAAAAAGAAATCTCACATAAAAATGATATGTCTTTGTGACAATTCTAATTCACAAGTTATGACATATTTCATGTTACTAATTGACAACAAAAGAATGATTTTAATCATCTAACAAATTATAACAATTTTCATGTTTCTAAATGACTATAAAGGACTGATTTTTATCATCTAACAAATTATAACAATTTTCATGTTTCTAAATGACTATAAAGGACTGATTTTTATCATCTAACAAATTATAACAATTTTCATGTTTCTAAACGACTACAAAGGACTGATTTTTACCATCTAACGAATTATATGTCAATTTATGTTCCTACATGATGATAAAAAGTAATTTTTTTTATAAACAAAATATGACAACTTGGATTCCTACTTGGCAATAAAAAGATTTTTTATTTATTTATGACGATGTGAATGTTTCTACGTAAAAATAAAATGATACTTCTATTTCAAATAAAATTATGACGATGTGTGTTACTACCTAATTTCATACAATAGATCATCACAACAAAATCAACCCACTCATAATTCATACAATCAGAAATATGAATTTTTATAACGTACATATATAAATTCCACATCGAACTCAACAAATAAATTTAAATTTTCAAATTTGAAATCTCACCAATCTGCGAACCCATACATGATCATCTCCATACCGGATTGAAGCTCAAAACTTTCACTTTGATTTCGTTCAAGATTCATGTTTTTAATTCTTCATATTTTGAGAGAAATTAATGGGGGAAAAAGGAATCGCTTCAGCCATTCATACGTTAAGAGTGGCGGTTACTGTATAATTAGAATTAGGGTTTTATGAAGTTTCCATTCTTTTATAATATTTTAATGTGTATTTTACACTTAAATCCAATATTTTTTTTAATAGCTCTGATTCAGACCTAACGACAGACCTTCCTAGCTAGGGTAAGATTATTATATGTTTTAAGGTGATTTATTGGACTTAGTATTTACCACAGTGGTTCCCACTCATATCCTCATTTATTTTAATTACCATAACTACCATATGTCATTAATAACCACATTGCTCACTTTTTCTAAAGCAATAGACATTCAAATAAATAACATTTATGCCAGTCCCTTTTTATTTCATTGTTCCAATTTATTGTAATTTCCACTTATTACACTATCATTTATTTTAGTTCTTTTTTATGTGTGTGTATATATACGTATATATTTGTTATATTAATTTCCCCTAATTTAGAGTTACAACATTTAATTCTCATTTGTACTAATTGCAACCTTTCTGGCTTCATTACCATTTATTTCCACATTTATCTCCCATTAACACCAACGATTACAATTGTAAATTCTCCTTTTATTATAGGTAACGTTAATTAATATGCATAAGTATCGAAGAACGTTTCAAATTCAAAACTACATTTAAAGTTTACCTAATATTAATGATAACTAGCATTGGTTACTTGTGTTTTTGGATGGATATAGTATCAATATATATATTTTTAATGTACTTATTACGTGTATGCTTATTTCTAAATTTCTATATTTACTCCTTTACAAAATTTGTTAATTTCAATTTATTTACAATCTAATCCAAACTACTTACTAGAAAAATCATTCTTATGTTTTGACTTGCTAAGATTTAAAATCCTATTAACTTCTGTTGATTAAATTAAAGAAAAAAAAATGTAATTTCTTATCCAGTGTCACATTTTACATACAAATGAAATTTCCATTGTCTTCCTACTTTCTAATGTTTTATATTACAACAAAAATGTAATATTTATTGTCTTCACTTTTCTGATATTTCATATTACAATAAAAATATAAATTTTTCCATCCTTATATTACATTACAACGAAATCTAATCCTTTCTTTTCTTGTATCACATTTATGAAAAATGTAATCCTTTCCTTTCTTTTGAAATCTTCCATTTTCTTTTGCAAAATGAAATCTATCATTTCACCCTTAATTACATTGCAAAATGTAACCTTTATATCTTTCTTTACTTACATTGCAAAATGTAACTTTTTTCCTTTTATTACATAGTAAAAGAAAAGTAATATTTTCTCTCTTGCCTTAATTACATGAAAAATATAATCTTTCCTAATGTAATCTTTTTCTACTCTTTTCTAATGTTTGCTCACAATTACATAAAAAAAATCTTTTTCTATATTTTATTTCTAATATGACATAATTTAACACAAAGGGTATTTTTATTCTACATCTCTAACATGACAAGCTTGACATTTTTATACTAATACAACATGTATAACATAAATGGTAAATGTATGTTCTATCATAAATGACATAATTTAACTCCTAACATAATTGACAAAAATTTGTGCTAACATGAATGACATATAAAAATAAATTTTATATATTCACATTCTTCTATGAATACTAATGACATATGAAAGGATATTTCTATTTGTTTACATTTTCTTTGCAGTCTAATTATCATATAAAAGTATAATTAAAATGTTCACATTTTTCTATATATCCTAATATCAAAATAAAGAACATTTTTTTTTTCATCCAATGTATAATCACAAAACGACATTTTTTATTTTTTTTTCCCTGTTATTATTTAAATAAATTATTTTAAATAGCCAAAACTCATTAAAATAACTTAAAATAAATTTTAAATTAGCCCCAAAATTCAGGGTTGTTACAGTCTCCCCCACTTAAAATCTTTTCGTCGTCGAAAAGGAACGAAGCTAAAAAGTGTTTAAATAACAAACTTATCTTTCATTCTTTAATTCGTTTATATAATTTCAAATACGTATATTATAAGCTTGCTACTCTCAACTCATTCTGGGGCATTACTGCAACAACCCGTAAAATCTGGGCTAGTTTAAAATTTTTATTTTGGCAATTTTAGCGAATTTTGATTATTTAAAATGAATTATTTTAAATAATATCGACGAAAATTTATTTTGAATATAATTCGAACGTATATATTATACGCGTCGTCGTTAGAATGGAAATATTTATATATAATTATAAATAGAATTGAAAATGGCGCGGTAGTTCGATAATTCGATTTCAAACTTCAATTGAATATACCGGGTGCAAAACAATCCGGATTTTAGTGAAACAAAAAATAATGGAATCTAATAGTGAATATCTTTCCAACGAATCCGAAAAATCAAAAGTTCGTAGCGGGAATCAAAAGATATGTCCAGTTGAAAATTCTGAATAGTCGCTATGGAATTCAGGCCCTTAAAAATGGACATTTTGCAAACAACCTCGGATTTCGACGAAACCAGTTTTGTTGGGTCCGTGGTGTCAAGTTATTGCTAGATACCAAATTTCATAATTTTTCAAATCAATATGTGAGCGTGGCAAAGGAAAACGTGTTTTGACCATTTCAGTTGATTTTAATCGACTGGAAATTGGCCATTTTTCCAACGGTCTCAGAATTCGACGAAACTAGTTTTGTTAGGACCGTATCGTCAATACGAAGCTAGAAAATATTTTTCTGAAATTTTTAGAGTTAGTATGTGACCCCGGTAAATTGAAATGTACGTTTAAAATTCAATAAAGTGATTTAAATGTAAATTTAATAGAAAAGGATTCAAACAGTCGAATCAGCCCACGCAGCATATCCCATTGTGTTCAGAATGAGGGTATTTAGTTAGAGGCGACACTCGTTGGGTTTGATTTGGGGTTCGTGAGGACAAACGAGAAATTGGAAATAAATAATATTAAAATGAAATATAAATTCCTATAAATAACCCCCCCCCCTAAAACCTAGTTCCCTTTTTGATTTCTTGGCCGCCAGCATTTAAAACGAACGGCGATAAACGCCCAATACTCCTCGCCATTTTCTGATAAATCCTCCAAGAAATTTCTGTAATTTAATAAGCGGAAATCAAAGAGGGAGATGAGAGCTTCTAATTCATACAAGCTAGATCGGGTATTGTGATGTGGCTCGAGCGATTTCTCCGCTCAAAGTCGCTCTGTTCAAGCTCGATTTCTGGGCTCCGTCGACCGCCGAAGGGGACGCCACTCCCGGCGTTGGAGGAGGGCACGACAGGCTTCATCGTGGTGGGTCCAGATCCGACTCCGGCAGCTTGTGTTGGTGGCGGCCTTGAACCCTAGGGCGAGAGGGTAGTTCGACGCCACGAAGAAGATGAAGATGAATTCGGTAGTGAGCATTTTTTTTTCCTTTCTTTGCTATATAAATGCAGATTTTTTTTATGCTATATAAATGCAGATTTTTTTATGTAATATAAATGCAGATTTTTTTATGTAATATAAATGCAGTTTTCTTAATGTAATATAAATGCAGTTTTCTTAATGTAATATAAATACAGTTTTCTTAATGTAATATAAATACAGTTTTCTTAATGTAATATAAATGCAGTTTTCTTAAGGTAATATAAATGCAGTTTTCTTAAGGTAATATAAATGCAGTTTTTTTATGTAATATAAATGCAGTTTTGAATAAATATAAAGGCAGCCTTTATTTTCATTTTATATATATATATATATAGCATTATGAAAATAAAGTTAGAAAGGTTAAAATAAAATTTGGAGTGATTTGGAAAATATAAAACAGGATAGTTTTGGAAAAATAAAATACTTTCAAATAGAAAATATAAATTAGACTTTGACTTAAAAATAAGATTACCTCTGATTTGAAATTAAAATCATCTTTGTCTATAAAATATAAACCATAGTTTAAAAATGAGATTTTAAAAAGGGGAAAAGCGAGATTTTTAAATAGAATAAAAATTCGATTTTTATATATTGAACTTTGAAATAAAAATTTGATTTTTATATATTGAATAGCGAAATAAAAATTCGATTTTTATATATTGAACTTTGAAATAAAAATTCGATTTTTATATATTGAACTTTGAAATAAAAATTCGATTTTTATATATTGAACTTTGAAATAAAAATTCGATTTTTATATATTGAATGGCGAAGTAAAAATTCGATTTTTATATATATAGTGACCTTGGGCAACGAAGGTGGCAAAAAGGCGAAACGACGAAGACTTCTGCAATAGAAGTGTCGTGGAGCTAGGATAGCTATCTGTGAGAATTTCTCCCCTTTCAATTTCTTTTCTAGATATATATATATACTAGGATGCAGACGGTGCTTAGTAGCACCCGACACCCGTCCACATACCATGGACTTGTTTGTTTGGTTGCGTAGATTAGTTGGATTATTTGATTGAAATTGAATTGTGTGGTGAAATGAATTGATTTGATTGATGTATGAATGGCGTGGGCCTTCACTAGACCGGGGATAAGGCTAGGCCTTGTCCCGTTTCTAGTATCGTGCCGTTATGCCGCCGAAACTTTCTAAAATATGTTAGAAAATAAAAATATCATTTTATTGTGTAAATGAATAATAGAAATTCATATGTTGGAATAAAATGTTTTATCGTTAAAAATATAATTTTTAACGTGAATATGAATATAGTGAATGTGAATAAATAAAATATTCATTTACAAACCGGACTGTTTGTTTATGTACACCTATTTGAATGACGTTGATTGGGTCGATAAATTTTACACATCGCCCAACTGCACAAATAAAGTATGTGTTTGATTGTTTGAAACCCCACACGGGTGTTGGGATGAAATTTGAAGTTCACTCATCCTGATTGATTAAATATGTCGATCGATTGATTGACATGCTGTTATAAGTGTTAGATATCTTTATTGGATGCTTATACAGTGTAGTGCACTTTGGTTGATGGTTGATTATTTTTCAATGCTATTATATACATGTGTTGTAGGAAAATCCATATAATTAATTTTATATGGTAATTGATTGGGCCTCATTCCAGTTTAGAAATAGAAATATTTGAAATAGAAATATTTGAAATAGAATATTTGAAAATAGAAATTTATGAAGCCGTGTTGATTAGATTGACGCCATTTTGACGTGAACGATATTTATATCGATTTTAAACGAATTCAAAGTGAATTGAATTGAAAACGATTTCAAAGTGAATTGAATTGAAAACGAATTCAAAGTGAATTGAATTGAAAACGATTTCGAAGTGAATTGAATTGAAAACGAATTCAAAGTGAATTGAATTGAAAACGATTTCGAAATGAATTGAATTGAAAACGAATTCAAAGTGAATTGAATTGAAAACGAATTCAAAGTGAATTGAATTGAAAACGATTTCGAAATGAATTGAATTGAAAACGAATTCAAAGTGAATTGAATTGAAAACGAATTCAAAGTGAATTGAATTGAAAACGATTTCAAAGTGAATTGAATTGAAAACGAATTCAAAGTGAATTGAATTGAAAACGAATTCAAAGTGAATTGAATTGAAAACGAATTCAAAGTGAATTGAATTGAAAACGATTTCAAAGTGAATTGAATTGAAAACGAATTCAAAGTGAATTGAATTGAAAACGATTTCAAAGTGAATTGAATTGAAAACGATTTCGAAATGAATTGAATTGAAAACGATTTCGAAATGAATTGAATTGAAAAGGAAGTTGAAATTGCCTTTGAAACGAATTTAAAACTATTTATATAATTCGTTTTAAATAGAAATCGACGAAATATATTATATATATATTATATATATAATATAATGGCCTGAATAGAACGTGCCGCGCCGCGGCAGTTCGTGAATTTTGACCATTTATTTCAAACGGACATTGCGGGAGATCCGACCGTCGGATTCTCCTAAAACCGGAACCGTTGGGTTCGTATCGAAAAGAGCTTTCTAGCGAATGTTAGAAATTTGAAATCTGACGGTTGGATTTGGAATTATGTCCAAATCAAATTTGAAAAAGGTCGCTGTAAGTGCAGTTCGATGGCCGTTGAAGGAAATCGACTGTACGGGCCTTGATAAAATTATTAAAAATAGTAATAATTTGTGTAAAATCATAAGAAATGATTTGTGAAGATTTGGGATGAAAAACTCCATATTTGAAAAGATAAAAATAGATTTTTATCGAAATGAACTAGTTTTGAACTAGAATGATAATTCTATTTATTTTTAAATAAATAAATTGAATTTGAAAAGGGTTTTAAAAATAACCAGAATATCCAATGATTGCATTGGAGTGGATTTGAATCGAAATTGTCATTGGAATATTTCGATGTTGGAATTCGTGATTATACGGATGGTGTTATGGAAGTTTGAAAGATATATATTTATATCGTTATTTCCAATACGACATTTGTTGGTCGTAGAATTCGATATTGAATATAAGCCGATATATTTTCTATTCAGAGCCTTGTATTGAATATTGAATGTGATTTGGGTTTGTCGTGAATGGTGTCTTCACTAACACTGTTCTTGAACCCAGTTGAGAAATGATTAAATCTTTTTATTTAAATTTAATGAAGTGTACCAATTAAATGATATTTAATTGGAATTGAATTGATATTGATTTTTGGGTTTATCGTGAACAGTGTTTTAAATAACACTCGTTCTTTAACCCGATAATTAATGGAATGTGATTTTGGGTTTATCGTGAACCGTGTTTTAAATGACACGGATTCTTGAACCCAGTTAAAGATTAAAACTAAGTGGAGTTTTAATGAATCTTTAATTAGATTGAAAAGATCGAAAATGGAGTACCACCAGTTTTGCTCCAGGCGATAGTTAAATCTTTAATTAGATTTGAACGTGAAATGGTAATTGAATTTACCGATAACACTGTGGTGTTAGATATGAAGTACTACCAGTTTTACATCATGGGATGAATAGGTTGGGATTGGGAAATGAAATAAATGATTACTTCGGTGTGGTTCGCTAATCCCGACTAGTTTGAATTGATATTCAAAGGAGATTAAAGAATAAATTTGGAGAATTTATCTTGGATAAAATTAATGGGAACTTTTCCCAAAGTATAGGAATATTTGAATAAAAGAATATTCTGTATTGGAATGAGGCGTATGTTGTGTTTGTGTAACACTTTTATAATATATACGCGAGTTATTCAGAAAGACCGGGTTTATCCCATTCTGAATAACTGATTCGACGTGGTGTCAAAGATGAAGACGGTGGTCGAAGACCGGAAGTCTTCACGTCGTTTGGGTGATTACTGATGATCTTGATTGGGCTGTACACCCAAGAAGATGGAAACAGTTGGTGATCGTCCAGACGTACTTGGAGATCGATGGATATGCGGGGTACTAGGTGCCTCCGGTTTCGTTCAGACCCAGAACGGACTTGTAAATGGACTGTGTGTCTGACATTGGATTTTAGTCCGTGTGATTGATCTCTATTAAATATATATCTGTTTGGCGGCGGAGAATTTATTCTCTTGCTTAACGCCCTTCTCTGAGACGTACGAGCTCAGGGGTTATATATTGATGGATATCAAACGCATGGAGTGAATTGCCTGTGTGGCATGCCTAAGTGGCAATTGATCGAGGCTTCTGTTGAAAAGCAAAGTCTTGTGGTGATGATCAAAGCACAGCCTGTGTGGCACAGCTTTGTGTAACGTTTGCTTCGCGAGTTTCGCACCCCGGTTGTGAACCAAAAACGGGAGAGGACGTCAGGGAGGGCATGCGTTTCTTTCTAGCTAGGGTGGTGTCAGTGACCTACCAGCCCTGACATTTATATACTTTTCACCTGTGTGGTTGTTGCTGTTGCGAGGCGCCTCGGTTTGATCGGACGATCCGGGTCCGATGGAGTCATTCGTTGGCTCGTTTACGCCCCAAAGGGCGGGGAAACGCATGTTCAGGCATTTTAATCCACATCGGTGGACCGGCCCTGAGGATCCAAGGGCCCACCTGAGTCTGGGTCCTGAGGCTCGGGCTAGACAGTCTCGAATCGGTTGAGGACTATCATTTGCCTCGGTTCATAGATGGAAACCCAATTTCCAAATACGTGACATTTGCGGTTTTATTTGTAAACCTATATATGGCGACATGATATATGGTACCCATGCCGCCTATGATTGATACTTATGATTTGAAGTTGTTTTATACACTGTACACTTATTATAGTATCAAATGATTTGTTTTAAACGTATCAAGCATTCTTTGGCTGTTATAAGGGAAAACCCTATCCCCCGGCTTGCGTTGCATTGTGTGATAGGACCTGGGTCTTATAACAGCTTCATCTTTCTTTATTTAGCATTGCGCTGTTGGTTTTATGCACTGGTATTCTTGGGAGGAAACCCGTTCCGTGTTATGCGGCGTGGTCCCTTGATTTACCTAATGATTTAAAATAAAGATTAATAACTGTTTTTAGTTCTCACACCAGTCACATGACTGACCTGGAGTTTATTGTTTTAACCTAAACTCTGGGTGCCCTTATTTTGACACGGGCAGCTAGTAGTTTTGGTTTTTGCAGATTTATATTCACAGGATCCTGGTTTACAGCTGGAACGATATCCGGAAAGCTTTGTATCCGTATATCTCTTCTAGTTGTGTATTTTATTATTTTCCGCTGCTATGTATTTAAATGTAATTTAAATCTCTGATATTTCTGTGTAATATTCATTCATACTCTGTATATTCTTGTAATCTGATGTATTGTTGTAATAAGCAATGAAATGTTCTTCTGTATGCGTTCTGTTGTGGTTTGTTCTCGAACTATCCGACGCTTTCCTTTACGGGGAAGTTGCGGGTCGTTACACGTGGTATCAGAGCTTTGGTTTACAAAGCAGAGAACAAGACACATTAGAACCGTACGAAAGAATTCATCAGATATTGGATTAGTAATACCCAATTAGAATGACTCGTTAGAGATATGATCAGTAGTATCCTAGAACGAGTGGGAAGAGTATACTTTTAAAGTGAAAACAAATTTTGTTTTGAAAATTTAAATCAATTATTCGTATTTGATTATTTATTTATATTGAGTTGGACAGTCCAGTATATAAAGATTTTGCGTATACGTCTGATCCACGTGTATTTGAAATTTTAATATACTGGATAGATATAGAATCGCACTCTAGTCGCCCGAAGATGATTCTGATGATAGTTCGAACATCATCAGAATTGGTATTCGTGTTTCGAAGGTGTGATATCTATATATTTCCTATTGACTGGTGTGAGAACCAAAATTAGATAGGGCCTATTGTTGTGATTTGGCATCAAAACATGATTTTTTGTATATGTATCAAAATTATGAATTTGAATTCTAATTCACTAATTGATTGATGTTTGTGTTGTTTGTTTATTTGTTTGATAATTTTGAACCATTATGCATAATATTGAACTGTATTGAAAATTGGTCGCATTTGCTTGCATATACATATATATCATTGAACAGGTCATAGCAAGGAGGCTAGAGCCAGAGAATAAAATTTATTTGCCCGACAAATAGGTACATGTTTACTACATAATTTCCTGTTTTGTTTGGGTGATGATGATTTTGTGAGCCTATTGGCTAGCCGCTTGGCTTTTTCTTTTTCTTTTTGAGATCTGAAGGACCGGGGAAGCTATTTGAAATTCCCCGATGCTCCCGGTCAGGGGAGGTTATGGCGAAATTTTTCGAAAATTTAGGGTGTTAGCCAAATTTTTGAAATTTTGAAAATTCTCAGAAACTAAAGAGTTGGAGAATGGAAGCCAGATCGAACGTAGAGTTGATTAATCAAACCACTTTCGACTTTGTTCCTTTTCGGGGACGAAAAGTTTTAAGTGGGGGAGATTGTAACAACCCGTAAAATCTGGGCTAGTTTAAAATTTTTATTTTGGCAATTTTAGCGAATTTTGATTATTTAAAATGAATTATTTTAAATAATATCGACGAAAATTTATTTTGAATATAATTCGAACGTATATATTATACGCGTCGTCGTTAGAATGGAAATATTTATATATAATTATAAATAGAATTGAAAATGGCGCGGTAGTTCGATAATTCGATTTCAAACTTCAATTGAATATACCGGGTGCAAAACAATCCGGATTTTAGTGAAACCAAAAATAATGGAATCTAATAGTGAATATCTTTCCAACGAATCCGAAAAATCAAAAGTTCGTAGCGGGAATCAAAAGATATGTCCAGTTGAAAATTCTGAATAGTCGCTATGGAATTCAGGCCCTTAAAAATGGACATTTTGCAAACAACCTCGGATTTCGACGAAACCAGTTTTGTTGGGTCCGTGGTGTCAAGTTATTGCTAGATACCAAATTTCATAATTTTTCAAATCAATATGTGAGCGTGGCAAAGGAAAACGTGTTTTGACCATTTCAGTTGATTTTAATCGACTGGAAATTGGCCATTTTTCCAACGGTCTCAGAATTCGACGAAACTAGTTTTGTTAGGACCGTATCGTCAATACGAAGCTAGAAAATATTTTTCTGAAATTTTTAGAGTTAGTATGTGACCCCGGTAAATTGAAATGTACGTTTAAAATTCAATAAAGTGATTTAAATGTAAATTTAATAGAAAAGGATTCAAACAGTCGAATCAGCCCACGCAGCATATCCCATTGTGTTCAGAATGAGGGTATTTAGTTAGAGGCGACACTCGTTGGGTTTGATTTGGGGTTCGTGAGGACAAACGAGAAATTGGAAATAAATAATATTAAAATGAAATATAAATTCCTATAAATAACCCCCCCCCCCTAAAACCTAGTTCCCTTTTTGATTTCTTGGCCGCCAGCATTTAAAACGAACGGCGATAAACGCCCAATACTCCTCGCCATTTTCTGATAAATCCTCCAAGAAATTTCTGTAATTTAATAAGCGGAAATCAAAGAGGGAGATGAGAGCTTCTAATTCATACAAGCTAGATCGGGTATTGTGATGTGGCTCGAGCGATTTCTCCGCTCAAAGTCGCTCTGTTCAAGCTCGATTTCTGGGCTCCGTCGACCGCCGAAGGGGACGCCACTCCCGGCGTTGGAGGAGGGCACGACAGGCTTCATCGTGGTGGGTCCAGATCCGACTCCGGCAGCTTGTGTTGGTGGCGGCCTTGAACCCTAGGGCGAGAGGGTAGTTCGACGCCACGAAGAAGATGAAGATGAATTCGGTAGTGAGCATTTTTTTTTCCTTTCTTTGCTATATAAATGCAGATTTTTTTTATGCTATATAAATGCAGATTTTTTTATGTAATATAAATGCAGATTTTTTTATGTAATATAAATGCAGTTTTCTTAATGTAATATAAATGCAGTTTTCTTAATGTAATATAAATACAGTTTTCTTAATGTAATATAAATACAGTTTTCTTAATGTAATATAAATGCAGTTTTCTTAAGGTAATATAAATGCAGTTTTCTTAAGGTAATATAAATGCAGTTTTTTTATGTAATATAAATGCAGTTTTGAATAAATATAAAGGCAGCCTTTATTTTCATTTTATATATATATATATATATATATATAGCATTATGAAAATAAAGTTAGAAAGGTTAAAATAAAATTTGGAGTGATTTGGAAAATATAAAACAGGATAGTTTTGGAAAAATAAAATACTTTCAAATAGAAAATATAAATTAGACTTTGACTTAAAAATAAGATTACCTCTGATTTGAAATCAAAATCATCTTTGTCTATAAAATATAAACCATAGTTTAAAAATGAGATTTTAAAAAGGGGAAAAGCGAGATTTTTAAATAGAATAAAAATTCGATTTTTATATATTGAAATTTGAAATAAAAATTCGATTTTTATATATTGAATAGCGAAATAAAAATTCGATTTTTATATATTGAACTTTGAAATAAAAATTCGATTTTTATATATTGAACTTTGAAATAAAAATTCGATTTTTATATATTGAACTTTGAAATAAAAATTCGATTTTTATATATTGAATGGCGAAGTAAAAATTCGATTTTTATATATATAGTGACCTTGGGCAACGAAGGTGGCAAAAAGGCGAAACGACGAAGACTTCTGCAATAGAAGTGTCGTGGAGCTAGGATAGCTATCTGTGAGAATTTCTCCCCTTTCAATTTCTTTTCTAGATATATATATATACTAGGATGCAGACGGTGCTTAGTAGCACCCGACACCCGTCCACATACCATGGACTTGTTTGTTTGGTTGCGTAGATTAGTTGGATTATTTGATTGAAATTGAATTGTGTGGTGAAATGAATTGATTTGATTGATGTATGAATGGCGTGGGCCTTCACTAGACCGGGGATAAGGCTAGGCCTTGTCCCGTTTCTAGTATCGTGCCGTTATGCCGCCGAAACTTTCTAAAATATGTTAGAAAATAAAAATATCATTTTATTGTGTAAATGAATAATAGAAATTCATATGTTGGAATAAAATGTTTTATCGTTAAAAATATAATTTTTAACGTGAATATGAATATAGTGAATGTGAATAAATAAAATATTCATTTACAAACCGGACGGTTTGTTTATGTACACCTATTTGAATGACGTTGATTGGGTCGATAAATTTTACACATCGCCCAACTGCACAAATAAAGTATGTGTTTGATTGTTTGAAACCCCACACGGGTGTTGGGATGAAATTTGAAGTTCACTCATCCTGATTGATTAAATATGTCGATCGATTGATTGACATGCTGTTATAAGCGTTAGATATCTTTATTGGATGCTTATACAGTGTAGTGCACTTTGGTTGATGGTTGATTATTTTTCAATGCTATTATATACATGTGTTGTATGAAAATCCATATAATTAATTTTATATGGTAATTGATTGGGCCTCATTCCAGTTTAGAAATAGAAATATTTGAAATAGAAATATTTGAAATAGAATATTTGAAAATAGAAATTTATGAAGCCGTGTTGATTAGATTGACGCCATTTTGACGTGAACGATATTTATATCGATTTTAAACGAATTCAAAGTGAATTGAATTGAAAACGATTTCAAAGTGAATTGAATTGAAAACGAATTCAAAGTGAATTGAATTGAAAACGATTTCGAAGTGAATTGAATTGAAAACGAATTCAAAGTGAATTGAATTGAAAACGATTTCGAAATGAATTGAATTGAAAACGAATTCAAAGTGAATTGAATTGAAAACGAATTCAAAGTGAATTGAATTGAAAACGATTTCGAAATGAATTGAATTGAAAACGAATTCAAAGTGAATTGAATTGAAAACGAATTCAAAGTGAATTGAATTGAAAACGATTTCAAAGTGAATTGAATTGAAAACGAATTCAAAGTGAATTGAATTGAAAACGAATTCAAAGTGAATTGAATTGAAAACGAATTCAAAGTGAATTGAATTGAAAACGATTTCAAAGTGAATTGAATTGAAAACGAATTCAAAGTGAATTGAATTGAAAACGATTTCAAAGTGAATTGAATTGAAAACGATTTCGAAATGAATTGAATTGAAAACGATTTCGAAATGAATTGAATTGAAAAGGAAGTTGAAATTGCCTTTGAAACGAATTTAAAACTATTTATATAATTCGTTTTAAATAGAAATCGACGAAATATATTATATATATATTATATATATAATATAATGGCCTGAATAGAACGTGCCGCGCCGCGGCAGTTCGTGAATTTTGACCATTTATTTCAAACGGACATTGCGGGAGATCCGACCGTCGGATTCTCCTAAAACCGGAACCGTTGGGTTCGTATCGAAAAGAGCTTTCTAGCGAATGTTAGAAATTTGAAATCTGACGGTTGGATTTGGAATTATGTCCAAATCAAATTTGAAAAAGGTCGCTGTAAGTGCAGTTCGATGGCCGTTGAAGGAAATCGACTGTACGGGCCTTGATAAAATTATTAAAAATAGTAATAATTTGTGTAAAATCATAAGAAATGATTTGTGAAGATTTGGGATGAAAAACTCCATATTTGAAAAGATAAAAATAGATTTTTATCGAAATGAACTAGTTTTGAACTAGAATGATAATTCTATTTATTTTTAAATAAATAAATTGAATTTGAAAAGGGTTTTAAAAATAACCAGAATATCCAATGATTGCATTGGAGTGGATTTGAATCGAAATTGTCATTGGAATATTTCGATGTTGGAATTCGTGATTATACGGATGGTGTTATGGAAGTTTGAAAGATATATATTTATATCGTTATTTCCAATACGACATTTGTTGGTCGTAGAATTCGATATTGAATATAAGCCGATATATTTTCTATTCAGAGCCTTGTATTGAATATCGAATGTGATTTGGGTTTGTCGTGAATGGTGTCTTCACTAACACTGTTCTTGAACCCAGTTGAGAAATGATTAAATCTTTTTATTTAAATTTAATGAAGTG
Source organism: Allium sativum (assembly GCA_030737875.1). Taxonomy (NCBI): domain Eukaryota; kingdom Viridiplantae; phylum Streptophyta; class Magnoliopsida; order Asparagales; family Amaryllidaceae; genus Allium; species Allium sativum. Next base: position 363,100,860 of record CM060909.1, read on the forward strand.
TACCAATTAAATGATATTTAATTGGAATTGAATTGATATTGATTTTTGGGTTTATCGTGAACAGTGTTTTAAATAACACTCGTTCTTTAACCCGATAATTAATGGAATGTGATTTTGGGTTTATCGTGAACCGTGTTTTAAATGACACGGATTCTTGAACCCAGTTAAAGATTAAAACTAAGTGGAGTTTTAATGAATCTTTAATTAGATTGAAAAGATCGAAAATGGAGTACCACCAGTTTTGCTCCAGGCGATAGTTAAATCTTTAATTAGATTTGAACGTGAAATGGTAATTGAATTTACCGATAACACTGTGGTGTTAGATATGAAGTACTACCAGTTTTACTTCATGGGATGAATAGGTTGGGATTGGGAAATGAAATAAATGATTACTTCGGTGTGGTTCGCTAATCCCGACTAGTTTGAATTGATATTCAAAGGAGATTAAAGAATAAATTTGGAGAATTTATCTTGGATAAAATTAATGGGAACTTTTCCCAAAGTATAGGAATATTTGAATAAAAGAATATTCTGTATTGGAATGAGGCGTATGTTGTGTTTGTGTAACACTTTTATAATATATACGCGAGTTATTCAGAAAGACCGGGTTTATCCCATTCTGAATAACTGATTCGACGTGGTGTCAAAGATGAAGACGGTGGTCGAAGACCGGAAGTCTTCACGTCGTTTGGGTGATTACTGATGATCTTGATTGGGCTGTACACCCAAGAAGATGGAAACAGTTGGTGATCGTCCAGACGTACTTGGAGATCGATGGATATGCGGGGTACTAGGTGCCTCCGGTTTCGTTCAGACCCAGAACGGACTTGTAAATGGACTGTGTGTCTGACATTGGATTTTAGTCCGTGTGATTGATCTCTATTAAATATATATCTGTTTGGCGGCGGAGAATTTATTCTCTTGCTTAACGCCCTTCTCTGAGACGTACGAGCTCAGGGGTTATATATTGATGGATATCAAACGCATGGAGTGAATTGCCTGTGTGGCATGCCTAAGTGGCAATTGATCGAGGCTTCTGTTGAAAAGCAAAGTCTTGTGGTGATGATCAAAGCACAGCCTGTGTGGCACAGCTTTGTGTAACGTTTGCTTCGCGAGTTTCGCACCCCGGTTGTGAACCAAAAACAGGAGAGGACGTCAGGGAGGGCATGCGTTTCTTTCTAGCTAGGGTGGTGTCAGTGACCTACCAGCCCTGACATTTATATACTTTTCACCTGTGTGGTTGTTGCTGTTGCGAGGCGCCTCGGTTTGATCGGACGATCCGGGTCCGATGGAGTCATTCGTTGGCTCGTTTACGCCCCAAAGGGCGGGGAAACGCATGTTCAGGCATTTTAATCCACATCGGTGGACCGGCCCTGAGGATCCAAGGGCCCACCCGAGTCTGGGTCCTGAGGCTCGGGCTAGACAGTCTCGAATCGGTTGAGGACTATCTTTTGCCTCGGTTCATAGATGGAAACCCAATTTCCAAATACGTGACATTTGCGGTTTTATTTGTAAACCTATATATGGCGACATGATATATGGTACCCATGCCGCCTATGATTGATACTTATGATTTGAAGTTGTTTTATACACTGTACACTTATTATAGTATCAAATGATTTGTTTTAAACGTATCAAGCATTCTTTGGCTGTTATAAGGGAAAACCCTATCCCCCGGCTTGCGTTGCATTGTGTGATAGGACCTGGGTCTTATAACAGCTTCATCTTTCTTTATTTAGCATTGCGCTGTTGGTTTTATGCACTGGTATTCTTGGGAGGAAACCCGTTCCGTGTTATGCGGCGTGGTCCCTTGATTTACCTAATGATTTAAAATAAAGATTAATAACTGTTTTTAGTTCTCACACCAGTCACATGACTGACCTGGAGTTTATTGTTTTAACCTAAACTCTGGGTGCCCTTATTTTGACACGGGCAGCTAGTAGTTTTGGTTTTTGCAGATTTATATTCACAGGATCCTGGTTTACAGCTGGAACGATATCCGGAAAGCTTTGTATCCGTATATCTCTTCTAGTTGTGTATTTTATTATTTTCCGCTGCTATGTATTTAAATGTAATTTAAATCTCTGATATTTCTGTGTAATATTCATTCATACTCTGTATATTCTTGTAATCTGATGTATTGTTGTAATAAGCAATGAAATGTTCTTCTGTATGCGTTCTGTTGTGGTTTGTTCTCGAACTATCCGACGCTTTCCTTTACGGGGAAGTTGCGGGTCGTTACAATTACTAACCGCATCTCTAATGAGTTTTCTCATTCTAGGATACTGCTGATCCTATCTCTAATGAGCATTCTTATTGGATATTACTAATCCAATCTCTGATGAGTCTTCTGTTTAGTTCTAACGAGTTGTATCCCAAAGATTTGAGCTAACCAGAGCTCTGATACCAGCTGTAACGATACGCATTTTGCCCGACCTTAATCGATCAATAGATCGACCAAGACCGTTCAAAACCCGAACACGTTAACTTTGGGAAACAACAACATCAGAACAATAACAGCAGACTTTTATAAACATTACAATAATGTTAAATCAGAGTACAGAACATATCAGAGTACATTGAATAAAATTACAGCGAAAGATAAATTAAATACAATAAACAGCGGAAGACTTCTATGCTCTGGACACAGCTTTAGGCTTTGATCCAGAATCCTATTCAAGAGATAAATATCTGCCAAAAGCTACCCGACTGCCCGTGTGGAAAAGAGGGCACCCGAGTTTGCAAAGGTGGAAACAAACAACGGGTCAGTCATGGGACTGGTGTGAGAATTTTTAACTAATTTAGCTAATAGTAATAAAGCAAATCCAAGGACCACGCCGCTAACGCGGAACGGGTTTACTCCAATGGATTGCCGTGCATAACTTAAAGTAAATCGTTAAACAACGCAATGCTTTTTGGAAAAATGAAACCATCATAAGACCCAAGTCCCATCACACAATGCAACGCAACCCGAAGGATAGGGTTTTGCCTTATAATGGTCAAAAATGCTTGATACGATAAAAACGAATTTGATATTATTATTAGTGTGTATATGTTTCAAAAACATTTCAATTATAATGTATCAATCCTAGGACACATAGATACCATAATACTATGCTTCCATACTAGTAATACAATCAAATCTGCATGAGGTCGTATTGGAAATTGGTTTTCCATCATGAGTCAAGGCTAGGGAGGAGCTCCTTACCGATTTGAGACACTCTAGCTAATGTCTCAGGATCCCCCGCAGTGAACCCTTAGATAGCTGCAGGGCCGGTCCACCATACGAGTTGCAGATTAGTTATTCCTGAACACACGTTTCCCGGTCCTATAGGACCTATCATCCGAGGCGCTTCATTCCATCATCCACATAAGTAAAATGCCGGGTCGTGTTAAAGCCCAAACACCACATCTAGCTAGAAAGAAATGTGCTGCTCTCCCTGCGTTCCCTTCTCCCGTTTTAGACTCCGCCGGTGTGTGAGGCTCGCGAAATCACGCTATACACAAAGATATGCCTAAACAGGCTATGCTTTGATCATCCCACAAGGCCTTCTTTTCAACAAAGCCTTGATAATATGCATCTTAGCATGCCACATCGTCACTCCATGTCACACTACCAATCCTTTGCTGAAATATATGAAAGTGTGTTAAGTAAGAGAATAAATTCTCCACGACCAAACATTCATACATTCGACAGAAAATCAATAAATACAATATAAATGAGTACAATGTCAAACACACATTCCATTCATAAGCTTATGCTCTGGGTCTGAGCGAAAGCCAAATCCGTACTAATCAACACTACGTCCGGACGGCCACCACTGTAGCCCCTTCAAGGTAGCTACTCCAATCACAAGCATCAGCAGTCGTCGTCCATTCGATATGAAGATCGCCGGTCTTCTATCGTTGTCTTCAAAACTTGAATTTGAAACGTCGCTTAAATTATTTGGAATGAGATAGAGTCGGACTTTCCAAATAATTCTCGTATATATATAAGTTGGAAATCATTTCATATCGTTATTAGTAATTTATAACGATTTATCTTTATTTTTATATATAAAAAAAAATTCAAATTCCATTTCATTAACGTAATTATATAATAAGTAGTGAATGTTTTGTTTCACAGCCTATCGAAATGTTTATAATGTGTAATGAAATGTACTTAATTTCATTACATTTTGCTAACGAAAAATATTCCTATTCGTACATACAACATTAACGTACAATGAACACACCATTTATTTTCATACACATACACATCTTATACACAGCAATGTACATTTTCTTGTTTCATCTTTCGAATTAAACAAAATGTAAATTTTGTTTATCATACCAATTCCAACAAAAATGAGCATTTTTGTGTTTCATTTCAATTTAAACAAACGAATATTTTTGTTCATCCATTTTTACTTCTACAAGAATGAGTATTTTTGTTTCTTTATTTCAATGTAACAAAATTGATAATTTTATTATCTTTTCAATGCAAACCAAAAGTAATAATTTTCCATTACAAACAAAACGATAATTTTATGTGCTAATCTATTTACATGAAAATGAAATTTTCATATCTTTAATCTTTTTAATGAAAATCTAATTCATTAAAATATAAATTTCATATCCTTATTCTTTTTAGTTAAAATCCAATTACATAAAAATGTAATTTCACACTTTTAATCTACCTGCATGTAAAATGGAATTTTCCCTTTTTAATCTAATTTACATTAAAATGTAAACTTTTCTTTATTTATACCAATTGCATAAAAAAAAATTGCAACTTTTACCTTTAATCTTAATTTCACAAGAAAAAAATGTAAATTTCTTACCTTTGGTTTTAATTACATAAAGATGTAATTTTCTTTCTTTCTTTTAATAAAAATATAAATTTCTTCTTTTAATCTAATTACATAAAATATGTAATTTTCTCTTCTTTAAACATGATGATGAAAATAATGTTCATCTTCTATTTAACTATTTGTATTTTTAATATGGGCCAGACCTCTCACATTAGGCCTGCAACTTGTGGATACTGGATAGGCCGGTCGGTTCCGGGCAGACTTATCCCACAAGTTAGGCTTAACCTCATGTCTTGGCCCAATTTGTATTTGCGCACTTGGACCACTCACATTAGGCCCAACATTTGTGGCTGCTGGATATGCCGGTTCGGTCCGGGAAGACTTCCACCACATATGTAACCTAACCTCGTGTCCAAGTACAATTGTAATTTTTAATTATAATTATAAATATTTTAATGAAAATTATTTTAAACGTTCTTTATTAAAATAATCCTCATACTAAAAATGCTCTTTATATATTCCAAACTTTCTATTGTAACAGTAAAGCCCAGTCTTTTAATGTAACCTATTTATACATAAAATTGGTACTTTTACATAAATATTTACTTTTACATAAACATATTTCTTTTATATAAATATGTTTCTTTTTCATATAGAGATGTACCCTTACATAAAATGATTATTTTATTTTCATAACAAATTAAAGGTGGCATTTTTAATGTACAAGTATTGAATTCAATAAATGATTATCTTGTTTTCATTAGCATATAAAAGGTTACATTATTGGTGTACAAAAGTATAATCCAAGAAATGATTTTCATTAGCGTCAACAACTTAAATTTCCTTTCATGTTTTTTTTTTTATATTACATTAAAAAGATAAATTTTTAATGTGCTATTTTTTTATAAAAAAGCTTATTTTGACAACTTTCATTTTCTAAATTGGAATAATTAAATAAATTATTTGTGCACTTGGGCGATGTGTAAAAATTACCATCCCAATCAACATAAACAAGTCAGGAAACTTGTTAATCGCAGTGTAACATATTTTTGAATCCCAACATAAATGTTTATTTCTAACATAAATGTTCTTTCTAACATAAATGTTCTTCCTGATTCTAACATAAATGACGTTCTTGAATTCTAACATAAATGACAAAATGGCACAATTTGTACTAGTATATTATTAATGACAAACTTTATTTTCTAACATAACAAAAATGGCACAATTTGTACTAATATAACATTAATGACCAATTTTATTTTTATTTTTCATAACCAATTTCTAACAAAATTGTTTGATTTAATCTAATATAACATTTTCTAATGTAAACATATTCTAATGTGATCATTGTTTCTAATGCAAACATTTTCTAATGTAATCATATTCTAATGACATTTCTAATACAACAAATTTGCCACTTTTATATTTTCTAATGTAATCATATTCTAATGACATTTCTAAACAAAATGTTATTTTTTATTTTATCTAAATGGACATTTCTAAACAAAAATGTATTTTTAATCGAATATACATTTCTAAACAAAATGTATTTCTATTCTAATATACATTTCTAACTAAAATGTTAATTTTATCTAAGGCAGCATTTTATAACAAGAATGTTAATTTTTGTTTTATACTTATTTCATTTCAACAAAATTATCCATCCAATCAACATATTAATCATAACAGCAACAACCAAAATAGTTCCAATCGTGAACAATACAAATTGAATTTACAGCGTAAATATAAGAATATATAAATACGATAATGATTAACTAGTTTTAATTATAAAAAGAAATCTCACATAAAAATGATATTTCTTTGTGACAATTCTAATTCACAAGTTATGACATATTTCATGTTCCTAATTGACAACAAAAGAATGATTTTAATCATCTAACAAATTATAACAATTTTCATGTTTCTAAATGACTATAAAGGACTGATTTTTGTCTTCTAACAAATTATAACAATTTTCATGTTTCTAAATGACTATAGAGGACTGATTTTTATCATCTAACAAATTATAACAATTTTCATGTTTCTAAATGACTATAAAGGACTGATTTTTATCATCTAACAAATTATAACAATTTTCATGTTTCTAAATGACTATAAAGGACTAATTTTTATCATCTAACAAATTATAACAATTTTCATGTTTTCAAACGACTATAAAGGACTGATTTTTATCATCTAACAAATTATATGTCAATTTATGTTCCTACATGATGATAAAAAGTAATTTTTTTTATAAACAAAATATGACAACTTGGATTCCTACTTGGCAATAAAAATAATTTTTTTTATTGAAATTCAATTTATGACGATGTGAATGTTTCTACGTAACAATAAAATGATATTTCTATTTCAAATCAAATTATGACGATGTGTGTTACTACCTAATTTCATACAATAGATCATCACAACAAAATCAACCCATTCAGATTTCATACAATCAAAAATATGAATTTTTATAACGTACATATACAAATTCCACATCGAACTCAACAAATAAATTTAAATTTTCAAATTCAAAATCTCACCAATCTGCGAATCCATACATGATCATCTCCATACCGGATTGAAGCTCAAAACTTTCACTTTGATTACGTTCAAGATTCATGTTTTTAATTCTTCATATTTTGAGAGAAATTAATGGGGGAAAAAGGAATCGCTTCAGCCATTCATACGTTAAGAGTGGCGGCTACTGTATAATTAGAATTAGGGTTTTATAAAGTTTCCATTCTTTTATAATATTTTAATGTGTATTTTACACTTAAATCCAATATTTTTTTAATAGCTCTGATTCAGACCTGACGACCGACCTTCCTAGCTAGGGTAAGATTGTTATATGTTTTAATGTGATTTATTGGACTTAGTATTTACCACAGTGGTTCCCACTCATATCCTCATTTATTTTAATTACCATAACTACCGTATGTCATTAATAACCACAATGCTCACTTTTTCTAAAGCAATAGATATTCAAATAAATAACATTTATGCCAGTCCCTTTTTATTTCATTGTTCCAATTTATTGTAATTTCCACTTATTACACTGTCATTTATTTTAGTTCTTTATTATGTGTGTGTGTATATATGTATATATTTGTTATATTAATTTTCCCTAATTTAGAGTTACAACATTTAATTCTCATTTGTACTAATTGCAATATTTCTGGCTTTATTACCATTTATTTCCACATTTATCTCCTATTAACACCAACGATTACAATTGTAAATTCTCCTTTTATTATAGGTAACGTTAATTAATATGCATAAGTGTCGGAGAACGTTTCAAATTCAAAACTACATTTAACGTTTACCTAATATTAATAATAACTAGCATTGATTACTTGTGTTTTTGGATGGATATAGTATTAATATATATAATTTTAACGTACTTATTACGTGTATGCTTATTTCTAAATTTCTATATTTACTCCTTCACAAAATTTGTTAATTTCAATTTATTTACAATCTAGTCCAAACTACTTACTAGAAAAATCATTCTTATGTTTTGGCTTGCTAAGATTTAAAATCCTATTAACTTCTGTTGATTACATTGAAGAGAAAAATGTAATTTCTTATCCAGTATCACATTTTACATACAAATGAAATTTCCATTGTCTTCCTACTTTCTAATGTTTTATATTACAAAAAAAATATAATATTTATTGTCTTCACTTTTCTAATATTTCATATTAAAATAAAAATATAAAATTTTCCATCCTTATATTACATTACAAAGAAATGCAATCCTTTCTTTTCTTGTATTACATTTATGAAAAATGTAATCCTTTCCTTTCTTTTGAAATCTTCCATTTTCTTTTGCAAAATGAAATCTTTCATTTCACCCTTAATTACATTGCAAAATGTAACCTTTATATCTTTCTTTACTTACATTGCAAAATGTAACTTTTTCCTTTTATTACATTGTAAAAGAAAAGTAATATTTTCTCTCTTACCTTAATTACATGAAAAATATAATCTTTCCTAATGTAATCTTTTTTTTCTCTTTTCTAATGTATGTTCACAATTACATAAAAAAAAATCTTTTTCTATATTTTATTTCTAATATGACATAATTTAACACAAAGGGTATTTTTATTCTACATGTGACAATCCCAAAACCCCGTGACACGGTGTTAAGGATAATCATTAGAATATAACACATTAATCATCATTAGCAGATCACAGATAATAGCATAAACATAAAATAGAATAATTTACACACATATGACAGCGGAATCATATAGATATCATCACCTCAGAGAGCACAGTGCAGGATACAAATTAGTGCATATAATACATAATCAGTCACCATCGCCAGAGGCGGAATCATACATAAAGAGTACACAAAATAAATATCAGTCTACATCGCCAATGGCGGAATCATAATACATATACTAAAATGGCGGAAAGAGTCAAAGTCAGCACGGTGTAGTCAAGCCTCTCCATGAGCCAAAAGTGCACCAGGTACCTGTAACTAGGTTGCCCGTGTGAAAATGAGGGCACCCGAGTTTGCAAGGTGAAACAAACTACGAGTCAGTCATGGGACTGGTATGAGAAATCTACTTAACTTATTAACAACAATAATAAGGCAAATCAAAGGACCACGCCACTTTTGCGGAACGGGTTTACTCCAATTAGTGCCAGTGCATGAAATAAAGTAAATGATTAAATCATCGCAATGCTTTTTATAAAATGAAGCCATTATAAGACTCAGGTCCCATCACACAATGCAACGCAAGCCGGAGGATAGAGTTTTACCTTATAATGGCCAAAAATGCTTCATACGAATAAAACAAAAGTGTTTGATATTATTACTAGTGCATATATATTTCAAAAGCAAATTCAATCATAAATATCAATCCTAGGCGGCATAGCTACCATCTACTATGTTGCCATACTAGTAATACAATCACGTCCGCATATTTCGTATTGGAAATTGGATTCCTCCATGAGTCGAGGCAAGGGGCGAGCTCTTCTCCGATTCGAGACACTCTAGCAAATGTCCCAGGACCGCACACAGCAATCCCTGGATCCTCCAAGGCCGGTCCTCTCTTACTTTTGAGGATTAATTATTCCTGAACACACGTTTCCCGGTCCTTACAGACCTATATCGAGGCGCCTCGTATTCCAACAACCACACCGGTGAAAAGTAGATATAAATGTCAGGGCTGGGAGGTCACTGACATCACCATAGCTAGAAAGAAACGTCGTGCACTCCTTGGGTCCTTCTCCCGTTTTTGACTCATAGCGGGGTGTGAGGCTCGCGAATTCACGTTATACACAAAGCTACGTCACACAGACCATGCTTTGATCATCAACCACAAGACTTTGCTTTGCAACAGAAGCCTTGATCATATGCCACTTAGGCGTGCCACACAGGCAATCCACTCCATGCGACTGATTTCTATCAATACATAACCTCTGAGCTCGTACGTCTCAGAGAAGGGCGTTAAGCAAGAGAATAAATTCTCTGCCGCCAAACAGATATATATTTAACAAAGATCAATTAGCATAGAACAAAATCCAATGTCAGACACTCAGTCCATTTACAAGTTCGTTCTGGGTTTGAACGAAACCGGAGGCACCAAATCCTCGCATATACGTACAATCAACAGTATGTCTGGACGGCTACTACCTCAGCTCCTTCAAGGTAGCTACTCCAATCACGAGCATCAGTAGCGCCCATCCATCCAATGTGAAGATCGTCGGTCTTCAACCGTCTTCGACTCTTCGACTTCTCAACATCGATCGATTATTTGAAATGAGATGAACTCGGCCTTTTCAAATAACCCACGTATATTTAGATTTTTAAATCAATTTATCACATGGTTAGACTATTCAACATTCACATTTCAGTTCTTTAGTTATAATTTTCATGTTAAATACATTCATCCATCACATATCAAACAAACACAACAAAATTGGTTTATTTCCACTCTATATCGTCTATAATATTTTATAACGATATATCGCCATTTTTATTTTATTTAAAACGGCCATATTTAATTAAACGACGTTTCAGGTCGTGCCGATGCACTGGCGCTGTTTTTTACTAAATTTGTTTTACACATATCTGAAAATCTAACTGTTGGATCTTCACAAATTTTATATCATTAGAAAGATCAGTTCAAAACGAATCCAACAGTTTCAGTTTTGGGAAAATCCGACGGTCGGATCTTCCACACTAGTCGTTTGAAGTTACGATTTCAAATTACGAACTGCAGCGTCGTTATTCGATTTAATTTAATTATATATATATATATAAATATAATCGTTTCTGGCACTGTTTTTCTTCCGATTTGAATTAAACATTCCAGGCAATCCATTCGTCGGATCTTCACAAAGTTGGTGCCGTTGGAAAGATATTTCCAAGGCGAACCCAACGGTTGCGGTTTCGGGAAAATCCAATTGTCGGATTTCCCGCACTAGTCGTTTGAAATCACGGTTTCAAAACACGAACTGCACGGCCACGTTTCGTTTTAATTTTATTTATTTATATATTTATATAATTATAGTTCATTCAAAAATTCCTTTTGGTTTTCACTTCAAATATTTCACTAACGCCTTTAAATTTTGGAAAATTTCGCCATAACCTCCTTTGTACGGGAGGGGCTAGGAAAATTCCCAAATAGCCACACAGGCGTCTCATGTCAAAAAGAAAAGGAAAAAGCCAAGCGGCTAGCCAACAGGCTCATAAAATCATCACCCAAACAAAACAGTAAACGTGTACCTATTTGTCGGGCACAAAATTTTATTCCTCTTCTCTAGCCTCTTTGCTATAACCTGTTCAATAAATATGCATGTACATATATACATTTCTTATCACTTATCATTTTCCATTCAACTTCATATTTGATTCAATTCGGTTTAAAAACACCATTCATTCTAATGTTGCATGCATAGGCAAAAATCATATCATTAGCTAATTAATGAATATTTCAACTCATGCATATTTATTTGAATAAGTGGCTATTTTTAACACTTCACATTTCAAAGATGATAATTTCGGCGAACTAAAATATATTTCAACACATGACTATTTTATTTAGTTCCTATGCATGTTAAAAATAATATTCCTTTCACAAATATTTATTTCAACGCTCGCATATCTTTAGCATATCACATATATAATAAAAATGATATTTTTATCATTTAAAATATTTATTCAACAAATGAATGTTTTCAACACTTTATAATTTCAATAAAAATGTAATTTTTATTGTTCGATCTTTTTATTCAACACATGAACTTTTCCAATACACACATTTCTCAACATATGAGCACCCCCACACATGGATATTTTATATATGTTGTTCATATAAGAAATATGAAATTTTTATTGTTGAAACTATTTATATATAAGGCGAATATTTAACATACTTCATATATATTATAAAAATGTGATTTTTATTGTTGAAACACTTCATTCACTCACACATGAATTTAATTTTCACACATCACTTCTCAACACATGAGTATTTCCACACATGGATATGGTTTCAACACATGACTTTAATTTCAATGCATAAAGATAATTTCGACATATGAAAATAATTCTAACACATGAATATTATTCAAAATTTCGGCAGCATAACGGCAGGGTAGTTAAAACCGGCACCGTCCCTAGTACGGCTCCTCGCTCTACCTTAAAACCTCCCGGTTTTTGACAATGGGGATTCATGCATCTAATTCGCACGCAGGCGGCATGTTTTATTTTTATTTCGACAATTATTTCCAATTCATTTCAATCACCAATGGGTATTTTAAAACCACAACCAAACAATATCAAGCACAAACAATTATTCAACCATTCGCATTTTCATCCAATATTTCACACCAATTCACAACAATAAATATCGTCCATGGTTTGTGGACGAGGGGAGTGTGTATATATATATATATATATATACATATAATTGCTATATTTCACTTGCATTTCAATACATATATCAATTATTCTATGCATGTATAATTCATACTTCGCTTATATAGCTTACACCATGCATGTACATGAGGTATACAACACGAGTGTAATTTATATTTCGCTTATATAATTTATACACGACCTTTTCCATTTAAATTCATTTAATTTAGATTTCTCACTTTGGTTTTCGGAGTGCTAAAAATCGTAGATGACTCAGAAAAATCCACGGTCTCTTCTATGTGGTAGAGAGCTTCCTTGCGGTCCCGATGTTTCCTGTTTCATCGAATTTCGTCAACACACCATAAAGATATGATTTTTCAAAGTGCAAACATCAAAAAGAACTCACCTTTATCGATGGTTCAAAACTAGGATTGCAGTTTTCGCGAAAACCGAGGCACGATGGGATGATCAGAGGGTACAACGTGGAAGAGGGAAGAGAGGGGAGTTGGTCGATGGTGGTCTTGGCCGGAGCGAACGCCTATAGCAGCGGAGCCGGCGCTGGGAAGGTCGGAACTTCCTGGGCCTCATTCTCGTCGATGGGGAGAAGGGAGGTGATGAGGGTGGGTCGGATTTGAAGAGGGGAGGCGGCGGCGTCGATTGTAGGTAGTGGCGGCGTCGGCAGGGGGCTGAGGCGGCGACGATTTGGAGGGGAAGTGGCGAACGATTCCCGCCGTAGGTCGAGAGAGAAAAAAAGGGTTTTCGCGTCTTTTTTTATTTTTAAAAATAATGAAGGAAAATTTTTGATTGGTCAAGGTTTTAATAAATTTTTAAATAGTGTTTCTCCACATGGACACCAATTCAAACCCAACGACTGTCGTCCCTAGCTAATTACCCCCATTCCGGACACAATGGGATATGTTTCGTTGGCCAATTCGACTGTTACAGTCAGTTATTTTTCAAATTAAAGTATAAAACATTTAATTTTAACTTTGAACATACATTTCAATTTGCCAGGCCCACAAACTGATTCGAAAAATTCCAGAAAAATAAATCTAGCTATGTTTTGACGCTACGGTCCCAACAAAACTAGTTTCGTCGAACTCTGAGATCGTTTGAAAAATGGCCATTTTCTGGTCAATCCAATTTAACAGAAATTGACCAAACACATTTTCTTTTGCCACGCTCACATACTAGCTTCAAAAATTATGAAATTTGAAACCTAGCAATAGTTTGACATCCCGGACCCAACAAAAGTGGTTTCGTCGAATTCCGAGGTCGTTTGCAAAATATCAATTTTCCAGGGCTATATATATTCTATATAGCGACCTTTCTGAAAATTCAATCGGCCATAACTTTTGGTTCCCGTTATGAGACTTTGATTTTTCAGATTCGTTAGAAAGGTATTGATAAACAGATTCAAATATTTTTGGTTTCGCTAAAATCCGTTATATTTTCCACCCTGCACAGTCAGTCGAAGTTTGAATTCAAATTTTCAAACCGACTCACTATTTCTAATTCACTATTTTATTGAAATATTCAATTTCAATTGTTCAAATCCCTTTGAAATGACCAATTTAAAATTTTTAAATTGGCTCGTATTTTCTGGGTTGTTACACTACATCTCTAACATGACAAGCTTGACATTTTTATACTAATACAACATGTATAACATAAATGGTAAACATATGTTCTATCATAAATGACATAATTTAACTCCTAACATAATTGACAAAAATTTATGCTAACATGAATGACATATAAAAATAAATTTTATATATTCACATTCTACTATGAATACTAATGACATATGAAAGGATATTTCTATTTGTTTACATTTTCTATGTAGTCTAATTATCATATAAAAGTATAATTAACATGTTCACATTTTTCTATATATCCTAATATCAAAATAAAGAACATTTATTTGTTTTCATCCAATGTATAATCACAAAACGACATTTTTGATTTTTTTTCCCTATTATTATTTAAATAAATTATTTTAAATAGCCAAAACTCATTAAAATAACATAAAATAAATTTTAAATTAGCCCCAAAATTCAGGGTTGTTACACCATCCGTCCTCCTTCGGTGCCGAGAGTTAAGGTGAACTTGGCCTCCCCCTCCTCCACGAAAACACCCACAAAACGTCTGTCTTTGAGCGCAGAAACCAAGCCAACCACGACACCATCCATGATCATCACCGTATAGGATCCACAGGCTTGCTTTACTCTTCGATTCGCTTCATAAATTACTAAATTCCATTGAGTGGTTGTGAAGTTTTTAGCGTTTGAATTTAAGGGCTTTCTGGCCATTGTTTTAAGTTAGTGGCAGCTGGTTCATTTCGAAATTAGGGTTTGGGGATTATCTAATATTTATAATATAATTTTATTTTTAATTAACCCTATAAAGGCCCGTTTTGATACTAATTCCAATTCAGGCCCAACGACAGACATTCCTAGCTAATAACCCCCGTTCCAGATCCAATGAGCCATGTCCCGTCAGCCTAAACGACTGTCTTCAGTCAGTTTTCTTAAATTTAAATTAAAAACATTTATTAATTTAATTTAACCGTACATATAAATTCACCGGGGCCACATTCTGACTCTAAAAATTACAAAAAAATTATTTCTGGTTATGGTTTGACGAAACGGTCCTAACAAAACTAATTTCAGCGAATTCCGAAACCTTTTGAAAAATGGCCATTTTCAAGTCGATTAAATTTGACTAAAATGATCAAAACACATTTTCTTTATCCACGTTCACATATTAATTCGAAAAATTCTAGAAAATTAAACTTAACAACAATTTGACATTCCGGTTCCAACAAAAGTGTTTTCGTCGAAAACCAAGGTCGTTTGCAAAATGACTATTTTAAGGCCAATATATTTAATTAAAGTATATATAAATTCTACAGCGACTTTTCTAAATTTTAAACTGGACATAACTTACAACTTTTAAAGTGAAATCTCAGTTTCTTATATTCGTTAGAAAGATATGATTAAACAGATTTAAATATTTCTTGTTTCGCTCAATTCTGATTTATAATGAATACTGTATATTAAATTAAAGTTTGAAATCAAATTTTCAAACTACAGCGCCATTTATAACTCCTTTTATATTTAAATTAAATTCATTCGTTTTAACTTCGATTAAAATAAATTTCCAGTCGTTATTATTTAAAATAAATCATTTTAAATGCCCTAAATTCATTAAAATTTCTAAAATAAAAATTTTAAATTGGCCCCAAAATTCCGGGTTGTTACAAAACCATCATCCAGAGTGCATTGCACAACTGCATAAGCATTAAATATAAATAATTAACGCTTACAACAGTCTGTCAACCCATCGATTGACATACAACTAAATATTGGGATTAGTGTATGTCCAATATCATCCCAATACTCGTGTGGGGAGTTCAAACAACAAACACTGATTATTATTTGTGCAGTTGGGCGATGTGTTAAATATATCGTCCCAATCAATATCAGTCGAATGTGTGTACATAATCAAATCGTCCGATTTGTAAATGAATATTTATTTTATTCATATACACGCTAAAATTTATATTTTTAACTATAAAATATTTATTTCAACACATGAATAATTTATACAGCTCACTTATACAATAAAAATGATAATTTTATTGTTCTAACATTTTTAGAAAATTTCGACAGCATAACGGCACGATACTAGAAACAGAATAAGGTCTAGCCTTATCCCTCGCCTAATAATGGCTCGCTCCATATACAAACCAAATCCTAATCAATTCATTTCATTTTCCAAACCAAATTCAACCAAATAATCCAATCAACCAAACAACCAAGCAAGCATGGTTTCAAACAAAGGTGTCGGGTGCTACTAAGCACCGTCTTCATCCTAGTATATATATTTAACTAGAAAATAAATTAAGGTGAGAAGTTCTCACCTTTGAGATTCACTCCTCCGTTCTTTATTGGATGGTCTGGATTTCGTTTTGCTTCCAGTCAGTTCCTTCGCAATCTGTTTCACATAATTTTTATATTAAAAATCACAATTTTCTTTCAATGCTATAAAAATCACATTTTTATATTGTTATTCATATAATAAAAACCGTATTTTTATATTGCTACTATGTAACGACCCGAAAATTTGGCGATCTTGGTTATCCGATATACTACACATATCAAACATCCAAGGATTGAAAATACCGGATGATTTATGAAAGAAATTAGACGGTGAGGAAAGATAAGATAGAAACTTAAAATAGAAGAAGAAGAACAACACAACATCAGAGCAACACGAATCTCACAGCGGAACAAATAACATGTAATATATGTAACATAACTTTGAAATATACATCTGTACTTGAATATACATCATTATCAAAGTACAGTACTTACAACACAGCGGAAATAACTATAGCTATATAATCCTGAAGCCTCCTGCTCCAAGCTCTTCCTGGATATCTGTAAATCCTGACTACTTGACTGCCTGCACAAAATGGGGCACCCAAGAGTTTAGGGCAAACAACAAAATAAACTCCGGGTCGGTCATGGGACTGGTATGTGTAAAACAATTTAAAATAGTTTGAACAAGTAAACGATATCTCATAAGACCACGCCGTATAACGGAACGGGTTTTTCCCTTATGAGAATCCAAATTTATTTATATCAAAAACCTTTTGATATTATAATAATGTCTATCAACCACAATATAATAATCATCTAGTAGAAACGCTTTCATCTCACGTTCTACATATATAGTATACAATCAAAACCGCAAACACGTATTGGGTAATGGATTTCCAACTATGACAAGGTATGGAACCACCTTTCGCTAGTGTATCTCTAGAAAGTAATACACTGGGTTCAACACGAACATCTTGCAACCCGGCCACACATAACCGAACACTCATTTCGCTTGGGTGTATCGAATGTATTTCACCAACGGTTGGGATCAGCAACCGTTTCCCGAATGGGACATCATCAACAATAGATTTTTTAGAAATAAATGAAACTCTAGATCAGGTGATTACACACCCTACTTCGGAGCGACCGACTTAGCCATGCTGCCTGCCCGATTTCTGTCATTTACCGGTTGATGAGGCTTGAGGTTACGCTTCATCATCACATCAGATTCACTTCGAATGCCACATTGTCAGATCCATCGAAAATCACTAATTGACGTCTACAACAGTACATTACGTGTTAGCTAAAGAAGTTTCCTTCTCCGCTTCCACTCTTGGTATGGTTGAAGAAATCAATATACGTGATCGTCTGGAAATACTCTGTCAGACATTCATCCATACAAGTCACCCAGGAACAGGATGAACCGAAGGTACTATTCAGTATATCAATCTTAGGCACTGTTATCTAAGACTTATACAATAGCCCTTGCACTATACTTCGTCTTCAATTATCTTTGGCATATATGATTCGCAACGCTTATGCCAACACAGAGTGGTTCTTTGGATAATAATCCAACCGGTCTCTCCATATTAACAACGTTAAAATGGTCAAAACTTCGATAGTCTGTGATTTAACTATCAAAGAAAAACACGTGTGCAAACAACGATATTATTTTTGAATGGAAATTTATATCGATCAAACATCATTTAACATTTATCTCCTTAGTTCATTTTTCGTCTCCTGTTTCCCTATATTCAACATTTCTTATTTTATAAATTTAGAAAATATACGTTATTTACACTGGGAACATTTCCATTTCTTGTTTTCTGTATTAGAAAACATTTCTGATTCTTGTTTGGGAAAACATTTCCAAAACTCCTACGTTTGGATTAAACAGATGTTCAGATAAAGCATCGCTATGCCAACTCAAACCATTTCCTTTAATTACTAAATTCACTTAACCATCCTTTACTGCCGAACCTTAACCATTCCTTAGTTAAAAACGAAGCCAATCAAGTTGGGGTAGAAGTACCTCTCAGACCTTAACTGAACAACATTTCTAACTTTGAAATAGGAAAAGTTCACTTTATATTTCTTTAACTAACTTCCTTACTTAACCTTTCTTTTCGAATAACTATATTCGATTAGCTCCTTTTTTGATTAGCTCTATTTGATTAACTCTATTTGATTTACTCTATTCGATTTACCCTGTTGCATTCACTTTAACCGATTAACTTTATTTGATAAATTCTTCTCGAGTAATCCTTTTCGATTAATTCTTTTCGAATAAACTATATTCGAATAACTCATTTCGAATAAACTATATTCGATTAGCTCCTTTCGAATAAACCATATTCGATATCACACTTCGAATAACTCATATTCTATTATCTCATTTGGATTACCTCGGTTTGATTAACTCATCTTGACTAACTCAACTTGATTTACTTACTTGATTAACTCAACTCGATTCGATTAACTTGCTCGACTAACTTGGTTCGACCAACTCGATTCGACTAACTCCTTTAGATTAACTCACTTCGACTAACTCCTTTGGATTAACAAACTTCGACTAACTCCTTTGGATTAACTAGTTTAACTAACTCGATCAACTTGGTTTGATCAACTCATTTAACTTGGTTTAACTAACTCATTTGACAATCTGGTTTAACTAACTCATTTGGCAAATGTGGTTTAACTAACTCATTAGACAAATCTGGTTTAACTAACTCATTTGACAATCTGGTTTAACTAACTCATTTGACAAATCTGGTTTAACTAACTCATTTGACAAATCTGGTTTAACTAACTCATTTGATTAATTTATTCCCTGAATAAATACTCCCTTTTAATAATTCTATTTATTTAACAAATAAATATTTCTTTTATCTATCCTATTTATTTAACAAATAAATATTTCCTTTTATTCAATTCTATTCAATCTAACCAATAATATTTCCTTTATTATAACTTATCCTTCGATTTTATAATTATTCTATTTTATAAAAATCCTTTTCCTTTTCTATATAAAATCCATTGATTTTATATAAATAATTCATTTCAAAATACACTTTGAAAATCCACTTTCCCACATCCAGTATTTCTTATGGTATTTAACGTACCATATAACAACGATAAATATCGTCTAAACACACATAATCAACAACAGATTATATATCACATCATATATCATAATATATGAATCACAGTAAAATAAATGTTGAGGAATCCAGTTGTATTTTTCCAACTTGTTTTCCTGCATCACAGATGTTAAACAATATAGATAACATCACTTTCAGTTCCATATGATATATTCTGTTAAACAGAATCAATATAGAAATTCAACTAACTGACTAGCAGTTCAATCAAATAGTCAACACACAGTCAATCATCCAATATTTAACAGTTCTAAAAATACAACATGAAATTATAAACTGTTCAGAGTTAGTGAGATTTACTCACATTGGACGATCATCGTTAATTACGATAACCATCGCTTGATTTAGACGGACAAATTATTTTGTAATAAATTGTAACGAGCTCTGATCCACTCCTAGTCAGTTCCAGGGCGTAGTGTCCATCCATACGATCCCAACGGATCTTACCGTTCGAAATTCTGATATAATTTGATCGAGATACAATAATTATAAGTACCACACATTATTCAGATTAAATGAACTTGAAATTTATTCAAAACATTTGGGATTTAATTACCATGTTGGCCCAGTACCCATCCAAGCTGCCTCTATAGTCATCTTTCCCTTCATACGTTTCCATACTTCCTCCTAGTATCGATGACGTAGAAAACCAATGGCCATTACTGCACTTTCCACTCCTATCCAACTTTTGATTTAATTAACCTTTAAATTGATTGGGCTTCACCATTGACCTTGGCCTAATACCCTTTATTTCTTAATCCACACTTATGAAAAATCGCTCATCATCTCCCTCGAAACAAGGGAACTCGTGTTCCCCACCATTCTGCAACTCGATGGCTATTATCACCATTATCCCTTAATCGATTTCCACGACTAAAATCATCAAACAACATCTCGTCTAACCCTCTTCTCTGTCAACCCAAAATCACTAAACTGGACCAACTCCTGGCATCACAACTTCGTACTCCAGGTTACGCGATACAGTATTTACCCTTACAAACATTATAACAAATCATTAACCTCATCAATTTTTTTACACCATCGTTCCCAATCCAGAACTACAATCACCAAAAATACTCCATATCAAATTCGAACATGCCAACCCAACCGTTCTCATCCCTTACACCACGCCACCAATACAGACATCGATAATACTTCAGAAAGAACACGGCAGAGCACTCCTCCGTTCACTCAATCCTCCCCTCTAATGCACTTCCTACGATGCCCAAAATCAACCAACGTTATCACTAAAGTTTACCACTCACCGTGCTCATAGAGGCCATCACCACCAATTCTATCCAAAGACCATCAACTGGAATGCGATTCCCAACATCACGGTATTACACAGTTCTGAAACTCATCTGAAAACCCTAGGTCCACCGCGAATCACAACAACATCATCGGAGCCCCGTCCTTCAACTCCCATCGAAGCCCCTTCCCTGGCTCCTGCGATGCCACAAACCTCGTTCACCTCGAGCCTCTATATGGTCCAGAAAACCCACTCATAGTCGATGGCTTCAAGCCCCAAAATCAACATCGAACCTCATGAAACTTGTATGAGAATGAGGAGGGGAGTTCGAGGATCACTAAGATCTTTGTGTTTGAATTTTTAGCGAAGGATTGAATTTTATTTGGGTTTTCCAACTCTCGATCCTTGTCTGAGAACAGATAAGATGGCGGCTACACTTTTGACCGCTGGGAAAACGCTTAGGGTTTAGAAATGTTGGTAGTGTATTTATAAGAGGGTTTAGAAATTTTTTTTATTTGTTTATTTTATTTATTTTTAAGCATATGCTATATGTATATATTGTTAAAAATTCCTATAATCATATTCAGTACCCCAAAAATCATGAAAGTGGACATGTAGATACAGTTCGACATTACGGTCCCAACGAAACTGGTTTCGTCGAATTCCGACTTCGTTTGCTCACACAGCGTATTTTTAAAGCTCTGAATAACCCTTTTAAATATATAAATATATTTAAAAACAATTAAATTCAATATTTAAAAATAAATATTATCGTATATATTCACAACAGAATATCATACAGCTTCAGAATAATCTTATATGATTTTCTAACTTGTTATTTCAAATCTCGATTAAATCGATATTCGATTTAAAAATGAAATTCCTTTTTAAAATATAAATAATTCCTTTAGAAAATATAAAGGAATTCCACAGCGACTTTTCTGAAATTTGATTTGGACATAGATCAAAATCTACACGATGAAATCCCGATTTTTCTCCTCCACTAGAAAGATATACTTCACCAGCTCCTCACGTTTCTTGTTTAACAGAAATCCGATTTAAAACGAATCCTGTACATCCAATTGAAGTTCAAATAGCTAAATAGAGAACTACCGCGCCATTTCAAGCTCTATTTTAATTATATTATAATTCTACGTTCAAACTGACGTCGATTGAATATATTCGTCAATATAATTCAACTCTAAGCTGAATTAAATCTTAGGGATGACCCAGTTCACAGAATATTGTGATTTCCAATATTTTTGATTATTTCTAAATTAAATATATTATTCTATTATTTAAATTAATTAAATATCCACTTTATTTAATTAAACGGCGATTTAATTCCCTAAATCACTATTTTAAATAATTAAATAAATAAATTATAATACCTCTGCCAATGCGGGTCATTACATACTATATAAATAAAAATCATATTTTTATATTGTTATATGCGTAAAAATCATATTTTTATTCCAATGTTGTTCGTATAAAAATCACATTTTTATATGCTATTCATATACATAAAAATCCTTTTTTTTATTCGCCATTCATATATATAAAAATCAAATTTTTATTCGCTAATCATATATATATATAAATCAAATTTTTATTCGCTATTCATATATATATAAATCCTATTTTTTATTCACTATTCATATATATAAAAGTCAAATTTTTATTCGCTGTTCATATATATAAAAATCAATTTTTTATTCGCTATTCATATATATAAAAATCCTATTTTTATTTCGATGTTTACACTATAAAACTCATATTTTTATATAACTAAAAATCGTATTTTTTTATAACTAAAAATCATATTTTTTATAACTAAAAATCGTATTTTTTATATACATAAAAATCGTTCCTTTACATACATAAAAATCGTGTTTTTATATACATGAAAATCATACCTTTCTCTAATCAAAAATCAAACCTTTTCTAAACTAAAAATCATAACTTTCCTTTATAAAAATCAGATCTTTATCTAATTCTTTTAATTTATATAAATAAAACTGAATAATAAAAAAGCAATGTTATTTAAAAATAGAAATGAACAAGAACTCACTGTATATTCATCTTCCTCACTGTAAAACCGAACTCGTCTTCACCCTCAAGGGTTCGCTGCCGCCACCCTTCTAATTTGATCGGAGAAGGATCCCCTGCCGCCACAGCGGCGCCCATCCCCACACCAAACAACTCAAGGTTCGATGGTCCCTGGAGCTTGGAAATAAAGCTCGAATCTGGCGGTTTTGGTGCTCGCGGTCTTGAATGGAAGAGAAGGGTCGACGCAGGCGGAGGAGCAGTGGGGGCGAGGCGATGGCAGTCACATTTTTAATTTCCTGATCGATTTGAGTTTGAGGGTTGTATGGGGAGCAGCTGTTATGGTTGACCACGCATTTGAATGGATAAGGGCTTTGACTTAGAATCGTATATATATATATATATATTATTTTTATTATTATTTTAATTCGCTAGTTAGTTGCTAATCAATCCGAACTCCAAACCAAGCCCAACGACTGTCGCCCCTAGCTGATTTCCGCCTATTCCGGACATAATGGGGTATGTCCCGTAAGCCAAATCGACAGTTTCAGTCTTTTATTATTCAAATTAAAATATAAAACATTAAATTTTAGATTTGAACGTACATTTTAATTTACCGGGCCACATACTGATTCCAAAAATTCCTGAAAAATAAATCTGGCTATGTTTTGACGATACAGTCCTAACAAAACTAATTTCGTCGAATTTGGAGACCCGTTGAATTTGGAGACCGTTTGAAAAAATGGTCATTTTACAGTTGATTGTATTCAAACTGAAATTACCAAACGTGTTTAAATTCACCACGCTCACATATTGATTCCAAAAATTATGAAAATTTGAATCTAGCAATAATTTGACATTCCGGATCCAATAAAAGTGGTCTCGTCGAAAACGGAGGTCGTTTGATAAATGGCTATTTTTAAGGGCTATATATTATATTAAATTCCATAGCGACTATTCTGAATTTTCAACTGGACATAACTTTTTATTCCCGTTATGAAATCTGGATTTTTCACATCTATTGGAAAGATATTTTCAAACAGATTCAAATATTTTTGGTTTTACCAAAATCCGGTTTATTTTGAATCCTGTACATTCATTTGAAATTTGAAATCGAAATTTCAGACTGCCACACCATTTTCAATTCCTTTTAAAATTAAAATAAATATTTATATTCTAATTTCGATTTAAATAAATTTATACATTCTAATTCTATTCAAAATAAATTTCTAGTCGTAATTATTTAAAATAAATCATTTTAAATATTTAAAATTCATTAAAATTGCCAAAATAAAAATTTTAAATTAGTTCCGATTTTTCAGGTTGTTACAATCTCCCCAACTTAAAATCGTTTCGTCCTCGAAAAGGAATGGAGCTGAAATTGTTTAACTAATAACTCAACTTTCCTTTTCTGGCTTTCATTCTTCAAATTTTCAGTTTCTAAGAATTTTCAATTTTTTTAAAAATTTGGCTAACACCCTAAATTTTCGAAAAATTTCGCCATAACCTCCTTTGTACCGGGAGACATTTAAAACCGCAAATAGCCACGCAGGCCCCTCATCATCCAAAAAGAAAAAAGAAAAAGCCAAGCGGCCAGCCAATTGACTCATAAAATAACACCCTTCACACTCGTTCTAGGATGCTACTAATCCTATCTCTAACGAGTCATTCTTATTGGATATAACTAATCCAATCCCTGATGAATTCTTTCGTTTGGTTCTAATGTGTCTTGTTCTTGAGCTCTGTAAACCAAAGCTCTGATGCCACGTGTAACGACCCAAACTTCCTCGGTCTCCGAAGAGAAGAGAAAGAACGGATTGTCTTGAGAACACGACAAATCTAAACACAACCAGAAAAACATTTCATTGCTTATTACAACAATTTACATCAAAGTACAAGAATATACGGAGTATGAACAAATAATATACATTTGATAAATATCAGAGGTTTACAAATTACAATGCAGCGGAAATTAATACATAACGCAACTGAAAGGAATACACGGATACAGAGCTTTCCGAGTATAGTTTCAGTTGTCAACCAGGATCCTGTGAATATAACATCTGCAAAACCAAACCTACTAGTTGGCCGTGTGGTAAATAGGGGCACCCAGAGTTTAGGTTAAAACAATAAACTCCAGGTTAGTTATGTGACTGGTGCGAAACTAAAACAGTTATTAAATCTTTACATTGGAAATAAAGTAAATCAAGGGACCACGCCGTATAACACGGAACAGGTTTCCTCCCAACAATACCAGTGCATAAAACAAATAGCGCAATGCTTTTTGGAAAAAATGAAGCTATTATAAGACCCAGGTCCCATCACACAATGCAACGCAAGCCGGAGGAGAGGGTTTTCCCTTATAATAGCCAAACATGCTTAGTACGTTTAAAACAAATCATTTGATACAATTATAAATGTGTAGTGTATAAAACAATTTCAAATATAAATGTATCAATAGTAGGCGGCATGGGTACCATCTATCATGTCGCCATACTAAGCTCTACAATTAAAACCGCAAAGTCACGTATTGGAAGTTGGATTTCCATCTATGAACCATGGAAAGGGATCGTCCTTACCGCTCGAGACGCTCTAGCCCCGTGTCTCAGGACCCAGACTCAGGTGGCCCTTGGATCGTCAGGGCCGGTCCATATGGAGTGGATTAAAATGCCTGAACAATACGTTTCCCCGCCCTATGGGGCGTAAAACTAGTCAGTATTTTGACCAAACCATCCATCGGCCCTATAGTGACCGATATAACCGAGGCGCCTCGCTACCCATCATCCACATAAGTAAAATGTCTGGGCTCCATACCATGACACCACTCCTAGCTAGAAGGAAACGCATGTCCTCCCCGAAGTCCTCTCTCGTTTCTGGTTCACACCGGGGTGTGAGGCTCGCGAATTAACGCTATACACAAAGCTATTCTATATTAAAGCCGTGCTTTGATCATCAACCACAAAACTCTGATTTTCAACAGAAGCCTTGATCATTTGCATCTCAGCATGGATGTCCTTGACCTTTGGGTCATAATTAAAATGACTAAAATCGGGCTATACCAGACCAAGCGGGGTTAGCTACCCCCATCGGAAACACTTTTTCCTTTATTATTATAGTCCCTCGGTTGATTTGTTTTGAAAGATGCACATCATTGATTTGGGAGTGTTGTTCCGATGTGGGCAGTAGTCGCAGCTATGCATTACCGCCAATCCACGAGTGGAACTAGTAGATTCATACTCTAAGAATTTCTCGTGTTCCTTGTCATATTATCTTGATGGAGCCCCCTATGATTTTTATTTAACGTTGTCGTATCACACGGTGTATCCCTATCCACCCACGGCTTATTGGTGTGTTATATGCAAACTGCACGGCAACGATATAAACGGTGTAGAGGTAGTAACAATAATCCGTCTTGCACAATTTTTTATAGTATATTTACCGTAGACACTATTGTAATAGTGTATCGTATTATATAATATTAGTTTGACGGATCCTTAGGAGATGGAAATTCCCGTAACATATCTTAAGTTATTGCACTCACGAATACATTTGATATGAGATGTGAATTACTGTAAGCATCTCTGACGCCGTGACACTCATATTATTACATGATTTTGATTTGACTGATATGAGAATATTTTAGTTTTGATCAGAGTATTTTTGTCTTTTCATTTATGCTCGGGTCAGCTTGAGTTTTTCAGTTACCGAAGACACTGTTATGAAGATGTAGTTTGACAGATATATTATTAGTGTTATAATGCTGCACATATTGGTATGCTATATGATAGTTAACTCTGATAATTGTTGTATAGTATAATCAGATATATATTTAATAGCTTTATGAACTGTTATTGTTTTTTCTTCTTTCTTACTCTTCTTATATTAATCCCAATAACTATTTGTATTTTAGAATTATTTAAGTCGACATGTTAGGATTATTATCGATTTGAATAGTCAAGAATCCAAGTCGGTACAATAATTAAATGATTATAAGGTGGACGTGGGCTTGGATTGAGCCGGACCACTATAAAAATATCGTGTATCCCTTTGTTATATATTGTTTTGCATTATATGATCTTTGCTTGTGAGGATTTCACATCGCATTAGCTGTTAATGCCGTTTTTCGGTCTAACAGATGATTAGGCGATAAGCCTCAAGCATTGCCTAGATAGGGCTTAGACGGAGATGTAGGAAAAAAAAACAAAGATGGTTTATGTTTTTATCGTCTTTATACATGTCAAGATATTAATAACAAATTATATTTCCTTAACAACTTATAAATAAGAAAACCCCAACATGTGCTCCTGAGTAACAAGAACGACTTCATTCTGAAAACATTTGATTCAATTGCTTAGAGCTTCTCCAATTGTTGCACGAATTTCAATTATACGAAATCCAAACCCAATTCGGATCCCAACATTGTGTAGATAATTCCAAATGTTTGGAATTCGAGGGAAGAGTTTCGAAATTCTAATACTATCAAAGCACTTGTTGAGAAAACGCTTGATTCCTTAACAAATGCCTGATTAAAAGAATTAATCCTGCATTGCAACCATGGGGCCACATTTCTATTATACCCGGACATGCGGCGGGCCCACTTTAGTGGTTTATTATATGCAGCAACCACAATTATTATTCTCACCACTATTGAATTTGCCTTTTGTTTGGCTTCAGCAGCTTTAATTTTCAGCTGGATGATCCATTTGGTCCCAAAACTGTTGGAATTTTCAATTTTCGGGGTGTGAAAAATCGAAAATCCGCACCCTTAAATAGTTTGAGATGCTATTAGGCATAAGTTATACATTCCAAGACATTGGTGTAAATCAAACAAATACATTGGAATCACATTTTTTTGTCACAATCCCTACCTCCAGGCCCACCATAATATATGCATTGTCCATCGCCGGTCTTAAAAACAAAGCAGTACAATATCGCGCTATAGCAATCTTCGCATGACGCAGAGAGATAAATAGTATTTGGAACTGAAAGTTTTCTATTTCGATCAAGGACCATAATCCCACGCATATAGCTTGACCTCCTGTGTAGATGTTTGGCTAAAACCCCGCTCCCCATTTCTGTCATGGTGTGAGACCCATGGAAACATGTATTGCACACACTTCCACCCCAGTTGATTCGTACAGCCGCATCGAAACTTCCAAACAAACTTTTTGGCTAGTAGCCTAATGGATGGCCTTCGAAAGTTGCCCACCATGTCCCTTGCTTAGCATCCTTCATTTTATTGAAAATAAGATTATTCACATTCGAGCTTGTTGATTGTATATAGGTAGAAAAGTTTAGGGATTTATACCTTATAGATAGCAAATACATAATCAAACTGTTCTCCATTTATTTCTAATATATTTGATAGAGCGCCTCCTAGCATGACATGGTTTGATACATGCACAAACTCGGGGCACCTCAGGTCAAAACACCCAAAATCCTTAGGTACGTTCTAGGCAAATCATAAAATAGAATATCATGTTACAACTGAATGGTATTAGTCAAAAAGAAAATAAAAGTTGCTGAAGCTACCATACCAGCCAATTAACAAACACTCATGGCTTTACGTCCCCAAATAAGACAGGACTAACTTGATTATGAAAAGAAACAATTACTGCAATAATTGAACTAATAAATACATATTATAAAAATGAAAGAAAGTAAATGGCTTAGTTAACATCATAGATTGTTGGCATATAATGCTTATGGGTATCGAGTACTATTTTTCCATATCCATCCGGTACATGCAAGACTATAGAAAAAGAAAAGGATCTTTTCTAGAGTAGTGGCATAAATTAAAGTGTAAACTGAATGATTATTCACAATATACATAACTGTTACATCTATATAACTTTGTTTTCTGATGCAGTGAATAATATTTCATGCATCCATTTTGTATTGTTAACATCAATCACTGCCTAACATTTTAAATACAAATATACTATTTCACAGCATACGGTGGTCGCAATTCAAACACTATCTTTGATGCACAAACAAAGCAGAAACAAAAATATGCTATAGAATCCACAATAGCCCTAGTGGTTACCAACTTGAATGAAGATTCCTAATATTGATACAGTAAGATATTGGGACAATGGTGCATTAATCTTTGACATGAATAGAGAAAAATATGGAACTGGCAAAGCGATAATAGGAAGAAAATTTGACAAATGAAATATGTGGGCTCGGCTGTTTAGTTAATGAGACATTTTATATTTCGTTGCTGGTGGGCTTTGTATTATATGGCTAGGCCCAAGCCCTTTCCGCTATTTTGCATTATATAATGTAGCAACCTTGTACAATGTTACTAACTTTTTTCATTGTCACATTTTACATAAGCATTTCAATAAAAAGAATTCTCTTCATTTTCATTCAGAATTCTAACTTGGTATAAGAGCAGGTTTTTGCACTACCAAGAATTGCTTTCTGTGTGTAGATAATTAGCAGTGTTGGTCTAATAGTCGATCCTTTAGAGAGTTATCATCATTTGGATCTCCCTTCATCAAAGTTGCAACTTATTATTTGAAGGTTGTGGCTTTATTCAAAAATCAAGTGCCTCGCCAACATTTCTTTTGGCTGCATCGAGCATAAAGCTTAGCACAGGATCAGATTTGTGTTTCAAAAAACCGATCAAAACGTTCCAAGAAATCATCCCAATTGAATCAGTGCCATCACAGATTGCATACCAGATCAATTATCTATTCTTATCAAAATTATCTATAATCCGGTTTGTTCATCATTTAAGAAATTTGTGTTACAACTTTCTTCAACAGAGAGATCTCCTGAATTTCATCTCAATTCAAAGTTTTTGAAATCAAATCTTACCTGTTCATGTTTCATTATCTTTCAAAATGGTTAACTATGATGATAATTCCAATTTCAGCCCACAAGTTTCCAGCAATAGTGTTCATCAAACTTAGACTGATCCAATCCAAGATTTGATGAAGACTGCATTAAACTGCAAAGTCAACTAATCTCAATCTATCTTGATGAGACAAACTACCTATTATGGAAATTATAGGTAGAAACTGCTGTTAGAGCATATGGTCTGGAAGACTACATTCTTGGTACAAAAATTGTTCCACCCAAATTTATTAGAGACAGTGAAGAAAAGCTTGTGAATAATCCTGAATATACCATGCATCAGAGACAAGATGATCTAGTTTGTGCATGGATGATGTCATCTATTGGTCCAATTATATTACCACAATTAATAGGGGTTAAAACTGCTACAGATGTATGGGAAGCAATTCAAAAAATCTTCTCAAATCAATCTTCTTCTCCAGTTATGCATCATAGAAGACAATTGCATAGCACAAGAATAAATGAATCATCTATGAATGAGTACTTGCTCAAGGTAAAAAAACATATGTGATCAATTAAATCCAATGGGTTGAAGAATACATGAATCTGAATAGGTTATTGCAATTATAAGTGGCTTAGATGATGAGTATGAAGCTACTAATGCAATCATACTGTCTATGGATCCAACACCCTCATTACAATATGTGTATTCTACCCTATTGTCTCATGAAGGAAGAATAGAGCACAAGAAAAGTGTTAATTCATATTTATCTGTCAATTTTACTATATATGGCAGAGGAAAGAATCAAGACAAGAGAAATAGTTCAAGAAATCAAGTTAATAATCAGAGAATGGGTTGGTCTGGTAAAGGAAGAAGAGGTGGTAGAAGCAATAACAATAATAGAATCAGATGTCAAATATGTGAAAAAGTGGGACACAGTGCTAGCAAATGTTACTTTGGGTTCAATACCAATTATACACCCCCATAACAAAACAACATTGCAAGTGCAAATTTGGTCAATACTACAAAGGATGGCAATAAAGCACAAGCAGAGATTCTAAATACTGAAACTACCACAAATGATGATATGTCAGATGATTGCTGGTATCTAGATTATGGTGCAACCAACCATGTCACCAACAATTTAAGCAATTTAAGTTTGGGGAATAAAGAGTACAAAGGTACACAAAATCTTACTATTGGTAATGGAAAAACTGCACTTATCATACACACTGGAAATGCAAGTTTAGATGGAACCAAGCAATTATTATTAAAAAAATCCGTTAAGAGTTCCATTAATTAAGAAAAATCTGATGAGTGTTTCCCAATTTGCTAAAAACAACAACGTTTATTTTAAATTTTACCCTAATACATGCATTGTAAAGGACATACTGACACATAAAATTCTTTTGCAGGGTAAAGAAAGTAGGGGAATATACAGATTTGATATCATTTCAAATGATTCTATTCATAAAAATAACAAGTATATAATGTTTATTACTAATGATTTTTATAGATTTACGGAATTTTATATGTTGCATTGTAAACTGGGGCATCCTAGTATAAAAATTACTAAGCATGTCATGATGAATAATAATTTTTCTAATAATCAAATTCCTGATTCATATACTTGTACTGCATGTCAATTGGGAAAGAGTCATAAACTTGCATTTCCAGACTCACAAACTACTTATTCTAGACCACTTGAATTAATTGCTACAGATTTATGGGATCCTGCACATATTAGTTCAAGTTATGGATGTAAATATTATATATCATTCATTGATGCATACTCTAGATTTGTATGGATATACATGGTTAAATCCAAGTCTGAAACCAGTAACGTTGTTATACAATTTACTAATAAGGTAGAAAATGTTACTGGAAATAAGGTAAATAATTTTCAAACAGATAGTGGTAGAGAATTTCTACCCTTAAAATCCTTCTGTGAAAATAAAGGCTTTAATCACAGAACAACGTACCCCTATACTTCTGAACAAAATGGATTAATTGAAAGGAAACATAGGCATATTGTTGAAACTGGTTTGACATTGTTAGCTCAAGCTTCAGTGCCATTTAAGTATTGGGCAAATGCATTTTATACTACTGTACATTTGATTAATTTAATACACACTAAGGTATTAAAATTCAAATGCCCTCAACAAATGCTAACAAAAATTAAAACAGATTATAAGCACTTAAAGGTGTTTGAATGTCAATGTTTTCCTTATATAAGACCATATAATAATCATAAATTAGATTACAGGTCTATTGCTTGTACTTTTTTTGGGGTATTGCTCAAAACGAAAAGGGTATAAGTGTCTAGATAGCAAAGGAAAAATTTATATTTCTAGGCATGCCAAATTTAATGAAAATGTATATCCTTTTAGCTAAAATAGTGAGTGTACTACAGATAAAAATGTAAGTACTAGACAGGTGATGTATGATATACCTGATGAAGTTGAAGTATTGGTGCATATTCATCATATAGAACATGACACCAGTACTAGCTCTTAACACACCATGCCCTCAAGTAGGTCAGGTCAAGAGCAGTCCACTTCCAACATTGGTGATTGTGTGGAACAACAAAGACAAAATATTAGTGAGTCTCATGATGATCAAGCAGCAGATAATAATATCACAAGTGACAATCAAGCTACTACAGGCAGAGATGCTACTAATCAAGCTACTATAGTCATAGATGCTACAAATAAACATCCAATGATCACTAGGGCAAAATGTGGAATATACAAGCCAAAGATCTATAATACTGCAGTAATGCTAAAAGAACAATATCATATTATGAAGCAGCTCAAAATGACAAATGGAATTCATCCATGCAAGATGAGAGCTCTAATTATGAATAAAGTAACTTGGACATTGGTTGAAAAACCAGAACAAAAAAATATTATTGGCTGCAGATGGATTTTTAAATTAAAAAGAAATGTTGATGGTTCAGTTTCTAAGTACAAAGCAAGACTTGTTGTAAAAGGGTATTCACAACAGTGTGGATTTGATTTTTCAGAAACTTTTTCACCTGTTGTGAAACCAGCTTCAATCAGAATTATTTAAACAATTGCTTTGTATAGAAATTGGAACATCAAGTAATTAGATGTTAATAATTCATTTCTTAATGGTGATTTGCAGGAAGAGGTTTACATGGAGCAGCCTCAAGGTTTTACTCAACAAGCAAATAAGAATTTGGTGTGCAAACTCAACAAGGCCATCTATGGTTTAAAGCAGGCACCTAGTGTTTGGCTTGACAAGTTGAAGTCAACCCTTGTCAATCATTGATACAAATCATCAAAATCTAATAACTCAATATTTATAAAAATTTCTAATACTGCTACAACATATGTACTGATTTATGTTGATGATTTTATTATTACAAGAAGCAGTGAAGATGAAACTAAAGCCATCACAAACATGTTGAATTCAAAATTTTCAATCAAAGACTTGTGTAACATCCCGAAACTTTTACGGTTCTAAAATTTATGTAATTAAGAAATAATTATTAGTAGAGGATAAACCGGATGTCGTATTTATTACCATTGCGAAGGTCTTTCCGAGACGATTAGTTTGATATATAATTTGATATATTTGAATTATCATTTACAAGATATTTCCATTTTAAGAATGAAAGATACGCACATGAAACCATTAATTCTCAATGTTCCTTTTTTAAGAATAAAAAAAATAGTGTTTGGTGTAGTGGTTAAGTGAGTAGACTTTGATACATGAAGTCATGAGTTCAATTCCCATCAATGTTATATTCCTTTTACTTTAAGATGCATGTTCTAAGTAAGGAGTGTGTGTGTATAAATGGAAGACATAGGATTAAATGTTGCATATAAGAAAAGATTTTATGTGTGTAGATATATATGTATACATAGGGTGTATGCTACTTCCAATTATAATACATTTATTTCATAGGCTGTGAATTAATGGTATATTAAATAAGATATTATTCAAATCCGTTGTGTGTATATGTATGTGTATATATATATGTATATATGTATATCTTTGTATGTATGTAACTTCATTATGTATTGACTCTGCATGTTATGGGGAAATTAGGGAAAAGAAAAGAGAGGGACTTAAAGTTATCTACTTGATTTCCACTTTTGAAAATATGTTCGCAATCAATTTGCATCAATTGAAAATATATTTTAAAATGGATAGATTTGAGGTCTATACATATTTTTGCAGCTGTTAGAAATTAATTTTCATAACTTTGAATTATCATATAAATGCATGTTTGTAAATGTTGATTAATTGTGCATGTGAGGAATAGTTAGGAAATGATTGACATGCATGTCAATTGATTTATTTTATTAGGGATTTATTTCCTAAAGACTAGCAATTAATTCTCTTATAAGTGGCAATTTTTTTAATAGGTTTTAAAACATATTCATTGATTACCCATTTTAAATGGTATATTCAAATCTCTCTTTTTGTCATGAATTGGATGAGAATAAGAACGAACATATGAGATGTATTTTAATAACTTACTTCATTACGAAGTAATTAAGACAACGACTGTGATGTAATTTAAAATTTCTAGGGTTAATCCAAAGGACAAAATCAATATTTAGCTCCTATATTAGCAAGCCAAATCTAACATAACCTTTATCCTCTTCTTTAGTTTTCTTCTTCCCTTTTGAAAATTCCATAGCGCATCTTATTGTCTTCTCCAAATTTTCCTTAATATAAATAATGAAAAGATTACATGCTAAATTAAATAATGGAAAGTGGATCAAAACAAAAGAGAAATAGGAAAAAAGCTTATAGAAGGTTCACAACCAGTTTGCTACAATAAAGGAGAATATGTGCCAAATAAAAGGGAGAGAAAACATGTGTATCACTTGTATAAGGTTGAAGACTATTAGCAAAAGCACTGGTATGAGTTCTTTAATTTAATAATTGAATTTAAATAATAAAATTTAGTGTCTCTCGAAGAACACTTATGATTGTTAATCTATGACATGATATGTTGTAAATAATATGATATTTGAGACATTTTGGATGCATCGAGTCTAAGTTTTTTTTTTTTTACTGATCATTGCACTATTAGAATTTTAATTGAAATAAATGATGGATTTGAATATATGATTTATTCATTGAAATAAAATGAATAAAGTTTAGTAATGGCGTCAAATTAGGCTAAATAATGAAAAGTGTGATTATCCATAGTTTGTATGTGTTGTTTATAAATAACCATTTTTCGAAAAAGAAATGATAAGATTAATTTGGGGTGTTTTGATATGTTTATTATTATTTATGATTTTTCTTGAAGATATTAATGAAAAGTAACAAAGGATGTTTATTATTATTCAATTAAATAAGATTATATAAATAGTTTTCCAGTTTGAATGAAATTTGCATTCCTTGGGAGTAAATGGGAATAAAATAACTTTCTAGTGTATTAAAAGTGTTTAATATAAAAATTGTTATTCATTTTATGTAAGACAATAATATCGTTGATTTGTAAAGTTATTTGACATGTTACGTTTTTCTAGAATACAAAGTTTTGAAAGATAAGGAACAATGGAAATTCTAAAACCGAATAAAATAAGAAAGTTTCCTTTACAATGAACAATAATATGACAATCTTATACTTGTAATAAAACAATTGATGGAAATGTAATTGGTTCTAATACATTATGTATTATTTCACGTTGATGGATCATTAAGGATGTTTATGCGATGTTATACCATTGATTACTACAAATTGATGTGTAGTTAGTTATGGTAAATTAATGTTGAATGTTGTATAAACAATATTGATTGGATTACTATGCATTGGTGACCGTGCTACTATTTTGGAATGATTAGTACACACAAAATGGTTTATGTTTGCATTGATAGTGTATAGTTATTGATTGATAAATAATAATTGTGTAAGTATGTAAATGTTGTTACCTTCTTATTTTACAAGTTGGCACTGCCATTTGATGTTGTTGGTTTTTCTTTTTTTTGAAGAATGCATGTTAATTTGGTTTTGTTTACTTTATATGTTGAGATGCTGTGATAGATGGTTAAGATA
Organism: Allium sativum; assembly: GCA_030737875.1. Lineage (NCBI taxonomy): Eukaryota > Viridiplantae > Streptophyta > Magnoliopsida > Asparagales > Amaryllidaceae > Allium > Allium sativum. The sequence continues at coordinate 363,136,729 of CM060909.1, forward strand.
CTATTTTCTACTCTTATTTGATTGTGTTAATGAATTGATTGTATTAATTATGCTGATTGCATCAATTTCAAAGTTGTCACTGATTGTATTAAATCGTGTTGATTGTAGTGGTTGAATGGATGCAATGGTTGTAATGTACTAATGAGTATTTGGATGAAGGAGAAGAGCAGGAAATAATATTATGTGAGCTTAATCCCTCAAAAGGGGTGCACATAAAGTCTTTTCCTATGCAATAGCCACTGGAACCCTTTGATTGGGTCGAGGTCTATAGGGTTAGGCGCAGTGCAAATATAGTTGAAACTCTTTTTATTCCTCTTTGAATAGAATTTGTAAAGTTGGAAGATATGAGATGGCAAAGAAAAAAAAATGAAGAAGAAAGGAGCTTAGCTTGCATGTTGGACCTAGAGGTTGTTTATTTAAATTCACTTCTTATGTATCGCTGCTTTTTTTTTGTGGATGTTTAATGTAATAGAATGGATTATGATGTTTTAGTTATGTAAATTATTTATTTTATTCCATCATGAGATCTTCCATATTATTCATTCTTTCTAACATTTTTTTACAATCTTATATACTTAAGGTCTACTACTTTTAGTATCTAAAATTAGTTGTAAGCGTGTTTGTTGACATTTATAATTGACTTTGGACCTTTAAAAATAGTGGGTCTTTACAACTTGGGTGATTTAAACTATTTCCTGGGTGTTGAAGTTAGAAGAACATCATATTCTGAAATGCATCTTAATCAGAAAAAGTACATTTCAGAAATTCTACTCAAAGCTCAAATGAACAAAGCAAACCCCTTGCCTACTCCAATGATTACTAGCACACGATTATCAAAGCACAAAGGAGAATCGATTCAGAATGGAAAACTGAATAGAAGCATTGTTAGTGCACTTCAATATACAACAATAACTAGACCAGACATAGCATTTAGCGTCAATAAGCTCAGTCAATACATGCAAAATCCCTTAGATAATTAATGGAACGCAGTTAAAAGGATACTCAGATATCTCAAAGGGACTATTGATCATGGTCTTATGCTAAAGACTAGCAATCCTTTAAACATCAATGTGTATGCTGCTGCAGATTGGGGAACAAATTGTGATGACAGGAAATCTACATCAGGTTATTGTATTTTACTAGGCAAAAATCATGTGTCATGGTGTGCTAAAAAGTAGAGTACTGTTTCTAGATCTAGTACTAAAGCAGAATTTAGAAGTTTTGCTAGCTGCACTGCTGAAATTATGTGGATAGAATCATGTTAAGTGAACTACAAATTGCAACAACAAAACATCCTACCATTTGGTGTGACAATATTAGTCCAATATCCTTATCATCCAGTCCAGTATTACATTCGAAGACTAAGCATATTGAATTAGATCTCTATTTTATTAGAGAACAAGTCATTAGAGAGAAACTAAAAGTAGGATATATACCTTCCACAGATCAAAAGGCAGACATACTTATGAAGCCACTATCAAAGCCTAGCTTCGTCAAGCTCAAAGAAGAGTTAAACGTAGATGCTGCTAGCATAGCTTAGAGATCCGAGATGATAATTTACGTTCTAGACTTCTGACATAGCTCAAGCTTCTTTCTTTCTGGTGATGGGGCCTCTGATTGTTGTCAGATCAACTCTCCCAACCAGATCTTCATCAGAACTACCTACATCTGATTTGATTCATCACCGAATTTAACCTCTCTCAACAAATCAGCTGTCTTGAGCTGTTAAACTCAAGAATAACAAGATTTATCTTTCTTGGAGGCCTGTGGAGGTTGATCTTTCATCAATCAGAGGTGTTTGTGCCAAAGGAGTCGCCATTTTTTAGTTTTCTCGAGAGCAAACCCTACCCTAAGTTAGGTTTGAAGGGAGAAATGAAATATGTCGGCTCCACTGTTTAGTTAATGAGACATTTTATATTTTGTTGTTGGGCTTTGTATTATATGACTAGGCCCAAGCCCTTTCCGCTAATTTGCATTATATAATATAGCAGTCGTGTACAATGTTACTCACTTTTTCATTGTCACATTTTACATAAGCATTTCAATAAAAAGAATTCTCTTCATTTTTATTCAGAATTCTAACTCCTCCCATCCATTCATCTTTTTTGTTAAATACTTGAGTTTAAGCTCCATTCGCTCCTTCAACATTTATATTCCAAGCATTTATCTTGGTTGTAGAACCGATATATGTGCTTATTTACTCATCTCCAAACGGGCAACCTAGTAAAAATATATCCATGTATAAATCATCCAAGTATTTCAAAAATACATTGATAGATTGGAAGGATATCCAAGTATGAAAAGCTTTTTTCTTCTATGCCTTATAGCTTTCATCATATTAAAGAAGTATAGAGATGTACCTCAACTTTGCAGTTTGAAAATTCTCCATTCAGACTATAGTTCTGAGATGAACCATTAGTGATGGAATTTTTTGCTGCTTTAGCCCTCGGTATTGGGATTGTCCCTTTTGGGAAACTTCCATGCTTTTTCCAGATTGATTGTATGGAATATCTTAGGGTGTTCTTACCTGGAGATGATGGAAGAAAACTATGTATCATTTGCTAAGTTAACTGTGTTAGTTCAACTGAACAACATGAGTTGATAATGTAAACATATATAGAAATTTAAAAGAAACTACATATCGAACCTTTATGATGTGATTTTTGAGTAATGGATGGTCACAGGCAGGTTGTCTATATACATCAACACAGTCAATGATATCACCGTCTTCACTCTGAAAACATAACAACATAAACACTGAGTATTTAATTGCGTCATAAATATGATACAATATATAAAACATAATATTGAGTTATTGAGAATACCATAGTGGTCAACACGGACTACTAATTTTGGTGCAACTTAAGCATCTTTCTCTTAACCCCAACTAATAACATTAATGATAGAAAAGTGGCTTCAATCAGTCTAAGATAGCTTTTAGCATTCATAAATATATATAATCCTTGCTTGATTGTGAGATGCAATGGCAGCTATTTTTCTGTAAAACAAACAGAGGATTAAAGAGTGATTTGCATACTTATTCACTCTATGTTGTATTATTTCAATTGCCTATGCCATAATAACAAGATCTGTATGGCATACATGTAAATGTACCAGAACAATAGAGTAATTATTGTTTTCTTGGTAAAAGAACAAGTAATAAAGACATAAACTGTAATCATATACAACAAGAGAAAGCTTCTTATAAAGAGAGCTTGAACTAACGAACTAAATTAAACATGGTACTATTTCTTTTCTTATTATCCATGCATATGCATTGAGCATATAATAATGCAGTTAATCAGCATAAGGGAAAAACAATAAATGCATTCCACGATATGGATCATGATGCAACGACGAGCCCGAGGAAATTGAGAGGATAATTTGGTAAACCAGTATAGAGTTATCACCAAATATGATAAATCTAAGTTTATAGACATTTAAAAAGAGATGGCTAGGAACCAAAGATGTGACCAAAAATGTCGATCATATACAAATGTTTATGAACAACTCATTAAAATTGAAATTACGTAGTTGTAGCATTCATAGCTTTGTACTTGTATTTAATTTCTGTGGCTTGATTTAGTTAGAAAGTCTCTAAATTTGCTATTTTTGACGTAATCAAAATAGCAAACTTAATCCTTAATGTTCAGTTTACTGAACTCTTTCTTTCTTTTTTGTTGGAAATTGGTACTTTTATATACATGTTTGTAGTAATTAAAATACTACATGTCAAGTGAGATTTTACTAAACTTAACTTCCCTTATCCTAATATATACAAAACATAAAATTGATAATCTAGTTTGATTTTTGTAGACTATGGTATTAATTTTGAGACAAAGGAACAACAAACTATAAGAAATGCTGAAAGGTTGAATCTAATTTTTTATTTAGCAAAGTAGCTATATCAAAATATTCTCTTATACTAAGCATATTCTTATATTTCATTTCATAATAACTGATACAATATCTCTACAAATTGAAAAAAAGAGTAAAGCTATAAATTAAAATACTACATTAAAATACATCGCCATGAGGTACTTTGGAGCTCCTACAAGTAAAAAATCATGCCATTTATGCCACATAAATAGTACTACAAAAGGATGGAGGAGTTATCTTTACTAATATCATCAGATATGTCTAACATTTTGTAATAGATTTTTTTACAGAAAATTAGCACTTTATTAATAATACATAAATTTTTACAGCTTTAGTTGTACAATTTCAAAATAAGTGAAACAATACGTGTTAGTTCGAAAATAAATTCCTTCAACTTAAACACTCGAATGAATAAGAATCACAAAATACTTAGCAATCCAAAATCATAGAGTATGCATAAAACTAAAGAGACACAAGGAATTATAGTGGTTCAACAATGTGCCTACGTTTACTTGCAGTAATCTAGTGTTTATATTGTTTGATTACAAGTTAAAGTTATTTTTTATAGTAAGAAATATGAAAGAAAGAAGAAAAGCTCGTTTCTGAGGAGTACTCTTCATTGGAGAAAAAAGAAGATCCCCTAAAATATCCAAGGTTCAGTTGGTTACAGGAGCTCCAGAAACTGGTTCGACCAAGACACGTGGAAGAAAATCCGAATTGACTGAGACACGTGGCAGCATCTCCGCAGGGACAGGAATATTAGGTTGACCACATTGCAGAGTGGAAGTAGTGGGGAAGAAACTCCATACCTTTGATTCCACATAGTTGAACCGGAGTTTTTGACCTAGGGATATTCTATCCCCATAAATCCTACTTCTGAGTTTTGGCCTGGTTGCACATGATGGGACCCGCATCGACCCGAGTTGTTCGAGCCAGAGTGGGATGATGAGTTGAGGAGCTGAGATGAAGTTGGTCGAACCGAGCTAGGTCGATCTGAGCTTTGCCGGGCCGGAGTCCAAGTGTTCAATGTCCGCGCATTCGAGACTTTTGCTACATTGGTTACGCACATTCGAGCTTGCCCATGTTCATCCCCAATTCCCAAGCGCTTCAATGACTGCCTTGCAAAATGTTGGGTCAATATTTGCCTCCCAAAATATATCATATTGTAAAAGATGTGTTTTGGGCTCTTGTTGACTCGACGCTCGAGGTTTGTGATCTCACCGGATCGTTTATAATTTCCATGTCCACAGAAGTGTCATGCTAACATTGGTTTGCAACCTCATCGAGCTTTTATCAGATACCAGCTATATCTAATGATCTATATCCATGTCGGACTCTTGCTAAGCATAAACGATACTTGACGATCCTGACTAATGACCTTGCATGCAGGGTCCCCCAGCCATTGTCAAGCACCAACCATACTTGACAATCTTGATTAGACTCACCTGCGTCTGAGGACGTCTAACCCTAGCTAAGCATCAACCATACTTAATGGTCCTAGCATCATTGGGTTCTTGCCCAGCATCAACCATACTCGGCGGTCCTGGTTGAATGGACTCATGTCCGAATGATGCTCATCCCTTTCCAAGCAAAACAATACTTGAAGATCCTGAGTAAGGGAACCTGTCAAGTTTATGACGAAGTTGCCTACCCCTTATCAGGCATCATCCATGCATGAAGGTCCAAGGTTTTGAGTTAAAAAACATAACGCTCGATAAGCATCAGCCATACATGCCCAAAAAAAATATTAAAGTATGAGAAATATAAATGCATTGATATTGAAAACATAAGTACGGTTTATGGATATCTTAGAGCTTTCCTGAGAATCTCCACAGACTCCATACAAGAGTAGGTGGATTAACCATTTATTATAAATTCATCGGAAGATAAAAAAGTACAATGGTGCATTGTTGGATACTAAGCATGCCTAGGGGTCAATGATTATTCCTGTACATGGGTAGATCGAATTAGATGCCATTTATTAAAAGCAAAAGTTAAGCGTTGTTTTGTTATTAGGTATAAAGCATGCCTAAGAACCAAAGGTTTTAGTCCTATGCATGAGTGAGTCAACATAGCCATTGTTCGTAGTCCAATATTCATGTAGATTTGCTAGCTAATAACCAGCACTCCTTATGAACCGGGCCAATTTTCGCACCGTGCAACCGATGATCAAACCTGCCTCATGGTAGTTCCATGTAGTACATAGTGCTATAGTTGTCATTTCCTCACAAACTCTTCTATGACATCAGAGAGGTGCTTGAATTCGTCTATGTCGTGCCTAACTCTTTCATGATACAAACAAAATTTCCTAGACGATGCTTCGTAGGCTCCCTTCCAGTTGGTCTCCTAGCCAGGAATGAGCCTTTGATTTCATGATAGATTTATTCCAAACTCGTGTTCAGCCTGGTATACAAGTCATATTTAGGCCTTCTCTTAAACTTGTTGTCTTGGCCTTGGTCGTTTTTAGCTTTGCACTTTTCCTTGCTTGACGGCCCATCATCCTTCGTTGCATTAACTTGAGAGCTTTGCGATCTTCTATCGCATCCTCTTCTCTTAGAAACCTATCGGCTTCGAAGTAGTATTCCTATAGATTTTGTGGAGGATCCCATTTTAGTGGCCTATTGAACTTGGTGTTTATCAAGACTCCTGAAATAGCTACCACCAACACCATCAATAGTTTAGCTCGTCGACTACACCCACTGCGGCATTAAATCTCTCTAGAAATGCACATAGAGATTCTCTGGTCTTCTGCCTTACCATTTCCAGCGTCTTCACATTCTTGGGTCGTGCCATGTGAACCTGGAATTTCCCGATGAGCCTTTCAATTAGTCCCATCCAACTACTGAATGAATTGTTTTCCAACTATCTAAACCAGTAGGTGGCTATGTTTAATAAAAATACCGGGAAATATTAGCCTTTGATGCCCCCTCCCCCCTGCACCCCCTGCCCTTCCATATGCTTCATGTAGCACATGATATCAATGATTGGGTCTGTCTTGTCGTTGTAAGATTCCAACACTGACAATTTAACTTCAGTTGGATTCCTCTAGTTCCTTATATTTCGAGCGAAAAGACTTCGTTGCACGCTGTCCATGTCCTGGTTTGATAAACCGCCACAAGTTACCTCCCGAATAATATCAGCGACTATACTCCCACTGCCGAGCAACATCCTCCAGTCATTGTTGCTCGCGGCCAGGGCATTGAGATTTTCCTGTAGGATCTAAATTAACCCTAATGGGGGGGTGAATTGTGTTTATTGTTATAGAATATAAGAATTATCAAAACACAGATCATAATAGAATAAATAAATGCAGAAAAGAATGAAACATATTTTACCTAACTTTGGCAAACCCCTTCCTACTACTGCATTTCCCAAGGCTTCTATTAGAATTAGAATAATCTCTACGCTTATAATTCCATGTAAACTCGCGACACCCTCTCCTAACTATTCTAAGCCTAGGCTCAAAACAATACTGATCTTTATCCCCAATATCAAATTTTCCCTTGAATTACAAAACCATATCTCGACTCCTTAGTTTAGAAAACAAGAAAACCTTATGAAATGATTACTAGAATTAAATAATTCAAAATAATAATAAAAACTACCATTTGTAAAATATGTCGGTTCTCTTTTCTTTTGTTTTACTTGCAATATCTGGTTTCACTTTACCTTCAATGGTGTCCGACCCGCTTCGAATTAGGTTTTGTGCTTCCCCCCAAATCGTGACTTTGAATTCTGATGCTATTTGATTCTCTATTGCCCTCAAATGCTTGATTCTTCTCGTCGTTCGATTTGGGGTTGCGATTGCAACTATGAAAAGATTGTGAGTACTCTTAATCTTATTTTTCTCGATTGATTTTTCTTGTGAATTTCGATACCACTTTCCAGTGATGAATATGGTGTTCATATATGGGTTTTCGAAACCATAAATCATCTATGATTTCACGATGGTTTGCTCTTAATTTGTCGTGAATTACCCATTCAATTTTGGAAAAGATTAATAGAATTTTCTTTAAGCACGTTGCTATATTCTTGCATGCTACATGCTTGATGAATTGAGCCGAGTTTCTAGAAACATTTGAAACACGTAAATTCATTCTTTGAGAAAAAATCATCTTGGAAGTAAACCGAAAACATTGATTTGATTTTCTTGCCGAATAACACGATTGCATGATTTTCTAATGTTGATATTTTTGCATATTTCTGAAAATGTTGTTTGTGTCAAAAATAGTATGTTGAATCTTTCTTAAAAAACAAATTTAATGTTTCAAAACTTTCTGAAAATAGAGATTCCTTATTTTTGGCACTTTATTATTTCCCTTAGAATTATAGAAAGATTCCTCCTTGATTTATCTCCAAACCTAGAACAACACTTGGGTTTGTGATTCTTTTGTGCACTATGAAGCGCTTGTGATTAGTACCATTGTGTTTGCTTGTTGCTTTCACCAAGATTTTTCATGTACATATACGTAGTTTGACCTTGTTTACATACGTTGACCATGGAAATTTGAGCTATTTTGTTTTGTATTTAGAACTTGTTGTGCCTGCTGCTATGTTCTTGTGTTCTTGAACCTGTGCTTCACATGTGTCATATTAAATGCCATTGATTTGCATTTACATTTTAAACTGTTGCACTTGTTTTTGTTATTTGGCACATTTCATCCATCTATGCTTTCTGAAATGAGCCATTGACTATTACTATCCATATCTGTGCATATTGCTTTGTGTATTCTTTCGGCACGATGCTTGACCCAGTGTTGCACCTTGTATGTGAATGTTCACTCTCAGTTGTGCATATGCCTCTCCATGTATCAATTGCCAGTTTTTAATTTGCCATGTATATGTGTGTTGTTCTCGTGCTTGCTTATGTACACTTGTGTACATATTCCTGAGCATCCCTAAGTGTTCTTGTACACTGCCTCCATCAAACTTTGTTAATGCTGCATGACATCCCTCTGTTCCTATTTGCATGTACTTGGTTGCCTACTTAATCATATTGGTTGGACCTGCTTGATACATTATGAAATTTCCTTACACACACATAATACAAGTGTTAACTCGATTTATGCACATTAATGTTGTGAGTTTGTTTACTAATGTTGTGCACTTGTGTTTGAACTGTTTTGATGGGCTCGAGCTAAAAAGGCACACTTGCACTTTCCCTGACTTGAAATACACATGGGCTTGAGGTTTCATGCGTTGTCAAAAATTGATATTGAGCCATATGTGATACTCCATGTCTTTCTCATGTACAGCTACCCATGCACCTGACATCAACCTGTTGTCGCACACTTCTGTTTGCATTTGGGACTACCATGTTCATGTATTTGAGTTGATCACTTCATGTATACATATACATCATGTGTGTTCGTGTTTGATGTTGCTTTTGACTTTGTTATATGCTTTGTCCATTCTGAGATGCTCCTGTTTGTGGTATTGATCCATGTGCTTGCTTGCCCTGTCTTGAAGATGAAATATGTCGTGCACCCATTGTTGTGATGTGTCAAGACGCTATGGCCATGCACATGTGTAAGTGCAAGCTTCTATACTACTTCACATATGCTTTCCATACTTGAAATTGATCAGTGATTTGGTTTTGTACCTGTTCACCTGAAAAATAACTATATAGAAGTGCAAGAATATTTTTATATATAAATCAGCATACCGCTATACGATGTGTCATGGCTGGTCAAGATCAGCAGACCACAAATGTGACTTGAGGGTGGTCTTGATCAGCAAACCACTATAGCTGTGTCGAGGATGATCTGCAGGTACAAGTATACAGTCTACCTTGTGGTATTTACAGTGAATCGCTATGAATATCACAAGCAGTCTAGACTCAAAAAAATGTATATACATATCAGAGCAAGTGTAGAAACATAATGAGAAACACACTGAAATTCTAAGGCAAATAAAATTTGAAATAAATTTATATTTATTGTGCAGATAATTCTAATTTGTTCCAATTTACTGTGTATGTTTCTATGACAGGTATGTAGGTGACTGGACAAGATCTGAAGCAGTCTGAAGACAAGTGTGTCAGTGTATGAAATTGTATGTGTTTGTACACGAGAGAGCGAATATGTATATAAGTGAAATCTGAGTGTTGTAGCAAGGAAGTAATGTTTATAAACATAAATATGAATTTATACAGTTATGCTATATGACTGTGAAATGTACAATATTGGAGTCAGAAGTTTGTACTATTTCAAATGTTGAAATATAATATTTATTTGAATAAAAATATTGTTTGAATATTAAATTATTTGCAATAGTATTGTATTCAAAATAAATATTTATTTATGTATGTGATGAAATAAAGAATATTGTGGATACAAACACATTTGTATAATATATATATATATATATATATATATATATATATGTTATCATCAAACAAAAAACATATAGTTATATTCAACAATCTCCCCTTTTTGATGATGACAAACACACACATAAGATTTTGAAAATGATAAATGTGTTTAAATGTAAAGTATAGAACTCCCACTATTTGTATGCTCCCCCCACAACAAAACTCCCCCTAAATATGTGCATATGAGTGAGTAAAAAACGAATTGAATTTCTAATATTAAAAATATTCTTGAAATATTCACTCATCAATCAAAATCTTAACCATTCTCCCCATTTTGTTATCATCAAAAGGATATAGAAATCGAAATAATGATGAATATAGACTAGAAATATAAGTTCAAAATCAAGAGAGAGAATGTATATCATAGATCTCATTCAATCAAACAAACATCATAATATTCTTCAAACTAGAAGTAAATTTCACATTTCAAAATGATGGATTTACAATGATTTTTATACAATTGAGAGAGTTATATAATGTTGAATATGGATATGTATTCCAAAAAAATTCAATTAAATTTTAAAATTAAGCACAAAATAGCTATGGATTTAAACTATGGTTAGAAATTCAAATTAATAGAAAAGAAAATCATATTATCACAAATCTAAAAAACTTACCCAAAAGTCATAATAAATCATAAAACACAAACACATTTCACATTTTAGAAAATGGATTGGTTTTTAAATAACAAGGTGGATTTCATATATATATATATATATATATACACACACACACACACACACGCACACTCTTTTCTATCTTTTCCACTTTTTTATTTTCTTTTATTTAAGAGCACAATAACCACCATAACCATAAGGAAATATAAATGAGGTCAGTTGCAACTTAAATTATAAGCATTCGCTAACCATGCATGACCATATGTAGATTTTTTTTCGTAGAGCCGATGTGGTTGAGTGGACCCCTACCACTTTTATTCACATGCTGTAAAAACCCGTAACTTCCCCGTAAAGGAAAGCGGCGGATAGTTCGAGAACAAGCCACAAAAGAACGCATACAGAAGAACATTTCATTGTATATTACAACAATGCATCAGATTACAAGAATATACAGAGTATAAAAGAATATTACACAGAAATATCAGAGATTTAAATTACATTTAAATACATAGCAGCGGAAAATAATACAATACACAACTAGAAGAGATATACGGATACAAAGCTTTCCGGATATCATTCCAGCTGTAAACCAGGATCCTGTGAATATAAATCTGCAAAACCAAAACTACTAGCTGCCCGTGTCAAAATAGGGGCACCCAGAGTTTAGGTTAAAACAATAAACTCCAGGTCAGTCATGTGACTGGTGTGAGAACTAAAACAGTTATTAATCTTTATTTTAAATCATTAGGTAAATCAAGGGACCACGCCGTATAACACGGAACGGGTTTCCTCCCAAGAATACCAGTGCATAAAACAAACAGCGCAATGCTAAATAAAGAAAAATGAAGCTGGTATAAGACCCAAGTCCCATCACACAATGCAACGCAGCCGAGGATAGGGTTTTCCCTTATAACAGCCAAAGAATGCTTGATACGGTTAAAACAAATCGTTTGATACTATTATAAGTGCATAGTGTATAAAACAACTTCAAATCATAAGTATCAATCATAGGCGGCATGAGCGCCCCATCCCACTATGTTGCCATATATAGGTTATACAATCAAAATCGCAAAGTCACGTATTTGGAAATTGGATTTCCGTCTATGAACCGAGGCAAAAGATAGTCCTCAACCGATTCGAGACAATCTAGCCTACCATGTCTCAGGATCAGAGCTCGAGTGACCCTAGGAGCGACAGGGCCGGTCCACCGATGTGGATTAAAATGCCTGAACACTACGTTTCCCCGCCCTTTGGGGCGCAAATGAGCCATCAAATGACTCCATCGGTTCGAGAACGACCGATCAATCCGAGGCGCCTCGCAACAGCAACAACCACATAAGTCAAACTCGTCAGGGCGTGTAAAACCATTGACGCCACTTTTAGCTAGAAAGAAACGCAAGTCCTCCCTGAGGTCCGTCTCCCGTTTTTGGTTCATACCGGGTGTGAAACACGCGAGGTAAACGTTACACAAAGCTACGCCACAAAGGCCGTGCTTTGATCATCACCACAAGACTTTGCTTTTCAACAGAAGCCTTGATCAATTGTCACTTAGGCATGCCACACAGGCAATTCACTCTATGCGATTGATATCCATCAGTATATAACCCCTGAGCTCGTACGTCTCAGAGAAGGGCGTTAAGCAAGAGAATAAATTCTCCGCCGCCAAACAGATATATATTTAATAGAAATCAATCACACAGACTAAAACCCCATGTCAGACACACAGTCCATTTACAAGTCCGTTCTGGGTCTGAACGAAACCGGAGGCACCTAGTACCCCGCATATCCATCGATCTCCAAGTACGTCTGGACGATCACTAACTGTTTCCATCTTCTTGGGTGTACAGCCCAATCAAGATCATCAGTAATTACCCAAACGACGTGAAGACCTCCGGTCTTCGACCATCGTCTTCATCTTCGACTTATCGTCATACCAGTTATTCAGAATGGGATAAACCCGGTCTTTCCGAATAACTCGCGAATATTTTAAACAAGTGTTACACAAACACATCATACGCCTCATTCCAATTCATCAGTCGCTAACCGTAAATTAATCAAGAGAATAATTCCCCAAATATTAACCCCGAAGGCCGAAACCAACATCAGATCAATATCCAGAAAACCATTCTGCTTGGCTAACCGACAGTTAGTTTCTAAATTTCACATTCATAGGGAAAGGTTCCCATTAATTTTATCCAAGATAAATTTCTTGAATTTATTCTTTAATCTATTTTTGAATATCAATTCAAACTAGTCGGGATTAGCGAACCTTACCGAAGTAATCATTTATTTTAATTTCCCCATCCCAACCTATTCATCCCATGAAGTAAAACTGGTAATACTTCATATCTATTACCACCGTGTTATTGGTAAATTCAATTACCATTTCACGTTCAAATCTAATTAAAGATTTAACTATCGTCTGGAGCAAAACTGGTGCTACTCCATTCTCGGTCATTTCAATCTAATTAAAGATTCATTAAAACTCCACTTAGTTTTAATCTGTGACTGGGTTAAAGAATCAGTGTCATTTAAAACACGGTTCACGATAAACCCAAAATCACATTCATTAATTATCGGGTTAAAGAACGAGTGTTATTTAAAACACTGTTCACGATAAACCCAAAAATCAGTATCAATTCAATTCCAATTAAATATTATTTAATTGGTACATTTCATTAAATCTAAATAAAAAGATTTAATCTTTTCTCAACTGGGTTCAAGAACAGTGTTAGTGAAGACACCATTCACGACAAACCCAAATCACATTCGATATTCAATACAAGGCTCTGAATAGAAAATATATCGGCTTATATTCAATATCAAATTCTACGACTAACAAATGTCGTATTGGAAATAACGATATAAATATATATCTTTCAAATTTCCATAACAACATCTGTATAATCACGAATTCCAACATCGAAATATTCCAAAGACAATTTCGATTCAAATCCACTCTGATGTAATCATTGGAAATGCTGGTTATTTTTAAAACCCTTTTCATATTCAATTTATTTATTTAAAAATAAATAGAATTATAATTCTAGTTCAAAACTAGTTCATTTAGATAAAAATCTATTTTTATCTTTTCAAATATGGAGTTTTTCATCCCAATCCTTTCTAAACCATTTCTTATGATTTTACCCAAATTATTACTATTTTTAATAATTTTATCAAGGCCCGTACAGTCGATTTCCATCAACGGTCATCGAACTGCACTTACAACGACCTTTTTCGAATTTGATTTGGACGTATCTCCAAATCCAACTGTTAGATTTCTAATTTCTAATATTCATTAGAAAGCTCTTTTCGATACGAACCCAACGGTTCCGGTTTAGGAGAATCCGATGGTCGGATCTCCCGCAATATCCGTTCGAAGTTAATGGTCGAAATTCGCGAACTGCCGCGGCGCGGCGCGTTCTATTCAGGCCATTATATTATATATATAATATATATAATATATATTTCGTCGATTTCTATTTAAAACGAATTATATAAATAGTTTTAAATTCGTTTCAAAAGCAATTTCAACTTCCATTTCAATTCAAATCAAAATTGAATTCTTCTATATAAATTCGTTTTAAAATTCATTTCTATTCAATTCAAATTTCAATTCAATTTGAATTCGTTTTCAATTCAAATCATTTCGAAATCGTTTTCAATTCAATTCATTTCGAAATCGTTTTCAATTCAATTCATTTCGAAATCGTTTTCAATTCAATTCATTTCGAAATCGTTTTCAATTCAATTCATTTCGAAATCGTTTTCAATTCAATTCATTTCAAAATCGTTTTCAATTCAATTCATTTCGAAATCGTTTTCAATTCAATTCATTTCGAAATCGTTTTCAATTCAATTCATTTCGAAATCGTTTTCAATTCAATTCATTTCGAAATCGTTTTCAATTCAATTCATTTCGAAATCGTTTTCAATTCAATTCATTTCGAAATCGTTTTCAATTCAATTCATTTCGAAATCGTTTTCAATTCAATTCATTTCAAAATCAATAAAATCGATATAAATATCGTTCACGTCAAAATGGCGTCAATCTAATCAACACGGCTTCATAAATTTCTATTTTCAAATATTCTATTTCAAATATTTCTTTTTCACAATAGTTGTTATTATCAAAATATTTCGTTCAACACATGACCAATCTCAATGGATGAGTACTGTCAACACATGAACCTTTATTTTATATTGATAAAGATGTAAATTTTATTATCAAAATATTTCGTTCAACACATGACTAATCTCAACGGATGAGTACAGTCAACACATGAACCTTTATTTTATAATATTCTTTATTTTCTAAATTGGAATGAGGCCCAATCAATTACCATATAAAATTAATTATATGGATTTCCATACAACACATGTATATAATAGCATTGAAAAATAATCAACCATCAACCAAAGTGCACTACACTGCCTAAGCATCAAATATAGATATTCGACGCTTATAACAGCCTGTCAATCAATCGATCGACATATTTAATCAATCGGGATGAGTGAATTTCAAATTTCATCCCAACACCCGTGTGGGGTTTCAAACAATCAAACACAGATTTTTATTCGTGCAGTTGGGCGATGTGTGAAATTTATCGTCCCAATCAATGTCTTTCAAATAGGTGTACATAAATAAACCGTCCGGTTTGTAAATGAATATTTATTTATTTACATTCACGTTAAAAATTATATTTTTAACGACAAAACATTTTATTTCGACATGAATTTCTATTCAATTCATTTATTCTATAAAATGATATTGTTATTTTTCTAACTTATTTTAGAAAATTTCGGCGGCATAACGGCACGATACTAGAAACGGGACAAGGCCTAACCTTATCCCCGGTCTAGTGAAGGCCCACGCCATTCACACATCAATCAAGTCCATTCATTTCACCAAACCATTCAATTCAAACCAAATAATCTAACCAAATACACAACCAAACAATTTAACAAACAAGCCATCCATGGTCTGTGGATGACGGGTGTCGGGTGCTACTAAACACCGTCTGCATCCTAGTATATATATATATATATAACTAGAAAAATTAAATAGAAAGGTGAGAAGTTCTCACAGATAGCTATCCAATCATCTTGACTCTTCTTTGATATAAATCTTCTTCGTTCTCGCCTTTTTGTTACCTTCGTTGCCCGCTTTCACTACCTATGTAAAAATCGAATTTTTACTTCGCTATTCAATATTTAAAAATCATATTTTTATTTCGAAGTTCAACATATAAAAATCATATTTTTATTTCGAAGTTCAACATATAAAAATCATATTTTTATTTCGAAGTTCAATATATAAAAATCATATTTTTATTTCGAAGTTCAATATATAAAAATCATATTTTTATTTCGAAGTTCAATATATAAAAATCATATTTTTATTTCGAAGTTCAGTATATAAAAATCATGTTTTTATTTCGAAGTTCAACATATAAAAATCATATTTTTATTTCGAAGTTCAATATATAAAAATCATATTTTTATTTCGAAGTTCAATATATAAAAATCATATTTTTATTTCGAAGTTCAATATATAAAAATCATATTTTTATTTGTTTGAAAATCGATTCTTTTCTAATTTAAAAATCAAATCTTTTCTAAAACTAAAAATCTAATTTTTACTAATATGAATACCCTATAAAGATCCAACTTTTATTCATATGAATACCCCATAAAAATAGCATTTCTAATCGATATTATATAATAAAATCTCACCACTAAATATCTAAATGAGTGAAGAGGAAGAAAACAAATAAAATAAAAATAAATATATAGGCTTACATTAGAAATTGGGAGAAGGATGCGGATCTTCGAATGGGGGAAAGGCTGAAGGGTTGCTCGCGGGTTTAGGGGAGGTCGGAGGGGGCTGGAGGTCGGTGGTGAAGTCTGGAGTGGCGGCAGCATCAGGCTCCGACGATGGACGAGGGTGGACGCGGTCTCGATCGCCAGTCCTTTTCAAATTTTTTTTATTTAGGTTTTAATTCGATCTGAAATAATGATTTGGGGGGGGGGGGGGCAGAGCGGGTTAACGGGGAGAGGTTTCCCTTTTTTATTTATTTAATTAATTAATTTTCAAAAAAAGTTGACTTTTACATACGACCTCGAAACGAGGCCCACCGCCTATCGTCCATAGCGTTTTACCCCTATTCCGAACACAATGGGATATGTATCGCAAGCCGATTCGGCTGTTACAATCGATTTCCGTTGAATTTACATTTAAATCATTATATTGAATTTTAAACGTACATTTCAAATTACCGGGGTCACATACTAACTCTATAAATCCCATAAAAATATTTTCTAGCTTCGTATTGACGATACGGTCCTAACAAAACTAATTTCGTCGAATTCTAAGACCGTTTGAAAAATGGCCATTTTCCAGTCGATTAAAATCAACTTAAACTGGTCAAACGCGTTTTCCATTGCCACGCTCACATATTGATTCGAAAAATTATGAAATTTGAAACCTAGCAATAATTTGACACTGCGGATCCAACAAAAGTGGTTTCGTCGAAATCCGAGGTCATTTGCAAAATGGCTATTTTTAAGGGCCTGAATTCCATAGCGACTTTTCAGATTTTTCAACTGGACATATCTTTTGATTCCCGCTATGAAATTTCGACTTTTCGGATTCGTTGGAAAGATATCCTCAAATAGATCCTAATGTTTTTGGTTTCACTAAAATCCGGATTGTTTTGCACCCGGTACATTCAATTGAAGTTTGAAATCGAATAATCGAACTACCGCGCCATTTTCAATTCCTTTTATAAATATAAATAAATATTTATATTCTAACGACGACGCGTATAAATATATACGTTCGAATTATATTCAAAATAAATTTCTCGTCGATTTTATTTAAAATAATTCATTTTAAATAATCAAAATTCGCTAAAATCGCCAATTTAAAAATTTTAAACTGGCCCAGATTTTCGGGTTGTTACAATCTCCCCCACTTAAAACTTTTCGTCCCCGAAAAGGAACAAAGTCGAAAGTGGTTTGATTAATCAGCTCTACGTTCGATCCGGCTTCCATTCTCCAACTTTTCAGTTTTTGAGAATTTTCAAAAATTTCAAAAATTTGGCTAACACCCTAAAATTTCGCCATAACCTCCCCTGCACCGGGAGCATCGGGGAATTTCAAATAGCTTCCCCCGTCCTTCAGATCTCAAAAAGAAAAAGAAAAAGCCAAGCGGCTAGCCAATATGCTCATAAAATCATCATCACCCAAACAAAACAGTAAATTATGTAGTAAACATGTACCTATTTGTCGGGCAAACAAATTTTATTCTCTGCTCTAGCCTCCTTGCTATGACCTGTTCAATATAAGTATATGTATATGCAAGCAAATGCGACCAATTTTCAATACAATTCAATATTTGTTTCAATTAGGCTAAATGGTTCAAAATTATCAAACAAATAAACAAACAACACAAACCTCAATCAATTAGTGAATTTAACGTTTCAAATTGATGATTTTGATATATATAAAGAAAATCATGTTTTGATGCCAAATCACAACAATGTATTCTAACTATATTAGTTTTGGTTCTCACACCAGTCTAATGGAAATATATAGAAATCACACCTTCGAAACACGAATATAAATGTTGATGATGCGATCGCTATCATCAATATCATCTTCGGGCGACTAGAGTGTGTTGCTATATCTATCCAACATATTAAAATTTCAAATACACGTGGATCAGACGTATACGCAAAATCTTTATATACTGGACTGTCCAACTCAATATAAATAGATAATCAAATACGAATAATTGATTTAAATTTTCAAAACAAAATTTTGTTTTCACTTTAAAAATATACTCTTCACACTCGTTCTAGGATACTACCGATCCCATCTCTAACGAGTCATTCCATTGGATATTACTAATCCAATATCTGATGAATTCTTTCATATGGTTCTAATGTGTCTTGTTCTCTGAGCTTTGTAAACCAAAGCTCTGATACCAACTGTAAAAACCCGTAACTTCCCCGTAAAGGAAAGCGGCGGATAGTTCGAGAACAAGCCACAAAAGAACGCATACAGAAGAACATTTCATTGTATATTACAACAATGCATCAGATTACAAGAATATACAGAGTATAAAAGAATATTACACAGAAATATCAGAGATTTAAATTACATTTAAATACATAGCAGCGGAAAATAATACAATACACAACTAGAAGAGATATACGGATACAAAGCTTTCCGGATATCATTCCAGCTGTAAACCAGGATCCTGTGAATATAAATCTGCAAAACCAAAACTACTAGCTGCCCGTGTAGGGGCACCCAGAGTTTAGGTTAAAACAATAAACTCCAGGTCAGTCATGTGACTGGTGTGAGAACTAAAACAGTTATTAATCTTTATTTTAAATCATTAGGTAAATCAAGGGACCACGCCGTATAACACGGAACGGGTTTCCTCCCAAGAATACCAGTGCATAAAACAAACAGCGCAATGCTAAATAAAGAAAAATGAAGCTGGTATAAGACCCAAGTCCCATCACACAATGCAACGCAGCCGAGGATAGGGTTTTCCCTTATAACAGCCAAAGAATGCTTGATACGGTTAAAACAAATCGTTTGATACTATTATAAGTGCATAGTGTATAAAACAACTTCAAATCATAAGTATCAATCATAGGCGGCATGA
The DNA here is from genome assembly GCA_030737875.1 of Allium sativum. NCBI lineage: Eukaryota > Viridiplantae > Streptophyta > Magnoliopsida > Asparagales > Amaryllidaceae > Allium > Allium sativum. Next base: position 363,156,281 of record CM060909.1, read on the forward strand.
GCGCCCCATCCCACTATGTTGCCATATATAGGTTATACAATCAAAATCGCAAAGTCACGTATTTGGAAATTGGATTTCCGTCTATGAACCGAGGCAAAAGATAGTCCTCAACCGATTCGAGACAATCTAGCCTACCATGTCTCAGGATCAGAGCTCGAGTGACCCTAGGAGCGACAGGGCCGGTCCACCGATGTGGATTAAAATGCCTGAACACTACGTTTCCCCGCCCTTTGGGGCGCAAATGAGCCATCAAATGACTCCATCGGTTCGAGAACGACCGATCAATCCGAGGCGCCTCGCAACAGCAACAACCACATAAGTCAAACTCGTCAGGGCGTGTAAAACCACTGACGCCACTTTTAGCTAGAAAGAAACGCAAGTCCTCCCTGAGGTCCGTCTCCCGTTTTTGGTTCATACCGGGTGTGAAACACGCGAGGTAAACGTTACACAAAGCTACGCCACAAAGGCCGTGCTTTGATCATCACCACAAGACTTTGCTTTTCAACAGAAGCCTTGATCAATTGTCACTTAGGCATGCCACACAGGCAATTCACTCTATGCGATTGATATCCATCAGTATATAACCCCTGAGCTCGTACGTCTCAGAGAAGGGCGTTAAGCAAGAGAATAAATTCTCCGCCGCCAAACAGATATATATTTAATAGAAATCAATCACACAGACTAAAACCCCATGTCAGACACACAGTCCATTTACAAGTCCGTTCTGGGTCTGAACGAAACCGGAGGCACCTATACCCCGCATATCCATCGATCTCCAAGTACGTCTGGACGATCACTAACTGTTTCCATCTTCTTGGGTGTACAGCCCAATCAAGATCATCAGTAATTACCCAAACGACGTGAAGACCTCCGGTTTTCGACCATCGTCTTCATCTTCGACTTATCGTCGTATCAGTTATTCAGAATGGGATAAACCCGGTCTTTCCGAATAACTCGCGTATATTTTAAACAAGTGTTACACAAACACAACATACGCCTCATTCCAATTCATCAGTCGCTAACCGTAAATTAATCAAGAGAATAATTCCCCAAATATTAACCCCGAAGGCCGAAACCAACATCAGATCAATATCCAGAAAACCATTCTGCTTGGCTAACCGACAGTTAGTTTCTAAATTTCACATTCATAGGGAAAGGTTCCCATTAATTTTATCCAAGATAAATTTCTTGAATTTATTCTTTAATCTATTTTTGAATATCAATTCAAACTAGTCGGGATTAGAAAACCTTACCGAAGTAATCATTTATTTTAATTTCCCCATCCCAACCTATTCATCCCATGAAGTAAAACTGGTAATACTTCATATCTAACACCACCGTGTTATTGGTAAATTCAATTACCATTTCACGTTCAAATCTAATTAAAGATTTAACTATCGTCTGGAGCAAAACTGGTGCTACTCCATTCTCGGTCATTTCAATCTAATTAAAGATTCATTAAAACTCCACTTAGTTTTAATCTGTGACTGGGTTAAAGAATCAGTGTCATTTAAAACACGGTTCACGATAAACCCAAAATCACATTCATTAATTATCGGGTTAAAGAACGAGTGTTATTTAAAACACTGTTCACGATAAACCCAAAAATCAATATCAATTCAATTCCAATTAAATATTATTTAATTGGTACACTTCATTAAATCTAAATAAAAAGATTTAATCTTTTCTCAACTGGGTTCAAGAACAGTGTTAGTGAAGACACCATTCACGACAAACCCAAATCACATTCGATATTCAATACAAGGCTCTGAATAGAAAATATATCGGCTTATATTCAATATCAAATTCTACGACTAACAAATGTCGTATAGGAAATAACGATATAAATAGATATCTTTCAAATTTCCATAACAACATCTGTATAATCACGAATTCCAACATCGAAATATTCCGAAGACAATTTCGATTCAAATCCACTCTGATGTAATCATTGGAAATGCTGGTTATTTTTAAAACCCTTTTCATATTCAATTTATTTATTTAAAAATAAATAGAATTATAATTCTAGTTCAAAACTAGTTCATTTAGATAAAAATCTATTTTTATCTTTTCAAATATGGAGTTTTTCATCCCAATCCTTTCTAAACCATTTCTTATGATTTTACCCAAATTATTACTATTTTTAATAATTTTATCAAGGCCCGTACAGTCGATTTCCATCAACGGTCATCGAACTGCACTTACAACGACCTTTTTCGAATTTGATTTGGACGTATCTCCAAATACAACTGTTAGATTTCTAATTTCTAATATTCATTAGAAAGCTCTTTTCGATACGAACCCAACGGTTCCGGTTTTAGGAGAATCCGACGGTCGGATCTCCCGCAATATCCGTTCGAAGTTAATGGTCGAAATTCGCGAACTGCCGCGGCGCGACACGTTCTATTCAGGCCATTATATTATATATATAATATATATAATATATATTTCGTTGATTTCTATTTAAAACGAATTATATAAATAGTTTTAAATTCGTTTCAAAAGCAATTTCAACTTCCATTTCAATTCAAATCAAAATTGAATTCTTCTTTATAAATTCGTTTTAAAATTCATTTCTATTCAATTCAAATTTCAATTCAATTTGAATTCGTTTTCAATTGAATTCATTTCGAAATCGTTTTCAATTCAATTCATTTCGAAATCGTTTTCAATTCAATTCATTTCGAAATCGTTTTCAATTCAATTCATTTCGAAATCGTTTTCAATTCAATTCATTTCGAAATCGTTTTCAATTCAATTCATTTCGAAATCGTTTTCAATTCAATTCATTTCGAAATCGTTTTCAATTCAATTCATTTCGAAATCGTTTTCAATTCAATTCATTTCGAAATCGTTTTCAATTCAATTCATTTCGAAATCGTTTTCAATTCAATTCATTTCGAAATCGTTTTCAATTCAATTCATTTCGAAATCATTTTCAATTCAATTCATTTCGAAATCGTTTTCAATTCAATTCATTTCAAAATCAATAAAATCGATATAAATATCGTTCACGTCAAAATGGCGTCAATCTAATCAACACGGCTTCATAAATTTCTATTTTCAAATATTCTATTTCAAATATTTCTTTTTCACAATAGTTGTTATTATCAAAATATTTCGTTCAACACATGACCAATCTCAATGGATGAGTACTGTCAACACATGAACCTTTATTTTATATTGATAAAGATGTAAATTTTATTATCAAAATATTTCGTTCAACACATGACTAATCTCAACGGATGAGTACAGTCAACACATGAACCTTTATTTTATAATATTCTTTATTTTCTAAATTGGAATGAGGCCCAATCAATTACCATATAAAATTAATTATATGGATTTCCATACAACACATGTATATAATAGCATTGAAAAATAATCAACCATCAACCAAAGTGCACTACACTGCCTAAGCATCAAATATAGATATTCGACGCTTATAACAGCCTGTCAATCAATCGATCGACATATTTAATCAATCGGGATGAGTGAATTTCAAATTTCATCCCAACACCCGTGTGGGGTTTCAAACAATCAAACACAGATTTTTATTCGTGCAGTTGGGCGATGTGTGAAATTTATCGTCCCAATCAATGTCTTTCAAATAGGTGTACATAAACAAATCGTCCGGTTTGTAAATGAATATTTATTTATTTACATTCACGTTAAAAATTATATTTTTAACGACAAAACATTTTATTTCGACATGAATTTCTATTCAATTCATTTATTCTATAAAATGATATTGTTATTTTTCTAACTTATTTTAGAAAATTTCGGCGGCATAACGGCACGATACTAGAAACGGGACAAGGCCTAACCTTATCCCCGGTCTAGTGAAGGCCCACGCCATTCACACATCAATCAAGTCCATTCATTTCACCAAACCATTCAATTCAAACCAAATAATCTAACCAAATACACAACCAAACAATTTAACAAACAAGCCATCCATGGTCTGTGGATGACGGGTGTCGGGTGCTACTAAACACCGTCTGCATCCTAGTATATATATATATATAACTAGAAAAATTAAATAGAAAGGTGAGAAGTTCTCACAGATAGCTATCCAATCATCTTGACTCTTCTTTGATATAAATCTTCTTCGTTCTCGCCTTTTTGTTACCTTCGTTGCCCGCTTTCACTACCTATGTAAAAATCGAATTTTTACTTCGCTATTCAGTATTTAAAAATCATATTTTTATTTCGAAGTTCAACATATAAAAATCATATTTTTATTTCGAAGTTCAATATATAAAAATCATATTTTTATTTCGAAGTTCAATATATAAAAATCATATTTTTATTTCGAAGTTCAATATATAAAAATCATATTTTTATTTCGAAGTTCAGTATATAAAAATCATGTTTTTATTTCGAAGTTCAACATATAAAAATCATATTTTTATTTCGAAGTTCAATATATAAAAATCATATTTTTATTTCGAAGTTCAATATATAAAAATCATATTTTTATTTCGAAGTTCAATATATAAAAATCATATTTTTATTTGTTTGAAAATCGAATCTTTTCTAATTTAAAAATCAAATCTTTTCTAAAACTAAAAATCTAATTTTTACTAATATGAATACCCTATAAAGATCCAACTTTTATTCATATGAATACCCCATAAAAATAGCATTTCTAATCGATATTATATAATAAAATCTCACCACTAAATATCTAAATGAGTGAAGAGGAAGAAAACAAATAAAATAAAAATAAATATATAGGCTTACATTAGAAATTGGGAGAAGGATGCGGATCTTCGAATGGGGGAAAGGCTGAAGGGTTGCTCGCGGGTTTAGGGGAGGTCGGAGGGGGCTGGAGGTCGGTGGTGAAGTCTGGAGTGGCGGGCAGCGTCAGGCTCCGACGATGGACGAGGGTGGACGCGGTCTCGATCGCCAGTCCTTTTCAAATTTTTTTTTTTATTTAGGTTTTAATTCGATCTGAAATAATGATTTGGGGGGGGGGGGGGCAGAGCGGGTTAACGGGGAGAGGTTTCCCTTTTTTTTATTTAATTAATTAATTTTCAAAAAAGTTGACTTTTACATACGACCTCGAAACGAGGCCCACCGCCTGTCATCCATAGCGTTTTACCCCTATTCCGAACACAATGGGATATGTATCGCAAGCCGATTCGGCTGTTACAATCGATTTCCGTTGAATTTACATTTAAATCATTATATTGAATTTTAAACGTACATTTCAAATTACCGGGGTCACATACTAACTCTATAAATCCCATAAAAATATTTTCTAGCTTCGTATTGACGATACGGTCCTAACAAAACTAATTTCGTCGAATTCTAAGACCGTTTGAAAAATGGCCATTTTCCAGTCGATTAAAATCAACTAAAACTGGTCAAACGCGTTTTCCATTGCCACGCTCACATATTGATTCGAAAAATTATGAAATTTGAAACCTAGCAATAATTTGACACTGCGGATCCAACAAAAGTGGTTTCGTCGAAATCCGAGGTCATTTGCAAAATGGCTATTTTTAAGGGCCTGAATTCCATAGCGACTATTCAGATTTTTCAACTGGACATATCTTTTGATTCCCGCTATGAAATTTCGACTTTTCGGATTCGTTGGAAAGATATCCTCAAATAGATCCTAATGTTTTTGGTTTCACTAAAATCCGGATTGTTTTGCACCCGGTACATTCAATTGAAGTTTGAAATCGAATAATCGAACTACCGCGCCATTTTCAATTCCTTTTATAAATATAAATAAATATTTATATTCTAACGACGACGCGTATAAATATATACGTTCGAATTATATTCAAAATAAATTTCTCGTCGATTTTATTTAAAATAATTCATTTTAAATAATCAAAATTCGCTAAAATCGCCAATTTAAAAATTTTAAACTGGCCCAGATTTTCGGGTTGTTACACATGCAAAGATGATTACATAGAGACAAAGCTAGAAAACAAACCAAAAAGAAAAACAAAGGCTACAAAACATATCAACGACTAAACTAAAAAAGACAAAACACATATGTACAATAAAAGCACACTTATGACACAAAAATTCCAGGATCATAAGTAAATTTGAGGAACTTAAGATTGTTCCTGATGTCACATTATAAAAGCTGCTTCCATTGCAAGTTATTCGTGGCGTGCATATTGTCAAATACTCGTGCATTTCTCTCTTTCCATATGCTGTTAGCTACCTTCTTCAAAATGTAAGTGAACAGCCTCGACCTTGGTCTCCTAGCACCTATTTTCTTCTTGATGAAGATCCATTGATTTGTGCTAGTAGTGGGAACATTAGTGTATCCAATATGCAGAAGAACCTCCCTCCAGATTTGCAGTGTGATCGCACATTCAAAAAAGAGGTGGTGTACATTTTCTAAAGCTCCACTGCAGTAAACACAGCTAGCATCAATATCCATCCCATAGTTTGCGGGCATTTCTTTAGTGAGCAGAGCATGGTTCATTACCTTCCAGTGTCCAATATTATCCTTCATGCAATTGTCTCGCTTCCACACACTCTTATACCATCTGCGATCGTCAAAAAATGAAATACCAAGAAGCTTAAAATACAATGATTTAGTCTTGAACTTCTTACCATACCACAACCACTATGTATATTCATCCAGGGTCGAAGACAAATTTATAGCCTCAATTTTGTTCCATATCGTCTGCAAATTCTGGTTTGTAATAAGTGGCATGCAGAACTTGTCATGTACAGCAAAATTAGCAACTTTACTATTAAGATGTACACTAGAATTGAACTTTTCCATGTGACTAACTTTGTCATCAATGATAAAACCATGGTCAACCCATGGATCATCCCGAAATTTGATATGATCATACGCCACATGTCCAAATTTGAAGTAGGGGAGAATCTTAGATATAAGTTTATTAATACTTTTCCACGTCCCACTGAAACCTTGATGAGTTTTCAACGACTAGAAACTCTGATCTTTGATCACATGCTTCAAGGACCATATAACCCACAAACTAAATTTGTTAACAAGAATATCATCAGTGTGCCTACCGATAGCAGCAATATTCCAAGTTTTGGTTTCATAATCCCTATCCTACCTTTGTAAATAGGCTTTTCAAGCCTTGCAAAGGAGATGGAAGCAAGGTATATCACATGGATACTTCCTTTCCAGAAGAATCTCATGCAAGAAGATTCAATCATACAGTGCAACTTTTGTGGAAGTAAGTAAGTTCGTGACCAATAAACTTGCATAGCAATTAAAACAGACTTAATTAGCGTTAGTCTACCAGCTTAACTGAGAAGACTGGTAGATCAGCAATTCAATCTATTAGTAATTCTATCAAATAATGGTAGGAATTGTGGTGTTATTATTCTAGAAATTTCCATAGGCAACCCAACGTAAGATAACGTGGATTCACTGCAGTTAAGACCAGTGAGACTTTGAATTCCTGTTTACACGTTAGGCTAACACCCGCCAGCATGATATTAGATTTCTCATAATTAACTTTCAAACCTGTGAGCATATAAAATATGTCAAGCGTATTCATAATACTACACAAAGTTTTGTGGGTAGGCTTGCAAAAAATAATAAAGTCATCAGTGGACATTAGTGAAGTGATGCATGGATCCACACATTTGGGGTGCAAGTCAAAAAGTTTAGAAACAACTAATTGGTCAAGCATCTTGGTTAGTAATTCCATGACAGTAATGAAAATATATGATGAGATAGGATCTCCCTGCCTAATGTTTTGATTGATGTGAAAGAAACTAGCAGAGGTCCATTAACGTTGATGGAGAAATGAGCTGTACTAATACATGAGTAAATCCACACAATAAAGCATAAAGGGAAGTTCATATAACTAAGAAATCTTATGATAGATGCCCATTGGATGGTGTCGAAGTCTTTTCTAATGTCAAGTTTTATCATATCCCTAGGGGATAAGTTCTTAGTGCTATACCCCTTGATTAATTCATGCGCGAGAAGCATGTTATCAAGTATATCCCTATTGGGTAAAAAAAGCAGACTGGTTAATAAAAATAAGAGTTGGAAGAACATGTTTAAATCTGCAAGCTAAATTTTTTGTAATGCATTTATAAATAGTATTACAACATGATACCAGTCTAAATGCGTTCACAGTGTTAGCATTATTTACTTTAGGAATAAGTGCTATAACCGTATTGTTAAAAGCATCGAGCATTCCCCTTTTTTTTGAAAAAAGGTTTAACAGCTTTGTAAACATCATCTTGCAATATATTCCAACATATAGTATAAAAAACAGCATTATATCCGTCAGGTCCACCACTTGAATGTCGATTAAGAGAGAACATTGCCTCCTTAATCTCCACATTAGTAACGTCATTACATAAGAAAGCTTTCATGCCTGCATTGAGTCTAGGTAAATACATAGGATTGATTTCCTCAATAAGCGGAACAAAGTATCATTATTCCTAAATAAATTGGAAAAGAACTTGGTAAAAGCATTCTGAATACTTGCTTGAGAATTGTGTACCTATCTTTGCATGTCAGTGATGGAATGGATCGTTTCTCTTACGTGTTTATCTTTGAGCATGGCATGAAAGTAGGCAGAGTTTCTGTCGCCATCTTCAAACCATTTAATCCTACTCTTTTGCTTCCTCATCATGGATTTCCTAATTAATGCTTCTTTATGTTTACATGCAATGTCGTGTTCGAGGCTTGAGAGTGATGGATTCAGAGGGTCATTTTGCATACTCATTTGAATTTGTTCTAGCTGCCTCTGAAGTGTATGAGACTTCAATCTACCACTCCCAAAGTTCTTGGTAGACCAATCCTTCAAAACGTCTTTTAGCGCCTTAAGTTTCCTGAAAAGAATAAACATAGGATTGCCATAGCAAGGAACACCCTAAGTATTCTTGACAATGTCAAGAAAATCAGGCTGTTTCGTCCAAATATCAAAAATTCTGAAGCTAGGCAATCTCTTAATCGTACTCTCATTCAAACGAATAATTTGAGACGAGTAATTAGAGAGAATTGGCAGAGCTAGTTCATTTGATATACTTGGCCATGTGTTTAGAGCCGCAATGTTACAAAAAGAGTAATCGATTTTGGAAAATGTACGAATGCCATTCATATTATTGTTATTCCAAGAAAACTCAATCCCAAAGGAATTAATTCAACTAGGTCAGAATTCAAGATTGCCAAATTAATTTGACTAATTTTAGAGAAACTAAAGAATCCCCAATCCTATCAGTCAATTTCAAAGGTGAACTAAAATCCCCACTAATAATCCAAGGATGAAGAGGTTGTTTCAGAGTGGGAATATCATGGAAAAGAGTTTCTCTAGCAGCAGATGAGTTGTAAGCATACACAAAAGTAAAGTAGTATAAAGTCGAAGTTGGTATGTGCAAGTTTTGACAATGTATATATTGATTAGTAGAACTAACTTTAGTAAATTTGTGAATAGCAGGATCAAAGATAATGTGAATCCTACCATAACTAACATTATCTAAATTATATATCATATGCCAATTAGAATTGATATACCTGGTGGCTCTGATGGATAATTCAGCATTGAGTTTAGTTTCCAATAAAGCCACTGAGATTATATTTCTTGATTAAAAGCTTGCATCTGTCCAGTTTGATATCCATATGAGCTCTTCTAATATTCCAAATGCACAAGTTTTGCTACATTGTTAAACTCAATTTGTTTTTCTGAACTTCTTGTCATTGATCTAGTTTTGACCATATTGGATTCAGTGCCGACATAAGCATCAATATTCATTGGTGAGTCAACTTCGTCTGTTTGTTGCCTTTAGAGGTTTTAGCATACTAAGACTCGGTAATGTTCTTGTCTACTTCATAAAGATGGTATTCAGTAGTTTCTTTGAAACAAGGTGGAGGAGGTATATTACTATAAAAGTTAGTGTAAAGAGTAATAGCTGACTCGGTTGCAAGTTCATTTTCTTTGACATTGAATGGGAGTTGTGCGTTAATGTCCACATTAGTTGTGAGTTGTCCCTTTTCACAGTTATCCTCAAGACAAAAAACTGTGATGGTGCTTATGCCAGGCATTTATGCCAGGCATAACATTCAATATTCCTGGCTCGAATTTAGTATCTGTGAACACATATGCATCATCATTGTTATTATTCACATTGATAACATCCATTACTTAAAACCAATTGTGCTTTCAGGAAGGGTAACTCCTTTCAATTCATGTGTGGCAATTGTTGCTGATTCATCTGTGAACACAAATGCATCATCATTGTTGTTATTCATATTGATAACATCCCCTATTTTAGAACTATTTGTCCTTTCAAGAAGGGTAACTCCTTTTAATTCATGTTTGACAACTGTTGTTGATTCACATGCCACATCATAAGTAGCTCCATCAACTTCAGGAGATGGCAAACTAACAACATCCTTGCTTGTACTTGGAGTGTCTTTAGATTTAGCTTCATTTTTATCTGTTGTTGCTTCCTCTACAATAAGCAAAGAGGAAAGACTGTTCTTTGTTAATAGGGGATCATCAATGATAATATTGGATTTCAGCTTAATGATGGTTGCCTGCTTCTTTTGGCTATATGTGTCTTTTATCTTTCTTTCTTTCTTTCTTTTAACATGAAGTTAGCCAAACAGATTTCTCTCATACTAGAGATTTTCATCTGAGAAGCATACAGTTTGGCTCTGCAAACAACCTTCTGCAGCTTAAAGGTATACTTATTTCTGTTCCTCTCGACTTTGTACCATGTATCTTGAACTTTATTACTTTGAACATTATCATTCCTGGTCACTGGCGGCTTGGTGGTTGGTTTCATATGTTCTTTGCCCTTGTTCAACACAGAAGTGTTTGCTTGTGCACTTGCCTTCTCATGGTTGCCTTTGTTGATATTATTTTGAGTTGTTTCCTTATTGTTGTTTTCATCCCATTCATCGCTTTTATGTGCAAAGACACAATATTTCGTACATAGAGGAGGCTTCCATGGATAATTAACCATTATTCGCTGAGTACCTCCATCATGTAATATGACCAAAAAATCGTCCACAAGTTCTTTGTCGAGTTTGATCTCTATTAAGTATTTTAGCATAGTGCATTCTTTCAATCTTCTCAGTCATTTCGTCTAAACATATCAATTTGTCGAGTCTACACGCTAACCAATTTATTTCAGTATGCAACCACACATAAAGTGGAATATTAGAGAAATGTACCCATATTGGAATAGATTTGACCATGCCACAGACATTGCTAACATTCGAATCATACGGTTTAATAATAAGTAGCTTTGCATGACTATCAGATCCCCCATCAGAACATTTTGCTAGTCTTCCTCACATGCAAATTGGAACATGAATAGGACACCATCCGACTTAATTATTAGATATCCTTTTTGTTTCCATAAAGATCTACACTACTGCACAATAGTTGTGTAAGAAAGCGGTTTGTCGACGAAGAAACCAATAAGTGTGTTACTCCAAACAGATGTATTGGCATTCAAAATCTTGTCAGTGTGTTTTATAGCACCTTCAACAAATTGTGGTTGCTTATTAACGAGCTTGTACTTACCAGAGTTGTGAGGCAAACGCTGAAATTAGAGAAGTCCAAGCATGTTGATGATTAATAGGTGGAACACCTTGCACCGAACTCAAGGGTTTGCTTGTTGGCGACAGTTGGAATGAAGTCTTAGGTGGAAGGTTGGTAGTGAGAGGCGGTGGATCAGGCGAAGCTGGGGGAGGATCGATCTCAAGTGGTAAAGCAACAGGTGGGCAGATTTGATTGCTGGATTTGGGGATCGGGATTTGGGGAGCGTTGACATTGATTCCCATTAAAACGACCATTTAACTATTTTTATTTTGATATATAGATTTTTTTTAAATGAGATTAGAGTAACACTTATTATATAAAAATCCCTTCAGTATATATAACCAAAATGGATGATATAAATATGGTAGGAATAGAGATGGTCTTGAAACAAATCTCTAAATTAATCATATTATGAAATATGTGTTCAACGGTACCATGATTTTTGAAAATTTTCAATTCTCTACTATTCTAGAAAATAGCAGAGTCACATTTCCATCACAAATTTTGAAACTGTAGTTTCTTAAATGATTAAAAAAAAATTAAACTCTTCACATTAAATAAAACCATAATGAATGATAGAAATATGGTTTAAAAAGAAGATGATCGTGAAATAAGCTCCAATTCAAAGATATTATAAAATCTATCCAGTCATTATGAGAATTTAAATAAAATCTACTTTTGTTTTGAAATATACAATAGTCACAACTCATCATAATTTCATAAATCTAATAATAATTTTGATGAGTTCCAAATATAGTTCAATTTGGTTAATGATTTTAATTTTGAATAAATAACCAAAAAATATTTTAAATCTGGAAAATACTAATTTACAAGAGGGGTTCAAAAAGAACTATACAAGTTGAAAATCAGTTAACAGTTGAATGTAAAATTTTCAATGCTTGTAAGACATATACCACTTGTAGCTCTGGAATGCCCAAAGAGATAAATTAAGTCAATAAAGTCTATACACAAATTTTTCAGAGTAAATCACCAAGCCTAAGCAAACAAATTTAGCAATTCAATTCCTTTTATCAGAGCAGCAATCTTTCGATTTCAGAACCAGTTTCACAAGAGAATTTATCACAATATTTACATTAAGCCTAAGAGATGATCTAAGAATAAACGTAAGTTATTTGAAATCACTTGATGAAATGTATTAATTTCAAGATTCAAAACCAAACATGTTGATCCAATATATCAACAATTTCAAATGATTTCAAAAATCAAATAAATATCCAAGATAAATGATCATGATTTAAAAGTGAGTTTCAAAATGCAACACAACGACCTCTGTCAAATGATTTTCAAATCAAAATAGTCAAGCCCAGCCAAAAATGCAATGAATTATCACAACTTATCAAAAATAGTTTTCAAGTAGTGTGCTGTAATGAGTGCAGTTTTTCATGTCTTTCCAAGTTGAATTAGAAGAAACTCAAAACAATAAAGTTATGAGAAATTTCATTATCTTTTCAAAACTTCAAAAATTTTAGAATTCCAAGTAACAATGTTCAAGATATATACAAAATACTACAGCACTGTTAGAAATTTAGGGAACTATCAAAAAATCTTAAACTTCAAAAGAATTGCAAATATTTACAATTTTAAGTTCAAAACTTGGAAATCATCGAAACAAGAAAGTTTTAGATAAATGAATCTAATTTTTAGAAGAAAAAAAAATGCAATTTGAAGTTAAGAAGCTCAAGAAATGTCAGGATTGTTGTGGCAGTGTTAATGCAAATCAACATTGCCAGAAGCAGTAAAAGGAAGAATAGAAGGAGGAATAAAAGGAAGAATAAAAAGAAGATTAAAAGGAAGAATAGAGCAAGAAATAAAAAAAGAAAAAGAAACACGAGTTTAGAGATCATACCTGATTTACAATTTATGATGGGATTCTCTAACCCGACAGCCGTGGCTAAAGAACTCGAGATAATTCAATAATATGGAACAACTTGAATTCAATCTCTCTTTCACGAAGTCGTTCCTTAGCCTCCTCTGATGCCTAACTGTTTATAGGATCGAGTGGTCTAACAAAGGTTGTTTTACCACTCATTTCTTTGTTTACACATTTTGGTACCCAAACCTTTTTATATAATAATCCATTAGTATCCACTAACGTGCCCTTAGGAACCTAAATTCATTTAGTTTTACTCGAATTCATTTTGTTATCTTTTGGGATCCATATTTGTTTAATTGGATTGTTACTAAACAAGTTTTCATCCCGTTTATGGTTTAAAAACCTTTTGAAATCATCAGATCCCAAATTTCCAATTTGATCTTTTCCAAAGCTATCTGAAGGATTTTTAAAATCATCAAAACAAAGTCCATATTTATTTTGAGTAGTCAATTGATTTTTCAATAGCATATTCAATGATTTTCCTCTAATTGAAAATCTGTTCAAATTCAACTTAAGACCATCGACATTAGATTTCAAAAGTTTATTCTCGTTTATTAGCTTAGAGCAAGGTAGATTATGATTTCACTTTTCTCAGAATCATTTCGTTTCAAGATCGTATTTTCATTTCCATGTAATTTGATTTTAGCTTTGGAACTAGATATCTCGGATTCAAATTGTTTTTTCTTTTCAACTCAAGTTTTTCAAATTCCTTGAATTTCTCAATTTCTTTTTCAAGCTCATTCAAAATTGATTCTTTTTTAAACAAGTTTTCTTTCTCAACCACTTCATGTTTTGAATTTTTGGTTATCTTAAAATTCTCCAAATCCTTTTGCATTTTTTTTACTTTTTAGCTCAATCTCGTTTTCTTTTAAAATCAGAATTTCCTTTTCAAGAATTTTAATATTTTCACTGAGGTGAACTAAATTATTTTCCAAATTTAAACAATTTTTGTAATCAAAGTTTTGTTTTCAAGTTTCAATTCCAAATATTGATTTTTATGTCACAACTCAAGGTTTTTAGATTTTAAGTTTTTATTTTCAGATTTGAGACTATCAACAGAATTTGTTAAATCATTACAAAGATGAATTAAATCTTCATATGAGAAGTCTTCATTTTCTGAATCACCATCTGTTGAGTGTTCATCTGTAACCCTTGTTAAGCACACATCCGAGCTTGAGTTGGCAATTGAGGGTTTGTATCACTTGTTGTCTTTCCCTCCATACATCGAATCGAGAGTGCTACAGATTTCTAGTGCATTTAAACAATGTGAGATATGGTTATACTGATCACCATCAATACAAGAATGTAAAATATGTCTAGCACGAGAATTAATCACAATATTATTCTTATCTACCATTTCACATCCATTGATAATAATATCTCAACATCTAACACTAATTGATTTTAAATAAAATTCCATTTTTGATTTCCAATTAAAAAAATTGTTCCATTGAAAATTGTTGGAATATTACTGTACCGACTCTCGCTTGATTGATAACTGTGAAAATTACTGTTAGGAAAAAACATGACTCTAGAGTTAAAAATACTTGCTCTAGTACCACTTGTATGATCTAAATTAACCCAAGAGGGGGTGAATAGGGTTTATTGCAGTTTTGAGAATATAAGAATTATCATATCACAGATTGTAGTAGAATAAATAAACGTAGAAAATAAATGACATAGATTTTACCAAGCTTCAGCAAAACCCCTGCCTACTACTGCATTCCCCAATGTTTCGTTTAGAATTAAAATAATCTCTATGCTTACAATTCCCTATAAACTTGTGACACCCGCTCACAACAATTCTAATCCTGCGCTCAAAACCTTGTACTGATCTTTATCTCAAGATAAGGATTTTCCCTAAATTACAAACCCATAACTCAACTCCCTTGTTTAGAAAACTAGAAAACCCTATAAAATGATTAGAAGAATTAAATAATTCAAAACAATAAAACAAAACTCCCTTTTGTAAAATATGGTCGGTCCTCTTTTCTTTTGTTTCACTTGCAATATCGGGTTTCTCTTTGCCTTCAATGGAAATCGACCCTCTTCGAATTAGGATTTTGCACTGCCCGTAAATCGCGACTCTGAATGCTAATGCTATTTGATTCTCTGATGCTTTCGAATGCTTGATGCTTCTTGTTGTTCGATTTGGGCTTGAAATTGAAACTCTGAAGAGATTGTGAGTATTCTAAATCTTATTTTTCTCGATTGATTTTTCTTGTGAATTTCGATACCACTTGTCAGTGACGAATAGGGTATTTTTATAAGATTTTCGGAACCCTTAACCGTCTCTGATTTCACGATGGCTTGGTCTTGATATTTGTCATGAATTACCCATTCGATTTTGGAAGAGATTAAAAGAATTTTCTTTGAGCACGTTATTGTATTATTGCATGCTACATGATTGACGAATTGAGCTTAGTTTCTGGAAACATTTGAAACACATGAATTCATTCTTTGCCAGAAATCATCCTGGAAATAAACTGGAAACACTTATTTAATTTTCCTGTTGTTAGCCTGCTTTGTGACCAGGCTACCCAAAGCCAGGGATTTGAGTATGTGCTTATATTGATTAGCAATCACTTGGATGGAATAACAGATAGTTGGATAACTTCGATTCCACCTACGAACATCATCAGGTCGTATCCCAGCATCGGATCGGATCAAAGCTTCAGGTCGAGTAAGAGCAGCTCGACATCATCAAATTGGCATGGTATCGGATCGGGTCGAGGAGGGTGGATCGAGTCCGGTTCGTTCGCTTACAAGATGGAATCAGGCCCAGAAAACAACGTCGGATAGGGTTGAGGAAGTTCTGATCCGACCTGATCGTCACTTGAAGGCAAAGAACGATGTTGACAATGTTTTCCTCGGCTTGGGTCAAGAGGAGTATGACTCGACCCCCACACCTGCTACCCTGAAGAAATTACTTAGTCAAACAATGCCCTATTCTCTCAAAGATCGAAAACGGATCGGATCCCGCCTCTTACCAATGAAATGAAGACCATTTCCCCATGTTCTCCACTACTTTCGATATTTCCTCTGAAGCTTCCATGTGGCACCTAACAAAGACCAAAATTCATGCCTATAAATACATGATTTTGCATCAATTTAAGGGACTTTTAGCACTTTGTTTCTCCATGTATGCCATGGTTGAATTCCTTCATAAATAACTTCCATCTTCTTCAATAAGAATCAAGGAATTCAGAGAGAATTATTCATTGTATTTGCGTGATTGAGTGTCTATATTCATTGTAATTGTAATTTCTGAACGTTGAGAAACCACGAAGTGTATATAGGATCGTTAATACCGAACCACTATAAATCTTATGTGTTGATTGCTTTTCTTTTGTTGTTAAATTATAATTCTTCAATGTTCTCTACGAATCCTAGAATATTAGGTGTTAATGCTATTTTTGGTCTAACACCTCTCTAAAAATACATTTGCGTGATTTTCCAGTGTTGGTATTTTTGCATGTTTCTGAAAAAGTTATTTGTGCCAAAAATAGGTTTAAATACAACCACCTCAAGCATCGTCACCTTATTGATAGAGTCAAACAAATTATTTTAAACACATATACAAATAATTGGAAGGTTCAAACACATCGAACAAACAATAGGCACGTTTTCTCATTGGATTAAAGTATACTTCCTACAGTCTTTGTGGAGAAACTGTGGTAATACACGTAAGTATAATCCAGCATTCTTTTTATATATTTAAAATATAGTAGACGCAATCACATGAATAGAACTAACGAATTAACATGCATTATGCATCAGTGCACATATAAAACCTTTATGTAATTTCTAATGTCATATAAAACAATGGAGCCAATTTACTGCATGTAGAGGCATTGTTCGACCTAGCATGGATGTAGTGAATTATAACACTAAGCTTGATTCCTTTTACAAATTATGCAATGCTTGCTACCAGGCATCGTATTCTCTTTCGTTTACATATATAAGTCATTGTTGTGCATGATTCAAAATCCCATTAGCTATGGTAAGCTCTGTAGACCAGTGTAAGTTCTTTACATATTCAACATGTATGACATAGGAATCTATTTAGCACCAGAAACATTGATATTTGAAGGACACAAACAACCTATTTTGGTTGTTGTAGGCAATGCAGCCTGTATTGCACGAAACAGAGGATATAGTGCAATCCAAGCTCAAAGAGAATCTCATTTATTCCTTAAACTTAAATAGTACTTTAACTGATGTGAAATGGGAATAGTAATCTTAAGGATCAGTCAAATTTAGATTCAAGAAAAATAGGATAATCACCGGGAACTTGAAATGCATCATCTAACCATTTTTGTTTCATCCTTCCCAAAGGTTGATCGCCAACGGGACTGTAGGGCCCCGGATACCCATAGGCGCTGCGCCCGGACCTGCTTATGGCTTGCCTTCGGCTCGGAGCACGGCTCTCCTTCTGCTCGGCGTATATTTTGGCCCACAACAGTCACTCGAAGCTTCTCAATGAAGATTAGACGGGTAGTCTGAGAATATCACAACAAAATGGCAACGATTGGGATTCCTCCAGAAGCCATGACCCCCTATTTACCGATGTTATTCAATGTGAAGAGATATTGAACAAATTCAGCATGCTAACTATGGAGGTACATGGGTGAAAGATTATTTCCTGGTAACCTCCTCTCTCAGGGTTTCGATGGTGTATAGACTTCACCAATGAAACTGATGTTGTTCCTGAATAAGTACTGACCACCTGGTCGACATGAATTGAACTTGTTCAACCAGCGGAATCTCTAATGACATTGATATGGAGTAGTCCCGACACTATTCCGAAGATGACTCGAATGATCTTAGCAACAGTGGTTCTCAATGACAGGATACTAGTAAGCAACTAAGGATCCTAACACTACAAAGTTACACTTCATTTGTATGACGTGGTGAAAGACATATATCCTGCAGTTCACTCCTTGAAAAACTTATCTAGCCTTTACAATGCCCATCTGCTATCGGTTGCATCGATGACGATTGATTTCTGCAGGATAAGGGTTAAATCAGCATACTTTGGTTCCTATAGATATGTACCAGTTGAACCACCATGGGCCATGATTGGACCTATGGATCCTTACCTAGATGATAGTAACTTGGCTACTCATCAGCTACCAGGCGACCAGCCTTAGCAGAATTCAAAGCTTACACTACATCTTAGTGTCTATTGTTAAAATTCCCAACTGAAGTTGTAGTGGGAATGGTTCGTGGTGACTAAATTACTGGAAGAGCCTGCTACTTGTCTGAATGGAAGATGATACATGATGGAGATGGCATGGAACCCGAGAATGATTCCCCTCCTACAAGAAAGATATCGGCATAACAAGTAAAGGAAGCATTGCGGAAGGGGTCGCCCGATTACCTGTTTGAATACATGGATCGCAGAGTGGATGAAGATTCAGGATGCAGAAGGGTGACACTTAGTGAAGCAAATATGGGTATTCCAATTGATAACGGCAACCTGGCAAAGGTCTCGAAGATCGAATCTCATTTGGACCACCTCCGAACGAGGGAACTGATAGATTTTCTATGATCCAATCAGGACGCATTTGCAAGGACCCATGCTGACGTGTATGGGATCTCCCTGTCGATTATGAGTCATGCACTGAACATAAACCTGAAGTATCCTCCTGCTAAGCAAAAGAGGCATATGCTGGTCCCAAAGAGGTCGACTATCGTGAAAGAAGAACTAGAGAAGTTGAGAAATAATGGATTCATCAAAGATGCTACATATCCTAACTGGATATCAAACCTTGTCCTTGTCAAGGAGGTTAACGTGAAGTGGCGTACATGCATCGATTTTTCATATTTGGACAAGGCTTTCCCAAAAGGCAGCTTTTCGTTACCTAGAATTGACCAGCTAGTGGATCCGACGGCTGGACATGAACTTCTCCTTTTATGGATCCGTACTCGGGTTACAACCAGATTTCTATTAACATGCCTGCTCAAGAACATATCAGTTTTATCACATACCTTGGACTATACTATTATATGGCAATGCCTTTCAGAGCGAAGAATGCCAGAGCAATGTACCAGCACTTGGTGGATCGTATGTTCCATGATCAAATTGGAAAGTCCGTGGAAGTCTATGTAGATGATATGATTGTGAAGTCCAGGCGATCAACTAATCATGTTTTTGATTTGGCAGAGATGAGCAGTATGTCCCCACACTATGGAATAAAGATAAACTTATTGAAATGCTCATTTGGCGTTGTGTCAAAGAAGTGTATTGGCTTCATAATTAGCTCACGCGGAATCAAAATCAGTCCTGGCCAGATTGAATCAATCAGGAACATTAGTGAGCCACATAGAATTAATGATGTTCACAGCTTGGCAGGGAAGGTGGCGACACTAAGTAGATTTATTTCCAGAGCTACTAACAAATGCATCCATGGACCCCTAATTGCATTGAAGCCTTTCAAAACTTGCTGAATCATTTAGAGAAGCCCCCAATATTGTGTAAGCCAGTGGCTCAAGAAGATTGCTTTCGTATACTTAGTAGTATCATCACACGTAATCAGTTCGACACTCGTTCGTGGGGGAGGTTAGAATCCAGAGAGCTGTGTATTATGTGAACAAGAAGTCAATGGCGGAGCGCAACTACCCAAAGATTGAGGAGCTCGCTAACAACTTAATGATTGCTTCAAAAAATACCTCCGCCATTATTTCCAAGCTATTCCGATGATATACACTGATCACCCACTACGATAAGTCCTGCAGCGACCTGAGGCATCTGCAAGGTTGCTCAAATGGAACATTGAGCCGATTCAGTTTAATCTCAATTCCACCCAAGGAAGTCCATACAAGGGAAAGCATTAGCCAACTTCATCGCTAAGTTCAACATCCCCGAAGGGGATGCGGCATATGAAAGAGACTGCCCCTCAGAACGAAAGATGGAATTGAGAACTCAGAAGTTGTACATAGACAGTGCTCGAAGTGATCGATGGTCCGTCGTCAGAGTCGTATTAATAACTCCTGAAGGATGATCAATATACTATGCCTTGCGACAGGATCTATCTGCTACTAACAATGATTCTGAGTTAAGGAGCTCTAAGTAAAGGGATCATGACTTGCAACGTACCTAGAAAGGGTCAAAGAGCTATTGAACGGCTCAGAACATTACAACATATCTCATATTCTATACGCAAAAAATCAGATGGTGGACAAGCTGGCCGAGTTAGCGAGCTCCGATAATCCAGAAGAGATAGAAATGATCCCAATCAAGACATTAGAAGCTCCAAGCATTGATTAGATGAAAGTAAATCCTGTGTTGGATACCTAACCTGAGAGAGTCTCATGGACAACCCTCATTCAGTACAAAATGTTTCCAGCAAGGGGAAGTGAAAGGCATGTCACCGTTCGTTATACCTTAAGATATGACACGCAAGGAGACATTGCTTATTTCCCTTGGAAGATTGTCCCGAGATGGACATTAACGAGTCTCATTGTTGATTCACCGCCCTGAATGATTCGAAAAAGGCACTAATCGACTTCCTACTAGAGGGGAAATCTACATGAATGAAACTTCTAACGAACGCCGTTCTGCAGTTAGAAAGTGAAGATTCACATTTCCACTCCCTTCATTGATTATCTATCAAGTAACTCATGCCTTACACATTGGTGGTAACTGGAGATTCGAGCATGGATCACTCAAATTACATCATCTAATTCAAAGTTGATACATCATAAGCTTGCACGACCGACTGCCTCAGTCTTGCCCGAAGATTGGAGAGTTAAACGTTTAGATCACTTAAGCATGGATGCTGATTGATTGTCTGTGCATCATCTCTTATTCCCAATGTGGAATCGAATATCCGCGGATGGATGAGATATGACTATCTCCCTAGTAGCCATATCCTATTCCTAGCATGGAAAGCACAAAAGTTTTTGTAAGCATGGATCCATTGTTCTCCTGCCAATTACCATCCTAGCACCAATGTGATGACTTGCTACCATTAGCGGTGCAGACATGACTTCCTGACACTTAATCCTTGCCCTTGGCATGGGGACAAGAAGGCGATTCAAAGGAGATTTGACCTCGTCACTAACTTACAGTATCTGCCTAACTGTCTTTGTCGCTCCAAGACCCCAATCAAGGTCTACTCATTCTTGGGATTGCCAGCCCATGTTAATTCGAAAAGATATTCTTCATCAAAAAAAACTTTGGCAGTCATCTCCTGGTAGAGATACGACAAGGAAAAATGGAGCTGCGAAGAATATGCAATGCCATTTTCACTCAGAATGATATTCATTCCTTTAACAGGATTATTCTTTAACCCTATCTCTTATTTTTTTTCATGCTCTATGATGTATTAATGTAATTAACTCACATGAATTAATATGTGGATGGTGTAGGTACCTAGAATTTGATACCGATCAGACTTCTAACACCCGCGTATAGAGTTATGGAGCAATACCATAACGAGCTTGACTGAACTGCTCATTTACAAAGCCACGCCCTCTGCCTGAGAGAACATGTATAGCCCAAGGTGGATCCGAGTTGACCATCCACTCCTTGGCTCACACGTGGCAGACCTCGAGATAAATATGCATTGAGTTTGGAATTTCAAAGTCGGAATCCGATTCCAGATGGATGCAGTTTGACCATCTACAAGGCTTGATCTTATGCTTGACGCCACCAGATTACATGAATCCAAATAAAGGAGGCAGTACTACCCCTTGATATGCTTACTTTTAATCATGCAATTTACTTTTACATGCTTCTTGAGTTATTTACATGACTAACTCATGTGATATGAATGATGCAGGTACCCAAAATTTGGTGCTAGTCAGTCCTCCCATAGATTGATCGGAGGAACGCGAAGCTTTAACGAATATGATTCGACTGTTTTCTTGATTAACTCCGATCCTCAGAGCTTGGACATGAGTGTAAACCTAGGACGAGTGTGATGGGTGAGCCAAGATTACAGACCATCCTTATCCATGACTCTAACTCTTGTGGTTCGAGAGAGAGTTTAAAGGACTAGAAGATGAAGTCCACCACTCTAACTCTCATGATCCGAGAGAGAGTATAAAGGACGGGAAGATGATGTCCACATGGCGTAATGGTGCACCACGATTAAAGACCGCCTTGACAACACTCTAACCTAGGCATACGACAGGAGAGTACAAAGGCACTGAGAGCAAGTGCGAGAGAAAAAGGGTTCATACCGCACTGAAGGACTGGGGAAAGATTGAAAGTTGAGCCTACACTCCCTATAGAAGGATTGGGGGCAATCTAGTTTCGATCCTAATCAAGCTCGAACAAGCCCTGGCCAGGCACTTTATTCAAGATTGATTGAGAGCATACACATACAAATCACACCTCCTGTTGTCTATTACTTAGTTTAGTAATGATTTTTTATTGCAGAAATTATTGTTTGCTGGGATGCTAGAATGAAACCCCTTGTTTGATTTGTGATGTGATTTATTGTTTATTACTTAGATTAGTAGTGTTTCGACTACAAGTACATTTGATTGAAATATGTAACAAACTTGCAAATTTATGACATTGCCGGAATACTACTTTATTTACGTAATGCGGGTGTGTACAAGATAACGAGGCAAAGATGCGAGAATCGCGCTTACAACACCAATAAAGGGTCACGTTCGAAGGATTGACGCCAAGGCTTGAAGCTAAACTTTCCGCACGACTTAAGGCGGCAGCCGAAAGGAGGCCCTAGGAGCGGGACGGTCAATAACATATCATGCGACCTGTGGCAACGACCAAAAGGAGGCCTTGGGAGTGATATCTCAGGTGCAACGTCGAGTGCCACTTTGCAAATACACTGAATAGAAAATACAACCACTTAAGCTTTGAAAGCAATGTCATTTCCATGCATACATGTTAAAATTTGAAAGGGATGTGATACGACCACATGTCTTTTGCCATTACCCCTGGACTGGGGTTGTACTGTTGAAAATATTTAGAAATGGAATAACTTATCTGCTTGCGTCTAACTTATACCTTGATCTTGTCAGTCCGCTTAAGGACCATGGAATGGATGCAAAGTGAACGTCCATTTTCTAGTCTCGACCGACTTCCCGATTGAAAGGCCCCGGACAAGGGGCACGCCATTACTTCGACTTCTAGCTTGCAAGGAAGAGAATTGCTTGACACACTGACCCAAGGGTTAAGAAAAAGAAAGATAGAACTTTCTTCCATGTTGACGATGATGACGTAGAAGGCGCTAGGAAATAAGGAAGTCAGAAGATTTCCTCTTGCAGTGATCCCCCAACATATCAGACTAGATATGAAATGGATGGTTCCTTTGTATAATTGAGAACCCAGATGGCTCAGCAAGATGAAATTCTCCGAAAACGACAAAAAATGATGGATAACTTCTTTACTCGGATAGATGGAAGGCCGAGCATCTACGACTCACTCCTTGGAGCGATCATCGTGGGAATTCAAGCGACAACAAACTTGGCTCAAACACTCTCAGCTCTATGGTCCAGATCACATGAGACCCTAGGAAAAGTTGGCAACATCGTCTTGAATGAAACAAGGAGCAATCAACCTCCTCCTAGGCCTTTGTAGCATGCAACTTCTGACTGTAACATTTTGGATGAAAATGGCGGCAATGCAAGAGCCACTGGAAACTTAAATGGAGTCCGACCAACCTCTGCTCCAATTCATAAAAATGCTTCGAATCCAACTCAACTTCAACATTAAGCTCCCCATTCCTTAATGAAGGGGCCAAGTGGAAGCATTCGAGGTGACTATAATTTGATTTGATTGCCACCCGACTCCGAGCCTCGGAGCTTGGATGGGAGATCAAAGACTAACATGAGCTGGACACGAACATATCATTTTTTATTAAACTCTAACTCATGACTTGATGAGGGAGTATGAATTTAGAGAAGATATGGATTTGATGATAACCGCTTAGTAAAACCCCCATGGATGGGGGGCACGAGATACAAGCTTCGAGCAACATAATTCAACTATCCGCCGACTTTATACACATTTACTATCATCGGAGTTCCGCAAGATCTAAGACTGCAACCGAAAGAATAAATCCTCAAGATTAACCCGCATACATTCAAGCAGCGGATCACCTTCCATAAATAATGGACAGAAGCCTGACTGTATGCTGAACCAAGAAGCCAGAGACCGGCTTCCACCCACTACAAGACTTCATGCGGGGGACACCAATGCTAAATTGGACAATTGGCGACAACTTCTTAAAGACGATGGCCAGATTGCGAATGTTAATTGATGAGTCACCAAAGGCGGCACTTCAAGCCATCATTTTTGCATCTTGACTTACATTGTTGCTATACAATTTTGGTTGCATGCAATTGAATCGTTCAACCGCTGGAACACCTTGGTCACCAACTTCATTGACTGTCAAAGGTCCACATCTATCGACCCAAAAATGTCATGTTACTCGTTTCAATCAAATAGAGGTCTGACGAGACCCTGCATTCATTCCTTGAAAGATTCAATGTCGTAGTGGTATCGGTAGATCGACATGGACCATATATGGTGTTGATAGCAGCAGTATCCATTATTTTGGATAACTCAGACTTCAAAGTCTCTCTGCAATGAGACCCACCAAAAGGCCTTGGCAGATTCACCTCTGAAACAAACCTCAATATCCTTCTAGCATGATATTTGCCTTGAAATGTTGGTGAATTCTATCCTGAGACAGACATATTTCTGCAACAAGAGGATACTAATGTTGAGATGGGTGATCTCTATGTTTTCATGACAAAGAATGGAGCACCATCAAACTCGTGAAACGATAAAGACAAACGAAAAGCCTCAGAAAAGACTGATAGGAATGTACAATTCCGAAAAGGACCAATTTCATTGATCAAGCCCGCGATCTTGGTTGTCAAGCTCAATGTAACCAAGCCTGAGAGATAGGCTCAACAAGACTATGATGGCTATTTTGGATTATACCAAAGAATGAACGAAGCGTCTCAAATAACTCCCTAACGACTTTCGCTCGCTTGCATGATTGACTACCTTACTCGACTCCGTGGCTAATGCGAGGAGAGTATCTAAGTTCAC
This sequence comes from Allium sativum, assembly GCA_030737875.1. Taxonomy (NCBI): domain Eukaryota; kingdom Viridiplantae; phylum Streptophyta; class Magnoliopsida; order Asparagales; family Amaryllidaceae; genus Allium; species Allium sativum. The sequence continues at coordinate 363,181,749 of CM060909.1, forward strand.
TGATACCCGATAAGGCAATCCTCGCTTTCTGACTAAAGAGATAGGATGACATTAACGCAAATATGATTTGACCATTCGCATATACAACTTCAACCCTTGATGACTAGAGAAAGAAAACAGAACGACACGGGTCGACTAAGATTGCTGAACCTGTAGATCTAACCCGATGCAACGATAGAAAGTATAAACGCTAGAAGACTGGATGCCTGATCGACTTGGCCCAACCCCCACTGATGCTGGAGGCATAAGCACCAACTTTGCTTGTCCTCCACTAATGCTGGGAGCACGATCTTCAACTCACAGACTGACTTTGAACATGACCTTGACTTGATGCATGATTCAGAACATAGGCACTGTATATCCGGAGTATGATATGATTCATTTTGACCATTCAAGCAAGCCCACTAATGGGTCAAACATGCCTTTAAAGACTTGATTTGCAACTACATCGAATGGAGAATGTGGCTTTACTGCCTTACGATTGTGACAATCGTACAAGCACTGGATTACATGATTTGAACAACGTCCCTTGCTAATTTTTTTGTGATCATTGGATTATGAAACGATCCAGAGCAATTACGGATTCCTTTAAATATGATTTAATGCAACTACATATTTATGGTTCTTTATTAATACGATCCAGAGTGATCTTGGATTCCCGACTTCATTCCCAACTTCTCATTGTTACGATTCCATGCAGTCATGGATTCTCATATTACTATCTCGATGTCAGGATAATCCGAAGCAAAGTACAACTGACAGATTCATATGCTAATTCTAAGGTGTTCTCTCCTTAAATGCAATCCAAGCTCAAAGAGAATCTCAATTTTTTCCCCTTAAATTTAAATAATACTTAAACTGACGTGAAATGGAAATAGTAATCTTAAGGATTAGTCAAATTTAGATTTAAGAGAAATAGGAAAATCACCATGAACTTGGAATGCATCAACCATTTTTGTTCCAACCTTCCCAAAGGTCAGTCAATTAGGAATTCAACAAAAAAAAATCAGTATACTGCACATATGAATAGATATGCTCTGAAAAACAGGGATCTAATTTACAAAGTTTTAAGGCAGGGAGTTTTTGTGTATTTCCAAACCTAAACTGGACCAGAGCTAAACTTACCTTAACTAGTATTGGTGGCCAACCACCGAGTGAGTGAAAGGAAAAAACATCTACTGATTATAGTAGACATTTCAACAAATTGGGGAGTGTCTGGCTAATGCTAAACACAAAATACAATTATACATCGAATTAAATGAAGCAAAGAGACTTAAAAGGGATATGGAAAGATGACGATCATGACAAATTACAACAAGAACGAGCTAAAGAGTTAGAGCCCCGGAAACAAGAACTAGATCGACGAAAAATGCTGATGATTTCCTTCTTTGGACATGCAAATTAAATGGCCTCAATCTAATGGAAAGGTGGTACACGAAGAAACGAATTAAGGACTTTAATAAACATAATGAAAATTCATAGCAAACGATATCCTTACTTTTTATTTTATTATCACTGCTTGTATATGTTCTTTTAAATTCAATAAGTTATTAGTAAAAGGTAATTTTTATTCTAATCCACAATATTTGTAAGTTAATTCACCCTATTTTATAGGATCGTTGACTTTTAGTAAAATTTAAATTTTAGTCAGTCTATCCACACAAAAAAATCGTACATATTTTCTCTTCTTCTCCGTTTTTTCTAGTGCGTTTTCCATCGTCTTCTTTGGTTCTTGAATCTTAGCATCTAAATCCAAGCTCAAGCGTTAAGTGGAGTAATTCAACATAATAGTAAGTAGTTTGTTTAAAAAAATTGAAGTTCATTAATTGTATACAAAATTGTATTTTTTTTTTAATATCAACATTATCACATATAATTGTAGTTAGCTATTATCTGATATCCACTTTTTTCCATACTCATTTACCAGTTTCATGATTAGTCATCTACTTATAAACATCAACATTTTTTATTTGTTTTATCACGAAAAGAAATTGGAATAATGGCTGAGATTACCATAATGGAAGAGAAACGAGGATTTATTGGGAGGAAGAGACTTTGTAGTGTAGCTAAATCTGGAGAGTCATCAACTGGAATATTTGATTCGAACACAGCAAGAATACTAATGCATAGAACTTCACTATTGAAATACTGAGCAGAAGGGCTATCTGGTTCTTCTCCGATCTCTTCTTGTAACATTATCTAGGACGAGCTCTTGTTTATTGTTAACTATATGTATATAATAGGGTGAAATCTTTAAGTTAATCCACTCGTGGATTAACTTACAAAATAGTTGTGGATTAACTTATTAAAGTAAAATTGTGGATTAACTTATTAAAACCGTGGATTAGAATAAAAATTACCTTAGTAAAATGGTTGTTTTAGTGACTGTTATTCTTGATGTTATTATTACTATGTACAAACATGACAATGACACTTAGTTTAATTGATATTTGATAAACAGACAAAAAATACGTATAATAGCTACACCATTTACTTCGTGCAATAGGTAAATTGGAGAAACGTTCAAATATAAATAAAAAACTAACTAGATCACATATATTACAGTTGACTTCCCATATGTTCCCACTGACGCTTTATTAGATTTTATCTGATGTCGAGATGAGCTTGCGGATCCCGAGTATCGTCACTTCTTTGCATGTATTTGGAAAAAATATTGGGGACTTTATAAGTTTTCTTTTTTGAAATGCTACAACATTGTCTAGATAGTTTCTATGTTGTAGCTCGTATCTACTATGATTTTTTTCGACTTTCATATTATGTAAAATTATACAATAATATATGATATCAGGTAATACTACTGCGTCGCAGTGCACATCTTTTCTTAATATATGAAACCTACCTTGATGCAGTCCAAATTCTTGTTCAACATCATTTATCAAATTCTCTTGTTATTTCGCAAACATTGCTTCTTTAGCATTATTAGGTCTTTTGTACGCTTTCACAAGAGTTTTCCAGTTTAGATAAATTCCATCTGTCAAGGAATAACCCATAGTGTAATTTTTGTCTCTTCGTAATTGCATGGAGGTTCTATATCATTGCATAAGTCAATAAGTAAATATGACTTTACAAAATTCTGATATCATTTAGCGAACTTGATGCTCCAAAAAAGCATATCATATATACAAATCAAATGATGCAAAAGTTTCCAATACAAGAGTTCATGTTCCGGTATGTCCTAGTATTGGCCCTGCAATGTAATCTGATAGTTTTTCCACCTCTATGCATACTGTACAAGCCTCCTAACATAACTAGAATCTACATTGTATATCATTGCTAATAATTGATTAATATCAAGAGGGGTTAGGGATTGAAGATGTAAGCCACCAAATTGTAGAACTATAATTTTGCAAAATTCTTTCATACTTAAGATCGTTATAAAGTCCCCAGTTCAGATTTTGTCATCTACCAAATCTCTGGATCTCCATACGATATTATGTGAGGTGCAGCTGTAGCCTTTTAAAGTGGAGATCAATTCGTTGATAGCATTGAATCTATGTGTGGAAAAAAAGTTCGCTCCACTTAATTTATCGAGAACTCTATTAAATACGTCATCTGACATGTGAAACCTCCATTTAAAAGTATAATTCACCATATTTAGGATTTTCAACAAATTAACACATTATAATTAGTTGTGGACCGCATTGTAATTTCCCCTATATAGCAAGTCCCTCCATCCATACATATATGTGTGGTAAGTGGAGATGTATGTGAGTATATCAGGAGCAGATGGGGTTTGAGATTCTGGTAGAATGGTGTAATTGTTTTCAATGCATGTGTTATTGGAAGGAAAGTGCATGCGTGTGCGTGTACTGGTGTACGACAGTGAAGGAGGGTATGCATGCGAATGTTTGGATACATGTGTGTGTGCGCATTGGCCATGTGTCTAGTTTGTGTTTATGAATGTGATGTACGGAGTTTGGATCCTAGCCATGAGTTGTAGTGGTGTGCATGGTTTGCGTGAAAATTTGGGAAAAGTAGCGACAAGGGTCTCTGGTTTAGGGGAGCAAGTTTAGTGCAAGTGTTCTTGGATCTTGGGTCTTGGGGGTAGGTTTATTTACTTTCTTTTTGTTAGTTATTTAGACTCATGAATCATAGTGGCTTAAGTTTAAAAGCATTTATCTCACCTATCAAAAATTATTTTTATCCATAGTTTTCGATGTTAGGATCATATTGACGTATAGAACATGTTAGCATAATCTATTGACTCATTTAGTCAAGTGTAAAATATTGGTAATCTATTAGCTATGAATTTAATTATGTTTAACGTAATTAAATAATTACATTTTATTAAGAACATCTAGTAGCAAAATCAAACATTGTTCTGCTACCATAATTACCTCGGCATTTGTTTATATGTCAGTAATGGTAAATGTAGTTTTAATTATTGATTATCATGTATCCTTGGTCATTATTTTATTGACTATGCTATTTATGCTCGATCAATTTATGAGCAAATATTTTTGTATTTAGCATTGGGTTGGATAGTAAATGTTTGTAGGCTAACACCTTGTGACTGATTCCATGATTCGACTAAAATATATTTAGTGATAATATCCGATTCATTTACTATGTTAATGTAGAATAGTTTTCATGAAATGAAATGTCTTATTCCAAAGAAAAAGAAAATATTTGGAAATTTGTAAGATGATAAATGGTTTATAAATATGTTTTATAAATGAAGAGAATTTTGGTGACTTAAATACCGATGTTTAAAAGATTTTGAAAACAACTACACTAAGATTTAGTGGCACTAATGGTTATTTATGCGAATCACTTGGGGATGGAAAATGGTTTGTTGTTTCATTGGTGATTAGATAACCCATGACCAAAATTTGAACATAGGGTTCATGGCAAAGCCGGTTCTGAGGTTTGAAGTGCCCAGTGTAAATTATTAAATGATGTCCCATGTTGTAAAATATGCACAGTGATATAGAACGAGATGCATATTTGCAAGCAACCTTAATTATTTTTCAAAAACTCAATACTAGTATGAACTAGTATTAGAACAAACAAATAAGACAAATGAAAATAACAGTAGTTATAATGCAAATTATTTCGAAAAATTGGTTTAATAAAAAAAATTGTACATACAAGACTTGAATCGCTTCAACTAGTATAAATCATTAGTTGCGTCCTTTTACCATTATATATACTAGCACTTCATACATCTGCGAGTAAGATGTCGATAACATGGTTATTTATGAATAATGTAATTATAAAATAATTGACAATAATACAAGTAAATAGGCAGTATATGAAATATGTGACATACATTTTCATCTTCTGTATACCATGAAAAATTCAAAATTTATCATTTAAAATGCTTTATTCTTACATTTTTAGAAGCAAAAACATCAATGACATCTTCATATTCAATCTTTTCAAGATACCTTTTCAATGCATATGATAGCTAGTCCATTAAGTCTGTCTTGACTCATTGTTGTTCACAAATATGACTTTAATAACTTCAATTTAGAAAAACTTCGTTCTGCAGAAGCGACTGTTACAAGAAGAGTTAACAGAATCCTATATACAATCATCACATTCAGAAACATATCCATACTCTTTTAAAATTCCATAATTTTGATATTAGTGCATGCCTTGTCAAAGTCATATGATTCACTGGGTAAAGTAAGTTGTAGTATTTATATCTCTGAAAGTAAATCTTTTACATCAACATCGGTGGCACTTCCATTTGTCAAAGCTAAATCGTGTTTTTCACAATAATTTTTCAATTCATCATCATCATCATCATCATCTAATGATTTCAATCTCAAGGCATCGAACAAAAAACCAAAAATCGACTGCTATGAATGCAATTGCTCAAATCTCTCTTTTAATTCTGAGAGGGCAATGTCCACAATCACAATAAAATAATTCGTTCTAAATGATTCTTCAACAGTTTGTTGCTCCCTTTCAGAATTTGCAGTTTCACCAAATTGAGTGTTAATGTAACACCCCACCTCTGCTAGGGTCACTCTCAAAGGGAATGCACTAGTTTTGGTGGAGTATTATCTAGGTAAACATTCACAGAGATATCACAATGCAGAACATAAATAAAGCAGTGGTAGAAATTAAAAACCAAATTTTTATTACTTTCAAGAAAAGAGTCAAAACCCCATATATCCAAGGTACAAATTATTCCATTACATCAAGTTCCAAGTAAAGAAGCATAAACTTAAGATAACAAAAGTAAATTATTCCCCATAAATAGCAGAAGCAGCCATAGCATAGCCCAAGACCAAACCGTACATGAGCTGTCAGAAAGCAAGCTAAATCCAAGATAAGAGCTAGTGTTTCCTCCCTGAGAACCTGATGGGGGGAAATGAAAGAAAAGGAGGCGAAAGAAAAAGGGTCAGCCATAAAGACTGGTAAGCCCTAGTGACTTTCAGTATGAAAACTAGTAAAGGTAACATGACATGTGAAAACTGGAATTAAACATAAGGATGATAACAGAACTGGTAGGATAATTAAGATAACAGGATAAGTCAAGTCTAGCATCACATATTCGAGATTCGCTGCACCAACTGTACTAGTGTTCTAACCCATGTCAAGTATTAATCATGAAATGATCCCTTGGACCAATATCATGAAGTGACCCACTACGGGGTCTTACGGTACGATCTACTAATCGATTGACTCCCTACAAGTTCTAGCTCCTCATGTTTCTGTGTCATACGGCCCTATCCTGAAATGTAGTTACCTGTGCTAGGTCCACCATAGGGTGTATCAAGCCCTATGGTGCCAACCATCGACACGAATCAAGCATGCATGGTGTAAACCTACGGGTGCCCAATGCCTGCTTTTTCAACTCCGGACTACGTGCACGACCATAGTCCGCCTGAACCTACAATGGCGCACCTACTCAGCCGTCGTTCTTGAGACGACCCCAAACCCCGTACTGACGGTGGGAAGGGTTATCTTTGGAATATAAAACAAAAACAGATAACAGCATAACATAATAATTAAATACACCAGATAATGAACAAATAATACACTGGATAAACGTAATCATCAGAGTTACACAGTATACAGGATCATACTTAGTACAAATACAGTTCAGCTATACATAAATGTCTACAGCAGAAAACAAACATAATATGTACAATAGGAGCTGAACGGCATAAAAAGAGTTAAATAAAGAATCCATCTTCAGCTCCAGCTATCCAGAAAAAGCCTGCTAAACCTGAACACAAGGCTGCCCGTGTAGAAAAAGGGGCACCCGAGTTTGAAAGTGAAACAAACTACGAGTCAGTCATGGGACTGGTATGAGATATCTACTCAACACATTTAAAATATGGCTAATCACAAGACCACGCCACTTTCGTGGAACGGATTTACTCCATTGGATTGTCAGTGCTTTAAAACAAATAATTCTTTTAAACATCGCAATGCTTTTTATAAAAATGAAGCCATTATAAGACTCGGTTCCCATCACACAATGCAACGCAAACCGGAGGATAGAGTTTTTACCTTATAATGGCCAAAATATGCTTGATACGAATAAAACAAAAGCATTTGATATTATTACTAGTGTTTATATGTTTTAAAAACAATTTCAAATCATAACTATCAATATAGACGACATTAATGCCCCATACCACTATGTCGCCATATATAGGTATACAATCAAAACCGCACAGTCACATATTTGGAAATTGGATTTTCGTCATGAACCATGGCAAAAGATAGTCCTTACCGACTTCGAGACGCTCTAGCCCGTGTCTCAGGCAAGTACTCAGTCAAGCCTTTGGAGCGGCAGGGCCGGTCCACCGATGTGGATTAAAATTCCTGAACACTGCGTTTCCCCGCCCTATGGGGCGTCAATGAGCCAACGAATGACTCCATCGGTCCCGGATTGACCGATATTTCCGAGGCGCCTCGCTATCCATCATCCACATAAGTAAAATGTCAGGCCGTGTAAAAGCACTGACACAACTCCTAGCTAGAAAGAAACGCATGCCCTCCCTGAGGTCCTTCTCCCGTTTCCGGTTCATACCGGGGTGTGAGGCTCGTGAATTCACGTTATACACAAAGCTACGCCACACAGGCGGGGCTTTGATCATCAACCACAAGACTTTGCTTTTCAACAAAAGCCCTGATCACTGCATCTTAGCATGCCACACAGGCAATTCACGCCATGTAACTGATGGCTATCAATCACACAGAATAAATTCCAATGTCAGACACACCGTCCATTTGCAAGTCCGTTCTGGGTCTGAACGAAACCGGAGGCACTATATACCTCGCAAACCCTTCGATCTCCATGTACGTCTAGACGATCACTACTTATTATCCATATTTCGGGATGCCTCCCAATCAGGACATCAGTTACCATCCAAACGAGGTGAAGATCTCTGGTCTTCGACCACCGTCTTCATCTTCGATTCCTTATCGTCAATTCAATTATTCAGAATGGGACAAACCCGGTCTTTCTGAGCAACTCGCGTATATAATAAACAAGTGAAACACAAACACACATACGCATCATTTCAATTCATTAGTCGCTAACCGTAAATTAGTAAGAGAACGAATTCCCAAATATTAACCCCGAAGGCCGAAACCAACATCAAATCAACACCCAGGAAACCATTCGACTTAGCCAACCTTCAGTTAGTTTCTAAATTTCACATCCATATCGTTTATAATATTTTATAACGATTTATCGCCATTTTTATTTATTTTAAAATAGCCAATTTATTCAAACGACGCTTCGGGCCATAACGCGGCCGTGGCGCTGTTTTTCTTCAGATTGGATTTATACATATATGAAAATCTAACCGTTGGATCTTCACAAAATTTACGTCATTAGAAAGATCTTTTCAAAACGAATCCAACGGTTCCAGTTTCGGGAAAATCCGACGGTCGGATCTCCCGGTATTATCTTTTGAAGTTTCAATTTCGAAATACGAACTGCAGCGTCATTATTCAATTTAATATAATTATATATATATATATATATATAATCGATTCTGGCGCTGTTTTTCTTTGGATTTGAATTAAACATTCCAGACAATCCAACCGTTGGATCTTTACAAAGTTGGTGTCGTTGGAAAGATATTTCCAAAGCGAACCCAACGGTTTCGGTTTCGGGAAAATCCGATGGTCGGATCTCCCGCACTAATCGTTTGAAATCACGGTTTCAAAACACGAACTGCAGCTTCGTTATTCGATATATTTCAATTCTATTTATATATATATATATCGATTCTTCGATTTCAAAACTATATTATTTTCATACCTTTGATAAAAATGATATTTTTATCCGACCGACAATTATTCCAACACTTCGCTATTTTCAACTATTCGTGTATATAGTAAAAATGTGATTTTTATTGTAAAATAATTCATTTCAAAACACGATTATTTTATATAGTTCATATAGATGTTAAAATATGATTTTTATTATAAAACAATTTATTTCCAAACACGAATACCATTCAACACATGAATTTCTATTCAACGAATGAATTTCAATTCAACAGATGAACGGTTTTCTATAGTTTGTATATATATAGTAAAAATGTGATTTTTATTGCAAAATAATTTATTTCAAAACATTACTATTTTATATAGTTCATATAGATGTTAAAATATGATTTTTATTATAAAACAATTTGTTTTAAAACGCGAATACCATTCAACACATGAATATGATTCAACGAATGAATTTCTATTCAACACATGAACGGTTTTCTATAGTTTGTATATATAGAGTAAAAATGTGATTTTTATTGTTAAAACAATTTATTTAAAACACGAATACCATTCAACACATGAATTTCTATTCAACGAATGAATTTCAATTCAACACGTGAAGGTTTTCTATTCAACACACGAATATAGTTTCAACACAGAAAAATAATTCTAACACATGAATATTATTCAAAATTTCGGCAGCATAACGGCAGGGTAGTTAAAACCGGGACCGTCCCTAATACGGCTCCTCGCTCTACCTTAAAGCCTCGCAGCTTTTGATAATGGGGAATCAAGCATCTAGTTCGCACGTAGGAGGCATGTATATTTTTTTTCATTTCCACAAACTAATCCTATGTGGTTTCAACCAAATATTTCTCAACCACAAACGGGTATTTTTCAACCACAATCAATCAATTCCAACCACAAACAATTCAAATCAACCATTCGTAATCAACCATTTTTCACACCAATCACAACCAATAAATATCGTCCATGGTTTGTGGACGAGGGGCATATATATATATATATAAGCATTTCACTTCTATTCAACACATATATAATTTTAACAACGCATATATTACTTATATATCGAACGTACAACTTATACAACGCTTATACAAGAGGTGTACAACGCTTATATAACTCATACTTCGACTATATAATTTATACATCTTCGTTTTCCATATCGTTTATAATTTAGAAATCTCACATTGGGTTTCACTCCCCCAAAAATAGCAGAAGGCTCAGAAAAATATTCGGTCTCTTCTAGAAGGTAGAAGACGTCCACACGAGTCCACTGTCTCTTGTTTCACTGAATTTCGTCAAGAAACGAAAAAGATATGATTTTTACAGTGAAATCAAAAACCATAGCGCTTTAAAGTGCTGTAATATAATTTATTTTAAAATTGTCGTACACCTCTCACGTTTGTTCAAAACTAGGTCGAGGATTTCCGCGAAATCCGTGTAGCTATATGACGATCGGCCTTCACCACCTTGAAGGGCTAGGAGTGGCGCGCCTGGGGTGCTGACGGCGTCGAACTCGGAGGTCTGGGGGAGGAGCAATCGGCCTGCGAACGGCGAGACTTTGGAGAGCTCAAACTCGAGCAATACACAACGATTTGAGGTGGGGTTTGTTTTGATTTGAAGAGGGAGAGGAGGACTTCAAAAACCCTAACTGCGGCAGTGGCTATCGGTGCGTGTGGAGGGAGTTTGAGAGGAGAGAAGGGATAGACGTGTTTCCATCGTTCAGCAGGGGGGTCAAGGAAGAAATAGCGGGGAGAGAGAAAATGAAGACCAATAGGATTTTTTATTTTATTTTATAATTTTTAAAATCTCTAAAATACCCTCTTCCACACACGAACACCAATACAAACCCAACGACTGTCATCCCTAGCGTTTTACCCCCATTCCGAACACAATGGGATATGTTTCGTAAGCCCATTCGACTGTTTCAGTCAGTTTTCCTTCAAATTAAAATATAAAACATTCAATATTTGATTTGAACGTACATTTCAATTTGCCAGGGCCACAAACTGATTCGAAAAATTCCAGAAAAACAAATCTTGCTATGTTTTGACGATACTGTCCCAACAAAACTAGTTTCGTCGAATTCTGAGACCGTTTGAAAAATGGCCCTTTTTTGGTTGATCCAATTTAATAGAAATCGACCAAACACATTTTCCTTTGCCACGCTCACATACTAGCTTCAAAAATTATGAAATTTTAAACCTAGCAATAATTTGACATCCCGGATCCAACAAAAGTGGTTTCGACGAATTCCGAGGTCGTTTGCAAAATGGCCATTTTCACGGGCTATATAAATTCCATAGCGACCTTTCTGAAAATTCATTTGGCCATAACTTTTGCTTTCTGCTATGAAACATCGATTTTTCAGATTTGTTAGAAAGGTATTCACAAACTGATTTAAATATTTTTGATTTCACTCAAATCCGTTTTGTTTTGCACCCGGTACAGTCAGTCAAAGTTTGAAATGAGAATTTGAAACTACCGCGCCATTTTAGGCCTTGTTTATAATTAGAATTGATTATATTCGTTTTCAAATGTCGATTCAAACTTACTTTTCATCGCTATTATTTAAAATATTTATTTTAAATATTTAAAATCCACGAAAATAGCCAATTTAAAAATTTTAAATTGGTTCAGATTTTCCGGGTCGTTACAGTTCTGGTCGCTTACAATCAGCCCAGTAATCGTGCCCCACCCTGCCTAGTCCCAGGGTATCGTGATACATCTGAGTGGGTAACTGCTGAAAAGGACCGCGTAACTAGGGTTTCTAATGGGTTAAGTGTTGTCATTCAAATTCGTGACTTAACCCTATCCAAATCATGTAACAAGTTGGTTAAGCGTGTTCAAGCGGTTCATGACTTAACCCTATCAAATCGTGTCAAGTTGGTTAAGTATATTCAAGTGGTTCATAACTTAACCCTATCATGTGGCATTAATTCATTAATGCACCCCAACCTCTCACATTAGACTAACTGTTGTGGTCACTGGATTTGCCGGGCGGTTCCGGGTAGATTTACACCACAACATAGTCTAACCTCGGGTTTTTCGTGCGATATGACCAACTACCCACATTCGATCCTATTGTTTGCAGTCACTGGATTTTTCCGGGCGGTTTCGGGCAGATTTACACTGCAAACTCAACCCAACCTCGAGTTGGCCATTTTCAAGTTTATCTAATTGTCATGCCCACGTTCAAGTTTTCATGTCAAAATTCATGTCGAGTTTTCATGTCATGTTTCATGTCAAATCGTGTCAAGTTCATGTCCATATCTAGGTTCAAGTTATAATAACGTTCATGATCAGAGCCAATTTATGTTTTAACTAATCTACCCAAATCGTATTCCTGTCGCACATAAGCTCGAATCGATACAAATAAATCTAGTTAGGGAATAACATAAAAAGGTGCGGGTATAAGGTGGCAAAAGTGATTACTAGCATAGCATGGTATGACTTGAGATAAAAGATTATAACATTACTGGAATATGGAATATTTGCCTCAAACATAAAGATTCCAAATCTAGCAAAATAAGGAACTAGTCAAGATAACAGTTGTAATAAGGTGATGGTATAGTCATGGTAACGATTGACATAAGGTGATAGTCATAAACTTGTGACTAAGAGCAGATTCAACATGATAATATGAGGGGTTTTTCTTTTTGATTTACAACATGAGTAGGCCCCAAATCAATGTCATAGTAATATATCCAAAAGTCAAGATCCAAGATGGACAAGAATGGATGTAAAACAGTCATCATACATAGGTCCAATATCAATTTACATCATATTCATATTACATTTACAGTTTAAATCTAAAAATAACTGGGGCTTACAGATCGTGGTTCGAGAATTAGAAAAAGAGAGTCGATGTTGAATCTTTATATGCTTAGTCAAGTCCTAACAGAAATCCCCAAATCAGCAACGTAGTTTTGACGTAGAAGAAGTAGTCCCTTTCTCTAACTTTTCAACCAGAATTAGAGCAACATAAGGTCAGAAAGAATTTTGTGTAGAGAGACTAGTGTTAGGGGCTGTATATATAGGGTCAGGTCAACGAATGTACAGAAACGAGGCCAGAAATATCAAAGTGAATCCAGCTCCAAAAGGGGCTCGGCCACCAGGTTGACCCCCAGGTCGACACTATGGTCGACCTGGTCCTGGGCAGGTCGACTACATAGTCGACCCCCAGGTCAACCTGGTCCTGGGCAGGAAATTTCCCGCCCAGTCCATTCTGAGGTTTGAATTCGAAATTCGAATTCGAATCCTGAGCTGTTTTGAACTTGAAAACTTCTGAAAACTTCGAAAGGTCATAACTTGGTCATTCGGACTCCGATTTTCGAAAACTCGGACTCGTTTCCAAGCAGAATTTCGAGACGAACGCAATGGCGTAACCTGTTTCCCTTGATTCTTATTTTAAAAATAATTCTGCCTTGATTTATGGTTATTACACGTTATAAAAATACGGGTTGTTACATTCTCCCCCCTTAAAGGATTTCGTCCCCGAAATCTCTAAGTTAGAAAGAATGTATCATACCATCCAATCATCCATCTACTCAAAGCATCATCCACAGGCAACCATTGTCCTTAAACGATTTCTAGTGCTGTATGAACATATGCAGAATGTGTGTGTATATGTACTTATCTAATGCAAAAGATCAGGCGGTTACTGATTCAGTAAACCTCCTTAATGCAAAATATGTTAGTGTAATGAATCCAACATGTATGCAAATTCCTAACATGGTTTATAATCTCTACATGAGTGCATAAACATTCATTCATATGCAACATCCAAGTGATAGCATAACAAGTTCCATCCATGTACAAGTATAAGCACTCATGCATATGCAACATGAAAATGTGACTGAGCCGATCTAGTGCCTAATGTGTGTCATGCATCCACTAGCAACCACTTGCAACCATTTGCAAACATCAACCATAACATGTTTCAATCACATGTTTACATCCATATGGTTCTACCTAAGGTTCTCAAGATAAGATCGAGAAGATAATAAGACAAACATAGATAGTGGAAGCATGATACGAAAAGGTTTTCAAGTTTATAGGAAAAAGAGATCGAGAATATACCATAAAAAAAAAGGGTAAAGCGCGCGTATCTTCGATTTCCCAAGTTGCGTCTTCTTGGGCTTTACTCCACTGTACTTTAACTAGCTTGACTTCTCAATTCTTTAGCTTCTTAATCTCCGTTCCTGAGATACGAATCGGAACTCGCCTCAATGTTGCTTCTTTTTCCACTCCTACGTCTTTAAGGATGCTTGGCTCAACCACTTCGGCTGACTCATGCAAGCACTTCCGGAGATGCGAGACGTGAAAGACATTGTGCACCCCAGCCAGCTTCTCGGGTAAGTCTACCTTATAGGCCATCCGTCCAATCCTCTCAGTGATAGGGAACGGTCCTACGAACCTTGGTGCTAGCTTTCCAACTGCTCCAAAACGATCTATATTGCGTAACGGAGAAACTTTTATAAAGACCATATCTCCGACTTCGAACTCTAGGTCTGTCTTTCTCGGGTCCGCATAAGATTTCTGTCTATCTTGGGCGGTTTTTATCCGTCTTCGTATCAACTAAATCTTCTCAGAAGTGTCCCTTATCATGTCGGGCCCAAGTATAAGTCTGTCTGTCGTCTCCCACCAACAAGTTGGCGATTTGCACGGTCTTCCATACAGGGCTTCAAATGGTGCCATTCCGATGCTAGCTTGGTAACTATTGTTATATGCAAACTCCACGAGAGGCAGATGGTCCTCCCAAGTGCCATCGAAGTCAAGAATGCATAGCCACAGGAGATCTTCTAGTACCCTATTTACCCTTTCGGTTTGTCCATCCGTTTGTGGGTGATAGGCCGTGCTTAAACTCAGTCGTGTACCCATTGCTTCTTGCAGACTTTTCCAAAACTGGATAGTAAAAATCGGGTCACGATCACTAACTATACTAGAAGGAACTCCGTGCAACCGTATTACTTCTCGAAGGTAAATAGATGCTAGCCATGATGCGGTCCTCTTGCTTTTTACCGGAATGAAGTGAGCACTTTTCGTGAGTCTATCAACTATGATCCATATGCTAGTATTTCCCTTCCTTGACCTAGGTAGTCCATCCACGAAATCCATCGAGATACTCTCCCATTTCCATTGCGGAACCTCCAAAGGATGTAATAGCCCACCAGGCTTCTTCGACTCGGCCTTTACTTGTTGGCACACCATGCACTTCGAAACGAACTCTGCCACGTCCTTTTTCATTCCAACCCAAAATAAAATGCGTTTCATATCCCTGTACATCTTATCCCCTCCGGGATGTATAGTCATCTTCGAGTGGTGCGCCTCTTCGAGAACTTTCCTTACTAGGTCTCCCACTTGTGGGACACATAGCCTTCCATCGTGCCTTAGCCATCCCATGTCATCTATGGCATACCTACTGAGGTGACTTGACATCTCACCACTAATCAGCTTGTCCATGATTTTGACTATCTGTGGGTCTTCCCTCTGTGAAGTCCCTACTTGATCTAGAAGTGTAGGTCTTAGCTCAAGAGATGCTAACGTAGCAGTCAATGACTCAAGAGCAGGTGTAAAATCAAAGGTGGCTATAAACTCAAGGCTTTTCCTTTCAACAAACAAGGGGCTCAAAGTCAACCTTTTTCTACTTAGCGCGTCCGCCACCACATTACCCTTGTCAGGGGTATAAGCTATATCGAAGTCATATGATGCCAAGAACTCCATCCACCGCTGTTGTCTCAGATTCAAATCTTTCTATGAGAAGATGTACTTAAGCGATTTGTGATTGGTATACAGCTCGAACCTCTCCCCTAGAAGATAATGGCGCCAAGCTTTAAGTGCAAAAACAATCGCGGCCAACTCCAAGTCATGCGTGGGATAGTTTTTCTCATGAACTTTAAGTTGTCTGCCCCCGTAGCATGTTACTCTTGCTTCTTGCATTAGGACAACACCTAATCCTGTGCCGCACGCATCTGTGTACACCGTAAACATCTTACCTCCATCGGGTAATGCCAAAACTGGAGCTGTGGTGAGGGCTCTCTTAAGTCTCTGAAAAGTAGCGTCACATTCTATGCCCCATGCAAAAGCTAGGTTCTTCTTTGTTAACTTAGTAAGAGGGGCTGAAATCTTAGCGAAGCCCTTAATGAACTTCCTGTAGTAGCCCGCCAAACCGAGAAAGCTCCTCACCTCCGTTGCATTCTTAGGAATTTTCCAGTCTTGTACCGCGACTACCTTTGCGGGGTCCACGGCTGTGCCTTGCTTAGAAACTACATGTCCAAGGAACCGAACTTCCTTCCTCCAAAAATGGCATTTGGAGAACTTAGCCTTTAACTGGTGTGCTCTAAGTATTTCCATGACTTCCTTGAGATGTCTAGCTTGCTCTTCTTCATCTTTTGAGAAGATCAAAATATCATCCACGAAAACTACCACAAACTTGTTAAGGAACTCCCGAAACACCGTACTCATCAAATCTACAAAGTATGCGGGTGCATTCGTTAACCCAAACGGCATGACGAGCCATTCGAAAAACCCATCTGGAGTCCTAAATGCAGATTTGTCAATGCTATCCTCAGCCACTCTAAGCTGATGGAATCCTGTGGCTAGATCGAGTTGAGAAAAAACAGATGCTCCCACAAGCCGGTCAAACAAATCGTCGATTCTTGGTAGTGGGTGCCTATTCTTCTTTGTCAGCTTGTTTAACTCACGATAATCTACGCATAGACGAAGCGATCCATCCGCCTTAGTAGCAAATACCACCGGAGCACCCCATTCAAAAATGCTTCGCCTTATGAAATTTTTCTCAAGCAACTCATTAACTTGTTTACTGAGCTCTCTTCTTTCTCGTGGGGCCATGTGCCTAACGGGCAATGAAACTTGCTTGGCATTATCAACAAGATAAATTCGGAAGTCTATCTCGCGTTTAGGAGATAACCCCCTCACTTCATCAAAGACATCTGGATATTCTTGGACCACTCTTACAGATTGCAAATTATCGTCGGGCGAGTCATGGGATTCAAGATAACACAACATGACCGAACCCTTAGGGTTACAAGAAATTTCAAGGGTATTACCAAGGCGAGTCATGAGCCTCACTACCCTTCGTTCACAATTAAGAATGGCTCCATAATCGGACAGCCAATCCATACCTAGGATCAAACCATATCCCATAAATCCGTGAACATAAGCATTACACGTGAATTCTACGCTTAAGATAGAGATCCTCAAATCCATACACATCATAGATAAATGGGCGGAGCCCCCAATTGGATTTGAAACTATAACGGGATCCTCAACCAGACTAGTACTTAGGTGCAGATTTTCAATAATATCAGAAGAAATAAAAGTATGCGATGCGCCAGAGTCAAATAAGGTTCGAACAGGAAAGTCAGAAATGTAAACAAGGCTTTCTACGGAAATATTACTACCTCGGTCAAGAGCTGGAGTAGTGTTGAGAGCATGCAACTTCCCTCCAGAAGTTCCTGCTCGCTGGGTCTTCCCTTGACTCTGCCCTTGCTTCTTAGGGCAATCCTTGCTGATGTGTCCAGTATCTCCACAATGAAAGCATTCACCCAACTTCCTCTTCTTCTTTCTACAGTCTTTAGCTAGATGTCCCGTAATACCACGGAAGTTGCACTTCCTCGTCTCACGTGGTTTGTTGTTGCTCTTGTTATTCTTGTTGCCCCCCTTCTTGAAGTCAGCTTTTTTATTCTGAGTCTCATTAGGCTTAACCTCCTTCTTGCTATTCTTGTCTTCCTCATGAAGTAGAGCCATATCCACCAAGCTTTCAAAGGTCGCCCCAAGGGTATATGAGTTATGGCCAAACTGTGTAGTGTCTCGTTCAATCCTCGAGCAAAGCGTACAGCTTTTTTCTGGGCTGTGTTGACCAAATCCAAACCGAATCGAGCAAGCTGATTAAACTTATTCACGTACTCCCTAACTGACATTTCCCCTTGCTTGAGTGCTAGGAACCTCTCCATCTGAAGGTTCTTTTCTGCTGACGATAAGAATTTAAGCCCAAACCTCTCTCTAAAGTCTGCCCAAGTCTCAACTGGCCTGGTAGCGTTGGTGACTTCCCACCAAAATGCAGCTTCCTCTTTCAACAACCATGCTGCCAACTGAACTTTCCTATGGTCCTCCATATCAAAGATAATGAACAAGTCTTCCGTCTCCTTTAGCCAGTTTCGTGCCTCAACAAAGGTTTCAGTTCCAATGAAGTTCTTGCCGCCCATTGCTTTAAAGTCTTTGCACATTTTGGCAAAAGCAGTACCAAGAGGAGGAGGAACCGCGACCACTGGGAGGGGAGGAGGAGGGATGTCTGCCGGGCCCGCGCCGTTGCCCTGGCTTCTAAGTACCTTCAGAACCATCCAGGCACGGGTATTCCCTCAGGCAGGTTAAGATCAGCCATGCTGAAAAACGAAAAGAAAAAGATTCAAATGAGGAAACAAAGGAAAGTGCTAATGGCTTTTTGGGGAATAGCCTTTTTTAAACATAAAACTTTTCTTGAAAAATGATTCTTTATAAATGGTTTTGAAAATAGTTTCAGAAGGTTTTTAAAACATTTTTCCCAGCCTGGTAACCTTCTGCTCTGATACCAAGTGTAACACCCCACCTCCGCTAGGGTCACTCTCAATGGGAATGCACTAGTTTTGGTGGAGTATTATCTAGGTAAACATACACAGAGATATCACAAGGCAGAACATAAATAAAGCAGCGGTAGAAATTAAAAACCAAATTTTTATTACTTTCAAGAAAAGAGTCAAAACCCCATATATCCAAGGTACAAATTATTCCATTACATCAAGTTCCAAGTAAAGAAGCATAAACTTAAGATAACAAATGTAAATTATTCCCCATAAATAGCAGAAGCAGCCATAGCATAGCCCAAGACCAAACCGTACATGAGCTGGCAGAAAGCAAGCTAAATCCAAGCTAAGAGCTAGTGTTTCCCCCCTGAGAACCTGAGGGGGGAAAACGAAAGAAAAAGAGGCGAAAGAAAAAGGGTCAGTCATAAAGACTGGTAACCCTAGTGACTTTCAGTATGAAAACTAGTAAAGGTAACATGACATGTGAAAACTGGAATTAAACATAAGGATGATAACAGAACTGGTAGGATAATTAAGATAACAGGATAAGTTAAGTCTAGCATCGCATATTCGAGATTCGCTGCACCAACTGTACTAGTGTTCTAACCCATGTCAAGTATTAATCATGAAATGATCCCTTGGCCCAATATCATGAAGTGACCCATTACGGGTCCGACGGTACGATCTACTAATCGATCGGCTCCCTACAAGTTCTAGCTCGTCATGTGTCTGTGTCATACGGCCCTATCCTGAAATGTAGTTACCTGTGCTAGGTCCATCATAGGGTGTATCAAGCCCTATGGTGCCAACCATCGACACGAATCAAGCACGCACAGTGTAAACCTACGGGTGCCCAATGCCTGCTTTTTCAACTCCGGACTACGTGCACGACCATAGTCCGCCTGAATCTACAATGGCGCACCTACTCAGTCGTCGTTCTGGTCGCTTACAATCAGCCCAGTAATCGTGCCCCACCCTGCCTAGTCCCAAGGTATCGTGATACATCTAAGTGGGTTACTGCTGAAAAGGACCGCATAACTAGGGTTTCTAATGGGTTAAGTGTTGTCATTCAAATTCGTGACTTAACCCTATCCAAATCATGTATCAAGTTAGTTAAGTGTGTTCAAGCGGTTCATGACTTAACCCTATCAAATCATCGTGTCAAGTTGGTTAAGTATATTCAAGTGGTTCATGACTCAACCCTATCATGTGGCATTAATTCATTAATGCACCCCAACCTCTCACATTAGACTAACTGTTGTGGTCACTGGATTTGTCGGGCAGTTCCGGGCAGATTTACACCACAACATAGTCTAACCTCGGTTTTTTCGTACGATATGACCAACTACCCACATTGGATCCTATTGTTTGCAGTCACTGGATTTTGCCGGGCGGTTCCGGGAAGATTTACACTGCAAACTCAACCCAACCTCGAGTTGGCCATTTTCAAGTTTATCTAATTGTCATGCCCACGTTCAAGTTTTCATGTCAAAATTCATATCGAGTTTTCATGTCATGTTTCATGTCAAATTGTGTCAAGTTCACGTCCATATCCAGTTTCAAGTTATAATAACGTTCATGTTCAAAGCCAATTTATGTTTTACCTAATCTACCCAAATCGTATTCCCGTCGCACATAAGCTCGAATCGATACAAATAAATTTAGTTAGGGAATAACATAAAAAGGGACGGGTATAAGGTGGCAAAAGTGATTAATAGCATAGCATGGTATGCCTTGAGATAAAAGATTATAACATTACTGGCATATGGGATATTGGCCTCAAACATAAAGATTCCAAATCTAGCTAAATAAGGTACTAGTAAAGATAACAGTTGTCATAAGGTGATGGTATAGTCATGGTAACGATTGACATAAGGTGATAGTCATAAACTTGTGACTAATAGCAGATTCAACATGATAATATGAGGGGGTTTTCATTTTGATTTACAACATGAATAGGCCCCAAATCAATGTCATAGTAATATATCCAAAAGTCAAGATCCAAGATGAACAAGAATGGATGTAAAACAGTCATCATACATATGTCCAATTTCAATTTACATCATATTCATATTGCATTTACAGTTTAAATCTAAAAATAACTGGGGCATACAGATCGTGGTTCGAGAATTAGAAAAAGAGAGTCGATGTTGAATCTTTATATGCTTAGTCAAGTCCTAATAGAAATCCCCAAATCTACAACGTAGTTTCGATGTAGAAGAAGTAGTCCCTTTCTCTAACTTTTCAACCAGAATTAGAGCAGCATAAGGTTAGAAAGAATTTTTTGTAGAGAGACTAGTGTTAGGGGCTGTATATATAGGTTCAGGTCAATGAATGTAGACAGAAACGAGGCCAGAAACATCAAAGTGAATCCAGCTCCAAAAGTGCGCTCGGCCACCAGGTCGACCCCCAGGTCGACACTATGGTCGACCTGGTCCTGGGCAGGTCGACTACATAGTCGAACCCCAGGTCGACTTGGTCCTGGGTGGAAAATTTCCCGCTCGGTCCATTCTGAGGTTTGAATTCGAAATTTGAATTCGAATCCTGAGCTGTTTTGAACTTGAAAACTTCTGAAAATTTCGAAAGGTCAAAACTTGGTCATACGGACTCCGATTTTCGAAAACTCAGACTCGTTTCCAAGCAGAATTTCGAGACGAAAGCAATGGCGTAACCCGTTTCCCATGATTCTTATTTTAAAAATTAGTTCTGCCTTGATTTATGGTTATTACACGTTATAAAAATACGGGTTGTTACAGTTAATCCCAAAAAATTCATGCGCACATTAGGTAAAGGGTACAAGGCGGATATCGTCAGGGCCAGCCATGCACGATGCACCCGTACAAAGCAAGATCCAAATATCGAACCCAAGGCAGGTCAAGTCAACCACTACGTCCGAAGATAACAGTATAAGATATTATAAGAAGTACGACCCGATAAAGATAAAGGTCGCATGTCCTGAGAACTACTCAAACACCAAAATGAGGCAAGTCGCCCACTCAACCTAAGCAGGAGGGACCTCATAACAAAGCCTCAAAGCCAAAAAGTGACATAAAAAGGCAGCACGAAGACAAGAGCCCTTGGACCGAGAAGGACGGTCGCACAAGGGGCAAAGGAAACTCAACTCCAAACCCGCATCCCGCTCTTAAAAATCTCTTGAGGCACTCATGGGACGCTCGCTTACATGGACCTGCTCAGCTATTCAAGATACTCGTTCCAACGAGCCGCCCGCACATGATAACTGGATACAACCACGGACAGCTGGCTACAACTAGCTGGTGGCATGGTCGTAACTAGGAAAATGGACGATCCATGACCTGGATAAAGGAATTCCAGGTTGTTTACCAAGGGGAGTTCATCTATAAATAGACCATGACTACCAACGTAAAGGGGATCGACTTCTAAAAACCACGAAGTGCTGCCGAACTTCATCCTCAACCACAGATTCAGCCATGGCGTCAAGCACAATTTCACGATGAAGGAAAACGAAGACACCCATCTTCTCAATCATTCACCCATCCTTCTTCTCCTCAAATTCCGCTATTCTTTTGTATAACTCCTTAGATTGAAATATATTAATGAGGGTATATTGAGAGGGTATAGAGATGTATGAAAAGAGAGAGTTGATGTGTTCTGTAATTATCATTATAAGGCAGGAAATCACCTTCATAGTGGACGTAGGCCTCATTAAAGGCTGAATCACTCTAAATCTCGTCTCTACTTTACTTTTTCGCATTTTTCACTTTTTATTGCTAGTAAAACACGGCTCCATTTATTTCTTACCGAATTGGTTAAGTACAGTTTAGTACCTAGGATGTTTAGACTATTTTGGTGTAAACATTTTGGCGCCCACCGTGGGGCCGTGTTTTGCCTTTTTCCATTTCAGATCTGACGAGATTTTCTGGGAGGCACTATGCTTACGATCAATGGCATGCTAAGGAGAATCACCGATGAAGCCAACAACCCCAACGACGGCATCAACATCATCACAATCGCTAAAAAGCAACTCCAAGGAAGGGGAGCTGCCAGAAATTATGGAAACTGTAACCAGGGAAAAACTGGAGGAAGCAGTGACTGGATTAACGAGACAAATAGCTATTGCAAGCAGCGCAATGATGAAGAAGCTCAAATCGATACTCTCCATTCAAGCCGCTACCGCAAAAGCCATTATAAGAGCCACTTGTTCCTCGCTGGCTCGAATGAATCGTGAGTCAAAAACAGAGCTCCTCGCTAGAAACTCAAGACAGCAGGGTTCCACCCCGAGAGTTCCGCGTCGCATCAATCCAAACCATGAAAGGGCCAAGGCACCTGTGCATGATTACTCTGATAGTGCGATCGCAGGACGAGACGACCGTCCTACTTATAACAAGACGACCCTGCCGAATAGATGCCCAACTTCCTTATCCCCGGTTCATGAAGACGCATCTAGATCGAGGGTTGATGGTAAAAGAAATGATCAGCCCACGGGTCCAACCAACGAACGAAAATACATCTTGGAAATGGCACAAGCAATTGTGGAAAAAAGCACGAAGAGGAAGGATAATCAGAGAAAATGGGAGTCCTTCCCAGCTAAAACCCCACTTACCAAGAGGATTAATGAAACTGTACATCAACAAAGATTCAAGCCTCCATCATTGCAGCCCTATGATGGGGCAAGCGACCCTAGTATATTTCTGTGTAAATATGACCAGTACATGAAGGGGGCATGCGCTACTGATGAAATCAAATGCTTGTATTTCCCAACTTATCTACGAGTGGCTTATGTTTGGTTCACAAAGCTGCCACCACAGTCTGTGGATGATTTCGAGACCTTGGCTAAGTTATTCAATGAGCAGTTTAGATCCCAGGCGTTCAAAACTCGATGCTACGGAGCTAAGAGGACTACGACAAAGACCAGGAGAGCCCCTCAAAGCTTTTCTCACTCGCTTTGATATGGCATTGGCTAAAGTCAAGAATATCGAACTCGGCTTGATTTAATGGCTCTTAAAGGGAGCATATGCAAGAAAACCAAGTTAGGGCGATGGATCAGGAAAAAGAAACCAAGTACACTCGAACGGTTACTTAGTAAAGCCGAAAAATATGCGAATATTGAGAAAAGAAATGCACGGGCAGAAAAGAATGGAAAGGTGCAAAGCAACTCAGATAATCAAAAAAGGAGCAATGAAGAGGAGGACGATCGAGCAAGAAAGAAGTTACGCTTTTTCAAGAACTCCGAATTCACTCCCTTCAACGATTCCTTGGGAAATATCTTCACGGCAACTAAAGGCACTGAGAGATATCCGGTTTTGAAACAAAGGCACGTCAAAAATGCCGCCATGAGGTCAGGAAAATTTTGCCAATTTCACAAATAGCCATGACACGATATCGATGAATGCAGGCACTTGAAATCAGTGATCGAGGGGTTGATCAGGAAGACCGGTTGCAACAGTATATAAAAAATCATAAGGATTATCCCGACTCTTCTCGAACAAGGGGCAGTACACTCTAAAAGGGAAGGGGCTCAAACTAATTCAAGGAGGACGCTCATCAGAGGGACCAACTGCTGATATTTCAATAATGGAGCATTAAACTAAAGCTCTTATTACATTACCTTGTTTCCCTGATTTTATCTTGTTGTTAAAGCTTTTTTAACTTGCTTTATTATTCACTGTGTCCATGTTAAGCAATGGTTTAATTACAAAAAAAAATGTGTGCATCAGAAATTAATTACATGCCTACTTGAATAACATACTTGTTGGTCCGTGCTAAAAGGAAAATAATCTCTTGGAATGTAGGTACAACAAAAGCAATCCGCCATACACAGCAAGGGGTGTAACGAGAAATCCGAGGGCACACATCAAACGAAACAGTTTGGGAATCGCAGACATCAAGCAAGACTAAACGGGAGGAATTGACTCATCGCCTCACTAGGAACAAGCTGTTCTGAGGAAAACAGCAAGTCGAAGGAATGCATCTCCCGTTATGAAGTATGCTGAATGCTTGACAAACACTCATTCAAAGGACTACTATCTGACCTCATTGAAGATACAGAAATATCATCGAAAAGTTCCACAGTTAAAATTGCTAAGCCCACCGAAGGAGCACCTTCTTAGGTGACCTTCCTAGGTGCTGGACACAAGTTTTACAACTTGGGAAAAAAATCAATGAGGAAAACCAATGTTTGTGTCCTTAGGTAAGGCAAAAGGTCGGAAAAACCGACATGTCCCGAAATGGAAAAATTGCCAATCAGGGGGGGGCACCCTGTTAGGTAAAGGGCACGAAGTCAATCTCTTTTGAGTCAAGGTTCGATGAGATGAATTAGTGTCCGCTCCTCGGGATGAAGCATAAAATGGGGAACGATTAAACACGCTGGAAGGACCAGCAAAAAACAAAAACCCTACCGAAAGGAGGTGGCCATCCTTATTCTTTGTTGTTAACCAAGTCAAACGGAGCCAAGGATGGACTACAACAGCAGAAATCCTAGCCGAAAGGGGGTATCAGAAATCCTAGCCATTTGAGGGTATCCAACAAGGTCTTCCAGTCCTAGAAAAATCAGGACTGACAAGATCAAAATTGGGTCGAAATTGAAACCCAAGACCTCCCATGGGGGCACCCAAAAGAAAACACATAATAATCACACGTTCCTTCTAAGAAATCATGAATTGACCGAATTATGATGCGAAATCAACAGAATCTATGAAAGTAAAAAGAGCTTTGGTATGGGGACATAACCGTTGTGTAAACAACCACCAATGCCCACTCAAAGCATACCACAGCCTAGTTATAACCTCGTTGCGAGAACTGTTCGAACGATAAGATTTGCGCGAACAACAAACTAAAAGTACGACAACTCATAAGAAGTAAAATAATAAAACTATGATTGTCCCTAAGCGATACAAATGTAAGTCCGCAAATGTAAAATATTAAACGAGGACCAGCACTCGCACAAACAATCAATTTAAGTACGTGATAAGTAAAAGAAAATAAACTGAAATCAGACCGTAAAGGTCACAAGTGCTATTTTTATACAGGAAAGGATGGACTAATTGTTCAGGATTTTGCTTATCCAGCTACACAAAAAAGTCGTCAAAGGGAAAAGATGTATGGTCTTCAATCATTGACCAGTTAGTTTCTTTTGCGTTTCAAGGTGGACACAGCCTTGGTATTCCAAATCTCGTCCTCAACATCCGGATCGGACGCATCTGGTAAAAGTGGGTCATCTGATGAAGGTATGGTAGAAGGATTAATGCTGGTGGAGACCAAAACAGAGTCGATGATAGCAGGCTGGGCAGCAACGCCGCAAGCAGCTAAAGAAGAGGTCGAAAGCACACCTGACGTAAAAGGGGAACAAGCACTTAACTAAGCAATCTCAGGCGAAGAAATAAGAAAATCCATACCCGAGGCAGATTGATAGATGTCAATTTTACCTGAAGCTGCTGGATATACGAAGTCAACTCCATAATTGTCCGCATTTAAAGAAGTGCAGCCGTGACTCGCGCACTGTGCCACAACATTTTCTTGATATGGACACTCAATAATGGGTTGAGCTCTAGCAACATCCAAGGAAGAGCGATCCATTGGGGGAGTAAGGGAGCTCGAAGCATCAATCCTGGCGGAGTCAGGTGGGGCACAAGGAACCATAGCGTCTAAACGCTCTCTTCTAAGCGACTGAACTCGCTCGTTCATCTAAATCTTCCTACCTTTAACTAGAGCCTCGCGATCCTTCTCTTCTAAAACCTGTTCTTGAAGGAACTCATCGTCAACATCATCGGAATACGAGAGTATTCGCTCCCAAACAAGGGCCATAGTTTGCGGAAAATCCATGTCCAA
Organism: Allium sativum; assembly: GCA_030737875.1. NCBI lineage: Eukaryota > Viridiplantae > Streptophyta > Magnoliopsida > Asparagales > Amaryllidaceae > Allium > Allium sativum. The sequence continues at coordinate 363,208,382 of CM060909.1, forward strand.
GTAACTTAAGCTTCCACGGCTCATGACACTGCAAACATAGAATTGGAATAGAGTATTGTCAATTCCATTTCTAGCTTCATCAAGATCTTTTTGCAACTTGATCTTATCCTTTTCAAAGGTTCTAAGGGTTTCACTCTGGGAAGCAAGTCAGCCTTCAAGAGCCATGTTCTCCTGTTCTAAAGAAATCAAAGCCTGTTTTTCTAAGGCTATATGATGCTCAGCAAGTTTTCGAGCAGATTGAGCCTCTAAAAGCCGCGCTCGTACACCCTCCAACTCCTTCTTGAGCTTGACATTTCTAGCCTCTAAGCTGCTCACTTTAGCATGACCGCTCCTTAAAGAAGTCATCTTAGATTCTTGGGATTTAATCAAGTGGATCAGACCAGCTTTGTCGTTTTCCAAGGTTTCGATATGGTCAAGGTGTCGAGCATTCAATCCTTGGAACTCGTAACTGAATTTGGCCCAATGCTCCAGTCGCTTATCAACGTCTTTCATCACCAGATTCAACTGTGTCTCGAACTGATCCTTAATAACACCAAGTTAATTTCTCACACCACTTTTTATGGCATCCAAATTCGTCCTAACATTCTACCTATCGTGGGGTTGTAAATCCAGATCGAAATGCATTCCCCTCAGGTCCCAACCACCGAAGCGCTCCTTAAGCATTGAATTTCCAAACGGAACCTTATAAGGTGGACGATCACGTATTATTTGAATTTAAGCAGGAGTCGGGACAATAGATCTTGCAGAAGGTTTAGTCGGTGCAAGCATCTTAGCCTGATCAAGTCCCCCACGCCTTAAAGAATCAACCATGGAAGGATCAGGAATATGTTGGGCCTGAAAACTTTAGGATAATTAGGGGTGCTTTGAATAGCCGGAAAGACAAGACTATAAGAGGCTTCGTGGATCAATAAGACCAGGTTGTTGGAAGAAACTATCCGACAATGAGCAGTCTGCGTTTACACTTGGGAAACGAACAAAATATGAGTTCAGCAAGCATTCAGAGGTTATCAAATTAACGGGAAATTATGCCACAAGTAAAATAGTAACAAAACCAGTTCCAGGGGAAGCTATGAAAACAGGGGCTTTCTCAGGACGCTGAGCGGGCCATCCCATTCCTCCCATGTCAGCTACTACGGGGTCAGACATCACCGCATCACCTTGGCTCAAATACTCGGCAGAGTCCAAATCCCCCAAGTCTCCAAATTTCCCTGAAGAACCCTCCTCCTGAATAACATGACAAGCAGAACTTCCCACGTTCATTCCAGAAGATACATCAAGCCTCTCGCTCATAGGAATAGACAATATCAATCAGCTATGATGAAGTAATCTAAATGATTGGCACGACCGAGCCCTTAACAAGACAGCATAAACCCACCAACCAATGTGTGATCAAATACGTCGAAGCCCATGATTCCATACACAAAAGAAATCACGGACTTCGAGGGAAAGTGTTAATCCCAAAAAATTCATGCGCACATTAGGTAAAGGGTACAAGGCGGATGTCATTAGGGCCGGCCGTGCACGATGCACCCGCAAAAAGCAAGATCCAAATATCGAACAAAAGGCAGGTCAAGTCAACCACTGCGTCCGAAGATAACAGTATAACATATTATAAGAAGTATGACCCGATAAAGATAAAGGTCGCATGTCCTGAGAACCGCTCAAGAAACAAAAAGAGGCAAGTCGCCCACTCAACCTAAGCAGAAGCGACCTCATAACAAAGCCTCGAAGCGAAAAAGCGACATACAAAGGCAGCACGAAGACAAGCACCCTTGCACCGAGAAGGACGGTCGCACAAGGGGCAAAGGAGACTCGACTCCGAACCCGCATCCCACTCTTACAAAATCTCTTGAGGCGCTCATGGGACACTCGCTTACATGGACCCGCTCATCTATTCAAGATACTCGTTCCAACGAGCCGCTCGCACATGATAACTGGATACAGCCACGGACAGCTGGCTACAGCTAGCCGGTGGCATGGTTGTAATTAGCAAAATGGACGATCCACAGCCTGGATAAAGGAATTCCAGGTTGTTTACCAAGGGGAGTTCATCTATAAATAGACCATGACTACCAACGTAAAGGGGATCGACTTCTAAAAACCACGAAGTGCTACCAAACTTCATCCTTAACCACAGATTCAGCCATGGCGTCAAGCACAATTTCACGATGAAGGAAAATGAAGACACCCATCTTCTCAATCATTCATCCATCCTTCTTCTCCTCAAATTCCGCTATTCTTTTGTATAACTTCTTAGATTGAAATATATTAATGAGGGTGTATTGAGCGGGTATAGAGATGTATGAAAAGAGAGAGTTGATATTTTCTATAATTATCATTACAAGGCAGGAAATCACCTTCATAGTGGACGTAGGCCTCATTAATGGATGAACCACTCTAAATCTTGTTTCTACTTTACTTTTTCGCATTTTCACTTTTTATTGTTTGTTAAACACGGCTCCATTTATTTCTTACCGAATTGGTGAAGCACAGTTTAGTACCTTGGTTGTTTAGACCATTTTTGGTGTAAACATTGACGTTTCCTACGAATTCGACGTTTCAACGAAAAACTTGGATCAATATTCATTTGAGATTCAATGGTTGTTGCCTCACTTTTAGCAGAGTCAAATATATTTTCTGTATAGTTTTCGAAAAAAGAAACAAGGCCTTCTAGAGATTTTACTGCGGCGTCGATGCTCATATCCTCAGATTGCAATTTTTTACTGATCATGTTAACTTTGACTAGAATTTCATACCAAATAACTAAATTTAAGATGAACTCAAAACTAGATAGCTCTTGATTTGCTAAAATTTTAGCATCTCGAGTTAATTTTGCATCATCACTTACCCGTGCTAGTTCAAACAATGCATCTCTAGTTTGAGAAACTTTATGCAATATATCTTTAACACTTTCTACATGAATTTCTCAATGTGTAGTCGATAGTGATTTCAATGTAAAATTGTCAACATATTCCAGTAAAACCACCCATCGTTTCGAAGAATTAGCAAAAACTGTATATATGCATTGATATGCTCTAAAAAAAAGATTTTGCTTGAACACAACAGCTCGCCATGTCACAGATAATCAAATTAAGAGAATGACAACCAGAAGGCATGTAAAAAGCTCTAAGATTAATGTCAAGTAATCTTTTTTGCACACCAAGATTTTCTCCTTTCATATTGGAACCATTATCATAGCCTTCCCTCTCATATTATCAATTCAAGATCAAGCGAGTTAAATACATTTTTCAATGCTGTAAAAAGTCCCAGTCCAGTTTTTCTTGAACATTTAAAAAGTCTACAAAGAACTCTTCGACTTTAATTGGACTATTTGTCACATCTACACATCACATGATCAAAGTCATTTGCTCCTTATTACTTGCATCAAGAGTACAATCAAGAATAATAGAAAAATATTTTGCTTCTTTTATTTTTGAAACGAATGTGTTTCTTACTTTGGATCTTATTATCTCAATCAACTCATTTTGTATTCCATGGCTAAGATAATGGTAATGAATTTTTTTATCTTGAATGAGACGGAAATGATGTTGCATTATCGGATCAAATTCAGCAATCATTTCAACCAAGCCCAAAAAAATTCCATTATAGTTTTCATAATTTTTTTTCATTTGATCCACGAAATGCTAAATTATTAACAGCAAGACATTTGACAACAACATTTATTCTAAGCATAACTTGTTTCCAATGTTCTTTATCTTTTTGAATAAGATCTTGTATGTTTTTGTCGATTATTGATTACACTGTAATCTTCTTTTCAATTCAACCCATGTAGGAAAGTTAAGATTGTGCTCCTTACGTCTTTCATGTTGTGTAATTTTCTCATCCAGATGCCTCCAATCTCTAACTCCATCTTTCGCTAATTGATTTCGGAAGCCATTACATAAAACAGTTTGTAACAAAAACCAAATACTCTTTGTCTGTCAATTTGGAATAAACAAGCCACTTTCTATCATGATATTCTCCATTGTTCATTTTTGTTTTGCAATAACTTACAGATAAATGTTTAAAATATTCATCTTGAGGGTATGTTAAATTGAATTCTCTAATAGGATCCTTCTCAACAAGTAAATCTATCGTATTCGTATAAATATTATCCCAAGTTGTTGGATCATTCATATTCAAAATTCATTCCGAGGACATCACTTCTTCTTCTTTCAAATGATCTAAACATGGAATATAGATCTCATTTACTATTTGTTGCGATGAAACTTCGGTATCATGCACATTTTCTTCCGTATTATTAATTTGTTCATCTACCGCGATCTCGTTTTCTTCTGTATCATCAAAACCGGTTTCTTTTTCAAAATCACAAGATTGTCCCAATTACCAACCAAATTTGTCTTTTTGGAAAAATATTTATTAAGCGGCCCTCTTAATGATTCAACTACATTTCTTTTTTGTTTTTTCGTGTTAGAACTTCCGGATGGTTGTTTTCGTGGAAGCATTGGATACTTAAAATAATTCGATAATCAAAATCCAAAGAAACGATGTAGTAATTAATATGTAAATTGTAACTAGTTTATTTCCTTCACTACGCTAGCACAAATACAGTGGTGTGTATATAAATATATATAAAATTATATTTGAGTTCAAATATGTATAGCAAATTTCAAATCAATTTATTAAACAAAAAGAAAAACCACAATCAAATCAGCTTATTCTATCGCCTCTAAAATTTCTAACTGATTTTTTTTTAATGAAGTAGAGAGAAAATTAAATTTGTTCCTACATTGCTACTATTAATTTTCTATATTAAATAACATACGTTCCCATTATCAATAAAATTTGTGTACAAATATGTATAATATATTTCAAATCAATTTATTGAAAATAAAAATAAAAAACCACAATCAAATCAGTCTATTCTATATTTCCAAAATTTCTAACTGAAAAAAAAAAATCAATTTATTTAATGAAGTAGAGAAAAATCTAAATTTGTTCCTACTTTTCTATTGTTAATTTTCTATATCAAATAGCACAACGTTTTCTATAAAATTTGAGTATAAATATGTATACCAAATTTCAAATTAATTTACTGAACAAAGAAAAGCAACAATCAAATCAGTTTGCTCTATAATCTCTAAAATTTCTATTTGAAAAAGGTCAACATGTAAAATATAAAACATAGCATGTAGAAATTAGGGTTTCATATTTCAAGCCTCATATCAATTGCACAATTAAATCAGTTTTTTTGTTTTCCCCAAATTTATATCTGAAATAAAACTGAAAATCATGAGGCCGCGGACCCAATTCTTTTTTTGCTCCGTTTTATTTTGTTTTCTAGGCAAATCAGTTTTATTTTGTTTTCTAGGAAAATCACTTTTATTTTGTAGACATAAAAAAACAAACAATTGCACTAGTATTAGCGTTCTTAGTTTTTACCTGAACCTGAGGAATTCAATCCGTTCAAGTAGAAATCAATCTGCCTGAGAAAATCAATCTGCGCTAGAAATCAATCGGCCTTTTAAACCCACGCTTCGTCTCCTTCTCTTCCTTGCTTCGATGTTTTTCGTCCTGCACGGTTTCTTCTACCCTTTTTTTCTATCTGGTATGCTCCGCGATGATGCCCCATGGATTTTGCATGCCCCGTGCGATGGCCCAAGTAGCAATGGGCCAAAAGTCGGCTTTGGTTCATGGGACACTTGGAGATGGTTTGCTATAGAATGATAACATAGTGGCCCTATTATCAGGAGAAATATCCTAATCTGGTTGCATATATATTGATATGCTTCTATTGTAGAATACTTGAGATTTTCAAAAGTGATTTATTTTTAAAATCTCAAACTAAAGTATGATTATATATATATATGCATGTATGTAATATGATTTCAAAGGTTTTGAAATGAAATTAGGATTTCTTTTTCGAAAAGAATATTTTCACATAGATTGGATTTTGGAAATAACGAATTTGATCGTATTTTATAAATATGGAGATTAAGTCTGAAGAATAGTTTAGGAATTGAATAGTGTTTGTATATCATAAGCTCCATGGGTCTTATTTGTGAATATGAGAACTCTGTTGACTTTATATTGTATCTAATTAGTACCCAATTGGGATATGGGCACACTGGCAATCACAAGTGGCAGTGATGCAACTATAAAAATAAATAAAAAATTTGTATATTTTTTTTTATCTTGTGATGTTGTATCTATCTTACTTACTATATTATTCCACATTTGACTTGTTTGTTGAGTTTAGAAGAGTCACTATTGTTATCCATCTCATTCGACTTGCTCAATGATAGGATTATTGTATCTGTTTTATTATAGCACATCTAGTATATTGATGATCTCTGATAATTTGAAGTATTAAAATTGTATCTTATACAATTAGCAATGTCGAGTATTTATTAAATATTTTGTAGTAAACTGATTGTCTTCATTAATAGTTTTATAACAGACGGATATTTTGGCAAATTTGACTGGTTCAAAAACCAGTGTCATTTCACACCATTATCAAACAAGCCACCGTATCATGCTTCTTGAAGCCTTACCATTATCCATGTCGAAATTGGACAAATTGGCTAACATCAATATTAGTCTATATCGATCACTCTATATTAATCAATAATGGCAACTTTGATGGCGTGTTGAACTAATATTGGTTAATACAATTAAGTGAAAACATCCAACATTCATCCTAAACTCCAATCATGTTGTGAAGTCCATCTCTATATCAACCACCACACAAAAATTATCCACCATCTCCAAGACAATTGGTACACATCAATGTTCCTACATCTTTAGACTAGCATGTACTCTCGGTGCTCCTTAACAAAATGTATCTTATATGTTCGAGTCTATCATAATTTGTGCACTCTATCAGTATGCATTAAACTTTATCACATCCATAGAGTCATTATAGCATGTATTCGACCAATGTACACTGAACTCTAGTGAATGAGATTTCTTATTACCATGTCAGCTACATACAGTTTTTTAAACTAAACTAAGCAAACTATCATCATAGCAGTTAATTATCATATACGTATCTAAAGTAGCTTACAAGAATTCATAATAGCACCGATGAAGCATATAAAAATATCTAAAGTGACTAATTTGGGATTCATGTTAACATAACCTAAATCTAGCTATACTTCCAAAATAACATATAAGTTAGGAAAATGTTATTTTTAATTTAAAATCATTTAAAACGTTTTTATTCTTTCTATAAAAATATCCATGTTTATTTATTTTAGAAATTCCTATTAACATTAGAAACCGTTCAAAAACATCGACCTTATATTATATTAATAACTATAGAAAATTAAGAGACAATATCACTCGCCTAAGTCAAATTAGCTCAAACCTACTCCAAAGCATAGAGCTATCCATCGTGAGCGCAACGCAAGAAACAACATCTAAAATGGACCTTTATGCAAAAGATATCACATATATAAGTTTTACTACTATTTAAATAATTAATTAAGTTAAATAATGATTAAAAACCACTAATTACCTAACTAGAGATTAACCCTTCTTCTCTAAATTGAAATTACCTACACATGCACATTTGTGCATCTCAACACGAAACTTGAAACTCGACTTTTAATACCTAACAAAATGATGTGTTGTTTGCGCAATTGTCTTCGTCTATCCACTTACTATGCAACTCACATAGAGTAGCTAAACCAGCATGGACCATGCAAATTGCCACTCTAGGAATCATGCTCGATCACCATTCGGTCGCAATTTGAAGTAGTCCAATGAAGGGGTTGCGATTTCATGGAAAGAACATCTTCAAAGCGAGAAACATCCCGGCAATCTCCATTTGGCTCCATATAACCTACATTCGCCTATAATCGAAACCTTAGTTTGTGGACTAAGCATGTTCATTATCCAAATCGATGCTGCATCAAACAAATCAGGTGTAGGATCGAAGAGGGCTCTAATACAAGTTCAGCCAAGGTGGAATCGGAATTTATTGTTGAGTGGATGTGGTGATTTTGGTTTTTGAATTCACAAAATAAATAGTTGCTATGTGTAAACTGGAGAGATAGTGAACAACAAGTGGCCAATGTAATTCAAGGGTTCAAGATAATATAAATCAATATTTTATTCATTTTCTTTAATTCTCAAGATTCGATTGATGGAATTTTTGAGCTTGTACAATCAAAGGGTATGCCCGATCACTGCAAAACTCGAGTGCATACATCAACTTATTACTGTTGTTCTGGTGGTACAAACGTCATAGCCGTTTGAGCTTGTGTCCCAAAATGACAATTTTTATGTATTTCGAGATTGTCTTGACCATCAAGTCATCCAATCTTTATATATAGCAATCCTCACACTTTTTCCTCATGTAACAGACCATTGAATTCAGTTGAAGTGATCTACAGTTCTAATTTGATCATATATGAATAATTCGTACTTTGGGACTATCAATTAATTAATGATTAATATTTAGATAAACTGTTTAAATATCTAAACATTAAAAATACAAGTAGTTACAAAATTACTTCAGAAGTGATTTAGATTCGAACTTTAATTTCCACAGGACGAGGTTTATGGGATTAATAGTGTAGATAAGACATAACATTCAAGTGCCAGAGCTGCACTCTTTTCCTTGTATACCATTTTTCTTATTCAATCTCGTTTGTAAAGTTGATTCATAAAGGCTTCTCAAAGAGGTTTGAGCATACACCCAAGAGGATCGCTCGCAAAAATGCCCCTTTAATCTTCCTTCATGCTCGAAAGCAAAGGAGAAGGGGCAGAGAAAGAAGAAAGACGAGGATAAGTACTTGAGAAAATGAGAAAGGAGGAGGAGATAAGGAAAAAGAGAAACAGAGAAGGCGGTCGTGGCCGCCAAGGAGATAATGATCGAAATGGAAAGAGGAATTATGACATTGCAGAATCTTTCAAGAAAGAAAGGATAACATACGATCCCCTTGGGTGTAATGTTTCTTAGAAGAGCGCGAATAGTTCCCAAATAAAGGTTCCTATCTCTATTTATCCATTCATTCTGACTTTCGATTTTCCCACTTCTTGGACTATTATTGCTCTCACCATTTACCAAATTTTAGCGAGAAAGCCCTATGAGCTACTGGTTAGCCTTGGCCAATCTCTCTATGAATTAACAGGGATGATTTTTGAAGGGAGACCGATTTGATCATAATCTGACGCTACTTGATAAAGAGTATTTTTTAATATAACATTGAGGCTTGAAAGAAGGTCGTAGATCAACTTGAAGATTGGTAGAGAACGCGCAATATCTAGCTAACACAAAAAAGGCCAAATATATTGAGATCCTGACTTATGACCATGTAAAGGAAGCATTCCTTAAGACAGTAAAGAAGCGTGATGCAAAGATCAAAAATTAAGGAAAGAGAGATAAGCATCTCAAAAATCCAAGAAAAATAGTGATGTAATGTTCGAGAATTAACTGACACTAGAGAGAAGTTAAAGGTCTTTTATGAGAACAAGACCAAGAAAGCTCAATGAGGAGGTAAGCCAAAAAGTTTCCTGAAGTCAAAAAGAAACTTATGCAGACTTAGGCACAAAATATCTCCGAGCGAGATCGAACAGTTTATACGCAAGTCCGGAGATCATTTCTTTTGGAATAAGTCCTATAATTAGAGGGAGAGAGGAACAAGGTTGCAAGGAAAGCTTGTGATTTTTAGGGGAAAAAATTTTCATACACACTCATCGAATTCTGGGAGGAGGTCATGGAGCAGGTTGCTGGATTGGACAAAACCGAGGAAGAAATTATAAGGCATTATCTAAACAATGCTCCAAAATGTTTATGATGATATAATGGCTCGCTTGGATGCCATGATGTTCAATTACTACCTTATCATGTTGATGCACAAAGGGAGTTTGTTCTTTTTAGGAAAAAGTTACATGCACACTAGCAGAAGTCTAGGAGGTGGTCATGAAGTGGGTCGATTTATTAGATTATATCGAAAAGGAGCTTATCAAGCACTATCTAGACAAGGAGTCGTGTGTTGTGCTTGTCAAAGGAAAAGAAGAGATCATTCTCAAGAGGAAACAACAGGCCTTGAATAAGACATGCTCTTAGGGGCATATTTTCTCTAGCCAGGTTCTTTCAGGCCTCAAGGCGGGCAATCTTTGTAACATGAAGGGCCCAAGGGTTCTTCTCCTATTTTTGAAGTAATTACTCCCAACTCTGTTTCCCGCTTGTTGCCCTATCACCGCCTTGACAACTTTTTTAAAAACTACAGATGTTCTTATGATCGTGTAACTGGTAGATAGCGATAATGGAAAGGGTTTTCGAGTGGTACTTCATACCGAGACTCCTGCAGTAGGTAATCCCCTTTCTATCCCTAAGCTCGAGGACATCTAATTCTCACCCAAAGAAGTTCATGAATTAATTTCTCGCTTTTCTCATGTTGTAGGTTATAAGATTCTTACGACTATCCCACTGCTTTCCATCATAACTTCATCGTGCTACAACTTCCATCTAATTGAAGTAATCAACAGGCCATAGCTAGTAGCATGAACTTGGAGACTTCACCATACATCTCTGGGTTTGTACAATCTTCCCTTGCATCTTCATGGAACAATCACTTTGTTTTGACATAAGACTTTCTTTGTTTTGACTAAGACATTTTTTCTTCTTGTAACTTAAAATTGCATTGAAGGCTTCCCTTAATTGGCGTGGTATTATATTACACTCAAAAAATACCGCTTCAAGCTTCGAAGCACTTTCCTTTGGGAATTGTAAAACACTTGCTTTGAGCTTTGAGCTTTGAGCTTTGAAACACTTTTCTTTTAAATGCTCTACTTCAAGCCTCGAATCGCTTTGCTTGGAGCTTTAAAACTCTTTGCTTCAGGCTTCGAAGAACTTCACTTCTAGTCGAGAAAAATCATCTTATTTGACTTGCTCGAAGCGAAAACTTTCAAATCACAAATCCAATTTTGCTTCGAACTTCAATTTACCTTGTTTTGAATTACTGCTTTCCTATGAAGTGTCCTATTGCTTCTTAACCAAATGTCTTGAACCACTCCGCTTCGAAGTACTATCTTGGTTCAAATCATGCTTCAAATCACTTCCTTGCTTAGAACCAATTGCCTTACTTGGAATCACCAAAATGGAATCAAAGAAAACTTCCCTCTTTCTAATCGTATCACTTCAAAGTAACTGGACCTGCTTCGAACTATCTTTAGCTTCGAGCTATCACTTTAGCTTCAAGTCACTCTTCCAATTTTGAAGCAACCTTGAAATTTCAAACTTAGCCCAAATTAGCTTTGAAGATCACCTGAGTTCTTAAACAATATAAGTCTATCACACAAATGAAGCACAACAAACAATTCGATAATTCAAACATCAAATTCAATCAACTCAAATCTTTCATAATCATTCAATTGCATATAATCCTGAATAGATCAAATATAATCATAGATTTAGTAGTAAACATGGTTAATTGCTCATTAATTATATTGGGCCTACCATTTTAATCATCATATTACAAATTTAGGTTACTTTATAATCTCTAGATTTGAAATTGCTAGATTTAATAAATTTTAGAGGTTAATTTAACATGTAGATAATGAAATCTTCCAGTCTTAACCTACACTTCAATATAAACATGTGAGAGATCATACCCACTCACTTAATCTCGTGTACATAAAATACATCCATTTTGACATGATTGTGTAAGTTTTTGTACACTTTGAAATTAAACATTTTAATAGCTTCATAATTATACTCAAATCACCCAAATGATGCAAAAAATTATATTTTGTATATTTTAATAACAATTTGCAATTAATTTCACATTTAAATATTTTATACTTAAATAAATTTCTCAAAAATTCACTTAAAACACAAACTTGTCATTAAATTTACAAAACTATGTTCGCCTAAATCACAAGATTTCCAAATATACATTTTCAACAAGATTTTTCACAACATTACAGTTTAAGCCCTTATTATTTATTTTTAAAATTTACAAAAAGGTTAAACTATTAATTAAAATAATTTGCAAGATCAAAAATTTATTCCTAACACATCATATTCGAAACAAATCTTGAACCCCACTAAATTGATTTATTAGCAATCCAACCTACGATTTTCCTCAAAATACACATGTTTGCACCAATATTCGACAAAGACGAATTTCCCAACTTAATAACCTCCAAGACTCAAAATAATCATTAAAAATGATTAGTTAAACATTTTACGATAACAAACTCCCAAAATGCATATTATAAAACACCTACTTAAGTAATTAAGCTAATTTATCACGAGAATTAACAAATCTAACTTAACTTCCACCTCAACATTTATTTACAAGTTATTAATAAATATAGTAGGTAATCACTAAAACTTAGGTTGTTACAGACCCCCTAAAAAAATTGCATCCCCGTAATTTCCTACGGAATAAGTTTGTACAACCAATCTAAACCAAACACAAAGGATACATGGGACAAGGGTGTCTATGCATGGAATAAGGTATACACATAACAAAGAAGAATTTCTCACCCTTCATCATGCGGAGAAAGGAAATCGGGATCAAGACGCTCGATCGACTCCCTGATCTACTAGATACAGTCTTTAAGATAATCGGACCATTGGACCTTCACAAGTGGGACATTCTTGTTTTGAATGCGCTCCGCTTCTGAATCAAGAATTCGCACTGGCTGGTGCACATTGGATAAATTGGGAGAAATCTTAAGATCAAATTGTTCAAATGGATTAATGAAAGAATCCAAATCTCCAAAGCACTTTTTGAGCTGTGACACATGAAAGACGTTATGGATACCCGATAAATGAGCTGGAAGGGACACTTGATAAGCTACGGATCCAATGCGCTCAGTGATAGGGAATGGTTCTATAAAGCAAGGATCCAACTTCCTCATTGTACTGAAACACATAATTCTCTTCAATGGAGAAACACGAATAAAAAAATGATTTCCCACAGAGAATTCCAGAGGCTTCCTAAGTTTGTCAACGTAGGATCTCTGCCGGCTCTGTGACTCTTTCATCCTCTATCTAATATGAATAATCTTCTCGGAAGAATCACGAACTAAATTCGAACGAAGAATAACCTTCTCTCCGGATTCCAATCAACATGAAGGCAAACAACACAGCCTTCTATAGAGAACCTCAAAAGGCACCGTACCAATACTCGACCGAAAACTGTTATTATATTAAAATTTCATAAGAGGAAGATGATTTTCCTAAGAACACCGAAATCCAAGATATAAGCATGGAGAAGATCCTTAAGAATATGATCAATATGTTTAGTCTACTCATCAGACTGAGCATGGTATGTTGTAGAAAAAAATAAGCTTTGTTCCTAAAGCTTTTGTAGGCTACTCTCTCGTGAGTAAAGGATCCCGGTCACAAACCATCAAAGAAGGAACGTCTATTTTGTAGAAAAAATAAGCTTTGTTCCTAAAGCTTTTGTAGGATACTATAGAAATGGCTCGGGAATAAAGGATCCCGGTCACAAACCATAAAGGAAGGAACATCATGAAATCGTATGACTTCCTTCACATATAACTTAATAAGAAAAGGTGAACTCATATTAGCCTTAATATGAATAAAATGGGCTGACTTCATGAGCCGATCAACAACAATCCAAATGGTCGAATGACCCGACCTCGAACAAGGTGGGACATCCACGTAGTCCATCGAAATCTAATCCTATTTCCACCATGGAATCTCAAGAGACTAGAGAAGGCCATATGTCGCTGAGGCTCGACCTTAATTAGCTGACAAGTCATGCAATTTATTACATAAATTACAATGTCGCGTTTCATGCCTTTCCAATAATAATGGCGATGCAAATCGATATACATCTTGCTACTGCCGGGATGGATGGTATACTTAGAACAATGAAAGTTGTCAAGAATGTCATGCCTAAGTGTTGGATCAGATGGCACCATAATGCGGTTCTTTATACAAAGCCAACCGTAAGAGTCAATACCAAAAATCCTGTAACTCAACTCATGATCGCGCCGCCGAGCATCAGAAAGACGGTCAAATAGAGAAGGTTGAGCTTCCAAATTATATAGCAAAACAAGTGAATTAGGCGAAGAAGCTCGGTCATGAATATAACAACAAGATAGAGTCTCAAAAAAATTCTACTCGGCTAACATCATAGAAAGTACTACAGGGTGTTTGCGACTAAATGCGTCAGCTACATGGTTACCCTTCCCCGGGGTATACTGGATATCAAAGTCATAGGCAACAAGAAATTCAAGCCAATACTGGTGCCTTATGTTGAGCTCTTTCCGAGAAAACAAATACTTGAGGGATTTATGGCGAAGAGCACCCAGGACAATGCACAAATGATTAGCATGAGCACCTTCAGAGTTGGAATACACAAGAATATCATCAACGAATACCAAAACAAACTTATCAAGATATTCATGAAACACTCAACTCATAAGATCGATGAAGTACGTGAGGGCATTTGTTAAATTGAATGGCATGACGAGCCACTCATAAGAGCCATAACGAGTATGGAATGCTATAAGAGGCATACTATCCTCAGCAAGTCAGAGCTGATTACATCCTATAGCAAGATCGAGCTGAGAAAAGATCTTAGATCCACTTAATTGATCGAACATATCGTCGATCCTAGGAAATGGTTAACGATTCTTAATGATTAACTCATTAAGCTTGCGATGGTTAGACGCATAGCCTAAGAGTTCCATCGAATTTCTTCATGAATTTCACAACGGCACCCCACTGTGAAGAACTTGGTCAAATAAACTGCTTGGACTCAAGCCTGGGAAGCTGCTTCTTAAGCTCTTCATTTTTCTTGATCGACATCGGAGCAGGAGGCCAACTAATTGGTTGAAATCCAGGAACAAGTTGGTACGAAACTCGATAACCCATTTGGGTGGTAAGCCAAAAATTGGCTCAAACGGATCTAGAAAGTCACAAACTACCAGGATGCGAGTCACATTACTCTCGTCGTCAAGATCTCTAGACTCAATAGAAAATAATGAAGCCATCGAATTAGGATCAACATCCTTAAGAACAAGAGATGGTTGATCAGGTGAATCAGGATGTCGAAGATATAAAATCTGCTCAACAAAAAGAATCCTAGCATTGTATCGAACAAGCCAGTCCATGCGAAGAATCATATCGAAACTCAAAGAAGGTATCACATGCAGATTCGCATAGAAAGAAACCCACAAAGAAATAATTCAACATCAGTACACATCAAATTGTAGGTTCCCCAATGGGATTTGAAATCTTAAGAGAAGTTACTAAACATCATCCATATACAAAGCATTCACTAGTTCTTTCGATATGAATGAATGTGATGCACCCATATTGAATAGAACTCGAATATAATGATCTCTAAATAACACATTGTTGAGTATAATAGTATGATTTTTTTTATGATAACAAACGTATATAATTTTATAAATGTGTTTGTAAACAGTACTATACTATATTTCACATCACATACAGAAATAAATATTTATTTACTGAATTGAAATTTCAAACTGGCATTTTTATTCAAATAAATAATTTATTTCAACATTTGAAATAGTACATATTTTTCACTCCACTATTTGAAATTCAATTAAATATGTTTGGATATATCTGATATGACACATTTGAATATATATCACACATGAAATTGTACTACTGAAAGAATTAAAACAAAATAAATAAATTGAATTAAACAACACAAATATATTTTATTTCAATCAATTTGTTTATCACAAATAATAGTAAAAAAAATATGTCTACAATCACTAAGTATAAAAATGTTCCTCACTGCATTCCACTCAATCTACTCAGTTATACATACTGAATCTTCTTATGCTCGAATCCAATCCGGTCACTTGTACACCTGTCACAAAAACACACACAGAAAACTGGAACAAAAATAGATTTAAATACAAGCAAATATGAATTTATTTTAAATTTTATTTGCCTTAGAATTTTGTATGTTTCTCATCATTTTTCTAGACTTTGTCTGATATATATGTATATACATTTATCTGAGTCTAGACTACTTGTAATATTCACAGTGATATAGTGTAATACTACAGGGTAGACTATATCTCTAGTGCTTACAGATCAGCCCTGACACAATTATACTGGTTTGCTGATCAGAATCAACATTTAAAATTAGTCGATTTTGAATAGCCACAACGCAGATATAGTGTAATAACCTGGAAATCTGGGCCAATTTAAAATTATTATTTTGGCAATTTTAGCGAATTTTGATTATTTAAAATGAATTATTTTAAATAATATCGACGTGAAATTTATTTTGAATAGAATTAGAACGTATATATCTATATACGTCGTCGTTAGAATATAAATATTTATTTTAAATTATAAAAGGAATTGAAAATGGCGCGGTAGTTCGATAATTCGATTTCAAACTTCAAATGAATGTACCGGGTGCAAAATAAACCGGATTTTAGCGAAACCAAAAATATTAGAATCTAATTGAGAATATCTTTCCAACGAATCCGAAAAATTGAAATTTCATAGCGGGGATCAAAAGATATGTCCAGTTGAAAATTCTGAATAGTCGCTATGGAATTCTGGCCCTTAAAAATAGCAATTTTGCAAACGACCTCGTATTTCAACGAAACCGCTTTTGTTGGATCCGTGATGTCAAGTTATTGCTAGATTCCAATTTTCATAATTTTTCAAATCAATATGTGAGCGTGGCAAAGGAAAACGTGTTTGACCAGTTTAAGTTGATTTTAATCGACTGGAAAATGACCATTTTTCAAACTGTCTCAGAATTTAATGAAATTATCTTTGTTAGGACCATATCGTCAATACGAAGCTAGAAATAATTTTTCTGTAATTTTTCGAGTCCGTATGTGGCCTCGGTAATTTGAAATGTACGTTCAAATTGAATATATAAGGATTTATATTTTAATTTCAACGGAAACTGATCGTAACGATCGAATTGGCCTTCGTGACATATCCCATTGTGCTCAGAATGGGGGTAATTAGCTAGGGGCGTTAGGCAGTGGGTCTCGTTCAGAGATCGAATTTTAAAGTTACTTTTTGAAATGAAATAAATATAAATATATATAATTACCTTGGTCAAACCCCTTATACTCTCTCCCCTCCCCGTCGTTTACATCAGAAACCGTAACCCAATAAAAAAAACCCTAAATCTAAACCTTCGTCGCCCTCGTTGGGGTGCTTCCACCACCTACCGCCGGAAGCCAGCAGACCGCTGCCCCTACCCCACGACGCCGGCCCCCTCTCTCCTTCCTCCGCCAGCTGCCCTCTACCGAACCCCCGCCTGAATCCCCATCTCGAATGCCGCCTCCAATGTGAGCACCGACCCACCTCCGCCTTAGCACACCACCAGCGAACGCCGCACCACACTCCAGCACCGATCAACAGAGCGAGCTCCACCCCCTCCAGAAATGTAACCGTAAGCTTTTACAGAATTTTCTTTTCAGTTTTTTTTTCATAAATGAAAATCTGATATTTATAATAAAGATTAGAGTTTTATTTATAATAAAGATTAGAGTTTTATTTATAATAAAGATTAGAGTTTTATTTATGATAAAGATTAGATTTTTGAGGAGGAAAAGATCTGATTTTTGATTATATGAAGAAGCGAAGAAAAATAATTTTTTTATCATATATGTGGCAAGGTAAAAGATAAGATTTTTATCATGAGGTTAGAGAAATAAAGATATAATTTTTATTACAGTAGACTATTAAAAATATGGTTTTTATACTAGTGGCATAATAAAAATATAATTTTTACTTAGGTAGAGTATTATAAATATGGTTTTTGTTAAAGTAAAAATATAAAGATATAATTTTTATATAGTAATGATAATAAGAATTCGATCTTTACATATAAAGTAGAAATGCAAAAATATAATTTTTATATAGTTATGATTATAAAAATTCAATCTTTATATAAGAGGTAGAAATATAAAAATATATTTTTTTTATATAGAAAGAAGCGTTGTAAATGTATGAAGTTAAGTAAAAATGTGAACTTTATTTTTATCATGGAATGAAAATAACAATGTGATTTTTATATATGTTGCGAACACGGACGGTGGAAGTGACAAAAGGAAGAACGATGAAGATTTCCTACATATGAAGGGTCGTGGCGTTTGGATTTAGCTTTTGGTGAGAACTTCTCACTTTCAAATTTATTTCTAGTTAAAATATATACTAGGATGCAGACGGTGTTTAGTAGCACCCGACACCCGTCGTCCACATACCATGGACGGCTTGTATGCTTGCTTGTTTGATTTTGATGTGTAGTTGATTGTGTGATGTGATGTGAAATGAAATAAAATATTATATAGTGGAAAATGTTTTTTAGTTAAAAATATAATTTTTAACGTGTATTTAAAATGAAATAAAAATAAACAAATCGAAAGATTTGTTTATATACACACATTTGAGTGATATTGATTGGGACTATAAATTTTACACATCACCTAACTGCACAAATGAAATCTGTGTTTGATGGTTTGAAACCCCATACGGGTATTATGATGATATATGATATACACTAATCCCAATAATTAGTTGTATGTCGATCGATTGATTGACAGACTGTTATAAGCGTTAAATATTTATATTTGATGCTTATGGATTGAAGAACGCACTTTGGATGATGGTTGATGATTTATCGTTGCTGTTATATACGTGTGGTAGAAAATCCATATAATTAACATTATATGGTAATTGATTGGGCCTCATTCCAGTTTTGAAATAGAATATTTGAGAAAAATATATATATTTGAATAGAAATATTTGAAAAGAGAAATATTTGAAATAGAATATTTGAAAATAGAAATATATGAAGCCGTGTTGATTAGATTGACGCCATTTCAACGTGAACGATATTTATATCGATTTTATTCATTTTATAATGAATATCGAAAGTGATTTCAAAATCTGATATTTTGAAAAGAATTGAAATTCGAATTAAACTGAATAGAAATGAATTCGAATTGAAATTGAATAGAAATGAATTCGAATTGAAATTGAATAGAAATGAATTCGAATTGAAATTGAATTAAATTGAAAACGAACTGAAATTAAATTAGAAATCAATTTGAATTGAAATCAATTTGAAATGAATTTAAAACGAATTTATATTGAAAAATTCAATCTTGATTTGAATTTGAAATTGAAGTTGAAATCGTTTCGAAAACGAATTTAAAACGATTTATAAAATACGTTTTAAAAGGAAATCGACGAAATATATATTATATATTGGCCTGAATAGAACGCGCTGCGGTAGTTCGTGAATTTCGACCATTGACTTCGAATGGATATTGCGGGAGATCGGACTGTCGGATTCTCCTAAAACCGGAACCGTTGGGTTCGTATCGAAAAGAGGTTTCTAACGAATATTAGAAATTTGAAATCTAACGGTTGGATTTGGGATTATGTCCAAATCAAATTTGGAAAAGGTCGTTGTAAGTGCAGTTCGATGGCCAGTGATGGAAATCGACTGTACGGGCCTTGATAAAATTATTAAAAATATCAATAATTTGCGTAAAATCATAAAAAATGATTTAGGAAGAATCGGGATGAAAAACTCCATATTTGAAAAGATAAAAATAGATTTTTATCGAAATGAACTAGTTTTGAACTAGAATAATAATTTGTTTATTTTTAAAATAAATAAATTGAATTTGAAAATGGTTTTAAAAGTAACCAGAATTTCCAATAATTGAATTGGAATGGATTTGAATCTAAATTGTCTTTGGAATATTTCGATGTTGGATTTCGTGATTATACAGATGTTGTTATGGAAATTTGAAAGACATGTATTAATATCGTTATTTCCAATATGATATTTGTTAGTCTTAGAATTTGATATTGAATATAAGCCGATATATTTTCTATTCAGAGCCTTGTATTGAATATCAAATGTGATTTGGGTTTGTCGTGAATGGTGTCTTTATCAACACTGTTCTTGAACCCAGTTGAGAAAAAGATTAAATCTTTTTATTTAGGTTTAATGAAGTGTACCAATTAAATAATATTTAATTGGAATTGAATTGGTATTGATTTTTGGGTTTATCGTGAACAGTGTTTTAAACAACACTTGTTCTTAAACCCGATAATTAATGGAATGTGATTTTGGGTTGTCGTGAACGGTATCTTCAATAATACTGTTCTTAGACCCAAAGGAGTTAAGAAAATAAGAAACTAACTGGAGATTAGTTAAGTTGAATGGTTTCTGGGGTATTGATCTGATGTTGGTTTCGGCCTTCGGGGTTAATACTTAGGGAATTGCTCACTTGCTAATTTATGGTTAGGGACTGATTGAAATGTGATGTTGGGTTTATCATGAACCGTGTTTTAAATGACACTGATTCTTTAACCCAGTTAAAGATTAAAACTAAGTGGAGTTTTAATGAATCTTTAATTAGATTGAAACGAACGAGAATGGAGTATCCCCAATTTTACTCCAAGCGATAGTTAAATCTTTAATTAGATTTGAACGTGAAATGGTAATTGAATTTACCGATAACACCGTGTTGTTAGATATGAAGTATTACCAGTTTTACTTCATGGGATGAATAGGTTGGGATTGGGAAATTAAAACAAATGATTACTTCGGTAAGGTTCGTTAATCCCTACTAGTTTTGAATTGATATTCAAAAGAAGATTAAAGAGTAAATTTAAGAGGATTTATCTTTGATAAAATTAATGGGAACCTTTCCCTAAGATTGTGAAATTTAGAAACTAACTGTAGGTTAGCTAAGCAGAACGGTTTCCTGGGTATTGATCTGATGTTGGTTTCGGCCTTCGGGGTAAATATTTGGGAAATTATTCTCTTGTTGATTTACGGTTAGTGACTGATGAATTGGAATGAGGCGTATGTTGTGTTTGTGTAACACTTGTTTATTATATACGCGAGTTGTTCAAAAAGACCGGGTTTATCCCATTCTGAATAACTGCTTCGACGATGAGTCGAAGATGAAGACGGTGGTTGAAGACCGGAGGTCTTCACGTCGTTTGGATAATTACTAACGATCTTGATTGGGTCGTACACCCAAGAGGAGGGAATCAGTTGGTGGTCGTCCAGACGTACTTGGAGATCGATGGATACGCGGGGTACTAGGTGCCTCCGGTTTCGTTCAGACCCAGAACGGACTTGTAAATGGACTGTGTGTCTAACATCGGATTTCATTCTGTGTGACTGATATCGGTTGCATAGAGTGGTTTGCCTGTGTGGCATGCTAAGATGCAAACGATCAAGGCTTCTGTTGAAAAGCAGAGTCTTGTGGTTGATGATCAAAGCACGGCCTGTGTGGCGTAGCTTTGTGTAGCGTTGATTCGTGAACCTCACACCCCGGTGGTGAACCAAAAACGGGAGAGGACCTCAGGGAGGACATGCGTTTCTTTCTAGTTAGAAGTGGCGTCAGTGGTTTTACACGCCCTGACGAGTTTGACTTATGTGGTTGTTGCTGTTGCGAGGCGCCTCGGTTAAATCAGACGATTCGGGTCCGATGGAGTCATTCGTTGGCTCATTTACGCCCCAAAGGGCGGGGAAACGCAGTGTTCAGGCATTTTAATCCACATCGGTGGACCGACCCTGTCGCTCCAAGGCTTGATTGAGTACTTGCCTGAGACATGGGCTAGATTGTCTCGAATTCGGTAGAGGACGATCCCTTGCCTCGGTTCATAGAAGGAAATTCAATTTCCAAATACGTGACTTTGCGGTTTTGATTGTAGAGCCTAGTATGGCGACATGATATATGGTACCCATGCCGTCTATTATTGATATTTATGATTTGAAATTGTTTTAACACTATACACTTATAATAGTATCAAATGATTTGTTTTAAACGCATGAAGCATTCTTGGCTATTATAAGGTAAAAACCCTATCCCCCGGCTTGCGTTGCATTGTGTGTTGGGACCTGAGTCTTATAATAGCTTCATTGTTCTTTATTTAGCATTGTGCTGTTGTTTTATGCACTGGTATTCTTGGGAGGAAACCCGTTCTATGATATACTGTGTGGTCCCTTGATTTACCTAACTTTAAAATAAAGATTAATAACTGTTTTAGTTCTCACACCAGTCACATGACTGACCTGGAGATTGTTGTTTTAACTTAAACTCTGGGTGCCCTTATTTTGACACGGGCAGCTAGTAGTTTTGGTTTTGCAGATTTATATTCGCAGGATCCTGGTTTACAACTGGAATGATATCCGAAAAGCTTTGTATCCGTATATCTCCTTCAGTTGTGTATTGTATTATTTTCCGCTGCTTTGTAATGTAGTGTAATCTCTGATATTTTATTTTCTGTGTAATATTCATTTATACTCTGTATATTCTTGTATTCTGATGGAATTGTTGTAATATACAATGAAATGTTCTTCTGTCTGCGTTCTATTTTGTCGTGTTCTCAAAACAATCAGGGGTTTCGAACGGTCTAGGTCGGTTTAGCGACTGATTCGGATTGAGCGGAATTCCCGGTCGTGAAATTTGGTATCAGAGCTTTGGTTTACAAAGCTCAGAGAACAAGACACGTTAGAACCGAGCGAAAGAATTCATCAGAGATTGGATTAGTAATATCCAATGAGAATGACTCGTTAGAGATAGGATCAGTAGTATCCTAGAACGAGTGTGAAGGGTATATTTTTAAAATGAAAACAATTTTTGTTTTGAAATTTAAATCAATTATTCGTAGTTGACTATTTATTTTATATTAATTTGGACAATCCAATATATAAAGATTTTGCATATATGTCTTGCAAACGTATATTCGAAGTTTTAATGTATTGGATAGTTATAGAATCGCACTCTAGTGCCCGGGGATAATTCTGGTGACGGGGCACCATCGCCAGTATTTATTTTCGAGTTTCGAAAGTGAAATTTCTATATATTTCCAATTGACTGGTGTGAGAACCGAAAGTAGATACGGCCTATTGTTGTGATTTGGCATCAAAAATCTGATTTTTTGACTATATATCAAAGTTATGAATTTGAAAAGCTAATCAACTAATTGATTGATGGTTGTGTTGTTCGATTATGGCTTGATTAATTAAAATTTTAACCATTTAGCCAAATTGACCAAAAAGTGAATTGTATTGAAAATTAGTCGCATTTGCTTGCATATACATGTACTTACATTGAACAGGTCATAGCAAGGAGGCTAGAGCAGAAGAATAAAATTGTTTGCCCGACAAATAGGTACATGTTTACCATAATTTACTGTTTTGTTTGGGTGATGATGATTTTATGAGACGATTGGCTAGCCGCTTGGCTTTTTCTTTTTCTTTTTGAGATCAGAGGGCCTATATGGCAATATTTTGATTTTCCCGGTGCAGGGGAGGTTATGGCGAAATTTTTAGAAAATTTAGGGTGTTAGCCAAATTTTTGAAAAAGTTGAAGAACTTAAGCCATAATGAAAATATGGAAAGTTGAGTTGATTAGTTAAACAACTTTCGGTTTCGTTCCTTTTCGGGGACGAAAAGTTTTAAGTAGGGGAGATTGTAATAACCTGGAAATCTGGGCCAATTTAAAAATTTTATTTTGGCAATTTTAGCGAATTTTGATTATTTAAAATGAATTATTTTAAATAATATCGACGAGAAATTTATTTTGAATAGAATTAGAACGTATATATTTATATACGTCGTCGTTAGAACATAAATATTTATTTTAAATTATAAAAGGAATTGAAAATGGCGCGGTAGTTCGATAATTCGATTTCAAACTTCAAATGAATGCACCGAGTGCAAAATAAACCGGATTTTAGCGAAACCAAAAATATTAGAATCTAATTGAGAATATCTTTCAAACGAATCCGAAAAATTGAAATTTCATAGCGGGGATCAAAAGATATGTCCAGTTGAAAATTCTGATTAGTCGCTATGGAATTCTGGCCCTTAAAAATAGCAATTTTGCAAACGACCTCGTATTTCGACGAAACCGCTTTTGTTGGATCCGTGATGTCAAGTTATTGTTAGATTCTAATTTTCATAATTTTTCGAATCAATATGTGAGCGTGGCGAAGGAAAACGTGTTTGACCAGTTTAAGTTGATTTTAATCGACTGGAAAATGGCCATTTTTCAAACGGTCTCAGAATTTAACGAAATTAGCTTTGTTAGGACCGTATCGTCAATACGAAGCTAGAAATATTTTTTCTGTAATTTTTCGAGTCAGTATGTGGCCCCGGTATTTTGAAATGTACGTTCAAATTGAATATATAAGGGTTTATATTTTAATTTCAACGGAAACTGATCGTAACGATTGAATTGGCCTTCGTGACTTATCCCATTGTGTTCGGAATGGGGGTAATTAGCTAGGGGCGACAGGCGGTGGGTCTCGTTAGAGATCGAATTTTAAAGTTACCTTTTGAAATGAGATAAATATAAATATATATAATTACCTTGGTCAAGCCCCTTATACTCTCTCCCCTCCCCATCGTTTACATCAGAAATCGTAACCCAATAAAATAAAATAAAAAACCCTAAATCTAAACCTTCGTCGCCCTCGCTGGGGTGCTTCCACCACCCACCGCCGGAAGCCAGCGGACCGCTGCCCCTACCCTACGACGCCGGCCCCCTCTCTCCTTCCTCCGCCAGCTGCCCTCGACCGAACCCCCGCCTGAATCCCCATCTCGAACGCCACCACCAATGTGAGCACCGACCCACCTCCACCTTAGCACACTACCAGCGAACGCCGCACCACACTCCGGCACCGATCAACGCAGCGAGCTCCACCCCCTCCAGAAATGTAACCGTAAGCTTTTACAGAATTTTCTTTTCAGTTTTTTTTTCCATAAATGAAAATCTGATATTTATAATAAAGATTAGAGTTTTATTTATAATAAAGATTAGAGTTTTATTTATGATAAAGATTAGATTTTTGAGGAGGAAAAGATCTGATTTTTGATTATATGAAGAAGCAAAGAATTTTTTTTTTTTATCATATATGTGGCAAGGAAAAAGATAAGATTTTTATCATGAGGTTAGAGAAATAAAGTGATTGACATAGAAATGTGTTTATTTTATGCTCTTATATCTTATCTTTTGTATATAAATAAATATTACTTGGGTATTGTTTTGTTACTTTTACAGATATTCCAACCCAGCCCGCATACAACCAGAAATGTAGAGAAATAGAGATCAATTTGCTGTGTATTTGCAGTTTGAAGAATTGTAGATGAAGATCTCACATCTAGTTGCTGTTGGACAAGAAAAGGATTGATAAAAAGGCTTTGAACATCACAAATCAATGAAGAAATGTCAAGGAAGCAAGAGGAAAAAGAGAAAAGGCCCAAAATTGCTTTAATTATCAAAGGCCCATTTATATTTTTCATTGTAAACTAATTAGTGATGTAATGACCAGGCCCATTTATCATTAGGGTTAGGGTTAGGGTTTGGCTATCTACCCTATATATACCCCTGTAATAACCTTGTAGCCACCATCTCATCTCTTATTCCATTGTTCTAATAAAAGTTCTTCTTTCTCTTTTATTTTCTGCATTTTTTTGTTTTCTTAGCAACTAGTGTTGTCTATACGATTAGATTCGGTAGAACACTATTTGTATTTTGCACTTATTTGCATTAGTGATTTACCGTCTGATTAGATTCAGCGGAAATCCTAATTTTAATTCTTGTTGTTATTTCAATTTCTGCAATTTCAATTTCTGCTTTTATTATTTTCTTAGGTCAAATTGGATTTGATTAGATTCAAATCTAATTCATAGTTTTATTTCTTTTCCATTGAAATTGTGATCTGATCGTCGGTTCAGTTAGATCTGTTCTGAATCAAATCACAGTTTTAATTTTGTTTTGTTTTGTTTTGCAAAATCAACCTCCAGCTTCGTCTAACTCGCCCAAGAGATTAGATAAATAATTTGATTTAATTAAACCTCCCTGTGTTCGACCTGTATGCTACACACCTGTATGCTTGCAGAATTTATTACAAATGTTGCGCTTTTCTAATTCATAGACTAGCGTCGATCAAGTTTTTGGCGCCGTTGCCGGGGAGGTAACGATTAAATTTTGTTATTTATTTAATTTCCGATTCGTGTTAGTTTTGTTCATATTTTCCTTTTGTGTTCTTGTTTATATATATATATATATATATATATATATATAAAATCTTGATTTTTTAGATTTGATGTTATTCAATGATACCGTAATTTTTTAAGCAAGAGAAAAAAATTTAATTACTTGCCATTTTCATTGATTTTCCGCCTTTGACATTTTTCTTTTCCTTTCTTTTATTTCTTTCCTTTTTTTTCTTCCCAATCAATTCTATCCTTTCTGTAAATTTCTTTCTTCTTTTACAACAAAAAAAAATACAAATTCCTTCTTCTATATTTCTTCATCTTCTCTGCCATAAATCAACCCCTTTCTTCGTCGTTCATACACTTGAACCCACCCGCCAAACCATCTTCACGTCATTTCACCCTTCCCCAATATCACCTGCAAACGCATAACATCAATCGTCCACAAAATTCCTTCCTCACGTTCAAGATATTCCCCACAGCACACCATTGTTAATCACCTTCTTCTCACCAAAAAAAAAAGACCAACGTCCACACAAAACCAGCCTCACACCGCACCGGAAAGTTCATTGTATTCACAACTTCCACCACAGTTGACATCCCAATCAGTCCACACAAACTCTATCATCATCAGAACACGTCCACATACCCATTTCCATCACCATCCTCACGAACGTCCCCTGTCCATCATCAATCTGCAACCTCCAGTCTCAAAGCCATCTTCAACCTCCACCGTACCATAAACAGCCCTCCTCACAATACCATCCCGAACCCGCGAGCACAACCACATCCGCAACCCATACAACATCACCGCCCCTTTTCACTGATCCTCACCCGTTCACCGCACTATCTTCTGCCTAACGCCACTTCCAGCGTTCAAGCCACCTTCCTACCCAAAATCCAGATTCGAACTACCCGAAACCGCAAATAACCCCATCGCTTCACGCCACAGCAAAACACCCGATTTGAAGACTGAAGTCTAATTTCTATTTTCAAAAAAAAAAGGGACTCGAGACTTTTGTTCGTTTCATTGAAATTTGGGTTTTTATGAACTGAAAGAGTGCTTCGATTTGTGAAAAATAAAAGAAGGGGGGCGTGTTATTTTCTTCCTGTTAAAGAACATATTGGGGTTTAATCTGTTAATTCTTTGCGGCTTTGAGAATAAAAATTGAAGGGGCGATTTGTTTCTAGAAAAGGACGAATTGTTTCCAGAATTATAATATTTTGGAGCAGGATTTATTCTGAGAAAAAATAGGAGGTGCCGGGCTTTTAAGGGACTTCAATTTTTATTTTCTCTGAAATAAGGGGGCGTGAGCTCTTGTGATCCGAGTTTTGTTGGTCTCAGAACAGACGCTAGCACTTAGTTTTACACCTTTGGATTCATATCGAGAGGATTTTTATCTTTTTTTCATCGATATTATTAAGTTACTAGTTAGTGCGTGTGAATTGTTTGGGTAGTATCATTTGTTTCCATTCTATAGTTTGATTTCTTTCCCTTTAATGTCAGTTTAGTTTTTTTTCCTTAACTCGCTGCCTCGTTTCTTTTTTCTGCTAAAAAAAAAAGGGAAAAAAGAACAAAAGAAAAAAAAAGGGGGATAATTTTTCAAAAACAGGTACAGCTGAAATTTAAAAAAAAAAGGTCTAAT
Organism: Allium sativum; assembly: GCA_030737875.1. Lineage (NCBI taxonomy): Eukaryota > Viridiplantae > Streptophyta > Magnoliopsida > Asparagales > Amaryllidaceae > Allium > Allium sativum. The sequence goes on from CM060909.1 coordinate 363,235,989, forward strand.
TTTTTTTTTTTTCGGGCTCCTAGCCTGAACCCGTGCCGCAGCGCAGTCAAGCAATTAATAGAAGGGGACAACAACAGAAAGCAGCGGACGATTCAAATGGGTTGGAGCGGTTGCACACCAAGTGGGGTGTGAACGCGCTAGCGCTTCCCAAATTCACTGGAGGACTGCCGATCAAGGTGAAAACTTTTAAAACTCTACAGGTGCTCTGTTGCAAAAGGAAAAAGAAAAAAATATATAGACAATTGTTGTAAAAAATTTTCTGCAGGGGCAGCGGCTTGAATGTAAATTTTAATTCTGCAATTTATATTTCTGTGTCTGTTCTGTGACTGATATGTCTGAATTTGTGGTGAGGAACGGTTTTCCATAACTAATCACTCTCATCGATTTTCAATTTTAACACGTGATTTTGATTTTCAAAATAATATAACTGAAAAGTGGTGCTTTGTGAAGTTGACTGTCTCGTACAATTGGATCGCGGATATATATAAGTTCAATTTATTGAACTTTTAGCAAAAGAGGTTGCATACTACCCGTAAAACATTGGTCGTATCCCTTAGTTTTATACTATACGTGAACGACCATAAGACCCTCTTCCCCCTTCCAATTGAGTCAGTTAATTAATAGAGCACAACTCATTATTTTATATTATTTTGAATTGAGAATAATTTCTGTCTTGCCGTGATTTCATTTCAAATGTCTAATTCAAAAAAATCATTGAGAGAAATGTGGGATAATAATCAAAGTAGACGTCCTCTTGAAGAGTATGAGTATGAATTGCAACTCATGAAACAAGATTTTCCAAAATTTCGTGAGCCCAATGTCAACAATTTTCAAAATTTTCCAACTGACCAACATTTTCAAAATCATAGATATAATCGAAATGATGATTTCAATTTAAATTTCAATAATTTCGATTATGGGTCACATCCACATCAAAACGGTTTTGAATCGCAAAATAGCTTTGATCCACATCAATATGGGGTTGGAAACCAATTCGAAAATAATTTTGAAAATGATTTTCAAATCGATCAAAATTTTCAAAACTACAACCCATATCAACATCTTGAAAATGACCAAAATTGCAATTTTCACTCGAATTTTAACAGTTTTGGTTATGAACAAAATTTCTATGATCAAAATGATTTCCAATATCATTGTCAGTTTTCTGAAAATTCAAACAACTACCACATTGGAAATAATATTGATTGTGAAATTGATGTGGATTATAATTTTGAAAATCAGGAAATTCCAAACGAGAGCTCTCAAATCAACGATCGTCTTAACATTTTTAGAGAGAGGGTAGAAAGGCTAGATAGACAGCTTAATGAAAAAGATAGAAAGATGGATGAACTTCTTTGTTTAATGACAACTTTGAAAGAATAGCGAGAGCAACAAAATCAAATTCAAGCATGTGATGAATCAGAAAATAGTCCATTCTTTACTGACATTGAAAATTTTCAAACAACAACTTTCGAAATTGAGAATGATGATCTAAATGAAGTTGTTCAAAATTCAATAAATGATTTGGATTTCGATTCTTTTCAAAAAGATTTAAGCTTGGATTTTGATCTTCCTCTTTCAGACTGTGAAAAACTTGAAATTTTTGAAATTGAACCAAATGAAAATGTTGAATTTTTCAAAAACTCAGAAGTGGAAATGGATTTTAATGAACATGAATTTCTTGATTTGTACGAGGATGAATTGCCAAACGAGGAAGAAGGGGATTCATGTCACGAGTTCGAAAATTTTAACTTTGAGAAAATTTCAAATGAGCTTGAAATTGTCAGTGTCTTGAACAACTTTGAGAAATGTGATCACATACTCTTGAACACCACTCAGATGTCAAATTTCACCAAATTTACATACGATCACAAATTTTTGAAAAATTACACTGACAAATTTGTTGAATACATGAATTACTTTTGGAATGCTGGTTTGGTTGAAAAACTTCAGGTTAGGACGACCCTAGATTTATATCTCCTGGACTACAAATCGAGGTATAAAGATGAGATGGTCTTCAAAAACTCTTGCTTGTTAGAAAACATGCCTAGACACAGTGGGAATGGGACTCATAGGGCTAGAACCAAGTGTGGGGGGAAAAGTTGGTGGAATTCTTTGCATCGCGTGCACCGCAAACACATATATCATTGTACATATGATCCATCCCTACATATAGCTAAACTACATTTCATTCTTCAAATTATTTTGCATTTGATACACCTTTGGGTACTATCTTTCAAATATAGAAAAAAATTACAGTGTGGACACTGTTTAGTTCAAGTGTGGGGGGGAGTCTGCATTTCATCCATTTTCATTTTTCTTTGTTTTTATTTCTTTTATTTTCATAATTTAATTAGGACCATCATGCATTTTAGACTGTAGTAACATGCCATTTTTTTTTTGAAACATGACTCATTTTAGTTTGATACAACAAAATAAGTTTACAATTTTTAGCCAGTTGATAGTATTTTTCTCTCTCAACTTAGATCGAATAGGAAATATAATGAAAAGTTTAATTTTGAGGGATAATAGTGTAACCAGTACATAGGGAGATTCTTAGGTGATGACCATGAAATCTATTCTATATTGTAGGCTTTGTTTAAACAAGTGGAGGACTTAAAATAGTTATATTGGCTTTTCAAATCTTTAAAACTAAGTTGTGTTAAGTTGAATTCGCATAACTCTCTTTTGTGCTTATATTTTCGATAATAAGAATAATAGTATTCCAAGGGTATCCAACATTGCTTGTATATCGAGCGTTGGTGTGCAAACCCGCCAAGCTCTATCCGACACGTTGTTGACAAAGTCAAAGTTGGAATATCTTGGTCTCATTCTATGAGATTGGACACCTAAGGATTACCGACACGTTGTTGACAAAGTCAAAGTCGGCCTGCACAATCCGCCAAGCTCTTTACCTACTCTCCGTTAGTCCGCGAGGCAGTGCATGGGTGGTAAACCTTGGTCTTTTTAGTTAGGTGTATGTACTTAATCATAAATCTTAAAATTTTTATAGAATACAGAATAAGCGATGATACCCAAACACTTCTTGAACTTATTGATTTGACTAGCCATACATGAGGAAATTAGAATACCACTTTGCAAACTGTGCCAAGCAAACTAAGAATTTATTTCATGGCTGCACTATGTTATCGACCGAACTAACTGGCCAAACTGGAATTTAACATTTGAAAACTTGAGTTATATTGAAAATTTGTGACAAGTTGAGGTATCTAAAATAAAATCAACTGATTAGAAATTGTTAACTTAATTTGTTTTACCACTTTCCTGAAACAAGTCGTGTTTTCATTTTTTTTCATTTTTATTTGCATATGTCCATTGCATTCATATAGTTTCATTAGAATCATAGCATACTGCATTTGGATTTTGTGGGTAGTATCCGCCGAAAACCCTCACGAGACACCACTCGTCCTACTAGGGACACCTAGAGGTTTAACGGCTTGTTGCATACGCTCAATGCAATCGTGTTTCCTACGAAAGTGTGACCTATCTAGTTAGTTTTTCATTTCTTGTTTTACTCGAGGATGAGTAAAAGATAAGTGTGGGGGTATTTGATTGACATAGAAATGTGTTTATTTTATGCTCTTATATCTTATCTTTTGTATATAAATAAATATTACTTGGGTATTGTTTTGTTACTTTTACAGATATTCCAACCCAGCCCGCATGCAACCAGAAATGTAGAGAAATAGAGATCAATTTGCTGTGTATTTGCAGTTTGAAGAATTGTAGATGAAGATCTCACATCTAGTTGCTGTTGGACAAGAAAAGGATTGATAAAAAGGCTTTGAACATCACAAATCAATGAAGAAATGTCAAGGAAGCAAGAGGAAAAAGAGAAAAGGCCCAAAATTGCTTTAATTATCAAAGGCCCATTTATATTTTTCATTGTAAACTAATTAGTGATGTAATGACCAGGCCCATTTATCATTAGGGTTAGGGTTAGGGTTTGGCTATCTACCCTATATATACCCCTGTAATAACCTTGTAGCCACCATCTCATCTCTTATTCCATTGTTCTAATAAAAGTTCTTCTTTCTCTTTTATTTTCTGCATTTTTTTGTTTTCTTAGCAACTAGTGTTGTCTATACGATTAGATTCGGTAGAACACTATTTGTATTTTGCACTTATTTGCATTAGTGATTTACCGTCTGATTAGATTCAGCGGAAATCCTAATTTTAATTCTTGTTGTTATTTCAATTTCTGCAATTTCAATTTCTGCTTTTATTATTTTCTTAGGTCAAATTTGATTTGATTAGATTCAAATCTAATTCATAGTTTTATTTCTTTTCCATTGAAATTGTGATCTGATCGTCGGTTCAGTTAGATCTGTTCTGAATCAAATCACAGTTTTAATTTTGTTTTGTTTTGTTTTGCAAAATCAACCTCCAGCTTCGTCTAACTCTCCCAAGAGATTAGATAAATAATTTGATTTAATTAAACCTCCCTGTGTTCGACCTGTATGCTACACACCTGTATGCTTGCAGAATTTATTACAAATGTTGCGCTTTTCTAATTCATAGACTAGCGTCGATCATAAAGATATAATTTTTATTACAGTAGAGTATTAAAAATATGATTTTTATACTAGTGGCATAATAAAAATATAATTTTTACTTAGGTAGAGTATTAAAAATATGGTTTTTGTTAAAGTAAAAAAATAAAGATATAATTTTTATATAGTAATGATAATAAGAATTCGATCTTTACGTATAAAGTAGAAATGTAAAAATATAATTTTTATATAGTTATGATTATAAAAATTCAATCTTTATATAAGAGGTAGAAATATAAATTTTTTTTATATAGAAAGAAGCGTTGTAAATGTATGAAGTTAAGTAAAAATGTGAACTTTATTTTTATCATGGAATGAAAATAAAAATGTGATTTTTATATATGTAGCGAACACGGACGGTGGAAGTGACAAAAGGAAGAACGATGAAGATTTCCTACATATGAAGGGTCGTGGCGTTTGGATTTAGCTTTTGGTGAGAACTTCTCACTTTCAAATTTATTTCTAGTTAAAATATATACTAGGATGCAGACGGTGTTTAGTAGCACCCGACACCCGTCGTCCACAGACAATGGACGGCTTGTATGCTTGGTTGTTTGATTTTGATGTGTAGTTGATTGTGTGATGTGATGTGAAATGAAATAAAATATTTTATAGTGGAAAATGTTTTATAGTTAAAAATAGAATTTTTAACGTGTATTTAAAATGAAATAAAAATAAACAAATCGAACGATTTGTTTATATACACACATTTGAGTGATATTGATTGGGACTATAAATTTTACACATCACCAAACTGCACAAATAAAATCTGTGTTTGATGGTTTGAAACCCCATACGGGTATTATGATGATATATGATATACACTAATCCCAATAATTAGTTGTATGTCGATCGATTGATTGACAGACTGTTATAAGCGTTAAATATTTATATTTGACGCTTATGGATTGTAGAACGCACTTTGGATGATGGTTGATGATTTATCGTTGCTGTTATATACGTGTGGTAGAAAATCCATATAATTAACATTATATGGTAATTGATTGGGCCTCATTCCAGTTTTGAAATAGAATATTTGAGAAAAATATATATATTTGAATAGAAATATTTGAAAAGAGAAATATTTGAAATAGAATATTTGAAAATAGAAATATATGAAGCCGTGTTGATTAGATTGACGCCATTTCGACGTGAACGATATTTATATCGATTTTATTCATTTTATAATGAATATCGAAAGTGATTTCAAAATCTGATATTTTGAAAAGAATTGAAATTCGAATTAAACTGAATAGAAATGAATTCGAATTGAAATTGAATAGAAATGAATTCGAATTGAAATTGAACAGAAATGAATTCGAATTGAAATTGAATTGAATTGAAAACGAACTGAAATTGAATTAGAAATCAATTTGAATTGAAATCAATTTGAAATGAATTTAAAACGAATTTATATTGAAAAATTCAATCTTGATTTGAATTTGAAATTGAAGTTGAAATCGTTTCGAAAACGAATTTAAAACGATTTATAAAATACGTTTTAAAAGGAAATCGATGAAATATATATTATATATTGGCCTGAATAGAACGCGCCGCGCTGCGGTAGTTCGTGAATTTCGACCATTGACTTCGAATGGATATTGCGGGAGATCCGACTGTCGGATTCTCCTAAAACCGGAACCGTTGGGTTCGTATCGAAAAGAGCTTTATAACGAATATTAGAAATTTGAAATCTAATGGTTGGATTAGGGATTATGTCCAAATCAAATTTGGAAAAGGTCGTTGTAAGTGCAGTTCAATGGCCATTGATGGAAATCGACTGTACGGGTCTTGATAAAATTATTAAAAATATCAATAATTTGTGTAAAATCATAAGAAGTGATTTGGGAAGAATCGAGATGAAAAACTCCATATTTGAAAAGATAAAAATAGATTTTTATCGAAATGAACTAGTTTTGATCTAGAATAATAATTTGTTTATTTTTAAAATAAATAAATTGAATTTGAAAATGGTTTTAAAAGTAACCAGAATTTCCAATAATTGAATTGGAATGGATTTGAATCGAAATTGTCTTTGGAATATTTCGATGTTGGATTTCGTGATTATACAGATGTTGTTATGGAAATTTGAAAGATATATATTAATATCGTTATTTCCAATACGATATTTGTTAGTCGTAGAATTTGATATTGAATATAAGCCAATATATTTTCTATTCAGAGCCTTGTATTGAATATCAAATGTGATTTGGGTTTGTCGTGAATGGTGTCTTTATCAACACTGTTCTTGACCCAGTTGAGAAAAAGATTAAATCTTTTTATTTAGGTTTAATGAAGCGTACCAATTAAATAATATTTAATTGGAATTGAATTGGTATTGATTTTTGGGTTTATCGTGAACAGTGTTTTAAACAACACTTGTTCTTTAACCCGATAATTAATGGAATGTGATTTTGGGTTGTTGTGAACGGTATCTTTAATAATACTGTTCTTAGACCCAAAGGAGTTAAGAAAATAAGAAACTAACTGGAGATTAGTTAAGTTGAATGGTTTCTGGGGTATTGATCTGATGTTGGTTTCGGCCTTCGGGGTTAATACTTAGGGAATTGCTCACTTGCTAATTTACGGTTAGGGACTGATTGAAATGTGATGTGATGTTGGGTTTATCATGAACCGTGTTTTAAATGACACTGATTCTTTAACCCAGTTAAAGATTAAAACTAAGTGGAGTTTTAATGAATCTTTAATTAGATTGAAAAGAACGAGAATGGAGTATCCCCAGTTTTACTCCAGGCGATAGTTAAATCTTTAATTATATTTAAACGTGAAATGGTAATTGAATTTGCCGATAACACCGTGTTGTTAGATATGAAGTATTACCAGTTTTACTTCATGGGATGAATAGGTTGGGATTGGGAAATTAAAACAAATGATTACTTCGGTAAGGTTCGTTAATCCCGACTAGTTTTGAATTGATATTCAAAAGAAGATTAAAGAGTAAATTTAAAAGTATTTATCTTTGATAAATTTAACGGGAACCTTTCCCTAAGATTGTGAAATTTAGAAACTAACTGTAGGTTAGCTAAGCAGAACGGTTTCCTGGGTATTGATCTGATGTTGGTTTCGACCTTCGGGGTTAAAATTTGGGGAATTATTCTCTTGTTGATTTACGGTTAGTGACTGATGAATTGGAATGAGGCGTATGTTGTGTTTGTGTAACACTTGTTTATTATATACGCGAGTTGTTCAGAAAGACCGGGTTTATCCCATTATGAATAACTGCTTCGACGATGAGTCGAAGATGAAGACGGTGGTTGAAGACCGGAGGTCTTCACGTCGTTTGGATAATTACTGACGATCTTGATTGGGCTGTACACCCAAGAGGAGGGAATCAGTTTGTGGTCGTCCAGACATAATTGGAGATCGATGGATACGCGGGGTACTAGGTGCCTCCGGTTTCGTTCAGACCCAGAACGGACTTGTAAATGGACTATGTGTCTGACATCGGATTTCATTCTGTGTGACTGATATCGGTTGCATAGAGTGGTTTGCCTGTGTGGCATGCTAAGATGCAAATGATCAAGGCTTCTGTTGAAAAGCAGAGTCTTGTGGTTGATGATCAAAGCACGGCCTGTGTGGCGTAGCTTTGTGTAGCGTTGATTCGCGAACCTCACACCCCGGTGGTGAACCAAAAACGGGAGAGGACCTCAGGGAGGACATGCGTTTCTTTCTAGTTAGAAGTGGCGTCAGTGGTTTTACACGCCCTGACGAGTTTGACTTATGTGGTTGTTGCTGTTGCGAGGTGCCTCGGTTAGATCAGACGATCCGGGTCCGATGGAGTCATTCGTTGGCTCATTTACGCCCCAAAGGGCGGGGAAACGCAGTTTTCAGGCATTTTAATCCACATCGGTGGACCGTCCCTGTCGCTCCAAGGCTTGACTGAGTACTTGCCTGAGACATGGGCTAGATTGTCTCGAATTCGGTAGAGGACGATCCCTTTCCTCGGTTCATAGAAGGAAATTCAATTTCCAAATACGTGACTTTGCGGTTTTGATTGTAGAGCCTAGTATGGCGACATGATATATGGTACCCATGCCGTCTATGATTGATATTTATGATTTGAAATTGTTTTGACACTATACACTTATAATAGTATCAAATGTTTTGTTTTAAATGTATCAAGCATTCTTGGCTATTATAAGGTAAAAACCCTATCCTCCGGTTTCCGTTGCATTGTGTGATGGGACCTGGGTCTTATAATAGCTTCACTGTTCTTTATTTAGCATTGCACTGTTGTTTTATGCACTGGTATTCTTGGGAGGAAACCCGTTCTGTGATATACTGTGTGGTCCCTTGATTTACCTAACTTTAAAATAAAGATTAATAACTGTTTTAGTTCTCACACCAGTCACATGACTGACCTGGAGTTTGTTGTTTTAACCTAAACTCTGGGTGCCCTTATTTTGACACGGGTAGCTAGTAGTTTTGGTTTTGCAGATTTATATTCACAGGATCCTGGTTTACAACTGGAATGATATCCGAAAAGCTTTGTATCCATATATCTCCTTCAGTTGTGTGTTGTATTATTTTCCGCTGCTTTGTAATTGTAACGGCGGGATTTTCGACCCAGAAAATCAACATAAAAACACACTGTTGACTATTCAAGCATCGAAAAATACCGGGACATTAATAGAAGAATTTAGAGGGTGAGAAAGAAAAGATAGAACTAATAGAATAGAAGAAGAAGAAGATCACAACTGAACAGAATCGAGTAACACGAAACTCGCAGCGGAACAAAATAAGATGTATTATATAACATAACTTTGAATACAAAACTGTATTGTATATACATACCATTATCAGAGTACAATACATCATATCACAGCGGAAATAACTCTACATAACTAATGGTGAAGCCTTCTTCTTTCAGCTCCTCCAAGTGTATCTGTAAAAGCCTGAAACACTTGACTGCCCGTACAAATTTGGGCACCCAAGAGTTTAGGGAAAACAAACAAAATAAACTCTGGGTCAGTCATGGGACTGGTGTGAGTAAATTCCAACCATACTATTTAACTTTGAAAATCCTTTTCAAACAAGAAGATAATAGTAAGACCAGCCCACACATAAACATGGATGGTTTTTATCTTACTATAACCCAACATATTTTTATATCAAAACCAATGATATTATGATAATGTCTACTCAATTAAATAATCAAGTAGCAGAACGCTTGCATCTCACGTTCCATATATATATAGTATAAAATCATAAACCCCATGGCACTTATTGGAGAATGGATTTCAACAGACAAGGTATGGGAGCACCTTCTGAATAGTGTACTCTAGAGGGGATACACTCAGGGTTCAACAAGAACGTCTTGCAACCCGGCCACGCATGACCGCTCACTCATTTAGCTTGAGTGTCGCGAATATATTTCCACCACGGTTGTAGGCCATCCAACCGTCCATCCGAAGATACAGAATCGAAAAGAAGTATAAATATGAATTTTCTCTAGATCGGTGACAATACACCCTGCTTGGGGATGACCCAACTAGCCATGCTGCCTAGCCCAACTTCTGTCATTCCTGGTTGTGAGGCTAGAGGCTACGTCTATCTTCAGAACATCTGATCACCATTCACTTTGAATGTCACATCGTCAAATCTGTAATCACACATTGATTACACAAATGCACACTGGGTGTAGAATAAAGAGAAGTTACCTTCTCCCCACCAACTTGGTATATTCGTAAAATCAACGGCATGACCGTTGGAAATACTCTGTCAGACACTCGTCCATACAAGTTGTCCTGGGACTGGACAAACAAATAAACATCATTCTAGAACTGGACGACCCTTGCATTTAACTCCGTCTTCAATTATCCTCAGCATATCTAATTCGTAGCGCTTATGTCTATACGGAGTGGTTTTCAGATAACATATCCAACTGGTCTCTCCGTATTGACAACGACGGTCAAACACTTCGATAGTCGGTTATTTAACTATCGGAGTTAAAACAACATCCATTCTAATGTATAACTAAACATCATACAATCACGGGCGCTTTTTATTTAACATTCGTTATATTTTCAAATTCCCATATCTCACTAGATATTTCTCAAACTCTGTTTTTGCCTTTAACACTTTTGGAAAACATTTCCAATTATTATAAACTTTTATTCTTTCATGTTCAAAAAATATCCGTTATTAACGTTCGAACTATTTCCCATTAAGTTCACATTCTTTATTCCTATACTTGGGTAATCTACCTTATTTACACTGGAAAATATTTCCAAATTCATCTTAACCTTTTAATCGGTCCAACGTTCACTTTTAAAACATTATTCCCTTTGAAATGGGAATACCATCCCTTCTTATAGAAATCTAAACACCTTGATCATATAACTCTTTATTCACGTAATAATCTCCCTTATCTTATTTACCGAAATCTCTTTCATACTTTTTCACTCCTATTCCACTTTATAAACTCTGTCTCTAAGTCAACTTCTTATCTAATCGATATCAAGTTTATAACTAAATACTGATTTCTATCCTATCAACATTTATTTGTTTATAACTAAATGTTAATTATTCTATCAGATTATAATCCCTAAAAATAGTCTACTTTTAATACATTCGACATCGTCGAATTCTAGTTCCAAATCCTAACGGTTTAATTCTAATCACATTTCGAACATCGAAATGCTGTCATCAGTTTCTAATACGATTCCCCAATTCTTTTTTTCTAAACTCTTTCTTATATTTCTTTGAACAAACGTCGTTACTTATTACTCTAGAATAAGTGGATTTCAAACCAAACTATTACATTTCCTAGGAAGTGCTACTCTATATAAAAGTCACGCTTAAGTCTAATCAACAGCAGTTAATTTGTCGCTATAGTTCTAAACTTGTCATATGCTGTAATATTCTCCTTATAACTAATCTCAACATTACAGTCACACTTACCTTATCAACATCGTTATTTTGTTGCTATAGTTCAACTTGTCATACGCTGTAATATTCTTTGTTATAACTAATCTTGACAAAACAGTCACACTTATCTTATCAACAGCGTTATTTTATCGCTATAATTCTAAGACTGGCGATACGCTGCCGTATTCCTTTTATACTAATCTTGACCTAACAGTCGCGCTTAAGCCTAGGTAATAGCGTTTATTTTATCGCTATAGTTTTAAGACTTGCAATACGTTGTGATACTAATCTTGACATCTTTTTCCGTTACAAACTGATATCGTTCCTCGATAATAGTGAAGCCGTTCAAGTTGGGGTATTCTATTTACCTCTCAGACCTTGATCGACAACGTTCTTACCTTAGAACCGATACAAGTCTGCACTCTAATCCCTTATTACTTATAATATCTATCCGGTCGTATTTTCATGTTTATTTTTAACTATGGTTTTATAACACCATATCGTTACTTTGAAATCCCTGGTGTTTGATTATTTATATTAAACATTTACTCTTCGCTTTCTCCATTCCATGGTTCTATTTATAACTTCTTAACCAAAAGGTAATTAAATCTTATTACTTTGGATTAATTTATTTCTAAACTGTTTCATTAGATTAATTAAAGACCAATTAACCTAATAATTATTTTCCCAAATAACAGTTGATTTAATCAACTTCATCCCATCAATAAATTCGTTAACTGATCTTAATTACTTCTCATTAGATTAATATAATTAATCTAATAATATTTCTAAAATTGTTTATCTTAAATATAATTATCCAAATACTTAATCATCAGATAATTTTTGCCTTATAAACTTATTTAAATATCAACAATCGTTTTTATTTATTTTATAAAAACGAACTCTAAAATACTGGTTTATAATAGAACTTCTATTATAAATTTAAATCTTCTCTTTAATTATAAAAATATAATTTTTATAATTATCTTAGTTGATTTGCCTGACGGCCAATCAACTCCTTAACAAAACGATGGGTTTACGGTCGACTGTCGCCACTTTCTAAATTGATATCATTTATTGATTTATCTAAACAGATGTTGAATTTCCGTTCAACATCTATATTCACATGGGGTTTAAATATAATTCGGGTTCATACAAAACAAACAGTACATATAATTATCAAGGAATCCGGTCGGATTCCTCCAACCGGTTTCCGCATCCACAGATGTCAGTCAACACAATTTACACTAACTCTATACTAGGGGGTGTTCTAATCGATGGAGTCAGTGTCCAACTGATGATGTGTACATATATATAACGGTATATAATATTCAACCAAATTAATTGTAATCAACATAATCAACCATCACACAGCATTCAAACAACATTAAAATATAATTGCAATATTTTAAAATAGATCAGAGTTAGTGATTTTACTCACCTTGGCGCGTTAACCGTTAAATAACGATTTGCGTCCATTTGATCCGTCATTATCAGTCCGTCTTCATATTTAGCATGTTACCGAAATGAATGTGTAATAACCCGGAAAATCTGGGCCAGTTTAAAATTTTTATTTTGGCAATTTTAGCGAATTTTGAACATTTAAAATGAATTATTTTAAATAATATCGACGAGAAAATTTATTTTGAATATAATTCGACGTATATATTATATACGCCGTCGTTAGAATATAAATAATTATATATAATTATAAATAGAATTGAAAATGGCGCGGTAGTTCGATAATTCGATTTCAAACTTCAATTGAATGTACCGAGTGCAAAATAATCCGGATTTTAGTGAAACTAGAAATAATGGAATCTAATAGTGAATATCTTTCCAACGAATCCGTCAAATCAAAATTTCATAGCGGGAATCAAAAGATATGTCCAGTTGAAAATTCTGAATAGTCGCTATGGAATTCAAGCCCTTAAAAATGGACATTTTGCAAATGACCTCGGATTTCGACGAAACCAGTTTTGTTGGGTCCGTGATGTAAAGTTATTGCTAGATTCCAAATTTCATAATTTTCCGAATCAATATGTGAGCGTGGCAAAGGAAAACGCGTTTGACCAGTTTCAGTTGATTTTAATCGACTGGAAATTGGCCATTTTTCAAACGGTCTCAGAATTCGACGAAACTAGTTTTGTTAGGACCGTATCGTCAATACGAAGCTAGAAATATTTTTCTGGAATTTTTCTAGTTAGTATGTGGCCCCGGTAATTTGAAATGTACGTTTAAAATTCAATATAGTGATTTAAATGTAAATTCAATGGAAACTGATCGAGACGTCCGAATCAACCTACGATTCATATCCCATTGTGTTCGGAATGGGGGTACTACCCTAGGGACGACAGTCGGTGGGCTCAAAAAGGAGTTCGAATTTCTAAAGTAACTTTTTGAAGATAAAATTAAATTAAAAATATAAATTAATATATATACTTCTTTATAATGACCCCCCCGTTTATTCTTCAATTCAATCAGAAAAAAAAAAACCCTAATGCTTTCCCGTCGCCCCCCCCCTCGACTGAGCGCCGCGCTCGACGGCGCCACCACCACGCCACGACCCACCGCCGCGACACCCTCCAAGCCCCCCCCAGATCGACACTCGATCGATGAACCCCCCCCCCCCAACCCACGTCCTCCCTGCGTCGACAGCGAACCCGCACCCCCCCCCCCCCTGTTGAGACCCGCCGCCTCCAGCACCTCCATAGCCCAGCCCTCCCCCTTTTTCGCAGAAAACCCTACCCCCTGCTGGAAGAAGCTGCGAAAATCCCCTCCTCCGGAGTAAATCAGAAACTGTAAGCTTTATTTTACTTTTATTTTTAGTTTTAGTAATTTAAAATTTTTGGTTCTTCTGAATAGCAAGGGTAAAATCAGTTCTATACACATAGAAAAGTTAGATATTTATAAATATAAAAGGTATGAGTTTTAGTCGACAAATGTATGATTTTTAATCGACAAAAGGCATGATTTTTTATAAAGTAGAAATCATAAAGATGAGATCTTTTATATTGTAGAAGATGAAAAATATGATCTTTTATATTGTAGAAGATGAAATATATAATCTTTTATATAGTAGAAGTATAAAAATATAATTTTTATATAGTTAAAGAAATTAAAATAAAATCCTTATATGTGGAAAGGCGAAGTCTTTATATAGAAAATAGCGTGATAAAAATATAATTTTTATCTATATAGTAGCGTCAGAAAAATATAATTTTTATCTATATAGTAGCGTCAGAAAAATATAATTTTTATATATTGAATAGCGAAGTAAAAATTCGATTTTTATATTTTTAAAGGATTAAAGATATGATTTTTATATTTTTAAAGTATTAAAAATATTATTTTTATATTTTTTAAAGTATTAAAAATATAGTCTTTACTATATAGATGATGTAAAAATATGATTTTTGGTTAGGTAGAGAATTAAAAATATAATTTTTACATGATAGGAAGATTAAAAATATCACCTTTATATGTGTAGAAAAATAAAAACTTTATTTTTATAAAGGCGAAAACTTTATTTTTATAAAGGCGAAAACTTTATTTTTATAAAGGCGAAAACTTTATTTTAAAAAAGGGCGAGATCTTTATATGAAGAATAGCGAGATAAAAATATAATTTTTATCCATATAGTAGCGTTGTGGAAAATTCGATTTTTAAATATATGAAGTGATTATAAAAATATGACTTTTAAATTGAAAGTGATTATAAAAATGTGATTTTTATTCTAAAGACATCGAAATATAAAAATGTGTGATTTTTATATATATAGTGACTACGGGCAACGAAGAAGGCGAAGATGCGATAGCGATGAAGATTTCCTGCAAAAGAAGTGCTGTGGAGCTAGGATAGCTATATGTGAGAACTTCTCACTCTAAAATTCTTTTTCTAGTTATATATATATACTAGGATGCAGACGGTGTTTAGTAGCACCCGACACCCGTCATCCACAGACCATGGATGGCTTGTTTGTTAAATTGTTTGATTGCAAAAATTAATTAGATTATTTGATTGAAATTGAATTATTTGGTGAGAATGAATGGATTTGATTGATGTGTGAATGGCGTGGGCCTTCACTAGACCGGGGATAAGGCTAGGCCTTGTCCCGTTTCTAGTATCGTGCCGTTATGCCGCCGAAATTTTCTAAAATATGTTAGAAAAATAAAATTATCATTTTATTTAAAGAATGAACTGAATTGAAATTCATATGTTGAAATAAAATGTTTTATCGTTAAAAATATAATTTTTAACGTGAATGTGAATAAATAAATATTCATTTATAAACCCGACGGTTTGTTTATGTACACCTATTTGAAGGACATTGATTGGGTCGATAAATTTTACACATCGCCCAACTGCACAAATAAAATATTTGTTTGATTGTTTGAAACCCCACACGGGTGTTGGGATGAAATTTGAAGTTCACTCATCCTGATTTATTAAATATGTCGATCGGTTGATTGACAGGCTGTTTTAAGCGTTAGATATCTATATTTGATGCTTATACAGTGTAGTGCACTTTGGTTGATGGTTGATTATTTTTCCATGCTATTATATACATGTGTTGTATGAAAATCCATATAATTAACTTTATATGGTAATTGATTGGGCCTCGTTCCAATTTGAAAAATAAAGAATATTATAAAATAAAAGTTCATGTGTTGACAGTACTCATTCATTGAGATTGGTCATGTGTTGAACGAAATATTTTAGTAATAAAATTTGCACCTTTATCGTTATAAAATAAAAGTTCATGTGTTGACAATACTCATTCATTGAGATTGGTCATGTGTTGAACGAAATATTTTGATAATAACAACTATTTTGAAAAAGAAATATTTGAAATAGAATATTTGAAAATAGAAATTTATGAAGCCGTGTTGATTAGATTGACGCCATTTTGACGTGAACGATATTTATATCGATTTTATTCATTTCGAAATGAAATGAATTGAAAACGATTTCGAAATGAAATGAATTGAAAACGATTTCGAAATGAATTGAATTGAAAACGGTTTCGAAATAAATTGAATTGAAAACGATTTCGAAATGAAATGAATTGAAAACGGTTTCGAAATAAATTGAATTGAAAACGATTTCGAAATGAATTGAATTGAAAACGAATTCAAATTGAATTGAAAGCGAATTGAAATGAATTCAAATTGAATTGAAATTTGAATTTAATAGAAATGAATTTTAAAACGAATTTATAAAGAAGAATTCAATTTTGATTTGAATTGAAAAGGAAGTTGAAATTGCTTTTGAAACGAGTTTAAAACTATTTATATAATTCGTTTTAAATGGAAAGCGACGAAATATATATTATATATATTATATATATAATATAATGGCCTGAATAGAACACGCCGCGCCGCGGCAGTTCGCGAATTTCGACCATTTATTTCAAACGGACATTACGGGAGATCCGACCGTCGGATTCTCCTAAAACCAGAACCGTTGGGTTCGTATCGAAAAGAGCTTTCTAACGAATATTAGAAATTTGAAATCTAACGGTTGGATTTGGAATTATGTCCAAATCAAATTTGAAAAAGGTCACTGTAAGTGCAGTTCGATGGCCGTTGATGGAAATCGACTGTACGGGCCTTGATAAAATTATTAAAAATAGTAATAATTTATGCTAAATCATAAGAAATGATTTAGAAAGGATTGGGATGAAAAACTCCATATTTGAAAAGATAAAAATAGATTTTTATCGAAATGAACTAGTTTTGAACTAGAATTATAATTCTATTTATTTTTAAATAAATTGAATTTGAAATGGTTTTGATAATAACCAGAATTTCCAATGATTGCATTGGAATGGATTTGAATCGAAATTGTCTTCGGAATATTTCGATGTTGGATTTCGTGATTATACAAATGTTGTTATGGAAATTTGAAAGATATAGATATATATATATATCGTTATTTCCAATACGATCTTTGTTGGCCGCAAAATTGGATATTGAATATAAGCCGGGATATTTTCTATTCAGAGCCTTGTATTGAATATCAAATGTGATTTGGGTTTGTCGTGAATGGTGTCTTCACTAACACTGTTCTTGGACCCAGTTGAAAAAAGATTAAATCTTTTTATTTAGATTTAATGAAGTGTACCAATTGAATAACATTTAATTGGAATTGAACCGATATTGATTTTTTGGGTTTATCGTGGACAGTGTTTTAAATAACACTCGTTCTTTAACCCGATGATTAATGAATGTGATTTTGGGTTTATCGTGAACCGTGTTTTTAAATGACACTGATTCTTCAACCCAGTCAAAAATTAAAACTAAGTGGAGTTTTAATGAATCTTTAATTAGATTGAAATAATCGAAATGGAGTATCACCAGTTTTGCTCCAGGCGTTAGTTAAATCTTTAATTAGATTTGAACGCGAAATGGTAATTGAATTTACCGATAACACCGTGGTGTTAGATATGAAGTATTACCAGTTTTACTTCATGGGATGAATAGGTTGGGATTGGGAAATTAAAATAAATGATTACTTCGGTAAGGTTCGCTAATCCCGACTAGTTTGAATTGAGATTCAAAAATAGAATAAAGAATAAATTCAAGGAATTTATCTTGGATAAAATTAATGGGAACCTTTCCCTGTGAATGTGAAATTTAGAAACTAACTGTCGGTTAGCTAAGCAGAATGGTTTTCTGGATATTGATCTGATGTTGGTTTCGGCCTTCGGGGTTAATATTTGGGGAATTATTCTCTTGATTAATTTACTGTTAGTGACTAATGAATTGGAATGAGGCGTATGTTGTGTTTGTGTAACACTTATTTAAAATATACGCGAGTTATTCGGAAAGACCGGGTTTATCCCATTCTGAATAACTGATATGACGATAAGTCGAAGATGAAGACGGTGGTCGAAGACCGGAAGTCTTCACGTCGTTTGGGTAATTACTGATGATCTTGATTGGGCTGTACACCCAAGAAGATGGAAACAGTTAGTGATCGTCCAGACGTACTTGGAGATCGATGGATATGCGGGGTACTAGGTGCCTCCGGTTTCGTTCAGACCCAGAACGGACTTGTAAATGGACTGTGAGTCTGACATTGGATTTTAGTCCGTGTGATTGATCTCTATTAAATATATATCTGTTTGGCGGCGGAGAATTTATTCTCTTGCTTAACGCCCTTCTCTGAGACGTACGAGCTCAGGGGTTATATATTGATGGATATCAAACGCATGGAGTGAATTGCCTGTGTGGCATGCCTAAGTGGCAATTGATCGAGGCTTCTGTTGAAAAGCAAAGTCTTGTGGTGATGATCAAAGCAAGGCCTTTGTGGCGTAGCTTTGTGTAACGTTTACTTCGCGTGTTTCACACCTGGTATGAACCAAAAACGGGAGACGGACCTCAGGGAGGACTTGCGTTTCTTTCTAGTTAGAAGTGGCGTCAGTGGTTTTACACGCCCTGACGAGTTTGACTTATGTGGTTGTTGCTGTTGCGAGGCGTCTCGGTTATATCGGTTTCGGCCGATGCTTCTGGTCGGCTGACGGACCAGACTTACACCCCATAGGGTGGGGAAACGTAGTGTTCAGGCATAATAATCCACATCGGTGGACCGGCCCTGTCGCTCCAAGGCTTGCCTGCGCGCTTGCCTGTGGCTCGGGCTAGAGAGTCACGAATCGGTTGAGGACTATCTTTTGCCTCGGTTCATAGATGGAAATCCAACTTCCAAATACGTGACATTTGCGGTTTTAATTGTAGAACTAGTATGGCGACATGATATATGGTACCCATGCCGCCTATGATTGATACTTATGATTTGAAGTTGTTTTATACACTATGCACTTATAATAGTATCAAATGATTTGTTTTAAACGTATCAAGCATTCTTTGGCTGTTATAAGGGAAAACCCTATCCTCGGCTGCGTTGCATTGTGTGATGGGACCTGGGTCTTATAACAGCTTCATTTTTCTTTATTTAGCATTGCGCTGTTTGTTTTATGCACTGGTATTCTTGGGAGGAAACCCGTTCCGTGTTATACGGCGTGGTCCCTTGATTTACCTAACTTTAAAATAAAGATTAATAACTGTTTTAGTTCTCACACCAGTCCCATGACTGACCTGGAGTTTATTGTTTTAACCTAAACTCTGGGTGCCCCTATTTTCGACACGGGCAGCTAGTAGTTTTAGTTTTGCAGATTTATATTCACAGGATCCTGGTTTACAGCTGGAACGATATCCGGAAAGCTTTGTATCCGTATATCCCTTCTAGTTGTGTATTGTATTATTTTCCGCTGCTATGTATTTAAATGTAATTTAAATCTCTGTTATTTCTGTGTAATATTCGTTTATACTCTGTATATTCTTGTAATCTGATGCATTGTTGTAATAAGCAATGAAATGTTCTTTTGTATGCGTTCTGTTTTGTCCTGTTCTCAAACGATAGGGCGTTTCGAACGGTCTGGATCGGTTTAGCGACTGGTTCGGACCGAGCGAAATTCCTTGCCGTCACAGAATGGTACGTTCTCTCCTTTTCTTACAGACCGCAAGCATGGTCCCCATGCTAAGACCCAAGGGAACCCGCCACCCATACATCAGTATTTAATATCCACCGTGCTACTTCTTTTGGCGTGCAGCCTTCACAAAGTTCGCCTTGTTTTCGAAATGGATTTACCCAAAAATATCGGACCCAATCCGAATAAGCAGTACAGTATCCCATTGATAATTTCACCAGTCCACTTTCCTTTCTTGCGCCCGAGAACTTCACTGAACAACTTCTTCCATCAAATAATAGAATCTGCTTTCTATTGAGACACACAACCGTTCGCTCCTTCTCCTCACTAATATCTTCTGCACATTGTCTAACTTCAATCTTTTAGCGGCATGTCATGGTGAAGCTAACGTGTCCACATTTGTTTTTATTTATTTTATTACTACATGCACATGTCTTCCTCTTTGAAATCCTTCCTTTTGATATTCCCAGCAAGCTCCTCCTGTGTCTACCATTTCAAACCTTTTAACACCTTTTTAGTCATGCAAACTCATCCTCTCCTCTTCATTGCTTCCACACTCACGTCTACCCTTCTACTTCTCTACTCCTTGAGCTCAAAAGTCTCCCTCATGCAAACACTTTTCTCTTCCTCACCATACATAATGTTACCCTC
The DNA here is from genome assembly GCA_030737875.1 of Allium sativum. Lineage (NCBI taxonomy): Eukaryota > Viridiplantae > Streptophyta > Magnoliopsida > Asparagales > Amaryllidaceae > Allium > Allium sativum. The sequence continues at coordinate 363,256,596 of CM060909.1, forward strand.
ACGTTAACATGCACTACACCCATTTTAACGGTCCATTCTTCCACTTTTGTCTCCACCTTCCTCAACATTGTTACGCGCGCAGCAAACAAAACCCGTATCCATGCATATATTTCCGCTACAGGGACTCCTCTTCTATGCAAACTGACTCGCAGGTCCTCCATGCAACAGCTGAATCACCCTTACACGCTACACTTCATTCCTATGCAAAACTTCCATGATTACACCGTCTCCTCACCCACTTAATGACCGCACACCGTTCCCATAAACTCATACTCCCAGAAGCTTAAAACAAAGTAAGACTTCACCGCCCTTGTCTAACCCAGTTCTCCCCTTGTCACTCGCGATTTCCAGGCCCAACTCCACGTCTTTCTCTTCCTATTTTCCTTCCACCTGTATAAGCCGCAAGCTCCAAAATTTGTCAACTCAACTCTCTTGATGTCACGAACCATTCAAGGTATCACAATCGTCCTCCAACACCATCAACAAGGAGTAGCGATTTACCGTAGGTCATTGCGATATTTCCGAGCATCTCCAGTTATCGTCGCAATCTCTAGAATGGGTATTAGAATGAAGAGCAACAAATGAGGAGTGTAATGGATTTTATTTCACTAATTTTAGTGGAGTATCGAACAGTAATTAAATGTTTCAGTATTTTTGTGTATTGCGATTTTCTCCTGGAACCGAACAAGCGGATTAATATGTTTCAGTATTTATAGAATTTAATTCCTTCGTGATGAAGGAATGGCAGTCTTGTAGGATATAGGTTAGGCTTCAGGGACGTGGTATAGGGTAAGGTGCAGTTTTCATTTTATTTATTGATTTCTTCATAGTTAAGTAAACACGGTAAATGGTAGGAATAGGGTCTACGTGTTCTGAGGAGAATGGGTTTGTACTTTAAATTAAATAATGAGTTAAGGTCTGCGTTGACAACAAGCACCATTCCTCATGTGTAACGCAAGGTGTACTGTGGTTTCATTCTAGCCATGTGATTTCATTTTAAATGATAGCAGCATGATTTATGGGATAGGTGTATGGCTCTTTGATTTAAGTCACTATTGCTTTACATCACAGTGGACCTAGATGCTACTTTGAAATTATAGATGTTGAAGGTGTTGTTGAGAGAAAAGGATACGTTCAGTAATATGCATGTAAAAGGGACGTTTCAAGCCTCTTGTCGCCATTTTACTTTGAGCACTGTCGTGTACTGATCATTTCTGAATATTGCTTATACATGAGTCCTATATGTTTTTACTTTATGTTGTAATTTTTAGCGTACCGTATTACATAAGGTTTCGTCCATGTCCGAGCTATTACAGACAGAAATAAAAATACAGTCGTGTTCAGCGAGGTGCCACGATCCGAAAAATATAATAATACCGGTTGTTTGACTTATATTTTGAAATCCCGAAATACCGATACAGGGTACACAGTACTCCCAATAAAAATTTGCATATTTAATTAATTAAAAATTATAGAAAAATTCTAAAAATTAAATTATCGCTGCGCCTCAAAAGAACCATGTCCAAATTCGAATCTGATATCAAGTTATTTCAAATAAACTGTTACGGTCGATATACGATTTCATAGCGACTTTCTGAATATTTGATTTGGACATATCTTGTAGTCTGTACAACGAAATCTCCATTTTCCACTTCCGTTGGAAAGATACAATTCAACAGATTCCCACGTTTCTCGTTTTGAAGAAATCCGATTCAAAACGAGTCCCGTATACTCAGTTGAAGTTCAGGACGTTAAATTACGAACTGCAGGGTCGTTCTGAGCTCAATTATAATTAATATATATTTATATACGTTCAACTTCGTTTTAATTAATATATAAATCCATTTATATTTCGAATTCGATATTTAAACTGATTTAAATATTCAAATATGAACCGACAAAAATGCGAGACGTTACAGTAATGTATTGTAATCTCTGATATTTTATTTTCTGTGTAATATTCATTTATACTATGTATATTCTTGTATTCTGATGGAATTGTTGTAATATACAATGAAATGTTCTTCTATCTGCGTTCTATTTTGTCGTGTTCTCAAAAAAATCAGGGGTTTCGAACGGTCTGGGTCGGTTTTGCGACTGATTCGGATTGAGCGGAATTCCCGGTCGTGACATTTAGTATGCCTGTTGATAGAAAATTCATGTCTGTCATTCGAGTAACCCACAAATATAAAAGTTGCACATACATGATACAAGTATACACATATAGTTATGTGTATATACATATATAAATATATATATATATATATATATATATATATATATATTTATAATTTGCAAGCGCATAGGTCGTAGATCCAGCAAGCTTTTACTCAAGATCAAGTCGATCTAGTGGCATGCAACAACATAAAGTTTACATGCACAATCAACAACAAGGAATGTCACAAATCAATGGAGCATGTAATGTAAGAAAATACATAATACACACACACACACTTGTTAATGTATGTTTACATGCATGCAAATAAAAAGGAAGGTTCAACAAATATACATGACAGCAAAAGAAAGCACCAATGCACATGATTTAGGATCAAGTGGACACAAGTAACCCAAGCTTGGTACATGCAAAAAAATCCAAGAGTAAATGAACATAGCATGGTATATTCACAAAAGTAAACAATAAAGAAAAGTGGTGCATGGCCAAGTACATGCATAGGAGCAAATGTACAATGACTAGGCAAAGCTATCAGACCAGGCGCAACACATGCTTGTAAATGGAATATGGCAAATGTATTAGTAAATGCACAAGTAACTCAAATATAAACAATACATATATATTAACTAGCAAAGCTTAAGAGAACCAGCAACATGAAGCCAAACAGATAAAACAACCAAATGAAACAAAGGCTACAACAAGTATGAACATATACAAGTGAAGCTTCAATGTGCAGACCACATGAAACAAATGTTAACTACACAGTAACTGGTCAAGTACATTAAGATGGCACACATATACAATGCTAAAAGGACCAATGGAAAAAGCAAAATGTGTATGCATATACACAACTACATGTGCATGAAATAGCCCAAGGTAGGACAACGCAATAGGGTCAACAAGGCATGAAGTGGCAACCACAACCAAGGCTCATGCAACAATCAATGACACAAAGCAACCAAGAAAACTAATTAATGGTCGCATGTCAGTATGCAATCTTGTTTAACCATATGGAAATAATGCAAAGACAATAAGTAAAATATCTTAGAAAATGATCGACAACTGTAATATCAGCTCTTAATAGTAAAACATGAAGAGCAAGAGTTCTTTTCAACAGGTATAAAAATGGACAAGTGCAGTATCATATTCAGGGAATAAACCAAGGCCGAAATATTAGATGTGTTATTGGCAAAAAAATTCAAGGTTTTTTGGGAAGTTTTTTTATGCAATCGCAAGAAATAGTTCCAGAAAGTATCAAAGTCAACCAAGCATGAATTCACTTATTTTCGAAAGAGGACCAGTTCAAAAATTCTAGAAGTCAACGCATTATACACTCAAGATCAAATCAAAAAAATCTCAGAATATACAAAGATTTCAACCCAAAAATAATCGCAAATATCATGATCGAGACTAATGATGAAATCATAGAAAATATCGGCATTTTAATCCTATTTATACACCATTCATTAATGACATTTAATATCATCCAAGTTCGAGCATAAATCAAAAAAAGTCGAATTGATAATTCATACCAGAAGGAGTGGACGAATAACTTGGATCGAATCAAACTTCTTCAACTCGATTAAAGCAAAGGAGATTGCAATAGGGAATCTAAACACATAAAAAAAGAGTGGTAACCTTAAATCGTATTTAAGGGGATTTGAAACCCTATATTAATATTGCATCCGCCATTTTTCTATTTCCAGAAGTAAAGAGATGGGTTGATAAAAGAAGTGGGCTAACTAAAGGGAACATACCAAAAAGCAAATAAAGGAGCCGACCAAGTTCAATGCAAGATCACCAACACACAAGTTTTGAAAGGGAATACTTTTTTTCAAGTGTTGTTATATAATCATTATCTTGGTTTTAGATTTAAAGTGTGTTGGGTCTTACAAGATTGTTCTTATTGTATTTTTATTTTATTTTTATTTTAAACTCTAGTTTTACTAGGTTACAAAATACAGGTATTGCAGTTTGGGGAGACAAGTTACAAGATTATAATTCGGGGAAATTCGATCTTGGGGATAGAGAACACTGTAGGGTTTTGAGCATAGGATAACAATAGTTGGGAGTGGGCGTCGCAAGTTTACAGGGATTGTAAGCATAGAGATTAATTTAATTCCCAGTAGAAACCTTGGGGAATGATGTAGTACGTAGGGTTTTGTCGAAGCTGGGTATTTTTGTGTGTTATTTACTTTTTCGCCCTTACTCTGATTATTATCTGTGTTGCTATTGTTGTTAATCGGTGAAAACTGTAATAAACCCTATCTCCCCTCTAGGGTTAATTTAGATCCTACAAGTGGTATTAAAGGGTATTTTTAAAATCTAGAATCATGAATCTGTCTAATAATGCTTTTTCTAAATTGAAGGTCAATCCATAGCTAAGCCACTTACCTATGTTTAATTGAACTGATTATGCATATTGGAAAGCTATGATGAAAATTTATTTAAGTTTAGTGGATTATGATGTGCAGGACATTATTAAAACAATTTATATATCTCCCACTGTGATTATTAATGGTGTTGAAGTTCCTCAATCAAAAGACAAGTGGGTTGCCAATGATAAAAAATTATTTTCAACTAATGCCAAAGCAATGAATGCTTTAATCTGTGCTCTTGATAAAACTGAATTTAACCGAATATCTCATTATTTAACTGAGGAGGAAATATGGCATATGTTGGAGGTCACACACGAAGGAACATCTCAAGTTATGGAATCTCTTCTTGCTCTGCTCGTCAATAATATGAAAAAGTTTCTATGCAAAAAGGTGAAGATATAAAAGAGATGTTTGGTCACTTCACGTCCCTTGTTTATAATACAAAAGCTCTTGGCAAAGCTTATACTGAAGTGGAATTAATTAGAAAAATTCTGAGAATGCTACCGATGAATTTTGAAGCTAAAGTGACGGCTATTCAAGAATAAAAAAAACTAAATAAATTAATCATGGAGGAGCTGATTGGAGATCTGATAACTTATGAGATAGAGCTAAAAGCAAGAAAACTTCTGAATCGAAGAAAAAGACGATTGCTCTAAATAATACTGTTGAAAGTGAAGATGAAGATCCTGTTGAAGAACTAGCCATGGTTTTTAGAAAGTGGGCTAAAAGAAATTACAAGCTGCAAAAGAAGAACTCAAAATCTAACAAACCCAAAAATTCAGATAGCTCAGATGATGAAGATATTTGTTACAATTGCAACAAACTCGGACATATCAAATCAAATTGCCCATGGCTCCAAAATGAAAAAGGAAAGAAGAGAAAGAAGAAGAAAAACGAAGGCATTTGCAGCTACATAGGATGATGAGGAAGGAGAAGAAGTTTCTAACAGTGATGAAGAGGAAGCTAATTTGTGCCTTATGACACAATCTGATTCGGAAAGTAATAAAGAAGATTCTAGTGAGGTTTCGAATTTCACTTACAAAGATTTGATTTTAATGTGCCACGATCTCACAAAAACTATTGATTCTCTTGAGGTAAAAGTTAAGAATTGAAATTTGATAGGTCAAAACTAGTTCAAGAAAATAATAGATTAGAAGATAAACTTGAAACAGTTAAGAATTCACAGTTTTTAAAATTCAAAAAGTGTAAGACTTTGAGTGATGATCTTTTGAATTTCAGAACTAGTTTTAAGTTGCTTGAAAGTGAAGACGTGAATGTGAAAAACTATAATAGTGATTTTGAAAAGGAGATTGAAAAGCTTAGAGAATCTGAAATACATGATTTTGAAAAGCTAAAACAATTTGAAATTGAGATTTCTAATTCAAATGTTAAAATTAAAATGCTTGAAAACAAAATTACGGTTTTGAAACAAAATGATGGTTAAAAGAGAAAGATCGCTATAAATCATTGTTCGGATTTAATGAAGGAAAATAAAGATCTTAAATCTAAAATTCAACGACTTGAATCAATATTGGCTAAATTTTCTAAAGAAGAAAAATCGTTGAATATGTTGTTAAAAAACCAATTTTTTGTTAAGAGTAAGATAGGATTCAGTTTTGATAAATTTGATCAAATTGAAAAGCGTGATTCTAAAGATTTTAAAAATCATTAATCCACTTGGAAAAGATCAAATTGTAAATTTGTAATTTAATAATCTCAAAGAGTTTTTAAATCATAAACGAGACGAGAACTTGTTTAGAAACAATATATTTAAACAAATTTAGATCCCAAAAATAAAAAAATGATTTGATTAAGATTAAATGAATTTGGGTTCCTAATGGCACATTAGTGGATGCTAATGGATTGTTATATAAACGGGTTTAGGTACCAAAACATGTAAATGAAGTTAAGAGTGGTAAAACAACATTTGTTAGACCACTCGATCCTATAAGCATTTAGGTACCAAAGGAGGCTAAGGAACAACTTTGCGGAAGAGAGATAAAATTCAAATTGTTGTATATTATTAAATTATTCATAGTTCCTTAGCCATAGATTTCTGAGTTGGAGATTCATTGGTTCACATCGATTATGGTAATTCAGATATGATCTCTAAACTCGAGATTTTATTTTCTTGTTGATGGTAATATTTATTGACACATTTTCAGTTAAAGCTCTTAGCGGTTCTATGGCGGTGGAGATGAAAAAGTTGCAGCGGAGATAAAGCGGTGAAATAGCGAGGCTATAGGGAAGTGCAAAAAGGTTCATTAGATATAAAAATAAGTATTTATAGTTTATTAATTATTATTTCTACATCATTTTTTTAAAATAAAAGAATATTAAGTAGTCTTATATAACAAAATAAGAGAATATTGTAATAGCCCGCAAATCCGTACTATCTGAGTTGACTAATAACACCACATGTCCAACCCAAATTGCACAGAATACGAATCATTATTAGAAAGAAGTTAAAGGATGAGAAATAGAAAGAAAGAATTATTAGAATAGAAGAAAATGAAGATCACAAACTCACAGTGGAACGAATAAAATATATTAGGTAACATAAACTTTGAAATACAATTCGGTAAATTTATATACATACCATCATCAAAGCACAACTGCTATTTCTGGAACAGTTATAAACACCTGTATCCAGATACAAACATGGTACACAGCGGAATATATGATAGTCTATAGCTAACTGGTGAAGCCTCCTGCTTCAAACTCCTCCAAGTGAATCTGTAAAATCCCGACTACTTGACTGCCCGTACAAATTTGGGCACCCAAGAGTTTAGGGAAAAACAAACAAAATAAACTCTGGGTAAGTCATTGGACTGGTGTGAGTAAACTCCAACCATTTGTTTAACTTTCAAAATCTTTTCGAAAGAAAGTACAATAGTAAGACTGGCCCACATGTAAACATGGACCGTTTTTACCTTACTATAACCCAAAACACTTTGATTCGAAAATCTAGTGATATTATAATAGTATCTAAATCAAATAAATAACAATCTAGCGGAACGCTTGCATCTCACGCTCCATATATAATATAAAATAAAAAACCACAGGGCGCTTATTGGAGATTGGATTCCGACTATGACAAGGTATGGATCCACCTTCCGATAGTGTATCTCTAGAGAGGAATACACTGGGTTCAACAAGAACGTCTTGCTACCCGACCACACATGACCGACCACTCATTTCGCTTGAGTGTATCGAATGTATATCACCAACGGTTGGGATTAGCAACCGTTTTCCCGAATGGGACAGCATCGAATAGAATAAGGAATTAAATGAATTTCTCTAGATAGGTGATAATACACCCTAATGGAAGCTACCCACATAGCCATGCTGCCTGCCCGATTTTTGTCATTTCCCGATTGTTGAGGCTTGAGGATACGATTACTTGCAATTCATTTATAACACAATCACTATGAATGCCACATTGTTAGATCCGTTAATCATTAATTGATTTGCATAAATATATTCTGGATATTATGCTAAGAGAATAAATTCTCCGCCACCATATATATCTATACAGACCAGCATATGCGATCATTAGAAATACTCTGCTTGACACTCGTCCATACACCTTCGTTCTGGGACTGAACGAAACCGAAGGCACAATTTCTATTAATAGAAAAAGTCCTTGCACTTTACTCCGTCTTCGATTATCTTCATATAATCTGATTCGCAATGCTACTGCCAATACGGAGTGGTTCTCGGATAATAATCCAATCGTTCTCTCCATATTGACAATGATATTGGCAAATACTTCGATAGTCGGTTATTTAACTATCGAAGAAAAACAAGCATTCAACCAAAGCATCAAACAAATCACTGAGCCATTTAATTAAAATTTCATTAATTAAATCACTACTCCATTCCCTTATCAATATTTGTTAACCAAATATTTTCAACAATTATCTTGGCCTTTTTCGTTATTTGGAAAAAAAATCCATATATCGCCTCCTACTATTTTCTATACATAGAAAACATCTTTTATTTATAACTGGAAAACATTCCAGTTACTTATTTCTTTCACGCCCGTTCATTTCTACTCTCAGGAAATATTTATTTATTATATTTCCAAAATTTCACTTCCTTAGGTTAGAATGAATGTTGTATAGAACATTGTTACAAACAACCGAAAATACTACATTCAACTAACTCTTATTCAACTTCCTTGATACTCGAGACTAAATCCTGCTATTTATCGGTTAACAATGAAATCAATCAAGTTGGGGTATAATTACCTCTCAGACCTTGACCGAATAACATCTTTATCGTCAAAACAGACAAGACCACTTACATCGAATAATCAACACCATTAAACCAATTATTCATTTTCAAAATTTATGTACGTTTCTCTTTCTATTACCAAATTATCAATTTCCTTTTTATTTATAATATCCTATTTTAAATTCGTTTCCTTATCGAATTCAATATATATTGATATATTGATTTTCTGTCACCAAGTTATCTTAAAAATATTCGAACTCCTTAAATTTCCGGAAAATTTAGCCATAACTTCCTTTGTATCGGTCGATAGTTCAAACCTCAACTCGCCTCTCTAGGCCCTTTCCATTCAAAAAGAAAATCAAAAAGCCAAGTGGCTTGCCGATTCGGCGCATAAAATCTCATATGGAATTCAAACGTGTACCTTTTTGTCGGGCACACAAATTATAACCTTCATTCTCTTCATTCCGTACCTGTTAACACATATGCGTCCATTTCTAATTTATTTCAACTCAGTCTGGTATTTTAACTCGATTCGTTGAACTATTATTTAATCAGCTCTTTTGCCCATTTCATCTTTTTAATTGAACATATTACTTCCGGATATGTTTTTAATTTACTTAAAACAAAATCTAATTCCATTTTCAACTGGAGTTTCATATTCAATTTCGTATGTAAATTTTTAAACCTCATTTACTTATCCAACGCCCAATTTCGATTCAAAATTCCGTTTACTAATTTTTCTTCAAATTACTCAATTCTATTCAATAATTAAACATCTGATTTTTGTTTCAAAAATCAGATTCATTTACACAACTTGAGTTCGTATTTTTTTTACAACTCATGTCTGGATTTTTCTAATGGAAATTCAGATTTTATTTACTTAAAATCCCTTTATTTATTTAAATAAACCGTTGTGGTTTTATGATGGTTATGGCGCTGCTTTTCTAAAAAAAAATTGATTTTGACATAACTCAAAATCTATACGATGAAATCCATAATCTTCTCTTTCATTAGTAAACTATTATCAAATCGGTCCTGATGATTCTTGTTCCAAAGAATTCCAACTTGAATTGAGTTCTATCTACTCAAATGAAGTTCGAAACGACAATTTACGAACTCCCGCACTGCGGCGAGTTCGTTTTAATTATATTTAAATATAAACGTTTAATCTTCATTTATAATAAATTTCAACTCTATTCTGATATATTTTTAATATATATCAAATTAGTTTCCCAATTCAACATAATATTTTCGATTATCTATAATTGTCGATTTTTCCTTATTCGGTAATATATTTATTTATACTTCGATCTTCTATACTTAATTCCAATTCCTTTTATAAATAAATTATTTATAAAATTCGATATAATCCAATTTCAATTATAAACAAGTTGAATTTTTCTCAATTCAGCTTATATTCCGAATTTCCGAAATATAATCAATCGTTTTGTTTTCAAAACACTTCCCAATTTACTATTAAATTTCTAATTGAATTTAAAGGGTTTAAATTATACAAATGATAATTTATTTCACCAAATTTATAACACTATTTATATATTCAACTTCCTTGATTCATATATTTAAACAAGTTCCCTTTTCAAATTCTATTTGAAACTCCATCCCTTTGATATTCCGAATTGCTAAAACCGTTGTTCCCATTCGAATGATTTCAAATTCTATTTTTAAATTCATATTTGAATTAAGTATTCAAATTATCTCTTGATAATTAATTCATTATATTTATAAACACCATTTTATAAATTTCCTAGTTTTATATTCAAACAAGTCTATTTCGAAATGTATTTAAAACCAAAATCTTTTTTTTGGAATATTTCCATTTATAATAACTTATATACATAACACCCAATTTATTTTCATATTCACTTTAACTTCTATTTAAATAAATTTGAATTAATCGGATTCAAATCATAAATCCTTACGGATTTATTTTAGTTCAATTTATATTCTGAACATCAGAATAAATTCCATGGTTTATTTCTTTAAAACGATTTCCCTATTTCTACTTTTAAATTCACATTTGAATTTAAATATTCCAATTATCAAATGATAATTTTTCCCACTACATTTATAAACCTCGTTTACAAATTTAGTTCAATTCAATTCCTTGATTATCCAATGAAAATCATTCCATTTCATTTGTAAACACCGTTTATAAATTTACTTAAATTTCCTGTGCAATTTAATTTATAAATATCATTTATAAATTAAATACTTGTTTTATTTATTTAAAACAAGTTAATATATTTATAGTCCACTCGAAATTCAAATTCTATTTTTGAAAAAACAGATTTCCCTTTTTTTAAATCTCAAGTATCCTTTTCACGATATTTTTATATTTCCGTATTTTGGCCCCAGTGATATTTAAATAATCAAACCACTCAATTATCAATCAACACATCATATATGATAATATATGTGGAACAAACAAATAATAATATTTTTGAAGAATCCAGTTGGATCCCTCCAACCTGTTTTCCTGCATCCACAAATGTTAGCCAACAGAAATAATACCCATCCTGGTTCGAGGCAGGATATCGCGATACAGAAGGTCATCCACTATCATAGCGTGGGGCATATAGGGTCATCCGCTAATGATACTGCGGGCATCCGCTAATGGTACCGCGGGAATCCAACCAATCACCAATATAGATATAATAGTCAAAAACACAAATCCTAAATAACTAATATATTTATTATATAGAAACAATAAATTCCAATGCAAGCACACAACCAACGAACAATTATTTTGACAAGTAAAATAATTCTAAATAAAAATATGAGTGAGATTTACTCACCATGGTTTTTGTTTTCGATCCATTTTGATTTCAATTTATTTCCAACTTATGTAATCTTCAGCTAGGAATCCATACGACAGATTTTCGTAATATTTGGACCTTGCATAAAATAAATATAGTATTTATATATTTTCGAATTATATAAACTATTTATTTTAAATTTCCGCTTACTAAAATTGATATTTTTATTTAATAAAAATAAAGTAAAAATCATATACCTTAATTCCTTTTCTTCGCCACTGGAAATTTTCTAACCAATCAGCTCATCACTGTCCCGAGCACTCCTCTCATTAACAAACCATTGTGTGTTACCTTATTTCACCATCCTCAAGTCAACAGCTTCGAACCCAAAATCATAAGGCGCCCTCCTTCAAGTTACACACCTTCATTTTCACTGCTGCTATTCATTTTCCAAGCTTCACCTCTGAATGATAAACCAGACCCAACCTTCCTCCTATGACAAGCCTTGCTCCCATTGCTCCATCCCTATACTTCAAAGTTTCCTACTATGACATCATTACTTCAGCATCGACTTCCTTCACCCTATCGACTACCTCACTCAAACTCCATTTTTGAATCTGAACTTCCCCGTTTCCAATTCACCTTGTTCCTCAAAACTCATCATCGAACCCTGGTACACCCACAAGATTGACCGTCGAACACCAAAAATCAAAAATCCGAACTCCGCCTTCACACGAGCGTTCCCAGTATCAACTTGACATTTCATGTATAACGTCGACATCCCTAATCATCGTCGCACCAACTACTGTCGCTCCTCAAACAAACCCCATCGCGACTTCCAGTCACTCACCATCGTGTTCCTCCTTCAATGCAAACCTGTGCTCAGTTCAAACATCGGTCCCCTTCAGTCCTTATCGCACCACCCCATGAAGCCCTACTCGAGTTCGATTCTTGCCCAAAGACCACATCGCACTTCCCAAATCTTCAATCGATCAATTTCAGCCCCAAACCCCCAATGAATACGATGCCCTAAGTCGACTGTTCGACGACAAAACCCAGGACCGTCGCACCCTCAAAACTCACGCTTGCTTGAAGTTTTGTCTCCCTATGAGCTCACAGAAATCGAATTCAGTATTAATTGATTTATGTGAATTTGTTTGGGTTTTAAGATGAAGGAATGAAATGGATTTCACTGTGTTGAAGGATACAGGGAAGTGGCTTCGATATTGGAAATAAGGGGAGTAATGAATTTAAAATAAATGGGATCATTGTCCATTTTTAGTATAAAGCTTTAAAATTTCAGATGAACGGAAAAATGAATGGAATCAAATGAGGGATCATCGCAATTTTATAAAAGAAATATAACTTAGGCATTAAGGAAATACAGTACAGTAATGTGATTTGATTTTGTTTTGACTTCGATTTGATCTCGTGTTAAATACGATTCGATATAAAGCGATTTTTATTCTTTTTAAATGGATATCGATTTGATTTCGAACTTATCCACAATCAAATATCTCGGGGTCCATTAATTTAAATCACGAACCGCTATTCTAGCGTACCGACCGACATTTCAATATAATAACCCTATTCTGAACTCAACAGTAAATATTCTAAAATTAATTTCAACATATATACCATATAATATAATTTAAATTCGAAAACCACAAATTCTTTGATAATAAAATATTATTTATTATCGTATATATCAAATAAAATTCCTACTTATCATCTGAATCATTTTGATTCGGTTTTAACCTTCGATTTCAATTATATTTCGAATTATAATAATTCGATATATTCTAAATTAAATTATATTCGATTATTAAATCGGTAACTCAATATAAAAATTAATATTATCAAATAATATTTAAAACAAATATTAAATATTTAAATTTAACAGACCAAAAATCTGGTTTGTTACAAATATCATGGTTATGACACTAGATTTGATGGTTATAAAAGATTTCTTCTTATATTGGACACTTATGCCTTAAAATTAACACTATTTCTAACTTTTTTGATTTATTTAAAAGAGAACTGGTCAAATCATCCTCTGGATATTAATATTGCTAAAGCGATTGCAAAAAAGCCTTGATTTAGCGGGTATAGCAGAAAATAGCAAGGCTTAAAGCGAATCTACTGTTCATCAGGGCAAAATTGAAATAGCATAGCAGTTGGACAGTACTACAGGCTATAGCGGGGATTTTTCAGAGTTTTCTCAGGGCTTTAACTGCATAGATTGACACTACCATAGTATTTTTGACATATCTTGAGCTTCTTAACTTGAAGTTGCAAAATTCTTGATTTTCTGGAAATTAGATTAAATTGTCTACAACTTTTACATTTTGAGTATTTCCAGATTTTGAAATTAAATTGATGAAAAACTACAATTCATTTGAACTTTGATTTTAGACTATTTCTTGAATTTCTAATAGTGATGTATTATTTTGAGCATATCTTGAACACTGTTAATTGAAATTTTAAAATTTATGATATTCTAGAAAACTAATGAAATTTCAAACATCTTTGCTATTTTGAGTTTCTTCTAATCATCTTGGAAAATATTGAAAAACTACACTCAATACAGAGCACTACATGAAAGCTATGATTGATAAGTTGTGATAGTTCCATAGTTTATGGCTTGGCTTGACTATTTTGTTTTTGAAATCATTTGTGACTGATTGTTAAATCTCATGGATTATAATATTCGGATATGAATTCTGAAAATAATTTTTTATCAAGTGATTTCAAATAACTTACTTTTGATTTGGATTATTAATTGTTCTTTTACTTATAAAAGATGCTATGAAAAAATCTCTTGTAAATCTTGCTTTGAAATAGATTTTCTGCTTCTTTGATAAATAAATTTGATTTGTTAAGATGCATTTGAGTGTCTTGGTGATTGGACAATGGGTTGAAAAATCAGTGACTAGTTTTTGTTGAATTTCATAGGCAATTTGAATTACAATTGATGTTTAAAATTGTCTTAGAGTAATCAGTCTTAAAAGTATTAAAAAATTTCACATTCTACTGATTGATTTTTAAAAAACTGATTTTCAACTTGTATTGATATTTTAAAATCTCTTTTTGAAACTGATAGTTTTAATTTCAAATTCATTTTTGATTATTTATTCAAAAATTGAAATTATTGATCAATTTGAACCATTTTGGAACTCATCAAATTTATTATTAGATTTATAAAATTGTTAACTATACTATATTTCAGAAGAAGAGAGAACATTATTTAAATTCTCATGATGATTGGACATATTTTATAATAGTTTTGAATTAGTACTTATTTCACGATCATCTTCTATTTCTACCATCTTCGTTAAGAATTATTTCCTGATAATTTGTCTCATTTTATTAGTAATGTGTAAAAATATTATCACTCTTACAATACATAACTGACAGTATCGTCTGACCTTAGTTGTACCCTGAGAAAGAAGAAGAAAACCTTCCTATCTTTTATTTCATTTGGTATGAATATTTTCCCATAAGTAGAAAATAATTTGAAGTTATGTAGTTTTGGGTAAGAATGATTACTGGAACAGTTATGAGACCAAAGTTTCTTATAGAGAAGAAATTATATGCTTACTGGATTGGTGATTAAGTGAAAAGTAATACTAAACCACATGCATTTAAGAATAGCAATATCCAAATATTAACAAAGTTTTGTAGATAATACATTAGATGAATGTAAATTTTGTTGATACAGGAAACATAGTTGTTTTAGATGAAATTAATACTAAGAAAGACATCTCTTGCAAAAGTAACCACCGAGCAGTCGTTTAGTAGCTATGGATAAAAGGCAAGGTGTGATGACTTAGATCTATAGAAAGTCCAAAGACAACCAAAGCCATTTCACTGCCAAGTCCCGCCTCACAATCTAGAAGAACAACACCCAAGCACCAGCATCCTGGAGCTAGAAAAGGATGGAGAAGTTCAAATAGCAACAACAATACAACCTCCAAATCATAGAAAAATTTCAGATCTTCGCTTAGCCCTGACCAATCCAGATCTATTGTACACTTTATCATAACATTATAAATCAATCTTTTAACAATTTTCATAGAACTGTTTGTGGTAGGTCGACTGTGTAAATGCAAGATATTTTTTTTCATAAAGTGTTCTATCTTAAATGGCAAAGGTAGAAAGCAATATGACAAACTATGTTTATAATTTTAATTTTATAGTCCACACATGAAATATTATGATTACTAAGATATTCGTAACTACACGATGTTCGCTATTATTATAAATCACAATGCTCATGTGTGTAAAATTAGCCTTCAAACAATTATCACTCTCTCCGCTTAATAAGATGAATGAAACTTTATGTTATAGGAATTCTGCAAGAACATTCTATGCTGCAAGCATCTTCTTTGAAAAATTGAGCTACTAAACCTCTGCCTGGCGTTAGTAATATTTTTTATGAATTTTTTCCTCCAATTTGACTTTTGTTTCGATGAAGGAAAACATGTTATTTTACTGGAAAATCTAAGTAGCTCATATTATTGTACAGATGAACAAATGTTGAGATATGTTGTTTGGAAATCTACACATATAAGAAAAACATTAATAGAAAGGCGGCAGTTAGAGCCTGTTATTCTGGTGGTGAGAAAGAAGCTACCAACAGAATCAAGCTCTACAAAAAGCTCAGATGTATGCTTTCTGAATTGGTTTCTCATATTGTATAAAGATCTGTTTGTCGTGGATGATCGCAACCCTTATGAACTGGTAACATTGCAGAAAGCCAACATTTTTTGTGACACCAAATTTTGATCTTTCTTATTTAACTTTTTGAGGAAAATACATTCCAAACTTCATTGAGATACTTTAGAAGTAGATGTGGGTGAGATCGTATTTTTGAATTGATAACAAAAACACAATAATTTATGTTTTGATTCCATATTTGCTGGAGATGATAATTGCTTTATTAAAATATGAATTTTATATCATCCATCAGATTTTGCAATATTGATGTATTGCTGTTACTTATTTTCTCTCAAATATTTGCATTTGTACTTGTGCTATATTTAACAGAATAAATCAGAAGGTTTCCCTTTTTTCCTTCAAAATTAATTAAAATTGTACCGTACCCATTTCCTCAATTAATTTCTGTTTTTATATCGTGCTCAATTGTTATATATAGCAATGGTCTTTTTAGTAACAATATACAAATCCTAAAGTGCTGAAAGTAATTAATTTTGATCTTTTTCACATATTATCTCCTTCACTTTGTAGTTTTCTAAAGAAAGAAAACAATAAATGTACAACAAAAAGATTCTTTGAATTATGTTTTTTTTTGTTAAGTTGATTTGTATCTGTCAACATATTTTTTTTCTTCTTATATATGTAAACTTAGGAAACCATAACAATATAAAAAAGGAATTTATGATTTCAGGCAAAAAACAATATCAGTGACCTTACCATGAGCACACTTACAATTTTATATTCTAATTTGATAGTTATTTCTTATTTAGCATCCAAAAAATACGCTTTATTAAACCAAATTAAATTAACAGGTGATAGCCCCCTTTATTAGATAAGACATCAAATGAAAAACTAAAACAAACATATTCAACGGAAAATTTTATGAAGTGTCATTGATAAAATATTGGTATGAATTTGATTACCTACTCTGATATACTTTCCATTCATTTAAAAGTTGGATGCTCAATATTTTCTTACTTCACATTATTGACATATCTATAAGTGGAAATTAATTCACTAACTTTACCAGTAATATTGGATACATATTATTTGATTGGTTCGGTTACAAGAACATTTATGGCATATTTGTTTAAGATATTACTTATTCTTCATTTTCCACGTTGTAGTAAATTTGTATTTAATGTCTAATTTGCTTTCTATCACAAACACATGTGCTGCGCATTTTCTACACAACTTAAATGCAATTTGCAGTTATTCACAAGCTAAACACGCAATTGATGAGAAATTATATTTGAACAACTATATACTAGGTTTTGAACATAGAAGTTGTATGCCTCTGTACACAATTCTGACTTTTTTAGATAACATCATTTGATTTTTGTATATAGTTATGAAATTATGATTTTCATACGTTGTCTTATTTATAATCATATATAATGTTTTGTTTGAAATTGATTTTGAAGAAAACCAATGGAAGGTGAAGACTACTCTGAAAGGGTCGCCCGCTTATCTTCCTTTTCCACTGCTACGATGTCGTCTTCCCTAATTTTTTATTCCGAAATGATAGCTGACCTTCCGTTGTCACAGTCTTCATAGAATCCTCACAGGTTCATTGCCCAAGGGCATTAAGTAGAGATCACCTCCTCTGCACGCGGCATCTGCACTGATGCATGCTCCCTGTTGGAACACAATAAAGCAGGCCAATCGGCAAACAAGCGATCTTTTGTGGCTTGCCAGCATCAGGAAGAGGCATTTGGCTGATATTGTAGGTGCCACTTATGTCATTTGCGTTTGAAAGAAAGACCAGTGTAAGTAAACTATAGCTTACTATTAGTTTTTTAATTTAGCGTTAAGTGGTAATTTATCTTCCTATGATTCTGGTAATACAAACTTAGTATTTATATTCATTATGTCCATTTTAATTCAAGTTTGGGATAGTCTGGCTGCCATCACCATGGCCTAAATTATTTACTACCCATAATCTACATCACGCCATGTGTGTACCTTTATTCATAATTATAGTAGATGTGTGCTACTTAGGTATGTATATAGATTTGCTAACAGATAATAATATATGATGTGAAATTCTCATCTTGCATGAAAGCTTGAAATCTTTGGTACCGTTTAGCATAGAATGTTTACAATCTACAGAAAGTTTATGTAAAGTGGTGATTGAATTTTCTTAAACAAAATAGTATATGATATGGAATTCCCATCTCGCATGAAAGCCTGAACAATATGTTACTTTTGATCTAGCATATTTGCAATCTACAAAATATTTATAGACACAGAGATTATTGATTTCATTAAAAAAATTGTTCAGTAAAGAAGATATATAATCCCTACTCTCTATTATACCTACATCAGTTCATAACATTTCACCTTCAGAAACCGTGTTTCCCTCTAATTTTGTGATCTTAAATACGTTCCCCATTAAATTTGATGAGAAAAACATGCTGACAAAGAACTTGCAATAAAATTCAGAGCGTGTTCAAATGATCGCTTATATAAAAAATGTTAATAGGCGGTAAGTATAGTGAAGATTGGGTATTAGATCGCACAACTTGCCACTATTTCCATATATGAGTATCAAGATTTATCATGTTATTTGCATAAGGTTTATGCATAGTAAACTCATTTGATATTCTCTTTTGTATTCGTCTTTCATTTAGTATTAATGAAGTTTTACTAGCATGGTGCATTCTTTTAATGTGTATCAGCATATAAGCCATTACATGATTTGACAAAGAACCAATTATGTTGTTGCATTCACTTCTCTTCTAATTGAAGAAACTGTTTTGTTTTCAACTGAACTATTGAGTTTGTTGAGAGGAAGTTTCTTAATGTTACTTATGTGCTAATTTAGAATATATTATTTTTAATGTTTAAGGCGGATATCAGTGTGTATATACTCAGTTTTTATTGTTCATAAACTTTGGTCAGCCATTTTATTTTGCTGGCTTAGTAATTTACGTGCTTAACTTTGTCCATATCCTGTTTGGAATTGACATCATTTGTTGTCGCTTTACATTGCTATATATAGGCTGATCAACGGGAGGGTATAGTTATGCATTATTATATTTGTATTCGTATCTAAAATCATTCACAAATATCAGATGTCTACACATGCAAGTAGTGGACAGATACCATATTTTGGTTAGTCTACTCACATTTATAAATCTAAAATCGTAATTAGAAACCTTAGATTTATTTCAAAACCTTTTTAATAACAATGCATGTAAAAATACAACAAATATTAATGTATAATGATAAAAAAGTTTCAAGGACAAACATTCATTCATGTGTACACAAATTATAAATAAACTACAAACTCGATAATGTGGTAAAGTCGACTAATCTATGTGCTAAAACACTTAATGTATTAAATGAATGGATTATGTACATTATTCCATAAATGTAAATGATCATAAAAGTGCAAGAACTGTACCTGGGTACATGTCTTCATTTTTATTGCCTTCCTGGATTTCATGTCTTCAAGCGATAGTGAATACTCAATCGGGGAACTAGCTAGGTGCAGTCCAGCCTTTTATCCAGAACTAATTAAGTTTATTTTGTTTTTTTGATTGTTTATTCAGTTTTGTTGTTATCCATGTGACTACAGAAGAGGCTATGAGTTGAAAATATAGGAGGCTAATGTTGCTTCTCAAAATTTTAGGGATTTAGGTTATCAGATATACCATTCCTTTTTACGTAGTAAATATTATTAGCTAACTTTATTTTGTTTGAGAATGATATTAATTAGTTAAATTGGGGAATGACCTCAAATAGTTCAAATGTACCTTAAATAGTTGTATGTCAAAGCTTTATCCAAATTGAGATAGTCAAAATTCAATTAGAAATTATGATGATGCCATTGGTAGCTTGTGCACAATCAGTAAAAGAGCGAAGAATTATAGCAATATTCAAGAAAAATAGTCTACTATACATGCATGAGCCTTTTGAGGCCATGTTTTATGTTATATGTTGACGACAAAGAATGAGCGTCATTCAAAGTAGACTTCACGTTGTATGAAAGAGTTTGTTGCAAATTGATGGTACATATACAATGCGACTTCAAACAAAGAGTGTGTTTCAAAACTATTTGAAGGTTCGATTATACTCTATTTTTCATTCCTTCTATTAATTCGAATCAATTCGCAAAAATTTATTTTTGGATTTAACAAAATTGATTGAAAATCATTTTGTAAATAACAACGAGTAGATCCATTATATAACTCTTGATCAATGTTTTATAAACAATCTTATTTGGTCATGTCGATATTGAAGTTGAAAAATTAAAAATGCTAATTTTTATTTTCTTAAATTTTGTTATTTTCTTTCTTAAAATTTAATGACTTTTATTAGTGTCAATATCTGCAATAGGAGTAACTAGATTTCTGAGTTATACTCCTCAACAGTTTGAGGCGTGCGAGGCGTAACGCTTTATACGTTCATATGCCTCAAGTTGTTAGAGGCGTAAGCTTTAAAGATAAAAAGTTTTTGGAATAAGTCTCAAGATGTTTTATCTCTTATTTTTTCGAGGCGATCGTCGAGACGAGTATTGAGGCAGGTTTTTTTAAAACAATGTTTGTGGTACATGATCAAAAAAACATTTGGTGTTGGTTTGCATTAACAATCGATGTGGCATGCTATATTTCAATATATGCAATGGCTACCTTGTGACCTGTAGGTAACTAAGAAGAAACGAATTAAATATACTATGGTAGTAGGGAAAGAAACGAAACTTGGGAAATCATTCTCAAGGTTAACTGCAAGGTTAGAAGGCTTAGATGTTGGTAGTCAAAGCATTCTCTGTAAATCATTTAAAACTTCTATAATGGTTATAGTGATTTTTTTTTATAAGTGGAGTTATTTTTAAACAATGGGAGGTTAATATGAGTTATATTTAATATGCATTGACATGATAAGTGTGTTTAGATTGTGGTAGTTATTTTGTGACCTAAAGTATAGAGGCTGTTTATATGTACTACATACATTGTACATGAATATCATGAGAAATAGCTTAAGGGTTATCTTCATACATGTAATTATTTTTCCAGATTTATTTTCTGATATATAAACAAATTATTACTGATATGGTTACCTATTTGTTCATTTATATAATAATATTGGTTGAAAATAAAAATGAACTAACGGCACTTTTCCCTTTTTTCTCCTTTTTTTTAAAATTACAATGCTCTTCTAACATTAGTAAATATACAGTTTTGTGATTATTCGTGATCATTTCATTGTTGGATCATTTCATAGGTTAGTTATACTGCTCATTCTACGTTTTCCCCTATTGCACACTAAATCATGCTGTATTATCCAACTTGAATAAGACGTTGTTGATGCTAATCTACAAAAGTTTATTGCAACATTTCTGAGTGATCCCTTTGTTGGCAGCTGGAATTATGTGGCTTCAAAAGTTGTTTCATTGCGCGACTGTGTTTATGTCAAAAATTCTACTTGCTGTTACAGAATTGAATACATCAGTGCTTTCAGCCGTAAGATCTGGAAATAAACCTTTCTTCATTGTTAAATGTTAGAAAAGAATTTCTATGATATGTGTATATGCGCTATTGACATCATAATATATTCAACTGTACTTTCTATTTAGAATTAGCATATGATTTGACTTTTCAAAATTTTAAATTTGGCTGTGATATGGTTAGTCCTCATATTTTCTTTTTTTGGGTGCTCAGCATACACAGGCAACTACATTAGTTTGAGGCCAGTTTCATTCCTATCATGGCATACCATTATGCTTATGATTGGGATATAATACCACAATCAGTGACAATGATCTAAAGATAGCTCCATTAAATACTTTATGTTTCCAATTTCAGTTCTGCAATATAAGACTACAGTTGAAGGTGTTTTTATAAGTACAGTATGTTTCACAACACATGTTTTACCGTAGCCCGTGTGCGTAGCAAGGGTTCGCATTAGTTTAATATATTAAATTGGGAAATCTTATCTTGGAAAATTTCATTAAATCTTAATGAAAAGATTTACATATTCCAAATTATAACTTCACTGTTAATTGGGTTATAGAACAAATGTCATTTAAAACACTGTTCATGATAAACCCAAAAATCAACTTTAATTTATTCCAATTATATTTATTAATTGGAAAACTTCAATAATCTTAATCAAAAGATTTATTCCTTTCTCAACTTGGTTAAAGAACAGTGTTATTGAGGACATCATTCACGATAAACCCAAAACCCAATTGGATATTAAATATCAGGCTCTGAATAAAATTCATATCGGCTTATATTCAATATCAAATTCTGAAACCAACGGATATCGTATTGGGAATAAAAATATCTGTATCTTCCAAATTCCTCAACAATATCCATATAATCATGGAATCCAATATCGAAATATTCCGAAGATTATTTCCATTCGAATCCATTCCAATTCATATGTGGGAAAATTCTGGTTGTATTAAAACCATTATAATTTCTTTCAGTTCTTTATTCTAGTTGTTAACTACTTCATTCAGATAAATATCTTTTATCTTTCCAAAATTTAGGATATTTCATCCAAAAACCTTTTCAAATCATTTATTATGATTTTACATAATTTATTCATATTTTTATTAATTTTAATAAGGCCCTTACAGTCGGTTTCCAATATTGGTCACCAAACTACATTCATAGCGACCGTTTTTCAAAACTGATTTGGACATATCTTCAAATCCAACTGTTAGATTTCAAATCTCTTATTATCATTCGAAAGCTCTTTTCAATGCGAAACCAACGGTTCCGGTTTTAGGAGAATCTGACTGTCGGATCTCCCATTATGCCAATTCGAAGTCAATTGTAACAACCTGGAAAATCAGAACCAATTTAAATGTTTTAATTTGGCTATTTTAATGAATTTTGAATAATTAAAATAATTTATTTTAAATAATAATGGCTAAAAATTTATTTGGATCGAAGTTATAGCGAATATATTTATTTTAATTATAAAACAAGGCCTGAAATGGCGCGGTAGTTTGAAAATTTGAATTCGAACTTTGACTGACTGTACAGGATTCAAACTAAACCGGATTTTAGTGAAACCAAAAATATCTAAATCTGTTTAAAAATATCTTTCTAATGAATTTGAAAAATCGAAATTTCATAATGGGAATCAAAAGTTATGACCAGTTGAATATTCAGAATGGTCGCTATGGAATAAATATAGCCCGTAAAAATAGACATTTTGCAAACGACCTCCGTTTTCGATGAATCCACTTTTGTTAGATTCAGAATGTCAAATTATTGCTAGGTTTAGAATTCCATATTTTTTGGAGTTAATATGTGAGTGTGGCAAAAGAAAACGTATTTGGCTAATTTCAGTCAATTTGGATCGACTAGAAAATGGTCATTTTCAAACGGTCTCCTAATTCGACGGAACTAGTTTTGTTAGGATCATATCGCCAATACGAAGCCAGATTTATTTTTCTGGAATTTTTAGAATCAGTATGTTGCCCCGGTAAATTAAAATGTACGTTCAAATCCAAATTTGAATGTTTTATATTTTAATTTGAAGAATAATAGACTGAAACAGTCGAATAGGCCTACGAAACATATTTCATTGTGTTTGGAATGGGGGTATTTAGCTTGGGACGACAGTCGTTGGGTTTGAGTTGGGGTTCGTATGTGGTAAGGGGTATTTTTGGATTTAAATAAATTAAAAATAAAACATGTATTCTTGTTCAATTAGATTTCATCGTTATCTTCTGAAAAACCCGCCTCTCTCCTCCAGTGAACGATGACTAGAGCTTCAAACCTTCTCTCCTCCATAACCCCTCAACCACGTACCAAAAACCCTCGCTCCAGTTAAGGATTTTGTAGTACTCACCTCCCTCTTCAGATCCATACAAGTTTTGAATTTTTTTGTCGCCAGAATCTCCAGAACGGACGCTGCAAAGTCAGCGACTTTCAACCGCCGGATCTCCGTCCTCCGAAGATCGCACGTGACCCTACCACCATGCACTGACGCGCCGTCCGTTCCTCCTCGACGAGGTCTGGTCTGATCGTGTCCAAGATCAACGGTTGGAGCAGAAAATCTAAACCTAGTTTGGAAGGTTTTGCTGAAGGTATCGGCTATTTAATTTTAAAACTGTTTTAACACTTTAAAATGTAGCAAATTATTATTTTAATATAAAAATCATATCTTTAATATTTGTGGTCGAAATCCAGTGAAACAAGAGACACCGGGACCGTGAGGACGTCTTCTACATTCTAGAAGAGACTGGAGAATTTTTGGAGCTTCCTACAATTTTTGGAGGAGTGGTACCCAATGTGAGATTTCTAAATCTAAATTTGAATGTAATGGCGATGTGTAAATTATATAATTGATGTATAAGTTATATAAGCGTTGTATACCTCATGAATAAGCGTTGTATAAATTATATGTGCGATGTATAAGTTATATATACGTTGTAAAAATCATATGTGCGTTGAATGAAATTGAAATGGAAATATATATGTTTATATATATATATATATATATATATATATATATATACATACACTCCCCTCGTCCACAAACCATGGACGATATATATTGGTTGTGATTGATTGGATTGTGGTTGATGTGAAATTTGGATTGATATTGCGAATGGTTGATAATGGTTGTTTATTGTTGAAACAAAATTGGAATTGTTTGTGGAAAAATTCAATGTGATATGAAAATGATTGAAATAATTTGATCATTAGGATAAGCTCCTTAGGGAACGCTGCGAGGCCTAAGGTAGTGCGAGGAGCCGTACTTAGGATGGTGCCGGTATTAAACCCCCTGCCGTTATGTTGCCGAAATTTTCTGAAACATTCATGTGTTTGAATGTTGTTCATGTATTGAAAAATATTCATGTTGTAACAACCCGTAAAATCTGGGCCAGTTTAAAATTTTTATTTTGGCAATTTTAGTGAATTTTGATTATTTAAAATGAATTATTTTAAATAATATCGACGATAAATTTATTTTGAATATAATTCGAACGTATATATTATATACGTCGTCGTTAGAATATATAATAATTATATATAATTATAAAAGAAATTGAAAATGGCGCGGTAGTTCGAAAATTCGATTTCTAATTTCAAATGAATATACAGAATTCAATATCAGTCAAAATTGAACGAAACAAGAAATATTTGAATCTGTATAACTATATCTTTGTAACGAAGTTAACAAACTGAGATTTCACTTTATAAATGATAAGATATGTCCAGTTGAAAATTCTGAATAGTCGCTATAGAATTCAGGCCCTTAAAAATGGACATTTTGCAAACGACCTCGGATTTCGACGAAACCAGTTTTGTTGGATCCGCAGTGTCAAGTTATTGCTAGGTTTCAAATTTCATAATTTTTCGAATCAATATGTGAGCGTGGCAAAGGAAAACGCGTTTGACCAGTTTCAGTTGATTTTAATCGACTGGAAATTGGCCATTTTTCAAACGGTCTCAGAATTCGACGAAACCACTTTTGTTAGGACCGCATCGTCCATACGAAGCTAGAAAATATTTTTCTGAAATTTTTCTAGTTAGTATGTGACCCCGGTAAATTGAAATGTACGTTTAAAATTCAATATAGTGATTTAAATGTAAATTAAAAGGAAACTGATCGAAACTGTCGATCCAGCTTACGATACATATCCCATTGTGTTCGGAATGGGGGTAAAACGCTATGGACGACAGGCGGTGGGCCTCGTTTTGAGGTCGAAAATAAAGGTTGCTTTATAAAGTAAAATTTAAAATAATTAAATATATATAAAAAAAAAACTCCTTTCCCCCCCCCCCTTTTAACCAGGCCCCCCCCCGAAGTTTTTCAATTGAGTTTTCGAAGAAAAAAAAAAAAAAAAAAAGAAGATCGAATCGAGACGAAACCCCACCTCCGTTCATCCCATCACCGCGCCTCAGGCGCGGCCTCCACTCTCCTCCGCCTGCTTCTCCTCCGCGACCCCCTTCTTCTCCTTCCCCTGACCATCGCCCCCCCCCCAAGAACGCGAAGACCGACGACATCGGTGGAACCCCCATCTCGCAACCGAACCTCCCCCCCCTGAAGCCCCTCAGCCGCCGACGATGCCGCCGGGCCTGGCCACCGCCTCCTTCGCTGGTATTTTTATTTTACTTTTATTTTCTTATTTTATTTTATTTTAATTTCGTTTTCATTAAAATACAGAAAAAAAGGGGTTAAAAAGAAAAACTGAAATTTTTAAAGTATAAACTGATTTTATTTTTAAAAGTATAAACTGATTTTATTTTTAAAAGTATAAACTGATTTTATTTTTAAAAGTATAAACTGATTTTTATTTTTAAAAGTATAAACTGATTTATTTTTAAAAAGTATAAACTGATTTATTTTTAAAAGAGAAAAACTGATTTTATTTTGAACTTTAAAATAGGAAAAAGATTAATCTTTTAGTAGAAAAAGATTTGAAAGCAAAAGTAAAAATCATATTTTTATATGTTGAAAAATCATATTTTTATATATTGAAAAATCATATTTTTTATATGTTGAGAAATCATATTTTTATATGTTGAAAGCAAAAGTAGAAATCATATTTTTATATGTTGAAAGCAAAAGTAAAAATCATATTTTATATGTTGAGAAATCATATTTTTATATGTTGAAAGCGAACGTGAAAACATGATTTTTGTCATATTAAAGAAGTGATTTTTATTATATAAACATCATGACAAAAATGAGATTTTTATTCATTTGAATAGCGATAGAAAAATAGGATTTTTATATATTGAATAGCGAACTAAAAATTCGATTTTTATATATTGAATAGCGAACTAAAAATTCGATTTTTATATATTGAATAGCGAACTAAAAATTCGATTTTTATATATTGAATAGCGAACTAAAAATTCGATTTTTATATATTGAATAGCGAAGTAAAAATGTGATTTTTACGTATGTAGTGAAAGCAGCAACGAAGGTGACAAAAAGGCGAACCGACGAAGACTTCTGCAAATGAAGTGCCGTGGAGCTTGGATAGCTTTCTGTGAGAATTTCTCACCTTTCAATTTATTTTTCTAGTTATATATATATACTAGGATGCAGACGGTGCTTATTAGAAGCACCCGACACCCGTCCACATACCATGGACTTGTTTGTTTGGTTGTGTAGTTGGTTAGATTATTTGATTTGGATTTGATTGATTGGTTGAATTGGAAATTGATGTGTGAATGGCGTGGGCCTTCACTAGACCGGGGATAAGGCTAGGCCTTGTCCCGTTTCTAGTATCGTGCCGTTATGCCGCCGAAATTTTCTAAAATATGTTAGAAAAATAAAGATATCATTTTTATCTTGAAATTGAATTGAATAGAAATTCATAGGTTAAAATAAAATGTTTTATCGTTAAAAATATAATTTTTAACGTGAATATGAATATAGTGAAAGTGAATAAATAAATATTCATTTACAAACCAGACGGTTTGTTTATGTACACTTATTTAGAGGACATTGATTGGGTCGATAATTTTTACACATCGCCCAACTGCACAAATAAAATATTTGTTTGATTGTTTGAAACCCCACACGGGTGTTAGGATGAAATATGCAGTTCACTCATCCTGATTGATTAAATATGTCGATCGATTGATTGACAGGCTGTTATAAGCGTTAGATATCTATATTTGATGCTTATACAGTGTAGTGCACTTTGGTTGATGGTTGATTATTTTTCAATGCTATTATATGTGTGTAATGCATGAAAATCCATATAATTAACTTTATATGGTAATTGATTGGGCCTCATTCTAATTTGAAAAATAAAGAATAATATAAAATAAAAGTTCATGTGTTGACAGTACTCATTCATTGAGATTGGTCATGTGTTGAACGAAATATTTTGGTAATAACAACTATTTTGAAAAAGAAATATTTGAAATAGAATATTTGAAAATAGAAATTTATGAAGCCGTGTTGATTAGATTGACGCCATTTTGACGTAAACGATATTTATATCGATTTATTCGATTTCGAATAGAAATGAATTGAAAACGATTTCGAATAGAAATGAATTGAAAACGATTTCGAATAGAAATGAATTGCAAACGATTTCGAATAGAAATGAATTGAAAACGATTTCGAAATGAATTGAATTGAAAACGATTTCGAAATGAATTGAATTGAAAACGATTTCGAAATGAATGGAATTGAAACCGATTTCGAAATGAATTGAATTGAAAACGAATTCAAATAGAATTGAAAGCGAAGTGAAATGAATTCAAATTGAATTGAAATTTGAATTAAATAGAAATGAATTTTAAAACGAATTTATAGAGAAGAATTCAATTTTGATTTGAATTGAAACGGAAGTTGAAATTGCTTTTGAAACGAATTTAAAACTATTTATATAATTCGTTTTAAATAGAAATCGACGAAATATATTATATATATATTATATATATAATATAATGGCCTGAATAGAACGCGCCGCGCCGCGGCAGTTCGTGAATTTCGACCATTTATTTCAAACGGACATTGCGGGAGATCCGACCGTCGGATTCTCCTAAAACCGGAACCGTTGGGTTCGTATCGAAAAGAGCTTTCTAACGAATATTAGAAATTTGAAATCTAACGGTTGGATTTGGAATTATGTCCAAATCAAATTCGAAAAAGGTCGCTGTAAGTGCAGTTCGATGGCCGTTGATGGAAATCGACTGTACGGGCCTTGATAAAATTATTAAAAATAGCAATAATTTGTGTAAAATCATAAGAAATGATTTAGAAAGAATTGGGATGAAAAACTCCATATTTGAAGAGATAAAAATGGATTTTTATCGAAATGAACTAGTTTTGAACTAGAATCATAATTCTATTTATTTTTAAATAAATAAATTGAATTCGAAAAGGGTTTTAAAAATAACCAAAATTTCCAATGATTGCATTGGAATGGATTTAAATCGAAATTGTCTTCGGAATATTTCGATGTTGGGATTCGTGATTATACAGATGTTGATATGGAAATTTGAAAGATATATATTTATATCGTTATTTCCAATACGACATTTGTTAGTCGTAGAATTTGATATTGAATATAAGCCGATATATTTTCTATTCAGAGCCTTGTATTGAATATCAAATGTGATTTGGGTTTGTCGTGAATGGTGTCTTCACTAACACTGTTCTTGAACCCAGTTGAGAAAAGATTAAATCTTTTTATTCAGATTTAATGAAGTGTACCAATTAAATAATATTTAATTGGAATTGAATTGATATTGATTTTTGGGTTTATCGTGAACAGTGTTTTAAATAACACTTGTTCTTTAACTCGATAATTAATGGAATGTGATTTTGGGTTTATCGTGAACCGTGTTTTAAATGACACTGATTCTTTAACCCAGTCGAAGATTAAAACTAAGTGGAGTTTTAATGAATCTTTAATTAGATGGAAAAGATCGAAAATGGAGTATCACCAGTTTTGCTCCAGGCGATAGTTAAATCTTTAATTAGATTTGAACGTGAAATGGTAATTGAATTTACCGATAACACTGTGGTGTTAGATATGAAGTATTACCAGTTTTACTTCATGGGATGAATAGGTTGGGATTGGGAAATTAAAACAAATGATTACTTCGGTAAGGTTCGCTAATCCCGACTAGTTTGAATTGATATTCAAAAAGTAGATTAAAGCATAAATTCAAGAATTTATCTTTGATAAAATTAATGGGAACCTTTCCCTATGAATGTGAAATTTAGAAACTAACTGTCGGTTAGCCAAGCAGAATGGTTTTCTGGATATTGATCTGATGTTGGTTTCGGCCTTCGGGGTTAATATTTGGGAAATTATTCTCTTGATTAATTTACTGTCAGTGACTAATGAATTGGAATGAGGCGTATGTTGTGTTTGTGTAACACTTATTTAAATATACGCGAGTTATTCGGAAAGACCGGGTTTATCCCATTCGGAATAACTGATACGACGATAAGTCGAAGATGAAGACGATGGTCGAAGACCGGAGGTCTTCACGTCGTTTGGGTGATAACTGATGATCTTGATTGGGCTGTACACCCAAGAAGATGGAAACAGTTAGAGATCGTCCAGACGTACTTGGAGATCGATGGATATGCGGGGTACTAGGTGCCTCCGGTTTCGTTCAGGCCCAGAATGGACTTGTAAATGGACTGTGTGTCTGACATTGGATTTCATTATGTGTGACTGATATCGGTTGCATAGAGTGGTTTGCCTGTGTGGCATGCTAAGATGCAAATGATCAAGGCTTCTGTTGAAAAGTAAAGTCTTGTGGTGATGATCAAAGCACGGCCTTTGTGGCGTAGCTTTGTGTAACGTTTACTTCGCGAGTTTCACACCCGGTATGAACCAAAAACGGGAGGGACATCAGGGAGGACTTGCGTTTCTTTCTAGCTAGAAGTGGCGTCAGTGGTTTTACACGCCCTGACGAGTTTGACTTATGTGGTTGTTGCGGTTGCGAGGCGCCTCGGTTATATCGGTTTCGGCCGAATGCATTCTGGTCGGCTGACGGACCAGACTTACACCCCATAGGGTGGGGGGACGTATTGTTCAGGCATAATAATCCACTCCGTGTGGACCGGCCCTGACGATCTAAAGGCTTGCCTGCGCGCTTGCCTGTGGCTCGGGCTAGAGAGTCACGAATCGGTTGAGGACTATCTTTTGCCTCGGTTCATAGACGGAAATCCAATTTCCAAATACGTGGCATTTGCGGTTTTATTTGTAAACCTATATATGGCGACATAGTGGCATGGGACGCTCATGCCGCCTATGATTGATACTTATGATTTGAAGTGTTTTATACACTATGCACTTATAATAGTATCAAATGATTTGTTTTAAACGTATCAAGCATTCTTTGGCTGTTATAAGGGAAAACCCTATCCTCGGCTGCGTTGCATTGTGTGATGGGACCTGGGTCTTATAACAACTTCATTTTTCTTTATTTAGCATTGCGCTGTTTGTTTTATGCACTGGTATTCTTGGGAGGAAACCCGTTCCGTGTTATACGGCGTGGTCCCTTGATTTACCTAATGATTTAAAATAAAGATTAACTGTTTTAGTTCTCACACCAGTCACATGACTGACCTGGAGTTTATTGTTTTAACCTAAACTCTGGGTGCCCTTATTTTGACACGGGCAGCTAGTAGTTTTGGTTTTGCAGATTTATATTCACAGGATCCTGGTTTACAGCTGGAACGATATCCGGAAAGCTTTGTATCCGTATATCTACTTCTAGTTGTCTATTGTATTATTTTCCGCTGCTATGTATTTAAATGTAATTTAAATCTCTGATATTTCTGTGTAATATTCATTTATACTCTGTATATTCTTGTATTCTGATGCACTGTTGTAATATACAATGAAATGTTCTTCTGTATGCGTTCTGTTTTGTCCTGTTCTCAAACGATAGGGCGTTTCGAACGGTCTGGGTCGGTTTAGCGACTGGTTCGGACCGAGCGAAATTCCTTGCCGTCACATTTGGTATCAGAGCTTTGGTTTACAAAGCTCAGAGAACAAGGCACATTAGAACCATACGAAAGAATTCATCAGATATTGGATTAGTAATATCCAATGGAATGACTCGTTAGAAATGGGATCAGTAGTATCCTAGAACGAGTGTGAAGAGTATATTTTTGAAAATGAAAACAAATTTTAGTTTTGAAAATTTAAATCAGTTATTCGTATTTGATTATTTATATGGATGTGGACAATCGAGTATATATAGATTTCGCGTATACGCGTCATGAACGTATATTCGAAGTTTTAATATATTGGATAGATATAGCATCACACTCTAGTCGCCCGGAGATATTATTGATGATAGCGATCGCATCATCAACATTTATGTTCGTGTTTCGAAGGTGTGATTTTCTATATATTTCCATTAGGCTGGTGTGAGAACCAAAACTTATATATAGCTAGAATACATTGTTGTGAATTGGCATCAAAAACATGATTTTTGTATATGTATCAAAATTATGAATTTCAAACTCTAATCAACTAATTGATTGATGTTTGTGTTGTTTGTTCATTTGTTTGCTAATTTTGAACCTTTATGCCTAATTAAACACATATTGAATTGTATTGAAAATTGGTTGCATCTGTTTGCATATACATATATATCATTAAACAGGTCATAGCAAGGAGGCTAGAGCCAGAGAATAAAATTTGTTTGCCCGACAAATAGGTACATGTTTACTACATAATTTCCTGTTTTGTTTGGGTGATGATGATTTTGTGAGCCTATTGGCTAGCCGCTTGGCTTTTTCTTTTTCTTTTTGAGATCTGAAGGACCGGGGAAGCTATTTGAAATTCCCCGATGCTCCCATTGCAGGGGAGGTTATGGCGAAATTTTTCGAAAATTTAGGGTGTTAGCCAAATTTTTGAAGTTTTGAAAATTCTCAGAAACTAAAGAGTTGGAGAATGGAAGCCAGATCGAGCGTAGGACTGATTAATCAAACCACTTTCGACTTTGTTCCTTTTCGGGGACGAAAAGTTTTAAGTGGGGGAGATTGTAACAACCCGTAAAATCTGGGCCAGTTTAAAATTTTTATTTTGGCAATTTTAGTGAATTTTGATTATTTAAAATGAATTATTTTAAATAATATCGACGATAAATTTATTTTGAATATAATTCGAACGTATATATTATATACGTCGTCGTTAGAATATATAATAATTATATATAATTATAAAAGAAATTGAAAATGGCGCGGTAGTTCGAAAATTCGATTTCTAATTTCAAATGAATATACAGAATTCAATATCAGTCAAAATTGAACGAAACAAGAAATATTTGAATCTGTATAACTATATCTTTGTAACGAAGTTAACAAACTGAGATTTCACTTTATAAATGATAAGATATGTCCAGTTGAAAATTCTGAATAGTCGCTATAGAATTCAGGCCCTTAAAAATGGACATTTTGCAAACGACCTCGGATTTCGACGAAACCAGTTTTGTTGGATCCGCAGTGTCAAGTTATTGCTAGGTTTCAAATTTCATAATTTTTCGAATCAATATGTGAGCGTGGCAAAGGAAAACGCGTTTGACCAGTTTCAGTTGATTTTAATCGACTGGAAATTGGCCATTTTTCAAACGGTCTCAGAATTCGACGAAACCACTTTTGTTAGGACCGTATCGTCCATACGAAGCTAGAAAATATTTTTCTGAAATTTTTCTAGTTAGTATGTGACCCCGGTAAATTGAAAT
This sequence comes from Allium sativum, assembly GCA_030737875.1. NCBI lineage: Eukaryota > Viridiplantae > Streptophyta > Magnoliopsida > Asparagales > Amaryllidaceae > Allium > Allium sativum. The sequence continues at coordinate 363,290,047 of CM060909.1, forward strand.
GTACGTTTAAAATTCAATATAGTGATTTAAATGTAAATTAAAAGGAAACTGATCGAAACTGTCGATCCAGCTTACGATACATATCCCATTGTGTTCGGAATGGGGGTAAAACGCTATGGACGACAGGCGGTGGGCCTCGTTTTGAGGTCGAAAATAAAGGTTGCTTTATAAAGTAAAATTTAAAATAATTAAATATAAAAAAAAAAAAACTCCTTTCCCTCCCCCCCTTTTAACCAGGCCCCCCCCCGAAGTTTTTCAATTGAGTTTTCGAAGAAAAAAAAAAAAAAAAAAGAAGATCGAATCGAGACGAAACCCCACCTCCGTTCATCCCATCACCGCGCCTCAGGCGCGGCCTCCACTCTCCTCCGCCTGCTTCTCCTCCGCGACCCCCTTCTTCTCCTTCCCCTGACCATCGCCCCCCCCCCCCCAAGAACGCGAAGACCGACGACATCGGTGGAACCCCCATCTCGCAACCGAACCTCCCCCCCCTGAAGCCCCTCAGCCGCCGACGATGCCGCCGGGCCTGGCCACCGCCTCCTTCGCTGGTATTTTTATTTTACTTTTATTTTCTTATTTTATTTTATTTTAATTTCGTTTTCATTAAAATACAGAAAAAAAGGGGTTAAAAAGAAAAACTGAAATTTTTAAAGTATAAACTGATTTTATTTTTAAAAGTATAAACTGATTTTATTTTTAAAAGTATAAACTGATTTTATTTTTAAAAGTATAAACTGATTTTTATTTTTAAAAGTATAAACTGATTTATTTTTAAAAAGTATAAACTGATTTATTTTTAAAAGAGAAAAACTGATTTTATTTTGAACTTTAAAATAGGAAAAAGATTAATCTTTTAGTAGAAAAAGATTTGAAAGCAAAAGTAAAAATCATATTTTTATATGTTGAAAAATCATATTTTTATATATTGAAAAATCATATTTTTTATATGTTGAGAAATCATATTTTTATATGTTGAAAGCAAAAGTAGAAATCATATTTTTATATGTTGAAAGCAAAAGTAAAAATCATATTTTATATGTTGAGAAATCATATTTTTATATGTTGAAAGCGAACGTGAAAACATGATTTTTGTCATATTGAAGAAGTGATTTTTATTATATAAACATCATGACAAAAATGAGATTTTTATTCATTTGAATAGCGATAGAAAAATAGGATTTTTATATATTGAATAGCGAACTAAAAATTCGATTTTTATATATTGAATAGCGAACTAAAAATTCGATTTTTATATATTGAATAGCGAACTAAAAATTCGATTTTTATATATTGAATAGCGAACTAAAAATTCGATTTTTATATATTGAATAGCGAAGTAAAAATGTGATTTTTACGTATGTAGTGAAAGCAGCAACGAAGGTGACAAAAAGGCGAACCGACGAAGACTTCTGCAAATGAAGTGCCGTGGAGCTTGGATAGCTTTCTGTGAGAATTTCTCACCTTTCAATTTATTTTTCTAGTTATATATATATACTAGGATGCAGACGGTGCTTATTAGAAGCACCCGACACCCGTCCACATACCATGGACTTGTTTGTTTGGTTGTGTAGTTGGTTAGATTATTTGATTTGGATTTGATTGATTGGTTGAATTGGAAATTGATGTGTGAATGGCGTGGGCCTTCACTAGACCGGGGATAAGGCTAGGCCTTGTCCCGTTTCTAGTATCGTGCCGTTATGCCGCCGAAATTTTCTAAAATATGTTAGAAAAATAAAGATATCATTTTTATCTTGAAATTGAATTGAATAGAAATTCATAGGTTAAAATAAAATGTTTTATCGTTAAAAATATAATTTTTAACGTGAATATGAATATAGTGAAAGTGAATAAATAAATATTCATTTACAAACCAGACGGTTTGTTTATGTACACTTATTTAGAGGACATTGATTGGGTCGATAATTTTTACACATCGCCCAACTGCACAAATAAAATATTTGTTTGATTGTTTGAAACCCCACACGGGTGTTAGGATGAAATATGCAGTTCACTCATCCTGATTGATTAAATATGTCGATCGATTGATTGACAGGCTGTTATAAGCGTTAGATATCTATATTTGATGCTTATACAGTGTAGTGCACTTTGGTTGATGGTTGATTATTTTTCAATGCTATTATATGTGTGTAATGCATGAAAATCCATATAATTAACTTTATATGGTAATTGATTGGGCCTCATTCTAATTTGAAAAATAAAGAATAATATAAAATAAAAGTTCATGTGTTGACAGTACTCATTCATTGAGATTGGTCATGTGTTGAACGAAATATTTTGGTAATAACAACTATTTTGAAAAAGAAATATTTGAAATAGAATATTTGAAAATAGAAATTTATGAAGCCGTGTTGATTAGATTGACGCCATTTTGACGTAAACGATATTTATATCGATTTATTCGATTTCGAATAGAAATGAATTGAAAACGATTTCGAATAGAAATGAATTGAAAACGATTTCGAATAGAAATGAATTGAAAACGATTTCGAATAGAAATGAATTGAAAACGATTTCGAAATGAATTGAATTGAAAACGATTTCGAAATGAATTGAATTGAAAACGATTTCGAAATGAATGGAATTGAAACCGATTTCGAAATGAATTGAATTGAAAACGAATTCAAATAGAATTGAAAGCGAAGTGAAATGAATTCAAATTGAATTGAAATTTGAATTAAATAGAAATGAATTTTAAAACGAATTTATAGAGAAGAATTCAATTTTGATTTGAATTGAAACGGAAGTTGAAATTGCTTTTGAAACGAATTTAAAACTATTTATATAATTCGTTTTAAATAGAAATCGACAAAATATATTACATATATATTATATATATAATATAATGGCCTGAATAGAACGCGCCGCGCCGCGGCAGTTCGTGAATTTCGACCATTTATTTCAAACGGACATTGCGGGAGATCCGACCGTCGGATTCTCCTAAAACCGGAACCGTTGGGTTCGTATCGAAAAGAGCTTTCTAACGAATATTAGAAATTTGAAATCTAACGGTTGGATTTGGAATTATGTCCAAATCAAATTCGAAAAAGGTCGCTGTAAGTGCAGTTCGATGGCCGTTGATGGAAATCGACTGTACGGGCCTTGATAAAATTATTAAAAATAGCAATAATTTGTGTAAAATCATAAGAAATGATTTAGAAAGAATTGGGATGAAAAACTCCATATTTGAAGAGATAAAAATGGATTTTTATCGAAATGAACTAGTTTTGAACTAGAATCATAATTCTATTTATTTTTAAATAAATAAATTGAATTCGAAAAGGGTTTTAAAAATAACCAAAATTTCCAATGATTGCATTGGAATGGATTTAAATCGAAATTGTCTTCGGAATATTTCGATGTTGGGATTCGTGATTATACAGATGTTGATATGGAAATTTGAAAGATATATATTTATATCGTTATTTCCAATACGACATTTGTTAGTCGTAGAATTTGATATTGAATATAAGCCGATATATTTTCTATTCAGAGCCTTGTATTGAATATCAAATGTGATTTTGGTTTGTCGTGAATGGTGTCTTCACTAACACTGTTCTTGAACCCAGTTGAGAAAAGATTAAATCTTTTAATTCAGATTTAATGAAGTGTACCAATTAAATAATATTTAATTGGAATTGAATTGATATTGATTTTTGGGTTTATCGTGAACAGTGTTTTAAATAACACTTGTTCTTTAACTCGATAATTAATGGAATGTGATTTTGGGTTTATCGTGAACCGTGTTTTAAATGACACTGATTCTTTAACCCAGTCGAAGATTAAAACTAAGTGGAGTTTTAATGAATCTTTAATTAGATGGAAAAGATCGAAAATGGAGTATCACCAGTTTTGCTCCAGGCGATAGTTAAATCTTTAATTAGATTTGAACGTGAAATGGTAATTGAATTTACCGATAACACTGTGGTGTTAGATATGAAGTATTACCAGTTTTACTTCATGGGATGAATAGGTTGGGATTGGGAAATTAAAACAAATGATTACTTCGGTAAGGTTCGCTAATCCCGACTAGTTTGAATTGATATTCAAAAAGTAGATTAAAGCATAAATTCAAGAATTTATCTTTGATAAAATTAATGGGAACCTTTCCCTATGAATGTGAAATTTAGAAACTAACTGTCGGTTAGCCAAGCAGAATGGTTTTCTGGATATTGATCTGATGTTGGTTTCGGCCTTCGGGGTTAATATTTGGGAAATTATTCTCTTGATTAATTTACTGTCAGTGACTAATGAATTGGAATGAGGCGTATGTTGTGTTTGTGTAACACTTATTTAAATATACGCGAGTTATTCGGAAAGACCGGGTTTATCCCATTCGGAATAACTGATACGACGATAAGTCGAAGATGAAGACGATGGTCGAAGACCGGAGGTCTTCACGTCGTTTGGGTGATAACTGATGATCTTGATTGGGCTGTACACCCAAGAAGATGGAAACAGTTAGAGATCGTCCAGACGTACTTGGAGATCGATGGATATGCGGGGTACTAGGTGCCTCCGGTTTCGTTCAGGCCCAGAACGGACTTGTAAATGGACTGTGTGTCTGACATTGGATTTCATTCTGTGTGACTGATATCGGTTGCATAGAGTGGTTTGCCTGTGTGGCATGCTAAGATGCAAATGATCAAGGCTTCTGTTGAAAAGCAAAGTCTTGTGGTGATGATCAAAGCACGGCCTTTGTGGCGTAGCTTTGTGTAACGTTTACTTCGCGAGTTTCACACCCGGTATGAACCAAAAACGGGAGGGACATCAGGGAGGACTTGCGTTTCTTTCTAGCTAGAAGTGGCGTCAGTGGTTTTACACGCCCTGACGAGTTTGACTTATGTGGTTGTTGCGGTTGCGAGGCGCCTCGGTTATATCGGTTTCGGCCGAATGCATTCTGGTCGGCTGACGGACCAGACTTACACCCCATAGGGTGGGGGGACGTATTGTTCAGGCATAATAATCCACTCCGTGTGGACCGGCCCTGACGATCTAAAGGCTTGCCTGCGCGCTTGCCTGTGGCTCGGGCTAGAGAGTCACGAATCGGTTGAGGACTATCTTTTGCCTCGGTTCATAGACGGAAATCCAATTTCCAAATACGTGGCATTTGCGGTTTTATTTGTAAACCTATATATGGCGACATAGTGGCATGGGACGCTCATGCCGCCTATGATTGATACTTATGATTTGAAGTGTTTTATACACTATGCACTTATAATAGTATCAAATGATTTGTTTTAAACGTATCAAGCATTCTTTGGCTGTTATAAGGGAAAACCCTATCCTCGGCTGCGTTGCATTGTGTGATGGGACCTGGGTCTTATAACAGCTTCATTTTTCTTTATTTAGCATTGCGCTGTTTGTTTTATGCACTGGTATTCTTGGGAGGAAACCCGTTCCGTGTTATACGGCGTGGTCCCTTGATTTACCTAATGATTTAAAATAAAGATTAACTGTTTTAGTTCTCACACCAGTCACATGACTGACCTGGAGTTTATTGTTTTAACCTAAACTCTGGGTGCCCTTATTTTGACACGGGCAGCTAGTAGTTTTGGTTTTGCAGATTTATATTCACAGGATCCTGGTTTACAGCTGGAACGATATCCGGAAAGCTTTGTATCCGTATATCTACTTCTAGTTGTCTATTGTATTATTTTCCGCTGCTATGTATTTAAATGTAATTTAAATCTCTGATATTTCTGTGTAATATTCATTTATACTCTGTATATTCTTGTATTCTGATGCACTGTTGTAATATACAATGAAATGTTCTTCTGTATGCGTTCTGTTTTGTCCTGTTCTCAAACGATAGGGCGTTTCGAACGGTCTGGGTCGGTTTAGCGACTGGTTCGGACCGAGCGAAATTCCTTGCCGTCACACATGTGTTGATAATTTATTAATGATTGAAATAAATTGCTTAGACGATAAAAATCACATTTTTATCGCTTGAATAAAGTATATATAATGTTCATGTGCTGATAAAATATTCATGTTTGAAATAAATTGTTCTAACAATGAAAATCACATTTTTATTATATATATGAATCGCTAAAAATATTCATGTTTGAAATAAATTGGTTTAACAATAAAAATCACATTTTTATTATATATATGAAGTGTTAGAAATAGTCATGTGTTGAAATAAATATTTGTTGGGTAAAAATATTATTTTACCACGTATATAAAATGAAAATGGTTTGGAAATCGAAGAACGGATTATATTTATAAATATATATAAATATAATTAAAATAAAACAAATAACGACGCTGTAGTTCGTATTTTGAAATCGTAACTTTAAACGATTATATCGAGAAATCCGACCATCGGATTTCCCCGAAACCGAAACCACGGAGTTCGCTTTGAAAATATCTTTCCAACGATATCAAATTTGTAAAGATCCAATGGTTAGAATTTGTGAAATGTTTAATTCAAATCTGAGGAAAAACAGCGCCAAAATGAATTATATTTATAAATATATATAAATATAATTAAAATAAAACGAATAACGACGCTGCAGTTCATGTTTTGAAATCGTAACTTTAAACGATTGTACCGGGAGATCCTACCGTCGGATTTTCCTAAAACTGGGACCGTTGGGTCCGCTTTGAAATGTTATTTCCAATGATATAAAATTTGTAAAGATCCAACAGTTAGATTTTCAGATATGTGTAAATCAAATCTAAAGAAAAACAGCGCCATGGCCGCATTATGGCCTGAAGCGTCGTTTAAATAAATGGGCTATTTTAAAATAAATAAAAATAGCGATAAATCGTTATAAAATATTATAAATGATATGGAATGGAGATAAACCGAATTTACTCGGTTTATTGGATATTTGATGGTTGAATGTGTTTGACATGAAAATTATATTAATGAACTGAATTATGGATGTCAAATAATTTAACCATGGAAAGAATTGATTTAAAATTCTTAATATACGTGAATTATTTGAAAAGGACAAGTTAATTCTCATTTCAAATAGTTGATCGACGATTAGAAGTCAAAGATATGAAGACGGTGCAAGACCGATGATCTTCACATCGAATGGATGACTACTGAAGCCTTTGATTGGAGTTGCTGCCCTGAAGGGGTTACAGTGGTGGTTGTCCGGACGTACTTGTTGATCATTCCAATGTGCGAGGACCTCTTGTAATACCCCGCAATTTTAAAACATGACATAAGGAATAACTTAAGAATACTTAATTATTAAAAGAAGAACTAGGTGAAATGGGTTACACCATTGTGTTCGTATCGGAATTCTGCTTGAGATGAAGTCCGAGTTTGCGTAAAACGGATATAGTATGGAGGAGATATGGACGAACGAAGCTAGGCGGAAAAAACTGGAAACATGCCAGATTGCACTGGTGCACTTGTGAAGTGCGCTAGTACAAAAATGCACTGGCGCACCTGCCAAGTGCGCCCATAACGAGGCCAGTCCAGCACAGAATTCTGGAGTATTCTGTGATGACGTGTCTCCTTCTGATTGGCTAGATGATCGATATTCGAGCTGTGTGGTTCTGATGATCTCCTAGTTAATCTAAAGGCTCTAACTAATCCCATACATCTCTATAATCACATCTAACCTAAACCCTAATCTAAGCTAAAATCATCCATGAGCCTATATGCTGCTGCATCCTAAACTAACCTAGCCTCCACCATAACAAATCAAATTCAAGCTAGAAGATAAAAATCAAAGTCTACATCAAGGGTTAAGCTTAACAAATTCAGAAATCAGATCCCAGAATTCAAGATCCGCTCTTTTTCTGCGAGTGCTAGTCACTTTTAGGTTTAAATAGATAAATGTGAATTGTGGTAGACTATGAATTGGGTATATGTTGTAAATCATGAACTTATGCAAGCAAACTATGTCATTTTCCCTAAATCTAATATATGGACATTCTACTATGTTTCCTATGTGAATCTTGAATTACAATTGTATTGCGGTACATGTGAACTTGTTAATACAGATCTAACTTTCTAGATCTGATTGTGGTGATTCGATATGACATTTATATGAACATTGATTTGTAACCATGTTAGGATGATAGTACATCCATTAATTTGACATTACTTGGATCTAGATTTTGGTGTTAATCACCTTTCACTTGCTATACTGTGATACCTTGGTATATGTGGTAAACTTGACATGTCATTCTAAACTTGTTATTATGCCACCCTGTCTATGCTAGATTTAGGTAATTGGACACCTAATATTGAATCTAGATCTCATTATGCCTGCCTAAACACAAAGTTATAAATTTGATGTCCACTTTATATGATAATTATCACATGTCCATTCACTTAGTTACTATGTCGGTCATGTTAATATTTATGCCAAAACATATTGAACTGTCACCCTTATCATGTTCCCTTTTTATTGTTATGACGAGGCTACTTTATAGCCTCGATGCCGCCAAAATACGTGTGAATGCGTTAGTTAGGAACGGGGATAAAGGGAATTTGTAATTGGCATATTATATATATATATATATGTAATAAGCATATAATTCAAATGGGGAAACATAGAATCAATTACCTATAATGACATAGGTAAATTTGGGTAAAGATGAATTAATTACCTATAATGACATAGGTAAATTTGGATAAAGATGGAATGTTTAGTAATTAAAATAAATAATTTTAAATTGTACTTATGACACGAGGTTTGGTTACATTAGTGGCTGGAGTCTGCCCGGACCCAACCGGCATATCCAGTAACCACTAATGTTGAACCTAATGTGTGAGGTCTAAGTACGCAAATACGAATCGGGCTAAGACACGAGGTTAGGCCCAACTGTGGAAAAGACTGCCCGGACCCGACCGACATATCCAGCATCCACACGTTGTAGGCCTAATGTGGGAAGTCAAGCCCATTATAACCATAATTGGACATGGTAAAAAAATGGACTACATAACCTAATTTAATATGAATATGGACTTAAGTTAGGGTTAAGTAAAATTGGTTGAATAAAAGGGGAGGGTTAAGTAAATCATGGGTAGGTGGGTAATATTAGTATACATAGGCCCACAAACTTAACCGTTAAATAAACATGCTTGAATCAGTGGGAGGGTTAAGTAAATCTTGGGTAGGTGGGTAATATTAGTATATATAGGCCCACAAACTTAACCTGATAAGGTTATGTAATTAAAGACACCTAGTGGTATACATAACCGAGGGAAATAATAAAGTTATGTAATTAAAGATCACCCTTTAGGGTATACATAACTAGTATAGGGCTATGTAATTAAAGATCACCGTTTTAGGGTATACATAGTCAGTGGAAAACCTAGTGGGGATACAAGACAAAAAGGAGAGCTTGTATCAAATTGTATGGGAGTTATGTAATTAAAGATCACCCTTTAGGGTATACATAACTAGTATAGGGCTATGTAATTAAAGATCACCCTTTTAGGGTATACATAGTCAGTGGAAAACCTAGTGGGGATACAAGACAAAGGGGAGAGCTTGTATCATATTGTGTGGGACCCATTTCAGTCAGTAACCCGTAGTTGGTATAAGAGTAGAGAACTCCATACTAGGCGGAGAAAGGGAACACTTACTGATTGATTATAAGAGATCCAAAACGTGACAGGTGGTGTAGACGGCGCAAACCGACCAGGGACATGTGCGTGCATGGGCCGGGGAGAGGGGGACAAGACGACCGTGTCACCAGTAGGTTTCCCTGTTCACAGCTTGGTTTGCCAATTTAGGGAAGTGATACCCCCTACTATGGGGCCAGCATAGGATATCTACAGAGTAGGGAGCCGATCGATTTGGGTAGTGGTTAGGGTACACTTGGGCCTATGACCTAAGCCTACCAGCTTATAGTGGAAGGGATCATTTCATTTTAGTTATACTAGTAATAGTGCAGAGTAGTCATTAGTGGAGCATGTATATACCTTACCTTATCTACCTTGTCACACCAGCCATTTTTATAGTGATCTCTCTTATCCACTTAATGCCTATCATGATTACCTTTATTTATTTACTAGCTAAATTAACTCGACTCACCAGACTTATGTCTGACCTAGTTTGTTTCTCCTTTTTTCTTTCGTCCCCCCCGGTTCACAGGGAGGAAACACCCAGGCTTAGTCAGGATTCAGATATCATTTTGCTAGGAGCTATTGCTGAAGTATGGATCAAGTTCTTGTCTCTACTATGGCTTACTCTTTTCATTGGGGAATAATGTTTTCTTTTAATTCCTATGTACTCTGATTATGCAAGACAGAAGTATTTTGTTGTAATGGTTTTATGACTTATGGTATTGTAAACCACGGGATTATGATTTATATCTGAAATAAAATTTTTGAAATTTCCGCTGCTATCTTATTTATATCTGTCTTGTAATTATTATATGCCTGTTTTCCTACAACGCTTCAAGAAACTTAATGCATTCCCTTAGTGAGTGACATTAACGGACGTGGGGTGTCACACTTGGTATCAGAGCTAAAGGTTACCGGATTGGATAAAGTTTTTGAAAATTATTTTCAAAAAGGTTTTAAAAGAAAGCATTTTCACAAGAAAAGCCTGTTTTGAAAAACATATTCCCCAAAGCCATATGTAATATCTCTCGATTCTCCGCTTGATTCATTTTCCTTTTTTTTGTCTGGGGAACCGATTCTTCTCGAAAGGTGTCCCCATTCCGACATGATGTCGTAGGCATGTTTAGCACATATCGAAAGGCAATGAAGTTCCTAACCTCCATTCGTAGCCGCAGTGGTTTCACCCGTGGTTAATTTTCTCGAGCTTCATAAGGATTTCCGTGCGATGGAGGCAACTTTCAAAAGACTTGTTAGCTTGTTACACAAACGTGGGTAAAAAGGAGTATAAGGAAGTTAGGGCTAAGGAGCACAACCCAAGGATGAGAAAAAGGTATGGCCCAAGAAAGGACAGCAACAAAAATAGAAGAATGGCAGAAAAAAATGACAAGGCTAAGGATAAGGGGAAGTGCCATAGTTGTGGGCGAGAGGGTCACTTGGCCAAGGACTGCAGGAAAAGGAAGAATGCTTGCTTCGTTTGTGGAGAGGTTAGATACTATTCTGGGGGAGTGCCCAAGGAAGCAAGGGCAATATCAAAGGACAGGAACCTCTGGAGGGTAAGCGAATGCTCTCGTGGCTAGTGCACCAGATAGAGGTAGGAAAGTTTCCGTGGACGGTTTTGATTTCTCTTTCCAATCAACTGGTTAGAACTCTTTTTGATTCTGGCGCATTCACATTCGTTCATATCTAGTTCTGTTGTTGAATATCTGCACTTAATTACTAGTATGGTAGTGGATCCCGTTGTTGTCTCAAACCCCATTGGTGGTTCAGCTCATTTATCCGTGATTTGTCGGGGCTAGAGAACATCTGTGTTAGGCGTCGAGTTTGAGTGCGATGGATATCTTGTTTCATGGGCTAGGGGTTGATTCTAGGGATGGATTGGCTTACCACATATGGTGCCATTCTGGGCGGTGAGAGGACAGTCGTTAAGCTTCTAACTTGTCATGGGGGGACCCTCGAAATTTCTTGTGACCCACAAGGGTTTGTCATGCTTAGTTTCCTAGAGTCTCTTGAGGCGTCTATCGATTATCTGCGATCGACACCAGTAGTCTGTGAGTATACTGATGTCTTAGACGAGGTTCAGGGATTACCCCCGAGGCGCGAGATTGATTTCCTTATATACCTGGTGGACAATGCAAAGCCAGTTGCATTACCTGTGCGCCATATGGCTCCTAAATGAAAAGAGGGAACTTGATAAGAAAGTGGTGGGCTACTTGAGAAGGGGTTTGATAAAGAAATCATATCACGATGGGAAACCTATTGAAGACAGCCCTTGAGGAAGCCCATCATTCCAAGATGACTATTCATCCAAGTGGCAATAAAATGTATAGAGTTCGAGGTAGTGGGGCCAAACTTGCGAAAGGAAGTGAAAATAAAGAAGGAAGCAATGATTGGATGAGTTCCGACTTGCATAGTTGGATCGGAGGTTAAGAAGCTATGCAAACGAGAAGTCAAGTTGGTGAAGGTCTAGTGGGGAGACAACCAAGAAGATGCAACTTGGGAGACCGAAGACAAGATTTTTACACTTCGTACCCTTTCCTTTTCAAGGGAATGTTCTTAACTTCTCTTCTAAAAGCTTTTATTCGCATTTGCTTCTATCATCTGAGTATATCCTATCAATCAAATCTTCGACCTTTAGGTAGGAAATCTCATGATTGTAAACATGTGTTTGAGACATGTTATGTTTGATGGATGCAAGTGCATGCAAGTGTTTGCTAGTGGTTGCCTATGGACGCATATACACACACATTAGGCACTAAGATCAACTCAATCACTCCCATACTACATATGGATGTATGTGCATTTTCTTTTCTTTTATGGATGGAAATGGATGAACTAGCATATGGATGTTATAATAGGTTTATTTGCATACATATTGGATTCATGGCACTAACATACATTGCATTAAGGAGGTCAACTGAATCAGTAGACTGCCTGATTTTTGCATTAGATAAGGAACATACACACACACTTTTGCATATGTTCATATAGCATTAGAAACCTTTTAACGACAATGGATGCTTGTGGATGATGATTGAGTAGATGGATGATTGGATGGTAGGATACATTCTTCTTAACTTGAAGATTTCAGGGACGAAATCCTTTAAGGAGGGGAGAATATAACACCCCATAATTTTAAAACATGACATAAGGGATAACTTAAGAATACTTAGTTATTAAAAGAAGAAGTAGGTGAAACGGGTTACGCCATTGCATTCATCTCGGAATTCTGCTTGAGATAGAGTCCGAGTTTACGTAAACGGATACCGTATGAAGGAGATATGGATGAACGAAGTTAGGCGGAAAAAACGGAAACAAGCCAGAATGCACTGGCGCACTTATGAAGTGCGCCAGTTCAAAAATGCACTGTTGCACCTGCCAAGTGCACCCATACCGAGGCCAGTCCAGCACAGAATTCTGGAGTGTTCTGTGATGACGTGTCTCCTTCTGATTGGTTAGATGACCTTTCTTCGAGCTGTGTGGTTCTGATGATCTCCTAGTTAACCTAAAGGCTCTAACTAATCCTATACATCTATATAATCACATCTAACCTAAACCTCAATCTAAGCTAAAATCATTCATGAGCCTATATGCTGCTGCATCCTAAACTAACCTAGCCTCCACCATAACAAATCAAATTCAAGCTAGAAGATAAAAATCAAAGTCTACATCAAGGGTAAAGCTTAACAAATTCAGAAATCAGCAGATCCCAGACTTCAAGATCCGCTCTTTTTCTGTGAGTGCTAGTTACTTTTAGATTTAATTAGATAAATGTGAATTGTGGTAGACTATGAATTGGGTATATGCTGTAAATCATGAAATTATGCAAGCATACTATGTCATTTTCCCTAGATCTAATATATGGACATTCTACTATGTTTCCTATGTGAATCTTGAATTACAATTATATTGTGGTACATGTGAACTTGTTAATACATATCTAACTTTCTAGATCTGATTGTGGTGATTTGATATGACGTTTATATGAACATTGATTTGTAACCATGTTAGGATGATAGTACATCCATTAATTTGACATTACTTGGATCTAGATTTTGGTGTTAATCACCATTCAGTTGCTATATTATGATACCTTTGTATATGTGGTAAACTTGACATGTGAATCTAAACTTGTTATTATGCCACCCTGACTATGCTAGATTTAGGTAATTGGACACCTAATATTGAATCTAGATCTCATTATGCTTGCCTAAACACAAAGTTATTAATTTGATGTCCAATTTATAATGATAATTATCACATGTCCATTCACTTAGTTACTATGCCAGTTATGTTAATATTTATGCTAAAACATGTCGAACTGTCACCCTTATCATGTTCCCTTTATATTGTTATGACGAGGCTACTTTATAGCCTCGATGCCGCCAAAATACGTTGAATACGTTAGTTAGGAACGGGGATAAAGGGAATTTGTAATTGGCATATATATATATATATATGAAATGAGCATATAATTCAAATGGGGAAACATAGAATTAATTACCTTTAATGACATAGGTAAATTTGGGTAAAGATGAATTAATTACCTATAATGACATAGGTAAATTTGGATAAAGATTGAATGTTTAGTAATTAAAATTAATAATTTTAAATTATACTTATGACAGGAGGTTAGGTTACATTAGTGGGAGAAGTCTGCCCGGACTCGACTGGCATATCCAGCAGCCACTAATGTTGAACCTAATGTGGGAGGTCTAAGTACACAAATACGAATCGGGCTAAGACACGAGGTTAGGCCAAACTGTGGAATAAGACTTCCTGGACCCGACCGACATATCCAGCATCCACACGTTGTAGGCCTAATGTGGGAGTTCTAGCCCATTATAACGATAATTGGACATGGCAAAGAAATGGACTACTTAACCTAATTTAATATGAATATGGACTTAAGTTAGGGTTAAGTAAAATTGGCTGAATAAAAGGGGAGGGTTAAGTAAACCATGGGTACGTGGGTAATATTAGTATATATAGGCCCATAACCTTAACCGTTAAATAAACATGCTTGAATCAGTTGGAGGGTTAAGTAAATCTTGGGTAGGTGGGTAATATTAGTATATATAGGCCCACAAACTTAACCTGATAAGGTTATGTAATTAAAGACACCTAGTTGTGTACATAACCGAGGGAAATAATAAAGTTATGTAGTTAAAGATCACCCTTTATGGCATACATAACTAGTATAGGGCAATGTAATTAAAGATCACCGTTTTAGGGTATACATAGTTAGTGGAAAACCTAGTGGGGATACAAGACAATGGGGAGAGCTTGTATCATATTGTATGGGAGTTATGTAATTAAAGATCACCCTTTAGGGTATACATAACTAGTATAGGGCTATGTAATTAAAGATCACCCTTTTAGGGTATACATAGTAAGTGGAAACCTCGTGAGGATACAAGACGAAGGGGGGAGCTTATATCATATTGTGTGGGACCCATTTTAGTCAGTAACCCGTAGTTGGTATCAGAGTAGAGAACTTCGTACTAGGCGGAGAAGGGGCACGCTTACTGATTGATTATAAGAGATCCAAAACGTGACGGGTGGTGTAGACGGCGCAAACCGACCGGGGACATGTGCGTGCATGGGCCGGGCAGAGGGGGACAAGACGACCGTGACACCAGTAGGTATCCCTGTGCACGTCTTGGGTTGCCACTTTAGGGAAGTGATACCCCCTACTGTGGGGCCAACACATGATATCTATAGAGTAGGCAGCAGATCGATTGGGGTAGTGGTTAGGGTACACTTGGACGTATGACCTAAGCCTACCAGCTTATAGTGGAAGGGAACATTTAATTTCAGTTATACTAGTAATAGTGCAGAGTACTCATTAGTGGAGCATGTATATACCTTACCTTATCTACCTTGTCACACCTTCCATTTGTATAGTGATCTCTCTTATCCACTTTATGCCTGTCATGATTACCTTTATTTATTTACTGCCTAAAAGTAACTTGAATCACCAGAATTATATCTGATCTAGTTTGTTTCTCCTTCTTTCTTCCGTTTCCTCCCCCCCGGTTCACAGGGAGGAAACACCCAGGCTTAATCAGGATTCAGATATCATTTTGCTAGGAGCTATTGCTGAAGTATGGCTCAAGTTCTTGTCTCTACTATGGCTTACTCTTTTCATTGGGGAATAATGTTTTCTTTTAATTCCTATGTACTCTGATTATGCAAGATAGAAGTATTTTGTTGTAATGGTTTTATGACTTATGGTATTGTAAACCACGGGATTATGATTTATGTCTGAAATAAAATTTCTGAAATTTCAGTTGCTATCTAATTTATATCTGTCTTGTAATTATTCTGTGTCTGTTTACCTACAACGCTTCACGAAACTTAATGCATTCCCTTAGTGAGTGACATTAACGGACGTGGGTTGTCACACCTCTCTCCTGTATTGGACATATGGGACGAGGAATAAGCTGCTTCCGGTTTCGTTTAAACCCAGAACGGACTTGTAAATGGATGTGTGTCTGACGTTGTAGGTTGACAACATGGCAAGCAGAGATGTTGTGATCAAGGCTTATGTTGAAAACAGAGTCTTGTGGTTGATGATCAAAGCACGACTTTAAATAGCATAGCTTTTTGTATAGCGTTAATTCGCGAGCCTCACACCCTGGTATGAACCAGAAACGGGAGAGGACTTCCGGTAAGACATGCGTTTCTTTCTAGCTAGGAGTGGTGTCAGGATTTTGCGCGCCGTAATGTTTTACTTATGTGGATGATGGAAAGCGAGGCGCCTCGATTGTATCGGTCACTACGGTGCCGATGGTTTGGTCGGGATATGACCAGTTTACGCCCCATAGGTCGGGGAAACGCAGCGTTCAGGCATTTTAATCCACCCCGTGTGGACCGGCCTTGACGATCCAAGAGTCGATGCGCTCTGACCCTGAGGCTCGGGCTAGACAGTCTCGAAGCGGTAAGGACGATCCCTTGCCTTGGTTCATGACGGAAATCCAATTTCCAAATACGACATCGTGAGGTTTTAATTGTAAACCTATATATGGCGACATGATATATGGTACCCATGTCGTCTATGATTGATACTTGTGATTGAAATTGTTTTTGAAACATACAAACACTAGTAATAATATCAAATGATTTATTTTATACGTATCTGTGCAGTTTATGCCCTGCTATTACCCTGCCATATCCCCGTTATATCGTGTAGCAGATTTCTACCACTACGCTATTTCCAAATAGCCTCAGAAATAGCCTTTCCGCTTTAAGCCCCTCTATATTTTTGATATATCCCATTATTTCGGCTATATTCCGCTATTTCCGCTATATCTTCTATAAAAGAAATGAATTAAAAATGGACATTTTCACATTATAAAATCTATAAAATAGTACTTTAATAGAATTTTTTGACATATATTTTTCTGAACATAAAATACTACAATATCCTATTAAATTTAATCAAACTAGACAAGAGTTTTTTTTTTGCATATATTTGTATATGCTTTTATTTAAAATTAAGAATATACTAATTATAATCAAATATAATGTTAGTATTATATTTATTTATCATTTGTATATTTGTAAAAGCATTAATTGTGAGTTTTATATGTTATTTTAGAATAATTCGCTATATCCCGCTATTTCCTTGCTTTATCCCGGCTACAACTTTTTGCATCTCCTCCGCATTGGATCCGTTGAGCGCTTTAACTGCACAGATACGTATCAAGCATATTTTGGCCATTATAAGGTAAAACTCTATCCTCCGGCTTGCGTTGCATTGTGTGATGGGACATGAGTCTTATAATGGCTTCATTTTTGTAAAGAGCATTGCGATGTTTAAATGATTTACTTATTTTAAGCACTGGCAATCCAAGGGAGTTAGCCCGTTCCACGTTAGCGGTGTGGTCCTGTGATTAGACTAATTGTAAAATAAGCTAAGTAGATTTCTCATACCAGTCCCATGACTGACTCGTAGTTTGTTTCACTTGCAAACTCGGGTGCCCTATTTTCTACACTAGCAGCCTTGTATTCAGGTTTTAGTAGACTCTCTTTGGATAGCTATGGAGCTAAAGATGGATTCTATCACTTCTATTATGCTGTTCAGCTCTTGTTATGTATATTATGCTTGATTCCGCTGTAGACATTTTATATAAAGCTGAAACTGTATTTTGTACTAAGTGTGATCCTATTATATTGTGTAACTCTGATGATTATTATTTCCAGTGTAATTTGATGTATATTATCTGGTGTAATGATATATTTATGTTCTGCTGTTACTGTTTATGTGTTATATTCCAAAGATTACCCTTGCCACCATGGAACGGGGGTTTGGAGTCATTACATCAATGGTCGAAATTCGCGAACGGTTGCTGCGCGATACGTTCTATTCAAACCATTTAAATATATATATATATGTATATATATATATATAATATTTCGTCGATTTCTATTTAAAACGTATTTTATAAATTTGTTTTAAAAACGATTCCAACTTCCATTTCAATTTTAAATTAAATATTCCTTACTAGTATAATGTCAAAACAACAATATTTTTAAAATATCTGATTTTGAAACCCATTTCCTTTTCGTATTCATTATAAAATGAATAAAATCGATTGATAAACCTATTCGAGTTAAAATGGCGTTTAACTACTTAACTCAGTTTCACATTTCAATATTTTTGTGTCAATCCAAAATCGTAAATCAAAATCATGATTTAATACTTCACTGAATATTATATCAAAATATTCGTTATTTCCGAACTGGAATGTGACTCAATCAATTACCATATAATTTTAGCTATATGGATTTCATACATCGCATGTATTCAATAATAATGATAAATAATCATTAAACATTCAAGCAACATCCAAAGTGCATTCTACAAATGTATAAGCATTAAAATAAATAAATAACACTCACAACAGTCTGTCAATCAATCGATTGACATACACCTAAACAATTGGGATTAGTATGTATCAAATATTATCCCAATACCCGTACGGGGTTTTCATCCAACAAATATTGATTATTATTTATGCACTTGGGCAATGTGTAAATATTATCGTCCCAATCAATATCATTTAAATAGGTGTACAAAAACAAGTCATTCGACTTGTAAATGAATATTTATTCCAATTTCAACTATTGCATATATAATTTTATACATCATTGTTTTCATAAGGAAATCGCCATTATAACAGCGCTATTTTGTAGCACCGGAATAATGTCTATGCGTTACCCCTCTCCTGACCTGGCTTGTGCCATCAACAATTTCAATCATCAACCATCAATCGCATACAATGCAAACACTATAATCGTAAATAAATAAATACTCATCATCCAATTCCATTTAAGGCACCACAAGTGTCCGTCCACGTCATATGTCACGCGAGTGTCACATTTTCATACTACGCTTCTAATGCAAATGATTTGTGAAGAGTTCATGTGTTGAACTCCAAAAGCAATAATATAACTACATGATGCAATTTCTAACTTGCAACCTAAAATGCATAACTAACTAACTACTCTACTTCACTAATTTAAGATAAAAGTTTTTAGAGCTCTCACCCAAGCTAAACCAAGCACTGCGACACTTCTAATGTAGAAATCCTATCGTGTGCTCGCCGTTTTGTCGTTCCCTGCACTTGAATTCACCTCTTTTGCTCTAGAATTTTCATATGGCCTCCAATCTTCACCAAACCGTGTAACTAGCACAAACGCGCCATTCCGAACAAATTTTTCCTAGTGGACTTTCTTCAAAAAATGCACCAATTCCCCAGAAATCGTGAATCTTCGCTTCAGGTCAGCGATCTTCAAACGCGTTTTTCGAGCAGCTCCGAACTCCAAAATTCAATTGTGATATATCCAAATCGAAGAGAAAATCGTGATCTACAACTTCAGTACGGTGGAGTTTCGGCTAGAAATGCACGGTTTGGAAGTTATTGAGGAAAGAATGACAAGGGGTTATTTGTAAAATGGAAATTTTGTGAAAAAGGGGATTTTGGATATGGCGGGGCCCATGGCCGGAGGTGGCGGCCTGAGGGGCGGCGGCGGGCCTAACTGGCGGTGGGAGACTGGTGGTGACGGTGGTAGGGCCGGCGGAGTGGCGGTTGGTGGTGGTGTGGGGCTTGGAGTTTGCAAATGGGGAGAGAGAGAGAAGAGGAGAGAGAGAGAGGAGGAGGAGGTGGTGGCGCCAGAGGAGGAGAAGGGGCCAACGGCCGGTAGTGGCAGCGGGTGAGGGTGCAGTGACTAATGGGGTTTGGGGGAGGCCATTTTATAGGAAAATGAAGGAATGAAGAAAGAAAGAAAAGTGAGGAAGAAAAAGGAAGAAAGGAGATAACACGCTAGTTTCTCGATATCGTCTGAATGTCAACGTTCTCCAATTGTCGCGAGCTTCGGACAAAAGATAATACATGCCAAGACGAGTCCAACGAAATAAGTTTCGTCGAATTCCGAGTTCGTTTGACCTTCCGTTTAATTTCTCAAACAGGCTCAAATAATGTTCAAAAAATGCGATTTTAGCGTATATTTTCTTCTTGCACGCCCACACGCTAACTCCAAAAATCATGGCTTGGATTTATCCATTATTTGACGATACCAATCCAGAAAAAACGACGGAATCGAATTCGGTGGTCGTCTCAATAATGTTTCTTTGTAAAATGACTACCTGTTTTTGAATAAATGGTTTTTCTTCGCACGGCCACATACTGACTTCATTCGACGCGCATTTTGGAACTCAAAAATGATTTGTCATTATTGATCCAAAAACAAATTATCTCATCGAATTCTGAGTTTCCTAGCGAAATTTCACTTTTTAAGGGCTATGCGACGATTTTAAAAATCGAATTTTCAAAATTTTCAAAACAAAGCTTATAAATCAATTTAATAATTTTACTGAGTTTGTTTTAAGTCAAATAAAATATAGAAGCTAATTTTAAAATTATTCTCAAATTTTATTTAGTAAAAATAACCAATTTATATTCGCATATTCCTCAAAATAGCTCAAATCAAAATTTTAAATTGGTTCTGAAAATACGGGTTGTTACAATGACCAACGGTGTCCGTATATAAAATTTTCTACCCTATAGTCAAGTAATACAGATATTTGTCATTTCAATCCGCAATTTAAAATTTAATGGGTATCTATCATTTCAACCCGTAATCCTAAATAAAAATCGTTCAAGTCTACCATTTCAACACATAACGATTTTTCCCTAATCTAATGTCCATCCGTATATGTATCATTTGAACCGGTAGTGATTTTTCCTAAAATTGTGGAATTCGGTAAAATAAATAAACAAAATAATTTATCACATAACATCACATCACAAATCATATATTATTAGTGCACTACAGGACATATATATGTATATCGTATCATATATGAAAAGTGTATACATCAAACAAAATGATTTATACTATCAGTCTTATACATTTCACAACAATTCATTTGTGTTGAATTTAGCATCCATGAAACAATGTGAGTCAAGTGTGAGATAAACTCACATTTCATGTCATTTAAGTGGATACAGCAAACGAACGGTCACAGAATGAAATAACGACATCCAGGCACGACTCAAAATGGATTCAACTCGATAATCAACTCAACAATTAAGTTTTTTATAAGAGGAGGTTAGGGAATTTCTCATCGATTAAATACGGGTATTGGGTTTTTGGAACGGGTTTCGAAATACAACACCAACTCAACTTAACAAAAATAAAACACAACAATTCTTTTACAAATATTATATATTTTTATATATATACACAGTAAAACCCTTGCATAATTATATTTATTTATATAGAAAATCAACATGCCAATATAAAATCACATACATGAATATTTATATTCCTTTATAGAATTCAATACAAGAAAAACATTACACACACCAAAAACATATATATATATATATATATATATATATATATATATAATATACCCTAAAACAAAACCACTCAACCCACTCGCACAAAACCAAACACCCCCCTCCCCACCGAAATCTGTATATACACACACCATCACAAACACAATATGTCTATATATTCCAATACATAATGTAATATAAAATATACACAAAACACACGCACACAACAATCCAAACATACTCTCACACAACTCATATAGCTATTCACAAGCACCCAAGCTAGCATATATATATATATACACTCAAAAATCAACACAAACTCACCCACACTCAAACAAGAACACACAGGCCATACGATACACACAACTCAAAACTTATATTTTAATATATTTCCTCATATACATATAAATCCACATAACAAAAACAACACTACACAAGCATAAATAAACTCACACCATGCGATCACTTATGCATGCCAGAAGAATCCAACACACACAGGCACTCACGCACACACATAACACCCCACACCCGACATGCACCATACACGAACACACACACACACCAGGGATCAGAAAGGGAAGGTTGGAGGGTCGGGCTGGAGTCAGGCGGTACTAGCCAGAGGGTGGAGGCCAATCTTCGTCTAGTGTGGGTTGTGGAGACAGGTTGTTTGGCCTGTTGGTGTAGGAGGTTCAAGGCTTAGCTCCTTCTTTTTTTTCTTTTAAGGAAGTAAAGGAGTTTGGCCATAATAGGAGGGGAGGTGGTTCAGGGAGGCTGGCGGTGATGGGTGAACGATGCATATTTGGTGATCTTGGCGACTGTGGTGATGGGGAAGATGATGTCGTGAAAACAACGGGTTTTCCATTCTTGTTTTTTAAATAGGCTAGGGCTGGCTATCAAAGTTGTTAGCACTGGAGGGGGAGGAGGAGGCTGTTTGGTGGGCTGGAGGTGAGGTCGGTTCTAGTAGGTCGGAATGGCTAGTGAAGGCATGTTTAAAAGGTATAGGACGATCTCGGTTTGAATGGAAAAATGGCGATGGGATTTTGTGAAAGGGGGTTGCTTTCTATATTTTTTTCTCATGATGTCAAATAAAAGGGGCAGCGGGGTTTTGAAAATTATGAAACGAAGCTTTGGAATCTAAGAAAAGAGGACGAAAGTTTTCAAAATCAAAGAATAAATGGTTTGAATGCGTACTTCGGAAAAAGAATAGCCTTTGGAAAATAGGGAAAGTGGAATGGGAAAAAGGCAATGCACTTTATTTATTCAAACTTTGTAAATAAATAAAAGAACGAAACTTTTGAGCTGGAAGAAAACATTTGGTTTTGAAGTTTAAAAAGGCAGACAGATGTTTTGGAAATGGAAACGAAATGAGATGGTTTTTCAATAGATATGGACGGTTCAAATTAAAAGGAAATGAAGCGTTTTGGAAATAAAAAGTGAACGAATGGTTTTGGCATTATATAACGAAAGGTTTTGCAAATCAAAAAGTGAACGATATCAAACGAGATTTGGTTTTGATATAGGAATGATGAACAGATGAAACGAGATTAACAAGTCGAAAGAAGAACGGGTTGGAAATACTAATAGAAAATGAATTCTACAAATAAAATTTTAAATGATGTGTGCGAGAACAATGATCAATATCACTTACGGATCAAGCTAATACAAGAGAAATAGTTCTGAAATGAAATCAAAGATCTAATTTTAATAATATTAGTAAACCAATTATATAATAATACAAGTTTAATATTTAGTCTATAATTTTAGGAATGAATTCAAATTCAAATAAATAAAATCGATTTAATTTATTTAATAATTAAGATCTGAAATTGCAAATATCACTTTCTATTATTAAATTACATTTGTATAAAAAAAATTAAATTCATTAGTTTTATGGAAATCCAAAATATATTTAGTTTTAAATCAAAAAATCAAAATTGTTATTTCATAAAATCCATACAAATTTAGTTTTATATAAATAAAATAAAATAAAATAAAACCAAAATATAAATTAAATCATTAAATAAAAAAGGAAATTAGACAAAAGGACAAAAATGTTAAAAATTTTGTTTTCCGGGCCGCAACTTTTATAAATTGGGCTGGAGGACCTGCTTTTCGAAATTAAAAAAACATACCCCTCTGATCCTAATTTGCATTTTCCATCTTCCCTCGTTCTACCATTTCATTATTACAAGTAGTCTTCTTCAATTAGGGTTTTTCATTAAATTTCAAATCGATAAAACACCAGAAAATTCGAAATCAAAAGCGAGTCTATTCCTCCATTGGAAACTCGTCGTTTATGGTCATCATCATCAAATAAATCACCAAATTAGCCACTGAAAAAAGAAACTAGGGTTGTTTCCTCGAAGTTATGTAATGGCGCATTTTGTTAGCGGTCGAATAATTAATTTATTTAATTATTAAATATCGATTGGGCGATATCGATGACTTGAATTAAATAATATTGAATATTTAATTAAAATAAACAATATAATAATATATTATAATGTCGAAATAATCGGAAATCACCGAATTCACAATACTGTGTGAATTGGATCAGCTAAAATATTTAATTCAATTTAGAATTGAATTTGAATAACGAATCGATTTAATAATCGACGTTAAAACGTATTAATTTTATTATAATTAAAATAGAGCGCGTAACGACGCGACAGTTCGTTATTTGGCGTTTTAGACTTCAAGTGGATGTACAGGGTTCGTTTTAAATCGGATTGCTGTGAAACAAGAAACGTGTGGAGCTGATGGAGTATATCTTTCTAGTGGAGAAGAAAAATCGGGATTTCGTCGTATAGATTTTGAGTTACGTCCAAATCAAATTTCAGAAAAGTCGCTATGGAATTCGTATATAATTCGTAACGCTTTATATACGTTATAAAAAGGAATTTCAATATAAATTGAAATTCGATTCAATCTGAACTTGGAATATCAAACATATAATTTTTCTGGAGTCGTATGGTATTCCACTGTGAATATATACGGTAATATAAATTTATTTATATTTAATTTAATTTATTTAAATATATTTATATATTTAAATGGATTATCCAAGGGTCTAAAAATAGCCACTTTTGCAAACGAAGTCGGAATTCGACGAAACCAGTTTTGTTGGATCCGCAATGTCAAATAGTTGTTAGATTTCTAGTTTCGTGATTTTTAGAGTCACCGTGTGGCCGTACGGATTTTTAGAGTGAGAAACAGTCAGTTTTTCGACAGTCAAAAATACGCTGTGTAAGCAGACGGAGTCGGAATTCGACGAAACCAGTTTCGTTGGGACCGTAATGTCGAACTCTAGCTACATGTCCAATTTGGTGATTTTTAGATATCGTACGTGTTCGTAGGAATTTTTAGAGTGCTTAAACGGATATAAAATGATTTAAATAAAATAAATAAAAATATTCTAACTCTTTTCTTGGCCAAATTATAGGCCACGCACCCCTGTATTGCAGCCACAATTCCTACCTACCACAAATCAGGCCTAAGTACCCGTATACCCCATCATAACAAAACTTTAAAAACAGAAAATCCAAAAGAAATCAATACAAATTCTATAAATTAAATTATACATGCATTCGGATGTCCAGTGAGAAGCTCTTCTTGTTAGTATCAGTTGCGATGGGTTCTGCCATCTTTTTGTTCGCTGTTTGAGGGACAGCGTGTGCCTAAGGCATCACCTCAGCGTCGGAGTAAGGTGTATCGAGCTGTTTCAAGGCGACAGGGAAATTCAGGAGGAAAATCGAGTTTGCACCAACATTTTTGAAGGAATCCAACATTGAGAATGTCGCACCACTCCTGTAGCTGGCGAAAAGGGGTTGGACGACGGATTTCCATCGGAGGGTTCGAGCTCAATGGTGATGGGATAGGGAGGTGCGGCCGGAGAAGAGGAGTTGGTCGGTGGTGTCGACGTGTTGAACGGTGGATCGAAATGACAAGGAACGTGGGTCAAACAGTGGTCAAACTGGGTATTTGGTTTTACTGAGATCGAAGTCTCGTTGGAGAAGAAGAGAAGGGTTCGGGTCCTTTAAAAATGCGGGTCTGGATTTGGTCATGGGCTGGTTTGGGTAAGTTGAGCCCAATTGTTTATTAAAGAAAATTTAATTAGTTTTAATTTAAATTGAACCAAACTTGTAAATCATATATCTTTGTCATACCATATCAGAATTTCGAACCGTAAGTTGCGTTGGGATCGTATGGACGGACACTACACAATGAGACTGACCGGGAGTGAATCTGAGCTCGTTACAATTTATGGCGAAATAAATTGTCCGACTGAATCAAATAACGCAAACCGTTATTTAACGGTTAACGCTTCAATGTGAGTAAATCTCACAAACTCTAAACAGTTTTATTTTCACGTTGTATTCTTAGAACTGTTAAAATATTATCTGTTTGACTGTTTGACCGTGTGTTGACTGTTTGATTGAACTGCTAGTCAGTTAGTAGAGATTTTATATATATATTTACGTATATATATAAATCGATGAATAGTCATATGTTGATTCTGCTATCAGAATATTTCACAATGAAGTGAAATCGATGTTGTTGTATTGTCTAAGATCTGTGGTGCAGGGAAACAGGTTGGAGGAATCCAACAGGATTCCTCAACAGTTATTTTACTGTGATTCTTATATTGTGATATATGATGTGATGTATATAATCTGTGTGATTTTGTGTGGTGGGACGATATTTATCATTGTTAGATGATGTGTTAAAAACCGTAAGAAATACCAGAGTGTGATAAAAGGATTAAACAAAGTGATTTGGTAAAGATTAAACTAAGTAAATTAGTCGAGATTAAACAAAGTGGATTTGTCGAGCAAACCAAATCAAATGGGTTAGTCAAACCAAATCAAATGGGTTAGTCAAAACCGAATCAAATGGGTTAGTCAAACCGAATCAAATGGGTTAGTCAAACCGAATCAAATGGGTTAGTCAAACCAAATCAAATGGGTTAGTCAAACCGAATCAAATGGGTTAGTCAAACCGAATCAAATGGGTTAGTCAAACCGAATCAAATGGGTTAGTCAAAACCGAATCAAATGGGTTAGTCAAACCGAATCAAATGGGTTAGTCAAACCGAATCAAATGGGTTAGTCAAACCGAATCAAATGGGTTAGTCAAACCGAATCAAATGGGTTAGTCAAACCGAATCAAATGGGCTAAGTTAGTCGAGTTAAACAAATGGGCTAAGTTGGTCGAGTTAAACAAATGGGCTAAGTTAGTCGAGTTAATCAAAGTAATTGGTTAGGTTAACCAAAGCGAGTTAGTCGAGTTAAACAAAGTAATTGGTTAGGTTAACCAAAGTAAGTTAGTTAAGTTAAACTAAGCGATAAATCGATGTGAATTAGCTAAGTTAAATTAAGTGGTTAATCAAAGTAAATTAGTTAAGTTAACTAAGTGGTTAATCGAAGTGAATTAGTTAAGTTAAACTAAGTGAATCAGTTAGAGTTAATCAACGTGAATTAGCTAAGTTAAACTAAGTGGATTTGTTCAGTTAATCAAGACGAGTTAACCAGTTAGGTTAAACCAGTAGAGTTAACTAGTTGAGTTAACCAGTTAGAGTTAACCAGTTAGGTTAAACCGGTTGAGTTGACCAGTTAGAGTTGACCAGTTAGAGTTAATCTGTTAGAGTTAACCAGTTGAGTTAACCAGTTAGAGTTGACCTGTTAGAGTTGACCAGTTAGAGTTGACCAGTTAGAGTTGATCAGTTAGAGTTGATCAGTTAGAGTTATCCAAGTAGAGTTAATCGAGTAGAGTTGTCGAATATCACTTATCCGAAGTAGAGTTATCGAATATGGTGTATTCGAGAGAAGAGTTATCGAATATCGTTTATTCGAGTGGAGAAATCAAATGTGATTCATTTGAGAAGAGTTATCGAATATTAATTATTCGAAGAGTAGTTATCGAATATTGGTTATTCGAAGTTAGTTAATCCAAAGGAGTTATTCGAAGTTAGCTAATCCGAAGGAGCTAATCGAAGAGTTAATCCGAAGGAGTTAGTCGAAGAGTTAATCCAAAGGAGTTATTCGAAGTTAGTTAATCTAAAGGAGTTAGTCGAAGAGTAAATCGAATATAGTTATTCGAAAGAAGGTGTTAATCGAATATTGTTATTCGAGTAAAGTTAAAAGAGTTAATCGAATTTAGTTATTCGAAATGAGTTATTCGAATTTGATATTTGAATAGAGTTAAACACATTAGAGTGATTCGAATTACTTATTCAAATAAAGTTAAACCCGTAAGAGTTAATTGAATATTAGTTATTCAATTAGGGTTAAATCGAATTTAGTTATTCGAAAGGAGTTAATCAATTTGAGTTAAGTTAATCGATTTGAATTAAGTTGAATC
The DNA here is from genome assembly GCA_030737875.1 of Allium sativum. Classification (NCBI taxonomy): domain Eukaryota; kingdom Viridiplantae; phylum Streptophyta; class Magnoliopsida; order Asparagales; family Amaryllidaceae; genus Allium; species Allium sativum. The sequence continues at coordinate 363,317,818 of CM060909.1, forward strand.
GAAATGGAGTAAATCGATTAGAATTAAGTTAATCGAGTTAGGGTAAATCGAATATTGGTTATTCGAAGGTAAGTTATTCGAATTAGTTATTCGAAGGAGTTAATCAAATGAGTTGATCCAAAGGAGTTAGTCGAATATTAGTTATTCGAATAGAGTTAAAGGAGTTATCGATTTTATTTTGATCGAAAGGAGTTATCGATTAGTAAATCGAAAGGAGATTTTCGAATATAGCATATTCGAAAGAAAGAGATCGAATATTGTTTATTCGAAAGAGAGAGATTTCGAATATGAGTTATTCGAAGAGAGAAAATCGAATATAGGTTATTCGAAGAAGAGTTAATCAAATAGAGATTACTCGAAAGAGAGTTATACGTCGAATTCGATTATAGCGAATTCGGGAAAGTACTATTTACTTTCCAGGGTTTAAATCAAGATTTAGTTATTGATTTAGAAATTAGGTGTCTGTTAAATTATTCGAGTTAGGAGATAAAGTTATAATTTAGGTTAGACATTTCAGAAGTAGGAATTATAACGTTATAATTATAATCAAACGTTGTCATATAAGAAGTGGATTCGTAACCTGAATCCGAGAATTTGCGTAAACAGATGATTGTAAAAAGTGAGTGATGAGCTTCATCTATTTCACAGTAAAGGACGTTGTCCAATTAAGGTCTGCGAGGTAATTATACCCCAACTTGATTGACTTCAGAATTGACAAAGGAATAGTTGTGGTTCGATCTAAAAGGTTGATTAGGAATAAAGTTAAGGAATAAGCGATAAATGGATTAAGCGAAACGATGTTTTATACAACGTTCATTTGTAATCCGTAAATGAGTTTTGGGAACGTTTCCCAAATATAATCAGATATGTTTTCTAAACATAGAAAATGAAATGTTTTCATGATAAGAATTTAAGAAATAGAGTTAAGCAAATTCAGAAACTGACTGGAGAGGGTAAGTTGAACGGTTTTCTAAGTGACGATATGATGTTGGTTTCGACCTTCCGGATTGATACTTAGAGAATTGTTCTCATACTAGTTACAGTTAGGGACTGATAGTTGCGAAATAATAGTGATGTGAAAATAAGCTATGGAAATGTTTTCCAATGATTAATAACATATATTTTCTAAATAAGGAAATATGAACATATGATGATTGATCGATCGAATTTCCATTTGGAAATAAGATCGTTGTTTGTACACCGACATGTTTTCATTTGATAGTTGAATCACAGACTATCAAAGTTTTTACCATTTTAACGTTGTTAATATGGAGAGACCGGTTGGATTATTATCCAAAGAACCACTCTGTATTTGCATAAGCGTTGCGAGCAATATCTGCCAAAGATAAATTGAAGACGGAGTAAAGTGCAAGGGCTGTTGTATAAGTCTTAGATAACAGTGACTAAGATGGATATACTGAATAGTGCCTTCGGATTGTCCAGTCCCAGGACAACGTATATGGAAGAAGGTCTGACAGAGTATATCCAATGGATCGCGTAAGTTGATCTGTTCAAACGTATTCACGTTTGGTGGCGGAGGAATTCGTTTCTCTTAGCTATATACCCGTGTTATTTTTGTATAAGTCAATTTGTGATTTGGCGGGTATGACGATGTGGCATTCAAAGTGAATGGTGATCAGATGTTCTAAAGATAGACGTAGCTTCTAGCCTCACACCGGAAAGTAACAAAAGTTGGGCTAGGCAGCATGGCTAGTTGGGTCATCCCCAAGCAGGGTGTATTGTCACCGATCTAGGGAATATCCATATTTATACTTCTTTTTGATTCTGTATCTTCGGATGACGGTTTGATGGCCTATAACCGTGGTGGCAATATATTCGCGACACTCAAGCTAAATGAGTGAGCGGTCATGTGTGGTCGGGTTGCAAGACGTTCTTGTTGAACCCTGAGTGTATCACCTCTAGAGTACACTATTTAGAAGGTGCTCCCATACCTTGTCTGTTGGAATCCATTCTCCGATAAGAGCCCTGCGGTTTATGATTTTATACTATGTATGTAGAACGTGAGATGCAAGCGTTTCTGCTAGATTGATACCTATTTGTACTTAGACATTATTATATTATCACAATGATATTGCTTGTCAAAGTTGTTCAGATACTCATAAGGGAAAAACCCGTTCCGTATTCACGGCGTGGTCTTATGAGATATCCTATACCTGTTTTAAACTATTTTACTCATACCAGTCCCATGACTGACCCGGAGTTTACTTTGTTGTTTTCCCTAAACTCTTGGGTGCCTAAATTTGTACGGGCAGTCAAGTAGTCGGGATTTACAGATATACTTGGAGAGCTTGGAGCAGGAGGCTACAAGATTTTATAGCTATAGTTATTTCCGCTGTGTTGTAAGTGTTGTACTCTGATAAGTGCTATTGTATATATATAACTGTTTACTTCAAAGTTATGTTATATATTATATGTTATTCGTTCCGCTGTGAGATTCGTGTTACTCTGATGATTCTGATGTTCTTCTTCTTCTTCTATTCTATTAATTCTATCTTTTCTTTCTCACCTTCTAAATTCTTTCACTAACGTCTTCGGAATTTCCGACTCTCGAGGAGTCGGAAATTTCCAGCCGTTACAGTTGGTATCAGAGCTTAAGTTAAGTGATTACCTTGGCTCTGTGGCGTGACTCGGTAGAGATAGGATTAGTAATATCCTAGATTGAGTTTGAGTGTATATACATGAGCGCGTAATTGTTATTCAATATAAAATGGTTTTATATTGTGGAGACTCATTGGTTGAGTGGCTTATGAATTCTGGTCGATCAGTTGATCCACTGTATCGATAAGGGTTACTAAACACCCGAATACGATGAACCGTCATGGTATGTTTTGAAAGAGGGTAAATGAAATAATTTTTCCCAAAATATATTTGTTTATAGAAGAAATATATATCTTGAAATTATTATAGTATATTGATTGTGTTGGTTGTTATTATAATCGAATAAGATTATAAAAGGGTGAAATGGTTATAAATGACCAATCAGAATTCATATGAATGTAATATATGAAATAGTTTGAATTAAATATGAATTTAAATCAGAATTTGGAATTTAAAATAAGGAAATTTTAAGTTCCTGGGAGATTTTGAAAATGTTTTTCAATTTGAAATAAATATAGTATCTAACTCACCTGGATGACTGGAAAATAATTCCAAGGATGGATCGATACATCGTCGGTGTAATTTTCGAGTTTCTAAGTGGCGGATTACTACCAATGGTTTTGTTTTCAAATGGTGTTGAGGAAAACAAGTTGTTTAGAAATTCAAAAGTTTTGAATTGGTGTTATGGTTTGAAATTGATTTGAAATAAACCCAGGAATTTTGAATGCTGGAATTAAAAATTTAACTAATAAAGTTAAATGGATTGAGAAGACATAAGTGAATAAATACCTTGGAATTTAAACTTGAACCAAGTTAAATAAACCAGGATTTGGTTAGAGAATAATCTGGATTGGAATTAAGTTGATGGGTTAAGAGTTTGAAATCTGATATTGGAGTTTGAATAGAACTTGACTTGGATAGAACCAAGTGTTTGAGTTGAAGGTTGGATTGAGATGACATTGGTATATGTTGGGTTGATAACAGGTGAAAGTGATAAGAGTTGATATGCCCGACAAAAAGGTACAAGTTTATTTTTGATATAAGCATGAGATTTATGAGCCGAATCGGCAAGCCGCTTGGCTATTTGATCTTCTTTTGGGTTGGAGATGGCCTAGAGAGGCGAGTTGTGGTTTTACCGATAGGGCTGTACAAAGGAGGTTATGGCGAAATTTTCCGAAAATTTAAAGTGTTAGAAAATTTTCAGAATTTTTGAAAATTTTAGTTAGTCAAAGAATAAATATTTTAGTCGATATTAAGTGGTTCGGTTGAAATCAGAAATAAGGGGCAAACCAATCTTAGGAGTTCCAATATATAGGGTCATCCTCTAACTTAGCAATTTCGAGGACGAAATTATTTTAAGGGGGGAAGTCTGTAATGGCGCGTTTTGTTAGCGGTTGAATAATTAATTTATTTAATTATTAAATATCGATTGGGCGATATAGATGACTTGAATTAAATAATATTGAATATTTAATTAAAATAAACAATATAATAATATATTATAATGTCGAAATAATCGGAAATCACCGAATTCACAATACTGTGTGAATTGGATCAGCTAAAATATTTAATTCAGTTTAGAATTGAATTTGAATAACGAATCGATTTAATAATCGACGTTAATACGTATTAATTTTATTATAATTAAAATAGAGCGCGTAACGACGCGACAGTTCGTTATTTGGCGTTTTAGACTTCAAGTGGATGTACAGGGTTCGTTTTAAATCGGATTGCTGTGAAACAAGAAACGTGTGGAGCTGATGGAGTATATCTTTCTAGTGGAGAAGAAAAATTGGGATTTCGTCGTATAGATTTTGAGTTACGTCCAAATCAAATTTCAGAAAAGTCGCTATGGAATTCGTATATAATTCGTAACGCTTTATATACGTTATAAAAAGGAATTTCAATATAAATTGAAATTCGATTCAATCTGAACTTGGAATATCAAACATATAATTTTTCTGGAGTCGTATGGTATTCCACTGTGAATATATACGGTAATATAAATTTATTTATATTTAATTTAATTTATTTAAATATATTTATATATTTAAATGGATTATCCAAGGGTCTAAAAATAGCCACTTTTGCAAACGAAGTCGGAATTCGACGAAACCAGTTTTGTTGGATCCGCAATGTCAAATAGTTGTTAGATTTCTAGTTTCGTGATTTTTAGAGTCACCGTGTGGCCGTACGGATTTTTAGAGTGAGAAACAGTCAGTTTTTCGACAGTCAAAAATACGCTGTGTAAGCAGACGGAGTCGGAATTCGACGAAACCAGTTTCGTTGGGACCGTAATGTCGAACTCTAGCTACATATCCAATTTGGTGATTTTTAGATATCGTACGTGTTCGTAGGAATTTTTAGAGTGCTTAAACGGATATAAAATGATTTAAATAAAATAAATAAAAATATTCTAACTCTTTTCTTGGCCAAATTATAGGCCACGCACCCCTGTATTGCAGCCACAATTCCTACCTACCACAAATCAGGCCTAAGTACCCGTATACCCCATCATAACAAAACTTTAAAAACAGAAAATCCAAAAGAAATCAATACAAATTCTATAAATTAAATTATACATGCATTCGGATGTCCAGTGAGAAGCTCTTCTTGTTAGTATCAGTTGCGATGGGTTCTGCCATCTTTTTGTTCGCTGTTTGAGGGACAGCGTGTGCCTAAGGCATCACCTCAGCGTCGGAGTAAGGTGTATCGAGCTGTTTCAAGGCGACAGGGAAATTCAGGAGGAAAATCGAGTTTGCACCAACATTTTTGAAGGAATCCGACATTGAGAATGTCGCACCACTCCTGTAGCTGGCGAAAAGGGGTTGGACGACGGATTTCCATCGGAGGGTTCGAGCTCAACGGTGATGGGATAGGGAGGTGCGGCCGGAGAAGAGGAGTTGGTCGGTGGTGTCGACGTGTTGAACGGTGGATCGAAATGACAAGGAACGTGGGTCAAACAGTGGTCAAACTGGGTATTTGTTTTTACTGAGATCGAAGTCTCGTTGGAGAAGAAGGGAAGGGTTCGGGTCCTTTAAAAATGCGGGTCTGGATTTGGTCATGGGCTGGTTTGGGTAAGTTGAGCCCAATTGTTTATTAAAGAAAATTTAATTAGTATTAATTTAAATTGAACCAAACTTGTAAATCATATATCTTTGTCATACCATATCAGAATTTCGAACCGTAAGTTGCGTTGGGATCGTATGGACGGACACTACACAATGAGACTGACCGGGAGTGAATCCGAGCTCGTTACAATTTATGGCGAAATAAATTGTCCGACTGAATCAAATAACGCAAACCGTTATTTAACGATTAACGCTTCAATGTGATTAAATCTCACAAACTCTAAACAGTTTTATTTTCACGTTGTATTCTTAGAACTATTAAAATATTATCTGTTTGACTGTTTGACCGTGTGTTGACTGTTTGATTGAACTGCTAGTCAGTTAGTAGAGATTTTATATATATATTTACGTATATATATAAACCGATGAATAGTCATATGTTGATTCTGCTATCAGAATATTTCACAATGAAGTGAAATCGATGTTGTTGTATTGTCTAACATCTGTGGTGCAGGGAAACAGGTTGGAGGAATCCAACAGGATTCCTCAACAGTTATTTTACTGTGATTCTTATATTGTGATATATGATGTGATGTATATAATCTGTGTGATTTTGTGTGGTGGGACGATATTTATCATTGTTAGATGATGTGTTAAAAACCGTAAGAAATACCAGAGTGTGATAAAAGGATTAAACAAAGTGATTTGGTAAAGATTAAACTAAGTAAATTAGTCGAGATTAAACAAAGTGGATTTGTCGAGCAAACCGAATCAAATGGGTTAGTCAAACCAAATCAAATGGGTTAGTCAAAACCGAATCAAATGGGTTAGTCAAACCGAATCAAATGGGTTAGTCAAACCGAATCAAATGGGTTAGTCAAACCGAATCAAATGGGTTAGTCAAACCGAATCAAATGGGTTAGTCAAACCGAATCAAATGGGTTAGTCAAACCGAATCAAATGGGTTAGTCAAACCGAATCAAATGGGTTAGTCAAACCGAATCAAATGGGTTAGTCAAACCGAATCAAATGGGTTAGTCAAAACCGAATCAAATGGGTTAGTCAAACCGAATCAAATGGGTTAGTCAAACCGAATCAAATGGGTTAGTCAAAACCAAATCAAATGGGTTAGTCAAACCGAATCAAATGGGTTAGTCAAACCGAATCAAATGGGCTAAGTTAGTCGAGTTAAACAAATGGGCTAAGTTGGTCGAGTTAAACAAATGGGCTAAGTTAGTCGAGTTAATCAAAGTAATTGGTTAGGTTAACCAAAGCGAGTTAGTCGAGTTAAACAAAGTAATTGGTTAGGTTAACCAAAGTAAGTTAGTTAAGTTAAACTAAGCGATAAATCGATGTGAATTAGCTAAGTTAAATTAAGTGGTTAATCAAAGTAAATTAGTTAAGTTAACTAAGTGGTTAATCGAAGTGAATTAGTTAAGTTAAACTAAGTGAATCAGTTAGAGTTAATCAACGTGAATTAGCTAAGTTAAACTAAGTGGATTTGTTCAGTTAATCAAGACGAGTTAACCAGTTAGGTTAAACCAGTAGAGTTAACTAGTTGAGTTAACCAGTTAGAGTTAACCAATTAGGTTAAACCAGTTGAGTTGACCAGTTAGAGTTGACCAGTTAGAGTTAATCTGTTAGAGTTAACCAGTTGAGTTAACCAGTTAGAGTTGACCTGTTAGAGTTGACCAGTTAGAGTTGACCAGTTAGAGTTGATCAGTTAGAGTTGATCAGTTAGAGTTATCCAAGTAGAGTTAATCGAGTAGAGTTGTCGAATATCACTTATCCGAAGTAGAGTTATCGAATATGGTGTATTCGAGAGAAGAGTTATCGAATATCGTTTATTCGAGTGGAGAAATCAAATGTCATTCATTTGAGAAGAGTTATCGAATATTAATTATTCGAAGAGTAGTTATCGAATATTGGTTATTCGAAGTTAGTTAATCCAAAGGAGTTATTCGAAGTTAGCTAATCCGAAGGAGCTAATCGAAGAGTTAATCCGAAGGAGTTAGTCGAAGAGTTAATCCAAAGGAGTTATTCGAAGTTAGTTAATCCAAAGGAGTTAGTCGAAGAGTAAATCGAATATAGTTATTCGAAAGAAGGTGTTAATCGAATATTGTTATTCGAGTAAAGTTAAAAGAGTTAATCGAATTTAGTTATTTGAAATGAGTTATTCGAATTTGATATTTGAATAGAGTTAAACACATTAGAGTGATTCGAATTACTTATTCAAATAAAGTTAAACCCGTAAGAGTTAATTGAATATTAGTTATTCAATTAGGGTTAAATCGAATTTAGTTATTCGAAAGGAGTTAATCAATTTGAGTTAAGTTAATCGATTTGAATTAAGTTGAATCGAAATGGAGTAAATCGATTAGAATTAAGTTAATCGAGTTAGGGTAAATCGAATATTGGTTATTCGAAGGTAAGTTATTCGAATTAGTTATTCGAAGGAGTTAATCAAATGAGTTGATCCAAAGGAGTTAGTCGAATATTAGTTATTCGAATAGAGTTAAAGGAGTTATCGATTTTATTTTGATCGAAAGGAGTTATCGATTAGTAAATCGAAAGGAGATTTTCGAATATAGCATATTCGAAAGAAAGAGATCGAATATTGTTTATTCGAAAGAGAGAGATTTCGAATATGAGTTATTCGAAGAGAGAAAATCGAATATAGGTTATTCGAAGAAGAGTTAATCAAATAGAGATTACTCGAAAGAGAGTTATACGTCGAATTCGATTATAGCGAATTCGGGAAAGTACTATTTACTTTCCAGGGTTTAAATCAAGATTTAGTTATTGATTTAGAAATTAGGTGTCTGTTAAATTATTCGAGTTAGGAGATAAAGTTATAATTTAGGTTATACATTTCAGAAGTAGGAATTATAACGTTATAATTATAATCAAACGTTGTCATATAAGAAGTGGATTCGTAACCTGAATCCGAGAATTTGCGTAAACAGATGATTGTAAAAAGTGAGTGATGAGCTTCATCTATTTCACAGTAAAGGGGGTTGTCCAATTAAGGTCTGCGTGGTAATTATACCCCAACTTGATTGACTTCAGAATTGACAAAGGAATAGTTGTGGTTCGATCTAAAAGGTTGATTAGGAATAAAGTTAAGGAATAAGCGATAAATGGATTAAGCGAAACGATGTTTTATACAACGTTCATTTGAAATCCGTAAATGAGTTTTGGGAACGTTTCCCAAATATAATCAGATATGTTTTCTAAACATAGAAAATGAAATGTTTTCATGATAAGAATTTAAGAAATAGAGTTAAGCAAATTCAGAAACTGACTGGAGAGGGTAAGTTGAACGGTTTTCTAAGTGATGATATGATGTTGGTTTCGACCTTCCGGATTGATACTTAGAGAATTGTTCTCATACTAGTTACAGTTAGGGACTGATAGTTGCGAAATAATAGTGATGTGAAAATAAGCTATGGAAATGTTTTCCAACGATTAATAACATATATTTTCTAAATAAGGAAATATGAACATATGATGATTGATCGATCGAATTCCCATTTGGAAATAAGATCGTTGTTTGTACACCGACATGTTTTCATTTGATAGTTGAATCACAGACTATCAAAGTTTTTACCATTTTAACGTTGTTAATATGGAGAGACCGGTTGGATTATTATCCAAAGAACCACTCTGTATTTGCATAAGCGTTGCGAGCAATATCTGCCAAAGATAAATTGAAGACGCAGTAAAGTGCAAGGGCTGTTGTATAAGTCTTAGATAACAGTGACTAAGATGGATATACTGAATAGTGCCTTCGGATTGTCCAGTCCCAGGACAACGTATATGGAAGAAGGTCTGACAGAGTATATCCAATGGATCGCGTAAGTTGATCTGTTCAAACGTATTCACGTTTGGTGGCGGAGGAATTCGTTTCTCTTAGCTATATACCCGTGTTATTTTTGTATAAGTCAATTTGTGATTTGGCGGGTATGACGATGTGGCATTCAAAGTGAATGGTGATCAGATGTTCTGAAGATAGACGTAGCTTCTAGCCTCACACCGGAAAGTAACAAAAATTGGGCTAGGCAGCATGGCTAGTTGGGTCATCCCCAAGCAGGGTGTATTGTCACCGATCTAGGGAATATCCATATTTATACTTCTTTTTTATTCTATTTCTTCGGATGACGGTTTGATGGCCTATAACCGTAGTGGCAATATATTCGCGACACTCAAGCTAAATGAGTGAGCGGTCATGTGTGGCCGGGTTGCAAGACGTTCTTGTTGAACCCTGAGTGTATCACCTCTAGAGTACACTATTTAGAAGGTGCTCCCATACCTTGTCTGTTGGAATCCATTTTCCGATAAGAGCCCTGCGGTTTATGATTTTATACTATGTATGTAGAACGTGAGATGCAAGCGTTTCTGCTAGATTGATACCTATTTGTACTTAGACATTATTATAATATCACAATGATATTGCTTGTCAAAGTTGTTCAGATACTCATAAGGGAAAAACCCGTTCCGTATTCACGGCGTGGTCTTATGAGATATCCTATACCTGTTTTAAACTATTTTACTCATACCAGTCCCATGACTGACCCGGAGTTTACTTTGTTGTTTTCCCTAAACTCTTGGGTGCCTAAATTTGTACGGGCAGTCAAGTAGTCGGGATTTACAGATATACTTGGAGAGCTTGGAGCAGGAGGCTACAAGATTTTATAGCTATAGTTATTTCCGCTGTGTTGTAAGTGTTGTACTCTGATAAGTGCTATTGTATATATATAACTGTTTACTTCAAAGTTATGTTATATATTATATGTTATTCGTTCCGCTGTGAGATTCGTGTTACTCTGATGATTCTGATGTTCTTCTTCTTCTTCTATTCTATTAGTTCTATCTTTTCTTTCTCACCTTCTAAATTCTTTCACTAACGTCTTCGGAATTTCCGACTCTCGAGGAGTCGGAAATTTCCAGCCGTTACAAGTTACCACTAGCAGCGACAAATGCGAAAAAAGCGATGGAGAAGAAGAAGGAAAAATGAGGTCACGTGCAATAATATTTAGAGAAAATTAAGCAGAAATGCTTAAATTAAACAATATTTAGACAAAATCTTTTACTGGTTAATTGGGGAAGAAACAAAAATCTATTATAAAATACTAGATTAATTTGAAATTATCTATAGTGTTATTCAGTGTAGAAAATTGGTTAATAGGAATAAAACAATGCTATATTAGATTAGTATTACATTTAGAATAACATAATACATATGCTAAAATACATTAGCATTATGCATTTTTAGAAATTGCTAAAATGCTAGATTGAATTAGCAATAGTTTATAATTTTTTGTAGAAATTCTAGCTAAGAATATCATTGTTACTGTAGGATCAACTTCATTGAAAAAGAAAAATGCTCGATTAAAGTAGCATTCGATTATAATATAACTTGATGTAGAAATGCTAGTTAATAGTATTATTTTTACTGTAGGATAAAATTTATACAAGAAAAAAAAATGATATATTACATTAGCAGTAGCTTATTTTTTACAGATATTCATTGAGAAAAGTTAATGTAGACTAACTTAACACAAATGCTAAATTATATTAGTGTTGTATTTGTCAAGCATATAACTGAGCACATGATCATATGCTAAATTATATTAGCATTATATTTACCATATAACTGAGCACATGATCATATGCTAAATTATATTAGCATTATATTTACCATGACCGAGCCCATGATCGAGCCCTTGACCGAACCCTTGATCGAACCCTTTGACCGAATCCATGACCGAGCCTTTAGACAGTGTGTAAAATGCTAGGTTAATTTAGCATTATAGCCTATGAACGAGCCCTTGACCAATCCCATGACCGAGCCCTTGATCAGTATAGAAAATTCTAGGTTAGTTTAGCATTATATGCATTATCAAACCACCTTGACCGAGCCCTTGACCAGTGTATAAAATGTTAGGTTAATTTATCATTATAGCACATGATCTAGCCCTTGACCAGTGTATAAAATGCTAGGTTAATTTAGCATTATAGCTCATGACCGAGCCCTTAACCAAGCCCTTGACCGAGGCCTTGACCAATGTATAAAATGATAGGTTAGTTTAACATTATAACCTATGAACGAGCCCTTGATCAGTGTATAAAATGATAGGTTAATTTAACATTATGTTGCAGAAAATGCTTTCTACACTTTGTATTATAATGCAGTCTTATATTATAATATAGTCTTATATTGTATTATAAACTATCAACCAATACAGTATAAACTATTGCTACATTTAAACCTGCAATTGCCCAACATTAGTCATAATACAGAACTAGAAAGTACGAGAGACCATGGTTAAGTTTATTAGAATGATGTTACATTTTAGTATATGCTTTTACAAGTACCCCAAATTCATAAAACGTATGGAATTATTAAACATCACAAGCATGCTAAACCTGGGATTAAGTCATTTTCTCCACATTTAATCATAAAAAATAAAAAAAATTATTCAAAGCACCATTGTCTTACAAAATGCACGATATTTCTGTCTTATAACTAGAAATACACACACACACACATACAGTTCAAAATGGCATGAGTTGTTTATGTAGTCTTATATTATAATACAATCTTATATTATAATGCAGTCTTAAATTATATTAGCATTATAATGCATAAAATGATAGGTTAATTTAGCATTTAGTTGTAGTATTACTTGTAGAAATGTTAGTAAATGCTATTATTATTTTTTGCATGTATTACATTTATATAAAAAATGCAAGGACGCGTTACCATTAAAATTACCGTATGCTAAATTTATGCTAAATTGAAGTAGCATTTTATTTACAGAAATTTGATATATTATAGAAAATGCTAGGTTGATTTATCATTTGATTGTAATATTACTTTTCTTGTAAAAATGCTAGTGAAGGTTGTCATTCTTACTGCAAGATATTATTTGTCATTGTTTTAAAAAAATTAGTTGAACATAGCATTATGATATATGAATTTCATTACTTAAATTCTTATGCAATATCCTATTTAAAATTGTGTTGTTATCTTAGTTTTGTAGGACACATCAAATTCTTCTCCAGAGGATAAAAAGAGCAGAAAGCGAAATAGAGCTGCTAACCGAATAAAGAAAGATAAGGAGATTGTTCAGTACCGATGCAGTCTATTAGCATTGGTTAAATTGCTTGAAAAAATAAAGGAAGGAAAAGGTTCATCCATAAATCAATTGAACTTTTTAAAACAAACTCCTTTTTATGGATTTACTGATGCTTTTTTTTTCAAATAACATTGGAGCAAAACATATTAGAAAATTTTCTAAAATTTTGGACGATTTAATAAGCTATTTTTCCATTGAGGAAGATTGCTTTTGTATTGGAGGGAAGAAGTTGAAATTAACAACAAAAGACATTTCTTTAATTTTGGTATACCTATGTTTGGAAAAAACATTTTTCCACTACCTAAAATTTCTTTACAAAGCACCCCTGTTAATTGTCAAAAGTTTATTTCGAGAAATTTTGGTAACATTGACCATATAACAAAAGATCTTGTTATTAAAAAAAATAGAAAATGAATTTGAGAAAGAAATTCAAGAAAAAAAATTGATCTTCCTAGATTTATTCTTTTGTTTATAACATTTTTTCCCCTGACAGTCAAAGAATGCCTAGTTGGAGTTATCTCCAAGACACTGTTGATCCACAAAAGATGAACCTAATTTCTTGGTTGTTAAGCATTCATTACTCTTTAACTAAATCATTAAAAAAAATCAAGCAAAAACCAAGAAATATGCCCGACTACTCAATTCTTCCGCTGGTAAGGAAACATTAATGATATAATTTTTTTTATAGTATGATAATTTATGATAAATAATTTTTCGTTATTTTTTTCGTATTTTCTATGTGAACATGTCAAAATATTCAAGCCAAGAAAAGAGTGTATAAAGGGGTCCCCCAGATTTGCTAAATAGTCACTAAATTTAATGAAGAACATAGTGTTAAAGGAAGTTCTAGACGACATGGATGATAAAAAGATACATACATCTTCTATTTTTTATTCTTCTCTTTAAAATTTCTATAACTTTCATGTTGAAACTTAATGGAAAAAGGCCTATGAAGATTGATAAGTATACGAGGTTTGCATTATACCACCTTATGCTTAATGCGACTATATACAAATAGTATTACATTAAAGAAACAAAAAAGGCAGTTGCATTTTCGAAAATTGTATAGTTTGCCAATTGAAACTATAAAATATTCATACTCTACAAACAAATCAATAATTTTATGTGGAGGTGCAATAATTTTGTATACAATGTTTTGATAATTTTTATTTGTAAACTAAACTTAGGTAAATAAGGAGATTAGACAATCTCCACCGAAGTCCCGTGTAATAACCCGGAAAATACGAGCCAATTTAAAATTTTTAAAATGGTGATTTCAAAGGAATTTGAACAATTGAAATAGAATATTTCAATAAAATAGTGAATTAGAAATAGTGAGACAGTTTGAAAATTTGAATTCAAACTTTGACTGACTGTGCAGGGTGGAAAATATAACGGATTTTAGTGAAACCAAAAATATTTAAATCTGTTAGTCAATACCTTTCTAACGAATCTGAAAAATCGAAGTTTCATAACGGGAATCAAAAGTTATGGCTGAATGAATTTTCAGATGGGTCGGTATATAGAATATATAGCCCTGGAAAATTGATATTTTGCATACGACCTCGGAATTCGACGAAACCACATTTGTTGGGTCCGGGATGTCAAACTATTGCTAGGTTTCAAATTTCATAATTTTTGAAGCTAGTATGTGAGCGTGGCAAAAGAAAATGTGTTTGGTCAATTTCTGTTAAATTGGATCGACCAGAAAATAGCCATTTTTCAAACGACCTCGGAATTCGACGAAACTAGTTTTGTTGGGACCGTAGCGTCAAAACATAGCTAGATTTATTTTTCTGGAATTTTTCGAATCAGTTTGTGGCCCTGGCAAATTGAAATGTGCGTTCAGAGTTAAAAATTAAATGTTTTATACTTTAATTTGGAAAAGAACTGACTGTAACAGTCGAATTGGCCTACGAAACATATCCCATTGTGTCCGGAATAGGGGTATTTAGCTAGGGGCGACAGTCGTTGGGTATAAAAAGGAGTTCGTTTGAGAAAACACTATTTAAAAATTTAATATAGTCCTCGGCCAATCAGAATTTTCCTTTCATAAATTTTAAAAATAAAAAAAAAGAAACCCCCCCGATCAACGGCGAAACCCGCTCCTGACCTTCTCTCCTCCGCCGCCGCCGCCACAGTCGCTTCCAGACTTCGCCACCGCCACCATTCGACGCGTCTCAGCCCCCTCTTCAAATCTGACCCCAGCACCGCCACCCTCGTCGCCTCCTCCGCCTGAATCGAGACCAGGAAGTCCCGACCTTCCCAGCGTCGCCGCCGCTCCGATCTGCCACCGCACCCCCTCAAACCACCAGCGCCGTGAAGCCCTCGCCGTCCTCTTCCACGTCAGCACCCCCGATCGTCCCCACGAGCCACTGATTTCGCGAAAACTGTAAACCTAGTTTTGAAGCTTCGTGAAAGTGAGTTTTTCTTTGATCTTTACACTTTGAAAAATCATATCTTTTTGGTGTGTTGACGAAATTCGATGAAACAGGAAACATCGGGACCGCAAGGAAGCTCTCTACCCAATAGAAGAAGCCGCGGATTTTTCTGACATCGTATCGATTTTTAGTGCTCCGAAAACCAAGGTGAGAAATCTAAATTAACGTGAAATTGAATGGAAAATGTCGTGTATAATTTATATTAGCGAAATATAAATTACATACGTGTCGTATACCTCATGTACATGCGTAGTGTAAGCTATATAAGCGAAGTATGAATTTTACATGCATAGAATAATTGATATATGTGTTGAAATGCAAGTGAAATATAGCAATTATATATATATATATATATATATATATATATATATATATATATATATACTCCCCTCGTCCACATACCATGGACGATATTTATTGTTGTGAATTGGTGTGAAATATTGGATGGAAAATACGAATGGTTGAAAAATTGTTTGTGGTTGATATTGATTGGTAGGGGTTGAAAAATACCCATTGGTGATTGAAATGAATTGGAAATACTTGTGGAAATAAAAATAAACATGCCGCCTGCGTGCAAATTAGATGCATGAATCCCCATTGTCAAAAACCGCGAGGTTTTAAGGTAGAGCGAGGAGCCGTACTAGGGACGGTGCCGGTTTTAACTACCCTGCCGTTATGCTGCCGAAATTTTGAATAATCTTTATGTGTGAGAATTATTTCCATATGTTGAAATTATTTTCATGCGTTGAAATTAAAGCCATATGTTGAAACTATATCCATGTGTGGAAATATTTGTGTGTTGAAAAGTGTTTTGTGAAAATTAGATTCATTTGTGAATGAATGAAGTGTTTAAACAATAAAAATCACATTTTTATATATATATGAAGTATGAAAAATATTCGCCTTATATAACTAGTTTCAACAATAAAAATCCCATCTTTCTAATATGAACAACATAAATAAAATGTCCATGTGTGGATATGCTCATTTGTTGAGAAGTGTATGTAGTGGAAAAGTTCATGTGTTGAATAAGAAGATCTAACAATAAAAATTACATTTTATTGAAACTATGAAGTGTTGAAACATCCATTTGTCGAGTAGATATTTTAAATGATTAAAATATCAATTTTATCATATATGTGATATGCTAAAGATATGCGGATGTTGAAATAAATATTTGTGAAAGAAATATTCTTTTTAACATGCATAGGAACCAAATAAAATAGTCATGTTTTGAAATCCATTTTAGTTCGCCAAAATTATCATCTTTGAAATGTGAAGTGTTAAAAATAGCCACTTGTTCAAATAAACGTGCATGAGTTGAAATATACATTAATTAGCTAATGATATGATTTTAGCCTATGCATGCAATATTTGAATGAATGGTGTTTTTAAACCAAAGCAAATCAAATATGAAATTGAATGGAAAATGATAAGTGATAGAAATTGTATATATGTACATTCATATCTATTGAACAGGTTAAAGCAAAGGGGCTAGAGAAGAGAAATAAAATTTTGTGCCCGACAAATAGGTACACATTTACTGCTTTGTTTGGGGGATGATTTTATGAGCCTGTTGGCTAGCCGCTTGGCTTTTTCTTTTTTCTTTTTGATATAAGACGCCCGTGTGGCTATTTGGGAATTTTCCCAGACCCTCCCGTACAAAGGAGGTTATGGCGAAATTTTCCGAAATTTAAAGGCGTTAGTGAAATAATTGAAGTGGAAACGATATAGGAATTTTTGAATGAACTATATTTATATAAATATAAATAAAATTAAAACGAAACGTGGTCGTGCAGTTCGTGTTTTGAAACCGTGATTTCAAACGACTAGTACGGGAAATCCGACCATTGGATTTTCTCGAAATCGCAACCGTTGGGTTCGCCTTGGAAATATCTTTCCAACGGCACCGACTTTGTGAAGATCCGACGGTTGGATTGTTTGGAATGTTTAATTCAAATCTGAAGAAAAACAGCGCCAGAAACGATTATATTTTTATATATATATATATATAATTTAAATTAAATCGAATAACGATACTGTAGTTCGTAAATTGAAATCGTAACTTCAAATGGCTAGTGTGGAAGATCCGACCGTCGGATTTTCCCAAAACCACAACCGTTGGATTCGTTTTGAAATGACCTTCCTAATGATATAAAATTTGTGAAGATCCAACGGATAGATTTTCAGATATGTGTAAAACAAAATTAGTGAAAAGCAGCGCCAGTGCATCGATACGACCTGAATCGTCGTTTAATTAGATTTGGTCGTTTTTAATTAAATAAAAATGGCGATATATCGTTATAAAATACTATAGACGATATAGAGTGGAAATAAACCAATTTCGTTGTGTTTGCTTGATATGTGATGGTTGAATGTATTTGACATGAAAATTATAACTAAATAACCAAAATGTGAATGTTGAATAGTCCAACCATGTGATTAATTGATTTGAAAATCTAAATATACGTGGGTTATTTGAAAAGGCCGAGTTTATCTCATTTCAAATAATCGATCGACATTGAGAAGTCGAAGAGTCGAAGATGGCTGAAGACCGACGATCTCCACATTGGATGGATGGGCGCTACTGATGCTCGTGATTGGAGTAGCTACCATGAAGGAATTGAAGTAGTAGTCGTCCAAACATACTGTTGATTGTATGGATATGCAAGGAATTGGTGCCTCCGGTTTCGTTCAGACCCAGAACGGACTTGTAAATGGACTGTGTGTCTGACATTGGATTTTGTCCTGTGTTGATTGATCTCTATTAAATATATATCTGTTTGGCGGCGGAGAATTTATTCTCTTGCTTAACGCCCTTCTCTGAGACGTACGAGTTCAGAGGTTATGTATTGACAGAAATCAGTCGCATGGAGTGGATTTCCTGTGTGGCACGCCTAAATGGCATATGATCAAGGCTTCTGTTGCAAAGCAAAGTCTTGTGGTTGATGATCAAAGCGTGGTCTGTGTGACGTAGCTTTGTGTATAACGTGAATTCGCGAGCCTCACACCCCGGTATGAGTCAAGAACGGGAGAAGGACCCAAGGAGTGCACGACGTTTCTTTCTAGCTATGGTGGTGTCAGTGACCTCCCAGCCCTGACATTTATATCTACTTTTCACCTGTGTGGTTGTTGGAACACGAGGCGCCTCGGTTATAGGTCTGTAAGGACCGGGAAACGTGTGTTCAGGAATAACTAATCCTCAAAAGTAAGAGAGGACCGGCCTTGGAGGATCCAGGGGATTGCTGTGTGCGGTCCCGAGGCATTTGCTGGAGTGTCTCGAATCGGAGAGGAGCTTGCCCCTTGCCTCGACTCATGAAGGAATCCAGTTTCCAATACGAAATATGCGGACATGATTGTATTACTAGTATGGCGACATGATATATGGTACCCATGCCATATAGGATTGATATTTATGATTGAATTTGCTTTTGAAACATATATGCACTAGTAATAATATCAAACACTTTTGTTTTATTCGTACGAAGCATCTTTGGCCATTATAAGGGAAAACTCTATCCTCCGTCTTGCGTTGCATTGTGTGATGGGACCTGAGTCTTATAATGGCTTCATTTTATAAAAAGCATTGCGTTGATTTAATCGTTTACTTTATTTCATGCACTAGCACTCATTGGAGTAAACCCGTTCCGCGAAAGTGGCGTGGTCCTTTGATTTGCCTTATTATTGTTGTTAATAAGTTGAGTAGATTTCTCATACCAGTCCCATGACTGACTCGTAGTTTGTTTCACCTTGCAAACTCGGGTGCCCTCATTTTCACGGGCAGCCTAGTTACAGGTTTCTGACGCACCTTTTGGCTCATGGCGAGGCTTGACTACACCGTGCTGACTTGGATTTTCTCCGCCATTATTGTATCTATATTATGATTCCGCCATTGGCGATGTAGACTGATATTTATTTTGAGTACTCTTTATGTATGATTCCGCCTCAGGCGATGGAGACTGATTATGTATCATTATGCACTAAGTTGTATCCTGTACTGTGCTTCTCTGATGTGATGATATCTATATGATTCCGCTGTCATATGTGTGTAATTTATCCTATTTTCTGTTTATGCTATTATCTGTGATCTGCTAATGATGATTAATGTGTTATATTCCAATGATTATCCTTAACACCGTGTCACGGGGTTTTGGGATCGTCACAGCTGGTATCAGAGCTTTGGTTAACCTTAGTTCTGGAGTCTAACACATTAAACACTTTGTCAAAATAGAATCAGTAGTATTCTAAGGCGAGTCGCTCATTGGAGATAGGACTAGTAAAGTCCTAGAATGAGCCGAGCAGAATAGCAAAAATAATTTGATCAATCCATCGTTACCTTTCCGTAAATTTTCTACTTAATTATGCAATAAACTATCATTCCTGTTAGCTGACTTTTTCGTTGCTTATACAGAATTTGAAAAATGGCTACCAGAGCAGCCGCCGCTAGAGGAGGCCGTGCCGGCCGAGGCCGAGGAAGGGGAGAAGTCCCAGCTCAAGAAGGACCTTTGATACAACCTCCGGCAGCTCAATACTTCGAGCTTGACCGTGTAGCTAAGAGATATAAGAACTTAGGAGGCAAGACCTTCTCGGGAACTGGCACCGTAATAGAGGCCCTTGCATGGCTCAAAACATGCGAGAAAATTCTTGAAGGCCTAAGGCTTGGAGACGAAGACAAAGCTATTATGGGCGCCTGGCTTATGCAGGAACAAGCTGAATTATGGTGGGAATCTCTTACCGCCGGGAATAGGGAAGCTGCAAGAACATGGGATGGATTTAAAGAACTCTTCAAAGAGAAATATGTCCCTGAACAAGCTCTAGAAAGAATGCACGATGACTTCGCCAATCTCCAGCAAGGGGATCTTTCCGTGCAGGATTATCTGAATAAATTTACAATGTTGTCGCCCTATGCTCCAGAACTCGTCGCCACTGCGAAGTCCAAAAATAAGAGGTTTATCCTTGGGCTAAGACGACAATATCATGATAGAGCCATGGCCCATGTGTAACAACCCGAAAATCTGGGCCAGTTTAAAATTTTTATTTTGGCAATTTTAGCGAATTTTGATTATTTAAAATGAATTATTTTAAATAAAATCGACGAGAAATTTATTTTGAATATAATTAGAACGTATATATTATATACGCCGTCGTTAGAATATAAATAATTGTATATAATTATAAATAGAATTGAAAATGGCGCGGTAGTTCGATAATTCGATTTCAAACTTCAATTGGATGTACCGAGTGCAAAACAATCCGGATTTTAGTGAAACCGAAAACATTAGGATCTAATTGATAATATCTTTCCAACGGATCCGAATAATCGAAATTTCATAGCAGGAATCAAAAGATATGTCCAGTTGAAATTTCTGAATAGTCGCTATGGAATTCAGGCCCTTAAAAATGGACATTTTGCAAACGACCTCGGATTTCGACAAAACCAGTTTTGTTGGGTCCGTGATGTTAAATTATTGCTAGGTTCCAAATTTCATAATTTTTCGAATCAATATGTGAGCGTGGCGAAGGAAAACGCGTTTGACCAGTTTCAGTTGATTTTAATCGACTGGAAAATGGCCATTTTTCAAACGGTCTCAGAATTCGACGAAACTAGTTTTGTTAGGACCGTATCGTCAATACGAAGCTAGAAAATATTTTTCTGGAATTTTTCTAGTTAGTATGTGACCCCGGTAATTTGAAATGTTCGTTTAAAATTCAATATAGTGATTTAAATGTAAATTCAACAAAAACTGATAGTAACGATCGAATCAGCCTACGATACATATCCCATGGTGTTCAGAATGGGGGTAATTAGCTAGGGATGGCAGTCGTTGGGCCTCATTTGGGATTCAAAAGAAAAAGTAACAGTTTGAAAATTTTAAGTAAATAAAATTATATATAATATTATTTAGGGTTTAAGCCCTTTCCCTCTTTCATTAGCCCCCGTTTCAGATAGAATAAAAAAAACGCGCTCGAGCTCACCGACGATGGCCACCGCTCCAGCCTCTCGTCCACCGCGCCACCTCGCTGGAGCTCCCTCATCTCGCCATCGCTCTCCTCCACCACCACGCTCCCCAAATCGATCGATGAAGCCCCGCCGCCATACCCTAAATCGTTCGCCGCCCTCACCACCACTTCACCCTTCCCACCACCATCGATCAACTGAAACCCCCATCCCGACCCGAACCCCAAACCCCCTGAGCCCCTGAAATCCGTCGCAGCACCTCCGAGCGCCACTGCCGAAGGTCCAGACGCCGCCGTGGGCCACCGCGCCGCAGTGAAGACCCCCTTCCCCTCGATTTGCACTGTAAGTTGCTTTTTATTTTACTTATTTATTTTAATTTTGTTTCATGCCATTAATATTAAAAAGGTTTTTAAATCAGTTTTATATGAAAAAGCATAGTAAAAATGTGATTTTTATATAATGTATAGCATAGTAAAAATGTGATTTTTATATAATGTATAGCATAGTAAAAATGTGATTTTTATATAATGTATAGCATAGTAAAAATGTGATTTTTATATAATGTATAGCATAGTAAAAATGTGATTTTTATATAATGTATAGCATAGTAAAAATGTGATTTTTATATAATGTATAGCATAATAAAAATGTGATTTTTATATATTGAACTTCGAAATAAAAATATGATTTTTATATATTGAACTTCGAAATAAAAATATGATTTTTATATATTGAACTTCGAAATAAAAATATGATTTTTATATATTGAATAGCGAAGTAAAAATATGATTTTTATATATTGAACATCGAAGTAAAAATATGATTTTTATATATTGAATAGCGAAGTAAAAATATGATTTTTATATATTGAATAGCGAAGTAAAAATATGATTTTTATATATTGAATAGCGAAGTAAAAAATGATTTTTATATATTGAATAGCGAAGTAAAAATGTGATTTTTATATATTGAACAACAAAGTTAAAATTCCATTTTTATCTATATGATAGCGAGGTAAAAATTCGATTTTTACATATGTAGAGTATACGGATAACGAAGGTGACAAAGAGACGAGAACAGTGAAGATTTCCTGCATTAGAAGTGCCGTGGAGCTAGGATAGCTATTTGTGAGAATTTCTCACCTTTCAATTTCATTTTTCTAGTTATATATATATACTAGGATGCAGACGGTGTTTATTAGCACCCGACACCCGTCATCCACAGACCATGGATGGCTTGTTTGTTAAATTGTTTGGTTGAGTAGTTAGTTTGATTATTTGATTGAAACTGAATTGCTTGGTGAAATGAATGGATTTGATTGATGTGTGAATGGCGTGGGCCTTCACTAGACCGGGGATAAGGCGAGACCTCGTCCCGTTTCTAGCATCGTGCCGTTATGCCGCCGAAATTTTCTAAAATAAGTTAGATAAATAAAAATATCATTTTATTGAATAAATGAACCGAATAGAATATTCATAGGTTGAATAAAATGTTTTATCGTTAAAAATATAATTTTTAACGTGAATGTGAATAAATAAATATTCATTTACAAAGCAGACGGTTTGTTTATGTACACCTATTTGAAGGACATTGATTGGGTTGATAAATTTTACACATCGCCCAACTTCACAGATAAAATATGTGTTTGATTGTTTGAAACCCCACACGGGTGTTGGGATGAAATTTGAAGTTCACTCATCCTGATTGATTAAATATGTCGATCGATTGATTGACAGGCTGTTATAAGCGTTAGATATCTAGATTTGATGCTTATACAGTGTAGTGCACTTTGGTTGATGGTTGATTATTTATCAATGCTATTATATACATGTGTTGTATGGAATCCATATAATTAACTTTATATGGTAATTGATTGGGCCTCATTCCAATTTGAAAAATAAAGAATAATATAAAATAAAGGTTCATGTGTTGACAGTACTCATCCATTGAGATTGGTCATGTGTTGAACGAAATATTTTAGCAATAAAATTTACATCTTTATCAATATAAAATAAAGGTTCATGTGTTGACAGTACTCATCCATTGAGATTGGTCATGTGTTGAACGAAATATTTTGATAATAACAACTATTTTGAAAAAGAAATATTTGAAATAGAATATTTGAAAATAGAAATTTATGAAGCCGTGTTGATTAGATTGACGCCATTTTGACGTGAACGATATTTATATCGATTTTATTCATTTTGAAATGAATTGAATTGAAAACGATTTCGAAATGAATTGAATTGAAAACGATTTAGAAATGAATTGAATTGAAAACGATTTCGAAATGAATTGAATTGAAAACGATTTCGAAATGAATGGAATTGAAAACGATTTCGAAATGAACTGAATTGAAAACGATTTCGAAATGAATTGAATTGAAAACGATTTCGAAATGAATTGAATTGAAAACGATTTCAAAATAAATTAAATTGAAAACGATTTCGAAATGAATTGAATTAAAAACGATTTCGAAATGGATTGAATTGAAAGCGAATTGAAATGAATTCAAACTGAATTGAAATTCGAATTGAATAGAAATGAATTTTAAAACGAATTTATAAAGAAGAATTCAATTTTGATTTGAATTGAAATGGAAGTTGAAATTGCTTTTGAAACGAATTTAAAACTATTTATATAATTCGTTTTAAATAGAAATCGACGAAATATATATTATATATATTATATATATAATATAATGGCCTGAATAGAACGCGCCGCGCCGCGGCAGTTCGTGAATTTCGACCATTTATTTCAAACGGACATTACGGGAGATCCGACCGTCGGATTCTCCTAAAACCGGAACCGTTGGGTTCGTATCGAAAAGAGTTTTCTAACGAATATTAGAAATTAGAAATCTAACGGTTGGATTTGGAATTATGTCCAAATCAAATTTGAAAAAGGTCGTTGTAAGTGCAGTTCGAGGGCCGTTGATGGAAATCGACTGTACAGGCCTTGATAAAATTATTAAAAATAGTAATAATTTGTGTAAAATCATAAGAAATGATTTAGAAAGAATTGGGATGAAAAACTCCATATTTGAAAAGATAAAAATAGATTTTTATCGAAATGAACTAGTTTTTGAACTAGAATTATAATTCTATTTATTTTCAAATAAATAAATTGAATTTGAAATGGTTTTAAAAATAACCAGAATTTCCAATGATTGCATTGGAATGGATTTGAATCGAAATTGTCTTTGGAATATTTCGATGTTGGAATTCGTGATTATACAGATGTTGTTATGGAAATTTGAAAGATATATATTTATATCGTTATTTCCAATACGACATTTGTTAGTCGTAGGATTTGATATTGAATATAAGTCGATATATTTTCTATTCAGAGCCTCGTATTGAATATCAAATGTGATTTGGGTTTGTCGTGAATGGTGTCTTCACTAACACTGTTCTTGAACCCAGTTGAGAAAAGATTAAACTTTTTATTTAGATTTAATGAAGTGTACCAATTAAATAATATTTAATTGGAATTGAATTGATATTGATTTTTGGGTTTATCGTGGACAGTGTTTTAAATAACACTCGTTCTTTAACCCGATGATTAATGAATGTGATTTTGGGGTTTATCGTGAACTGTGTTTTAAATGTCACTGATTCTTTAACCCAGTTAAAGATTAAAACTAAGTGGAGTTTTAATGAATCTTTAATTAGATTGAAAAGATCGAGAATGGAGTATCACCAGTTTTACTCCAGGCGATAGTTAAATCTTTAATTAGATTTGAACGTGAAATGGTAATTGAATTTACCGATAACACTGTGGTGTTAGATATGAAGTATTACCAGTTTTACTTCATGGGATGAATAGGTTGGGATTGGGAAATTAAAACAAATGACTACTTCGGTAAGGTTCGTTAATCCCGACTAGTTGAATCGAAATTCAAAAGGATAGATTAAAGAATAAATATAAAGAATTTATCTTGGATAAAATTAATGGGAACCTTTCCCTATGAATGTGAAATTTAGAAACTAACTGTCGGTTAGCCAAGCAGAATGGTTTTCTGGATATTGATCTGATGTTGGTTTCGGCCTTCGGGGTTAATATTTGGGGAATTATTCTCTTGATTAATTTACGGTTAGTGACTGATGAATTGGAATGAGGCGTATGTTGTGTTTGTGTAACACTTATTTAAATATACGCGAGTTATTCGGAAAGACCGGGTTTATCCCATTCTGAATAACTGATACGACGATAAGTCGAAGATGAAGACGGTGGTCGAAGACCATAAGTCTTCACGTCGTTAGGGTGATTACTGATGATCTTGATTGGGCTGTACACCCAAGAAGATGGAAACAGTTGGTGATCGTCCAGACGTACTTGGAGATCGATGGATATGTGAGACGACCCGATTTCCCGTTCTCACGGAAACAAGGTTATCTTTTGGAATATAACACAGAAACAGAAAATAGCAGAACAGAATTAAATAAATACACCAATGAACAACAAAATATACTGGATAAAAGTAATCATCAGAGTTACACAGTATACAGGATCTTACTTAGTACAAATACAGTTCAGCTATACATAAATGTCTACAGCGGAAATAAACAAAATATGTACAATAGGAGCTGAACAGCATAAAAAGAAATAAATGATAGAATCCATCTTCAGCTCCAGCTATCCAGAAAGAACCAGCTAAACCTGAATACAAGGCTGCCCGTGTGGAAAAAGGGGCACCCGAGTTTGAGAGTGAAACAAACTACGAGTCAGTCATGGGACTGGTATGAGAAATCTACTCAACACATATATAATATGGCAAATCACAGGACCACGCCACTTTTGTGGAACGGGTTTACTCCATTGGATTGCCAGTGCTTTAAAACAAATCTTTCTTTTAAACATCGCTATGCTTTTTATAAAAATGAAACCGTTATAAGACTCAGTTCCCATCACACAATGCAACGCAAACCGGAGGATAGAGTTTTTACCTTATAACGGCCAAGATATGCTTGATACGAATAAAACAAAGGCATTTGATATTATTGCTAGTGTTTATATGTTTTGAAAACAATTTCAAATCATAACTATCAATCATAGACGACATGAGCGTCCCATGCCACTATGTCGCCAAATGTATATACACAATCGAAACCGCACGATGTCGTATTTGGAAATTGGATTTCCGTCATGAACCAAGGCAAAAGATAGTCCTTACCGAATTCGAGACAATCTAGCCCATGTCTCAGGATCAGAGCTCGAGTGACCCTTGGATCGTCAGGGCCGGTCCACCGATGTGGATTAAAATTCCTGAACAATACGTTTCCCCGCCCTTTGGGGCGTAAACGAGCCAACGAATGACTCCATCGGACCCGGATCGTCCGATCAAACCGAGGCGCCTCGCAACAGCAACAACCACATAGGTGAAAAGTATATAAATGTCAGGGCTGGTAGGTCACTGACACCACCCTAGCTAGAAGGAAACGCATGTCCTCCCTGAGGTCCTTCCTCCCGTTTCTGGTTCATACCGGGGTGTGAGGCTCGCGAATTTACGTTATACACAAAGCTACGCCACACAGGCGGTGCTTTGATCATCACCACAAGACTTTGCTTTTCAACAGAAGCCCTGATCACTGCATCTTAGCATGCCACACAGGCAATTCACACCGTGCAACTGATGGCTATCAATCACACAGAACAAATTCCAATGTCGGACACACAGTCCATTTACAAGTCCGTTCTGGGTCTGAACGAAACCGGAGGCACTAAATACCTCGCAAACCCTTCGATCAACACGTACGTCTGAACGATCACCACTCATTATCCATATTTCGGGATGCCTCCCAATCAGGACCTCGGTTACCATCCAAACGAGGTGAAGATCTCCGGTCTTCGACCGTCGTCTTCATCTTCGACTTTCAATCGTCGGTCAATTATTCGAAATGAGAATTAACTCGGCCTTTCAAATAATTCACGTATTTTTAGAATTTCAAATCAATTTATTTCAATGGTTAAATTATTCGACAACACCAATTGTGTTCTTTATATAGTTTTCACACCAAACACATTCAACCATCAAACATCACATAAATCAAGCAAATTCAGTTTATTTCCATTCCATATCGCTTATGATATTTTATAACTATTTATCGCTATTTTTATTTATTTTAAAATAGCTATTTTATTCAAAACGACGCTTCGGGCCATAAGGCGGCCGTGGCGCTGTTTTTCTTCAGATTTGATTTACACATATCTGAAAATCTAACCGTTGGATCTTCACAAAATTTACATCATTAGAAAGATCTTTTCAAAACGAACCCAACGGTTCCAGTTTCGGGAAAATCCGACGGTCGGATCTCCTGGTACAATCGTTTGAAATTTCGATTTCAAAATACGAACTGCAGCGTCGTTATTCGATTAAATTTATAATTATATTTATATATATATAAATATAATCGCTTCTGGCGCTGTTTTTCTTCAGATTTGAATTAAACATTCCAGACAATCCAACCGTTGGATTTTTACAAGGTTGGTGCCGTTGGAAAGATTATTCCAAGGCGAACCCGACGGTTGAGGTTTCGGGAAAATCCAATGGTCGGATTTCCCGTACTAGTCGTTTGAAATCACGGTTTCGAAATACGAACTGCACGGCTTCGTTTCGTTTTAATTTTATTTATATTTATATAGTTATATAAATATAGTTCATTCAACGATTTCTATATCGTTTTCACTTCAAATATTTTTCTAACACCTTAAATTTTGGAAAAATTTCGCCATAACCTCCCCTGCACCGGGAGCGTCGGGAAATCGCAAATAGCGTCCCGGTCCTTCTAATCTCAAAAAGAAAAAGAAAAAGCCAAGCGGCTAGCCAACAGGCTCAAAATCATCACCCAAACAAATCAGTAAATGTGTACCTATTTGTCGGGCACAAATTTTATTCCTCTTCTCTAGCCCCTTTGCTATAACCTGTTCAAAGAATATTGCATGTACATATATATACAGTTCATATCATTTTTCATTTTCTATTCAACTTCATACTTGATTTCTATTTGGTTTAAAAACTCCATTCATTCTAATGTTACATAAATAGGTGCAAATCATTTCATTAGCTAATTAATGAATATTTCAACTCGTCTATGTTTATTTTGAACAAGTGGCTATTTTTAACACTTCGCATTTTAACGATTTATGCATACAATAAAAATGCGATTTTTATTGTAAAACGATTCGTTTCAAAACACTACTTTTCTATATAGTTCATATAGTCGATAAAAGATGATTTTTATTATCAAACAATTTATTTCAAAATATGAATACCATTCAACACATGAATTTCTAATCAACGAATGAATATCAATTCAACACATGAATGTTTTCAATAGTTTTTATATATATATATAAATGTGATTTTTATTATCGAACAATTTATTTCTAAATATGAATACCATTCAACACATGAATTTCTAAACAACGAATGAATATCAATTCAACACATGAATGTTTTCAATAGTTTTTATATATATAAAAAAAATGTGATTTTTATTATCGAACAATTTATTTCAAAATATGAATACCATTCAACACATGAATTTCTAAACAACGAATGAATATCAATTCAACACATGAATGTTTTCAATAGTTTTTATATATATATAAAAATGTGATTTTTATTATCGAACAATTTATTTCAAAATATGAATACCATTCAACACATGAATTTCTAAACAACGAATGAATATCAATTCAACACATGAATGTTTTCAATAGTTTTAGCATATGAAAATAATTCAAACACACAAATATTATTCAAAATTTCGGCAGCATAACGGCAGGGTAGTTACACCGGCACCGTCCCTAGTACGGCTCCTCGCTCTACCTTAAAACCTCGCGGTTTTTGACAATGGGAAACATGCATCTAGTTCGCACGCAGGCGGCATGTATATATATTTATTCATTTCCACAAACTAATCCTAAGTGGTTTCAACCAAATATTTCACAACCACAAATGGGTATTTTTCAACCACAATCAACCAATAACAATCACAAACAATCCCAAACAATCATTCGCTATCAATCAAATTTCCACAACAATTTCAACCAATAAATATCGTCCATGGTTTGTGGACGAGGGGCGTATATATATATATATTTATATATAGCAATTCACTTTTACTTCACACATATATATATAAATTTTAAATCAGAAATCTCACCAATAGCTATCCAACTTCAAGACTCTTCTTAATAGAAATCTTCGCCTATTTGTCGCTTTCGCCCGTATTCTCTACACATGTAAAAATAGAATTTTTACTACGCTATTCAATATATAAAAATATGATTTTTACTTTTGCTTTCACATATACAAAATATGATTTTTACTTTTTAAAATTCAGTTTTGAATACTTTTAAAAATTCAGTTTTTATAACTTTAAAAATCAGTTTTTAAATTCTTTTGAAATCAGTTTTATACTTTATAAAATAAATCAGTTTTATTTCTTTATTTTTAAAACAGTTTCAGTTTTTAAAATACTTTTAAAAATTCAATTTTAAAGTTCTTTTATAAAAACAGTTTTACTTTTATAAAAATTTCAGTTTTAAAATTCTTTTATAAAAACAGTTTTACTTTTATAAAAATTTCTGTTTTAAAATTCTTTTATAAAAATGCAGTTTTTAAAATCTTTTTTTAAAAATGCAGTTTTTAAATTATTCTTTTTAAAATGCAGTTTGCCTTTTTCAAAATGCAGTTTTTTTTTTTTTATTCTTTTTAAAAATGCAGTTTTTTTTAAAATCTTTTAAAAATGCAGTTTTTAAATCCTAAAACAAAAATCAGCTTTTGCCTCTTATAATTTCTGTTTTTATTTTTAAACTAAATCAGTTTTTAACTTTTAAACTAAATCAGTTTTTAACTTTTAAACTAAATCAGTTTTTAACTTTTAAACTAAATCAGTTTATATATAAAATAAAAATAAAATAAATAAAAATAAAATTAAATTAAAAACTTACAGAGGAGCGGGGGGGGGGGGGGGGAAGGTCTTCGCCGATGGTCGGAGGCAGCTTCGAGGGGGACTCGCGATTCGACGGGGGAGCTAATCGGTGTCGCGACGCTTTGTGGGGGACGGGGTCTTCGTCGGCGGCTTCGATCGATGGAGGGGGCGAGAGCAAGGACGAGGGGGGGAAAGAAGATCGGAGGGCGGTGGGTTGTCAGGGGGCGGTGGCGTCGATGTCTAGGTTTTTGTTTTTGTTTTTTTTTGTTTTCCCTTTCTTTTCCTGGTTATAATCGAATGAGGGGGGGCCAAGCAGAAGATAAGAGGGAGGGAAATGATTATATTTTTTTTTATTATTTAATTATTAAATTTCGCAAAAGGTTGACTTTTACATATGACCTCGAAACGAGGCCCACCGCCTGTCGCCCATAGCGTTTTACCCTCATTCCGAACACAATGGGATATGTATCGCAAGCTGATTTGATCGTTACAATCAGTTTCCTTTTGAATTTTCATTTAAATCACTATATTGAATTTTAAACGCACATTTCAAATTACCGGGGTCACATACTAACTAGAAAAATTCCAGAAAAATATTTTCTAGCTTCGTATTGACGATACGGTCCTAACAAAACTAGTTTCGTCGAATTCTGAGACCGTTTGCAAAATGGCCAATTTCCAGTCGATTAAATTCAACAGAAACTGGTCAAACGCGTTTTCCTTTGCCACGCTCACATATTGATTCGAAAAATTATGAAATTTGAAACCTAACAATAACTTGACACTGCAGATCTAACAAAAGTGGTTTCGTCGAAATCCGAGGTCATCTGCAAAATATCCATTTTTAAGGGCCTGAATTCCATAGCGACTATTCAGAATTTTCAACTGGACATACCTTTTGATTCCCGCTATCAAATTTCGATTGGTCGGATTCGTTAGAAAGATATCATCAATTAGATACTAATGTTTTTGGTCTCACTAAAATCCGGATTGTTTTGCACCCGGTATATTCAATTGAAGTTTGAAATCGAATTATCGAACTACCGCGCCATTTTCAATTCTATATATAATTATAATTAATTATATTGGTTTTCAAATGTCGATTTCAACTCAGTTTTCATCGCCATTATTTAAAATATTTATTTTAAATATTTAAAATCCATTATTTTAGCCAATTTAAAAATTTTAAATTGGTTCAGATTTTCTGGGTCGTTACAATCTCCCCCACTTAAAACTTTTCGTCCCCGAAAAGGAATAAAGTCGAAAGTGGTTTGATAAATCTACAATCCCACAATACATCAACCAATTTGTTTCTAATATTCAGAGTATAGAATAAACAATGCACATCCATGGGAAGAAAATAGCAACAGAATAGAGAATTAAATGGTAATGCAAAGTAGGGTAAATGTACCTTGCACCAGAGTCAATCAGAGATATCTACTCGGCATCTAGGATAAGCTTTCTGAATGCTCTCCTCAGTTTCCCAAGTACAATCTCGCGGATCTCCACTCCATTGCACTTTGACTAAGTGAACTTTCTTGTTTCTCAGCTCTTTGGTTTCTTTGCCGATAATCTTTAGCGGCTCTCGCCTCACAGCTAATTCTGGAGTAATTTCAATATCCTGCTGAGCTGCTTCTTCCACGATCAAGTCTGGATCATGAACGTGCTTTCGAAGTTGAGATATATGAAATACATCATGAACTCCAGGCAACCAGTCAGGCAGTTTGACCCTATATGCGAGAGTTCCAATCCGTTCCAGAATAGGAAACGGACCAATGAATTTGGGTGCCAACTTTCCAGTTTTACCGAACCGGATAACTCCTCTCATCGGCGATACTTTTAAATATACATAGTCGCCAACTTCAAAGGATATATCTCTTCTTCTTCTATCGGCATAGCTCTTTTGTCGGCTTTGAGCGGCGAGTAATCGCTTCTTAATAAAATCGACTTTGTCGGCAGCTTCTCGAATCATATCAGGACCCAACACAAGTCTATTTCCAGGCTCGACCCAACAAGCAGGAGATCGGCACGGTCTACCATACAATGCTTCGAATGGCGACATTGTCAGACTCGCCTGGTAGCTGTTGTTATAAGAGAATTCAGCCAAATGCAGATGGTCTTCCCATGATCCACCGAAATCTATAACACAAGCCCGCAATAGATCTTCTAAAATGCGATTCACCCTCTCAGTCTGACCGTCTGTCTGAGGATGATAAGCGGTACTCAAGTTTAACTTCGTTCCCAGCTCGACTTGAAATGCTTCCCAGAATTTACTAGTGAAAATTGTATCTCTATCACTTACTATACTGAGCGGCACTCCATGTAGTCTAACTATTTCCCTGAAGTAAATATGCGCCAGACTCTGGGCAGTTCTGTTTGATCTGACAGGTATGAAATGGGCGGTCTTCGTGAAACGATCTACGATCACCCAAATACTGTCATTTCCTTTTCTGGTTCTGGGAAAACCATCAATGAAATCCATAGAAATATGCTCCCACTTCCAACCAGGAACTTCCAGCGGTTGTAATAATCCAGCCAATTTCTGTTGGTCGCTTTTAACTAGCTGGCAAGTAGGGCATCGACTAACATATATTGAGATGTCTCTTTTTAACGACTTCCACCAGAATGTGCGTTTGATGTCGTTATACATTTTATTCACACCTGGATGGATACTGAGCTTAGATTTGTGGCATTCATCAAGCACTTCTCTTCTTAGTTCAGGAATTTCTAGAACGCAAATTCGTACTTCTAACCTCAGAATCCCTTCGCTGTCTAAGTGGAAATCCGAAGCATTGCCTTCACGAATTCGCCGACTTATCCCTTTGATAAATTGGTCGTCTTCTTGGAGAGCCGATATCTTATCAATCAACGAAGTCGCAATGATGAAACTAGCGATCATCTCATTCTTTCGGCTTAACGCATCAGCCACGACATTGGCTTTCCCTGGAGTATATATAATTTCAAAGTCATATGCTGCAAGAAACTCCAGCCAACGTTGCTGCCTCAAATTCAAGTCCTTCTGAGTGAACAGATACTTTAATGACTGATGATCTGTAAACAGTTCGAATCTCTCACCGAGAAGATAGTGTCTCCAGATTTTCAAAGAGAATATGATAGCCAATAACTCAAGATCATGAGTTACATAGTTTTTCTCGTGTGGCTTAAGTTGACGGCTAGCATAAGCAATTACTTGGCCTCTTTGCATTAACACTGCGCCAAGGCCTTCTCTAGAAGCATCAGTCCATACTTTTAAATCCTGGTTGCCATCGATGATGGTTAACACTGGAGCTGTAGTTAATCTCAACTTTAGCTCTTCGAAAGCCTCCTCACTCTCTTGAGTCCATTTGAATTTAGAATGCTTCTTTGTAAGCTTTGTTAAGTGGCCAGATATCTTCGAAAAGTCTTTAACGAACTTCCGGTAATAGCTAGCCAATCCAAGAAAACTGCGGACTTCAGTGGGAGTACTAGGCTGTTTCCAGTTCTGAATAGCTGTGATTTTGCTTGGATCCACAGCGATTCCATCTTTCGATACGACATGGCCCAGAAATTTCACTTCATCTTGTCAGAATATACATTTGGAAAACTTGGCTTTCAATACATTCCTTCTGAGGATTTCTAGAACCTGTTCCAGATGCTTTTCATGTTCGGCCTTTGATTTAGAGAAGATTAGAATATCATCAATAAAAACCAGAACAAATTTATTCAAAACCCCTCTGAACACTCTGTTCATCAGATCGACGAAGTAAGCTGGAGCGTTACATAAGCCGAACGGCATTACTAACCACTCGTAGAATAAGTCGGGGCCTCTGAACGCTGTCACTGGAACACACTCTTCGGCAATTCGAAGTTGATGGAAGCCTGTAGCTAGGTCCATTCGTGAAAATACTTGTGCTTCATTTAATCGATCCAACAAATCATCAATCCGCGGCAATGGATATTTGTTCTTTATGGTCTGCTTGTTTAGATCACGATAATCCACACATAGACGTAGAGTACCGTCAGATTTTGGGACAAACACCACTGCTGCACCCCAATCAGAGAAACTAGGCCTGATCAGACCCTTCCATACTAGTTGTCTTGTTTGATTGTCTAATTCCTCCTTCTCTTTCAAGGACATTCTTCGAATAGCGTGAACTACCGGCCTTGCATTGGGAATCAAAGCAATTTTGAAATCTATTTCTCTTTGCGGAGGTAAGCGAACAACTTCTTCGAACACATCCGCGTAGTTCTTAACGACAGGAATATCTTTAATGAAGTCAGGAATATTCTCAGTGATCTCAGGGATATTTTCTATTTGGGCTGGAGAAACATTCAAAGCTGCCCAGAAGTCTTTTCTATTAGCATTATGACCTTCACAGGGAATGGTTATATAATCGCCTGATTTAATCTTCGCCTTTACGACTCTGTCGGCGCATTTAACCTCAGCTTCATATTTAGTCAACCAATCTAACCCTAAGATAAGATCAAACTCTTTAAAATTCATAACGACTGCGATGGTAGGAAACCGATAACGAGAGAAAGAAACCGGCACTCCACAAATCCAACTGAGATCAATGGAACCCCCAACCGGATTCTGGACAGTCATTGGTTCCTTGAGCTTTTTCAAATTCAAATCCAGTTTCTTAGCTGCATCTTTGGCAATGAAACTTCGCGACGCGCCTATGTCAAACAGTACTTTGACTGGAATGTTTTTGACAGTAAGCGTGCCTTCTAAAACATCGGGCCTTTCTTGATTAGCTGAGGGCTCAGAAGCTTCTGCTATTTCATTTATATGTACTGCCCCAGGTTTTCTGAATAGCGGGCAGGCTTTTAAAAGATGACCCGACTGATGACTTCCACCACATTTTCTATTCTCTTGAAATCTCTCCTTGGATTTAGATCCACTCTTTGTTCGCTTTTTCGAGGGTTTGCAATTCCCCTGAAAATGCCCTGGCTTATGGCAGTTATTGCATATGGCGGTCGTTACGGGTTCTTTCTCAGATTTAGCCCATTTTCTCTTGGCACTGGGCCTCTTATTGACCTCAGACCCTGTACTGGCTTCAGGAATATCAGCTTCTGACTTTCCTATGTCACTAGAACTGACTTCTTCTTCGTCGCGCAACATTCCTTTCTTAT
This sequence comes from Allium sativum, assembly GCA_030737875.1. Classification (NCBI taxonomy): domain Eukaryota; kingdom Viridiplantae; phylum Streptophyta; class Magnoliopsida; order Asparagales; family Amaryllidaceae; genus Allium; species Allium sativum. The sequence goes on from CM060909.1 coordinate 363,353,107, forward strand.
GGAGATCTTCATACTGATAAGCCATGTAAATCATTTCAGAAAAAGGAAGCTTCACATGCCCCAATACCTTATTCTGGTATTTCCTTTGAAGCCCGTGAATAAATCTCATATTTTTCCTCTTCGGATTTTGAATTAGATGAGGAGCAAAGTGAGCAAGTTCGTTGAATTTCTTATGATATTCCGGAATGGTCATATCACCTTGTATTAGATAAGAAAATTCATCACATAATCTCTCGGTTACTTCGGGAGGAGTAAATCTTTCTAAGAAAATCACTTTGAATCTGTCCCAGGTGATATCACCTTCTGGATTATTTTTGATGATTGTTTCCCACCAGATTAAAGCTTCCTCTTTGAGCGCCCAAGATGCTACTAACCGTTTCTGGTCATCTCTCAGCTGGATATGCTCAAAGATTTTTTCGACAGAACTCATCCAAGCTTGAGTTTGAATAATAGATTCATTGCCCGAGAATTTTTCTCCACCCAGATTTCGATATCTCTTGAATAGAGCCTCTAGATCGGGTTCTGTATTTCTTCTGTTTCTGGCACTCATTTTTCTAGTACTTCTGCAATTAGCAGATCAAGTGTCAGGTCACAGAAAAGAAAATTTTCAAACATAGAAACATATACTTCAAATGTAAATGTGTCTATCGAGGTGTAATTTATTCTGCTTTACTCATACTAGGATATTGCTGATCCTATCTGTATAGAGTTACCCGTCCTAGAACACTACTGGTTCTATTTCTGACGAGTTCGTTCAAATGTTATATTCCAGAACTAAGCTTAACCAAAGCTCTGATACCACGTTGAGACGACCCGATTTCCCGTTCTCACGGAAACAAGGTTATCTTTTGGAATATAACACAGAAACAGAAAATAGCAGAACAGAATTAAATAAATACACCAATGAACAACAAAATATACTGGATAAAAGTAATCATCAGAGTTACACAGTATACAGGATCTTACTTAGTACAAATACAGTTCAGCTATACATAAATGTCTACAGCGGAAATAAACAAAATATGTACAATAGGAGCTGAACAGCATAAAAAGAAATAAATGATAGAATCCATCTTCAGCTCCAGCTATCCAGAAAGAACCAGCTAAACCTGAATACAAGGCTGCCCGTGTGGAAAAAGGGGCACCCGAGTTTGAGAGTGAAACAAACTACGAGTCAGTCATGGGACTGGTATGAGAAATCTACTCAACACATATATAATATGGCAAATCACAGGACCACGCCACTTTCGTGGAACGGGTTTACTCCATTGGATTGCCAGTGCTTTAAAACAAATCTTTCTTTTAAACATCGCTATGCTTTTTATAAAAATGAAACCGTTATAAGACTCAGTTCCCATCACACAATGCAACGCAAACCGGAGGATAGAGTTTTTACCTTATAACGGCCAAGATATGCTTGATACGAATAAAACAAAGGCATTTGATATTATTGCTAGTGTTTATATGTTTTGAAAACAATTTCAAATCATAACTATCAATCATAGACGACATGAGCGTCCCATGCCACTATGTCGCCAAATGTATATACACAATCGAAACCGCACGATGTCGTATTTGGAAATTGGATTTCCGTCATGAACCAAGGCAAAAGATAGTCCTTACCGAATTCGAGACAATCTAGCCCATGTCTCAGGATCAGAGCTCGAGTGACCCTTGGATCGTCAGGGCCGGTCCACCGATGTGGATTAAAATTCCTGAACAATACGTTTCCCCGCCCTTTGGGGCGTAAACGAGCCAACGAATGACTCCATCGGACCCGGATCGTCCGATCAAACCGAGGCGCCTCGCAACAGCAACAACCACATAGGTGAAAAGTATATAAATGTCAGGGCTGGTAGGTCACTGACACCACCCTAGCTAGAAGGAAACGCATGTCCTCCCTGAGGTCCTTCCTCCCGTTTCTGGTTCATACCGGGGTGTGAGGCTCGCGAATTTACGTTATACACAAAGCTACGCCACACAGGCGGTGCTTTGATCATCACCACAAGACTTTGCTTTTCAACAGAAGCCCTGATCACTGCATCTTAGCATGCCACACAGGCAATTCACACCGTGCAACTGATGGCTATCAATCACACAGAACAAATTCCAATGTCGGACACACAGTCCATTTACAAGTCCGTTCTGGGTCTGAACGAAACCGGAGGCACTAAATACCTCGCAAACCCTTCGATCAACACGTACGTCTGAACGATCACCACTCATTATCCATATTTCGGGATGCCTCCCAATCAGGACCTCGGTTACCATCCAAACGAGGTGAAGATCTCCGGTCTTCGACCGTCGTCTTCATCTTCGACTTTCAATCGTCGGTCAATTATTCGAAATGAGAATTAACTCGGCCTTTCAAATAATTCACGTATTTTTAGAATTTCAAATCAATTTATTTCAATGGTTAAATTATTCGACAACACCAATTGTGTTCTTTATATAGTTTTCACACCAAACACATTCAACCATCAAACATCACATAAATCAAGCAAATTCAGTTTATTTCCATTCCATATCGCTTATGATATTTTATAACTATTTATTGCTATTTTTATTTATTTTAAAATAGCTATTTTATTCAAAACGACGCTTCGGGCCATAAGGCGGCCGTGGCGCTGTTTTTCTTCAGATTTGATTTACACATATCTGAAAATCTAACCGTTGGATCTTCACAAAATTTACATCATTAGAAAGATCTTTTCAAAACGAACCCAACGGTTCCAGTTTCGGGAAAATCCGACGGTCGGATCTCCCGGTACAATCGTTTGAAATTTCGATTTCAAAATACGAACTGCAGCGTCGTTATTCGATTAAATTTATAATTATATTTATATATATATAAATATAATCGCTTCTGGCGCTGTTTTTCTTCAGATTTGAATTAAACATTCCAGACAATCCAACCGTTGGATTTTTACAAGGTTGGTGCCGTTGGAAAGATTATTCCAAGGCGAACCCGACGGTTGAGGTTTCGGGAAAATCCAATGGTCGGATTTCCCGTACTAGTCGTTTGAAATCACGGTTTCGAAATACGAACTGCACGGCTTCGTTTCGTTTTAATTTTATTTATATTTATATAGTTATATAAATATAGTTCATTCAACGATTTCTATATCGTTTTCACTTCAAATATTTTTCTAACACCTTAAATTTTGGAAAAATTTCGCCATAACCTCCCCTGCACCGGGAGCGTCGGGAAATCGCAAATAGCGTCCCGGTCCTTCTAATCTCAAAAAGAAAAAGAAAAAGCCAAGCGGCTAGCCAACAGGCTCAAAATCATCACCCAAACAAATCAGTAAATGTGTACCTATTTGTCGGGCACAAATTTTATTCCTCTTCTCTAGCCCCTTTGCTATAACCTGTTCAAAGAATATTGCATGTACATATATATACAGTTCATATCATTTTTCATTTTCTATTCAACTTCATACTTGATTTCTATTTGGTTTAAAAACTCCATTCATTCTAATGTTACATAAATAGGTGCAAATCATTTCATTAGCTAATTAATGAATATTTCAACTCGTCTATGTTTATTTTGAACAAGTGGCTATTTTTAACACTTCGCATTTTAACGATTTATGCATACAATAAAAATGCGATTTTTATTGTAAAACGATTCGTTTCAAAACACTACTTTTCTATATAGTTCATATAGTCGATAAAAGATGATTTTTATTATCAAACAATTTATTTCAAAATATGAATACCATTCAACACATGAATTTCTAATCAACGAATGAATATCAATTCAACACATGAATGTTTTCAATAGTTTTTATATATATATATAAATGTGATTTTTATTATCGAACAATTTATTTCTAAATATGAATACCATTCAACACATGAATTTCTAAACAACGAATGAATATCAATTCAACACATGAATGTTTTCAATAGTTTTTATATATATAAAAAAAATGTGATTTTTATTATCGAACAATTTATTTCAAAATATGAATACCATTCAACACATGAATTTCTAAACAACGAATGAATATCAATTCAACACATGAATGTTTTCAATAGTTTTTATATATATATAAAAATGTGATTTTTATTATCGAACAATTTATTTCAAAATATGAATACCATTCAACACATGAATTTCTAAACAACGAATGAATATCAATTCAACACATGAATGTTTTCAATAGTTTTAGCATATGAAAATAATTCAAACACACAAATATTATTCAAAATTTCGGCAGCATAACGGCAGGGTAGTTACACCGGCACCGTCCCTAGTACGGCTCCTCGCTCTACCTTAAAACCTCGCGGTTTTTGACAATGGGAAACATGCATCTAGTTCGCACGCAGGCGGCATGTATATATATTTATTCATTTCCACAAACTAATCCTAAGTGGTTTCAACCAAATATTTCACAACCACAAATGGGTATTTTTCAACCACAATCAACCAATAACAATCACAAACAATCCCAAACAATCATTCGCTATCAATCAAATTTCCACAACAATTTCAACCAATAAATATCGTCCATGGTTTGTGGACGAGGGGCGTATATATATATATATATATTTATATATAGCAATTCACTTTTACTTCACACATATATATATAAATTTTAAATCAGAAATCTCACCAATAGCTATCCAACTTCAAGACTCTTCTTAATAGAAATCTTCGCCTATTTGTCGCTTTCGCCCGTATTCTCTACACATGTAAAAATAGAATTTTTACTACGCTATTCAATATATAAAAATATGATTTTTACTTTTGCTTTCACATATACAAAATATGATTTTTACTTTTTAAAATTCAGTTTTGAATACTTTTAAAAATTCAGTTTTTATAACTTTAAAAATCAGTTTTTAAATTCTTTTGAAATCAGTTTTATACTTTATAAAATAAATCAGTTTTATTTCTTTATTTTTAAAACAGTTTCAGTTTTTAAAATACTTTTAAAAATTCAATTTTAAAGTTCTTTTATAAAAACAGTTTTACTTTTATAAAAATTTCAGTTTTAAAATTCTTTTATAAAAACAGTTTTACTTTTATAAAAATTTCTGTTTTAAAATTCTTTTATAAAAATGCAGTTTTTAAAATCTTTTTTTAAAAATGCAGTTTTTAAATTATTCTTTTTAAAATGCAGTTTGCCTTTTTCAAAATGCAGTTTTTTTTTTTTTTATTCTTTTTAAAAATGCAGTTTTTTTTAAAATCTTTTAAAAATGCAGTTTTTAAATCCTAAAACAAAAATCAGCTTTTGCCTCTTATAATTTCTGTTTTTATTTTTAAACTAAATCAGTTTTTAACTTTTAAACTAAATCAGTTTTTAACTTTTAAACTAAATCAGTTTTTAACTTTTAAACTAAATCAGTTTATATATAAAATAAAAATAAAATAAATAAAAATTAAATTAAATTAAAAACTTACAAAGGAGCGGGGGGGGGGAAGGTCTTCGCCGATGGTCGGAGGCAGCTTCGAGGGGGACTCGCGATTCGACGGGGGAGCTAATCGGTGTCGCGACGCTTTGTGGGGGACGGGGTCTTCGTCGGCGGTTCGATCGATGGAGGGGGCGAGAGCAAGGACGAGGGGGGGGAAAGAAGATCGGAGGGCGGTGGGTTGTCAGGGGGCGGTGGCGTCGATGTCTAGGTTTTTGTTTTTGTTTTTTTTTGTTTTCCCTTTCTTTTCCTGGTTATAATCGAATGAGGGGGGGGCCAAGCAGAAGATAAGAGGGAGGGAAATGATTATATTTTTTTTTTTTATTATTTAATTATTAAATTTCGCAAAAGGTTGACTTTTACATATGACCTCGAAACGAGGCCCACCGCCTGTCGCCCATAGCGTTTTACCCTCATTCCGAACACAATGGGATATGTATCGCAAGCTGATTTGATCGTTACAATCAGTTTCCTTTTGAATTTTCATTTAAATCACTATATTGAATTTTAAACGCACATTTCAAATTACCGGGGTCACATACTAACTAGAAAAATTCCTGAAAAATATTTTCTAGCTTCGTATTGACGATACGGTCCTAACAAAACTAGTTTCGTCGAATTCTGAGACCGTTTGCAAAATGGCCAATTTCCAGTCGATTAAATTCAACAAAAACTGGTCAAACGCGTTTTCCTTTGCCACGCTCACATATTGATTCGAAAAATTATAAAATTTGAAACCTAACAATAACTTGACACTGCAGATCTAACAAAAGTGGTTTCGTCGAAATCCGAGGTCATCTGCAAAATATCCATTTTTAAGGGCCTGAATTCCATAGCGACTATTCAGAATTTTCAACTGGACATACCTTTTGATTCCCGCTATCAAATTTCGATTGGTCGGATTCGTTAGAAAGATATCATCAATTAGATACTAATGTTTTTGGTCTCACTAAAATCCGGATTGTTTTGCACCCGGTATATTCAATTGAAGTTTGAAATCGAATTATCGAACTACCGCGCCATTTTCAATTCTATATATAATTATAATTAATTATATTGGTTTTCAAATGTCGATTTCAACTCAGTTTTCATCGCCATTATTTAAAATATTTATTTTAAATATTTAAAATCCATTATTTTAGCCAATTTAAAATTTTTAAATTGGTTCAGATTTTCTGGGTCGTTACAATATGCGGGGTACTAGGTGCCTCCGGTTTCGTTCAGACCCAGAACGGACTTGTAAATGGACTGTGTGTCTGACATCGGATTCCATTCTCTGTGACTGATATCGGTTGCATAGAATGGTTTGCCTGTGTAGCATGCTAAGATGCAAATGATCAAGGCTTCTGTTGAAAAGCAAAGCCTTGTGGTGATGATCAAAGCACAGCCTGTGTGGCACAGCTTTGAGTAACGTGAATTCGCGAGCCTCACACCCCGGTATGAACCAGAAACGGGAGAAAGGACCTCAGGGAGGGCCTACGTTTCCTCCTTGCAAAAAGTGGCGTCAGTGGTTTTACACGCCCTGACGAGTTTGACTTATGTGGTTGTTGCTGTTGCGAGGCGCCTCGGTTAGATCGGACGATCCGGGTCCGATGGAGTCATTCGTTGGCTCTCTTACGCCCCAAAGGGCGGCAAAACGTAGTGCTCAGGCATTTTAATCCACTCCGTGTGGACCGGCCCTGACGATCCAAGGGTCGATGCGTTCTGATCCTGAGACTCGGGCTAGGCAGTCTCGAATTCGGTAAGGACTATCTTTTGCCTTGGTTCATGACGGAAATCCAATTTCCAAATACGTGATCTTGCGGTTGTAGTTGTAATCCTATATATGGCGACATAGTGGGATAGGGCGCTCATGCCGCCTATGATTGATACTTATGATTTGAAGTTGTTTTATACACTATGCACTTATAATAGTATCAAACGATTTGTTTTAACCGTATCAAGCATTCTTTGGCTGTTATAAGGGAAACCCCTATCCTCGGCTGCGTTGCATTGTGTGATGGGACCTGGGTCTTATAACAGCTTCATTTTTCTTCATTTAGCATTGCGCTGTTTGTTTTATGCACTGGTATTCTTGGGAGGAAACCCGTTCCGTGTTATACGGCGTGGTCCCTTGATTTACCTAATGATTTAAAATAAAGATTAATAACTGTTTTAGTTCTCACACCAGTCACATGACTGACCTGGAGTTTATTGTTTCAACCTAAACTCTGGGTGCCCTTATTTTGACACGGGCAGCTAGTAGTTTTGGTTTTGTAGATTTATATTCACAGGATCCTGGTTTACAGCTGGAACGATATCCGGAAAGCTTTGTATCCGTATATCTCTTCTAGTTGTGTATTGTATTATTTTCCGCTGCTATGTATTTAAATGTAATTTAAATCTCTGATATTTCTGTGTAATATTCATTTATACTCTGTATATTCTTGTAATCTGATGCAGTGTTGTGATATACAATGAAATGTTCTTCTGTATGCGTTCTGTTGTGGCTTGTTCTCGAACTATCCGACACTTTCCTTTACGGGGAAGTTACGGGTTTTTACAGTTGGTATCAGAGCTTTGGTTTACAAAGCTAGAGAACAAGGCACATTAGAACCATACGAAAGAATTCATTAGATATTGGATTAGTAATATCCAATTAGAATGACTCGTTAGAGATGGGATCAGTAGTATCCTAGAACGAGTGTGAAGAGTATATTTTTAAAGTGAAAACAAATTTTGTTTTGAAAATCTAAATCAACTATTCGTATTTGATTATTTGTTTATATTGATTTTGGACAATTCAGTATATAAAGAATTTGCATATACGCCTTGCAAACGTATATTCAAAGTTATAATATATTGGATAGATATAGCATCACACTCTAGTCGCCCGAAGATGATATTGATGATAGCGATCGCATCATCAACATTTATGTTCGAGTTTCGAAGGTGTGATTTTCTATATATTTCCATTAGACTGGTGTGAGAACCAAAACTAATATAGCTAGAATACATTGTTGTGATTTGGCATCAAAACATGATTTTCTTTATATGTATCAAAGTTATGAATTTGAAACTCTAATTCACTAATTGATTGATGTTTGCATTGTTTGTTTATTTGTGTGCTAATTTTTAGCCATTTAGCCTAATTGAATCACATATTGAATTATACTGAAAATTAGTCGCATTTGCTTGCATATACATGTATATCCTTAAACAGGTCATAGCAAGGAGGCTAGAGCAGAGAATAAAATTTGTTTGCCCGACAAATAGGTACATGTTTACTACATAATTTACTGTTTTGTTTGGGTGATGATGATTTTATGAGCCTATTGGCTAGCCGCTTGGCTTTTTCTTTTTGAGACCTGAAGGACCGGGGAAGCTATTTGAAATTCCCCGATGCTCCCATTGCAGGGGAGGTTATGGCGAAATTTTTCGAAAATTTAGGGTGCTAGCCAAATTTTTGAAATTTTTGAAAATTCTCAGAAACTGAAAAGTTGGAGAATGGAAGCCAGATCGAACGTAGAGTTGATTAATCAAACCACTTTCGACTTTGTTCCTTTTCGGGGACGAAAAGTTTTAAGTGGGGGAGATTGTAACAACCCGAAAATCAGGGCCAGTTTAAAATTTTTATTTTGGCAATTTTAGCGAATTTTGATTATTTAAAATGAATTATTTTAAATAAAATCGACGAGAAATTTATTTTGAATATAATTAGAACGTATATATTATATACGCCGTCGTTAGAATATAAATAATTATATATAATTATAAATAGAATTGAAAATGGCGCGGTAGTTTGATAATTCGATTTCAAACTTCAATTGGATGTACCGAGTGCAAAACAATCCGGATTTTAGTGAAACCGAAAACATTAGGATCTAATTGATAATATCTTTCCAACGGATCCGAATAATCGAAATTTCATAGCGGGAATCAAAAGATATGTCCAGTTGAAATTTCTGAATAGTCGTTATGGAATTCAGGCCCTTAAAAATGGACATTTTGCAAACGACCTCGGATTTCGACGAAACCAGTTTTGTTGGGTCCGTGATGTTAAATTATTGCTAGGTTCCAAATTTCATAATTTTTCGAATCAATATGTGAGCGTGGCGAAGGAAAACGCGTTTGACCAGTTTTAGTTGATTTTAATCGACTGGAAAATGGCCATTTTTCAAACGGTCTCAGAATTCGACGAAACGAGTTTTGTTAGGACCGTATCGTCAATACGAAGCTAGAAAATATTTTTCAGGAATTTTTCTAGTTAGTATGTGACCCCGGTAATTTGAAATGTACGTTTAAAATTCAATATAGTGATTTAAATGTAAATTCAACAAAAAACTGATCGTAACGATCGAATCAGCCTACGATACATATCCCATGGTGTTCAGAATGGGGGTAATTAGCTAGGGATGGCAGTCGTTGGGCCTCATTTGGGATTCGAAAGAAAAAGTAACAGTTTGAAAATTTAAAGTAAATAAAATAATATATAATATTATTTAGGGTTTAAGCCCTTTCCCTCTTTCATTAGCCCCCGTTTCAGATAGAATAAAAAAAAAACGCGCTCGAGCTCACCGACGATGGCCACCGCTCCAGCCTCTCGTCCATCGCGCCACCTCGCTGGAGCTCCCTCATCTCGCCATCGCTCTCCTCCACCACCACGCTCCCCAAATCGATCGATGAAGCCCCGCCGCCGTACCCTAAATCGTTCGCCGCCCTCACCACCACTTCACCCTTCCCACCACCATCGATCAACTGAAACCCCCATCCCGACCCGAACCCCAAACCCCCTGAGCCCCTGAAATCCGTCGCAGCACCTCCGAGCGCCACTGCCGAAGGTCCAGACGCCGCCGTGGGCCACCGCGCCGCAGTGAAGACCCCCTTCCCCTCGATTTGCACTGTAAGTTGCTTTTTATTTTACTTATTTATTTTAATTTTGTTTCATGCCATTAATATTAAAAAGGTTTTTAAATCAGTTTTATATGAAAAAGCATAGTAAAAATGTGATTTTTATATAATGTATAGCATAGTAAAAATGTGATTTTTATATAATGTATAGCATAGTAAAAATGTGATTTTTATATAATGTATAGCATAGTAAAAATGTGATTTTTATATAATATATAGCATAGTAAAAATGTGATTTTTATATAATGTATAGCATAGTAAAAATGTGATTTTTATATAATGTATAGCATAGTAAAAATGTGATTTTTATATAATGTATAGCATAGTAAAAATGTGATTTTTATATAATGTATAGCATAATAAAAATATGATTTTTATATATTGAACTTCGAAATAAAAATATGATTTTTATATATTGAACTTCGAAATAAAAATATGATTTTTATATATTGAACTTCGAAATAAAAATATGATTTTTATATATTGAATAGCGAAGTAAAAATATGATTTTTATATATTGAACATCGAAGTAAAAATATGATTTTTATATATTGAATAGCGAAGTAAAAATATGATTTTTATATATTGAATAGCGAAGTAAAAATATGATTTTTATATATTGAATAGCGAAGTAAAAAAATGATTTTTATATATTGAATAGCGAAGTAAAAATGTGATTTTTATATATTGAACAACAAAGTAAAAATTCCATTTTTATCTATATGATAGCGAGGTAAAAATTCGATTTTTACATATGTAGAGTATACGGATAACGAAGGTGACAAAGAGACGAGAACAGTGAAGATTTCCTGCATTAGAAGTGCCGTGGAGCTAGGATAGCTATTTGTGAGAATTTCTCACCTTTCAATTTCATTTTTCTAGTTATATATATATACTAGGATGCAGATGGTGTTTAGTAGCACCCGACACCCGTCATCCACAGACCATGGATGGCTTGTTTGTTAAATTGTTTGGTTGAGTAGTTAGTTTGATTATTTGATTGAAATTGAATTGCTTGGTGAAATGAATGGATTTGATTGATGTGTGAATGGCGTGGGCCTTCACTAGACCGGGGATAAGGCGAGACCTCGTCCCGTTTCTAGCATCGTGCCGTTATGCCGCCGAAATTTTCTAAAATAAGTTAGATAAATAAAAATATCATTTTATTGAATAAATGAACCGAATAGAATATTCATAGGTTGAATAAAATGTTTTATCGTTAAAAATATAATTTTTAACGTGAATGTGAATAAATAAATATTCATTTACAAACCAGACGGTTTGTTTATGTACACCTATTTGAAGGACATTGATTGGGTCGATAAATTTTACACATCGCCCAACTGCACAGATAAAATATGTGTTTGATTGTTTGAAACCCCACACGGGTGTTGGGATAAAATTTGAAGTTCACTCATCCTGATTGATTAAATATGTCGATCGATTGATTGACAGGCTGTTATAAGCGTTAGATATCTAGATTTGATGCTTATACAGTGTAGTGCACTTTGGTTGATGGTTGATTATTTTTCAATGCTATTATATACGTGTGTTGTATGGAATCCATATAATTAACTTTATATGGTAATTGATTGGGCCTCATTCCAATTTGAAAAATAAAGAATAATATAAAATAAAGGTTCATGTGTTGATAGTACTCATCCATTGAGATTGGTCATGTGTTGAACGAAATATTTTAGCAATAAAATTTACATCTTTATCAATATAAAATAAAGGTTCATGTGTTGACAGTACTCATCCATTGAGATTGGTCATGTGTTGAACGAAATATTTTGATAATAACAACTATTTTGAAAAAGAAATATTTGAAATAGAATATTTGAAAATAGAAATTTATGAAGCCGTGTTGATTAGATTGACGCCATTTTGACGTGAACGATATTTATATCGATTTTATTCATTTTGAAATGAATTGAATTGAAAACGATTTCGAAATGAATTGAATTGAAAACGATTTCGAAATGAATTGAATTGAAAACGATTTCGAAATGAATTGAATTGAAAACAATTTCGAAATGAATGGAATTGAAAACGATTTCGAAATGAACTGAATTGAAAACGATTTCGAAATGAAATGAATTGAAAACGATTTCGAAATGAATTGAATTGAAAACGATTTCGAAATAAATTGAATTGAAAACGATTTCGAAATGAATTGAATTAAAAACGATTTCGAAATGGAGTGAATTGAAAGCGAATTGAAATGAATTCAAATTGAATTGAAATTCGAATTGAATAGAAATGAATTTTAAAACGAATTTATAAAGAAGAATTCAATTTTGATTTGAATTGAAATGGAAGTTGAAATTGCTTTTGAAACGAATTTAAAACTATTTATATAATTCGTTTTAAATAGAAATCGACGAAATATATATTATATATATTATATATATAATATAATGGCCTGAATAGAACGCGCCGCGCCGCGGCAGTTCGTGAATTTCGACCATTTATTTCAAACGGACATTACGGGAGATCCGACCGTCGGATTCTCCTAAAACCGGAACCGTTGGGTTCGTATCGAAAAGAGTTTTCTAACGAATATTAGAAATTAGAAATCTAACGGTTGGATTTGGAATTATGTCCAAATCAAATTTGAAAAAGGTCGTTGTAAGTGCAGTTCGAGGGCCGTTGATGGAAATCGACTGTACAGGCCTTGATAAAATTATTAAAAATAGTAATAATTTGTGTAAAATCATAAGAAATGATTTAGAAAGAATTGGGATGAAAAACTCCATATTTGAAAAGATAAAAATAGATTTTTATCGAAATGAACTAGTTTTTGAACTAGAATTATAATTCTATTTATTTTCAAATAAATAAATTGAATTTGAAATGGTTTTAAAAATAACCAGAATTTCCAATGATTGCATTGGAATGGATTTGAATCGAAATTGTCTTTGGAATATTTCGATGTTGGAATTCGTGATTATACAGATGTTGTTATGGAAATTTGAAAGATATATATTTATATCGTTATTTCCAATACGACATTTGTTAGTCGTAGGATTTGATATTGAATATAAGCCGATATATTTTCTATTCAGAGCCTCGTATTGAATATCAAATGTGATTTGGGTTTGTCGTGAATGGTGTCTTCACTAACACTGTTCTTGAACCCAGTTGAGAAAAGATTAAACTTTTTATTTAGATTTAATGAAGTGTACCAATTAAATAATATTTAATTGGAATTGAATTGATATTGATTTTTGGGTTTATCGTGGACAGTATTTTAAATAACACTCGTTCTTTAACCCGATGATTAATGAATGTGATTTTGGGGTTTATCGTGAACTGTGTTTTAAATGACACTGATTCTTTAACCCAGTTAAAGATTAAAACTAAGTGGAGTTTTAATGAATCTTTAATTAGATTGAAAAGATCGAGAATGGAGTATCACCAGTTTTACTCCAGGCGATAGTTAAATCTTTAATTAGATTTGAACGTGAAATGGTAATTGAATTTACCGATAACACTGTGGTGTTAGATATGAAGTATTACCAGTTTTACTTCATGGGATGAATAGGTTGGGATTGGGAAATTAAAACAAATGACTACTTCGGTAAGGTTCGTTAATCCCGACTAGTTGAATCGAAATTCAAAAGGATAGATTAAAGAATAAATATAAAGAATTTATCTTGGATAAAATTAATGGGAACCTTTCCCTATGAATGTGAAATTTAGAAACTAACTGTCGGTTAGCCAAGCAGAATGGTTTTCTGGATATTGATCTGATGTTGGTTTCGGCCTTCGGGGTTAATATTTGGGGAATTATTCTCTTGATTAATTTACGGTTAGTGACTGATGAATTGGAATGAGGCGTATGTTGTGTTTGTGTAACACTTATTTAAATATACGCGAGTTATTCGGAAAGACCGGGTTTATCCCATTCTGAATAATTGATACGACGATAAGTCGAAGATGAAGACGGTGGTCGAAGACCATAAGTCTTCACGTCGTTTGGGTGATTACTGATGATCTTGATTGGGCTGTACACCCAAGAAGATGGAAACAGTTGGTGATCGTCCAGACGTACTTGGAGATCGATGGATATGCGGGGTACTAGGTGCCTCCGGTTTCGTTCAGACCCAGAACGGACTTGTAAATGGACTGTGTGTCTGACATCGGATTCCATTCTCTGTGACTGATATCGGTTGCATAGAATGGTTTGCCTGTGTAGCATGCTAAGATGCAAATGATCAAGGCTTCTGTTGAAAAGCAAAGCCTTGTGGTGATGATCAAAGCACAGCCTGTGTGGCACAGCTTTGAGTAACGTGAATTCGCGAGCCTCACACCCCGGTATGAACCAGAAACGGGAGAAAGGACCTCAGGGAGGGCCTACGTTTCCTCCTAGCTAAAAGTGGCGTCAGTGGTTTTACACGCCCTGACGAGTTTGACTTATGTGGTTGTTGCTGTTGCGAGGCGCCTCGGTTAGATCGGACGATCCGGGTCCGATGGAGTCATTCGTTGGCTCGCTTACGCCCCAAAGGGCGGCGAAACGTAGTGCTCAGGCATTTTAATCCACTCCGTGTGGACCGGCCCTGACGATCCAAGGGTCGATGCGTTCTGATCCTGAGACTCGGGCTAGGCAGTCTCGAATTCGGTAAGGACTATCTTTTTCCTTGGTTCATGACGGAAATCCAATTTCCAAATACGTGATCTTGCGGTTGTAGTTGTAATCCTATATATGGCGACATAGTGGGATGGGGCGCTCATGCCGCCTATGATTGATACTTATGATTTGAAGTTGTTTTATACACTATGCACTTATAATAGTATCAAACGATTTGTTTTAACCGTATCAAGCATTCTTTGGCTGTTATAAGGGAAAACCCTATCCTTGACTGCGTTGCATTGTGTGATGGGACCTGGGTCTTATAACAGCTTCATTTTTCTTCATTTAGCATTGCGCTGTTTGTTTTATGCACTGGTATTCTTGGGAGGAAACCCGTTCCTTGTTATACGGCGTGGTCCCTTGATTTACCTAATGATTTAAAATAAAGATTAATAACTATTTTAGTTCTCACACCAGTCACATGACTGACCTGGAGTTTATTGTTTCAACCTAAACTCTGGGTGCCCTTATTTTGACACGGGCAGCTAGTAGTTTTGGTTTTGCAGATTTATATTCACAGGATCCTGGTTTACAGCTGGAACGATATCCGGAAAGCTTTGTATCCGTATATCTCTTCTAGTTGTGTATTGTATTATTTTCGGCTGCTATGTATTTAAATGTAATTTAAATCTCTGATATTTCTGTGTAATATTCATTTATACTCTGTATATTCTTGTAATCTGATGCAGTGTTGTGATATACAATGAAATGTTCTTCTGTATGCGTTCTGTTGTGTCTTGTTCTCGAACTATCCGACACTTTCCTTTACGGGGAAGTTACGGGTTTTTACACCATGTCAAGCTGGAATTCAACGAGCTGGTGGAAATGACATGCCACTATGAAGACCTTGATCAAAGGCATTTGGATCAGGATCGCGCTAGAAGCCAAGCTGGAAACAAGCGCAAGCCTGCTGTAAATCAAGGCGAGTCAAGCCAAGCAGCATCTTCAAAACCTCAGACTGGCAAGCCGCCAAGAGGAAATTGCTTTAACTGTGGTAAGCCGGGGCACTAGTCAAACGTCTGCACAGCTCCGAAGAGGCAGAAGACTAATTCTCAAGGCTCGAGCCAAGGCTCTCAGAACCCTCGCTCGTGCTTCAATTGTCGAAAGACAGATCATCTGGTCAAAGATTGTCCTTTGCTGAAGAAAGCTACAGTAGCTCATGTCTATGACGGGTCTAGCCCGCCAGCTGCTTCTGATGGAGCAGGTAAACCTGATGTTTTGGGAGGTACCCTTACAATTAAAAATATTCCTATTTCTGTATTGTTTGACACAGGTGCATCGCGTAGTTTTATTGCTAGAAACACAATGCACAAATTAAAATTAAAACAGCGAAAGCTCAAAGAATCGGTTGAAGTACATAACCCGATAGGGGGTCCTATCACTCTCAGTTCCTGTTGTAAATTGCCAATCTCTTATTCTTTCTACAAGTTTCCTTTCAATCTAGTCGTTATGGATTTTCCCGAATTCGATATCATTCTAGGGCTGGATTGGTTAACGAAGTATGAAGCCGAAGTGAAATGTGCAGAAAGAATCGTTAAAATCCGAACGGAGCTTGGACATATATATATTCCCTGTCATGGTTCGAATCCGAATAGAGAAGAATTTTGGTCGGCATTAGAACTTATCCCCACTTCCATAGAAAAGATTCCGATTGTTAGAAACTATGCGGATGTGTTTGAAGAAGTTGAAAACTTACCTCCGCAAAGAGAAATAGAATTCCGAATCGATCTAATTCCCAATGCCAGACCAGTGGTACATCCAATTCACAGAATGACTCCGAAAGAAAAAGAAGTATTGGGCGATAAAACTCGTCAACTGTTGTGGAAGGGTCTAATCAGACCTAGTTTTTCTAATTGGGGTGCAGCTGTTGTGTTTGTCCCAAAGTCAGACGGTACTCTTAGATTATGTGTTGATTACCGAGACCTCAACAAACAGACGCTCAAAAAATAAATATCCATTACCCCGCATTGATGATTTGCTAGACCAATTGAATGGGGCGAAAGTATTTTCCCGAATGGACCTAGCTACAGGTTTTCATCAATTGAGAATAGCAGAAGAGTGTGTTCCTTTGACAGCTTTCAGAGGTCCAGACATATTTTATGAATGGTTAGTAATGCCGTTTGGCCTATGCAATGCTCCAGCATACTTTGTCGATCTAATGAATAGAGTGTTCAGGGGAGTTCTGAATAAATTTGTCCTCATCTTCATCGATGATATTTTAATCTGCTCCAAATCAAAACCCGAGCATGAAAAACACTTAGAACAAGTATTGGAGATTCTAAGGAAGAACGTCTTCAAAGCCAAATTCTCTAAATGTGTCTTCTGGCAAGAAGAAGTCAAATTTCTTGGCCATGTTGTGTCAGAGAAAGGAATTTCTGTTGATCCAAGCAAAATAACAGCGATTCAAGACTGGAAACAACCCACTACTCCCACGGAAGTTAGAAGTTTTATGGGGTTGGCTAGTTATTATCGAAAATTCGTTAAGGATTTTTTGAAGATATCCGGTCCGTTAACGAAGCTCACAAAGAAACATGAGAAGTTTAAGTGGACTTCCGACTGTGAAGAAGCTTTCCAGGAATTGAAATCGAAACTGACCACCACTCCAGTGTTAACTATTATTGATGGTAATCAGGATTTAACGGTTTGGACAGATGCTTCTATTAGAGGTCTTGGTGCAGTGTTAATGCAGAGAGGCCAAGTAGTCGCTTATGCAAGCCGCCAACTGAAACCGCATGAGAAGAATTATGTGACTCATGATCTTGAGTTGCTAGCCATCGTTTTTGCCTTGAAAATCTGGAGGCATTATTTATTGGGCGAGAAATTTATACTGTACACAGATCATCAATCGTTGAAGTATTTATATACCCAGAAAGATCTGAATCTGAGACAGCAGCGTTGGCTAGAATTTCTTGCAGCGTATGATCTTGATATCCTGTATACGCCGGGGAAGGCTAACGTTGTAGCGGATGCGCTTAGTAGAAAGACCGCAATCGTTGCCCATCTTATAATTACACCTAGCTTGATCGATAAGATATGTGCTCTCCAGAAGAATGATTATTTCATTCAAAAGATCAAAGGAAGAATCCAGAAGGGAGAGCCCTCCAGCTTTCAGGTAGATAAAGAAGAAGTTCTGAGGCTGAATGGGAGAATTTGTGTTCCCAACCTTCCTGAGCTCAAAAGAGAAGTGCTAGATGAATGCCATAAATCCAAATTTTGCATCCATCCTGGGGTGAGTAAAATGTACAACGATATCAAACGCACTTTTTGGTGGAAGGCAATGAAAAGAGATATTTCTTTGTATGTTAGCAGATGCCCTACTTGTCAATTGGTCAAGAGTGACCAACAGAAGCTAGCTGGACTGTTGCAACCGTTGGAAGTCCCAGGTTGGAAATGGGAACAGATTTCCATGGATTTCATAGATGGTTTGCCGCGAACCAAGAAAGGTAATGACAGCATTTGGGTAATCGTAGATCGCTTCACGAAGACTACCCATTTTATACCTGTCAGATCCAATAGAACCGCTCAAAGTCTAGCGCAAATATACTTCAAAGAAATTGTTAAGCTGCATGGAATTCCCATCAGCATAGTCAGTGATAGAGATCCCCTATTTACTAGCAAGTTCTGGGAGGCTTTCCAGACAGAATTGGGAACAAAACTGGATATGAGCACCGCTTATCACCCACAAACAGATGGCCAAACTGAGCGGGTGAATAGAATTCTGGAAGATTTATTGCGGGCTTGTATAATTGATTTTGGGGGGTCATGGGAAGATCATTTGCATTTGGCCGAATTCTCATATAACAATAGCTATCAAGCAAGTTTGAGAATGTCGCCATTTGAAGCATTATATGGCAGACCCTGCAGATCTCCAGCATGTTGGGTAGAACCTAGCAACAGACTTGTACTAGGACCCGATATGATTAGAGAAGCATCCGATAAAGTGGACTTCATCAAGAAGCGTTTGAAAACCGCCCAAAGCCGACAGAAAAGTTATGCAGACTCTAGAAGGAGAGATTTGACATTTACTATTGGTGATCATGTTTATTTGAAGGTTTCTCCGATGAGAGGAGTAATCAGATTTGGCAAGACCGGGAAGTTGGCACCGAGATTTATTGGTGCCTTTCCTATACTTGAGCGAATTGGAACTCTTGCTTATAGGGTTCTATTGCCAGGTTGGTTGCCTGGAGTGCACAATGTATTTCACATATCTCAACTAAGAAGACATGTGCATGATCCAGATCTTGTTGTAGAAGAAGCAGCGCAACAGGATGTGGACATAACTCCAGAATTATCACTCAGAAGAGAGCCATTAAAGATTGTTGGCAAAGAAACTAGAGAACTCAGAAGCAAAAAGGTTCATTTAGTTAAAGTGCAATGGAGCAGTGATCCTAGAGACTGTACTTGGGAAACTGAGGAAAGCATTAAGCAAGCTTACCCCAAATGCAGAGTGGATATCTCTGACTAACTCCGGTGCAAGGTACCTTTACAATACTTTGCATTTACATTTCATTTCCTACTTTATTGTTGTTTCCTTTTCGAGGACGAAAAGTTTTAAGTGGGGGAGATTGTAATAACCCGGAAAATACGAGCTAATTTAAAAAAATTTAAATGGTGATTTCAAAGGAATTTGAACAATTGAAATAGAATATTTCAATAAAATAGTGAATTAGAAATAGTGAGTCAGTTTGAAAATTAGAATTCAAACTTTGACTGACTGTGCAGGGTGGAAAATATAACGGATTTTAGTGAAACCAAAAATATTTAAATCTGTTAGTCAATACCTTTCTAACGAATCTGAAAAATCGAAGTTTCATAACGGGAATCAAAAGTTATGGCCGAATGAATTTTCAGAAGGGTCGGTATATAGAATATATAGCCCTGGAAAATTGATATTTTGCATACGACCTCGGAATTCGACGAAACTACTTTTGTTGGGTCCGGGATGTCAAACTATTGCTAGGTTTCAAATTTCATAATTTTTGAAGCTAGTATGTGAGCGTGGCAAAAGAAAATGTGTTTGGTCAATTTCTGTTAAATTGGATCGACCGAAAAATGGCCATTTTTCAAACGACCTCGGAATTCGACGAAACTAGTTTTGTTGGGACCGTAGCGTCAAAACATAGCTAGATTTATTTTTCTGGAATTTTTCGAATCAGTTTGTGGCCCTGGCAAATTGAAATGTGCGTTCAGAGTTAAAAATTAAATGTTTTATACTTTAATTTGGAAAATAACTGACTGTAACAGTCGAATTGGCCTACGAAACATATCCTATTGTGTCCGGAATGGGGGTATTTAGCTGGAGGCGACAGTCGTTGGGTTTAAAAAGGAGTTCGTTTGAGAAAACACTATTTAAAAATTTAATATAGTCCTCGGCCAATCAGAATTTTCCTTTCATAAATTTTAAAAATAAAAAAAAGAAAACCCCCCGATCAACGGCAAAACCCGCTCCTGACCTTCTCTCCTCCGCCGCCGCCGCCATAGTCGCTTCCAGACATCGCCACCGCCACCAATCGACGCGTCTCAGCCCCATCTTCAAATCCGACCCCAGCACCGCCACCCTCGTCGCCTCCTCCGCCTGAATCGAGGCCAGGAAGTCCCGACCTTCCCAGCGCCGCCGCCGCTCCGATCTGCCACCGCACCCCCTCAAACCACCAGCGCCATGAAGCCCTCGCCGTCCTCTTCCACGTCAGCACCCCCGATCGTCCCCACGAGCCACTGATTTCGCGAAAACTGTAAACCTAGTTTTGAAGCTTCGTGAAAGTGAGTTTTTCTTTGATCTTTACACTTTGAAAAATCATATCTTTTTGGTGTGTTGACGAAATTCGATGAAACAGGAAACATCGGGACCGCAAGGAAGCTCTCTACCCAATAGAAGAAGCCGCGGATTTTTCTGACATCGTATCGATTTTTAGTGCTCCGAAAACCAAGGTGAGAAATCTAAATTAACGTGAAATTGAATGGAAAATGTCGTGTATAATTTATATTAGCGAAATATAAATTACATATGTGTCGTATACCTCATGTACATGCGTAGTGTAAGCTATATAAGCGAAGTATGAATTTTACATGCATAGAATAATTGATATATGTGTTGAAATGCAAGTGAAATATAGCAATTATATATATATATACACTCCCCTCGTCCACAAACCATGGACGATATTTATTGTTGTGAATTGGTGTGAAATATTGGATGGAAAATACGAATGGTTGAAAAATTGTTTGTGGTTGATATTGATTGGTAGGGGTTGAAAAATACCCATTGGTGATTGAAATGAATTGGAAATATTTGTGGAAATAAAAATAAACATGCCGCCTGCGTGCGAATTAGATGCATGAATCCCCATTGTCAAAAACCGCGAGGTTTTAAGGTAGAGCGAGGAGCCGTACTAGGTACGGTGCCGGTTTAACTACCCTGCCGTTATGCTGCCGAAATTTTGAATAATCTTTGTGTGTTAGAATTATTTCCATATGTTGAAATTATTTTCATGCGTTGAAATTAAAGCCATATGTTGAAACTATATCCATGTGTGGAAATATTTGTGTGTTGAAAAGTGTTGTGTGAAAATTAGATTCATTTGTGAATGAATGAAGTGTTTAAACAATAAAAATCACATTTTTATATATATATGAAGTATGAAAAATATTCGCCTTATATAACTAGTTTCAACAATAAAAATCCCATCTTTCTAATATGAACAACATAAATAAAATGTCCATGTGTGGATATGCTCATTTGTTGAGAAGTGTATGTAGTGGAAAAGTTCATGTGTTGAATAAGAAGATCTAACAATAAAAATTACATTTTATTGAAACTATGAAGTGTTGAAACATCCATTTGTCGAGTAGATATTTTAAATGATTAAAATATCAATTTTATCATATATGTGATATGCTAAAGATATGCGGACGTTGAAATAAATATTTGTGAAAGAAATATTCTTTTTATCATGCATAGGAACCAAATAAAATAGTCATGTTTTGAAATCCATTTTAGTTCGCCAAAATTATCATCTTTGAAATGTGAAGTGTTAAAAATAGCCACTTGTTCAAATAAACGTGCATGAGTTGAAATATACATTAATTAGCTAATGATATGATTTTAGCCTATGCATGCAATATTCGAATGAATGGTGTTTTTAAACCAAAGCAAATCAAATATGAAATTGAATGGAAAATGATAAGTGATAGAAATTGTATATATGTACATTCATATCTATTGAACAGGTTAAAGCAAAGGGGCTAGAGAAGAGAAATAAAATTTTGTGCCCGACAAATAGGTACACATTTACTGCTTTGTTTGGGTGATGATTTTATGAGCCTGTTGGCTAGCCGCTTGGCTTTTTCTTTTTTCTTTTTGATATAAGACGCCCGTGTGGCTATTTGGGAATTTTCCCAGACCCTCCCGTACAAAGGAGGTTATGGCGAAATTTTCCGAAATTTAAAGGCGTTAGTGAAATAATTGAAGTGGAAACGATATAGGAATTTTTGAATGAACTATATTTATATAAATATATAAATATAAATAAAATTAAAACGAAACGTGGTCGTGCAGTTCGTGTTTTGAAACCGTGATTTCAAACGACTAGTACGGGAAATCCGACCATTGGATTTTCTCGAAATCGCAACCGTTGGGTTCGCCTTGGAAATATCTTTCCAACAGCACCGACTTTGTGAAGATCCGACGGTTGGATTGTTTGGGATGTTTAATTCAAATCTAAAGAAAAACAGCGCCAGAAACGATTATATTTATATATATATAAATATAATTTAAATTAAATCGAATAACGACGCTACAGTTCGTAAATTGAAATCGTAACTTCAAATGGCTAGTGTGGAAGATCCGACCGTCGGATTTTCCCAAAACCGCAACCGTTGGATTCGTTTTGAAATGACCTTCCTAATGATATATAATTTGTGAAGATCAAACGGATAGATTTTCAGATATATGTAAAACAAAATTAGTGAAAAGCAGCGCCAGTGCATCGATACGACCTGAATCGTCGTTTAATTAGATTTGGTCGTTTTTAATTAAATAAAAATGGCGATATATCGTTATAAAATACTATAGACGATATAGAGTGGAAATAAACCAATTTCGTTGTGTTTGCTTGATATGTGATGGTTGAATGTATTTGACATGAAAATTATAACTAAATAACCAAAATGTGAGTGTTGAATAGTCCAACCATGTGATTAATTGATTTGAAAATCTAAATATACGTGGGTTATTTGAAAAGGCCGAGTTTATCTCATTTCAAATAATCGATCGACGTTGAGAAGTCGAAGAGTCGAAGACGGCTGAAGACCGACGATCTCCACATGGGATGGATGGGCGCTACTGATGCTCGTGATTGGAGTAGCTACCATGAAGGAATTGAAGTAGTAGCCGTCCAAACATACTGTTGATTGTACGGATATGCGAGGAATTGGTGCCTCTGGTTTCGTTCAGACCCAGAACGGACTTGTAAATGGACTGTGTGTCTGACATTGGATTTTGTCCTGTGTTGATTGATCTCTGTTAAATATATATCTGTTTGGCGGCGGAGAATTTATTCTCTTGCTTAACGCCCTTCTCTGAGACGTACGAGCTCAGAGGTTATGTATTGACAGAAATCAGTCGCATGGAGTGGATTGTCTGTGTGGCACGCCTAAGTGGCATATGATCAAGGCTTCTGTTGCAAAGCAAAGTCTTGTGGTTGATGATCAAAGTATGGTCTGTGTGACGTAGCTTTGTGTATAACGTGAATTCGCGAGCCTCACACCCCGGTATGAGTCAAGAACGGGAGAAGGACCCAAGGAGTGCACGACGTTTCTTTCTAGCTATGGTGGTGTCAGTAACCTCCCAGCCCTGACATTTATATCTACTTTTCACCTGTGTGGTTGTTGGAATACGAGGCGCCTCGATTATAGGTCTGTGAGGACCGGGAAACGTGTGTTCAGGAATAACTAATCCTCAAAAGTAAGAGAGGACCGGCCTTGGAGGATCCAGGGGATTGCTGTGTGCGGTCCCGAGGCATTTGCTGGAGTGTCTCGAATCGGAGAGGAGCTTGCCCCTTGCCTCGACTCATGAAGGAATCCAATTTCCAATACGAAATATGCGGACATGATTGTATTACTAGTATGGCGACATGATATATGGTACCCATGCCATCTAGGATTGATATTTATGATTGAATTTGCTTTTGAAACATACATGCACTAGTAATAATATCAAACACTTTTGTTTTATTCGTATGAAGCATCTTTGGCCATTATAAGGGAAAACTCTATCCTCCGGCTTGCGTTGCATTGTTTGATGGGACCTGAGTCTTATAATGGCTTCATTTTATAAAAAGCATTGCATTTATTTAATCGTTTACTTTATTTCATGCACTAGCACTCATTGGAGTAAACCCGTTCCGCGAAAGTGGCGTGGTCCTTTGATTTGCCTTATTATTGTTGTTAATAAGTTGAGTAGATTTCTCACACCAGTCCCATGACTGACTCGTAGTTTGTTTCACCTTGCAAACTCGGGTGCCCTCATTTTCACGGGCAGCCTAGTTACAGGTTTCTGACGCACCTTTTGGCTCATGGCGAGGCTTGACTACACCGTGCTGACTTGGATTTTCTCCGCCATTGTTGTATCTATATTATGATTCCGCCATTGGCGATGTAGACTGATATTTATTTTGAGTGCTCTTTATGTATGATTCCGCCTCAGGCGATGGAGACTGATTATGTATCATTATGCACTAAGTTGTATCATGTACTGTGCTTCTCTGATGTGATGATATCTATATGATTCCGCTGTCATATGTGTGTAATTTATCCTATTTTCTGTTTATGCTATTATCTGTGATCTGCTAATGATGATTAATGTGTTATATTACAATGATTATCCTTAACACCGTGTCACGGGGTTTTGGGATCGTCACATCCCGAGTGTAAATCTGGCAGCTTAATACTTCTTTATGTGTATTTATTAGTATGCTAGAACATCCAAGCATTATAAAATAGTAAAAATGATCACTTTTGAAATTAAGTAGAGAAAAAAATGCTAGAATATGCCATCATTATAAAGTAATAAAACCGATAACATTAGTATGCTTGTTTTATGTTTAACATTGTGATCAGAACTGATATAAGACACTCGAATTTCATTGATGCATTATGTTGATGTTGGAAATGTTGATTTGATGAAGTTAGTGGATGGTTGACAAATTTTGGTTTTTTTGTTTGTAGCTACTATATTACTTACGTAGATTTGTTTATATCCATTCATTGAACCTTTTTTTTTACAGAACTTCCATAGAAATTATAGAAATCTTAGACTCCATCTGAGTAATGTTCGAAAGTGATTTTTTTCCATTAAATTTGGATAGCAAAGCAGTCATCTTGATTAATTAAAAAAATTAATGTGAACTTTTGTAAAAAGAACAAACAATACCAAAACCTCTTTGTCATGTTTTTATGGTATTATGTAAGTACCATGTCAACAAAGATATGTTTATGACATTTGCTCATGCGGTCATTCAAAGCTTTTCCAAGAATTTGACAAGATCAAACAAAAATATGTTATTACAAAATTAAGACTAAAATCAATTTATTACGATTCTGATTGGATATGCCTGTAGGTTTCTCCAGCGAAGACAATTCTTGGTGCATACATGTTAAATTATGCAGTAAATGAGTTTACTTTAGATGCAAAAAATAAGTTTATAAAGAAGTTTAATCTCCTTGTCAACCTTAAATTAGTATACATGCAAAATTTAAGCTTGCAAATCAAGTGTTTCATGCTAGGTTAATTACATGTTTATTTGACTAGTGGTTACTTGTGATTAATGTAAATAATTTTATGTTTATTCATGTGTATTTATTAATATGCTAGAACATCCTAGCATTATAAAATGGTAGAAATGATAACTTCTGAAATTAGGCGGAGAAAAAAATGCTAGAACATGCTATCATTATTATAAAATAATAAAACTGATAACATTAGTATGCTTGTTTTGCATTTAACATTGTGATCAGAAATGATATATGACATTCGGATTTCATTGATGCATTATGTTACGAAGATAATAAAGTAGATATATAATGCTAAATGATACTAGCATTATAAACAAGTGGTAATGTTTTATGTTGTTAGCATATTAATAATGCAATTGGTTTTGTAACATTCCTTTTATCACTGAAAAATTTCTTATGTTTGTTGTTTACATATTTCATTTGGAATTAAAAAAACCAACTAAAGAAAAGATGTTGCTTGACAAATCAAGGAACAAATCATTTATGGAGATAAAAGAGATTACAAGTGCAGGCCACGATGAAGGATTAGAAATGGATGATAAAGGCAGACAAACTGAAATTCAAAATTATCAAAGTAGACATTTGGAGAATGAATTAAAGGATGTGAAAACAAAGTTGGGGGAAGAAAAGGAGCTCATAAAAAAGAGAGAAGAAGAATTAATTTAGAAAGAAAATGAAATTCACATGCTAAAATCAGTGCTCCAAAAATCTGAAAAGGAACAACGAAATGTGAATGTTCAGAAAAGTTTAAAATATTGCCCCTACTTCTTTAGACCTTTTAAGCATAGCATATTTTGGGACTCATGAAGAGTACAAAAAACTGGAAAACCCAGAAGAGAAGGGTATGAGAAGAGGAAGCAAGCGACTTAGAAAAATAACACCAAGTTCAATGATTCAAAGATTAATAGAGAAAAAAAGAAGCCAAAATTTGATTCTCAATTTCAGTTTGAAGTTTTATACCACAAACAAAACAAACGACGAAAAGGACAGTGGAATGGTGGAGGAAATAGAAAACGAGAATGGAGAAGAAAGCGAAGAGAATAAAAATGAAGCGCCCCGAACTTCCCCGTGAAGGAAAGCCCGGATTGAGTTGAGAACACGACAAATCAGAACACAAACAAAAGAACATTTCATTGCTTATTACCACAATTTACATCAGAGTACAATAATATACAAAGCATGAACAAATATTATGCATCAGAAAAATATCAGAGATTTACAAGTTACAATGCAGCGGAAAATAATACAAAACACAACTGAAAGGAATATACGGATACAGAGCTTTCCGAATATCACTCCAGCTGTAAACTAGGATCCTGTTAATATAAATCTGCAAAACCAAAACTACTAGCTGCCCATGTGGAAAATAAGGGCACCCAGAGTTTAGGTTAAAACAATAGACTCCAGGTCAGTCATGTGACTGGTGTGAGAAATAAAACAGTTATTTAAAACTTTACTTTAAAATAAAGTAAATCAAGGGACCATGCCGTATAACACAAAATAGGTTTCCTCCCAAGAATACCAGTGCATATAACAAAATAGCGCAATGCTTTATGGAAAAATGAAGCTATTATAGGACCAAGGTCCCATCATACAATGCAACGCAAACCGGAGGATAGGGTTTTCCCTTATAATAGCCAAACATGCTTGGTATGTTTAAACCAAATAATTTGGTATTATTATAAGTGCATAGTGTATAAAACAACTTCAAATATAAATGTATCAATCCTAAATGTCATGGGTACCATATATCATGTCGCCAATACTAGGCTCTACAATCAAAACCGCAATGTCACGTATTGAAAGTTGGATTTCCATCTGTGAACCAAGACAAGGGATTGTCCTTACCGCTTCGAGACTCTCTAGCCCGAGCCTCAAGCAAGTACCCAGTCAAGCCTTTAGATTTTAATGATACGGGTTTCACTCGGACCTAACCGATCGCTAAATCAACCAAGACCGTTCGAATCCGGCATACGCTAACTCTGGGCATAAAACACATCAGAACAAATATTAGAAGACTTTTATAAACATCATAATAATGTTACATCAGAGTATAGAATATCAGAGTATATCGGAAAATAATAATACAGCAGAAGATTAATTTACAATAAATGTAATACAATGCACAGCGGAAGACTATAAATGTATGGACACAGCTTAAAGCTTTAATCCAGTATCCTGCTCAATATATCTGCAAAATAAAACGACTCGATTGCCTGTGTGGAAAATAGGGGCACCCGAGTTTGCAAGGGAAGAACAAACTACATGTCAGTCATGAGACTAGTGTGAGAAACCCTAAATAGTTATAAACTTATATAAATGATAAGGAAAATCATAGGACCACGCCGCTAACGCGGAACGGGTTTACCCCCATGAATGCCAGTGTATAAACAACAACTAATATAGATATATGGATCTACTATGCATCAATCAACATGTAATATCCAAATCTACCCATTTATATTAATCACCACGCTTAGATTTTCCAAATCCAATTCAATTTACAGAAATTATTCCTTTGGACTTTATTTTCCAATTTCTATTTCAAATCATCTGAAATACATATCTAGCTTTTATATCAAAGTAGATTTCACTTCGGGATCTCAAATCAAATCGCTTGGAAATATGAATTCCAAAACATAACAATGCATACAAACAAGTATGCAACCAAATATCGGGAATCTTCCCTCAGACCGGGCAGTAAGGGCCCCTCCAACTCGATATATATATATATATGTGTGTGTGTGTGTGTGTGTGTGTACACCCCCCACGCATGGAGCAGGCTACACTGCTGACCACTCACCCTAAGGCACTGGATCTAGCCCATACTTTTAGCCGCTATCGGGTCACCCGAATCATTAGCCACACACTAAACTGTTTATATCCCGCAGTAGGGAAAATCATTTCACAACATAATAATCACAAGTATATTCAAACTATAGTACTTCACATTAGTAATTCACATATATGATCAGTCACTATTAATCACATAAACTTTGAGCTCGTATGTCTCAAAGAAGGGTGTTAAGCAAGAGAATAAATTCTCCGCACCAACCAGATACATCATTAATAGCAACTAATTGAATATGTGATATACTACAATGTAAAACCATAATACATTTCCAAATCATTTCGAAATCATCGGGTTTATCCCTCGAAATCCTTTCTGTTTTATAAACATTTTTATAAAACATTCCCTGTCCAAAATCGGGAATACTATTCTTTTCACTTAAGAAAAATATCATTTCAAAATCATTCATTAAATTTGAAATGAACACAACAACGTCGCTACACATCTCATAGTCAAATCGTGAAGTATTTCACAAGATGTTAGCCTACCAGTATTTCTACCCAACCCAATGCTAAATGTAAAAGCATATCTTGCTCATAAACTGGTCGAGCACAATCCAAATAATCAATCAATCACAATCATGAATATCAAGAACCAAGTAAATTTGGTTTAATCACATCACGTGTTTTGGAAAATTCAATTACCATTTATCATTCACAATCTGTTTAAAGATTTATTCAAATTCCAATTGGTTTTAATCCCAAAAATCGTTTCTTATTGATTGTTCAACTTTCTGGAAATTAATCATGCTTTTACTCGGGTTAAAGAACTAATGTCATTTAAACATGGTTCACGGCAAACCCAAAATCCAATTTGATATCAAATACAAAGCTCTGAATAGAAATTATATCGGCTTATATTCAATATCAAATTCTGAAACTAACAAATATCGTATTGGGAATAACGATATATATATCTTCCAAATTCCTCCACTATATCCGTTTAATCACGGAATTCAATATCGAAATATTCCAATGATAATTTCGATTCAGATCCATTCCAATTCATATATTGGAAATTCTGGTTATCTTTAAAACCATTTCAAATCAAATTTATTGGATTATAATTCTAGTTCATAACTAGTTCATTTCGAAAAAAAAAATTTTTATCTTTTCAAATTTGAAAATTTTCATCCCAATTCTTTCTAAATCATTTATTATGATTTTACACAAATTATTGATATTTTTAATATCAAGGCCCGTACAGTCGATTTCCATAAGCGGTCATCGAACTGCACTTACATCGACCTTTTCCAATTTTGTTTTGGACATAATTCCAAATCCAACCATTAGATTTCAAATCCCTTATATTCTCGGAAAGCTCTTTTCGATACGAACCCAACGGTTCTGGTTTTAGGAGAATTCGACGGTCGGATCTCCCGTAATGTCCGTTCGATGTCAATGGTCGAAATTCGCGAACGCTCGCTGCGCGGCGCGTTCTATTCAGGCCATTAAATATATAATATATATATTATATATATTTCGTCGATTTCCATTTAAAACATATTTTATAAATCGTTTTAAATTCGTTTTAAAAATGATTCCAACCTCCATTTCAATTTTATATCAAAATTGAATATTCCATATACATGACAATTTTATACAGTGTATATATATGTTAAAAATTATATTTTTAACAATCAAATAACTTTCACATTTCATATATATATATATATATTATTTTTCACATTTCATATACATATATATATATATATATATATATATATATTCACATTTCATATTTCATATATATATAATTCACATTGTATATATATTTCATTTCACATCGTATATATATATATATATATATTTATTTATTTCATTTCACTTCGTATATATATATATTTCATTTCACATCGTATATATATTTCATTTCACAACGTTTATATATATAAATATATATTTCATTTACATCGTATATAT
Organism: Allium sativum; assembly: GCA_030737875.1. Taxonomy (NCBI): domain Eukaryota; kingdom Viridiplantae; phylum Streptophyta; class Magnoliopsida; order Asparagales; family Amaryllidaceae; genus Allium; species Allium sativum. The sequence continues at coordinate 363,383,618 of CM060909.1, forward strand.
ATTTCATTTCACATCGTAGATATATATTCCATTCACATCGTATATATATATAATTCATTCAAATCGTATATATATATTTCATTCACATCGTATATATATAATTCATTCACATCGTATATATATTCCATTCACATCGTATATATATATATATATATATATATATATAATTCATTCATATCGTATATATATAATCCATTCAAATCGTAAATATATAATTCGTTCACATTGTGTGTGTATATATATAATTGTTTTTATATACAACAATATCAATACATGACAATCACAATCAATTTCTACATCACAATACAATCAGACAAGTCGTCCATGGTCTGTGGACGACGGGGAGCAGTTAATATGTGCAGTTACAAAATAATTTAGATAACTGTACAAAAATAATAGTGAGAAATTCTCACTTTGATGGGTTTCAGAAATCGTTTATATAACGATTGTTTTTCACTAAATTAAACTGTTCGTTTAATTTAGTCAAAAATCACCACTAGCTCCGTTCCTCTTCTGGTCAGTTCCATGTTGTAGAGTTTGTCAAGCGGATCACAACCCAAATGATTTCGTCCAAATCTATTGTTGTATGAACGTGTTACATCCATTTGAATGTTTAAACCATTAAATATATATAATTAATTAAATTAATTAATTAATCATTAACTTAATCTCCATCATTTCCCTTCAGAAACCCGTCGACTTGAGCTCCCCTTGATGGAACCGCCACTGCCAGCGATTTGCCCCATCGGAGGACGATCGGAGGGCTTCACCGGAGGCGGCGCAACCCCCCTCCTCGCGCCAGGCACAGTTCCCAATTCGCACCTACCCCTGCTTCGAAAATCAAGTCCAAAGTCCTCGACATTAGGGGCCGATTTCACCCAAACAACGCGCTAATATTCCATCACCTCCGTTGAGTTTCAAGACCTCATGGAGTTCTTCGATTATTCCATTGAATAATTGGTAAATTAATGAGTGGATGGGGAGGTTTTTGCATAAGAAATATGGACGATTTCGATCACCTATTATGAGGGTGGCGGCGGCTATTAACTGATGGAATAAATCTTGGGTTTTGCCATTGTTAATATATATATTTAAATGACATTTTATTAATATAAAATTCCAATGTACTTGTTTAATGCCACGAACTCCAAACGAATCCCAACAAGTGTCGTCCCTAGCTAATTACTCCCATTCCGAACACAATGGGATATGTTTCGTAATCCAATTTGGCTGTTACGATCTGTTTTTCTTTAATTTAAAATATAAATCAATGTATATTTAATTTAAACGCACATTTTAATTTACCGAGGCCACATACTGACTCCAAAAATTCCAGAAAAATAAATCGGGCTATGTTTTGACGATATAGTCCTAACAAAACTAATTTCATCTAATTTGAAGACCGTTTGAAAAATGGCCATTTTCTAGTTGATCCAAATTGACTAAAACTGTCAAAACATGTTTTCCTTTGCCACGCTCACATATTGATTTCAAAAATTATGAATTTTTGAATCTAGCAACAATTTGACATCCCGGATCCAAAAAAGTGGTTTCGTCGAAAACAGAGGTCGTTTTCAAAATTTCCATTTTTAAGGGTTATATTTTCCATAGCGACTATTCTGAATTTTCAATTGGACATAACTTTTTATTCCCGCTATGAAATTTCAAATTTTCAGATTCATTGGGATGATATTTTCAAATAGATTCTAATATTTTTGGTTTCACTAAAATCCGGTTTATTTTGAATCCTATACATTCATTTGAAATTTGAAATCGAATTTTTAAACTACCGCGCCATTTCCAATTTATTTTATAATTAAAATAAATATTTATATTCTAACGTCGATTCAAATAAATATTTTCATTCTAATTCTATTCAAAATAAATGTCTTGTCGTTATTATTTAAAATAAATCATTTTAAATATCCAAAATTCACTAAAATTGCCAAAATAAAAATTTTAAATTGGTTCTGATTTTTTGGGTTGTTATAATCTCCTCCACTTAAAATATTTTCGTCCTCGAAAAGGAACGGAGCTAAAAGTTGTTTTACTAATCAACTCAACTTTCATTCTGGCTATCATTCTTCAACTTTTCAGTTTCTAAGAGTTTCTAATTCTTCAAAAATTTGGCTAACACCCTAAATTTTCGATTTTTTTTGCCATAACCTCCTTTGTACGGGGAGCACCGGGAAAATCCCCAAACCGCCACATAGGCCCTCTCATCTCAAAAAGAAAAAGAAAAACCAAGCGGCTAGCAATTCGGCTCATAAAATCATCCAAACCCAATAAATTAGTAAACATGTACCTATTTGTCGGGCATACAATTTTATTCCTCTGCTCTAGCCTCCTTGCTATGATTTGTTCATTATATACATGTATAGATGTATGCAGTTCCAATCAATTTTCAATTTGGCTAAATTTTCCTTTCATTCACATGTTGGTTTAGTAAATAATCAAACACCACATTCAGCAATCAATTTGTTAATTAACTTTCCAAATATATAGCTTTTATTTACTCAAAAGTAATATTTTCTAAGATCGGATTATATATATAATCACAAATACGTTATTTATAAACATACAACCGTCAACTCATTCTAGGGCGTTACCAACTCCATCTCTAATGAGTTTCTCATTCTAGAATGCTACTAATTTTATCTCTAATGAGGATTCTTCAACAGGATATTACTAATCCTACCTCTGATGAGTCTTTTATTCTGTTCTAACGAGTTGCACCCCAATGAGTTAACCAAAGCTCTGATACCAGCATTAACGATACAGATTTCGCTCGGAGCTAATCGATCGGGAAATCAACCAAGACCGTTCTAATCCCGCATACGCTAACTCTGGGCATACAACACATCAGAACAAATAACAGAAGACATTTATAAACATCATAATAATGTTACATCAGAGTACAGAATATCAGAGTATATCGAAAAATAATAATACAGCGGAAGATTAATTTACAATAAATGTAATACAATGCACAGCGGAAGACTATAAATGTCTTGACACAGCTTAAAGCTTCAATCCAAAATCCTACTCAATATATCTGCAAAATAAAACGACTCAACTGCCCGTGTGGAAAATAGGGGCACCCGAGTTTGCAAGCGAAAAACAAACTACAGGTCAGTCATGGGACTGGTGTGAGAAACCCTAAACAGTTATAAACATATATAAATGATAAGGCAAGTCATAGGACCATGCTGCTAACGCGGAACGGGTTTACCCCCATGAATGCCAGTGTATAAACAACAACCAATATAGATATATGGATCTACTATGCATCAATCAACATGCAATATCCAAATCTACCCATTTATATTAATCACCACGCTTAGATTTTCCAAATCCAATTCAATTTACAGAAATTATTCCTTTGGGCTTTATTTCTCGATTTCTATTTCAAATCATCTGAAATACATATCTAGCTTTTATATCAAAGTAGATTTCACTTCGAGATCTCAAATCAAATCGCTTGGAAATATGAATTCCAAAACATAACAATGTATACAAACAAGTATGCAACCAAATATCGGGAATCTTCCCTCAGACCGGGCAGTAAGCGCCCTTCCAACTTGATATATATATATATGTGTGTGTGTGTGTGTGTGTGTGTGCACCTCCCACGCATGGAGCAGGCTACACTGCTGACCACTCACCCTAAGGCACTGGATCCAGCCCGTACTTTTAGTCGCTATCGGGTCACCCGAATCTTTAGCCACGCACTAAACCATTTTATATTCCGAAGTAGGGAAAATCATTTCACAACATAATAATCACAAGTACATTCAAACTATAGTACTTCACATTAGTAATTCACACATATGATCAGTCACTATTAATCACATAACCTTTGAGCTCGTATGTCTAATAGAAGGGTGTTAAGCAAGAGAATAAATTCTCCACCACCAAACAAATACATCATTAATAGGAACTAATCGAATATGTGATGAAGTACAATGTAAAACCATAATACATTTCCAAATCATTTCGAAATCATCGGGTTTAGCCCTCGAAACCCTTTCTGTTTTATAAACATTTTTATAAAGCATTCCCTGTCCAAAATTGGGAGTACTATTCTTTTCACTTAAGAAAAATATCATTTCAAAATCATTCATTAAATTTGAAATGAACACAACAACGTCTTTACACATCTCATAGTCAAATCGTGAAGTGTTTCACAAGATGTTAGCCTACTAGTAGTTCTACCCAACCCAATGCTAAATGTAAAAGTATATCTTGCTCATAAACTGGTCGAGCACAATCCAAACGATCAATCAATCACAATCATGAATATCAGCAACCAAGTAAATTTGGTATAATCACATCATGTGTTTTGGTAAATTCAATTACCATTTATTCATTCACAATCTATTTAAAGATTTATTCACACTCCAATTGGTTTGAATCTCAAAAAATATTTCTTATTAATTGTTCAACTTTCTGGAAATTGATCTTGCTTTTACTCGGGTTAAAGAACTAATGTCATTTAAACACGGTTCACGACAAACCCAAAATCCAATTTGATATCAAATATAAGGCTCTGAATAGATATTATATCGGCTCATATTCAATATCAAATTCTGAAACCAACGAATATCGTATTGGGAATAACGATATATATGTATATATCTTCCAAATTCCTCCACAATATCCGTATAATCACGGAATCCAGTATTGAAATATTCTGATGAAATTTCGATTCAAAACCATTCCAATTCATATGTTAGAAATTCTGGTTATCTTTAAAACCATTTCAAATCCAATTTATTGGATTATAATTCTAGTTGCTAACTAGTTCATTTCGATAAAAATATATTTTTATCTTTTCAAATTTGAAAATTTTCATCCCAATTCTTTCTAAATCAGTTATTATGATTTTACAAAAATTATTGATATTTTTAATAATTTTATCAAGGCCCGTACAGTCGATTTCCATAAACGGTCATCGAACTGCACTTATAGCGACCTTTTCCAAATTTGATTTGGACATAATTCCAAATCGAACCGTTAGATTTCAAATCCATTTTATTCATCAGAAAGCTCTTTTCTGTACGAACCCAACGGTTCTGGGTTTAGGAGAATCCAACGGTCGAATCGCCCGTAATGTCCGTTCGAAGTCAATGGTCGAAATTCGCGAACGGTCGCTGCGTGGCGCGTTCTATTCAGGCCATTAAATATATAATACATGTATTATATATTTCGTCGATTTCCATTTAAAACGTATTTTTTAAATCGTTTTAAAAACGATTCCAAATTCCATTTCAATTTTATATCATAATTGAATATTCCATATACATGATAATTTTATACAGTGTATATATATATGTTAAAAATTATATTTTTAACAATCAAATAACTTTCACATTTCATATATATATACATATTATTTTTCACATTTTATATACATATATATATATATTCACATTTCATACTTCATATATATATATATATAATTCACATCGTATATATATTTCATTTCACATCGTATATATATATTTCATTTCACATCATTTATATATATATATATATATATATATATATATTTCATTTCAGATCATAGATATATATACCATTCACATCATATATATATATATAATTCATCCACATCGTGTATATATATATATATATTCCATTCACATCGTATATATATAATTCATTCACATCGTATTTATATATTCCATTCACATCGTATATATATATATATATAATCCATTCACATCGTATATATATAATTCATTTACATCGTATATATATATAATTCTTTTTATATTCAACAATATCACTACATGACAATCACAATCAATTTCTACATCACAATACAATCAAACAAGTCGTCCATGGTCTGTGGACGATGTGGAGCAGTTCATATGTGCAGTTACAAAATAATTTAAATAACTGTACAAAAATAATAGTGAGAAATTCTCACTTTGGTCGGTTTCAGAAATCGTTTATATAATGATTGTTTTTCACTAAATTAAATTGCACGTTTAATTTAGTCAAAACTCACCACTAGCTCCGTTCCTCTTCTGGTCAGTTCCATTTGTAGAGTTTGTCAAGCAGATCACAACCAAACTGATTTCGTCCAAATCTGTTATTGTATGAACGAGTTACATCCATTTGAACATTTAAACCATTAAATATATAATTAATTAAATTAATTAATCATTAACTTAATCTCCGTCGTTTCCCTTCAGAAACACATCGACTTGAGCTCCCCTTGATGGAACCGACACTGCCAGCAATTTGCCCCATCGGAGGACGATCAGAGGGCTTCACCGGAGGCGGCGCAACCCCCCTCCTCGCGCCAGGCACCGTTCCCCATTCGCACCTACACCTGCTCTGAAAATCAAGCCCAAAGTCAACGACATTAGGGGCTGATTTCACCCAAACAACACGCTGATATTCTATCACCTCCGTTGAGTTTCAAGACCTCATGGAGTTCTTCGATTTTTCTATTGAAAAATTGGTAAATTAATGAGTGGATGGGGAGGTTTTTGCATAAGAAATCTGGACGATTTCGATCACCCATTAAAAGGGTGGCGGCGGCTATTAACTGATGGAATAAATCTAGGGTTTTGCCAATGTTAATATATATATAAATAATATTTTATTAATATTAAATTCCAATATACTCGTTTAATGCCACGAACTCCAAACGAATCCCAACGAGTGTCGCCCCTAGCTAATTACTCCCATTCTGAACACTATAGGATATGTTTTGTAACCCAATTCGGCATTTACAATCAGTTTTTCTTTAATTTAAAATATAAATAAATGTATATTTAATTTAAACGCACATTTTATTTTACCGGGGCCACATACTGATTCCAAAAATTTTAGAAAAATAAATCTGGCTATGTTTTGACGATACGGTCCTAACAAAACTAATTTCGTCTAATTTGAAGATCGTTTGAAAAATGGCCATTTTCTGGTCGATCCAAATTGACTGAAATTGTCAAAACACGTTTTCCTTTGCCACGCTCACATATTGATTTCAAAAATTATGAATTTTGGAATCTAGCAATAATTTGACATCCCGGATCCAACAAAAGTGGTTTCGTCAAAAACGGAGGTCGTTTGCAAAATTTCCATATTTAAGGGCAATATTTTCCATAGCGAATATTCTGAATTTTCAATTGGACATAACTTTTTATTCCCGCTATGAAATTTCTAATTTTCAGATTGTTGGGAAGATATTTTCAAATAGATTCTAATACTTTTGGTTTCACTAAAATCTGGTTTATTTTGAATCTTGTACATTCATTTGAAATTTGAAATTAAATTTTAAAACTACCGCGCCGTTACCAATTTATTTTATAATTAAAATAAATACTTATATTCAAACATCAATTCAAATAAATATTTCCGTTCTAATTCTATTAAAAATAAATTTATTGTCGTTATTATTTAAAATAAATCATTTTAAATATCCAAAATTCACTAAAATTGCCAAAATATAAATTTTAAATTGGTTATGATTTTTCGGGTTGTTACATAGATCGTCAGGGCCGGTCCACTCGATGTGGATTAAAATGCCTGAACACTACGTTTCTCTGCCCTATGGGTGTAAAATTGGCCAGTATATCGACCAAACCATCCATCGGCTCCACAGAGACCGACATGACCGAGGCGCCTCGCTATCCATCATCCACATAAGTAAAACATCTGGGCTTGAAAACCCAGACACCACTCCTAGCCAGAAGGAAACGTATGCCCTCCCTGAGGTCCTCTTCCGTTTCTGGTTCACACCGGGGTGCGAGGCTCGCGAATCAACACTATACACAAAGCTGTTATATTAAAGCCATGCTTTGATCATCAACCACAAGACTCTGTTTTTCAATATAAGCCTTGATCATTTGCATCTCACCATGCCACACAGGCAATTCACGCTATGCAACCGATGTATATAAATCACACAGAATGAAATCTGATGTCAGACACACATCCATTTACAAGTTCGTTCTGGGTCTGAACGAAACCAGAGACACCTTATTCCTCATCCCATATGTCCAATACACGAGAGAGGACCTCGCATATCCGACCGATCTCCAAGTACGTATGGACGATCGCCACTTATTACCTCGTCTTGGGTGTACAGCAAAATCAAGACATTAGTTATCATCCAAACGATGTGAAGACCTCTGGTCTTCAACCACCGTCTTCATCGTTGACATATCGTCGAACCAGTTATTCGAAATGGGATAAACCCGGTCTTTCTGAATAACTCGCGTATCTTATAAACAAGTGTTATGAAAACACAACATACGCCTCATTCCAATCCAGAATATTCTTTTATTGAAATATTCATATCCTTTGGGAAAGGTTCCCATTAATTTTATCAAAGATAAATTCTTTAAATTTATTCTTTAATCTTCCATTAGATATCAATTCAAACCAAATTAAGGTTTATCCAAACTAGTCGGGATTAGCGAACTTTACTGAAGTAATCATTTATTAAATTTCCCAACCCCAACCTATTCATCCCATGAGGCAAAACTGGTAATACTCCACATCTGTAATGACCCGGGTTTTTGGCGACTTTGGTTATCCGATATACAACACATATCGAACATCCAAGGGTCGAAAATACCGGTCATTAATGAAAGAAATTAGAGGGTGAGGAAAGACAAGATAGAAACTTAGAATAGAAGAAGAAGAAGAACACAACATCAGAGTAACACGAATCTCACAGCGGAATGAATAACATATAATATATGTAACATAACTTTGAAATATACATCTGTACTTGAATACACATCATTATCAAAGTACAACACTTACAACACAGTGGAAATAACTATAGCTATATGATCCTGAAGCCTCCTGCTCCAGCTCTTCAAGTATCTGTAAATCCAGACTACTTGACTGCCCGTACAAAATTGGGCACCCAAGAGTTTAGGGAAAACAAAACAAAATAAACTCCGGGTCAGTCATGGGACTGGTATGAGTAAAACAGTTTAAAAACAGTTTGAGCCATTAAACGATATGTCATAAGACCACGCCGTATAACGGAATGGGGTTTTCCCTTATGAGAATCCAAAATATCTTTATATCAAAAACCTTTTGATATTATAATAATGTCTATCAACACAATATAATAATCATCTAGCAGAAACGCTTTCATCTCACGTTCTACATATATGGTATACAATCAAAACCGCAAGCACGTATTGGGTAATGGATTTCCAACTATGACAAGGTATGGAACCACCTTTCTCTAGTGTACCTCTAGAGAGGAATACATTGGGTTCAACAAGAACATCTTGCAACCCGACCACACATGACCGACCACTCATTTCGCTTGAGTGTATCGAATGTGTATCACCAACGGTTGGGATCAGCAACTGTTTCCCGAATGGGATAGTATCGACAATAGATTTTTAGAAATAAATGAAACTCTAGATCAGGTGATTATACACCCTACTTCGGAGCGACCGACTTAGCCATGCTGCCTGCCCGATTTCTATCATTTACCGGATGTGAGGCGAGAAGCTACGCTTTATCATCACACCAGATTCACTTTGAATGCCACATCGTCAAATCCATCAAATCACCGATTGACGTCCTCAACCATACATTATGTGTTAGCTAAAAGAGGTTTCCTTCTCCGCTTCCACTCTTGGTATGGTTGGAGAAATCAATATACGTGATCATCTGGAAATACTCTATCAGACATCCGTCCATACAAGTCATCCAGGAACAGGATGAACCGAAGGCACTATTCTATAAACAGGACAGCCCTTGCATTTTTCTCCGTCTTCAATTATCTTTGGCATATATGATTCGCAACGCTTATGCCAATACAGAGTGGTTCTTTGGATAATGATCCAACCGGTCTCTCCATATTAACAACGTTGAAATGGTCAAAACTTCGATAGTCTGTGATTTAACCATCAAAGAAAACAAGTGTGCAAACAACGATATTATTTCCAGATGGAAATTCTATCACCTAATCATCAATAATATATATATATATATATATTCATATTTCCTATTTTAATATTTGATTATGTTTCTAATTCTATTTAGAAAACATTTCCAAATCTTCTTTAGTTGGATTTAAACAGATGTTTAAACCAACATCGCGACGACAACTCGAACCACTATACTTATTTACTAAATTCACCTAACCACTTTCACTCTCGAACCTTACCCATTTCTAAATTAAAACGAAGTCAATCAAGTTGGGTTATAACTACCTCTCAGACCGTAACTGAACAACGTTTCAAATCACGAAATAGGGCAAGTTCATCTTTTAACCCTTTAACACTTCCTTACGTGACTCTCGTTCGAATACATCTCTATTTGATAACTCCTCCCTTTGAATAAGGTATATTCGATAACTCTATTCAATTAACTATATTCAATTAACTCCATATCAATTTACCCTATTGGACTAACGCTATTTGATTAACTCTATTGGACTAACGCTATTGATTAACTCGTCTCACTTAAATCCTTTCGAATAAACTATATTCGATAACTCCTTTAACTCTATTCGAATAAACTATATTCGATTAACTCCTTTTACTTTCTACTTGAATAAACTATATTCGATTAACTCATTTGCTTTAACTCTAATTGATGAATTCCATCGAATAACTAAATTCGATAACTCCTTCGAATAAACTATATTCGATAACTCCTTTAACTCTATTCGAATAAACTGTATTCGATTACTCACTTCGATTAAACTAATTGATAACTCTTTTCTATTAAACTATAAATCGATAACCCTTTTCCTTTAACTCTATTCGAATAAACTAATATTCGATAACTGTATTTAATTTACTCGACTCGATTAACCCCTTTCGAATAACTAATTCGATTTACTACTTTCGAATACCATATTCGATTTGACTCCCTTCGAATAACTAATTCGATTTAACTCCTTTCGAATACCATATTCGATTTAACTCCTTTATTCGCTTTATAAAGATTTCCCTTTTAACAACGTTTATTCATTTTAAAGATTTACTTTTAGTAACGGTTCTCCACTTTAAAATGATTCCCTTCTTATAACCGTTTCCTTTTTATAACGTTTTCCCTTTTTCTAAATATCTCCTATTTATAAATATTCCAATTTATAAATATTTCTTATTTATAAATATTCCATTTATAAATATTTTATTTTCAAATATCACTTTGACAAATTCCTCCTTATCAACATTTCGGTATGTTATGGTATTCAACATATCAAATCACGATGATCAATATCGTCCAAACACACATAATCGACAACAGATTATATATCACATCATATATCACAATATATGAAAAACAATAAAATAACTGCTGAGGAATCCAGTTGGATTCCTCTAACCTGTTTCCCTGCACCAGAGATGTTAAACAATATAGATAACATCACTTTCAGTTCCATATGATATATTCTGTTAAACAGAATCAATATAGAAATTCAACTAACTGACTAGCAGTTCAATCAAACAATCAACATACAGTAAATCAGAAAATTTCTAACAGTTCTAAAAAATAAAACATGAAATTATAAACTGTTTAGAGTTGGTGAGATTTACTCACTTCGGCAGTTCATCGTTAAAGAACGATAAACTGTTTTGTTTGATTTGAATCAAACAATTTGTTTCGCCATAAATTCATACGAGCCCCAATCCACTTCCACCCAGCTTCATTGTGAAGCTCTCGTCCATATGGACCCAACGCGACCAGTTTTGCTGAATTTCGCTTTCGTATGACAAATTATAACGATTAGAAGTTTATAAACATTAACATTAAAATAAAGCTTGGAATTAAATCCTATTGGGCCTCACCCCCAAATTGTTGGCCCAAACCCGTTGAAAATACCATGCCCAACAAACACCCTTCTTCCCCGAAATCTATCCACGCTCCTCAGAAATACACGCACTCCATTTCCCAAACTTTCCATCACCACTCCTCCCATGTTTCATCACTAATACCAAAACTGAAATCACTATGCTACTTCACTTCGAATTCTCCATCCACTTAACCCCACAAACTTAGTCTCGTTCACCATCTTCCTGGTCGAGATCTCGCACCAAACCGAACGATGCTGGTAAAACCACCGAACATATTTTCAACCGAAATCCACCAAAAACTCAAGGACGATGCCAAATCGAACAACGAACTCAAATCAACACTCGAATTCACAAACCATTGCTTCCATCTCTCGAACACTCCAGCCCTAACTCGCGGTTCAAAACTTCGAACAGCCTAGGCTGCCGTCGCACTCAACGAAACCACTACAGGAGCAAAGAAAACTCTTTGAGGAATCCCAACATACTAGTTCCATGATTTAAGGTTTTTATTTCATTAGTTTTGATTTTTCAAAACTTCCTTCGTGGGTTTTTATTTTTCCTGAAGCGGCGGGATTCATTTTGACCAAGAGGAAGGTAAATTTAGGGTTTAGTGGAAAGGTAGGATACTTATAGAAAGAATTTAATATTTAAATTTCCGATTTAATATTTAATTATAAGCAATCGCTAATTGTATTCGTCCTTTAAAATTCCTGTGACCACATACGATACCCAAAAATCACGAAAATGGACATGCAGCTACAGTTCGATATTACGGTCCTAATGAAACTGGTTTCGTCTAATTCCAACTCCGTATGCTCACACAGCGTATTTTTAACTGTCGAAACACTGACTGTTTTTCACTCTAAAAATCCGTACGGCCACACAATGACTCTAAAAATCACGAAACTGTCGAATTCCGACTTCGTTTGCAAAAGTGGCTAATTTTTACAGCTCTGAATGACCCATTTAAATATATAAATATATTTAAATATAATTAAATTAAATATTTATAAATAAATATTATCGTCTATATTCACAGTGGAATACCATACAGCTCTAGAATATTCCTATATGAATTTCTAACTCGATATTCACTTCTGGGTCAACCCGATATTCTATTTATATTGACATCCCTTTTTAAAAATATAAATAATTCCTTTATAAATTATAAAGGAATTCCACAGCAACTTTTCTAAAATTTGATTTGGACATAAATCAAAATCTACACAATGAAATCCTGATTTTTCTCTTCCACTAGAAAGATATACTCCACCATCTCCACACGTTTCTTGTTTCACAGAAATCCGGCTTAAAATGAATCCTGTACATTCAGTTGAAGTTCGAATCGCCAATTTACGAACTGCAGCGCCATTTCAAGTTTGATTTTAATTATATTATAACTCTACGTTCAAACTGTCGTTTATATAATATATTCATTATTCAAATTCAATTACAAACTGAATTAAATATTTTGAATTGCCTCATTCACACCATATCGCCATTTCAGCCAATTCTGATTATTTCAGAATTTAATATATAATTTAATTTATTATTTTAAATTAAATATTCACCATTATTTAATTAAACCGCCATTTAATTCACTATATCACTATTTATATAATTAAATTAATTAATTATAATACCTCTGCAAATTTGGGTCATTACATTCTTTCCCACTTAAAATAATTTCGTCCTCGAAATTGCTAAAAGGTAGAGGACAACCCTATCGACTGGTTAGAACTTATTTGTTCACTTCTTAACTTCAGTTTCAACTGAACCAATTTAATTTCAATTAAATCATTAATTAATTCTTATCAACGAAAAATTTCAAAAATCCTGAAAAGTTTCTAACATCTTAACTTTTTGAAAAATTCAGCCAGCACCTCCTTTGTACTGGTCAATATCTCAAATCCCAACTCGCATCGTTGGGCCATCTCCATACCAAAAGAAAATCAAACAGCCAAGCGGCTTGCCAATTCGGCTCATAAATCGTATATCCCCATGAAATATAAACTTGTACCTTTTGTCGGCATATCAACTCTATCACTTCCATATGCTATCAACTCAGCATATACCAATGTTATCCCAATCAAATTCCAATCTGCTTTTATCCACAACACAACCATTCGCTTATATCCGAGCCAAATACCATTTCAACTCGAGTTTCTTCTCGATTCCCAACTCTTAACTTGATTATCACATTACACTTCAAATTTGAATCTCACAATCCAATTTGTCTTGAAATCATTCTAATTCAATCTCAGTTACCACTTTACTGGCTTTACTTTATTTCAAATTTTCTTTCACAATTTCTGCTAAATTTGTTTTTAATTCCAACAGTCTTTCCCTGGGAGTTTTTAAACAGTTTACTCTTTTCAAAAATCAAATTTTCCTTTTGAACATGTCACTGAGCCCTTAATTAATATTCCATTAGTTAAATCACTTCTCTATTTCTTTATCAATATTTGTTAACCAAATATTTTCAATAACCATATTGGCCTTTTATGTTATTCGGAAAACATTTCCGAATATCGCCTTCCTTTATTTTCTAAACTTTAGAAAATATATGCTATTTATAATTGGAAAATATTCCAATTACTTATCTCTTTTCCGATCTCGTTTATTTCTATACCTAGGAAATATTCTTTATTATATTTCCAAGCTTACACTTATTTGGGTTAGAACGGATGTTGTGTAAAACATCGTTACGACAACCCAAATACTATATTCAACTAACTCTTATTCGACATTGATCTTCGAGCCTGAAATCTTACCATTTATTTGTTAATAATGAAATCAATCAAGTTGGGGTACAACTAACTCTCAGACCTTGACTGAATAACATTTATAACATCAAAACAGATATGACTACTTATTCGAATAATCAATACCATACAACCACTTATTCACTTTTAAACACGTATACGCTTCCTCTTTCTATTCTTACTAGATTTTATTCTTAGTCTTCCTTTTTGATTTTACTACTCTATTTCTAAGTTCGTTTCCTTATCGACTTCTATATATATATATATATATATCGATACGTTGATTTCTAACTATAAAATTATCTTAAAAATATTCTAACTCCTTAAATTCCGGAAAAATTCGCCATAACCTCCTTTGTATCGGGAGCATCGGGATATTTCAAATAGCCTCCCATGGCCCTCACCAATCCAAAAGAAAAAAAACCAAGCGGCTAGCCGATACGGCGCATAAAATCTCATATATGAATTAAACACGTACCTTTTCGTCGAGCATTCTATTTATATACCTTCATACCTTATCCATACCTATCTCATGTATATCTACACCTGCCCAATCTATTTTAACTATACTTGATCGTTTTAACTCAATTCGTTAATTAACTCTTTAGTCTATTTCACTTTTATATTTGAACATGACATGTTCAAATATATTTTAACTTGCTTATTAACTAATTTGAATCCAAATTTCAAATTTAAGTTCTATATTCGATTTCGAATATCCATTTACAAATCCAATTCACCTTTCAAAGTTCAACTTCAAATTCAAAACTCGATTAACTAATTCCTCTTCGACTTAGTTAATTCTATTCAATTTCTATTCAAATTTCTGTACTATAAATCCCATTTGAATTTCTTTATTCAAATTCTATATATTCAAATTCTATATATCAAATTCTATATTTTAAATTACATTTGAATTCTATATTCAAATTCCATATATTCAAATCCTATATTTGAATTCCATTTGAATTCTATATTCAAATTCCATATATCAAATTCTATATTTTAAATTCCATTTGAATTCTATTGTGAAAACCCGTAACTTCCCCGTAAAGGAAAGCGTCGGATAGTTCGAGAACAAGCCACAGAAAAACGCATACGGAAGAACATTTCATTGTATATTACATTAATGCATCAGATTACAAGAATATACAGAGTATAAATGAATAAATATTACACAGAAATATCAGAGATTTAAATTACATTTAAATACATAGCAGCGGAAAATAATACAATACACAACTAGAAGTAGATATACGGATACAAAGCTTTCCGGATATCGTTCCAGCTGTAAACCAGGATCCTGTGAATATAAATCTGCAAAACCAAAACTACTAGCTGCCCGTGTCAAAATAAGGGCACCCAGAGTTTAGGTCAAAACAATAAACTCCAGGTCAGTCATGGGACTGGTGTGAGAACTAAAGCAGTTATTAATCTTTATTTTAAAGTTAGGCAAATCAAGGGACCACGCCGTATAACACGGAACGGGTTTCCTCCCAAGAATACCAGTGCATAAAACAAACAACGCAATGATTAATAAAGAAAAATGAAGCTGTTATAAGACCCAGGTCCTATCACACAATGCAACGCAAGCCGGGGGATAGGGTTTTCCCTTATAACAGCCAAAGAATGCTTGATACGTTTAAAACAAATCATTTGATACTACAATAAGTGCATAGTGTATAAAACAACTTCAAATCATAAGTATCAATCCTAGGCGGCATGAATGCCCCGTACCACTATGTCGCCATATATAGGTTATACAATCAAAATCGCAAATGTCACGTATTGGGAAATTGGATTTCCACCTATGAACCGAGGCAAAAGATAGTCCTCAACCGATTCGAGACGCTCTAGCCCGCCCCTCAGGCAAGCGCGCAGGCAAGCCTTGGATCGTCAGGGTCGGTCCACCGATGTGGATTATTATGCCTGAACACTACGTTTCCCCACCCTATGGGGTGTAAGTCTGGTCCGTCTGCCGACCAGAATGCATCGGCCGAAACCGATATAACCGAGGCGCCTCGCAACAGCAACAACCACATAAGTCAAACTCGTCAGGGCGTGTAAAACCACTGACGCCACTTCTAGCTAGAAAGAAACGCAAGTCCTCCCTGAGGTCCGTCTCCCGTTTTTGGTTCATACCGGGTGTGAAACTCGCGAAGTAAACGTTACACAAAGCTATGCCACCAAGGCCGTGCTTTGATCATCACCACAAGACTTTTCTTTTCAACAGAAGCCTCGATCAATTGCCACTTAGGCATGCCACACAGGCCATTCACTCCATGCGTTTGATATCCATCAATATATAACCCCTGAGCTCGTACGTCTCAGAGAAGGGCGTTAAGCAAGAGAATAAATTCTCCGCCGCCAAACAGATATATATTTAATAGAGATCAATCACACGGACTAAAATCCAATGTCAGACACACAGTCCATTTACAAGTCCGCTCTGGGTCTGAACGAAACCGGAGGCACCTAGTACCCCGCATATCCATCGATCTCCAAGTACGTCTGGACGATCATCAATTGTTTCCATCTTTTTGGGTGTACAGCCCAATCAAGATCATCAGTAATCACCCAAACGACGTGAAGACATCCGGTCTTCGACCATCGTCTTCATCTTCGACTTATCGTCGTATCAATTATTCAGAATGGGATAAACCCGGTCTTCCCGAATAACTCGCGTATATTTTAAATAAGTGTTACACAAACACAACATACGCCTCATTCCAATTCATCAGTCACTAACCGTAAATTAATCAAGAGAATAATTCCCCAAATATTAACCCCGAAGGCCGAAACCAACATCAGATCAATATCCAAGAAACCATTCCGCTTAGCTAACCGACAGTTAGTTTCTGAATTTCACATTCATAGGGAAAGGTTCCCATTAATTTTATCCAAGATAAATTTCTTGAATTTATTCTTTAATCTATTTTTGAATATCAATTCAAACTAGTCAGGATTAGCGAACCTTACCGAAGTAATCATTTGTTTTAATTTCCCCATCCCAACCTATTCATCCCATGAAGTAAAACTGGTTATACTTCATATCTAACACCACAGTGTTATCGGTAAATTCAATTACCATTTCACGTTCAAATCTAATTAAAGATTTAACTATCGCCTGGAGCAAAACTGGTGATACTCCATTCTCGATCATTTCAATCTAATTAAAGATTCATTAAAACACCACTTGGTTTTAATCGTTAACTGGGTTAAAGAATCAGTGTCATTTAAAAACACGGTTCACGATAAACCCAAAAATCAATATCAATTCAATTCCAATTAAATATTATTTAATTGGTACACTTCATTAAATCTAAATAAAAAGATTTAATCTTTTCTCAACTGGGCTTAAGAACAGTGTTAATGAAGACACCATTCACGACAAGCCCAAATCACATTTGATATTAAATACAAGGCTCTGAATAAAAAATATCCCGGCTTATATTCAATATCAAATTCTACGACCAACAGATATCATATTGGAAATAACGATATATAAATATCTTTCAAATTTCCATAACAACATCTGTATAATCACGAAATTCGACATCGAAATATTCCGAAGACAATTTCGATTCAAATCCATTCCAATGCAATTATTGGAAATTCTGGTTATTTTCAAAACCATTTCAAATCCAATTTATTTATTTTAAAAATAAATAAATTACTATTCTAGTTCAAAACTAGTTCATTTCGATAAAAATCTATTTTTATCTTTTCAAATATGGAGTTTTTCATCCCAATTCTTCACAAATCATTTCTTATGATTTTACATAAATTATTACTATTTTTAATAATTTTATCAAGGCCCGTACAGTCGATTTCCATCAATGGCCATCGAACTGCACTTACAGCGACCTTTTTCAAATTTGATTTGGACATAATTCCAAATCCAACCGTTAGATTTCTAATTTCTAATATTCGTTAGAAAGCTCTTTTCGATACGAACCCAACGGTTCCGGTTTTAGGAGAATCCGACGGTCGGATCTCCCGTAATGTCCGTTTGAAATAAATGGTCGAAATTCACGAACTGCCGCGGCGCGGCGCGTTCTATTCAGGCCATTATATTATATATATAATATATATAATATATATTTCGTCGATTTCTGTTTAAAACGAATTATATAAATAGTTTTAAAATTCGTTTCAAAAGCAATTTCAACTTCCATTTCAATTCAAATAAAAATTGAATTCTTCTTTATAAATTCGTTTTAAAATTCATTTATATTCAATTCAAATTTCAATTCAATTTGAATTCATTTCAATTCGCTTTCAATTCCATTTGAATTCGTTTTCAATTCAATTCATTTCGAAATCGTTTTCAATTCAATTCATTTCGAAATCGTTTTATATTCAATTCATTTCGAAATCGTTTTCAATTCAATTCATTTCGAAATCGTTTCAATTCAATTCATTTCGAAATCGTTTTATATTCAATTCATTTTGAAATCGTTTTATATTCAATTCATTTCGAAATCGTTTTCAATTCAATTCATTTCGAAATCGTTTTCAATTCAATTCATTTCGAAATCGTTTTATATTCAATTCATTTCGAAATCGTTTTTAATTCAATACATTTCGAAATCGTTTTCAATTCAATTCATTTCGAAATCGTTTTAATTCAATACATTTCGAAATCGTTTTTAATTCAATACATTTCGAAATCGTTTTTAATTCAAATCGATATAAATATCGTTCACGTCAAAATGGCGTCAATCTAATCAACACGGCTTCATAAATTTCTTTTTCAAAATAGTTGTTATTATCAAAATATTTCGTTCAACACATGACCAATCTCAATGGATGAGTACTGTCAACACATGAACCTTTATTTTATAATATTCTTTATTTTTCAAATTGGAATGAGGCCCAATCAGTTACCATATAAAGTTAATTATATGGATTTTCATACAACACATGTATAATAGCATTGAAAAATAATCAACCATCAACCAAAGTGCACTACACTGTATAAGCATCAAATATAGATATCTAACGCTTATAACAGCCTGTCAATCAATCGATCGACATATTTAATCAATCAGGATGAGGGAACTACATATTTCATCCTAACACCCGTGTGGGGTTTCAAACAATCAAACACAGATTTTATTTGTGCAGTTGGGCGATGTGTAAAATTTATCGACCCAATCAATGTCAGTCAAATCAGTGTATATAAACAAATCGGCTGATTTGTTTATAAATATCTATTTATTCACTTTCACGTTAAAAATTATATTTTTAACGATAAAACATTTTATTCAACCTATGAATATTCTATTCGGTTCATTTATTCAATAAAATGATATTTTTATTTTTTTCTAACATATTTTAGAAAATTTCGGCGGCATAACGGCACGATACTAGAAACGGGACAAGGCCTAGCCTTATCCCCGGTCTAGTGAAGGCCCACGCCATTCACACATCAATCATATTCACCAAACAACCAAATTCAAATCAAATCATCAAACTAATCTATGCAACCAAACAAACAAGTCCATGGTCTGTGGACGATTGTGTCGGGTGCTACTAAGCACCGTCTGCATCCTAGTATATATATATATAACTAGAAAAGAAATTGAAAGGTGAGATATTCTCACAGATAGCTATCCTAGCTCCACGGCACTTCATTGATAGAAATCTTCATTGCTATCGCATCTTCGTCATCTTCGTTGCCCGTAGCCACTACATATGTAAAAATCGAATTTTCACTACGCTATTCAATATATAAAAATCGAATTTTTACTTTGCTATTCAATATATAAAAATCGAATTTTTACTTTGCTATTCAATATATAAAAATCGAATTTTTACTTTGCTATTCAATATATAAAAATCGAATTTTTACTTTGCTATTCAATATATAAAAATCGAATTTTTACTTTGCTATTCAATATATAAAAATCGAATTTTTACTTTGCTATTCAATATATAAAAATCGAATTTTTACTTTGCTATTCAATATATAAAAATCGAATTTTTACTTCGCAGTTCAACATATAAAAATCATATTTTTATTTCTATATTCAACATATAAAAATCATATTTTTATAACTTCAATTTCATTATAAAACAGTGTTTAACTATTAAATTCATTACATAAAAAGTGAAAAGAAAATTATATTTTTATATTCGTAAAAATCATATCTTTCTATTTTAAAAATATGAGATCTTTTCTTATTTATAAATCATATATTTCTTGATTAAAAAAAACGTATATATTTTTTCCCTCACGGTTATATATAAATAAAACTGAAATTTAAATAAAAATAAAAGAACTCACTTTTTCTTTAAAGAAAACTGGATTTCGGTTGGAGGTGGTGGCCAGTGTCGGGGAGGTGCAGCGGCTCGATGGGAGGTGGCGCAGGAGGCGGGGTCGGCGATCCAAGGGGGTGGCGGCGTTGCTGTGGTGTCAGGAGCGGCGGTCTCCCTCGATTCGGAGGATTGAAGCGTCGATTTGAGGAAGAAGAAAGGAGGAGGGTGGAGGAGGAGAATGGGGTCGGGGGGGTTGCGAAGCCAGCCAGGGGGAAGGCGGAGGAGTGGTCGTCGGTGGGTTTATTTTATTTTGTTTTTTTTTCTTTTCTGAGTGAATCGGGTTTGGATTGGGGAAAAGGGATTGGGGGATATAAAGGTTGAAAATATATTTATATATAATCTATTATTATTTTATTTTAAAAAGGTGAATTTTTATCCGAACCCCAAACGAGATCCAACGACTGTCGTCCCTAGCGTAATACCCCCATTCTGAACACAATGGGATATGTTTCGCAAGCCAATTCGATCGTTTCGATCAGTTTCCATTGAATTTTAAATATAAATTAGTATATATTCAATTTGAACGCACATTTCAATTTACTGGGGTCACATACTGACTCAGAAAATTCCAGAAAAATTATTTCCGGCTTCGTATTGACGATACGGTCCTAACGAAACTAATTTCATCAAGTTCTGAGAACATTTGAAAAATGGCCATTTTCCAGACGATTAAAATCAACTAAAACTGGTCAAACGCGTTTTCCTTCGCCACGCTCACATATTGATTCAAAAAAATTATGAATTTTGAAACTTAGAAATAATTTGATATCACGGATCCAACAAAAGGGGTTTCGTCGAAATCCGAGGTCGTTTGCAAAATGGCTATTTTCGAGGGCCGAAATTCCATAGTGACTATTCTAAAATTTTCAACTGGACATATCTTTTGATTCCCGCTATGAAATCTTGATTTTTCGGATTCGATAGAAAGATATTATCAATTAGATCCTATCATCTTTGGTTTCACTAAAATCCGGATTATTTTGCACCCGGTACATTCAATTGAAGTTTGAAATCGAATTATCGAACTACCGCGCCATTTTCAATTCTATTTATAATTATATATAAATATTTATATTCTAACGACGACGTATATAATATATACGTTCTAATTCCATTCAAAATAAATTTCTCATCGATATTATTTAAAATAATTCATTTTAAATAATCAAAATTCGTTAAAATTGCCAAAATAAAAATTTTAAACTGGCCCAGATTTTCGGGTTGTTACAATCTCCCCCACTTAAAACTTTTCGTCCCCGAAAAGGAACAAAGTCGAAAGTGGTTTGATTAATCAACTCTACGCTCGATCTGGCTTCCATTCTCCAACTCTTTAGTTTCTGAGAATTTTCAAAATTTCAAAAATTTGGCTAACACCCTAAATTTTCGAAAAATTTCGCCATAACCTCCCCTGCACCGGGAGCATCGGGGAATTTCAAATAGCTTCCCCGGTCCTTCAGATCTCAAAAAGAAAAAGAAAAAGCCAAGCGGCTAGCCAATAGGCTCATAAAATCATCATCACCCAAACAAAACAGTAAATTATGTAGTAAACATGTACCTATTTGTCGGGCAAACAAATTTTATTCTCTGCTCTAGCCTCCTTGCTATGACCTGTTCAATGATATATATGTATATGCAAGCAAATGCAACCAATTTTCAATACAATCCAATATTTGGTTCAATTAGGCATAGATGGTTCAAAATTATCAAACAAATAAACAAACAACACAAACATCAATCAATTAGTTGATTAGCTTTTGAAATTCATAACTTTGATACATAGTCAAAAATCAGATTTTTGATGCCAAATCACAACAATAGCCCCTATCTAATTTTGGTTCTCACACCAGTCAATAGGAGATATATAAATATCACACCTTCAACGCTCGAACACTAATTCTGATGATGTAGCTACAATCATCAGAATCATCTTCGGGCGACTAGAGTGTGAATCTATATCTATCCAGTATATTAAAATTTCAAATACACGTTTGCAAGGCGTATATGCAAAATCTTTATATACTGGACTGTCCAAATCAATATAAACTAAATAATCAAATACGAATAATTGATTTTAAATTTTCAAAACAAAATTTGTTTTCATTTGAAAAATATACTCTTCACACCCGTTCTAGGATACTACTGATCCTATCTCTAACGAGTCATTCCCATTGGATATTACTAAGCCAATATTTGATGAATTCTTTCGTACGGTTCTAACGTGTCTTGTTCTCTAGCTTTGTAAACCAAAGCTCTGATACCAACTGTGAAAACCCGTAACTTCCCCGTAAAGGAAAGCGTCGGATAGTTCGAGAACAAGCCACAGAAAAACGCATATGGAAGAACATTTCATTGTATATTACAACAATGCATCAGATTACAAGAATATACAGAGTATAAATGAATAAATATTACATAGAAATATCAGAGATTTAAATTACATTTAAATACATAGCAGCGGAAAATAATACAATACACAACTAGAAGTAGATATACGGATACAAAGCTTTCCGGATATCGTTCCAGCTGTAAACCAGGATCCTGTGAATATAAATCTGCAAAACCAAAACTACTAGCTGCCCGTGTCAAAATAAGGGCACCCAGAGTTTAGGTCAAAACAATAAACTCCAGGTCAGTCATGGGACTGGTGTGAGAACTAAAGCAGTTATTAATCTTTATTTTAAAGTTAGGCAAATCAAGGGACCACGCCGTATAACACGGAACGGGTTTCCTCCCAAGAATACCAGTGCATAAAACAAACAACGCAATGCTAAATAAAGAAAAATGAAGCTGTTATAAGACCCAGGTCCTATCACACAATGCAACGCAAGCCGGGGGATAGGGTTTTCCCTTATAATAGCCAAAGAATGCTTGATACGTTTAAAACAAATCATTTGATACTATAATAAGTGCATAGTGTATAAAACAACTTCAAATCATAAGTATCAATCCTAGGCGGCATGAATGCCCCATACCACTATGTCGCCATATATAGGTTATACAATCAAAATCGCAAATGTCACGTATTGGGAAATTGGATTTCCACCTATGAACCGAGGCAAAAGATAGTCCTCAACCGATTCGAGACGCTCTAGCCCGCCCCTCAGGCAAGCGCGCAGGCAAGCCTTGGATCGTCAGGGCCGGTCCACCGATGTGGATTATTATGCCTGAACACTACGTTTCCCCACCCTATGGGGTGTAAGTCTGGTCCGTCTGCCGACCAGAATGCATCGGCCGAAACCGATATAACCGAGGCGCCTCGCAAAAGCAACAACCACATAAGTCAAACTCGTCAGGGCGTGTAAAACCACTGACGCCACTTCTAGCTAGAAAGAAACGCAAGTCCTCCCTGAGGTCCGTCTCCCGTTTTTGGTTCATACCGGGTGTGAAACTCGCGAAGTAAACGTTACACAAAGCTATGCCACCAAGGCCGTGCTTTGATCATCACCACAAGACTTTGCTTTTCAACAGAAGCCTCGATCAATTGCCACTTAGGCATGCCACACAGGCCATTCACTCCATGCGTTTGATATCCATCAATATATAACCCCTGAGCTCGTACGTCTCAGAGAAGGGCGTTAAGCAAGAGAATAAATTCTCCGCCGCCAAACAGATATATATTTAATAGAGATCAATCACACGGACTAAAATCCAATGTCAGACACACAGTCCATTTACAAGTCCGCTCTGGGTCTGAACGAAACCGGAGGCACCTAGTACCCCGCATATCCATCGATCTCCAAGTACGTCTGGACGATCATCAATTGTTTCCATCTTTTTGGGTGTACAGCCCAATCAAGATCATCAGTAATCACCCAAACGACGTGAAGACATCCGGTCTTCGACCATCGTCTTCATCTTCGACTTATCGTCGTATCAGTTATTCAGAATGGGATAAACCCGGTCTTCCCGAATAACTCGCGTATATTTTAAATAAGTGTTACACAAACACAATATACGCCTCATTCCAATTCATCAGTCACTAACCGTAAATTAATCAAGAGAATAATTCCCCAAATACCGAAGGCCGAAACCAACATCAGATCAATATCCAGGAAACCATTCCGCTTAGCTAACCGACAGTTAGTTTCTGAATTTCACATTCATAGGGAAAGGTTCCCATTAATTTTATCCAAGATAAATTTCTTGAATTTATTCTTTAATCTATTTTTGAATATAAATTCAAACTAGTCAGGATTAGCGAACCTTACCGAAGTAATCATTTGTTTTAATTTCCCCATCCCAACCTATTCATCCCATGAAGTAAAACTGGTTATACTTCATATCTAACACCACGGTGTTATCGGTAAATTCAATTTCCATTTCACGTTCAAATCTAATTAAAGATTTAACTATCGCCTGGAGCAAAACTGGTGATACTCCATTCTCGATCATTTCAATCTAATTAAAGATTCATTAAAACACCACTTGGTTTTAATCGTTAACTGGGTTAAAGAATCAGTGTCATTTAAAAACACGGTTCACGATAAACCCAAAAATCAATATCAATTCAATTCCAATTAAATATTATTTAATTGGTACACTTCATTAAATCTAAATAAAAAGATTTAATCTTTTCTCAACTGGGCTTAAGAACAGTGTTAATGAAGACACCATTCACGACAAGCCCAAATCACATTTGATATTAAATACAAGGCTCTGAATAAAAAATATCCCGGCTTATATTCAATATCAAATTCTACGACCAACAGATATCATATTGGAAATAACGATATATAAATATCTTTCAAATTTCCATAACAACATCTGTATAATCACGAAATTCGACATCGAAATATTCCGAAGACAATTTCGATTCAAATCCATTCCAATGCAATTATTGGAAATTCTGGTTATTTTCAAAACCATTTCAAATCCAATTTATTTATTTTAAAAATAAATAAATTACTATTCTAGTTCAAAACTAGTTCATTTCGATAAAAATCTATTTTTATCTTTTCAAATATGGAGTTTTTCATCCCAATTCTTCACGAATCATTTCTTATGATTTTACATAAATTATTACTATTTTTAATAATTTTATCAAGGCCCGTACAGTCGATTTCCATCAATGGCCATCGAACTGCACTTACAGCGACCTTTTTCAAATTTGATTTGGACATAATTCCAAATCCAACCGTTAGATTTCTAATTTCTAATATTTTTTAGAAAGCTCTTTTCGATACGAACCCAACGGTTCCGGTTTTAGGAGAATCCGACGGTCGGATCTCCCGTAATGTCCGTTTGAAATAAATGGTCGAAATTCACGAACTGCCGCGGCGCGGCGCGTTCTATTCAGGCCATTATATTATATATATATAATATATATAATATATATTTCGTCGATTTCTGTTTAAAATGAATTATATAAATAGTTTTAAAATTCGTTTCAAAAGCAATTTCAACTTCCATTTCAATTCAAATCAAAATTGAATTCTTCTTTATAAATTCGTTTTAAAATTCATTTCTATTCAATTCAAATTTCAATTCAATTTGAATTCATTTCAATTCGCTTTCAATTCCATTTGAATTCGTTTTCAATTCAATTCATTTCGAAATCGTTTTCAATTCAATTCATTTCGAAATCGTTTTATATTCAATTCATTTCGAAATCGTTTTCAATTCAATTCATTTCGAAATCGTTTCAATTCAATTCATTTCGAAATCGTTTTATATTCAATTCATTTTGAAATCGTTTTATATTCAATTCATTTCGAAATCGTTTTCAATTCAATTCATTTCGAAATCGTTTTCAATTCAATTCATTTCGAAATCGTTTTATATTCAATTCATTTCGAAATCGTTTTTAATTCAATACATTTCGAAATCGTTTTCAATTCAATTCATTTCGAAATCGTTTTAATTCAATACATTTCGAAATCGTTTTTAATTCAATACATTTCGAAATCGTTTTTAATTCAAATCGATATAAATATCGTTCACGTCAAAATGGCGTCAATCTAATCAACACGGCTTCATAAATTTCTTTTCCAAAATAGTTGTTATTATCAAAATATTTCGTTCAACACATGACCAATCTCAATGGATGAGTACTGTCAACACATGAACCTTTATTTTATAATATTCTTTATTTTTCAAATTGGAATGAGGCCCAATCAGTTACCATATAAAGTTAATTATATGGATTTTCATACAACACATGTATAATAGCATTGAAAAATAATCAACCATCAACCAAAGTGCACTACACTGTATAAGCATCAAATATAAATATCTAACGCTTATAACAGCCTGTCAATCAATCGATCGACATATTTAATCAATCAGGATGAGGGAACTACATATTTCATCCTAACACCCGTGTGGGGTTTCAAACAATCAAACACAGATTTTATTTGTGCAGTTGGGCGATGTGTAAAATTTATCGACCCAATCAATGTCAGTCAAATCAGTGTATATAAACAAATCGGCTGATTTGTTTATAAATATCTATTTATTCACTTTCACGTTAAAAATTATATTTTTAACGATAAAACATTTTATTCAACCTATGAATATTCTATTCGGTTCATTTATTCAATAAAATGATATTTTTATTTTTTTCTAACATATTTTAGAAAATTTCGGCGGCATAACGGCATGATACTAGAAACGGGACAAGGCCTAGCCTTATCCCCGGTCGAGTGAAGGCCCACGCCATTCACACATCAATCATATTCACCAAACAACCAAATTCAAATCAAATCATCAAACTAATCTATGCAACCAAACAAACAAGTCCATGGTCTGTGGACGATTGTGTCGGGTGCTACTAAGCACCGTCTGCATCCTAGTATATATATATATATAACTAGAAAAGAAATTGAAAGGTGAGAAATTCTCACAGATAGCTATCCTAGCTCCACGGCACTTCATTGATAGAAATCTTCATTGCTATCGCATCTTCGTCATCTTCGTTGCCCGTAGCCACTACATATGTAAAAATCGAATTTTCACTACGCTATTCAATATATAAATTTTGAATTTTTACTTTGCTATTCAATATATAAAAATCGAATTTTTACTTTGCTATTCAATATATAAAAATCGAATTTTTACTTTGCTATTCAATATATAAAAATCGAATTTTTACTTTGCTATTCAATATATAAAAATCGAATTTTTACTTTGCTATTCAATATATAAAAATCGAATTTTTACTTTGCTATTCAATATATAAAAATCGAATTTTTACTTTGCTATTCAATATATAAAAATCGAATTTTTACTTTGCTATTCAATATATAAAAATCGAATTTTTACTTCGCAGTTCAACATATAAAAATCATATTTTTATTTCTATATTCAACATATAAAAATCATATTTTTATAACTTCAATTTCATTATAAAACAGTGTTTAACTATTAAATTCATTACATAAAAAGTGAAAAGAAAAATATATTTTTATATTCGTAAAAATCATATCTTTCTATTTTCAAAATATGAGATCTTTTCTTATTTATAAATCATATATTTCTTGATTAAAAAAAAACGTATATATTTTTTCCCTCACGGTTATATATAAATAAAACTGAAATTTAAATAAAAATAAAAGAACTCACTTTTTCTTTAAAGAAAACTGGATTTCGGTTGGAGGTGGTGGCCAGTGTCGGGGAGGTGCAGCGGCTCGATGGGAGGTGGCGCAGGAGGCGGGGTCGGCGATCCAAGGGGGTGGCGGCGTTGCTGTGGTGTCAGGAGCGGCGGTCTCCCTCGATTCGGAGGATTGAAGCGTCGATTTGAGGAAGAAGAAAGGAGGAGGGTGGAGGAGGAGAATGTGGTCGGGGGGGGTTGCGACGCCAGCCAGGGGGAAGGCGGAGGAGCGGTCGTCGGTGGGTTTATTTTATTTTGTTTTTTTTTTCTTTTCTGAGTGAATCGGGTTTGGATTGGGGAAAAGGGATTGGGGATATAAAGGTTGAAAATATATTTATATATAATCTATTATTATTTTATTTTAAAAAGGTGAATTTTTATCCGAACCCCAAACGAGATCCAACGATTGTCGTCCCCAGCGTAATACCCCCATTCCGAACACAATGGGATATGTTTCGCAAGCCAATTCGATCGTTACGATCAGTTTCCATTGAATTTAAAATATAAATTAGTATATATTCAATTTGAACGCACATTTCAATTTACTGGGGTCACATACTGACTCAGAAAATTCCAGAAAAATTATTTCTGGCTTCGTATTGACGATACGGTCCTAACGAAACTAATTTCATCAAGTTCTGAGAACATTTGAAAAATGGCCATTTTCCAGACGATTAAAATCAACTAAAACTGGTCAAACGCGTTTTCCTTTGCCACGCTCACATATTGATTCAAAAAAAATATGAATTTTGAAACTTAGAAATAATTTGATATCACGGATCCAACAAAAGGGGTTTCGTCGAAATCCGAGGTCGTTTGCAAAATGGCTATTTTCGAGGGCCGAAATTCCATAGCGACTATTCTAAAATTTTCAACTGGACATATCTTTTGATTCCCGCTATGAAATCTTGATTTTTCGGATTCGATAGAAAGATATTATCAATTAGATCCTATCATCTTTGGTTTCACTAAAATCCGGATTATTTTGCACCCGGTACATTCAATTGAAGTTTGAAATCGAATTATCGAACTACCGCGCCATTTTCAATTCTATTTATAATTATATATAAATATTTATATTCTAACGACGACGTATATAATATATACGTTCTAATTCCATTCAAAATAAATTTCTCGTCGATATTATTTAAAATAATTCATTTTAAATAATCAAAATTCGTTAAAATTGCCAAAATAAAAATTTTAAACTGGCCCAGATTTTCGGGTTGTTACATCTATATTCAAATTCCAAATATTCAAATCCTATATTTGAATTCCATTTGAATTCTATATTCAAATTCCATTTGAATTCTATATTCAAATTCCATTTGAATTTCTATATTCAAACTCTATTTCAATTCCATTGAATTTCATATATTCAAACTGCCTTTGAATTTCTATATTCAATTTCTATTTCAATTCCATTGAATTTCATATATTCAAACTCCCTTTGAATTTCTATATTCAATTTCTATTTCAAATCCATTGAATTTCATATATTCAATTTCATTTCAAACTATTTGAATTCTATATTCAAATTCCATTTCAACTCTATTTGAATTCTATATTCAAATTCCATTTCAACTCTATTTGAATTCTATATTCAAATTCCATTTCAACTCTATTTGAATTCTATATTCAAATCTATTTGAATTCTCTTTATTTCATTTCAATTCTATTTGAAACTTCTATATTAAAATTTCAAATTCGATTCTATACATTATAAATCCTATTTTGAAATTCAACACACTTGTCTTTCCCAAAACAAATTCAAAACAGTATCTCTGGTAGTAATTTGTCACTTACAACTCGAAAATGAATACTGATGATGTAGCTGTCATCATAAGAATCTATTTACCAGCGATCGAAGTGAGTTCAATACTATAAAACCATTTCTAAACATTTCCACTTTGAAATTCATTTCAAAATATAATTCACACTGCTTGTAAAACAATTTAAAATCTCCCAGGATCTTAAATTTTACCTTATTTTTAATCCAAATCCATTTACAAACACTTATCCAATTTTCCAGAATTTTAATTCAATTTCTGGTTTTTAAAATTTCAGATTCAACTCATCTGATTTCACATATTTCACTTATATGAATTCTGATTGGTTATTTACATAACCACTTAATGAAACACCCCACCTCCGTTAAGGTCACTCTCAAAGGGAATGCCCTAATTTTTGTGGAGGTTTATAAGTATAAGTCACAGATATACAAGACAGATATAAGAACACATATTTGTAAAACAGCGGAAGAACAAACAACTTTTATTCATAAAAGCAAATACGTGTTACAACATCATCACCATAATTGTCTTACATCTTTTACCAAAACATAACATAACACTTTCATAATATGTCTTGATTACATTATTTTAAAGAAGCATAAATAAAACATAGATAAACTGCAAAAGCCCCATAGTGGTTGTCCCAAAGCCATAGTTCAAAGCGAAAAAGTCCAAGCAATACATTTCTCTTCTTCAAGCTGGATGTTAATGCTGGTCAAGCTGCAGAGTTCCCTCCCTGTGGACCTGGGGGGGAAAACGGAAGAAAAGAAGACGAAGAAAAGTAGAGTCAGACATAAAGCCTGAGTAAGTCTAGTACTATTTTGTCTATGAATAAAGAACTGGGTATGATAAGTATAATCAAGAAGTGGGAAAGCACTATAAACTTGGTTAAGTTGTCTAGGGTCGAAATTACTATCGTACCCCGTGTTAATCTCTGAACCCATATAAACTAGTTTCCAACTGGCACCCCATAATCAGGGTGATGTGATCCATTCAATAATGATCGGCTCCTACTCGCATAGTTACATGTGTCTTACGGCCCCCGATGTTGTAGTTACCTGTGCTGGTCCCACCATGGGGTGTATCAAGTCCCATGGCAGCGGCCCGACACAACCTTTAGAATGCACAGGTATGCTACTGGTGCCCAGTGCTTTATTTTTCTGCGCCGGAGTGTGTGCACGCCCGCACCCCGTTAGAACCTACACTGCTACACCACCGCCGTTGATTTGACCTCTTACAATCAACCCAGTAATCGTGCCCCACCCTGCCTAGTTTCAGGGTATCCTGATACACCTTCTAGGGTTACTGCTGAAAAGGGTCCCCCGTTACTAGGTTTTCTATCTCTAGCCCACATGCTAAGTTGGTTAAGTGTTTTCTAACCTAACCCCCACCAGTCCGTTTAATTTAGCATGTTCTATTTTGATTAAGTCTTTAGTTCACTTAATCCTAACAATCCTGACTCAGCCTTAATTGTCTTATTAAGGCCCTGACCTCTCACATTAGACAGGTATTGTTGTGGCTGCCTGTTGCCGGTTGGTTCCGGGCAGTCTTACGCCACAACTCAGTCCAACCTCGGGTCCTTATTGGGCTCCATGTTTAACCTCTCACATTGGATAGGTATTGTTGTGACTACTGGACAGCCGGGCGGTTCCGGGCAGGTTTACATCACAACTCAATCCAACCTCGGGTTAAACACATCGTATGTTCTACATTTACATATTTTGTCTTTCTTCTTTATTTTCTTATATGTAAATATTTGCGGCCCATTAAGTTAATGGTGTAAAGGTTACACCAATCATGGGCCCAACCCATACTTGAATTTGGGCCCTTCTATTTTATGTTTTCATTCATTAGTAATTTTAACCCAACGTTATTTTCCCCCGTTTAACACGTCCGTTTATTATGTATATGTTGGGCTTAGCCTTTTTAAGCCCAACTTAGCCATGCGAAAAGGGGAGGCTTAAAGCGTGATTACATACACGAAAAGGGGAAGGTGAGCGCATGAACTTGCAATATGACGTTGGAAATACAAAATAGAAACTGGTGTACTTGCATAGTGGTAACATATACTTTGGTCATAAAGCATAGGTGACATGAATCAAGCCATGTAAACTTGTAGTTGAGATAAGAATCTAAATTGGGTATCATTATTGACACATAGTCATAACTACAACATGAACCTATATTTTTATTTAGGCATAATGTCAAACATAAGCATGGCATAAGTATTTGTTCACATAACCATGGCATAAATGTTTCTAACATAAGCATGGCATAATGTCAAACATAAGCAAATCATGTTCATAAGGTTTCTACGTGTTTACAAAGGGGATTACTTTTGTTACTAATACAAAAGCATAGTTCAATTTAATCATGATTTAAGTCTAATCACATAACGATGGTACAAATATACTTATGCATAAATATTCCTAAACATGGTGTTTACTTTATTCAAGCAAACTTGCAAAAAGGGATTTTTGGGTCTAACCTAGCCATGTCTCATATAATTCTTGCTAACAATATAGGACTAACATGGTTTTTAATTATGTAAAATATCAATCATAGCCTAGTCATATTCATGAGTTTGCAAATAGGTGTTCTAGTACAATAGCATGGCTTAATACATGATGCCAAATTCTCAACATAATTTCATATGGATTATAATAACCCAAACTTATTCCAATTACTCACAAAAATGATTTTTGTATAAAAATACATATTTTGATGGCATAATAGCAAAACCCCAAACTTGCATGATTTTTAATTTAACAACTACATACATGTAGCTTCAACATAAATTACATAATTTGCGAATATTCCAAACGTATACTTGCATAGAACTACCGCATGTAGTTCTTTATAATGAATAACATAATTCAAGAATATCAAACGTATACAATATTCCAACGCACAAATATGAATTACTTTATCGCCACAAATCAAGTATACATATCAACACAATTATTTGTTCATACCAAAGTAATACTCTACTTACAATCGTTGCGGCGAATTCTCTAATTTAGGAATAAGAAGATGCGGTTTGATTTGATTGAGTTGCTTTATGCCTTAGAATTTGCCTCCTAATCCTCTTTCCAATTTGGTGGCTACCCCTAGTCGTTCCTCAGCAACATGGCGGCTTTGTTCTTATTTTTGAATGAATAGATTAGGGTTTAGTCTAGGGTTGTTTTTATAGAGGTAATGAACTGATTAAGACCGTTGATGTTGCTTGGTTAGATCGTAGCCTTTCATCCTAAGGAGAGACCAATTAGAGCTTGCCACCTAGCCCTAATGACAAAGCAGACCACAGAAAATCGGCCAAACACAGACCTGGCCAGCCAGGTTGGACTGGGCTCGACCTGGCTCTGGACCAGGTCGACACCCCTGTCGACAGCCCTGTCGACAGGCCTGTCGACCTGGTTAGACCAGGTCGACAGCCCAGTCGACCTGGGTGCGTCAGGCGGGTCTTTCTCCGCCCTGGCCCATTGGGCCCCCTTTTGTTTTTCTGAGCTTATTTTATTCTGTTTGAATTTTAAACTTAATTTAAAAACTTCCGAAGGCCATATCTTCTTCATACGGACTCCGTTTTTCGAAAACTCGGACTCTATTTCGCGTATTTTTCCGAGACGAACGCAATGGCGTATCCCGTTTCCCTTAGTTCTTTGATTTGAATTTGATTATACTTTAATTTATGAATTTCACAGTTATAGAATTTTCGGGGTGTTACATTCTCCCCCACTTAAAAGGATTTCGTCCCCGAAATCTTCAAGTTAGGAGGAATGTATATCCTAACATCCAATCATCCATCTACTCATCCATCAAACACGAGCATCCATTGTCCTTAAAAGACTTCTAATGCTTTATGATCATATGCGAGGTGTGTGTGTACATGTACTTATCTAATGCAAAATCAGGCGGTCTACTGATTCAGTTGACCTCCTTAATGCGAATCATGTAAGTGCCATGAATCCATTATGTATGCAAATTTTCCTATTCATGATTCTACATGAGTGCACAATCATTCAATACAAATGCAGCATCCATATGACAACACATTATAGTTCAACCATATACGAATGCAAACATATATGCATATGCAATATGAAGTGACTGAGCCGATCTAAACCATAGATTGTGTGTGTATATGCAACCACGAGCAACCACTAGCAATCACTTGCAACCACTTGCAACCACCATACATAACATGTTTCAATTACATGTTTTCATCCAAAAGGTTTCTATCTAAAAGATAAGGTCGAGGAAATATACCTAAAAAGATAGATAAAAGCG
The DNA here is from genome assembly GCA_030737875.1 of Allium sativum. NCBI lineage: Eukaryota > Viridiplantae > Streptophyta > Magnoliopsida > Asparagales > Amaryllidaceae > Allium > Allium sativum. The sequence goes on from CM060909.1 coordinate 363,418,176, forward strand.
CAACTTAAGGAAAAGGAAAGATCAAAGATGTACCCTCGAACAGAAAAGGGTAGGCAATGCGTATTCTAGCTTCAGTTTCCCAAGTCGCGTCTCCCTCGGCGTCGCTCCACTGAACTTTGACGAGTTTGACTTCGCGGTTGCGTAGCTTCTTCACTTCCGTTCCTAATATGCGGGTTGGAACTTTTCTTATGGTTGCTTCGCGTTCCACTTCGGCCTCTTCGAGGATATTTGGCTCTACCACTTCAGCAGACTCATGTAGACATTTTCGGAGATGTGAAACGTGAAAAACGTTGTGGACTCCAGCCAACTTCTCGGGTAGCTCTAATCTATAGGCCATTTTCCCAATTTTCTCGATGATAGGGAATGGCCCTACGAACCTTGGTGCCAGTTTTCCTGTGGTTCCAAAACGAACAACGTTTCTTAGCGGTGATACCTTGAGAAAAACTCTGTCTCCAACCTCAAATTCAAGGTCGGTCCTCCTCTTGTCGGCATAGGACTTTTGTCGGTCTTGGGCCGTCTTCATCCTTCTTCGTATTAAGTCTACTTTCTCTGAAGTCTCTCGGATCATATCCGGTCCAAGTATGAGCTTATCAGTAGACTCCCACCAACAAGTGGGCGATCAGCACGGTCTTCCATACAAAGCTTCGAAGGGCGCCATTCCGATGGTTGCTTGATAGCTGTTGTTGTAGGCAAATTCCACCAAAGGAAGGTGGTCTTCCCATGTCCCTCCGAAGTCGAGGACGCATAGTCTTAAAAGATCTTCCAAAACTCTATTCACTCTCTCCGTTTGGCCGTCGGTTTGGGGATGATAGGCTGTGCTTAAGCATAACTGCGTTCCTACTGCTTCTTGCAGACTCCGCCAAAACTCACTGGTGAAGATGGGGTCTCGGTCACTAACAATGCTAGATGGTATTCCATGGAGTCGAACGATTTCTTTGAGGTAAAGTGATGCTAGGGATGAGGCAGTTCTTTTACTTTTGACAGGTAAAAAGTGGGCGCTTTTAGTAAGCCTATCCACTATTACCCAAATGCTAGTGTTGCCTCTCCTAGACCTAGGCAGCCCATCGATGAAGTCCATTGAGATGCTATCCCACTTCCACTGCGGGACCTCCAGAGGATGTAGCAGTCTGCCAGGCTTTTTCTGTTCCGCCTTAACCTGTTGGCACGCCATACCCTTAGAAACGAACTCTGCCACGTCCTTTTTCATGCCGTTCCAGAAGAAAGTCCTTTTTATATCTTTGTACATTTTATCTCCGCCTGGATGTATCGTCATCTTGGAGTGATGTGCTTCCTCGAGAACCTTCTTTACTAAATCTTTTGTCTGTGGGACGCATAGTCTTCCGTCTCGCCTTAGCAAACCCTTATCGTCGATGGAGTATCTGTTGAGGTGACTTGAAGTCTCACCCCTAATTAGCCTATCAATTATTTCCACAAGATGAGGGTCTTCGCGTTGTGCTGTCCCTACTGAATCCACTAAAGTTGGGCGCACTTCGAGAGATGCTAGCAAGCCCGGTACGAAATCGGAAGAGGGCCTAAAGTCGAAGCTGGCTATAAACTCTAGGCTTTGTCTTTCAACAAACAACGGGCTTAGGGTCAATTTCTTTCGGCTCAACGCGTCTGCCACTACGTTGCCTTTGCCCGGAGTGTAGGAGATTTCGAAATCGTACGAGGCAAGAAACTCCATCCATCTTTGTTGCCTCAAGTTAAGATCCTTCTGCGAGAAAAGATATTTCAACGATTTATGGTCAGTGTAAAGTTCGAACTTCTCACCTAGGAGATAGTGTCGCCAAGACTTGAGTGCAAAGACGATGGCGGCTAACTCAAGATCGTGAGTTGGGTAGTTCTTTTCGTGCACCTTCAACTGCCTCCCTCCATAAGCTACTACCCTTCCTTCTTGCATTAAGACGGCGCCTAGCCCTGTCCCACATGCATCCGTATAAACAGTGAACATCTTGCTCCCATCTGGCAGCGTCAAAACTGGGGCTGTTGTAAGAGCCCTTTTCAGTCGTTGGAAAGCAAACTCGCAATCCAAGTCCCAATTGAACACTAGATTCTTCTTGGTCAATTTCGTGAGCGGAGCTGAGATTTTCGCAAAATCCCTTATGAATTTTCGATAGAAACCTGCTAGTCCTAGAAAGCTTCGGACCTCAGTTGCATTCCTTGGTGTCTTCCAATCCTGTACCGCCACTACTTTAGCAGGGTCCACTGCTAACCCTTGTTCGGATACTATGTGCCCAAGGAACCTCACCTCTTCTCTCCAAAAGTGGCATTTGGAGAATTTGGCTTTTAGTTGATGGACTTGCAAAGTTTCCATGATTGCCCTTAAGTGCTGAGCATGTTCCTCTTCATTCTTTGAGAAGATAAGGATATCATCTACGAAGACCACTACGAATTTGTTGAGGAAATCTCTAAATACCCTACTCATCAGGTCCACGAAGTAAGCAGGTGCATTTGTCAAGCCGAAAGGCATGACAAGCCATTCAAAGAAGCCGTCTGGGGTTCTGAACGCCGTTTTATCGATGCTATCTTCAGCCACCCTTAGCTGATGAAAACCGGTTGCTAAATCGAGTTGGGAGAAAACAGACGCTCCTACAAGCTGGTCAAATAAATCGTCAATTCTAGGGAGAGGGTGCCTATTCTTTTTCGTTAGCTTGTTGAGCTCCCTATAGTCAACACATAGACGGAGTGAACCATCCGCCTTTGTAGCGAACACCACTGGAGCGCCCCATTCTGAAATGCTCCTCCTAATGAACCCCTTTTCTAGAAGCTCTTTAATCTGTTTACTGAGCTCTTTCCTTTCTCGTGGAGCCATGTGTCTAACGGGCAACGCAACGGGCTTTGCATTATCTACAAGATATATGCGGAAGTCTATTTCCCGCTTCGGAGGCAAGCCCTTTACTTCTTCGAAGACATCCGGATACTCCCGGACCACTCTAACTGATTGCAAATTTTCAACAGAGGCATCTAGCGATTCAAGATAACTAAGCATAACCGCATACGAGGGATTACAAGAAATTTCCAAAGTATTACCGAGCTGGGTTAGGAGCCTAACAACCCTTTTCTCACAATCAAGGATGGCCCCATTACTGGATAGCCAATCCATACCCAAAATCAAACCATAACCCGAAAAGCCCAAAACAAAGGCACTACATTGAAATTCTACACTTAGAATAGAAATTTTCAAATCCAAACAGATCATAGACAAATGAGCTGGGCCCCCAATTGGGTTTGAAACAATTAAGGGGTCCTCTACCATACTAGTTTTTAGGTGCAGAGATTCTACTAAAGCAGACGAGATAAAGGAGTGTGATGCGCCAGAATCAAATAAAGTGCGAACGGGGTGATCATAAAGATAAACTACGCTTTCTACAGAAGTGTTGGTACCTCGCTGTTGCAAAGGTGGCGCTTCTAGCACATGAACCTGTGCCCCTGAGGTGGATCCAGCTGTAGAGACCCGCAACTTCCCCGTAAAGGAAAGCGTCGGATAGTTCGAGAACAAACCACAACAGAACGCATACAGAAGAACATTTCATTGTATATTACAACAATGCATCAGATTACAAGAATATACAGAGTATAAACGAACATTACACAGAAATATCAGAGATTCAAATTACATTTAAATACATAGCAGCGGAAAAATAATACAATACACAACTAGAAGAGATATACGGATACAAAGCTTTCCGGATATCGTTCCAGCTGTAAACCAGGATCCTGTGAATATAAATCTGCAAAACCAAAACTACTAGCTGCCCGTGTCAAAATAGGGGCACCCAGAGTTTAGGTTAAAACAATAAACTCCAGGTCAGTCATGTGACTGGTGTGAGAACTAAAACAGTTAATCTTTATTTTAAATCATTAGGTAAATCAAGGGACCACGCCGTATAACACGGAACGGGTTTCCTCCCAAGAATACCAGTGCATAAACCAAACAGCGTAATGCTAAATAAAGAAAAATGAAGCTGTTATAAGACCCAGGTCCCATCACACAATGTAACGCAGTCGAGGATAGGGTTTTCCCTTATAACAGCCAAAGAATGCTTGATACGTTTTAAAACAAATCATTTGATACTATTATAAGTGTATAAAACAACTTCAAATCATAAGTATCAATCATAGGCGGCATGAGCGCCCCATCCCACTATGTCGCCATATATAGGATTACAACTAAAACCGCAAATGTCACGTATTTGGAAATTGGATTTCCATCTATGAACCGAGGCAAAAGATAGTCCTCAACCGATTCGAGACTGTCTAGCCCGAGCCTCAGGAACAGCCGCAACTGCCCCTTGGATCGTCAGGGCCGGTCCACACGGAGTGGATTATTATGCCTGAACAATACGTCTCCCCACCCTATGGGGTGTAAGTCTGGTCCGTCAGCCGACCAGAATGCATTCGGCCGAAACCGATATAACCGAGGCGCCTCGCAACCGCAACAACCACATAAGTCAAACTCGTCAGGGCGTGTAAAACCACTGACGCCACTTCTAGCTAGAAAGAAACGCAAGTCCTCCCTGAGGTCCGTCTCCCGTTTTTAGTTCATACCGGGTGTGAAACACGCGAGGTAAACGTTACACAAAGCTACGCCACAAAGGCCGTGCTTTGATCATCACCACAAGACTTTGCTTTTCAACAGAAGCCTTGATCTTTTGCATCTTAGCATGCCACACAGGCAAACCATCCTATGCAACCGATATCAGTCACACAGAATGAAATCCGATGTCAGACACACAGTCCATTTACAAGTCCGTTCTGGGTCTGAACGAAACCGGAGGCACCTAGTACCCCGCACATCCATCGATCTCCAAGTACGTCTGGACGATCACTAACTGTTTCCATCTTCTTGGGTGTACAGCCCAATCAAGATCATCAGTAATTACCCAAACGACGTGAAGACCTCCGGTCTTCGACCATCGTCTTCATCTTCGACTTATCGTCGTATCAGTTATTCAGAATGGGATAAACCCGGTCTTTCCGAATAACTCGCGTATATATTAAATAAGTGTTACACAAACACAACATACGCCTCATTCCAATTCATCAGTCACTAACCATAAATTAATCAAGAGAATAATTCCCCAAATATTAACCCCGAAGGCCGAAACCAACATCAGATCAATATCCAGAAAACCATTCTGCTTGGCCAACCGACAGTTAGTTTCTAAATTTCACATTCATAGGGAAATGTTCCCATTAATTTTATCCAAGATAAATTTCTTGAATTTATTCTTTAATCTATTTTTGAATATCAATTCAAAACTAGTCGGGATTAACGAACCTTACCGAAGTAATCACTTGTTTCATTTCCCAATCCCAACCTATTAATCCCATGAAGTAAAACTGGTCATACTTCATATCTAACACCACGGTGTTATCGGTAAATTCAATTACCATTTCACGTTTAAATCTAATTAAAGATTTAACTATCGCCTGGAGTAAAACTGGTGATACTCCATTTCGATTATTTCAATCTAATTAAAGATTCATTAAAACTCCACTTAGTTTTAATCTGTGACTGGGTTAAAGAATCAGTGTCATTTAAAACACGGTTCACGATAAACCCAAAATCACATCACATTTCAATCAGTCCCTAATTGTAAATTAGCAAGTGAGCAATTCCCTAAGTATGAATCCCGAAGGCCGAAACCAACATCAGATCAATACCTCGGAAACTATTCAACTTAACTAATCTCCAGTTAGTTTCTGATTTTCTTAACTCCTTTAGGTCTAAGAACCGTATTATTGAAGATACCGTTCACGACAACCCAAAATCACATTTCATTAATGATCGGGTTAAAGAACGAGTGTTATTTAAAACACTGTTCACGATAAACCCAAAAATCAATATCAATTCAATTCCAATTAAATATTATTTAATTGGTACACTTCATTAAATCTAAATAAAAAGATTTAATCATTTCTCAACTGGGTTCAAGAACGGTGTTAGTGAAGACACCATTCACGACAAACCCAAATCACATTTGATATTCAATATAAGGCTCTGAATAGAAAATATATCGGCTTATATTCAATATCAAATTCTACGATTAACAAATGTCGTATTGGAAATAACGATACAAATATATCTTTCAAATTTCCATAACAACACCTGTATAATCACGAATTCCAACATCGAAATATTCCGAAGACAATTTCGATTCAAATCCACTCCAATGCAATCATTGTATATTCTGGTTATTTTTAAAACCCTTTTCTAATTCAATTTATTCATTTAAAAATAAATAGAATTTTAATTCTAGTTCAAAACTAGTTCATTTCGATAAAAATCTATTTTTATCTTTTCAAATATGGAGTTTTTCATCCCAAACTTTCACAAATCATTTCTTATGATTTTACACAAATTATTACTATTTTTAATAATTTTATCAAGGCCCGTACAGTCGATTTCCATCAATGGCCATCGAACTGCACTTACAGCGACCTTTTTCGAATTTGATTTGGACATAATTCCAAATCCAACCGTTAGATTTCAAATTTCTAATATTTGTTAGAAAGTTCTTTTCGATACGAACCCAACGGTTCCGGTTTTAGGAGAATCCGACGGTCGGATCTCCCGCAATATCTGTTTGAAATAAATGGTCGAAATTCACGAACTGCCGCGGCGCGGCGCGTTCTATTCAGGCCATTATATTATATATATAATATATAATATATACTTCGTCGATTTCTATTTAAAACGAATTATATAAATAGTTTTAAAATCGTTTCAAAATCTATTTCAACTTCCGTTTCAATTCAAATCAAAATTGAATTCTTCTTTATAAATTCGTTTTAAAATTCATTTCTATTCAATTCAAATTTCAATTTAATTTGAATTCATTTCAATTCACTTTCAATTCAATTTGAATTCGTTTTCAATTCAATTCATTTCGAAATCGTTTTCAATTCAATTCATTTCGAAATCGTTTTCAATTCAATTCATTTCGAAATCGTTTTCAATTCAATTCATTTCGAAATCGTTTTCAATTCAATTCATTTCGAAATCGTTTTCAATTCAATTCATTTCGAAATCGTTTTCAATTCAATTCATTTCGAAATCGTTTTCAATTCAATTCATTTCGAAATCGTTTTCAATTCAATTCATTTCGAAATCGTTTTCAATTCAATTCATTTCGAAATCGCTTTCAATTCAATTCATTTCGAAATCGCTTTCAATTCAATTCATTTCGAAATCGCTTTCAATTCAATTCATTTCGAAATGGTTTTCAATTCAATTCATTTCGAAATCGTATTCAATTCAATTCATTTCGAAATCGTTTTCAATTCAATTCATTTCGAAATCGTTTTCAATTCAATTCATTTCGAAATCGTTTTCAATTCAATTCATTTCGAAATCGTTTTCAATTCAATTCATTTCGAAATCGCTTTCAATTCAATTCATTTCGAAATCGCTTTCAATTCAATTCATTTCGAAATGGTTTTCAATTCAATTCATTTCGAAATCGTTTTCAATTCAATTCATTTCGAAATCGTTTTATATCGATATAAATATCGTTCACGTCAAAATGGCGTCAAACTAATCAACACGGCTTCATAAATTTCTATTTTCAAATATTCTATTTCAAATATTTCTTTTTCAAAATAGTTGTTATTATCAAAAATATTTCGTTCAACACATGACCAATCTCAATGAATGAGTACTGTCAACACATGAACTTTTATTTTATCTCGATAAAGGTGTAAATTTTATTACTAAAATATTCCGTTCAACACATGACCAATCTCAATGAATGAGTACTGTCAACACATGAACTTTTATTTTATAATATTCTTTATTTTTCAAATTGGAATGAGGCCCAATCAATTACCATATAAAGTTAATTATATGGATTTCCATACAACACATGTATATAATAGCATTGAAAAATAATCAACCATCAACCAAAGTGCACTACACTGTATAAGCATCAAATATAGATGTCTAACGCTTATAACAGCCTGTCAATCAATCGATCGACATATTTAATCAATCAGGATGAGTGAACTTCAAATTTCATCCTAACACCCGTGCGGGGTTTCAAACAATCAAACAAAGATTTTATTTGTGCAGTTGGGCGATGTGTGAAATTTATCGTCCCAATCAATGTCATTCAAATAGGTGTACATAAACAAACCATCCGGTTTGTAAATGAATATTTATTCACATTCACGTTAAAAATTATATTTCTAACGATAAAACATTTTATTTCAACCTATGAATTTCTATTCAATTCATTTACACAATAAAATGATGTTTTTATTTTTCTAACATATTTTAGAAAATTTCGGCGGCACAACGGCACGATACTAGAAACGGGACGAGGCCTAGCCTTATCCCCGGTCTAGTGAAGGCCCACGCCATTCACTCATCAATCAAATCAATTTCATTTTGCAAACCACAAAATTTGGAGTAAGGGTCTAACCTAGCCTTACTCCTACGCCTTATAACGGCGCACGTCTAATCCTAGCCAATTTATCGATTCGATTTTTCACACCACAAACCACATTCAAACCAATATCGCAATCAATCACCAAACAGTCAAACAAACAAGTCCATGGTCTGTGGACGATTGTGTCGGGTGCTACTAAGCACCGTCTGCATCCTAGTATAAATATATAACTAGAAAAGAAATAGAAAGGTGAGAAATTCTCACATATAGCTATCCTAGCTCCACGGCTCTTCATTTGCAGAAGTCTTCGTCGTTTCGCCTTTTTGTCACCTTCGTTGCTGCTTTCACTACATACGTAAAAATCGAATTTTTACTTTGTTATTCAATATATAAAAATCACATTTTTATTCTGAAGTTCAATATATAAAAATAAAGTTTTCACCTTTATAAAAATTACCACTTTATCTCAACGTATATAAAATAAAAATCAGATTTTTATTTCGCTACACATACAAAGATGATATTTTTATATTCCCTATCCTATAAAGATTATATTTTTAATACTTTAAAAATATAAAAATCATATTTTTATTACTTCTATTCAATAAAAATTCCGCCTTTTCTATTTTAAAGTTTAAACCTTTTAAAAATAAAATCAGTTTTACTTTCTAAAATAATATCAGTATTACTTTCTAAAAAACCTAATCAGTTTTTATATTTTCAGAAAAATCAGTTTTTCATATTTTTTTCTATCAGTTTTCTTTTTATTAAAAACAAAAATCAGTTTTTCCTTTACTTCAAAAACCAGTTTTTAATTTTATATAAATTTCTGTTTTTAATACTTAAAAAAAATTTCAGTTTTAACGAACTAAATTTTTTTTTCAGTTTTTACATTTTAAAAAACTCAGTTTTATTCTTTTAAAAAAACTCAGTTTTATTCTTTTTACAATAAACAGTTTTAATTTTCTGTTTAAAAATCGAATTTTTTTTTTTGATTAAAAAATAAATAAAAATGAAATAAAATAAAGATCGTACCTGCGAAGGGGGAGGGGGCGATTCGCCTTCGTCGGCGGCAAGGCGGCGCTTCGGGGGGGCGCTGCTTCGTGCTTCGGGGTTCGATCGGTGGAGAGGCGTCTTCGTCGCCTCGGGGTTCGATCGGTGGAGGGGGCGCCTTCGTCGGCGTCAAGACGAGGGGGGGCGTCGCGATTTACTGCTAGGGTTTTTTTTTTTTTTTTTCTTCTTTCTATTTTCTGATAACTGAAACGGGGGGGGGGGCAAGCAGAAGAATAAAAGGGAGGGAGGGAAATTAAATTTTTTTTTTTTTTTTATTATTTAATTTTGCAAATATGTTGACCTTTACATACGACCTCGAAACGAGGCCCACCGCCTGTCGCCCATAGCGTTTCACCCCCATTCCGAACACAATGGGATATGTATCGCAAGCTGATTTGATCGTTACAATCAGTTTCCGTTTGAATTTACATTTAAATCACTATATTGAATTTTAAACGCACATTTCAAATTACCGGGGTCACATACTAACTAGAAAAATTCCATAAAAATATTTTCTAGCTTCGTATTGACGATACGGTCCTAACAAAACTAGTTTCGTCAAATTCTGAGACCGTTTGAAAAATGGCCAATTTCCAGTCGATTAAATTCAACAGAAACTGGTCAAACGCGTTTTCTTTTGCCACGCTCTCATATTGATTCGAAAAATTACGAAATTTGGAATCTAGCAATAACTTAACATCACGGACCCAACAAAACTGGTTTCGTCGAAATCCGAGGTCGTTTGCAAAATGTCCATTTTTAAGGGCCTGAATTCCATAGCGACTATTTCTAATTTTAAACTGGACGTATCTTATCATTCCTAAGATGAAATCTCAGTTTGCTAACTTCGTTACAAAGATATAGTTATACAGATTCAAATATTTCTTGTTTCGTTCAGTTCTGACTTATATTGAATTCTGTATATTCATTTGAAATTAGAAATCGAATTTTCGAACTACCGCGCCATTTTCAATTCCTTTTATATTTATATATAAATATTTATATTCTAACGACGACGCGTATAATATATACGTTCGAATTATATTCAAAATAGATTTCACGTCGATATTATTTAAAATAATCTATTTTAAATAATCAAAATTCGCTAAAATTGCCAAAATAAAAATTTCAAACTGGCTCGCATTTTACGGGTTGTTACAATCTCCCCCACTTAAAACTTTTCGTCCCCGAAAAGGAACAAAGTCGAAAGTGGTTTGATCATTCAACTCTACGCTCGATCTGACTTCCATTCTCCAACTCTTTAGTTTCTGAGAATTTCCAAAATCTCAAAAATTTGGCTAACACCCTAAATTTTTGAAAAATTTCGCCATAACCTCCCCTGCACCGGGAGCATCGGGGAATTTCAAATAGCTTCCCCGGTCCTTCAGATCTCAAAAAGAAAAAGAAAAAGCCAAGCGGCTAGCCAATAGGCTCACAAAATCATCATCACCCAAACAAAACAGGAAATTATGTAGTAAACATGTACCTATTTGTCGGGCAAACAAATTTTATTCTCTGGCTCTAGCCTCCTTGCTATGACCTGTTCAAGGTAAGTACATATATGCAAGCAAATGCGACCAATTTTCAATATAGTTCAATATTCGATCAAATTAGGCATATTGGTTCAAAATTATCAAACAACTAAACAAACAACACAACCATCAATCAATTAGTGAATTAGAGTTTCAAATTCATAATTTTGATATATATACAAAAATCATGTTTTTGATACCAAATCACAACAATAGGCCCTATCTAATTTTGGTTCTCACACCAGTCTAATGGAAATATATAGAAAATCACACCTTCGAAACACGAACATAAGTTCGGATGATGATCGATCAATCATCAGAACCATCTCCGGGCGTCTAGAATGTGATTCTATATCAATCTAATATATTAAAACTTTGAATACACGCGGATCAGACGTATACGCAAAATCTACATATACTGGATTGTCCACATCAATATAAATAAATAATCAACTACGAATAATTGATTTAAATTTTCAAAACAAAATTTGTTTTCATTTTAAAAATATAATCTTCACACTCGTTCTAGGATACTACTGATCCCATCTCTAACGAGTCATTCTAATTGGATATTACTAATCCAATATCTGATGAATTCTTTCGTATGTTTCTAATGTGTCTTGTTCTCTGAGCTTTGTAAACCAAAGCTCTGATACCAACTGTAGAGACCCGCAACTTCCCCGTAAAGGAAAGCGTCGGATAGTTCGAGAACAAACCACAACATAACGCATACAGAAGAACATTTCATTGTATATTACAACAATGCATCAGATTACAAGAATATACAGAGTATAAACGAACATTACACAGAAATATCAGAGATTCAAATTACATTTAAATACATAGCAGCGGAAAAATAATACAATACACAACTAGAAGAGATATACGGATACAAAGCTTTCCGGATATCGTTCCAGCTGTAAACCAGGATCCTGTGAATATAAATCTGCAAAACCAAAACTACTAGCTGCCCGTGTCAAAATAGGGGCACCCAGAGTTTAGGTTAAAACAATAAACTCCAGGTCAGTCATGTGACTGGTGTGAGAACTAAAACAGTTAATCTTTATTTTAAATCATTAGGTAAATCAAGGGACCACGCCGTATAACACGGAACGGGTTTCCTCCCAAGAATACCAGTGCATAAACCAAACAGCGCAATGCTAAATAAAGAAAAATGAAGCTGTTATAAGACCCAGGTCCCATCACACAATGTAACGCAGTCGAGGATAGGGTTTTCCCTTATAACAGCCAAAGAATGCTTGATACGTTTTAAAACAAATCATTTGATACTATTATAAGTGTATAAAACAACTTCAAATCATAAGTATCAATCATAGGCGGCATGAGCGCCCCATCCCACTATGTCGCCATATATAGGATTACAACTAAAACCGCAAATGTCACGTATTTGGAAATTGGATTTCCATCTATGAACCGAGGCAAAAGATAGTCCTCAACCTATTCGAGACTGTCTAGCCCGAGCCTCAGGAACAGCCGCAACTGCCCCTTGGATCGTCAGGGCCGGTCCACACGGAGTGGATTATTATGCCTGAACAATACGTCTCCCCACCCTATGGGGTGTAAGTCTGGTCCGTCAGCCGACCAGAATGCATTCGGCCGAAACCGATATAACCGAGGCGCCTCGCAACCGCAACAACCACATAAGTCAAACTCGTCAGGGCGTGTAAAACCACTGACGCCACTTCTAGCTAGAAAGAAACGCAAGTCCTCCCTGAGGTCCGTCTCCCGTTTTTAGTTCATACCGGGTGTGAAACACGCGAGGTAAACGTTACACAAAGCTACGCCACAAAGGCCGTGCTTTGATCATCACCACAAGACTTTGCTTTTCAACAGAAGCCTTGATCTTTTGCATCTTAGCATGCCACACAGGCAAACCATCCTATGCAACCGATATCAGTCACACAGAATGAAATCCGATGTCAGACACACAGTCCATTTACAAGTCCGTTCTGGGTCTGAACGAAACCGGAGGCACCTAGTACCCCGCACATCCATCGATCTCCAAGTACGTCTGGACGATCACTAACTGTTTCCATCTTCTTGGGTGTACAGCCCAATCAAGATCATCAGTAATTACCCAAACGACGTGAAGACCTCCGGTCTTCGACCATCGTCTTCATCTTCGACTTATCGTCGTATCAGTTATTCAGAATGGGATAAACCCGGTCTTTCCGAATAACTCGCGTATATATTAAATAAGTGTTACACAAACACAACATACGCCTCATTCCAATTCATCAGTCACTAACCATAAATTAATCAAGAGAATAATTCCCCAAATATTAACCCCGAAGGCCGAAACCAACATCAGATCAATATCCAGAAAACCATTCTGCTTGGCCAACCGACAGTTAGTTTCTAAATTTCACATTCATAGGGAAATGTTCCCATTAATTTTATCCAAGATAAATTTCTTGAATTTATTCTTTAATCTATTTTTGAATATCAATTCAAAACTAGTCGGGATTAACGAACCTTACCGAAGTAATCACTTGTTTCATTTCCCAATCCCAACCTATTAATCCCATGAAGTAAAACTGGTCATACTTCATATCTAACACCACGGTGTTATCGGTAAATTCAATTACCATTTCACGTTTAAATCTAATTAAAGATTTAACTATCGCCTGGAGTAAAACTGGTGATACTCCATTTCGATTATTTCAATCTAATTAAAGATTCATTAAAACTCCACTTAGTTTTAATCTGTGACTGGGTTAAAGAATCAGTGTCATTTAAAACACGGTTCACGATAAACCCAAAATCACATCACATTTCAATCAGTCCCTAATTGTAAATTAGCAAGTGAGCAATTCCCTAAGTATGAATCCCGAAGGCCGAAACCAACATCAGATCAATACCTCGGAAACTATTCAACTTAACTAATCTCCAGTTAGTTTCTGATTTTCTTAACTCCTTTAGGTCTAAGAACCGTATTATTGAAGATACCGTTCACGACAACCCAAAATCACATTTCATTAATGATCGGGTTAAAGAACGAGTGTTATTTAAAACACTGTTCACGATAAACCCAAAAATCAATATCAATTCAATTCCAATTAAATATTATTTAATTGGTACACTTCATTAAATCTAAATAAAAAGATTTAATCATTTCTCAACTGGGTTCAAGAACGGTGTTAGTGAAGACACCATTCACGACAAACCCAAATCACATTTGATATTCAATATAAGGCTCTGAATAGAAAATATATCGGCTTATATTCAATATCAAATTCTACGATTAACAAATGTCGTATTGGAAATAACGATACAAATATATCTTTCAAATTTCCATAACAACACCTGTATAATCACGAATTCCAACATCGAAATATTCCGAAGACAATTTCGATTCAAATCCACTCCAATGCAATCATTGGATATTCTGGTTATTTTTAAAACCCTTTTCTAATTCAATTTATTCATTTAAAAATAAATAGAATTTTAATTCTAGTTCAAAACTAGTTCATTTCGATAAAAATCTATTTTTATCTTTTCAAATATGGAGTTTTTCATCCCAAACTTTCACAAATCATTTCTTATGATTTTACACAAATTATTACTATTTTTAATAATTTTATCAAGGCCCGTACAGTCGATTTCCATCAATGGCCATCGAACTGCACTTACAACGACCTTTTTCGAATTTGATTTGGACATAATTCCAAATCCAACCGTTAGATTTCAAATTTCTAATATTTGTTAGAAAGTTCTTTTCGATACGAACCCAACGGTTCCGGTTTTAGGAGAATCCGACGGTCGGATCTCCCGCAATATCTGTTTGAAATAAATGGTCGAAATTCACGAACTGCCGCGGCGCGGCGCGTTCTATTCAGGCCATTATATTATATATATAATATATAATATATACTTCGTCGATTTCTATTTAAAACGAATTATATAAATAGTTTTAAAATCGTTTCAAAATCTATTTCAACTTCCGTTTCAATTCAAATCAAAATTGAATTCTTCTTTATAAATTCGTTTTAAAATTCATTTCTATTCAATTCAAATTTCAATTTAATTTGAATTCATTTCAATTCACTTTCAATTCAATTTGAATTCGTTTTCAATTCAATTCATTTCGAAATCGTTTTCAATTCAATTCATTTCGAAATCGTTTTCAATTCAATTCATTTCGAAATCGTTTTCAATTCAATTCATTTCGAAATCGTTTTCAATTCAATTCATTTCGAAATCGTTTTCAATTCAATTCATTTCGAAATCGTTTTCAATTCAATTCATTTCGAAATCGTTTTCAATTCAATTCATTTCGAAATCGTTTTCAATTCAATTCATTTCGAAATCGTTTTCAATTCAATTCATTTCGAAATCGTTTTCAATTCAATTCATTTCGAAATCGTTTTCAATTCAATTCATTTCGAAATCGCTTTCAATTCAATTCATTTCGAAATCGTTTTCAATTCAATTCATTTCGAAATCGTTTTCAATTCAATTCATTTCGAAATCGTTTTCAATTCAATTCATTTCGAAATCGTTTTCAATTCAATTCATTTCGAAATCGTTTTCAATTCAATTCATTTCGAAATCGCTTTCAATTCAATTCATTTCGAAATCGCTTTCAATTCAATTCATTTCGAAATGGTTTTCAATTCAATTCATTTCGAAATCGTTTTCAATTCAATTCATTTCGAAATCGTTTTATATCGATATAAATATCGTTCACGTCAAAATGGCGTCAAACTAATCAACACGGCTTCATAAATTTCTATTTTCAAATATTCTATTTCAAATATTTCTTTTTCAAAATAGTTGTTATTATCAAAAATATTTCGTTCAACACATGACCAATCTCAATGAATGAGTACTGTCAACACATGAACTTTTATTTTATCTCGATAAAGGTGTAAATTTTATTACTAAAATATTCCGTTCAACACATGACCAATCTCAATGAATGAGTACTGTCAACACATGAACTTTTATTTTATAATATTCTTTATTTTTCAAATTGGAATGAGGCCCAATCAATTACCATATAAAGTTAATTATATGGATTTCCATACAACACATGTATATAATAGCATTGAAAAATAATCAACCATCAACCAAAGTGCACTACACTGTATAAGCATCAAATATAGATGTCTAACGCTTATAACAGCCTGTCAATCAATCGATCGACATATTTAATCAATCAGGATGAGTGAACTTCAAATTTCATCCTAACACCCGTGCGGGGTTTCAAACAATCAAACAAAGATTTTATTTGTGCAGTTGGGCGATGTGTGAAATTTATCGTCCCAATCAATGTCATTCAAATAGGTGTACATAAACAAACCATCCGGTTTGTAAATGAATATTTATTCACATTCACGTTAAAAATTATATTTCTAACGATAAAACATTTTATTTCAACCTATGAATTTCTATTCAATTCATTTACACAATAAAATGATGTTTTTATTTTTCTAACATATTTTAGAAAATTTCGGCGGCACAACGGCACGATACTAGAAACGGGACGAGGCCTAGCCTTATCCCCGGTCTAGTGAAGGCCCACGCCATTCACTCATCAATCAAATCAATTTCATTTTGCAAACCACAAAATTTGGAGTAAGGGTCTAACCTAGCCTTACTCCTACGCCTTATAACGGCGCACGTCTAATCCTAGCCAATTTATCGATTCGATTTTTCACACCACAAACCACATTCAAACCAATATCGCAATCAATCACCAAACAGTCAAACAAACAAGTCC
This sequence comes from Allium sativum, assembly GCA_030737875.1. Taxonomy (NCBI): domain Eukaryota; kingdom Viridiplantae; phylum Streptophyta; class Magnoliopsida; order Asparagales; family Amaryllidaceae; genus Allium; species Allium sativum. Next base: position 363,434,900 of record CM060909.1, read on the forward strand.
ATGGTCTGTGGACGATTGTGTCGGGTGCTACTAAGCACCGTCTGCATCCTAGTATAAATATATAACTAGAAAAGAAATAGAAAGGTGAGAAATTCTCACATATAGCTATCCTAGCTCCACGGCTCTTCATTTGCAGAAGTCTTCGTCGTTTTGCCTTTTTGTCACCTTCGTTGCTGCTTTCACTACATACGTAAAAATCGAATTTTTACTTTGTTATTCAATATATAAAAATCACATTTTTATTCTGAAGTTCAATATATAAAAATAAAGTTTTCACCTTTATAAAAATTACCACTTTATCTCAACGTATATAAAATAAAAATCAGATTTTTATTTCGCTACACATACAAAGATGATATTTTTATATTCCCTATCCTATAAAGATTATATTTTTAATACTTTAAAAATATAAAAATCATATTTTTATTACTTCTATTCAATAAAAATTCCGCCTTTTCTATTTTAAAGTTTAAACCTTTTAAAAATAAAATCAGTTTTACTTTCTAAAATAATATCAGTATTACTTTCTAAAAAACCTAATCAGTTTTTATATTTTCAGAAAAATCAGTTTTTCATATTTTTTTCTATCAGTTTTCTTTTTATTAAAAACAAAAATCAGTTTTTCCTTTACTTCAAAAACCAGTTTTTAATTTTATATAAATTTCTGTTTTTAATACTTAAAAAAAATTTCAGTTTTAACTAACTAATTTTTTTTTTCAGTTTTTACATTTTAAAAAACTCAGTTTTATTCTTTTAAAAAAACTCAGTTTTATTCTTTTTACAATAAACAGTTTTAATTTTCTGTTTAAAAATCGAATTTTTTTTTTGATTAAAAAATAAATAAAAATGAAATAAAATAAAGATCGTACCTGCGAAGGGGGAGGGGGCGATTCGCCTTCGTCGGCGGCAAGGCGGCGCTTCGGGGGGGCGCTGCTTCGTGCTTCGGGGTTCGATCGGTGGAGAGGCGTCTTCGTCGCCTCGGGGTTCGATCGGTGGAGGGGGCGCCTTCGTCGGCGTCAAGACGAGGGGGGGCGTCGCGATTTACTGCTAGGGTTTTTTTTTTTTTTTCTTCTTTCTATTTTCTGATAACTGAAACGGGGGGGGGGGGGGGCCAAGCAGAAGAATAAAAGGGAGGGAGGGAAATTAAAAAATATTTTTTTTATTATTATTTAATTTTGCAAATATGTTGACCTTTACATACGACCTCGAAACGAGGCCCACCGCCTGTCGCCCATAGCGTTTCACCCCCATTCCGAACACAATGGGATATGTATCGCAAGCTGATTTGATCGTTACAATCAGTTTCCGTTTGAATTTACATTTAAATCACTATATTGAATTTTAAACGCACATTTCAAATTACCGGGGTCACATACTAACTAGAAAAATTCCATAAAAATATTTTCTAGCTTCGTATTGACGATACGGTCCTAACAAAACTAGTTTCGTCAAATTCTGAGACCGTTTGAAAAATGGCCAATTTCCAGTCGATTAAATTCAACAGAAACTGGTCAAACGCGTTTTCTTTTGCCACGCTCTCATATTGATTCGAAAAATTACGAAATTTGGAATCTAGCAATAACTTAACATCACGGACCCAACAAAACTGGTTTCGTCGAAATCCGAGGTCGTTTGCAAAATGTCCATTTTTAAGGGCCTGAATTCCATAGCGACTATTTCTAATTTTAAACTGGACGTATCTTATCATTCCTAAGATGAAATCTCAGTTTGCTAACTTCGTTACAAAGATATAGTTATACAGATTCAAATATTTCTTGTTTCGTTCAGTTCTGACTTATATTGAATTCTGTATATTCATTTGAAATTAGAAATCGAATTTTCGAACTACCGCGCCATTTTCAATTCCTTTTATATTTATATATAAATATTTATATTCTAACGACGACGCGTATAATATATACGTTCGAATTATATTCAAAATAGATTTCACGTCGATATTATTTAAAAAAATCTATTTTAAATAATCAAAATTCGCTAAAATTGCCAAAATAAAAATTTCAAACTGGCTCGCATTTTACGGGTTGTTACACCAGCCCCCTGCCCCTGCCCTCGTTTCTTTGGGCAGTCCTTAGCCCTGTGGCCTGTCTGACCGCAAGAAAAGCACCCACCATTCTCCTTGGCCTTCTTTTTCCGGCAGTCCTTTACTAAGTGCCCCACTTTGCCACAGAAATTACACTTCCTCTTCTCTTTGTTGCCTTTCCCGCCTTTCTTAAAGTCTGTCTTCTTAGGCTGCAAACCCTCTTTCTTCCCTTGAGAGCTTTCTGCCTTTGTCTCCTTCTTGCCCTTATCCTCCTCATTCAGCAATGCCATTTGCACCAATCTTTCATACGTGGCTCCCATGGGTATATGGGTCATGGCCAAACTGTGTAATGGCTCATTCAACCCTTTGACGAAACGGAGAGCCTTCTTGTGCGGGGTGTTGACTAGGTCAAGCCCAAACCTAGACAGCTCATCGAACTGATTCACATACTCTCTGACTGTCTTGTCCCCTTGCTTAAGAAATAGAAATTTTTCCAACTGCAAACTTCTTTCCGCATCTGAGAGAAATTTAGTCTCAAACCTTGCCCTAAAGTCCTCCCATGTCTCCACTGGTCTTTCAGCATTAGTGACTTCCCACCAGTAGGAAGCCTCGCCCTTCAATAGCCACACCGCCAATTGTACTTTTTGTCTATCCTCTACCTCAAAGATGATGAATAGGTCCTCAGTTTCTTTCAGCCAATTCCTAGCTGCTACGAAGGGCTCAGTTCCATGGAAATCCCTTCCTCCCATAGCTTTAAAATCTTTACATATCTTAGCAAAAGCGTTTCCCCGAGGAGGAGGTGGAGGAAAAGGTGCCGCTGCAGCTGGATGATTACCGGTAGCTGGGGGAGGAGGAACGGTAGGACCTGGCTGAGTGGCTCTTGCTTCTAAGAACCGTCTAAACCAACCAGGTATTGGCACCCCTTCCGGCAAGTTAAGGTCTTCGGACATGCTGAAACAAAAAGGATAGGTTCAAAACGAAGGATAAGAGATAGTACCTATGGCTTTGGGGAGTGGACTTTGCCTTTTTGAATAAAATAATATTTTTCTTTTAAAAATGTTTCTTTAAATTTCCTTTTTGAAAATAAATTTTTAGAACTTTTTATCTTATCTGGTAAACCTATGCTCTGATACCAAGTGAAACACCCCACCTCCGTTAAGGTCACTCTCAAAGGGAATGCCCTAATTTTGGTGGAGGTTTATAAGTATAAGTCACAGATATACAAGACAGATATAAGAACACATATTTGTAAAACAGCGGAAGAACAAACAACTTTTATTCATAAAAGCAAATACGTGTTACAACATCATCACCATAATTGTCTTACATCTTTTCCCAAAACATAACATAACACTTTCATAATCTGTCTTGATTACATTATTTTAAAGAAGCATAAATAAAACATAGATAAACTGCAAAAGCCCCATAGTGGTTGTCCCAAAGCCATAGTTCAAAGCGAAAAAGTCCAAGCAATACATTTCTCTTCTTCAAGCTGGATGTTAATGCTGGTCAAGCTGCAGAGTTCCCTCCCTGTGGACCTGGGGGGGGGGGAACGGAAGAAAAGAAGACGAAGAAAAGTAGAGTCAGACATAAAGCCTGAGTAAGTCTAGTACTATTTTGTCTATGAATAAAGAACTGGGTATGATAAGTATAATCAAGAAGTGGGAAAGCACTATAAACTTGGTTAAGTTGTCTAGGGTCGAAATTACTATCGTACCCCGTGTTAATCTCTGAACCCATATAAACTAGTTTCCAACTGGCACCCCATAATCAGGGTGATGTGATCCATTCAATAATGATCGGCTCCTACTCGCATAGTTACATGTGTCTTACGGCCCCCGATGTTGTAGTTACCTGTGCTGGTCCCACCATGGGGTGTATCAAGTCCCATGGCAGCGGCCCAACACAACCTTTAGAATGCACAGGTATGCTACTGGTGCCCAGTGCTTTATTTTTCTGCGCCGGAGTGTGTGCACGCCCGCACCCCGTTAGAACCTACACTGCTACACCACCGCCGTCGATTTGACCTCTTACAATCAGCCCAGTAATCGTGCCCCACCCTGCCTAGTTTCAGGGTATCCTGATACACCTTCTAGGGTTACTGCTGAAAAGGGTCCCCCGTTACTAGGTTTTCTATCTCTAGCCCACATGCTAAGTTGGTTAAGTGTTTTCTAACCTAACCCCCACCAGTCCGTTTAATTTAGCATGTTCTATTTTGATTAAGTCTTTAGTTCACTTAATCCTAACAATCCTGACTCAGCCTTAATTGTCTTATTAAGGCCCTGACCTCTCACATTAGACAGGTATTGTTGTGGCTGCCTGTTGCCGGTTGGTTCCGGGCAGTCTTACGCCACAACTCAGTCCAACCTCGGGTCCTTATTGGGCTCCATGTTTAACCTATCACATTGGATAGGTATTGTTGTGACTACTGGACAGCCGGGCGGTTCCGGGCAGGTTTACATCACAACTCAATCCAACCTCGGGTTAAACACATCGTATGTTCTACATTTACATATTTTGTCTTTCTTCTTTATTTTCTTATATGTAAATATTTGCGGCCCATTAAGTTAATGGTGTAAAGGTTACACCAATCATGGGCCCAACCCATACTTGAATTTGGGCCCTTCTATTTTATGTTTTCATTCATTAGTAATTTTAACCCAACGTTATTTTCCCCCGTTTAACACGTCCGTTTATTATGTATATGTTGGGCTTAGTCTTTTTAAGCCCAACTTAGCCATGCGAAAAGGGGAGGCTTAAAGCGTGATTACATACACGAAAAGGGGAAGGTGAGCGCATGAACTTGCAATATGACGTTGGAAATACAAAATAGAAACTGGTGTACTTGCATAGTGGTAACATATACTTTGGTCATAAAGCATAGGTGACATGAATCAAGCCATGTAAACTTGTAGTTGAGATAAGAATCTAAATTGGGTATCATTATTGACACATAGTCATAACTACAACATGAACCTATATTTTTATTTAGGCATAATGTCAAACATAAGCATGGCATAAGTATTTGTTCACATAACCATGGCATAAATGTTTCTAACATAAGCATTGCATAATGTCAAACATAAGCAAATCATGTTCATAAGGTTTCTACGTGTTTACAAAGGGGATTACTTTTGTTACTAATACAAAAGCATAGTTCAATTTAATCATGATTTAAGTCTAATCACATAACGATGGTACAAATATACTTATGCATAAATATTCCTAAACATGGTGTTTACTTTATTCAAGCAAACTTGCAAAAAGGGATTTTTGGGTCTAACCTAGCCATGTCTCATATAATTCTTGCTAACAATATAGGACTAACATGGTTTTCAATTATGTAAAATATCAATCATAGCCTAGTCATATTCATGAGTTTGCAAATAGGTGTTCTAGTACAATAGCATGGCTTAATACATGATGCCAAATTCTCAACATAATTTCATATGGATTATAATAACCCAAACTTATTCCAATTACTCACAAAAATGATTTTTGTATAAAAATACATATTTTGATGGCATAATAGCAAAACCCCAAACTTGCATGATTTTTAATTTAACAACTACATACATGTAGCTTCAACATAAATTACATAATTTGCGAATATTCCAAATGTATACTTGCATAGAACTACCGCATGTAGTTCTTTATAATGAATAACATAATTCAAGAATATCAAACGTATACAATATTCCAACGCACAAATATGAATTACTTTATCGCCACAAATCAAGTATACATATCAACACAATTATTTGTTCATACCAAAGTAATACTCTACTTACAATCGTTGCGGCGAATTCTCTAATTTAGGAATAAGAAGATGCGGTTTGATTTGATTGAGTTGTTTTATGCCTTAGAATTTGCCTCCTAATCCTCTCTCCAATTTGGTGGCTACCCCTAGTCGTTCCTCAGCAACATGGCGGCTTTGTTCTTATTTTTGAATGAATAGATTAGGGTTTAGTCTAGGGTTGTTTTTATAGAGGTAATGAACTGATTAAGACCGTTGATGTTGCTTGGTTAGATCGTAGCCTTTAATCCTAAGGAGAGACCAATTAGAGCTTGCCACCTAGCCCTAATGACAAAGCAGACCACAGAAAATCGGCCAAACACAGACCTGGCCAGCCAGGTTGGACTGGGCTCGACCTGGCTCTGGACCAGGTCGACACCCCTGTCGACAGCCCTGTCGACAGGCCTGTCGACCTGGTTAGACCAGGTCAACAGCCCAGTCGACCTGGGTGCGTCAGGCGGGTCTTTCTCCGCCCTGGCCCATTGGGCCCCCTTTTGTTTTTCTGAGCTTATTTTATTCTGTTTGAATTTTAAACTTAATTTAAAAACTTCCGAAGGCCATATCTTCTTCATACGGACTCCGTTTTTCGAAAACTCGGACTCTATTTCGCGTATTTTTCCGAGACGAACGCAATGGCGTATCCCGTTTCCCTTAGTTCTTTGATTTGAATTTGATTATACTTTAATTTATGAATTTCACAGTTATAGAATTTTCGGGGTGTTACACTTAATTTATAATCTTACTCAATTATAACAACAACCAATATATCCACTATATTATAATTTTGATATATATATCTTCCCTATATCAAGATATACCTTGGGTAAACTTATTTTAATTTACCTTCTTTTCAAAACATATCGTGATGACCCATCGTATTCAAGTGTTTAGTAACTCCTACCGATACATTGGATCAAACTGATCGACCAGAACTCATAAACTACTCAACCAATAAATCTTCACGATATAAAACAAATTTTTATATCAATAGCAAATACGCTCACTCGTATATATACACTCAACTCAATCTAGGGTATTACTAACCCTATCTCTAGCGAGTCACGCCATAGAGCCAAGGTAATTCACTTAACTTAAGCTCTGATACCAACTGTAATGACCCAGGTTTTTGGCGACTTTGGTTATCCGATATACAACACATATCGAACATCCAAGGGTCGAAAATACCGGTCATTAATGAAAGAAATTAGAGGGTGAGGAAAGATAAGATAGAAACTTAGAATAGAAGAAGAAGAAGAACACAACATCAGAGTAACATGAATCTCACAGCGGAACGAATAACATATAATATATGTAACATAACTTTGAAATATACATCTGTACTTGAATATACATCATTATCAAAGTACAACACTTACAACACAGTGGAAATAACTATAGCTATATGATCCTGAAGCCTCCTGCTCCAGCTTTTCAAGTATCTGTAAATCCCGACTACTTGACTGCCCATACAAAATTGGGCACCCAAGAGTTTAGGGAAAACAAAACAAAATAAACTCCGGGTCAGTCATGGGACTGGTATGAGTAAAACAGTTTAAAAACAGTTTGAGCCATTAAATGATATCTCATAAGACCACACCGTATAATGGAACGGGGTTTTCCCTTATGAGAATCCAAAATATCTTTATATCAAAAACCTTTTGATATTATAATAATGTCTATCAACACAATATAATAATCATCTAGCAGAAACACTTTCATCTCACGTTCTACATATATGGTATACAATCAAAACCGCAAGCACGTATTGGGTAATGGATTTCCAACTATGAAAAGGTATGGAACCACATTTCGCTAGTGTACCTCTAGAGAGGAATACACTGGGTTCAACAAGAACATCTTGCAACCCGGCCACACATGACCGACCACTCATTTCGCTTGAGTGTATCGAATGTATATCACCAACGGTTGGGATAAGCAACCGTTTCCCGAATGCGACAGTATCGACAATAGATTTTTAGAAATAAATGAAACTCTAGATCAGGTGATTATACACCCTACTTCGGAGCGACCGACTTAGCCATGCTGCCTGCCCGATTTCTGTCATTTACCGGATGTCAGGCTAGAAGCTACGCTTTATCATCACACCAGATTCACTTTGAATGCCACATCGTCAAATCCATCAAATCACCGATTGACGTCCTCAACCATACATTATGTGTTAGCTAAAAGAAGTTTCCTTCTCCGATTCCACTCTTGGTATGGTTGGAGAAATCAATATACGTGATCATCTGGAAATACTCTGTCAGACATCCATCCATACAAGTCATCCAGGAACAGAATGAACCGAAGGCACTATTCTATAAACAAGACAGCCCTTGCATTTTTCTCCGTCTTCAATTATCTTTGGCATATAAGATTCGCAAAGCTTATGCCAATATAGAGTGGTTCTTTGGATAATGATCCAACCGGTCTCTCCATATTAACAACGTTAAAATGGTCAAAACTTCGATAGTCTGTGATTTAACCATCAAAGAAAACAAGTGGGCAAACAATGATATTATTTCCAGATGGAAATTCTATCACCTAATCATCAATCATATATATATATATATTCATATTTCCTATTTCAATATTTGATTATGTTTCTGATTCTATTTCGAAAACATTTCCAAATCTTCTTTACTTGGATTTAAACAGATGTTTAAATCAACATCGCGACGACAACTCGAACCACTATACTTATTTACTAAATTCACCTAACCACTTTCACTCTCGAACCTTACCCATTTCTAAATTAAAACGAAGTCAATCAAGTTGGGGTATAACTACCACTCAGACCGTAACTGAACAACATTTCAAATCTCGAAATAGGGCAAGTTCATCTTTTAACCCTTTAACACTTCCTTACGTGACTCTCGTTCGAATACATCTCTATTTGATAACTCCTCCCTTTGAATAAGGTATATTTGATAACTCTATTCAATTAACTATATTCGATTAACTCCATATCAATTTACCCTATTGGACTAACGCTATTTGATTAACTCTATTGGACTAACGCTATTGATTAACTCGTCTCACTTAAATCCTTTCGAATAAACTATATTCGATAACTCCTTTAACTCTATTCGAATAAACTATATTCGATTAACTCCTTTTATTTATACTCGAATAAACTATATTCGATCAACTCATTTGCTTTAACTCTAATCGATTAACTCCATCGAATAACTAAATTCGATAACTCCTTCGAATAAACTATATTCGATAACTCCTTTAACTCTATTCGAATAAACTATACTCGATTACTCACTTCGATTAAACTAATCGATAACTCTTTTCTATTAAACTATAAATCGATAACTCTTTTCCTTTAACTCTATTCGAATAAACTAATATTTGATAACTCTATTCAATTTACTCGACTCGATTAACCCCTTTCGAATAACTAATTCGATTTACTACTTTCGAATACCATATTCAATTTGACTCCCTTCGAATAACTGATTCGATTTAACTCCTTTCGAATACCATATTCGATTTAACTCCTTTATTCGCTTTATAAAGATTTCCCTTTTAACAACGTTTATTCATTTTAAAGATTTACTTTTAGTAACGGTTCTCCACTTTAAAATGATTCCCTTCTTATAACAGTTTCCTTTTTATAACGTTTTCCCTTTTTCTAAATATCTCCTATTTATAAATATTCCAATTTATAAATATTTCTTATTTATAAATGTTCCATTTATGAATATTTTATTTTCAAATATCACTTTGACAAATTCCTCCTTATCAACATTTTGGTATGTTATGGTATTCAACATATCAAATCACGATGATCAATATCGTCCAAACACACATAATCGACAACATATTATATATCACATCATATATCACAATATATGCAAAACAATAAAATAACTGTTGAGTAATATAGATAACATCACTTTCAGTTCCATATGATATATTCTATTAAACAGAATCAATATAGAAATTCAACTAACTGACTAGCAGTTCAATCAAACAATCAACATACAGTAAATCAGACAATTTCTAACAGTTCTAAAAAATACAACATGAAATTATAAACTGTTTAGAGTTGGTGAGATTTACTCACTTTGGCAGTTCATCGTTAAAGAACGATAAACTATTTTGTTTGATTTGAATCAAACAATTTGTTTCACCATAAATTCATACGAGCCCCAATCCACTTCCAGTCAGCTTCATTGTGAAGCTCTCGTCCATACGGTCCCAACGCGACCAGTTTCGCTGAATTTCGTTTTCGTATGACAAAGTTATAACGATTAGAAATTTATAAACATTAACATTAAAATAAAGCTTGGAATTAAATCTTATTGGGCCTCACCCCCAAATTGTCGGCCCAAACCCGTTGAAAATACTAGGCCCAACAAACACCCTTCTTCCGTAAAATCAATCCACGCTCCTCAGAAATACACGCACTCCATTTCCCAAACTTTCCATCACCACTCCTCTCATGTTTCATCACTAATACCAAAACTGAAATCACTATGCTACTTCACTTCGAATTCTCCATCCACTTAACCCCACAAACTTAGTCTCGTTCACCATCTTCCTGGTCTAGATCTCGCACCAAACTGAACGATGCTGGTAAAACCACCGAACACATTTTCAACCGAAATCCACCAAAAACTCAAGGACGATGCAAAATCGAACAACGAACTCAAATCAACACTCGAATTCACAAACCATTGCTTCCATCTCTCGAACACTCCAGCCCTAACTCACGGTTCAAAACTTCGAACAACCTAGGCTGCCGTCGCACTCAACGAAACCACTACAGGAGAAAAGAAAACTCTTTGAGGAATCCCAACATACTAGTTCCATGATTTAAGGGTTTTTATTTCATTAGTTTTGATTTTTCAAAACTTCCTTCGTGGGTTTTTATTTTGCCTGAAGCGGCGGGATTCATTTTGACCAAGAGGAAGGTAAATTTAGGGTTTAGTGGAAAGGTAGGATGCTTATAGAAAGAATTTAATATTTAAATATTCGATTTAATATTTAATTATAAGCAATCGCTAATTGTATTCGTCCTTTAAAATTCCTGTGACCACATACGATACCCAAAAATCACGAAAATGGACATGCAGCTACAGTTCGATATTACAGTCCCAATGAAACTGGTTTCGTCTAATTCCGACTCCGTATGCTCACACAGCGTATTTTTAACTGTCGAAATACTGATTGTTTTTCACACTAAAAATCCGTACGGCCACACAGTGACTCTAAAAATCACGAAACTGGAAATCTAACAATAATTTAATATTGCGGATCCAACAAAATTAGTTTCGTCGAATTCCGACTTCGTTTGCAAAAGTTGCTTATTTTTACAGCTCTGAATGACCCATTTAAATATATAAATATTTTTAAATATAATTAAATTAAATATTTATAAATAAATATTATCGTCTATATTCACAGTGGAATACCATACAGCTCTAGAATATTCCTATATGAATTTCTAACTCGATATTCACTTCTATGTCAACCCGATATTCTATTTATATTGAAATCCCTTTTTTAAAAATATAAATAATTACTTTATAAATTATAAAGGAATTCCACAACGACTTTTCTAAAATTTGATTTGGACATAAATCAAAATCTACATAATGAAATCCCGATTTTTCTCTTCCACTTGAAAGATATACTCCACCAGCTCCACACGTTTCTTGTTTCATAGAAATCCGGCTTAAAACGAATCCTGTACATTCAGTTGAAATTCGAATCGCCAATTTACGAACTGCAGCGCCATTTCAAGCTTGATTTTAATTATATTATAACTCTACGTTCAAACTGTCGTTTATATAATATATTCGTTATTCAAATTCAATTACAAACTGAATTAAATATTTTGAATTGCCTCATTCACACCATATCGCCATTTCAGCCAATTCTGATTATTTCAGAATTTAATATGTTATTTAATTTATTATTTTAAATTAAATATTCACCATTATTTAATTAAACCACCATTTAATTCACTATATCACTATTTATATAATTTAATAAACTAATTATAATACCTCTGCAAATGCGGGTCATTACAACATCTAACACCATGGTGTTATTGGTAAAATTATTTATCATTTCACGTTCAAATCTACTTAAAGATTTAACTATCGCTTGGAGTAAAACTGGTGGTACTCCATTCTCGATCTTTTATTGAATTAGATAATTTTAATTATCCGATTCACATTTCAATCTAATTAAAGATTCATTAAAACTCTAATTCAGTTTTAATCTCTAGAAATAATTACTTAATGAATTTCTTTGAAGTAAAGAAATTAATCTTATTTTTAACTGTGTTAAAGAACTAATGTCATTTAAAACACAGTTCACGATAAACCCAAAATCCCATTCCATTAACCATGGAATCTTCACGGGAAACAGATCAATATATATAGTAGATGTAAATTTCCATATCCAACTGATAATATAAATGGAATAACCACAAAGCCTTTTAAATTCCATATATAGTAACAGTCTTCCTCCACAAAAGTTCACTTCGATTATCACCAAATCGAATTCCATTCCAATTTATTTTATTAAATTGGAAAACTTTACTTTAGAATTTTTCCTTTAAATCTTAATTAAAGATTTATAAATTCCAAATCACATTTCACTGTAAATTTAAAGAACAAATATCGTTAAAAACACAGTTCAAGATGAACCCAATTCACATTCTATTTCAAATCCAATTAAATGTTAATTAATTTGTAATTCTTCTCTACATCTTAATTAAAAGATTTATTCTTTTCACATGGGGTTTAAGAATAGAGTTACTGAAGACCCCATCTGTGATGACCCAAAACCCCCGTTCCACGGTGGCAAGCGTAATCTTTGGAATATAACACATAATCAAATAACAGCAGAACAGAAATATATCATTACACCAGATAATATACAACAGAATACACTGGATAAACATAATCATCAGAGTTACACAATATACAGGATAACACTTAGTACAACATACAGTTTCAGCTTTATATAAAATGTCTACAGCGGAATCTAACATAATATACATAACAGGAGCTGAACAGCATAAAAGAAGTGATAGAATCCATCTTCAGCTCCATAGCTAACCAGAGAGAGCCTGCTAAAACCTGAATACAAGGTTGCCCGTGTAGAAAATAGGGCATCCGAATTTGCAAGTGAAACAAACTATGAGTCAGTCATGGGACTGGAATGAGAAATCTACTTAATTTATAATAAGGCAAATCATAGGACCACGCCACTAACGCGGAACTGGTTTACTCCATTGGATTTCTAGTATTTAAAACTAGTAAATCATTTAAACATCGCAATGATTTTTACAAAAATGAAGCCATTATAAGACTCAGGTCCCATCACATAATTCAACGCAAGCCGGAGGATAGAGTTTTACCTTATAATGGCGAAAATATGCTTGATACGTATAAAACGAAAGCATTTGATATTATTACTAGTGTTTATATGTTTTCAAAAACAATTTCAATCATAAGTATCAATCATAGACGGCATGGGTACCATATATCATGTCGCCATATATAGGTTTACAATCAAAACCGCACGATGTCGTATTTGGAAATTGAACTTCCGTCATGAACCAAGGCAAGGGATCGTCCTTACAGCTTCGAGACTGTCTAGCCTAAGCCTCAGGAACAGCCGCAACTGCACCTTGGATCGTCAGGGCCGGTCCACACGGAGTGGATTAAAATGTCTGAACACTGCGTTTCCCTGCCCTATGGGGCGTAAACTGGTCATATTCCGACCAAACCATCGGCATCGTAGTGACCGATATAACCGAGGCACCTCGCTATCCATCATCCACATAAGTACGGGCGTGTAAAACCCCAACACCACTCCTAGCTAGAAGGAAATGCATGTCCTCCATGATGTCCTCTCCCGTTTCTGGTTCATACCGGGGTGTGAGGCCCGCGAATCAACGCTATACACAAAGCTAGCTATATAAAGCCCTGCTTTGATCATCAACCACAAGGCCCTGCTTTTCAACAAAAGCCATGATCACAACATCTCTGTATGCCACGTTGTCATCTACAACGTCAGACACACATCTATTTACAAGTTTGTTATGGGTCTGAATGAAACTGGAGGCACCTTATTCCTCGTCCCATATATCCAATGCAGGAGAGAGATCCTCGCACATCCGAACGATCAACAAGTACGTCCAGACAACCACCACTGTAACCCCTTTAGGGCAGCAACTACGATCAAAGGCATCAGTAGCTATCCATTCGATGTGTAGATCATCGGTTTTGCACCGTCTTCATATCTTCGACTTCTAATCGTCGACCAATTATTTGAAATGAGATTTAACTCTGCCTTTTAAAATAGTTCACGTATATTTGGAATTCAAATCAATTCGTTTCCATAGTTAAATTATTTGACATTCATAATTCAGTTCATTAATATAATTTCCATATCAAACACATTCAACCATCAAATATCCAATAAACCGAGTAAATTCGGTTTATTTCCATTCCATATCGTTTATAATATTTTATAGCGATTTATCGCTACTTTTATTTATTTAAAAATAGCCCATTTATTTAAACGACGCTTCAGGCCACAATGCGGCCATGGCACTGTTTTTCTTTCGATTTTATTTACACATATATGAAAATCTAACCGTTGGATCTTTAAAAAAAATTTATCATTGGAAAGATCTTTTCAAAACGGACCCAACGGTTCCAATTTTGGGAAAATCCAACGGTCGAATCTCCCAGTACAATCGTTTAAAGTTACGATTTCAAAATACAAACTACAACGTCGTTATTCATTTTATTTTAATTATATATATAAAAATAAATATAATACATTCTGGCGCTGTTTCTATTTAGATTTGAATTAAACATTTCTGAAAATCTACCCGTTGGATCTTTACAAATTTTATATCGTTGGAAAGATATTTTCAAAGCGAACCCAACGGTTTTGGTTTTGGGGAAATCCGATGGTCAGATTTCTCGGTATAACCGTTTAAAGTTACGAATTCAAAACATTAATTGCAGCATCGTTATTCGTTCTATTTTAATTGCATATATATATATATATATATAATCCGTTCTTCGATTTCCAAACCATTTTCATTTCATATACGTGGTAAAAATAATATTTTTACCCAACAAATATTTATTTCAACACATGACTATTTTTAACACTTCATATCTATAATAAAAATATGATTTTTATTGTCAAAACAATTTATTTCAAACATGAATATTTTTAGCGATTCATATATATAATAAAATTGTGATTTTTATTGTTAAAACAATTTATTTCAAACATGAATATTTTTAGCGATTCATATATATAATGAAAATGTGATTTTTATTGTTAAAACAATTTATTTCAAACATGAATATTTTATGTACTTCATACACATGATAAAAATGTGATTTTTATCGTTCAAATAATTCATTCGTCATATGAATATTTTTCTGACACGTGAATATATTTCAATACATGAGTATAAATCAAATACATGAATATTTCAAAAAAATTCGGCAGCACAACGGCAGCGGGTTTAAAACTAGCACTGTCCCAAGTACGGCTCCTCGCACTACCTTTAGCCTCACGGCGTTCCCTAACGGGCTAATCCTTATAATCTAAATATTTCGATCATTTTCATATCACATCGAATTTTTCCACAAACAATTTCTATTTCATTTCAATCACAAACAACCATAACGACCCATTCACAATATCAACCAAATTTCACATCAACCGCAATCAAGTCATCCATGGTTTGTGGGCGACGGGTGTTGGGAGTTTCTAAACTCCGTCTACATACTAATATTTTATTTCTAAATTAAACTGAATTTAGATATCTCACATCGCTTTTCGCTTTGCCAAAAATTGTAGCAAGCTCTAAAATATCTCCGGTCTCTTCTAGAATGTAGAAGGCGTCCTCACCGTCCCGGTGTCTCTTGTTTCACTGGATTTCGACCACAAACGAAAAATATATGATTTTTATTTTAAAATCATAGTTTGCAACGGTTTTAAATATTGAAAATAGTTAAAATAAATAAAGTCGTTACCTTCCATTCGTTCTTCAAAACTAGGGTTGGATTTTTCTGGCAATCCGTAGCACGATGTTAAAATCAGCCTTCACCACGTCGACGTTCTTGGATTTGCACACCCGCGCCTGGTGAAGGGGTCCACTTCGATCCACGGTGGAGGGAGATCTAGCGGTCAAAACGCAGCCACTTCCAGACGTCGATGCTCGAGATTCACGCCACCATATGAGGCGTAGCAGGTATGGATTTGTAGAGGAAGAAGAGCTCTTCAAAAAGTTCCAAAGGAACATACGATTTTGGTGCATGGATTTTCCAGAAATGAAGAGAGAAGGGGAGGAGGCTGTTCTGTCGTTCGACAGAGAGAGGAGTGGGAATTTTGGTCAACGCGGTTATGGAAGGAGAAATCCTATTGGCCAGGATTTTATAATTAATTTTTGATTTCTTTTAAATCCGAAAATACCCCTCGCTCCATACGAACTCCAATCCAAACCCAATGACTATCGCCCCTAGCTAAATACCCCCATTGTGGACACAATGGAATATGTCTCGTAGGCCCATTCGACTGTTCGAGTCAGTTTTTCTTCAAATTAAAATATAAGACATTCAAATATTGATTTGAACGTATATTTTAATTTTCTGGGGTCACATACTGATTCCAAAAATTCCAGAAAAATTATATCTAGCTTCGTATTGACGATATGGTCCTAAAAAAACTAATTTCGCTGAATTTGGAGATTGTTTGAAAAATGGCCATTTTCTGGTCGATCCAAATTGACTAAAATTAACCAAACGCGTTTTCTTTTGCCACGCTCACATATTAACTCCAAAAATTATGGAATTTGAAACCTAGAAATTATTTGACATTCTGGATCCAACAAACGCGGTTTCGTCGAAAACGGAGGTCGTTTGCAAAATGTCTATTTTTATGGGCTATATTTATTCCATAGCGACCTTTCTGAAAATTCATTTGGCCATAACTTTTGATTCCCGCTATGAAATTTCGATTTTTCGGATTCGTTAGAAAGATATTCTTGAACAGATTTAAATATTTTTTGTTTCACTAAAATCCGGTTTATTTTGCATCCTTTACAGTCAATCAAAGTTCGAGTTCAAATTTTCAAACTACCGCGCCATTTCTGGCCTTGTTTTATAATTAAAATAAATATATTCGCTATAACTTCGATCCAAATAAATTTTTAGTCGTTATTATTTAAAATAAATTATTTTAAATATTCAAAATTCATTAAAATTGCCAAAATAAAAATTTTAAATTGGTTCTGATTTTCTGGGTTGTTACAATCTCCCCCACTTAAAATCTTTTCGTCCTCGAAAAGGAACGGAGCTGAAAGTTGTTTAACTAACCAACTCAACTTTCATTATTTTAATTATGGCTTAAGTTCATCAACTTTTTAGTTTCTAAAAACTTTTCAAATTCTTCAAAAATTTGGCTAACATCCCAAATTTTCGAAAAATTTCACCATAACCTCCTTTGTACGGGGAGGGGTTCGGAAATTTACTAGGCCGTATTAGGTACCCAATAAATCCTAAAAAGCATACACATATTTATAGTGATATATTCCGGTGTCCACAGGGGAGTGTGTATAGATCATAACTCCAGATAATAAATTCTCGTCACCCTATAAATAGTTTTTGTGCCTTAATGACTAGAGAGACGTGTTTATTGTCATCTCCAGACCCGTGTGGGGTTTTTATTAATCTGGCAATTTACCATTACATTTTATATAGTCCATATCAGTCTTCGGTTCAACTTGTAATATAGTCATCGCCATACAAGCCTCTCGCTTGTATGGTAAATCTTTAACCTCGTCACACAAGCTCCAAATGCTTATGTGGTATATGATAGAGTATGCTATCTTCGCGCAGTATGCTATGTAGTGTAGTTAAAAATTAATTGTTACTATCCTATGGCGACGTTTATAATTTCACACAGAACAACCAGCACTCCGCATCCAATGGCATTCGCAGAAGTTGATATAAGAAATTAAATTGCGCATCCAACTCACTAAGGTTTACCTATTTGTCGGGCACGCAAATAAATTCTTTACTCAACAACAAATCCATTTACCTGTTCAAACATATATAATGTACATGCATGTATTTCAATCAATTTTCAAATCAGTTCCATATTCGATTCAATTTGCATAAATTTACGCTTCACTCTCTTATTGATTAGATTAATTATCATTCCAATATTTTGATTAGTCAAATTCATAATCACACAACACAAACAACAATCAATTTGTTGATTAACTTTTCAAAAATTTAATAATTAATTTGTATACTCTTTTAAAATCATATTTGCTAAGATCATATTATAAAATTAAAACTACTCATTCCAAAAGGAAAACAATAGTAAAGTACGAAACAATACTGAAATGCAAATTATGGTAAATGTACCTTGCACCAGAGTTAATCAGAGATATCCACCCTGTAATTGGGATAAGCTTGCTTAATGCTCTCCTTAGTTTCCCAAGTACAGTCTCGCGGTTCTCCACTCCAATGCACTTTGACTAAGTGAACATTCTTGTTCCTCAGCTCTTTAGTTTCTTTGCCAATAATCCTTATCGGCTCTCTCCTCATAGCTGATTCTGGAGTAATTTCCAAGTCTTGTTGTATGGCTTCTTCCACGATCAAGTCTGGATCATGCACATGCCTTCGAAGTTGAGACATGTGAAACACATCATGTACCCCAGGAAACCAATCAGGTAATTGAACCCCATAAGCGAGAGTTCCAATCCGTTTAAGTATAGGAAATGGACCAATAAATCTGGGCGCCAACTACCCTGTTTTGCCAAATCGGACTACTGCTCTCATCGGAGAAATCCTTAGATACACATAATCACCAACAACAAATGCTAAATCTCTTCTTCTCGAGTCTGCATATCTCTTCTGTCGTCTTTGAGCTATTTGCAATCGTTTCTTAATGAAATCGACTTTATCCGAAGCTTCGCGAATCATATCGGGTCCCAATACAAGTCTATTACCAGGTTCTACCCAACATGCGGGAGATCTGGACGGTCTACCATACAGTGTTTCAAATGGTGACATTTTCAGGCTCTCTTGGTAGCTGTTGTTGTATGAGAACTCAGCCAAATGCAAGTGGTCTTCCCATGATCCGCTAAAATCCATAATGCAAGCCCGCAATAAATCTTCTAGAATACGATTCACCCTCTTAGTTTGACCATCTGTTTGAGGAGATAAGCGAAGATCAAGTCCAGTTTTGTTCCCAATTCTGCTTGGAATGCTTCCCAAAATTTACTAGCAAAAATCGGGTCACGATCACTAACGATACTCATGGGAACTCCATGCAGTTTAACAATTTATTTAAATTAAATCTGTGCCAGACTTTGAGCCGTTCTATTCGATCTGACAGGTATAAAATGGGCAGTCTTCGTGAAACGATCTACGATCACCCATATACTGGCATTTCATTTCTTGGTTCGGGGCAAACCATCTATGAAATCCATAGAAATCTGTTCCCACTTCCAATTTGGAATCTCCAACGGTTGTAACAGTCCGGCGAGTTTCTGTTGATCGCTTTTAACTTGCTGACAAGTAGACACTTGTTAACGTATAAAGAAATGTCTGTTTTCACAGATCTCCACCAGAAAGTGTGTTTGATATCATTATACATTTTACTCGCTTCTGGATGGATACTAAGTTTGGATTTGTGACACTCATCCAGTACTTCTCTCCGAAGTTCCGAAATGTTTGGAACACAAATTCGACCTTTTAACCCCAGAATCCTATCGTTATCAATCTAAAAACTTGAGGGCTCGCCTTTCTGAATTCTCTCTCTGATCTTCTGAATGAAGTGATCATCCTTCTGAAGAGAAGATATTTTATCAATCAGTGAAGGCATGATTATAAGATTGGCGATGATTACGGTTTTTCTGCTAAGCGCATCCACAACGATATTGGCTTTTCCCGGCGTATGCAGAATATATAGATCATATGTTGCAAGAAATTCTAGCCAACGCTACTGTCTCAAATTCAAGTCTTCTGGGTGAACAAATACTTCAAGGACTGATGATCTGTATATAATTCAAATTTCTCACCCGATAGGTAGTGCCTCCATATTTTCATAGCAAACACGATGGCTAATAATTCAAGATTGTGAGTTGCATAATTCTTCTCATGCGGCTTCAACTGACGACTAGCATACGCGAATACTTGGCCTCTTCGCATTAATACTGCACCAAGACCTCCAATAGAAGCATCTATCCAGACTGTCAAATCCTGATTGCATTGATAATCGCTAATACTGGAGCAGTTGTCAATCTTAACTTCAGCTCTTGGAAAGCTGTCTCACATTCTGGAGTCCACTTAAACCTTGAATGTTTCTTAGTAAGCTGCGTTAATGGACTAGATAGCTTCGAAAAATCCTTAACGAATTTCCGATAATAACTAGCCAATCCCAGAAAACTTTGGACTTCTATGGGAGTACTAGGCTGTTTCCAATCCTGAATAGCAGTGATTTTACTTGGGTATATAGAAATTCCTTCCTTTGATACAACAAGGCCAAGGAATTTTACCTCTTCTTGCCAGAATATACATTTGGAAAATTTTGCCTTTAAAACATTCTTTCTCAGAATCTCTAACACTTGTTCCAAATGTTTTGCATGCTCGCTCTCTGACTTAGAGAAGATCAATATGTCATCAATGAAAACTAGAACGAATTTATTCAATACTTCTCTGAATACTCTGTTCATTAAATCGACAAAATACACTGGAGTGTTATATAAGCCTAACGACATTACTAACCACTCATAGAATAAATCGGGACCTCTGAATGCTGTCAAAGGAACACATTCTTCGGCAATACGAAGCTGATGGAAACCTGAAGCTAGGTCCATTCGTGAAAATACTTGTGCGCCATTCAATCGATCCAACAAATCATCAATTCACGGCAATGGATACTTATTCTTTAATGTCTGCTTATTCAAGTCACGATAATCCACACATAGTCTGAGAGTACCGTCTGACTTTAGGACAAACACCACTACTGCTCCCCAATCAAAGAAACTAGGCCTGATCAAACCCTTCCATACAAGTTGTCGAGTTTGATTGTCTAACTTTTCTTTTTCCTTCAAGGTCATTCTTCGAATGGCGTGCACTAATGGCCTTGCATTTGGAATTAAGCGATTTTGAAATCAATTTCTCTATGCGGAGGTAAGCTGACAACTTCTTCAAACACATCTGCATAACCCTTGACGACAGGAATATTTTCTATGGCGACCAGAATATTCTCTGTGACGACAGGAATAGGTTCTAATAGAACAGGAGAAACATCAAGAGCTGACTAAAAGTCTTTTCTATCCGAATTCGGACCTTCGCATGGTATGGTTATATAATTACCTGATTTAATATTCGCCTTAACGACTCTGTCAGCGCATTTAGCCTTAGCTTCATATTTGGTTAACCAATCCAATCCCAAAATAAGATCAAATTCTGTAAAATTCATGACGATCGAGATGGTAGGGAACCGATAACAGGAAAAAGAAACAGGCACCCCACAAATCCAACTAAGATTAAGGGAACCCCCAACCGGATTATGGACAGTGATGGGTTCTTTGAGCTTTTTCAATTTCAAATCCAATTTCTTAACTGCATTACTTGCAATAAAGCTTCGCGACGCGCCTGTATCAAACAGTACTTTAACTGGAATGTTTTTGACAGTAAGCATGCCTTCCAAAACATCTGGCCTTCTTGACTAGCTGAGGGTGCCAGGACTTCTGCCACTTCATTTACATGTACCTTTTCAGATTTCTTTAATAGCCGGCAATCTTGCTTTACATGACCAGCTGATGGAAAAGATTGCATTTTCTATTCTCTTGAAACTTGTTCTTGGATTTAGATCCATTCTTTCTCCGCATTTTTAAAGATTTACATTTTCTGCACAAATGGCATCTCTGATTGCAGTTAAGGCATATGGCAGTCGTTGCTGATTCTTTCTCAGATTTAACCTTTTTCCTATTGACTCTAGGCTTCTTTCTGACTTCAGACTTCGTACTTGCCTCCGGCTGCGTACTTGTCTCTGGGCCATCAGTTTCAAATTTCCTTTTGTTGCTAGAACCGACTTCCTCTTCGTCATCCAAAAGACCTTGCTTATCAAAGATCTTCATAGTGATAAGCCATGTATATCATTTCAGAAAAAGGAAGCTTCACATGGGCAGTTACCCAATTTTGGTACTTTCTTTGAATCCCATTAATAAACCTCAGGTTCTTCCTCTTAGGATTTTCAATTAGCTTCGGTGCAAAACGAGAAAGTTCATTGAATTTCTTATGATATTCCGGAATGGTCATATCTCCTTATATCAGATAGTAGAATTCATCATATAGCCGATCAGTTGCTTCTAGAGGAATAAATCTTTCATTGAAAATTAAATCTATCCCATGTAATATTACCTTCTGGATTATCCTTAACAACCATTTCCCACCAGATTAAAGCTTCGTCTTTGAGTGTCCAAGATGCCAGTAAACTTTTCTGATCATCTCTCAGCTTTGAACCTTCGAACATTTTCTCAGTAGAGCGCATCCATGCTTGTGTTTGAATAATGGATTCATTGCCCAAGAATGGTACCCCACCCAGATTTTGATACTTCTTTAATAGAGCTTCAATATTTGGTTTTGACCTACCTCTTCTACTTCTGCCACTCATTTTCTATGATGTCTGCAAATAGCAGACAAAGTGTTAGGCCAACAGAAAAGGTATTTTAAAGCATAGAGACATATACTTGAATGTAAATGTGTTTATTGGGGTGTATTTTATTCTGCTACACACATTCTAGGATATTACTGATCCTATCTGAAATGAGTTGTTCGTCTTAGAACACTACTAGTTCTATTTCTGACGAGTTCATTAATATGTTATATTCCAGAACTAAGCTTAACCAAAGTCCTAATACCACGTGTGATGACCCCAAACCCCCGTTCCATGGTGGCAAGGGTAATCTTTGGAATATAACACATAAACAAATAACAGCAGAATAGAAATATATCATTACACCAGATAATGTACAACAGAATACACTGGATAAACATAATCATCAGAGCTACATAGTATATAGGATCACACTTAGTACAACATATAGTTTCAGCTTTATATAAAATTTCTACAGCAGAATCAAACATAATATACATAACAGGAGCTAAACAACATAAAAGAAGTGATAGAATCCATCTTCAGCTCCATAGCTATCTAGAGAGAGCCTGCTAAAACCTGAATACAAGGCTGCCCATGTAGAAATAGGGCATCCGAGATTGCAAATGAAACAAACTACGAGTCAGTCATGGGACTAGTATGAGAAATCTACTTAACTTATAATAACGCCAATCACAGGACCACGCCGCTAATGCAGAACTGGTTTACTCCATTGGATTGCCAGTGTTTAAAACAAGTAAATCAAACATCGCAATGCTTTTTACAAAAATGAAGCCATTATAAGACTCAGGTCCCATCACACAATGCAACACAAGCCGGACGATAGAGTTTTACCTTATAATGGCCAAAATATGCTTGATACGTATAAAACAAAAGCATGGATATTATTACTAGTGTTTATATATTTTTAAAAACAATTTCAATCCTAAGTATCAATCATAGACGACATGGGTACCATATATCATGTCACCATATATAGGTTTACAATCAAAACCACACGATGTCGTATTTGGAAATTGGACTTCCGTCATGAACCAAGGCAAGGGATCGTCCTTACCGCTTCGAGACTGTCTAGCCGGAGCCTCAGGAATAGCCGCAACTGCACCCTGGATCGTCAGGGCCGGTCCACACGGAGTGAATTAAAATGCCTGGACACTGCGTTTCCCCGCCCTATGGGGTGTAAACTGGTTATATTCCGACCAAACCATCGGCACCGTAGTGACCGATAAAACCGAGGCGCCTCGTTATCCATCATCCACATAAGTAAAACTTTCGGGCGTGTAAAACTCAGACACCACTCCTAGCTAGAAGGAAACGCATGTCCTCCCTGATGTCCTCTCCCGTTTATGGTTCATACCGGGGTGTGAGGCCCGCGAATAAATGCTATACACAAAGCTAGCTGTATTAAAGCCCTACTTTGATCATCAACCACAAGGCCCTATTTTTCAACAAAAGCCCTGATCACAACATCTCTGTATGCCATGTTGTCATCTACAACGTCAGACACACATTCATTTACAAGTCCTTTCTGGGTCTGAACGAAACCGGAGGCACCTTATTCCTTGTTCCATATGTCCAATACAGGAGAGAGGTCGTCTCACATCTGAACGATCAACAAGTACATCCGGAAAACCACCATTGTAACCCCTTCAAGGCAGCAACTCCCATCAAAGGCATCAGTAGCTATCCATTCGATGTGAAGATCATCGATCTTGCACCGTCTTCATATCTTTGACCTCTAATCGTGGACCAATTATTTGAAATGAGATTTAACTCCGCCTTTTCAAATAATTCTTGTATATTTAGAATTCAAATCAATTCGTTTCCATGGTTAAATTATTTGACATTCATAATTCAGTTCATTAATATAATTTCCATGTCAAACACATTCAACCATCAAATATCTAATAAACCGAGTAAATTCGGTTTATTTCCATTCCATATCGTTTATAATATTTTATAGCGATTTATCGCTATTTTTATTTATATAAAAATAGCCCATTTATTTAAACGACGCTTCAGGCCACAACGCGGCCATGGCGTTGTTTTTCTTCCGATTTGATTTACACATATCTGAAAATCTAACTGTTGGATCTTTACAAATATTATATCATTGGAAATATCTTTTCAAAACGGACCCAACGGTTCCAATTTTGGGAAAATCCGACGGTCGGATCCCCCGGTACAATTGTTTAAAGTTATGATTTCAAAATACGAACTACAGCGTCGTTATTCATTTTATTTTAATTATATATATAAATAAATATAATCCATTCTGGCGCTGTTTTTATTTAGATTTGAATTAAACATTTCTGAAAATCTACCCGTTGGATCTTTAAAAATTTTATATCGTTGGAAAGATATTTTCAAAGCGGACCCAACGGTTTCGGTCTCAGGGAAATCTAATGGTCGGATTTCTCAGTATAATCGTTTAAAGTTACGATTTCAAAACACGAACTGCAGCGTCGCTATTCATTTTATTTTAATTATATATATATATATATAATCTGTTCTTCGATTTCCAAACCATTTTCATTTCATATACGTGGTAAAAATAATATTTTTACCCAACAAACATTTATTTCAACACATGACTATTTTTACACTTCATATCTATAATAAAAATATATGTTTATCGTCAAAACAATTAATTTCAAACATGAATATTTTTAGCGATTCATATATATAATAAAAATGTGATTTTTATTATTAAAACAATTTATTTCAAACATGAATATTTGTAGCAATTCATATATATAATAAAAATGTGACTTTTATTGTTAAAACAATTTATTTCAAACATGAATATTTTTAGCAATTCATATATATAATAAAAATGTGATTTTTATTATTAAAACAATTTATTTCAAACATGAATATTTTATATACTTCATATACGTGATAAAAATGTGATTTTTATCGTTCAAACAATTCATTCGTCATATGAATATTTTTCCAACACATGAATATAAATCAAACACATGAATATTTCAGAAAATTTCGGCAGCATAATGGCAGGGGGTTTAAAACCGGCACCATTCCAAGTACGGCTCCTCGCACTACCTTAGGCCTCGTGGCGTTCCCTAAGGGGCTTATCCTTATAATCTAAATATTTCGATCATTTTCATATCACATTGAATTTTTCCATAAACAATTTCTATTTCGTTTCAACCACAAAAAACCATAACCAACCATCTGCAATAGCAACCAAATTTCACATCAACCACAATCAAGTCGTCCATAGTTTGTGGATGACGGGTGTCGGGAGTTTCTAAACTCCGTCTACATCCTAATATTTTATTTCTAAATTAAACTAAATTTAGAAATCTCATATCGCTTTGCCAAAAATTGTAGCAAGCTCTAAAAAATCTCCGGTCTCTTCTAGAATGTAGAAGGCATCCTCACTGTCTCGGTGTCTCTTGTTTCACTGGATTTCGACTACAAACGAAAAAGATATGATTTTTATTTTAAAATCATAGTTTGCAACGGTTTTAAATGTTGAAAATAGTTAAAATATATAAAGCCATTACCTTTCGTTCGTTCTTCAAAACTAGGGTCGGATTTTTCCGGCAACCGAAGCACGATGTTACAATCAGCCTTCACCACGTCGACGGGCTTGGAGTCGTGCACCCGCTCCTGGGAGAGGGGTCCACTTCGATCCACGGTGGAGGGAGATTTAATGGTCGAAACGCGGCCACTTCCAGACATTGATGCTCGAGATTCACGCAACCATACGAGGCGCAGTAGGTATGGATTTGTAGAGGAAGAAGAGCTCTTCAAAAAGTTCCAAAGGAGCATACGATTTTGGTGCGTGGATTTGCCAGAAATGAAGAGAGAAGGGGAAGAGGTTGTTCCGTTATTCGACAGAGAGAGGAGTGGGAATTTTTGGTCAACGCGGTTATGGAAGGAGAAATTCTATTGGCTAGGATTTTATAATTAATTTTTGATTTCTTTTAAATCCGAAAATACCCCTCGCTCCATACGAACTCCAATCCAAACCCAACGACTATCGCCCTTAGCTAAATACCCCTATTCCGGACACAATGGAATATGTTTCGTAGGCCCATTCGACTGTCTCAATCAGTTTTTCTTCAAATTAAAATACAAAACATTCAAATATTGATTTGAACGTATATTTTAATTTGCTGGAGCCACATACTGAATCCAAAAATTCCAAAAAAATTATATCTAGCTTCGTATTGACAATACGGTCCTAACAAAGCTAATTTCGTCGAATTTGGAGACCGTTTGAAAAATGGCCATTTTCTGGTCGATCCAAATTGACTAAAATTAACCAAACACGTTTTCCTTTGCCACTCTTACATATTAACTCCAAAAATTATGAAAATTGAAATCTAGCAATAATTTGACATTGTGAATCCAACAAAAGTGGTTTCGTCGAAAACGGAGGTCGTTTGCAAAATGTCTATTTTTACGGGCTATATTTATTCCATAACAACCTTTCTGAAAATTCATTTCGCCATAACATTTGATTCCTGCTATGAAATTTTGATTTTTCAGATTCATTAGAAAGATGTTCTTAAACAGATTTAAATGTTTTTGAATTCACTAAAATTCGGTTTATTTTGCATCCTGTACAGTCAGTCAAATTTCGAGTTCAAATTTTCAAACTACTGCACCATTTCAGACCTTGTTTTATAATTAAAATAAATATATTCGCTATAACTTCGATCCGAATAAATTTTTAGTCGTTATTATTTAAAATAAATTATTATAAATATTCAAAGTTCATTAAAATTGCCAAAATAAAAATTTTAAATTGGTTCTGATTTTCCGGGTTGTTACACCATCCCATCAGTCTCTAACCGTAAATTAGTAAGAGAACAATTCCCTAAGTATTAACCCCGAAGGCCAAAACCAACATCAGATCAATTCCCAGGAAACCACTCAACTTAGCTAATCTCCAGTTAGTTTCTAATTTTCTTAACTCCATTGGGTTTAAGAACAGTATTATTAAAGATACCATTCACGACAAACCCAAAATCCCATTCCATTGTTAATTAGGTTAAAGAACAAGTGTTATTTAAAACACCGTTCACGATAAACCCAAAAACCAATTTCAATTCAATTCCAATTAAATATTAATTAATTGGTAAACTCCTTTAAATCTTATTTAAAAGATTTAATCTTTTCTCAACTTGGTTTAGGAAAAGTGTTATTGAAGACACCATTCACGACAAACCCAAAATCCAATTCAATATTAAATATAAGGCTCTGAACAGAAAATATATCTGCTTATATTCAATATCAAATTCTGAAATCAACAAATATCATATTGGAATAACAATATATATATCTTCCAAATTCCTCCACAATATTCGTATAATCACGGAACCCAATGTCGAAATATTCCGAAGATAATTTCGACTCAAATCCATTCCAATTCATATATTGGAAATTCTGTTTATTTTTAAAACCATTTCAAATCCAATTTATTTATTTAAAAATTATTGGATTTCAAATCTAGTTAATAACTAGTTCATTTTGATAAAAATATATTTTTATCTTTTCAAATATGGAATTTTTCATCCCAATTCTATCCAAATCATTTATTATGATTTTACACAAATTATTGATATTTTTAATAATTTTATCAAGTCCCATATAGTCGATTTCCATAAACGGCCATCGATCTGCACTTACAATAACCTTTTCCGAAATTTGATTTGAACATAATTCCAAATCCAACCGTTAGATTTCAAATTTCTTGTATTCGTTAGAAATCTCTTTTCGATACGAACCCCACGGTTCCGGTTTGGAGAATCCAACAGTTGGATC
Organism: Allium sativum; assembly: GCA_030737875.1. Lineage (NCBI taxonomy): Eukaryota > Viridiplantae > Streptophyta > Magnoliopsida > Asparagales > Amaryllidaceae > Allium > Allium sativum. The sequence continues at coordinate 363,463,243 of CM060909.1, forward strand.
TCCCGTAATGTACATTCGAAGTCAACGGTCGAAATTCACAAACTACCGCGGTGCGTTCTATTCAGGCCATTATATATGTAATATATATATTATATATATTTCGTTGATTACCATTTAAAACGTATTTTATAAATCGTATTAAATTCATTTTCAAAACGATTTCAACTTCATGGTCAATTTTAAATCAAAATTAAATATTCTATATCATTAATATATAAATGATAATATTTTCAAAACATTAGATTTTGAAATCATTTCCTTTTCAATATTCATTATAAAAATGAATAAAATCGATGTAATTATCGTTCATGTCCAAAATGGCGTTAATCTAATCAACACGGCTTTATATATTTAAACATATTCGTGTCCATCCAAAATCGGATGTCAAAATCATATTTTGATCTTTTACCGAATATTATTTTAAAATATTCATTATTTTAAAATATTCGTTATTCGTCAATTTAAAACATTTGTTCTTTCTGAATTGGAATCAGACACATCCAATTACCATATAATTTTATTTATATGGATTTCATACACACATGTACACAACAATAATCAAACACAGTCAACCATCATCCAAAGTGCATTACACAACTGCATAAGCGTAAAATATAAATAATTAATGCTTACAACAGCCAGTCAACCCATCGATTGACATACAACTAAACCTTGGGATTAGTATATGTCCAATATCATCCTAATACTCGTGTGGGTTTTCAAACAACAAACAATGATTATTATTTGTGCAGCCGGAAGATATATCGTCCCAATCCATATCAGTCAAATGTGTGTACATAAACAAATCATTCAATTTGCAAATGAATATATATTTTATTCATAAACACGTTAAAAATTATTATTTTTTGATGATAAAATATTTTATTTCAACGCATGAATATTTACATTCCATTTCACACCACAAACAATTTTCAAAACACAATCAAACAAACAAGTCGCCCATGGTCTGTGGACGACGAGGAGCAGTTCATATATGCAGTTATAAAATTAATAATTAAACAGTAAATTTTAGTGAGGAGTTCTCACCTTTGTGTTCCACTCCCCCAGTTCTATTTCTGAAGTTCTGAACCATTTGGATTTGGATTCGTTTCCCGACATTTCCATCGCAATCTGTGTCATGAAATTTATATTAAAAATCATATTTTTAATAATGCTTCGTATATTTAAAAATCACATTTTTATTCACTACTACATATATAAAAATCATATTTTTATATCGCTACTTCTTATATAAAAATTGTATTTTTATACCGATGTTTGCATTATAGAAATCATATTTTTATCACGCCTTTACCTAAATGAAAATCAAATTTTTCTATAATGAAAAATCTAATATTTTCTACAAACAAAAATCATATCTTTTTATTTAAACAACATCACGTTTTTTATATAAACAACATCATATCTTTTTATATAAACAACATCTTTTTGTTTTCAAAAATCAATCTTTTTATTTATAAAAAATCTAATCTTTTTGTTTTCAAAAATCAAATCTTTTTGTTTTCAAAAATCAAATCTTTTTGTTTATAAAAATCAAATCTTTTTGTTTTCAAAAATCTTTTAGTTCGAAAATCAATTCTCTTCTAGTTTAAAAATCAATTCTCTTCTAGTTTAAAAATCAATTCTGTACTAGTTTAAAAATCAATTCTTTACTAGTTTAAAAATCAATTCTTTACTAGTTTAAAAATCAAATCATTACTAGTTTAAAAATCTAATCTTGATTTAATCAAAAATCCATCTTTTCGCTTCTAAAAATATAATCCTTTCATTTATTAAAAAAATCAAATCTTTTTTACACAAGGTTATTTCTAAAACTGAAAATAAAATCTTTGTCTTTTATTTCTAAAACTGAAGATTTACTTAATTATTAAATTAAATAAACTAAGCACATAAAAAAACGATCATTGGCATTCCTCAGTAATGTCGAACTGGAGCTAGCACTGGCCGCTGACGACGGGCTGGAGCGGATTCCGGTGATCAAGCAGTGGCGGGGTAGCGGTTTGGTGGAGTAGTGGTCTGGTGTGGATCGCGATTCTCACGATGGCGAGCCTCACGATGGAGGCATGGCTTTTGAAGTCACAGAGGGTTCAAGAGGAAGGGGGGAATGAATGTTGGCGATGGCTGGGATGGTGGAGTAGTCAACGGAGGGGGGGGGGGGGCAGTGAGGGGTGAAGGCGACGGCCGACTGCGACCATTTTTTTCTCTCGTGCAATTTTGATTTGGAGGAGAGGGCTGTCTGATCGAAGAAACAGTTAAGGGGGGTTAAAGTGAAAAGAGGGTTGACTTTTCATTATTTAATTTATTTATTATTATTATTATTATTATTTCCATAAAAAGTACCCCTTTCATTTGAACCCCAAATCGAACCCACCGACTGTCGTCCATAGCATGTTACCCCCACTCTGAACGCAATGGGATATGTCCCGTAAGCCAATTCTACTGTTTCCATTAGTTTTTATCCAAATCAAAATATAAATCAGTTTATATTCAATTTATACGTATATTTTAATTTACCGGAGCCACATACTGACTCCAAAAATTCACGAAAAAGAAATCTAGCTATGTTTTGACGATACGATCCTAACAAAACCAATTTCGTCAGATTTGGAGATCGTTTGAAAAATGGCCATTTTCTGGTCGATCCAAATTGACTGAAACTGTTAAAACATGTTTTAAATTCACCACGCTCACATATTGATTCCAAAAATTATGAAAATTGGAATCAAGCAATAATTTGACATTCCGAATCAACAAAAGTGGTCTCGTCGAAAACGGAGGTCGTTTGCAAAATCGCTATTTTTAAGGGCTAAATTCCTTAGCGACTATTCTGAATTTTCAATTGGGTATAACCTTTTATTCCCACTATGAAATTTCAATTTTTCAGATCCGCTAAAAAGATATTTTCAAACAGATTCAAATATTCCTGGTTTCACTAAAATACGATTTATTTTGAACACTGTACATTCATTTGAAATTTGAAATCGAATTTTCAAACTACCGTGCCATTTCCAATTCCTTTTATAATTAAAATAAATATTTATTTTCTAATTTCGATTTAAATAAATTTATACATTCTAATTCTATTCAAAATAAATTTCTAGTTGTTATTATTTGAAATAAATAATTTTAAATATTCAAAATTCATTAAAATTGCCAAAATAAAAAATTTAAATTGGTTCTGATTTTCCGGGTTGTTACAATCTCCCCCACTTAAAATCTTTTCATCCTCGAAAAGGAACGGAGCTGAAAGTTATTTAACTAAATAACTCAACTTTCATTCTGGCTTTCATTCATTAACTTTTCAGTTTCTAAGAATTTTCTAATTTTTCAAAAATTTGGCTAACACCCTAAATTTTCGAAAATTTCTCCATAATCTCCTTTGTAAGGGGAGCATCGGGAAAATCTCCAAACTGCCACACTGGCCCTCTCATCTCAAAAAGAAAAAGCCAAGAGGCTCATAAAATCATCCAAACCCAATGAATTAGTAAACATGTACCTATTTGTCGGGCATACAATTTTATTCCTCTTCTCTAGCCTCCTTGCTATGACCTGTTCAATGTATATACATGTATATGCATGCAATTTCAATCAATTTTCAAATCAGTCCAATAATTGATCAATTTGGCTTATATTTACCTTGCAATATGTTATCGGCTTAATCATTCCAATAATTCAGTTAGTTAACTAATAATCAAACAAAACAACCGACAATCAGTTAGCTGATTAGCTTTTCAAATGCATAACTTTAATATATATTCAAAAATCCATTTTTGAGGCCAATTTACAACCAATGTATTTTATCTAGTTTTGGTTCTCACACCAGCCAATTGGAATCATATAAACATCACACTTTCGAAACTCGAGCGTAAATACTAATGATGCTTGTGCTATCATCAGTATCATCTCCGGGTGATTAGAGTGTGATTCTATATCTATTCAGTATATTGAGGCTTCGTATACATGTGGATCAGACGTATATGCCAAATCTTTATATACTGGATTGTCGAAATTCAATCTAAAATAAATATTCAAATACGAATAATAAGGTTTAAATTTTCAAAACAAGTTTGTTTTCATTTTTATTTTGAAAATAACACTCTTCCGACTCATTCTATGATACTACTGATCCCATCTCTATCGAGTCATTCCCATTGGATATTACTAATCCAATCTCTGATGAATTCTTTCGTTTAGTTCTAATGTGTCTTGTTCTCGAGCTCTGTAAACCAAAGCTCTGATACCAAATGAAGCGACCCGAACTTCCCCATGGAGGAAAGCCCAGATTGAGTTGAGAACACGACAAAGCAAAACACAAGTAGAAGAACATTTCATTGCTATTACAACAATTTACATCAGAGTACAAGAATATATAGAGTATGAACAAATATTATACATCAGAAAATATCAGAGATTTACAAGTTACAATGCAACGGAAAACAATACAAAACACAACTGAAAGGAATATACGAATACAGAGCTTTTCGAATCACTCCAGCTGTAAACCAAGATTCTGTGAATATAAATCTGCAAAACCAAAACTACTAGCTGCCCGCGTGGAAAATAGGGGCACCCCGAGTTTAGGTTAAAACAATAGACTCTAGGTCAGTCATGTGACTGGTGTGAGAACTAAAACAGTTATTTAAAACTTTACTTTAAAATAAAGTAAATCAAGGGACCACGCCGTATAACCCGGAACGGGTTTCCTCCCAAGAATACCAGTGCATATAACAAAATAGCGCAATGCTTTTTGAAAAAATGAAGCTATTATAAGACTTAGGTCCCATCACATAATGCAACGCAAACCGGAGGATAGAGTTTTCCCTTATAATAGACAAACATGCTTGGTACATTTAAAACAAATCATTTGATATTATTATAAGTGCATAGTGTATAAAACAACTTAAAATATAAATGTATCAATCCTAGACCGCATGGGTACCATATGTAACAACCCAGAAAATCTGAACCAATTTAAAAAATTTAATTTGACTATTTTAGTGGATTCTAAATATTTAAAATAAATTATTTTAAATAATAATGATGAAAAGTATGTTTGAATTGTTGTTTGAAAATAAATATAATTATTTTAAATTATAAACAAGGCCTGAAATGGCGCGGTAGTTTCAAAATTTGAATTCGAACTTTGACTGACTGTACCGGGTGCAAAATAAAACAGATTTTAGTGAAACCAAAAATATCTAAATCTGTTTATGAATATCTTTCTAATGAATCAGAAAAATCGAAGTTTCGTAGCGGGAATCAAAAGTTATGGCCAAATGAATTTTCATAAAGGTCGCTATAGAATATACATAGCCCTTGAAAATAGACATTTTGCAAACGACCTCAGAATTCGATGAAACCACTTTTGTTGGATCCAGGATGTCAAATTATTGCTAGGTTTCAAATTCCATAATTTTTGAAGTTAGTATGTGAGCGTGGCAAAGGAAAATGTGTTTTGTTGATTTCAGTTAAATTGGATCGACCAGAAATTGGCCATTTTTCTAACGGTCTCAGAATTCGACGAAACTGGTTTTGTTGGGACTGTATCGTCAAAACATAGCAAGATTTATTTTTCTGGAATTTTTGGGATCAGTTTGTGGCCCCGGCAAATTTAAATGTACGTTCAAATCAAATATTAAATGTTTTACATTTTAATTTGAGGAGAAGTCGAATGGGCATACGAAACATATCCCATTGTGTTTGGAATGGGGGTATTTAGCTAGGGGCGATAATCGTTGGGTTTGGATTGGAGTTCGGATGTGAAAATACCTTTAAAATTTTAAATATATAGATGGGCCAATAGGATTTTTTATAAATATTAATTCATTTTATAAATGTTTTCTCTCTCCCCGATAAAGCTCCAGCCGACGATGAAACAGCCTCCACACCTTCTCTCTTCGATTTCTCCTCATCCACTCAATGAAATCACGAGATTCTTGAGCCATTTTGAAGATCTGAATCTCCTCTTTAAATCCATCTAAGCTTCATCGGCTATCATCAAGTGTAGAGTGAGATTCGAGTCCCCAAAGTCAGGGAACTTGGAACGCCGCCGACGACGCCTGGGACCGTCGAACTAGGCCCAACCACCAGCGCCGGGAAGCCCTTTTGTAGCTCTTCGATGTGGTATAACCTGATTGGCTTCAAGATCAACGGATTGAATGCAAATTGCAGACCTAGTTTTGAGCCATAGTTGAAGGTAACGGCTGTATATAATTTGAACTGATTGTTACACTTTTAAGTGTTGCAAACTTCTAAAAATCATATCTTTTTGCTATGTGATCGAAATCCAGTGAAACAAGAGACAGTGGACACGTGCATACGTCTTCTACATTCTAGAAGAGACTGGATATTTTTCTGAGCCTTCTACAATTTTTGGAGGAGTGGAACCCAATGTGAGATTTTTGAATTATAAACGATATGGAAACAACAATGTATAAATTATATAGTCGATGTATGAGTTATATAAGCATTGTACACCTCATGTATAAGTGTTGTATAAGTTGTATGCTCGATGTATAAGTTATATATGCGTTGTAAAAATGATATATGCGTTGAAATGAGTTGAAATGATATTGAAATGAAATCGAAATATAGTTATATACGTATATCTATATATATACTCCCCTCGTCCACAGACCATGGACGATATATATTGGTTGTGATATTGTTTGGATTATTGGTTGATGTGACGACCCAAACTTCCCCGTAAAGGAAAGTCCAGATTGCCTTGAGAACAATACACATCAGGACACAAACTGAAGAACATTTTATCGCTGATTACAACAATTACATCAGAGTACAAGAATGTAACAGAGTATGAATACTTATTACAAAAATAGAAATACAATAATTTAGAGTTTTAAATTACATTTAAATAGCAGCGGAAAAAATATTAGAAATACACAACCAAAAGGAATACACGGATACAGAGCTTTCCGAATATCGCTTCAGCTGTAAACCAGGATCCTGTAAATATCTGCAAAAAGCTACTCGACTGGCCGTGTGGAAAATATGGGCACCCGAGATTGCCAGTGAAACAAACAACAGGTCAGTCATGGGACTGGTATGAGAAATCTTAACTTAACTATCTAATAATAAGGCTAATCACAGGACCACGCCGCTAACGCGGAACGGGTTTACTCCATTGGATTGCCAGTGCATAAAATAAAGTAAATCGTTTAAACAACGCAATGCTTTTTAGAAAAATGAAACCATTATAAGACCCAAGTCCCGTCACACAATGCAACGCAAACCGGAGGATAGGGTTTTACCTTATAATGGTCAAAAGATGCTTGATACGATAAAACGAATTTAATATTAGTGTGTATATGTTTTAATAAAACATTTCAATCATAAATATCAATCATAGACGGCATAGTACCCCATCCTACTATGTCGCCATACTAGTTCTACAATCAAAACCGCAAGGTCGTATTGGAAATTGGATTTCCATCATGAGTCGAGGCTAGAGGCAAGCTCCTCTCCGATTCGAGACACTCTAGCAAATGCCTCAGGATCCCCCGCAGTGAACCCTTGGATCTTCAGGGTCGGTCCCTACCCAAGGGTAGTGGATTAATTATGCCTGAACACACGCTTCCCGGTCCCTTTGGACCTATAGTATGACCACTAACGGCCTATAAATATCCGAGGAACCTCAAAATCCATCATCCACATAAGTAAAATGCCAGCCAGTTTAAGCACTGACACTACCACTAGCTAGAAAGAAACGTGTGCACTCCCTGTAGTCCTACTCCCGTTTTTGACTCATACCGGGGTGTGAGGCTCGCGAAGTCACGATATACACAAAGCTAAGCCGTAATAGGCTATACTTTGATCATCCCACAAGGCCCTGCTTTTCAACAAAAGCCTTGATCAATTGCATCTTGGCGTGCCACATTGACAATCTACGCCATGCGATCAATCACTATTAACATATACCAGGTTGTTAAGTAGAGAATAAATCCTCCACCACCAAACAGACATACATTAACAGAAATCGATTTAATTCACATGGAACGAAATCCAATGTCAGACACGCATCCATTTACAAGCTTATGCTCTGGGTCTGAGCGAAAACCAAATCCGAACAATCAACAATAGTCCGGACGGCTACCACTGAAGCCCCTTCAAGGTAGCTACTCCCATCAAGGGTCTCTGTAGCAACACATCCATTCGATGTGAAGATCGTCGGTGTTCAACCACCGTCTTCATCTTCGACTCTTCATCGTCATAGTAATTATTCGGAATGGGTTAAACCCGGTCTTCCCGAATAACTCACGTATTTTATAATTAAAAATCAAGTACTATAAAAACACATCCAACGCTTCATTCCAATTCAGAATATTCTTCTAATAAAATATTCGCATTATTTTATCGAAGATAAACTCTTTAAATTATTCATAAATCTTACTATTAAAGATTTATTAAGAACCCAATTTGGTTTTAAATATCACAAATCATTATTCAATGATTAATTAAATTTAAGAAATTAATCTTATCTTTAACTGGGTTAAAGAACTAATGTCATTTTAAAAAACCATTCACGATAAACCCAAAATTGACTTCCATTAAATATGGAATCTTCACAGAAATCAAATCAATATATAATCGTTATAAATTTCTGTATCCGATCAATAATATAAATGGAATAACGACAAAGCCTCTTAAACTCCATATGTAGTATCGATCTTCTTTTACAGAAGCTTATCTCGGTTATTATTAATTCGAATTCCATAAAATTCCAATTTAATATTTTAAATTGGAAAACTTTACTTTTGGAAAATTCCCATTTAAATCTTAAATAAAGATTTATAAATTTTCAAATCATATCTTCACTGTCAGTTGGGTTAAAGAACAAATGTCACTTAAAAACACAGTTCACAATAAACCCAACTCACATTTCATCTTATCCTAATTACTACATATAATTGAAAACTTTAATAATCTTAATTAAAAGATTTATTCTTTTCATACGGGGTTTGAGAACAGTGTTATTTAAGGCACTATTCATGACAAACCCAAAATCCAGTTTATTTAATTTAACTTCAATTAAATATTAACATATTGGAAAACTTCATTAAATCTAAATTTAATGATTTATTCTAGTTAATAACTAGTGCATTTCAATAAAAATATATTTTCCCAAAATATATTCTTTTACTAAAATATTTTCTTTTATTAAGATATTTTTTTAAAATATATTCTAAAATATACTTTTCTAGAATATTCCTTATTGGAATGTGACTCAATCAACAACCATATATTGCATATAATTAACAATTATGATGAATAATTATCACACATCCAAATGATCAACCAGAGTGGATTCTACACTAAATATTGGGACTAGTGTAGGTCAAATATCATCCCAACACCCATGTGGGGTTTCATCCAACAAACTGATAATAAATTATTTTTGCACTTGGGCGATGTGTGAAAATTATCGACCCAATCACATAAACAAGTCGGATGACTTGTAAATGGAAGTGTAATATTCAGTTTGAATATACTAACAATATATTTAACACATCAAACCTTACACATCACACACACATATTTCAATTCTTTTTATTGTGTTCAAATGACAATAAAAATATTAACTTTTATTTCAATTCTTTTTATTGTTAACAAATGACAATAAATTCTTAACTCTTAATTATTGACCAAAAAGTATATTTTTGGTCTCATTCATTTTTAATGACAAAATGAATATTTTACTTCATTCTTTTTAATTTGACAAAATATGATAATTTTGTCTAACTCTTCTTTAATGTACAAAATATGATTATTTTGCCTAACTCTTCTTTAATGTACAAAATGTGATTATTTTGTCTAACTCTTTTAAATGCAACAAAATATGATAATTTTGTTAAATCCTTTCAGTGCAAACAAATATGATTATTTTGTTAATCAAGTTTTGACAAAAATGTTGATTCTATTTTTCACAAATCAAGTATTCACCAAAAATGTGATTTTATATTTCTATAATCATTCCTAAACAAAATATCCCTTTTAATCTTTCTAATGTACATTTTAACAAAATGTTCTTTTTAATCCTTTTTAACATTTCTAACCAAAATGTCCTTTTTATCCATTCATCTAAATATGATAAAATGATTATTTCACATTCATTCTACTTAATATGATAAAATTGTGCTTTTATTCATTTTCTCAAAGTGACAGAATGTCTATTTTTAATTTATTCTTTCTAATGTATAAAATATACATTTTCCAATTTATTCTTTCTAATGTATAAAATATACATTTTCCAATTTATTCTTTCTAATGTATAGAAATATACACTTTCCAATTTTTCTTTCTAATGTATAGAAATATACATTTTCCAATTTATTCTTTCTAATGTATAGAAATATACATTTTCCAATTTATTCTTTCTAATGTATAGAAATATACATTTTCCAATTTATTCTTTCCAATGTATAGAAATATACACTTTCCAATTTATTCTTTCTAATTGCCAAGAATATTAATTTTTGTCCTATACAATCTAATTAACAAAGATGTTAATTTTATTCTTTATAATCTAATTGACAAAATGTTAATCTTTTTCTTTATAATATAATTAACAAAAGATGTTAATCTTCTTCTTAATATGTAAACAAAATATGTATTTGTCATTCTTTCTTATATGTAAACAAAATATGTTAATTTGTCTAATACTTCTATGTAAACAAATATTTCTTTTTATTTACAAAACACACTTTAATTCAAAAATGTTATTTTTATTTGCAAAACATATTTCAAATAAAAAGGTTGTCTTTATTCACAAGGTAACATTTGTATGGAAATGTGGTTTTATTCCACTGTAAAATTTATAAGAAAATGTTATTTTATTTCAAGCGACAAAAATATATTCTTTTATTTCAAGTGACAAAAATATATTCTTTTAATTTCCTTTACATAAAATGTTAACAAAATGTAAATTTTGTTATAATCCTTTTAATATTAACAAAATGTGAATTTTGTTATAATTTTTTATTAAATGAAACTAAAAATTATAATACTTCTAATAGAAACAAAATGACATTAAAACATGTAATATTTTGTTGAAAACAAAAATGACAATAAAATTGGCTCTTTTTGTACAAATAGAAAATGACAACCAAAAATGGTTCTTATCTATGTTAACCTTTTTAATCTAAAATAATGACATTAAGAATTGCCTCCTTTTAATGTAAGACATTATAAATTGTATCTTTTTGTATGTAAATTATTCGATGTTAAAAATATGGCCTTTGCATTGACATCAATTCATTGTTAAAGAATCAACAATAAAGATTAAAACTTTATTATCAAACCATATTGAATTCCGTGGATCTAGGTAAAAGGAGGATCTTTATAAGGTCTATGTTCACGAATATGAAATAAAGAAGTATCCTTGTCGGATCTAACAAAATATGAGCATCATAATCCAAACCAATCATCAAACAACAAATTTAAATATCACATCACAGATCAGAATCAGAATCATTCACAACATAATTTTAAAAGCAAAAGCAATAATTAGATTTTATTTAATTTATAAATCAGAATTCTCACATTGTTTTTCAGATCTGAATTTTCTTCAATTTCTGGTTTGCTCTGTTTCAGTTCTGGTTCGTCCCTAGTTGTAGAGTTTAGAAAAACGATCCCAACGCAAGTCGTTTCGTTGAATTCCGATCTAATACGAACAAGTTATGGATTATTAAAATTTTAATTACAAAATTTGGTTGATTAAATATAATTAATTCCTTTAATCTTTCCCTACCCTTTGTTAATCTTCTGTCCATCGTTTTCAACTACTGGAAGATACAAAACCCATCTTCGACTTGCATCCATCACCGTCGCACCAAATCCCGACCACCAGACCTCGATCTGAGGTGACCACGCGAAGCCCCAGATCACCCCCTTGCTACGCCATCAGCACCGCCACCTGCGGTGGCCCCCATCTCCATGAAATCCGTCCCCAAATCGCGCCCTTTGAGGCTGAAATCCCATCGCTTCGTTGAACCTGAGAAGATCATCACCGTACATCTTGGAGAGCTCCACAAGCTCTTCGATTTGCTTCATAATTTATTGAATTCCATTGAGTGGTTGCGAAGTTTTTAGGGTTTGAATTTCTGAGCTTTCCGGCCATCGATTTAGAAGATGGCGGCTGCTCCTTTGGGAATCAGGTTTTCGTATTCTGGACCGTATACCTACAGTATGTATAGGTGTATTTAGTTAATTTTTTTATTCCTTTAATTCTGAAAATTCTTGTTTAATGCCACATACTCCAAATCAAACCCAATAAGTGTCGCCCTAGCTAATAACCCCCGTACCGGACACACTGGAATATGTTTCGTAACCCAATTCGGTTGTTACGGTATGTTTTTCTTTAAATTCAATTATAAATCATTTAATTATTAAATTCAAACGTACATTTTAAATTACTGGGGCTACATACTGACTCTAAAAATTACAGAAAAATTATTTCTAGTTATGTTTTGACGATACGGTTCTAACGAGACTAATTTCGTTGAATTCTGAGACTATTTGAAAAATGGCCTTTTTCTAGTCGATTAAATTTGACTGTAATTGACAAAACACGTTTTCCTTTGCCACGCTCACATATTAATTTGAAAAATTATGAAAATTGAAACTTAGCAATAATTTGACATTCCGGTTCCAAAAAAAGTGGTTTCGTCGAAAACCGAGGTCGTTTGAAAGATGACTATTTTTAAGGCCAATATATTATATTAAAATATATAAAATTCTACAACGTCTTTTCTAACTTTTAAACTGGACATAACTTACTATTTTTAAAGTGAAATTTCAGTTTTTCAGATTCTTTAGAAAGATATGATTAAACAGATTTAAATATTTCTGGTTTCGCTCAATTCTGATTTAAAATGAATCCTGTACATTCAGTTAAAGTTCAAATTCAAATTTTCAAACTGCAGCACTGTTTTAAAATCCTTTTATAATTAAATTAAATTTATTAATTTAAAATAAATTTTTAGTTGTTATTATTTAAAATAAATCATTTTAAATATTAAAAATCCATTAAAATTTCTAAAATAAAAATTTTAAATTGGCCCCAAAATTCCGGGTTGTTACAATCGCCCCCACTTAAAATCTTTTCGTCCTCTAAAAGGAACGTAGCTAAAAATTGTTTAATTAACCAACTCAACCTTAATTTTTTTTTATTTATTGGTTTCAAAAATTAATTATCATTCTAATATTTTAATTGGTGAAACTAATTATCAGACATCACAACCAGCAATTAATTAGGTGTTAGCTTTTCAAATATACATAACTTTTATATATAGAAAAAAAATCATATTTTTAGTGCAAATCACAACAATTGTGTACTAAATAAGTTTTGGGTTCTCATACCAGTCAATGGAAATATATAGAAATCCCACTTTCGAGACTCGAACATAAATACTGGTGATGGTGCACCGATCATCAGAATTACCTCCAGGCGACTAGAGTGTGATTCTATATCTACCCAGTATATTAAAACTTCGCATATCCGTTAATTACTCGTATATTCGAAATCTTTATATACCCGATTGTCCACATGAAAATATAATAATATACTCAAATACGTATTTTAAGATAAATTTTCAAAACTGAATTTGTTTTTACGTATTTTAAAGAAAATAATACTCTTCACACTCGTTCTAGGATACTACTGATCCTATCTCTAACGAGTTATTCTCACTGGATATTACTAATCCAATCTATGATGAATTCTTTCGTTCGGTTCTAATGTGTCTTGTTCTCGAGCTCTGTAAACCAAAGCTCCGATACCACATGTGACGACCCAAACTTCCCCGTAAAGGAAAGCCCAGATTTCCTTGAGAACAATACATATCAGGACACAAACTGAAGAACATTTTATCGCTGATTACAACAATTACATCAGAGTACAAGAATGTAACAGAGTATGAATACTTATTACAGAAATAGAAATACAATAATATCAGAGTTTTAAATTACATTTAAATAGAAGCGGAAAAAAATATTACAAATACTCAACCGAAAGGAATACATGGATACAGAGCTTTCCGAATATCGCTTCAGCGGTAAACCAGGATCCTGTAAATATCTGCAAAAAGCTACTCGACTGCCCGTGTGGAAAATATGGGCACCCGAGTTTGCCAGTGAAACAAACTACAGGTCAGTCATGGGATTGGTATGAGAAATCTTAACTTAACTATCTAATAATAAGGCTAATCACAGGATCACGCCGCTAACGCGGAACGGGTTTACTCCATTGGATTGCCAGTGCATAAAATAAAGTAATTCATTTAAACAACGCAATGCTTTTTAGAAAAATGAAACCATTATAAGACCTAAGTCCTATCACACAATGCAACGCAAACCGGAGGATAGGGTTTTACCTTATAATGGTCAAAAGATGCTTGATACGATAAAACGAATTTAATATTAGTGTGTATATGTTTTAATAAAACATTTCAATCATAAATATCAATCATAGACGGCATAGTACCCCATCCTACTATGTCGCCATACTAGTTCTACAATCAAAACCGCAAGGTCGTATTGGAAATTGGATTTCCATCATGAGTCGAGGCTAGGGGCAAGCTCCTCTCCGATTCGAGACACTCTAGCAAATGCCTCAGGATCCCCCGCAGTGAACCCTTGGATCTTGAGGGTCGGTCCCTACCCAAGGGTAGTGGATTAATTATGCCTGAACACACGCTTCCCAGTCCCTTTGGACCTATAGTATGACCACTAACGGCCTATAAAAATCCGAGGAGCCTCAAAATCCATCATCCACATAAGTAAAATGCCAGCCAGTTTAAGCACTGACACTACCACTAGCTAGAAAGAAACGTGTGCACTCCCTGTAGTCCTACTCCCGTTTTTGACTCATACCGGGGTGTGAGGCTCGCGAAGTCACGATATACACAAAGCTAAGCCGTAATAGGCTATACTTTGATCATCCCACAAGGCCCTGCTTTTCAACAAAAGCCTTGATCAATTGCATCTTGGCGTGCCACATTGACAATCCATGCCATGCGATCAATCACTATTAACATATACCAGGGTGTTAAGTAGAGAATAAATCCTCCACCACCAAACAGACATACATTAACAGAAATCGATTTAATTCACATGGAACGAAATCCAATGTCAGACACGCATCCATTTACAAGCTTATGCTCTGGGTCTGAGCGAAAACCAAATCCGAAAAATCAACAATAGTCCGGACGGCTACCACAGAAGCCCCTTCAAGGTAGCTACTCCCATCAAGGGTCTCTGTAGCAACACATCCATTCGATGTGAAGATCGTCGGTCTTCAACCACCGTCTTCATCTTCGACTCTTCATCGTCGTAGTAATTATTCGGAATGGGTTAAACCTGCTTTTTCCGAATAACTCACGTATTTTATAATTAAAAATCAAGTACTATAAAAAATCTAACGCCTCATTCCAATTCAGAATATTCTACTAATAAAATATTCGCATTATTTTATCGAAGATAAACTCTTTAAATTATTCTTAAATCTTACTTTTAAAGATGTATTAAGAACCCAATTTGGTTTTAAATATCACAAATCATTATTCAATGATTAATTAAATTTAAGAAATTAATCTTATCTTTAACTGGGTTAAAGAACAAATGTCATTTTAAAACACCGTTCACGATAAACCCAAAATCGACTTCCATTAAATATGGAATCTTCACAGAAATCAAATCAATATATAATCGTTATAAATTTCTGTATCCGATCAATAATATAAATCGAATAACGACAAAGCCTCTTAAACTCCATATGTAGTATCGATCTTCTTTTACAAAAGCTTATCTCGGTTATTATTAATTCGAATTCCATAAAATTCCAATTTAATATATTAAATTGGTAAACTTTACTTTTGGAAAATTCCTATTTAAATCTTAAATAATGATTTATAAATTCCAAATCATATCTTCACTGTCAGTTGGGTTAAAGAACAAATGTCACTCAAAAACACAGTTCACAATAAACCCAACTCACATTTCATCTTATCCTAATTACTACATATAATTGACAACTTTAATAATCTTAATTAAAAGATTTATTCTTTTCATACAGGGTTTAAGAACAGTGTTATTTAAGACACTATTCATGACAAACCCAAAATCCAGTTTATTTAATTTAACTTCAATTAAATATTAACATATGGGAAAACTTCATTAAATATAAATTTAATGATTTATTCTAGTTAATAACTAGTGCTTTTCAATAAAAATATATTTTCCCAAAATATATTCTTTTACTAAAATATTTTCTTTTATTAAGATATTTTTTTTTAAAATATATTCTAAAATATACTTTTCTAGAATATTCCTTATTGGAATGTGACTCAATCAACAACCATATATTGCATATAATTAACAATTATGATGAATAATTATCACACATCCAAATAATCAACCAGAGTGGATTCTACACTAAATATTGGGACTAGTGTAGGTCAAATATCATCCCAACACCCATGTGGGGTTTCATCCAACAAACAGATAATAAATTATTTGTGCACTTGGGCGATGTGTGAAAATTATCGACCCAATCACATAAACAAGTCGGATGACTTGTAAATGGAAGTGTAATATTCAGTTTGAATATACTAAAAATATATTTAACACATCAAACCTTTCACATCACACACACATTTCAATTCTTTTTATTGTGTTCAAATGACAATAAAAATCTTAACTTTAATTTCAATTCTTTTTATTGTTAACAAATGACAATAAATTCTTAACTCTTAATTATTGACCAAAAAGTATATTTTTGGTCTCATTCATTTTTAATGACAAAATGAATATTTTACTTCATTCTTTTTAATTAGACAAAATATGATAATTTTGTCTAACTCTTCTTTAATGTACAAAATATGATTATTTTGTCTAACTCTTCTTTAATGTACAAAATATGATTATTTTGTCTAACTCTTTTAAATGCAACAAAATATGATAATTTTGTTAAATCCTTTCAGTGCAAACAAATATGATTATTTTGTTAATCAAGTTTTGACAAAAATATTGATTCTATTTTTCACAAATCAAGTATTCACCAAAAATGTGATTTTATATTTATATAATTATTTCTAAACAAAATATCCCTTTTTATCTTTCTAATGTACATTTTAACAAAATGTTCTTTTTAATCCTTTTTAACATTTCTAACCAAAATTTCCTTTTTATCCATTCTTCTAAATATGATAAAATGTGTATTTCACATTCATTCTACTAAATATGATAAAATTGTGCTTTTTATTCATTTTCTCAAAGTGACAGAATGTCCATTTTTAATTTATTCTTTCTAATGTATAAAATATACATTTTCCAATTTATTCTTTCTAATGTATAAAATATACATTTTCCAATTTATTCTTTCTAATGTATAGAAATATACACTTTCCAATTTATTCTTTCTAACGTATAGAAATATACATTTTCCAATTTATTCTTTCTAATGTATAGAAATATACGTTTTCCAATTTATTCTTTCTAATGTATAGAAATATACATTCTCCAATTTATTCTTTCTAATGTATAGAAATATACTCTTTCCAGTTTATTCTTTATAATTGCCAAGAATATTAATTTTTGTCCTATACAATCTAATTAACAAAGATGTTAATTTTATTCTTTATAATCTAATTGATAAAATGTTAATCTTTTTCTTTATAGTATAATTAACAAAAGATGTTAATCTTCTTCTTAATATGTAAACAAAATATGTATTTGTCATTCTTTCTTATATGTAAACAAAATATGTTAATTTGTCTGATACTTCTATGTAAACAAATATTTCTTTTTATTTACAAAACACACTTTAATTCAAAAATGTTATTTTTATTTGCAAAACATATTTCAAATAAAAAGGTTGTCTTTATTCACAAGGTAACATTTGTATGGAAATGTGGTTTTATTGCACTGTAACATTTATAAGAAAATGTTATTTTATTTCAAGTGACAAAAATATATTCTTTTATTTCAAGTGACAAAAATATATTCTTTTAATTTCCTTTACATAAAATGTTAACAAAATGTAAATTTTGTTATAATCCTTTTAATATTAACAAAATGTGAATTTTGTTATGATTTTTTATTAAATGACACTAAAAAATATAATACTTCTAGTTGAAACAAAATGACATTAAAACATGTAATATTTTGTTGAAAACAAAAATGACAATAAAATTGGTTCTTTTTATACAAAAAGAAAATGACAACCAAAAATGGTTCTTATCTATGTTAACCTTTTTAATCTAAAATAATGACGTTAAGAATTGTCTCCTTTTAATGTAAGACATTATAAATTGTATCTTTTTGTATGTAAATTATTTGATGTTAAAAATATGGCCTTTGCATTGAAATCAATTCATTGTTAAAGAATCAACAATAAAGATTAAAACTTTATTATCAAACCATATTGAATTCCATGGATCTAGGTAAAAGGAGGATCTTTATAAGGTCTATGTTCACGAATATGAAATAAAGAAGTATCCTTGTCGGATCTAACAAAATATGAGCATCATAATCCAACCCAATCATCAAACAACAAATTTAAATATCACATCGCAGATCAGAATCATAATCATAATCATTCACAACATAATTTTAAAAGCAAAAGCAATAATTAGATTTTGTTTAATTTATAAATCAGAATTCTCACATTTTTGTTCAGATCTGAATTTTCCTCAATTTCTGGTTTGCTCTGTTTCAGTTCTGGTTCTTCCCTAGTTGTAGAGTTCAGAAAAACGATCCCAACGCAAGTCGTTTTGTTGAATTCCGATCTAATACGAACAAGTTATGGATTATTAAAATTTTAATTACAAAATTTGGTTGATTAAATATAATTAATTCCTTTAATCTTTCCCTACCCTTTGTTAATCTTCTGTCAATCGTTTTCAACTACTGGAAGATACAAAACCCATCTTCGACTTGCATCCATCACCGTCGCACCAAATCCCGACCACCAGACCTCGATCTGAGGTGACCACGCGAAGCCCCAGACCACCCCCTTGCTACGCCATCAACACCGCCACCTACAGTGGCCCCCATCGCCACGAAATCCGTCCCCAAGTCACGCCCATTGAGGCTGAAATCCCATCGCTTCGTTGAACCTGAGAAGATCATCACTGTACATCTTGGAGAGCTCCACAAGCTCTTCGATTTACTTCATAATTTACTGAATTCCATTGAGTGGTTGCGAAGTTTTTAGGGTTTGAATTTCTGAGCTTTCCGGCCATCGATTTGGAAGATGGCGGCTGCTCCTTTGGGAATTAGGTTTTCGTATTCTGGACCGTATGCCTACGGTATTTATAGGTGTATTTATTTAATTTTTTTATTCCTTTAATTCTGAAAATTCTTGTTTAATGCCACATACTCCAAATCAAACCCAACAAGTGTCTCCGCAAGCTAATAACCCCCGTCCCGGACACACTGGAAAATGTTTCGTAACCCAATTCAGCTGTTACGGTATGTTTTTCTTTAAATTCAATTATAAATCATTTAATTATTAAATTCAAACGTACATTTTAAATTACCGGGGCTACATACTGACTCTAAAAATTACAGAAAAATTATTTCTAGTTATGTTTTGACGATACGGTTCTAACGAGACTAATTTCGTTGAATTCTGAGACTGTTTGAAAAATGGCCTTTTTCTAGTCGATTAAATTTGACTGTAATTGACAAAACCCGTTTTCCTTTGCTACGCTCGCATATAAATTCGAAAAATTATGAAAATTGAAACTTAGCAATAATTTGGCATTCCGGTTCCAACAAAAGTGGTTTCGTCGAAAACCGAGGTCATTTGAAAAATGACTATTTTTAAGGCCAATATATTATATTAAAATGTATATAAATTCTACAGCGTCTTTTCTAACTTTTAAATTGGACATAACTTACTATTTTTAAAGTGAAATTTCAGTTTTTCAGATTCTTTAGAAAGATATGATTAAACAGATTTAAATATTTCTGGTTTCGCTCAATTCTGATTTAAAATGAATCCCGTACATTCAGTCAAAGTTCAAATTCAAATTTTCAAACTGCAGCGCTGTTTTAAGCTCCTTTTATAATTAAATTAAATTTATTCGTTTTAAAATAAATTTTTAGTCGTTATTATTTAAAATAAATCATTTTAAATATTAAAAATCCATTAAAATTTCTAAAATAAAAATTTTAAATTGCCCCCAAAATTCCGGGTTGTTACAATCGCCACCACTTAAAATCTTTTCGTCCTCGAAAAGGAAAGTAGCTAAAAATTGTTTAATTAACCAACTCAACCTTAAAAAAATTTATTTATTGGTTTCAAAAATTAATTATCATTCTAATATTTTAATTGGTGAAACTAATTATCAGACATCACAACCAGCAATCAATTAGGTGTTAACTTTTCAAATATACATAACTTTTATATATAGACAAAAGTCATATTTTTAGTGCAAATCACAGCAATTGTGTACTAACTAAGTTTTGGGTTCTCATACCAGTCAATGGAAATATATAAAAATCCCACTTTCGAGACTCGAACATAAATACTGGTGATGGTGCACCGATCATCAAAATTATCTCCAGGCGACTAGAGTGTGATTCTATATCTAACCAGTATATTAAAACTTCGAATATCCGTTAATTACTAGTATATTCGAAATCTTTATATACTCGATTGCCCACATGAAAATAAAATAATATACTCAAATACGTATTTTAAGATAAATTTTCAAAACTGAATTTGTTTTTATTTATTTTAAAGAAAATAATACTCTTCACACTCGTTCTAGGATACTACTGATCCTATCTCTAACAAGTTATTCTCATTGGATATTACTAATCCAATCTGTGATGAATTCTTTCGTTCGGTTCTAATGTGTCTTGTTCTCGAGCTATGTAAACCAAAGCTCCGATACCACATGTGACGACCCAAACTTCCCCGTAAAGGAAAGCCCAGATTGCCTTGAGAACAATACATACCAGGACACAAACTAAAGAACATTTTATCGCTGATTACAACAATTACATCAGAGTACAAGAATGTAACAAAGTATGAATACTTATTACAGAAATAGAAATACAATAATATCAGAGTTTTAAATTACATTTAAATAGCAGCGGAAAAAAAAATTACAAATACACAACCGAAAGGAATACACGGATACAGAGCTTTCCGAATATCGCTTCAGCTGTAAACCAGGATCCTGTAAATATCTGCAAAAAGCTACTCGACTGCCCATGTGGAAAATATGGGCACCCGAGTTTACCAGTGAAACAAACTACAGGTCAGTCATGGGACTGGTATGAGAAATCTTAACTTAACTATCTAATAATAAGGCTAATCACAGGACCACGCCGCTAACGCGGAACGGGTTTACTCCATTGGATTGCCAGTGCATAAAATAAAGTAAATCGTTTAAACAAAGCAATGCTTTTTAGAAAAATGAAACCATTATAAGACCCAAATCCCATCACACAATGCAACGCAAACCGAAGGATAGGGTTTTACGTTATAATGGTCAAAAGATGCTTGATACGATAAAACGGATTTAATATTAGTGTGTATATGTTTTAATAAAACATTTCAATCATAAATATCAATCATAGACGGCATAGTACCCCATCCTACTATGTCGCCATACTAGTTCTACAATCAAAACCGCAAGGTCGTATTGGAAATTGGATTTCCATCATGAGTCGAGGCTAGGGGCAAGCTCCTCTTCGATTCGAGACACTCTAGCAAATGCCTCAGGATCCCCCGCAGTGAACCCTTGGATCTTCAGGGTCGGTCCCTACCTAAAGGTAGTGGATTAATTATGCCTGAACACACTCTTCCCGGTCCCTTTGGACCTATAGTATGACCACTAACGGCTTATAAAAATCCCAGGCGCCTCAAAATCCATCATCCACATAGGTAAAATGCCAGCCAGTTTAAGCACTGACACTACCACTAGCTAGAAAGAAACGTGTGCACTCCCTGCAGTCCTACTCCCGTTTTTGACTCATACCGGGGTGTGAGGCTCGCAAAGTCACGATATACACAAACCTAAGCCGTAATAGGCTATACTTTGATCATCCCACAAGGCCCTGCTTGTCAACAAAAGCCTTGATCAATTGCATCTTGGCGTGCCACATTGACAATCCACGCCATGCGATCAATCACTATTAACATATACCAGGGTGTTAAGTAGAGAATAAATCATCCACCACCAAACAGACATACATTAACAGAAATCGATTTAATTCACATGGAACGAAATCCAATGTCAAACACGCATCCATTTACAAGCTTATGCTCTGGGTCTGAGCGAAAACCAAATCCGAACAATCAACAATAGTCCGGACGGCTACCACTGAAGCCCCTTCAAGGTAGCTAATCCCATCAAGGGTCTCTATAGCAACACATCCATTCGATGTGAAGATCGTCGGTCCTCAACCACCGTCTTTATCTTCGACTCTTCATCGTCGTAGTAATTATTCGGAATGGGTTAAACCCGGTCTTCCCGAATAACTCACGTATTTTATAATTAAAAATCAAGTACTATAAAAACACATCCAACACCTCATTCCAATTCAGAATATTCTTCTAATAAAATATTCGCATTATTTTATCGAAGATAAACTCTTTTAATTATTCTTAAATCTTACTTTTAAAGATTTATTAAGAACCCAATTTGGTTTTAAATATCACAAATCATTATTCAATGATTAATTAAATTTAAGAAATTAATCTTATCTTTAACTGGTTTAAAGAACTAATGTCATTTTAAAACACCGTTCACGATAAACCCAAAATCGACTTCCATTAAATATGGAATCTTCACAGAAATCAAATCAATATATAATCGTTATAAATTTCTGTATCCGATCAATAATATAAATGGAATAACGGCAAAGCCTCTTAAACTCCATATGTAGTATCGATCTTCTTTTACAGAAGCTTATCTCGGTTATTATTAATTCGAATTCCATAAAATTCCAATTTAGTAT
Source organism: Allium sativum (assembly GCA_030737875.1). NCBI lineage: Eukaryota > Viridiplantae > Streptophyta > Magnoliopsida > Asparagales > Amaryllidaceae > Allium > Allium sativum. Next base: position 363,486,259 of record CM060909.1, read on the forward strand.
ATTAAATTGGAAAACTTTACTTTTGGAAAATTCCCATTTAAATCTTAAATAAAGATTTATGAATTCCAAATCATATCTTCTGTCAGTTGGGTTAAAGAACAAATGTCGCTTAAAAACACAGTTCACAATAAACCCAACTCACATTTCATCTTATCCTAATTACAACATATAATTAAAAACTTTAATAATCTTAATTAAAAGATTTATTCTTTTCATACGGGGTTTAAGAACAGTGTTATTTAAGACACTATTCACGACAAACCCAAAATTCAGTTTATTTAATTTAACTTCAATTAAATATTAACATATTGGAAAACTTCATTAAATCTAAATTTAATGATTTATTCTAGTTAATAACTAGTGCATTTCAATAAAAATATATTTTCCCAAAATATATTCTTTTACTAAAATATTTTCTTTTATTAAGATATTTTAAAAAAATATATTCTAAAATACACTTTTCTAAAATATTCCTTATTGGAATGTGACTCAATCAACAACCAGATATTGCATATAATTAACAATTATGATGAATAATTATCACACATCCAAATAATCAACCAGAGTGGATTCTACACTAAATATTGGGACTAGTGTAGGTCAAATATCATCCCAACACCCATGTGGGGTTTCATCCAACAAACAGATAATAAATTATTTGTGCACTTGGGCAATGTGTGAAAATTATCGACCCAATCACATAAACAAGTCAGATGACTTGTAAATGGAAGTGTAATATTCAGTTTGAATATACTAACAATATATTTAACACATCAAACCTTTCACATCACACACACATATTTCAATTCTTTTTATTGTGTTCAAATGACAATAAAAATCTTAACTTTAATTTCAATTCTTTTTATTGTTAACAAATGACAATAAATTCTTAACTCTTAATTATTGACCAAAAAGTATATTTTTGGTCTCAATCATTTTTAATGACAAAATGAATATTTTACTTCATTCTTTTTAATTTGACAAAATATGATAATTTTGTCTAACTCTTCTTTAATGTACAAAATATGATTATTTTGTCTAACTCTTCTTTAATGTACAAAATATGATTATTTTGTCTAACTCTTTTAAATGCAACAAAATATGATAATTTTGTTAAATCCTTTCAGTGCAAACAAATATGATTATTTTGTTAATTAAGTTTTGACAAAAATGTTGATTCTATTTTTCACAAATCAAGGATTCACCAAAAATGTGATTTTATATTTCTATAATCATTTCTAACTAAAATATCCCTTTTTATCTTTCTAATGTACATTTTAACAAAATGTTCTTTTTAATCCTTTTTAACATTTCTAACCAAAATGTCCTTTTTATCCATTCTTCTAAATATGATAAAATGTGTATTTCACATTCATTCTACTAAATATGATAAAATTATGCTTTTTATTCATTTTCTCAAAGTGACAGAATGTCCATTTTTAATTTATTCTTTCTAATGTATAAAATATACATTTTCCAATTTATTCTTTCTAATGTATAAAATATACATTTTCCAATTTATTCTTTCTAATGTATAGAAATATACACTTTCCAGTTTATTCTTTCTAATGTATAGAAATATACATTTTCCAATTTATTCTTTCTAATGTATTGTGACGATCGGGAATTTCGCTCGATCTGAATCAGTCGCTAAACCGATCTAGACCGTTCGAAACACCTGATTGTTTCGAGAACAAGACACAACAGAACGCACACGGGAGAACATTTCATTGTATATTACAACAATGCATCAGATTACAGGAATATACAGAGTATGAATAAATAAATATTACACAGAAAATATCAGAGATTACAATACATTACGTAGCAGCGGAAAATAATACAATACACAACTAGAAGAGATATACGGATACAAAGCTTTCCGGATATCATTCCAGCTATAAACCAGGATCCTGTGAATATAAATCTGCAAAACCAAAACTACTAGCTTCCCGTGTCATAATAAGGGCACCCAAAGTTTAGGTTAAAATAATAAACTCCAGGTCAGTCATGGGACTGGTGTGAGAACTAAAATAGTTATTAATCTTTATTTTAAAGTTCGGTAAATCAAGGGACCACGCCGTATAACACGGAACGGGTTTCCTCCCATGAATACTAGTGCATAAAACAACAACGCAATGCTAAATAAAGAAAAATGAAGCTATTATAAGTCCTAGGTCCCATCACACAATGCAACACAAACCAGAGGATAGGGTTTTACCTTATAATAGCCAAAGAATGCTTGATACATTAAAACAAATCTTTTATTATTGCTATAAGTGAAGAAATCATTTTCAAATCATAAGTACCAATCCTAGGCGGCATGAATGCCCCATACCACTATGTCGCCATATATAGGTTATACAATCAAAATCGCAAAGTCACGTATTTGGAAATTGGGTTTCCATCTATGAACCGAGGAAAAAGATAGTCCTCTACCGATTCGAGACAATCTAGCCTACCATGTCTCAGGAACAGCCGCAACTGCACCTAGGAGCCACAGGGCCGGTCCACCGATGTGGATTAAAATGCCTGAACACTGCGTTTCCCCGCCCTTTGGGGCGTAAATGAGTCCAATGACCCCATCGATCCCGGATCGACCGATATATCTGAGGCGCCTCGCAACAGCAACAACCACACAGGTGAAAAGTATATAAATGTCAGGGCTGGTAGGTCACTGACACCACCCTAGCTAGAAATAAACGCATGCCCTCCCTGGATCCTTCTCCCGTTTTTGGTTCACAACCGGGGTGTGAGGCTCGTGAATCAATGCTACACAAAGCTATGCCACACAGGCCGTGCTTTGATCATCAACCACATGACTTTGCCTTTCAACAAAAGCCTTGATCATCTGCCACTTAGGCACGCCACACAGGCAATTCACTCCATGCGATTGATATCCATCAATATATAACCCCTGAGCTCGTACGTCTTAGAGAAGGGCGTTAAGCAAGAGAATAAATTCTCCACCGCCAAACAGATGTATATTTAATAGAAATCAATCACACATACTAAAATCCAATGTCAGACACACAGACCATTTACAAGTTCGTTCTGGGTCAGAACGAAACCGGAGGCACCTAGTACCCCGCATATCCATCGATCTCCAAGTACGTCTGGACGATCACCAACTGTTTCCATCTTCTTGGGAGTACAGCCTAATCAAGATCATCAGTAATTACCCAAACGACGTGAAGACCTCCGGTCTTCAACCACCGTCTTCATCTTCGACACCACGTCGAATCAGATATTCAGAATGGGATAAACCCGGTCTTTCTGAATAACTCGCGTATATAATTAACAAGTGTTACACAAACACGACATACGCCTCATTCCAATTCAGAGTATTCTTTTATTCAAATATTCTTATATTTTGGGAAAGGTTCCCATTAATTTTATCAAAGATAAATTCTTTAAATTTATTCTTTAATCTCCTTTGAATATCAATTCAAACTAGTCGGGATTAGCGAACCACACCGAAGTAATCATTTATTTTAATTTCCCAATCCCAACCTATTCATCCCATGAAGTAAAACTGGTCATACTTCATATCTAACACCACGGTGTTATCGGTAAATTCAATTACCATTTCACGTTCAAATCTAATTAAAGATTTAACTATCGCCTGGAGTAAAACTGGTGATACTCCATTCTCGATCTTTTCAATCTAATTAAAGATTCATTAAAACTCCACTTATTTTAATCTTTAACTGGGTTAAAGAATCAGTGTCATTTAAAACACGGTTCACGATAAACCCAAAATCACATTCCATTAATTATCGGGTTAAAGAACAAGTGTTATTTAAAACACTGTTCACGATAAACCCAAAAATCAATACCAATTCAATTTCAATTAAATATTATTTAATTGGTACACTTCATTAAATCTAAATAAAAAGATTTAATCTTTCTCTCAACTGGGTTTAAGAACAGTGTTAATGAAGACACCATTCACGACAAACCCAAATCACATTTGACATTAAATACAAGGCTCTGAATAGAAAATATACCGGCTTATATTCAATATCAAATTCTACGACCAACCAATATCGTATTGGAAATAACGATATATATATATATCTTTCAAATTCCCATAACAATATCTGTACACTCACGAAATCCAACATCGAAATATTCCGGAGACAATTTCGATTCAAATCCATTCCAATTCAATTATTGGAATTTCTGGTTATATTTCAAAACCATTTCAAACTCACTTTATTTATTTTAAAAATAAATAAATTACTATTCTAGTTCAAAACTAGTTCATTTCAATAAAAATCTATTTTTATCTTTTCAAATATGGAGTTTTTCATCCCATTTCTTCCCAAATCATTTCCTATGATTTTACACAAATTATTACCATTTTTAATTATTTTATCAAGGCCCGTACAGTCGATTTCCATCAACGGCCATCGAACTGCACTTATAGCGACCTTTTACAAATTTGATTTGGACATAATTCCAAATCCAACCGTTAGATTTCAAATTTCTAATATTCGTTAGAAAGCTCTTTTCGATACGAACCCAACGGTTCCGGTTTTAGGAGAATCCGACGGTCGGATCTCCCGTAATATCCGTTCGAAGTCAATGGTCGAAATTCGCGAACTGCCGCGGCGCGGCGCGTTCTATTCAGGCCATTATATTATATATATATAATATATATAATATATACTTCGTCGATTCCAATTCAAAACGTGCTTTATAAATCATTTTAAATTCATTTGAAATCAATTTCAATTCAAATTGATTTCTAATTCAATTTCAGTTCATTTTCAATTCAATTTCAATTCGAATTCATTTATATTCAATTTCAATTCGAATTCACTTATATTCAATTTCAATCCGAATTCACTTATATTCAATTTCAATTCGAATTCATTTATATTCAATTTCAATTCGAATTCATTTCTATTCAATTTAATTCGAATTTCAATTCGAAATCATTTATATTCAATTTCAATTCGAATTTACTTATATTCAATTTCAATTCGAATTCATTTCTATTCAATTTAATTCGAATTTCAATTCTTTTCAAAATATTAGATTTTGAAATCACTTTCGATATTCATTATAAACTGAATAAAATCGATATAAATATCGTTCACGTCAAAATGGCGTCAATCTATTCAACACGGCTTCATATATTTTTATTTTCAAATATTCTATTTCAAATATTTCTTTTTTAAAACTGGAATGAGGCCCAATCAATTACCATATAATGTTAATTATATGGATTTTCTACAACACATGTATACAATAATAACGATGAATAATCAACCATCATCCAAAGTGCATTCTACACTGTATAAGCATCAAATATAAATATTCGACGCTTATAACAGTCTGTCAATCATTTGATCGACATACAACTAAACAATCGGGATTAGTGTACGTTAGATATCATCCCAATACCCGTGTGGGGTTTCAAACAATCAAATACAAATTTTATTTGTGCAGTTGGGCGATGTGTAAAATTTATCGTCCCAATCAATATCAGTCAAATGTGTGTATATAAACAAATCGTCCGATCTGTTTATTTTTATTTCGTTTCATATACACGTTAAAAATTCTAACTTTAACTATAAAATATTTTTAGCTATATAAATATTTTATTTCACATCACATCAAACAATCAACCACACATCAAAATCAAACAAGCATACAAGCCGTCCATGGTCTGTGGACGACGGGTGTCAGGTGCTACTAAACACCGTCTGCATCCTAGTATATATTTATAACTAGAAAAATTAAATTAAAAGGTGAGAAGTTCTCACTGAGGGTTCCACTCCGTCGTGCTTTACTTTTGAACTGCTGAACCGTCTGAACCGGTTTGAAATTCCTATGCAGTTCTTCACGCTGTTCAAATATAAAAATATTATATTTTTATTTCTTCATTATAATAAATAAAAATCGTATTTCTGTTTCTACTTCATATATATTTTTCAACGCTTCATTCTATATAAAAATTATATTTTTATATTTCTACTTTTAATATAAAGATCAGATTTTTACTTTACTATATCTAATAGAAATCAGATTTTTATTTTACTACATATATAAAGATAAAATTTGTACTATCTATATAATATAAAGATCCTATTTTTATTATCTATACTATATAAAAATCATATTTTTATTTAATTAAAAATCCTTTCTTTCTCTAATTAAAAACCTAGTCTCTCTCTAATTAAAATCAATATTTTCTATCATTAAAAATCAAGTTTTTTTCCAACTAAAGAAATTAATTTTTATTCACTACTGAAATCATTTTTTATAATATATAAAAAAAATAAAAAAAATAAAAAATATATATAAATTCTTACAGGGTTCTAACTCGGACGAAGGGGAAAAGAGGAGGTCGGAGGAGCCGTGGGGGTTGCTGGAGGGGGTCGCCGGCGTCAGAGGGTTAGGGCAGGCGGCGGGCTTCGCGGAGGAGGGTCGGAGGTCAGATCGGAGGAAGAAAAGAAGGGGGAGGGAGGAAGAACGGAGCTGCTGCAGTGGAGGGGAGCGGGAAGAAGAGGGGGAGGAGGACGCAGAGGAGAAGGGGAGGTGAGGGGGGGCCCGCGCCAAAGACGGCGGTGGTGGATGGCGCGGGTTCACGGCTCCGGCGAGATTTTTTTTCTTTTTTCTTTAAAATCGATTTGAACGATAAATGAGGGAAGGGGGTTGACCTTAGGGAATATATAATATATATATATATATATATATTAATTAATTCAATAAAGTAACTTTTTCCTTCGAACTCGAAACGAGACCCACCGCCTGTCGTCCCTAGCGTTCTACCCCCATTCCGAACACAATGGGATATGTATCGTAAGCTGATTCGATCGTTACGATCTGTTTTCGTCAAATCAACATATAACTCTATATATTGAATTTGAACGCGCATTTCAATTTACCGAGCCCACATACTAACTAGAAAAATTCCCAAAAATTATATTCTAGCTTCGTATTGACGATACGGTCCTAACAAAACTAGTTTCATCGAATTCTGAGATCGTTTGAAAAATGACCATTTTCCAGTCGATTAAAATCAACTGAGACTGGTCAAACGCGTTTTCCTTGGCCACGCTCACATACTGATTCGAAAAATTATGAAAATTGGAATCTAGCAATAACTTTACGTCCCGGATCGAACAAAAGTGGTTTCGTCGAAATCCGAGGTCGTTTGCAAAATTCCCATTTTTAAGGGCTTGAATTCCATAGCGACTATTCTGAATTTTCAACTGGACATATCTTTTGATTCCCGCTATGAAATTTTGATTTTTCGGATTCGTTGGAAAGATATTCTTTATTAGATTCTATTATTTTTGGTTTCACTAAAATCCGGTTTATTTGAATCCTGTACATTCATTTGAAGTTTGAAATCGAACTATCGAACTACCGCGCCGTTTTCAATTCCTTTTTATAATTTAAAATAAATATTTATATTCTAACGACGACGAATATAAATATATACGTTCTAATCTATTCAAAATAAATTTCTCGTCATTTTTATTTAAAATAATTCATTTTAAATAATCAAAATTCACTAAAATTGCCAAAATAAAATTTTTAAACTGGCCCAGATTTCCGGGTTGTTACATGTATAGAAATATACACTTTCCAATTTATTCTTTCTAATTGCCAAGAATATTAATTTTTGTCCTATACAATCTAATTAACAAAGATGTTAATTTTATTCTTTATAATCTAATTGACAAAATGTTTATCTTTTTCTTTATAATATAATTAACAAAAGATGTTAATCTTCTTCTTAATATGTAAACAAAATATGTATTTGTCATTCTTTCTTATATGTAAACAAAATATGTTAATTTGTCTAATACTTCTATGTAAACAAATATTTCTTTTTATTTACAAAACACACATCAATTCAAAAATGTTATTTTTATTTGCAAAACATATTTCAAATAAAAAGGTTGTCTTTATTCACAAGGTAACATTTGTATGGAAATGTGGTTTTATTCCACTGTAACATTTATAAGAAAATGTTATTTTATTTCAAGTGACAAAAATATATTCTTTTATTTCAAGTGACAAAACCATATTCTTTTAATTTCCTTTACATAAAATGTTAACAAAATGTAAATTTTGTTATAATCCTTTTAATATTAACAAAATGTGAATTTTGTTATAATTTTTTATTAAATGACACTAAAAATTATAATACTTCTAGCAAAACCAAAATGACATTAAAACATGTAATATTTTGTTGAAAACAAAAATGACAATAAAATTGGTTCTTTTTGTACAAAAAGAAAATGACAACCAAAAATGGTCCTTATCTATGTTAACCTTTTTAATCTAAAATAATGACATTAAGAATTGTCTCCTTTTAATGTAAGACATTATAAATTGTATCTTTTTGTATGTAAATTATTCGATGTTAAAAATATGGCCTTTGCATTGAAATCAATTCATTGTTAATGAATCAATAATAAAGATTAAAACTTTATTATCAAACCATATTGAATTCCATGGATCTAGGTAAAAGGAGGATCTTTAAAAGGTCTATGTTCACGAATATGAAATAAAGAAGTATCCTTGTCGGATCTAACAAAATATGAGCATCATAATCCAACCCAATCATCAAACAACAAATTTAAATATCACATCACAGATCAGAATCATAATCATTCACAACATAATTTTAAAATCAAAAGCAATAATTAGATTTTATTTAATTTATAAATCAGAATTCTCACATTGTTGTTCAGATCTGAATTTTCATCAATTTCTGGTTTGCTCTATTTCAGTTCTGGTTCGTCCCTAGTTGTAGAGTTCAGAAAAACGATCCCAACGCAAGTCGTTTCGTTGAATTCCGATCTAATACGAACAAGTTATGGATTATTAAAATTTTAATTACAAAATTTGGTTGATTAAATATAATTAATTCCTTTAATCTTTCCCTACCCTTTGTTAATCTTCTGTCCATCGTTTTCAACTACCAGAAGATACAAAACCCATCTTCGACTTGCATCCATCACCGTCGCACCAAATCCCGACCACCAGACCTCGATCTGAGGTGACCACGCGAAGCCCCAGACCACCCCCTTGCTACGCCATCAGCACCGCCACCTGCGGTGGCCCCCATCGCCACGAATCCGTCCCCAAGTCGCGCTATTTGAGGCTGAAATCCCATCGATTCGTTGAACCTGAGAAGATCATCACCGTACATCTTGGAGAGCTCCACAAGCTCTTCGATTTGCTCCATAATTTACTGAATTCCATTGAGTGGTGCGAAGTTTTTAGGGTTTGAATTTCTGAGCTTTCCGGCCATCGATTTGGAAGATGGCGGCTGCTCCTTTAGGAAATAGGTTTTCGTATTTTGGACCGTGTACCTACAGTATTTATAGGTGTATTTATTTAATTTTTTTATTCCTTTAATTCTGAAAATTCTTGTTTAATGCCACATACTCCAAATCAAACCCAACAAGTGTCGCCGCCAGCTAATAACCCCCGTCCCGGACACACTGGAATATGTTTCGTAACCCAATTCAGCTGTTACGGTATGTTTTTCTTTAAATTCAATTATAAATCATTTAATTATCAAATTCAAACATACATTTTAAATTACCGGGGCTACATACTGACTCTAAAAATTACAAAAAAATTATTTCTAGTTATGTTTTGACGATACGGTTCTAACGAGACTAATTTCATTGAATTCTGAGACTGTTTGAAAAATGGCCTTTTTCTAGTCGATTAAATTTGACTGTAATTGACAAAACACGTTTTCCTTTACCACGCTCACATATTAATTCGAAAAATTATGAAAATTGAAACTTAGCAATAATTTGACATTCCGGTTCCAACAAAAGTGGTTTCGTCGAAAACCGAGGTCGTTTGAAAAATGACTATTTTTAAGGCCAATATATTATATTAAAATATATTTAAATTCTACAGCGTCTTTTCTAACTATTAAACTGGACATAACTTACTATTTTTAAAGTGAAATTTCAGTTTTTCAGATTCTTTAGAAAGATATGACTATACAGATTTAAATATTTCTGGTTTCGCTCAATTCTGATTTAAAATGAATCCTGTACATTCAGTCAAAGTTCAAATTCAAATTTTCAAACTGCAGCGCTGTTTTAAACTCCTTTTATAATTAAATTAAATTTATTCATTTTAAAATAAATTTTTAGTCGTTATTATTTAAAATAAATCATTTTAAATATTAAAAATCCAATAAAATTTCTAAAATAAAAATTTTAAATTGGCCCCAAAATTCCGGGTTGTTACAGTTGATGTGAAAAATTGGTGAATATCATGAATGGTTGATTTGAAATGATTGACTGTGGTTGAAATCCCAATAGGATTAGTATATGGGAAAATTCGTCTGCGTACGAACTAGATATTGAAATTCCCCATTGTCAAACGCTGCGAGGCTTTAAGGTAGAGCGAGGAGCCGTACTAGGGACGGTGCTGGTTTTAACGACCCTCCAGTTATGCTGCCGAAATTTTCAATAATATTCATGTGTTAGAATTATTTTCATGTGTTGAAACCATATTCATGTGTTGAAACTATATTCGTGTGTTGAATAGAAATTCATGTGTTGAATAGAAATTCATGTGTTGAATAAATTCTTTGAAAGATAAAAATAACATTTTATCACATATATAGACTATATAAATTGTTCGTGTTTTAAAATAAATTGTTTTAACAATAAAAATCACATTTTAATTATATATAAAAACTATAGAAAACATTCATGTGTTGAAACCAAATTCATGTGTTGAATAGAAATTCATGTGTTGAATAAATTCTTTGAAAGAGAAAAGTAACATTTTTACCTTACGTGTGAACTATATAAAATAATCGTGTTTTGAAATAAATTATTTTACAATAAAAATCACATTTTTATTAGATATATGAATTGTTAAAAATAGTGATGTGTTGAAATAAATATCTGCTGGATAAAAATATCATTTTTATCAAATATATGAAGCGAGTATGGTTCTAAAACCAAAAAATGGATTATATTTATATATATATATATATAATTAAAATAAATCGAATAACGAAGCTGCAGTTCGTATTTTGAAACCGTGATTTCAAACGATTAGTGCGTGAGATCCGACCATCGGATTTTCCCGAAATCGAAACCAAAACCATTGGGTTCGCTTTGGAAATATCTTTCCAACGACACCAACTTTGTAAAGATCCAACGGTTGGATTGTCTAGAATGTTTAATTCAAATCTGAAGGAAAACAGCGCCAGGATCGATTATATTTGTATATATATGTAAATATAATTAAATTAAATCGAATAACGACGCTGCAGTTCGTATTTTGAAATCGTAACTTCAAACGATTGTACCGGGAGATCCGACCGTCGGATTTTCCTAAAACTGAAACCGTTCGATTCGTTTTGAAAAGATCTTTCTAATGATATAAAATTTGTGAAGATCCAACAGTTAGATTTTCAGATATGTGTAAATCAAATCTGAAGAAAAACAGCGCCACGGCCGCGTAATGGCCTGAAGCGTTATTTGAATGAATTAGCTGTTTTTAAATGAATAAAAATAGCGATAAATCATTATAAAATATTATAAACGATATGGAATGGAAATAAACCGAATTTACCCAGTTTATTGGATATTTGATGGTCGAAAGTGTTTGGTGTGAAAATGGCATTTAAGAATAGAATTATTGATGTCGAATAATTTAACCGTTGAAATGAACTGATTTAAATTCTAAATATACATGAATTATTTGAAAAGGCCGAGTTAAATCTCATTTCAAATAATTGATCGATGATAAGAAGTCAAGGATGAAGACGGTGGTTGAAGACCTGAGATCTTCACATCGGTTGGATGATTACTGATGTCTTGATTGGGAGGCATCCCAAAATATAGATAATAAGTGGTGATCGTCCAGACGTACTTGGAGATGGATGGATATGCGAGGTATAAGGTGCCTCCGGTTTCGTTCAGACCCAGAACGAACTTGTAAATGGAGTGTGTCTGACATTGGATTTTAGTCTGTGTGATTGATTTCTATTAAATATACATCTGTTTGGCGGCGGAGAATTTATTCTCTTGCTTAACGCCCTTCTCTGAGACGTACGAGCTCAGGGGTTATATATTGATGGATATCAATCGCATGGAGTGAATTGCCTGTGTGGCATGCCTAAGTGGCAGATGATCAAGGCTTTTGTTGAAAGGCAAAGTCTTGTGGTTGATGATCAAAACACGGCCTGTGTGGCATAGCTTCGTGTATAACGTTGATTCGCGAGCCTCACACCCCGGTATGAACAAAAAACGGGAGAGGACCTCAGGGAGGATATGCGTTTCCTTCTAGCTAGGGTGGTGTCAGTGACCTACCAGCCCTGACATTTATATTATTTTCACCTGTGTGGTTGTTGGATTGCGAGGCGTCTCGGATATATTGGTGACTATGTGGAGCCGATGGAGTCATAGGACTCATTTACGCTCCAAAGGGCGGGGAAATGCAGTGTTCATGCATTTTAATCCACATCGGTTGACCGGCGCTGACGATCCAAAGGCTTGACTGAGTACTTGCCTGAGACTCGGGCTAGACCGTCTCGAATTCAGTAAGGACTATCTTTTGCCTTGATTCATGATGGAAATCCAATTTCCCAATACGACATCGTGCGGTTATGATTGTATACCTATATATGGCGACATAGCGGTATGGGGCATTAATGCCGTCTATGATTGATATTTATGATTGAAATTGTTTTTGAAACATATAAACACTAGTAATAATATCAAGTGATTTGTTTTGCTCGTATCAAGCATATTTTGGCCATTATAAGGTAAAACTCTATCCTCCGGTTTGCGTTGCATTGTGTGATGTGAACTGAGTCTTATAATGGCTTCATTTTTATAAAAAGCATTGCGATGTTTAAAAGATTTACTTTTTTTAAAGAACATGCAATCCAATGGAGTAAACCCGTTCCGCGAAAGTGGCGTGGTCCTATGATTGGCCATATATTAAAGTAAGTTAAGTAGATTTCTCATACCTGTCCCATGACTGACTCGTAGTTTCTTTCACTTGCAAACTCGGGTGCCCCTTTTTCTTCACGGGCAACCTTGTATTCAGGTTTTAGCAGGCTCTTTCTAGATAGTTGGAGCTGAAGATGGATTCTACTATTTATCTCTTTTTATGTTGTTCAACTCCTATTGTACATATTATGTTTTGTTTTCCGCTGTAGACATTTATGTATAGCTGAACTGTATTTTGTACTAAGTATGATCCTGTATACTGTGTAACTCTGATGATCATGTTTATCCAGTGTATTCTATTATACATTATCTGGTGTATTGAATTATTTCTGTTCTGTTGTTATCTGTTTATATGTTATATTCCAAAGATTACCCTTGCCACCGTCATACGGGGATTTTGGGGTCGTCTCACCATATATCATGTCACCAATACTAGGCTCCACAATCAAGACCGCAATGTCACGTATTGGAAGTTGGATTTCCGTCTGTGAACCAAGGCAAGGGATCATCCTTACCGCTTCGAGACTCTATAGCCTGAGCCTCAGACAAGTACTCAGTCAAGCCTTTAGATCGTCAAGGCCGGCCAATCGATGTGGATTAAAATGCCTGAACACTACGTTTCCCCACCCTATGGGGCGTAAAATTGGTTAGTATATCGACCAAATCATCCATCGGCTCCACAGAGACCGACATAACCGAGGCACCTCGCTATCCATCATCCACATAAGTAAAACATCTGGGCTTGCAAAACCCAGACACCACTCCTAGCTAGAAGGAAACGCATGCCCTCCCTGAGGTCCTCTCCCGTTTCTTGTTCAGACCGAGGTGCAAGGCTCGCGAATTAACGCTATACACAAAGCTATGCTATACTAAAACCGTTCTTTGACCATCAACCACAAGACTCTGTTTTTCAACAGAAGCCTTAATCATTTGCATCTCAGCATGCCATATAGGCAATTCACGATATGCAACCGATGTCTATCAATCACAAAAAATGAAATCCGATGTCAGACACACATCCATTTACAAGTTCGTTCTGGGTCTGAACGAAACCGGAGGCACCTTATTCCTCATCCTATATGTCCAATACCGGAAAGAGGTCCTCGCATATCCGGTCGATCTCCAAGTACGTCTGGACGATCACCACTTATTACCTCGTCTTGGGTGTACATCCCAATCAAGACATCAGTAATCATCCAAACGATATGAAGACCTCCGGTCTTCAACCACCGTCTTCATCGTTGACATATCGTCGAATCAATTATTCAGAATGGGATAAACCCAGTCTTTCTGAATAACTCGCTCATCTTATAAACAAGTGTTATGAAAACACAACATACGCCTCATTCCAATCCAAAATATTCTTTTATTTAAATATTCATATCCTTTGGGAAAGGTTCCCATTAATTTTATCAAAGATAAATTCTTTAAATTTATTTTTTAATCTTCCATTGGATATCAATTCAAACCAAATTAAGGTTTATCCAAACTAGTCGGGATTAGCGAACTTTACCGAAGTAATCATTTGTTAAATTTCCCAATCCCAACCTATTCATCCCATGAGGAAAAACTGGTAATACTCCACATCTAACACCACGGTGTTATTGGTAAAATTATTTACCATTTCACGTTCAAATCTACTTAAAGATTTAACCATCGCTTGGAGTAAAACTGGTGGTACTCCATTCTCGACCTTTTCATGAATTCGATAATTTTAATTATCCAATTCGCATTTCAATCTAATTAAAGATTCATTAAAACTCTAATTCAGTTTTAATCTCCAGAAATCATTACTTAATGATTTTCTTCAAAGTTAAGAAATTAATCTTATACTTAACTGGGTTAAAGAACTAATGTCATTTAAAACACAGTTCACGATAAATCCAAAATCCCATTCCATTAACAATGGAATCTTCACGAAAAACAGATCAATATATATAATCGATGTAAACTTCCATATCAACCGATAATATAAATGGAATAACGACAAAGCCTTTTAAATTCCATATATAGTAACAGTCTTCCTCCACAGAAGTTCACTTCAATTATCACCAAATCGAATTCCATTCCATTCCAAATTATTTTATTAAATTGGAAAACTTTACTTTGAAAATTTTCCTTTAAATCTTAATTAAAGATTTATAAATTCCAAATCATATTTCACTGTAAATCTGGTTAAAGAACGAATGTCTTTAAAAACACAGTTCACGATGAACCCAATTCACATTCCATTTCACATCCAACTAAATGTTAATTAATTGGTAATTCTTCACTACATCTTAATTAAAAGATTTATTCTTTTCGCACGGGGTTTAAGAACAGTGTTACTGAAGACCCTATCCCATTAGTCTCTAACCGTAGATTAGTAAGAGAACAATTCCCTAAGTATTAATCTCGAAGGCCGAAACCAACAACAGATCAATTCCCCGGAAACCATTCAACTTAGCTAATCTCCAGTTAGTCTCTAATTTTCTTAACTCCATTAGGTTTAAGAACAGTATTATTAAAGAGAACATTCACGACAAACCCAAAATCTTATTCCATTGTTAATCAGGATAAAGAACAAGTGTTATTTAAAACATCGTTCATGATAAACCCAAAAACCAATTTCAATTCAATTCCAATCAAATATTAATTAATTGGTAAACTCCTTTAAATCTTATTTAAAAGATTTAATCTTCTCTCAACTTAGTTTAAGAATAGTGTTATTGAAGACACCATTCACGAAAAACCCAAAATCCAATTGAATATTAAATACTAGGCTCTGAATAGAAAATATATCGGCTTATATTTAATATCAAATTCTGAAATCAACAAATATCATATTGGAATAACGATATATATATCTTCCAAATTCCTCATAATATCCGTATAATCACGGAACCTAATATCGAAATATTCCGAAGATAATTTCGACTCAAATCCATAGATTGGAAATTCTAGTTATTTTTAAAACCATTTCAAGTCCAATTTATTTATTTAAAAATTATCGGATTTCAAATCTAGTTAATAACTAGTTCATTTTGATAAAAATATATTTTTATCTTTTCAAATATGGAATTTTTCATCCCAATTCTTTCCAAATCATTTATTATGATTTTACACAAATTATTGATATTTTTAATAATTTTATCAAGGCCCATACAGTCGATTTCCATAAACGGCTGTGACGGCCAGCCCCGCACCAACCGACATTTACTCCAAAAGTGCGATGTACACATGTCCAGCTAGCACAGGACGGTCGTCAGAAGGAAAAGAAAGAAGGAAATGAACTAACAAGGAACCTGTAGAATGTCTCACAGCGCATGGAACAAAATATAATAACAACATACTTGACATAAAATAGGTGAGACAGTGCATAAGCTGAAAACTAGAACCAAGCATCACAGCAGTGGAAATCCAAAATACAGCTTATTACAACTTTTAAAATATTGTCTCTAAAGCAAAAGCAAGATAAAGAAGGTGCACTACTAATGCCCAAGTAGTGACCACCAACGACACAGTGAGAATATCTATATATCATACGTGGAAGCCTCCTGCTCCCTCCGAGTCACCTACTCGCGCACCACCAGCTAACCTGTCTCTAGTCTGCTCGTGTGAGCACCTAGAGTAATAAGAAGAGACATAAAACTCTGGGTCAGACAAAAAGTCTGGTATGAGCGATAAGCATCTAAACAGAACAATACAGGTATACTAAACCATACCTGAACCTGCAACCAAAGAGTTAGCACTACATACTATACAACACTCTAAGGTGACATTTCAAATGGTGTAAAGATAACGGGGGTGGGGGTGTGCATATGTCTTAATGATGGCAAACAATCAAGCATAGCAACCATCCTCACATCTCTCACTCAGTGCGTAAAGCATACGATATTCACCACTGCGATCACCTCAATACTTTGCTATGATCACCTTGCCCCATGAAGTCATAAATGACTTCACTACACTGATATATAGCCAATAATCCTTCGCTATGTCCACTTGCCCCATGAAGTTATTCACCCCATCTGCGCTGGCTCATAGCCTTACCAATCCTTTACTATGTCCACTTGCCCCATGAGGTTGTTCACCCCGTCTGCGCTGGCTCATAGTCCTACGCATCCTTTACTATGTCCACTTTGCCCCTCGAGTCATGACGACTCTACTGCACTGGCTCATAGTCTTACTACGATCACTTTGCCCCTCGAGTCATAGTGACTCTATTGCACTGATAACGTAGTCCTTATCATTCATGGTGAATCGAAGTTATGAACGTCGACAACTCCTTAGCACACGTCCCGCAGCAAAGCCCAACCATGAAGTGAACACATTGGTCCTCAAATGGACCCTGAGCTCTAACTTCCCTTTGGACTACCTTTGCATCTCGGGTTATTGGTCATCACCGGATCGGTTCGGCCTTTATCATCTTTCAATGGATCGGATCGGTGTCTTCATCATGCCACGGTTCGGATCATCATCACCCAGTGGGTCGGGTCGGGTCTCCAAGTCCAGTCGTCGTCGCCGGTTCGGATCGTGGTCCTTCAAGCGGTTCGGGTCGGAAAGCACTTCTCCAGGTCAACGAATCGTGCTCACCCTTCATGGGCGGATCGGGTCGGGGCTACTGGCGCGGTTCGAACTCGAGCTCTTCTTCCCATCGGGTCATGGTCCTTGGTTCGGATTGTGGCATGTGCCCACGATCGGTTCGGGTCGGGTAACGGGTCCGATCCGATCCTGCTTGCAATTTCCTGCAACTTTCCAGCAACTATTTATACGCCTCTCGACGGCGTTTTCGACCATTCTAGCTATTCTAAACAATCACAAAAGCATACCATACAGTCATAGCAACTTGTACAAGTGACCTCAAACACCAAAACATCAACATGATAGGTTAAAATGGATCAAACATAGCCAAAACCCCATATTTTCCCTTAAGCATGTTTAGGTGAAACTAATGATAGGATTAGCAAAACTTAACCAAATTAACCTAAATTCATATCAGAGGTCTAAAACATCATTTCGAATTTTATAAATATTTTTCCAGAATTTTATCATGTTTAAATTCGCTAATTAACACTAATTACCTTAATTAGCCATAATTAGTGAGGAACTATGCAAATCACTCACCTTAGCCACAAATGAAACTTAGATCTGAAATAAATCTCCGATTTGGTGCGAATCCCAATGCTTAACAGCAGCTCTAATGTTGATTTTGTGTTGATTCGCCTTGATTTGATGTTGCTAAGCTCAATCTTCAAGTAGAAATTGATTTGGAGGTGATTTAGAGGTTGGAGGCCATTTTTAGGGTTTCTAAGAGGTACGTGGAGGCTAGAAAACTGAAATGAAATGAAACCCTAACTCATTTCAGCCTCCCCATAACCCTAATCCCGAAATGGGTTATGGGCCTATTTACTAATCACCATATTTGGCCTGGTTAAGCAGTTTTTCACCTTCCAAACCTTATTTCAGCCATATCTCCCAAACGGTAAGTCCGTTTCTCAATGTGACTACTCTACGGAAAGGTAAACCATCAAACGAATCTAATGGAAGTGGTTTCAGGTCAAAATTCCTTTCCAATCAAAAGTTATGGCCGAAACAAGATCAGCTAGGGGCAAAACGGTCATTTAAAAACTGACAAAAAATCATAAACATGGGAAATGACTCTAATGGTTGTTTCCCGAAGTTACATGACCATACAACTTCATATGGGAAAGAAATAAATATTCTACGATCCTCCGATGCATAGAATGCGGGTTGTTACATTCTTCCCCCTTAAGAAATTTCGCCCCCGAAATTCCCTAATCAAAATACACAAAGGGTCCCGCATGCCTATCAGCCATAAACAACAACAATCAACCATGCAAACAAGCAAAACATGTCTATCCTAGCATGCAGAATAACTAAATTATAAAGTAAATCTTACCAGGCAAAGAGTTCTGGATACGTCTTCCTAATGCTCTCCTCTGTCTCCCAAGTACAGTCATTTTCGTTCTCGCCCCACTGAACCTTGACTAGCTTCACCGCCTTCCTTCGAAGTTGCTTTGTATCATGCTCGATAATACGAATCGGCTTGCGGTTCCCAACCGCCTCGGGTTCCACTTCGAAGTCCTCTAAATGATCAGGTGAAATAGTCATATCTGGGTCGTGTACGAACTTCCTTAGTTGGGAAACATGAAATACGTTGTGAACTCCCGCCAAATTCCCAACTTGTTCGAGAACTGGGAATGGGCCAACAAATCTTGGTGTCAACTTGCCTCTCCTGCCAAATCGTATTACGCTCTTCAACGGAGAAATCTTGACAAACACCAAGTCACCAACGAAGAATTTTAAGTCTCTTCTCCTCTTATCAGCATAACTCTTCTGTCTATCTTGGGCAGCCTTCATTCGTTGTTGAATGATATTAATCTTGTCTGAGGTTTCTCTTACCACATCTGGTCCAAGCATAAACTTCTCACCGGTCTCTATCCAACATGATGGTGAGTTGCACGGTCTTCCGTACAAAGCTTCATATGGAGCCATACCGATACTGGATTGGTAGCTATTATTATATGCAAACTCTACTAGATGCAAATGGTCATCCCATGATCCACCAAAATCCAATATACAAGCTCTCAAGAGATCTTCCAATATATGATTCACCCTCTCCGTCTGACCGTCGGTCTGAGGATGATATGCAGTACTGAGATGTAATTCTGACCCCAGAGCCTCCTGTAAGCTCTTCCAAAACCCACTAGTAAACAACGGGTCTCGGTCACTCACAATGCTTTTAGGCACTCCATGAAATCTCACTACCCACTTCATATACAATTCTGCTAACTTAGCTGCAGTTCAGTTTGACTTAACTAGTATAAATCTTGCACTCTTGGTCAATCGATCCACCATTACCCAAATGCTATCATATCCCGATCTAGTCCTTGGTAAACCATCGATGAAATCCATCGAGACTTGCTCCCATTTCCATTCGGGAATTTCTAATGGTTGCAACAAACCACTAGGCTTCTTTTGCTCGGCTTTAACTAGCTGGCAATTCATGCATTTGGATATAAACTTCCCAACGTCTCTTTTCATCCCTTCCCAGTAGTAAGTCTGTCTCATGTCTCGATACATCTTATCACCACCGGGGTGTATAGTCATTTTTGAGTGATGACATTCTCTAAGCACTTCATCTCTCAAACCATTCACGTTGGGTACAACTAATCTTCCATTCTTTCTAAGCCATCCCTCTCGATCAAGCCCATACAAATTCATCTCCTCACTGTCGACATCCATTTCTAACTTGAAGATGATTTCCAATAGATTAGGATCGTCCCTCTGGCTGGAACCAATCCGCTCTATCAAAGTGGGTATGATCGCCAAACTAGCTAGCATTTCTGGATCCAATTCGCACTTTGGTCTGAAATCAAACCCCGCGATATACTCCAGTTGCTTCCATTCAAGAAACATAGCCCCTAAACTGGCATGTCTCCTACTCAAGGCATCGGCTACAGCATTACCTTTCCCAGGTGTGTATGCGATATCAAAATCATACGAAGCCAAGAACTCTAACCATCTCTGCTGACGGAGATTCAGATCTTTCTGAGAGAAGAGATACTTTAACGATTGATGATCGGTAAACAACTCGAATCTTTCTCCCAGGAGATAATGTCTCCACATCTTCAGCGCAAACACGATCGGTGCTAGTTCCAAATCATGGGTAGGGTACCTTTTCTCATGTGGCTTTAGTTGCCGACTAGCATAAGCTATAACCCTACCTCCTTGCATCAATACAGCACCTAGTCCGGTACCACAAGCATCCGTGTATACCGTTGTCTCTTCATTCCCTTTAGGAATGACTAACACTGGCGCACGCGTCAACTTTTCTTTTAGACTCTTGAATGCACTCTCACACACTCCGTTCCAGACGAAGGCCTGATTCTTCTTAGTCAACTGAGTCAACGGTGCTG
Source organism: Allium sativum (assembly GCA_030737875.1). Lineage (NCBI taxonomy): Eukaryota > Viridiplantae > Streptophyta > Magnoliopsida > Asparagales > Amaryllidaceae > Allium > Allium sativum. The sequence goes on from CM060909.1 coordinate 363,507,161, forward strand.
CTATCTTGGAGAAGTCCTGGATAAACTTACGATAATACCCAGCTAACCCCAAGAAACTTCTTACATCTGTTGCATTCTTGGGCGTAGACCAATCCTGTACCGTAGCCACCTTCGCAGGGTCCACGGCAATACCATTCTCTGAAACAACATGGCCCAAGAATCTCACTTCGCTCCTCCAGAAGTGACACTTAGAGAATTTCGCTTTCAATTGGTGTTTCCTCAACACCTCCATCACTATCCTCAAGTGTCCCTTGTGTTCCTCCTCTGTCCTCGAGTAAACAAGGATATCGTCTACGAACAGAAGAACAAACTTATTCAACTGATCTCTGAATACCCGATTCATAAGATCCACGAAATATGCTGGTGCATTGGTCAACCCAAATGGCATAACCAACCACTCATAGAATCCAGACGGCGTCCTAAATGCCGTTTTCGGAACACTCTCATCCGCTACTCGTAGCTGATGAAATCCTGTCGCGAGGTCCAACTGGGAGAACACTCTTGCTCCTTCCAGTTGATCAAACAAATCATCTATCCGTGGTAGAGGATACTTATTCTTCCTCGTCACCTTATTCAACTCGCGATAGTCCACACACAAATGAAGGGAACCATCTGCCTTAGTGGCAAACACAACTGGTGCTCCCCACTCGGAGACACTTCTTTTAATAAATCCCTTCTTCAAAAGATTGCTGACTTGCACCCCGAGCTCTCGCTGCTCCCTTGGTGCCATACGACGAAGTGGCATCACTATAGGTCTGACATCTTCCACTAGATCAATACGAAACTCAATCTCTCGGTGTGGTGGGAGCCCGGTCACCTCCTCGAAGACGTCCGGATACTGGCCAACCACGAGCACATCTGACAACTCATCATGCGGGATGTCGAGGGAATTTATAAAACTAGCCAATACCCCATCACTAGGCAGACTACAAAACACTACCCTTCGCCCATCATCCGCTCTAACTGTCACTAAAAAGCCCTCACAGTCTACCACCGCCCCGTATCTTTGGAGCCAATCGACTCCCAATATAATACCATACCTAGTAAAGCCCAAAACAAAGCAATCACAAACAAACATACATCCATGACTCGATAAGACCAAATTTCGGCAAATCATACTAAGGTTAGTCGAACCACCAATCGGGTTCGTCACAACCAACGGTCTATCGACTATCTCGGGTTCCAGTCCCAACCTATCTACCAAGTCACTAGATATGAAGGAACAAGAAGCCCCAGTATCAAACAAAACTCGAACTGGTACATCATAAATAGAAAGCATACCTTGAATGATGACATTCTTTCCTTTCTCCACCGCAGTTGGGGCATTCGACGAAGAAGGAACAACATCGATAGCATATGCTTTCACAATCTGCTTCTCCTTAAGAGGTTGTGGACACTTATCCTTATGATGTCCAACATGGCCACAGTTGTAGCACTTCCTTTCCGCTGGCTTGGCCCGACATTCTTTAGCATAATGGCCCTTCTTTCCATAGCTGAAGCACTCAACATCTTTCTTGCTCTTTTTCTGGCCATCCTTAGATTGGTTCTGCTTCCTCTTGTTCTGAGAGTTGTTCTTTCCTCCACCGCCTGCTTGCGGCTTCAGCCCTTCTGCAGATGCAGCCTCAATCTTTGGCTTAGGGTAAAGACTCTTTGATCTCAAAGCTTTCTCCACAATCGATTCAAAAGTCTCATCGATGTAGTTGATAAGCCTTTCCCCCAAGTTTCCATCCAATCCAGTAATGAACTTCTCATTCTTCTTCTCAGGAGTATCAATAAGAGATAGTCCATACTTCGACAAAGTGTCGAACTCAGCAATATAGTCAGAGACTGCCCTACCATTCTGCTTGAGTTCCCAGAATCTCTTAAACAACACTGACTTCTGGGCAGCTGGAATGAACTTCTCGCTAAAGCGAGCCTTGAACTGATCCCAAGTAACCCGGTCTTCTAGAGTAACTGTTCTAATGGAATTCCACCAATTCATCGCTCGCCCTTGCAGCTGACGAGACGCTAGCCTTCTCTTCATCGCATCCTCAATACCCAAGTCATCGAAGATACGATCACAGCTATCCAATCAATCCTGAACATCTGTGGACGACTCCGTTCTGTGGAACGGCTTCCCACCAAGGTTAGTGTAATCCTTGCATAACTTGGCGAAATCGACCGTAGGCGCCTGCACTACTGGACCACCACCATTTCCGGGATTGGGAACTGCTCTCTGAACATCCCTAAGCATCTCCCTAATGAAGTTGGTAAACATTGTCCTCATTTCAGGAACAATCCCATGGTTGGTCCCTCTACCAGCACCCCTGGTGTCTCTACTCATCGTTCAATCTGTAAAGAGAAACGATTAACGACCCCATAGTGGTGCCAGTGCAGTACGACTTCCTTCTTATACTACTAATAGTATATATAGATAGCTTTTGAAAACCAAAGTAATCACAAATACGCGCTCTCATATACGTACTATCTCTCCCTAGTGTCTTTCCCTAGGTTAACTACGCAACCTAGAGCTCTGATACCAAATGTGACGGCCCGCCCTGCACCAACCGACATTTACTCCAAAAGTGCACTGTACACATGTCTAGCTAGCACGGGACGGTCGTCAGAAGGAAAAGAAAGAAGGAAATGAACTAACAAGGAACCTGTAGAATGTCTCACAGCGCATGGAACAAAATATAACAACAACATACTTGACATAAAACAGGTGAGACAGTGCATAAGCTGAAAACTAGAACCAAGCATCATAGCAGCGGAAATCCAAAATACAGCTTATTACAACTTTTAAAATACTGTCTCTAAAGCAAAAGCAAGATAAAGAAGGTACACTACTAATGCCCAAGTAGTGACCACCAACGACACAGGGAGTATATCTATATATCATACGTGGAAGCCTCCTGCTCGCCTCCGAATCAGCTACTTGCGCACCACCAGCTAACCTGTCTCTGGTCTGCTCGTGTAAGCACCCAGAGTAATAAGAAGAGACATAAAACTCTGGGTCAGACCAAAAGTCTGGTATGAGCGATAAGCATCTAAACAGAACAATACAGGTATACTGAACCATACCTGAACCTGGACCTGCAACCAAAGAGTTAGCACTACATACTGTACAACACTCTAAGGTAACATTTCAAATGGTGTAAAGATAACGGGGGTGGGGGTGTGCATGTCTTAATGATGGCAAACAATCAAGCATAGCAACCATCCTCACATCTCTCACTCAGTGCGTAAAGCAAACGATATTCACCACTTCGATCACCTCAATACTTTGCTATGATCACCTTGCCCCATGAAGTCATAAATGACTTCACTGCACTGATACATAGCCACTAATCCTTCGCTATGTCCACTTGCCCCATGAATTTATTCACCCCATCTGCGCTGGCTCATAGCCTTACCAATCCTTTACTATGTCCACTTGCCCCATGATGTTGTTCACCCCATCTGCGCTGGCTCATAGTCCTACTCATCCTTTACTATGTCCACTTTGCCCCTCGAGTCATGATGACTCTACTGCACTGGCTCATAGTCTTACTACGATCACTTTGCCCCTCGAGTCATAGTGACTCTACTGCACTGATAACGTAGTCCTTATCATTCATGGTGAATCGAAGTTCTGAACGTCGACAACTCCTTAGCACACGTCCCGCAGCAAAGCCCAACCATGAAGTGAACTCATTGGTCCTCAAATGGACCCTGAGCTCTAACTTCCCTTTGGACTACCTTTGCATCTCGGGTTATTGGTCATCACCGGATCGGTTCGGCCTTTATCATCTTTCAATGGATCGGATCGGGGTCTTCAGCATGCCATGGTTCGGATCGTCATCACCCCAGTGGGTCGGGTCGGGTCTCCAAGTCCAGTCGCCATCGCCGGTTCGGATCGTGGTCCTTCAAGCGGTTCGGATCGGAAAGCACTTCTCCAGGTCGACGAATCGTGCTCACCCTTCATGGGTGGATCGGGTTGGGGCTACTGGCGCGGTTCGAACTCGAACCCTTCTTCCCATCGGGTCATGGTCCTTGGTTCGGATCGTGGCATGTGCCCACGATCGGTTCGGGTCGGGTAAGGGGTCCAATCCGATCCTGCCTGCAATTTCCTGCAACTTTCCAACAATTGTTTATATGCCTCTCGACGGCGTTTTCGACCATTCTAGCTATTCTAAACAATCACAAAGCATACCATACAGTCATAGCAACTTGTACAAGTGACCTCAAACATCAATATGATAGGTTAAAATGGATCAAACATAGCCAAAACCCCATATTTTCCCTTAAGCATGTTTCGGTGAAACTAATGATAGGATTAGCAAAACTTAACCAAATTAACCCAAATTCATATTAGAGGTCTAAAACAACATTTCGAATTTTATAAATATTTTTCCAGAATCTTATCATGTTAAAATCCGCTAATTAACACTAATTACCCTTAATTAGCCATAATTAGTGAGGAACTATGCAAATCACTCACCTTAGCCACAAATGAAACTTAGATCTGAAATAAATCTCTGATTTGGTGCGAATCCCAATGATAAACAACAGCTCTAATGTTGATTTGGTGTTGATTCGCCTTGATTTGATGTTGCTAAGCCCAATCTTCAAATAGAAATTGATTTGGAGGTGATTTAGAGGTTGGAGGCCATTTTTAGGGTTTCTAAGAGGTAAGTGGAGGTTAGAAAACTGAAATGAAATGAAACCCTAACTCATTTCAGCCTCCCCGTAACCCTAATCCCGAAATGGGTTATGGGCCTATTAACTAATCACCCTATTTGGCCCGGTTAAGCAGTTTTCCACCTTCCAAACCTTATTTCAGCCATATCTCCCAAACGGTAAGTCCGTTTCTCACTTGTGACCACTCTACGGAAAGGTAAACTATCAAACGAATCTAATGGAAGCAGTTTCAGGTCAAAATTCCTTTCCAATCAAAAGTTATGGCTGAAACAAGATCAGCTAGGGGCAAAACGGTCATGTAAAAACCGACAAAAATCATGAACATGGGAAATGACTCTAATGGTTGTTTCCCAAAGTTACATGACCATACAACTTTATATGGGAAAGAAATAAATATTCTACGATCCTCCGATGCGTAGAATGCGGGTTGTTTCAACGGCCATCTAACTGCACTTAAAGCGACCTTTTCCCAAATTTGATTTGGACATAATTCCAAATCCAACCGTTAGATTTCTAATTTCTTGTATTCGTTAGAAAGCACTTTTCGATACGAACCCAACGGTTCTGGTTTTAGGTGAATCCGACGGTCGAATCTCCCGTAATGTCCATTCGAACTCAATGGTCGAAATTCACGAACTACCGCGGCGCGACGCGTTCTATTCAGGCCAGTATATATATATAATATACAATATATACATTTCATCGATTTCCAATTAAAACATATTTTATAAATCGTTTTAAATTCGTTTTCAAAACGATTTCAACTTCATATTCAATTTTAAATCAAAATTGAATATTCCATATCATTAATATATAAATGATAATATTTTCAAAACATTAGATTTCGAAATCATTTCCTTTTCGGTATTCATTATAAAAAGGAATAAAATCGATATAATTATCGTTCACGTCCAAAATGGCGTTAATCTAATCAACACGGCTTTATATATTTAAACATATTCGTGTCCATCCAAAATCGAACATCAAAATCAGATTTCGATCTTTTACTGAATATTATTTTAAAATATTCATTATTTTAAAATATTCGTTATTCGTCAATTTAAAACATTCGTTAATTTAAAATATTTGTTCTTTCCGAATTGGAATCAGACACAATTACCATATAATTTTATTTACATGGATTTCATACACACATGGACATAATAATAATCAAACACAGTCAACCATTATCCAAAGTGCATTACACAACTGCATAAGCGTAAAATATAAATAATTAACGCTTACAACAGCCTTTCAACCCATCGATTGACATACAACTAAATATCGGGATTAGTATATGTCCAATATCATCCCAATACCCGTATGGGGTTTTCAAACAACAAACACTGATTATTATTTGTGCAGTTGGGCAATGTAGAAAATATATCGTCCCAATCCATATCAGTCAAATGTGTGAACATAAAAAAATCATTCGATTTGTAAATGAATATCTATTTTATTCATATACACATTAAAAAAAATTAATGATAAAATATTTTATTTCAACACATGAATATTTACATTCCATTTCACACCACAAACAATTTTCACAACACAATCAAACAAACAAGTCGCCCATGGTCTGTGGATGACGGGGAGCAGTTCATATATGCAGTTATAAAATAAATAACTGAACAGAAAACTTTAGTGAGGAGTTCTCACCTTTGGGTTCCACTCCTCCAGTTCTATTTCTGAAGTTCTGAACCGTTTGGATTTGGATTCGTTTCCCGACAGTTCCATTGCAATCTGTGTGATGAAATTTATATTAAAAATCATATTTATAATAACGCTTCATATATTTAAAAATCACATTTTTATTCGCTACTACATATATAAAAATCATATTTTTATATCGATACTTCTTTTATAAAAATCGTATCTTTATACCGATGTTTGCATTATAGAAATCATATTTTTATCACGCCTTTACCTATATGAAAACCATATTTTTCTATAATGAAAAATCTAATCTTTTCTATAAACAAAAATCATATCTTTTTATTTAAACAACATCACATATTTTTATATAAACAACTTCATATCTTTTTCTATAAATAACATCTTTTTGTTTTCAAAAATCAATCTTTTTATTTATAAAAAATCTAATCTTTTTGTTTTCAAAAATCAAGTCTTTTTGTTTTCAAAAATCAAATCTTTTTGTTTATAAAAATCAAATCTTTTGTTTTTCAAAAATCAACTCTTTTCTAGTTTAAAAATCAATTCTCTTCTAGTTCAAAAATCAATTCTCTTCTAGTTTAAAAATCAATTCTCTTTTAGTTTAAAAACCAGTTCTTTACTAGTTTAAAAATCAATTCTTTACTAGTTTAAAAATCAATTCTTTGCTATTTTAAAAAATCAAATCTTTACTAGTTTAAAAATCTATTCTTTAATCAAAAATCTATCTTCTCGCTTCTAAAAATATAATCCTTTCATTTATAAAAAAATCAAATCTTTTTACACAAAGTTATTTCTAAAACTGAAAATAAAATCCTTGTCTTTTATTTCTAAAACTGAAATTTTACTTAATTACTAAATTAAATAAACTAAGTACATAAAAAAACGCTCACTGGCATTCCTCAGCAATGTCGAACTGGAGCTAGCGTTGGCCGCTGACGACGGGCTGGAGCGGATTCCGGTGATCAAGCAGCGGAGGGGGAGCGGTTCGATGGAGCTGTGGTCTGGTGTGGACCGTGATTCTCACGATGGCGAGCCTCGCGATTGAGGTGTGGCTTTCAAAGTCGTAGAGGGTTCGAGAGGAAGGGGAATCAACGTCGGAGATGGCTGAGACGGTGGGGAAGTCAACGAGAGGGGCGACAGTGAGGGGGCGAATGCTATGGCTAACTGTGGCCATCTTTTTTCTCTCGTGCAATTTTGATTTGGGGGAGAGAGCTGTTTGATCGAAGAAATAATTGGGGGGTTAAAGTGAAAAGAGGGTTTACTTTTTATTATTAATTCATTTATTATTATTATTATTATTTCCATAAAAAGTACCCCTTTCCTTTGAACCCCAAATCGAACCCGCCGACCATCGTCCATAGCATATTACCCCCACTCCAGACGCAATGGGATATGTCCAGTAAGCCAATTCGACTGTTTCCATTAGTTTTTATCCAAATTAAAATATAAATCAGTTTATATTCAATTTATACGTATATTTTAATTTACCGGAGCCACATGCTGACTCCAAAAATTCCCGAAAAAGAAATCTAACTATGTTTTGACAATATGGTCCTAACAAAACTAATTTCGTCAAATTTGGAGATCGTTTGAAAAATGGCCATTTTCTGGTCGATCCAAAATGATTGAAACTGTTAAAACACGTTTTAAATTCACCACGCTCACATATTGATTCCAAAAATTATGAAAATTGGAATAAAGCAATAATTTGACATTCCGGATCCAACAAAAGTGGTCTCGTCGAAAATGGAGGTCGTTTGCAAAATCGCTATTTTTAAGGGCTAAATTACATAACGACTATTCTGAATTTTCAATTGGGCATAACTTTTTATTCCTGCTATGAAATTTCAATTTTTCAATTCCGATAGAAAGATACTTTCAAACAGATTCAAATATTCCTAGTTTCACTAAAATCCGGTTTATTTTGAATCATGTACATCCATTTGAAATTTGAAATCAAATTTTCAAACTACTGTGCCATTTCCAATTCCTTTTATAATTAAAATAAATATTTATATTCTAATTTCGATTTAAATTAATTTATACATTCTAATTCTATTCAAAATAAATTTCTAGTCGTTATTATTTAAAATAAATAATTTTAAATATTTAAAATTCATTAAAATTGCAAAAATAAAAATTTTAAATTGATTCTGATTTTCTGGGTTGTTACAAAAAGAGAAGATAAAACCTATGATGAAGAGATTGAAAAAAATTACAATGAAAATGAGAATGAAGATGAAGTCGAGAAAGGAGAATAAAAGAGAGGATGAAACCAATGGTGAAGAAGAGAATGAAGATGAGACAGAAGATGGAAGTGATCAAAACGATACAGAAGTCGAAGAAAATGAAGAAGAGAAAGAACCAGTCGAAGAAGATGATGAAGTTCAAGATAAACAACCTCTAGATCTCGAAAACTATTCTCCAAAAAGGAAAGTCCATTGCCAAAGAAATTTGTAAGGAGTCCTATATTTCAACTCCTAGAATCACACAAATAGAACATAATCAGGACATTCTTTGCATGCGGAGACAAATCAAACTAAGTATTTTGTACTCATTAAAACCTTAAACTATTTAAAAGAATCAGTATTATTTTAATATTTTGAAATTATAATGTTATATAGCATGGTAGCATGGAGAAATGATGATAGTAAAAGAGGAGGGATAACAATTGTACAGTCAATGCTAGAAGAATTGTTATTTGGAGAATTTACAGATGGTCAGGTAAATATTCATACTATTAATAAAATGCTAATTTCTCCTAGAATTATGATTTTTTTTATTAAGTAACATAGTGCTTGAAAAATGCTAACTTCTGCTAGCATTATAATAATTTTTTTGATAATGCAAAATGTTGTTCATAAAATGCTAACTTTTACCAGCATTTTGATTTTTATTTGGGTAAGCAACATGCTATTAGAAAAATGCTAACATCTCCTAGCATTTTGAGTTATTATTATTTAAGCAACATGATGTTAATAAAATGCTAAAGTATCATAGCATTATGATATATTTTTATGAAGCAACATACTTTTAATAAAATGTTATCTTCTCCTATCATTATAGTGCGTAATGATTGTAAATTGTATATATGAATTAAATTATTATAAAATAATCAAATATTTCATACTATAATATATCTCTCAAAATATGAAAAACATAAACATAAGAATAGGCAATGTAGTGTTTATATAACGAATTTATATACAAGCATATTCTATAGTAAAATTATACACTAAGCTAACATTATTCTTCTAATGCAGGTTATCGACTGGTTCATTTCAAATATAACAACATATGAACACAACTACATATTCAGTATAATCATGACAGTAAACAAATTTTTTACATTAAAATTGTAAATATTGAAAAAAAAACAAATTATTATCGAATGTTTATTTGTAGCATGTTATACAAACAGATGTTGAAAATGTTGTTGAATCACTAGTTTACTCAATGGTCCAAAATATTGTCGCAGACGAATGTGATGATATCATGTTCTTTCCCATTCACTACATCAACCACTGGACTTTGCTAACTTTGAACTATATTACAATGCAATGAAACCATTATGATTCGCTGAGGCCAAGAAGATCAACCTTAGCATTAAATAAACACTATAAGCAAGTTCTTTTATTGGTAAGATTGCTATTATCATATATATATATATATATATATATATATTTGGGTGTATATTGGAAAAAAGCTAAGCATTTTTTTCTGTTATAGTGAAAAGGGCTTGAAAAAATATTCCAGGAAAAACAGGCAGAAAACAACATTTTAAAACAAAGATATTGGATGAAAGCAGATGAAACAATCACCATGCCCACAACAAGATTATGACTCGTAAGCACTAGCAAATTATTAATATTTTTTTATAAATAAATATGAAATGCTCGAACCATTATATCTCTGTACCATTGCCTTTACCAAAATACAGTGAAATCACCTACATATTGTCCTTTATAAGCCCAATTTCAACTGTTAATATAAATGCTAAACCGTAATAGCATTTTTGTTATATTCTTTTGGTAGGAACCTTGGTATTATTCAAATTGGAATACAACACCATACATTTTTCCTCCTCCTACTTATTATCCCAACAGTAATCTCATGCTGAATGATTTTTTCCATGAACACAGTACATGGTTTTAGCCACTTAATCCGTAGGCAAAATGCTAAATGATCATAGCATTGCATTTCCTATACCAATGCTTATTTATTTTTTAATTTGCAGCAACGACCGTGCATTATTAGTGATGAAATTCATTCAAAGATTGGACCGCAACAAAAATCAAGCAAATGAAATACAAAAAGGAAGATATCAATCTTTTACATGCTGAGACAATGTTCGAAATTCTGAATGACCCACAAAGAAGTTGGAATATTATGAATTACTTTTCAAACTTGTCCCCAGAAGAAATTGAAAAAGCTGTGAAGAAGAAGGATAGTGAAGGAAGGACAGACTGAATTGTTGATGTAGAGCCTATTTTAATTCAATTTGAATTTTCTGTACAGACATTTAGTTGCTAATTGTAATTGAGTTTAGTAAGCTAAATTGATGTTAAAATAGTATTTGAAGCTGGATGAAAGTTATGATACAGACAGAATGGTAACTGTGCTAATTTCATTTAATTAATTCCATGTTTAGCCCATAGTTTGCCCACAATGTTTAGCTCAGTGAAATTGTAGTGGTCAGTGTTTCAGGTTGTGTATACTTATTCTTAGAAGATTTTTAGACTTACAATGTTTACAATTTTTGTTAATCATATTAGTTATATATATATATATATTATTGTTAATTATATTGTTTGGTATTTGATTATTTTTTGGGGTTTATTGTGTAAGGAATGAATGTCAAGAAAGTTGAAATTAGTTGAGGGTTGTTTAGGAAAATACCAACCTTTACTATATCTTATTACTGTAAGGAATGAATGTACAACACCAACCTTTTACTGTTATTTTTTGGTAGAAGCAGGTGATTGTGACTTGTTGTTGTAATGAAAATTTAGGTTGTGGTTCGGGTTGGGTTATGTTTGAGGATTTTATGCAATAAGAATTTTGGGAGGATAATTGGTTTATAGAAATTGTAATATTGTATAGTGGATTCTGAGAACAGTTTGGCTTTGTGATGCTTCGGTGGTTACTGTTGTGTGTATGCGGAGGTTGAAGGATGGTTAGGAAGTGTAGGTTAATGGTGACAAGATCTTAAGAATGAAGGGAAAAGTTAATGGCAAGGGGACAACCGTTAGTTGATCAATGAGATAGAAGGAAGACAGTGATGAAATGTATAAATGTCCAGTTTTGTAATGTGATATGTATTTTATAGTCTGAAATGCACATTTTTACAGAAATGAAATGTGACATTGTAATGAAATAAACTGACTTTTGCTCTGTTGAAAATTGAAACTGTGATTTGTTGCAAACAAAAAAAATTCAACTATGAATGTACAACACCAATCTTTTACTGTATCATAAATTAAAAATGCTTTATACAAATAGAATTATTATAGTAAATTTTTAGGTATACCAATCTAAAATAAAAATGAATTATTTATTCAAAATAACCATAAATGAATCAACAACAAAGAAATATTATTCAACCGAGCGAACCCAGAAACGTAAAACAAATTCAGACACCAAGCTTAATAGGGTACGTACGGATGTAAAAGACAACCAGATTCTAAACCTAATTGGATACCCATGCAAATGAATATACACCTAAGATATTTTATTCAATCGAGCAAACCCAGAAATGCAAAAGACATTCACACTCCAAGCCTAATTAGGTACGTACGGAAGTAAAATACAATCGAATTCCAAACCTAATCGGATTCCAAACATAAGCGGGGTACTTCGAGATGTAGAGGACAGCCGGACTCAAGCCAAAGTGGGTACCTTTGAAAACTAACCTATATCCAAATTATATTAGTTAACCAAACAAACTAAAAGAATGTAAAGGACGACTGGACTCAAACCTAAGCGGGTACTTACGAGATGCTAATGATGGTCGGACTCAAGCCTAAGCGGGTACTGTAATAACTCGGAAAATCAGAACCAATTTAAAAAAATCATTTTAAGAATTTTTATTAGAAAATACGTCAGAAATTAAAATTTTCATTTTTAAATAATATAAAGCCATTGAAAATAGTCATTTTACAAACGACCTCCTTTTTCGACGTAACCACTTTTGTTAGATCCAAAATGTCAAATTATTGCTAGGTTTAAATTTTTATTATTTTTGGAATTAATATGTTAGTGTGGCAAAAGAATACGTGTTTTGTCAGTTTTAGTCAAATCGGATCGACCAGAAAAAGGCCATTTTTCCAACGGTCTCCAAATTCGACAAAATTAATCTTTTTAGGACCGTGTTGTCGAAACATAGCTAAATTTATTTTTTGAGATTTTTCGGAGTCAATATGTGGCCCCGGTAAATTAAAATATATGTTCGAATTTAATATTAAATGTTTATATTTTAAATTAAAGAAAAATGGGCTGAAACGATCGAACGGGCTGATGGGACCTAGTCCATTGCGTCCGGAATAGGGGTATTTGATTAGGAACGACAGTCGTTGGGCCTAATTCTGAGTTAGTAGCTAAACGGGCCTTTTAGTGATTAGTGGATATTAAAATATTATAAATATGTAATTATTCAACTCTAATCCTTCTTCCTCAAACTCAGCCGCCGTTCCTCTTTTTCCATGGCCTAGAAAGCTTGAATCTTCCTCCTCCAATTTCTCCTCCTACATAAAGAATTAGATCCTCCTCCTTCAGACTTTTTTGTAGAGATTTTCCTCCTCTTCACATCCATACCAAGATCATCACCTGAAAGTGCATAAACTTCGAGAATTACTCTCCCTAACCCATGGATTTCAGCCAGAAACCGCCCCCCAGGCCCCACCGCACCCTACCCCACCTTAGGCGCAGGCAACCCCCTCCCCTCCTCTCTGATGTGCCATTCTCTGATCGTCTTCAAGCTTAAAGGTTTGAATGCAAAGGTGAACCCTAGTTTTGAACAAGAAGGAAACCCAAATTTGAAAAGCAACGGCCTTGAATTGAGTGGAGGGGAAGAGGTTGACTTTTCTAATTTTAATTATTTAATTAATATAATAAAATTATTATCAATCTAAATTAAATCATATCTAATGCGTACGGACTCGAAATTGAACGATTTCGGATCCGCCACGATCGTGAGTCCGAGATCTACAATTCTAAACTGACTAGAACTGATTCCTACCAAATCAAATTTTGGCCAAATTTCAGATCTGAATAGCGTAGAATTCAAAGCACTGAGAGATTTCTATTTATTTTTAAAATTTAATATTATCCCTCGCTGTTTGAATTTCATGTATATGTGTTTATTAAATCATTTGTGTGATGTTTGCAATTGAAGTATATTGTTTGTTGTTGGTGATTGATTGTACAGCTTGTGTGTGATAAATCTGATCTTGCATAACAAGAGTTCCCCTTTGCTTGAATCTAAGTATGTAGAATTGTTTTTATTTTGAATCTAAGAACAAAGATTTCATATTTTTTTCATTTTGTTTCTAAATGATAAAGAAGATTCCATTTTTCATTTTGTTTTTAAACGATAATAAGAATATAAAGATTTCACTTTTAGTTTTCATTTTGTTGTAAATCAAGATTACACTATAAAGACATCATCTTTATTGTCATTTGTTTTAAATTAAAAGATTTATAATAAGTAAAACATTTTTGGTTGTCATTTATTTTTAATTAAAAAGTTTATATTTTAATGGTCATATTTTCCTAAATTAAAAAGGACATTTTTCAATGTCAAATTTTGTTGAAATAAAAAGGACATTTTTCAATGTCAAATTTTGTTGAAATATAAAAAGGACATTTTTCAATGTCAAATTTTTTTGAAATATAAAAAGGACATTTTTCAATGTCAAATTTTATTGAAATAAAAAGGACATTTTTCAATGTCAAATTTTGTTGAAATATAAAAAGGACATTTTCAATGTCAAAATTTGTTGAAATATAAAAATGACATTTTTCAATGTCAAATTTTGTTGAAATAAAAAGGACATTTTTCAATGTCAAATTTTGTTGGAATATAAAGGACATTTTTCAATGTCAAATTTTGTTGGAATATAAAGGACATTTTTCAATGTCAAATTTTGTTGGAATAAAAAGGACAATTTTCAATGTCAAATTTTTTGAAATAAAAAGGGTCATATTTTTATCGTTAAATTGTTCTATTAAAAAGATTGAAATAATAAAAAGAACTTGTTTTCATTATCAACATGTTCTAATGGAAAGGATGAAAATTTGTCTTTATTAAAAGTACATAATTTCTTGGCCATTTTTATTTGCATTAAAAAGTTTTCATTTTTATTTGCATTGAAAGTTTACACACAAAATTATCATTTGTGTTTGCATTGAAATTTTACACACAAATTATCATTTGTGTTTGCATTGAAATTTTAATAAACAAAATCATCATTTTTGCTTGCATCAAAAGTTAATAAACAAAATCATCATTTTTGTTTGCATCAAAAGTTAACAAACAAATTATCGTTTTTGTTTGTGTATTGAAAGTTAACAAACAAATTATCATTTTTGTTTGTATATTGAAAGTTAATAAACCAATTTATCATTTTGTTGTATAGAAAGTTATCAACGAAATTAGTCATTTGGTGGCATTGAAATTTATAAAATAAATTTGTCATTTTGTCACCTTGAAATTGAAAATATATATATATATATATATATATATATTCATTTTTGTAGAATAGAAGTTGACACAAAAATATATTCTTTTTTGTAGAATAGAAGTGTCAGTAGAATAGAAGTTGACACAAAAATATATTCATTTTGTTGAATAGAATTGACACACAAAAAGATTTCATTTTTGTTAAATTAGGATGACACACGAAAATATTCAATTTTGTTATATTAGAATTGACACACAAAAACATTCATTTTTGTTAAATTAGAATGTCATGACAATAATATTCATTTTTGTTAAAATAAGAAGACACAAAAAATATTCGTTTTTGTGGTAAGAGGAATGACATGACAAAATATTCATTTTTGTGGTAAGAGGGATGACATGACAAAATATTCATTTTTGTGGTAAGAGGAATGACGTGACATAATATTTATTTTGTTGTAATGAGAATGACATGGCAAATTATACATTTTGTGTTAAATTAGAATGACACACAAAATATTCATTTTGTTGTAATGGGAATGGCATGACAATAATACTCAATTTTTTGTTAAATTAAGAAGACACACAAAAATATACATTTTTGCGAAATTGGTTTGACACATAAAAATATACATTTTTGTGAAATTGGATTGACACAATAAAAATAGACATTTTGTTAAATTGGAGTTGCCACGACAAAATCATCATTTTTATTGTAATTAAGATGACACACTAGAAATTTACATTTTTAAGAAAATTAAAAATATATTTACATTTATATATAATTATATATATATAAAGTAAAATTAAACGAATCGAGCCCGGTAGATCGCGTTTCGGAATCGTACCTTTAAATGATTATACGGAAAGATCCGACCGTCGGATTTCCCAAAACTGGAACCATTAGGACCGCTTTGGGAAGATCTTTCCAACGATATAAACCTTGTCAAAATCCAACGGTTAGATTTCGAGATATGTGTAAATCAAATTTTGATAAAAACAGCGCCAGGGCCCCTATCGACCCGAAGCGTCGTTAAATTAAATCGAGCAATTTTTTTATATAATAAAAATAGCGATAAATCGTTATTGATAATATTAACGATATGAAATGGTTTATAAATTATATATATGCGAGAATCATTTGAAAAGACCGAGTTCAATCTCATTTCAAATGATTATACGACGTTTTAAGTCGAAGATATTGAAGACGGTGATTGAAGACCAGCGATCTTCACATTGAATAGACGACTACCGATGCCCGGCATTGGGTAGCTCCCAGTAAAGGGTTAATAGTGGTAGTTTGTCCGGACATACTTGTCGATTATCCGGATATGCGAGCGCCTCTCCTTCATATTGGACATACGGGGAGGAATAATGTGACTCTGGTTTCGTTCAGAACCAGAACAGACTTCTAAATGGATAAGTGTCTGACATTGGATTTCATTCCATGTAAATTAAATTGATTTCTATTAATATATATCCGTTTGGTGGCGGAGAATTTATTCTCTTGCTTAACACCCTCAGAGGGTATATATTGATAGTGATTGATCGCATGGCATGAATTGTCAATGTGGCGCGCCAAGATGCAAATGATCAAGGCTTTTGTTGAAAAGCAGGCCTTGTGGTTGATGATCAAAGCAAAGCCTGCTTAGGCGTAGCTTTGTGTATAGCCTGACTTCGCGAGCCTCACACCCCGGTATGAGTCAAAAACTGGATCAGGACCGTAGGGAGTGCACACGTTTCTTTCTAGCTATAAGTGGTGTCAGCGACTTACCAGCCCTGACATTTTTACTTATGTGGATGATGGATTATGAGGTACCTCGGGTTTTATAGGTTGTTAGTGGCCATATTAGAGGTTCAAAAGAACCGGGAAGCGTGTGTTCAGGCATAACTAATCCACTAACGTATGTGTGGACCGGACTTACTTCATCCAAGGGTTCACTGCGGGGAATCCTGAGGCATTTGCTAGAGTGTCTCAAATCGGGGAGGACGATCCTTAGCCTCGATTCATGATGGAAACCAAATTTCCAATACGACATTACGATTTTGATTGTAAACCTATATATGGCGACATAGTATATGGTTCCTATGCCATCTAGGATTGATACATTAATTTTGAAATATTTTCTAAAAACTGATTAGACACTAATAATAATATTAAAATATTATTTTTATCGTATCAAGCATTTTTGACCATTATAAGGTAAAACTCTATCCTCCGGTTTGCGTTGAATTGTGTGATGGGACTTGAGTCTTATAATGGTTTCATTTTTCTAAAAAGAATTATGTTGTTTAACGATTTACTTTATTTTATGCATTGGCAATCCAATGGAGTAAACTCATTCCGCGTTAGTAGCGTGGTCCTGTGATTAGCCTTATTACTAAATTTGTTAAGTTAGATTTCTCATACCAGTCCCATGACCGACCTGTAGTTTGTTTCACTGGCAAACTCGGGTGCCCGTATTTTCCTCATGGGCAGTCGAGTAGCTTGTTTTGCAGATATTTATCTCTTGAGCCGGATTCTGGATTGAAGCTTAAAGCTGTGTCCAGAGAATTTATAGTCTTCCGCTGCAATGTATTGAATTTATTGTAATTTATCTTCCGCTGTATTATTATTTATCGATGTACTCTGATATTCTATACTCTGATGTAACATTATCATAATGTTTTATAAAAGTCTTATGTTGTTGTTCTGATGTGTTGTATTCCCAAAGTTAACGTATGCGAGATTTGAACGGTCTTGGTCGATTTTGCGATCGATAAGGTCCGGGCAAAATCCGTATCGTTACAATTGGTATCAAAGCACTGGTTAGCTCAAAATATTTGGGGTACAACTCATTAGAACTGAACAAAAGACTCATCAGAGAATTGGATTAGTAATATCCAATAAGAATACTCATTAGAGATAGGATCAACAGTATCCTAGAATGAGAAACTCATTAGAGATGGTGTTAGTAATACCCTAGAATGAGTTGAGAGTGACAAGTTTGTAATATACATATTGGTGATTGTAGATAATCCAATTTTAGAAAATATAATTTTTGAATATATAAAAGTTATATATGTTTGAAAAGCTAATCGACTAATTGATTGATAATTGCGTTGTGTGATTACAAGTTCAACTAATAAAATTATTGAAACCAATAAAAGTAGGAAAATTGAATAGGTTAATTAAACAACTTTTAGCTTCGTTCCTTTTCGGGGATGAAAAGTTTTTAAGTAAGGGAGATTGTAACAACCGGGAAAATCAGAACCAATTTAAAATTTTTATTTTAAGAATTTTTATTAGAAAATACGTCAGAAATTAAAATTTTCATTTTTAAATAATATTAAAGCCATTAAAAATAGTCATTTTACAAATGACCTCCGTTTTCGATGAAACCACTTTTTTTGGATCCGGAATGTCAAATTATTGCTAGGTTTAAAATTCCATAATTTTTGGAATTAATATGTGAGCGTGACAAATGAAAACGTGTTTTGTCGATTTCAGTCAAATCGGATCGACCAGAAAAAGGCCATTTTTTCAACGGTCTCCAAATTCGATGAAATTAATTTTGTTAGGACCGTATTGTCAAAACATAGCTAAATTTATTTTTCGGGATTTTTCGGAGTCAGTATGTGGCCCCGGTAAATTAAAATGTACGTTCGAATTTAATATTAAATGGTTATATTTTAAATTAAAGAAAAATGGCTGAAACGATCGAACTGGCTGACGGGACCCAGTCCATTGCGTCCGGAATAGGGGTATTTGGTTGGAGACGACAGTTGTTGGGCCTAATTCTGAGTTAGTGGCTAAACGGGCCTTTTAGTGATTAGTGGATATTAAAATATTATAAATATGTAATTAGTCAACCCTAATCCTTCTTCCTCAAACTCAGCCGACGTTCCTCTTTTTCCAGGGCCTAGAAAGCTTGAATCTTCCTCCTCCAATTTCTCCTCCTACAAAAAGAATTAGATCCTCCTTCTTTAGATTTTTTGTAGAGATTTTCCTCCTCTTCACATCCATACCAATATCATCACCTAAAAGTGCACGAACTTCGAGAATTACTCTCCCTAACCCGTGGATTTCAGCCCCAAACCGTCCCACTAGGCCCCACTGCACCCTACCCTACCTTAGGCATAGGCAGCCCCCTCCCCTCCCCTCCGACGTGCCATTCTCTGATCGTCTTCAAGCTTAAAGGTTTGAATGCAAAGGTAAACCCTAGTTTTGAACAAGAAGGAAACCCATGTTTGAAAAGCAACGACCTTGAATTGAGTGGAGGAGAAGAGGTTGACTTTTCTAATTTTAATTATTTAATTACTATAATAAAATTATTATCAATCTAAATTAAATCATATCTAATGCGTACGGACTCTGAATTAAACGATTTCAGATCCGCCACGATCGTGAGTCCGAGATCTACAATTCTAAACTGACTAGAACTGATTCTGAGCAAATCAATTTTTGGCCAAATTTCAGATCTGAATAGCGCAGAATTCAAAGCACTGTGAGATTTCTATTTATTTTTAAAATTTAATATTATCCCTCTTTGTTTGAATGTCATGTATATGTGTTTATTAAATCATACGTGTGATGTTTGCAATTGAAGTATATTGTTTGTTGTTGGTGATTGATTATACAGCTTGTGTATGATAAATCTGATCTTGTCTAACAAGAATTCTCCTTTTCTTGAATCTAAGTATGTAGAATTGTTTCTATTTTGAATCCAAGAACAAAGATTTCATTTTTTTTTCCAGTTTGTTTCTAAATGATAAAGAAGATTCCATTTTTCATTTTGTTTTTAAATGATAAAAAGAATACAAAGATTTCACTTTTAGTTTTCATTTTGTTGTAAATCAAGATTACACTATAAAGACATCATATTTATTGTCATTTGTTTTAAATTAAAAGATTTATAATAAGTAAAACATTTTTGGTTGTCATTTATTTTTAATTAAAAAGTTTATATTTTAATGGTCATATTTTCCTAAATTAAAAAGGAAAATTTTCAATGTCAAATTTTGTTGAAATATAAAGGACATTTTTCAATGTCAAATTTTGTTGAAATATAAAAAGAACATTTTCAATGTCAAATTTTGTTGAAATATAAAAAGGACATTTTTCAATGTCAAATTTTGTGGAAATAAAAAGGACATTTTTCAAAGTCAAATTTTGTTGAAAGAAAAAGGACAATTTTCAATGTCAAATTTTGTTGAAATTAAATAGGACATTTTCAATGTCAAAATTTGTTGAAATATAAAAAAGACATTTTTCAATATCAAGTTTTGTTGAAATAAAAAGGACATTTTTCAATGTCAAATTTTGTTGAAATAAAAAGGACATTTTTCAATGTCAAATTTTGTTGGAATATAAAGGACAATTTTCAATGTCAAATTTGTTGAAATTAAAAGGGTCATATTTTTATGGATAAATTGTTCTTTTAAAACGATTGAAATAATAAAAAGAACTTGTTTTCATTGTCAACATGTTCTAATGGAAAGGATGAAAATTTGTCTTTATTAAAAGTACATAATTTCATGGCCATTTTTATTTACATTAAAAAGTTTTCATTTTTATTTGCATCGAAAGTTTACACACAAAATTATCATTTGTGTTTGCATTGAAATTTTACACACAAATTATCATTTGTGTTTGCTTTGAAATTTTAATAAACAAATCATCATTTTTGTTTGCATTAAAAGTTAATAAACAAAATTATCATTTTTGTTTGCATCAAAAGTTAACAAACAAATTATCATTTTTGTTTGTGTATTGAAAGTTAACAAATAAATTATCATTTTTGTTTGTATATTGAAAGTTAATAAACCAATTTATCATTTTGTTGTACTGAATGTTATCAACGAAATTAGTCATTTGGTTGCATTGAAATTTATAAAATAAATATGTCATTTTGTCACCTTGAAATTGATATATATATGTATATATGTATATATATATATATATATATATATATATATATATTCATTTTTGTAGAATAGAAGTTGACACAAAAATATGTTCATTTTTGTAGAACAGAAGTTGATACAAAAATATTTTCATTTTTGTAGAATAGAAGTTGACACAAAAATATATTCATTTTTGTATAATAGAAGTTGACACAAAAATATATTCATTTTGTTAAATAGAATTGACACACAAAAAGATTTCATTTTTGTTAAATTGGGATGACACACTAAAATATTCATTTTTGTTATATTAGAATTGACACACAAAAATATTCATTTTTGTTAAATTAGAATGTCATGACAATAATATTCATTTTTGTTAAAATAAGAAGACACACAAAATATTCATTTTTGTGGTAAAAGGAATGACATGACAAAATATTCATTTTTGTGGTAAGAGGAATGACATAACAAAATATTCATTTTTGTGGTAAGAGGAATGACATGACATAATATTTATTTTGTTGTAATGAGAATGACATGGAAAATTATACATTTTGTGTTAAATTAGAATGACACACAAAATATTCATTTTGTTATAATGGGAATGGCATGACAATAATACTCATTTTTTGTTAAATTAAGAAGACACACAAAAATATACATTTTTGTGAAATTGTTTTGACACATAAAAATATACATTTTTGTGAAATTGGATTGACACAATAAAAATAGACATTTTGTTAAATTGGAGTTGCCACTACAAAATCATCGTTTTTATTGTAGTTAAAATGACACACCAGAAATATACGTTTTTAACAAAATTAGAAATATATTTACATTTATGTATAATTATATATATATATATATATATTAATATAAATTAAAATTAAACGAATCGAGCGCGGTAGTTCGTGTTTCGGAATCGTACCTTTAAACGATTATACCGAAAGATCCGACCGTCGGATTTCCCAAAACTGGAACCTTTAGGACCCCTTTGGGAAGATCTTTCCAACGATATAAATCTTATCAAAATACAACGGTTAGATTTTGAGATATGTATAAATCGAATTTTGAAAAAACAGCACCAGGGCCCCTATCGACCCGAAGCGTCGTTAAATTTAATCGAGCTATTTTTTTATATAATAAAAATAGCGATAAATCGTTATTGATAATATTAACGATATGAAATTGTTTTTAAATTATATATATGCGAGAATCATTTGAAAAGACCGAGTTCAATCTCATTTCAAATGATTATACGTTGTTTTAAGTCGAAGATATCGAAGACGGTGATTGAAGACCGGCGATCTTCACATCGAATGTACGACTACCGATGTCTGGCATTGGGCAGCTCCCAGTAAAGGGTTAATAGTGGTAGTTTGTCCGGACATACTTGTCGATTGTACGGATATGCGAGCGCCTCTCCTTCGTATTGGACATACGGGGAGGAATAAGGTGACTCTGGTTTCGTTCAGACCCAGAACGGACTTGTAAATGGATGCGTGTCTGACATTGGATTTCATTCCATGTAAATTAAATTGATTTCTATCAATATATATCCGTTTGGTGGCGGAGAATTTATTCTCTTGTTTAATACCCTCAGAGGGTATATATTGATAGTGATTGATTGCATGGCATGAATTGTCAATGTGGCGCGCCAAGATGCAAATGATCCAGGCTTTTGTTGAAAAGCAGGTCTTGTGGTTGATGATCAAAGCATAGCCTGTTTAGGCGTAGCTTTGTGTATATCATGACTTCGCGAGCCTCACACCCCGGTATGAGTCAAAAACGGGATCAGGACCATAGGGAGGGCACACGTTTCTTTCTAGCTAGAAGTGGTGTCAACGACTTACCAGCCCTGACATTTTTACTTATGTGGACGATGGATTATGAGGTACCTTGGGTTTTATAGGTTGTTAGTGCCCATATAAGAGGTTCAAAAGAACAGGGAAGCGTGTGTTCAGGCATAACTAATCCACCAACGTATGTGTGGACCGGCCCTACCGCATCCAAGGGTTCAGTGCGGGGAATCCTGATGCATTTGCTAGAGTGTCTCGAATCGGAGAGGACGGTCCCTAGCCTCGATTCATGATTGAAACCAAATTTCTAATGTGACATTACGGTTTTGATTGTAAACCTATATATGACGACATAGTATATGGTACCTATGCCATCTAGGATTGATACATTTATTTTGAAATATTTTCTAAAAACTGATTTGACACTAATAATAATATTAAAATATTATTTTTATCTTATCAAGCATTTTTGACCATTATAAGGTAAAACTTTATCCTCCGGTTTGTATTGCATTGTGTGATGGGACTTGAGTCTTATAATGGTTTCATTTTTCTAAAAAGCATTGCGTTGTTTAACTATTTACTTTATTTTATGCACTGGCAATTGTAACGACCCAGAAAATCTGAACCAATTTATAATTTTAAAATTGGCTAAAATAATGGATTTTAAATATTTAAAATAAATATTTTAAATAATGACGATGAAAACTGAGTTTGAATCGACAATTGAAAACGAATATAATTAATTATAATTATAAACAAGGCCTGAAAGGGCGCTGTAGTTTCAAAAATTGAATTCAAACTTTGTCGGACTATACCGGGTGCAAAACAAAACGAATTTTAGTGAAATCAAAAATATTTAAATCTGTTAGTGAATACCTTTCCAACTAATCTGACAAATCGAAATTTCATAGCGGGAATCAAAAGATATGTCCAGTTGAAAATTCTGAATAGTCGCTATGGAATTCAGGCCCTTAAAAATGGACATTTTGCAAACGGCCTCGGATTTCGACGAAACCACTTTTGTTGGATCCGTGATGTCAAATTATTGCTAGGTTTCAAATTTCATAATTTTTCTAATCAATATGTGAGCGTGGCAAAGGAAAACGCGTTTGACCGGTTTCAGTTGATTTTAATCGACTGGAAATTGGCCATTTTTCAAACGGTCTCAGAATTTGACGAAACTAGTTTTGTTAGGACCGTATCGTCAATACGAAGCTAGAAGATATTTTTCGAGAATTTTTCTAGTTAGTATGTGACCCCGGTAAATTGAAATGTGCGTTCAAATTCAATATATAGAGTTATATGTTGATTTTAACGGAAACAGATCGAAACGATCAAATCAGCTTACGATACATATCCCAATGTGTTCGGGATGGGGGTGAAACGCTATGGACGACAGGCAGTGGGTCCCGTTTCGAGTCCGAATTTTAAGGATGCTTTTTGCATTTAAAATTAAAATTAAAATATAAATATATATATATTCCTCTCCCTCTCTCCACTCAGTCAACGTTCAAAAAAAAAGGAAAAAAAACCTAAACTAAAACCGCCGTTCCCAATCGAGTGCTTCGATCTCGCCGCCGCCTGGCCTCGCACCACCTCCCCTCCGTCGAACCCCTCCTCCTCTGGCCAACCCATCGCAGCCCCCTCCTTTCTCTCCCCCTCCGATTGGAAGACCCCCGCACCCTACCCCGAACCGCACCCAAACCCGCCTGAGCTCGCCGCCGCTCCACCACCAGCAGCGCCGCCCTCCGCCACCGTTTTCCTCTCGTCGCCCCTCTTCTTCAACACCCTCTCCGACTCCCTCCAACCTCCCTCTCCTCCGTATCAACGCTGAAGCCCGAAACAAACCCTAAAGACCCAGCTCTAAAACAATGTAAGTTTTTAATTTAATTTAATATAATTAGTTAGCTTAATGTAATTTAAAAACATCCTTTTTAAATCAGTTTTCTTTTAGATAAAGCATAGTTAAAATCTTGATTTTAACAGTAAAGTTTTGATTTTTTTTAACGAGTTAAAGATTCGATTGTTAATGGTATAAGGTTTAGATTTTTGAAGAAAGGAAGACAATATTTTTAAATGAAGAAAAATATAATTTTTATATTGTAGAAGAATTAAAAATATGATTTTTATATTTTTAAAGTAATAAAAATATAATCTTTACTATATAGAGGTAGTAGAAATATGATTTTTACATATGTAGAGAATTAAAAATATCATCTTTGTATATGTAGCAAAATAAAATTCTGATTTTTATTTTTTATACGTTGAAATAAAGTGGGTATTTTTATAAAGGCGAAATCTATACTTTTGAAATTCGATTTTTATATATTGAATAGCGAAGTAAAAATTCGATTTTTATATATTGAATAGCGAAGTAAAAATTCGATTTTTATATATTGAATAGCGAAGTAAAAATTCGATTTCTATATATCGAATAGCGAAGTAAAAATGTGATTTTTATATATGTAGTGAATACGAATGACGAAAGTGACAGAAGAAGAAACGAAGAAGATTTCCTACATATGAAGAGTCGAGACGTTTGGTTTAGCTATTCGGTGAGATTTCTGATTTAAAAACAATATGGAAAACGACGATGTATAAATTATATAGTCGATGTATGAGTTATATAAACGTTGTACACCTCGTGTATAAGCGTTGTATAAGTTGTACGTTCGATGTATAAGTTATATATGCGTTGTAAAAATTATATATGTGTTGAAATAAAAGTGAATTGCTATATATAAATAAATATATATATATATATATATATATACGCCCCTCGTCCACAAACCATGGACAATATTTATTGATTGTATTTGGTGTGAAAATTGATTGATAGCGAATGATTGTTTGGGATTGTTTGTGGTTGATGTTGATTGATTGAGGTTGAAAATACCCGTTTGTGGTTGAGAAATATTTGGTTGAAACCACATAGGATTAGTTTGTGGAAATGAAATAAATATATACATGCCGCCTGCGTGCGAACTAGATTCATGATCCCCATTGTCAAAAACCGCGAGGTTTTAAGGTAGAGCGAGGAGCCGTACTAGGGACGGTCCCGGTTTTAACTACCCTGCCGTTATGCTGCCGAAATTTTGAATAATATTCGTATGTTTGAATTATTTTCATTTGCTTAAACTATATTTATTCATTGAATAGAAAACCTTCATGTGTTGAATTGATATTCATTTGTTGATTAGAAATTCATGTGTTGAATGGTATTCGCGTTTTAAATATAAAAATCACATTTCTATCTATATATTGAAACTATAGAAAACCTTCATGTGTTGAATTGATATTCATTCATTGATTAGAAATTCATGTGTTGAATGGTATTCGCGTTTTAAATATAAAAATCACATTTCTATCTATATATAGAAAATATAGAAAACCTTCATGTGTTGAATCGATATTCATTCGTTGAATTGAAGTTCATGTGTTGAATGGTATTCATATTTTGAAATAAATTGTTTGATAATAAAAATCACCTTTTATCACCAATATGAAATATATAAAATAATAGTGTTTTGAAATGAGTTGTTTTACAATAAAAATCACATTTTTTATTATATGCGTGAATCGTT
This sequence comes from Allium sativum, assembly GCA_030737875.1. Classification (NCBI taxonomy): domain Eukaryota; kingdom Viridiplantae; phylum Streptophyta; class Magnoliopsida; order Asparagales; family Amaryllidaceae; genus Allium; species Allium sativum. The sequence goes on from CM060909.1 coordinate 363,533,455, forward strand.
GAAATGTGAAGTGTTGAAAATAGCCACTTGTTCAAATAAATATATATGAGTTGAAATATTCATTAATTAGCTAACGATATGATTTGTACCTATGTATGTAACATTAGAATGAATGGTGTTTTTAAACCAAATAGAAATCAAATATGAAGTTGAATAGAAAATGATAAATGGTAAGAACTATATATATGTTCATGCATATTCATTGAACAGGTTATAGCAAAGGGGCTAGAGAAGAGGAATAAAATTTTGTGCCCGACAAATAGGTACACATTTACTGTTTTGTTTGGGTGATGATATTATGAGCCTGTTGGCTAGCCGCTTGGCTTTTTCTTTTTCTTTTTGAGATTAGAAGGACCGGGGAAGCTATTTGAGATTTCCCGATGCTCCCGGTGCAGGGGAGGTTATGGCGAAATTTTCCAAAATTTTAAGGCATTAGTGAAATTTTTGAAGTGAAAACGATATTGAAATCATTGAATGAACTATATTTATATAAATATATAAATATAAATAAAATTAAAACGAAACGTAGTCGTGCTGTTCGCATTTTGAAACCATGATTTCAAACAACTAGTGCGGGAAATCCGACTATTGGATTTTCCCGAAACCTCAACCGTCGGGTTCGCCTTGGAAATATCTTCCCAACGGCACCAACCTTGTAAAAATCCAACGGTTGGATTGTCTGGAATGTTTAATTCAAATCTGGTGAAAAACAGTGCCAGAAGCGATTATATTTATATATATAAATATAATTATATATATTTAATCGAATAACGACGCTGCAGTTCGTATTTTGAAATCGAAAATTCAAACGATTGTACCGGGAGATCCGACCGTCGGATTTTCCCGAAACTGAAACCGTTGGATTCGTTTTGAAAAGACCTTTCTAATGATGTAAATTTTGTGAAGATCCAACGGTTAGATTCTCAGATATGTGCAAATCAATTCTGAAGAAAAACAGCGCCACGGCCGCGTTATGGCCCGAAGTGTCGTTTTGAATAAATTGGCTATTTTAAAATAAATAAAAATAGCGATAAATCGTTATAAAATATCATAAACGATATGGAATAGAAATAAACTGAATTAGCTCGATTTATGTAGTATTTGATGGTTGAATGTGTTTGGTGTGAAAATTACATTAAAGAACAAAATTGCTGTTGTCGAATGAATTAACTATTAAAGTAAATTGATTTGAAATTCTAAATGTACGTGAATTATTTGAGAAGGCCGAGTTAATTCTCATTTCAAATAATTGACCGACGATTGAAAGTCGAAGATGAAGACGGTGGTCGAAGACCGGAGATCTTCACCTCGTTTGGATGGTAACCGAGGTCCTGATTGGGAGGCATCCCGAAATATGGATAATGAGTGGTGATCGTTCAGACGTACGTGGTGATCGATGGGTTTGCGAGGTATTTAGTGCCTCCGGTTTCGTTCAGACCCAGAACGGACTTGTAAATGGACTGTGTGTCTGACATTGGATTTTATTCTGTGTTGATTGATCTCTATTAAATATACATCTATTGGGCGGCAGAGAATTTATTCTTTTGCTTAACGCCCTTCTCTAAGACGCACCAGCTCAGAGGTTGTATATCGATGGACATCAGTCGCATGGCATGAATTGCCGGTGTGGCATGCTAAGATGCAGTGATCAGGGCTTTTGTTGAAAAGCAAAGCCTTGTGGTGATGATCAAAGCACCGCCTGTGTGGCGTAGCTTTGTGTATAACGTGAAATCGCGAGCCTCACCCCCCGGTATGAACCAGAAACGGGAGCAGGACCTCATGGGGGACGTGCGTTTTCTTTCTAGCTAGGATGGTGTCAGTGACCTACCAGCCCTGACATTTATATACTTTTCACCTATGTGGTTGTTGCTGTTGCCAGGCGCCTCGGTTTGATCGGACGATCCGGGTCCGATGGAGTCATTCGTTGGCTCATTTACACCCCCAAAGGGTGGAGAAACGCATTGTTCAGGCATTATAATCCACTTCGTGTGGACCGGCCCTGACGATCCAGGGTATGGTTGCGGCTGTACCTGAGACTCGGGCTAGACAGTCTCGAATTCGGTAAGGACTATCTTTTTCCTTGGTTCATGACGGAAATCCAATTTCCAAATATGTGACTGTGCGGTTTTGATTGTATACCTATATATATGGCGACATAGTGGTATGGGGCATTAATGTCGTCTATGATTGATAGTTATGATTTGAAATTGTTTTCAAAACATATAAACACTAGAAATAATATCAAATGCCTTTGTTTTATTCGTATCAAGCATATTTTGGCCGTTATAAGGTAAAAACTCTATCCTCCGGTTTGCGTTGCATTGTGTGATGGGAACTGAGTCTTTTAATGGCTTCATTTTTATAAAAAGCATAGCGATGTTTAAAAGAAAGATTTGTTTCAAAGCACTGGCAATCCAATGGAGTAAACCCGTTCCACGAAAGTGGCGTGGTCCTATGATTTGCCAAATTATATATGTGTTGAATAGATTTCTCATACCAGTCCCATGACTGACTCGTAGTTTGTTTCACTTTCAAACTCGGGTGCCCCTTTTCTACACGGGCAGCCTTGTATTCAGGTTTAGCTGGTTCTTTCTGGATAGCTGGAGCTGAAGATGGATTCTATTATTTCTCTTTTTATGCTGTTCAGCTCCTATTGTACATACTTGTTTGTTTTCCGCTGTAGACATTTATGTGTAGCTGAACTGTATTTGTACTAAGTAAGATCTTGTATACTGTGTAACTCCGATGATTACTTTTATCCAGTATATTTTATTGTTCATTATCTGGTGTATTTATTTAATTTTGTTCTGCTATTATCTGTTTCTGTGTTATATTCCAAAGATAACCCTTGTTTCCGTTAGAACGGGATTTCGGGTCGTCTCAGCAATCCAGTGGAGTAAACCCATTCCGCGTTAGTGGCGTGGTCCCATGATTAGCCATATTACTAGATTAATTAAGTTAGATTTCTCATTCCAGTCCCATAACTGACCTGTTGTTTGTTTCTCTGGCAAACTCGGGTGCCCATATTTTCCACATGGGCAGTCGAATAGCTTGTTTTGCAGATATTTATCTCTTGAGAAGGATTCTGGATTGAAGCTTAAAGCTGTGTCCAGAGCATTTATAATCTTTCGCTGCAACGTATTGAATTTATTGTAATTTATCTTCCGTTGTATTATTATTTATCGATGTACTCTGATATTTTGTAATCTGATGTAACATTATCATAATGTTTTATAAAAGTCTTATATTGTTGTTCTGATGTGTCGGTCCGGGTAAAATCCATATCGTTACAGGTACCTTTGAAAACCAATTGTAACACCCCACGTCCATTAATGTCACTCACAAAGGGAATGCATTAACTTCCATGGAGGTTTTAAGTGAATATAGAACAGAAAAATTACAACAAGACAGATAATAAGTAGTACTTGGAAATCTAAAACTTCATTTTATTGCAGCGGAAATCAAACATGTTTATTACATCATAAAACCATAATCAGAGTCAAGTACAATATCCATCTTTTAAAACAAAATACATAATCCCAATTCATAAATAGCCATTAAAGAAGATAACAAGCTAGACTTTACTTCAACGGTCCAAGCTTTCCAAAGAGAGATGAAGCAAACCAATCAAACTCCACTAGAGCTGGGCCCAACCTGAGGACCTGAAGGGGGAAAAAGGATAGAAATGGAGGGGGTCAGACATAAAGTCTGGCGAGTATGATAATTCTAACAATACTATTATCAAAGTAACTAGACTAAGGCATAAGCTGGAAAACAAGGAAATGTCTATGAACTTTGGGTATGGAAGAGCAGATAAAGATAACGTTAAAGGCATACCTAATTACTAACGAATAATTACTACACTGCACCGCATCAGTCACCCTAAACGTTGATCCCACTTGCTTCACACAGAAACTATATAAATAGCCTTGCGTACCCCTAGCTGACTACATAGGTGTCGTCTGCCCTTATCTCCACTAGGTGTACCCCACTACCCACTTTCGATCGGCTCCCTACTCGTAGATACCCGTGCTGGCCCCACAGTGGGGTGTATCACTCCCCTAAAGTGGCAACCCGATACAACTGAGAATGCACGGCTTATACCTACACGATGCAACAACGTCTTACCTACCAGCCCGGGTCCATGCAAGCATATGAAACCCGTTGGACTTGCGTTGCCACCGCTCCCTGTTTTGGCCTCTTATAGTCAAGCCCAGTATGCGTGTCCCGTCCTCGACTTGGGTCGAGCCCACAAAGATACGTTTGGGATACTGGTTGAAATGGACCCCCACAAGCTACCCACCTAAGCTTGTCACCACTAGTATATCCCACTTAACCCTCTTAGTCATGTTCATTTACATGTGTGTTTGGTTAAGTCTTACTAATCGTATTTCACATGCCACTAAGGGCACCCACTAGATTCCACATGCCACCCAAGGCACCTACTTAACCCCGATGTCCCCCTTACATGTTTATCTGGTTAAGTATTTCTTAATTCATTCAGGCCATAACCTCATAATGACCTCTCACATTAGACTGACATTTATGGCAGCTGGATTTGCCGGGCGGGTCCGGGCAGTCTTACACCATAAAAGAGTCCAACCTCGTGTCTTTACAAATGTTATGCTTTAGTTTAGGCCTAGGACCTCTCACATTGGGCTGACATTTGTGACCACTGGATTTGTCGGGTGGGTCCGGGCAGGTTTACATCACAAACGAGTCCAACCTCGTGTCCTAAGCATTGATTGACACTTTCAATCTTTTACCCCAGTTTTAATAATTCCCTATTCAAATTATTAATTAAGTCCACTTTTATTGACGTCCATAATTGACTCAATTATGGTCATCCACTCTTGGAATGCAAAATCATATCAATTGCACCCCAACTTCTTATTATTAAATCCTTAATATTACCCCTACCCCACGTTTATACGTTCGCTTATTCAACGCATAACATACGTTAAACAACATATAGGCAAATAAAGTAAATCTAATCATAATAGGGGTGAAACTTGCATAAGCTACACATGTTAAGGATCTAAAGATGTCAACTTGTTAAATGTCACAGTTTACATGATATGATCATAAGCCAAATTTTGTGTATATACTTGCATATGGGGTTTTATGCAACATAATGATAGTGTGAACTAGCATGGAATTTCACATATGTCATAGCATAATTCTAGATGTCATAATAGATGTCATGGCATATGTTCATAACTTTTCACTAATCAACCTAAACTTGCATACATGATTTTTCACATAGATCAACATAACCCAAACATGATGATTTAATTAACATGAACTAACTAGCATAGATAACAACATGTATGATTCATCACAATTTAGCATAGAAAACTACAACTTATATAATATCATCATAGCATGATTTACAACATATAGGATATCATCACCACATAGCATAGGATTTATAACATACATGATAGCATAAGGTTTACAACACATAGGTGATAATCCAAATCATTTACTTATAATCCATTCATGACTTAATCGAATTAGTTTAACAATAATCTTGTTAAGATCATCATACTCACAATTAGAGAAGAAAGAGAGTCGAATTAGCGCTACTTTGATGAAGAATCGCCGTTAGGGTTGGGTAGTTCTGATTTGGTTGCTGTTCTTTATCTTTAATTTGATGGCGGCTGCTCTAGGTCTCAAAATATCAGCATGACGGCCATGGTCTTTGTTTATTTTCTGATTTAGGGTTTGTGTATAGGGGTCTTTTTATAGAGTTATAAATTAATTCAAGCCGTCGGATGTTCTTAGGGTTAATCAAAACCATTTAATTATGATAGGGTGATGAGTCAGCCCTAATGACTCAGCAAGGAGTCAGAATGGACTCAACAACACGGGTCGGCCTGAACCAGAAAGCTGTGCAGGCTCCAGCCTCGGCCTGGGCGCACTTGGCAGGTGCGCCAGTGTAAATATGTACTGGCGCACTTCCCAAGTGCGCCAGTGCATTTATTTATTTATTTCTTTCTTTGCCACCAAACTTTGTTCGTCCCTAACTTTTTCATCCGGTACTCGTTTCCCGCAAACTCGGACTCTATCTCCACTAGAATTCTGAGACGAACACAATGGCGCAGCCCGTTTCCCCCAATTCTCACGTCTGAGATTAGTTATTCTTTAATTTGTAAATATTAATATTAACAGAATTACGGGGTGTTCACCAATCTATACCCAAAACATATTTATTAACCGAACAAATTAAAAGAATGCAAATGACGGTCCAACTCAAACCTAAGCGGGTACTTACGAGATGCAAAGGACGGCCGGACTCAAGCCTAAGCGGGTACCTTTGAAAACCAATCTATACCCAAAACATATTGATTAACCGAACAAACTTAAAGAATGCAAATGACACCCGGGCTCAAAGCTAAGCGAGTACTTACCAGATGCAAAGGATGGCTGGACTCAAGTCTAAGCGGGAACCTTTGAAAAGCAATCTATGCCCAAAACATATTGGTTAACCGAACAAACTAAAAGAATGTAAAGGACAGTCGGGCTCAAACCTAAGCAGGTACTTACGAGATGCAAAGGACGACCAAACTCAAGCCTAAGCGGGTACCTTTGAAAACAAATATATACCCAAAACATATTAGTTAAACGAACAAACTAAAAGAATGTAAAGGATGCTCAGACTCAAATCTAAGCAGGGACTTACGAGATGCAAAGGACGGCTGAACTCAAGCCTAAGCGGGTATCTTTGAAAACCAGTCTATACCCAAAACATATTAGTTTACTGAACAAACTAAAAGAATGTAAAGGACGACCAGACTCAAACCTAAGCGTGTACTTACAGGATGCAAAGGATGGCCGGACTCAAGCCTAAGCGAGTTCCTTTAAAAATCAATTTATACTCAAAACTTATTGATTAACCGAACAAACTAAAAGAATGCTAATGACGGCTAGACTCCAATCTAAGCGAGTACTTACCAGATGCAAAGGGCATATGGACTCAAGCGTAAGCGGGTACGTTTCAAAACTAATCTACACCGAAAACATATTGGTTAAACAAACAAACTAAAAGAATGTAAAGGACAACCAGATTCAAACCTAAGCCGGTACTTATGAGATGTAAAGGACGGCCGTACTCAAGCCTAAGCGGATACCTTTGAAAGCCAATTTATACCAAAAACATATTGATTATCCGAATAAACTAAAAGAATCCAAATGACGGTCGGACTCAAACCTAAGCAGGTACTTACGAGATGTAAAGGACGGCCAGGCTCAATCCTAAGCGGGTACCTTTGCAAACCAATATATACCAAAAACATATTGGTTAACCGAACAAACTAAAAGAATGAAAATAACGACCAAACTCAAACCTAAGCGGGTACTTACGAGATGTAAAGCACGACGACCCCAGGCCTAAACTGGTACCTTTGAAAACCAGTCTATACCAAAAACATATTGAATCGAACAAAATAAAAGAATGATCAGACTCAAACCCAAGAGGGTACTTACGAGAAGCAAAGGACGACCGGACTCAAGCATAAGCGGGTACCTTTGAAAATCAATCTATTTCCAAAACATATTGGTTAAACGAACAAACTAAAAGAATTTAAAGGACGGTCGGATTCAAACCTAAGTGGGTGCTTGTGATATGTAAAAAACGGTCGGACAAAAGCCTAAGCGGGTATTTGGAAACCAATATATACAGAAAACATATTGGTTAACCGAACAAACTAAAAGAATCCAAATGATGGTCGAACTCTAAACTAAGTGGGTACTTACGAGATGCAAAGGACGACTGGACTCTAGCCTAAGCGGGTACCCTTGAAATTCACTGTATACCAAAATCATATTGTTTAACTAAACAAACTAATAGAATGCAAATGACGACCGGACTCAAATATAAGTGGTTACTAATGAAATGTAAAGGATGACCGGACTCAAGCCTAAGCGGGTACCTTTGAAAACCAACCTATACCGAAAACATATTGGTTAACCGAACAAACTAAAAGAATGAAAAGGACGACGAGACTCAAACATAAGCTGGTACTTACGCGATGTAAAGGACGACCAAACACTAGTCTAAGCGGGTACCTTTGAAAACCAATCTATACCCAAAACATATTGCTTAAACAAACAAACTAAAAAAATGTAAAGGATGGTCGGACTCAACCCTAAGCGTGTATTTACGAGATGCAAAGGACGATCAGACTCAAGCCTAAGCCGGTACCTTTGAAAACCAATCTAAGCCGAAAACATATTGGTTAACTGAACAAACTAAAGAATGTAAAGGAAAGCCGGACTCAAAACTAAATAGGTACTTACGAGATGCAAAGGATGGCTAGACTCAAGCCTAAGCGGGTACGTTTGAAAACCAATCTATACCAAATACATATTGGTTAACCGAACAAATTAAAAGAATGCAAATGATGGTCGGACTCAAACCTAAGTGGGTACTTATGAGATACAAAGGACGGCCAGACTAAAGCCTACGCGGGTACCTTTGAAAATCAATCAATACCCAAAACATATTGAGTAACCGAACAGACTAAAATAATACAAATAACGGTCGGACTCGAACCGAAGCGGGTACTGACGAGATGCAAATAGTGGTTGGACTCAAGCCAAAGCGGGTATCTTTGAACAACAATCTATACCTAAAACATATTAGTTAACTGAACAAACTAAAGGAATGGAAATGCAAAGGAAATACATACTCAAGCCTAAGCGGGTACCTTTGAAAACCAATCTATACCCAAAATATATTGATTAACCGAACAAACTAAAAGAATACAAATGATGGTCGGACTCAAACCTAAGCGGGTACTTACGAGATGCAAAGGACGGCTGGACTCAAGCCTAAGCGGGTACCATTGAAAAACAATCTATGCCTAAAATATATTAATTAACCGAACAAACTAAAAGAATACAATTGCAAATGACAGTCGGACTCAAGCCTAAGCAGGTACTTTCGAAAACCAATCTATAACTAAGACATATTGATTAACCGAGCAAACTAAAAGAATGCAAATGAAATGGATGGTCGAACTCAAGCCTAAGTGGGCACTTACAAGATGCAAAGGACGATCAGACTCAAACCTAAGCAGGTACTTACGAGATGCAAAGGACGGTCGGACTCAAGCCTAAGCGGATACCTTTAAAATTCAATTTAACCCAAAACATGTTGATTAACCAAATAAACTAAAAGAATGCATATGACGGCCAGACTCAAATCTAAGCGGGTACTGACGAGGTGAAAAGGAAGGGCAGACTCAAGCCTAGGCGGGTAACTTTAAAAATTAATTTATACCCAAAAATATTGGTTAACCGAACAGACTAAAAGAATGCAAATGGCGGCTGGACTCAAATCTAAGCGGGTACTTACCAGATGCAAAAGCGGGTACCTTTGAAAACTTATCTATACCAGAAAAATATTGGTTAAATGAACAAACAAAAAGAATGTAAAGGACGAACGGATTCAAATCTAAGATGGTACTTACGAGATGTAAAGGACGACCGAACACAAGCCTAAGCGGGTACCTTCGGAAACCAATCTATACCAAAAACATATTGGTTATCCGAATAAAATAAAAGAATCCATATGATGGCCGGACTCAAACCCAAGCGGACGTACTTATGAGATGCAAAGGATGGCCGGGCGAAAGCGTAAGCAGGTACCTTTGAAAATCAGTCTATACCAAAAACATATTGGTTAAACGAACAAACTAAAAGAATTTAAAGGATGACCGGATTCAAACTTAAGCGGGTACTTGCGAGATGTAAAGAATGGTCGGACCCAAGCCTAAGCGGGTACCTTTGAAAACCAGTCTATACTGAAAACATATTGGTTAACCGAACAAAGTAAAGGAATCCAAATGACGGTCGAACTCAAGCCTAAGTGGGTCCTTGTGAGATACAAAGGAAGGCTAGCATCTAGCCTAAATGGGTACCCTTGAAATCCAATGTATACCAAAATTATATTGGTTAACTGAACAAACTTAAAGTATACAAGTGATGGCCGGACTCAAACCTAGGCGGGTACTTACGAAATGAAAAGGACGGCCCGACTCAAGCATAAGTGGATACCTTTGTAAACCAAACTATACCCAAAACATGTTGGTTAACCGAACAAACTAAAAGAATGCAAAGGTCGATGAGATCAAATATAAGCTGGTACTTACGTGATGTAAAGGACGGTCGAACACCAGTCTAAGCAGGTACCTTCGAAAACAATCTATACCCAAACATATTGCTTAACAAAAAAAAAAAGAATGTAAAGGATGGTCAAACTCAACCCTAAGTGAGTATTTATGAGATGCAAAGGACGATCGGACTCAAGCCCAAGTGGGTAATTTTGAAAACCAATCTAAGTAGAAGACATATTGGTTAATCGAACAAACTAAAAGAATATAAAGTACAACAGAACTCAAAATAAATGGGTACTTAAGAGATACAAAGGACGGCCAGACTCAAGCCTAAGCAGGTACCTTTGAAAACCAATTTATACCAAATACATATTTGTTAACCGAACAAATTAAAAGAATGCAAATGATGGTCGAACTCAAAATTAAGTGGGTACTTACGAGATGCAAAGAAAGGCCGCACTCAAGCCTAAGCGGGAACCTTCAAAAGCAATCTATACCGACAATGTTTAGGTTAATCGAACGAACTAAAAGAATTCAAAGGACGGTCAGACTCAAACCTAAGCGGGTACTTACGAGATGCAAAGGACGACCAGACTCAAGCTTACGAGAGTACCTTTGAGAATCAATTTATACCCAAAACAAATTAAGTAACCGAATAAACTAAAAGAATACAAATGACGGTTGGACTCAAACTTAAGCAGGTACTTACGAGATGCAAAGGACAGTTGGACTCAAGCCTGAGCGGGTGCCTTTGAAAAACAATAAATACCTAAAACATATTAATTAACCGAACAAACTAAAAGAATGCAAATGCAAAGGATAGTCGAACTCAAGCCTAAGCGAGTACCTTTGAAAACCAATATATATCCAAAACATATTGATTAACCGAACAAACTAAAAGAATGCAAATGAAAAGGACGGTCGGACTCAGGCCTAAGCGGATACTTACAAGATGCAAGAGACGGCCGGACTCAAGCCTCAACGGGTACCTTTGAAAACCAATCTACACCAAAACATATTGATTAACTGAACAAAATTAAATAATGCAAATGACGGCCGGACTCAAACATAAGAGGGTACTTATGAGATGCAAAGGACGGTCGGACTCAAGCCTAAGCGGGTGCCTTTGAAAACAAATCTATACGGAAAGCATATTTATTAACTGAACAAACTAGAAGAATGTAAATGAGGGTCGACCTTAAAACTTAGCGGGAACTTACGAGATGCAAAGGATGGCCAGACTCAAGTGTGAGCGGGTACCTTTGAAAACCAATCTATACTGAAAAAATATTGTTTAAACGAACAAACTAAAAGAATGTAAAGGAAGGACAGACTCAAACCTAAGTCGGTGCTCACGAGATGTAAAGGATGGCCGAACTCAAGCCTAAGCGGGTACCTTTGAAAAGCAATCTATACCCAAAACATATTGGTTAACCGAACAAACTAAAAGAACCCAAATGACGACCAGATTCAATCATAAGCGGGACTTACAAGATGCAAAGGACGACTGGACTCAAGCCCAAGTGGGTACCTTTGAAAACCAATCTATACCAAAAACATATTAGTTAACTAAATAAACTAAAATAATTTAAATTACGACTGGACTCAAACATAAGCGAGTACTTACGAAATGAAAAGGATGTCCGGACTCAAATCTAAACGGGTACCTTTGAAAACCAATTTATATCGAAAATATATTGGGTAATCGAATAAACTAAAAGAACACAGAGGATGACCGGAATCAAACCTAAGCGAGTGCTTACGATATGTAAAGGACGGATAGACTCAAGCCCAAGCGGGTACCTTTGAAAATGAATATATACCCAAAACATAACGCTTATCGAACAAACTAAAAGAATGTAAAGGACGGTCGGACTCAAACCTAAGTGGGTACTTACAAGATGTAAAGGACGGTCGGACTCATGCTTATGCGGGTACCTTTGAAAACAAATCTATACCCAAAAGATATTGGTTAAGCGAAAAAACTAAAAGAATGTAAAGGATGGCCGGACCCAAACCTAAGCGGGTACCTATAAGACGCAAAGGACAACTAGACTCAAGCCTAATCAGGTACCTTCGAAAATCAACCTATACCGAAAACATATTGGTTAACCGAACAAAATAAAAGAATGCAGATGACAGACGAACTCAAACCTAAGTGGGTACTTATGAGATGAAAGGACGTTCAGACTTAGGCCTAAGTAGGTACCTTCGAAAACCAATCTATACCGTAAACATATTGCTTAACTGAACAAAATAAAAGAATTCAAAGGATGACCGGACTCAAACCGAAGCGGGTACTTACCAGATGCAAAGGACGACCAAACTCAAGCCTAAGCAGGTACCTTTGAAAACCAATATATGCCCAAAACATATTGATTAACCGAACAAACTAAAAGAATGTGAACGACGGCCTAACTCAAACCTAAGCTTTTACTTATGAGATGCAAAGGAAGGCCAGACTCAAGCCTAAGCGGGTATATTTGAAGACCAATCTATAGCCAAAACATATTGATTAACTGAACAAACTACAAGAATGCAAATGACGGTCGTACTCAAGCCTAAGCGACTACCTTTAAAAACTAATCTATATCCAAAACATATTGATTAATTGACCAATTTAAAAGAATGCAAATGACGACTGGACTCAAACCTAAGCGGGTAATTACGAGTTGCAAAGGAATGTCATACTCAAGCCTAAACGAGTACCATTGAAAACCAGTTTATACCCAAAATGTATTGATTAACAAAACAAATGAAAAGAATGCAAATGATGGTCGGACTCAAACATAAGAGGGTACTTACGAGATGCAAAAAATGGCCGAACTCTAGCCAAAGCGGGTACCTTTGAAAACCAATCCATACCAAAAACAATTTTGATAGCCTAACAAACTAAAAGAATTCAAATGACCGTCGGTCTCAAAACTAAAAGGGTACTTACGAGATGCAAAAGACGACCGGACTAAGGCATAAGCGGGTACCTTTGAAAACAAATCTATATCGAAAACATATTGGTTAAACAGACTAAAAGAATGCAAAGGACGGCCGGACTGAAACATAAGCAGGTATTTACGAGATGTAAAGGATGGTCGGACTCAAGTTTAAGCGGGTACCTTTGAAAACCAATCTATATCAAAAAAAATTGGTTAACCGAACAAACTAAAAAATCCAAATGACAGCCGGTCTCAAACCTAATAGGGTACTTACGAGATGCAAAGGACATCTGGACTCAAGCCTAAGTGGGTACCTTTGAGATCCAATTTACACCAAAAACATTTTGGTTAACTGAACAAACTAAAAGAATGCAAATGACGGCCGGACCCAAACCTAAGCAGTTATTTACGCGACGCAAAGGACGGCCGGACTAAAGCCTAAGCTGTTACATTTGAAAACAAATCTATACCGGAAACATACACATTAACCGAAAAAACTAAAAGAATGCAAAGGAGGTCGGTCTCATACCTAATAGGGTACTTACGAGATGTAAAGGACTGCCTGACTCAAGACTAAGCGGGTACCTATGAAAACCAATTTATATCAAAAAAATATTGGTTAACCGAACAAACTAAAAGAATCCAAATGATGGCCAGGTTCAAAACTAAGCGGGTACTTACGAGATACAAAGTACGACCGAACTCAATCCTAATCTAGTACCTTCGAAAACAAATCTATACCATAAACATATTGGGTAACCGAACAAACTAAAATCATTCAAAGGACGGTCGGACTCAAACCTAAGCGGGTACTTACTAGATGCAAAGGACGACCGGACTCAAGCCTAAGCAGGCACCTTTGAAAGCCAATCTGCACCCAAAACATATTGGTTAATCGAACAAACTAAAAGAATGCGATTGACGGCCGGACTCACACCTAAGCGGTTACTTACGAGATGCAAAGGTTGGCTAGACTCAAGCCTAAGCGGGTATATCTGAAGACCAATCTATACCCAAAACATATTGATTGAGCGAACAAACTAAAAGAATGCAAATGCATAGGACGGTCAGACTCAAGCCTAAGCGGGTACCTTTAAAAACCAATCTATATCCAAAACATATTGAGTAATCGAACAAATCAAAAGAATGCAAATGACGGATGGACTCAAACCTAAGCGGGTAATGATGAGATGCAAAGGACGATCAAACTCAAGCATAAGAGGGTACCTTCAAAAACCAATCTAAACCCAAAACATATTGATTAACCGAACAAACTAAAAGAATGCAAATGATCGTCGGACTCAAACATAAGCGGGTACTTACGAGATGCAAAGGACGGTCGGACTCAAGCCTAAGCGGGCACCTTTGAAAACCATTCTATACCAAAAAAAAAGGTTAACCTAACAATCTAAAAGAAAGCAAATGAAGGTCAGTCTCAAACCTAAGAGGGTACTAAAGACGAGGGACAATCGAACTCAATAGTAAGAAAGTTCCTTTAAAAGCCAATCTTTACCAAAAACAAATTGGTTAAACGAATAAACTAAAAGAATGTAAAGGATGGCTGACTCAAACCTAAGCGGGTACTTACGAGATGTAAAGGACGGTCGGACTCAAGCCTAAGTGGGTACCTTTGAAAACCAATCTATACGCAAAACATATTGGTTAGACAAACAAACTAAAAGAATGTAACGGACAACCGGACCCAAACATAAGCGGGTACTTACGAGATGTAAAGGACGGCCAGACTCAAGCCTAAGCGGGTACCTTCGAAAACAACATATACAAAAAACATATTGGCTAACAAAAAAAACTAAACGAATGCAAATGAATGCAGGACTCAAACCTAAGTGGGTACTTACGAAATGCAAAGGACGACCGGACTCAAGCCTAAGTGGGTACCTTCGAAAAACGATCTATACTGTAAACATAATGGTTAATCGAACAAACTAAAAGAATTCAAAGGACGGTCAAACTTATACAAAAGAAGGTACTTAACAGATGCAAAGGACGACCAAACTCAAGCCTAAGCAGGTACCTTTTGAAAACCAATCTATACCCAAAACATATTGACTGAACAAACTAAAAGAATGTAAATGACGGTTAGACTCAAACCTAAGCAGTTACTTACGGATGTAAAGGATGGCCAGACTCAAGCCTAAGCGGATATATTTGAAGACCAATATATACCCAAAACATATTGATTAACCGAAAAAAAATGAATGCAAATGCAAGGACGGTCGGAATCAAGCGTAAGCGGGTACCTTTAAAAACCAATCTATATCCAAAACATATTGATTAATCGAACAAACTAAAAGAATACATATGACGGTTGGACTTAGACCTAAGCAGGTAATCATGAGATGCAAAGTACGGTTAGACTCAAGCCTAAGCGAGTAACTTTGAAAACCAATCTATACCCTAAACATATTGATTAGGCGAAAAAACTAAAAGAAAGCAAATGATCGCCGGACTCAAACATAAGTGAGCACTTACGAGATGCAAATGATGGTCGGACTCAAGCCTAAGTGGGTACCTTTGAAAACCAATCTATACCAAAAACATATTTGTAAACCTAACTAACTAAAAGAAAGTAAATGAGCCTGGTCTCAAACCCAAGAGGGTACTTACGAGATGCAAAGGACGACCGGACTCAAGCGTATGCGGGTACATTTTAAAACCAATCTATACCAAAAACATATTGGTTAAACAAACAGACTTAAAGAATGAAGAGGACGACCATTCTAAAACGTAAGCGGGTACTTACGTTATGTAAAGGATGGTCAGGCTCAAGCCTAAGTGGGTACCTTTGAAAATCAATCTATATCAAAAAATATTGGTTAACCGAACAAACTAAAAGAATCCAAATGACAGCCGAACCTAAGCGGGTACTTACGAGATGCAAAGGATGACTAGACCCAAGCCTAAGTGGGTACCTTTGAAAACTAATCTATACCAAAAACATATTGGTTAACTGAACAAACTAAAAGAATGCAAATGACGTCCGGACTCAAACCTAAGCGGGTACTTACGAGATGTAAAGGACTGCCGAACTCAATCCTAAGAAGTTAACTTTGAAAACCATTTTTTTACCAAAAACATATTGGTTAACCGAAAAAACTAAAAGAATGCAAAGGACGGTCGGACTCAAACCTAAGGGGGTACTTACGATATGTAAAGGATGGCCTGGCTCAAGACTAAGCAGGTACCTATGAAAACCAATTTGTACCAAAAAAAATGGTAAACCAAACAAACTAAAGGAATCAAAATGACGTAGTGAGACAGCCACGAGATTCGAACCCCCGGCCTCTCGGAAAGCAACACGATGCACTAACCACTGTGCTAAAAGATCTTTTTGTTAGATTTTCGAGAGGGGTGTTACAGACTACCCTCCTTAAAGAGCCCAACGCCCTCGTTGGCGCATATCACTCACCACCCAGGCATTGTGCATGTAACCCGCATCAGTACCACACCGATCGACATCCGCAGCATTTCACACACAATTCTGGCTGGGTATAGGCTCTGATACCAAATGTGACAACCACAGGATTCGAACCCCCGACCTCTCGGAAAGCAACACCACGCACTAACCACTGTGCTAAAAGATCTTCATGTTAGATTTTCGAGAGGGATCTTACAGTCGGGCTCAAACCTAAGTGGGTACTTACGAGATGCAAAGTACGGCCGGACTCAATCCTAAGCGATTACCTTTGAAAACCAATCAATACCCAAACATATTGGTTAACCGAACAAACTAAACGAATGCAAATAATAGCCAGATTAAAACCTAAGAGGGTACTTATGAGATTCAAAGGACGACCGAACTCAAGCCTAAGCGAGTACCTTTGAAAACCAATTATACCCAAAACATATTGGTTAACCAAACAAACTAAAAGAATGCAAAGGAGGGTCAAACTCAAAGCTATGCGGTTACTTACGAGATGCAAAGGACGACCAGATTCAAAACTAAGAGGGTAATCATGAGATGTAAAGGACGACCTGGCTCAAGACTAAGTGGGTACCTATGAAAACCAATCTATACTAAAAAACTATTGGTTAACCGAGCAAACTAAAAGAATCAAAAGACGGCTGGACCCAAACATAAGAGGGTAGTTACGAGACGCAAGGTACTGCCGGACTCAATCCTAAGCGGGTACCTTTGAAAACAATTCTATATCCAAACATATTGGTTAACCAAATAAACTAAAAGGACATCCAGACTCAAACCTAAGTGAGTACTTACGAGATGCAAAGGACGGCAGACTCAAGCCTAAGCGGGTACCTTTGAAAACCAATCTATACCAAAAACATGTTGATTCGAACAAAATAAAAGAATGTAAAGGACGGCTGAAATCAAACCTTAGTGAGTACTTACAAGATGAAAAGGACAGCCAGACTCAAGCCTAAGCTGGTACCTTTGAAAACCAGTCTATGCCAAAAACATATCGGTTAACCGAACTTACTAAAAGATGCAAAGAACGACTGAAATCAAACCTAATCAAGTACTTACGAGATGCAAAGGATGACCAGACTCTTGCCTAAGCGGGGTATTTACGAGATTTAAAGGACAGCCGACTCAAGCCTAAGCTGGTACCTTTGAAAACCAATTTATACTGAAAACATATTGGTTAACCGAATAATCTAAATGATTGTAAAGGAAGGCTGATACAAACCTAAGCATGCACATATGAGACGAAAGGGACGGTTGTACTTAAGCCTAAGCAAATACTTTTGAAAGACAATCTATACCAAAAATATATTGGTTTACCGAACAGTCTAATGATTGTAAAGAAAGACCAGACTCAATTCTAAGTGGGTACCAATGAGATGCAATGGACGTTCAGAATCAAGCTTAAGCAGGTACCTTTGAAAACCAATCTATACCAAAAACTAATCTAAATTAAAAACATATTGGTTAACCTAACAAACTAAAAGAATGAAAATGACAGCGGACTCAAACCTAAGCGGGTACTTATGAGATGCAAAGGACGACCAGACTCAAGCCTAAACGAGTGACTTTGAAATCCATTTTATACCAAAAACGTATTGCTTAACCGAATAATCTAAAAAAAATGTAAAGAACGGTCGGACTCAAACCTAATCCGTTATATGTTGATTTAAAAGACAAATGGATTCCAAACCTAATCGAGTACCCATGAAAACAAATCTACACCAAATTATAATATTTAACCATGCGAACACAAAAGACATCCAAATTCCAAACCTAATTGTGTATAGATAACTAGATTTTAAGCAGAATAGGATATATATATACACACACACACAAAAATCAATCTACACTCAATTTTTTAAACAAAGTGACCCACAATAACCAAAAAAGACAACTATATTTAAAACATAACAAAAAACACAATGAGTTGATCTATATTCAAGATATATTTTTTAGTCAACCATAAAATATAAAAGATACAAATGCCAAATGTAATTAGGCATTTATGCATGTATATATAACAATACATTTTCACAACAAGTGTACTCTTATAAAAGATGATCAATAAATTTTAAACTATAAGTAAGTTGACATATTAGTTTCAGATTTCTTACTATAATTGATTTAGAAAAGAACTATATTCCAAAAATAAATAATCAAAAAATGCTATATTGAATTAGTATTTTTCTTTACCCAAATACCACATAAAGTAGCATCACATAGTTTATGATTATGCAACTACTAATCAAGTCAGCCAATCACTTTTAAAATATACAAAAGAAAATGCTAAATCAATATAGTATTAGTCGGTTGAACTGATGTACAAAATAGCTGGAAATAAAATGCCACCAATCACAAAAACAACTCTGCGTATTTTAAAAAGAACATACACAAAACAAAATAATTGAAAACAAGTACATAAATTTCAAAAATAAAAGTCAAATTTATATTGATCAAGTTAGTCATTCACTTTTACTTTATACAACTAACAATCAAGTCAGCCAATCACTTTTACATTATACAAAGCAAAATTCTTACACAATATAGCATTAGTCTGTTAAATTGACATAGAAAACAGCTGGTAATAAAATGCCAGCAATCACAAACACAACACTGCATATTTTAAACCAATAATACGTAAAACAAAATAAATTAAGCAAAATACATAAGTTTCAAAAATAAAAGTTAAATTTATATTAATAAAGCTAGCTAATCACTTTATACAACTAATATTGTAGTCAGCCAATTACATTATACAAAACAAAATGCTAAATCAATATAGCATTAGTCGGTTGAATTGGTGTACAAAACAACTGCTAATAAAATGCCAGCAATCACAAACACAACACTGCTTATTCTAAACAAAAAATACACAAAATAAAATAAATAAAAGCAAAAAACATAAATTTCACAAATACAACTCAAATTTATATGAAAAACAACCAATCAGCATGTAACATGTCCCAATAACCAAAAAAAAAATGACTGTAGCATACTATGTATATACTTACATGTCCAATGGAAAAAAAAAACCAAAAAAAAAAATTTAAATTTAAATCTTCAATGAAGCTTGGCAATTCCTCTTATTATGTCCAACTTGATCACACTTGTTACATTTATTTCGCTTACTCTGAGAATAAGAAAAGCCACCATGTCTCCTAGTAGAAGGTCTTCCAGCACCTCGAATTTCTTTAGGTGGTCTAATTAAGATTTTATCTTCTGTAACAATTAGCTTATCAACATTTGGGATTGGATTAATAACATGCGCATAACTATCTCTAAAAGCATTAGCTGTAAAATAATATTCCACAAATTCATATATGGATCACCTTGACTTATTCATACACTTAACAACATATGCACATGGAAAAACTGGTAACTTTCCACTGATTACAACTACACAATCTTTTTTCAAGATTAACATAATGTGATATATAAGATCTAACTTCAAAAACATTTTCGGTAGATCTATATGCATCCCATCCAAACCCATCTTCAACTAACTGGGACAATCGTTGCTCCATAACTGGGCATAAAACAGTAGTCCAATTATGACATTCTTCCTTCCTCTTAGCCATTTTTTCCATTACTTTCACCTGAATTCCATCTAGACAAGATGTAATCAGCATAAACCAATCATCCACAATTCAAGAGTTAAAACTCTCAGCCACATTAGAAGAATGTTCTCCATATCTTCTACCTTAAGAAAATAGATCTTCCTAATGTTCTAAAGGTTTATCATTTAGGAAGTTGATTGCGGCATCACCTCCAATTTCTTTAAATTTTAACATATAACGTTCCAAATCAAATGGATTTGAAGGTCGAGTTATAAGTTTAAACAAATCAACAATATAAATATCACCCTTAAAAGCTTTAACCACTGAATCAATATTTTGCTCCATACGAAATGTGCAGCAGTTGTGAAAAGAAGATGGAAACACTTTCGGAACACCTAAGAGCAAACCACACTAACGATAAGACATAAAAACTAATTCACGATCTTCATGAAGCATCTCTTTTAGAATCTCCAAAAACAATGTCCAATTTGATTCATTTTCATGTGAGTCAACTCCCATAACTAGTGGAAAGAAACCTAAAAAAAAACATTACAAATTCAAAATACTAACAACAACAAAAAATACTAATATAGCATAAGTACATGAATATATAAATCAATTAAATGTCTTACGTATACCATGGTAGGAAAATAAAAAATGCTAAAGCAACCTAGCATAATGTATGTCATGACTAAAGCAGTGAAATAAATAGGAAAAAAATGCAACAATATGATACACAATAAAAAAAGTGTAAAACAAAAAAGCATCATGTATTTTAGGATCGGAACTGTAACGACCTGGAAAATAGGAATCAATTTAAAAAATTTATTTTGGCAATTTTAATGAATTTTGAATATTTAAAATAATTTATTTTAAATAATAACGACTAGAAATTTATTTTGAATAGAATTGGAATGTATAACTTTATTTAAATCGAAGTTAGAATATAAATATTTATTTTAATTATAAAAGGAATTGGAAATGGCGCGGTAGTTTGAAAATTCGATTTCAAATTTCAATTGAATGTACAGGATTCAAAATAAACCGGATTTTAGTGAAACCAAAAATAACTAAATCTATTTAAAAATATTTTTCCAACTGATATGAAAAATCATATTTCGTAAAAGGAATAAAAAGTTAAGTCCAGTTGAAAATTCAGAATAGTCGCTATGGAATATAATATAATATATGTCCCTCAAAAATAAATATTTTGCAAACGACCTCTATTTTTGAAGAGACCACGCTTGTTGGATCTGGAATGTCAAATTATTGTTAGATTCCAATTTTCGTAATTTTTGGAATTAATATGTGAGCGTGGCGGATTTAAACGTGTTTGGTAATTTCAGTTTGAATTTAATCGACCAGAAAATGACCGTTTTTCAAATGGTCTCCAAATTCAATGAAATTAGTTTTGTTAGGACCGTATCATCAAAACATAGCTAGATTTATCTTTCTAGAATTTTTGGAGTCAGTATATGGCCCCTGGTAAATTAAAATGTGCATTTAAATTAAATATACATTGATTTATATTTTAATTTAAAACAAAACTGATCAAAACATTAGAATTGGGTTACGAATCATATCCCATTGTGTCCGAAACGGGGGTATTTAACTGGGGGCGACAGTCGTTGGGTTTGATTTGGAGTTCGGAGTACGAAATTTCTTTGAAAACTAATAATAGAATAAAATAATATAAAAATATATATTATATAAAGGCACAAATATCCCAAACCCTAATCGCAATGAGCAGCCGCCACCACTGTTCGTTTGAGGGCTGATGTGCTCCGATTTTTAATCCCCATTTCCTCTCAATCCCCAACAAATTGGTTAATCGTTCCAAAGCAAAAACGAATGAGATTTTGATGCTCTTCGAGATGGTACGGGTATGATCTGTTTTAGTGGAGCGTAGTAGTCGAATTTGGGCCTGGAAGTGGCGTCGTTCACTGTCCATTTCTGGCGAGAGGACCCCACTGAGTTCACCCCTGTTCTCGGCGTAGGAGGCGCACCCCGTGGTGGCAGTAGATCGTGTTCCGACGCCCTAGATTTGCGTGCGTGTGGAGCTTCTAGGGTTGAAGGTTGGGTTACACGATGTTCAGTTTGCACGAGGAAGGAGAAGATGAAGTTAATTGAGGGTTAAGAAAAATAATTAATTAATTATTATAGTTAATTACTCGTTTGATTATTCCAATCTTTGTAACGCTATAACTTTGTCATACGAGGTCCAAATCGCGCGAAACTGGATCCGTTGCGATCATGGGGACAAGAGCTTCACAGCAAGACTAACCGGGTCCAATTTGGAGAATGTTGGAATTTCAGGCCAATTCAAATCCATATCGTTCAGAAATTCAGATAAAAACTAACGGAGTGGATCCCAATGTGAGAACTTCTCAATATAATTTCTTGTACAGTCATTTATTTAATAACTGCTTATATGAACTGCTCCCCGTCGTCCACAGACCATGGATGACTTGTTTGATGGTATTGTGATGTAGAAATTGATTGTGATTGTATTGTGAAATGGAAAATAAAATAATCATGTGATGAATAAAATATTTAAATACTAAAAATATCATTTTTATTGTATATATGAATTGAATAAAATATTAATATATTGAATAAAATATTTGAATACTAAAAATACCATTTTTATTGTACATATGAACTGTTTAAAATAGTCATGTGTCGAAATAAATATTTATAAACAAATCAGACGATTTGTTAATGTACACCCATTTATCTGATACTGATTGGGACGGTATATTTTACACATCGCCCTACTGCAAAAATAAAACCTGTGTTTGTTGATTGATACCCCACGCGGGTATTGGAATGATATTTGACGTACAATAATCCTAGTATGTCAATCGATGGGTTAACAGACTATTGTAAGCGTTAATTATTTATATTTAATGCTTATGTAGTTGTGTAGTGCACTCTGGCTAATGGTTGATTGTTTATCATTATTGATATATACATGTGTGGTATGAAATCCATTTAAATAAAATTATATGGCAATTAATTGGGTCTGATTCCAATTTAGAAATAAGAAATATTTAAAAATAACTAATATTTTAAAATAATGAATATTTTAAAATAATATTCAAAAAAGAATCAAAATGTGATTTTGATGTCCGATTTTGGATGGACACGAAAATATTTGAATATATGAAGCCGTGTTGATCAGATTTCCGCCATTTTGACACAGACGATATTTATATCGATTTTATTCATTTTTTTATAATGAATATCGAAAAGGGAAGTGATTTCAAAATCTAATGTTTGAAAATATTATCGTTTAATACTATAATGATAAGGAATATTCAAATTTGATTTGAAATTTGAAATTTGAAATGAAATTGAAATCGCTTTAAAATGAATTTATTAAGGAATATTCAAATTTGATTTGAAATTTGAAATGAAATTGAAATCGTTTTAAAACGAATTTATAAAGGAATATTCAAATTTGATTTGAAATTTTAAATGAAATTGAAATCGTTTTAAAATGAATTTAAAACGGTTTTATTAAGGAATATTCAAATTTGATTTGAAATTTGAAATGAAATTGAAACCGTTTTAAAATGAATTTAAAACAAACTTATTAAGGAATATTCAAATTTGATTTGAAATGAAATTGAAATCGTTTTAAAATGAATTTATTAAGGAATATTCAAATTTGATTTAAATTTGAAATGAAATTGAAATCGTTTTAAAATGAATTTAAACGATTTTATTAAGGAATATTCAAATTTGATTTTAAATTGAAAGATGAAGTTGAAATCGTTCTTAAAACCGAATTTAAAACGTTTTATAAAATATGTTTTAAATGGAAATCGATGAATATAACGCGCCGCGCCGCGGCAGTTCGCGAATTTCAACCATTGACTTCGAACTGACATTACGGAATATCCGACCGTCAGATTCTTTTAAAACCAGAACCGTTGGGTTCGTATCGAAAAGAACTTTCCAACGAATATAAGAGATTGAAATCTAACGGTTGGATTTGGAATTACGTCCAAATCAAATTTGGTAAAGGTCGTTGTAAGTGTAGTTCGATGACCGTTTATGGAAATCGACCGTACGGGCGTTGATAAATTTATTAAAAATACTAATAATTTGTGTAAAATCATAATAAATGATTTGGAAAGAATTAGGATGAAAAATTCCATAATTGAAAAGATAAAAATATATTTTTATCGAAATGAACTAGTTATCAACTAGAATTAAAATCCAATTATTTTTAAATAAATAATTTGGATTGAGAATGGGTTTTAATATAACCAAAATTTCCAATATATGAATTGGAATGGATCTGAATCGAAATAATCTTTGGAATATTTTGATGATGGATTTTGTGATTATACAGATATTATTATGGAAATTTGAAAGATATATTTATATCGTTATTTCCAATACGATATTTGTTGGTTTCAGAATTTGATATTGAATATAAGCCGATATATTTTCTATTTAGAGCCTTGTATTTAATATCAAATGGGATTTTGGGTTTGTCTTGAATGGTGTCTTCATTAACACTGTTCTTAAACCCTGTGTAAAAATAATATATCTTTTAATTAAGATTATTAGAGTTTCCATTTAATTAACATTTAATTGGAATAAAATGGAATGTGAATCGGGTTTATCTTGAACAGTGTTTTTAACGACATTCGTTCTTTAACCCGATTAACGGTGAAATGTGATTTGGAATTTATAAATCTTTTTATTAAGATTTAATGGAAATTTTCCAAAGAAAAGTTTTCCAATTTAATAAAATAAATTGGAATGGAATGGAATTCGATTTGGTAATAATCGAAGTGAACTTCTGTGGAGGAAGACTTTTACTATATATGGAATTTAAAAGGCTTCGCCGTTATTCCATTTATATTATCGGTTGGATATGGGAGTTTATATCGATTATATATATTGATCTATTTTCCGTGAAGATTCCATAATTAATGGAATGTGATTTTGGGTTTATCGTGAACTGTGTTTTAAATGACATTTGTTCTTTAACCCAGTTAAAGGCATGATTTATTTACTAAATTTGAAAAATCATTACATAATGATTTTGGGGGATTAAAACTAAGTGGAGTTTTAATGAATCTTCAATTAGATTGAAATGTGAACGTGATAATTTAAATTATCAAATTCGGGAAATGATCGAGAATGGAGTACCACCAATTTTACTCTAGGCAATAGTTAAATCTGTAATTAGATTTGAACGTGAAATAGTAATTTATTTTATCGATAACACGGTGGGTGTTAGATATGGAGTACTACCAGTTTTGCTCCATGGGATGAATAGGTTGGGATTGGGAAATATAATAAATGATTACTTCGGTAAGGTGCGCTAATCCCGACTAGTTTGGATAAACCTTAATTTGGTTTAGAATTGATATCCAAAGGAAGATTAAACAATAAATTTAAAAGAATTTATCTTAGATAAAATTAATGGGAACATTTATCAAAGAATAAGAATATATGAATAAAGGAACATTCTGGATTGGAATGAGGCGTATGTTGTGTTTTTATAGTACTTGTTTATTATATACGCGAGTTATTCGGAAAGGCCAGGTTTATACCCATTCTGAATAATTGATTCGACGATGAAGATGGTGGTTGAAGACCGGAGGTCTTTACATCGTTTGGATGATTATTAATGTCTTAATTGGGTTGTACACCCAAGACGAGGTAATAAGTGTTGATTGTCCAGACGTACTTGGAGATTGACCGGAAATGCGAGGACCTCTCTCATGTATTGGACATATGGGACGAGGAATAAGGTGCTTCCGGCTTCGTTCAGACCCAGAACGAACTTGTAAATGGATGTGTGTCTGACATTAGATTTCGTTCCGTGTTGACTGTTCTCTATTAAATATATATATGTTTGGTGGCGGTGAATTTATTCTCTTGCTTAACACCCTTCTCTGAGACGTACGAGCTCAGAGGTTATATATCGATAGACATCAGTCGCACGGCGTGAACTGCCTATGTGGCATGCTGAGATGCAAATGATCAAGGCTTATGTTGAAAAGCAGAGTCTTGTGGTTGATGATCAAAGCACGGCTTTAATATAGCATAGTTTTGTGTATAGCGTTAATTCGCGAACCTCACACCCCGGTGTGAACCAGAAACGGGAGAGGACCTCACGGAGGGCATGCGTTTCCTTCTAGCTAGGAGTAGTGTCAAGAGTTTGCAAGCCCAAACGTTTTACTTATGTGGATGATGGATAGCAAGGAGCCTCGGATATATCGGTTACTACGGAGCCAATGAATATTGAGTCATCTGGCTCATTTACGCCCCCATAGGGCGGGGAAACGTATTGTTCTAGCATTTTAATCCATTTCGTGTGGACCGGCCATGACGATCCAAGGGTCACTCGAGCTCTGATCCTGAGGCTCGGGCTAGAGAGAGGTAAGGACGGTCCCTTGCCTTGGTTCACAGACGGAAATCCAACTTCCAATACGTGACATTTCAACATAGTGGGATGGGGCACTATGCCGTCTATGATTGTTACATTTATATTTGAAGTTGATTTCTTCACTTATAGTAATAATAAAAGATGAAATTTCACGTATCAAGCATTATTTGGCTATTATAAGGTAAAACTCTATCCTCTGGCTTGCGTTGCATTGTGTGATGTGACCTGAGTCTTATAATATCTTCATTGTTCTTTATTTAACATTGCGTTTTTTGTTTTATGCACTGATATTCTTGGGCGTAAACCCGTTCCGTGTTATACGGCGTGGTCCCTTGATATATATATATAGCATTGATAAAAATATGATTTTTATTATGTATATAGCGATATAAAAATGCGATAAACATCATATTAAAAATGCGATTTTTACTATGAACAGCGTGGAAAGGATTGCGTTGGAATTTCGGGCAAATCCAAATGGTCCAGAAATTCAGAAATAAAACAGGAGCAGTGGATCCCAAAGGTGAGAACTTTTCACTATAATTTCATGTACAGTTATTTATGTTATAACTGCATATATGAACTGCTTCCCGTCGTCCACAGACCATGGATGACTTGTTTGATTGTATTGTGTGGTGGACATTGATTGTGATTATATTGTGAAATGGAAAATAAAATATTCATGTGATGAATAAAATATTTGAATAATAAAAATATCATTTTTATTGTATAAATGAACTGTATAAAATATTCATATGTTGAAATAAATATTTTATAGTTAAAAATATAATTTTTAACAAATATATGAATAAATAAATATTCATTTACAAATCGGATGATTTGTTTATGTACACACATTTGACTAATATTGATTAGGACGATATATTTTACATATCGCCCAACTGCACAAATAATAATCGGTGTTTGTTGTTTGAAAACCCCACACAGGTATTGGGATGATATTAGACATACACTAATCCCAATATTTAGTTGTATATCAATCGATTGGTTGACAGGCTGTTGTAAGCGTTAATTATTTATATTTAACGCTTATACAATTGTAAATTGCACTTTGGATGATGGTTGACTGTGTTTGATTATTGTTGTGTAGACGTGTGTATGAAATCCATATAAATAACATTATCTGGTAATTGGTTGTGTCTGATTCCAATTCAGAAATAACGAATATTTTAAAATAATATTCAGTAAAGGATTAAAATCTGATTTTGATGTCCGATTTTGGATGGACATGAAAATATTGTAATGTATGGAGCCGTGTTGATTAGTTACGCGCCGTTTTGATGCGAACAATATTTATATCGATTTTATTCATTTTTATAATGAATATCGAAAAGGAAATGATTCCAAAATTTGATATTTTGAAAATATTATCATTTATAAACTATAATGATATGGAATATTTAATTTTGATTTAAAATTGAAAATGAAGTTAGAATCATTTTGAAAACGAATTTAAAACGATTTATAAAATACGTTTTAAATGGAAATCGACGGAATATATATAACATATATTAAATATATTTAATGGCCTGAATAGAACGCGCCGCGCCGGTAGTTCACGAATTTCAACCATTGACTTCGAATTGACATTACGGGAGATCCGACTGTCGGATTCTCCTAAAACCGGAACCGTTGGGTCGTATCAAAAAGAGGTTTCCCACGTATATAAGAGATTTGAAATCTAACAGTTGGATTTGGAATTATGTCCAAATCAGATTTGGAAAAGGTCGTTGTAAGTGCAGTTCGATAACCGTTTATGGAAATCGACCGTACGGGCCTTGATAAAATTATTAAAAATATTAATAATTTGTGTAAAATCATAATGAATGATTTGGAATGAATTTGGGTGAAAAATTCTACATTTGTGAAGATAAAAAAAATATTTTTATCAAAATGAACTAGTTATGAACTAGAATTATAATCCAATATTTTTTAAATAAATAAATTGGATTTGAAATGGTTTTAAAAATAACCAGAATTTCCAATATATGAATTGGAAAGGATTTGAATCGAAAATATCTTCGGAATATTTCGATATTGGATTCCGTGATTATACGGATATTGTGGAGGAATTTGGGAGATATATATCGTTATTCCCAATACGATATTTGTTGATTTCAGAATTTGATATTGAATATAAACCGATATAATTTCTATTCAGAGCCTTGTATTTGATATCGAATTGGATTTTGGGTTTGTCGTGAACAGTGTTTTAAATGACACTGTTCTTAAACCTAGTTGAGAAAAGATTAAATTTTTTAAATAAGATTTATAACAGTTTTCCAATTAATTAAGATTTCATTGGAATTGAATAAAATAATTTGGATTTTGGGTTGTCATGAACAGTGTCTTCGGTAACACTGTTCTTAAACCCTGTGTGAAAAGAATGAATCTTTTAATTAACATTATTATAGTTCTAGTTATATTTAATAATTGGAATGAAATGGAATGTGAATTGGGTTTATTGTGAACTGTGTTTTAACGACATACGTTCTTTAACCCGATTTACAATGAAATATGATTTGGAATTTGTAAATCTTTTTATTAAGATTTAACAGGAATTTTCCAAAGTAAAGTTTTCCAATTTAATATATTAAATTGGAATTGAATGGAATTTGACTTGGTAATAATCGAAGTGAACTTCTGTGGAGGAAGATTGTTAATATATATGGAATTTAAAAAGCTTTGTCGTTATTCCATTTATATTATTAGTCGGATAGGAAAATTGATATTGATTATATATTGATTTATTTTACGTGAAGATTCCATTTTTATGGAAGAGGATTTGGGTTTATCGTGAACTGTGTTTTAAATAACATTAGTTCTTTAACCCAGTTAAAGATAAGAATAATTTCTTAACTTTGAAGAAAATCGTTAAGTAATGATTTTTGGCGATTAAAACTGAATTAGAGTTTTAATGAATCTTTAATTATATTGAAATGTGAATCTGATAACTAAAATTATCAAATTCAACAAATGATCGAGAATGGAGTATCACCGGTTTTGCTCCATGCGATAGTTAAATCTTTAATTAGATTTGAATGTAAAATGATAATTAATCTTACCGATGACATCGTGGTGTTAGATATGGAGTATTACCAGTTTTGCTCCATGGGATGAATAGGTTGGGATTGGGAAATTAAACAAATGATTACTTCGGTAAGGTGCGCTAATCCCGACTAGTTTGGATAAACCTTAGGGTCGACCATAGGGTCGACCTGCCTCCCGAACCCACTTTTTGAACCAGATGCATCCTGATGTACCTGACCTCGTTTTATGTCCAGATTCGTCTGCCTAATCCTATTTAAACAGCCTCCTAGCCTCATTCTCTTTACACCATTCTTCTCTAACCTTATGCTGCTCAAACTCTTGATGATCATGGCTTCTTCTTCTTCTTCTTCTAAATTAAATTAAGATAAATTAAATTAAGACATGAAGATTATTTCTTGAAGACTAAGGCTAGGAATTGGGGATTTGCTTCTACAATCAAGATTCAACGATTCAGCAATTCAACGACAAATTTCTAGACTTGACTTCTGCATCTAAATTTCTTAGACCATGATCTATAAGTTCAAGTTACTTTTAGATAAAAGCTGTAAACTTAATATCCATGTTGTAAATTGGAATTGGATCTATGTATGGTAATTTATTCAAATCTATTCTTGTTCATGTTGGATCTTGACTTTCGTGAATATTGCTTTGGGCTTATTCATGTTGTAAATCAAACTCTTTCATGTCTATAACCTTAACATGCCTATGACGTTGAAACTATTATTAATGGCCAAGGACTATGACTGTGAATATAAGACTATGCCTATGACTGAGAACATAAGACTATGCCTATGCCTATGACTGAGAACATAAGACTATGCCTATGACTGTGAACATAAGACTATGCCTACGCCTATGACGGTGAACATAAGACTATTGCCTATGACTACGAAGAGGACAATCGTGGCTAATCACCTATGACTCTTGTCTATGAGAATTATTACCAGGATTATGAACATAAGGCTATTATCTATGACCATGACTTTGAAACTATTACTGTTAATTGCCTATGACTATTTGCCTAGAACTATTTTGGATAATTATCCATGACTATTGTGATTAGTCGCTTATGATTCATAACTATGAGACTTCTACCTATGACTACTGGGGTTAATTGCCTAAGACTATTATAGTTGATTGTTCATGCCCATAACACTATAGTTGAAAACCATGTTGTACA
Source organism: Allium sativum (assembly GCA_030737875.1). Lineage (NCBI taxonomy): Eukaryota > Viridiplantae > Streptophyta > Magnoliopsida > Asparagales > Amaryllidaceae > Allium > Allium sativum. The sequence goes on from CM060909.1 coordinate 363,564,184, forward strand.
CCGAATTGGCATTTTATTGGATCGTATACCTAGGGTGTGACTTGTTTAGTTTATTCGCTACTATGTACACCAAAACCATTGGATCCATTATCCTTGTATTTGGCTTGCTTTTGCATGCCTATTCTTTTATGTCAGAGTTTACCATGACTATCGCCTTATCTTGCTAGATTTGATATCCTATATGCCAGTGATGTTGTAACCAATTATCTCAAGTTATGTCAAGCTAGTCTTGTAACCCCCTTTTATCACTTTATGCTCGTCCCTTTTGCCTATCATAGTATTGATGTTATTCCCTTTATTCTGGGATTTGGATTTATTTGTAGTATGGATCAATTCACGTTTACGTGCGATGGGAATACGATTTGGGTAGATTAAGCAAAACATGAATTGGTCATGAACATGAATTATGAACTTGATAAAAGGCAAAACTTGAAACATGAACATTGTTATAACTTGAATCTGGATGTGGGCATGAAACTTGCCTTGAAAACTTGACACGAACTTGACATGAAACTTGAACATGGACATGACACTAGAATGAACTTGAAAATGGCCAATTCGAGGTTGGGTTGAGTTTGCAGTGTAATTCTGCCCGGAACCGCCCGACAAATCCCGTTACTCCAAACAATAGGATCCAATGTGGGTAGTTGGTCATATCGCGCTTGAAACCCAAGGTCAAACTGAGTTGTGGTGTAAACCTGCCCGGAACCGCCCAGCATATCCAGTGACCACAACAATAGGTCCGATGTGAGAGGTTGGGGTGCATTAATGAATTAATGCCACATGATAGGGTTAAGTCATGAACATGAAAGACAACACTTAACCAACTTGACACATGATTCGTAGGGCTAAGTCATGAACTTGAACGACAACACTTAGCCAATTTGACATGACACATAGGCGGGTTAAGTCACGAACTTGAATGACAACACTTAACCAACTTGACATGCTAGACTGATAGGGGTTAAGTCACGAATTTAAATGAAAACACTTAACCTATTAGACGGAAACCCTAGTTACGCGGTCCATTTCAGCAGTAACCCACTAGATGTATCATGGTACCCTGGAACTAGGCAGGGTGGGACATGATTACTGGGCTGATTGTAAGCGACCAAACCGACGGCTGTGTTGGTGCGCCAGTGTAGGTTCAGGCGGGCTATGGTCGTGCACGTGGTCCGGAGTTGAAAAAGCAGGCATTGGGCATCAGTAGGTTTGTCTGTGCATTCTTGATTCGTGTCGGTGGTTGGTACCCTAGGGCTTGATACACCCTATGGTGGACCTAGCACAGGTGACTACATTCGTGATAGGGTCGTATGACACAGACACATGACGAGCTAGAACTTGTAGGGAGCCGATCGAGTAGTGGATCGTTCCGTTGGACTCAGTAATGGGTCATTCGTGATATTGGGCCAAGGGATCATTTCATGATTAATATAAGACATGGGTTGGGATTCTAGTACACTTGATGCAGCGAACCTTGAATATGTGATGCTATACTTGATTTATACTTGATTTATCATGTTATCTTAGTCTATCTTTCCCATCTTGTCATCATCCGTATGTTTACTTTCAGTTTATACATGTCATGTTACCTTTATCTGTTTTTATGCTGAAAGTCACTTGGACTTACCAGTCTTTATGACTGACCCGTTTTCTTTCGCCACTTTTCTTTCGTTTCCCCCCAGGTTCTCAGGGAGGAAACTCTAGCACTTAGCTTGGATTTCGCTTGCTTTCGGTTCAGCTCATGTACGGTTTGATCTTTAGCTATGCTATGGCTGCATTTTTGCTACCTTTGGGGAATTAAGCTACTTTTGATGTTTTAAGTTTATGCTTCTTTATTTATGCAAGACAGAATTTGTTGTAATGGAAAATAATGATCTTGGCTATTTGATGTAAAAGGTTTTGACTCTTTTTGAAAGTAATGAAATTAATCTTTTGATTCTTCCGCTGTTTTATCTATGTTCTGTCTTGTAATATTTCTGTGTTTATTTACCTCGATAACGCTCCTCCAAAACTAGTGCATTTCCCTTGTGAGTGACCCTAGCGGAGGTGGGGTGTTACAGAATGTATAGTCGTTGTTGCAAAAACAGATACTAATGCAGGACGAAGATTTTTTGGTTGCAGTTCATACAAAGAAAACAAGTACGATCCAGAGAATATTCAATGTTGCGATTATTTCAAATGGATTGATCCTCCATTGTGCGCTAGGGGTCTTCAGTATGCCCTAGAAATGCAGAAAGAAGTGAGACATTTGGGAAAAATTGTGCTAGAATTAAGAGGAGCGGGTTCGAGCTCAGCCACTCGTTGGTGATGATTTATCAAGTCTACCACTATTAGTTCATGTAATATCTAAGCTTACACATTGTCTTCAACTCTTCATCTCTATTCACACCAACCTTCAATGTATCTTATTTAATCGGTGGACTATATATGTTTTCTACTTTTCGTCCAAACTATCTCTTTGGCTTATCTATTTAATGCTTGTAATGTAATGCTTGACTTCTACTTTCGAATTTAATGTTCATGTTCTACGTTTGATTACTTAGTCTTATTTTTTATTAGAATTTGTTTTATGTTTGAATGTTCATGTAATGTAATGTTTCATGTTCATGTTCATGCTCGGGATCAGTTTTAAACGTTCATGTAATGTAATGTTTGAGTACACATTGTTCTATGTTTGAAATCTTAACTTCAACGAATATATAGTTATCTGGTTTTGAAAGGGCCAGAATGAACTTGCGCATTCCATTTCTGCGCAAGAACAAATTTGTTCTTGCGCAGAAATGGAGTGCGCAACTGCTAAAATTTAAAAAAAATACTTGCGCACTTCATTTCTGTGCAAGAACAAATTTGTTATTGCGCAGAAATGGAATGCACAAGTTTAATTGCCCTACACAGGCCTACTTTCATAATAAGTTATGAAAGTGGCATGTTTATACAATAAGTTATTCTCAGAAGCTTAAACCAAAAATTTGTCCATTTTATTTTGGAACTTGGAAGCTTTGCTTTGCCTTAAAGCAACATGAATGGGATTAGTTCACACCAGGCAAAGGGACAGCTGAGTAACTGTGGTTTTGTCTTAAAGCAACCTAATGCGTGTGCGTGTGCATGCATGCGCGTGTTTTTTTTTGTGTTAGTGTGTGTTTGTAGATTTGATAGGATTTGTCTTCCGTAATGCACTAAGTTTTTATACAATAACTGTGGTTTTTGATGGCTTCTGCTTCCGTTGACTTATTCTTTTACAGGCCAATTCAACATCCAGTTTGTCGCCTACAATAGAATGTTTTCTCTTTCGTCTGTTGTCATCGCTTTAGGTTCGCGTTTCATTTCACCTACATATGGTAGCTCTGATTTTATCCTATTTTTCCTTCATTTATTACCTCTACCTTTGTCCCATTCATTCCAGAAGTGCAAGACTGAAAATTCAATTTTCATAACAATGTTCTCTTCCTTTAATCTTTGCTTCTAAACCTTCAACAAGGCTTACAATCAACAACGCATAAACCATGCACCTCTCAGTATCCATGACTTTTTTTCTCTATATATACATTAGCATCCTCTTTCCACTCTGTCTCCTACTCCCCCAATGCCTTGGTCGATTTCCCATTGTCCTACTGTAAAAACCCGTAACTTCCCCGTAAAGGAAAGCGTCGGATAGTTCGAGAACAAGCCACAACAGAACTCATACAGAAGAACATTTCACTGTATATTACAACAATGCATCAGATTACAAGAATATACAGAGTATAAAAGAATATTACACAGAAATATCAGAGATTTAAATTACATTTAAATACATCGCAGCGGAAAATAATACAAGACACAACTAGAAGGAGATATACGGATACAAAGCTTTCCGGATATCGTTCCAGCTGTAAACCAGGATCCTGTGAATATAAATCTGCAAAACCAAAACTGCTAGCTGCCCGTGTCAAAATAAGGGCACCCAGAGTTTAGGTTAAAACAATAAACCCCAAGTCAGTCATGGGACTGGTGTGAGAACTAAAACAGTTATAAATCTTTATTTTCAAAGTTAGGTAAATCAAGGGACCACGCCGTATAACACGGAACGGGTTTCCTCCCAAGAACACCAGTGCATAAAACAAACAGCGCAATGCTAAATAAAGAAAAATGAAGCTGTTATAAGACCCAGGTCCCATCACACAATGCAACGCAGCCGAGGATAGGGTTTTCCCTTATAACAGCCAAAGAATGCTTGATACGTTTAAAACAAATCATTTGATACTATTATAAGTGCATAGTGTATAAAACACTTCAAATCATAAGTATCAATCATAGGCGGCATGAATGGCCCATAACACTATGTCGCCATATATAAGTTTACAATCAAAACCGCAAATGTCGTATTGGAAGTTGGGTTATCATTTATGGTATGAACCGAGGCTAGGGGCAAGATCCTCAACCGATTCGAGACGCTCTAGTCCGCCCCTCAGGATCAGAGCTCGAGTGACCCTTGGATCGTCAGGGCCGGTCCACCGATGTGGATTAAAATGCCTGAACATGCGTTTCCCCACCCTTTGGGGCGTAAGCCTGGCCCGTCAGCCGACCAGAAGCATCGGCCGAAACCGATATCACGAGGCGCCTCGCTTTTCAGCAAGTAATAATAAGTAACATCCACATGAGTCAAACTCGTCAGCCAGTTCAAGCACTGACGCCACTCCTAACTAGAAAGAAACGCATGTCCTCCCTGAGGTCCGTCTCCCGTTTTTAGTTCATACCGGATGTGATACTCGCGAATCAACGTTACACAAAGCTACGCCACAAAGGCCGTGCTTTGATCATCACCACAAGGCTTTGCTTTTCAACAGAAGCCTCGATCATTTGCATCTTAGCATGCCACACAGGCAATTCACTCCATGCGATTGATATCCATCAATATATAACGCCTGAGCTCGTACGTCTCAGAGAAGGGCGTTAAGCAAGAGAATAAATTCTCCGCCGCCAAACAGATATATATTTAATAGAGATCAATCACACGGACTAAAATCCAATGTCAGACACACAGTCCATTTACAAGTCCGTTCTGGGTCTGAACGAAACCGGAGGCACCTAGTACCCCGTATATCCATCGACCTCCAAGTACGTCTGGACGATCACCAACTGTTTCCATCTTCTTGGGTGTACAGCCCAATCAAGATCATCAGTAATTACCCAAACGACGTGAAGACCTCCGGTCTTCGACCATCGTCTTCATCTTCGACTTATCGTCGTATCAGTTTTTCAGAATGGGATAAACCCGGTCTTTCCGAATAACTCGCGTATATTTTAAATAAGTGTTACACAAACACAACATACGCCTCATTCCAATTCATCAGTCACTAACCGTAAATTAATCAAGAGAATAATTTCCCAAATATTAACCCCGAAGGCCGAAACCAACATCAGATCAATACCCAGAAAACCATTCTACTTGGCCAACCGACAGTTAGTTTCTAAATTTCACATTCATAGGGAAATGTTCCCATTAATCTTATCCAAGATAAATTCTTTGAATTTATTCTTTATTCTATTTTTGAATCTCAATTCAAACTAGTCGGGATTAGCGAACCTTACCGAAGTAATCATTTATTTTAATTTCCCCATCCCAACCTATTTATCCCATGAAGTAAAACTGGTGATACTTCATATCTAACACCACAGTGTTATCGGTAAATTCAATTACCATTTCACGTTCAAATCTAATTAAAGATTTAACTATCGCCTGGAGCAAAACTGGTGGTACTCCATTTTCGATCATTTCAATCTAATTAAAGATTCATTAAAACTCCACTTAGTTTTAATGGTTAACTGGGTTAAAGAATCAGTGTCATTTAAAACACGGTTCACGATAAACCCAAAATCACATTCATTAATTATCGGGTTAAAGAACGAGTGTTATTTAAAACACTGTTCACGATAAACCCAAAAATCAATATCAATTCAATTCCAATTAAATATTATTTAATTGGTACACTTCATTAAATCCAAATAAAAAGATTTAATCATTTCTCAACTGGGTTCAAGAACAGTGTTAGTGAAGACACCATTCACGATAAACCCAAATCACATTCGATATTCAATACAAGGCTCTGAATAGAAAATATATCGGCTTATATTCAATATCAAATTTTACGACTAACAAATGTCGTATTGGAAATAACGATATAAATATATATCTTTCAAATTTCCATAACAACATCTGTATAATCACGAATTCCAACATCAAAATATTCCGAAGACAATTTCGATTCAAATCCATTCCAATGCAATCATTGGAAATTTTGGTTATTTTTAAAACCCTTTTCGAATTCAATTTATTTATTTAAAAATAAATAGAATTATAATTCTAGTTCAAAACTAGTTCAATTCGATAAAAATCTATTTTTATCTTTTCAAATATGGAGTTTTTCATCCTAATTCTTCCCAAATCATTTCTTATGATTTTACACAAATTATTACTATTTTTAATAATTTTATCAAGGCCCGTACAGTCGATTTCCAACAATGGCCATCGAACTGCACTTACAGCGACCTTTTTCGAATTTGATTTGGACGTATCTCCAAATCCAACCGTTAGATTTCAAATTTCTAACATTTGTTAGAAAGCTCTTTTCGATACGAACCCAACGGTTCCGGTTTTAGGAGAATCCGACGGTCGGATCTCCCGTTATGTCCGTTTGAAATAAATGGTCGAAATTCACGAACTGCCGCGGCGCGGCGCGTTCTATTCGGGCCATTATATTATATATATAATATATATTTCGTCGATTTCTATTTAAAGCGAATTATATATATAGTTTAAAAATCGTTTCAAAAGCAATTTCAACTTCCTTTTCAATTCAAGTCAAAATTGAATTCTTCTTTATAAATTCGTTTTAAAATTCATTTCTATTCAATTCAAATTTCAATTCAATTTGAATTCATTTCAATTTGCTTTCAATTCAATTTGAATTCGTTTTCAATTCAATTCATTTCGAAATCGTTTTCAATTCATTTCATTTCGAAATCGTTTTCAATTCATTTCATTTCGAAATCGTTTTCAATTCATTTCATTTCGAAATCGTTTTCAATTCATTTCATTTCGAAATCGTTTTCAATTCATTTCGAAATCGTTTTATATTCAATTCATTTCGAAATCGTTTTATATTCAATTCATTTCGAAATCGTTTTCAATTCATTTCGAAATCGTTTTATCTTCAATTCATTTCGAAATCGTTATATATTCAATTCATTTCGAAATCGTTTTCAATTCATTTCGAAATCGTTTTATATTCAATTCATTTCGAAATCGTTATATATTCAATTCATTTCGAAATGAATAAAATCGATATAAATATCGTTCGCGTCAAAATGGCGCATCACTATTCAACACGGCTTTATATATTCTATTTCAAATATTTCTTTTGTCAACACACGACTAATCTCGACGAATGAGTACCGTCCATGTGTGACTATTTTTGTTAAAATATTTCGTTCAACACATGACTAATCTCAACGGATGAGTACAGTCAACACATGAACCTTTATTTTATATTGATAAAGATGTAAATTTTATTATTAAAATATTCGTTCAACACATGACTAATCTCAACGGATGAGTACCGTCCACACATGAACCTTTATTTTATATTGATAAAGATGTAAATTTTATTATTAAAATATTCGTTCAACACATGACTAATCTCAACGGATGAGTACAGTCAACACATGAACCTTTATTTTGTAATATTCTTTATTTTCTAAATTGGAATGAGGCCCAATCAATCACCATATAAAGTTAATCATATGGATTTTCATACAACACATGTATATAATAGCATTGAAAAATAAACAACCATCAACCAAAGTGCACTACGCTGTATAAGCCTCAAATATAGATATCTAACGCTTATAACAGCCTGTCAATCAATCGATCGACATATTTAATCAATCAGGATGAGTGAACTTCAAATTTCATCCCAACACCCGTGTGGGGTTTCAAACAATCAAACGCATATTTTATTTGTGCAGTTGGGCGATGTGTAAAATTTATCGACCCAATCAATGTCCTTCAAATAGGTGTACATAAACAAACCGTCTGGTTTGTAAATGAATATTTATTTATTCACATTCACGTTAAAAATTATATTTTTAACGACAAAACATTTTATTCCAACATATGAATTTCTATTCAGTTCATTCTTTAAATAAAATGATATTTTTATTTTTCTAACTTATTTTAGAAAATTTCGGCGGCATAACGGCACGATACTAGAAACGGGACAAGGCCTAGCCTTATCCCCGGTCTAGTGAAGGCCCACGCCATTCACACATCAATCAAATCCATTCATTTCACCAAACAATTCAATTTCAATCAAATAATCCAACTAATCTATGCAACCAAACAAACAAGTCCATGGTCTGTGGACGATTGTGTCGGGTGCTACTAAGCATCGTCTGCATCCTATTATATATATATAACTAGAAAAAGAAATTGAAAGGTGAGAAATTCTCACCGAAAGCTATCCAACTTCGCGACACTTCTTTTATAGAAATCTTCGTCGTTCTCGCCTTTTTGTCATCTTCGTTGCCCGTAGCCACTACATATATAAAAACCGAATTTTTACTTCGTTATTCAGTATATAAAAATCGAATTTTAACTTCGCTATTCAATATATAAAAATCGAATTTTTACTTCGTTATTCAGTATATAAAAATCGAATTTTTACTTCGCTATTCAATATATAAAAATCGAATTTTTACTTCGCTATTCAATATATAAAAATCGAATTTTTACTTCGCTATTCAATATATAAAAATCGAATTTTTACTTCATTATTCAGTATATAAAAATCGAATTTTTACTTCGTTATTCAGTATATAAAAATCGAATTTTTACTTCGTTATTCAGTATATAAAAATCGAATTTTTACTTCGTTATTCAGTATATAAAAATCGAATTTTTACTTCGTTATTCAGTATATAAAAATCGAATTTTTACTTCGTTATTCAGTATATAAAAATCGAATTTTTACTTCGCTATTCAATATATAAAAATCGAATTTTTACTTCGCTATTCAATATATAAAAATCGAATTTTTACTTCGTTATTCAGTATATAAAAATCGAATTTTTACTTCGTTATTCAATATATAAAAATCGAATTTTTGTATATCTTCCAATCAAGGGAAATTTACATTTCAAAGCAAAGGAAATTTATATTTCAAAGCAAAGAAAATTTATATTTCAAAGCAAAGAAAATTTATATTTCAAAGCAAAGAAAATTTATATTTCAAAGCAAAGAAAATTTATATTTCAAAGCAAAGAAAATTTATATTTCAAAGCAAAGAAAATTTATATTTCAAAGCAAAGAAAATTTATATTTCAAAGCGGAAAATAAAATAAAACAATGCTAATCCTATTCTAAAACCAATGCCAATTTTATTTTAAAACACTTGCTATTTTTATTTTATAAAACATATTGCTATTTTTATATATTGCTATCTATATATATATATTCTTTTTAAAACCATATTTTTAATTTTCAAACTAAATATAGATAGATCATATTTTAAACTATAGTATATATTTCATATTAAGATTTTAACACAATGTATTTAAATTAAAACCGAATTTAAAATAAAATAAAATAAAAGAAGAGAAGCTCACTGCTATTTTCCTGCTCTGGACACTGTTCTTCTATCGTTCTGTTGAAACCCTTCGAACCCAAAGTCGATTTCATCTTGCCTGCGCCCCATCACTTACACGCGACCGGAATCCCATCAGAGCCCCTCCCTTCGACCACCTACCTCCGCTCTATCCCTGCCTCGAGAACAGTGCAACTCGGTTGCCCCTACACCACGGAAACATCGATCAAAACTCGCGGCTTTGAGAGAGAAATTTGGCCACCACAACACACGGTTTCCGATCACAATAGTATAGATGGAGAGCTCGTGAATCCCCCTCGAATATTTGCTTTAGAACCGCCTTCTAATTCGAATCATACGAGGAGCGATTTAGGGTTTTATTTCGGAACGTTTTAGCCACTGATTTAGGGTTGACGGCGGCTGGTAAAGGATTAGGGTTAGGTGGAGAAATAGGGTTATTTATAATTTTTATTTTATTATATTTATTTCTCTTCATATCAAAAATGTATGATTATCGATACGAACTCCACATCAAACCCAATGAATGTCGCCCCTAGCCAAATACCCCCATTCCGAACACAATGGGATATGTATCGTAGGTCCATTCGACTGTTACAATCAGTTTCCGTTGAATTTACATTTAAATCACTATATTGAATTTTAAACGTACATTTCAAATTACCGGGGTCTCATACTAACTCTAAAAATTCTCGAAAAATATTTTCTAGCTTCGTATTGACGATACGGTCCTAACAAAACTAGTTTCGTCGAATTCTGAGACCGTTTGAAAAATGGCCAATTTCAAGTCGATTAAAATCAACTGCAACTGGTCAAACGCGTTTTCCTTTGCCACGCTCACATATTGATTCGAAAAATAATGAAATTTGGAATCTAGCAATAACTTGACATCACGGACCCAACAAAACTGGTTTCGTCGAAATCCGAGGTCGTTTGCAAAATTTCAATTTTTAAGGGCCTGAATTCCATAGCGACTATTCAGAATTTTCAACTGGACATATCTTTTGATTCTCGATATGAAATCTTGATTTTTCGGATTCGTTGGAAAGATATCATCAATTAGATCCTAATGTTTTTGGTTTCACTAAAATCCGGATTGTTTTGCACCCGGTACATTCAATTGAAGTTTGAAATCGAATTATCGAACTACCGCGCCATTTTCAATTCTATTTATAATTATATATAAATATTTATATTCTAGCGACGGCGTATATAAATATATACATTCGAATTATATTCAAAATAGATTTCTCGTCGATTTTATTTAAAATAATTCATTTTAAATATTCAAAATTCGCTAAAATTGCCAAAATAAAAATTTTAAACTGGCTCGCATTTTCCGGGTTATTACACCTACTTCTTAAATAAACTTGGTTTTAAGGAAACATTTATTACATAAATGGAAATGATTATTAATGAGATTATGTTTTCATTTGTGGAAAGGGAAAAATCTAGACTAAATAAATATGTAATGTGAAGAAATATTTAGAAAGTATAAAATTTAGGAAAAATCTAGAAAAGAATAGTCTAGAGATTTTCCCTAATATAAATTGAGATGTACTCATTCATTTGTAATCAAGTTGAAAAAAGAAAAGTGAAGAAATTAAAATGTAGTCATTCAATTATTCTAGTTTAATCTCTCTCCTCCTCTCTATATCAAATTTCCAATAGGGTTTGATTTCGTCTGTGACAACTTTGCAGATTTCTTGGAGCTACACACAATAAAGAGCATCCTCAGTGAATCTACGATGGAGGTATTTTACCGTTGTTTTGTTATTATTCAACTATCAATCAAATCATTGGATAAAATTTCTCTATATTTTTCAGATCGTCATAGGCCATGGATACAAGGAAAACATGAAATTGAGTAATATACCGATGGCCAAATCTATTATTATCGCCATCGCATTATTTAATCTGTTCTTCTCCAAGATGATTCTAAAGAATCCAAATTAGCAAGTTAGATCTCATTTAAAGCATAATTTTATGTGACGTGCTTCTTCTCAACATACTTAAACTAAGAAAATTAAATACTTGATATTGGTTAACATTTAAAAATATGTTGATCACCTCAGTATTTCCAACTTGAAGCTAATATGCAGTTTTAAAATGCTAAATAAATAGTTTAGAAATATTTAGCTTTGTTTCATTATGATTGTAATTATTCTTAAATGATAACGATAATGATAATTATAATGTTTTTATAACAATTGTATGCATGAATGATCCCTTTGGAGATGTGACAATGAGAAGGAAGTAGTTTAGTTGTGCAAGTTTGTTGTATTTGTTTACAATCAGGTTCCGAGTTACATCCTTACTCAAAACAGATTTGCAACTCTCGCACACCATAAGATAGAATAAAACTAAATTTAATAGATCACAGATGTTAAAATAATTGATGGGAGTTATAGACATTTTTTCTTTCAATGTAAGACCATCTAAATTTTGGAATAGTGAAAGATCGTGGAAAATTTTAGTCAAACACAATAGTACGCTGTTCCCTTAGACCATAACCAACTATCCATTCTGTTCACTTCTTCTCTTTCATCCAAACAAACCACAACGCAACCAGCAATACAAAACTAGCCACAACCAGCCACAAACCAACTAAACAAAATAATATATAATACAAACAGTACAAAACAACAAACACCTCTTCCATCCAATTTTACTTCTTTTCACCGCAACAAACAGCGTTAGCATGCTTTTTTATTATTAAAAGTTTATAACGGCAAAGACTTTGCCGTTATAAACTTATAACGACAAAGACTTCGCCGTTATAACCACCAACCGTTGTTCACTCAACCAGCCAAGAACCACGTCCAAACTAGCCACGGGTGACTGAACAAACCATACCTGGTTGCTCCGTGACTTGTTTAGTAACTGAACAAGCCGTTGTTGGTTGTGCTCTTAAGATTAATATTGACGGGATTAAAATTTTCCCCATGCAACAAAAGTTCCAAAATAACATTTATGAAGAAGGCAAGAAGTGAGATTTTGTGCTGAATTTACATATTAATATGTTCTTCTCCAGTTAATTATTTCGGTTTTCATAAAACGTTATATTCATTAAACCTATCTTTTGCATCATTGGGTACTTCAATCTTACTTTGTCTTAGGAAGACAATCATGCCTATATTTTTGTTAGTATTTTTAAATCATGACATCGTAAATTACTTGTAAATTACCATTTCAATTCTATATATCCACGGTTGCAAAATACTTTCTACAGCATCTATTTTACGTAAATTCATTTTGTGGATTATTGAACATCCCTTAGAACTACAATGTGTGGCTTGACAGATGAAAATTCATGCATTGGAGAAAGGACTCTATTGATAGTTTCCAAAACCAGTAGGCCCAGTAGCTGAAAGCTTTGGATTAAGAAGCTAAAACACGAAGTATGCAAATGCCATGTGCTAATATAAAGCTATGCGTTTTAGGTACAGGTTCCATATGATGCAGTTCTTTTGTGTAGTGTATGTTATATTATAATAGACTTCAATTTTTTTACTTTATGTGGTCTTATTCCGGCTTATTGACCCTTATTTTTGTAATATAACATTTTCAAACACAGTAGATGAATCTAAAATAATCTTTTGAGCTCAAAACCAATTGACATGTTATCTTTTTGTACCATACTCAGATAAAAACTAACCACCTTCTGTTATTAGTCATTTCTTTAATATGTTAATCAAACACCCTAATTTTGTATTGTTTAGCACCACAACATGTTTGGAAAATGCACGTGTGACATTTTATTTTCTGTAGGAATAAAAGGAGCTTATGAAGTACATAACATTAACATTTTAAAGCTTGAATTCATTATCACAACCAGCTGTCGACAATAACAAGAGTACTGACAAGGAAGAAATAGCAGGAAAGCTTAAGAAAATATTTCTTTGAAGACACCTAAGGCAAACACGTTGGTTTAGAAAACCAAAAGAAATCAGAGGGATCTAGAATTTCCACTTCTTGGTTTCCCTGATCTGGTCCAGATTGTATCCTTTGCATTAAAATGGTTGATACATGAATTTTTTTAAGGTGAATGACATAGGGCGACATATAAATACCTTTCACTATAATTGTGTTACGCTACAAATTCTTATATTGATATTTTAATGTCATCTCTCAAAACTTTTTTCCTTTACATTTTATGCATTTAACTCTCCAGCAAATCTGAAGCACTATGCATTTAGCTTTTCACTTTCAATGCTTTTATTACTATGCTTGTTTAAACATATGGCTGAATTCTAAAGGTTTTATTTCTAATGTTATAAAGTTCCCTTAATGTATATGTATTAATCACTATTAACATATAGGGTTTGTCAATAGATACCTGAAAACTTTAAAATCTGTCTGTATCTATATCTGAAAATTAGATAAATATCTGATATCTTAAAAAAGGATGCAGATGCGAAGGCATACACATATGAAAATTATCATTTTGTTTTATGTCATGATTATAGCTTAATTTATGTGTATTTTACTATGTTGAAAGATACTTTTTAATTGTTTTATTAGGTTTGAGGTTCTTATCGTACACATTATATGCATATTAACTACGCAAAAATATAATCATTACCATATTTGTTTATATTAAATTAAAATTTTCATTTTTATTTCTCACTTTATAGTCGTAAGCGAATATGATAATTATCAGATAACCATCCTTATGCCTGGATGTCCGATACCCAAAAGTGAATTTTGATGCAGATATGGATATTGTGCTACAGGCATCCAAAAGCATCCATTTATAGCCTTATTAACATAGAAGCTTTTATATGTAGGTTTGATAAAATCTCTTTAATTATTGCGTATTCTTTATTTTGACTTTCAGTACAGGAGAAATGTAAACCTAAAGCAATGGAATTATGATTTGCCACATGATATTTTACTGGTTTGTTAGCATATTAGATTTATTAGGGATGGACATTTTCACCATATTACTACTTACCAACCATTACAATTCGCTATCAACAAAAGCGATACCAAACAATTGGCAACCGATTTGATTGGTACGGTATGTCAAACCACATGAGGATATATGGTGCAGTAATGGTAATCGAACATTAACAATGGTAATTACCATACCTACAACGTATCTTAAACAATACATATGTATATTCCTATATTTCATCTTATATGTTTATTACATAAAATCTAACTTAATATGTAATGATTAAATAAAATACCTAAAAATAATAATATTATGATATAAGATTGAATGCAGTTTTATCATATATCTTAGAAACACTATAATTCATATGATATTTTAGTTCATCAACAATGTTTTCTTGCATATTTGGCTACGTAAAATAAGATAGATAAAGAATAATATAATAACAAAAAAAATCAATTTTAATATTTAATATTTTAACGTGAAATATTGTAAACAAAAAGATCTTTTACTAGTAAACGGTAAAAACTTATTAACGACTTTTACCAACCATAAACCGAATTGTTGGTAACCGATTTCTTTGGCTGGTAATGGTATGATATTTCCAATTACCATATAAGTCGGTATGGTAATGGTTTTGAATACAAAATTCCGGTACCGATCCGAATCCACCCCTAAGATTTATTTATGAACTAATTTTACTTATATTATTTAATATATAGCATAAAACCCATATTGAATTTGGCTGTACCCCATAAGCTATGTGATGCAAATTTTGTGTTAGTTATTGTTCGATTTAGGATAGAAACATATTTTAGTATATGGGTCATAAAAATGCTACATCGATGTATAAAGTTGTGCCTTCTTTTGGATAATCATTTTGATAATGATATTGATGTATAAAGGTGTGTCGTTCTTTTTAATTTTCTACTTCCCTCGTTTGCTTTTCTTTCAATTCTAATTGAAATGCAAATCATCCACTAATTACATCCATTTTACATCGTTAATTGGATTCTTTTGATTCTTTTACTGAATTGATCTCAACAGGTAATTTGAACCTAATTTATGTTTGAATGTTCGATCGATTTGATTTATTTTCTATTGTTTCTTTGCTATATATTCTCGACCTTATTTCCATATGAATTTATAGGTTATTTGCGCCAATATGTCTGATTTGGTTTCAACCAATAGAGAAGAATACGGGTATGTT
This sequence comes from Allium sativum, assembly GCA_030737875.1. NCBI lineage: Eukaryota > Viridiplantae > Streptophyta > Magnoliopsida > Asparagales > Amaryllidaceae > Allium > Allium sativum. The sequence continues at coordinate 363,579,938 of CM060909.1, forward strand.
TTTAGATGCGCTGTGATTATTATTTTTAAGATTTTAATGCTATATTCATTTAGCATTTTCTTGGTGTTTAATATTTCCTTATACAAATAGCTATTAATTTTTCCTTTAATAACTACTAGTGCTTTTCTTTCCACTTTATATCTGAATTTATTTAATTTTGACTGTATACGTTATACGTTTTTAACATCTCATAGTATCCTATGTGATTTATATATGAATATATTTATCATTTTTCTTTGGTAAGAGCAGTGTTGGGAATAGTATTTTGGTTTTGTTTTTACTTGATGATAGTAGCTACTTTATTCGACTGGAGATGAGTTGTTCTTTAATTTCTGTTAAGAATAGAATGTGTGAATATCAGACACATCTTACTCCTTGTTCTATTTAAATATCATATACTTTGGAAAGTAAGATTATCAAAGTTGATACTGATTCATATTTGCATACGATATTGTGCTTCCAAATTTATAGTAAGAGTTCTTCTTTTGTTTTCACTGTTAAGTCATGCCTCCATGCTATGGATCTCAATGTTGATAGTAGTTTTTCAGTAAATTCTAATCGACAGAGCATTTTAGTTTGTACTAGCTCTTATAGTATCAAGCTTTGTGGCGAATCAAGTTCTTATTTGAAAGATATTATGAAGGAAGGGTCTCAAATGAATCTTATGGATTTTATTGGTTATTGTTTTAGTGATGTTGAAGATTTTACGGAGTTTGTAATGGCTTATCAAATAAAAGGACATGAATTGATTTTCGTTAAAAATGGTCCTGAAAGAGTATCTGTCAATTGCTCCTGGAATAAAGAAGGTTGTAAATTCAATTTAAACGCTTCTTCGAATCCTAGACAGCCTCTTCGATTCTTTATTAGAACCTATAACTTTGAACATTCTTGTGGTACGGGATTAAAGGATGTTAAAAAAGTTCATATTTCTAATAGATTTATTAAATCTTTGATTATTGATTAAATTAGAGATGTCCCTATAAAGAAATCGAAAGATATTATGAGTGAATTTAGAAGAGAGTTTAATTTTAATCTTTCTTATTATTATACATACTCCGTAAAACAATTAGCTTTGAAAGAAAATTTACGGAGATGACGATGTGTCATATAATGATTTAAATTGGCATTTAGAGGCTTTGAAAAAAACCAATACAAGAAGTTATGTTGCTTTGGACGCGGATCCATCGAGTTAACAATTTGAAAGTGTTTGCATTGGACTAAATGCTTGCTTACATGGTTTTCGATATTGTCGTCCTTTGATATTTCTATATGCAGCATTTTTGAAGGGTCGACTAGGAGTTTCATTAGCAGCCACTGCTAAAAATGGAAACCAAGGTTTGAGTTTTAGTCTTTGTCTTTTATATTTTTAAGTTTTTATTTAGTATTTCGTTTTTGAATTGTTTTAGTATGCAGAATTTTGGTGAACTTCATGTATTTTATTACTTATTTTTATATTTATTTTGCTATATGTAAACTGTGTTCTTCTTTTGTGAGATATGATAGAACTGCATATATTTATAACACTGAATATTGCTTATATGTACATTATATTTGATAATGCTAATTTCATTTAGCATTTTTTTATGTATAGTTTTTCAAATAACATTTGACAGACAGTTAAGAAATACAGTATGTTCTCTTTGCTTATTTGACTACTGCAATTTTTGTTTGTTTAACGCTATGGAATACATAATGCTGGTTTTTTAATCAATTTTTTCCATTGTATTGTATACTACTGCATTTTTATTTTTGTTTCCTGCATTCATGAAATATATTATGTTGGTTTGCATTAGCATTTTTATCCTTGTGTGTTATAAAAGTTCATTAAAAAAAATCACTACTATGATTCTGATGCACATGATGTTTTTTTGTTGATTTAGCATTTTTTTCCCTATGTATCATATTGCTTATTTTTCCCCCCTTTCCTTTCTCTGTTTTTCTGTGCGCCTGTCTTTTTTTGAGTGATTGGCATGCAAGTTTTGCGTTGAGCTGCTTCAACTTTGAAGTAAGTTTTCTTTTATTATAAAACTGCATTTTTTCATATTTATTTAACAGTTGCAGTCCTAAAGTACATAATACTATTTTTCCTTTAGCATTTTTTTGTGTATATCATATTGTTTTTTTTTTCTATTTACTTCATTACTTTAGTCATGAGATACATTATGCTAGGTTACTTTAGCATTTTTTTTACTCCCTGTTTATTATAAGACTCATTTTTTTCATACTTGTTTCAACTTCCCCGGTCTCCGAAGAGAAGAGAAAGAACGGATTGTCTGAGAACACGACTAATCAGAACACAAACAGAAGAACATTTCAATGCTTATTACAACAATTTACATCAGAGTACAAGAATATACAGAGTATGAACAAATAATATACATTTGATAAATATCATAGATTTACAAATAACAATGCAGCGGAAAATAATACAAAACCCAACTGAAAGAAATACACGGATACAGAGCGATCCGAATATAGCTCCAGCAGTAAACCGGGATCCTGTGAATACAATATCTGCAAAACCAAAACTACTAGTTGTCTGTGTGGAAATAGGGGCACCCAGAGTTTAGGTTAAAACAATAAACTCCAGGTCAGTCATGTGACTGGTGTGAGAACTAAAACAGTTATTAAATCTTTAGTTCAAAAATAAAGTAAATCAAGGGACCACGCCGTATAACACGGAACGGGTTTCCTTCCAAGAATACAAGTGCATAAAACAAACAGCGCAATGCTTTTTGGAAAAATGAAGCTATTATAAGACTCAGGTCCCATTACACAATGCAACGCAAGGCGGAGAATAGAGTTTTACCGTATAATAGCCAAACATGCTTGGTACGTTTAAAACAAATCATTTTATACTATTATAGTGTAAAGTGTACGAAAACAACATCAAATATAAATGTATCAATCATAGACGGCATGGTGTCCCATCCCATTATGTCACCATACCAGGCTCTACAAATAAAACTGATTGTCACGTATTGGAAGTCGGATTTTCGTCTGTGAACCTAGGCAAGGGATCGTCCTTACTGCTTCGAGATAATCTAGCCTATCATGTCTCAGGCAAGCGCGCTGGAAAGCCTTGGATTGTTAGGGCCGGTCCACACTGAGTGGATTAAAATGCCTGAATAATACGTTTCCCTGCCCTATGGGGCATAAAACTGGTCAGTATGTCAACCAAACCATCCACCGGCCCCGTAGTGACCGATATAACCGAGGCGCCTCGCTATCCATCATCCACATAAGTAAAACGTCTGGGCTTGCAAAAACCTGACACCACTCCTAGCTATAAAGAAGCGCGTGTCCTCCCTAAGGTCCTCTCCCGTTTCTGGTTCACACCGGGATGTGAGGCTCGCGAATCAACGCTATACACAAAGCTATGCTATGTTAAAGCCGTGCTTTGATCATCGACCACAAGACTCAGCTTTTCAACAAAAGCCTTGATCATTTGCATCTCAGCATGCCACACAGGCAATTCATGCCATGCGACTGATGTCTATCGATATATAACCTCTGAGCTCGTACGTCTCAGAGAAGGGTGTTAAGCAAGAGAATAAATTCTCCGCCACCAAATAGATATATATTCAATATAGATCAATCAACATAGAATAAAATCCATTGTCAGACTCACATCCATTTATAAGTACGTTCTGGGTCTGAACGAAACTGGAGGCACCTTATTCCTCGTCCCATATGTCTAATACAGGAGAGAGGTTCTCGCATATCCGGTCAATCTCCAAGTACGTCTAGACGATCACCACTTATTACCTCGTCTTGGGTGTACAGCCCAATCAAGACATCAGTAATCATCTAAACGATGTGAAGACCTCCGGTCTTCAACCACCGTCTTCATCGTCGATTTATCGTCGAATCAGTTATTCAGAGTGGGTATAAACCCGGCCTTTCCGAATAACTCGCGTATATAATAAACAAGTGCTATAAAAACACAACATATGCCTCATTCCAATTCATGATATTCTTTTATTCAAATATTCACATCTTTAGGGAAAGGTTTCCATTAATTTTATCAAAGATAAATTCTTTAAATTTATTCTTTAATCTTCCTTTGGATATCGACCTGATCTGGCCAGGTCGACCCCCAGGTCGACACTATGGTCGACCTGGTCTGGTCAGGTCGACCCCCTGGTCGACCTGGGCTCTGGGCGGGAATTTTCCCGCCCAGCCCGATTCTGGGTCTTGAATTCGAATTTTTGAGCTGTTTTTGATTTTGAAAATTCATGAAACTTCTAGAGGTCATAACTCAGTCATACGGACTCCGATTTTCAAAAACTCGGACTCGTTTCCAAGAAGAATTTCGAGACGAACGCAAAGGCGCAACCCGTTTCCCTTGAATCAAATTTTAAAAATTAATTCTGCCTTGATTTATGGTTTTAACACATTATTAAAATTCGGGTTGTTACATTCTACCCTCCTTAAAGGATTTCGTCTCCGAAATCTTCAAGTTAAGAAGAATGTGTCCTACCATCCAATCAACCATCTACTCAACCATCATCCACAAGCAACCATTGTCCTTAAAAGATTTCTAATGCTATATGAACATATGCAGAAAGTTTTTGTATATGTTCCTTATCTAATGTAAATGATCAGGCCTGATTGATCTTCCTAATGCAAAGTATGTTTAGTGCCATGAGTCCAACATGTATGCAAATAGTCCTAGCCACATAAACGCTATATGTGTGCACAAACATCCATCCATATGCAACATCAATATGATAACATATTCAATTTCATCCATAAACATGTATGAACACTCATGCATGTGCAGTATGAAAATGTGTTTGAGCCGATCGAGTGCCTAATGTGTGTTATGCAACCACGAGCAACCACTTGCAAACATCAACCATTACATGTTTCAATCACATGTTTACATGCAAAAGGGTTCTACCTAAGGTTCTCAAGATAGGATTGAGAAGATAAGCAAGATAAAACAAAGCATCTAGGAGAAGAAGTTAAAGATGTACCCTAGAAGGTCCTGCCTGCGGGGCTTGACCTTGCTTCTTAGGGCAGTTCTTGCTGATATGTCCAGTATCACCACACTGAAAGCATGCTCCCATCTTCATCTTCTTCTTTCTACAATCTTGGATTACATGCCCAACTATACCACAGAAGTTGCACTTCCTCTTATCACGTGACTTGTTATTATTGTTGTCGTGGTTCTCGCCTCCCTTCTGGAAGTCTTTATTCTCGTTCTGAGACTCATCCGCCTTAACTTATCACTCATACCTTTCCTATGTAACATGTTAACAAGCTCACGAAAACTATCTCCATCATACGGAAAACCCTCTACGAAGCTAGAAAGAAGATTAGCCGTAGGTAAAAACTACTGCGACTACAGATGGAGAAAAAAAGGAAAAGAGATTCAAAAAAGGAAACAAAGGATAGTGCTAATGGCTTTTGGGGAATAGCCTTTAAATAAAACTAGACTTTTCTTGAAAAATGCTTCTTTGTAAACAGTTTTGAAAATAATTTCAGAAGGTTTTTAAAAACTTTTGCCCAGTCTGGTAACCTTCTTCTCTGATACCAAATGTAACACCCCACCTCCGCTAGGGACACTCACAAGGGGAATGCACTAGTTTTGGAGGAGCGTTATCGAGGTAAACAAACACAGAAATATTACAAGACAGAACATAGATAAAACTGCGGAAGAATCAAAAGATAAATTTCATTACTTTCAAAAAGAGTCAAAACCTTTTACATCAAATAGCCAAGATCATTATTTTCCATTACAACAAATTCTGTCTTGCATAAATAAAGAAGCATAAACTTAAAACATCAAAAGTAGCTTAATTCCCCAAAGGTAGCAGAAATGCAGCCATAGCATAGCTCAAGATCAAACCGTACATGAGCTGAACCGAAAGCAAGCGAAATCCAAGCTAAGTGCTAGAGTTTCCTCCCTGAGAACCTGGGGGGAGGCGGAAATGAAAGAAAAGAGGCGAAAGAAAACGGGTCAATCATAAAGACTGGTAAGTCCAAGTGACTTTCAGCATAAAAACAGATAAAGGTAACATGACATGTATAAACTGAAAGTAAACATACTGATGATGACAAGATGGGAAAGATAGACTAAGATAACATGATAAATCAAGTATAAATCAAGTATAGCATCACATATTCAAGGTTCGCTGCATCAACTGTACTAGAATCCCAACCCATGTCTTATATTAATCATGAAATGATCCCTTGGCCCAATATCACGAATGACCCATTACTGAGTCCAACGGAACGATCCACTACTCGATCGGCTCCCTACAAGTTCTAGCTCGTCATGTATCTGTGTCATACGACCCTATCACGAATGTAGTCACCTGTGCTAGGTCCACCATAGGGTGTATCAAGCCCTAGGGTGCCAACCACCGACACGAATCAAGAATGCACAGATAAACCTATTGATGCCCAATGCCTGCATTTTCAACTCCGGACCACGTGCACGACCATAGCCCGCCTGAACCTACACTGGTGCACCAACACAGCCGTCGTTTTGGTCGCTTACAATCAGCCCAGTAATCGTGCCCCACCCTGCCTAGTTCCAGGGTACCATGATACATCTAGTGGGTTACTGCTGAAATGGACCGCGTAACTAGGGTTTCCGTCTAATAGGTTAAGTGCTATCATTTAAATTCGTGACTTAACCCCTATCAGTCTAGCATGTCAAGTTGGTTAAGTGTTGTCATTCAAGTTCGTGACTTAACCCGCCTACATGTCATGTCAAATTGGCTAAGTGTTGTCGTTCAAGTTCATGACTTAGCCCTACGAATCATTTGTCAAGTTGGTTAAGTGGTGTCTTTCATGTTCATGACTTAACCCTATAATGTGGCATTAATTCATTAATGCACCCCAACCTCTCACATCAGACCTATTGTTGTGGTCACTGGATATGCCGGGCGGTTCCGGGCAGATTTACACAACTCTGTCTGACCTCGGGTTTCAAGCGCGATATGACCAACTAACCACATTGGATCCTATTGTTTGCAGTAACTGGATTTGCCGGGCGGTTCCGTGCAGAATTACACTGCAAACTCAACCCAACCTCGAGTTGGCCATTTTCAAGTTCATTCTAGTGTCATGTCCATGTTCAAGTTTCATGTCAAGTTCGTGTCAAGTTTTCAAGGCAAGTTTCATACCCACATCCAGATTCAAGTTATAACAATGTTCATGTTTCAAATTTTGCCTTTTATTAAGTTCATAATTCATGTTCATAACCAATTCATGTTTTGCCTAATCTATCTAAATCGTATTCCCATCACACGTAAACGTGAATTGATCCATACTACAAATAAATCCAAATCTCAGAATAAAGGGAATAACATCAAAACTATGATAGGTAAAAGGGACGAGCATAAAGCGATAAAAGGAGGTTACAAGATAGCATAACATAACTTGAGATAATTGGTTACAACATCACTGACATATAGGATTTCAAATCTAGCAAGATAAGGCGATAGTCATGGTAAACGCTAACATAAAAGAATAGGCATGCAAAAGCAAGCCAAATACAAGGATAATGGATTCAATGGTTTTGGTGTACATAATAGCGAATAAACTAAACAAGTCACACCCTAGGTATACGATCCAATAAAATGCCAATTCAGAGTACAACATGGTTTTCAACTATAGTGTTATGGGCATGAACAATCAACTATAATAGTCTTAGGCAATTAACCCCAGTAGTCATAGGTAGAAGTCTCATAGTTATGAATCATAAGCGACTAATCACAATAGTCATGGATAATTATCCAAAATAGTTCTGGGAAAATTGTCATGGGCAATTAACAGTAACAGTTTCAAAGTCACGGTCATAGATAATAGCCTTATGTTCATAATCGTAGGTAATAATTCTCATAGTCAAGAGTCATAGGTGATTAGCCACGATTGTCCTCGTCATAGTCATAGGAAATAGTCTTATGTTCACCGTCATAGGCATAGACATAGTCTTATGTTCACAGTCATAGGCATAGTCTTATGTTCTCAGTCATAGGCATAGGCATAGTCTTATGTTCTCAGTCATAGGCATAGTCTTATGTTCACAGTCATAGTCCTTGGCCATTAACAATAGTTTCAACGTCATAGGCATGTTAAGGTTATAGACATGAAAGAGTTTGCTTTACAACATGTATAGGCCCAAAGAAATATTCACGAAAGTCAAGATCCAAGATGAACAAGAATAGGTATGAATAAATTACCATACATAGATCCAATTAAAATTACAACATGGATATTAAGTTTATAGCTTTTATCTAAAAGTAACTTGAACTTACAGATCGTGGTCTAAGAAATTTAAATGCAGAAGTCAAGTCTAGAAATTTGTCGTTGAATTGCTGAATTGTTGAATCTTGATTGTAGAAGCAAATCCCCAATTCCTAGCCGTAGTCTTCAAGAAATATTCTTCACGTCTTAATTTAATTTATCTTAATTTAATTTAGAAGAAGAAGAAGAAGCCATGATCATCAAGAGTTTGAGAAGCATAAGGTTAGAGAAGAATGGTGTAAAGAGAATGAGGCTAGGAGGCTGTTTAAATAGGACTAGGCAGACGAATCTGGATAGAAAACGAGGTCAGGTACATCAGGATGCATCTGGTTCAAAAAGTGGGTTCAGGAGGCAGGTCGTCCCCCAGGTCGACCCTATGGCAGACCTGGCCTGGCCAGGTCGACCCCCAGGTCGACCCTATGGTCGAGCTGGTCTGGTCAGGTATGCGCAATTTGGCATAGTTGGAGAAACGGGACATAGGCGCCCTATGGTCGAGCTGGTCTGGTCAGGAATTTTCCCGCCCAGCCTGCTTCTGGGTCTTGAATTCGAATTTGAATTCGAATTTTTGAGCTATTTTTAATTCCAAAAATTCGTGAAACTTCTAGAGGTCATAACTCAGTCACACGGAATCCGATTTTCGAAAACTCGGACTCGTTTCCAAGCAGAATTTCGAGACGAACGCAATGGCACAACCCGTTTCCCTTGATTATTATTTTAAAAATTAATTCTGCCTTGATTTATGGTTTTAACACGTTATTAAAATTCGGGTTATTACACATTCTTCTCCGTATCAACATGTCGGGTATGCGCAATTTGGCATAGTTGGAGAAACGGGACATAGGCGCTCTAGTTGGACCCCGTTATGGTAGAATTTTTGTCCCGCTTTTTGTTTTGAGATAATGGCACGCAAACGAGCATTCATAGTCCCTCGTACATGTTTGTGTGGCTGAGGTATTAGATCGAATTGAGTTTCAGGAACATATTCCATGGTCTCTTATTCGACGTCAACATTGATAGATCTACTCCTTTCAAATTCTTCGCAATAGGCCACCAAAGTTTCAACATCAATTTCCCGATTCTCCATGTCTACGTTTAGAAATTAAGCATAAAAACGTATAAAATGAACTATATGTGTAAAAGATTTTTAAGGAGGAAACAAAACTAATCAATATTACCTTTTGAAGTTGAAGATGATGCCATGATTGATGATGTTTCGACATAAGAGAAGATTGAAGAATGATTTTGAATGATTCTTGATGTAATTGGGGATTTGGAGATAGGGTTTGTTTTTGATGTAAAATGGCTTTGTTGGAAGATTGCAAGTAAATGAGGAAGAATGGTTGGTGGTTGGGTGTAAATAGGTGTTGGATGGCGTATGAACATTCCAAATGTGCTCAAGAAGGAAATCCTTCTTAAGAACATTTGGAATGCTCATACGCCATCCAACTAGTACTTATACCCAACCAACAACCTTTATTCCTCATTTACTTATCACAATCCTAAAAAACCCAAATTCCTAACTCCAAACACTATTTCCCAATCACCAAATACTTCAACAATCAATCACCACTACGTTAACTCTCTATTCTTTCGTCGAGTACACACCTTATTGTAATCTTCACCGGTTTGAAGGAAAAAAGGCTAATTTTTTAATATTACTTCTAATTCCTTTGACATATTCGAACTGGTTTTTATTTTTGTTTTTGTTGATGATGATGGTGTAGATTATGGCACATGTTCCAATCATCTTGTACTTTGATGGTAAATTAGTATTCGGTAAAGATGATAAACCTACATATGTTAGTAGAAAAAGAAAAGGATGCAAAACTAAGAAGTATTGTTCGTTCGAATTGCTTAAGAATAAAGCGTACGACGTTTCCAAAACAGTCGAAAATGGGTTTGATATAAAGCTAGTAACGAAGTGGGTAACGGATGACGGTTCGTCTGCTATCCCTGTAGACGACGAAGAAGATATGGATTCGATGTTCTCAGTTGGAATGAAAGTGATAAAGATCTACGTCCTGAAATGTGATAAGATCGAAGAAAAGCAGCTAGAACATCAAGAGGATTACACCTTACCCGATGATAACTTACTGGACGAAACTTTTCAGGAGACTATTCTGATTGAGTCTCAAACAACAATTTGGTTAGTATATGGATTAATTTTTGGAGATTATATTTGCCAACAACAATTGCATGTTCTGATCATTCCCTTTTTATAGGTACTCAACGCACGAAGTTGGAGAAGGATCAAACCGTAGATCCGAAGCTGAAGAAAATTGTGTGTTCAATGAAATAGCGGTTGTAGGACAACTTGATAGTTTGGAAGTGGCCTATACGATAGAAGAAGACACAACTTGGATTGAGAACAGTAAAGTTAATAACGAAGGACCCCTCGATGATGACGTACAACCCATTAATGGACAAGATAATGTTGAAATCATGGAAATGGAAAATCCTTTAGTCGAAGATTTACGTACCGCGGAAATGATGAATATGTCATGCATGCATACATGTCATTTGGATATGGAGGTATTTGGATGAGAATGTGTTGACAAAAGTCCTCGAGTTGGGTTGATATTTCAATCCAAACAAGATCTTATTGAGCAGCTAAGTGAATGGGCCATTAAATGTTCGGTTTCTTATCGAGTAGTCAAATTTCATTCTCATGACTACATAGTGCGCCGTAACGTAGATGAGAAATGCCCTTGGCGGCTACATGCTCATCTATCGACGAAGATATCTCAAAATTTCTGGAAAATTAAGACGTATGGAGGCGATCACACGTGTCTTAACCCAACAATCAACTCAAATCACCATCAAGCTACGACTAAGTTTATTTGTAGTAAAATACTACCGTTTGTTAAATTCGAGACAAATATGATAGTGAAAATAGTGCAGGAAACGATGTCAGACATGTTTCATATTAAAGTTATATTCGAAGGCTTGGCAGAGATTAACCAAAGCTTTAGGCTTAATATACGAAGATTGGGATACATCATACGCTGAGTTACCTAAATATCTTCAAGTGGCGAAAAATACCAATCTGGGAACTATATATGAAGTTATACACAACTGAACTGTCTTCGAGGGCACATTTTGGGCATTTGGGCCGTCAGTCGAAGGTTTCGCACATTGTCATCCACTACTTTCCATTGATGGAATACATTTGTACGGAAAATATTTAGGTACACTACTTATTGCCACTGGTGTTGACGCTAACCAAGGTTTCTATCCTTTGGCATTTGCTATTGTTGAAACTGAATCATGGAATACGTGGAAGTGGTTTATAAGTTCTATATGGAAGCATATTCCCTCTCTACGTACAAGAACCATTATGTTTGTTTCAGACAGAATGAAAGGAATTCCACGTACATTAATAGAAGGTTGGCCTGCTCCTCACCATCACCGTTTTTGTATTAGGCATACTAAAGCAAATTCAAAAAAAAAGAAGGATTTGGATCAGACGAACTTTAAAACTTGCTACATGCTATAGCAATAACCTCTGAAGTAGTTAAATACAATGACTATCGAAAGCATCTAAAGTTGATATGTCCTGCAGCCGATGCGTGGATCGACACAAGTTTGAAAGAACAAGAAGAAAGTTGGACGCTATGTTAGGATAGTGGCATGAGATTCAACATGATAGCGACCAATGTGTCGAAAAGTTTCAATGGTGTTTTGAAGGGAACAAAGAACTTACCCGTACGATCATTAGTTGCATGAACGTTTCATCATATCAATCATTACTTCTACGAGCGTCGTACTCAGGCGGGTGTGTTGACGACTTGTTGATGCCAAAGTGGGAAGCAATAGCTAAAACACGCATGGAAGCCTCGAGACATTTGAATATCGAACGTTATAACACTACGGAGTGGGGAGTAAAAGATTCGCAAATGCATTGCTATGCGGTTATAGTCGGAGAAAACGAAGTTTCTTGTTCTTGCAATATGCCAACACTAGAACATTTCCCTTGTTCACATGATTTAGCGGCTTGTTCTAGGGTTTCTGGAGGGGCTAACCGAAGGAATGATGATTTCATTTCACCATGGTATACAACCGCCAAGTACGCCGCTTCGTACTTTCCTACGTTTCATCCAGTTCCGGATAGTCAGTATTGGACAGCGTATGAAGGCCCAGACATTAAACCACCATCGGTGCATAGAAACTCAGGACGACCAATATCTACACGAATCAAAGGAGCTATGGACCAACCAAATAGTAACCAACATGACAGGTGTGGTAACTGTGGGGGTTTAGACCATAAAAGAAGATCGTGCACTCGATGATGATTGCTTAAGTTGAGTGTTTATTAGCTTGTGTTTTGATGTATTTCGTTAAAATTTAAATTCGAATTCTATGTATGCTTAGTTATATCTTAATGTTGATTTGTTTGAGTTCAATTTCGAATTCTATGTTGCACTTATTTGTTTGCATTCAATTTGTTCAATTCTACGTATGTTTTGATGATGATGGTTTGCTCGATTCTATGTATGGTTAGTTATGTTTTAAACTTGTTTGTTTGGAAGCATAATGATTGTTTGAAAACAATATTGGATTTTTTATGCCATCCAGAGCAGCATAGCAGCTCTCTGTCTTTTGCAGGCCAAAAATGGCCTTGTGCATCCCATTTGTGCACGTGAACATATTTGTTCACGCGCACAAATGGAGTGCGCTTTTTATTTTAAATTTAATAATCCCAAGAAGTAGGATCAAATGAATAAATTTCATTTTCTAATCCAAAATTCCCACAGTAGATATTAGTAGATCATAATATCACTTATAATTAGGATCCAACACATATACTTATTTAAAAATTCATTTTTTATTGATTAATAGTAGAAATGAAAGTACTTGTCTACATGAACAAATAAATCTCAATGCCCCTTAACAATAGAATCTAAATCCAATATTCAAACTTCTTTACAAATTCAAAGTACCTCCATCATGCTTAAAATTATGATATAACCAATCAAAGTCTCGCATAAATAAATAAATACCATTTATCAATTATGAGTATAAATAAAATTAAAACTAATAAAAAATTAAATCCTGCAACTTAGAAATAAAAATTTAAATTGACTACGTATGTATTCAACATAAAAACATGATTAAATATTTGTATAAATTATTTTCTCTTAAATGTGCTAATCATATATAATTTATAAACAAATAAATCACGCGTGAAGCGCATCCCGTGACGCTTGTTATTGGATAATTATTATACATCCGTAAGTGTTACTAATTGATTATTTATATTTATGAAAAGCTTAGGTTTTATTACTACATATGCAGCTAATTACACGGAAATAAAGCATTTAAAATCAAATGTCCAAACGTATATTTTGCTAATTTAGAAAGAAAAAAAATCTGTAAAGCGTAAGGTTTTTCAATTAATATTATAGATGAATCATTTAGTGTTTTCAATACGTTCGCCAATCGAGACTGAGTAACTTCTAGATTAGAGCTGTTAAATAAGAAAATATTGAAGTTTTTTAAAGCATGAAAGAAATGAAATAGCAACAATATAAGGTGCATATTCATTTTTGTACATAATAATTGGTTTACTATAGTCACAAGCAATGATGTATATACATTAAGATACACACACACACACACACACACACACACACACACACATAGACACGCATATTCATCATACACACACGCTTGAAAATGTTCTTGATGGAACAATATGTACAAAATGACCATAAATACAACATGCATTGATATAATTATTAATGTTAAGAAACAAAACTACGAATTTTCTTATGATCAATAAAAGTAGGTAACTTAAGGTAGTTTTATGGTGCTGCAAATTTTAGTACATGAAGTTAATGTAAACATAAAAGCAACACAATTTATTGTGAATTACTTGAGTCATTCAAGCTAAATACCAAAAGAAGGAACAAGGACCTGCTTCAAATTTTAAATGACTTTCTTATCATAGGAAGATATCTTGCAATACTTGTTATATGGCGATAGGCCCAAGCGGCCAACACTTGCAAGACAACGATCTAAGAAAACCAATCTAGCAAGGACAACAGTCCGGTGGTGTTGATGGGTTTAGTGTTTTATTAAGATAAAGATATTTTATATAATAATAACGAAGTCAAATGACCGTATGGTGTAGAGATAACATCACTATTGATTGAGTAAAGGTAACCAAAGTTCGAATCTTGGCAGAGTGCATCATTCCTACTCATTTGCTAGATAACTGGGTTGGGGCAACCAAATTATAAGACCTGTCATGTAACACCCCACCTCCACTAGGATCACTCCAAAGAATGTACTAGCTTTGGAGGGGCGTTATTGTGAAGGTAAACTTGCACAGAGATATCACAAGACAGAATATATAAAAATAAATATAAGTAAAGCAGCGGTAGCAGATAAAAACCCATCATCATCATTTCAGAAAACCAACATAGTCAAGTACATAATATCAAAATGTCATGATCCAAAAATCATCAGTCTAGATACGTGATAACAAAATACATGGTAAAACATCAGTACTAATCCCCAGAAATAAAAGATAAGCCACAGCTAGCTCAGATCCATACGTGAGCTATCCAACAAGTAAGTCAAAGATCCACTAAGCAGATGTAGTCCCTCCCTGAGAACCTGTGGGGGGGGGGGGGAGAAAACGGAAGAAAAGAAGCGAAAGAAAACAGGTCAGTCAAAAAGACTGGTAAGCCCTACTACGATCAATCTATAAACTAATAAAGTTAACAGTATGATGGAAACTGAGATGAACATACTGGCAATAGATAAAGGTGACATCACATAGTCGAGGTTAAACTTTGCACCACAGTGTACTAGCAAACCCACAAACAGATCTTGATCCCTTAGCCCAAACTTTGGCCCAATAACATGAAGTGACCTTAGTATAAGGCCCAGCCCAACGGTCTAGTCGATCGGCTCCCTATAAACCTAACACGTCGAGTGTTGGTGTCCATACGGCCCACATGGATGTAGTCAGACTGTGCTGGGTCCACCTTCGGGTGTATCAAGCCCTAAGGTGTCAACCCCAGACACCTAAGCAATAATGCACAGTCTAAGCCTACTGGTACCCGTGCCTCGAGTTTGTCCAACATCGGACTACGTGCACGTCCGTAGCCCGCCGGACCCGCACCGCTGTACCACTCAGCCGTCGCTTTGGTCGCTTACATCAGTCCAGTAATCGTGCCCCGCCCTAGCCTAGCCTCTAGGGTTGTGAATGATACCAAACTGGGATTACTGCTGGAACAGACCACGTTGCTAGGGTTTCTAAGAGGGTTAAGTGTGGTTTTAACCCCTCACTAAACCTGGATTAAATTAGCTAAGTGTAACCACTTAACCCCATCTAATCCTCGCATCCCCATTATTGGTTAAGTATTAGTGGGCCATGACTTAACCCTAATCATGAGGCATTAATTACTTAATGCACCCAACCTCTCACATTAGACATCCGTGGTTACCTGGGAAGATTTACACCACGTCTAGGTCTAACCTCGGGTCTTATGGTGCAACATGACCAACTACCCACATTAGACCCCACGTTGTGGTTACCTGGGAAGATTTACACCACAACTAGGTCTAACCTCGAGTTGGCCATATCATGTTATCTAATGTCATGTCCACTTTAGAACATATTTACAAGTTGACATATACTTGGGTAGACCTAACTTAATAGGTAAATTCCCAAGGGGTAGACCTAACTTAATAGGTAAATTTCCAATCTTTTAGTTTCATGTATTTTTAAGTTTACCCAAACCCTCCCAACGTCATTATCTCGCTTACATATTCGTCATAACGTATAAGGGTATAAAAGGTAACTTGGCATAACATACATGGTGAACTTCACATGTCATAATAAACATGCATACATGTTAAACTTGCAAATCATGTCATGGTGAATTCGCATAAACATGCATAGCTTATTAAATATGCATAACATGGTAAGGTGAACATGCATAATCCATTAAACTTGCATAACATGGTAAGATGAACTTGCATGAGCATGCATAATCCATTAAACTTGCATAACATGGTAAGGTGAACATGCATAATCCATTAAACTTGCATAACATGGTAAGGTGAACATGCATAATCCATTAAACTTGCATAACATGGTAAGGTGATCTTGCATAAACATGCATAACCCATGAAACATGTAGAACATGACATAATAAGCTCGCATAAGCATGCACAACTTGTGAAACATGGCATAGAAATCTCGCATATGCATGCATAACTTATGAATCATATAAAACATGACATAGTGAGTTCGCATAAGCATGCATAATCAACTAAACTCACACAAATCTCAACTTTCATCAAACATTAACTTTAGAGTTTGTAAAGTGAAGGTAAGAGGGCTTACAAATATAAACAAGCCACAAATCCACCAAATGAGATGAAGAAGCCCTTTTAAAAACTCAAAACAAAGCCTCAAATAAGAAAACCCTTTTGCAAGATCCCAAAACACAAACTTAGCAAATCAAACTTGCTACTTAATGAAGTATGCAAGTTATTAAGCACTCATACAACATAGAAAAGGTTGTATGATCATCATATCTTCATAGGATTTAACTTTGAGGAAGGTGGAGGCTAGGTTTTAGGTGGAGGCCATTTGAGGATTCAAATTGACATAGTTTAGTTGCAAGATTGATTAATGAGGCTTTAGGGTAGGATTAGGGGTATATTTATAGAGAATTAGAGTGTTTTAGGCCCTAGGATTAACCCTAGATTAGGTTTGGCCCGTCAGATCTTAGAATTCTCCAGAACCAAGCCACTTGACCCAACCCAAATCAGAAATGGTGCACCAGGCTAAACTGCCTGGGCACCCCCTGTCGACAGGGCTGTCGACAGGGCAGTCGACACCCTGGGTGCCCTGTCGACTTGCCTGTCGACATGGGCCCCCTGGCGGGAATTTTCCCGCCTAACCCTGATTAGCCCTAATCCGTTTTGTTTAATTTGAAATTTAAATCTGTCTTTAGCATAGAAATTTCTGAAAACTCCAATGGGCCTTAACTGGGTCATACGGACTCCGATTTTCGAAAACTCGGACTCTATTTCGCGTATTTTTCCGAGACGATCGCAATGGCATAGCCCATTTCCCCTGATTCTGATTTTTGAATTAAATTCTGCCTCGATTTATGTTATAATAGTTTATTGGAAATACGGGTTGTTATATTCTCCCCTCCTTAAAGGATTTCGTCCCCGAAATCTTCAAGTTATTAAGAACATATCCTACCATCCAACATCCATCTACTCAAAACATCATCCACGAGCAGCCATTGTCCTTAAAAGATTCTAAATGCTGTATGAACATATGCAAAAGTGTGTGTATATGTACTTATCTAATGCGATGATCAATGCAAAATATGTTGGTGAAATGTATCCATATGTATGCAAATCCCTAACATAATGTATAATATCTACATGCGTGCTCAATCATACATCCATATGCAACATCCATGTGATTGCATACAAATTTCATCCAAGAATAAGCATAAACACTCATGCACATGCAATATGAGGAGTGTGTGAGCCGATCTAGTGCCTAATGTGTATCATGCATCCACGAGTGACCACTTGCAAACACTTGCAACCACTTGCAACCATCAACCATAACATGCTTCAAGCACATGTTTCATCCAAAAGGGTTTCTACCTAAGGTTCTCATGACAAGCTTAGCACGATAACTAGATAAATATGGATTAGCAAAGAGAAAGATATACTAACAAAGGGAAGAGATTGAGAGTGTACCCTCAAACAGGAATGGATAAAGACCACGCATCTTCTCCTCAGTTTCCCAAGTTGCGTCCTCTTCGGCTTCACCCCATTGAACTTTCACCAATCTGACCTCACGATTCCTTAGCTTCTTGGTCTCTGTCCCCAAGATACGAATCGGAGCTTTCCTTAAAGTTGCTTCTTTCTCTACCTCCACGTCTTCAAGCATGCTAGGCTCAACCACCTCAGCGGACTCATGCAGGCACTTTCGGAGATGCGAGACATGAAAGACATTATGCACTCCGGACAACTTCTCGGGCAATTGCACTCTATAAGCCATCTTCCCAATTCTCTCAATGATGGGGAAAGGTCCAACAAATCTCGGTGCTAGCTTTCCAACAGCTCCAAATCGGACCACATTCCGCAAAGGAGAAACCTTCACGAAAACCTTGTCCCCAACCTCAAACTCCAATTCGGACCTTCGCCTGTCAGCATAAGATTTTTGTCTGTCTTGGGCTGCCTTCATCCGTCTTCTAATCAACTCAACCTTCTCAGATGTATCCCTAATCATGTCGGGTCCAAGTATAAGCTTATCTGTGGATTCCCACCAACATGTAGGTGACTTGCACGGCCTCCCATATAAAGCCTCAAAGGGTGCCATCCCTATGCTCGCCTGATAACTGTTGTTGTATGCAA
Organism: Allium sativum; assembly: GCA_030737875.1. Classification (NCBI taxonomy): domain Eukaryota; kingdom Viridiplantae; phylum Streptophyta; class Magnoliopsida; order Asparagales; family Amaryllidaceae; genus Allium; species Allium sativum. The sequence continues at coordinate 363,598,613 of CM060909.1, forward strand.
ACTCGACAAGAGGAAGATGGTCTTCCCAAGCACCACCAAAATCCAGAATGCAAAGCCTCAACAAGTCCTCAAGTACCCTATTCACCCTTTCTGTCTGGCCGTCAGTTTGTGGGTGATAGGCCGTACTCAGGTTCAATTTCGTGCCCAAAGCCTCCTGCAAGCTGTTCCAGAACTGACTAGTAAAGATGGGGTCTCGGTCACTGACTATGCTGGAAGGGACTCCATGTAGTCGCACTATCTCACGAAGATATACTGATGCTAGTCCAGATGCGGTCCTTTTGCTCTTTACTGGGATAAAATGAGCACTCTTCGTGAGCCTATCCACAATGACCCATATGCTCGTATTCCCCTTCCTGGACCTTGGAAGCCCATCAATAAAGTCCATAGAAATGCTCTCCCACTTCCATAGCGGGACCTCTAGCGGATGTAATAGCCCACCGGGCTTTTTCGACTCCGCTTTTACTCTCTGACAAGTAACACATCTCGAGACAAACTCCGCCACATCCTTTTTCATTCCAGGCCAGAAGAAAACGCGCTTCATGTCCTTATACATCTTATCACCCCCTGGATGTATGGTCATCTTGGAGCGATGTGCTTCCTCGAGAACTTTCCTCACCAAGTCTTCTACCATCGGGACACAAAGCCTTCCATCTCTCCTCAGCCAACCTCTATCGTCTATAGAATGTCGAGCAAGGTGACTAGATGTCTCCCCTCGAACCAGCTTATCCAAGATCTCAATTATCTGAGGGTCTTCCTTTTGCGAAGCCCCAACTTGATCTAGGAGGGTAGGCCTGAGCTCTAAAGATGCCAAGGAACCGGTCACCGACTTCATTGCCAAAGAGAAATCAAAGGTCGCTAAGAACTCTAAATTCTTCATCTCAACAAACAGAGGACTTAGTGTCAACCTTTTCCTACTCAACGCATCCGCTACTACATTCCCCTTGCCAGGGGTATAGGATATCTCAAAATCATAGGAAGCCAAAAATTCCATCCATCTCTGCTGTCTTAAGTTCAGATCTTTCTGCGAAAAGAGATACTTCAAAGACTTATGATCAGTATATAGCTCAAATCTCTCTCCCAGAAGATAATGACGCCATGCTTTGAGCGCATATACGATCGCTGCCAGCTCTAGATCATGAGTGGGATAATTTCTCTCATGCACCTTAAGTTGCCTCCCACCAAAACATATAACTCTGCCTTCTTGCATCAGAACGGCGCCCAATCCCGTGCCACAAGCATCAGTGTACACGGTAAATATCTTACCACCATCAGGTAAGGCTAGAACTGGTGCGGAGGTAAGGGCTCTTTTGAGTCTCTGAAAAGCAAGCTCACAATCCATATCCCAAGCAAAGACTAAGTTCTTCTTTGTCAACTTAGTAAGAGGAGCGGATATCTTTGCGAAGTCTTTGATGAACTTCCGATAGAAACCCGCAAGACCCAGAAAGCTTCTCACCTCGGTTGCATTTCTTGGAGTCTTCCAATCCTGAACTGCAACCACCTTCGCGGGATCCACCGCCAAGCCTTGCTTGGATACGACATGCCCAAGAAATCTGACTTCCCTTCTCCAAAAGTGGCACTTGGAGAACTTGGCTTTTAACTGGTGTGCTCTGAGTGTGTCCATCACCTCTACTAGGTGCCTCGCATGCTCTTCCTCATCCTTGGAGAAGACCAGAATATCATCAACAAAGACCACGACAAACTTATTCAAGAACTCCCGAAACACCCTACTCATCAAATCCACAAAATACGCGGGTGCATTTGTCAAACCGAACGGCATGACAAGCCATTCAAAGAATCCGTCTGGAGTTCTGAATGCAGTCTTGTCTATACTGTCTTCTGCCACTCTGAGCTGATGGAAACCCGTAGCAAGGTCAAGCTGAGAGAAAACAGAAGCACCAACCAGTTGATCAAAGAGATCGTCGATCCTTGGTAACGGGTGTCGGTTCTTCTTGGTCAGCTTATTTAATTCTCTATAATCCACACAGAGTCGAAGAGAGCCATCTGCCTTAGTTGCAAACACCACAGGCGCTCCCCATTCGGATATACTCCTTCTGATGAAGCCCTTCTCAAGCAATTCTTTCACTTGCTTGCTCAGCTCCCGTCTCTCACGCGGAGCCATATGCCGAACGGGCAAAGAAACAGGTTTAGCATTATCTACCAGATAGATGCGAAAGTCAATCTCTCGTTTAGGGGGCAACCCCTTAACTTCTTCAAACACATCCGGATAATCTCGGACCACCCTTACAGACTGAAGGGCCTCCTCTGATGAGTCGAGAGATTCTAGATAGCATAACATGACGGGATTCTTCGGATTGCATGAAATCTCTAAGGTGTTGCCCAGGCGAGTCACAAGCCTTACAACCCTATGCTCACAATCCAGAATGGCTCCATACCTAGACAGCCAATCCATGCCCAAGATCAATCCGTATCCCCTGAAACCTAGAACATACGCACTACACAAGAACTCAATGCTGAGTATAGAGATTCTTAGATCCTCACATATCATGGATAGATGAGCAGAACCCCCAATGGGATTCGAAACACAAACGGGATCATCCACTAAGCTAGTACTGAGGTGCAAGCTATCAACAAGATCAGATGAAATAAAGCTATGTGATGCACCGGAATCAAACAAGGTACGTACTGGAAGATCAGAGATATAAACAAGGTTCTCAACAGAAACACTACCTCTCTCGGGAACTGAAGCGGCATTGAGAGCATGAACTTGCCCTCCTGAAGATCCAGCCTGTCCTTTCTTCTTTGGGCAGTCTTTGCTGAAGTGCCCAGTCTCTCCACAAGAAAAGCATCCCCCATTAAGCTTCCTTTTCTTCTTTCTGCAATCCTTAGCAAAATGCCCAGCTATGCCACAGTAATTGCACTTCCCCTTGCCTTTGTTGTTGCCCTTCTTGTTCTTATTCTGATTTCCTTGACTGCTTTGACCTTGGTTGCCTTTGCCTTGAGAATCAGCCTTCTTTGCTTGAGTATCGCCCGACTTGACTTCCTTCTTTCCCTCTCCCTGAAGCAGAGCCATATTGACCAAACTTTCGAAAGTGGCTCCATGCGGAATATGTGACATCGCCAAGCCCTGTAGCGGCTCATTCAATCCTCTGGCAAATCGAAGAGCCTTCTTCTCCGGGGTGTTTACTATATCCAAACCAAAGCGGGCCAGCTGATTAAACTTGTTCACATACTCCTTGACAGACATATCCCCTTGCTTTAATGCAATAAACTTCTCCATTTGTAAATTCGCCTCCGCTGAAGATAGAAACTTGGTCACAAATCTAGCCCTCAAATCGGCCCAAGTCTCAACGGGCCTCGTCCCATTGGTGACCTCCCACCAATAGGCCGCCTCATCCTTCAAAAGCCATACGGTCAATAAGATTTTCCTCTCATCATCAATCCCAAAGATAGCAAACAAGTCCTCCGTGTCCTTCAACCAATTCCTAGCTTCAACGAAAGATTCTGTGCCTAGGAAATTCTTGCCCCCCATTGCCTTGAAGTCTTTACACACCTTTGTAAACTCAATCTGAGGATGCTGAGGGGGAGGAGGAGGAAGAGGAGCCTCAGCAACGGGAGGAGGAATATTAACTGCTGGAGGAGGGGGAGCAGGGACCACCGGAGGAGGGATATTAGGGATAGGATTCTCAACTACAGGAGGAGGAGTGGGAGTAGGGTTGGCGGGACCAGCTGCCGCCCTAGCTTCTAGGAGTCTCCTATACCAGAGTGGTACGTTCACTCCATCTGGGATGTCAAGATTCTCAGCCATACTGAAACAAAAGATAAGATAAGATTAGGTCAAGGGAACGAAGGATAACGCTGATGGCTTTTGGGGATTAGCCTTAAAATAATCTAGACTTTATTTTGGAAAATACTTAGTAGGTTTTTGAAAATAGTTTTTCAAAAAGGGTTTTTTTTTTTCAAAAGTTTTGTTCAATCTTGTTAACCTTGTGCTCTGATACCAAATGTAACACCCCACCTCCACTAGGATCACTCCAAAGAATGTACTAGCTTTGGAGGGGCGTTATTGTGAAGGTAAACTTGCACAGAGATATCACAAGACAGAATATATAAAAATAAATATAAGTAAAGCAGCGGTAGCAGATAAAAACCCATCATCATCATTTCAGAAAACCAACATAGTCAAGTACATAATATCAAAATGTCATGATCCAAAAATCATCAGTCTAGATACGTGATAACAAAATACATGGTAAAACATCAGTACTAATCCCCAGAAATAAAAGATAAGCCACAGCTAGCTCAGATCCATACGTGAGCTATCCAACAAGCAAGTCAAAGATCCACTAAGCAGATGTAGTCCCTCCCTGAGAACCTGTGGGGGGGGGGAGAAAACGGAAGAAAAGAAGCGAAAGAAAACAGGTCAGTCAAAAAGACTGGTAAGCCCTACTACGATCAATCTATAAACTAATAAAGTTAACAGTATGATGGAAACTGAGATGAACATACTGGCAATAGATAAAGGTGACATCACATAGTCGAGGTTAAACTTTGCACCACAGTGTACTAGCAAACCCACAAACAGATCTTGATCCCTTAGCCCAAACTTTGGCCCAATAACATGAAGTGACCTTAGTATAAGGCCCAGCCCAACGGTCTAGTCGATCGGCTCCCTATAAACCTAACACGTCGAGTGTTGGTGTCCATACGGCCCACATGGATGTAGTCAGACTGTGCTGGGTCCACCTTCGGGTGTATCAAGCCCTAAGGTGTCAACCCCAGACACCTAAGCAATAATGCACAGTCTAAGCCTACTGGTACCCGTGCCTCGAGTTTGTCCAACATCGGACTACGTGCACGTCCGTAGCCCGCCGGACCCGCACCGCTGTACCACTCAGCCGTCGCTTTGGTCGCTTACATCAGTCCAGTAATCGTGCCCCGCCCTAGCCTAGCCTCTAGGGTTGTGAATGATACCAAACTGGGATTACTGCTGGAACAGACCACGTTGCTAGGGTTTCTAAGAGGGTTAAGTGTGGTTTTAACCCCTCACTAAACCTGGATTAAATTAGCTAAGTGTAACCACTTAACCCCATCTAATCCTCGCATCCCCATTATTGGTTAAGTATTAGTGGGCCATGACTTAACCCTAATCATGAGGCATTAATTACTTAATGCACCCAACCTCTCACATTAGACATCCGTGGTTACCTGGGAAGATTTACACCACGTCTAGGTCTAACCTCGGGTCTTATGGTGCAACATGACCAACTACCCACATTAGACCCCACGTTGTGGTTACCTGGGAAGATTTACACCACAACTAGGTCTAACCTCGAGTTGGCCATATCATGTTATCTAATGTCATGTCCACTTTAGAACATATTTACAAGTTAACATATACTTGGGTAGACCTAACTTAATAGGTAAATTCCCAAGGGGTAGACCTAACTTAATAGGTAAATTCCCAATCTTTTAGTTTCATGTATTTTTAAGTTTACCCAAACCCTCCCAACGTCATTATCTCGCTTACATATTCGTCATAACGTATAAGGGTATAAAAGGTAACTTGGCATAACATACATGGTGAACTTCACATGTCATAATAAACATGCATACATGTTAAACTTGCAAATCATGTCATGGTGAATTCGCATAAACATGCATAGCTTATTAAATATGCATAACATGGTAAGGTGAACATGCATAATCCATTAAACTTGCATAACATGGTAAGATGAACTTGCATGAGCATGCATAATCCATTAAACTTGCATAACATGGTAAGGTGAACATGCATAATCCATTAAACTTGCATAACATGGTAAGGTGAACATGCATAATCCATTAAACTTGCATAACATGGTAAGGTGATCTTGCATAAACATGCATAACCCATGAAACATGTAGAACATGACATAATAAGCTCGCATAAGCATGCACAACTTGTGAAACATGGCATAGAAATCTCGCATATGCATGCATAACTTATGAATCATATAAAACATGACATAGTGAGTTCGCATAAGCATGCATAATCAACTAAACTCACACAAATCTCAACTTTCATCAAACATTAACTTTAGAGTTTGTAAAGTGAAGGTAAGAGGGCTTACAAATATAAACAAGCCACAAATCCACCAAATGAGATGAAGAAGCCCTTTTAAAAACTCAAAACAAAGCCTCAAATAAGAAAACCCTTTTGCAAGATCCCAAAACACAAACTTAGCAAATCAAACTTGCTACTTAATGAAGTATGCAAGTTATTAAGCACTCATACAACATAGAAAAGGTTGTATGATCATCATATCTTCATAGGATTTAACTTTGAGGAAGGTGGAGGCTAGGTTTTAGGTGGAGGCCATTTGAGGATTCAAATTGACATAGTTTAGTTGCAAGATTGATTAATGAGGCTTTAGGGTAGGATTAGGGGTATATTTATAGAGAATTAGAGTGTTTTAGGCCCTAGGATTAACCCTAGATTAGGTTTGGCCCGTCAGATCTTAGAATTCTCCAGAACCAAGCCACTTGACCCAACCCAAATCAGAAATGGTGCACCAGGCTAAACTGCCTGGGCACCCCCTGTCGACAGGGCTGTCGACAGGGCAGTCGACACCCTGGGTGCCCTGTCGACTTGCCTGTCGACATGGGCCCCCTGGCGGGAATTTTCCCGCCTAACCCTGATTAGCCCTAATCCGTTTTGTTTAATTTGAAATTTAAATCTGTCTTTAGCATAGAAATTTCTGAAAACTCCAATGGGCCTTAACTGGGTCATACGGACTCCGATTTTCGAAAACTCGGACTCTATTTCGCGTATTTTTCCGAGACGATCGCAATGGCATAGCCCGTTTCCCCTGATTCTGATTTTTGAATTAAATTCTGCCTCGATTTATGTTATAATAGTTTATTGGAAATACGGGTTGTTATATGTCATACATGGAGACAAACTCAAATCATGGAAATACTTCTTTCCATCTCGGCTTTACTCCTATATTTTGACCATACATCAAGTTGTATTTATTTTGTCTATCAGTCTATAAAATGAATAGAATAAATATTTTTCTTCGTGGAGCGACATACTTGTCTGCATATGTGTGATTTTTAACGTGTGTATAATTTCATAAATGAGCAGCAGAACACAATTGTTTTGTAATGCATGTAATAGATGAATATATATTGGTTGAGAAATGCTACAATACCCGAAAAAGTTTTTGTCAAAAAGTAAGAAATAGGGGTAAATCCGGAATTCAGGGGTGGCAAGCATTGAATTCAGGGGGGTATTTGTGTAATTCAATAGGTGGGCCTCCTATTTTTTTGAACATTTTTGTCTCTACCGTAGTTTTTGACAAAATGAAAAAGGGGCAAAGTAGCATTTCTGATATTTGTTACAAATCAATAACACTATCGTCAAGGACGTACTGAGCGTAGGCCCAGTGGGATCGGCCAACCCCACTAGATTTTAGAAAAAAGAAAAAAAGAGAAGAAGGACAGCAGCAGGTCGCCAATAGCACGCAAGTTGCTACATTATTTCCAAAGACCAAAAGGTCACCAACAGCACGCTAGCTACTTCATTATTTCCATCCACCTAAATTCAGTTTTTTCTTTCCCTAGTTCTTCATCTTCTCCAATTCAAACATTTCTTCAATTCCATTACAAATAAAACTGCCTTTGATTAGAAAATCAACTTTCAAGTGGATTGCAATTGATTTGATCTTCTTATTTCCTGGTATTCTCTCACAAGGTATAACTATTTTTGATTTGTTCTTTTTGTTTCCATGGCTTTGATTTGTTAGGCAATAGTTGAATCAATCAACTATGCTGAACATTTGTTCTTCTTATTTCCATGGCATTGATTTGTAGACAATAGATAATCAACTATTTTGAACCAATGTTTGATTTAAGGTGGAAAAAATTGTTAAGCAAATGGAAAACATTTTTCATAGAGTACCAATTAAAAATGACTGATTTGGAATCCAGTATATGCTAATAGTTAAGCAATTAGTTAAACATAAAAGGGTATGCTCAATCTTAGCTCGGGGCAATCTAAAATCCTAGCTCTGTCCCTGGGTATGCTTGGTGATTTTGAAGTTTGGCTTGGGTATCTATGTAGATGCTATGTCAAAATTAAGAAAAATTAAAAATCCGCTCCCACGGTATAGAGTTTCTGCGTACGTCCCTGACTATCGTTAAAATTAATAAAGCCAACTCGCTATTTAAAACCATTTCCACATCCACTTGAAATGATGTGGCATCACACTGAAACAACCAGGATATTTTCTTTGCCCTTTCCATTCAAGTGGGAACTCGACTTTTTTTACATCGCCACTTCTAGCAGAAGGTTAAAATGGTAAAGGAAAGTAAAGCTAAATGTTTATTGTCAAGACTCATGTAAATTTCATACAGTTTTTAGGCAGTAATTTGCTAGGTGGGACAAACAAAGAACATTAATTTGCAATCAAAGCAGTACACGTAGTATTAATTTGAAAAGTATTGCAATCTCCCATAATGTAATAAATTTCTTAAAGTGAATATATTCCATTTATCTTTTAGAATGTTGCCCATTTGTTCTCAAATTTTACTTTTACGAATTCAGCATATTCATAAGAAGGGGGAAAATCACACATTCAATGCTTGGTTGCTTGATATTTTACCAGTATAATTAAGAGAAGGTAAGGTAAAAAAAAGTGTGTATTAATAGCTTAATAAATTATAACCTCATCAAATTATAGGGTTAAAACTTTATCAAAAGAACTGAAAATTATACTGTGACAATTAATGCATCTAGTCTTACAAAGGAAAAAAAACAAAATTTAAAAGAAAATTCAAACACTGAATATGCATCAGAAATCCTCCAGATGATTGATCATATCAACGTTAAGCTCCTTCAACAATCTTTCAACAAGAAACTAAACATCGGCATCAACATCTAGCCTTACGAGAAAAAAAATTAACAGAAAATTCGAACGCTGAATATGCATCAGAAATTCTCCAGATGATTGATCATATCAGTGTTAAACTCCTTCAACAATCTTCCTACAAGAAGTTAAGTTCAGAAGAAAATATCAGCATCAAGAATAGGACTGCAGAAAGAAGGAAAATCAAATCAGGCGGAGCTCTTCTTCTTCTTTACAATGCTGAAATAATCTTGCATTTTCTTTTCAAACTTCTGCTGCATTATTGTCAAGCGCGTATCAGCTTTGAACAGAAAATCTTGGAGGTTATTCTCCGTTCCCTTTAAAACAAGGATCTCGTTCAACGATCTGAGCGCTTCAATGAAGCCATAGCAGCACCATACTTCACATAACTTCAGTGTGCCTAACTTCTTTGATGTGAATTCTCTCTTAAAAATCTACTCTAGTCTAGAGACAGATTTAGATGATTGGTTGTACCACTTTTTACATAGTACTTCAGATTGATCACTGGATTTCATTGAAAATTTGGGCAAGAATTCATAAAACACCTTGTTTTTAAAGCCAGAAATAGATTGACATGTTTCTCTGCAGAAGAAATCCATGGTATTGACATCATCTTGGAGTATCTGATCGTCTCTGACTTCAGGCGTTGCCCACGGGCCTTTCTTTAAGAACACATTTTCCAATTGATAAACTGCTACTTCCAGTAGTTTTTTTGCAAAGAAGATGTCAGGATTCTTTAGCTCAAAGCTCTGAAGACGTTCATTCAGAAGCTTGCATTGACAATAAAAATAGGTTTGGTTGTCGTCTTCATTCAATGGATTGATGCTTTATAGATTAACAGTGCTAGAGCCTTCACGGTTGGGTTCTTGTTCCATTGAAGAGTGCAAGAAAATTTTCTTTTACTTTTAATTCTATTTCTCCGATGAAAACATAAGTTTAAAAGCTCAAGGCATTATTTCATTTATATGTGTTATTTATACCCATATATATATATATATGTATATGTATATGTAAGCTACACGCTGGCGATTTGCCACAGCACAGACAAACGATTTACACATGTATATTTACTTCGCTACCCCTACCTCTACAATATACAAATGCCTAAGGCGTTCATGCCAAATACTCACGGCATGACCATCATAACAATGCTCATTGCATATCGGCTTACTCACTTGTCACAACCGACACCCTCCAAACCTGCTCAAAATTGATTAAATGAGATGTGGATGTGAAGTACGGTTCAAAAAGAAATTTTAGTTAGTTTATCTATTCGACGCATTCCGTGTTCGACGCAACTGCCGCATCAAAATGGGAAAATTGACTGGAGAAAAACTATCAATTTGTATTCCACTACGTGCAAAAGCACACTTACCCGTCGAATGGACATGTAATAGTCATGCTTTGGGTCGAATTGACATGTCTATGTTCCATCTAGTCAAATTGACATATCATATATTTCCAACCTCAGTTATGCCCAAAATCAATGGCTAAATAAGCTATTATCCTGCTTTCAAGCCATCTCGTATCTGGATGAGTCTGAACCATTAAATGGTCACAAAACAAACCAAAAATCATGATACTAACACTGCAAGTCGTAATCTAATTTAAGTGCACAAAGTTAGTGGACAATCATCACTGCCATAAAACATGATGAAAAAGCAGTAAATACCAATGACGAAAATTTCCGTTCCATCGCTAATTTCATAGTTAATTTACGATGAATTTCCAAGAAATTTGCAATGGATTTATGTCATTCTTAAAGTATTAATTTTTATTAATTAACAATTATTATTTACTAAGTAATAATTAGTAATAAATTTTTATATATGCATAAAGTTTAGTTACAAAATTTGAACCTTTTGTAAAATTCAAAAATGAATTTCAAATATATCTAAAATTTCATTAAACATTCAAAATTACAAAGTGTCCGAAAAAAGGAATAATACAATAGTTAACCTGCACATCATTACTCTCATTCGCATGTGCACGTTTCATTTTGCAACTATCTTCTTTGGCATGTAAAGTATGGAAGATACGTTCACAATTATTTAAAATGTTATAAAAAGTAATAATTAGTGCTTAAACTAATAATTTATGGCTAATCATTATGTATAATAATATACAATAAATAATGGGTGCTCTCCTTCTTAGAGGATAGTTTGCTTAATACATTTAGGATAGGATATTTATTCTAATTATTGAATTAGAATTAATAAAAGAAAATTCTACCTAAAAATCAATAATTTATAATCATTATAATATGTTGTTATAATAATAATAGCTGCCAAAATTCTAATTAACGCCTCTGCTAGGTTTGCTTCCCTCCAAAATTTCAATCTGTACGTGTAACGCTCCACTCCGAGATCCACATTAACAAACTATATAACAAAGTAATGTCATCTATTAGTGTGGAGAATACGACTAGTTTGTTGAAATAAGTAGTGAATACGTCTATTGGATGTATAATTTTTGTAACAACACAAAGTTTTAATAAAGAAATATAAATAAAAAGATTAATAAAATAAATATTAATTAGAAAAATAATGTGAATTAAGCAATAGAGTTTTCTCCATTGGGTCCACCACGAATTTTGGTTAAGATGAACTTTTGGTTTGTTGAAATCGGACTTAAAAAGAAGAAGTTATGAACAAAAGACTAAAACCAGAATTTTAAATTAAAAAATATAACAATAATAAAAATTAGAACTGGGGTGACCCATGCTCTAAGTGTGTCGACCCCTAGGTTGACCCACCTATAAGATGGGTTGACTCATCACAGGTGGCATGCACGATTTTTGCGCACGTTACTTCTAGCAAAGTTAGATTGTTCGACCGATTTCTGGAGACTTGTTCTGATCTGGTTCCATATTCAAAATCTTTTCCTCTAAAATTTTAATGGAGTTTTGAGATTTTGGTTTTCACATACATAAGTTTAGAGAATATTTATACATATAGAATCCTTTCGAGGCCTATTGAATTGCATAAATCAATGAGTATTTCTGTGATTACAAGTTCAGTATGACTTTGGGATTATTTGGATAGTATAACAATTGTTATTTTCTTCAGTAATTTACAGATTTCAATGTTTTTTTTTTTTTTGTATATTCAATTACTCTACTTCAGTCTATTATAGTAATCTAGTATGTTACTGTAAATCATTCAGTTTATTTCTATCTCTTTTTCTTCATAAATTATTTTATATATATTTCAGATTTTATCCTATTTTTTTTAGCTTTGATTTATTTGTTTGAATCTAGGCCATGCGAGTGCCTAGACCTTTATCCTCTTAATACACGTTGAGGTTAGGCCTTTCAAAGAGCCTAAACGCTTATCCTTTTTTGTTTCTACGTAGTTTGGATAAAATTATGAATTTGATTAGAAAATCGCATATTGGAAAATTATGAATTAAATATAAAGGGATTAATTGGGGATTACTGAATTAAAACTATAATGGACAATTTAACTGTAATCACTAATAAATTGAATAATTGGGAATTTGGATAGATGCTAAGTAGTGAGGGTTGGGTTGTATAATGTATATAAGCAAGATAATATTTGAATGTAACCCAAAATATTACAAATGGTTATATGAAAGAAGTAAGTTGATTAACAAACTTAAAATGGTCGTTGAGTTTAATATGAAAAAATTAATGAGCGTAAACAGAAGTCTATTCCGGCTGCGCAAGCTAATAAGGGAAGATAAGTGGCATATTAAGAAAGCTTATAGTAGGAATCTTTTCTAGCAATGATGATTGATTAGGAAAAATAAGTGGCTCATAGTTGTGGTCCGTTCCAGCATCGTGGGTAGGATGATTCTAGAAAATAAGCGGTCAATTAAAATAAATAAGTTTATATTCGCCTATACGTTTGTTGACTATTCTATGGGGGTCTAGGGTAGTTACGCGGTCAACAATAATTCTATGATGCCTTGAGATTAATAAATTTTGTAACGATCCATAATTTTTGACCAATTTAAAACCAGGATTTTGAATATAAAATAAATTAATTTGGTTCAAACATGAATTTTTAAATTAGTTTTAAATATAAATATGATTTAAATAAATAAAATGGATATTTGAATTTTGTCAAATATAATGGTATAATATTTTATAAGAATTTCTTGAATTTTGCTACAACGAATTTTCCAAGTACATACTTATAAAAATATTTTAAATGTGATCATTTCTACTAAACGTATATAAATTAATTATAGATAATAAAATAAATAAATATTTTGGACTACCAATGAATTGTTAATTACCATCGGGTTTTGATAACGTTGAACAGTCAGATGTTTAGTTAAATGGTAACCTAGAAGTGGTATTTTGTAACATATATGAAGTGTTTCGATTTTGCAACACTTTTAAGTGTCATTAAGGTGTTTCAGATTAAAACCATGAGTAGTAACATGGTATCGGAAAAGTCGTTTTGTGAGGTATGAGAATGCATGAAGCCATAGCCTTTGAGATGAATATGTGTCCATGTGCACATTTCCTATAAAGCCCTTAAACCATCCTATATAAGGAGCATAAACACCTCTCCATTAAATTCCATCCAAACTCCTTCTCGCTCTCCATTCTTTGCTTCCTTTTCCACCCCCTTCTCCCCTTGCTTCCTCTTTCCCTCTCGGTATAAATGCCCACCAACCACACCCCTCCCTCTGGCCTCCTCCAACACCACCACTCTGCCTCCATTTCCCCTCCCCTAAGCTTGGCCTACCTCAGCCCCGCCTCTACCGTGCACCCTCACCCACGTGCGCCACCTCCCTAGGCCTCCACCACTACCTCATGCCACCCTTAGCTCCTCCCCCACTATATGTCGTGAGCCTACCCCATCACCATCTCCAAGTTGGCCAGCCTACCCCTCTCCATTTATACAGAAATGCATATATATATATATAATATTTTGATGAAGAAGTCGATGCAGGAAATATTGTTCGTTTGGGATTGTTCGCGGTTTGTTAGGCTCCCCTACCATGAAGGTTTAAGGAAAAAATATGTTAGTGAGAAACTCTATACACTTGTGTTTATATACAGTTAATTATGGTTGATAATTATATGTGTGTAACGTTTGGTGAATGGCTATGTAGTTAGTAACACATATACACTGATAAGCGTTGATTATAATGACGTTTGCACGTAGTTCATAGCAGGTATTGATGATATTTTTGATGGTTGTTATGGATGTTCATATGTTAATATTTACTACTTGTATGTCTCTACACACCTATCACACCGTAATTATGGAATTATGGAGGTGATTGGTTAAGTATCCTTCCCAATTAGAAATATAAACATTTTATATTAACTTAATATGGAATTTGAGTTTGAAAATAAAATTTGAAACTTGATATTCGAAATGATTTGGAAATGAAATTAAAATATATACGAATAACTTTTGAAAAGGTGGAAACGTATTTTGAAAACAATTCTGACTATAAATGGCATGTTCAATTTTGAAATTGATTTTGAATGGTGAATTTCAAAATTGAAGTTGCATTTGATGTATAAACGATGATCTAATCTCCAATCGATTATTCCAATAGTCTTATATAATATTGAATTTAGCTTTTGCAAAGTTTGAAGGTCAAAGGATTAATTTTTGAAAAACATTAATATTTTATAAATATTGTAATATTTAATTTTTAGTTAAAATTGAATTTGAAGTGGAGTTTTGAAATGTTGTTTTAAATGAGTTTACATATGTTTATAAAGTTATATAATCATATTTAAAGTTAATCGGAAGAATTTTAATTCGAAGTCATGATATGGTTTGAATAGGACTAGTTACGCTGCGGCAATTCGCGAATTTCGACTATAAACTTTAAACGAATATAACCAAAGCAATTTAAATTGGATTTACGTGAAACGTAAAACATTCACTTTCTAATAATAATATTTTTCAAATAGAAAAGTAAAATTTGAATTTCAACGTATAGATTTCAAGTTATGTTCAAATCTATTTTGAAATAAAATCGCGGTTTTGCATTTCGGTGACTATATTTGGAATTTGGTAAAACACTTTATAAAAAGTATTAAAATTATGAAAAAACCTAATTAATTACTTAAAAGTAATATGAATTGGAAAAATATAGTTTCGAATGATATAAAGGTTATTTTAATCAAACTAGCTATTTAGCAACGCTTTTATAGCACTTTCGTAACGCTCTTGCAACAATTTTTGGAAATAGTACGTTTTACAGTTTTAAACTAATAATTATAATTTTAGATCTTAAATAAATATTTTTAAATTTTTAACGAAATACTTTTGGAATATTATAACACTTAGACAAATTGGGTTTAAGTAAAATCTAATTTATCTCAACTATATGTTTTTTCAATCAACAAAAAAACCCATCATCGAGGTGGCTTGTTATATCTCCAATGGCGTCTAGGTTTTCATGCGATTATGCCCTTTTCTAACCTACCGTAATCCTTCCCCTTCCTGATCTACGATCCTTCGTCTCCACCTTTTCAACCTCCCATAGCTTACTATATTGTGGAATAACAGTTCCTTCTAGTTTTAGATCTACGATCCTCCCTATTTCCTTCAACCAAGACCTCAGTGTCTTCTTTCCATTTCGTTGCCTCTGATTTCACTATTTTGGCAGCCTATTCGGCACTATCATCTCTTTCCTCAATCCCCAAATCTAGTTCCTTCTTGTACCCCCTCTGTGCTTTCACCGGGTATCTCTGTCCTCTCGCTTGCCTGTTTCAGCCTCAGCCTCCATCGGCTTTCCTTTCTGCAGGATTTGCATCAATGTCAGTGTCGAACTTTGGCTGTTTCCACCCCCATACAGATTAGTTCTTTGCTTGTGAAGATTTAGTAGTTGCTTTTGCTGTTCAGGTATCTTCTTTTGGTCTATCTTGGTGATTGCATGTTTTTGGGTCTATATCGTTGAAGTTGCTTTTCTCAGGTCCTGATAGTTGTCGAGCCTAGTGTGTGCCATCTTTGTGATTCTTTGGAGGTGGTGAGTTTGACATTGGTCTTCTTTTGTCTTGGTTGTTGAATATTCTAGTAGTATATTAGCCGGTTTTGTTAACCCCGTTATGAAACGCGACTCAGGAAACAATGGTTCGAACGCGTCGCAGAGCGGGCAAGCACTAGCCTGTTCGAGCGCAAGGTGGATGAGCGACATAAGGGTTCGGTAGAGCATCACGGACGAGCACCCTGGGTTGAGCACCATGGGTCGAGCATTATAAGACAACGCTGCTATATTACAAAACATAAATCTGGGTCGGTCATTGTTGGAATAATGCGGTGGCAAATATTGTAAACAAGTGGGTCGGTCAACAACGATAACGAATTAGATCGGTCATCAGAATGTACTTTTGGGTCAGTCATTGATAATAGGCAGTGGCAGAACCAAAAATAAGTCAACAAACGACCCGTACCCTTTTTCACCATAATTACAGTTTTGCCACTTAGTCCAAACTTCTCATATAAATACCCCATTTCACTACACTTTAAGGGACTGATTCCTCTACCCCGAAGAGCTGCCCAAATCATTCCTCCACCATTCTAAAGCTTCTCAAGCTTCATTAATGGTTCTTAAGCACACTCCTTTTTCCTCCAACATCAAGTGGATCTCATCTTCTCCAAACACCATTAATTCTCACTCCAAGTCAATCCAAGTGATCTCCAACCGCCATTGCTCCTCTCTAAAGAACGGATCTAACACCATGCTAATGATGGAATCAAGGAATATTATCTAATCACAAGATCTAATCCGTTCCTTCTCGAATTCAAGTGGGATCTAAAGCGGAAAAAGGGCAAAAAGTGGAGAATCATTGTAAAGAGTGATCAAGTGTAATAAATGCGATGTATGTGATGATGCTACATGTAATTCTCTCCATAATAATGAAGAACACTTCAAAAGTGGATGTAGATCTATCCTAGATCGAACCACTATAAAAACTCATTGTCTCTTACTTACTTTTTTCCGCTTTTTTACATGTATTTGAATTTGTGGCCCCATTTTCATTCTGCATACCGTTTGGTGAAGTGTGATTTCACACCTTTGGTGTTTGAACCATTTTTGGTTCTAACAGGTTTGTTGATATATGATATGTTGTAATTGAGCTGCTGGCTCTATTTATTACTGTGTTCTTACCATTCAATCTTTGTTTTCTTCAATCATCTGCTTGGCACACCATGATATCTGGTTTTAACAACTTGTATTTGTCTTGAACCTAGATGCAATATTTTCTCCTCTACTTGCGGTTTGGTTTTTGTGTTGCCAATTGTGGACATCCATTGAACGGATAACATTCTAGCACCTGCGGCTGTCCTATTCAATCATCTTCTTTTGATCTCTCTGGTAAAGCTTCCAGCTGCTGTATGTGTATGATGTTATTGGCCTAGAGCAAATAATAGAAGAATTTATATAGTGTTTAGAACTGCTTGGCAGACTACCAAACTGTGGTTGCTTAGCAACACCTTGTATGTATTAAATGTAATGTATTTCCTAATCTGTAGTATAACATCTCACCCTACGTGGTGATTGCGTAATAGTCTTAGATAAGGCAAATATGTTAGTAGATAGGTTTTTGGCCTATCTCCTGTATTACTTTGTATTCGTTATTTGCTATAATGAAAAAGTGGTACGGTCCACTGTAAAAAGTGGCTGGCTTTGCCAAAAAATAATAATCTAATTTATCTTAAAATCAAAAGGTTTTCCAATTATTAATTAATTTGAAAATGGTGGGAAGTAATCTTTGAATGTTAATATTAATTCCATAGATAAACTTATACTATTTAGGGAATTTAAAAGGTATATTTAATGTTATACTTCTTATAGTATCGGTTGAATACATGAATTGATATTGAACATGAGCTGATGTGAATTCTATCAAATTCTTGTATCAAATGATTTTGATTACTCTTTTGATTAAGACAAAGGTTTTCAAGTTTAAGTAAGATGTGTTTGGATAGAAATAATCATTGAATAATTGATATGGAATTCTGTTGTTAAACACATACTATTTGAGGAATTTGAAAGATGTTACACCGTTATTCCGCACATAATATTTATTGATTATAAGAATTGGTATTAAATATAAGTTGATCCAATTTCCATACAAATCTTATATTTGATTTCAAATCGGTTTGGACTAAATTAAATTCTAAATCAAGCTAATTAATGTAGGTTTTGGAAGCATTGAATTTAAGTAAGTAAAGCTATAAAGAAAGATTATTAAGGATTATCCAGTCCTAATCACCCTCAATTTTAAAGGTTATGTTTTAGAAAGGAATATTTTAAATCTTAAAAGGAAGGATTTAAATTAATTAAAGATTTAAAGAAGGAAAACTTAATTAAGTTTTGATTTATGAAATACTGGATTTAAAGGAATGAACTATTGGTTAAAGGTTATTAAATATAGATTTTGTTAAAAGATAAGAAATGGAGAATGGTCTGAAAGGTAAATTTTGATCAATCAAAATAAAGTGAAGGTAGAGTTGATTAAGATGCTAGAAAAGTTTCGCTGATTATTCGGAAAGACCGGAATCAAATTTCTATTCGAAAACCATTTCGAATAACCGTACGACGAAATGGAACATAATAATCGAGGACAAAGGTTGAAGACCGGAAATATTCACATCATATGGATTGCTCACTGATGTCTTGTGATGTACACCCACCATTAGATTATACTATTACAGTTGTCAATTTGTACTTGGAGAATTTTCGGAAATGCAAGGGATTCTCTCCTAAATTGGATAGAGAATAATGCGCCTTCAGTTTCATTCAGACCTGGAACGAACTTTTATGGATGTAAGTCTAACAGTGTATTTTGTAATGTATTAGTTGGTTTTTGCTGAACATATTTTTGTTTGATGGCGGAGAATATGTCGTCTTAGCTTAACATCCTTGTTTGAGATGTACGAGCTCAAAGGTGATATGGTTAATAATTACCAATTGTATGTTATTAAATTACGGTGTGGCATACCAAGTGGTGAGTTATAGGTGATCAAAGCATGACTTAATTAAGCGTAGCTTTATGTAATGAGACTTTGATAAGCTTCACTCCTTAAGAAATTATAACCAAAATAGGAAAAAATGCAACAAGGTTATGGGTGTGTTGTTTCCTTCTATATAAAAGTGTACCGTGGTATGAAGCCCAGGTATTACTTATGTGGCAACATCTACTTATATGAATGTTGATGTCGCGGGCACCCGATTAAAGGTTGGTAACGACTGGGAGATGACATATTATGGCATGCTCTAAGTTATCCAATTAAGGGATAACCTGGCCTTGTTTTAGCAGAGGACACGTTTGGTACTTAGAACATCCCTCTAGAGGTGTACCCATTGGATAAGGAAGTTCCTTAGCTTGGTCATTTGTTCGAAATCCATTCTCCACTATAAGCCCTTATGATTTTGATTGTATACCATATGTCAGTATAATAGTTTTAGTATTATGCTAGCTAGGATTGATACATTTACTTGTTAAAAGATTTTTCACACTATGCACTCATAATAATGTTTGAATAAAAAATGGTTCAAACACCAAAGGTGTGAAATCACACTTTGCCAAATGGTATGCAAGATGAAAATGGGGCCACAAATGCAAATTCAAGTAAAAAGCGCTAAAAAGAAAGTAAAAGACAAGGGATTTTAACAGTGGTTCGATCTAGGATAGATCTACGTCCAATTTTGAAGTATTCTTCATATCATGGAGAAAATTACATATAACATCATCTCATTCATTAAACTTGATCACTCTTTACAATGATTCTCCACTTTTTGCTCTCTTTTCGCTTTAGATTAATTGAATTCGAGAAGGAACGGACTAGATCTTGTGATTAGATTATTTTCCTTGATTCCCTCATGAAAATGGTGTTAGATCCGTACTTTAAAGAGGAGCAATGGCAGTTGGACATCACTTGGATTGATTTGGAGTGAGAATTCATTATGTTTGGAGAAGTTGAGATCCACTTGATGTTGGAGGAAGGAGGAGTGAGCTTAGGAAGCCATTAATGGAGCTTGAGAAGCTTTAGAATGGTAGAGAAATGATTAGGTAGCTCTTCGGGGTAGAGGAATCGGTCCTTTGAATGATGGAGAAGTGGGCCATTTATAGGTGTAGTGTGCAGGTTTTGGGTCGGTCTGAACTTATTTACGAAAATGCCACTGGGTTGACTGTGCCGACCCAAATTGTGCTGACCCAAACTTGGTGCCGACCGGGAACTAATGTTGGTGTTGAGGCCGACCAGGATAGTATGTACATGACCGACCAACTTTTCAATTCGCCACCGACCAGCTTTAAACATCCATAGATTATCTGTATCCCACTTTTAATATCGTTCCAATTTGTGATTAATCCACATGGTCCCCATGCGATGTATACTGGAATCATGCTGCTCCCTTATGCGGTGCATTTACGTGAGTAGTATCCCTTTAGGACCGACCCAGGCTTTGTTTTGCAGCCAACTAGGTGCTTTATTTGCCACCACGTGACCATTTCAACCTGCTTTACTACTGTTACTGCTACCCCCACTTTACTTAAGGCCAACCCGTTCTTTTGATATTTTCATACCGACCCAGATCCATTCATTTGGTACCGACCCGATACTTAAATGCATAGAACGAGCTTATAGTGTCGACCCATTTTCTAAGTTGGACACTGGTCCACGTGGCCTTCATTCACGTGGTGGTTAGTATGATATTAATCCTTGTAACGTTTATCCTCTTCTAAAGTCATGTTGCTCGACCGCTTTTATACTTTGCTGGAGTGGAGCCATCCCATACAAAGAAGAAAGGAGCGGATCCACGAGTCATCCTTAGTTTGTGAGTGTATCAACCTAATTCGCATGGACCGACCACGTGTATTATACACTACTCCGGTCCCCGATGTTTTGTTATGTGTATTATTTGAAGCCAACTGCCTATTTCTTGAACAAGTTGTTATGTTCATGTTTGGGCAATTCATAGCGTTCTTCATGTTTTAACATATTTGCCCTGTTGCGTGGTACTTCACTAACACTAAAATATATATTAGCATGTAGAGATAACCATTTCTATTCATTACACTATAGAAGTTAGCATGTTGGAACATCTAGGACCGACCGGAATTATATTATTTTAAGCTGAACCAGTTATGAATATTAAAGTGCCAACTCATATATTCATACTTTGGCCTTCTCGTAGCTCTTACTGAAATGAAGGGTTCATGTGTATATTGTTTTGAACGGCAGGTCCATGTTGCATTCTTTCATTGACACATGGCATGCATGTAAAGTGAGGATAGCTCTTATGTGAAGACTCATTCCTTTTCATTAGTACTGACTAACCCATTGTAAACAATTCGACCAACCTACTGTGCACGACGTGACCGACCGATCGGTGTTGAAATTAAATGACCGATCCATGCACACTGAGATTAACCGACCCATTCACATTAAGTGTACCATCTTATCCGTTAATTCTAGCTTAGAATTAGATCCAACAGTATATGTATGATTTTTAGTGAAAAACACAATTGCCCCTCGGAATTTACAATTTTTAGTTTGTAAAATATTGTGAACTCCGAAATTGACGTTTTACTTTGATATATAGACTATTGGATCATTCACGTGTTCGCCTAACAGGCATGGATCAGAACATACATTTGATGTAACGACCCGAATTTTCGAACGATTTATTTTAAATATTTAATATGGTTTTAAATATTGAGTTGATAATATAAATCAATTTTTATATTGATTTATCGATTTAATATTCGAAATACGATTTATTTCAAATATATATAATCATCGTAATATGAAAATGAATTTAATTGAATTCAAAATTTAAAACTGAATTGAAAACAGTTCAGAAGATCAATACAAACTTCTTTTTGAATTAGAATAATAATATTAATTTATTTTCAAAGAATTAATTGTTTTTAATTTAATTTATATCGATTTAAATTTATATCTTCTTCATATTATCGAATTGAGCTTCGGAACCTGTACCAATGTGTTCAGAATAGGGATACAATGCTAGAAATACCTATTGTTATGCTCAAATAGGGGTTTGAGATTTCATGGTAATTTAAATTGAATAAATTCACATCTGGTCAAATTTATATATTTAAATATTAATATAAACACTTTCCTTCATACCGAAGTATGTACTGTAAGCCTACTCTAACCTATCATCTAAACGGTACGTGCGCAGACAAACTTTCCTTAGTGATTAAGGATTTCACCTGCTATAAATCACACACAAGTTTCCTGTTCCCATCCTTTGTTCAGCAATTTGTTTGCAGCTTTCAGAAAAGAAATTAAAATGGTCGATCTTTCTCCACTTATACTTATTTCCTTCTGAAGTAAAGTAATCGACATCCTCAAGCAAAAATGGCCGCTTGGAATTAAAATAAAAACCGCTCCTCTCTAAATCTTCCTTCCTCCTCATTTCTTGAATCTGAAACCTCGTTTGAATCTTCTGTAGAGCGATAAGGAAGTCGCACTTTTGGGCTCGAGCTCGACTCGATTTTTGGGAGCGTGCGAACCATGTTGAAGCTCGCGACAGTAGGAGCAAGTTAGGATTTATCGCAAGGTGGCTCGCGAGTGATTATCAAGCAGGGCATCACGATAAATTTTGGTGAAGACTGGAAAATCGCGATGATTAAATTTTTGGGGAAAAGCTCATGCATGATTTTCAGGGAATCGCGATGAATTCGGTTGTGGAATTTAAGGTTGGTCAAAGTCGTTAATTTCAGGGGATGGTGCGATGTCTTTTGGATGCTCATGAGAGGAGTTCGAACTAACTAACTAACTAACTGAGGACTGGTTCGATTTTAAGGGGAAGATACAGTTGTTCAACAGTAAGCGAGAAGAAGAGGGGTTCGCAACCAGTAACATGGAGCGTGGGTTCGATGGTGCCAGACAATGCAAATATGGATGAGTCGTGGGTTCTTTAATGAATGGTCTGTAGATGAACTGGAATCCCAGTAAGGTGGTTTTTGAATAGGATTTTTGTCTGAATAAGGAGATGCTACTCCTAATTGTAGCATAGTTAGAGTACACAAGTCGAGGAAATTGTGCGAGTTGAGAGGTGGTGTCGGTGAACAAAGGTTGGCAATGATGAGGAATTAAGGGAAGTAAGTGTTCGATTAATTTCAACAGTAAGGTACATGTTTATAAGATTAAAATTTTATAAGCTAATTTATTATTTAAATTAGTTAGATTAATTAATAATATTTTAATCCTTAAATTAAATAAATAATCCTAGGTGCTTGTTAGATTCATTTGAGATGAGTCAAATAGATTTGTATCTACGCAATATGAGATTAGACTGGATATTCGGCAAACAAAATCACGGTGAGTAAATCTCACTCAAATTTATTTAGAATTATTTTTATTAGTTAAAATAATTGTTTGTTGGTTGTTTATTGCATTTAAATATTTTTGTGCCTATTTAAAATATATTATTTATATAGAATGGTGTTTGTGGTTATTATATATATATATATATTTATTTTTGAAAATTGGTTCCACTTTATTTCATTACTTCCATGTACAAGTACAACATAAAAAACATATAAAACTATCTATAACACCACTTATCAACTAACACCCACACAACATCAAAGAAAACATAAAATCAATCAACCAGTATCTATTAAATCAATGCCCCATCTACGCAGAAACGCCTCATTAGCTTCAGATCGATCAGATTTACTACCATTGTCTCTAACAGTGTACCAGATCTCCCTCTCAATCAAAAACAGTTTGACTTCTTTGCTAACAGTCCGATTAGAAAACAGTCTAGAATTCCTCTCAAACCAAATGTGATATATGGCATTTGTAAAAGCTGCACAGGCTACATATTTAATCTGGTCTTTATGATGAAATATTATCGCAATTTGATTAGCTTCTGATTCCACAGAACCTATATACTTTGGATTCACACCAAGTTTCCTTTTCAAATGGCTCCAAATGAATTTCGAATATGAACATTCAAAGAATAAATGATCAATATTTTCCACATTCTCATTACATAAAAGGCATCTGTTCTCCTCAATAATCCTATGTCTACACAGCCTATCCCTGGTACTGAGCCTATTTTTCATTGCCAAGAAAGAGATAAAGGACATCCTCATCGGATTTTTAGAATGCCACACAGTATTTGCCCATTGCACAATTGAAGCTCTCTGTCTCACATGATCCCATGCTTTATGCAGTGAAAAACCACCACCATCAAGCCAAGCATAATAATCAGACTGCCTATCAGTTTTCAACTCAACATTATCTACTATCTGATGGACTTCTCTTGTAGCTGGATGTAACTGAGAACACAAACTACCATCTCTTATAATTGACCGAACCTTGTCATTAGAATGACCCAAAGCTTGAAATCTTGAGACACCAAGCATATCAACTAAGCACTTACCATTTAACCATGGTGCGAACCACAAAGATGTAGATGACCCATCCACAATAAATTTCCTGAAGTATTGCTCACTTGATGACCTTAGTCTCAATATAAATTTCCATGTACATGATGCATTATTGTCCACACACATGCTCTAAAACATTTTATTGTTGCAATACTTTCTTTTCATCCAATTACACCATAAAGAATCTTCATTAATGAATTTCCACATTAGTTTCAGACAAGCTGCCTTCTTTAGATCCTTAAAAGACTTAAGCCCAATCCCACCTTCTTTCTTAGGAACACATAAATTTTCCCATTTCATCTTATGCTTAGCATTTCCCTAGAAGAAATCTGCACAGAGAGTGTTCAATTTCTCAAGAGTATGCTCTGGAAGCTGATAAACCATCAACCAATAAAGCACTGTAGGATTAATAACATATTTGATCATCTCAACACTACCTGCAAAGCTTAACAGCTTAGAATCCCAAGACTGCAGTTTTTGTTGTATTCTATGCATTAATTCTCTACAATCATGATAATGAATGTAATTAGAAGTTAATGGAACTCCTAAATACTTTATAGGTAATGAACCAACATTAAACCCAAGGATATCAACCATCTCATTCTTAAGTGAAGCAAAGTCACTGAAATATATCTTTGTTTTCAAAATATTCACTGAAAGACCGCTGAAATGCTCCAATTTGTCAAATACTGACCTCAAAGCAACTGCACCCTGAATGGAACACCTTCCAAAGATCATTAAATCATCGGCATAAATTAGGTGAGAAACAGTAGGTTCAAACTTATGAGCTGGAGTAAATAAATTCTGCAACACCTTCTCTTTCATACAAAATGAGAAATATTCCATTGCAATCGTAAAGAGGTATGGTGAAAGGGGATCACCTTGCCTTAAACCTCTATTTGATTCAATAAACCCTGATGGAACCCCTTGTAACATGATAGAATAGGTAGGAGTCGAGATGCAAGCAAACACAACATTGATAAAGTGAACAGGAAACCCCATCAATTTCATAATATGGCAAATAAATTTACGGTTAATCTTGTCATATGCTTTCTGCAAATCCACTTTCACACAGAATTTATTCACTCGTGGTTTTCTAAAGTCTCTAATCAACTCGTGAGCTAATAGAATATTATCACCAATATACCGATTAGGAATGAATGCACACTGATTAGAGGATATCAAATGAGGAAGCAACCATTTAATCCTATTACATAGAATTTTACTGAAAATCTTGTAGAATAAGTTGCAACATGCTATAGGATGGTATTGAGAAATATCAGATGGTCTATCAACTTTAGGGATTAAAG
Source organism: Allium sativum (assembly GCA_030737875.1). Classification (NCBI taxonomy): domain Eukaryota; kingdom Viridiplantae; phylum Streptophyta; class Magnoliopsida; order Asparagales; family Amaryllidaceae; genus Allium; species Allium sativum. The sequence goes on from CM060909.1 coordinate 363,624,178, forward strand.
TGATGAGTGTGTGATTGCTACCTTTTTGGATTATGGCAGAATCAAACATATCTTGAGCAGCTACTATCAAATCATTTTTTATCAACTCCCAGTGAAGCTTGTAAAACTTTGAATTGAATCCATCTGGTCCTGGGCTAGTGTCTTCATGAATTGAGAAAGTGGCTTTCTTAACTTCATCCATGGAAATGGACTTGAGAAGATCTGATTGGCCTTGCTGATTAATGGTATATTCAGATTGAAAGAATGGAATTTCTTCAGCAAATTCTCCTTTAAACATTCCAGTATAATAATCAATAGCTTCTTTAGAAATCTCCTCCTGTTTGTATAGTAGTTCACCTGTAGAATTTATAAGAGCTTTCAAATTGTTACAATGCTTTCTAGTGGACATTTTAGAGTGAAATTTTTTAGAATTCGTATCTCCCTCTTGCAACTAGGAAACTTTAGCTTTCTGCTTATAATTCCAAAATTTGACTTGCTTTTGTATCATGTATTGGTGCTTAGCTTCCATCATAGCTTCATATAATTCCACATTTTCAGGATCACAATCGACTGCTGCCTCCATATTATTAAAGTTCTCTTCAGCAAACTTTAATAAGGTATCATCTTTTACTCTCACTTTATTCCACATTTTGAGTTCCCTTTTATACCATTTGAGCTTTTGCATAAACTTAAAACTATGGAAGCCATCAACTTGCAACATCCATCCCTTTTTAATGCATTCAATATAGCCTTCTTTACAGAACCAATCATTGCAGTATTTAAAAGGAAATCCTTTGGTTTTCTCAGTTGGAACAAGATCAAGAAGAAGTGGGTTGTGATCACTTGACATCTGATTTAATGAGAGAGCTTTCATATCATTGAATTTTTGCATGCAAGAAAGGTTGACAAAGATTTTGTCAATATGATTAGCTAATCCACTTCTCCGCCAAGTGTAATTAAACCCCACTGACTTCACTTCAATAAGTCCAGACTGAGCTAAACAATTATTAAAGGCTCGAAGTTGCTGAAAAGGAATTGGAAGCCCACCTCTTTTATCCAATGGAGATGTAGAGTTATTAAAGTCACCAATCAAAACCCAATCTCCATTCAATACTCCTGCTTCATATATAATATTTTGCCACAGTTCCTACCTTTCATGGAAATTATTACTAGCATATATTATAGTGAGAAAAATCTTCATACCTCCTGAATTATTTGCCTCAACAGTAAGATGATGTTTTGAAGAAGAAACTGCATTAATGGACCATATTTCAGCATTCCAAATCAATACTATTCTCCCAGAAAATACTTCAGTATGCTGTGGAATGTAATCCCAATTAGATGGTATTAATCTTTTAAAAACCATCAGCTCGTCATTAGTGTTCTTGCTCTCAAACAGACCAATCAAAGTTGGCCTGAATTTCGTCAGAAGAGATGAGATTTCTCGCATACGAAATGGAGAACTCATCCCTCTGACATTCCAAGACATGATTGTCATTTAATAGGAGCATAGCTCCTTGTGATTCTTTTAGAAGGAGCTTTACTGGTAGGTTCCACCTGACTTTTGCCTTTAAAATGAGCCATATATTCCATGTTTTTACTAACATATTGAGAAGTATCCTGATTTTCCACTTCAGTAATTTCACTCCAAGTTCATCTGCTATGTGGCTTAAGTCATCTGGTATGATATTATTTGGTAAAACTTCATTTAAGAAATCCAGATCCCCTGTAGCAGTGGCTGTGTTAGAAGTAGAAGCCTCATTTTGATCATTTTGTCCTGCTGAGTCATTCTCTTCCATGATATTTCCTGTTGCATTGTCTTTTACCCATGATGGATCTTTCTCTAACTCATGAACCAGAGTATCATGCCCAAATACTATGCAGGTTTCACATCGGGGAGGAATAAACTCATATTCTACTTTGATAACTCTCTCCACACCATTATGTAATTGAACAGGAATTTTATCATGCAACTCGTCAGCTACATCAATAGAAACTATTATTCTGACAAATCTTGTAACTCTCTTATTAATGGTGTTCTCATCCAAATATATAGGTTCTCCTATATAACTTGCAATCATCGACGAAGCATTATTTGACCATAGTTCCATATCAACATTAAAGAGTTTGATCCAGATCTGAACCTTATCAAAAGTAAACTTATCGAATTCATATCCTGGGTACCACTTGTCAGTAAATAACAGATTACCAAAATAAGAATACGTAGATGATTGTATCACTGATATGAAATCGTTAGATTCTTCAAATTGAACTGTAAAATGGAACCCCTCCACAATATGTACGACGAAATTACCTTTTGGCCTCCAAACTTTACGTATGTAATCCTTCAGTCTTACAACCGACAGATGGAACTCTATCGGATGCAAAGCTATAGTGTCATGCCAGATCTCTTTCGATTCATTGAAAACCTCCTCCGATATGATTATTCTATCTGATGTAGGTTTGACATATTTCAAAGCCTTCCGATCTGTATTAGGATTCACTCTATCTAATGAACCAGTAGATTCAACTCCTAATTTGGATTGAAAAGTATCTCGATTAGGATTAGATGTGAAATTTGGTTTTGACGGGATCGGCTCTCGCTTATCCGCCATTTTTGTTTGAAAAACCTGTCATATAGCCTATATATATACACATGGGTGGTTGGATTCCCGCAGTACCATTAGCGGATGCCCGCGGTATCATTAGCGGATGACCCTATATGCCCCCACGCTATGATAGTGGATGACCTTCTATACCGCGATATCCTGCCTCGAAGCAGGATGGGTATTATTTATGTCAGCTAACCTCTGTGGATGCAGGAAAAACAGGTTGGAGGAATCCAGCTGTATTCATCAAAAATATTATTATTTGTTTGTTCTCATATGTATTGTTGTAAGGACCCGTAACTTCCCCGTGAAGGAAAGAGCGGATACTTTTGAGAACAACACACATCGGAACACAGACAGAAGAACATTTCATTGTTATTACAACAATGCATCAGATTACAAGAATATACAGAGTATAAATGAATAAATTACATTCGACAAATATCAGAGATTACAATAAATTACAAAGCAGCGGAAAATAATACAAAATCACAACTAGAAGTGATACACGGATACAGAGCTTTCCGAGCATCGTTCCAGCTGTAAATCAGGACCCTGTGAATATAAATCTGCAAAACCAAAACTACTAGCTGCCCGTGCGGAAAATAGGGGCACCCAGAGTTTAGGTTAAAACAATAAACTCCAGGTCAGTCATGTGACTGGTGTGAGAACTAAAACAGTTATTAATATTGGTTTTAAAGTTAGGTAAATCAAGGGACCACGCCGTATAACACGGAACGGGTTTCCTCCCAAGAATACCAGTGCATAGAACAAACAGCGCAATGCTAAATAAAGAAAAATGAAGCTGTTATAAGACCCAGGTCCCATCACACAATGCAACGCAAGCTGGAGGATAGGGTTTTTACCTTATAACAGCCAAAGCATGCTTGATACGTTTAAAACACATTATTTGATACTATAATAAGTGTATAGTGCCAAAACAATTTCAATCATAAGTATCAATCATAGGCGGCATGGGTACCATCTATCATGTCGCCATACTAGTTCTACAATTAAAACCGCAATACACGTATTGGAAATTGGATTCCATCATGAGCCGAGGCAAGGGGCAAGCTCCTCTCCGCGTTCGAGACACTCTAGAAAATGCCTCGGGACCGCACACAGCAATCCCCTGGATCCTCCAAGGCCGGTCCTCTCTTACTTTTGAGGATTGGCAATTCCTAAACACATGTTTCCCGGTCCTTACAGACCTATATCCGAGGCGTCTCGTATCCAACAACCACACAGGTGAAAAGTATATAAATGTCAGGGCTGGTTGGTCACTGACACCACCCTAGCTAGAAAGAAACGTCATGCACTCCTTGGGTCCGTATCCCGTTTTTGACTCATACCGAGGTGTGAGGCTCGCGAATTCACGTTATACACAAAGCTATGCCACACAGGCCGTGCTTTGATCATCAACCACAAGACTTTGCTTTTCAACAGAAGCCTTGATCAATTGCCACTTACGCATGCCACACTGGCAATTCACTCCATGCGACTGATGTCCATCGATATACAACCTCTGAGCTCGTACGTCTCAGAGAAGGGCGTTAAGCAAGAGAATAAATTCTCCGCCGCCAAACAGATGTATATTTAATAGAGATCAATCAAAACAGAATAAAATCCAATGTCAGACACACAATCCATTTACAAGTTCGTTCTGGGTCTGAACGAAACCGGAGGCACTTTCCTCGCATATCCATCGATCTCCAAGTACGTCTGGACGATCACCGACTGTTTTCCCTCATCTTGGGTGTACAGCCCAATCAAGATCATCAGTAATCACCCAAACGATGTGAAGACTTCCGGTCTTCAACCACCGTCTTCATCTTCGACATCTCGTCGAATCGGTTATTCAGAATGGGTATAACCCGGCCTTTCTGAATAACCCACGTATATGATAAACAAATGTTACACAAACACAACAAATGCCTCATTCCAATACAGAATATTCTTTTATTCACAAAATCACATTCTTAGGGAAATGTTCCCATTAATTTTATCCAAGATAAATTCTTCTAAATTCATTCTTTAATCTTCCTTTGGATATCACCTCACACTAGTCGGGATTAACGAACCACACCGAAGTAATTATTTATTTTATTTCCCAATCCCAACCTATATATCCCATGGAGAAAAACTGGTGATACTCCATTCCTAACACCACGGTGTTATCGGTAAAATTAATTACCATTTCACGTTCAAATCTAATTAAAGATTTAACTATCGCTTTGGAGCAAAACTGGTGGTACTCCATTCTCGATCACCTTTCAGATTTGATAATTTAAATTATCAATTCACATTTTAATCTAATTAAAGATTCATTAAAACTCCACTTAGCTTTAATCCTTTCAAAAATCAATATCCTGTCTTTAACTGGGTTAAAGAACCAATGTCATCTAAAACACGATTCACGATAAACCCAAATCACATTTGATATTAAATACAAGGCTCTGAATAGAAAATATATCGACTTATATTCAATACCAAATTGTGAAACCAACAAATATCGTATTGGAAATAACGATATAAAATATATCTTTCAAATTCCCATAACAATATCTGTATAGTCACGAAATCCAACATCGAAATATCCCGAAGATAATTTCGATTCAGCTCCAGTCCAATCCACGTATTGGAAATTATCGATTATTTTCAAAATCACTTTCAAATTCAATTTATTTATTTCAAAAATAAATTGATTTTAATTCTAGTTCAAAACTAGTTCATTTCGATAAAAATCTATTTTTACCTTCTAATGTGGAATTTTCCAGCCCAATTCTTTCCAATTCACATATTATAATTTTACACAAATTATAGATATTTTTGATAATTTTATCAAGGCCCGTACAGTCGATTTCCAACAACGGCCATCGAACTGCACTTACAGCGACCTTTTCTGAATTTGAATTGGACATAATTCCAAATCCAACCGTTAGATTTCAAATTTCTAATATTCATTGGAAAGCTCTTTTCGATACGAACCCAACGGTTCCAGTTTTAGGAGAATCCGACGGTCGGATCTCCCGCAATGTCCGTTTGAAATAAATGGTCGAAATTCACGAACTGCCGCGGCGCGGCGCGTTCTATTCAGGCCATTATATATATAATATATATATATTATATATATTTCGTCGATTTCCTTTTAAAACGTATTTTATAAATCGTTTTAAATTCGTTTCAAAACAATTTCAACTTCTATGTCCAATTTCAAATCGATTTGATTTTAATTCAATTCGAGTTCCTTTCAATTCAATTCAAATTCAAATTCGTTTCAATTCAATTCAATTCGAATTTACCTTCTATTTGATTCAATTCGAATTCGTTTCAAAATATTTAATTTTGAAATCACTTTTCAATATTCATTATACAACGAATAAAATCGATATAAATATCGTTCGCGTCAAAATAACGCCTCTCTAATCAACACGGCTTTATATTTTCAAAACTTCTTTATTCTATCCAACCAATGAATATTTATCCCATTCAACACATGAATCTATATTTCTTTTAACATACGACTAATCTCAACACATGAGTACTGTCAACACATCACTATTTTTGTTATGTAAAATATTTTATAAAACTATGGTATCTATCGTTTGATTTTAATTAGACTTCTACTAGGAAGTAGTTCTAATTTTAAATATGATAAAGATGTAATTTTTATTATTTAAAATATTTCACTCAACACATGAATAGTTTCAACCCATAATCATCGTCAACACATGACTATTTTTATATTCAACACATGAATTTTCTTTTATAATATTCATTATTTTCCCGATTGGAATGAGGCCCAATCAATCACCATATAATGTCAATTATATGGATTTCCATACAACACATGTATATAATAGCATTGAAAAATAATCAACCATCAATCAAAGTGCACTACACTGTATAAGCATCAAATATAGATATCTAACGCTTATAACAGCCTGTCAATCAATCGATCGACATATCTAATCAATCAGGATGAGTGAACTTCAAATTTCATCCCAACACCCGTGTGGGGTTTCAAACAATCAAACACAGATTTTTAGTTGTGCAGTTGGGCGACGTGTAAAATTTTATCGACCCAATTAATATCAGTCAAATCAGTGTATATAAACAAATCGGCCGATTTGTTTATAAATATTTATTTATTCACTTTCACGTTAAAAATTATATTTTTAACGATAAAACATTTCATTTTAACACTTGAATTTCTATTCAGTTCATTTACACAATAAAAATGATATTTTTATTTTTCTAACATATTTTAGAAAATTTCGGCGGCATAACGGCACGATACTAGAAACGGGACGAGGCCTAGCCTTATCCCCCGTCTAGTGAAGGCCCACGCCATTCACACATCAATCATATCCATTCCATTTCACCAAACAAGTCAATTCAAACCAAATAATCTAACCAACTACACAACCAATCAAACAAGTCCATGGTCTGTGGACGATTGTGTCGGGTGCTACTAAGCACCGTCTGCATCCTAGTATATATAAATATAAACTAGAAAAAGAGAATTTAGAGTGAGAAGTTCTCACCAATAGCTATCCAAACACCTTGACTCTTCTTTGATAGAAATCTTCTTCGTTATCCCATCTTCGTCATCTTCGTTGTCCGTAGTCACTATATATATAAAAATCACACATTTTTATATTTCGATGTCTTTAAAATAAAAATCACATTTTTATTTATTCACTTTCAATTTAAAAGTCATATTTTTATAATCACTTCATATATTTAAAAATCGAATTTTTACTTCGCTATTCGATATATAAAAATCGAATTTTTACTACGATGTTCAATATATAAAAATCATATTTTTACTTCGATGTTCAATATATAAAAATCATATTTTTACTTCGATGTTCAATATATAAAAATCATATTTTTACTTCGATGTTCAATATATAAAAATCATATTTTTACTTCGATGTTCAATATATAAAAATCATATTTTTACTTCGATGTTCAATATATAAAAATCATATTTTTACTTCGATGTTCAATATATAAAAATCATATTTTTACTTCGATGTTCAATATATAAAAATCATATTTTTACTTCGATGTTCAATATATAAAAATCATATTTTTACTTCGATGTTCAATATATAAAAATCATATTTTTACTTCGATGTTCAATATATAAAAATCATATTTTTACTTCGATGTTCAATATATAAAAATCATATTTTTACTTCGATGTTTAATATATAAAAATCATATTTTTACTTCGATGTTTTCTATATAAAGCTCTCGCCTTTTCAACTATAAAGACTTCACCCTTACAAAAATATAGATTTCATCGTTATGAAAATCACCACTTTATTTCAACGTATATAAAATAAAAATCAGATTTTTATTTCGCTACATATACAAAGGTGATATTTTTATATTCTCTATCCTATAAAGATTATATTTTTAATACTTTAAAAATATAAAAATCATATTTTTAATATTTCTATATAGTAAAGATTATATTTTTAATACTTTAAAAATATAAAAATCATATTTTTAATTATCTTCCCTATATAAAAATTATATTTTTATACTTCCTATGATGTAAAAATTATATTTTTACTTTAAAAATATCATATCTTACATCTCTTACTAAAAAAAAATTTCGTCTTTTCTATTTTAAAGATCACATCTTTTCTTTTATAAAGTTTAAATCTTTTCAAAAAAAATCAATGCTTTTCTAATTTAAAAATCAATGCTTTTCTAATTTAAAAATCAATGCTTTTCTAATTTAAAAATCAATGCTTTTCTAATTTAAAAATCAATGCTTTTCTAATTTAAAAATCAATGCTTTTCTAATTTAAAAATCAATGCTTTAATCGAATAGAATAATAACTAAAATTGAAAAATAAATTAAAAATAAAAATAAAAAAAACTTACAGGAATCGGAGAGGAGGGGCGTCGGTGGTTGGATGTTTCGAACAGGAGAGAGAAGAAAGGCGGGCGAGTAGAGGAGCGAGGGGGGGGGGGAGGTCGAAGGGGGGTGCGGCGCGTCGAGGTCAAAGAAGAAGAAGGGGAGGAGAAGGGGGGCGTCGCGTTAGGGGAGGGGGCGATAGGGTGGCTCGCCACTCTGGCGACGGCGGAGCGCATCAGGGGGGAGGTTGGAGGAGCGGCGCGGTGGGGTCCTGACCGCCGACGAGCGGTGGTGGGTGGCGGCTCCATCGCGCCCCTTTTTCCTTCTTTCTTTTTTTTTTCTTCTGAATGAAAACGAGAAGAGGGGGGGGGGGTTATATGAAAAATATATATATATTTATTATTTTATTATTTAATTACTTTTAAAAGTTGACTTTCACATATGTCATCTAAACGAGGCCCACCGCCTGTCGTCCATAGCGTTTAACCCCCATTCCGAACACAATGGGATATGCCACGTAGGCTGATTCGACTGTTTGAATCAGTTTCTGTTAAATTTACACTTAAATCGCTATATTGAATTTTAAACGTACCTTTCAAATTACCGGGGTCACATAATAACTCTAAAAATTCCCGAAAAATATTTTCTAGCTTCGTATTGACGATACGGTCCTAACAAAACTAGTTTCGTCGAATTCCGAGACCGTTAGAAAAATGGCCATTTTCCAGTCGATTAAAATCAACTGAAACTGGTCAAACACGTTTTCCTTTGCCACGCTCACATATTGATTCGAAAAATTATGAAATTTGAAACCTAGCAATAATTCGACATCACGGACCCAACAAAACTGGTTTCGTCGAAATCCGAGGTCGTTTGCAAAATGTCCATTTTTAAGGGCCTGAATTCCATAGCGACTATTCAGAATTTTCAACTGGACATATCTTTTGATTCTCGCTACGAAATTTTGATTTGTCGGATTCGTCGGAAAGATATCCACAATTAGATCCTAATGTTTTTGGTTTCACTAAAATCCGGATTGTTTTGCACCCGGTACATTCAATTGAAGTTTGAAATCGAATTATCGAACTACCGCGCCATTTTCAATTCTATTTATAATTATATATAAATATTTATATTCTAACGACGACGTATAAAATATATACGTCGAATTATATTCAAAATATATTTCTCGTCGATATTATTTAAAATAATCCATTTTAAATGTTCAAACTTCACTAAAATTGCCGAAATAAAAATTTTAAACTGGCCCAGATTTTCGGGTTATTACAATCTCTCCCACTTAAAACTTTTCGTCCCCGAAAAGGAACAAAGTCGAAAGTGGTTTGATTAACAAGCTCTACATTCGATCTGGCTTCCATTCTCCAACTTTTCAATTTCTGAAAATTTTCAAAATTTCAAAAATTTGGCTAACACCCTAAATTTTCGAAAAATTTCGCCATAACCTCCCCTGCACCGGGAGCATCGGGGAATTTCAAATAGCTTCCCCGGTCCTTCAGATCTCAAAAAGAAAAAGAAAAAGCCAAGCGGCTAGCCAATAGGCTCACAAAATCATCATCACCCAAACAAAACAGGAAATTATGTAGTAAACATGTACCTATTTGTCGGGCAAACAAATTTTATTCTCTGGCTCTAGCCTCCTTGCTATGACCTGTTCAATATAAGTACAAGTATATGCATGCATATGCGACTAATTTTCAATACAATTCAATATTTGATTATATTAGGCTAAATGGTTCAAAATTATCAAACAAATAAACAAACAACACAAACATCAATCAATTAGTGAATTAGAGTTTCAAATTCATAATTTGATATATATATACGGAAAATCTTGTTTTTGATGCCAATTCACAACAATGTGTTCTAACTATATTGGTTTGGTTCTCACACCAGTCTAATGGAAATATATAGAAATCACACCTTCGAAACACGAACATAAATACTGATGATGTAGCTACTATCACCAGAATCATCTTCGGGTGTCTAGAATGTGACTCTATATCTATCCAATATATTAAAACTTCGAATATACGTTCATGACGCGTATATGCAAAATCTTTATATACTCGATTGTCCATATTCAAAATAAATAAATAATCAAATACGTATAAAACGGTTTAAATTTTCAAAACAAAATTGCTTTCATTTGAAAAATATACTCTTCACACTCGTTCTAGGATGCTACTGATCCTATCTCTAACGAGTCATTCTAATTGGATATTACTAACCCAATATCTGATGAATTCTTTCGTATGGTTCTAATGTGTCTTGTTCTCGAGCTCTGTAAACCAAAGCTCTGATACCACTGTAAGGACCCGTAACTTCCCCGTGAAGGAAAGAGCGGATACTTTTGAGAACAACACACATCGGAACACGGACAGAAGAACATTTCATTGTTATTACAACAATGCATCAGATTACAAGAATATACAGAGTATAAATGAATAAATTACATTCGACAAATATCAGAGATTACAATAAATTACAAAGCAGCGGAAAATAATACAAAATCACAACTAGAAGTGATACACGGATACAGAGCTTTCCGAGCATCGTTCCAGCTGTAAATCAGGACCCTGTGAATATAAATCTGCAAAACCAAAACTACTAGCTGCCCGTGCGGAAAATAGGGGCACCCAGAGTTTAGGTTAAAACAATAAACTCCAGGTCAGTCATGTGACTGGTGTGAGAACTAAAACGGTTATTAATATTGGTTTTAAAGTTAGGTAAATCAAGGGACCACGCCGTATAACACGGAACGGGTTTCCTCCCAAGAATACCAGTGCATAGAACAAACAGCGCAATGCTAAATAAAGAAAAATGAAGCTGTTATAAGACCCAGGTCCCATCACACAATGCAACGCAAGCCGGAGGATAGGGATTTTACCTTATAACAGCCAAAGCATGCTTGATACGTTTAAAACACATTATTTGATACTATAATAAGTGTATAGTGCCAAAACAATTTCAATCATAAGTATCAATCATAGGCGGCATGGGTACCATCTATCATGTCGCCATACTAGTTCTACAATTAAAACCGCAATACACGTATTGGAAATTGGATTCCATCATGAGCCGAGGCAAGGGGCAAGCTCCTCTCCGCGTTCGAGACACTCTAGCAAATGCCTCGGGACCGCACACAGCAATCCCCTGGATCCTCCAAGGCCGGTCCTCTCTTACTTTTGAGGATTGGCAATTCCTAAACACACGTTTCCCGGTCCTTACAGACCTATATCCGAGGCGCCTCGTATCCAACAACCACACAGGTGAAAAGTATATAAATGTCAGGGCTGGTAGGTCACTGACACCACCCTAGCTAGAATGAAACGTCATGCACTCCTTGGGTCCGTATCCCGTTTTTGACTCATACCGAGGTGTGAGGCTCGCGAATTCACGTTATACACAAAGCTATGCCACACAGGCCGTACTTTAATCATCAACCACAAGACTTTGCTTTTCAACAGAAGCCTTGATCAATTTCCACTTACGCATGCCACATTGGCAATTCACTCCATGCGACTGATGTCCATCGATATACAACCTCTGAGCTCGTACGTCTCAGAGAAGGGCGTTAAGCAAGAGAATAAATTCTCCGCCGCCAAACAGATGTATATTTAATAGAGATCAATCAACACAGAATAAAATCCAATGTCAGACACACAATCCATTTACAAGTTCGTTCTGGGTCTGAACGAAACCGGAGGCACTTTCCTCGCATATCCATCGATCTCCAAGTACGTCTGGACGATCACCGACTGTTTTCCCTCATCTTGGGTGTACAGCCCAATCAAGATCATCAGTAATCACCCAAACGATGTGAAGACTTCCGGTCTTCAACCACCGTCTTCATCTTCGACATCTCGTCGAATCGGTTATTCAGAATGGGTATAACCCGGCCTTTCTGAATAACCCACGTATATGATAAACAAATGTTACACAAACACAACAAATGCCTCATTCCAATACAGAATATTCTTTTATTCACAAAATCACATTCTTAGGGAAATGTTCCCATTAATTTTATCCAAGATAAATTCTTCTAAATTCATTCTTTAATCTTCCTTTGGATATCACCTCACACTAGTCGGGATTAACGAACCACACCGAAGTAATTATTTATTTTATTTCCCAATCCCAACCTATATATCCCATGGAGAAAAACTGGTGATACTCCATTCCTAACAACACGGTGTTATCGGTAAAATTAATTACCATTTCACGTTCAAATCTAATTAAAGATTTAACTATCGCTTTGGAGCAAAACTGGTGGTACTCCATTCTCGATCACCTTTCAGATTTGATAATTTAAATTATCAATTCACATTTTAATCTAATTAAAGATTCATTAAAACTCCACTTAGCTTTAATCCTTTCAAAAATCAATATCCTGTCTTTAACTGGGTTAAAGAACCAATGTCATCTAAAACACGATTCACGATAAACCCAAATCACATTTGATATTAAATACAAGGCTCTGAATAGAAAATATATCGACTTATATTCAATACCAAATTCTGAAACCAACAAATATCGTATTGGAAATAACGATATAAAATATATCTTTCAAATTCCCATAACAATATCTGTATAGTCACGAAATCCAACATCGAAATATCCCGAAGATAATTTCGATTCAGCTCCAGTCCAATCCACGTATTGGAAATTATCGATTATTTTCAAAATCACTTTCAAATTCAATTTATTTATTTCAAAAATAAATTGATTTTAATTCTAGTTCAAAACTAGTTCATTTCGATAAAAATCTATTTTTACTTTCTAATGTGGAATTTTCCAGCCCAATTCTTTCCAATTCACATATTATAATTTTACACAAATTATAGATATTTTTGATAATTTTATCAAGGCCCGTACAGTCGATTTCCAACAACGGCCATCGAACTGCACTTACAGCGACCTTTTCTGAATTTGATTTGGACATAATTCCAAATCCAACCGTTAGATTTCAAATTTCTAATATTCATTGGAAAGCTCTTTTCGATACGAACCCAACGGTTCCGGTTTTAGGAGAATCCGACGGTCGGATCTCCCGCAATGTCCGTTTGAAATAAATGGTCGAAATTCACGAACTGCCGCGGCGCGGCGCGTTCTATTCAGGCCATTATATATATAATATATATATATATATATTATATATATTTCGTCGATTTCCTTTTAAAACGTATTTTATAAATCGTTTTAAATTCGTTTCAAAACAATTTCAACTTCTATGTCCAATTTCAAATCGATTTGATTTTAATTCAATTCGAGTTCCTTTCAATTCAATTCAAATTCAAATTCGTTTCAATTCAATTCAATTCGAATTTACCTTCTATTTGATTCAATTCGAATTCGTTTCAAAATATTTAATTTTGAAATCACTTTTCAATATTCATTATACAACGAATAAAATCGATATAATTATCGTTCGTGTCAAAATAACGCCTCTCTAATCAACACGGCTTTATATTTTCAAAACTTCTTTATTCTATCCAACCAATGAATATTTATCCCATTCAACACATGAATCTATATTTCTTTTAACATACGACTAATCTCAACACATGAGTACTGTCAACACATCACTATTTTTGTTATGTAAAATATTTTATAAAACTATGGTATCTATCGTTTGATTTTAATTAGACTTCTACTAGGAAGTAGTTCTAATTTTAAATATGATAAAGATGTAATTTTTATTATTTAAAATATTTCACTCAACACATGAATAGTTTCAACCCATAATCATCGTCAACACATGACTATTTTTATATTCAACACATGAATTTTCTTTTATAATATTCATTATTTTCCCGATTGGAATGAGGCCCAATCAATCACCATATAATGTCAATTATATGGATTTCCATACAACACATGTATATAATAGCATTGAAAAATAATCAACCATCAATCAAAGTGCACTACACTGTATAAGCATCAAATATAGATATCTAACGCTTATAACAGCCTGTCAATCAATCGATCGACATATCTAATCAATCAGGATGAGTGAACTTCAAATTTCATCCCAACACCCGTGTGGGGTTTCAAACAATCAAACACAGATTTTTAGTTGTGCAGTTGGGCGACGTGTAAAATTTTATCGACCCAATTAATATCAGTCAAATCAATGTATATAAACAAATCGGCCGATTTGTTTATAAATATTTATTTATTCACTTTCACGTTAAAAATTATATTTTTAACGATAAAACATTTCATTTTAACACTTGAATTTCTATTCAGTTCATTTACACAATAAAAATGATATTTTTATTTTTCTAACATATTTTAGAAAATTTCGGCGGCATAACGGCACGATACTAGAAACGGGACGAGGCCTAGCCTTATCCCCAGTCTAGTGAAGGCCCACGCCATTCACACATCAATCATATCCATTCCATTTCACCAAACAAGTCAATTCAAACCAAATAATCTAACCAACTACACAACCAATCAAACAAGTCCATGGTCTGTGGACGATTGTGTCGGGTGCTACTAAGCACCGTCTGCATCCTAGTATATATAAATATAAACTAGAAAAAGAGAATTTAGAGTGAGAAGTTCTCACCAATAGCTATCCAAACACCTTGACTCTTCTTTGATAGAAATCTTCTTCGTTATCCCATCTTCGTCATCTTCGTTGTCCGTAGTCACTATATATATAAAAATCACACATTTTTATATTTCGATGTCTTTAAAATAAAAATCACATTTTTATTTATTCACTTTCAATTTAAAAGTCATATTTTTATAATCACTTCATATATTTAAAAATCGAATTTTTACTTCGCTATTCGATATATAAAAATCGAATTTTTACTACGATGTTCAATATATAAAAATCATATTTTTACTTCGATGTTCAATATATAAAAATCATATTTTTACTTCGATGTTCAATATATAAAAATCATATTTTTACTTCGATGTTCAATATATAAAAATCATATTTTTACTTCGATGTTCAATATATAAAAATCATATTTTTACTTCGATGTTCAATATATAAAAATCATATTTTTACTTCGATGTTCAATATATAAAAATCATATTTTTACTTCGATGTTCAATATATAAAAATCATATTTTTACTTCGATGTTCAATATATAAAAATCATATTTTTACTTCGATGTTCAATATATAAAAATCATATTTTTACTTCGATGTTTAATATATAAAAATCATATTTTTACTTCGATGTTTTCTATATAAAGCTCTCGCCTTTTCAACTATAAAGACTTCACCCTTACAAAAATATAGATTTCATCGTTATGAAAATCACCACTTTATTTCAACGTATATAAAATAAAAATCAGATTTTTATTTCGCTACATATACAAAGATGATATTTTTATATTCTCTATCCTATAAAGATAATATTTTTAATACTTTAAAAATATATAAATCATATTTTTAATATTTCTATATAGTAAAGATTATATTTTTAATACTTTAAAAATATAAAAATCATATTTTTAATTATCTTCCCTATATAAAAATTATATTTTTATACTTCCTATGATGTAAAAATTATATTTTTACTTTAAAAATATCATATCTTACATCTCTTACTAAATAAAAATTTCGTCTTTTCTATTTTAAAGATCACATCTTTTCTTTTATAAAGTTTAAATCTTTTCAAAAAAAATCAATGCTTTTCTAATTTAAAAATCAATGCTTTTCTAATTTAAAAATCAATGCTTTTCTAATTTAAAAATCAATGCTTTTCTAATTTAAAAATCAATGCTTTTCTAATTTAAAAATCAATGCTTTAATCGAATAGAATAATAACTAAAATTGAAAAATAAATTAAAAATAAAAATAAAAAAAAACTTACAGGAATCGGAGAGGAGGGGCGTCGGTGGTTGGATGTTTCGAACGGGAGAGAGAAGAAAGGCGGGCGAGTAGAGGAGTGAGGGGGGGGGGGGGGCGGAGGTCGAAGGGGGGTGCGGCGCGTCGAGGTCAAAGAAGAAGAAGGGGAGGAGAAGGGGGGCGTCGCGTTAGGGGAGGGGGCGATAGGGTGGCTCGCCACTCTGGCGACGGCGGAGCGCATCAGGGGGGAGGTTGGAGGAGCGGCGCGGTGGGGTCCTGACCGCCGACGAGCGGTGGTGGGTGGCGGCTCCATCGCGCCCCTTTTTCCTTCTTTTTTTTTTTTTCTTCTAAATGAAAACGAGAAGAGGGGGGGGTTATATGAAAAATATATATATATTTATTATTTTATTATTTAATTACTTTTAAAAGTTGACTTTCACATATGTCATCTAAACGAGGCCCACCGCCTGTCGTGCATAGCGTTTAACCCCCATTCCGAACACAATGGGATATGCCACGTAGGCTGATTCGACTGTTTGAATCAGTTTCTGTTAAATTTACACTTAAATCGCTATATTGAATTTTAAACGTACCTTTCAAATTACCAGGGTCACATACTAACTCTAAAAATTCCCGAAAAATATTTTCTAGCTTCGTATTGACGATACGGTCCTAACAAAACTAGTTTCGTCGAATTCCGAGACCGTTAGAAAAATGGCCATTTTCCAGTCGATTAAAATCAACTGAAACTGGTCAAACACGTTTTCCTTTGCCACGCTCACATATTGATTCGAAAAATTATGAAATTTGAAACCTAGCAATAATTCGACATCACGGACCCAACAAAACTGGTTTCGTCGAAATCCGAGGTCGTTTGCAAAATGTCCATTTTTAAGGGCCTGAATTCCATAGCGACTATTCAGAATTTTCAACTGGACATATCTTTTGATTCTCGCTACGAAATTTTGATTTGTCGGATTCATCGGAAAGTTATCCCTAATTAGATCCTAATGTTTTTGGTTTCACTAAAATCTGGATTGTTTTGCACCCGGTACATTCAATTGAAGTTTGAAATCGAATTATCGAACTACCGCGCCATTTTCAATTCTATTTATAATTATATATAAATATTTATATACTAACGACGACGTATAAAATATATACGTCGAATTATATTCAAAATAAATTTCTCGTCGATATTATTTAAAATAATCCATTTTAAATGTTCAAACTTCACTAAAATTGCCGAAATAAAAATTTTAAACTAGCCCAGATTTTCGGGTTATTACAATTGTCATATATGATGTGTTAGAAAATCCGTGGTTGATAATTGGTATTTTTGAAATTTAAAGAGAAAATTCTATTTATTTAAAATAGAATTTTAATTTAAATTGGACTATAAATATATTAACTTGTTTGAATACGTAAAACAAGTAGTGAATTTATAAACGTTGTTTATAAATTAATAATACGAGATTTAAAGTGAAATTATAAACAGTGTTTATAAATAAAGTGGATAAATTATCATTGGATAATTTGAATATTTAAGTTCAAATGTGAATTTAAAAATAGAAATGGGGAAATCGTTTTAAAGAAATAAACGATGGAATTTATTCTGATGTTCAGAATATAAATGTAACAACCCGAAAATCTGGGCCAGTTTAAAATTTTTATTTTGGCAATTTTAGCGAATTTTGAATATTTAAAATGGATTATTTTAAATAATATCGACGAGAAAATTTATTTTGAATATAATTCGAACGTATATATTATATACGTCGTCGTTAGAATATAAATAATTATTTATAATTATAAATAGAATTGAAAATGGCGCGGTAGTTCGATAATTCGATTTCAAACTTCAATTGAATGTACCGGGTGCAAAACAATCCGGATTTTAGTAAAACCAAAAACATTAAGATCTAATTGATAATATCTTTTCAACGAATCCGACAAATCAAGATTTCATAGCGGGAATCAAAAGATATGTCCAGTTGAAATTTCTGAATAGTCGCTATGGAATTCAGGCCCTTAAAATGGAAATTTTGCAAACGACCTCGGATTTCGACGAAACCAGTTTTGTTGGATCCGCAGTGTCAAACTATTGCTAGATTCCAAATTTCATAATTTTTCGAATCAATATGTGAGCGTGGCAAAGGAAAACGCATTTGACCAGTTTCAGTTGATTTTAATCGACTGGAAAATGGCCATTTTTCATATAGGCTCAGAATTCGGCGAAACTAGTTTTATTAGGACCGTATCGACAATACGAAGCTAGAAAATATTTTTCTGGAATTTTTCGAGTTAGTATGTAACCCCAGTAAATTGAAATGCACGTTCAAATTCAAAATATAGAGTTATATGTTGGTTTTAACGGAAGCTGATCGAAACGTTCGAATCAGCATACGATACATATCCCATTGTGTTCGGAATGGGGGTAAAACGCTATGGACGACAGGCGGTGGGCCTCGGTTAGAGGTCGTGTGAAAAAGTCAACTTTATGCAATTAAAATAATAATAAAAAAAAAATATCTCCTTCCTTTTAACTTCTGCCCCCCCCCCTCTATTTCTTCGATCCGCAGAAAACAAATAAAAAAAAATGGCCATCGCACCGCACCGAAGATCGACGCTACCCACCCATCGCCGCCGGCGCCAAACCCACCACCGAACCCTCGCCCCACTCTCCTCCTGCTCGACGCGAAGACCCTTCCCCATCGCGAAACGAAAACCGACGACGCGAGAGCGGGAGACCTCATCCTCAACCTCCGCCACCGCCTGCACCCTCAGACGACCCCGCACCTCCTCCACCTGAGCGCCGGCAAGTAGCTTTCCCCCCCCCCCCTTCGGTCGACGAACGGAAATATTCCCCCCTTCTCTCGCAATGTAAGTGTTTATTCTTATATTTATATTTTAATTAAAATCTGAGTTTTATAGGTTAAAATATATGTTTTTAAATCAGTTTTTGTTGTTGTTAAGAATATATTTTTAAAATCAGTTTGTAAACTATAAAAGCTTTGATTTTTGAGCATAGTAAAAATTTGATTTTTATATATTGAATAGCATAGTAAAAATTCGATTTTTATATATTGAATAGCGAAGTAAAAATGTGATTTTTATATATATAGTGGCCATGGGCAACGAAGTTGACAAAAAGGCGAAAACGATGAAGACTTCCGTAAAAGAAGAGTCAAGAGGATTGGATAGCTATCGGTGAGAATTTCTCACCTTTCAATTTCATTTTCTAGTTATATATATATACTAGGATGCAGACGGTGCTTAGTAGCACCCGACACAATCGTTCACAGACCATGGACTTGTTTGTTTGGTTGCATAGATTAGCTAGATGATTTTATTTGAAATTGAATTGTTTGGTGAAATGAATGGATTTGATTGATGTGTGAATGGCGTGGGCCTTCACTAGACCGGGGATAAGGCTAGGCCTCGTCCCGTTTCTAGTATCGTGCCGTTATGCCGCCGAAATTTTCTAAAATATGTTAGAAAAATAAAAATATCATTTTATTGAATAAATGAACCGAATAGAATATTCATAGGTTGAATAAAATGTTTTATCGTTAAAAATATAATTTTTAACGTGAAAGTGAATAAATAAATATTTATAAACAAATCGGCCGATTTGTTTATATACACTGATTTGACTGATATTGATTGGGATGATAAATTTTACACATCGCCCAACTGCACAACTAAAATCTGTGTTTGATTGTTTGAAAACCCCACACGGGTGTTGGGATGAAATATGAATTTCACTCATCCTGATTGATTAAATATGTCGATCGATTGATTGACAGGCTGTTATAAGCGTTAGATATCTATATTTGATGCTTATGCAGTGTAGTGCACTTTGGTTGATGGTTGATTATCTATCGTTGCTATTATATACATTTGTTGTATGGAATCCATATAATTAACTTTATATGGTAATTGATTGGGCCTCATTTCAATTTAGAAAATAAAGAATAATATAAAATAAAGGTTCATGTGTTGACAGTACTCATCCATTGAGATTGGTCATGTGTTGAACGAAATATTTTAATAATAAATTTTATATCTTCATTCACTATTAAATAAAGGTTCATGTGTTGACTGTACTCATCCGTTGAGATTGGTCATGTGTTGAACGAAATAATTTAACAAAAATAGTCACACGTGGACAGTACTCATTCGTTGAGATTAGTCGTGTGTTGACAAAAATAAATATTCATTTGTTGAATAGAATAAAGGAATATATGAAGCCATGTTGATTAGATTGACGCCATTTTGACGTGAACGATATTTATATCGATTTTAAAACGATTTCGAAATGAATTGAATTGAAAACGATTTCGAAATGAATTGAATTGAAAACGATTTCGAAATGAATTGAATTGAAAACGATTTCGAAATGAATTGAATTGAAAACGATTTCGAAATGAATCGAATTGAAAACGATTTCGAAATGAATCGAATTGAAAACGATTTCGAAATGAATTGAATTGAAAACGATTTCGAAATGAATTGAATTGAAAACGATTTCGAAATGAATTGAATTGAAAACGATTTCGAAATGAAATGAATTGAAAACGAATTCAAATTGAATTGAAAGCGAATTGAAATGAATTCAAATTGAATTGAAATTTGAATTGAATAGAAATGAATTTTAAAACGAATTTATAAAGAAGAATTCAATTTTGATTTGAATTGAAATGGAAGTTGAAATTGCTTTTGAAACGAATTTAAAACTATTTATATAATTCGTTTTAAATAGAAATCGACGAAATATATATTATATATATTATATATATAATATAATGGCCTTAATAGAACGCGCCGCGCCGCGGCAGTTCTTGAATTTCGACCATTTATTTCAAACGAACATTACGGGAGATCCGACCGTCGGATTCTCCTAAAACCGGAACCGTTGGGTTCGTATCGAAAAGAGCTTTCTAACGAATGCTAGAAATTTGAAATCTAACGGTTGGATTTGGAGATACGTCCAAATCAAATTCGAAAAAGGTCGCTGTAAGTGCAGTTCGATGGCCGTTGATGGAAATCGACTGTACGGGCCTTGATAAAATTATTAAAAATAGTAATAATTTGTGTAAAATCATAAGAAATGATTTGAGAAGAATTGGGATGAAAAACTCCATATTTGAAAAGATAAAAATAGATTTTTATCGAAATGAACTAGTTTTGAACTAAAACTATAATTCTATTTATTTTTAAATAAGTAAATTGAATTTGAAAAGGGTTTTAAAAATAACCAGAATTTCCAATGATTGCATTAGAGTGGATTCGAATCGAAATTGTCTTCGGAATATTTCGATGTTGGAATTCGTGATTATACAGATGTTGTTATGGAAATTTGAAAGATATATATTTATATCGTTATTTCCAATACGACATTTGTTAGTCGTAGAATTGGATATTGAATATAAGCCGATATATTTTCTATTCAGAGCCTTGTATTGAATATCAAATGTGATTTGGGCTTGTCGTGAATGGTGTCTTCATTAACACTGTTCTTAAGCCCAGTTGAGAAAAGATTAAATCTTTTTATTTAGATTTAATGAAGTGTACCAATTAAATAATATTTAATTGGAATTGAATTGATATTGATTTTTGGGTTTATCGTGGACAGTGTTTTAAATAACACTTGTTCTTTAACCCGATAATTAATGGAATGTGACTTTGGGTTTATCGTGAACTGTGTTTTAAATGACACTGATTCTTTAACCCAGTTAAAGATTAAAACTAAGTGGAGTTTTAATGAATCTTTAATTAGATTGAAAAGATCGAAAATGGAGTACCACCAGTTTTGCTCTAGGCGATAGTTAAATCTTTAATTAGATTTGAACGTGAAATGGTAATTGAATTTACCGATAACACCGTGGGGTTAGATATGAAGTATAACCAGTTTTACTTCATGGGATGAATAGGTTGGGATTGGGAAATTAAAACAAATGATTACTTCGGTAAGGTTCGCTAATCCCGACTAGTTTGAATTGATATTCAAAAATAGATTAAAGAATTAATTCAAGAAATTTATCTTGGATAAAATTAATGGGAACCTTTCCCTATGGATGTGAAATTTAGAAACTAACTGTCGGTTAGCTAAGCAGAATGGTTTTCTGGATATTGATCTGATGTTGGTTTCGGCCTTCGGGGTTAATATTTGGGGAATTATTCTCTTGATTAATTTACGGTTAGTGACTGATGAATTGGAATGAGGCGTATGTTGTGTTTGTGTAACACTTATTTAATATATACGCGAGTTATTCGGGAAGACCGGGTTTATCCCATTCTGAATAACTGATACGACGATAAGTCGAAGATGAAGACGATGGTCGAAGGCCGGAGGTCTTCACGTCGTTTGGGTGATTACTGATGATCTTGATTGGGCTGTACACCCAAGAAGATGGAAACAGTTGGTGATCGTCCAGACGTACTTGGAGATCGATGGATATGCGGGATACTAGGTGCCTCCGGTTTCGTTCAGACCCAGAACGGACTTGTAAATGGACTGTGTGTATGACATTGGATTTTAGTCCGTGTGATTGATCTCTATTAAATATATATCTGTTTGGCGGCGGAGAATTTATTCTCTTGCTTAACGCCCTTCTCTGAGACGTACGAGCTCAGGGGTTATATATTGATGGATATCAAATGCATGGAGTGAATTGCCTGTGTGGCATGCCTAAGTGGCAATTGATCGAGGCTTCTGTTGAAAAGCAAAGTCTTGTGGTGATGATCAAAGCACGGCCTTTGTGGCGTAGCTTTGTGTAACGTTTACTTCGCGAGTTTCACACCCGGTATGAACCAAAAACGGGAGACGGACCTCAGGGAGGGCGTGCGTTTCTTTCTAGTTAGAAGTGGCGTCAATGGTTTTACACGCCCTGACGAGTTTGACTTATGTGGTTGTTGCTGTTGCGAGGCGCCTCGGATTGATCGGTCGTTCTCGAACCGATGGAGTCATTTGGTTGGCTCATTTACGCCCCAAAGGGCGGGGAAACGTAGTGTTCAGGCATTTTAATCCACATCGGTGGACCAGCCCTGTCGCTCCAAGGGTCACTCGAGCTCTGATCCTGTGGCTCGGGCTAGAGAGTCACGAATCGGTAGAGGACTATCTTTTGCCTCGGTTCATAGACGGAAATCCAATTTCCAAATACGTGACATTTGCGGTTTTATTTGTAGAGCCTAGTATGGCGACATAGTGGGATGGGGCGCTCATGCCGCCTATGATTGATACTTATGATTTGAAGTTGTTTTATATACTATGCACTTATAATAGTATCAAACGATTTGTTTTAACCGTATCAAGCATTCTTTGGCTGTTATAAGGGAAAACCATATCCTCGGCTGCGTTGCATTGTGTGATGGGACCTGGGTCTTATAACAGCTTCATTTTTCTTTATTTAGCATTGCGCTGTTTGTTTTATGCACTGGTATTCTTGGGAGGAAACCCGTTCCGTGTTATACGGCGTGGTCCCTTGATTTACCTAATGATTTAAAATAAAGATTAATAACTGTTTTAGTTCTCACACCAGTCACATGACTGACCTGGAGTTTATTGTTTTAACCTAAACTCTGGGTGCCCTTATTTTGACACGGGCAGCTAGTAGTTTTGGTTTTTGCAGATTTATATTCACAGGACCCTGGTTTACAGCTGGAACGATATCCGGAAAGCTTTGTATCCGTATATCTCTTCTAGTTGTGTATTGTATTATTTTCCGCTGCTATGTATTTAAATGTAATTTAAATCTCTGATATTTCTGTGTAATATTTATTCATACTCTGTATATTCTTGTAATCTGATGCATTGTTGTAATATACAATGAAATGTTCTTCTGTATGTGTTCTGTTGTGGCTTGTTCTCGAACTATCCGCCGCTTTCCTTTACGGGGAAGTTACGGGTTTTCACAGTTGGTATCAGAGCTTTGGTTTACAAAGCAGAGAACAAGGCACATTAGAACCATACGAAAGAATTCATCAGATATTGGATTAGTAATATCCAATTAGAATGACTCGTTAGAGAATGGGATCAGTAGTATCCTAGAACGAGTGTGAAGAGTATATTTGAAAAATGAAAACCAATTTTTTGTTTTGAAAATTTAAATCACTTATTCGTATTTGATTATTTATTTATATTGATTAGGACAGTCCAGTATATAAAGATTTTGCATATACGCCTTGCAAACGTGTATTTGAAATTTTAATATACTGGATAGATATAGAATTACACTCTAGTCGCCCGGGGGTGATTCTGATGATTGATATATCATCATCAGAATTTATATTCGAGTGACTAACGTGTAACATCTATATATTTCCTATTGACTGGTGTGAGAACCAAAAATTAGATAGGGCCTATTGTTGTGAATTGGCATCAAAAACATGATTTTTGTATATATATCAAATTATGAATTTGAAACTCTAATTTACTAATTGATTGATGTTTGTGTTGTTTGTTTATTTGTTTGCTAATTTTTAGCCAATTAGCCTAATTGAATCACATATTGAATTGTATTGAAAATTGGTCGCATTTTGCTTGCATATACATGTGCTTACATTGAACAGGTCATAGCAAGGAGGCTAGAGCCAGAGAATAAAATTTGTTTGTCCGACAAATAGGTACATGTTTACTACATAATTTACTGTTTTGTTTGGGTGATGATGATTTTATGAGCCTATTGGCTAGCCGCTTGGCTTTTTCTTTTTCTTTTTGAGATCTGAAGGACCGGGGAAGCTATTTGAAATTCCTCGATGCTCCCGGTGCAGGGGAGGTTATGGCGAAATTTTTCGAAAATTTAGGGTGTTAGCCAATTTTTTGAAGAGTTTGAAAATTCTCAGAAACTGAAAAGTTGGAGAATGAAAGCCAGATCGAACGTAGAGTTGATTAATCAAACCACTTTCGACTTTGTTCCTTTTCGGGGACGAAAAGTTTTAAGTGGGGGAGATTGTAACAACCCGAAAATCTGGGCCAGTTTAAAATTTTTATTTTGGCAATTTTAGCGAATTTTGAATATTTAAAATGGATTATTTTAAATAATATCAACGAGAAAATTTATTTTGAATATAATTCGAACGTATATATTATATACGTCGTCGTTAGAATATAAATAATTATTTATAATTATAAATAGAATTGAAAATGGCGCGGTAGTTCGATAATTCGATTTCAAACTTCAATTGAATGTACCGGGTGCAAAACAATCCGGATTTTAGTAAAACCAAAAACATTAAGATCTAATTGATAATATCTTTTCAACGAATCCGACAAATCAAGATTTCATAGCGGGAATCAAAAGATATGTCCAGTTAAAATTTCTGAATAGTCGCTATGGAATTCAGGCCCTTAAAATGGAAATTTTGCAAACGACCTCGGATTTCGACGAAACCAGTTTTGTTGGATCCGCAGTGTCAAACTATTGCTAGATTCCAAATTTCATTATTTTTCGAATCAATATGTGAGCGTGGCAAAGGAAAACGCATTTGACCAGTTTCAGTTGATTTTAATCGACTGGAAAATGGCCATTTTTCATATAGGCTCAGAATTCGGCGAAACTAGTTTTATTAGGACCGTATCGACAATACGAAGCTAGAAAATATTTTTCTGGAATTTTTCGAGTTTGTATGTAACCCCAGTAAATTGAAATGCACGTTCAAATTCAAAATATAGAGTTATATGTTGGTTTTAACGGAAGCTGATCGAAACGTTCGAATCAGCATACGATACATATCCCATTGTGTTCGGAATGGGGGTAAAACGCTATGGACGACAGGCGGTGGGCCTCGGTTAGAGGTCGTGTGAAAAAGTCAACTTTATGCAATTAAAATAATAATAATAAAAAAAAAATATCTCCTTCCTTTTAACTTCTGGCCCCCCCCTCTATTTCTTCGATACGCAGAAAACAAATAAAAAAAAAAATGGCCATCGCACCGCACCGAAGATCGACGCTACCCACCCATCGCCGCCGGCGCCAAACCCACCACCGAACCCTCGCCCCACTCTCCTCCTGCTCGACGCGAAGACCCTTCCCCATCGCGAAACGAAAACCGACGACGCGAGAGCTGGAGACCTCATCCTCAACCTCCGCCGCCGCCTGCACCCTCAGACGACCCCGCACCTCCTCCACCTGAGCGTCGGCAAGTAGCTTTCCCCCCCCCCCCCTTCGGTCGACGAACGGAAATATTCCACCCCTTCTCTCGCAATGTAAGTTTTTATTCTTATATTTATATTTTAATTAAAATCTGAGTTTTATAGGTTAAAATATATGTTTTTAAATCGGTTTTTGTTGTTGTTAAGAATATATTTTTAAAATCAGTTTGTAAACTATAAAAGCTTTGATTTTTGAGCATAGTAAAAATTTGATTTTTATATATTGAATAGCATAGTAAAAATTCGATTTTTATATATTGAATAGCGAAGTAAAAATGTGATTTTTATATATATAGTGGCCATGGGCAACAAAGTTGACAAAAAGGCGAAAACGATGAAGACTTCCGTAAAAGGAGAGTCAAGAGGATTGGATAGCTATCGGTGAGAATTTCTCACCTTTCAATTTCATTTTCTAGTTATATATATATACTAGGATGCAGACGGTGCTTAGTAGCACCCGACACAATCGTCCACAGACCATGGACTTGTTTGTTTGGTTGCATAGATTAGCTAGATGATTTGATTTGAAATTGAATTGTTTGGTGAAATGAATGGATTTGATTGATGTGTGAATGGCGTGGGCCTTCACTAGACCGGGGATAAGGCTAGGCCTCGTCCCGTTTCTAGTATCGTGCCGTTATGCCGCCGAAATTTTCTAAAATATGTTAGAAAAATAAAAATATCATTTTATTGAATAAATGAACCGAATAGAATATTCATAGGTTGAATAAAATGTTTTATCGTTAAAAATATAATTTTTAACGTGAAAGTGAATAAATAAATATTTATAAACAAATCGGCCGATTTGTTTATATACACTGATTTGACTGATATTGATTGGGATGATAAATTTTACACATCGCCCAACTACACAACTAAAATCTGTGTTTGATTGTTTGAAAACCCCACACGGGTGTTGGGATGAAATATGAATTTCACTCATCCTGATTGATTAAATATGTCGATCGATTGATTGACAGGCTGTTATAAGCGTTAGATATCTATATTTGATGCTTATACAGTGTAGTGCACTTTGGTTGACGGTTGATTATCTATCGTTGCTATTATATACATTTGTTGTATGGAATCCATATAATTAACTTTATATGGTAATTTATTGGGCCTCATTTCAATTTAGAAAATAAAGAATAATATAAAATAAAGGTTCATGTGTTGACAGTACTCATCCATTGAGATTGGTCATGTGTTGAACGAAATATTTTAATAATAAATTTTATATCTTCATTCACTATTAAATAAAGGTTCATGTGTTGACTGTACTCATCCGTTTAGATTGGTCATGTGTTGAACGAAATAATTTAACAAAAATAGTCACACGTGGACAGTACTCATTCGTTGAGATTAGTCGTGTGTTGACAAAAATAAATATTCATTTGTTGAATAGAATAAAGGAATATATGAAGCCGTGTTGATTAGATTGACGCCATTTTGACGTGAACGATATTTATATCGATTTTAAAACGATTTCGAAATGAATTGAATTGAAAACGATTTTGAAATGAATTGAATTGAAAACGATTTCGAAATGAATTGAATTGAAAACGATTTCGAAATGAATTGAATTGAAAACGATTTCGAAATGAATTGAATTGAAAACGATTTCGAAATGAATTGAATTGAAAACGATTTCGAAATGAATTGAATTGAAAACGATTTCGAAATGAATTGAATTGAAAACGATTTCGAAATGAATTGAATTGAAAATGATTTCGAAGTGAATTGAATTGAAAACGATTTCGAAATGAATTGAATTGAAAACGATTTCGAAATGAAATGAATTGAAAACGAATTCAAATTGAATTGAAAGCGAATTGAAATGAATTCAAATTGAGTTGAAATTTGAATTGAATAGAAATGAATTTTAAAACGAATTTATAAAGAAGAATTCAATTTTGATTTGAATTGAAATGGAAGTTGAAATTGCTTTTGAAACGAATTTAAAACTATTTATATAATTCGTTTTAAATAGAAATCGACGAAATATATATTATATATATTATATATATAATATAATGGCCTTAATAGAACGCGCCGCGCCGCGGCAGTTCTTGAATTTCGACCATTTATTTCAAACGAACATTACGGGAGATCCGACCGTCGGATTCTCCTAAAACCGGAACCGTTGGGTTCGTATCGAAAAGAGCTTTCTAACGAATGCTAGAAATTTGAAATCTAACGGTTGGATTTGGAGATACGTCCAAATCAAATTCGAAAAAGGTCGCTGTAAGTGTAGTTCGATGGCCGTTGATGGAAATCGACTGTACGGGCCTTGATAAAATTATTAAAAATAGTAATAATTTGTGTAAAATCATAAGAAATGATTTGAGAAGAATTGGGATGAAAAACTCCATATTTGAAAAGATAAAAATAGATTTTTATCGAAATGAACTAGTTTTGAACTAAAACTATAATTCTATTTATTTTTAAATAAGTAAATTGAATTTGAAAAGGGTTTTAAAAATAACCAGAATTTCCAATGATTGCATTAGAGTGGATTCGAATCGAAATTGTCTTCGGAATATTTCGATGTTGGAATTCGTGATTATACAGATGTTGTTATGGAAATTTGAAAGATATATATTTATATCGTTATTTCCAATACGACATTTGTTAGTCGTAGAATTGGATATTGAATATAAGCCGATATATTTTCTATTCAGAGCCTTGTATTGAATATCAAATGTGATTTGGGCTTGTCGTGAATGGTGTCTTCATTAACACTGTTCTTAAGCCCAGTTGAGAAAAGATTAAATCTTTTTATTTAGATTTAATGAAGTGTACCAATTAAATAATATTTAATTGGAATTGAATTGATATTGATTTTTGGGTTTATCGTGGACAGTGTTTTAAATAACACTTGTTCTTTAACCCGATAATTAATGGAATGTGACTTTGGGTTTATCGTGAACTGTGTTTTAAATGACACTGATTCTTTAACCCAGTTAAAGATTAAAACTAAGTGGAGTTTTAATGAATCTTTAATTAGATTGAAAAGATCGAAAATGGAGTACCACCAGTTTTGCTCCAGGCGATAGTTAAATCTTTAATTAGATTTGAACGTGAAATGGTAATTGAATTTACCGATAACACCGTGTGGTTAGATATGAAGTATAACCAGTTTTACTTCATGGGATGAATAGGTTGGGATTGGGAAATTAAAACAAATGATTACTTCGGTAAGGTTCGCTAATCCCGACTAGTTTGAATTGATATTCAAAAATAGATTAAAGAATTAATTCAAGAAATTTATTTTGGATAAAATTAATGGGAACCTTTCCCTATGGATGTGAAATTTAGAAACTAACTGTCGGTTAGCTAAGCAGAATGGTTTTCTGGATATTGATCTGATGTTGGTTTCGACCTTCGGGGTTAATATTTGGGGAGTTATTCTCTTGATTAATTTACGGTTAGTGACTGATGAATTGGAATGAGGCGTATGTTGTGTTTGTGTAACACTTATTTAAAATATACGCGAGTTATTCGGGAAGACCGGGTTTATCCCATTCTGAATAACTGATACGACGATAAGTCGAAGATGAAGACGATGGTCGAAGGCTGGAGGTCTTCACGTCGTTTAGGTGATTACTGATGATCTTGATTGGGCTGTACACCCAAGAAGATGGAAACAGTTGGTGATCGTCCAGACGTACTTGGAGATCGATGGATATGCGGGGTACTAGGTGCCTCCGGTTTCGTTCAGACCCAGAACGGACTTGTAAATGGACTGTGTGTCTGACATTGGATTTTAGTCCGTGTGATTGATCTCTATTAAATATATATCTGTTTGGCGGCGGAGAATTTATTCTCTTGCTTAACGCCCTTCTCTGAGACGTACGAACTCAGGGGTTATATATTGATGGATATCAAACGCATGGAGTGAATTGCCTGTGTGGCATGCCTAAGTGGCAATTGATCGAGGCTTCTGTTGAAAAGCAAAGTCTTGTGGTGATGATCAAAGCATGGCCTTTGTGGCGTAGCTTTGTGTAACGTTTACTTCGCGAGTTTCACACCCGGTATGAACCAAAAACGGGAGACGGACCTCAGGGAGGGCATGCGTTTCTTTCTAGTTAGAAGTGGCGTCAGTGGTTTTACACGCCCTGACGAGTTTGACTTATGTGGTTGTTGCTGTTGCGAGGCGCCTCGGATTGATCGGTCGTTCTCGAACCGATGGAGTCATTTGGTTGGCTCATTTACGCCCCAAAGGGCGGGGAAACGTAGTGTTCAGGCATTTTAATCCACATCGGTGGACCGGCCCTGTCGCTCCAAGGGTCACTCTAGCTCTGATCCTGTGGCTCGGGCTAGAGAGTCACGAATCGGCAGAGGACTATCTTTTGCCTCGGTTCATAGACGGAAATCCAATTTCCAAATACGTGACATTTGCGGTTTTATTTGTAGAGCCTAGTATGGCGACATAGTGGGATGGGGCGCTCATGCCGCCTATGATTGATACTTATGATTTGAAGTTGTTTTATATACTATGCACTTATAATAGTATCAAACGATTTGTTTTAACCGTATCAAGCATTCTTTGGCTGTTATAAGGGAAAACCCTATCCTCGGCTGCGTTGCATTGTGTGATGGGACCTGGGTCTTATAACAGCTTCATTTTTCTTTATTTAGCATTGCGCTGTTTGTTTTATGCACTGGTATTCTTGGGAGGAAACCCGTTCCGTGTTATACGGCGTGGTCCCTTGATTTACCTAATGATTTAAAATAAAGATTAATAACTGTTTTAGTTCTCACACCAGTCACATGACTGACCTGGAGTTTATTGTTTTAACCTAAACTCTGGGTGCCCTTATTTTGACACGGGCAGCTAGTAGTTTTGGTTTTTGCAGATTTATATTCACAGGACCCTGGTTTACAGCTGGAACGATATCCGGAAAGCTTTGTATCCGTATATCTCTTCTAGTTGTGTATTGTATTATTTTCCGCTGCTATGTATTTAAATGTAATTTAAATCTCTGATATTTCTGTGTAATATTTATTCATACTCTGTATATTCTTGTAATCTGATGCATTGTTGTAATATACAATGAAATGTTCTTCTGTATGTGTTCTGTTGTGGCTTGTTCTCGAACTATCCGCCGCTTTCCTTTACGGGGAAGTTACGGGTTTTCACAATAAATTGGACTAAAATTAAATCCGTAAGGATTTATGATTTGAATTCGATTAATTCAAATTTATTTAAATAGAAGTTAAATTGAATATGAAAATAAATTGGGTGTTATATATATGTTATTATAAATAGAAATTTTCAAAATAAGATTTTGGTTTTAAATAGATTTCGAAATAGACTTGTTTAAATATAAAACAAGGAAATTTATAAAATGGTGTTTATAAATATAATGAATTAATTATCAAGAGATAATTTGAATATTTAAATTCAAATATGAATTTAAAAATAGAATTTGAAATCATTTGAAAGGGAACAACGATTTTTGTTCTGAAATTCGGAATATCAAAGGGATGGAGTTTCAAATAGAAATTTGAAAAGGAAAATTGTTTAAATATATGAAACAAGGAAGTTGAATTTATAAATAGTGTTATAAATTTGGTGAAATAAATTATCATTTGGATAATTTAAACCATTTAAATTCAAATAGGATTTTAAAAATAAATTGGGAAGTGTTTTGAAACAAAATGATTGATTATATTTCAGAATTCGGAATATAAGCTGAATTGAGAAGAATTCAACGGGTTTATAATTGAAATTCGATTATATCGAATTTTATAAATAATTTATTTATAAAAGGAATTGGAATTAAAAATAGAAGATCGAAGTATAAATAAATATATTACTGAGTAAGGAAAAATCGACAATTATATATAATCGAAAATATTATGTTGAATTGGGAAATTGATTTGATATATATTAAAAATATATCAGAATGGAGTTGAATTTATTATAAACGAAGTTTAAACGTTTATATATATATAACTAAAATGAACTTGCCGCAGCGCGGTAGTTCGTAATTTGGCGTTTCGAACTTCAATTGAGTGTATAGAACTCAGTTTAAGTCGGAATTCTTTGAAACAAGAATCGTCAGAACCGATTTGATAATTGTTTGGTAATGAAAGTGGAAAATCTAGATTTCGTAGAATAAATTTTAAGTTATGTCAAAATCAATTTTCCAGAAAAACAGCGCCATAACCATTATAAAACCAAAAAGGTTTATTTAAATAAATAAAAGGATTTTAAGCAAATAAAAATCCGAATCTTCATTGGAAAAATCCAGATTTGAGTTATAAAATATATCTCAACTCAAATGAAGTAATGAAATGATTTTTGAAACAAAAATATGATGTTGTTAATTATTGAGTATAATCAACTAGTTTGAAGAATAATTAGTTAATGGAGTTTGAATTGTAATTGGGCTTTGGATAAGTAAATTGGGTTGTAAATTTATATTCGAAATCGAATATGAAACTTGAATTCAAAATGGAATTTGATTGGTTTATAACTAAATTAAAATTAGTATATGAACGTGATATGTACAGTTGAAAAGTGGAATACGCAAAAGTGCTGATTAGAGAATTTATTAGCGAATTGAATTAAAAAGAACAGATTGAGTTAGAATAAATTAAGAATGGACGTATATGGATTAGACAGGTATGGAATAAAGTGTATGAAGATTATAAATCGAGTGCTCGACAAAAAGGTACATGTTTAAATTCCATATGAGGTTTTATGCGCCGAATCGGCAAGCCACTTGGCTTTTTGATTTTCTTTTTGAATGGAAAGGGCCTAGTGTAACAACCTGTGGGAATTCGATTCTGAATTCCGACAATAATACAAATCATGTATCACTTGTCAGAACCCCAGTATCGAAAACACAGATAGTTATTAGAAAGAAATTAGGGGGTGAGATAAGAAAGAAAGAATATTAGAATAGAAGAATAAGAAGACCAATATAACACAGACTCTCACATCATAGCGGAACAAAATATAATATAGAAATAACTTTTATTGAGAGCTTGAAATAATACTTACAACATCAAAGCACATCAATACATCTGGACAGTTACAATAGTCTGTCCTCATATATATAACACACAGCGGAATAATAACGGTATATGAAACACCCCGCCTCCGTTAAGGTAACTCACAAAGGGAATGCCTTAACTTCGGTGGAGCATTATAGGTAAAAGATGCAGATAAATTAAAATACAAAAAAATAAAGCAGTGGAAAATAAAGTCATTTTATAAACAACTTAATTCAGTCAAGCTTTTACAACAATCTTCTCAAATCATACTTAAAAGTAAAACATAGAACTTCTGTCTTGATTTATTAACTTCCAAGTATAAAAGAAGCACAAAAAAATTAACAATGATATTCCCCCATAAAGCATGAACCAGCCATAGCAATGGAAGAGAGAGTCCAAAGAAAAACATCGACCATCTTCAAGCTTGGAAAGAAAACTGGGAAAAGTGGTAACATTTCCTCCCTGTGAACCGGGGGGGTGGGGAACAGAAGAAAAGATGCAAAACAAAACTAGGTCAGACACAAGTCTGGTAAGTATAGTGATTATTCAGCATATAAATTAGTAAGAGAATCATCACATGAATAAACTGGACGTAGGACAATAACAAAGAAATAAGGTAACATATGATAAGCATAAGGTATGGTAAGGCAAGATAAACTGAATGCACTCCTACTCTTTCTCTGCTTTGCTACTACCTTGTTATTCTGATTTTTATATCTATCTCTGCACCATCTAACTAGTGTCCCAACTAGAAATCTATATAAAATGATAACGTGATCCCAATCCCCGTAATTATGGTAGCCTTCAGGTGTACATCTATCATGAGGATTCCTCCTCAATCAGCCTAATTGTCTTGCACATGCTAGATGTACCCTTACTACCTTATCGATCGGCTCCTTACTTACATTAACGTTCCATGTGTCTATGTCAATTGGCCCTCTCTTATGTGTAGATACCCTGTGCTAGTCCCACCATAAGGTGTATCAATACTTATGATAGCGACCCGACACGATTCAAGATGCACAGTGTATAACTACTGGTACCCCAGTGCCTGCTTTTTCCCACTCCGGAGTACATTCACGCCCGTAAACCGTCGGAACCTACACTGACGTACCCTCTGCCGCTGCTTTGACCGCTTACAATCAGCCCAGTAATCGTGCCCCACCCTGCCTAGTTCAGGGTACTATGATACATCAATGTGGGTTACTGCTGAAATGGGTCCCCGTTACTAGGGTTTCCTTATTGGTTAAGTTTGTGGGCCTATATTTACTAATATTACCTACCAACTCGATATGTACTTAACCCTCCCACTGATTCAATCATGTTTATTAAACGGTTAAGTTTTGTGGGCCTATATTTATTAATATTACCCACCAACCTGATATGTACTTAACCCTCCCATCGATTCAAGCATGTTTATTAAACGGTTAAGTTTTGTGGGCCTATATTTACTAATATATCCCACCAACCCGATATGTACTTAACCCTCCCATCGATTCAAGCATGTTTATTAAACGGTTAAGTTTTGTAGGCCTATATTTACTAATATTACCCACTAACCCGATATGTACTTAACCCTCCCATCGATTCAAGCATGTTTATTAAACGGTTAAGTTTTATGGGCCTATATTTACTAATATTACCCACCAACCCGATATGTACTTAACCCTCCCGCACATTATGCCATATTGGTTAAGTGTCGCCCGTGCATGTTAACTTAACCCACCCATTAATCATGTCATGTTGGTTAAGTGTTTCTTATTAACTTAACCCTCCTCACTTATCATGTTGAGTTAGTTAAGTGTTTCCTATTAACTTAAACCCGTTCGTCCATCAAGTTATATTGGTCAAGTGTTCCTTGTTAACTCAACCCCACATGTTCATCATGTTGTATTGGTTAAGTGTCATCAATCAATCCAAGTTAACTTAACCCACCTACTTGTCATATTACTGTGGTTAAGTGTTGTCTTCTTGTGTTAACTTAACCCTACCACAAATCAAGTTATATTGGTTAAGTGTTGCCCTCTTGTTTTAACTTAACCTTACCACAAATCAAGTTATATTGGTTAAGTGTTGGCCTCTTGTTTTAACTTAACCCTACCACAAATCAAGTTATATTGGTTAAGTGTTGCCCTCTTGTTTTAACTTAACCCTACCACCAATGAAGTTATATTGGTTAAGTGTTGCCCTCTTGTTTTAACTTAACCCTACCATAAATCAAGTTATATTGGTTAAGTGTTTCTTATTACTTAACCTTACCCATTCATCATGCTATACCGGTTAAGTGTTTTCCTATTAACTTAACCCTAGTCTTTCATCTTGTTATATTGGTTAAGTGTTACCTTAATTAACTTAACCCTACCATTCCTGTCTTAGCTTTAATTCATTCATTAAAGCACCAACCACTCACATTAGACAGGTATTGTTGCGGTTACAGGATGTGTCGGGCGGTTTCGGGTAGTTTTACACTGCAACTCAGTCTAACCTCAGGTTCTTTTAGGCTTCTTGCACTAACCTCTCACATTAGATATATATTGTTACGGTTGCTGGATGTACCAGGCGGTTCCAGACAGTCTTACACTGTAACTCAATCTAACCTCGGGTTAGGCATATTCGTCTTTTCTAAATTTACATATTTACTTCTTTATATTTATTTGTAAATTATTGTCATTCAAGTCAAGCCCCACTTTTCTTTTTAAATCAAGTTCATAATTTTAGGTATAAAAATTTATACCACTTTATGCCATAAAACGTTTACATGTTCATGAGCCAATATGCCAATTATATATAATTTCATATTTTTCCCCAACGTTACCCCCGTTAAACGTTCGCATAAATCACATAAAATGTTAGGCTCGTTACATCGCCTAATACATACATAAAAGGGGAAAAAGAGGAACATGTAATAATTCCAACATCATAAAAATATGGATCTAACTACACATGTGTTATATGAATATGGCATAGGACAATATACATTTAATTATGAACTTGCAAGTTTAGATCTACTCAGCATGAATCATGAAATAGTGGTTTTACATAGAACTACATAAACTTAACATTAGGCATGTAATTGTGAACTTCGCAAATTAATTGGATCTAATCTAGTATGAACCTAATCATATTAGCATGTAGTTTTGGTCATATATGTGAACATGGTTGAACTTGCATAAAATTCCCAATTTGACATACAACATATAGATGTCACTACCAAATCATGCGACATAAAATGTCATCGCCCAGTTATACAACATAGTATGTCATCACCAATTTACACAATATGATATCCATCGCCAAATTATACAATATGGAATGTCATCGCCAAATTACACAATATGATATCCATCGCAAAATTATACAATATGGTATGTCATCACCAAATTACACAATATGATATTCCATCGCCAAATTATAATATGTTATTGCCAATTTATGTCATCGCCAAAATATATAACATAATATGTCATTGACGAATTATACAACATATGGCTCTGTTTCAAATCATTTAACATTTATCATTATATTACATACAACAATATTCACAACTTAGCATAGAAAGAATCATAGTCTCAATCAATTCAGTTTTAACAAAAAGGATAGGCATAGATTTACATTAGGCGATGTTCTACATCAATTTATTTAGTCACGATTCTAATATCATTTAGGTCTGAATGATAACTGGACTTACAAAAAGGAGACAAGTCTTGTGTTTTGGGATCTGTATTCTGAAATTGAATAGCTCTCCTTTGTTGTAGACGTTGAATTCTCTTAGTTGAATTAGATTTGATTTGTAATTCCTACTTGCTTTCTAGTTGAATGAGAATGGACGCTACTCTAGGTTGTGTGTTGACAACATGACAGTCTTAGGAATATTTTTGTGTGGCTTAGGGTTTAGATTTAGGTTGCTTATATAGAAGTTTGATTTAATAGGAGCCGTCAGATTAACCTAGAGCAAATCAAAGCCATTCAAACCTAAGAGAACCAACCAGAATGTGCCATACAAGCCCTAATGACATAGCAGATCGCTACAGGAAGAAAAACGTCAGATTTCAGATCTGACTCGAGGGGGAGGTCGACCCCCAGGTCGACCTGTATATAGGGAGGTCGACCCCCATGTCGACCTGCCTTGGTATTTAATTTTCTGAATTGTTCTATATAATTTTCTGAAAGTTCCGAGGGCCATAACTTCTTCATACGAAGTCCGATTTTCGAAAACTTGGACTCTTTTCCAAGCAGAATTTCAAGACGAACGCAATGGCGTAACCCGTTTCCATTAATTCTTACATTTGAAATTAACTATTCTTTAATTTTTTATTTTAATATTCTCAGAAAATATGGGGTGTTACAGTATACATCATACGTCTGAACTCCTTCAGCTCGTCTTTGTCCTTCACAGCATCCGATAACCTGAACCTGTACAACCCGGTCTAACCCGAGCATTACAAACACCGAGTCAGTCTGGTGAACCAGAGTGAGGTAAACTCGCTAAGTTTTATATCATCCAACTTTATTTTTAACGTTAAAAATCTTTTTGAAAGAAAAGGATAATCGTAAGACCAAATCCACACATAAATACAGACGGTTTTTACCTTACGATAACCCAAAATATTTTGAAATCAACATATTATTCTGATATTACAATAGTGTCTAAATACAAATAAATAGAATCTAGCAGGACGCTTACATCTCACACTCCACATATATAGTATACAAACAAAACCGCGGGCACTTATTGGAGATTTGGATTCCGACTATGACAAGGTATGGGATCCTCTGCCGATAGTGTATCTCTAGAGGGGAATACACTGGGTTCAACAAGAACGTCTTGCAACCCGGCCCACACTTGACTGACCACTCATTTCGCTTGAGTGTATCGAATGTATATCACCAACGGTTGGGCTCAAACCACCGTTTCCCGAAAGAGACAGCATCGAAATAGATTAAAGAAACAAAAGAAATTTCTCTAGAAAGGTGATTATACACCCTAATGGGAGCGACCCACGTAGCCATGTTGCATGCCCGATTTTTGTCATTTCCCAGTTGATGAGGCTTGAGGTTATAATCGGCTTTTGGAACATCTGGCCACCATTCACTTTTGAATCTCACATCGTCTAATACAATTCATCCAGGAATAGGATGAACCGAAGGCACCCTACTAACACATCCTAGGAATCACCCTATAGATCAGTAGCAAGTAGTCCTTGCAACCCGTAGATTTCAACCACGACAGAATCACAGTATATCTCTAGAGATCAGCTGGAGATTGTAAGTAACACTTCCGTTTCATGAAGATCTACGGTCTTCAATTGCTGCATCTCGATCAGCATCTTTGACGTATTCGTATTAATTGGTCGGAATGGTTTTCAAATACAAATTCAATCCCGGTCTTTCCGTACCAATAACGTTGGGGTAGATTTTGATAGTCGGTTATTTAACTATCAAAATAAACAACCATGAAAATAAAATGGATCTATTGGCTGAGTACATAGTATCACTTGGCCTTTAATATAATATATCAGTTTCCATATATCAATATTCTCAAATCCTTTTAATTATATACTTGGAGAAATATCTTAAAATCATATCCAAATTCTCGTTATCTATTATTTCAAAACATTGCTTCAACATTACTTATTATCCATAATTGGGAAATCAATTCAACTTATAATCGTAAAACAATCGTTACCAACTCCTATTTGTTTTCGTTATTTGAAACAAAATAATCGTCACTTATCCTCATTTTACACATCTCATCGCCTTACTTGTGAAAATATCATTTTATTTACACAAAATCCCTTTTTATCTCTTTTATTATGGAAATACATTCCATTTCTCAAGCCCTTCTAATTTCCTTTTATTTTTAAATCCCATTATATATTTCCAAATCCTTCACATAAAGTTACACAGTTACAAATGACTTCTAACACTTTCACCATTACAACTAATATCATTCTCCGAAAATCCTGAAGTCGTTCAAGTTGGGGTATTTAAATTACCTCTCAAACCTTGATCAATAACATTTTTATCTTAAGATAGATATAAACTGTAATTCAAAACTCATATTCATTCAAATATCCACAAATACCATTTTACTATTTTACTTAACATATGGTTTTATAAACCTCCTTGCTTTTGAAATCTTCCTTTTTAAATGTCTTATTACTTAATTTATTGAATTAGTAAATGATTAATAAAACATCAATTTTTTAACTTTAACTTCTTTAAACTATTTGTTTCAATATCCGGATTTCTATTACAAATCCTATTACTCAATTCTTTTACCCAATTCAAATACAAGAATTCTTTTCTAAACCTTTCAATCATTCATTCTGGGAAATCTTATATTAAAACTCGTCAATTTCACTTAATATCGTTATTAAGTAACGTTAATTTTAAATTAACGCTTTAACTTCCCGTCTCTTTTTATAAACTCGTTATACCATTCTGGTTTAATATAAAACCCTTTTTCATCTTTATTTCCCGTACTTAATTCAAACATTAAGTAATATTTACTTTAAGCTTATCACTTGCGGTTAAAAACACTTTATAACTTCATTTGCCAAATTAGGTTTAAATATAAACCTGTACACAAACTCACTTTTAAATTCAATTATACTTCATTACTAACTTCGATTACTTACTAAAATGAACTCCATTTAAGAAGTAATTCCCATAAATTATTATAATTTAAGCTTTAAAATTTACTTCACCAATAACTGGAATAAATGTTAAATTTCCTTTTAAAATCTTATTAAGTTAAGCAATTATTCACTAAATTATTTTAGACTAAGCGGCACAAACTAATTTAATCAATTTCCGTTAAAAACAGTTGGCTTGGTCGATTTTAAAACATGACTAACCCGTTACTCAACGCAAACTCGTCTTTCCCTTTAAATAAATAAATAATATTATTAATTTAAATAATCTCATTTACTTCGATTATCATTAATAAATAATAATCAAATTTCAAAATAATCCCATTAAATTGTTTTCTTAAAAACAGTTAATATCATTCACAAAATGTTATAATAGTCTTTGTTCACTTGCATCCCTCTTAGTAATATATGAATTAGCTTTAAAAGAATCATTAAATAATTTAGATGAAGCACGTGCTTCGCACATGATAGTTTTTAGTATAAAAATACTGGTCAAAATAATCAATATATAAATGTGGTTGGTTTATTTTCCTTTTATAAACTTATTAAAATAATATATTTCAAAAATCTATATTTAGTTATAAAATAAATTTCATAACTTTATTCCTATCGGTTCGCTAGACGACAAATCAATCTTTATAAAACAGTTTGTATTTTGGCCATCTGCTATAAATTTCTCAACCAATATCACCCAATTGGTTAATATTACAACACTGTCGAATTTGAATTCAACAATTGGTAATCAAATAAATAATGCAATCACAAGGTTTAAATAGTTCAAATAGTGATCATATGCAGATAAATAATCAATTCAACTGACAGCGGTCAACTAATAATAATCATTCAAGCATCCAATTTAATTTAAATACGTTTATATTATTATAAACGTAACCAACAAGGTAAGTTACTTTATTTGGAAATCCTCGTTAAAAATAACGATGACATGTCATTTAAATTAAACAAAGTTTAATTTAAATGAACGATATAACAATATTTAATAACATCCAAACAACCATTAAATCAATCAACAATTAGCAAACATGGCATACAGATAATAAACCCGGCTTATAATAATTATAAGTGGGAGAACTGAGCGAGTTTAACTCACCTTGATTTCCTGTCATCGAGATAACAACTGCTTTCATTTCCATCCATTCCAACCCTAGAATGCAGTGCTTCTTACTATGGTTTCAACATTCCCAGTGTAGTCGAATTCTGACAACATATGAAGGCGTTACAAAATGTATACAGTTATGGTTTTACATTGAAAATAACTAAGCCTAAATTAATTCCAGTTGATGTTATTTACATTATTATTATTATTATTATTTTAAAACATTGGCCCTGTTAACAAACATTTTGGCATCTATGAGCTATGTTTAGGCACATAGGAAATATCTGATCCCATGCACTTTTACCCTGGTTAAAACTAAGTCTATGCCGCTAATTACATATTTATAACGGTCACGTTATATGTGTAAGGATTGGACACGATTTCGTAAGTCTCGTTGTAATTAAATAGATGGCCATGTCAACAATAGATGGGTTGAAACTAGTCTGAGCATTTTATATTTTATTGCCTTCTAACGTTGCCTACCTGCTTCATTCCATGCTTTTATGTTATATTTTTGTTTCTTTCTTACAGATAAAGTATTCGAATCAATATATAAATATGTATACAGTATTAAGGATAGACTAGGCAGGTTTAAAATCTTGGATTAGTTACCAGTAAACCATCTTCTACGTGTTGTGCTCATCTTCCCCTTCCCACGTCTGCCATTCCATTTCTTTCCCCCACTTCTTTGGTTCGTGCGCTCCAGGCACCGTCCTCCTCTTCAATTCTTTTTTTCTTCTACTTCCCTCCGCCAGACTGTTCATCCTCCTCACCACCCTCCGCTGCACCCGGAACAAAACCCACCGGAGCACCGCACGTGAGCACACTATGGTCAGTAACGACCCCTTCCAGCCCTTGTCAGCAATGTTGCATACTCCACCGTCGAGTCTCCATCACCACAACTCACAACCTCTTTCCCTTTCTTCTACATGCTTTCAACGATTACCCATACGTCTGTAACAACCCGTAAAATCTGGGCCAGTTTAAAAATTTTATTTTGGCAATTTTGGCGGATTTTGATTATTTGAAATGAATTATTTTAAATAATATCGACGGGAAATTTATTTTGAATATAATTCGAACGTATATATTATATACGCGTCGTCGTTAGAATATAAATATTTATATATAATTATAAATAGAATTGAAAATGGCGCGGTAGTTCGATAATTCGATTTCAAACTTCAACTGAATGTACCGGGTGCAAAACAATCCGGATTTTAGTGAAACCAAAAATAATAGGATCTAATTGATAATATCTTTCCAACGAATCCGAATAATTGAAATTTCATAGCGGGAATCAAAGGATATGTCCAGTTGAAAATTCTGAATAGTCGCTATGGAATTCAGGCCCTTAAAAATGGACATTTTGCATATGACCTCGGATTTCGACGAAACCAGTTTTGTTGGGTCCGTGATGTAAAGTTATTGCTAGGTTTCAAATTTCATAATTTTTCGAATCAATATGTGAGCGTGGCAAAGGAAAACGCGTTTGACCGGTTTTAGTTGATTTTAATCGACTGGAAATTGGCCATTTTTCAAACGGTCTCAGAATTCGACGAAACTAGTTTTGTTAGGACCGTATCGTCAATACGAAGCTAGAAAATATTTTTCTGGAATTTTTCTAGTTAGTATGTGACCCCGGTAAATTGAAATGTACGTTTAAAATTCAATATAAGGATTTAAATGTTAATTTGAACGAAAACTGATCGAAACAGTCGAGTTGGCTTACCAGACATATCCCATTGTGTCCGGAATGGGGGTAATTAGCTAGAGGCGACGGTCGTTGGGTTTTATTTGGTGTTCGTATGTAAAATCTCTTTTATTGAAATTAAATAATAATTTAAAATATATAACCCTAGGAATTTTTGGATTGGTCAACCCTCACTTCATTCAAACCCGCGGTCAACATCTCCTTTCCACCTCCAGGAGCGATTCGACGGTGGGAAAGCTCCATCGTTCTCCACCAATCTCCACTCAATCCGCTCACCAATGCCACCAACCCCTAATGCGAAAACGTTGGCCTCCCCGACACCCACCTCTTCAACGATCAAGATTGGAAATCAGCGCCGGAGGTGGCCAAATCGGGGGCTTAAAGTTCGGGGGTTTGTCTGGGTTTTCTGCGCCAACGGGAAGCTCGAGTTCGCCTGAACTCGAGGTGGAGGAGGAGGGCTCCAAGGCGTTTCAGGTGGCGGTCTCGGATGGTCGTCACGGTGATCCTAGGGGGGGTGCGACGTTCACTTCTGGAAGAGAATGGGTTCCAGACTTCGACGAGGCAAC
Organism: Allium sativum; assembly: GCA_030737875.1. Lineage (NCBI taxonomy): Eukaryota > Viridiplantae > Streptophyta > Magnoliopsida > Asparagales > Amaryllidaceae > Allium > Allium sativum. Next base: position 363,667,701 of record CM060909.1, read on the forward strand.
GAGAAAGAAAGGTTTTAACTCTTTTTTTTTAAGTATTATAGTTTATTAAATCTGAAAATTATATATATATATTATAGTTTATTAAATCTGAAAATTTATATATATAGTATAGTTTTAAAATATGAAATTTATATATGTTGGTATCGTTTAAAATATGATTTTCGCTTATTAAAAATATGGTTTTAAAAAGAATATATATATAGATAGCAATATATAAAAATAGCAATATGTTTTGGAAATATAAAAATAGCATTGTTTAAGATAAAAATTGACTTTGTTTTAAAAAAAATATCGTTTTATAAAATAAAAATAGCAAGTGTTTTAAAATAAAATTGGCATTGGTTTTAGAATAGGATTAGCATTGTTTTATTTTATTTTCAGTTTTGAAATATAAATTTCCTTTGTTTTGAAATATAAATTTCCTTTGTTTTGAAATATAAATTTCCTTTGATTTGAAATGTAAATTTCCCTTGATTGGAAGATATACAAAAATATGATTTTTTATATATTGAACTTCGAATTAAAAATGTGATTTTTATATATTGAACTTCGAATTAAAAATGTGATTTTTATATATTGAACTTCGAATTAAAAATATGATTTTTTATATATTGAACATCGAATTAAAAATATGATTTTTTATATATTGAACTTCGAATTAAAAATATGATTTTTTATATATTGAACTTCGAATTAAAAATTCGATTTTTATATATGTAGTGGCTATGGGCGAAGAAACTAATTAGAGAGGAGAACAGTGAAGATTTCCTGCATTAGAAGTGCCGTGGAGTTAGGATAGCTATCGGTGAGAACTTCTCACTCAAATTCTACTTTTCTAGTTATATATATATATATATACTAGGATGCAGACGGTGCTTAGTAGCACCCGACACAATCGTCCACAGACCATGGACTTGTTTGTTTGGTTGCATAGCTTAGTTATATGATTTGATTTGAATTTGGTTGTTTGGTGAATTTGATTGATGTGTGAATGGCGTGGGCCTTCACTAGACCGGGGATAAGGCTAGGCCTCGTCCCGTTTCTAGTATCGTGCCGTTATGCCGCCGAAATTTTCTAAAATATGTTAGAAAATAAAAATATCATTTTATTTAAATAATAAACTGAATAGAAATTCATATGTGGAATAAAATGTTTTATCGTTAAAAATATAATTTTTAACGTGAAGTGAATAAATATTCATTTACAAACCGGACGGTTTGTTTATGTACACCTATTTAAAGGACATTGATAGGGACGATAAATTTTACACATCGCCCAACTGCACAAATAAAATCTGTGTTGGATTGTTTGAAACCCCACACGGGTGTTAGGATGAAATTTGAAGTTCACTCATCCTGATTGATTAAATATGTCGATCGATTGATTGACAGGCTGTTATAAGCGTGGAATATCTATATTTGATGCTTATACAGTGTAGTGCACTTTGGTTGATGGTTGATTATTTTTCAATGCTATTATATACATGTGTTGTATGAAAATCCATATAATTAACATTATATGGTGATTGATTGGGCCTCATTCCAATTTGAAAAATAAAGAATATTATAAGATAAAAGTTCATGTGTTGACAGTACTCATTCATTGAGATTGGTCATGTGTTGAACGAAATATTTTAGTAATAAAATTTGCACCTTTATCGATATAAAATAAAAGTTCATGTGTTGACAGTACTCATTCATTGAGATTGGTCATGTGTTGAACGAAATATTTTTGATAATAACAACTATTTTGAAAAAGAAATATTTGAAATAGAATATTTGAAAATAGAAATTTATGAAGCCGTGTTGATTAGTTTGACGCCATTTTGACGTGAACGATATTTATATCGATATATAACGATTTCGAAATGAAATGAATTGAAAACGATTTCGAAATGAAATGAATTGAAAACGATTTCAAAATGAATTGAATTGAAAACGATTTCGAAATGAATTGAAATGAATTCAAATTGAATTGGAATTCGAATTGAATAGAAATGAATTTTAAAACGAATTTATAAAGAAGAATTCAATTTTGCTTTGAATTGAAATAGAAGTTAAAATAGATTTTGAAACGAATTTTAAAACTATTTATATAATTCGTTTTGAATAGGAATCGACGATATATATATTATATATATTATATATATAATATAATGGCCTGAATAGAACGCGCCGCGCCGCGGCAGTTCGCGAATTTCGACCATTTATTTCAAACGGATATTACGGGAGATCCGACCGTCGGATTCTCCTAAAACCGGAACCGTTGGGTTCGTATCGAAAAGAGCTTTCTAACGAATGTTAGAAATTAGAAATCTAACGGTTGGATTTGGAATTATGTCCAAATCAAATTTGAAAAAGGTCGCTATAAGTGCAGTTCGATGGCCATTGATGGAAATCGACTGTACGGGCCTTGATAAAATTATTAAAAATAGTAATAATTTGTGTAAAATCATAAGAAATGATTTGTGAAGATTTGGGATGAAAAACTCCATATTTGAAAAGATAAAAATAGAATTTTATCGAAATGAACTAGTTTTGAACTAGAATTAGAATTCTATTTATTTTTGAATAAATAAACTGAATTTGAAATGGTTTTGAAAATAACCAGAATTTCCAATGATTGCATTGGAATGGATTTGAATCGAAATTGTCTTCGGAATATTTCGATGTTGGATTTCGTGATCATACGGATATTGTTATGGAAATTTGAAAGATATAGATATATATATATCGTTATTTCCCATACGATATCTGTTTGTCAGAGAATTTGATATTGAATATAAGCCGGGATATTTTCTATTCAGAGCCTTGTGTTGAATATCAAATGTGATTTGGGTTTGTCGTGAATGGTGTCTTCACTAACACTGTTCTTGGACCCAGTTGAGAAAAGATTAAATCTTTTTATTTAGATTTAATGAAGTGTACCAATTAAATAACATTTAATTGGAATTGAATCGATATTGATTTTTGGGTTTATCGTGGACAGTGTTTTAAATAACACTCGTTCTTTAACCCGATGATTAATGAATGTGATTTTGGGTTTATCGTGAACCGTGTTTTTAAATGACACTGATTATTTAACCCAGTCAAAGATTAAAACTAAGTGGAGTTTTAATGAATCTTTAATTAGATTGAAATAATCGAAATGGAGTATCACCAGTTTTGCTCCAGGCGTTAGTTAAATCTTTAATTAGATTTGAACGCGAAATGGTAATTGAATTTACCGATAACACCGTGGTGTTAGATATGAAGTATTACCAGTTTTACTTCATGGGATGAATAGGTTGGGATTGGGAAATTAAAATAAATGATTACTTCGGTAAGGTTCGCTAATCCCGACTAGTTTGAATTGATATTCAAAAGATAGATTAAAGAATAAATTCAGGAATTTATCTTGGATAAAATTAATGGGAACCTTTCCCTATGAATGTGAAATTTAGAAACTAACTGTCGGTTAGCTAAGCAGAATGGTTTTCTGGATATTGATCTGATGTTGGTTTCGGCCTTCGGGGTTAATATTTGGGGAATTGTTCTCTTGATTAATTTACGGTTAGTGACTAATGAATTGGAATGAGGCGTATGTTGTGTTTGTATAACACTTATTTAAAATATACGCGAGTTATTCGGAAAGACCGGGTTTATCCCATTCTGAATAACTGATACGACGATAAGTCGAAGATGAAGACGATGGTCGAAGACCGGAAGTCTTCACGTCGTTTGGGTGATAACTGATGATCTTGATTGGGCTGTACACCCAAGAAGATGGAAACAGTTGGTGATCGTCCAGACGTGCTTGGAGATCGATGGAGATGCGGGGTACTAGGTGCCTCCGGTTTCGTTCAGACCCAGAACGGACTTGTAAATGGACTGTGTGTCTGACATTGGATTTTAGTCCGTGTGGTTGATCTCTGTTAAATATATATCTGTTTGGCGGCGGAGAATTTATTCTCTTGCTTAACGCCCTTCTCTGAGACGTACGAGCTCAGGGGTTATATATTGATGGATATCAAACGCATGGAGTGAATTGCCTGTGTGGCATGCCTAAGTGGCAATTGATCGAGGCTTCTGTTGAAAAGCAAAGTCTTGTGGTGATGATCGAAGCACGGCCTTTGTGGCGTAGCTTTGTGTAACGTTTACTTCGCGAGTTTCACACCCGGTATGAACCAAAAACGGGAGACGGACGTCAGGGGGGACATGCGTTTTCTTTCTAGCTAGAAGTGGCGTCAGTGGTTTTACACGCCCTGACGAGTTTGACTTATGTGGTTGTTGTTGTTGCGAGACGCCTCGGATTGATCGGTCGTTCTCGAACCGATGGAGTCATTCGTTGGCTCATTTACGCCCCAAAGGGCGGAGAAACGCATTGTTCAGGCATTATAATCCACATCGGTGGACCGGCCCTGAGGATCCAAGGTATGGTTGCGGCTGTGCCTGAGACTCGGGCTAGACAGTCTCGAATCGGTTGAGGACTATCTTTTGCCTCGGTTCATAGATGGAAATCCAATTTCCAAATACGTGACTTTGCGATTTTGATTGTATAACCTATATATGGCGACATAGTGGTATGGGGCATTCATGCCGCCTATGATTGATACTTATGATTTGAAGGTGTTTTATACACTATACACTTATAATAGTATCAAATGATTTGTTTTAAACGTATCAAGCATTCTTTGGCTGTTATAAGGGAAAACCCTATCCTCGGCTGCGTTGCATTGTGTGATGGGACTTGGGTCTTATAACAGCTTCATTTTTCTTTATTTAGCATGGCGCTGTTGTTTTATGCACTGGTATTCTTGGGAGGAAACCCGTTCCGTGTTATACGGCGTGGTCCCTTGATTTACCTAATGATTTAAAATAAAGATTAACTGTTTTAGTTCTCACACCAGTCACATGACTGACCTGGAGTTTGTTGTTTTAACCTAAACTCTGGGTGCCCTTATTTTGACACGGGCAGCTAGTAGTTTTGGTTTTGCAGATTTATATTCACAGGATCCTGGTTTACAGCTGGAACGATATCCGGAAAGCTTTGTATCCGTATATCTCATTCTAGTTGTGTATTGTATTATTTTCCGCTGCGATGTATTTAAATGTAATTTAAATCTCTGATATTTCTGTAAAATATTCATTTATACTCTGTATATTTTTGTAATCTGATGCATTGTTGTAATATACAATGAAATGTTCTTCTGTATGTGTTCTGTTGTGGCTTGTTCTCGAACTATCCGTCGCTTTCCTTTACGGGGAAGTTACGGGTTTTTACTGTTGGTATCAGAGCTTTGGTTTACAAAGCTCAGAGAACAAGGCACATTAGAACCATACGAAAGAATTCATCAGATATTGGATTAGTAATATCCAATTAGAATGACTCGTTAGAGATGGGATCAGTAGTATCCTAGAACGAGTGTGAAGAGTGTATTTTTTTTTTTCAAATGAAAACAAAATTTGTTTTAAAAATTTAAATCGTTTTTAAATGTATTTGATTATTTATTTATTTGGAATATGGACATTCCAATATATAAAGATTTTACATATACGCGTCATGAACGTATATTCGAAGTTTTAATATATTGGATAGATATAGCATCACACTCTAGTCGCCCGAAGATGGTACTGATGATTGTCATGACATCATCAGTATTTATGTTCGTGTTTCGAAGGTGTGATTTTCTATATGTTTCCATTAGGCTGGTGTGAGAACCAAAACTTATATAGCTAGGACACATTGTTGTGATTTGGCATCAAAAACATGATTTTAGTATATGTATCAAATTATGAATTTGAAACTCTAATTCACTAATTGATTGATGTTTGTGTGGTTTGTTTAGTTGTTTGCTAATTTTTAACCATTAAGCCTAATTGGATCAAATATTGAATTATATTGAAAATTGGTCGCATTTGCTTGCATATACATATACTTATAATGAACAGGTCATAGCAAGGAGGCTAGAGCCAGTGAATAAAATTTGTTTGCCCGACAAATAGGTACATGTTTACTACATAATTTACTGTTTTGTTTGGGTGATGATGATTTTATGAGCCTATTGGCTAGCCGCTTGGCTTTTTCTTTTTCTTTTTGAGATCTGAAGGACCGGGGAAGCTATTTGAAATTCCCCGATGCTCCCGGTGCAGGGGAGGTTATGGCGAAATTTTTCGAAAATTTAGGGTGTTAGCCAAATTTTTGAAATTTTTGGAAATTCTCAGAAACTAAAAGGTTTGAGAATGGAAGCCAGATCGAGCGTAGAGTTGAATAATCAAACCGCTTTCGACTTTGTTCCTTTTCGGGGACGAAAAGTTTTAAGTGGGGGAGATTGTAACAACCCGTAAAATCTGGGCCAGTTTAAAATTTTTATTTTGGCAATTTTGGCGGATTTTGATAATTTGAAATGAATTATTTTAAATAATATCGACGGGAAATTTATTTTGAATATAATTCGAACGTATATATTATATACGCGTCGTCGTTAGAATATAAATATTTATATATAATTATAAATAGAATTGAAAATGGCGCGGTAGTTCGATAATTCGATTTCAAACTTCAACTGAATGTACCGGGTGCAAAACAATCCGGATTTTAGTGAAACCAAAAATAATAGGATCTAATTGATAATATCTTTCCAACGAATCCGAATAATTGAAATTTCATAGCGGGAATCAAAGGATATGTCCAGTTGAAAATTCTGAATAGTCGCTATGGAATTCAGGCCCTTAAAAATGGACATTTTGCATATGACCTCGGATTTCGACGAAACCAGTTTTGTTGGGTCCGTGATGTAAAGTTATTGCTAGGTTTCAAATTTCATAATTTTTCGAATCAATATGTGAGCGTGGCAAAGGAAAACGCGTTTGACCGGTTTCAGTTGATTTTAATCGACTGGAAATTGGCCATTTTTCAAACGGTCTCAGAATTCGACGAAACTAGTTTTGTTAGGACCGTATCGTCAATACGAAGCTAGAAAATATTTTTCTGGAATTTTTCTAGTTAGTATGTGACCCCGGTAAATTGAAATGTACGTTTAAAATTCAATATAAGGATTTAAATGTTAATTTGAACGAAAACTGATCGAAACAGTCGAGTTGGCTTACCAGACATATCCCATTGTGTCCGGAATGGGGGTAATTAGCTAGAGGCGACGGTCGTTGGGTTTTATTTGGTGTTCGTATGTAAAATCTCTTTTATTGAAATTAAATAATAATTTAAAATATATAACCCTAGGAATTTTTGGATTGGTCAACCCTCACTTCATTCAAACCCGCGGTCAACATCTCCTTTCCACCTCCAGGAGCGATTCGACGGTGGGAAAGCTCCATCGTTCTCCACCAATCTCCACTCAATCCGCTCACCAATGCCACCAACCCCTAATGCGAAAACGTTGGCCTCCCCGACACCCACCTCTTCAACGATCAAGATTGGAAATCAGCGCCGGAGGTGGCCAAATCGGGGGCTTAAAGTTCGGGGGTTTGTCTGGGTTTTCTGCGCCAACGGGAAGCTCGAGTTCGCCTGAACTCGAGGTGGAGGAGGAGGGCTCCAAGGCGTTTCAGGTGGCGGTCTCGGATGGTCGTCACGGTGATCCTAGGGGGGGTGCGACGTTCACTTCTGGAAGAGAATGGGTTCCAGACTTCGACGAGGCAACGAGAAAGAAAGGTTTTAACTCTTTTTTTTTAAGTATTATAGTTTATTAAATCTGAAAATTATATATATATATTATAGTTTATTAAATCTGAAAATTTATATATATAGTATAGTTTTAAAATATGAAATTTATATATGTTGGTATCGTTTAAAATATGATTTTCGCTTATTAAAAATATGGTTTTAAAAAGAATATATATATAGATAGCAATATATAAAAATAGCAATATGTTTTGGAAATATAAAAATAGCATTGTTTAAGATAAAAATTGACTTTGTTTTAAAAAAAATATCGTTTTATAAAATAAAAATAGCAAGTGTTTTAAAATAAAATTGGCATTGGTTTTAGAATAGGATTAGCATTGTTTTATTTTATTTTCAGTTTTGAAATATAAATTTCCTTTGTTTTGAAATATAAATTTCCTTTGTTTTGAAATATAAATTTCCTTTGTTTTGAAATATAAATTTCCTTTGATTTGAAATGTAAATTTCCCTTGATTGGAAGATATACAAAAATATGATTTTTTATATATTGAACTTCGAATTAAAAATGTGATTTTTATATATTGAACTTCGAATTAAAAATGTGATTTTTATATATTGAACTTCGAATTAAAAATATGATTTTTTATATATTGAACATCGAATTAAAAATATGATTTTTTATATATTGAACTTCGAATTAAAAATATGATTTTTTATATATTGAACTTCGAATTAAAAATTCGATTTTTATATATGTAGTGGCTATGGGCGAAGAAACTAATTAGAGAGGAGAACAGTGAAGATTTCCTGCATTAGAAGTGCCGTGGAGTTAGGATAGCTATCGGTAGAACTTCTCACTCAAATTCTACTTTTCTAGTTATATATATATATACTAGGATGCAGACGGTGCTTAGTAGCACCCAACACAATCGTCCACAGACCATGGACTTGTTTGTTTGGTTGCATAGCTTAGTTATATGATTTGATTTGAATTTGGTTGTTTGGTGAATTTGATTGATGTGTGAATGGCGTGGGCCTTCACTAGACCGGGGGTAAGGCTAGGCCTCGTCCCGTTTCTAGTATCGTGCCGTTATGCCGCCGAAATTTTCTAAAATATGTTAGAAAATAAAAATATCATTTTATTTAAATAATAAACTGAATAGAAATTCATATGTGGAATAAAATGTTTTATCGTTAAAAATATAATTTTTAACGTGAAGTGAATAAATATTCATTTACAAACCGGACGGTTTGTTTATGTACACCTATTTAAAGGACATTGATTGGGACGATAAATTTTACACATCGCCCAACTGCACAAATAAAATCTGTGTTGGATTGTTTGAAACCCCACACGGGTGTTAGGATGAAATTTGAAGTTCACTCATCCTGATTGATTAAATATGTCGATCGATTGATTGACAGGCTGTTATAAGCGTGGAATATCTATATTTGATGCTTATACAGTGTAGTGCACTTTGGTTGATGGTTGATTATTTTTCAATGCTATTATATACATGTGTTGTATGAAAATCCATATAATTAACATTATATGGTGATTAATTGGGCCTCATTCCAATTTGAAAAATAAAGAATATTATAAGATAAAAGTTCATGTGTTGACAATACTCATTCATTGAGATTGGTCATGTGTTGAACGAAATATTTTAGTAATAAAATTTGCACCTTTATCGATATAAAATAAAAGTTCATGTGTTGACAGTACTCATTCATTGAGATTGGTCATGTGTTGAACGAAATATTTTTGATAATAACAACTATTTTGAAAAAGAAATATTTGAAATAGAATATTTGAAAATAGAAATTTATGAAGCCGTGTTGATTAGTTTGACGCCATTTTGACGTGAACGATATTTATATCGATATATAACGATTTCGAAATGAAATGAATTGAAAACGATTTCGAAATGAAATGAATTGAAAACGATTTCGAAATGAATTGAATTGAAAATGATTTCGAAATGAATTGAAATGAATTCAAATTGAATTGGAATTCGAATTGAATAGAAATGAATTTTAAAACGAATTTATAAAGAAGAATTCAATTTTGCTTTGAATTGAAATAGAAGTTAAAATAGATTTTGAAACGAATTTTAAAACTATTTATATAATTCGTTTTGAATAGGAATCGACGATATATATATTATATATATAATATAATGGCCTGAATAGAACGCGCCGCGCCGCGGCAGTTCGCGAATTTCGACCATTTATTTCAAACGGATATTACGGGAGATCCGACCGTCGGATTCTCCTAAAACCGGAACCGTTGGGATCGTATCGAAAAGAGCTTTCTAACGAATGTTAGAAATTAGAAATCTAACGGTTGGATTTGGAATTATGTCCAAATCAAATTTGAAAAAGGTCGCTATAAGTGCAGTTCGATGGCCATTGATGGAAATCGACTGTACGGGCCTTGATAAAATTATTAAAAATAGTAATAATTTGTGTAAAATCATAAGAAATGATTTGTGAAGATTTGGGATGAAAAACTCCATATTTGAAAAGATAAAAATAGATTTTTATCGAAATGAACTAGTTTTGAACTAGAATTAGAATTCTATTTATTTTTGAATAAATAAACTGAATTTGAAATGGTTTTGAAAATAACCAGAATTTCCAATGATTGCATTGGAATGGATTTGAATCGAAATTGTCTTCGGAATATTTCGATGTTGGATTTCGTGATCATACGGATATTGTTATGGAAATTTGAAAGATATAGATATATATATCGTTATTTCCCATACGATATCTGTTTGTTAGAGAATTTGATATTGAATATAAGCCGGGATATTTTCTATTCAGAGCCTTGTGTTGAATATCAAATGTGATTTGGGTTTGTCGTGAATGGTGTCTTCACTAACACTGTTCTTGGACCCAGTTGAGAAAAGATTAAATCTTTTTATTTAGATTTAATGAAGTGTACCAATTAAATAACATTTAATTGGAATTGAATCGATATTGATTTTTGGGTTTATCGTGGACAGTGTTTTAAATAACACTCGTTCTTTAACCCGATGATTAATGAATGTGATTTTGGGTTTATCGTGAACCGTGTTTTTAAATGACACTGATTCTTTAACCCAGTCAAAGATTAAAACTAAGTGGAGTTTTAATGAATCTTTAATTAGATTGAAATAATCGAAATGGAGTATCACCAGTTTTGCTCCAGGCGTTAGTTAAATCTTTAATTAGATTTGAACGCGAAATGGTAATTGAATTTACCGATAACACCGTGGTGTTAGATATGAAGTATTACCAGTTTTACTTCATGGGATGAATAGGTTGGGATTGGGAAATTAAAATAAATGATTACTTCGGTAAGGTTCGCTAATCCCGACTAGTTTGAATTGATATTCAAAAGATAGATTAAAGAATAAATTCAGGAATTTATCTTGGATAAAATTAATGGGAACCTTTCCCTATGAATGTGAAATTTAGAAACTAACTGTCGGTTAGCTAAGCAGAATGGTTTTCTGGATATTGATCTGATGTTGGTTTCGGCCTTCGGGGTTAATATTTGGGGAATTGTTCTCTTGATTAATTTACGGTTAGTGACTAATGAATTGGAATGAGGCGTATGTTGTGTTTGTATAACACTTATTTAAAATATACGCGAGTTATTCGGAAAGACCGGGTTTATCCCATTCTGAATAACTGATACGACGATAAGTCGAAGATGAAGACGATGGTCGAAGACCGGAAGTCTTCACGTCGTTTGGGTGATAACTGATGATCTTGATTGGGCTGTACACCCAAGAAGATGGAAACAGTTGGTGATCGTCCAGACGTGCTTGGAGATCGATGGAGATGCGGGGTACTAGGTGCCTCCGGTTTCGTTCAGACCCAGAACGGACTTGTAAATGGACTGTGTGTCTGACATTGGATTTTAGTCCGTGTGGTTGATCTCTGTTAAATATATATCTGTTTGGCGGCGGAGAATTTATTCTCTTGCTTAACGCCCTTCTCTGAGACGTACGAGCTCAGGGGTTATATATTGATGGATATCAAACGCATGGAGTGAATTGCCTGTGTGGCATGCCTAAGTGGCAATTGATCGAGGCTTCTGTTGAAAAGCAAAGTCTTGTGGTGATGATCGAAGCACGGCCTTTGTGGCGTAGCTTTGTGTAACGTTTACTTCGCGAGTTTCACACCCGGTATGAACCAAAAACGGGAGACGGACGTCAGGGGGGACATGCGTTTTCTTTCTAGCTAGAAGTGGCGTCAGTGGTTTTACACGCCCTGACGAGTTTGACTTATGTGGTTGTTGCTGTTGCGAGGCGCCTCGGATTGATCGGTCGTTCTCGAACCGATGGAGTCATTCGTTGGCTCATTTACGCCCCAAAGGGCGGAGAAACGCATTGTTCAGGCATTATAATCCACATCGGTGGACCGGCCCTGAGGATCCAAGGTATGGTTGCGGCTGTGCCTGAGACTCGGGCTAGACAGTCTCGAATCGGTTGAGGACTATCTTTTGCCTCGGTTCATAGATGGAAATCCAATTTCCAAATACGTGACTTTGCGATTTTGATTGTATAACCTATATATGGCGACATAGTGGTATGGGGCATTCATGCCGCCTATGATTGATACTTATGATTTGAAGGTGTTTTATACACTATACACTTATAATAGTATCAAATGATTTGTTTTAAACGTATCAAGCATTCTTTGGCTGTTATAAGGGAAAACCCTATCCTCGGCTGCGTTGCATTGTGTGATGGGACTTGGGTCTTATAACAGCTTCAATTTTCTTTATTTAGCATGGCGATGTTGTTTTATGCACTGGTATTCTTGGGAGGAAACCCGTTCCGTGTTATACGGCGTGGTCCCTTGATTTACCTAATGATTTGAAATAAAGATTAACTGTTTTAGTTCTCACACCAGTCACATGACTGACCTGGAGTTTATTGTTTTAACCTAAACTCTGGGTGCCCTTATTTTGACACGGGCAGCTAGTAGTTTTGGTTTTGCAGATTTATATTCACAGGATCCTGGTTTACAGCTGGAACGATATCCGGAAAGCTTTGTATCCGTATATCTCATTCTAGTTGTGTATTGTATTATTTTCCGCTGCGATGTATTTAAATGTAATTTAAATCTCTGATATTTCTGTAAAATATTCATTTATACTCTGTATATTTTTGTAATCTGATGCATTGTTGTAATATACAATGAAATGTTCTTCTGTATGTGTTCTGTTGTGGCTTGTTCTCGAACTATCCGTCGCTTTCCTTTACGGGGAAGTTACGGGTTTTTACAACGTCATCCTCCTTGCTCAGGCTTCCAGACGCCACCACACCTCACATCAGACTCTGACCAGAACGCTGCTGCACTACAGATCTCTGACTACCCGCACACCTCTGACCATATGAACGCCATCCTAACCCCTCCAGCTATGGCACAAAAGAACATCGAACGAAAATATTTTGAAATCCAAAAATTCATATACTATGCTGAAGAAAAACTTGCAGGGATTCGAAATATATATTTTTCGTGATTTTTAGATTAATATAATTGTTGGGATAAATTTTTGAAGTTGGATCATTTTGTTTGTTTTCTCGTCGTCGTTGAAACAAAAGAAGAAGAAGAACGCAGTGTTATTTATAAGCGGAGAATACGTGGAAACCAAGTTTACGTAGGGCTGAAGGCATAGATTGTTTGGATCGCAAGGTATTTGGATGAATTTGTACGCAAGGAACAACAGGTTTGGCTCGCAAGTAGAGCACAGTGGAGGAAGTGTTTTATTATTATATAATACACGTAGTTTCTTTTCTCCAGCCTGGAGTAACGCAAAAAGGTAAATAGTAAAAGGAAATACTTGTACCTATTGACTCATGCAAACATGTGTTCATGAAGAGTAGCATGGATGTATATATATGGTATATAATGAAATATAAAACGTTAGTCCAGACAATCTTAACCTCACACATTTGTCAAGACTTAACCCAACCAACAAATTTACTTAGCAAGTACATGACAAATATCTATAGTGTGACAAAGGTATAACCCAGCTTCTTTCGTAAGTAGAGCGAGTCTTAAATTGAGCAAATAGGGAAAGTACATTTTATTACTGTTATAAGTAAGCTCAACACACGTATATGCATGTCACATGCGTCTATTTGTGCAACTTAGGGTAGACTGCGAAACTAAATGGTGTGTTTTAGGCATGTGCACTAATTCGGCTTAGGCACGAAGTTTATATCGTTTTATTTTAATTTAATATGGTTAATTAATTCTTATCGTTATTTAATGCCAACGTTAAATATACGCACTGTCATCCAGGATCCCAAATACAACGGAAACAGAAACATTGTTATGACTTGACGTTTCGAATACAATAAAATTAATTTTATTGAAAACCAACCTCATTTGCAAAAGAATGTTATTTTAATTTCAATATATTCATCGGTTCATGCTTAAACTTCGTCCACCGACAAAATAACTCCAATTGGCTCCAAACTGGAAACTTAATAATAATTAATTAAACGTATTCCAAAAAAAATCATTTCATTGAAACGGAGGTCGTTTAAAAAATAATTATTTCAATGGCTTGTATAATGTCGTTAAAATATAAATAAATTACCAAACAATTAAATAAAATAATAATAAATTATTATTACCGTATATATCCAAATAAAATAACATATATAAACCAATATGGACTTATAACTCGATATTAACGGTATCGAGTTAAACGATATTCAATTTTCTGTTCAAATTTATTAAATAAATGTTATCGTTTATTAACGATTTTCCATAGCGACTATTTTAAATTTTGATTTAGATATAACTTACAATATGTAAGCTAAAATCTTGGTTTTTCTCTTTTATTGGAAAATTAAAGTCAATAAGATCATAACGTTTCTTGTTTCACAGAATTCTGACTTAAAACGGATCCTATATATTCAGTTGAAGTTCAAAATTCAATATTACGAACTACCGCGCCATTTCTAGTTCATTTTATATTACATATAAATTAGAATGTTTAATCGTCGTTTATTAACGAATTAAATACATAAATATATTAATATTCCAATAAAAATATTTATAACAAATTTAAATATTCGAATTTAAATAGCCGACAAATCCGGGTCGTTACATTCTTCCCCTCTTAAAATAATTTCGTCCCCGAAATTGATAAGTTAAGAAGAATGGTCCAAACCCAATTAATTTCAAAATAAATAAAATATTATCAAAAAAATATTTTCTAAGTTCAAAATTTTACGGAAAATTCACCAGCACCTCCTCTGTACTATTCAATCCAAACAACTACAATTCACCACTCTAGACCTCCCATCGATCAAAAGAAAACAAAGCCAAGTGGCTACCCAACTCAGGGGTATAAAATCAATCACCCAAATCAATTTTATCAAGGTTTACCTATTTGTCGGGCAATTCAAATTCTAATTCCAAAGCAAAGCATTAACAACTTTTTCTCTTCCAATCCTGCACTTAACTCAATATATTGCAAATAACCATTACAAGGTTAAATCATCTAGTTTTATTACATACGAGATTTTCCCTTCATATTTATATTGGAATTTATTTCTCAGTTTCCAATTCATTTATCTATTGTTGAAAAATTTATTACACCACCAATCTATCCTTCAACTCGCAAACAATGAATAATCACTTTAACCAAACAATTCCATTTTTCTTCTAATTTTATTTAACTTATCGTTAGTTAAATTTCTGGTTTATTTAATTCCATATTAAAATTTTATCCACAAAATCTATTATCGAAATTTCCTTCTAGTTTTATTAAACCATTCAAATTTATAATCCAATTTCAATTTATTAAAATCAATCAACCACACCAATATCTCAATAATTTGATACGATTATTTCCTTTATATATGAAAATATAATTTGGGTAAAATTATTCTATTTACCCTCTATATAAAAAAATATTGTATTTATTGCCTGTTCAACTTGAACCGATCAATCAGCACAATATAAAATATATGTATATATAAAATCTACAAATATGCTCTCATATATATACACTCAATCTCGATCTAGAGTATTACTAACCCCATCTCTATCGAGTTATACCACAGAGCCAAGGTTATTTCAAACCATTACTCAGGTACCATTGTAACAACCTGCGGGAATTCGATTCCGAATTTCGACAATAATACAAATCATGTATCACTTGTCAAAACCCCAGTATCGAAAACACAGATAGTTATTAGAAAGAAATTAGAGGGTGAGATAAGAAAGAAAGAATATTAGAGTAGAAGAATAAGAAGACCAATATAACACAGAGTCTCACATCGCAGCGGAACAAAATATAATATAGAAATAACTTTTATTGAGAGCTTGAAATAATACTTACAACATCAGAGCACAACAATACATCTGGACAGTTACAATAGTCTGTCCTCATATATATAACACACAGCGGAATAATAACGATATACATCATACATCTGAACTCCTTCAGCTCGTCTTTGTCCTTCACGGGATCCAATAATCTGAACCTGTACAACCCGGTCTAACCCGAGCATTACAAACACTGGGTCAGTCTGGTGAACCAGAGTGAGGTAAACTCGCTAAGTTTTATATCATCCAACTTGATTTTTAATGTTAAAAATCTTTTTGAAAGAAAAGGATAATCGTAAGACCAAATCCACACATAAATACAAACGGTTTTTACCTTATGATAACCCAAATATTTTGAAATCAATATCTTATTCTGATATTACAATAGTGTCTAAATACAAATAAATAGAATCTAGTAGGACGCTTACATCTCACACTCCACATATATAGTATATAAACAAAACCGCGGGCACTTATTGGAGATTTGGATTCCGACTATGACAAGGTATGGGATCCTCTGCCGATAGTGTATCTCTAGAGGGGAATACACTGGGTTCAACAAGAACGTCTTGCAACCCGGCCCACACATGACTGACCACTCATTTCGCTTGAGTGTATCGAATGTATATCACCAACGGTTGGGCTCAAACCACTGTTTCCCGAAAGAGACAGCATCGAAATAGATTAAAGAAACAAAAGAAATTTCTCTAGATAGGTGATTATACACCCTAATGGGAGCGACCCACGTAGCCATGTTGCGTGCCCGATTTTTGTCATTTCCCAGTTGATGAGGCTTGAGGTTATAATCGGCTTTTGGAACATCTGGCCACCATTCACTTTTGAATCTCACATCGTCTAATACAAGTAATCCAGGAACATGATGAACCGAAGGCACCCTACTACCACATCCTAGGAATCACCCTATAGATCAATAGCGAGTAGTCCTTGCAACCCATAGATTTCAACCATGACAAAATCACACTATATCTCTAGGGATCAGCTAGAGATTGTAAGTAACACTTCCGTTTCATGAAGATCTACGGTCTTCAATTTCTCCATCTCGATCAACATCTTTGACATATTCGTATTAATTGGTCGGAATGGTTTCCAAATACAAATTCGATCCCGGTCTTTCCTTACCAATAATGTTGGGCCAGATTTTAATAGTCGGTTATTTAACTATCAAAATAAACAACCATGAAAATAAAAATGGATCTATTGGTTGAGTACACAGTACCACTTGGCCTTTAATATAATATATCAGTTTCCATATATTAATATTATCAAATTCTTTTAATTATATACTTGGAGAAATATCTTCAAATCATATCCAAATTTATGTTATCTATTATTTCAAAACATTGCTTCAACATTACTTATTATCCATAATTGGGAAATCGATTCAACTTATAGTCGTAAAACAATCATTACCAACTCCTCTTTGTTTTCGTTATATGAAACAAAATAATCGTCACTTATCCTCATTTTACACATCTCATCGCCTTACTTGTGAAAATACCATTTTATTTACACAAAATCCCTTTTTATCTCTTTTATTATGGAAATACATTCCATATTCTCAAGCCCTTCTAATTTCCTTTTATTTCGAAATCCCATTATATATTTCCAAATCCTTCACATAATGTTACACAGTTACAAATGACTTCTAACACTTTCACCATTACAACTAATATCATTCTCCGAAAATCCTGAAGTCGTTCAAGTTGGGGTATTTAAATTACCACTCAAACCTTGACCAACAACATTTTTATCTTAAGATAGATATAAATTGTAATTCAAAACTCATTCATTCTAATATCCACAAATACCATTTTACTATTATACTTAACATATGGTTTTATAAACCTCCTTGCTTTTGAAATCTTCCTTTTTAAATGTATTATTACTTAATTTATTGATTTAGTAAATGATTAATAAAACATCAACTTTTTAACTTTAACTTCTTTAAACTATTTGTTTCATTATCCGGATTTCTATTACAAATCCTATTACTCGAGTCTTTTACCCAATTCAATTACAAGAATTCTTTTCTAAACCTTTCAATCATTCATTCTGGGAAATCTTATATTAAAACTCATCAATTTCACTTAATATCGTTATTAAGTAACGTTAATTTAAAATTATGTTAAAACTCATTAATTTAAATCTTATCCCATGCTCTTTTTCCCTGGTTAAAACTAAGTTTATGCCGCTAATTACATATTTATAACGGTCACGTTATATATGTAAGGATTGGACACGATTTCATAAGTCACGTTGTAATTAAATAGATGGCCATGTCAACAATAGATGGGTTTCTACTAGTCCGAGCATTTTATATTTTATTGCCTTCTAACGTTGCCTACTTGCTTCATTCCATGCTTTTATGTTTTATTTTTGTTTCTTTCTTACAGACAAAGTATTCGAATCAATATATAAATATGTATACAATATTAAGGATAGACTAGGCAAGTTTAAAATATTGGATTAGTTACCAGTAAACCATCTTCTACGTGTTGTGCTCATCTTCCCCTTCCCACGTCTGCCATTCCATTTCTTTCCCCCACTTCTCTGGTTCGTGCGCTAACGAAGACAATAGAGCCATTACAATAGAGCCGTTAGAGTGTGAACACGTTTTTATCGTATTTAGCATGCTTTGTCATTATCTACTAGCCGTTAGGCTCATGCATACTTGGCATATTTAATACTAGCCTTTATGCTCATACGTATTTGGTATATTTTGTACTAGCCGTTGGGCTCATAGCACTATATATATGTGCTCTTTGTATCATGTTTTGCATCAATAAAAATTGCAATTGTTCCTCTCTAATAACTCTCCTCCTCATCCCTTAATATGGTATCAGAGCCAAATTGCCGAAAGGCTTAATCATCAAGCAGAAAGTTGTTTTTGTTTTATGGCCAACAACAATGAAGTAACCTCCGCTGTTTCAGGAAGTATGGGGTACAGTGCTCCACCTAACCATCATGACCTGATTAAACCAAAAAGCCAAATTATCACCACATCTCTAGACGAAGACAATTACATTCTATGGAAATATCAAGTAGAGATCGCTTTAAGAGGGTATGATTTACTGCAGTACATTAATGGGACAATAACAATCCCACCAGTGACGATAACCAATTCGTATGGAGAAATTGTGCCTAACACAGACTACACAAAGTTTCAAAAACTAGACAGCCTCCTCTCCTCATGGCTCCTATCGTCAGTAAGTTCGAATTTATTATCACAAATAGTTGGATGTAGCACGTCTTATAAAATATGGAAAACAGTTGAACAAATTTTCAGTTCACAATCAGCTGCTAGAATCATGCAATATAGAAGGGAATTACAAAATTCTAGAAAAAAGGAGGCAAGCATGAAAGAATACTTAGGAAAAATTAAAAATCTATGTGACAAACTAAATGCTGTTGGTCATAAGATCAGCGACAATGAGCAAATCCTATTTATTATTGGTGGATTAGAGGAAGAATATGAATCTCTAGTAACTGTGTTAGCCACACAACAAACTTTACCTGATTTACAGTTCGTTCGATCAGCACTCCTTGCTCATGAAGGCAGAACTGACCAAAGAAAAACAACACAAAATAAGTTCTCTGCCAATTATACCGTAGTCAAAAATAAGCAGATACAAGGAGATAACAACAACTATCGTGTGAAATGTCAAATATGCCAAAAGTTTGGTCACATGGCGAACAAATGTTACTTCAGGTATAATTCAGACACAGGTAGACAACAGGCAAGCCAAAATTACTTTTCACAAAGAAGAGCACAAGAAAATATGGCAACAACAGGGAATTCAACTCAAAATAATAATAAGGCAAACCGAAGACATAATGCTGCAGATGATGATGAAGTAAAAAATGAAGACAATGGCTTCGAAGAATGGTACCCTGACTCAGGAGCGACTCACCACATAACTAGCAATCTTCAAAATTTAAACATTGGGAGCAGAAATTACTCAGGTATGAGAAATTTGCATATGGGTAATGGTAGTACTGCTAGTATCACACACATAGGCAAAGGGACTATCTTCGGGAAAAGACAACTCAAATTAAACAATCTTCTTAGGGTACCTACGATTAATAAAAATTTGTTAAGTGTATCAAAATTTGCCAACGACAATAATGTTTACTTTGAATTTCATCCTAAGTTTTGTTTAGTTAAAGATTCCCTAAATCATGAAATATTACTTCGAGGTAACCTATACGATGGTTTATACAAATTCAAGACTGCAAACTCAAGTGGAGAATTCTGGTACAATAATGTAGATGCTAGTAGTGACAATGACTGTATTAGGAATAGTTGCAATAACGTTGATTATGACAATAATAGCAATGAATGTAACGTGATTAATTCTTGGCATATAAAATTAGTACATCCTAATCTGGAAACTGTTAAGACTGTTCTGCGTAATAATAACATTCATTATAAAAATGTACCTATCAAACACACATGCACGCACTGCCAACTCGGCAAGAGCCACAAGCTCCCTTTTAGTGATTCTGAAACCAGCTATAATGAGCCACTGGAACTTATAGCCGCTGACTTGTGGGGAACCGCGCCTCTAAATTCATATCAGGGACACAGGTATTATCTTTCTTTTGTGGATGCTTATTCTAGGTATACTTGGATATACATGCTGAAAACTAAATCAGAAGCTTGCAATACAGTTATGCAATTTATAACTCATGTCGAAAAACAAATGAACAGTACTGTTAAGGTTATTCAGACAGATGGGGAGCTGAGTTAAAACCTCTAACTAATTACTTTCTCAAAAGAGGGATCAAACATAGATTAACTTGCCCGCATACGTCCGAACAAAACGGTTTAGTCGAAAGAAAACATTGACACATAGTAGAGACTGGTCTAACTTTGTTATCACAAAGCTCATTACCCATAAAATATTGGAATGAAGCTTTCTACACATCTGTATTCCTCATTAACAAGTTGCCAACCAAAGTCTTAAACAATAAAAGCCCACATGAAATGATATACAGTGTTAGACCAGAATATGGTTTTCTGAAAGCCTATGGGTGTCTATGTTTTCCATGTTTGAGAGACTATAACAATCATAAACTAATTATGAGATCAAGCCCATGCACATTCATTGGGTATGCTCAAAACCAAAAAGGTTATAAGTGCATGGACAAAAATGAAAAAATATATGTTTCTAGGCATGTGATATTTGATGAAAACAAGTTTCCTTGTGCAGAAAAGCAAATCGGCAAAAAGGATGGGGAACAAAGCATAAACAATAACATACGGTTCGAGCCATTCATTACTGAACCACCTTCAATTGATAGAAATGAAGAGCAACAACGCACAAGCAATTTAAACACCCAGGAAGAAACTATGGATCAAACAAACGAGCAAACCAATGAGACACACAATGACTCAGAAGATACAAACATACATCAAAACATGCAGCATAGTGAAGATACAGAAAACAACAACCATGTTGACAATACCAGCAACAATGATACACAACAGCAAACACCACCACAATCAACTGGACATCACATGATCACTAGGTCAAAGAGAGGCATCTTCAAACCCAAAGTATATAATATTTCTGCCAGTGAGATCGAACCATTGAATTTCACTCAGGCTATAAGATCAAACAAATGGAAGGAGACAATGGACACTGAATATAAAGCTCTCATAAAAAACAACACTTGGAGCTTAGTGACTCAACCAAAACACAAAAATGTGATTGGTTGTAGGTGGACATACAAAATAAAAAGAAAAGAAGATGGATCTATTGACAAATACAAGGCCAGACTGGTTGCAAAAGGTTACGCGCAACAATTTGGTTTTGATTTCAATGAAACTTTTTCCCCAGTCATAAAACCCACAACCATCAGAATTATACTGATCATTGCTCTGAATAAAGGATGGAATGTGAGGCAACTGGACGTCAACAATGCTTTTTTCAATGGGGAATTGACTGAAGAGGTATACATGCAACAGCCTGAAGGATATGGTACTGGTGATAAAGTATGCAAACTACACAAAGCAATATATGGCTTAAAACAAGCTTTGAGAGCTTGGTATGAAAAGCTAAAGTCAACTTTGTCTAACATGGGTTTCTCACAAGTTAAATCGGACAATTCTCTATATATGAAGAAGGGCATACATGGAACTGTGTTCATTCTAGTATACGTTGACGACATGCTAATAACAGGAGACAACAGCGAAGAAATAAACAGAATCGTTCACAAGCTGGATCAAAATTTCGCCATTAAAGACTTGGGGGAACTAAAAAAAATTCTTGGAATACAAGTGATTAGGGAAAACAATGGTGAATTAATATTATCCCAACAAAATTATATCACTGAAATACTGCAAAGGGCAAATATGCACAAGGCAAACTCATTACCTACGCCTATGATTAGTAACCTAAGACTATCTAAGCATAAAGGAGAAGCTACCGACAATGCCAAACAATATAGAAGCATAATAGGAGCGTTACAATACGCAACTATTACTCGACCAGACATATGCTACAGCGTCAATAAACTCAGTCAATACATGCAGAACCCTTTATCAGAACATTGGATGGCATTAAAGAGAGTGTTACGATACTTACAAGGCACAAAACATTACGGTATACGCCTAAATTCAGAAAAGGAACTTAACTTACAGTGCTTTAGCGATGCCGATTGGGCCAACGATATTGACGATCGAAAGTCTGTCTCAGGATACTGCGTTTACCTCGGTTCCAATATCATTTCCTGGTGTACGAAGAAACAACATACCACATCAAGATCTAGCACAGAGGCTAAGTACCGTGCACTAGCAAGCGCTACAGCCGAATTCATGTGGATAGAATCACTGATGCAGGAGCTTGGTTTCACTCCAAGACGAAAGCCGGTCATTTGGTGCGATAATAAGAGCACAGTATCTTTATCTCTAAATCCTATTCAACATTCAAGGACGAAACATCTTGAAATTGATCTCCACTTTATGAGAGAAAGAACGCAATCAGGAAGACTTGCAATATGTCATGTGCCCGCATACTATCAGAGAGCAGATGCTCTCACAAAGGCCCTTTCGACCAAAAAATTTATCAGAATGAGAGAGGAACTTCGCGTTATCAGTGCAGGCGGAAGCCAGAATGAGCAAGGAAACCCTAGTTCGAACTGAGGGGGCATAACGAAGACAATAGAGCCGTTACAAAAGAGCCGTTAGAGTGTGAACACGTTTTTATCATATTTAGCATGCTTTGTCATTATCTACTAGCCGTTAGGCTCATGCATACTTGGCATATTTAATACTAGCCGTTATGCTCATACGTATTTGGTATATTTTGTACTAGCCGTTGGGCTTATAGTACTATATATATGTGCTTTTTTTATCATGTTTTGCATCAATAAAAATTGCAATGGTTCCTCTCTAATAACTCTCCTCCTCATCCCTTAATATGCGCTCCAAGCACCGTCCTTCTCTTCAATTCTTTTTTTTCTACTTTGTTCCGCCCGACTGTTCATCCTCCTCACCACCCTCCGCTGCCCCCGGAACAAAACCCAATGGAGCACCGCACGTGAGCACATTATGGTCAGTAACAACCCCTTCCAGCCCCTGTAAGCAACGGTGCATACTCCACCATCGAGTCTCCATCACCACAGCTCACAACCTCTTTCCCTTTCTTCTACATGCTTTCAACAATTACCCA
Organism: Allium sativum; assembly: GCA_030737875.1. Lineage (NCBI taxonomy): Eukaryota > Viridiplantae > Streptophyta > Magnoliopsida > Asparagales > Amaryllidaceae > Allium > Allium sativum. Next base: position 363,691,370 of record CM060909.1, read on the forward strand.
TTGCTTTGAACCCATACGTCATCCTCCCTGCTCAGGCTTCCAGACGCCACCACACCTCACATCAGACTCCAACCAGAACGCTGCTGCACTACAGATCTATGACTACCCGCACACCTCTGACCACCTGAACGCCATCCTAACCCCTCCAGCTACGGCACAAAAGAACATCAAACAAAAATATTTCGAAATCCAAAAATTCATATTCTATGCTGAAGAGAAACTTGCAAGGATTCGAAATATATATTTTTCGTGATTTTTAGATTAATATAATTTTTGGGATAAATTTTTGAAGTTGGATCATTTTGTTTTTTATTCTCGTCGTCGTTGAAACAAAAGAAGAAGAACGCAATGTTATTCAAAAGCAGCAAGTACGTGGAAACCAAGTTTACGTGGGGCCGAAGGCATAGATTATTTATACGCAAGGTATTTGGATGAATTTGTACGCAAGGAACAACAGGTTGGCTTGCAAGTAAAGAACAGTGGAGGAAGTGTTTTATTATTATATAATACACACAGTTTCTTTTCTCCAGCCTGGAGTAACGCAAAAAGGTAAATAATATAGAGAAATACTTGTACCTACTGACTCATGCAAACATGTGTTCATGAATAGTAGCATGGATGTATATATATGGTATATAATGAAAGATAAAACATTAGTCCAGACAATCTTAACCTGAGACATTTGTCAAGACTTAACCCAACCAACAAATTTACTTAGCAAGTATATGACAAATATCTATAGTGTAGCAAAGGTATAACCCAGCTTCTTTCGTAAGTAGAACCAGTCTTGAATTGAGCAAATAGGGAAAGTACATTTTTATTACTGTTATAAGTAAGCTCAACACATGTATATGCATGTCACATGCGTCTATTTGTACAACTTAGGGTAGACTACGAAACTAAATGGTGTGTTTTAGCCATGTGCACTGATTCGGCTTAGGCACGAAATTTATATTGTTTTATTTTAATTTAATATAGTTAATTAATTCTTATCATTATTTAATGCCAACGTTAAATATACGCACTGTCACCCAAGATCCCAAATACAACGAAAACAGAATCATTTTATGACTTGAAGTTTCAAATACAATAAAATTAATTTTATTGAAAACCAACCTCGTTTGCAAAAGAATGTTATTTTAATTTCAATATATTCATCAGTTCACGCTTAAACTTCGCCCACTAAAAAAATAACTCCAATTGGCTCCAAATTGTAAACTTAACAATAATTAATTAAACGTATTCCAAAAAAATTCATTTCGTTGAAACGGAGGTCGTTTGAAAAATAATTATTTCTACGGCTTATATAATGTCGTTAAAATATAAATAATTTACAAAACAATTAAATAAAATAATAAAAAATTATTGTTACCATATATACCCAAATAAAATAATATATATGTACCAATATGGACTTATAACTCCATATTAACGGTTTCGAGTTAAACGATATTCAATTTTCTGTTCAAATTTATTAAATAAATATTATCGTTTATTAACGATTTTCCATAGCGACTATTTTAAATTTTGATTTAGATATAACTTACAATATGTAAGCTAAAATCTTGATTTTTCTCTTTTATTAGAAAATTAAAATCAATAAGATCATAATGTTTCTTGTTTCACAGAATTCCAACTTAAAACGGATCCTGTATATTCAGTTGAAGTTCAAAATTCAATATTACGAACTACCGCGCCATTTCTAGTTCGTTTTATATTAAATATAAATTAGAATGTTTATTCGTCGTTTATTAACGAATTCAATATATAAATCCATTAATATTCCAATTATAATATTTAAAACAAATCTAAATATTCGAATTTAATTAGCCGAAAAATCCGGGTCGTTACACCTAGAGAGGCGAGTTGAGGTTTGAACTATCGACCGGTACAAAGGAGGTTATGGCGAAATTTTCCCAGAATTTAAGGAGTTAGAATATTTTTTTGATAGTTAGAAATCAATGTAGCGATATATATGTAATTCGATAAGGAAACGAACTTAAAAATAGAATACTATAAACAAAAAGAAATTCTATTACTAAATCTGGTAAAATTAGAAAGCGAAACGTATACGGGTTTAAAAATGAATAATTGGTTTGTATGATGTTGATTATTCGAGCTAAGTGGTCTTGTCCGTTTTGAAGTTAAGGATGTTTTCAGTCAAGGTCAGAGAGGTAGTTATACCCCAACTTAATTGATTTCATTTTTTACCGATAAATAGCAAGATCCAGTCTCGAAGAGAAATGTTTGGATAAGAGTTAGTTGAATGAAGTGTTTTGGGTTGTTGTAACGATGTTTTACACAACATTCGTTTTAACCCAAGTAAATGGAAATTTGGAAATATAATAATAAATATTTCCAAAGTATATAAATAAAAAGTCATGAAAGAGATAAGTAATTGGAATGTTTTCCAATTGAAAATAGAATATATTTTTCAAAGCATAGAAAATAAAAGGAGGCTATATATGGAAATGTTTTCCAAATAGCGTAAAAGGGCAAGATGGTTGTTGAAAATATTTGGTTAACAAATATTGATAAGGAAATGGAATAGTGATTTAATTAATGAAAAAATTAATTAAGATCCCAGTGATTGTTTGATGCCATCAATGGATATTTGTTTTTCTTCGATAGTTAAATAACCGACTATCGAAGTGTTTTCCAATATCGTTGTCAATATGGAGCGACCAATTGGATTATTATCTGAGAACCACTCCATATTGGCAGTAACGTTGCGAATCAGATTATATGAAGATAATAGAAGATGGAATAAAGCGCAAGGACTTTTTCTATTAATAGAAATTGTTCCTTCAATTTCGTTCAGTCCCAGAACGAGGTGTATGGACGGATGTTTGACAGAGTATTTCCAATGATCGCATATGTTGGTCTGTATAGATAAATATGGTGGCGGAGAATTTATTCTCTTAGCATAATATCCAGAATATATTTGTGCAAATCAATTAGTGATTAATGGATCTAACAATGTGGCATTCAAAGTGATTTGCGTTATCAATGAATGATAAGTAAGCGTAACCTCAGGCCTCAACAACCAAGAAATGACAAAAATCGGGCAGGCAGCATGGCTATGTGGGTAGCTTCCATTAGGGTGTATTATCACCTATCTAGAGAAATTCATTTAATTCCTTATTCTATTCGATGTTGTCCCATTCGGGAAACAGTTGCTGATCCCAACCGTTGGTGATATACATTCGATACACTCGAGCGAAATGAGTGGTCGGTCATGTGTGGTCGGGTTACAAGATGTTCGTGTTGAACCTTCTCCTCTAGAGATACACTATCGGAAGGTGGTTCCATACATTGTCATAGTTGGAAATGCATTAACCAATAAGTGCTTGCGATTTTGATTGTATATTGTGTATGTGGAACGTGAGATGAAAGCGTTCCACAAGATTTTTATTTATTTGATTTAGACATTATTATAATATTAAAAGAGTTTTTATATAAAGATTATCGTTTCTTTCAAAATGATTTGAAAGTTATATCAAGTGTTTTGGATTCTCGTAAGGGAAACACCCGTTCCGTGTTATACGCCATAGTCTTATGAGATATCGTCTACTTTCTCAAACTGTTTAAAATCGTTTGCTCATACCAGTCCCATGACTGACCCAGAGTTTATTTTGTTTTACCTAAACTCTTGGGTGCCCAAATTTGTACGGGCAGTCAAGTAGTTCGGGATTTTTCAGATTTATCTAAAGGAGCTTGGAGCAAGAGGCTTCGGTGTTAGATATATAGTATTTTTTCCGTTGTGTTGTAAGTGTTGTACTCTGACAATTGTATGTTATATAGTTAAAATTTTGTATTTCAAAAGTTAGGATATATTATGTTTTTGTTCCGCTGCGATGTGAGATTATGTGTTGTTGTTTCTGTTCTTCTTCTACCTTTTTCTTCTAAAAAAATGATTCATATTTCTGTGATATTTGGGTTGGACGTGTGATGTATGTAGTCAACTCAGATAGTACGGATTTGCAGTTCGTTACACTTGATGTATATGGGATGGGTACTCTCCTGTGTAGCGAATAGGAGTTTTTCTGATAACGGGTCAGACACATGCTACTTTGGAGAATCAGTTTTCTGGAAATTAACCTGAATGGTCAATCCCAATGTTTTGCAGTTGAACCTAGATCTCGACTCTGTTGGTTCAGATTTTGAAAGCATGGGTTTCAAAGTTTTATTTGACATTAATTCATGCCATAGTAATGGCGCTTGCTTTTAAGCATTTGCTTTGTCATTGAACTTCTTTTGAAGCATTGCATGACTTTTGAAGGTAATCCATAATGATTTGAACCCAAACATGCTTTTTCAGTGCTATGCCCCGTTCTGTAATAACAGAAAAATATTGCATGATTTTGGGTGAATATTTTGCTATCGAATGCCCATATCGACAGCAGGTTAGTCAGTTAAAACAATAGGCTATAGCGAATTTTATTTTGAATCGAATGAGGTGTTTGCAAAGGACTATTTTATTCAATGGCTTATAAATCGTTGAATATTATCTGCATGACCACGACATTTCGATTCAAATTCGCATCAACGCTTAAGATTAACTAGTCGAGATAATTTGATTGTGGATCTTAAATGCTGATATTTTAATGACATGGATGATGGTATACGATATGTTATATTTGGGAAATACGTATCTGTGATTTATTTCCTACTTCCTTTTGGAGAAGTCTTGGATATTGGTGCCCCTGCTTGGGTTAAACACTACAACAAAAACACCATATTACAACTTTAGTTTTACAACGGTGGTAAAATCACCATTGTAATAAATGTTTTTTTACAACTATTTTCCAGAAAAGTTGTAATAAACTTATTTTTAACAACTGTGTTATTTTGACAGTTGTAATAAAATCCTATCACAACTTTTATTTTTTGATTGTTGTAATATATGACTACATTACAACAAAAATACCATATTAATAATTAATAAAAATTCGATAATTAATAAAAAAATATTAATACTCAATAACTATTGTTTAATAATAATAATAAATAGTTTATTTGAAAATATGTAATAACTAATATTAATAATTTCTTTTCGCTATATAATAATTAATAAATAATAATTATGTATTATTATTAGAAATTAAAAATAAATAAAAATTAGTTTTTAGTAATGAATAATTAATTTTAATAATCAATAAATAAGAAGTAAGAATCACTAATTAAGAAGTAAAAATTAGTTTTTAATATTGATTGTTAAGTATTTAATAATGAATAATTATTAGTAAAATATACATAATAAACTTTTAATAAGTTATATTTAATTACAAATAAGAAGAAATAAGGAATAGTTAACAATAGCTATTATTAAAGAGCAATATCTAATGTGCTTCAGCACAGTATTTCCTAATACATCCATATTGTATTTAATAAATTTGTACTGGTTGTAGGTTGTAACGTTTAAATATTATATTCAGTAAATTTGTATGGTTCTAGGTTGTAACATGCAATTCTGTACAACTCGGTGAAATGAACAATGAAAAGATCACCTGCCTCCAAATGTTAGCAATGAAATCTAGGTGGGAAATTGCGAAATTTTGGCTCCAAAGATTGGCGGTTTCGTATTTTATTCTCTCACGCTACTAACCCTAAATCAAAACCACTTCCCAATTCTTTCTTCCCCAATTCGATGCTAACAATCTCCAGCCACTTATGTCAGATATTGATGGATCCACGCTTTCATTTCACTTTCTACCATCCATTCTTTCATTTCACTTCTTGCCTTTCTATACTTTGATTCCAATTTTATTTGGTACGAATAGTCAAATATAAGTCGGATCTCGAGAAGCAGTGGGGTCGACGTTGGGGAGCTTGGGGCTGAGGCGCTTTGAGAGGCATTGGTCTCGGTGCAGGCACTTAGCCATTTTCAAGTGGTTGGAGGAGGGATGCGCTGGTTATCGCAAGGGGCTGGAGACGGTCGATCCTAGTGGGCTCGATTGGGTCAGGGCGGCGCAATCATCGGAGTTGGTAGGGGAAGAATCACGATGGAAGTTTGGTGAGAAAGTGGTTAAAGAAAACGATGGATTCTACTACTGTTATATTTTCGAAGTCTTCATTTTTCATGAATATACAGGGAGGCGGACACAAAAGTGGAAAGCTTTAGAAAATAACATACGGTTTTGGGAATGTAAATAAAGTGAACAGTTTGGAAAAGAAAGGGAATCAAGTTGGAAAGGGAAACAAAAGGTCCGTCACTGTGATAATTATTAAAAACTCAAATTTTCCAACCTACTATGTTCATGCCGGCATTCGAAGAAGTTAAGATGCTTTAGACTAGAAAAGTATGGAGGTTTGCTACTGGATTTGCCAAAACTCATAACCATCTATGCTAGAAACATAGCAAAGCTATTGAGTTATATTTAGAAACTTCTCCTCACTTTTGTTAACTTTAGTAGATGAACTCGCTTAAGTTCTTTGTTTTGTTGTAGCCACAGGCTCAAATAAGTACATTTCAGTCTTGTGTTGATGAATCTAGAGTGTTTAAAGCTTATTCATTTACGCTAATTTAGTTGATTGTTACGCAGCTTTGAACCTTGAGTGTAAGAAAATACACAGTTAACTTCATCCATGTTGTACTTTCCCGGTGCACGCAGCCCCTGATTCTCTATCCATTTTCTTGTACACTCAACAATACACGATGTCACCAGGATCGAAACTCCGGCTGTTATTTCAGAGGTATATTTTTGTGTATAATATTTGTTATTGACATGAAATGAATTTTTTTGTCTGAAATAATTGTATATCCTTCAAATACATTGTGTTTACTTATCATGGATGAGCTACTCTCACTGCTCTTACAAGTTACACCACATCTACACCTAAACAGTTTACTAAATTTCAAATGAAACTAGACTCCGTGCATATGTTCTTGTAGAAACGTCTTTGTAATTTTGTCTCATCTGAGTAATTTTATCATATTAGATATAATATTGTAGATCAGGTTCTGAAAAAGTTAAATGATTTATTCGAAGATTGTCATCGCATACATTTTTGATGATGTTAGAAATATTAGATGCTAACTTAGTTAAGAGACGGTGCCAGATATTTCGGATTCTCATTTTGTTTGGGGATGTTAATGATGTAAGTTAAACAAAACACCACAAAATATGTTTGGAGGATGTTATAGAAAGTATCATATTTCAAATGATATCTTTTTTATAATTCTTATTCTATTAATGTATTATTATATGCAGTTCCTTTATTGTAAGGACCCGTAACTTCCCCGTGAAGGAAAGAGCAGATACTTTGAGAGCAACACACATCGGAACACAAACAGAAGACCATTTCATTGTATATTACAACAATTCCATCAGAATACAAGAATATACAGAGTATAAATGAATAAAATACATTCGATGAACATAAGAGATTACAATAAATTACATAGCAACGGAAAAATATACAAAACACAACTGAAAGTGATACACGGATACAGAGCTTTCCGAGCATCGTTCCAGCTGTAAATCAGGACCCTGTGAATATAAATCTGCAAAACCAAAACTACTAGCTGCCCGTGTGGAAAATAGGAGCACCCAGAGTTTAGGTTAAAACAATAAACTCCAGGTCAGCAATGTGACTGGTGTGAGAACTGTAACAGTTATTAATCTTTATTTTAAAGTTCGGTATATCAAGGGACCACGCCATATAACACGGAACGGGTTTCCTCCCAAGAATACCAGTGCATAAAACAAACAGCGCAATGCTAAATAAAGAAAAATGAAGCTGTTATAAGACCCAGGTCCCATCACACAATGCAACGCAAGACAGAGGATAGGGTTTTTACCTTATAACAGCCAAAGCATGCTTGATACGTTAAAAACACATTATTTGATACTATTATAAGTGTATAGTGTCAAAACAATTTCAATCATAAATATCAATCATAGACGGCATGAGTGCCCCATCCCACTATGTCGCCATACTAGGCTCTACAAATAAAACTGAAACACACGTATTGGAAATTGGATTCCATCATGAGTCGAGGCAAGGGGAAAGCCCCTCTCCGATTCGAGACACTCTAGCAAATGTCCCAGGACCCCACTATGATCCTTGGATCTTCAGGGCCGGTCCTCTCTTACTTTTGAGGATTAGTTATTCCTGAACACACGTTTCCCGATCCTTACAGACCTATATCCGAGGCGCCTCGTATCCAACAACCACACAGGTGAAAAGTATATAAATGTCAGGGCTGGTAGGTCACTGACACCACCCTAGCTAGAAAGAAACGTCGTGCTCTCCCTGCAGCTACTATCCCGTTTTTGACTCATACCGTGGTGTGAGGCTCGCGAATTCATGCTATACACAAAGCTACGCCACACAGGCCGTGCTTTGATCATCAACTATAAGACTTTGCTTTTCATGAGAAGCCTTGATCAATTGCCACTGACGCGTGCCATACTGGCAATTCACTCCATGCGACTGATGTCCATCGATATACAACCTCTGAGCTCGTATGTCTCAGAGAAGGGCGTTAAGCAAGAGAATAAATACTCCGTCGCCAAACAGATGTATATTTAATAGAGATCAATCAACACAGAATAAAATCCAATGTTAGACACACAATCCATTTACAAGTTCGTTCTGGGTCTGAACGAAACCGGAGGCACTTTCCTCGCATATCCATCCATCTCCAAGTACGTCTAGACGATCACCAACTGTTTCCCTCATCTTGGGTGTACAGCCCAATCGAGATCATCAGTAATCATCCAAACGATGTGAAGACTTCCGGTCTTCAACCACCGTCTTCCTCTTCGACATCTCGTCGAATCGGTTATTCAGAATGGGTATAAACCCGGCCTTTCTGAATAACCCATGTATATGATAAACAAATGTTACACAAACACAACAAACGCCTCATTCCAATTCAGAATGTTCTTTTATTCACAAAATCACATTCTTAGGGAAAGGTTCCCATTAATTTTATCCAAGATAAATTCTTCTAAATTTATTCTTTAATCTTCCTTTGGATTTCATTTCAAACTAGTCGGGATTAGCGAACCACACCGAAGTAATTATTTGTTTTATTTCCCTGTCCCAACCTATTCATCCCCTGGAGCGAAACTGGTAATACTCCATACCTAACACCACAGTGTTATCGGTAAAATTAATTACCATTTCACGTTCAAATCTAATTAAAGTTTAACTATCGCTTTGGAGCAAAACTGGTGATACTCCACTCTCGATCACTTTTCAGATTTGATAATTTAAATTATCAATTCACATTTTAATCTAATTAAAGATTCATTAAAACTCCACTTAGTTTTAATCTTTTCAAAAATCAACATCTTGCCTTTAACTGGGTTAAAGAACCAATGTCATCTAAAACACGATTCACGATAAACCCAAATCACATTTGATATTAAATACAAGGCTCTGAATAGAAAATATACCGGCTTATATTCAATATCAAATTCTGAAACCAACAAATATCGTATTGGAAATAACGATATAAAATATATCTTTCAAATTCCCATAACAATATCTATATAGTCACGAAATCCAACATCGAAATATTCCGAAGATAATTTCGATTCAACTCTAGTCCAATCAACGTATTGGGAATATTGATTATTTTTAAAATCACTTTCAAATTCAATTTATTTATTTCAAAAATAAATTGATTTTAATTCTAGTTCAAAACTAGTTCATTTCGATAAAAATCTATTTTTATCCTTTCAAATATGGAGTTTTTCATCCCAGTCCTTTCCAATCCATATGTTATGATTTTACACAAATTATTAATATTTTTAATAGTTTTATCAAGGCCCGTACAGTCGATTTCCAACAACGGCCATCGAACTGCACTTACAGCGACCTTTTCTAAAATTGATTTGGACATAATTCCAAATCCAACCGTTAGATTTCAAATTTCTAATATTCATTGGAAAGCTCTTTTCGATACGAACCAAACGGTTCCTGTTTTAGGAGAATCCGACGGCCGGATCTCCCGCAACGTCAATTCGAAGTCAATGGTCGAAATTCACGAACTATCGCGGCGCGGCGCGTTCTATTCAGGCCATTATATATAATATATATATATATATATATATATTATATATATTTCGTCGATTTCCTTTTAAAATGTATTTTATAAATCGTTTTAAATTCGTTTTCAAAACCATTTCAACGCAACATACAATTTCAAATCAAAATTGAATATTTCATATCATTACTATATAAATGATAATATTTTCAAAACGTTATATTTTGAAATCACTTCTTTTCTATATTCATTATAAAAACGAATATAATCGATATAAATATCGTTCACGTCAAAATAGCGCAACTCTAATCAACACGGCTGTATATATTTCAATAAATTCGTTTTTCTATTCAACAAATGAATATTTATTCTATTCAACACATGAATCTATATTTCTTTCAACACACGACTAATCTCAACACATGAGTACTCTCAACACATCACTATTTTTGTTATGTAAAATATTTTATAAAATTATGGTATCTATCGTTTGATTTTTAAATCAGACTCCACCGTGAAGTAGTTCTAATTTTAAATATGATAAAGATGTAAATTTTATTATTAAAATATTTTACTCAACACATAAATAGTTTCAACACGTGATTTTTTTTTTATAATATTCATTATTTTCCCAATTGGAATGAGGCCCAATCAATCACCATATAATGTTAATTATATGGATTCCATACACCACATGTATATAATAGCAATGATAAACAATCAACCATCATCCAAGGTGCACCACACAACTGCATAAGCATCAAATATAAATAATCAATGCTTACACAGTCTGTCGACCAATCGATCGACATACAATTAAATAATTGGGATTAGTGTACCCAAATATCATCCCAACACCCGTGTGGGGTTTCAAATCAACAAACACAGATTTTTATTTGTGCAGTTGGGCGATGTGTAAAATTTATCATCCTAATCAATATCAGTCAAATCAGTGTGTATAAACAAATCGGCCGATTTGTTTATAAATATTTATTTACTAACATTCACTATATTCATATTCACGTTAAAAATTATATTTTTTACGATAATTAATTTATTTCAACTATCTACATTTTATTATCGATTTCACATCAATATCACAAACAATTTTTACAACACATCAAACAAGCATACAAGCCGTCCATGGTCTGTGGATGACGGGTGTCGGGTGCTACTAAGCACCGTCTGCATCCTAGTATATATATATAACTAGAAAAAGAAATTTAGAGTGAGGAGTTCTCACCGACTAGCTAATCTAATATCACGACTCTTCTTATGTAGAAGTCATCGCTGTTCTCGCCTTTTGTCACTTTCGTTGCCCGCTTTCACTACATATATAAATATCACATTTTTATATTGTTGCTATGTATATAAAAATCATATTTTTATTATAACTCCATATGGATAAAAATTCTATTTTTACACCGCTACTATATAGATAAAAATTCTATTTTTACATCGCTACTATATAGATAAAAATTGTATTTTTATCACGCTACTATATAGATAAAAATTCTATTTTAACACCGCTAATATATAGATAAAAATTCTATCTTTACATCGATGTTCATATAATAAAAATTATATTTTTATCATGCTATTCTCTATATAAAGATTTCGCCTTTTCAATTTAAAGATTTCGCCTTTTTAAATATAAAGATTTCGCCTTTTCAAATATAAATATTTCGCCCTTTCAAATATAAAGATTTCGCCCTTTCAAATATAAAGATTTCGCCATTCCAAATATAAAGATTAAATCTTTTCTAATATAAAGATTTAATCTTTTCTATCTATATAATATAAAAATCGCATTTTTAATACTTTTACTTTATAAAAAAATTATTTTTATATTTCACATATGATAAAAATCGAATTTTTATTCTTTCTAAAATATAAAAATCATATCTTTAATATTAAAAACACGACAACTTCCATATCAAAAACCCTATTTTCTTATACCTTATCATTTTCTATAAAAATAACCACTTTATATAAATCAAATCTTTCTTTGAATAAGGATCAAAATAAATAAATTTCAGTTTTAAACTAAACAAGAAAAATCAGTTTTTAAAATCTATATTAAAAGCAAAAAAAAAAATCTTACTATCTTTGAAGGAGGGAGGCCGGAGAAGTCGGATGTCCTCTCAGGCGGCGGCGGCTGGCCATCCAGGTGGCGGGGCGTCGGCTTCATTTGTGGGAAAGGGGAAAAGAGCTGGAGATGGACGGAAGAAGGGGGAGGTTTGGGCGAGGTCGAGGAGGTCGCCGTCGCCGAGGAGGGCGGTGGGGGCACGCGTCGGTCTTCAGAAAGGACTAGGGCTTCACGTGGATTTGGGAAAGAAGGAAAAGAGGCAGTGGGGGAAGAGTAGTGGTTAGGCGATGGCGGCGCGGTCATGGGGGAGGGGAGGAATTCCGACGACGTCGAACGCCAGGGAGGGCGCAGCGGGTTTCCTTCATCGCTCGTTTTTTTTATTTAATTCGATTTCTGTTGAAAGAAGAGAGAGAGGAGGGAAAGGGAGCCTAGGTTATATAATATTTTATATATTTATTTAATTTCTAAATCCAAAAAGCAACTTTTTATTTCTAACTCGAAATAGAACCCACTGACTGTTGCCCCTAGCGTATTACCCCCATTCCGAACACAATGGGATATGTAACGTAAGCTGATTCGATCATTTCGATCAGTTTTCGTCAAATTTACATTTAAATCACTATATTGAATTTTAAACTTACATTTCATATTACCGGGGCCACATACAGTCTCTAAAAATTTCAGAAAAATAATTTCTAGCTTCGTATTGACGATACGGTCCTAACAAAACTAGTTTCGTCGAATTCTGAGACCATTTGAAAAATGGCCATTTTCCAGTCGATTAAAATCAACTAAAACTGGTCAAACGCGTTTTCGTTTGCCACGCTCACATATTGATTCGAAAAATTATGAAATTTGAAACCTAGCAATAATTTGACATTATAGTTCCAACAAAAGTGGTTTTGTCGAAATCCGAGGTCGTTTGCAAAATTTCCATTTTTAAGGGCCTGAATTTCATAGCGACTATTCAGAATTTTTAACTGGACATATCTTTTGATTCCCGCTATGAAATCTCAATTTTTCGGATTCATTGGAAAGATATCCTCTAATAGATCCTATTATTTTTGGTTTCGCTAAAATCCGGTTTATTTTGCACCCTGTACGTTCAATTGAAGTTTGAAATCGAATTATCGAACTACCGCGCCATTTTCAATTCCTTTTATAATTATATATAATTATTTATATTCTAACGATGGCGTATATAATATATACGTTCGAATTATATTCAAAATAAATTTCTCGTTGATATTATTTAAGATAATTCATTTTAAATGTTCAAAATTCGCTAAAATTGCCAAAATAAAATTTTTAAATTGGCTCGCATTTCCGGGTTGTTACATTTATCATCTACCACTGTGAAATATTCCTCAAATTGACATTATTAAAAGAAGATTTAACCAGCCAGTGAACAATTCACATCAACCAATTTAATTATGGATTGATTTTATTTTTTCTCAATTCACCGCTTATGCATATCTTAAACATGTTGCATTGATATTTTCGTGCACAACCGTATTGTAAAATTGCTTGATTATGTTTCTCTTGATGTCATGATTTCAGGATGCAAAGAAGGGTGTTTTGCTCATTTATTTCTCTCCTGTTTTGCAACTTCAGCTAAAATGCTTTGAATATGATTTCATGCAAGATGTGATGGTAAAGGTTAGTGCTAGGTCCAATTTATTTTTATCTTAGGGTTCCATCATATCATCCTAGTTCTTCTGTGTTTGTTCAGGCATGCAAAGTGGCTATAAAGCAAGCCAGGAAGTTTAATATTTTCATTTTCCATGCATCGATATTATCCAATGAAAATTTCTTTTGATCCTTTGCAGTGTTCTTGCCATACTCGAATGACCAACAAGGGGTGAGCAGCGGAATTCTTGCACTAATGTCGCTATCAGGTCATATGCTGATGGAGGTAGAAGTATTCTGTCTTTGTAAAGCTAAACTCCATTTGTTCTTAGATAATGGGTGATGTTGAATGGTTTCCTTTCAACTGATTGGTAAAATGGTTTTGTCATTCATGGCGTTCAACATTCATGGCTCTAGGTGGCGGATTGATAGGTGATATGTGTGGATTTGCTACTGCCGTTTTTCTTCGTGGTGTTAATTTCATTCAAATTCCAACAACTCTTATGGGTGATATGTGTGCTCTAGTCGGACGGGCGGCTTTAAAAGATTACTTATTCCTTTTTAAATGCACGGAAAAAAGAGAAGATCTATGCAAATGAGTTTTGTAGATTTCATAGGCAAATAAGCTTTGTAATTGGATTAAAGGCTTTCAGAGGCAAATAATGACAGTTGTAATTTTATACATTTTTATGTGGTAAATGATTTATAATTTGTATTCTAAATATAAAATTGTGATTTTTATCAATGAATGGATTATAATGGCTTTAAAATTGATCTATTTCTTATGTTATTTATCTATTTATTGTTGCACATGTAAAATATATATAGATTCTTTTGTATATAATTTGTGGATATATTACAACTATAAAATAAAAATTGTAATAAAATATATTACAACGATTATAAATAGTTGTAAAAAATCACAACAACAATGGTGCATAACTGTTATAATAAAGTTTATTACAATGGTCGAAAAAAGTTGTAAAATAAACATATTACAACGGTGCAAAAAAAGTTGTAAAAGATTTTAGTCTATTACAACTTCTTAATACATGACGGTTGGCCCACCATTGTAAAATGTATATTACAACTTTTTTCCACTGTTGTAATATGGTCATTTTGTAGTGAAAAATCCAACGCTTGTCATGTCTGAGATTTTCAGACACTATGCAAGTTAATTGGCTAATATCCAAATTCTGTCTATAATCCAAGCATCAGTAGATTCAGAAGGAATGCCCTCAGAAAGGACTTTGGTTAAAACCCCAATGTTTGTTGTAATCGGATCAGGTGCTTCCTGATACCGACAATCAACTAGGTACCCCTGTAGAGGTCTTTGGTTAGTGCCCCAATGTTTATCGTAATCGGATCAGGTGCTTCCTGATACTGACAATTGATTAGGAGCCCGACATTCTTCACATCTGAGATTTCATATGCTACACAAATGGTTTTATTCTTCACATCTGGGGATTCCAGATGCTACACAAATGGTTTTATTCTTCACATATGGGGATTCCAGATGCTACGCAAATGTTTTGCATTCTTCACATCTGGGGATTATAGATGCTATGCAAATGGTTTTCATTCTTCACATTTAGGGATTTCAAATGCTACGCAAATGGTTTTCATCCTTCACATCTAGGGATTCCAGATGCTACGCAAATGGTTTTATTCTTCACATCTAGGGATTCCAGATTCTACGAAAATGGTTTTCATTCTTCACATCTGGGGATATCAGATGCTATGCAAATTGTTTTCATTCTTCACATCTGGGGATTCTAGATGCTACGCAAATGGTTTTATTCTTCACATCTGGGGATTACAGATGCTATGCAAATGGTTTTCATTCTTCAAATATGTGGATTCCAGATGCTACGCAATTGGTTTTCATTCTTCACATCTGGGGATTCCAGATGCTAAGCAAATGGTTTTATTCTTCACATCTGGGGATTCCAGATGCTACGCAAATGGTTTTCATTCTTTACATATGGGGATTCCAAATGCTACACAAATGGTTTTATTCTTCACATCTGGGGATTTTAGATGCTACGCAAATGAATTGGGTGGTTGTTATATTGATTCATAGGGCAGCCATCAGTTCCATTGTCGGATGCTTGACTTGGCAGGCTGTTATGATTTAGGAACTGAAGCTCTGAACCTCTCATTTAGGGAAGTGCCCCTTCGACAAAAGTTACAGCTCTTGTTTTTGTTTGTCATGGCGCTTTTTCATTATTTGGATCTTTGCAACTTTCCCATATACTTTTCAAGGTGGTGCTTTTTCGTTTTTCATTTTTGTGTATGTTGATATTTATAACACTTGGCTCTTGAACTAGCGTTGTTGGGGTCATGATGTTACAGGAACAAGCGCACGATAGATGGCTTGCAATATGAAATCATCTTTTAAGAAAGTTTTGATTTGACATATAATTTTGCAAACAAGAAATTCATTCAGACAGATATGCTCTTAGTCGTAGAGCTAATGTTCAGTGGATCACTTATAGATTATTACAGAGTGTTTACAAGAAGTTTCAAATATAACAGAAAGTAAAACATGAAGTAAAGCATGAATGAAAGCAGGAAACAAAGCATGAAGTAAAACGGTGGCGATGTTGCTCGCTTATTCCGAGCCATTGAAATTGGAGCACTATCAATGGTTATCAGTTGATAATCAGCCTTGGAATGGTTTGAATAAGAGTTTCATTGCTCGTTGCCCCCTGGCCCTGGGGAATTGGCATAACGTTTAAGGATTGCGGATTTTTCACGTATTGTTGCAGCCTGTTTTTCCTGATCAATTCCTCGATGAGGTTCTTCAGGTGTCAGCACTCGTTAGTGTTATGACCAGGCTGGTTGTGAAATCTGCAGAATTTATCCGAGTTTGCTGCTCTGTCGCTTATCCTTATCGGATTTGGCTTTGCATACTCTTCAGAATTCTTGGTTGCAAGGCAGATATTTTCAAGAGTGTCATTCTAAAGCGTCAGCTCTGATGAGTTGGAATGGTGGGACCTATTATTATCCTTGTTGTCATTTCCATCATTAGCGCGCTTCTTCCGTTGAGTATTCTTCTGATCATACTGAGCAACAACATTTTTGGGAGCTTCAAGGAGCGGGTTAGCATCAATAATCTGAAGAGGAATAGAATTATTGTCGACCCTCATGTACTCCTCTACCTTTTTATAGAATTTGTCAAGCGTATTTGACTCCTCCATTTTAATCCATTTACCAAATTTGCTCTTTTCATCTATGGCGCCAATTAGGGACATTAAGATCATGCGGGGCTCAGGATTTCCTACTTCGGCCAAAGTATTATGGAATCTCTTGAGGAAGGCTTTAACAGACTCTCCCATATTTTACTTCATCGATGTCAGATAAATAACGTCCTTAGCCTTAGTAACCTAAAACCTGAACTGCTCTTTAAATTTCAGAATCAAATCATCAAATCAGTCGATGGATTTGGGTGGCAGTCTTGTGAACCACAATGATGCGACAATTTCTAGGTAGAGAGGGAAGCACAAGCATTTGATCTCGTCCGTAGCCTTGGCTGCATTCGTGTGCCACTCGTATTTGTATAAGAAGTGATTCGAATCAGAAGTCCCATTGTACGGAGGCAGAGTAAGATGAGTGAACTTTTTGGGGAATTCAGCCTTGCGGATCCTCTTTGTAAATGGATTTTTACCGAGGGAGATGTCTCATTCCCTTTTGCTATCCCTGCGAGGCACGTCGTCTTTCATGATTTGCTTTACCATATCCGCTGTATATTACTTCGAGTTGTATCGTTCCGGGGAGCGGACTTTGATCTCTTTTCCGGAAACTCGTCGTGGCGAGCGATGACGAGTAGAGGATCTAGGTCTTTTACGTCTGCTATGGGAAGGTGCCCCCTTAACGAGACTTGCAACTCGTCGGTTATTTTGATCGGAATGGTTTTTAGCTTTCAACTCCGAGTCTTTGATATTAGCGTCTTCTTTGTCCACAAATCCTTCCAAGTTGCCATTATGAGGATCGGAGGCTGATGGATTTGCATTCTCTTCAAGGTTGATATGGATTTTCGGAGGAGGAGCAGGATTTGCATGAGCGTTTAGGAGAGCATTCATTTTATCCATTAAAGTTTGATTAGCATCAACCAGAGTTTTATTAGCGTCGATTAAAGCTTTGTTGGAGGTTTCCATGCGTTGACTCAGGTTAGCAACGACAACATCTAATTCAGCTTTGGTTACTTTAGCCCCAGACATTGAATTTTCTCTAACCTCGAAGCGGTTAGTGAGTGGAGTAGTTTCATTGTTGACAACGTTGTCATTTTCTTCACCGTCTTTACTTGCAGTCTTCTTAGATTTAGCCATTATTCAAATAAGGACTTGAATTTGGAAGAGAATTCGTCGATTAGCCTAGATAATAGGTTTATAGAATCTATGGTAGAAGTAGGCTTAGAACTTCAATGCAAGGCTTTTGAGATTGAGAGAAGCGCGAACGCGGCCACACGGTGAGCGCCAAATGTTTGAATCAAAAATGGTTTGAACACCAAAGGTGTGAAATCACACTTTACCAAACGGTATGCAAGATGAAAATGGGGCCACAAATGCAAATTCAAGTAAAAACCGGGAAAAGGTAAGTAAAAGACGAAGGATTTTTATAGTGGTTCGATCTAGGATAGATCTACGTCCACTTTTGAAGTGTTCTTCATTATCATGGAGAAAATTACATATAGCATCATCTCATACATCTCATTTGTACACTTGATCACTCTTTACAATGATTGTCCACTTTTTTCTCTCTTTCCACTTTAGATCTCACTCGAATTCGAGAAGGAACGGATTAGATCATGTGATTAGATAATTTTCCATGATTCCCTCATGAAATTGGTGTTAGATCCGTGCTTTAAAGAGGAGTAATAGTGGTTGGAGATCACTTGGATTGAATTGGAGTGAGAATTCATCGTGTTTGGAGAAGTTGAGATCCACTTAATGTTGGAGGAAGGAGGAGTGAGCTTAGAAAGCCATTAATGGAGCTTAAGAAGCTTTAGAATGGTAGAGAAATGATTTGGCAATCCTTCGGGGTAGAGGAATCGATCCCTTGAATGGTGGAGAAGTGGGCTATTTATAGGTGTAGTGTGCAGGTTTTGGGTCAATTTGAACTTATTTACGAAAATGCCACTCGATTGACTGTGCCGACCCGAATTGTGCCGACCCAAACTTGATGCCGACCAGGAACTAATAATGTTGTTGAGGCCGACTAGGATAATATGTACATGACCGACCAGCTTTTCAGTTCGCCACCGACCAGCTTTAAACATCCATAGATGATCTGTATCCCACTTTTAATACCATTCCAACTTGTGATTAATCCACGTGGTCTCCATGCGATGTGTACTGGAATCATGCTGCTCCGTTATGCGGTGCATATACGTGAGTAGTATCACTTTAGGACTGACCCAGGCTTTGTTTTGCAGCCAACCAGGTGCTTTATTTGCCACCACGTGACCAATTCAACCCGCTTTACTAATGTTATTGTTACCGCCACTTTACTTAAGGCCGACCCGTTCTTTTGATATTTTCATATCGACCCAGATCCATTCATTTGGTTCCGACCCGGTACTTAAATGCATAGAACAAACTTATAGTGTCGACCCATTTTCTAAGCTGGACACTGGTTCACGTGGCCTTCATTCACGTGGTGGTTAGTATGATATTAATCCATGTAACGTTTATCCTCTTCTAAAGTCATGCTGCTCGACCCCTTTTATACTTTGCTGGAGTGGAGCCATCCCATACAAAGAAGAAAAGAGCTGATCCACGAGTCATCCTCAGTTTTTGAGTGTACCAACTAGTTCGCATGGACCGACCACATGTATTATACACTGCTACGGTCCCCGATGTTTTGTTATGTGTATTATTTAAAGCCAACTGCCTATTTCATGAACAAGTTGTTGTGTTCATGTTTGAGAAGTTCATAGCATTCTTCATGTTTTAACATATTTTCCCAGTTGCGTGGTACTTCACTAACGCTAAAATATATATTAGCATGTAGAGATAACCATTTCTATTCATTACAATATAGAAGTTAGCATATTGGAACATCTAGGACCAACCAAAATTATATTTGTTTAAGCCAACCCAGTCATGAATATTAAAGCGCCAACTCATATATTCATACTTTGGACATCCCGTAGCTCTTACTGAAATGAAGGGTTCGCATGTATATTGTATTGTACTACAGGTCCATGTTGCATTTTTTTCAATGACACGTGGCATGCATGTAAAGTAAGGATAGCCCTTACGTGAAGACTCATTCCTTTTCAATAGTATCGACTAACCAATTGTAAACAATTCGACCGACCTATTCTGCACGACGTGATCGACCGACCAGTGTTGAAATGAAATGACCGATCCACAGACACTGAGATTAACCGACCCATTCACATTAAGTGTACTGTCTTATCCGTTAATTCTAGCTTAGAATTAGATCCAACAGTACATGTTTGATTTTTAGTGCATAACAATTAATATCATAGGATTATTCACGTATCAAGCATTTTTTGTTATCATAAGGACAAGCCTCGTCCATGTGTATGTGCTGCGAGACCTTATGGTATCTTCTTTTTCCAAAAAAAACATTATGAATTTTTATGCACTGGTATTCATAAGAGTAAAACCTATTCTGTGTTATATATCGTGGTCTTTTGATTTACCTCACTTTAAAATAAACTAAATATAACTATTAAAAGTTTATCACACAAGTCCCAGGACTGACTTAGAGTTCATTGTTTACTTCACCTAAACTCTAGGTGCCCCTAATTTTCCACATGGGTGCCTAGTATCTGTGGTTTGCAGATTAGTCTTGGAGTTAGTTTTACAGCAGATGCTAGATTAGGACTAGAGCTATGATTTGGATCACTAGTCTTCCACTGAAAGCTTGTAAGTTTTTCCACTATGTATCTGTTCTACTTTGATAATAATTGTAAATTTGATGTAAAATTATAGTTATGATAGTAATAAGTTTTTTACCCCTAATAATCCGTCTTTATGAACGTTTTGAGTTGGTTTAATTACAGTGCTTGAACCAGGCAAAAAGGCAGGTTGTTAGTAAGTGTTATTAGAGCTCTGGTTTACACAATTCTTTAAGGTATGACTCATTAGAATAGAAGGAAAGGAATCATTAGAGATTGGATTAGTAATATCCTATAATGAGTAACTCATTAGAGATAGGGTTAGTAATGACCTAGAATGAGTTTGAGAGTACTATATCCGAGAGAACGTATTTTTACATAAAATGGTTTTGGTTTTAGAAAGAAATATTTATAAAAAGAATTTTGTTTTGAAATATAAATATAAATATATTATGGTTTGAATAATAATAGACTAAACTAGTTAAGATTGTTAAGATCAAATATGGATATCCTATGATTAGAATCTCACGGTTTGATTAAGGATGTTCATATGGAATCATAATTCTAATAAATAATCCTAGTATAAAAAGCTTTGTAAATTTGGTAAGGGTAAGGACTTGGTTGGAAAATTTAGGGATTAAGTGTTTGAATGGAAATAATAATTATTGACGATTTCAGGCAGTCGATAAACATTGGTAAAATTAAGAAATTTGATCTGAGAATAAAGATAGGTTGTAGACTAATTTTCATTCGGGAGTAGTTTTGAATTTTCTAAATTCCTTCTTATTAGTAGGTAAATCAAAGATAACCTAACGTTAAAGAACTAAAGCAAGTAATAATTCTTATAATTTTGATTTAAGAACCGGAATTCTTAATGAAGTCAACAAATTCTGGGATGCAGTTGAATAAGAAATAAAACATCTAAATCCAATTACCTTATGAATTGTGTTTCACAATTTGACTAAAAAGGTATTTGGCATTTAAAGGTTATAAAAACCGAGATACGTAAATAAGCTATTATGTACAAATTACATCATGATTATGGAACTTCAAAATATAAAAAGAATTAGATTTCATAATTTTGGACTCATTAGTAGATTAAGCTCAAAACCTAGAAAACGATTTCTAAATCTAAAATTTCCTTACTAAATTTTAGGGGTAAATCGTTGAGCGTTAGATAGTATATAGCCCAGTTTATCACTGGTGATAATAGTACTAGTTCAGGATCTGACTTAGACGGATGGATGTTTGATCCACCAAGTGATGCCAAGACTAGCGATAGGCAATATGAGGTTTCTCGACCAAGAAAGCCCGGGCCTATAGAGTGCGTGGAGTCAATATCGACAAATGATATTGTAGGTAATGCAGCTAGTGACGAGATTTATGACTCGGAAGCTGACGAGCATATTGTATGGGAGATGGGTACACCCATCAGTGATGACGAGATGAGATACCTTGAGAAGGACATGAAGCTTCAGGATGATGACGATGTTATACAGGAGTTCCAGGGTGAGGATATGTAACACCCTAAGTCCCACGTCGTGGAAGCCTGTGTGAAGTGGGTACTTATATAGTAGAGCCCATCCCTTACTAACGCCGAGGCCTTTTCAGGAACAAAACCCCACACCTATATGGTGGCTAAAGTTGGGGATAATATCTTGCATGAACGGAGGTGCAGACTGTTACAGTGGTATAAGAGCCAATACTCAGCTGGAAATGTGACCCCTGTGTGGACCACAGTGCCTGGATGAGGTGTTTGTGAGCTAACGGGGACGTTGGGCTCTGTAGGAGGGGAGAATGTAACACCCTAAGTCCCACATCGTTGAAGCCGGTGTGAAGTGGGTACTTATATAGTAGAGCCCATCTCTTACTAATACCGAGGCCTTTTGAGGAACAAAACCCCACACCCATACGATGGCTAAAGTTGGGGACAATATCTTGCGTGAATGGAGGTGCGGGCTGTTGCAGGATGTACCTCACAACGGGATGATGATAGACCATCAGGATGGTTTTAAAGGGCACATGGACGAGTTCGATGGAGTAGCAGAGTTTGGTGGATAGATTAGCAATCGTATTGAGTATGTTCGGGATGATGATATTCCTGAGTAGGACCTACTATCCAAGTTCGATGAGGATGATCACAGCAAGGTCATAGATGAGAATGGATACCTCGTAGACAGTGAGCCGATGGATGATGACGATGATGATTTCGCAGATGATGAGCGGGAGGAGAAGAGTCTTTCAGGGTCATCTGATGATGGATCAGACATGTCAGATGGTTAGATACCTGGTGGGTATTGTTTTGGGGACAACATAGATACTGTACACATAGTTATCTTAAGTGCTTAGCTTGCACTAAGATATTCTGGGGCTAGGATATTTTTGGGGACTCATACAGATATACTTTTTCTAGTTATATATAAACCACCTCAAGCGCATAGCACATGCTCAGGTTGGTAGGTTGACACCATTTTTGTACTCAGATTGGGATATTTTCTGTGATATGACATTTTTTGGTTGACTGATATTCTGTGTTGACTTGTACATGTTGTTAGAGTAATCTACCCAACATTTCCATTGTAAGGACGCAACTTCTTTTTCAGATAAAGAATTTTAAATCTTGAGTTTGAAAACCTATAACTTGTTGAGTAAATAAGGCTGGGTAATTGCGATTTTCTCTCTTTTCGAGGACAAAAAGTTTTTAAGAGGGTAGACTGCAATGATTTAGAATTTTGACCAATTTATAGCCAGGATTTTGAATATAGAATAAATTAATTTGGTTTAAAAATGATTTTTTAAAATATAAATATGGTTTAAATAAATAAAATGGATAATCGAATTTTGTCAAATATAACAATATAGTATTTGACAAGAATTTATCAAGTTTTATTACAGTGAATTTTCCAAGTACATATTTATAAAACTATTTTAAATGTGATCATTTCTAGATAAATATATATATTTTAAATATAGATATTAAATAAATAAATATTTTGGATTATTAATGACTTGTTAATCATTTTTGGGTTTTGCTAACGTTAAATCGCCGGATGTTTAAATAGCTAACCGACAACCTAAAAGTGATATTTTGTAACATATACGGTGTTTCGATTTTGCAACACTTTTGTGTGTCACTAAATTGTTTCATATTACAACCATGAATAGGAACATGGTATTGGAAATGTGGTTTTGTGAGGTATAATCATGCATGAAGCCATATCCTTTGAGATGGACATGTGTCCATGTGAACATTTCCTAAAAAACCTTAAACCATCTTATATAAGGTGCATAAACCCCTCTCTGTTTCATTCCATCCAAGTTCCTTCTCCCTCTCCATTCTTAGCTTCCTTTTCCACCTCCTTCTCCACTTGCTTCCTCTCTCCCTCTCCGCCTAAGTGCCTACTGACCACACCCTTCCCTCCGGGTTCCTCCCCCTCCAACGCCACCACCCACCTCTGTTTCCCTTTCCCATGCTTGGCCTGCCTCGACCCTACCTCTACCGTGCACCCACAACCATGTGTGCCGCTCCCTATGTTGTTACCACAACCTCACGCCGCCCCTAGCTCCTACTCCACTCCATGTCGTGAGCCTCCCTCATCACCATCACCAAGTCGATCACCCTACCCGTCCTCCTCTCCATTTATAAAAAAATGCATATATACACACATACACACACGCGCGCGCATATATACATATATATACATATATATATATATATGATATTTTGATGAAGAAGTCGATGTGAGGAAATACTGTCCATTTGGGATCATTTGCGGTTAGCCAGGCTCTCCTACCATGAAGATTTAATTAGCAAATATACCAACGAGAAACTCTATGGACTTGTGTTTATATACAGTTAATTATGGTTGATAACTATATATGTGTAATGTAGGGTGAATGGTGTGTAGTTAGTAACACATGTACATTGATAAGCGTATATGTCTGTAATGCTTGCATGTAGTTCGTAGCATGTATTGATGATATTGTTGATGGTTGTTATGGATGTTCATATGTTGGTATTTATTGCTTGTATGTCACTGCACACCTATTACACAATAATTATGGAATTATAGAGGTGATTGGTTCAGTCTTCTTCCCATTTGGAAATATAAACTTTTTATATTAATGTAATATGGAAACTGAGGTTGAAAATAAAATTTGGAATTTGATATCCAAAATAGTTTGGAAATGAAATTAAAGTATATACGAACAACTTTTGAAAAAGTGGAAACATATTTGAAAACAATTCTGACTACAAATAGCGTGTTAATTTTGAAATTGATTTCAATAGTGAATTTCAAAATTGAAGTTGCATTTAATATATAAACAATGGTTAAACTCAAAATGATAATTCCAATAGTCCTATATAATATTGAATTTGGTTTCTACAAAGTTTGATGGTCAAAGAATTCGTTTTTGAAAAATAATAATATTTTATTAACATTATAATATTCAATTTTTATTTAAAATTGAATTTGAAGTGGAATTTTGAAATATTGTTTTGAATGAGTTTACATATGTTTATAAAGGTTTATAATCATATTTTAACTTAATCGAAAGAACTTTTATTCGAAGCCGTAAAAAAGGTCTGAATAAGACCAATCGCACTGTTGTAGTTTTCGTATTTCAACCATAAACTTTAAATGATTATAACCCGAAAATGTTCAATTTCTAGTAATAATAGTTTTCAAATAGAATTTGAAATTTTGAATTTCAATGTATAGATTTTAAGTTATGTTTAAATCTATTTTCCAATAAAATCGTAGTTTTGTAGTTCGGTGATCGTAATTGGAAAACGATAGAAACAACTTTATAAAAATTATTAAAAATATAAAAATTATGATAAATCATAATTAATATTTTAAAGCAATTTGAATTGGAAAAATAGAATTTTGAATAATATAAGGGTTATTTTGGTCAAACTAGCTATTTAGCAATGCTTTTGTAACATTCTTGCAACATTTTCTTGAAATGGTATGTTTTGAAGTTTTAAACTTACTGATTATTATTTGAATCTTAAATAATCATTTTTAAATGATTAATGAAATACTTTTGGAATATCATAGCACTTAAACATATTAGGTTTAAGTGAAATCTAATTTATCTTAAAATAAAAAAGGCAAAGTGGGAAGTAATCTTCAAATGTTAATTCCATAGATAAACTTGTACTATTTGAGGAATTTAAAAGGTAGATTTACCGTTATTCCTCTTATAGTATCGACTGAATACAAGAATTGATATTGAACATGAGTTGATATATATTCTATCTAATTCATATATCAAATGATTTTATTACCCTTTTGATTAAGACAAAGGTTTTCAAGTTTTAATAAGAGGGGTTTGGTTAGAAATAATCGTCGGATATTTGATATGGAATTCCATTTTTAAATGCATATTATCTGAGGAAGTTGATAGATGTTACGTGTTATTCCACTTATAGTATTTGCTGACTATGAGAATTGGTATTAAATATAAGTTGATCGAATTTCCATACAAATCTTATATTTGATATAAAATCGGTTTGAAATAAATTAAATTCTAAATCAAGCTAATCAATGTAAGCTTTGGAAATATTGAATTTAAGTAAGTAAAGCTATAAACAAAGATTATTAAGGATTATATAGTCTTAATCACCCTCAATTTTAAAGGGTATGTTTTAGAAAGGAAGGATTTAAATGTATTAAGGATTTAAAGAAGGAAACCTTGATTAAGTTTCAATTTATGAAATATTGGATTTTAAAGGAATGAACTAAGTGTTAAAGGTTACCAAATATGGATTTTGTTAAAAGATAAGAAACTAAGAATGGTTTGGAAGGAATATTTTGATCAACCAAAATTAAGCGAAGAGTGACTTGATTAAGATCTGATATAATCCGTCATTGTTTTAAAATTTCGCTGATAATTCGGAAAGCTTGGGATCATATTTCTATCCAAAAACCATTTTGAATAATCGTATGATGAAATGGAGAATAATAATTGAAGATGGAGGTTGGAGACCGGAAATCTTCACATCGTATGAATTTTTCACTGATGTCTCGGGATGTAAACCCACAGTGCAGTTATACTTTAGAATTAGTCCAATCGTACTTGGAGATTTTGCGGAAATGCAAGGGTTTCTATCCTTAATTAGATAAGGAATAAAGCACCTTCAGTTTCTTTTAGACCCAGAATGAACTTGCATAGATGTATGTCTAACAGTGTATTTTGTAATTTATTAGTTGAGTTTTGCCAAATATATTTTTGTTTGGTGGCAGAGAATATGTTCTCTTAGCTTAACATACTTCTTTGAGATGTACGAGCTCAAAGGTGATATGATTAGTAATCACAATTATATGTTATGAAATGACTGTATGGCATATTATATGATGAGCTATAAATGATCAAAGCATGACTTAGTTAAGCGTAGCTTCGTGTAATAAGACTTCGAAAGCCCCATTCCCTAGAAATGACCAAAAACAGGAAAAAAATGCAGTAAGGTTATGGGTATGTCATTTCCTTCTAGATAAAAAGTGTACCATGGTATAGATCCCAGGTATTACTTATGTGGCGACTTCTACTTATGTGGATATTGACGTCGCGGGTGCACGACTAAAGATTGGTAACGACCGAGAGATGACATACTCAGGCATGCTCTAAGTTATCCAGTTAAGGGATAATAGGACCTTTGTTAGAAGAGGACCCATTTAGTTCTCAGTATATCCCTCTAGAGGTGTATGCATCGGATAAGGAAGTTCTTTAGTCTGGTCATTTATTGAAAATTCTTTCTCTAATATGAGCCCATACGGTTTTGATTGTATACTATATGTCAGTATAATAGAATGGGGGCATTAAGCTGGCTAGGATTGACACATTTACTTATGATATGGTTTTCCACACTATGCACCAATGATAATACTAGAGGATTTTTTATCAAGCATTTTTGGTTATCATATGGGTAAAACTCGCCCATGTGTGCATTTTCATTGTGTGTGCCGTGAGACCTTATGATAGTTCATTTTCCAAACAAAACACTGTGAATTTTTATGCATTGGTATTCATAAGGGAAAAACCTATTTCTTGTTACACGACATGGTGTTATAATTTACCTCACTTTAAAATAAACCTAAATATAACTTTTTTAAGTTTCTCACACCAGTCCCATGACTAACCTGGAGTTTATGGTTTCCTTCACCTAAACTCTGGGTCCCCATGATTTTCCACCAGGACAACCTAGTAGTTGTGGTTTCCAGATTAGTCTTGGAGTCAGTTTTGGAGCAAGTGCTGGATTATACTGGAACTATCATTTGGATCATTAGTATTCTGCTGAAAGATTCTATAATTTTCTGCTATGTATCTTTTCTACTCTGGTAATCATTGTAACTTTGATGCAAAATTATTGTTATGATAATAAAACATTCATTTTGTTCTATTCCAATGCGTAAGTAACCCTAACATTCCATCTTTATAAACAGTTTGAGTCGGTTTAATTATAGCATTTAAATCGGGTAAATGTGGGTCGCTACAAATTTATTGGGAACTAAATCTAGGGGTGACTTAAGTTAAATTGCATTTTTGGTTGGAGACTTGCATCATACAATATCCATTTTATCACACTATATGTAGATCTCACAAGGAGGCGAGGGAATGCTTATACTGTACTAGGTAGTAAGAGATCAAACCGAGGTGGGTACGGTTGCGTTCTGACGGTGCGATAAGCGTACGTTGCACCGATCGGAGAAAATAAGACAATGTAACGCTTGCCATTGATGTTATGTCCTTAGAGCTGATAGGTTGGGCCTGATAAACCCGAACCCATAGTTAGCATATATTATCAGAACCATGGTTTAGGAGCCGATCGATGAGTAGAATTAGGTTAAATCATACTTTTGGGTTTAAGTAAACGGTGCAAAAATTGAATGATACGAATGAGATGGCGATCGACTATGTCATTTCTTTTCTTTCTATTGTCTTAATTACTATTATCATGTCTTAAACTATTATCCTGTCTAGATTTCCTCTTTTATCACTCATGCTAGCAATTAAAGAACTCATCGGGGTTTATGTCTGACTAGTGTTCTTTCCTTCTTCTCTCTTCCTTTCCCCCAAGGGTCTCAGTGCGGAGGATCTAGTAACTGATAGAGTTTTGCCCCAGCTTAGCTTATTGGAAATTTTTGCTTGTCTTATTCTCTCCTTGTTCATGTACTGTTTGACATTTAGCTTGTTTTTATATTTAATGTTGAGAGAGTTTTTAATTTTGTACGCTAATTATATTGCTTTTTCATAAGACAATTGAGGGTTTATGATTAAAGTACATTTTATGATGTAATGACATTTATGCTCTAGTTTAAATAAATTTTAAAATTCCTGCTATGTTTTCGTATGATGTCTTGTGAATTTTAGTTTTTGCTAGGAGAAGGGTTCAGTTAGCTGTATGACAATTGATGGGCAAGGCTTCTTATTGATGGGAGCTGGCTGAGACAGAGTGTGGTTTTGAGACTTGGAATGAGCTTAAGGTGATATTTGAAAGGATGTTTATATCTTAGGCGGAAGAGGGTATGCAATTGGAGAAATTTTTAGGATTGAGATAGGGCGATCTTTCTATGAAGGAATATGCTAATCGGTTCAATGAGCTTGCTATTTTCGGGATGAACTTGGTGAATACATCTCATAAGAAGTCCGTGAGATTAGCTAAGGGTCTGAATCAACCTTTATAGGGATTTTCTTTGACTCATATTCTGATGGGTACTATGTTTAAGAATCTTATCAAGACGACACTTATGCATGAGGAAGGGAAAGGTGATTCCAAGGAAAGCAAAGATGAGGTAGCGAAGTATGGTTTTGGAAAGAAAAAATGATGGCCTAAGAAGGAAAATAAGAAAAAGGGCGATAAACCAGAGAAATCTCAAATAAAGAAATTAGATGCCATGGATGCGGCATGACGAGCCATTTTGTGGACAACTGAGTTGCTTTAATTGTGGACAACTAAGTCATTATAGTAAGCAATGTCCTCATAAGAAAGGGCAATGAGCTAGTTCATTTGGAGTGCATATGCATGCGTTAGAGGCAACTAAAGTCAGTGTTGGTCAGGATAGAGGCGGGAAGGTCACAGTTGAAGGATTTATCTCTCATTATGACTTTCCAATTAGGACCTTATCTGATTTTGGCACTTCTCATTTGTTTATTTCTACTTCGTTAGTCGAATATCTACACCTTAGTATATCTCATGTTTCTGATCCAATAGTCGTTTTAAGCTCTATAGGGGGTTTGGCTCATTTTTCTATGATGCATAAAGGTTTGAGATTTTCTATATTAGGCGTCAGGCTTGATAATAATGCCTATGTACTGGGATTTTCGGAGTATGGTATTATTCTAGGGATGGATTGGCTGGCCATGGATAGTGCCATTCTTGACTACAAGAGGGGGGTAGTGAGATTAATGACTTACTATGGTAGGACCCTCGAGATATCTTGTGACCCACGAGAGTCAGTCATGTTGAGCTTCTCTGAGTCCCTAGATGCTTCTATTGACGATCTTAGTTTAGTAGCCATGGCGAGAGGATTTTCGGATGTTTTGAAGAAGTGAGAGGGATACCTCCAAGATGAGAGATTGACTTCCAAATTTATTTGATAGAGAATGCTAAGCCTGTTGCATTGCCAGTATGCCATATGGATCCAAGGGAAAGGACATAACTGATTTAGTAGGTGGGTGAGCTGTTAGAGAAAGGCTTTATTAGACGGAGTATATTTGAGTGGGGAGCACCATTCATTTTTACTACTAAGGCATATATCTCTCTCCGTCTATGCGTTGATTATAGGGAATTGAACAAGCTCACAAAGAAGAATTGACACCTACTTCCTCGGATAGACCATCTACGAATTATGCACTAGGATTGTTAACATCGTTTGAAATACATCCTAATCCATTGGAGCGTATTGGATCTAGTTAGCATAATAATCAGTAGTTAACGCATATTTTGGATCGACTTGTTGAGGCAAGAGTTCTAGGCACCTTTCTGGATACTCAGTTGATGAGAGAATATGGATACACCGTGATGGTAGGCTGTGTGTACCCCACACGGGAGAAGTGATAAGTGCGGTATTATCTGAGGCTCATTACTCTTGGATGACCATCCATCCGGGAGGAGATAAGATGTATAGGAATATGAAGAGGGTCTTCTTTTGGATAGAAATGAAGAAGGATGTGGATGATTTTGTGGCAAGATGCATGTCATGTCAGAGATTTAAGGTGTAGAAAAGGAGGCTTGGTGAATTGCTTCATCCCCTAGCTATGTCGTAGTGAAAGTATGAAAGCATCTCAATGGATTTCATAGATGGCCTGCCTAGATCAAGGAAAGGCATTACCAATATTTGGATAATCGTGGATAGATTGACTAAGAGTGCTCATTCCGTCCCAGATAAGAGTAACAGAACCTCAGCTTGGTTAGCTTTGATATATTTGAAGGAGATTGTCCGACTTCACGGAGTTTCCACTAGCATTATTAGTGATAGAAACCACTTTTTTACTATCGAGTTTTGGAAGGTCCTATAGAAGGCATTGTGGACATGACTTAGACTTATTACAACATATCACCCTCAGATAGATGGATAAACTGAGAGGGTTAATCAAATTCTTGAGGATTTATTACAACTGTGCATTTTGGACTTCAGAAGGACTTGGGAGGAGAATCTTCCCCTATTAAAGTTTTCTTATAACAACAACTATCAGTGAGCATTGGCATGGCACATTTCAAATCTTTATATAAACAACGTCTGTAGATCACCTTTCTGTTGGTGGGAACCACTAATATACTTCTTCTTAGACCAAAGATGATTAGGGAAACCTTGGGTAAGGTCGACTTGATTTGAAAAAGGATGAAGGCAACTCAAGACAAGCAAAAATCATATAGGATAAGAGGAGGATAGATCTTGAATTCGGTCTAGGGTACATAGTTTTCATTATGGTATCACCCCTAAGGAATGTGGTGCAGTCTGGCTTAGTTAGAAAGTTAACACCAAAATTTTGTTGGGCCATTTTCTATAGCAGAGAGGGTTGGTCATATGGCCTATAGGATTCGACTACGGGAGAGACAGTCAGCGGTTTATGATGTATTTCATATCTCTTATTGGAGGAAGTGCTTGCATGTTCATGCAATAGAAGTGGAGCCAAGTATCATATAATTGATTGATGTTGAGAAGTAGGCATCTGTTAGACGAGTACCTACACAGATTTTGGAATTTGTAGTTAAGAAGCTAAGAAACAAGGAGATTAAGTTCGTCAAGGTTCAGTAGGAAAAGGATAGTAATCTGGCGACATGGGAACCATAGGAGAGGAATCAAGCTTCTTTTCCATTTCTTATTGATAATACGCTATCAATCCTTTCTTAGTCTTGAATTTGAACCTTATCCAATTCCTATCATTTGAATTATTGTATCTTAAACATGTTATCAGATCATGTTATGTTTGATGGATTCACGTGGATGCATGTACACACACTAGGCACTATTTAGTGATTGACAACTAGGAAACTAACAAAATTGCCAGTAGATGTGTGTACTGTTAATTCACTTTTAATTTATGGATGAGAAGTGGATGGTTATCATATGGATGCTGCATTTTAATGGCGGCTGTAGTACATGTATAGGATTTTATATATCAGCAAGACTTTCTTGCATACATTTTGGACGCATGACATTGACGTGAATGACATAAAAGGAGGTTGACTGAATCAGTGGACCACATAATTTCTTATATTAGTTAGGGACATATACACTACACTATTGCATATGTTCATGAAAAGTATTAGAAACCCTAAGAACAATAGATGGCTGTGATTGATGGATGAGTAGATGGATGTAGAGGGTAGTGTGGTAATTTGTACGACATACTTCTATACTTGGAGATTTCGGGGACGAAATCCTTTAAGGTGAGGAGAATGTAACAATGAAATATTTTAATAAAGCAATTTAAATAAAAGTAATAACCGAGTAAATATTAATTAGAAAAATAATGAGAACTGGGCGTCGTGGTTTGCACCATTGAGTTCGTTATGAAACTCTGGTTAAGGTGGACTTTTGATTTCCTGAAATCAGGAATAAAACAAACAAGTTACATCTAAAAGACTGAAAACCAAAATTTAAAATAATATATATATATATATAATAGTAGTAGAAATTAGAACGTTGAAACTGGGGTGACTCAGTCCTAAGTTGGGTCTATCGAGCCCCCAAGTGGGTCGACTCATCCCGAGTAACATGCGCACTTTTGCGCATGTTACATCCAGCGAAGTTGGATATTTCTTTTGATTTCTAGAGAATTCCTTTGATCAAATAGGCCAAGTTTTAGACCTAGTATCTAACGGTCCTAGGTTCCCTAGCTCTGTTGTAAATATAGCTCCAACCTAACGCTATCTCTTCCTACTCCATTTCATTTATTTTCTGCCTCCACGATACAAAACCTTTTCCACAAAAATTTAGTGGAGTTTTGAGATTTAGGTTTTTGCATACATAAATTTCGAGAATATCTATACATAGAGAATTCCTATTGAGGACTAACGGATTGCATAATTCATTGAGTATTTTCTTTTATTACAAGATCAATATAACTTGGGGATTATTTGGGCGGTATAACAGTTGTTATTTTCGTCAGTAAATTACATATTTTAATATTTCTTTTCTATAAATGATTTTTTGTATATTTGATTAATGTCCAATCTGTTTTAGTAATCTATTATGTTACCATAAATTATTCAGTTTATTTCGATCTCTTTTTCTTTGTAGATTGTTTTATGTATAGTCCAAATTTTGTTCAATTTTATTTGTAAATCTGATTTATTTGTTTGAGTCTAGGTCATGCAAGAGTCTAGATCTTTATGCTTTTAATTCACGTTGAGTTTAGGCCTTTCAAAGAGCCTAAACCGTTATCCCTTTTTTGCTTTTGCGCAGTTTGGTAAAATTATGAATTTGATTGAAAAAACACATATTAGGAAAATATGAATTATGTATAAAAGGATTAATTGGGGCTTACTAAATTAAAACAATAATGGACAATTTAAATGTAACCAATGATAAACTGAATAATTGGAAAATTGAATACATGCTAAGTTGCGGGAGTTGGATTGTATAATGTATATAAACAAGATAATGTTTAAATGCACCCTAAAATATAACAATAAGTTAAATGGAATAAGTAAGCTTATTAAAAAACTTGAAATGGACGTTAAGTTTAATATGGATAAATTAGTAAGCTTGAATAGGGACTCATTCCAGCAACGTAAGCTGATTAGGGAGTATAAGTAGCCTATTAAGAAAGCATATAGTGGGAGTCTGTTCCAATAGCGACGACTGATTAGGAAAAATAAGTGATTCTTAGTTGTGGGCCATTCGGACAGCAAGGGTGGATGATTAGGGAAAATAAGTTGATAATTAAAATAAATAAATTTATAGTTGCTTTGGCGGTTGTTGACAATTTCATGGGGGGGTAGAGTAGCTAGGAGGTCAACAATAATTCTATGGTGGTGTTGGCATTAATAAATTAATTGGGGACTAAGTCTAGGGATTACTTAAGTCAAATTGCATTTTTGGTTGGGGATTTGTATCAGACAGTATCATTTTAATCACACTATGTGGAGGTCTTCTGAGGAGGAGGGGGAACGCTTGTGTTGTACATGGTAGTAACTGGTCCAAAGGATTTGGGTATGGGTGTGTTTTGGCGGGGCGGTGTGTGTATATCGCGTCGATTGGAGAAATTAAGACGTTGTAACGCCTGTGATTGATGCTATGTCCTTAGAGCTGATCGGTTGGGATTGATAAATCTAAACCCATAGTTGACATAGGTTATCACAGCTATGTTTTAGGAGCCGATCGATGGGTATAATTATGTTATATCCTACTTTTGGGTTTTAGTAAACGGTGCAGAAATTGAATGATACGAATGAAATGACAATCGACTCTATCTTTGCTTATCTTTTCATTGTCTTAATTATCGATATCATGTCTTAAACTATTATCCTATCCAGATTTCATCTTTTATCACTCATGCTAGTAATTACCGAACTCTCATGACTTTCTGTCTAACGAGTTTTATTTCCTTCTTCTCTCTTCCTTTACCCCTTAGGTTATTAGGTGAAGGATCCAGTAGCTAATAGAGTTTTAGCCCAACTTAGCTTATTGGATATTTCTTCCTGTCTTATTCTCTGCTTGTCCATGCATTGTTCCACGTTTGACTTGTTTATGTATTTAGTGCCGAGAGAGATTTTTATTTTGTACTCTGATTATGTTGTTTTTTATAAGAAAATTGAGGGTTTAAGATAAAAGTTCATTTTATGATGTAATGACACTTACAGTCTGGTTTAAATAAAGTTTTAAAATTTCCGTTGTGACTTCATATGCTACCTTGTGAATTTTAGTCTTTGTTATGCTATTTTATACCTATAAGCTTCATATATCTTAGCAAAATCCTCATATGGGTAATATTAAGGGATATGGGGTATTACAATTTTTCTTTCTTACCTTAAATGGATCGATGTACTCAATTCACCACATATAAATCTACAGTGGCTAAGTATCTTATTTAGAATATCTTGATATCTTGAACCATCCATAAGATTTTAGTGTTATCATGAAGTTTCAACAAAAATTATAGAATTTATTATTTATCCTAATATCTTGAAATTCTTGAATTCTTGAACCCTTGATTTCTTAATACTCATGAGTCTTCAATCTTAAATTCTTCTTCTTTATAATCTTTAATCTTGAATCTTTACACTATACAATCTTCAGCAATCAACACCTGCATATAATACTTGTATATACATCCTCTGTATATATATATATATATCACTACACCATTATAAGAAATGTTGCAACTCCCAGTTGTGGAAAATTTGCAACGTCTTAGAGCCGTTGCAAAATAGCAACGATTGAAGTCCATTGCATACTCGAATAATACAGTCAACAACCATTCTAAATTTTAGAATGACTTAAATCTGTTCTGAGATTAAATACACCCCTCAATAACCCTGTTTCCACTTAAGTATGCTTTCATTCCCAGTTCTTTAATTTATGCAAGAAAAAGGGAAAAAAACACTTACCCTAATCTTGAAAACTCGACCTCTCCCGGTCATCTCCTAATCATTTTGTAATTATAGTACCTCGTTCTAAAATTGGCAATACCCTAATCATAGTCTTGGCTCGGGAATTTCTGATGATGAGGAGATGGAAATTTTGCCGGCTGGTTCATTGGCAGCGAGGTGATGGCGAAATAGTGAGGATGTAATGGTCTATAGAAGGAGAATGGTATTTAGTTGATGGTTCACTGGTGATTCGGTTTGCAGTTGCTGTTGATGCTAAGTTTGGGAAGAGGTACCGTCCCTTCATGTAGTAGTTGTTAAGCTGGAGATTGGTTGGTATAAAGTGTGTCATTGTGAAGTAGAGAGTTGTGGTGGATCGATTTAAAGACGAGAGAGATTTCACGATTCAGACGATGGTTTGAGAATAAGCAGTGGATGTTTGTTTTCTAAAAGTAGAGAGGAAGTATTGGATTAATTGATGGGAAATGAAGTATATTGTTGGCGGTGTATGGATTTGATGCTTGTTGTTTGGTATGCAGTATAAAGGTGATGTTCAGGTAGTTTCACACTTAATACCCGATGCGGATGGCTGATGGTTGCAGATGATACAGGGTGGCTTCATTTCAGGCGTGTTCTGTTTGGTATCAACATGGAAGAGTTGATGAGATGCTATATGGTCAGAAATGAGATGATCTGCTGACTACATAGAGGAATGGTCCAGGTTTGAGGTGGGTGGTTTCTGTTGGTGCAATTTTATGATGTGAGGTAATAAGAAGAAGCCGTTTGAGTTTGTTGTTGGTGTTAATGAAATGTTTGTTAATATTTTGAAGTGATTGTAGGGTGTTGGAAGTTGGCTGCTGTAGGTTGCTATGTTTCATAGTTTGGTGATATTTGTTGGGAAAGGGGACGTTAATGAAGCTCAAAGAGTTGGTGATAGTAACCAGGTGGCGTGGATGTGGTTGCTTTGGTGATGCTTGAGGTTTGAGTATGATCGTGGTGAAGAAGCAGAATCCAAACAGATTTGTTTTTAAAATATGCAACCCTGATGATGCTAAAAGGTTGGCTAATTTGGTTGTTAATGAGCTAGGATAATTTATATATGGGTAAGCCCTCTTGCTTCGTTAGCGTATCGTACTCTGGAATTGATTGATTCACTCTGTTTGGATATTCATCAGTTTGTTAGCGCATAGGTGCACACACATCCATTTATTGCATTGATTTACTTAGTGTACTTCATTTGATTCACAGATCAAAGATGCTGGCATGAACAAAGGATTCAGACCATTGCTACAGTTACGGATGTAGAAATTAATCGAGTGAGTCCTCTTAAGCGTGTATATTCTATCTCTTTTAAAAAACATATTGCAAGGTTCCAATTTTGAAAGCTCTCCGTACTACAAACACGTTAAACCATGTTTTTTTAATCTTTTCCACTAGTTAAATCTATTTCATTTTCTTCTCACCATGATTACATTGTCTTAATGAATTTGGGGGGTTCAATACTTTGCACTAGAGAAGCTAATGAAAAGGGAAATCGTTGAATTTATTTCGAGGTTCGAAATGCGAATAGAAATTAAATAAAAACTATAAGGATTTGCAATTATAATTCAACAAATGTCGAATGTTATTAGAGTAATTTATTTTAGAAATTATATATATTATATAATTTAGAATTTGTGAACTTAGTTAATATTTGGGGTTAAACCAAATCGTTTATAATGGAATATGTAATCGAGATGAAGTTATAAACGTGATATATAATTAACAAGGAGTTAACTTGTAAACAGGGTTTATGAAGTGGAATTCGAATATGAATTTACAAAATAACTTGAAAATGGCATTTATAAATAAAAATCAGGAGTTGATTTGATTAAATGAGTACAATTTTTGTAAAGGAATTATATTCACGTTTTTAAGTGAATAATGGTTTTAAAAGAAAACGGTTTGCAGATTGAAATGATTTGGTTGATATGGATTTAAGAAATGGAATTACTGAAATTAGAAACTAATTGGAAATTAGTTGAGTTAAATGGCTTCTTGAGTTTTAATCTGATGTTGGTTTCGGCCTTCGGGATTGATACTTAAGGAGTTTTTCTCTTACCAGTTTTCGGTTAGGGACTGGTGGACGTTAAAGAAGAGTAATGTGTGAATAAGATATGGAAATGTTTCCAATGATAACGTATATTTTCTAAATTTACAAAATAAGAATTTATGAATATATGAAAATGAGAAATGAGGAAATGAATAAATTAATGATAAATTAATTTAAAGGGGAAAATGTTGATTGATGATTGATCGATAAAAATTCCATTTGGAAATAAGATCATCGTGAGCAAGTATGTTTTCCTTTGATAGTTAAATAACTGACTATCACAGTTTTTGACCATTTTTCCATTGTCAATATGGAGAGACCAGGATTAGATTTATTATCTGAAAACCACTCCGCATGGGCATTAGCGTTGTGAATCAAATATGTTGAAGACGATTGAAGATACAGTGTTTATGCAAGGACTGTTCTGGCGATCCTAGGTAGATATTGCCTAAGATAGATTTACAGAATAGTTCCTTCGGTTTGTCTAGTTCCAGGACAACGTGTATGGATGAATGTCTGACAAAATATATTTAATAGATTGCGTAAGTTAATCTCTTCAAACGTATTTATGTTTGGTGGCGGAGGAATTCGTTTCTCTTAGCATTATACCCATGATATTTTTGGAGAAGTCAATCTGTGGTTTGGCTGATATGATGATGTGGCATTCAAAGTAAATATAAATATGATATGTATAAAAGTACGTTATGACCTTAGGCCTCATCAACCAGGAAATTACGAAAATCAAGCAGGCAGCATGGCTAAGTGGGTCACACCCTATTAGGGTATATTTTCACCATCTAGAGAATATTCGTATTTGTTACTTCTTTCGCTTCTGTATCTCCCAGGAATGATTATGTTGGTATAGCAACCGTAAGGTGACAATATATTCGGAGCATTCAAGCGAAATGAATGGTCGGTCATGTGTGGCTGAGTTACAAGATGTTCTTGTTGAACTCCAGTATATCGCTTCTAGAGTACACTGATCGGATGGTGGTTCCATACCTTGTCATAGTTGGGAATTCATTCTCTAATAAGAGCCTGTGGTTTTTGATTGGATATTATATATGTAGAGCATGAGATGAAAGCATTCTGCTAGATTATTATTTACTTGTATTAGACACTGTTATAATATCATAGTAGTATTGATTTTTGGAAAGTGTTTTGGGTTATCGTAAGATAAAAACCATCCGTGTTTATGTATGGATCGATCTTACGATTATCTTTTCCTTTTGAAAAGGGTTTATTAAAGTTAAAACCAAATGTTTGGAGTTTAGTCGAACCAGTCCCATGACTGACCCAGAGTTTATTTTTGTTTTGTTTTATCCTAACCTCTTGGGTGTCCAAATTTATACAGGTAGTCAAGTAGTTGGGATTTTACAAATATACATGGAGGAGCTTGGAGCAGGAGGCTTCAACATTAGTTATATATAGAGTATATTTCCGGTGTGATGTTATGTGTTATATTGGTATGTATATACAGTTATAGTTTTGTATTTCAAAGTTGTTATATAATACATTTTACTCGTTCCATTGTGAGTTTCGTGTTACTCTGATTTTGTTCTTGTGTGTCCTTCTTCTTCTTGTTCTATTCTAACTTTCTTTCTTTCATATCTCACCCTTTGACTTCTTTCTATTAATTATCTAGTATTTCCGATGCTCGAATAGTCAACATGGTGTTTTATGTTGATTTTCGGGGTCGAAAATCCCTGGGTCTTTACAATGGTATCAAAGCGAGGTTAAGTAATTACCTTGGCTCTTTGGCGTAACTCAGTAGAGATAGGGTCACTAATACTCTAGGTAGAGTTTGAGTGTATATATATGAGTGAACGTATTTGTAGATTGTATAAAAATGATTTTATATTGTGGAAATTTATTAGTACAGTGGGTTATGGATTCTGGTCGATTAGTTTGATCCACTGTATCGATAGGAGTTTGTAAACACTTTAATACGATGAACTGACACACTATGTTTTGAATAGAGGGTAAATGAAATAATTTTAGCCAAATTATATTTTGCTATAAAGGAAGTAGATATATTGGAATTATTATATATATATATATATATATATATTAGAAGTGTTGGTTGTTATTATAATCGAACCAGATCATAATCAAGATGGTTATAAATTACCAATTAGAATACGTTAAGTATAATATATTGAATCATATGGATTAAATATGAAGTGAAAAACTAGATCTGGAATTAAAACTCTGGAAATTTGGGAAGGTGTTTGAAGTGAATTTTGGATTATATATGGGAATTTTAAGATCTTGGGTGAATTTGGAAATGTTTTCCTATGTATTATGAAGAATATTTTGAAAAGTTTCAGAATAAAAGTGTTTGAAAAAAAAGTTTTGAAAAAGATATAGTATTGAACTCATGCTTCGGGCACTCGAAAATAATTCTGATGATGTGCGTGCCATCATTAGTGTTCATTTTTGAGTTTCTAAGTGGCTAATTACTACCAAGGATTTTGTTTTTAAATTATGTGAGGAAATAAGTTGTTCAGAAATTCAAATGTTTTGAATTGTTATTATTACATATAAATATATATTATTTCAAAATGATTTGAAATAAAACCCAAGAAATTTGAATTCTAAAATTAAAATTTGACTTATAAAGTTAAATAGATTTAAAATGGTAGAAGTGTATAAATAAATTAGAATTTAACATAAACTGAGTTAAATTAAAATTGGACTGGATTAGAGATATTCTGGAATGGAATTGGGTGGTTAAGTATGAATTTGGAATTAAGTACGAAACTGGAGTTTGAAATGGAATTCGGCTTGAGTATAAAACAAATACTATTTTGGTTAATAAGAGTTGGTAGAGATTTTTCTACCTTCGTAATTTCGGGGACGAAATTTTTTTAAGGGGGAAGGAATGTAAAGTCCCGGAATTTATAGCGATTTAATAATTAATTAATTTAAATATTTTTATACATCGGTTTGTCGATTTAAATGGTTTGAATTAAAATATTTTGAATATATATATATATATATTGTAATAATATAAATTTAATTCCATAATAGTCGGAAATGGCTGAATTGGCAATACTATGTAAATTGGATAAGGTAAGAAATTTAATT
Organism: Allium sativum; assembly: GCA_030737875.1. NCBI lineage: Eukaryota > Viridiplantae > Streptophyta > Magnoliopsida > Asparagales > Amaryllidaceae > Allium > Allium sativum. Next base: position 363,732,193 of record CM060909.1, read on the forward strand.
AAGTTTAAATTTAAGTTAAATAATGAATATATTATTTAAACAACAATTGAACGTATTAATTATAATATAAATTATAATCGAGCCCGAATTGTCGCGGTAGTTCGTAATATTTCGATTTGAACTTCAATTGAGTGTATAGAATTCGTTATAAGTCAGATTTCTTCGAAACAAGAAACGTTTGAATCTATCAGATCATATTTTTCTAATGGAAGTGAAAAATCGAGATTTCGGCATGTAGATTGTATGTTATGTCCAAATAAAATTTCCAAATAGTCACTATAGAATCATTTATAAACCATAACGATATATTTAATTTTAATTAAATATTGGTTTCGAATTTGGACAAAATTTTTGAGATGTAGTTATAATTTAATTTTTAGAATTTTTCTATAATTTTTAATTTGGAAAATAAGCTACTTTTCTATTTAACGTATTTGGCACCCAAAATCAGCATTTTGAGATTTCACAGAATAAGCTAACCAGTCAATTTTATTATTTTTTTTGGGATCGTGGCACATTGCTTATCTCAATAGTATTTTTATTTTTTACCATAGAGGTTCGTAAGTGAACGGAATTTAATATAACAAGGTACGCTAAGTTTTATAACTTAAATATATACTGTGTTTTCACATGATGATTTGCGCATGCGATATCTGCCAACCACCTTCGCACCTGCCAACCAAAGATTTTTCATACACCTTGGACATAAAGAATAGCCTATAACTTAATATCTAAGTATATAAATCTTTCCTTCCTTGTTAAGTAATAGGACTGCCGTGATTTTACCCCTACTCTACTTACCTTAAAGATAACACTGTATTACTTCGCTGCGAAGGCAATTGTTACTACAAAAATCATCTTAGTTTAAAATGGCAGTGAAGGGATGTTGAATGGATATAAGCACGGAAGAAAGGACCCGAGAGCAACATAGACCACCACCACTCAGGAACAAAAGAGCTCAAGACCCACAAAACGACAACAAAGTTAAGCTGGCATGATCCATCCGACAGGGGCTACCAGAAGGAGGGTTCCGTAGCGAAAAGTAATCTAAGACAAGGATCAGGAAAGAGGAGAGCACAGGCTACGACTATCGAGACCCCGAAGGACTATCGGGATCAACCCACTTAAAGTCGATACGTCGAGAAAAAGGAATATCGGACTAGTATGTAAAGATCGCCCTGAACTAACTTCTGAGAATCGACTTCATGAATGACGAGGGGTTATCTTCACAAGTAACAGAAGTATCACCGGAATCCACCTTCCGGAGAACTAAATCAGCTCAAAGGTTCCACCGAAAGGCTGAACCAAGGCCCAAGTAGGGATATAGGCTTCCCATACTAATCTATTTAATATCCAAACCTGCAACTGCTTCGAACCGGTAGATATCTACGTACATCATGAGGGCAGGCTCCTCTAAGTACTTACGATAAAGCTGAAAACCTACATCCGAAAGCTTACGTCTGAAAACCAACACCCAGAAGCTGCTACCGGGGGGGTTTAAACACCATTCGCGAACCGCCATAACAACAAACCAGTATCAGTCTTGGGGAAACCGAAGTCGTCCGGAACCTTCACTTCGAAGACCGTAATCAGTACCACAAAGACAACCGAGAGCCCGACACCCAAGACCAGGAGAAAAAGCGGCCAACAGAGGTCCATGCAGGCCCAGTAGCCTAACAACGAAAGGACCCCGGATTCTCTATAAATAGGACCCCAAGAGTCACATAGTGGGGGACGAACTTTTTATTCCTCAAATCAGTTATTCTTTTCCAGAAAAGAGCAAATCATCAATTCTTTTAATACATCTACAATTTATGAATGGAGAATTTTCGGGTCTTAAGCATCTTGCGATTTGATAATATTTTTATGCCATAACGATGAAACAGGGAGTTAACACTAACCTTACTGATGAGAAGATCAATGAGGAAACCCTAGCGATAGAGAAGGAGCTTCGTAGAAATATGAAGTTTCTTTCCCCTTACCTCGAGGGTTTGCCACCATTGATCGACACTCTCACGATGAGCCTAACATTTCCTGTCCCTTGGGGAAAGGAGGGCATCTGTGGGTTCATAACCTGATCTCCAACGTAATTCTGACCCCTCTCTTGTGTTGATCATATGCGGAATGATCACAGAAGTCAGTGAACATCATAGTACCTTCTTCCCCAAGCTCACGAGAGGCGTTAGCCTGTTTTCCTCTTATTACAGTACATCGTACCCCCTTTCATAACTTATAAAATTATCAATCCCACCGATCCTGGTAATATCAAGCTAGATAACCTTCTCAAAGTCGATTCGGAACGCCATCAAGCAATATGCGTGGTATCCATCCTCTGGGCAAAAGATAATTAATCATTAAAGTCAAAAACTCTGGTATCCAGAGGAAGGAAATCTAACTTAGATTTGTAGGTTTCAGAGTGTGTTTCAGTAACTCTAAATTATGTCGATATCGAATCCCACGAATATACGCCATATGCATCATAATCCTGGTGTTGACGAAAGATATCATTAACAGCAGTGAAGCCTATATAAATGCAGCTACTTCAATTACTTCACTGGTTCAAGAATAAATGTCGATCCCCTCCTATGAGTTTCAAAATTAAAACAAAACTTAACGCTCAATTAAAAATCATGAAAGAAGTATTTATGAGTTCGATGGAAAATATTTTCGCTGTCTTTTACACCAACGAAATATTGGGCTGGTCGGTTCCTTATTCGGGACGTTGTCTGAAGGTTGTAAGTATGCATTTTGGATTTTTGGAGGGATTTTGGACTCATGCGCAAGTTTCGGGGTAGCTGGCGAAAGAAGGGAATATTATTTTTACTGGCAGCAGGAATGTTTGGAAGAAGTCTTGGGCATTTACGTGGAGTATTGGCGGCAGAGGAGGAGTTTGAAGTTGGAGGATCGATGATGGTATGGTTTTGATGTTGAAAATACTGGAGGTGTGGAGTTCAACTATTGGGAAGCTGGAGCACGCGATTCTCATACTGGTAATGATGATATAGTTTAAACGCATGGAAATTGGAAGAAACGAGAGTGAATTGGAGAGTTGTACAGATGCGGCGGAGTAAGATTTCATGGTGACCGCGGAAAGAATGAGAGCTCATTGAAGAATGAAAGGAGAATGGGAGCGTTGTTTCGGCAAGGGGTTACTGGGTAGTAAACCAAAGTGAAGAAGTATTGGGGAGGTATTAAACTTTTGGCAGGGCCTGAAATAAGAAAGCCGGTTCACTGTACCATATCGAAGAAGAAGTAAGTATAGTTGCGGGTGGATTTATTTAGTATAGGTGTGGGCCGATTTGAAAATATGAGGGCAAGGCCCATGTAAAAAAATAAAAAGGTATGAAAGAAAGATTTTAGCAAGACGTAAAGAGGAGTTTGAATTTTTAGAAGTAGTGTATTAGGAAGAAGTAGGTAGCAGGGTCTATATTTAGAAGAAGGTTATGTCACTGTTTCAACATCGGTCTGAGCTATTCCTAAATGGACCAAGAAATAAAAAGAGGTTAAGACCCAAATATTTTTAATTATTTAAGTTTAAGATTTAATTTAAGTAGCGTATCAAATTGATAATTTAATATCTCGTTCGTACATGATCAGAATCACGAACAGTCTGATTCGTTCGGATCATAGGAAAGCAAGCTACATATTGGAACAAGTCTGGAGCGATTTCGAAATTGTTTTGATTTATGGTGGAATTAAACTGTAATGGCCCAAATTTCCGCGCTCTTTGAGTCGACTAATAACATCACACGTCCAACCCAAATTGCACAGAAATACGAATCATTATTAGAAAGAAGTTAGAAGATGAGAAATAGAAAGAAAGAAATATTAGAACAGAAGAAAACGAAGATCACAAACTCACAGCGGAACGAATAAAATATATTAAATAACATAAATTTTAAAATAAAAATATGTTTTGCACATACATACCATTATCAGAGTACAGCAACAATTTCTGGAACAGTTATAAACGCCAGTTTCCAGATACGACATAGTACACAGCGGAAAATATGATAGTATATAGCTTATTGGTGAAGCCTCTTGCTTCGAGCTCCTCCAAGTGGATCTGTAAAATCCCGACTACTTGACTGCCTGTACAAATTTGGGCACCCAAGAGTTTAGGGAAAACAAACAAAATAAACTCTGGGTCAGTCATGGGACTGGTGTGAGTAAACTCCAACCATTGGTTTAACTTTCAATTTTTTTTTGAAAGAAATGATAATCGTAAGACCAATCCACACAAAAACACGGATGGTTTTTATCTTACGATATCCAAAAATATTTGATAACAAATCTGGTGATATTATAATAGTGTCTACATCAAATAAATAGTATGTAGCGGAACGCTTGCATCTCGCGCTCCATATATAATATAAAATAAAAAACCGCAGGGCGCTTATTGGAGATTGGATTTCCAACATGACAAGGTATGGAACCACCTTCCGATCAGTGTACTCTAGAGGGGATACATTGGGGTTCAATAAGAACATCTTGCGACCCGGCCCACACATGACCAACCACTCATTTCGCTTGAGTTTATCGAATGTATATCACCAACGGTTGGGATCAGCAACCGTTTCCTAAAGGGATAGCATCGATAAATTAAAGAAGCAAATAGAATTTCTCTAGATAGGTGATTATACATTCTAATGGGAGCGACCCACATAGCCATGCTGCCTTCCCGATTTTTGTCATTTCCCGATTGATGAGGCTTGAGGTCACGATTATCTTTCATGAACATCTTGCCACCATTTATTTTGAATTCCACATTGTCAGATCCGTTCATATACGGTGTCCTGGAACTGGACAAACCGAAGGCACTATTTCACTAATCCATCTTGGGTAATTACTACCTAGGATTTACAGGGCAGCCCTTGCGTTTTACTCTGTCTTCAATCATTTTTAGCATAAGCTGATTCGTAACGCTTATGCCAATACGGAGTGGTTTTTAGATATTAAATCTGATCCCGGTCTCTCCATATTGACAACGAAGGTATAAAGTAAATCAAAACTTTGATAGTCGGTGATTTAACTATCAAAGAAACATCCATACAATCAACGGTCCTATTTCCAATTGGAAATCCTACTGATCAAGCATCACACAATACTGGCCCCTTTATAATGATTCCTTATTATATTATCAATTCCAAATTTCCATCTTTCCTATCTTTTCAAAGCTCAGTTTTCTCTCTCGATTCTTATAAAACATTTTCAATATCCTAATTCTTTATTCGGGAAAATATCTCTTATTCCAGTTAGAAAACAATTCTATATATTCACGGTTCCTTATTTTCTATATTTAGAAAATATACTTTATTAATATCCGAAAATACTTCCATATTCCATTTCTTAATTCCTGGTTGACCAATTCATTTCATTTTTTACGCATAGAAAATATTTCTTATTTTATTTGAAAAAAAAACATTTCAAAAGTCCTTTAAAATTAATGTGATGTTATAAAACATCGTTATTATACTCAAACCATAAATCATTTATTAACTAACCATATTGCTAATCACTTTTCACTATCGAATCTTAACAATTCTCCATCAATCATGAAGTCAATCAAGTAGGGGTATATTTACCTCTCAGACCTTAATTGAACAACATCCACAACTTTGAAATAGTCAAAGCTCACAACTTTAAACAAAATCCCGCTTACGCGACTTTCGGATTCAATCTAAGAACACACTTCTTTCATAGAAAAATATTGATTATAACGGTAGCGTTATATTCGCTGTTTCCAAATATTTGATTTATAAAACCTTTCCTTCTATGACAGTGTAACAATCGTTGTTTAGCTTTTATTATAATAGCAGCGTTTAAATTGTTGTTAAAAACATTTGTGATAACAGTAGCATTATAATCGCTGTTTAGATTTACAAAACATTTATTATATTAACAGCGTTATAATTGTTGTTTAGATTTACAAAACATATATTATAACAACAACGCTATAATCGTTGTTTAGATTTACAAAACATGTATTATACTAACAACAGCGTTATAATCGCTGTTTTCAAATATTTGGTTTATAAAAATATAACTTGTACTTAAATATTTCAATAAATAAAATAATAAGTAAATAATTAAATAATTAAATTTGATTCAAACCGGAAAGTAAAAAATACTACTTCCCCAAATTCGATATAATCTAATCCCAATAAATAACTCTCTCTCGAATAATCTATATTTGATTAAATCCCAAACTTCGGAATTTATCTACCATTTCAAGGTGATTCAAAATCCCAAATTCACCTTTGAATTTACGCTCTCTAAATTCTTATCGGAATCCTTTATAACCATTTCAGTTTATAAAAGGTAATTTATATTCCAAATTTTGGAATACAATTTATCGTTTCTTTTAAAACGATTTTCCATTTTCCTTTCTCATTCACATTCCAATTTAGATTCATATTTCAAACTAAATTTCTTTTATGGATATTTTATTTGCAAATTACTTGCTTTAAACTATTATTCACTTTAATCACGAATATATTTCTTTGGTATACAATTAAATCTGTCTGATTTCGTACATAAAAATAATATCTTAAATTCAAATCTTATATATAATTTCTATTCAGAATTGTTCATACAAGCCTCTTCTCTTTTTATTTCAATCATTTAAAATCTCATTTAAATTTCTTTAACAATAGCTAAGTTCAAATCTCATTTCAAATATTTGTTTAAAAATCGATTTCCACTTTTCATATAAATTCAAGTTTGAATATATTTTATAACTTATCCAATGATAAATAATAACCTAAGTTACAAACTCATTTATAAAGAACTTCATGTTTTATTCATTTAAACGTATCTCTACTTTCATTTTTATTTGAAAGTATATTTCTATGTTTTTGAAATAAATTTTCTTTTAAATCCCAAACTCCGTTTCCCATATTTGAAAATATTTTATAGTATTTAAATACTAAAATTTATAGGGCCAGTGACAACAAAATCATTAGTAGAATACATATCGTATAACGCAAATATATGAAAACAATAATATAAATGTTGAGGAATCCAGTTGGATTCCTCCAACCTGTTTCCCTGCATCCACAGATGTTAATCAACATCAATAATATAAATTTCACATCAATATAAATGTCAGAACTGATAATCGATCAACGATGTAATCATATCAACCATTTCAACCAATTCTATCACTATTCCACCAATCAACCATTGCACAGTATAAAATTACTGTAAATAAATTTTAAACTTGTTTATATAAAAATATAAACAAGTCAGAGTTAGTGAGTTTACTCACCTCGGTTTGCAGTTGACGAATCTGCTTTCATTTTGTTTACAATCAAACAAGCGATTTGATTTTAACACGAAATTCTAGTATTTTTTTTCTCCGCCATAATGGTTCCACGACGAAGATCTTGTCGTTGCGCTTCCAACGTAGTTTTGTTCATCCAGTTCTAATCAAAAATGAATCAGTCATAGTTATTATACATTTACTATGAATTAGATTAATTTGTAGTTAACTAATATATCATTAGACTTTTAGTTACCATGATTAATGAAAATAAATTATAGCCTAACTACATTTCTTTCATTCGTTACCCAACGTAGTCATGACTCCCTCATGAAACAGCAAAACCACATTGCCATTCATGTTGCAACCCAATACTGTTTCCATCCAGGTCCACCAACATGCTCCGCTAATCCCTTTCATAATATATTTTTATGACTTAGAACCCGCCTGCTACTGTGCTACATCCACCATCACCACGTTTGATAGATTTAACAATAAAGCCAATTAATCATCCCCTGCTGAACCCCCTTTTTTTGCTACGCCTATAATCCTCTATTTTCATTTTCCTCCGACAGAAATAACAAATCACACATCAATTGTCTTTCCCCTACTATAGTACTTACGCGCTCATCACACAACTGGGTCTTCCTCCTCATTCTCAGTATATATATTGTACAGCTCCATGCTTTAATAAAACATACACGCAGATCCATGCTCTTATTTGATGTTTAAACAATTCCCATTCTTAAGTTAACAGCATACCTTCACTTCCTCCACCTGCTAGTTCATCATACCGTGAAAACAACTACTGAAAGTTTTTCCAACACCTCATCGGCTTCTCCTTCTGCCGTCCACACAAATAGTTGAGACCCTCACGATTAAACCCTCCTGCACTTACAAAACAACCCACTCAATACCCAACCAAACAATTCGAATTTCCTCCTATATTACTACATGCAACACCTCATCACTCCTTGGATCCACACTACATCGTACGCCTCCACCTGTTCTTAATTAATCAAGGTCAGCCGGAAATTAGGCCATATAAACCATCTTGCTTAATTGCTTCATTCTCCGTATAAATCCCATCTCACTGTATAAATTTAAATCGTACCATTCAACCATCGTCACACCTCCCGTTCGCCGGAGCTGACCGATGGCTAACCTTCGCCTCCCCTGTAACACCCCACATCCTCCAATGCCACTCTTGCAAGCACACTAGCTTTGGAGGGGCGTTAAACGAGGTAAACATGCATGCAAATATTACAAGACAGAACATATAAGTAAAACAGAGTAAGTAAAGCAGCTGATAAAACTAGTATTTCAAAACCATAGTCAAGTTACATCAAAGTACTGAGTCATTATTTTCCACAAAACAAAGTCTAGAAAAACATAAACTGAAAACTGGAAATAACATAAAGTAAACTATCCCCAAAGTAGAATAAGGCCATAGCGAGCTCAAGTCCAAACCGTACGTGAGCTATCCAGAAAAGCAGCTAAAGATCCAAGCTAGGTACCAGTGTTCCCACCCTGTAAACCTGGGGGGGGAAACGGAAGAAAAGATGCGAAAGAAAACGGGTCAGTCAAAAGACTGGTAAGTCCTATCTACTATTAGTATAAAAACTAATAAAGTTAACTAGACATGTAAAACAGAGATGAGACATAGGGTGATAACTGGCATGGTGAAAAGTTAACAAGATAGATCAAGTGTGGCATCGCATATACAAGGTTAAGTTGCACCAGGTGTGTACTAGTATTCCAATCCATGTCAAGTATAAACAAGAAATGATCCCTTGGCCCAAAGCTAGCCCACATCATGAGATGACCTAAATCGAGGTCCAACTACTCGGTCTAGTCGATCGGCTCCCTATAAGCCTAACTCGTCGTGTATCGGTGTCATACGGCTTAATCGTGGAATGTAGTTAACTGTGCAAGGTCCACCCCAGGGTGTATCCAGCCCTAAGGTGTAAACCACAGACATAATTCAAGCACGCACAGTCTAAACCTACTGGTGCCCATGTTCAACTCCGGACTTAATGTGCACGACCAAGGTCCGCCTGAACAACCGGTGCACCCTTCAGCCGTCTCTTTTGGTCTCTTACAATCAGTTCAGTAATCGTGCCCCACCCTAGCCTAGTCCAGGGTACCCATGATACTTCCAAGTTGGTTACTGCTGAAAAGGACCACGTAACTAGGATTTCAAGTGGGTTAAGTGTGGTTAACCCTATCCTAACCATGTATTGAGTTGGTTAAGTGTATTCAAGCAGTTCATGACTTAACCCTATCAATACATCGGGTTTAATTGGTTAAGTATTCAAGTATTCCATGTCTTAACCCTACCAATCCATCGTGTTTAATTGGTTAAGTATATTCAAGTAGTCCATGACTTAACCCTACCAATCCATCGTGTTTAATTGGTTAAGTATTCCAGTAGTCCATGACTTAACCCTATCATGTGGCATTTAATTAACTTAATGCACCCCAACCTCCCACATTAGACTTTGTTGTGGTTACTAGTTAAGCCGGGCGGGTCCGGGTAGCTTTACACCACAACCTAGTCTAACCTCGGGTTTTAAGTGCGATATGACCAACTACTCACATTGGGTCCTATTGTTTGTAGCCACTAGTTAAGCCGGTCGGTTCCGGGTAGATTTATGCTACAAACTCAACCCAACCTCGAGTTGGCCACTTTCATGTTTTCTACATGTCATGTCCACGTTCGTGTTTTCAAGCATAAACACATGTCAAACTTTCATGTCATATTTTCAAGTCATGCTTTCAAGTTATTTAAGTTTGCCCCATTACCCATAATGTATTCCCATCGCACGTAAATTCGCATCAACACAAATAGATCAAAAAGGGAACATAACAATATGACAAGGTGGGCATAAGGTGGCAAAGTCTATCACAAGTCAAACATGGTGATTTTTGAGGCCAAAAGAGGTTCAACATACTAGCATATGGCCTCAACATGTATGATAGCATAAAAGGTGTCTTGGCCTCAAACATATCAAATAGCATAAGGGTGACTTGGCCACTAGCATGCATAATAGCATAAGGGTGATTTGGCCATAAGCATGCACAATAGCATAAGGGTGATTTGGCCACAAGCATGCACAATAGCATAAGGGTGATTTGGCCACAAGCATGCACAATAGCATAAGGGTGATTTGGCCACAAGCGTGCATAATATCATTAAGGTTTGGCCACAAGTTAAACATGGTGGCATATGAGGCAAATGTGTTCATAAACTTGCATATTACATTATAAGCCTCAAAACATGCATGATATCAATTTTAGCATAATAGGTGCAACATGGTCATAAATGGCATAGGATGATAGCTAGTGATTCGCATGTAACATCATATGCAAGATAATCATAAGGGTTATGAGAGTTTCCATGTTGCTTTATGCAACATTTCAAATCAAAGGTCATAGCTTTCTATGCACAAAGTCAAGGTGATAGCTTTACAAACATGCATAGGATAAATCTATGCATAACATGATAGAATCAAAGCACAAATCATACTTAGGCCCAAACTCAAACTTGCAACATGTCATATTTAACTTCATAGTTAGAATCTAAGAGTAGTATAGGGCTTACAATGCTATGAAGACTAGGATAAATATAAAATAAGATTGAGACGAAGCCACACTAGCAAATCCGCAACCAAAGACGATAAACTCCACTTCAAGACTTGAGAACAAGAAGGAATAACCCCAAAGACAAAGAAAGATGGCTCTTTTACTTAAGAAAGATGGCTCCTTTATGACATAGATTGATTTGAGACACTCATGCTCTCATGAAGAAGGTGGAGGCCATGATTAGTGAACATTTGTGCAGCATTTAGTTGTAGGAATGATTAATGAAGGTGTAGGCTAGGTCTAGGGGTCTTTTTATAGAGATTAGGGGTAGTTTAGACCATAGGATTAACCCTAAAACGAATCTGAACCATTAACTCCCGTCAGAAACCAACAAAAGAGGACCCAACATGCCAAAATGGTGCACCAGAAAAATTGGTCCGACCGGGGGTGTCGACCCCTGGGTCGACATGGGTGTCGACCCATTGGGGGGGGGGTCGACACTGGTGTCGACACCTATGTCGACCCTGCCTGGGCGGGAAAATTCCCGCCTAGTCTGTTTTGGCTGAAATTCGATTCTGAATTCGAATTTGAACTGTTTTCGGGCTTAGAATTTTCTGAAAACTTCATTGGGCCATAACTTAGTCATACGGACTCCGTTTTTCGAAAACTCGGACTCTATTTCGCGTATTTTTTCGAGACGAACGCAATGGCACAGCCCGTTTCCCTTGATTCAGAATTTAGAATTTAATTCTGCCTTGATTTACATTATAACATGTTATTAAAAATACGGGTTGTTACATTCTCCCCTCCTTAAAGGATTTCGTCCCCGAAATCTCCAAGTTAGGAAGAACGTATCCTACCATCCATCATCCATCTACTCAAAACATCATCCACAAGTAACCATTGTCCTTAAAAAGATTCTAAATGTTGTATGAACATATGCAAAAGGTGTGTGTATATGTACTTATCTAATGCAAAAATCAGGCAGTTACTGATTCAGTAAACCTCCTTAATGCAAAGTATGTTAGTGAAATGAGTCCATATGTATGCAAATTCCTAACATAATTTATAATTCTACATGAGTGCACATAACATTCATTCATATGCAACATCCACGTGATAGCACAACAAGTTTCATCCATGAATAAGCATAAACACTCATGCATATGCAGTATGAAAGTGTGTGAGCCGATCTTAGTGCCTAACGTGTATCATGCATCCACGAGTATCCACTTGCAAACACTTGCAACCACTGGCAAACATCAAGCATAACATGTTTCAAATACATGTTTCAACCAAGGGTTTCTACCTAAGGTTCTCATGACAAGATTTACGAAACAAGATAAACTAGATAAACATGGATAGCAAAAGAAAGATATACCAACTAGGAAAAGAGATTGAAAATGTACCCTCAAAAAGAAATGGATAAAGCCCACGCATCTTCTCCTCGGTTTCCCAAGTTGCGTCTTCCTCTGCTTCACTCCATTGCACCTTAACAAGCTTAACTTCTTTGCTTCTTAGCTTCTTTGTCTCCGTTTACGAATCGGAGCTCGTCTCAGGGTTGCCTCTTTCTCTACCTCCATGTCTTCAAGAATGCTAGGCTCAACTACCTCGGCTGACTCATGTAGGCACTTTCGGAGATGCGAGACATGAAAGACATTATGCACTCCGGCCAGCTTCTCGGGCAATTACGCCTTATAAGCCATCTTCCCAATTCTCTCTATGATAGGGAAGGGTCCTACGAACCTTGGTGCCAGCTTCCCTACTGCTCCAAAATGAACCACATTACGCAAAGGAGAAACCTTCACGAAAACCATATCCCCAACTTCGAATTCCAGATCTGTCCTTCACTTGTTAGCATAGGATTTCTGCTTACCTTGGGCCGTTTTTGAATCAACTCTACCTTCTCGGATGTGCCCCTTTTCATGTCGGGCCCAAGTATACGCTCATCCGTTGTCTCCCACCAACAAGATGGTGACCTACGCGGCCTCCCATACAAAGCTTCAAATGGTGCCATCCCTATGCTAGCTTGATAGCTATTATTATAAGCAAACTCTACAAGAGGGAGGTGGTCTTCCCAAGTACCACCGAAGTCAAGAACACAAAGCCTCAAGAGATCTTCTAGCACTCTATTCACCCTTTTTGTTTGGCCATCTGTCTGGGGGTGATAGGCTCTTAGATTCAATCGCGTACTCATTGCTTCTTGCAAACTATTCCAGAACTGGCTAGTGAAGATTCGGTTACGATCGCTAACTATGCTAGAAGGAACTCCATGCAATCGCACTATCTCTCGAAGATAAACAGATGCTAAACCTGATACAGTCCTCTTGTTCTTTACTGGAATGAAATGGGTGCTCTTCGTAAGTCTATCAACTATGACCCATATCCCATAAAGACCAAATAGTTTGGTCATCTTACTGGACATCTTCACCCCAACTATAAATCACAAACAGGCGAGTCATACTCCTTATGGGGTTTGCAACAGAACGAAGATTGAGAATAGGACCGAGAGGATATACTTAAAAGATAGCATGCGAGTAAGCTCTACAGAATAATAGGGATCAAGGATATACTCTTAGAAAGAGATATAATGCGCGTATCTAGTCTTCAATCTTCTAGGCCGCATTTTCTTGTGCTTAATCCCATCGTGCCTTGACCGTCTTTTAACTTCACAATTTCGTAGCTCTTAATTCTTATTTCCAAAATATGAGTTAGAACTCATTTCACCGTTGCCTCTCGTTCCACTTTCACATATTCTTTTCCTAAAATACTTGGCTTCCACATAACTACGTGCTCATGGTTTCATGCAAGCTTTACAAAATTCGTTAGTGAATCCTAGATCTCGTTAACATACCATACGGTATTTCACGCAGAAGAACTATCTCTTGAAAACAAATGCCACTCTACGTTGCCAAATGTTCTTACTAGGGTGATTTCTATAACCCATGCTTAAGCGGAATGGACTATCCGCCTTAGTGGCGAACACTACTCGATTGGATTACAAATTTCCAATAAAAGTGCCAAGGGATTCTAGATAACTAATCATGATGGAACCCTAAAGGTCACACGAGATTTTCGAGGGTATTATCGAGGCGAGTCATGAGCCTCGCAACCCTATGTTCGAAGTCAAGAATGGCTCCATAGCTGGACAACCAACCCATGCCCAAAATCAACCCGTATCCCATTAACCCGAGAACATAAGCATTACACATGAATTCTACGCTCAAGATAGAGATTTTCAAATCCATACAAATCGCAGATAGATGGGCGAAACCCCCAATTGGATTTGAAATACTAACGGGACCTCAACTAGACTAGTACTTAGGTGCAAACTTTCAACAGGATCAGAAATAAAACTATGCGATGCGCCAAAATCAAACAAGGTACGAACAGGGAAATCAGAAATGTAAACATGAATTTCTATAGAAACACTACCTCGATCAAAAGCTGGAAGAGCGAGGAGAGCCTACAACTGCCCTCCAGAGGGTCCCGCTCACTGAGCTTGCCTTTGCCCTTGTCCTCGCTTTTTCGGGCAATCCTTACTATAGTGTCCAGACTCTCCACAATGAAAGCATTCTCCCAACTTCCTTTTCTTCTTCCTACAGACTTTGGCTATGTGCCCAGTAATCCCACAGAAGTTGCACTTCCTCCTTTCTCTTGACTTGTTGTCCTTGCTGTTGTTGTTCTTGCCTCCTTTTCCGGAATCTACCTTCTCGCCTTGGGACTCATTTGCCTTGACCTCCTTCTTGCCACTCTTATCTTCTTCTTGAAGCAGGGCCATATTCACCAAACTCTCGAAGGTCGCCCCCATGGGTATATGAGACATGGCCAAACCGCGCAATGGCTCATTCAATCCTAGAGCAAAGCGTAGGGCCTTTTTCTGAGCTGTGTTAACCAAGTCTAGACCGAACCGAGCAAGTTGATTAAACGTATCCACGTATTCCCTAACTGTCATGTCCCCTTGATTTAGAGATAGGAACCTCTCCATCCGAAGGTTCTCTTCTGTCGATGATAGAAACCTCAATCTGAACCTTCTCCTAAAGTCATCGAAAGTCTGAATTGGTCTAGTAGTGGTGGTGACTACCCACCAATATGCAGCTTCCCCTTTCAATAGCCATACCGCTAACAGAACTTTCCTACGGTCTTCTATATCAAAGATAGCAAAGAGGTCTTCAGTTTCCTTCAACCAGTTTCTTGCCTCAACAAAAGTCTCCGTCCCAATAAAATTCTTGCCACCCATCGCCCTAAAGTCCATGCAGATTTTCGCGAAATCCTCTTGTGGATACTGAGGAGGAGGAGGAGGAACCTTAGCTACGGGAGGAGGAGGAATGTTAGCCACGGGGGAAGGAGGAGGAATGTTCACGGGGCGGGCTTCATTCGCCCTTGCCTCCATGTACCTTCTAAACCAAATAGGTACTGGTACGCCCTCCAGAATGGCAAAATTATCGGCCATACTGAAACGAAGAAAAAGATAGATTGAGAACGAGGAAACGAAGGATAGTGCTAATGGCTTTTTGGGGAATAGCCTTTTAAAATAACTAGACTTTTCTTGGAAAATACTTAATTGGTTTTGAAAATAGTTTTTCAAAAGGTAAGTTTTAAAAACCTTTTACCCAAATCATGTAAACCTTATGCTCTGATACCAAATGTAACACCCCACCTCCGCCAATGCCACTCTTGCAAGCACACTAGCTTTGGAGGGGCGTTAAACGAGGTAAACATGCATGCAGATATCACAAGACAGAACATATAAGTAAAACAGAGTAAGTAAAGCAGCGGATAAAGCTAGTATTTCAAAACCATAGTCAAGTTACATCAAAGTACCGAGTCATTATTTTCCACAAAACAAAGTCTAGAAAAACATAAACTTAAAACTGGAAATAACATAAAGTAAACTATCCCCAAAGTAGAACAAGGCCATAGCGAGCTCAAGTCCAAACCGTACGTGAGCTATCCAGAAAAGCAGCTAAAGATCCAAGCTAGGTACCAGTGTTCCCACCCTGTAAACCTTGGGGGGGGGGGAAACGGAAGAAAAGAGGTGAAAGAAAACGAGTCAGTCAAAAGACTGGTAAGTCCTATCTACTATTAGTATAAAAACTAATAAAGTTAACTAGACATGTAAAACAGAGATGAGACATAGGGTGATAACTGGCATGGTGAAAAGTTAACAAGATAGATCAAGTGTGGCATCGCATATACAAGGTTAAGTTGCACCAGGTGTGTACTAGTATTCCAATCCATGTCAAGTATAAACAAGAAATGATCCCTTGGCCCAAAGCTAGCCCACATCATGAGATGACCTAAACCGAGGTCCAACTACTCGATCTAGTCGATCGGCTCCCTATAAGCCTAACTCGTCGTGTATCGGTGTCATACGGCTTAATCGTGGAATGTAGTTAACTGTGCAAAGTCCACCCCAGGGTGTATCCAGCCCTAAGGTGTAAACCACAGACACAATTCAAGCACGCACAGTCTAAACCTACTGGTGCCCATGTTCAACTCCGGACTTAATGTGCACGACCAAGGTCCGCCTGAACAACCGGTGCACCCTTCAGTCGTCTCCTTTGGTCTCTTACAATCAGTTCAGTAATCGTGCCCCACCCTAGCCTAGTCCAGGGTACCCATGATACTTCCAAGTTGGTTACTGCTGAAAAGGACCACGTAACTAGGATTTCAAGTGGGTTAAGTGTGGTTAACCCTATCCTAACCATGTATTGAGTTGGTTAAGTGTATTCAAGCAGTTCATGACTTAACCCTATCAATACATCGGGTTTAATTGGTTAAGTATTCAAGTAGTCCATGTCTTAACCCTACCAATCCATCGTGTTTAATTGGTTAAGTATATTCAAGTAGTCCATGACTTAAACCTACCAATCCATCGTGTTTAATTGGTTAAGTATATTCAAGTAGTCCATGACTTAACCCTACCAATCCATCGTGTTTAATTGGTTAAGTATTCTAGTAGTCCATGACTTAACCCTATCATGTGGCATTTAATTAACTTAATGCACCCCAACCTCTCACATTAGACTTTGTTGTGGTTACTAGTTAAGCCGGGCGGGTCCGGGTAGCTTTACACCACAACCTAGTCTAACCTCGGGTTTTAAGTGCGATATGACCAACTACTCACATTGGGTCCTATTGTTTGTAGCCACTAGTTAAGCCGGTCGGTTCCGGGTAGATTTATGCTACAAACTCAACCCAACCTCGAGTTGGCCACTTTCATGTTTTCTACATGTCATGTCCACGTTCGTGTTTTCAGGCATAAACACATGTCAAACTTTCATGTCATATTTTCAAGTCATGCTTTCATGTTATTTAAGTTTGCCCCATTACCCATAACGTATTCCCATCGCACGTAAATTCGCATCAACACAAATAGATCAAAAAGGGAACATAACAATATGACAAGGTGGGCATAAGGTGGCAAATAGTATAAAAGGTGTCTTGGCCTCAAACATATCAAATAGCATAAGGGTGACTTGGCCACTAGCATGCATAATAGCATAAGGGTGATTTGGCCACAAGCATGCACAATAGCATAAGGGTGATTTGGCCACAAGCATGCACAATAGCATAAGGGTGATTTGGCCACAAGCGTGCGTAATATCACTAAGGTTTGGCCACAAGTTAAACATGGTGGCATATGAGGCAAATGTGTTCATAAACTTGCATATTACATTATAAGCCTCAAAACATGCATGATATCACTTTTAGCATAATAGGTGCAACATGGTCATAAATGGCATAGGATGATAGCTAGTGATTCGCATGTAACATCATATGCAAGATAATCATAAGGGTTATGAGAGTTTCCATGTTGCTTTACGCAACATTTCAAATCAAAGGTCATAGCTTTCTATGCACAAAGTCAAGGTGATAGCTTTACAAAAATGCATAGGATAAATCTATGCATAACATGATAGAATCAAAGCACGAATCATAATTAGGCCCAAACTCAAACTTGCAACATGTCATATTTAACTTCATAGTTAGAATCTAAGAGTAGTATAGGGCTTACAATGCTATGAAGACTAGAATAAATATAAAATAAGATTGAGACGAAGCCACACTAGCAAATCCGCAACCAAAGACGATAAACTCCACTTCAAGACTTGAGAACAAGAAGGAATAACCCCAAAGACAAAGAAAGATGGCTCTTTTACTTAAGAAAGATGGCTCCTTTATGACATAGATTTATTTGAGACACTCATGCTCTCATGAAGAAGGTGGAGGCCATGATTAGTGAACATTTGGGCAGCATTTAGTTGTAGGAATGATTAATGAAGGTTTAGGCTAGGTCTAGGGGTCTTTTTATAGAGATTAGGGGTAGTTTAGACCATAGGATTAACCCTAAAACGAATCTGAACCATTAACTCCCGTCAGAAACCAACAAAAGAGGACCCAACATGCCAAAATGGTGCACCAGAAAAATTGGTCCGACCGGGGGGGTCGACCCCTGGGTCGACATGGGTGTCGACCCATTGGGGGGGTCGACACTGGTGTCGACACTAGTGTTGACACCTATGTCGACCCTGCCTGGGCGGGAAAATTCCCGCCCAGTCTGTTTTGGCTGAAATTCGATTCTGAATTCGAATTTGAACTGTTTTCGGGCTTAGAATTTTCTGAAAACTTCATTGGGCCATAACTTAGTCATACGGACTCCGTTTTTCGAAAACTCGGACTCTATTTCGCGTATTTTTCCGAGACGAACGCAATGGCACAGCCCGTTTCCCTTGATTTAGATTTTAGAATTTAATTCTGCCTTGATTTACATTATAACATGTTATTAAAAATACGGGTTGTTACATCCCCCTTCCAAAAGTACCCCCGCTGCCTGAACTTTATCCCTCAGTCGCGATGGTCAGTAGAGCAAAATAAATGAACTTTATTTGTTCGAAAATTCCTCCAATCCCAGTGCAAAGATGCGGAACCCCTACTGAACCCAAAAGTAGGTTTGAACCTCCACAAACAACTCGCGACCTACAAGAAATCCAACTTCCTCTGTCATCGTCGATTAATTGGTGCCTTAGCCGCCAGACGAGTTGTCGAGGTTGATAATCACAAACGGTCGACTGAAAAGGATGTAGGATGGAAGAGCAATAGTTTGCAAACACAAAGGAATTCGATTTCCATCAATTATCATTACCTATTTGATTTTGAAAGGAGAATTTTTCGTGAATACTAGAAAACAGAAATAAGAATAGGGAAAATAGAAGAGTAAGTGCATAGAATACAGAGTATTTAAAGAAGTGGTAGTTTTGATGGCACGGCATCTAGTTGCTTGGCACCCACGGAAACGAACAGCTTGATTTACACGGCTACGCCTTGGAGAACATGGTTTTTGAACAGCTTGGAGCGCATGTATTAACGTTCTTCAGAGGTTTAAGCGGGGAAGTTTTAACTGGCATGTGCTTTATTAAATACAAAAAGATCTGCATGTAGAGATTTAAGGACAATTGTTTACTGTTAATTTTAAAAGCATGTGCCATGACTAATAGAGGATTTTGATGTATTTATGTTCTAAGATTTCAAGATTTTGCTTACCGACATCTTTTTTTTCTGCTTTATCGATCATTCCGGACAGGAATAAAAATACGATCGCGACAAGAAGTACGCCACGATCCCAAAAATATAATAATATCGGTTGTTTAACTTATATTATGAAACCCCAAAATATTGATATAGGGTGTAAAATACTCCAATTAAAAAGTTGCGCATTTAATTTATTAAAAAATTTAGTAAAATTCTAAAAATTAAATTATAACTATGCTTCAAAAGAATTTTGTCCAAATTTAAGACCGATATTTAAATATATTTAAATAACCGTTATGGCCTATATACGATTCCACAACGACTTTCTGAAAATTTGATTTGGACGTAATTCACAATATATAAGACGAAATCTCGATTTTTCACTTCCATTAGAAAGGTACTGTTTAATAGATTCACACGTTTCTTGTTTCACAGAAATCAGACTTATATTGGATTCTGTATATCCAATTGAAGTTTAAATCGTAAATTACGAACTACCGCGACTATTTCAAGCTCGTTTAAATTATATTATAAATTATACGTTCAAACTTCGTTTTATAAATAAATTCATTATATATTCCTATATATAATTCAAACAAAATATTTAAACCAATTTAAATATTCAGAATTCAACGGCTAAAAAATCCGGGTCGTTACATAAACACTTGATATGATCAACCGAACGTTAACCGTTATTTAATGATTAACGACCAAGGTGGGTAAACTCACTAACTCTGGCTAGTTATATAATTTTATAAACGTTGTTTTATATTGATAAAATGATCGGATGTTGTGTGTGATGGTTGTTTGGAGGATTTACAAATAAATTGTTGATAGTTATATAATATATATATATATAAAGTCGTTGGTTAATATTGATCTAATTATTTCATACTGATATGAAATTAGTATTATTATGTTGATTAACACCAGTGGATGCAAGGAAACAGGTTGGAGGGATCCAACTGGATTCCTCAACAATTATATTATTGTTTTTCATATATATTTCATTATGACGTGACAAATAATCGGTGATTGATTATTGTTTGTTTTGGGATATTTAAATAACACTAACCTGAAGTAATTCGTATTTAAATACCGTGAAATATATTCGAATATATTGGAAAAGAATTTGGCTTTTAATAACTTGTTTTAACCATAATATAACAAGTAGTTGATTTGTTAATGATACTTTTTTTAAATGGAATAAAATAATTATTGTTAATTAATTATTTTTTAATAAAACCATGAATATCAATTTAAAAATGAGTAATGAAAAGGGAAATCATTGAATTTATTTCGAGGTTCGAAATATGAATAGAAATTAAATAAAAACTATACGGATTTATAATTATAATTAGACAAATGTCGAATGTTATTAAAGTAATTTATTTTAGAAATTATATATATTATATAATTCAGAATTTGACAACTTAGTTAATATTTGGGGTTAAACCAAATAGTTTATAATGGAATATGTAATCGAGATGAAATTACAAACGTGATATATACTTAATAAGGAGTTAACTTGTAAACAGAGTTTATGAAGTGGAATTTGAATATGAATTTATAAAATAACTTGAAAATGGCATTTATAAATAAAAACCAAGATTTGATTTGATTAAATGAGTACAATTTCTGTAAAGGAATTATATTCACGTTTTTAAGTGAATAATGGTTTTAAAAGAAAATGGTTTGCAGACTGAAATGATTTGGTTGATATGAAGTTAATAAATGGAATTACTGAAATTAGAAACAGAATAGAAATTAGTTAAGTTGAATGGCTTCTTGAGTTTCAATCAGATGTTGGTTTCGGCCTTCGGGATTGATACTTAGGGAGTTGTTCTCTTACTATTTTTCGGTTAGAGACTGATGGGCATGGAAGAAGTGTAATGCGTGAATAAGATATGGAAATGTTTTTCAATGATAACATATATTTTCTAAATTTAGAAAATAAGAATTTATTCATATATGAAAATGGGAAATGGGGAAATGAATAAATTATAGATAAATTATTTTAAAGGGGAAAATGTTGATTGATTATTGATTGATAAAAATTCCATTTGGAAATAAGATCGATGTGTTTGTGTGTGTATGTATGTTTTTCTTTGATAGTTAAATAACTGACTATCAAAGTTTTTGACCATTTTCCGTTGTCAATATGGAGAGACCGGGATTAGATTTATTATTTGAAAACCACTCCGTATGGGCATTAGCGTTGCGAATCATATATGCTGAAGACGATTGAAGATACAGAGTTTATGCAAGGACTATTCTGGTGATCCTAGGTAGAAATTGCCTAAGATAGATTTACAGAATAGTTCCTTCGGTTTGTTGTAATAACCCGGAATTTTGGGACCAGTTTGAAATTTTTATTTTAGAAATTTTAATGAATTTAAAAGGATTTAAAATAATTTATTTTAAATAATAACGACCCAAAATTTATTCTAATTGAAGTTAAAACGAATAAGTTTGTAACGACCCAGATTTTTGACCGTTTAAATCGACAATAAACCACACTTGTCGACCCAAACAAATCGCCAATCCAGATAGTTATTGGGAAAAAGAAGAAAAAGAAGGACAGAAAGAAAAACAATCACAGAATCTCACAGCGGAAGGATCACATATAATAGGCAAATAAATATTTAAAATCATTTTAAACATATACATTCGAGTTACAACATTTAAATCATCAGAGTTATACACTTACATTCAGTAATGCAGCGGAAATAAAATGTGGTGAATACATATACCAAACTCCGTCTTCGATCTCCAAGGCCCACAATCTTCATTAACTGCAACATCTGCTGACCCGAGCGTATTGCATAAAAAAAACAACAAACACTCGGATCAGCACTAAATCATCTCATATTAGTCAAATTAAAATACAGAATAATATTGGTGTCATGGTGCAGTAACTCAAGAGATGTTACGGGATTTTTCCATCTCTCAAGGATCCGTTAAACTAATACATACATAGTATAATACGCTATTAGTCTAGTGTTTACTCAGTAAAGTATAATATCGAAAATAGCGTAAGCAGCTTACCATGTCACTCTTACGCCGTTTATACCATTGCCATACAGTTTGCATATAACACACCAGTACGTCGGTGGATAGGGATGCGCCGTGATACGACAACGTTAAATCAAAATCGTAGGGGCTCGATCAGGATAATATGACAAGGCACTGAGGAATACCCCGGTAGGATTCTACCGAATTCGCGGGCCCCAGGCCGGTGGTAACGCATAGCCGCAACTACCGCCCACCTCGAACGACATTCCCATATTCAAAGGGGTGCACCCAAATCGATCACAACAGTAATAGAGATGGTTTCGAAGGAGCGCGTTCGATCAGAGATGCGATCTCATTAACCCGGGGATGGCTCCTGTTTTAGTCATTTCAATTATGACCCGAAGGTCAAGGCTAATCCATCATCGTTCTCTTTCTTCAAATCCAGTAATCGCCTCCATACCATCCGACTTCGGTTCTGGAACTTCCACCGCGTACACAGTTTTCAAGGTGGTATCGACACTGACAGAGAGTATGCCTTATGTCGACTCCGGTCTCCTTGACAACCCACAGTTTACATTTTTCACACCGGTCAGTGCTTTTACTTTTCAAAGGAGTTCGTGTTTCATATCAAAATATCATGTTTCGAAATCATTTTCATATTCTAAATAGGATATTATTCAACTGGGATTTTCCATTTACGCTCAACATCTTGAACTAATTCCAACTTATATAAAAATTTGAATATCAAATTAATTTAACAATATATTTAAATAGTTTAAAAGTATAATTAAAATAATTTGAAATAATAGTTCGTAATAAAAGTAGAGTTTGACAAAATAATTAAAACATTAAAATAATTCATAAAATAAATAAATTAATAATTATAAAGTATTTTATTTAAATAATTTATACAATAAATAGTTATAAGTAAATTTAATTTATTATCAAAATAGTTTGAAAAATAGTTTTGATATACTATAGTTGGAATTAACATCGTTTCGACCAGATTTCGTTTACACCTGCAGTTGTATTTCAACTTCAAGTAAATTGATTCAAATTCACAATCCCGATCAAATTTCATTTCAAAGTTTCATTCATTTCAAATTCGCCAATTCAGTTCAGACGGTTAAACTCTAACCCGTATTCCCATTCCAACAATTTCAATTTATTACAAATAAATCGAATTCGATTTCAATCCATATTCCCATTCCAGATCCGATTTATAACATACATCGAAATTTCAAATTCATTTCATCATTTCAAAGACTTTTTTTTCATGCATAACTATTATCGAATTCAATTTCATATTTCAATTCAAATCAAGGCTGATTTTAAGTAAAATCTCAAATCAGACACAACCAGTTCAATTTCAATAATTTCGATTTAAAATAAATTCCACCTTCGATTTAACTATAAGTTCAACACATATTCATTTCCCCTTTATTTGTATTTCCAATTTCAAATTTAAAGGAAAATAAATTATAAACATCACTTATTGTCGTTAAACAATAAATTTCAAAATTCATGGTTAAACAAAATTTTATTTAACCGACCGGTGTCCGTATATAATTTGCTATCCTATGGCCAAGTGATTTAAATTTAATTTCTCGATATTCGGGATGGATCTATCATTTCAATCCAAATCAGGGTCACAGAGATTTATCATTTCACTCTGTGTTCTTAATTCATTTTATCGATAAATCCCGGGTTTATTCGATGCCCGTAACATCAAGGGTTCATGGGATTTATCATTACATGGGCACACAACATCATATACCGCATAACAGAACAGTCCGAGCAATATTCATCCAGAAATCAAATCAATCAAGTAAGCCATCACATCGTTTACTCAACAGTAAATTGAATCATTTTTCTAGTTATCAAGTGTCGGAATTCTAACTAGAAATTTAAATTAAATTTAAATAACTAATTTATCGATTTCAATGCATGTTAACACTTGCATGTCAAATTTCAATCAATCATTCACCAAATCAATCACAACTATACATCCAATTCATTTCATACATTAATTCGATAAACATGGGATGAATTCAGCATTTCGTGAGCGAATAAACACTCACCTTTGGGTTACAATTTGAATCGAGCGTTCAGAAAGGCCCAAAATTTGACAGTCTCAGATCGCAACCAAACCAGTGCCAAAACGTCCGCAACTCCGCCACGATCCCAACGCAACAAACCGCGTCCAATTCCGAGTCAATATGAGAGAGTTATCAGTGTTTTTGTGTACGGATTTTAAATTTATAAACAAATTAATTAAATTATCCCTCACCATACACGTCAGGACACGTCAGCAGCATACCTGGAGCTCCCGCCCGTCTCTTCTTCGTGCTACAGTACCTGTCGCGAGTTGAACCCATTTAAAGCCGAACTTTGACTGCAAAATTCACCCGCCTCCGTCCATGGCCGGACCTCCGACCACCTGCGCCAGAACCGGCTCCCTCCGCCGCATCCACGGCCACCAGGCCCGCCACCTCCGGCGGCCTCCATCTCCGCCACCGTCAGTCCAAAGTTTCGCCCCCTTTTGCCTTTAAGCACCAAATCCGACCACCTCAGGTCGAATTACGACCTGCAACCACCTTCATACGACTTCCCGCGACAAACTCTACAAAACCCATGTCCCGGAATCTCCGATTACCTCCTCAATCAAAAAGCCCCAAATCGTACCTTCATATTCCGAAAATCAGCACCTTTGACTGCGATTTCTGGCCACCCAGAGCCTTGCATGTCGAAACTGATTATAGATCTGAACTCTACTCGTCGAGAGCTTCAGTTTGACATATAATACGATAGGGTTTCGAGAGATTTTATTTTTGAGCTTTATTTTGATTTTAATTTAAAAATAAAATATATTTTCAGCCATTAAAGAAGAAAATGATGGAGGAGGAGTGGAAATGGGCTGACTTGATGGTAGTGGCCTAAGTATATGTGTATATATAAGGCCCAAACTGATTAACACATACACAGTTATCGCGTATCCGATTTTAACGTACATTTCACATTACCGGGCCCACATACTGACCCCGGAAAAATCTGGAAAAATTATTTTTGGTTATGTTTTGACGATACGGTCCCAACGAAACTAATTTCGTCGGATTCTGAGGCCGTTTGAAAAATGGCCTTTTTCGGGTCGATCCAATTTAACTATCAACTGGTAAAACACGTTTTCCCTTGCCACGCTCACATATTAATTCGAAAAATTCTGAAAATTGAAACCTAGCAATAATTCGACATTCCGGATCCAACAGAAGTGGTTTCGTCGAAAACCGAGGTCGTTTGAAAAATGGCTATTTTACAGGCCCTTATATTTTCTGCAGCAACTATTCTGAATATTCATTTGGCCATAACTTTTGATTTTCATTACGGAAATTCGATTTTTCGGATTCGTTGGAAAGATATTATCAACCAGATTTAAATATTTCTTGTTTCGCTAAAATCCGATTTATTTTAAATCCTGTGCAGTCAATTGAACTTTGAATTTAAATTTTCGAACTGCAGGGCCATATAAATAATTATATAAATTCCACAGCGACCCTTTGAAATTTTGATTTACTCATAACTCGCAATTTATCCGGCGAAATTTCAATTTTTCACATTCGTTGGGAAGATATCGTCAAACAGAGTTATATTTCTCTGGGTCGTCCCCCCTCTGATTTAAAACGAATTCTATACATTCAATTGAAATTTAAAATCGAATTTTCAAACTGCCGCGCCATTTCAGGCTCGTTATATAATTAAAATAAATTTATTCGTTTTCAACTTCGATTAAAATAAATTTTCTGTCGTTATTATTTAAAATAAAATACCTTAAATATTCAAAATTCTTCGAATTAGCCAAAATGACATTTTCAATTTGGTTCAAAATTTCAGGTCGTTACAAAGTTTAATTTAAATATAAAAGGAGTTTAAAATAGCGCTGTAGTTTGAAATTTTGATTTTTAACTATAACTGAATGTACAGGATTCAAAATAAATCAGAATTGAACTGTGTATATTCTTGTTTGGCCATATTTGTGCATATAATAAAATCCATATTTTTATTGTTTATATATATAACTAAGATGTTTCATGTTAAAAAAAATCATATTTTTATCGTTTATGTACAAAAAGGATGTTCATGTTAGGAATAAATAAAAAATAACATTTTTATTGTTTAAAGAATAAAAAGAGTGGTATGCTAAGAAAATAAAAGAATTATCATTTTTATGTTAACATATTAAAAAATTTCATTATAATGTTATCATAAAAGGGATTTCATTAAGGTTAGGAATGTATTGTCTAAATAAAAGCATCATTTATGTTAAAATTGCCAAGTTAGAACAACATAGACATTCTAGTTATAATTTGTCATGGTAGAAAAAATAAACATTTTTCATTGTTAGACAAAATAAACATTTTAATTTTAATTTGTCATGTTAGAATTAAAAAGGAACATTTATGTTAGAATTCAAAAATGTCATTTATGTTAGAATTAAAAATGTCACTTTATTTAGAATCAGGTATGTTAATTAAAATGTCATTTATGTAGAGTAATGTTCGTTCATATTTAAAATGTCATTTTTGTTTGAAATGCTATAGTAAGTTAGTAATGTCATTTAATTATATTCAATTAAAATTTGTCATATAAAGATGTTACATTTCTTATGTTAGAAAAAAAAATGTTATTTCATGTTTGTCCATATACAATAAACATACAATAAACATATAACCATATTTGGATTGCTAATTTTTTTTTAAAAAAATCTTGTAACTCATTGACATAATTAAATCAAACCAAATTTAGTGGAATTAAATATATATATATATATATACTTAAAGAAATTTAATTACAATTGAAACCAAACACCGTAAATCGGTGTAATACCTAACTTGAATTTTGGTATGTGAATTTGTTTTAAAAATATCGTAAATGTTTGGCAATTATTTAAGTAATCAAAATGATATATATAGAATGTAGCATTTTGAAATAAACTTATATGGTTAAGATGATGACTGCAAATTATGAATGTAACATGTGTAAATACTAATTGTTCATATGATATTTATGGTGTGGTAAAATCAAAGTATAACAATTCGTTAGAAATTTAATTATAATCAAATGGAGATTGTTTCTAATGTGAATGTTAAATTTAAGGTAACGTATAATTAATGAGATGAACATAAATATAATTTAATGTAAATTGAGTAATAAAAGTGGTAAAAAAAAATTGAAATAATGGAACTGTAATAAATGTTGAATCAATACAAGAATACAAACCATTTAATTTTATGATTGAAATATAATGTTGGAATTTGGTATAATGAAATTTTTGAATAGTTTAATTCGAGTATAAAAAGAAATTTGAAATGAGGCATTATGATAACTTTGTCACATTATATTTGGAAAGAATAATTAATGAATTGATTGCTCAATTAAAATTGTTAGAAAATTGAATTTGAGATATATAACATAGGTAATTTATTCCTATGTTGAATTAGGATTAGATGGGTAATGTTTTGAAATAGAATTAAGGACGAATAAATGAAATTAAATATTGCATTTGAAATCCTTTCCTAAACTCTAACCTAAATCAACCCTTTATCTATTCACTTCCTTTTTCCTATAGATATAGAGATTAACAAAATCCTAATCTCATTCTCTTTTCTAAAAGTCGCCGCCTCCATCTTCTTCTTTTCAATGGCAGTAGCCGTTCTTCCTCTCTAAATGGCTCAATCCTTCCTCCTATTTCTTCCAATTCCTTCATCAATTGGAAGCCCTTCCAACGCAAAAATGGTTCAACTCTTCTTAACACACGGTGGCCAGGGTGGTAGCATGAAGTGGCAAGGTTCGGGGTTAGTTTTTGAGGGTGGACACAGCGACGAGTTGGCCGAGACCTGGGCGGCGGGTTAGCAAGTCGAAGGCGGTCGATGTGAGGTGCGCCATGATCGTGAGAACCGTGACTTTAAATACGACTTTTTTTTTAAAAAGGAAAGAAAGCCATTGGGACAAATTCTTATCCAATAAAGGTGAGAATTCTAATTTTTAAAGTATTAAATTATTGATTAATTATTTTTCTCTCTTAAAAATGATTATGTATATGCTATCGATTCAGATCTAAAATATCTGTGATTTATGTGATGTTGTTTGTTGGTTGTGTTGCGATCTGTTGTTCATGTTGTATGAGATATGTGATGAAACACAATATGTGATGAAATTTTGTCTTGGGAGTGAAATTGGATCTGAACTTCTATTTATTTAAGATCCATTTGTTTTGATTTATTTTATATTATAGAATATCATTTTTATATAAAAAAAATGAAGAAACAGTAAAGAATTGATTTACAAATAAAAACGTCATTTTTATTTGTTGCCTTAACAATGGAATTTGAATGATAAATAAAGCTTATTTTTATTTGTTAACCTTAAACGATGGAATTTGATGAGAAGTGAAATTTTATTGAAATAAAGACTGTGATACCTTTTTAGTTTGCAGTTCTTTGGCAAAATGGATGACAAAATTTAGGTAAAAGAAAATATACCTGTAATTTCATTTTTATTTTCTATAAAAAGAACCAGATCTTGTTTTTTTTCTTTTATTAAAAAAAAATAAAAAAATAAAAAAAATAGGGATAAATTTTGTTTTATTATTATTTTTTGTAACAAAAAGAATAGACTTTGTTTTAATATTCATTTTGTAAGCAAAAGACCTAATTTGTTTAAATAACATTTTATTTACAATTTATGTTAACATAAAAGAACAGAAAGTGGTTTAACACATTTTATGTTAAAATTAAAAGTTAGGAAATTGTTTTGAACTTTTTATGATTAAAAGTATTGCAGGAAAAATGTTGTAACATGAAGTTGCCTTTTTATGTTAAAATGTAAAGTTAAAAATGATTTAACATAAAATATTCTTTTATGATTAAAATAAAAAGTTAAAAATAGTTTTAACATAAAAGCTTCTTTTTAAGTTAAAATAAATTGATTTAACATAAAGTTATTCTTTTTGTGTGAAACAACATGTTAAAGGATTTTAACATGAAGTTTTTCTCTTTATGTTGAAACTTAAGAAGGATATTTTTAGCATTGTTTGTTTAATTAAAGTACAAGGTCCAAAAATACATTAATTAGTTAATAAATATAAAGAGAAAAAGTGAAAGTAAATTTTATTTGGCATTTTACTTATTAAATAAAAGTATAAAATTTAGAAGAACATGAAAAGGGTCATTTTTGTCGCTTCTTCTTTTTTTTAACATTAAAAGAAATGTGTTGCAACATAAGTGTCATGTTATTTCATCTTGTTCAACATGAAAACTTAACATCGAATAATTGAAACTTAAAATATGTGAGTATGCCAAATTATGTATGTTTCTATTTAAGCACATGTATACACTGCCATTTACAAGTGACCTAACTTGTTTATGTGATTGGACGATCAATTTTCATACATCGTCCAGAAGCACAGTTTATTTTATTCGAACTTGTGTTGGTTGAAACCCCACACGGGTCAGGGGCTGACATTTGAATACACGTCACCCTTGTGGTTAATTAGAAATGCACTTTGGCTGTTAATGGATGTTTGAAAAATTTTATGAGATAAATGAATGAAATCCGTATAATTGAATTATATGGAAATGGTGTGGGCCTCATTCCAATTTCGAATGAAAGAAAAAAAAATCATTTATTATTCAATTAATGGAATTGATTGACGTTTGAATTAAGGAAACTAAATTTCTATTATTTAGGAAGTTTTAATGAAATATTAAGTTAGTAAAATTACATTCCAAATATAACAAGAAGATTTGAATTGAAAAGCTTTCGTTTTTATGTTAACACTAAATTTTAAAAGATGTGATTTCAAAATTTAACATAAATGGATTGATGGGAAAAGATTACGTTTGATGTTGGAATGGTAGGTTTTGATATCGTAATTAAAACCATTTTTGAAGTACTTATTATTATAATATTATTATAATATGGAAAGGTCGATATTTATTGAAAATTGGAAAGGTAATATAAAGAATATTTCAATGTAAAGTTATAGTTTGGAACATATGACATTTTAGAAGTTAGATATTTTTAAAATATGAAATATTTTGAAATAACTTTTTTTAAAAAAAAATTTATAATTATATTTATAATTGTTCTTGGACACGAGGTTAGGTCACGTTTATGGCGGAAGTCTGCCCGGAACCAACCGGCATATCCAGCAGCCATA
Source organism: Allium sativum (assembly GCA_030737875.1). Lineage (NCBI taxonomy): Eukaryota > Viridiplantae > Streptophyta > Magnoliopsida > Asparagales > Amaryllidaceae > Allium > Allium sativum. The sequence continues at coordinate 363,762,807 of CM060909.1, forward strand.
AATGTTGGGCCTAATGTGGGAGGTCCAAGTACACGAATACAAATTGGGTTTTGACTCGAGGTTAAGCCCAACTGTGGAATAAGTCTGCCCGGACCCAACCGGCATATCCAGCATCCACAAGTTGTAGGCCTAATGTGAGAAGTCTGGCCCATTATAAAACATAAATGGATAATATAACGAATTGGATTATTTAATCCATTTTAAATAGAAACATCATTTTAACCTGAATAAGTTTATTAACTTATATTATCCATTTTATAATGAATATTAAAAGAGTTAATTTCAAAATTAATATTTTGAAAATAACATTTTAATAGGAGAAATGATATTTTGATCAGAATAAATGGTTTATTTATTTTAGAATAAATAATAGGAATTAAAAATGGTTTTATTATAACCACGGATTTGAAATGAAATTTGAATTTGGGTTTATCGTGAATTATGTTTTAAATAACATTTATTCTTTAACCCGGATTAATGAGGGGATTAATTTCCTAATTTTTGATTAATTATTCATTAATGACTTTGGAAGGTTAAAACGAAATAAGGTTTTAATTAAAACTTTAATTAGATTGGAGAGGAATTAAGTAAATAAAATTACTGAATTAAGGATCGAAAATGGAGTTCCACCAGTTTAACTCCATGCGTTAATTAAATCTTTAATTAGATTTAAATGGGTAATGGAAATTAAGTACCTGAACCAATTGGGATAAAAGATCGGGATGGGGATTAATTAATTTATAATTATTTCGATAAGGCGTAAATTCCGATTAGATTGGATAAACCATAATTTGGTTTAATATGGATAAATAAAGATTTAAGATTAAATTAAAAGATTTATCTTTGATAAAATTAATGAGAATCTTTTAATACGAATATCTTATTAAAAGAATATCCGGAGTTGGAATGTGGCGTTGGTGTGATTTTATAGCATTTGATTTTTAATCACAAAATACGCGAGTTACTCAGAATGACCGGGTTTAACCCATTCTGAATAATCATCACGACGATCAAGAGTCGAAGACGAAGACTGTGATTGAAGACCGAAGGTTTTCACATCGTTGGGATGATGATGACTGGTACCTTGAATTGGGATTGGCCTTCCAAGGCAAGGTATTTGGTAATGATCGTCCAAACGCATTTGGAGATCGACGGCACGTTGTTTCGCTCAGACCCAGAGTGGACTTGTAAATGGATTGCGTATCTGACATTGTATTCCTTTTTACTGTATTTGTTGAACGCTACCGATTATATATTTCTATTTGGTGGTGAAGAATTTATTCTTTACTTATCACCCTTCTCTAAGACGTATGAGCTTAGAGGTTATATATATATTGGTAGATGATCAATAATATGGTAGGGTCTGACAATGTGACATGCTAAGATGCAAATTGATCAAGGCTTTTGTTGAAAAGCAAGGCCTTGTGGCTGATGATCAAAGCATAGCCTATTATGGCATAGCTTTGTGTATATCGTGACTTCGCGAGCCTCACACCCCGGTATGAGTCAAAAACGGGATTAGGACTGCAGGGAGTGCACACGTTTATTTCTAGCTAGAGTGGTGTCAGTGACCTACCAGCCCTGACATTTTACTTATGTGGATGATGGATTTTGAGGTACCTCGTGTTTTATAGGCCGTTGGTGGTCATACTATAGGTTCAAAGGAACCGGGAAGCGTGTGTTCAGGTATAACTAATCCACTGCCGATAGGCGGGGACCGGCCCTGAAGATCCAGGGGTTCACTGTGGGGGATCCTGAGGCATTTGCTAGAGTGTCTCGAATCGGAGAGGAGCTTGCCCCTAGCCTCGACTCATGATGGAAACCCAATTCCCAATACGCCCTTGCGGTTTTGATTGTAGAACTAGTACGGCGACAAAGTATATGGTACCTATGCCGTCTAGGATTGATATTATATTTGAATGTTTTAAATATATATATATACACACTAATAATAATATCGTTTTTACGTATCAAGCATCTTTTGACCATTATAAGGTAAAACCCTATCCTCTGGTGTGCGTTGCATTGTGTGATGGGACCTGGGTCATATAATGGTTTCATTTTTTTCTATAAAAAAAAAGCATTGCGATATTTGACGATTTACTTTATTTATGCACTGGCAATCAAATGGAGTAAACCCGTTCCGCGTTAGCTGCGTGGTCCTGTGATTAGCCTACTATATAGATAAGTTAAGTATAGAATTCTCACACCAGTCCCACGACTGACCTGTAGTTTGTTTCACTTTGCAAACTCGGGTGCCCTCTTTCCACACGGGCAGTTGAGTAGCTTTTTGCAGATATAGTTAAGCAGGATCCTGGATTGAAGACTGAAGTTGGGTCCAGTTACTGATGGCCTTCCACTGAGATTAGTTCCGCTGCAATGTATTTAATTTAATTTAAATGTATCTTCCGCTGTATTATTTATTGATGTACTCTGATATATTATGTACTCTGATGTAACATTTATTATTGATGTTATAAAAGTCTGTGTTTTTGTTCTGATGTGTTGTATGCCCAAAGTTAAAGTATTCGTAGATTTTCACCTTTTAGGTCAGACCTGTGTGGTTTATGGTCGATTCAAAGGGTGGGAATTTGCGGGTCTTTACAGTTGGTATCAGAGCTCTGGTTAGCTCAAATCTTTGGGATACAACTCATTAGAACTGAACAAAAGACTCATCAGAGATTGGATTAGCAATATCCAATAAGAATACTCATTAGAGATAGGATCAGCAGTATCCTAGAGTGAGAAAACTCATTAGAGATGGGGTTAGTAATGCCCTTGAATGAGTTCAGAGTAAAAAGCTTATGATATACGTATTTGTAATTATAATCCATTTTAGAAAATATGATTTTTGAGTATGTAAAAGTTATATATACTTGAAAGTTAATCAACAAATAAAATTATTGAAATGTATAGAAAAGAATTTGAGTAGGATAATTAATACACTTTTAACTTCGTTCCTTTTCGAGGACGAAAAGTTCTTAAGTGGGGGAGACTGTAATAACCCGGAATTTTGGGACCAGTTTGAAATTTTTATTTTAGAAATTTTAATGAATTTAAAAGGATTTAAAATAATTTATTTTAAATAATAATGACCAAAAATTTATTCTAATTGAAGTAAAAACGAATAAGTTTTTTAAATATAAAAGGAGTTTAAAATAGCGCTGTAGTTTGAAATTTTGATTTTTAACTATAACTGAATGTACAGGATTCAAAATAAATCAGAATTGAACTGTGTATATTCTTGTTAGGCCATATTTGTGCATACAATAAAATCCATATTTTTATTGTTTATATATATAACTAAGATGTTTCATGTTAAAAAAAAATCATATTTTTATCGTTTATGTACAAAAAGGATGTTCATGTTAGGAATAAATAAAAAATAACATTTTTATTGTTTAAAGAATAAAAAGAGTGGTATGCTAAGAAAATAAAAGAATTATCATTTTTATGTTAACATATTAAAAAATTTCATTATAATGTTATCATAAAAGGGATTTCATTAAGGTTAGGAATGTATTGTCTAAATAAAAGCATCATTTATGTTAAAATTGCCAAGTTAGAACAACATAGACATTCTAGTTATAATTTGTCATGGTAGACAAAATAAACATTTTTCATTGTTAGACAAAATAAACATTTTAATTTTAATTTGTCATGTTAGAATTAAAAAGGAACATTTATGTTAGAATTCAAAAATGTCATTTATGTTAGAATTAAAAATGTCACTTTATTTAGAATCATGTATGTTAATTAAAATGTCATTTATGTAGAGTAATGTTCGTTCATATTTAAAATGTCATTTTTGTTTGAAATGCTACAGTAAGTTAGTAATGTCATTTAATTATATTCAATTAAAATTTGTCATATAAAGATGTTACATTTCTTATGTTAGAAAAAAAAATGTTATTTCATGTTTGTCCATATACAATAAACATACAATAAACATATAACCATATTTGGATTGCTAATTTTTTTTTTTTTAAATCTTGTAACTCATTGACATAATTAAATCAAACCAAACTTAGTGGAATTAAATATATATATATATATATACTTAAAGAAATTTAATTACAATTGAAACCAAACACCGTAAATCGGTGTAATACCTAACTTGAATTTTGGTATGTGAATTTGTTTTAAAAATATCGTAAATGTTTGGCAATTATTTAAGTAATCAAAATGATATATATAGAATGTAGCATTTTGAAATAAACTTATATGGTTAAGATGATGACTGCAAATTATGAATGTAACATGTGTAAATACTAATTGTTCATATGATATTTATGGTGTGGTAAAATCAAAGTATAACAATTCATTAGAAATTTAATTATAATCAAATGGGAATTGTTTCTAATGTGAATGTTAAATTTAAGGTAACGTATAATTAATGAGATGAACATAAATATAATTTAATGTAAATTGAGTAATAAAAGTGGTAAAAAAAAATTGAAATAATGGAACTGCAATAAATGTTGAATCAATACAAGAATACAAACCATTTAATTTTATGATTGAAATATAATGTTGGAATTTGGTATAATGAAATTTTTGAATAGTTTAATTCGAGTATAAAAAGAATTTTGAAATGAGGCATTATGATAACTTTGTCACATTATATTTGGAAAGAATAATTAATGAATTGATTACTCAATTAAAATTGTTAGAAAATTGAATTTGAGATATATAACACAGGTAATTTATTCCTATGTTGAATTAGGATTAGATGGGTAATGTTTTGAAATAGAATTAAGGACGAATAAATGAAATTAAATATTGCATTTGAAATCCTTTCCTAAACTCTAACCTAAATCAACCCTTTATCTATTCACTTCCTTTTTCCTATAGATATAAAGATTAACAAAATCCTAATCTCATTCTCCTTTCTAAAAGTCGTCGCCTCCATCTTCTTCTTTACAATGGCAGTAGCCGTTCTTCCTCTCTAAATGGCTCAATCCTTCCTCCTCTTTCTTCCAATTCCTTCATCAATTGAAAGCCCTTCCAACGCAAAAATGGTTCAACTCTTCTTAACACACGGTGGCCAGGGCGGTAGCATGAAGTGGCAAGGTTCGGGGTTGGTTTTTGAGGGTGGACACAGCGACGAGTTGGCCGAGACCTGGGCGGCGGGTTAGCAAGTCGAAGGCGGTCGATGTGAGGTGCGCCATGATCGTGAGAACCGTGACTTTAAATACGACTTTTTTTTAAAAAAAGGAAAGAAAGCTATTGGGACAAATTCTTATCCAATCAAGGTGAGAATTCTAATTTTTAAATTATTAAATTATTGATTAATTATTTTTCTCTCTTAAAAATGATTATGTATATGCTATCGATTCAGATCTGAAATATCTGTGATTTATGTGATGTTGTTTGTTGGTTGTGTTGCGATCTGTTGTTCATGTTGTATGAGATATGTGATGAAACACCATATGTGATGAAATTTTGTCTTGGGAGTGAAATTGGATCTGAACTTCTATTTATTTAAGATCCATTTGTTTTGATTTATTTTATATTATAGAATATCATTTTTATATAAAAAAAATGAAGAAACAGTAAAGAATTGATTTACAAATAAAAACGTCATTTTTATTTGTTGCCTTAACAATGGAATTTGAATGATAAATAAAGCTTATTTTTATTTGTTAACCTTAAACGATGGAATTTGATGAGAAGTGAAATTTTATTGAAATAAAGACTGTGATACCTTTTTAGTTTGCAGTTCTTTGGCAAAATGGATGACAAAATTTAGGTAAAAGAAAATATACCTGTAATTTCATTTTTATTTTCTATAAAAAGAACCAAATCTTGTTTTTTTTTCTTTTTTTTTAAAAAAAAGGGATAAATTTTGTTTTATCATTGTTTTTTGTAACAAAAAGAATAGACTTTGTTTTATTATTCATTTTGTAAGCAAAAGACCTAATTTGTTTAAATAACATTTTATTTACAATTTATGTTAACATAAAAGAACAGAAAGTGGTTTAACACATTTTATGTTAAAATTAAATGTTAGGAAACTGTTTTGAACTTTTTATGATTAAAAGTATTGCAGGAAAAATGTTGTAACATGAAGTTGCCTTTTTATGTTAAAATGTAAAGTTAAAAATGATTTAACATAAAATATTCTTTTATGATTAAAATAAAAAGTTAAAAATAGTTTAAATATAAAAGCTTCTTTTTAAGTTAAAATAAATTGATTTAACATAAAGTTATTCTTTTTGTGTGAAACAACATGTTAAAGGATTTTAACATGAAGTTTTTATTTTATGTTGAAACTTAGGAAGGATATTTTTAGCATTGTTTGTTTAATTAAAGTACAAGGTCCAAAAATACATTAATTTGTTAATAAATATAAAGAGAAAAAGTGAAAGTAAATTTTATTTGGCATTTTACTTATTAAATAAAAGTATAAAATTTAGAAGAACATGAAAAGGGTCATTTTTGTCGCTTCTTCTTTTTTTTAACATTAAAAGAAATGTGTTGCAACATAAGTGTCATGTTATTTCATCTTGTTCAACATGAATACTTGACATCGAATAGTTGAAACTTAAAATATGTCAGTATGCCAAATTATGTATGTTATGTATGTTTCTATTTAAGCACATGTATACACTGCCATTTACAAGTGACCTAACTTGTTTATGTGATTGGACGATCAATTTTCATACATCGTCCAGAAGCACAGTTTATTTTATTCGAACTTGTGTTGGTTGAAACCCCACACGGGTCAGGGGCTGACATTTGAATACACGTCACCCTTGTGGTTAATTAGAAATGCACTTTGGCTGTTAATGGATGTTTGAAAAATTTTATGAGATAAATGAATGAAATCCGTATAATTGAATTATATGGAAATGGTGTGGGCCTCATTCCAATTTCGAATGAAAGAAAAAAAAAATCATTTATTATTCAATTAATGGAATTGATTGACGTTTGAATTAAGGAATCTAAATTTCTATTATTTAGGAAGTTTTAATGGAATATTAAGTTAGTAAAATTACATTCCAAATATAACAAGAAGATTTGAATTGAAAAGCTTTCGTTTTTATGTTAACGCTAAATTTTAAAAGATGTGATTTCAAAATTTAACATAAATGGATTGATGGGAAAAGATTACGTTTGATGTTGGAATGGTAGGTTTTGATATCGTAATTAAAACCATTTTTGAAGTAATTATTATTATAATATTATTATAATATGGAAAGGTCGATATTTATTGAAAATTGGAAAGGCAATATAAAGAATATTTCAATGTAAAGTTATACTTTGGAACATATGACATTTTAGAAGTTAGATATTTTTAAAATATGAAATATTTTGAAGTAACTTTTTTTTTTAAAAAATATAATTATAATTATAACTATTCTTGGACACGAGGTTAGGTCACGTTTATGGCGGAAGTCTGCCCGGAACCAACCGGCATATCCAGCAGCCATAAATGTTGGGCCTAATGTGAGAGGTCCAAGTACACGAATAAAAATTGGGTTTTGACTCGAGGTTAAGCCCAACTGTGGAATAAGTCTGCCCGGACCCAACCGGCATATCCAGCATCCACAAGTTGTAGGCCTAATGTGAGAAGTCTGGCCCATTATAAAACATAAATGGATAATATAACGAATTGGATTATTTAATCCATTTTAAATAGAAACATCATTTTAACCTGAATAAGTTTATTAACTTATATTATCCATTTTATAATGAATATTAAAAGAGTTAATTTCAAAATTAATATTTTGAAAATAACATTTTAATAGGAGAAATGATATTTTGATCAGAATAAATGGTTTATTTATTTTAGAATAAATAATAGGAATTAAAAATGGTTTTATTATAACCACGGATTTGAAATGAAATTTGAATTTGGGTTTATCGTGAATTATGTTTTAAATAACATTTATTCTTTAACCCGGATTAATGAGGGGATTAATTTCCTAATTTTTGATTAATTATTTATTAATGACTTTGGAAGGTTAAAACGAAATAAGGTTTTAATTAAAACTTTAATTAGATTGGAGAGGAATTAAGTAAATAAAATTACTGAATTAAGGATCGAAAATGGAGTTCCACCAGTTTAACTCCATGCGTTAATTAAATCTTTAATTAGATTTAAATGGGTAATGGAAATTAAGTACCTGAACCAATTGGGATAAAAGATCGGGATGGGGATTAATTAATTTATAATTATTTCGATAAGGCGTAAATTCCGATTAGATTGGATAAACCATAATTTGGTTTAATATGGATAAATAAAGATTTAAGATTAAATTAAAAAGATTTATCTTTGATAAAATTAATGAGAATCTTTTAATACGAATATCTTATTAAAAGAATATCCGGAGTTGGAATGTGGCGTTGGTGTGATTTTATAGCATTTGATTTTTAATCATAAAATACGCGAGTTACTCAGAATGACCGGGTTTAACCCATTCTGAATAATCATCACGACGATCAAGAGTCGAAGACGAAGACGGTGATTGAAGACCGAAGGTTTTCACATCGTTGGGATGATGATGACTGGTACCTTGAATTGGGATTGGCCTTCCAAGGCAAGGTATTTGGTAATGATCGTCCAAACGCATTTGGAGACCGACGGACACGTTGTTTCGCTCAGACCCAGAGTGGACTTGTAAATGGATTGCGTGTCTGACATTGTATTCCTTTCTACTGTATTTGTTGAACGCTACCGATTATATATTTCTATTTGGTGGTGAAGAATTTATTCTTTACTTATCACCCTTCTCTAAGACGTATGAGCTTAGAGGTTATATATATATATTGGTAGATGATCAATAATATGGTAGGGTCTGACAATGTGACATGCTAAGATGCAAATTGATCAAGGCTTTTGTTGAAAAGCAAGGCCTTGTGGCTGATGATCAAAGCATAGCCTATTACGGCATAGCTTTGTGTATATCGTGACTTCGCGAGCCTCACACCCCGGTATGAGTCAAAAACGGGATTAGGACTGCAGGGAGTGCACACGTTTCTTTCTAGCTAGAGTGGTGTCAGTGACCTACCAGCCCTGACATTTTACTTATGTGGATGATGGATTTTGAGGTACCTCGTGTTTTATAGGTCGTTGGTGGTCACACTATAGGTTCAAAGGAACCGGGAAGCGTGTGTTCAGGTATAACTAATCCACTGCCGATAGGCGGGGACCGGCCCTGAAGATCCAAGGGTTCACTGCGGGGGATCCCGAGGCATTTGCTAGAGTGTCTCGAATCGGAGAGGAGCTTGCCCCTAGCCTCGACTCATGATGGAAACCCAATTCCCAATACGCCCTTGCGGTTTTGATTGTAGAACTAGTACGGCGACATAGTATATGGTACCTATGCCGTCTAGGATTGATATTATATTTGAATGTTTTAAATATATATACACACTAATAATAATATCGGTTTTACGTATCAAGCATCTTTTGACCATTATAAGGTAAAACCCTATCCTCTGGTGTGCGTTGCATTGTGTGATGGGACCTGGGTCATATAATGGTTTCATTTTTTCTATAAAAAAAAAGCATTGCGATATTTGACGATTTACTTTATTTATGCACTGGCAATCAAATGGAGTAAACCCGTTCCGCGTTAGCGGCGTGGTCCTGTGATTAGCCTACTATATAGATAAGTTAAGTATAGAATTCTCACACCAGTCCCACGACTGACCTGTAGTTTGTTTCACTTTGCAAACTCGGATGCCCTCTTTCCACACGGGCGGTTAAGTAGCTTTTTGCAGATATAGTTAAGCAGGATCTTAGATTGAAGACTGAAGCTGGGTCCAGTTACTGATGGCCTTCCACTGAGATTAGTTCCGCTGCAATGTATTTAATTTAATTTAAATGTATCTTCCGCTGTATTATTTATTGATGTACTCTGATATATTATGTACTCTGATGTAACATTTATTATTGATGTTATAAAAGTCTGTGTTTTTGTTCTGATGTGTTGTATGCCCAAAGTTAAAGTATTCGTAGATTTTCACCTTTTGGGTCAGACCTGTGTGGTTTATGGTCGATTCAAAGGGTGGGAATTTGCGGGTCTTTACATTTGTCAAGTCCCAGGGCAACGTGTATGGACGAATGTCTGACAGAGTATATCTAATAGATCGCGTAAGTTGATCCCTTCAAACGTATTTACGTTTGGTGGCGGTGGAATTCGTTTCTCTTAGCTTTATGCCCATGATATTTTTGGAGAAATCAATTTGTGATTTGGCGGGTATGACGATGTGACATTCAAAGTAAATATAGACGTGATCTGTGTAATAGTACGTTATGACCTCAAGCCTCGAAAATCGGGCAGGCAGCATGGCTAAGTGGGTCGCACCCAATTAGGGTATGTTGTCACCATCTAGAGAATATTCATATTTGTTACTTCTTTCTCTTCTATATCTCCCGGGAACGGTTGTGTTGGTATAGCAACAGTAAGTTGACAATATATTCGGAACATTCAAGCGAAATGAATGGTCGGTCATGTGTGGCTGAGTTACAAGATGTTCTTGTTGAACTCCAGTATATCGCTTCTAGAGTACACTGATCGGAACGTGGTTCCATACCTTGTCATAGTTAGGAATTCATTCTCCAATAAGAGCCTGTGGTTTTTGATTGGATATTATATATGTAGAGCGTGAGATGAAAGCATTCTGCTAGGTTATTATTTACTTGTATTAGACACTATTATAATATCATAGTAGTATTGATTTTTGGAAAGTGTTTTGGGTTATCGTAAGGTAAAAACCATCCGTGTTTATGTATGGATCGGTCTTACGTTTATCTTTTCCTTTTGAAAAGGGTTTATTAAAGTTAAAACCAAATGTTTGGAGTTTATTTGCACCAGTCCCATGACTGACCCAGAATTTATTTTTGTTTTGTTTTACCCTAACCTCTTGGATGTCCAAATTTATACGGGCAGTCAAGTAGTTGGGATTTTACAAATATACTTGAAGGAGCTTGGAGTAGGAGGCTTCAACATTAGTTATATATAGAGTATATTTCCGATGTGATGTTATGTGTTATACTGGTATGTATATACAATTATAGTTTTGTTTTTCAAAGTTGTTATATAATACATTTTATTCGTTCCATTGTGAGTTTCATGTTACCTTGATTCTGTTCTGATGTGTCCTTCTTCTTCTTATATTCTAACTTTCTTTCTTATCTCACCCTTTAACTTCTTTCAATTAATGATCTGGTATTTCTGATGCTCGAATAGTCAACATAGTGTTTTATGTTGATTTTCGGGGTTGAAAATCCCTGGGTCGTTACAGTGGTATCAGAGCGAGGTTAAGTAATTACCTTGGCTCTGTGGCGTAACTCAGTAGAGATCATGTTATGATCCTCCTCTTAGCCTTGTTTGCCATGTCTCCATTTGATTGACAGAAGATTTCTAAAGATACTTTCTACCAATCTCTTTCCAAGGTAACCAATGTGAACACAACTAGCCTCCAATGACAGCTTCTTATGCAATTCTTAATGTATATGACATTTATTCTTCATTTAAGGCTGAATGAGATTTGGACAACACATCTATAAAAACAACAAAATAATACCCAAGTAATATTTATTTATACACAAAAGATAAGATATAAGAGCATAAAATAAACACGTTTTCATGTTAATCAAATACCCCTACACTTATTTTTTACTCGTCCTCGACTAAAACAAAAATGAAAAACTGAACTAGATAAGTCACACTTTCGTAGGAAACACGATTGCATTGAGCATATGCAACAAACCATTAAACCTCTAGGTGTCCCTAATAGGATGAGTGGTGTCTCGTGAGGGTTTTCAGGGATACTACCCTCAAAATCCAAATGCCGTATGGTGTGGTTCTAATGCAACTACATGAGTGCAATGGAAAAATGCAAATGAAAACACGGCTTATTTCAGAAAAGTGGTACAACAAGGTAAATTAACAATTTCTAGTCAGTTGATTTTATTTTAGATACCTCAACTTGTCACAAATTTTCAATATAATTCAAATGTTAAATTCTAGTTTAGCCAGTTGGTTCGGTTGATAACATTGTGCGGCCATGAAATAAATTTTTAGTTTGCTTGTCATAGTTCGCAAAGTGGTATTCTAATTTACTTCTGTATGACTTGTCAAATCAATAAGGTCAAGAAGTTCTTGGGCGTCATCGCTTATTCTCTATCTCTATAAAAATTAAAATTTATGATTAATTACACACACCTAACTTAAAAGACCAAGGTATACCACCCAAGACAGATAGGACAGAGCTTGGCAGATTGTGCCGACTGACGCTGACTTTGTCAACAACATGTGGGTAATTCTTAGGTGTCCAACTCATAAAATGAGATCAAGGTATACCGACGCTAACTTTGTCAACAAGATGTCAGAAAGAGCTTGGATGGTTTGCATACCGACGCTAGATTTACAAGTAATGTTGGATACCCTTGGATTACTATTATATTATTGAATATAAGAAGAAGAAAGAGTAACGTGAATTCAGCTTAATACTACTTAGTTTTAAAGATTTGAAAAGCCAATATAAGTATTTTTAAGTCCTCCACTCATTAAACAAAGACTACAATTAAGAATAAACTTCATGGCCATCACTTAAGATCCTACTATATGCTGGTTACACTATTATCGCTTATACTTCAACTTTTCATTATATTTCGTATTAGATCTTAGTTGAGAGAAAAAAATACTACCAACTGAATAACAATTGTTAATTTATTTTATTGTATCAATCTAAAATGAGTCAAGTTTCAAAAAAAAAAAGATGGCATGTTACTATGATCTAAAATGCATGATGGCCCTATATGAAAAGAAAGAAAAAAATTAAAGAAAAATAAAAGGATGTAATGCAGATTCCTCCCTCCCACACAGATCTAAACACTGTCCACACTGTAAACACTTTTTCAAAATGTGAAAGATAGAACCCAAAGATGGATAAGATGCAAAATTATTTGTAGAATGAACTGCAGTCTAACAATATGTAAGAATGGATCATATGTACAATGATATATGTGTTTGCGATGCAAAGAATGCCACCAATTTTTACCCTGCACTTGGTTCTATCCCAATGAATCCCATTCCCACTATGTCTAGGCATGTTTTCTAATAAGCAAAGGTTTTTGAAAGCCATCTCGTCATTATACCTAGATTTATAGTCCAGTAGATAAATGTCTAGTGTCTGCCTAACCCGAAGTTTTCCTACAGAAATAATGTTTTCAAGATGATTCATGTGTTCCATAAATTTATTAGTGTAATTGTCCAAAAATTTGTGATCGTATATAAACTCAGTTGCAATCGTGAAATTTAAATTTGGAGTGTTGTTCAAGACTATGTGATCGCATTTCTCAAATTTATTAGTTGACAACGTATTTTCGACACTGACAATTTCTAGTTCGCTTGAAACCTCAGAATTGAAATTTTTAGACTTGGATTGGTGACTTAATTCTATTTCTTCCACATTTGGCAACTCATCCTCATACAATCCAAAAAATCATGTTCATCAAAATCCTTCTCCAATTTTTGTTTTTGAAAAATTCAACATTTTTATTTTGTTCAATTTCTAAAATTTAAAATTTCTCGCAGCCTGAAAGAGAAAGATCAAAATCTAAGCTTAAATCTTTTTCCTGAAAAGTGTTGAAGTATAAATCATTTATTGAATTTTTAACAACTTCATTTAGATCGTTATTCTCAATTTCCGAAGTTGTTGTTTGAAAATTTTCACTATCAGTAAAGAATGGATTATTTTCTGATTCGTCGCATGTTTTATTTTGATTTTGTTGCTCGAGTTGTTCTTTAAAAGATGTCATTAAACAAAGAAGTTCATCAAGCTGTCTATCTTTCCTTTCTACCCTCTCTATAAGAATGTTAAAATGATATTCTTCAGAATCGTGGATTAGAGGGCTCTCGTTTGTATTTCTTGATTCTCAAATTTATAGCCCCCATCAATTTCACGACGAATATTATTTCCAATGTGGTGGTTGTTTGAATTTTCAGAAAAATGTCAATGATATTGGAAATCATTTTAATGATAAAAATTATGTTCGTAACCAGAACTGCTAAAATTCGAGAGAAAATTGCAATTTTGGTTATTTTCAAGATGTCGATATGGGATATAACTTTGAAAATTTTGGTTTACAACCCTATATTGATGTTGATCAAAGCTATATCGGGATTCAAAGCTATTTTGATGTGGATGTAGCCCATAATCAAAATTATTGAAATTTGAATTAAAATCGCAATTTCGATCATTTCTATGATTTTGAAAATGTTGGTCAGTTGGAAAATTTTGAAAATTGTTGGCATTAGGATCACGAAATTTTGGAAAATTTTTCCTCATGAGTGGGTAAACTTTTTTCCGCTCATCGTTATCGAATATAGAAAATCCAAAATTTAAGGTTGACACAAGTAGCTTTTCACAAAATAGATATTGTACTCAAGTATATCTTATTAGTTGATAGTCTCGATTCGAAGGGGGAAGAGGGTCTTATGGCCATTCATGTATAGTATAAATACTATGGGATACGACCAATGTTTTACGGGTAGTACGCAACTTCTTTCGCTAGAAATTCGATGAATTGAACTAATATATATCCGCGATCAAACCTTTGAGAGAATCAGTTTCACAAAATACACTCTTATAGTTAAATTTTTTGTAATACAAATCAAGTTTTATAATTGAAAATTGACGAGATTGGTTAGCTATGGAAATTCATTCCTTACCAAATTAATTTAGAAATTTCAGTCAACACAATAATTAGACAAGAATAACTGCAGAAATTTTAAAATTGTACAAGCAAGCCACTGCCCCTGCAAAATATTTTTACGAGCAATTTATATATATATATATATATATATATATATATATAAGCAACTGCGACACCTACAGAGTTAGAAAATTTTGAAATGGGGTGTAGATGTCCGTCCAAAAAAATTGTGTAGTATCAATGATTGGAATCCACTGTTTGCGAATCAGTTGATCTTTGAATTTCCTGTTGTTTGTTTGAGCTCTTCACTTCAAAGTTAGCCTTTGATTTGAATTTTTTTTTAAAGAAAATAAAACAAGACAAATGAAATGAAAACTGAAACTAACTATAAACTTCAAAAAACAAAGACTAAGCTAAAAAGAAACTAAGCTTAACTCAAAAAAACCAAGAAAACTAACAAACAAAACTAGGCTCAACAAACCAAGAAGACTAAACTCAACAAAACTAAATAATAACACAAATGAAGACAACCACTGGCACTGACGCAAATAAAAAAAATATCAAAATTTACCTCGTCAAACACTCAACTACGAGTTTAAAAAAGAAGAAGGTAATCATAACCGCACTTAGAAAATAAATTAATCCCAATGGACGCTAGAAGCTCACGTGTTCAACTTACCCTAATTCGAAACCAACGTAGTTAAAAAAAATGCAGTACCCCAGCAATTAAATAAATGACTCTTACCCTATCCTCAGAAGAAGAAGAAGAAATGCTCACAAACGAATCGAAAGCAAGTATTCTAAAAAATAGATCGAAGTCCGATCTTTTCAAATTCATCTTTTTGAGTTTGAATCGGTTGAGGCGACGATCGATTTGGTTTCAGATGCGATTTTTGGTAGGTGATTACTGGTCGACCTAGGTTTGTTTCAAAATTTGGGTTCATTTGTGACGGAGGTTGGTTCGATTTGGTGCGTGAGTTAAACTGGCGATGTTGTAGTTCGAACGTTGATGAACTGATTCTGTTTAAGGATGGTTTAAATGATGGTGCAAAGGGGTTGTTGCAATTTGGAGTTTGAATTGTGATTTACGATTGATGAAAAAATGAGGTTGACGGTAGGGTAGTTTAGGTAGGATATGGTTAGATGATGGATGGCTACACTGGACTTTGATTTTGGCTAGGTTAGTGCTTGTGATTGGAAGCAGGAAAGTATGAGATTTCAGGATTTGGTGATGTGTAACAACCCGGAAAATACGAGCCAATTTAAAAATTTTAAATTGGCTATTTTAGTGGATTTTAAATATTTAAAATAAATTATTTTAAATAATAAATGATGAAAAGTATGTTTGAATCGATGTTTGAAAATAAATATAATTATTTTTAATTACAAACAAGGCCTGAGATGGCGCGGCAGTTTCAAAATTTGAATTTAAAATTTGATTGACTGTACCGGGTGCAAAATAAAACGAATTTTAGCGAAACCAAAAATATCTAAATCTGTTTATGAATATCTTTCTAACGAATCTGAAAAATCGAAATTTCATAGCGGGAATCAAAAGTTATGGCCAAATGAATTTTCAGAAAGGTCGCTATAGAGAATATATAGCCCTTGAAAATAGCAATTTTGCAAACGACCTCATTTTTGATGAAACCACTTTTGTTGGATCAGGGATGTCAAATATTGCTAGGTTTCAAATTCCATAATTTTTGAAGTTAATATGTGAGCGTGGCAAAGGAAAATGTGTTTGGTTGATTTTAGTTAAAGTGGATCGACCAGAATATGGCCATTTTTCAAACGGTCTCAGAATTCGACGAAATCAGTTTTGTTGGGACCGTATCGTCCCAACATATCTAGATAATTTTTTTTCGGGAATTTTAAGAATCAGTATGTGGCCCCGGCAAATTAAAATGTACGTTCAAATCAAATATTGAATGCTTTATACTTTAATTTGAAGAATAACTGACTGTAGCAGTCGAATAGGCTGACGAAACATATCCCATTGTGTTCGGAATGGGGGTATTTAGCTAAGGGCGACAGTCGTTGCGTTTGAAAAGGAGTCCGTTTATGAAAACCCTAATTTTCTGATATTTATATACACCGACCAATAGAAATTTTCCTTTATAATTTAATTCTTTTTAAATATCTCAGAAACCCTCGCCCCCCTCCTCCCCCCCCCCCCCCCCCCCCTCTGCTCTCGACGACAACCATTGCTCCACCGTTCCCATCCATTTTCCGGCGAATCCCTTCGTCAAAACCTACTGCCACCGTTCAACTTTATAAAGCTCTCGCCTTCCTCTTCAAAATAGTACCAAGTACACCCGCCATCGTTGCTCCGTTGTCGAGATCTGCCTCGTTGAAGTCAACGACTTCACAACGCCGCCACCCCTTCTACACCCCGTCGAAGTGGACCTCCTGCCCTCGTTTTGAACGTTGTTCCGTCCTCTTCCAAGTGGCGCAGCCCGATCCTCGAATCGTGCAACGGTTTAAGTGCTAGATCGAACCTAGTTTAGAAAGGTTAAGGAATGTAACGGCTTTGAAATTTTAAAATGATTTTTACACTTTTAATTGTTGCAAACTTCTAAAAATCGTATCTTTAACATATGTTAATGAAATTCGATGAAACAGGAGACATCGGAATCGTAAGGACGCTCTCTACATTCTAAAAGAGTCCGGGGATTTTTCTGAGCTTGCTACGATTTTTAGCATCTCAAAAACCAATATGAGATTTCTAAACTGAAATGTGAATGGAAATTTAATGTATAAATTATATAACCGAAGTATAAATTATATACGCGTTGTATACCTCGTGTACATGTGTTGTATAAGTTGTATGAGCGATGTATAAATTATACATGCATTGTATAAATCGTATATGCGTTGGAATGGAAATAAAATACACTTATATATATATAATCCCCTCGTCCACAAACCATGCACGATATTTATTGATTGTGAATTGGCGTAAAAAATATGGTGAGTAATGCGAATGGTTGATAGGATTGTTTGTGGTTGATATTGTTGGATTGTGGTTGAAAAATACCATTGTGGTTGAAAAATACCCATTTGTGGTTGAAACAAAATTAGAAAAGGTTGTGGAAAAGAAAAACATACTCGTTTGCGTACGAACTAGATGTATGAAATCCCCATTGTCAAAAACCGTGAGGTTTTAAGGTAGAGCGAGGAGCCATACTCGGGACGGTGCCGGTTTTAAATACCCTGCCGTTATGCTACCGAAATTTTCAATAATATTCATGTTTTGAAACTATATTCATGTGTTAAAACTATATTCATGTGTTGAATAGAAATTCATGTGTTGAATAAATTCTTTGAAAGATAAAAATAACATTTTATCACATATATAGACTATATAAACTACTCGTGTTTTAAATAAATTGTTTTAACAGTAATAATCACATTTTTATTATATATATAAACTATGGAAACATTCATGTGTTGAATACAGGACTAGAACGATAAAAATCATATTTTTATTGTATGTGTGAAGTCGAAAACATTCATGTGTTGAATATATGAATTGAACAATAAAATTTACATTTTTATTGTGAATATGAAGTGCTAAAAACATCTATGTGTTTAATAAATATTTCTGATGATAAAAATATCATTTTTATCATATATACGACTCACTAGAAATACACAAGTGTCGAAATAAATATTGTTTTGCTATGAATCTTATTTTTAACATGCATATGAACTAAATAAAATAGTCAGGCGTTAACATATATTTTTGTTCGCTAAAAATATCATTTTTATACGAAATATGAAGTGTTAAAAACAACCACTTGTTGAAATAAATATTTGTAAGTTGAAAATATTATTTTTAACATGTGTAGGAAGTGTTAAAAAAATTAACCATGTATGGAAAATAAACATTTGTTCACTAGAAATATTATTTTAGCTTAGTGTAACAACCCTGAATTTTGGGGCCAATTTAAAATTTATTTTAAGTGATTTTAAATGAGTTTTGATATTTATAATAATCTATTTTAAATAATAATGATCACAAATTTGGTTCAAATCAAAGTTAGAATGAATAAATTAATTTTAATTATAAAAAGAGTTAGAAATAGCGCGGTAGTTTGGAAAGTCAAACTTGAACTTTGACTGACCGTATAGGACGCAAAATTTAAAGGATTTTAGTGAAACCAAAAATATTAGAATCTATTTAAAAATATCTTTCCAACGAATCCGAAAAATCGAAATTTCATAGCGGAAATCAAAAGTTATGGCCAATTCAATTTTTAGAAGGTCGCTAGGTAATTTGCATAGGTCAAAAATGCTACTTTTTGCATATAAAGGAAATTGAACTCGAAACCACTTCCATTGAGTCCGGAATGAGGTTTCAGCATTTAAAAAGTATAAACACTTATATATTTGGAGTTTCGAAAATTATTTGTTTAAAAATGTATTTTTAATATAAAATATATAGCCATGGAATATAAATATACATTTTTATTAATGTAAATAAATAGAATATTGACCATAGTTAAAGTTTACATTTTCATTGATGTAAATAAGAATGTGACATAGAATATAAATTTACATTTTTGTTAATGTTAAAATAGGAATTTACATTGTATGAGAAATTAACATTATTTTTGGTGTTAATAATAGGTAATTTACAATGCATGAAAAATTAACATTTTTAATGTTAATTAAATAGTAAGTTCACTGTATGATGAAATTAACATTTTTAATGTTAATATTATAAAAAATTATAACGTATGATGTAATTAACATTTTTAAAGTTAATATTAATAAGTAATTTTACCGTGGGATAAAATTAACATTTTATGTTAATAATGAGTAATTTCACCACATGTATGAATTTACATTATTGTCAATGTAAATTAAATAGTAAATTTAACCGTAGGATGATTAACATTATTTTTAATGTTAATAAAGGGTAATTTAACCATAGGATAAGTCAACATTATCTTTAATGTTAAAATTAAGAAAATATGCATCGTAGGATGAGTTAACATTATTCTAAATGTTAATATAAAAAGTGTATATACCATAGGGAAAAATTTGCATTATTTTAATGTTAAAATAAAGGAATTCCACCGTAGGATGAGTTTACATTTTATTCAATGTAAATAGGTAAGAATGCGACATGTAAATGCAAGTTTACGTTTTATTCAATGTAAATAAGTAAGAATGTGACATGTAATTGCAAGTTTACATTTTATTAAATGTAAAGAAAACAAGAATGCGATATGTAATGAAAGTTTACATTTTAATTAATGTAAATAAAAATATGATTTTGAGAATGCGTCGTTAAATAAGAAGTTTGACTATTTTAAATAATTAAAATAGAATGAATTGTTAATAAAAATATTATTAACGAATAAGAAGGATTTTCAAAATATATATATATGTATATATATACGAGGATTGTTTGGGAAGTCTGAGATATTCTCATCCCAAATTAATCCAGCGGCGTTAAAGATCGAAGTAAGAAGACGACGCATGAAGACCGTAAATCTTCCCTCGAATGGACAGCGATCGAGACCCTGAATTGACTTGCTACCAATTCATGGGTCAAGGTCATTGCCCAGACGTACGTGTTGGTTTCACGGATTTGACTTTCGTTCAGACTCAGAGCATAAGTTTAAATGGATGGTGTGTCTGACATCGTACTTCGTTATATATCATATTGTTGATTTTCTGTTAATATATTAATATTGGTGGTGGAGAATTTATTCTCTACTTAACACCCATTTATGTATTGATGGAGAAGCAATGGTATGGTATGGAGTGACGATGTGGCATGCCAAGATGCATGTGATCAAGGCTTTGTTGAAAAGCAGGCCTTGTGGGATGATCAAAGCATAGCCTGTTTAGGCATAGCTTTGTGTATGACGTGACTTCACGAGCCTCACACACCGGCGGAGTCTAAAATGGGAGAAGGGAACGCAGGGAGTGCACACGTTTCTTTCTTGCTAGAGTGGTGCCAGGGTCCTACCAGCGCTGTCATTTATTCATTGTGGTTGTTGGATTTTTCGAGGCCTCGGTTTTATGCGGTCTCCATTGGCCGTATTATAGGTCCAAAAGGACCGAGGAGCGTGTGTTCAGGATTTGCCAATCCATTAAGCGTTAACGTATGGACCGGCCCTGCAGGATCCAAGGGTTGGACAGAGTACCAATCCTGGGGCATTGCTAGAGTGTCTCGAATCGGTAAGGATCTCCTCCCTAGCCTTGACTCAGATGGAAATCCAAATTCCAAATACGACCCTACGATTTTGATTGTATTACTAGTATGGAGATATAGTAGGATGGGGTACTATGTTTCCTAGGATTGATACATTTATTTTGAAATGTTTTTATTATACACTAATAATAATATTAAACTCGTATTTGCTGTATTTAGCATGTTTAATCACCATAAGGGAAAACTCTATCCTCTGGTGTGCATTGCATTGTGTGATGGGACTTGAGTCTTATGGTGATTCCATTTTTCTAAAAGGCATTGCGATGTTGTACGTTCTGACACTTTAAATTATGCACGACAATCCATTGAGTAAACCCGTTCCGCATTAGCGGCGTGGTCTTTGGATTTGTCATATTATTATTACTAAACTAGTTATGAATTCTCATACCAGTCCCACGACTGACCCGTAGTTTGTTTCACCTTTCTGCAAACTCGGGTGCCCTCTTTTCTACACGGGCAGCCAAGTAAACAGGTTCATTCTTTGCTTGGAGTCTTGTCTTGGAGTTGCTCATTATCTTTGCTTGGACTTGCTTTTGCGGAGAGGTGATGACTGGGAGCTTTGAAGATAGCTATCATTTACTTCTATTGCATTTTTCTATCTTTAAGTTCAGACATTAGACTTGTTTCATTTCGTATTGCTTATTTTGGGTGTTGGAACTTATTTTCATTTCTGCAAACTTGATGTAATAATTTGGATTCTGTGACTGTTGGGATTCTGTGGTTTATGACATTATATTTCCGCTGCTATAATGTTATTAATCTATGGTATTTCCTCTGCTATGTTGTACCAGTGATATGTATTGTTATATTTATGTTGTATTCCATATGATTATTCCTTACTTCCACCTAGTGGAGGTTCGGGGTCATCACAGTTGGTATCAGAGCTTAGGTTAAACTTAGCTTTGGAATATAACATATTTATAACAAATTCGTTTACATAGAATCACAATATTCTATGGCGAACATTTCATGTGATACATAATAGCCAGTCACTTTCGTCATCTCTTCATTCATCCTTCGATCTTCTCTATCTCTTGGAACCACCATTACAGTTGTTCTGACTCTTCCCTTGATCGTACAGAACTAACTAAAAATGGGTACTCGGGCCGCTAGAACTAGTAGAGATGGAGCAAGGAGGCAAGACGCTACTGGAACTGAGGAGCTTTATTCCCAACGACACGGTTAAGAAGTTAGAAATTAAAACATTCTAACGTTCTCTAAGTTAGTTCCTACTCTTCTATTTCTCTTTTCCTTTTCGAGGACGAATAGTTTTTAAGTGGGGGAGATTGTAACAACCCTGAATTTTGGGGCCAATTTAAAATTTATTTTAAGTGATTTTAAATGAGTTTTGATATTTAGAATAATCTATTTTAAATAATAATGATCACAAATTTGGTTCAAATCGAAGTTAGAATGAATAAATTAATTTTAATTATAAAAAGAGTTAGAAATAGCGCGGTAGTTTGGAAAGTCAAACTTGAACTTTGACTGACCGTATAGGACGCAACATTTAAAGGATTTTAGTGAAACAAAAAATATTAGAATCTATTTAAAAATATCTTTCCAACGAATCCGAAAAATCGAAATTTCATAGCGGAAATCAAAAGTTATGGCCAATTCAATTTTTAGAAGGTCGCTAGGTAATTTGCATAGGTCAAAAATGCTACTTTTTGCATATAAAGGAAATTGAACTCGAAACCACTTCCATTGAGTCCGGAATGAGATTTCTGCATTTAAAAAGTATAAACACTTATATATTTGGAGTTTCGAAAATTATTTGTTTAAAAATGTATTTTTAATATAAAATATATAGCCATGGAATATAAATATACATTTTTATTAATGTAAATAAATAGAATATTCACCATAGTTAAAGTTTACATTTTCATTGATGTAAAAAAGAATGTGACATAGAATATAAATTTACATTTTTGTTAATGTTAAAATAGGAATTTACATTGTATGAGAAATTAACATTATTTTTTGTGTTAATAATAGGTAATTTACAATGCATGAAAAATTAAAATTTTTAATGTTAGTTAAATAGTAAGTTCACCGTATGATGAAATTAACATTTTTAATGTTAATATTATAAAAATTATAACGTATGATGTAATTAACATTTTTAAAGTTAATATTAATAAGTAATTTTACCGTGGGATAAAATTAACATTTTATGTTAATAATGAGTAATTTCACCGCATGTATGAATTTACATTATTGTCAATGAAAATTAAATAGTAAATTTAACCGTAGGATGATTAACATTATTTTTAATGTTAATAAAGGGTAATTTAACCATAGGATAAGTCAACATTATCTTTAATGTTAAAATTAAGAAAATATGCATCGTAGGATGAGTTAACATTATTCTAAATGTTAATATAAAAAGTGTATATACCATAGGGAAAAATTTACATTATTTTAATGTTAAAATAAAGGAATTCCACCGTAGGATGAGTTTACATTTTATTCAATGTAAATAGGTAAGAATGCGACATGTAAATGCAAGTTTACGTTTTATTCAATGTAAATAAGTAAGAATGTGACATGTAATTGCAAGTTTACATTTTATTAAATGTAAAGAAAACAAGAATGCGATATGTAATGAAAGTTTACATTTTAATTAATGTAAATAAAAATATGATTTTGAGAATGCGTCGTTAAATAAGAGGTTTGACTATTTTAAATAATTAAAATAGAATGAATTGTTAATAAAAATATTATTAACGAATAAGAAGGATTTTCAAAATATATATATGTATATATATACAAGGATTGTTTGGGAAGTCCGAGATATTCTCATCCCAAATTAATCCAGCGGCATTAAAGATCGAAGTAAGAAGACGATGCATGAAGACCGTAAATCTTCCCTCGAATGGACAGCGATCGAGACCCTGAATTGACTTGCTACCAATTCATGGGTCAAGGTCATTGCCCAGACGTACGTGTTGGTTTCACGGATTTGACTTTCGTTCAGACTCAGAGCATAAGTTTAAATGGATGGTGTGTCTGACATCGTACTTCGTTATATGTCATATTGTTGATTTTCTGTTAATATATAAATATTGGTGGTGGAGAATTTATTCTCTACTTAACACCCATTTATGTATTGATGGAGAAGAAATGGTATGGTATAGAGTGACGATGTGGCATGCCAAGATGCATGTGATCAAGGCTTTGTTGAAAAGCAGGCCTTGTGGGATGATCAAAGCATAGCCTGTTTAGGCATAGCTTTGTGTATGACGTGACTTCACGAGCCTCACACACCGGCGGAGTCTAAAACGGGAGAAGGGAACGCAGGGAGTGCACACGTTTCTTTCTAGCTAGAGTGGTGCCAGGGACCTACCAGCGCTGGCATTTATTCATTGTGGTTGTTGGATTTTTCGAGGCCTCGGTTTTATGCGGTCGCCACTGGCCGTATTATAGGTCCAAAAGGACCGAGGAGCGTGTGTTCAGGAATTTCCAATCCATTAAGCGTTAACGTATGGACCGGCCCTGCAGGATCCAAGGGTTGGACAGAGTACCAATCCTGGGGCATTGCTAGAGTGTCTCGAATCGGTAAGGATCTCCTCCCTAGCCTTGACTTAGATGGAAATCCAAATTCCAAATACGACCCTATGATTTTGATTGTATTACTAGTATGGAGATATAGTAGGATGGTGTACTATGTTTCCTAGGATTGATACATTTATTTTGAAATGTTTTTATTATACACTAATAATAATATTAAACTCGTATTTGCCGTATTTAGCATGTTTAATCACCATAAGGGAAAACTCTATCCTCTGGTGTGCGTTGCATTGTGTGATGGGACTTGAGTCTTATGGTGATTCCATTTTTCTAAAAAGCATTGCGATGTTGTACGTTCTGACACTTTAAATTATGCACGACAATCCATTGAGTAAACCTGTTCCGCATTAGCGGCTTGGTCTTTGGATTTGTCATATTATTATTACTAAACTAGTTATGAATTCTCATACCAGTCCCACGACTGACCCGTAGTTTGTTTCACCTTTTTGCAAACTCGGGTGCCCTCTTTTCTACACGGGCAGCCAAGTAAACAGGTTCATTCTTTGCTTGGAGTCTTGTCTTGGAGTTGCTCATTATCTTTGCTTGGACTTGCTTTTGCGGAGAGGTGATGACTGGGAGCTTTGAAGATAGCTATCATTTACTTCTATTGCATTTTTCTATCTTTAAGTTCAGACATTAGACTTGTTTCATTTCGTATTGCTTATTTTGGGAGTTGGAACTTATTTTCATTTCTGCAAACTTGATGTAATAATTTGGATTCTGTGACTGTTGGGATTCTGTGGTTTATGACATTATATTTCCGCTGCTATAATGTTATTATTCTATGGTATTTCCTCTGCTATGTTGTATCAGTGATATGTATTGTTATATTTATGTTGTATTCCATATGATTATTCCTTACTTCCACCTAGTGGAGGTTCGGGGTCATCACACTTAGTTTTGCACATATATATATATATATATATACATACGTGTGTTGAACAGGAAAAATGGATTAGCTGTTGAATAAAGAATTTATTTGCGTGCCCGACGGATAGGTAAACCTTAATGAGTTGGCTGCTCAATTTTATTATTATATCAACTCCTGTGAATGCCATTGGATGCGGAGTGCTGGTTGTTCTGTGTGTAATAATAAACTTTGCCATAGGATAGTAACAATTAATTTTGAACTACACTACATGGCATACTGCAAGAAGATAGCATACTCTATCATATACCACATTAGCATTTGAAGCTGATGTGACGAGGTTGAAGATTACCATACAAGCGAGAGGCTTGTATGGCGATGACTATATTTCAAGTTGAACCGAAGACTGATATGAACTATATAACTTGTAACGGTAAATTGCAAGATTAATAAAAACCCTACACGGGTCTGGAGATGACAATAAACACATCTCTCTGGTCATTAAGGCACAAAAACCATTTAAAGGGTAACGAGAATTTATTCTCTGGAGTTATGATCCATACACACTCCCCTGTGGACATAGGAATATATCACTATAAATATGTGCATGCTTATTAGGATTTATTGGGTACCTAATACGGCCCAATAAATTTCCAAACCCCTTCCCGTACAAAGGACGTTATGGCGAAATTTTATGAAATTTAAAGGCGTTAGTGAAATATTTGAAGTGAAAACGATATTGAAATCGTCGAATAAATTATATATATATATATATATATATATATATATATATATTAAATATTAAATATAACGAGTCGAGCCCCTGCAGTTCGCGTTTTGAAATCGTAACTTCAAACGATTATACCGAAAGATCCGACCATCGGATTTTCACGAAACTGGAACCAGGTTCCGCTTTGGAAATATCTTTCCAACGATATAAACTTTGTTAAGATCCAACGGTTAGATTTTCAGATATGTGTAAAACAAATTTGAAGAAAAACAGCGCCAGTGCCTCGGCACGACCTGAAACGTCATTTAATTAAATAGGGCCATTTTTAGATAAATAAAAATGGCGATATTTCGTTATAAAATATTATAGATGATATGGAATGGAAATAAACCGATTATACTTGGTTTGCTTGTCATTTGATGGTTGAATGTGTTTGACATGAAAATTATACTAATGAACTGAACTGTGGATGTCGAATAATTTGACCATGGACAAAATTGATTTGAATTCTAGATATATGTGAATTATTTGAAAAGGCCGAGTTAATTCTCATTTCAAATAATTGATCGATGATTAGAAGTCGAAGATATGAAGACGGTTCAAGACCGACGATCTTCACATTGGATGGATGGGTGCTACCGAGGCTCATGATTGGAGTAGCTACCTTGAAGGGGATAAAGTGGACGTACTTGTTGATTGTCCGGATATGCAAGGAATAAGGTGCCTCCGGTTTCATTCAGACACAGAACGAACTTGTAAGTGGATGCGTGTCTGACATTGGATTTTGTTATGTGATGATTGATCTCTATTAAATATATATCTGTTTGGCGGCGGAGAATTTATTCACTTGCTTAACGCCCTTCTCTGAGACGTATGAGCTCAGAGGTTATATATCGATAGAAATCAGTCGCACGGAGTGAATTGCCTGTGTGGCATGCCTAAGTGGCAGATGATCAAGGCTTTTGTTGAAAAGCAAAGTCTTGTGGTTGATGATCAAAGCACGGCCTACGTGGCATAGCTTTGTGTATAATGTTGATTCGCGAGCCTCACACCTCGGTATGAGTCAAAAACGGGATAGTGATTGTAGGGAGAGCACGACGTTTCTTTCTAACTATGGATGATGTCAGTGACCGACTAGCCCTGACATTTATATTATTTTACCTGTGTGGTTGTTGGAATGTGAGGCGCCTCGGATAAAGGTCTGATAGGACCGGGAAACGTGTGTTTAGGAATAATTAATCCTCAAAAGTAGGAGAGGACCAACCCTGAAGCTTCCCAGGATTGTTGTGTGTGGTCCTGAGACATTTGCTAGAGTGTCTCGAATCAGAGATGAGCTTGCCCCTTGCCTCGACTCATGATGGAATCCAATTTCCAATACCAAATTACGGATTTGATTGTAGAACTAGTATGACGACATAGTGGTATGGGGCACTTATGCCGTCTATGATTGATATTTATGATTGAATTTGCTTTTGAAACATATATGCACTAGTAATAATATCAAATACTTTTGTTTTATATGTATCAAGCATATAAGGTAAAACTCTATCCTCTGGCTTGTGTTGCATTGTATGATGGGACCTGAGTCTTATAATGGCTTCACTTTTATAAAAAGCATTGCGATGATTAAATAATTTACTTTATTTCATGAACTAGCAATCACTGGAGTAAACCCGTTCCGCGAAAGTGGCGTGGTCCTATGATTTGCCTTATTATTGTTGTTTAATCAGTTAAGTAGATTTCTCATACCAGTCCCACGACTGACTCGTACTTTGTTTCACCTTGCAAACTCGGGTGCCCTTATTTTCACACGGGCAGCCTAGTGACAGATAGCAGGATATATTTTGGCTTTTGCACTACAGCATGGAGTGCATCTTTTGGCTTGTATGGAGAGGAGTTGACTTCTCAGTATTTTGGCTATTGATATTCCGCCATTATTATCTATGTATATGATTCCGCTCATCGCGATGTAGACAGATTTACTTCTTCTATGCACTCTCTTTATGTATATGTACCGCTTATGGCGATGTAGACTGATATCTCTATTATGTCTCACTTTATGTATATGTACCGCTTATGGCGATGTAGACTGATCATTTCCTTTTATGCACTAAGTTGTATCCTACACTGTGCTACTCTGATGTTGTTATATGTTATGATTCCGCTTTCATATTTATGTAAAGTTATTCTATTTTCTGCTAATGATGATTAATGTGTTATATTCCAATGATTATCCTTAACACTGTCGTACGGGGTTTTGAGATCGTCACAGGTGGTATCAGAGCTTTGGTTTATCTTAGTTCTGGAATTTAACACATTAAACACCTCGTCAGAATAGAATCAGTAGTGTTCTAAGGCGAGTAGCTCATTAGAGATAGGATTAGTAATGTCCTAGAATGAGCTAAGCAGAATAGCAAAAATAATTTGATCAGTACATCATTGCCTTTCCTTAGGTTCTTCTACTTTACCATATATTAAAATTATCATTTCTGTAGGCTTGACTCTTTTCTTGCTTATACAGAACTTGATAGATGGCTACCCGAGCAGCTACAGCCCAAGGAGGCCAAGGTAGAGGACTGGGGAATATCCCTGTTGTGGGAGAGCCTTTGATGTAACCACCAGCCCCTCGGCCATTCGACCTAGACCGAGTGGCGAAGAAATACAAGAATCTCGGGGGCAAAACCTTTTCGGGCACCGACACAGTGATAGAAGCCTTGGTATGTTTTAAAACTTATGAAAATATCTTAGGTGGCTTAAGACTCGGAGACCACGATAAGGCATTTATGGGCGCATGGCTTTTACAAGAAGAGGCAGAATTATGGTGGGATGCCATCACCACTGAGGAGCCGGATGTAGTGAGGACTTGGGATGAGTTCAAGGCATTGTTTAAGGAGAAGTTCATCCCCGAGCAAGCGATGGAGCGTATGCACGATGAATTTGCCAATCTCCAACAGGGAGACCGCTCCATCCAGGACTACCTTAACAAGTTCACACAGCTATCTCGTTACGCACCAGAGCTTGTCATGACTGCAAAGGCAAAGAATAAAAGGTTCATACATGGACTTAAGCGTAATTATCAGGATAGAACCATGAGCCACATCAAACTTCCATTTGCAGAAATGGTGGAAATGGCCTGCAACTATAAAGACTTGGACCAGAGGAACCTCGATCTAGACCGCGCCAAGAATCAAGCGGGAAACAAGCGCAAGGCTTGTGGGAACCAACCTGAGTCGAGCAATGCAGCAGCCGCAAATCAGCAAGCTAGTAAGCCACCCAAGGGAAGCTGTTTTAATTGCAGTAAGATGGGACATTACTCCAATGTGTGCACTGCTCCAAAGCAGCGGAAGACAAACCCATAAAGCTCAAGTCAAAACCCTCAGAGTTCTAGATCATGCTTCAACTACCGCCGAACAGGGCATCTCGTCAAAGATTGTCCATTGCTAAAGAAGGCAGAAGTTTCTATGTTTATGACGGGGTGAACCCGCCGGCTACTTCAGATGGAGCAGGTAAACCTGATGTTTTGGGAGGTACCCTTACTATTAAAAATATTCCTGTTACTGTACTATTTGACACTGGTGCATCACGTAGTTTTATTGCAAGTAACACTGTTCAACAGTTAAAGTTAAAGATAAGAGACCTTAAAGAACCGATCAGAGTTCATAATCCGATAGGAGGATCTCTTGTTCTTAGTTCATATTGCAGAGTACCTATCTCTTACTCTTGTTACAAGTTTACTATTAATTTAATCGTCATGAATTTCTTCGAATTCGATGTTATTCTCGGGTTGGAGCGGTTAAAAAAATATAAGGCCGAAGTTAGATGTGCCAAAAGAATCGTTAAAGTTGAAACGAAGCTCGGGAATATATATATACCACGCCACGGCTCAAAAACTGAGAGAAAAGCATTTTGGTCTGCTTTAGAATTTATTCCCACTTCATTAGAAAAGATTCCTGTTGTTAAAAACTAGGCGGATGTGTTTGAAGAAGTCGAAAATTTACCTCCGCAAAGAGAAATTGAATTCAGGATTGATCTAATTCCGAATTCTAGGCCAGTAGTGCATCTAATTCGAAGAATGACTCTAAAAGAAAAAGAAGAATTAGGCGATCAAACTCATCAACTGCTATGGAAGGGTCTGATCAGACCTAGCTTTTCTAATTGGGGTGCAGCTGTAGTGTTTGTTCCTAAGTCAGACGGTACTCTCTGATTGTGTGTTGATTACCGAGACCTCAACAAGCAGACGCTCAAAAACAAATATCAATTACCCCGCATCGATGATCTGTTAGACCAATTAAATGGAGCTAGAGTATTTTCCAGAATGGACCTAGCTACAGGTTTCCATCAACTGAGAATTGCCGAAGAATGTGTTCCTTTGACAGACTTCAGAGGTCCAGGCATATTTTATGAGTGGTTAGTAATGTCGTTCGGCTTGTGTAATGCTCCAGCATACTTCGTCGATCTAATGAATAGAGTGTTCATAGAAGTTCTGAATAAATTTGTTCTGGTATTCATCGATGATATACTCCAAATCAGAAACCGAGCATGAAAATCATTTAGAACAAGTATTGGGGATTCTGAGAAAGAACGTCTTCAAAGCGAAATTCTCTAAATGTATCTTCTGGCAGGAAGAGGTGAAGTTCCTTGGCCACGTGGTGTCAAAAGAAGGAATTTCTGTAGATCCAAGCAAGATAACAGCAATTCAAGACTGGAAGTAGCCTACTACAACCACAGATGTCCGAAGTTTTCTTGGATTAGCTAGTTATTATCGGAAATTCATTAAGGATCTTTCGAAGATATCTGGTTCATTAACAAAGCTTACAAAGAAGACTGAGAGACTTAATTGGACCTCCGACTGTGAGGAAGCTTTCCAGGAACTAAAATCAAAATTGACAACCGCTCCAGTATTAACCATTATCAATGGCAATCAGGATTTGACGGTTTGGACGGATGCTTCTATTAGAGGTATTGGTGCAGTATTAATGCAAAGAGGCCAAGTAGTCGCTTATGCAAGCCGTTAGCTGAAACCGCATGAGAAGAATTATGTAACTCATGATCTTGAGTTGTTAGCCATCGTGTTTGCTTTGAAAATTTGGAGACATTATCTATTGGGTGAGAAGTTTGAACTATTTACAGATCATCAATCATTGAAGTATTTTTTCACCCAGAAAGGTCTGAACTTGAGACAGCAGCGTTGACTAGAATTTCTCGCAGCATATGATCTAGATATCTTGTATACTCCGGGGAAAGCCAACGTTGTAGTTGATGCGCTCAACAGAAAGAATGAAATCATCGCCAGTCTTATCGTTACGTCTTCGTTGAATGACAAGATCTCTGTTCAACATAAAAACGACAATTTTGTTAAAGAGATGATCAAAAGAATTAAAAAAGGCGAAGACTCCAATTTCCAAGTGGATAGTGAGGGAGTTCTGAGATTAAAAGGAAGAATTTGTGTTTCCGACATCCCTGAGCTCAAAAGAGAAGTGCTTGATGAATGCCACAAGTCCAAACTTTGCATTCATCCTGGACTGAGTAAGATGTACAAGGATATCAAGCGCACGTTCTGGTGGAAGGCGATGAAGAGAGACATTTCTTTATATGTTAACAGATGCTCTACTTGTCAACTAGTCAAAAGCGACCAACAAAAGCTGGTCGGATTGTTGCAACCATTGGAAATCCCAGGTTGGAAGTGGGAACAGATTTCCATGGATTTCATAGATGATTTGCCCCAAACCAGGAAAGGAAATGACAGTATTTGGGTGATCGTAGATCGCTTCACGAAGACCGCCCATTTCATACCTGTCAGATCCAATAGAACCGCCAAAAGTCTAGAACATATTTATTTCAAAGAAATTGTTAAGCTACAAGGAGTGCCAATCAGCATAGTCAGTGATAGAGATCCATTATTTGCTAGCAAATTCTGGAAGGCATTTCAAGTAGAACTGGGGACAAAGCTGAACCTAAGCACAGCATATCACCCTCAGACAGATAGCCAAACTGAGAGGGTGAACAGAATTCTAGAGGATTTACTTCGGGCTTGCATTATTCACTTTGGCGGATCATGGGAAGACCACCTTCATTTGGTTGAGTTCTCATACAACAACAGTTATCAAGCAACTTTGAAAATGTTGTCATTCGAAGCATTAGACGGTAGGCCGTGCAGATCTCCCGCATGTTGGGTAGAACCTGGCAACAGACTTGTGCTGGGACCCGATATGATTCGAGAAGCTTCAGACAAAGTTGATTTCATTAAGAAAAGATTGCAAACGGCTCAAAGATGACAGAAAAGTTATGCAGATTCTAGAAGAAGAGATTTAGCATTTGTTGTTGGTGATTATATTTATTTGAAAGTTTTTCCGATGAGAGGAGTAATCCGATTCGGTAAAACTGGGAAGTTGGCCCCTAGATTTATTGGTCCCTTTCCTATACTTGAACAAATTGGAACTCTTGCTTATAGAGTTCAATTACCTGATTGGTTGCCTGGAGTACATGATGTGTTTCACGTATCTCAACTTAGAAAGCATGTACATGATCCAGATTCGATTGTGGAAAAAGCCGCACAACAGGACTTGGAAATTACTCCAGAATCAGCAGTCAGAAGAGAGCTGATAAAGATTATTGGCAAAGAAACTAAAGAGCTAAGGAACAAGAAGGTTCATTTAATTAAAGTGCAGTGTAGTGGAGACCCTAGAGACATTACTTGGGAGACTGAGGAGAGCATTAAGCAAGCTTACCCCAAATACAGAGTGGACATCTCTGACTAACTCCGGTGCAAGGTGCTTTTACAATACTTTGCATTTCCGTTTTGTTTCCTACTTTACTGTTGTTTCCTTTTCGGGGACGAAAAGTTTTAAGTGGGGGAGATTGTAACAACCCGGAAAATACGAGCCAATTGAAAATTTTTAAATTGGCTATTTTAGTGGATTTTAAATATTTAAAATAAATTATTTTAAATAATAAACAATGAAAAGTATGTTTGAATTGATGTTTGAAAATAAATATAATTATTTTTAATTATAAAAAAGGCCTGATATGGCGCGGCAGTTTCAAAATTTGAATTCAAACTTTGATTGACTGTACCGGGTGCAAAATAAAACGGATTTTAGTGAAACCAAAAATATTTAAATCTGTTTATGAATATCTTTCTAACGAATCTGAAAAATTGAAATTTCATAGCAATAATCAAAAGTTATGGACAAATGAATTTTCAGAAAGGTCGTTATAGAGAATATATAGCCCTTGAAAATGGCAATTTTGCAAACTACCTCAGTTTTCGACGAAACCACTTTTGTTGGATCCAGGATGTCAAATTATTAATAGGTTTCAAATTCCATAATTTTTGAAGTTAATATGTGAGCGTGGCAAAGGAAAATGTGTTTGGTTGATTTTTGTTAAAGTGGATCGACCAGAATATGGCCATTTTTCAAACAGTCTCAGAATTCGATGAAATCAGTTTTGTTGGGACTGTATCGTCCCAACATAGCTAGATAAATTTTTTCGGGAATTTTTAGAATCAGTATGTGGCCCCGGCAAATTAAAATGTACGTTCAAATCAAATATCGAATGTTTTATACTTTAATTTGAAGAATAACTGACTGTAATAGTCGAATGGGCTGACAAAACATATCCCATTGTGTTCGGAATGGGGGTATTTAACTAGGGGCGACAGTCGTTGCGTTTGAAAAGGAGATCGTTTATGAAAACCCTAATTTTCTGAAATATATACACCGGCCAATAGAAATTTTCCTTTCTAATTTAATTTTTTTAAATATCTCAGAAACCCTCGCCCCCCCCCCCTTGCTCTCGACGACGACCGTTGCTCCACCGTTCCCATGCATTTTCCAACGAATCCCTTTGCCAAAACCTACTGCCACCGTTCAACTTTTTAAAGCTCTCGCCTTCCTCTTCAAATCGGTACCAAGTACACCCCTCATCGTTGCTCCATTGTCGAGATCTGCCTCGTTGAAGTCGATGACTTCATAGCGCTGCCGCCCCTTCTACACCCCATCGAAGTGGACACCCTGCCCTCGTTTTGAATGTCGTTCCTTCCTCTTCCAAATGGCGCAGCCCGATCCTCGAATCGTGCAAGGGTTTGAGTGCTAGATCGAAACCTAGTTTTGAAAGGTTAAGGAAGGTAATGGCTTTGAATTTTTAAACTGATTTTTACACTTTTAAGTGTTGCAAACTTCTAAAAATCGTATCTTTAACATATGTTAACGAAATTCGATGAAACAGGAGACATCGGAACCGTAAGGACGCTCTCTACATTCTAGAAGAGTCCGGGGACTTTTCTGAGCTTGCTACGATTTTTAACATCTCGAAAACCAATGTGAGATTTCTAAGCTGAAATGTGAATGGAAATGTGATGTATAAATTATATAAGCAAAGTATAAATTATATACGCGTTGTATACCTCGTGTACATGTGTTGTATAAGTTGTATGAGCGATGTATAAATTATACATGCATTGTATAAATCATATGTGTATTGGAATGGAAATAAAATATACTTATATATATACTCCCCTCGTCCACAAACCATGGAAGATATTTATTGATTGTGAATTGGCGTGAAAAATTTGGTGAATAATGCGAATGGTTGATAGGATTGTTTGTGGTTGATATTGTTGGATTGTGGTTGAAAGATACCCGTTTGTGGTTGAAACAAAATTAGAATAGGTTGTGGAAAAGAAAAACATACTCGTCTGTGTACGAACTAGATGTATGAAATCCCCATTGTCAAAAACCGCGAGGTTTTAAGGTAGAGCGAGGAGCCGTACTTGGGACAGTGCCGGTTTTAAATACCCTACCGTTATGCTGCCGAAATTTTCAATAATATTCATGTGTTGAAACTATATTCATGTGTTGAAATTATATTCATGTGTTGAATAGAAATTCATGTGTTGAATAAATTCTTTGAAAGATAAAAATAACATTTTATCACATATATAGACTATATAAATTATTCATGTTTTAAATAAATTGTTTTAACAATAATAATCACATTTTTATTATATATAAAAACTATGGAAAACATTCATGTGTTGAATAAAGGACTAGAACGATAAAAATCATATTTTTATCATATGTGTGAAGTCGAAAACATTTATGTGTTGAATATATGAATTGAACAATAAAATTTACATTTTTATTGTGAATATGAAGTGCTAAAAACATCTATGTGTTGAATAAATATTTCTGATGATAAAAATATCATTTTTATCATATATACGACTCACTAAAAATACACAAGTGTTGAAATAAATATTGGTTTGCTATGAATCTTATTTTTAACATGTATATGAACTAAATAAAATAGTCAGGCGTTGAAATATATTTTTGTTCGCTAAAAATATCATTTTTATACGAAATATGAAGTGTTAAAAATAACCACTTGTTGAAATAAATATTTTTAAGTTGAAAATATTATTTTTAACATACGTAGGAAGTGTTAAAAAAATAACCACTTATGGAAAATAAACATTTATTCACTAGAAATATTATTTTAGCTTAGTTTTGCACACATATATATATATACTTGTGTTGAACATGAAAAATGGATTAGCTGTTGAATAAAGAATTTATTTGCGTGCCCGACAAATAGGTAAACCTTAATGAGTTGGCTGCACAATTTTATTATTATATCAACTCCTGTGAATGCCATTGAATGCAGAGTGCTGGTTGTTCTGTGTGTAATAATAAACGTCGCCATAGGATAGTTATTAATTTTGAACTACACTACATGGCATACTGCAAGAAGATAGCATACTCTATCATATACCACATTAGCATTTGGAGCTGATGTGACGAGGTTGAAGATTACCATACAAGCGAGAGGCTTGTATGGCGATGACTATATTTCAGGTTGAACCGAAGACTGATATGAACTATATAAAATGTAACGGTAAATTGCAAGATTAATAAAAAAACCACACGGGTCTGGAGACAACAATAAACACGTCTCTCTGGTCATTAAGGCACAAAAACCATTTATAGGGCAACGAGAATTTATTCTCTGGAGTTATGATCCATACACACTCCCCTATGGACACCGGAATATATCACTATAAATATGTGCATGCATATTAGGATTTATTGGGTACCTAATACGGCCCAAAAATTTCCAAAC
This sequence comes from Allium sativum, assembly GCA_030737875.1. Classification (NCBI taxonomy): domain Eukaryota; kingdom Viridiplantae; phylum Streptophyta; class Magnoliopsida; order Asparagales; family Amaryllidaceae; genus Allium; species Allium sativum. The sequence goes on from CM060909.1 coordinate 363,799,012, forward strand.
CCCTTCCCGTACAAAGGAGGATATGGTGAAATTATCTGAAATTTAAAGGCGTTAGTGAAATATTTGAAGTGAAAACGATATTGAAATAATTGAATAAATTATATTTTTATATATATAAATATAAATTAAATAAAACAAATCGAGCCCCTGCAGTTCGCGTTTTGAAATCCTAACTTCAAACGATTATACCGAAAGATCCGACCATTGGATTTTCACGAAACTGGAACCATTGGGTTCGCTTTGGAAATATCTTTCCAACGAAATAAACTTTGTTAAGATCCAACGGTTAGATTTTCAGATATGTGTAAAACAAATTTGAAGAAAAACAGCGCCAGTGCCTCGGCACGACCTGAAACGTCGTTTAATTAAATAGGGCCAGTTTTAAATAAATAAAAATGGCGATATATTGTTATAAAATATTATAGACGATATGGAATGGAAATAAACTGATTATACTTGGTTTGCTTGTCATTTGATGGTTGAATGTGTTTGACATGAAAATTATACTAATGAACTGAATTGTGGATGTCGAATAATTTGACCATGGACAGAATTGATTTGAATTCTAAATATATGTGAATTATTTGAAAACGCCGAGTTAATTCTCATTTCAAATAATTGATCGATGATTAGAAGTCGAAGATATGAAGACGGTTCAAGACCGACGATCTTCACATCGGATGGATGGGTGCTACCGAGGCTCATGATTGGAGTAGCTACCTTGAAGGGGCTAAAGTGGTAGCCGTCCGAACGTTCTTGTTGATTGTATGGATATGCGAGGAATAAGGTGCCTCCGGTTTCGTTCAGACCCAGAACGAACTTGTAAATGGATGCGTGTCTGACATTGGATTTTGTTTTGTATTGATTGATCTCTATTAAATATAAATAGGTGATGTCAGTGACCTACTAGCCCTGACATTTATATTATTTTACCTGTGTGGTTGTTGGAATGCGAGGCGCCTCGGATAAAGGTCTGATAGGACCGGGAAACGTTCGTTCAGGAATAATTAATCCTCAAAAGTAGGAGACGACCGACCCTGAAGCTTCCAAGGATTGTTGTGTGTGGTCTTGAGTCATTTTCTAGAGTGTCTCGAATCGGAGAGGAGCTTGCCCCTTGCCTCGACTCATGATGGAATCCAATTTCCAATACGAAATTACGGATTTGATTGTAGAACTAGTATGGTGACATAGTGGTATGGGGCACTTATGCCGTCTATGATTGATATTTATGATTGAATTTGCTTTTGAAACATATATGCACTAGTAATAATATCAAATACTTTTGTTTTATACGTATCAAGCATTTCTTGGCCATTATAAGGTAAAACTCTATCCTCCGGCTTGCGTTGCATTGTGTGATGGGACCTGAGTCTTATAATGGCTTCATTTTTATAAAAAGCATTGCGATGATTAAATAATTTACTTAATTTCATGCATTGGCAATCACTGGAGTAAACCCGTTCCGCGAAAGTGGTGTGGTCCTATAATTTACCTTATTATTGTTGTTTAATCAGTTAAGTAGATTTCTCATACCAGTCCCATGACTGACTCATAGTTTGTTTCACCTTGCAAACTCGGAAGCCCTTATTTTCACACGGGAAGCCTAGTGACAGGTAGCAGGATATATTTTGGCTTTTGCACTACAGCAAGGAGTGCATCTTTTGGCTTATATGGCGAGGACTTGACTTCTCAGTATTTTGGCTATTGATATTCCGCCATTATTATCTATGTATATGATTCCGCTAATCGCGATGTAGACAGATTTACTTCTTTTATGTACTCTCTTTATGTATATGTACCGCTTATGGCGATGTAGACTGATATCTCTATTATGTCTCACTTTATGTATATGTACCGCTTATGGCGATGTAGACTAATCATTTCCTTTTATGCACTAAATTGTAACCTACACTGTGCTACTCTGATGTTTTTACATGTTATGATTCTGATGTCATATTTATGTAAAGTTATTCTGTTTTCTTCTAATGATGATTAATGTGTTATATTCCAATTATTATCCTTAACACTTTCGTACGGGGTTTTGAGATCGTCACATGATGTTTGTTGCGTGAAACTGCTCGATGATTAAGGAGTTGAAGCTAGCAATGTATAGAGGATTCTGAAGGGTCGACGATGGAAAAACTGATGGTGGTGAAGTTTTTTGTGAAAAGATGACAAAACTGTGGTGGAAGGGTGGATAAAGCTTGTTAGGAAGATTGGCAATGAAGAAGTAGAATTCTGCAAAGCGGACTAAAAGTAAAATTGTAATTTATTTATTTTTTATTTTTTTATTTTTTTTGGAACTTGTAAGAGAAGGAAGAAAATATGTTGAAATTTGGAAACGAAATGAAAAAAGGAAAGAAAGAATTTGGGAAATTGGCAAAAATTAAAAGAAAAACTGGTAAGAATTTTTTTCCTCTTGTTATAGAGATTGTGGTATCAACAAGTAATACCAAATCAACTAATTTAGATATTTTCTCTTTTTAATATATGAAAGAATTAAAAAAAAGAAAATAAAAACTAACAAGAATCGGAAATTAAATAAATAATAAAATTTGATTGTTGCCTCCCCGGCAACGGCGCCAAAAACTTGATCGACGCTTTCTATAGAATAGAAAAGTGCAAATTATGTAATAATAACTGCAAGCACATAGATTGTGTAGTATGCAGGTTGAACACTGGGAGGAATTTTTAATTTATTTTTTATGTAATTTTGTGTGCGAGTTAGACGAATTTTGGAGGTTGGGTTGAAAAACAATAAAAATTGAAACTGCAATTTGATTCAGAACAAATCTAATTGAACCGACGATCAAATCACAATTATCAATTGAAACAGAAAAGCAATAAAACTATTATTGAATTGAATATAGATCTGAATCTAGTCAAATCTGTATTGAATCCAATATGATCTAGGAAAGCAAATAAAAGGCAGAAATTAAAATTGCAAAAGTAAAATAACAAACAGAGAATACAATGAGGATTACCGTTGAACCTAATCATATGGTCAATCACTAGTGAAAAACAAAAATAGTGCTCTACCATTCTAATTGTGTAGACAACACTAATTGCTAAGGAAATAAAAATGTATAAAAGAGAAAAGAAGAAAACTAAACTAGATTAATGGTAGAAGAATTACAACAGAAAAGTACCTATTTTACAATGGGTATACATGTGTATTTATAACTGAGTTGCAAACCATAATCATCTAAATGGGCCTCCTAATCAAAGATTATGCTACGATCCTCCTCTTATCCTTGTTTTCCATGTGTCCATTTGATTGACAGAAGATTTCCTAAGATATTTTCTACCAATCTCCTTCAAAGGTGACCAATGTGAACACAACTAGCCTCCAACGACAGCTTCTTATGCAATTCTTCATGTATATGCCATTTATTCTTCACTTTTAAGGTTGAATGAGGTTTGGACAACACATCTATTAAAACAACAAAATAATACCCAAGTAATATTTATTTATACAGAAAAGATAAGATACAAGAGCATAAAATAAACACATTTTCATGTTAATCAACAAGCACGAACTTGTTCAACTGATATTTGAAAACCATATTCAGAAGATCCACGAAGTATGCTAGCGCGTTATTCAACCCAAATGGCATTACCAACCATTCGAAGAAACCATATGGTGTCCCAAAAGCAGTCTTCGACACACAATCCTTCGCCATCCTCAATTGGTGAAATCCCATTGCCAAATCCATCCGAGAAAACACTTTAGCTTCGTGAAGCTGATCGAAAAAGTCATCGATCCTCGGTAATGGATACTTGTTCTTCTTGGTCACCTTATTCAGTTCACGATAATCCACAAACAATCTCAATGAACCATCCGCCTTGGTTGCAAACACAACTGGTGCACCCCATTCGGATACACTTCTCTGAATGAATCCTTTCTCTAAAAGGTCACAAACTTGTACCTCTAACTCTCATTGTTCCTTAGGTGTCATATGCCTAAGAGGCATAACGATAGGTTTAGCACCCTTGACCAAATCAATCCTAAACTCAATCTTACGATGCGGTGACAAACCTTTGACTTCCTCAAAGACATCCTTAAACTCATTAACGATCAGCACAGATGACAAGTCTTCTTGTGGAATCTCAAGTGAATATAAATAGCTCACGAAGACACCATCTTCGGGCTTACATCGAATTAAATTCTTTCGCCCTTCCAATACCTGAATCTCACCTCTAGTTCTCGCAATTCACTCTTACCACATACCTCTTGAGCCAATTCATACCCAAGATAATTCAAAACCCAGCGAAGTTAAGAAAAAAGCAATCATATACAAATAAGAAACCATTACTCGGCAACACAAGACCATAAAAAAGCATACGAAAGCTGGACGAACCCCTAACTAGAATAGTCACAATCAAAGGTCTATCACAAATCTCGGGCTCTAAACCCAAACGGCACACAAGCTCGTTACAAATGAAAGAATGCGATGCTCCAGTATCAAACAATTCTCGAACTGAAACACCTCGAACAGAAAAAGTACATTGGACAACGACACCCTTTCCCTTCTCCTCTGTAGTAGGAGCTCTTGAAGAAGATGGCACAACTTTCAAAGTATAAGCCTTCACAACCTGCTTTCCCTTAGCCAATTCTGGACAATCTTTCTTCTCATGCCCAGGTTTTCCACACTTGAAACACTTCTTCTCAGCTTTTGGATTCTTACAATCCTTGGAATAATGACCCTTCTACCAGCATTTGTAGTTAATCACTTCACCTTTCTGCCTCTTCTGGCCATCCTTCCCTTTATGTTGTTATTGCTTCCTCTTATTATTGTTATTATTACCACCCTGTTGTGGTTTTGGAGCCTCCTCGGTTGCAACAACAACAGCTTCCTCCTTTGGAAACAAGCTTTCATGCCTCATGACAGTTTCCACAAGCTTCTCAAATGAATCATCATGATGTTCCACCAACGGTCTTCCTATGTAGGTATCCAAACCCATGACAAATTTCTCATTCTTTTGATAAGGTTTGTCAATATATGAACGATCATAATTCGAAAAGGCCTCAAAATCTAAAACATAATCAGCATAGGATGACCATTCTGCTTCAACTCCATAAATTTCTTGAATAAAGCAGACTTCTGAGCAGTGGAGATAAACTTCATCTCGAATTTAACTTGGAACTGTTCCCAAGTTATCCCTTCTTCTGGAGTTTCCAAAGTGACAGCCACCATGGATCTGCCGTGTAGCTTCCTTGACGTAAGCTTTCTCTTAGTTGCATCATTCATTCCCAAATCTCCAAAAATACGAACCCAAGAATCTAACCACCTATGGACCTCTTCAGTTGGCTCCGTTCCTTTGAATGATTTTCCTTTTAGAGATGTGTAGTCCTTACAAAGCTTTGCGAAATCCATAACCTTAGGTAGCTGTACACCTACATCTACCGTGGCCGCCACTGGAGCGGGTACCCTTCTCATGAATGCTTCCATCATGGCCTCAAACATGGCTGGGTAATTTGGTGCACCGCTGTTTCCCCCTCTAGGCATAGTCCCCTCCGTAGCAGTATGTCTTGAAGCACGTCGACTCATTCTAAATCTGCAAAATAGAATGATTAGCCACTTGCAAGAAAATTCATAAAGAAGAACAAATGCTACCATACTATATAGCATTATATAGTATACATCTAGCAGAAATCAACAAATACGTCTCTCATATGTTATTACATTTCTGAACTTTGGTTTAAATCGATAACCAGAGCTCTGATACCAAATGTGACGACCGCCCACAAACCTAGCACTAAACAAGAGGAATAATGCGCTGAAAGATGTGCCAGGCGGCTATGGACGATCGTTTAGTAGGTAAACACAAGCGGAACCTGTCGTATAACTCACATCGCAAGGATAAAATATAATAGAACATATACCATATGCAATATTAGTGAAGCATATTTGAGTAGAAAACACAAAACTTTCATAACAACTAGAAAGTATATCCAAACACCAGGATTTCAACATATATATATGTACAAATTTTCCTCACTATAGCACTCAGAGTTTAACAACAAAACAGCGGAAATATAGGTACTATATGGTAGGAAAGATAATACGCCAGCCTCTTGCTCGCTAGTGAACTGGTACATCATCCTCACCAAGATATCACCTGTCACCTGCCATTTAGTCGGCCCATCCAAAAACCGAATGAACAGCCCAACGTAATAAGAGGGAAACATAAAACCTTGAGTCAGACAAAAGTCTTAGTAAGCAATAAAACAGTTATATAACATCATTAGTAAAGTATATGAGAATAGGGAGATTAACAAACCAATCTACCCTAAACACCAAAGAAGGACTCAACTCCAACTTCCCTACATCGGACAATGATAGCCTTTACAATAAGCATTTCAACCCTACATCCATGGCGACTAGAACAACCATTTATTCATCGAATCAGAAGCAATCAAACAATAGAACTCAAAGCATCCATATTATATATCTCACGTAAATCATCCTAATCGAATTTAAAATCCCCCAAGCACAAGCCCCAGAGGCCTAAACCAAAATCATACAAGCACCCGAGAAACAGCTCCTTCGACATCAGACAATCTACGTGAGATAGTACAAACAAAACATCCATCATTCATGACACACTATGGCTATCACCGCCAATCCTACTTTGAAACCATCGTGAATTGTATGACTAGCAACGACATGCCATCAATTGTCAAGGGCCAATGGTAAATCCCGGTTCAAGCTAAAAACACGTACGCCATACAATGAAATGTATCTAGGCTCATTCTAGCTACCCATGTACTCGACCATACAACCGATCTTTTAGGTATCCCTATTATACCCCTGCTTTGAGTCCCCTGGAACCTATGACAATGATAATTCCTCGGCCTTCGATATCTCTAGTCGTCATCGACGGCGACCATCCCACCATTATCAACCAACTCAGAACACCTATGAGTTGTCAACGCATCCATTGCATTTCAATGATCAATGAATGCATCACATCACTTCGACATTCCCTATTGAATTCACTTCGAAGTCATCACCATTCTCAAACCAAGGAAAATCATCAACAACATAAGGTTCGACAATAATCCACAGTGTTTCAAAGTGCTATTATAAACATTCAGTACATGCCGATCCATACGATGACCAATCCATCCTTTTGAAATCATGACCAACCCATGGCTTTTGGATCTCTGATCGACCCATAGCACTTGCCATCCATAGGCTGACCGATCCTTAACTGACTGACCTATAAGTGACTGATCCATACTTCTGTCTGACCCATCCATCACCTTTTTCCCCGGCTGATCCATGTTTTGGCCGATCCATCACCTAGATAGACCCGATTCATCTCCAAACTCGACCAAAAATTCGCCAAACAACTATATTGACGAAATCAACTCATCCAATTCAATTACAATCATGTTATGAAACCAATAGAAACTTGAAAATGACGATTATCATCGACAATTATGAAGAATTCACCAAAATCATGACAGACGAATATATAAACTAAAATTATGGATCTAACTTGCATAAACATATGAAAATATATGGAAATTGTCGGTTTTAAATTGCTAAATTAGATATTATGGTGATTCATACGAAAATAGATTTACCATGATGTAGATCTAGGAGACATCGACTTAAAATGATGAAAACATGTGCATACAACTCATATACTTGATTGAATCTGCGTGAGAGATGCATATCACACACCAATTCTTAAAAACAACCCAAAATGATGAAATCTCAATTCCGGATACCGAAGAATTTTTCCTAAACTCTTTGATTCGATGAACTCTCTCTTCGATTGGCGTAGATCTAGCTTCAAATGATGTAGATCTTCGATTCTCTTCCTTACATCTAAATTTTAATGGAGGAAAGGTGTAGAAGATGGAGTAATGGAGGACCTCTGGCTCTTCCAAATGAGAGAATGGAGAAAGTAAACTATTCTCCATGCCTCCTACCCCCTATTTATAGCCTTCCACCAGCCAACTAATGGGCCTCTCCAAATCAGCCCATTATGGCTTACAAAACCGAATAACCAATTATGAAACCTTAAAATAACGATCTCTCCCACACCGCTGAGCCGAATCTTTAATGTGACCACTCTACGGAATGGAAAACATTATTTCCTTTCCAATGAGACCAATCTCAACACTTGATTCGATCCGCATCAAAATTTATGCCTTGTATAAGATTGACAAGGGCAAAATGGTCACAAACAAAATTGGTAAAAAAATTTGGACATGTGTCACATCCGCATAAACAACATATCAAAATATGATAATGATCCAACCGTCAGGGAATAAAATAAAAATATTTTACAATCTTTCGATACATAAAATGTGGGCTTTTACATTTTCAGACGTGATTTTCCTCAGAATATGTTTTTCCTAAAGCCAATAGTGAATGCACGATTTCTTGGAACCTGCAGTACATATCGGAGATAGGCAAAGTATAATTCATTTTAAATAATTCAAACTAATTGTAAACATGGATATTTTGGTCTGTTTAACTTTGCTTATTCCTTCTTGAGTCACTTGCAAAGTTTTCCTGAATTCGTATGTAGATTTACAAACCGGTACTGTATTAAATTCATTCCTATCTAATGAACATAATAAAATATTCATAACCTTATAATTATTTTGTGCAGTGGATTTTTGAACATTAGTCCATTATGCAAAATTTATAGTGGGTTCAACATATTCGATTTGTGCGATATTCTACTCTAATCCTACAGATTGTAAATAAATTTTAATTCTGCAAACCCAATATGAATAATTACTCCCATTGAATAGTGTCTGTGGATTGACCCTCTATAAAAGAACCTTTATTATTGACAATTCAAGTGTTGGTTGTCGTTTAAACTTTTCAAAAATTTAGATTATGAAAACTTTGAAAACCAATGCTCTGATACCAATTATTGGGAATGTGGATTAAGGATCTTAAGGAAAATTAAACATTAGAGGGAGTGAATAGTGTTTTATAGATTTTAATAAATTTCTTGAATTATTTTAGAATAAAATAGAATGTTATGCAAATCACAAATATCAGAAATCATAGAATCAGACACAGATGTAGAAAATAAAGTAAAAAAGTAGTAAAAGGAAAGTACACACCAGGATTTTGTACTAATTTGAAACTCTCCTACATCTAGTCTTGCATAATACTAGGTTAATTCAGATTTTTATTCAACAATATCCAATTGCAATCCTTGATTTCAGGGCTATAAGGGCACAATCCAACTGATTCCAAGTACATTGAGACGTAGTGGATTTTCAAGCCATAAATTTACACCCAATCGATTTACGAGACACAATCGCATCTAGTCACTTTATATGGGACATAACTACCCCCTTCTTTTATCAGTTTTTGTAGTATTAACTAGATTGGACTTGATGTTGAAATCTTTGATAACAAACAACCTATATTTCTTGAGAAGAACTTGAATTTCAGAGAGATTTTGATTTAGAGTTTAAAAGGAAGAAGAATGAAATAATTTCTGTGGAAATCGGAAGAGAATAAGTGCAGAAAGTTAATAAATTAAATAGAACAATGGTTATATGATTAGAGAATAAGAAGATGATGAAGAATAATTAAAAGACTCGAATTCTGAAGCCATTATATGGTTTTTCAACAGCCATGACCTTTCAGAAAAAATTTAAATTCAAAAGACATAACTTTTCAAAATTTGAAAAACAATTCAACGGTAAGTATGTCGACATGCACAAATTAATATATCAACATTCCTTTGAAAAAATCAGAATTTTTTTAAAACTAAATCAAATAATGTTTAAATAAATTATGGAAATTCCTAAGTTAAAACAAACTATTTTCTTTTGTATTGAAATAGAGTTTATTAGGTAACAACTTATTTTAAACATATATGAAAATGACTTTAAGAAATGATTAAAAACTAAATATAAAATGATATAAGAGTACAAATATAAAACTATAAATATATTAAAACTTATATAAATAAGGAAATTGAAAACAAAAATAACTGTAATAAAATTAATAATAAATTTGTAAGTAAAACTTATTTGAAGTAGGACTTAAAATGTATTAATTATAATTTTAAGAACATGATTTTAATAAATTTCAAGAGTTAAAATATTTCTAGAAATAATGAAGTATAAATTTAAAATAAGGAAGTAATTTTGAAATCATTTGAAAAATAGATTAAAAAATATGGAAGTAACTTCGAAATCATTTGAAAAGGAATTTGAAATTAAAATTAAGTTCGAAATCAAAATTCAGTGCTAACCAGAGTTTTAACAAAATATCAAGACATAATTACTTTATATTTCATGAACTCTTGATTCTTGATACTCATGAGTTTTGAAACTGGAACTTTTCTACTTTGAAATCTTGATTCTTTGAACTGTACTATCTTAAAAAATCATTACCAACGTAGATTTCCTATATATACGTGTTTGTGTGTATATATTCTAGATAACTATGTAAATATATATTTTATAATAATAATAATTGAAATAAGGTTATTGTCATCAAAATGATTAGCATCAACATATCAGTCTATAACATCACGGACTCGTGAAGGATCCACCTTCCACTTCCATGCATTTGGATCACAAAGCTTAGCTTATTACTTCCTCTCCAAGCATAACACTCGAGATCTCTTGCTTTAGATATTACAATTAATATAGCTCGTGTACACTTAAAGATATAGCGATTCCATATTGTAACTTGTAAAAGTGGATTAAAAAGCACTAAACTTACAAAGTGGGCTTAGGCTCCGAATATCCGAATCATTATAAATATTGTGTGATTGTTCTATTGTGTTTTCCCCTGCATACTTACATCACATATTGCATATTTTCCATTCCAGAAATTTGTTTTCAATATCATGGAAATCACGAGTGTTGGCGACCACTTTTAGATGTCAACAGTTAGGCACTTAGATGATGGTGAGAATAGCTTTGATGACAATAACCTTGTTTTAATTATTACTATGATAAAATATGTATTAACACTTTTGTATAGATATATATTATATATGTGTGTGTGCATATGTAGGAATTACATATAGCTATTGATTATTGAAGACTTACAGTTTAGAGATTCAAAGTTAAAAAAATGAAGAGTTCAAAACTAAAGTCTCGAAAGTAACAAGAGTTCAAGAAAAGAAGATAAGTTATTGTGACGACCGCCCTATACCTCCCTCACAAAACAAGGAGAAATGCACTGTATGATGTCTCGAGACGATATGGGACGATCATTAAATTTGAAAAACACACGTGGAAACCTGTCGTATAACTCATAATGCAAGGATAAAATATAATTGAACATATACAATAGGAAATAGTAGCGAAGCACAATTGAACGCAAACTTAAACTTTCGTATCATCGTGAAAGATCCATATATCAAACTGGTTTACATCAAAGTCCGTACAATCAGCCTCACTACAGATTCACTCAGAGTAACATACATCAATCATAACAGCAGAAACAACTATAGTAGATTGTAGGAAATAATACACCAACCTCCTGCTTGTCTTCGCTTTGCAGCATCGTTGTGATCAAAATCTACTACCTGTTACCTGCTGCTCAGTCTGCCCACCCAATATATGGATGAACAGATCAAGGTAATAAGAGGGAACATAAAACCTTGAGTCGGACAATAGTCTTAATGAATGATAAAACTGCTATCAAACAACATCAATAAAGTATATGAGAAGTAGGCAGATCAATCGATTAATCTACCAACATCAACAGAGAAGAAATCAAAAACCCGCTTCTCCTCATCCAATGGTGATAGCTTTCCCAACCAATAAAAGAAGAAACAGATAGTAGCAACCATACCAACCAATTATCTAGCATAAACCATTCAAATCAAGTTCAACATCCCTCAAGCACAATCCCCGAAGGTCTAAACCAACATTAGACAAGCACCCAAGAGATGTCTTCCTCAACGACAAACAATCCATACCTGACGAAACAGGCAACAATAACATCCGTGACTTTGGCTATCACTATATGCCTTTCTTTGAAATCCATCATTAATTGTATAATTGGCCACGAACATGCCATCTATCAATGGATAATGGTAACCCCGGTTCTAGATAAACTCCATACGCCATCGTGACTTGTATGTTTGTCTTACTCACGAAGACAACTAGGCCTATCATGACTGCCCATGGTACACGATCTTATCGAATCGGATCCTAATGGGCGTCCCTACAATACCTCTGCTTTGAGTCCACTAGAACCTACGACTGAAGACAATCCCTCTTGGCACTTTATAGAACTATTCATCATCACCGGCAACTACCCACAAGCTCAAACACCTCGAGCTACCATTATCCACGAACTCAAATCACCTTGAGTCGTCTTCACGCTTTGTTGCATTTCATTGATCAATGAGCACATCACTTTGCTTCGAACATTAAAACTGAACTCTTGCCGAAGCTGCATCCTTCATCGAGCAAAAACGAACTTCATTTGGTTAACACTTTGATGGATCGTCCACCGATCCATCACTGGGTCACCCCCTGCTAATCCATTCAGAGACCAATCCATCAACCTAGTTATGTTTGTCTGATCCATCATACAATGTCCGATCCATGAGCTAGCGCTCAACCCAGTTCCTCTTGTCGATCCATCATATAGGCCTTTAAACCAATCCATGCTTCACATACTAGCCAATCCATCGTCTAGGCCTTCGAACCGATCCATCTCTATGTAGTTCACTTCAGGTCCACCGATCCAGGTCTTGCGCGATCCATCAGATTTCAACTCAATCCATCGCGTTCCACTCGAGCCTGGTCAATGATTTCGGCACAGCACTCCATTGCTTTTGTGGCTGATCCATTCCTTTTTATCATTCCTGACCCATCGTTTGCGCGCCTGGCCGATCCATCATGCCACGTTCAAAGTTTGCAGATCCATCTGATTTCCAAAGCTGATCCATCAGTGTGCATCCTTCTTGATTTGAACGATCATTATATGAACTGATCCATTAACCAATGCGGTCCATTATGGTTGATCCATCCATTTCTTGCTCCCCAAGTCGTGCAATCCATCTCCAGTTCCGATCGATCCATTACCAAATTCGACCGTTCCATTCACATACGACAACAATGCTCGCAACTCATCCAATTCAATAATTTAATTATTGACACTTCATGCAATCATCAAAAAAACATTTTCATAACAAATAATTATCATACAATCATATGAAATTCACCAAGTCATGATAAAATAATGAATAAACAAAATAATGGATCTAAACTTGCATAAGCACATGAATTAACGTAAGAATTTACTAATTTAAGTTGCTAGATTAGATCCTATGGTGATTCGAATGAAAATATACTTACCATGATGAAGATCTAGGTGAAAATGACTTGAAATGATGAAAATAAGATCAAGCAACCCAAATACTCGATTGAATTCGTAAGAGAGATGCTTATCACTCACCAAATCCTCAAAATAGCTTTAAATCGATAATTCTCTAATCCGGACAGCGAAGATCAGTGAAGAATGGTAAAGAATTGGCCTTCAAATCAATCCTCTGATGCGATCTAGCCTTCCTTGATGTAGATCTTCAATCTTCTAATGAGGATCCAAGAATTTAATGGAGTGCAGGTGTATTTGATTGAGTAGGGAGAATCCCAAGCTCAAGCAAATAAGAAATGAAGAAATTAAACTATTCTCTTTGCCTCTACCCCTCTATTTATAGCCAACAGCCTCTAGGCATAATGGGTCTCCCTAATCAGCCCACTACTAACTAATTAGTCTACCCAGAAATTATGTAGCCCTAAAACAACGGTTTCTATCAAACCACTAAGCCAAATATTTAATGTAACCACTTTTTGGAATTGGAAACATCATTTCCTTTCCAATGAAATAGATCGCAGCACCTGATTCGATCGCAGTCAAAAATTATGCACTGTATAAAGCTTATAGGGGGAAAATGGTCACAAATAAAATTGATAAAAATTATGGACATATCTCACATCTCCATAAACAACACATCAAAATATGAGAATGATCTGACCCTTGGGGAATTACATAAAAATATTTTATGATATTCTTCCCCCTTTTAGGAATTTCTCCCCCGAAATCCCAAACAAATACAAGCAACTAGAAACAATTCCGCATGATTATCATCCACGAGTAGCCAACCTATCATCCAAACTAGCATCCATCAAGCCATGCATACATAGCCTTATCCTAGCATGCGGAATTCTAATAATTGCACAAGTTAAAATGGTGTAAGGTGACAGAGCATTAATGGGTCATACCAATGAAGAGTTCTGAAAGGCTCGTCCTCATACTCTCTCCGTTTCCTACGTGCAATCGTCATCATCCTCACTCCATTGCACCTTGGCTAGCTTAATCGTCTTCCTTCTAAATTGTTTCATGTCATTCCCCACAACGCGAAGCGGCTTGTGAGGTGTCGAAACTACGAACTCGATTTCTAGATCTTCATGTTGATCTGGAGATATCACCACATTTGAATCGTGCACACACTTCCGTAGAAATGACACATGGAAAACATTGTGCACACTCGACATCTTCTCAGGTAAATTCAATCTATACGCGAGCTTTCCAGTCTGCTTGACTATCGGAAACAGTCCAATAAACCTTGGAGCTAACTTTCCCTTATTTCTGAACTTAACAACATTCTTCAATGGTAAAATCTTCATGAAAACCATATCACCAACGCCGAACTCCAAATCCTTTCGATGCTTATCGGCGTAATTCTTCTAAAGTTCTTGGATTCATTGCCGAACGATCTCAATACAGTTTGAGGTCTCTCTTATCATTTCTGGTCCAAGTATCGGCTTATCTCCAGTCTCTAACCAACATCCTGGGGAATTACGCGGTCTGCCATACAACGCCACGTATGGTGCCATCCAATTGCTTGACTGGTAGTTATTGTTATACGCAAACTGAACTAAATGTAGATGGTCTTCCCACGTTCCTCCGAAATCCAATACATGAGCTCTAAAGAGATCTTCCAATACTCGATTCACTCACTCGGTTTGACCATAGGTCTGGTGATGATAAGTCATACTCAAACATAGATCGGTTCCCAAAGTCTCTTGCAAACGCTTCCAAAATCAACTTGTGAACAATAGATCTCGATCACTTACTATGCTCTTCGGGATACCATAGAATCGAACTATCCATTTTATATATAGCTCAGCCAATTTCGATGCTGTCTTAGTCGATCTGATAGGAATAAACCTTGCAATCTTGGTCAAGCGATCCACTATGACCCAGATTCTGTCATTTCTAGCCCTGGTTCTAGGTAGTCCATCGATATATGCTCCCAAATCCACGTAGGAACTTCCAGCGGCTGAAGCAATCCAGTCGGCTTCTTCTGCTTAGCTTTCAACAACTGACAGTTCATGCATTTGGAAATGAACTTTACAATATCACTCTTCGTCCCCTCCCAGTAGTAGGCTCGGTTCATGTCCCGATACATCTTATTACCACCAGGACAAATCATCAACTTTGAGTGATGACATTCCCTCAGAACCTCATCTCTCAATCCATCAACATCAGGAACAAGCAGTCGTCCTTGTTCCAAAGCCAACCATCTCGATTGACCTCGAATTCCTTATCGTTGGTTCCAACTTATGGATGATCTCGACCAGCTTTTCATTACACCTTTGGGTTTCACTGATCCTTTCGATGAGAGTAGATATTATCAACAAGCTTTCCAACATTTTGGGCTCTAACTTGCGCCTAGGCCTAAAATCAAATCCTGCCAAATACTCGAGGTGTTTCCATTCCAAAAACATCACTCCCAAACTTATGTGTCTTCGACTCAACGCATCAACCAACGCGTTACTTTTACCAGGAGTATAGGTCGTGCCAAAACCATACGATGCTAGAAACTCTAACCATCGTTGCTGCCGAAGATTCAAATCCTTCTGGGAGAAAAGATACTTCAAGGACTTATGATCCGTAAACAGCTCGAATCGAGCTTCCAACAGGCAGTGTCTCCACATCTTCAGAGAAAACACGATCGCTGCCAACTCTAAATCATGAGTCGTATAAATCCTTTCGTGCGACCTCAGCTATCAACTCACATATGCCACAATTGTATCTTTCTGCATCATCACTTCTCTAAGTCCAGTATCACAAGCATTGGTGTATACCACCATTTCTTCATTCCCGCTAGGAATCATCAAAACATGAGCATTCGTCAGCCTCTTTTTTAGGATTCCGAAAGCTTGCTCACATTTCGCATCCCCATGTGAACACTTGATTCTGCTTTGTCAATCCTATTAATGTTGCAGCTATTTTGGAGAAATCTTTGATATAACGACGATAATATCCCGCCAACTCAAGGAAACTTCTCACATCTATTGCATTCTAAGGTCTATCCCAGTCCTGGATTGCTGCCACCTTAGCGGGACCCACTATTATTCCATTTCTAGAAACAACATGGCTTAACAAACTCACTTCACTCTTCCAGAAGTGACACTTTGAAAACTTAACCCTTAGCTGATGCTTTCGAAAAATTTCCAAAACAACTCGCAAGTGCATCTTATGCTCTTCCTCATTCTGGGAGTAAACCAGAATATCATCCACGAATACAAGCACAAACTTGTTCAACTGATCTCTGAACACCCTATTCAGAAGATCTACAAAATACGTTGGTGCATTGGTCAATCAAAATGGCATCACCAGCCACTCAAAAAAACCGGATGGTGTCCTAAAAGCAGTCATCTTTGGCACACTGTACTTTTCCACTCTTAACTAGTGAAATGCCATCACCGAATCCATTTGAGAAAACATCTTGGCCTCGTGAAGCTGATCAAATAAATCATCTTCGGCAATGGATAGTTGTTCTTTTTAGTCACCTTGTTCAGCTCACGACAATCAACACATAATCTCAAAGATCTATCATCCTAGGTTGCAAACACAACTGGTGCACCCCATTCGGACAAACTTCACCAAATGAATCCCTTACACAAAGGGTCACTAACTTGCACCTCTAACTCTCCTGTTCCTTAGGCGTCATCCGCCTAAGAGGCATAATGATAGGTCTAACACCTTCGACCAAATTGATTCTGAACTCAATCTCATGACGCGGCGGTAACCCTTTGACCTCTTCAAAGACATCATCGAACTCACTAATGACCGGCGCCAATGAGAAATCTTCCAGTGGAATCACAAGCGAATATAACAAGCTATCAAAGACCTCGTCTTCCGGCTTACATCGAATCACAACCATTCACCCTTCCACATTCCCGACTATCAACTCGAGCTTCTTACAATCCACCTTTGTCGTATGCCTCTTGAACCAATCCATACCCAAAATAATCCCAAACACAGTGAAGTTCAAGACAAAGCAACCACACACAAAAGAGAAACCATGACTCGACAACACTAGACCACAACAAAGCATACACAAACTGGATGAACCTCTGACTAGATTAGTTACAACCAACAGTCTATCACAATTCTCAGGTTCCAAACCCAAGCGACATACAAACTCATTGCAAATTAAAGAACGTGGTGCTCCAGTGTTGAACAACACTCGAACTGAGAAACCTTCAATAGAAAGTGTACCTTGAACAATAACCTTAGGAGCTCTTGAAGAAAATGGCATGATTTCCAAAGCATATGCCTTCACTGTCTGATTACCCATTATTATTTCTGGATAATCCTTCTTGAGATGCCCAGGTTTTCCACAGTTATGACACTTCCTATCAATTTTTGGATTCTTACAATCCTTAGAAAAATCGCCCTTCTGTTGACAGTTGTGGCAAGTCACTTCACCTTTCGGCTTTTCCTGTCCATCCTTCCCTTGCTATTGTTATTACTTCCTCTTTCCATTCCACTTTTTCTTATTACCACCCTGCTGTGGTTTCTGATCTTCCTTAGCTGCAACAACAACTTCCTCCTTGGGAAACAGACACTCATTCCTCAAAGCTTTCTCAATGATCTTCTCATATGTGTCATCCAAGTGATCAACCAGCTGATTCCCAAGGTATTTGTCCAAGCCCGTGATGAACTTCTAGTTCCTCTTGTAAGGAACCGCAATGTATGAATAAGCATACTTGGACAAAGCTTCAAAGTCAGAAGCATACTCCAGCGCTGGTCTACCATTCTACTTCAACTCAACGAACCTCTTGAATATAATGGACTTCAAAATGGTAGAAATTAACTTCATCTCGAATATGACTTGAACTGATCACACATGATCTTAACTTATGGAGTCTCTAAAGTGACAGAGTTCCACTAATCCATAGTTCTGCCTTGTAATTGCCTTGATGCAAGCTTCTTGTTAGTTGCATCATCAATGCCCAAGTCTCCAAATATTCGAATGAAAATATGAATCCACCCTTGAATATCTACAGTCGGGTCTGTCCCTTTGAACGGCTTCCCTCCTAGAGTAGTGAAGTCCTTGCATAGATTCCCGAAGTTCACAACCCTAGGCACTTGCAACTAAACCCCTACATTTACCGTGTCTGTCTCTAGAGCGGGTGCCCTCTTCATGATCGATGCCATCATGACCTCCAACATAAATGGGTAGTTAGTAAGCTACCTACCCCCCTCTAGGTACAGGCTCCTACCTAATAATATGTCTCGAAGATCGACGACTCATTCTAAATCTAAAAAACATAATGATTAGTCCACATGAGAATAGCTACAATGAAGTTCAAGCGCTACTATATTATACACCTATAATATAGCTATCATCCTTTAGCAAAGTACAAATACGTATCTCATACGTCATTACGTCCACAAACTTTGGATAATATCGCTTAACCTGGCTCTAATAACAAATATGACGATCGCCCTGTACCTCCCGCACAAACCAAGGAGAAACGCGTTTTATGACGTGCTAAGCCGATACAGGACGATCATTAGGTTTGAAGAACACATAGGAAACATGTCGTATAACTCCCAGCGCAAGGATAAAATATAATAGAACATATACAACAGGAAATAGTAGTGAAGCACAACTGAATAGAAACTTAAACTTTCATATCATCATGAAAGATCCATATATCAAACGGGTTTACATCAAAGTCTGTACAATCAGCCTCACTACAGATTCACTCAGAGTAATGTGAATCAATCATAACAGTGGAAACGACTATAGTAGATAGTAGGAAATAATATGGCAGCCTCATGCTCGTCTTTGCTTTGCAGCATCGTCCTCATCAAGATCTGCTACTTGTTCCCTGCTACTCAGTCTGCCCATCCAACATATGGATGAACATCCCAAGGTAATAAGAGGGAACATAAAACCTTGAGTCAGACAATAGCCTTAATGAGCAATAAAACAGCTATCAAACATCATCAAAATAGTATATGAGAAATAGGCAGATCAATCAACTAATCTACCAACATAACCAGAGAAGAAACCCAAAGCCTGCTCCTCCTCACCCTACGGTGATAGCCTTCCCAACTAATACAAGAAGAAACAAATAGTAGTAACCATAGCAACCAATTATCTAGCACAGACCACTCCAATCAAGTTCAACATCCCCTAAGCACAAGCCCCGAAGGCCTAAACCAACATTAAATAAGCACCCAAGAGATATATTCCTTGACGTCGAACAATCCATACCAGTCGATACAGGAAACAATAACATCCATGACTCTGGCTATCACCGCTTGCCTTGCCTTAAAATCATCATTAATCGAATGACTGGCCATGAACATGCCATATATCTAGGTCTAATGATAGGTCCGGTTCTAGCTAAACTCCATACGCCATTATGACTCATATGTTTTCCTTACTCATGAAGACAACTAGGCCCATCATGACTGCCCATGGTACACGATCTTATCGAATCAGATCCTAATGGACGTCCCCATGATACCCCTGCTTTGAGAAATCTAAAACCTTCGTCCAAAGACAGTCCCTCTTGGCACTTTATAACACTAGTCGTCATCACCGGCGACTATCCAATAGCTCAAACGCCTCGAGCAACCATTATCCACAACTCAAATCACCTTGAGTTGTCTTCACGCTTCACTGCATTTCATCGATCAACGAGCACATCACTTCACTTCGATCACTAAACCTGAACTCATGTCGTATTTGCATCCATCATTAAGCAAAAACGAACTTCATTTGGTCAACGCTTTGATGGATAGTCCACCGATCCATCACTAGGTCTCCCCCTGCCGATCCATCTAGAAACTGATCCATCACTAGTTCGCCCCCTGCCGATCCATCCAGAGACTAATCCATCAACTAAGGCACGTTTTCTCGATCCATCATACAATGGCCGACCCATCAGCTTGCGCTCAACCCGGTTCCTCTTCACGATCCATCATCTAGGCCATCGAATCGATCCATGCTTCACATACTTGTCAATCCATTGTCTAGGCCTTCGAACTGATCCATCTATATGTTGTTCACTTCAGGTCCACCAATCCAGGTCTTGCGTGATCCTTCCTATTTCATCCTGATCCATCACGTTCCACACGAGCTTGATCGATGGTTTCTACACAACACTCCATTGCTTTTGTGGCTAATCAATCCGTTTTTACTCTTGCCCAACCCATCATTTGTGCGCCTAGCCAATCCATCATTCCACGTTCAAAGTTTGTCGATCCATCTTATTTTCAAGGCTGATCCATTAGTGTGCCTCCATCCTGATTTGAACGATCCATATACGAACCGATCCATCAACCAATGCAGTCCATCATGGCCGATCTATCCACATACGACAACATCAATGCAAATCAACTCATCCACTTCAATAAGTCAATCATCAACACTTCATGCAATCATTAAACAACACTTTCACAACAAATAATCATCATACAATTATATGAAATTCATCAAGTCATGATAAAGAATG
Organism: Allium sativum; assembly: GCA_030737875.1. Taxonomy (NCBI): domain Eukaryota; kingdom Viridiplantae; phylum Streptophyta; class Magnoliopsida; order Asparagales; family Amaryllidaceae; genus Allium; species Allium sativum. The sequence goes on from CM060909.1 coordinate 363,819,812, forward strand.
AATAAACAAAATAATGGATCTAAACTTTCATAAACACATGAATTAACATAAGAATTTACCGATATAAGTTGCTAGGTTAGATCGTATGGTGATTCGAATGAAAATATATTTACCATGATGAAGATCTAGGTGAAAATGACTTGAAATGATGAAATTAAGATCAAACAATCCAAACACTCTATTGAATCTGTGTGAGAGATGCTTATCACTCACCAAATCCTCATAAATAACTTCAAATCGGTGATTCTCTAATCCGAACAATGAAGATCAGCGAACAACGGTGAAGAATTGGCCTTCAAATCGACCCACTTGATGCGATCTAGCCTTCCTTGATGTAGATCTTCAATAATCTAATATAGATCCAATAATTTAATGAAGCGGAGGTGTATTTGATTGAGCATGGAGAATCTCAGGCTCAACCAAATAAGAAATGAAGAAACTAAAGAATTATCCTTGCCTCTACCCCTCTATTTATAGCCAACAACTTCTAGTCTTATTGGGCCTCACTAATCAGCCCACTAGTGACTAATTAGTCTGTCCAAAAACTGTATAACAATAAAATAACAATTTCTCTCAAACCGCTGAGTCAAATCTTTAATGTGACCAATCTTCAGAATTAAAAACATCATTTCCTTTCCTATGAAGTCGATCCCATCACATGATTTGATCCCAGTCAAAAGTTATGCCCGGTATAAAACTAATAGGGGTAAAATGGTCACAAACAATATTGATAAAAATTATGGACATGTCTCACATCCCTATAAACAACATATCAAAATGTGAGAATGAGTTGACACTCAAGGAAATAAATAAATATATTTTACGATCCTCCGACACGTAAGTGTGGGTCTTTACAGTTATAGAGTCTAGAATTTTTGTTAAAACTTCGTAATTGCACTAAATCTCAATTTCAAATCTCTTATCATTTTTATCTTGTAATTCTCTTATTCTTATTTTCAAGTTGATTTAAAAAATTACTTCCTATTTAAAATATATTTTCAAATCTTTAAATTTATTTCTTAAATTTAAATCTAACTCCTTATTAAAATAATTTAGATGTTCTTATTTATAATATATGTTTAATCCTAATTTTGTATTAAGTTTTAATATATATTATTAATTAATTTTTAGTTTCTTTACATTTAAAGTTATAATTTTATGTATCTTTAGTTTAATAATATTTTTTATACATCTATATTTATAGATTAATATAAGTTTTAATGATCATTTTATATATAATAACTATATGTGTGACACCCCACGTCCGTTAATGTCACTCTTTAACAGAATGCATTAAGTTTTGTGAAGCGTTATAGGTAAACAGAAAAAGAAACATCACAAGACAGATATAAAATAATAGCATAATTTAAAACTTTATTTTCCAAATAGAAAACATCGTAGTCCAAAATCTAGTTACAACGTAAGTCTGAAGTACGGAAAAACCATTACATCAAATTAAAATATCTGCCTAGTACTAAAATCATCAGAGTACAGTAATATAAAAGCATAGTCCCAAAAAAGAGCCATAACAGAGTAGACATGTAATCAAAGCAGTACATCTAAGCAGCTCCAAGCAGAAATGGAAGAGTGAATCCTAATCAAGCCTGAGTATTCCCACCCTGAGAAATTGAGGGGAAAGGAAGAGAGAGAAAACAAAACAAAAGGGGGCAGACATAAAGTCTGGCGAGTCTAGTTACTTTTAGCATATAAATAAGTAAAAGCATCATGACAGACATATAAACTGGATGAGAGAGATAACAATATCATAAGACATGTATAACAGACTGAGCAGGATAAACATAATAAACATAACAGAATATATTGCCCTTCTGAAGTACTCTTCTCTGCACCAATACTAGTATAATAGAAACAGAATGATCCCAGTATAAACAGATGGTAGACTTAGGTGTACTTCTAGTGACGGGTTTTAGCCTCAACGAAAATAACAGGCAGCCCAACAGAAATGACAGGTGTTACCCCCAACGATAATAACGGGCTCCTAAACAAGCAAGACTAGATGTACCCTAATTACTACCCCAATCGATTGGCTCCCTATCCTGTAGATATCCCGTGCTGGCCCCACAATAGGATGTATCACTTCCTAAAGTGGCAACCCCTTTTATTTTAGATGCACAACCATATCTACTGATGTTACAGTGTCTTATTGTCCCAAGCAAGCAGATTCATGCATGTACATGACTCCGTCGGAATGCACCGTCAACACCCCCACTCAGATGAACCTCTTGTAGTCAGCTCAGTAAGCGTGCCCTGACCCTACCTAGTTCGGGGTCCTTCTTTTGATACCAAGATGGGTTACTGATCAATACGGGTCCTACACAACTGATGATACAAGCCACCCCCTAGGCTTGCATCCCTACTACTAGGATTTTAACTGGTTATGCCTAACAGATTAACAAGCCTGCATAACCCCACCATATAAAACAGGTTAAGTTTGTCGGGTTTATATAACCCCCTACAGATTTAACGGATTTACTTAACCCTCATTGATTCAAGCAAGTTTACTTAACCCTTACACAATTTTGACAAAATCATATAACCCCCACAGATTTAAACATGTTAAGTATTACAGGTTAACAGGTTATTATCATTTCTCGTTCGTGCATGTTAATGCACCAGACCTCTCACATTAAGTCGACCACTTATCGATGCTGGATATGCCGGGTGGTTCCGGGAAGAATTCTACCACAAGTCGGACATAACCTCGTGCCTTCGCACCGTTATGTGTACATTTACGCACTAGACCCCTCACATTAGATTAACCACTTGCGGACGCAGGATTTGCCGGGTGGTTCCGGGCAGACTTCTACCACAAGTGTAATCTAACCTCGTGCCTAAGTGCGGTTACAGTTTCTATTTACTGTAATTTTAAGCATATTCGTATTTAGGCAATTATTCATGTTCATCATAGGTTATGCCCCCAAACCCCTAGTCTGATTCACGATACAAGTTATGCCCCCAAATCAAAGTTTTAGATTAAGGTATAGGTTATGCTCAAATCCCAGTCATGTTTTACAATACGAATATGCCCCAATATCATTCCCAATTTCATTCGCACGCATATTTCAGCGATAGGCCTAGGCTCGAAGGTATCCTGGCTATAAAAATAAAAGGGGAAGGAGGGAGAGAAGAGAAACGAAATAGGCATGATAATAAAACATGCATATGATGACAGAAATAGGTATAGTAGCAGAATAGGCATATCAGGAATAGGCATATGAGAACTAAATAGTGGATTAGGTGTACAAGTAGTGGCAGATTTGTTTAGTTATGATTCAGGTTATTAACATGCACAGGTTTAGATCCAAACTTATAAATATGTCAAGATTACTTATTAAATGTTTATATCTAAAAGCAGTATAAACTCACAGGGACTGGATCTAAAGAACAGAGAAATGACTGTTGATGTTGTAGCAGAGATTCTTGTATACGTACAAGTTGTTGTTGCAGAAGAATAGGCTAATTCAATCTGAGTTTGGGCAGCACCTCATTGTCTCTATTGTTTTTAATGAATAAAACAATAGAAATAAGGCACTATTTATAGCCTACTATCAATGAATCGGGTCAAGAAATAAGTCCCAGTTAAAAAATGGACATACCCTAGATCTGGGTGGGGTCAACACCCATGGGCATGGGGTCGACCCCCAATGGGTCGATTTCCGTCCCTTTCCCGCTCTTCGATTTTTGAATTTCTGGCCTTGATTTTGTTTATATATTTAGCATATATGTATACAAATTTCAAACCTTAATATCTTCTTTAACGATGTCTGTTTTACGCAAACATGGAGTCTACCTTAAGCAGAATTCCGAGAGAACGCAATGGCGCAGTCCGTTTTAATTACTTCTCAATATTTAATTAAATATTCTTTAGCTTATCATTATAGTGTTCTTTTAAAATTACTGGGTGTTACATTCTCCCCTACTTAAAGGATTTCATCCCCGAAATCTCTAAGTTAAGAAAAATGTATATCCTAACATCCATCACCCATCAACTCATCCACCAATCATAAGCATCCTGTGATGTCCCCAAACTCCCGTAGTACGAAAGCAAGGATAATCATTGAATATAACACATAAACAATAACAACATAACAAAAATATAGGATTACAGTAGAAAATGTACATCAAATTACACTGGGAATAATATATCATCAGAGTTACACAACATAATAGGATCATACATAGTACATAATATAGTTTTCAACTTAATATAAAATGTTTGCAGCGGAATCAAACATAATATACTAAATGAAGTATGAACAGCATAATAGAAATGATAAGATCCATCTTCAGCTTCAAAGCTATGCAGAATGAGTCTGCCAAGCCTGTATACAAGGCTGCCCGTGTGGAAAAGAGGGCACCCGAGTTTGCAAAGTGAAACAAACTACGAGTCAGTCATGGGACTGGTATGAGAAATCTTCTATACCCTATTTAATAATAAGTCTAATCACAGGACCATGCCGCTAGCGTGGAACGGGTTTACTCCATTGGATTGCCAGTGCATAAATAAAGTAAATATTTAAACAACGCAATGATTTTTAGAAAAATTAAACCATTATAAGACTCAAGTCTCATCACATAATGCAACGCAAACCGTAGGATAGAGTTTTACCTTATAATGGTAAAAAATTCTTGATACGATAAAAACGGATTTGATATTATTATTAGTGTAAATATGTTTTCAAAAACATTTCAATCATAATGTATCAATCAAGACAACATAGCTACCATATACTATGTCGCCATATATAGGTTTACAACCAAAACAGTATGGGTCGTATTAGAAGTTGGCTTTCCATCATGAACCAAGGAAAGAGATCGTCCTTACCGAATTCGAGACAATTTAGCCCATGTCTCAGGATCAGTCGTAACTGCACCTAGGAGCCACAGGGTCGGTCCACAACTAATGTTAGTGGATTATATATAATTCCTGAACAATACGTCTCCCCGCCCTATGGGGCGTAAATAGAGCCACTAGGGACTCAAATCCGAGGTACCTCGCTTTCCATCATCCACATAAGTAAAAATATCTGGGCTTGTAAAACCCAAACACCACTTCTAGCTAGAAAGAAACGCATGTTCTCTCTGGGGTCCTTCTCCCGTTTCTGGTTCATACCGGGGTGTGAGGCTCGTAAAGTAATGCTATACACAAAGCTAAGCTACAATAAAGTTGTGCTTTGATCATCAACCACAAGGCTCTGTTTTTCAATAATAAGCCTTGATCATTTGCATCTAGGCATGCCACACTGACAATTCACGTCATGCGATCGATAACTATCAATATATAACCTCTGAGCTCGTGCGTCTCATAGAAGGGTGTTAAGCAAGAGAATAAATTCTCCACCACCAAACAGATATAAATAGAAATCATTCAGCATAGAATAAAATCCAATGTCATACATACATCCATTTACAAGTCCGTTCTGGGTCTGAACGAACCCGGAGACACCTTATTCCTCGTCCCATATGTCCAATACGGAAGAGAGGTGCTCGCTAATCAGGACAATCAACAAGTACATCCGGACAACTACTACTGTAACCCACTCATGGCAGTAACACCAATAAAAGGCATCAGTAGTCATCCATTCGATGTGAAGATCACCGGCCTTTACTCACCGTCTTCAAATCTTCGACTTTTAATCATCGTATAACTATTTGAAATGAGAGTTAACCCGGACTTTTCAAATAATTTTCGAATATATATAATTTAAATCAATTCTTTTCATTCCATATCGTTTATAGTATTTTATAACGATTTATGGCTATTTTTAATTATTTAAAAATAGCCATTTTCAATTAAATGACACTTCGGGTCATTACATGGCCCTAGCGCTGTTTTCACCAAAATTTGATTTACACATTTCTCAAAATCTATCCATTGGATCTTAGCAAATTTCATATCGTTTGAAAGATCTTTCCAAAATGAACCCAAAGGTTCCAATTTTGGGAAAATCTGACGGTCGGATCTTTCGGTATAATCGTTTGAAGTTACGATTTCAAAACGCGAACTGCAGCAACGCGATTCATTTTATTTTAATTTATATTTTTATATAAATACATAAATATAAATCGTTCAACGATTTCAAACCATTTTCAATTTAACATTGATTTCCTTTTTTATATGAAATCGTATATTACATTAAAAATGAAATTTTTAAATGTTAATACAACTTCTTTCAACATTGAATCTTTTATATGATTCATATATATTACATAAAAATGTAATTTGTTTCATCATACATCTATTACATTAAAACTTTAATCTTTTTATTTATCCCTTTATAACATTGAAAAATGTAAATTTCTATTTCAATCTTCATTACATTGAAAACTGTAATCTTTTATTCCAAAATATTATTACGTTGAAAAATGTAAACTTTTATTTCAATGTATTATCACATTGAAAAATATAAACTTTTATTTCAACGTATTATCACATTGAAAAAAAATATAAACTTTTATTTCAATGTATTATCACATTGAAAAATATAAACCTTTATTTCAATGTATTATCACATTGAAAAATATAAACTTTTATTCCAATGTATTATCACATTGAAAAATGTAATCTTTCTATGTAATCCTTTCTTAAAATAAAAATATAAAATTTCCAAGTAATCTTTTTATTACATTGAAAAATGTAAATTTCTTATATAAATACATAGCAATGGTCATTTTTAATGTTTCCATTTGCAATAAAATGTAAATTTCCCAAAGAAAAGACACTTTATATAACAATGGACATTTTTAATATTTCATCTACATTAAAAATGTTAATTTCAACATCAATACATTTTTTTATTTTCAAAATGTTAATTTTTAATGTTGTATTTTCATTAAAAATGTATAACTCAATATCAATGCATTTCTATTTCAAACTATTTATTTTTAATGTTGTATTTTCATTAAAAATGTATATTCCAATATAAATACATTTCTATTTCACAAATGACTATCTTTAATGTTGCATTACATTAAAAATGTATATTCCAATATAAATACATTTCTATATAAAAAATGACTATTTTAATGTTTCATTATATTAAAAATGTATATTCCAATATAAATACATTTCTATATAACAAATGACTATTTTTAATGTTGCATTACATTAAAAATGTATATTCCAATATAAATACATTTCTATATAACAAATGACTATTTTTAATGTTGCATTAAATTAAAAATGTATATTCCAATATAAATACATTTCTATATAACAAATGACTATTTTAATGTTGGGTTACATTAAAAATGTATATTTTAAAGTAACGACCTTTTAATATAACAATGTTCATTTTCATGTAAAACATTTAAAATGTAAAATCTAGTGTAAATACATTTTATATAGCAATGTGGTATTTTGATGTTTTCATATACATTAGAATGCAAAATTCCAATATAATACATTTTTATTTAACAATGTTTATTTTTAAATGTTTTATTTACATTCAAAATGTAAGTTTTCAAGGCAAACACATTTTCATTTATCACTGCTTGTTTTTAATGTTTCATTTTCATTAGAAATGTAAATTCCAATGTCACAACATTTTTATTTCTCCATGTTTTACTTTTAATATTGTATATACATTAAAAATGTAAAATCAAATGTAAATTCATTTTTATATCTAAATGTTTATTTTTAATGTCTCATTTTCATTAAAAATGTAAGATCAAATATAAATTCATTTTATAAGACAAATGTCCATTTTTGATTTACAACAAAAATATAGATTTTATGTTGACATATAATGACCATTTTCATATATATATTAAAAATCTAATTTTCATACTATTCAAACAATTAATATATAACAACATGAATATTTTAAAACACAAGAATGTTTCAGAAAATTTCAACAGCATAACGGTAGGGTAATTAATACCAGCACCGTCCCGATGTACGGCTCCTCGCACTACCTTAGGCCTCGCGGCGTTTACAAGGGGTTTAATTTCCTAATACATTTTTCTAGGAAATCTAATGCCACAATATCAATCAATTTCATTTCAGCCACAATCAATCACCCAAAAATCAACCAATTACACACCTGTAACGACCCGGAAAATCTGAACCAATTTAAAAAATTTTAAATGGCTAAAATAATGGATTTTAAATACTTAAAATAAATATTTTAATAATAGCAATGAAAACTGAGTTTGAATCGATGTTTGAAAACGAATATAATTAATTCTAATTATAAACAAGGCCTAAAATGGCGCTGTAGTTTCCAAAATTGAACTCAAACTTTGTCGGACTGTACCGGGTGCAAAACAAAATGGATTTGAGTGAAACCAAAAATATTTAAATCTGTTAGTGAATACCTTTCTAACGAATCTGAAAAATCGAAGTTTCATAGCGGAAAGCAAAAGTTATGGCCAAATGAATTTTCAGAAAGGTCGCTATGGAATTTATATAGCCCGTGAAATTGGCCATTTTGCAAACAACCACGGAATTCGACGAAACCACTTTTGTTGGATCCGGAATGTGATTTTATTTCTAGGTTTCAAATTTCATAATTTTTGAAACTAGTATGTGAGCGTGGCAAAGGGAAACATGTTTTGGTCAATTACAGTTAAATTGGATCGACCAGAAATGGGCCTTTTTGCAAACGTCCTCAGAATTCGACGAAACTAGTTTTATTAGGACCGTATCGTCAAAACATAGCTAGATTTATTTTTTTGGAATTTTTCGAATCAGTTTGTGACCCTGGCAAATTGAAATGCACGTTCAAATCAAATACTTAATGTTTTATATTTTAATTTGAAGGAAAACTGACTGAAACAGTCGAATGGGCCTACGAAACATATCCCATTGTGTTTGGAATGGGGGTAAAACGCTGGGGACGACAGTCGTTGGGTTTAGATCGGTGGTCGTGTCAGAAAATCCCTTTAAAACCCACGGGCCAATCATATTTTTTTTATTTATAACAAAAAACTTTTTTTTTTCTCTCTCCCGCTACAGCGATATACGGCGGAAACGAGCTCCACCGTTCCCAGGCCGATTCCGTTCATCTTCAGCACCCCCTCCTTTGCAACTTTTTGAAGAGCCTCCTCTCCTCTTCCAATCCATACTGGATTCATCCCCTACCAGTGCGTGTTCAACGAGATCAGGGCCCACGAAGTTCACCCGCGTCGCCGCGTTTTCTGGCCGCCACCCACCTCCGAGTTCAACCCCGTCAGCACCCCAGGCGCGCCTCTCCGAGCGCCACGTCGTGGTGGAGTCCGATCCCCTCCAGGCTGAACGGATCGAGCGAAAAATCCAGACCTAGATTCGAACACTTTGCTGAGGTATACGGCCTTTATTTTTTGAACTGATTTCAACACTATAAAACCGTTGCAAACTTTAAAAAATCATATTTTTTTCATGTGTGATCGAAATTCAGTGAAACAAGAGACAGTGGACTCGTGTGGACGTCTTCTACATTCTAGAAGAGACCGCATATTTTTCTGAGCCTTCTGCTATTTTTGGTGGAGTGGAACCCAATGTGAGATTTTTAAATTATAAACGATATGGAAAACGACGATGTATAAATTATATAATCGATGTATGAGTTATATAAGCGTTGTACACCTCTTGTATAAGCATTGTATAAGTTGTACGTTCGATGTAGAAGTTATATATGTGTTGTAAAAATTATATATGTGTTGAAATAGAAGTGAAATGCTATATATAAATATATATACGCCCCTCGTCCAAAAACCATGGACGATATTTATTGGTTGTGATTAGTGTGAAAATTGATTGATAGCGAATGGTTGATTGGAATTGTTATTGGTTGATATTGATTGATTGTGGTTGAAAAATACCCATTTGTGGTTGAGAAATATTTGGTTGAAACCACATAGGATTAGTTTGTGGAAATGAAATAAATATACATGTCGCCTGCGTGCGAACTAGATGCATGATTCCCCATTGTCAAAAACCGCGAGGTTTTAAGGTAGAGCGAGAAGCCGTACTAGGGACGGTCCCGGTTTTAACTACCCTGCCGTTATGCTGCCGAAATTTTGAATAATATTCATGTGTTTGAATTATTTTCATTTGTTGAAACTATATTTAATCGTTGAATAGAAAGCCTTCATGTGTTGAGTCGATATTCATTCGTTGGATAGAAATTCATGTGTTGAATGGTGTTCGTGTTTTAAATATAAAAATCACATTTTTATCTATATATATAAACTATAGAAAACCTTCATGTGTTGAATCGATATTCATTCATTGAATTGAAATTCATGTGTTGAATGGTATTCGAGTTTTAAATATAAAAATCACATTTTTATCAATATATATAAACTATAGAAAACCTTCATGTGTTGAATCGATACTCATTCGTTGAATTGAAATTCATGTATTGAATGGTATTCATATTTTGAAATAAATTATTTTATAATAAAAATCACATTTTTATCATCTATATGAACTATATAAAATAATCTTGTTTTGAAAGAAATTGTTTTATAATAAAAATCACATTTTTATTACCTATATGAACTATATAAAATAATAGTATTTTGAAATGAATTGTTTTACAATAAAAATCACATTTTTATTATATACATGAATTGTTAAATATAGTGAAGTGTTGAAATAGAAGACAGTTAGATAAAAATATCATTTTTATCAAATGTATGAAAAGAATATAGCTTTGAAATCGAAGAATCGATATATATATATATATATATATATAGAATTAAAATATATCGAATAACGACGCTGCAGTTCGTATTTTGAAACCGTGATTTCAAACGATTATTGCGGGAGATCCGACCATCGGATTTTCCTGAAACCGCAACCGTTGGGTTCGCTTTGGAAATATCTTTCCAACGGCACCAACTTTGTAAAAATCCAACGGTTGGATTGTCTGGAATGTTTAATTCAAATCTGAAGAAAAACAGCGCCAGAATCGATTATATTTATATATATATATATAAATATAATTATATTTAATCGAATAACGATGCTGCAGTTCGTATTTTGAAATCGAAACTTCAAATGATTATACTGGGAGATCCGATCGTCGGATTTTCCCGAAACTGGAACCGTTGGATTCGCTTTGAAAAGATCTTTCTAATGATGTAAATTTTGTGAAGATCCAACGTTTATATTTTCAGATATGTGTAAATAAAATCTGAAGAAAAACAACGCCACGGTCGCGTTATGGCCCGAAGCGTCGTTTTAAATAAATTGGCTATTTTAAAGTAAATAAAAATAGCGAGAAATCATTATAAAATATTATAAACGATAAGGATGTGAAATTTAGAAATTAACTGAAGGTTGGCTAAGTCGAATGGTTTCTTGGGTGTTGATCTGATGTTGGTTTCGACCTTCGGGGTTAATATTTGGGAAATCGTTCTCTTACTGATTGACGGTTAGTGACTAATGAATTGAAATGATGCGTGTGTATGTTAGTGTTGCACTTATATATTTTATACGCGAGTTGCTCAGAAAGACCGGGTTGATCCCATTCTGAATAACTGAATCGACGATAAGAAGTCGAAGATGAAGACGGTGGTCGAAGACCGGAGATCTTCACCTCGTTTGGATGGTAACCGAGGTCCTGATTGGGAGGCATCCCGAAATATGGATAATGAGTGGTGATCGTCCAGACGTACGTGGTGATCGATGGGTTTGCGAGGTATATAGTGCCTCCGGTTTCGTTCAGACCCAGAACGGACTTGTAAATGGACTGTGTGTCTGACATTGGATTTTATTCTGTGTTGATTGATCTCTGTTAAATATACATCTGTTTGGCGGCGGAAAATTTATTCTTTTGCTTAACGCCCTTCTCTGAAATGCACGAGCTCAGAGGTTGTATATCGATGGACATCAGTCGCATGGCATGAATTGCTAGTGTGGCATGCCTAAGTGGCAAATGATCAGGGCTTCTGTTGAAAAGAAAAGTCTTGTGGTGATGATCAAAGCACCGCCTATGTGGCGTAGCTTTGTGTATAACATGAATTCGCGAACCTCACACCCGGTATGAACCAGAAACTGGAGGAAGGACCTCAGGGAGGACATGCGTTTCTTTCTAGCTAGAAGCGGCGTCAGTGGTTTTACACGCCCTGACGAGTTTGACTTATGTGGTTGTTACTGTTGCGAGGCACCTCGGTTTGATCGGACGATCCAGGTCCGATGGAGTCATTCATTGGCTTATTTACGCCCCATAGGGCGGGGAAACGCATTGTTCAGGAATTTTTAATCCACATCGGTGGACCGGCCCTGACGATCCAAGGGTCGATGCACTCTGACCCTGAGGCTTAGGCTAGATAGTCTTGAAGTCGGTAAGGACTATCTTTTGCCTTGGTTTATGACGGAAATTCAATTTCCAAATACGTGACTGTGCGGTTTTGATTGTATACCTATATATGGCGACATAGTGGTATGAGGCATTAATGTCGTCTGTGATTGATAGTTATGATTTGAAATTCTTTTTGAAACATATAAACACTAGTAATAATATCAAACGCTTTTGTTTTATTCGTATAAAGCATCTTTTGGCTATTATAAGGTAAAACTCTATCCTTCGGTTTGCGTTGCATTGTGTGATTGGAACTGAGTCTTATAATGGCTTCATTTTTATAAAAATCATTGCGATGTTTAAAAGAATGATTTGTTTTTAAAGCACTAGCAATCCAATGGAGTAAACCCGTTCCATGAAAGTGGCGTGGTCCTGTGATTAGCCATATTTTAAATGTGTTGAGTAGATTTCTCATACCAGTCCCATGACTGACTCGTAGTTTGTTTCACTTTCAAACTCGGGTGCCCCTTTTTCTACACGGGCAGCCTTGTATTCAGGTTTAGCAGGCTTTATCCGGATAGCTGGAGCTGAAGATGGATTCTATTATTTATCTCTTTTTATGTTGTTCAGCTCCTATTGTACATATTTTGTTTGTTTCCGCTGTAGACATTTATGTATAGCTGAACTGAATTTGTACTAAGTATGATCCTGTATACTGTGTAACTCTGATGATTACGTTTATCTAGTGTATTCTATTGTACATTATCTGGTGTATTTATTTAATTCTGTTCTGCTATTATCTGTTTCTGTGTTATATTCCAAAGATTACCCTTTTCTCCGTCTGTACGGGAAATGGGGTCGTCACAACGTGGTATCAGAGCCAGGTTTCGATCCTGGAACCTGTGGGTTATGGGCCCACCACGCTTCCGCTGCGCCACTCTGATGATTACGTTTATCCAGTGTATTCTATTGTACATTATCTGGTGTATTTATTTAATTATGTTCTCCTATTATCTGTTTCTGTGTTATATTCCAAAGATTACCCTTGTCTCCGTCTGTACGGGAAATGGGGTCGTCACAATACCACAAAACAATCAAGTCGTCCATGGTCTGTGGACGACGGGTGTCGGGAGTTTCCAAACTCCGTCTGCATCCTAATATAATTTTATTCAATTAATTTGGATTCAGAAATCTCACATCGCTATTTATTTCTTCTAAAATTGTAGAAGGCTCCAAAAATTCTCCGATCAGTTCTGAAATGTAGATCTCGATTTTACGGTCCCAATGAATCCTGTTTCATCGAATTTCGTTATTGTATGATAGAGATATGAATTTATGAAGTTTGTTAACAATTAAAATATAATGGTTAAATTAAATAAATAAATTAAACACCTTCTTCTTCATTCAATACTGATATCGCGAACCCAAAAAGTCCGCTGAAACTCCTCCTTGTCGCACACAATTGGAGAAGGCCTGGAGCAGATCGGAATATCCACAACGTCGCCCCGACCGTGCGCCACCACCACCTGCAACGACTTCGAGCTCGGTGGTCTGGTTGTCTCCGGATAGCTCCACAAAGGTTGCGACTTTGAGCAGCTAATTCAAAAAATCCATGCAGCAACTTTTGATCATCTCCGTGTGAAATAGAAGATCATAAAAATCTCTACCATATTCCTCTTATTACTACGATTTAATTAATAGAGATTTGGGAGAAATTAGTGGTTTGAAATGGGACAATTTGGATTGCTCATTCCCTTTTGATGGCGGATGACAGTATATTAGAATTAGGGTTTACCGTATATACTAGTATTTATACTGTATACCATTCTATTTAATTTCTATATCGCTCTTAACTCCAAATCAAACCCAACGAGTGACGCCCCTAGATAAATACCCCTATTCCGGACACAATGGGATATGTCACATAAGCCAATTCAATTGTTTCGATAGGTTTTTCTTTAAATTTAAATATAAAACATTTAATTACTTAATTTAATCGTACATTTTAATTTACCGGGACCACTAACTGACTCCAAAAATTCCCAAAAAATAAATCTTGCTATGTTTTGACGATACGGTCCTAAAAAATTAATTTCATCGAATTTGGAGACCGTTTGAAAAATGCCATTTTCTGGTCGATCGAAATTGACCGAAATTGTCAAAACACATTTTATTTTGCCATGCTCACATATTGATTCCAAAAATTATTAATTTTGGAATCCTGCAATAATTTGACATTCCGGATCCAACCAAAGTGATTTCATCGAAAACGGAGGTCTTTTGCAAAAGGGCTACTTATACGGGCTATGTATTATTTTAAATTCCATGGCGACTATTCTAAATATTCAACTGCCATAAATTTTTGTTCCCACTATGAACTTTCAATTTTTCGGATTCATTGGAAAGATATTTTTAAATGGATTCTAATATTTTTGGTTTCACCAAAATCCAATTTATTTTGCATCATGTACAGTCAGTCAAAGTTCAAATTCAAATTTTCAAACTACCATGTTATTTCTAACTCCTTTTAAATTTAAAAAAAAAATATTCGTTCTAACTTCGATTTAAATAAATTTTTAATCATTATTATTTAAAATAAATTATTTTAACTATTTAAAATTCAATAAAACAGCCAAAATAAAAAAAATTAATTGGTTCTGATTTTTCGGGTTGTTACAATGTCCCCCACTTAAAATCTTTTCATCCCCGAAAAGGAAACAACAGTAAAGTAGGAAACAAAACGGAAAATGTAAAATATTGTAAATATACCATGCACCAGAGCTAATCAGAGATATCCAGTCTGCACTTGGGATAAGCATGTTTGATGCTATCCTCGGTCTCCCATGTACAGTCTCTAGGATCTCCGCTCCACTGCACTTTGACTAAATTAATTCTTTTGTTCCTTAGAACTCGGGTTTCTTTGCCAATGATCTTTATCGGCTCCCTTCTTACTGCTAAGTTCGGTGTAATCTCCAAATTTTGCTGTGCAGCTTCCTCTACAATCAAGTCTGGATCATGTACATGCTTCCGAAGTTGAGACACATGGAATACATCATGTACCCCTGGCAACCAGTCAGGCAACTGAACCCTGTAAGTGAGAGTTCCAATTCTTTCTAGAATAGGGAATGGACCAATGAATCTGGGAGCCAACTTCCCAGTCTTCCAAAAACGAACTACTCCTCTTAATGGAGAAATTCTCAAGTATACATAATTGCCAACAACAAATTCTAGATCCCTTCTTCTTGAATCCGCATAACTTTTCTGTCGGGTTTGAGCTGTTAGTAATCGCTTCTTAATAAAATCAACTTTATCCAAAGCTTCGCGAATCATGTCGGGATCCAATACTAGTCTATTTCCTGGTTCCACCCAACATGTGGGAGATCTACATGGTCTGCCATGCAATGCTTCGAATGGCGACATTTGCAAGCTTGCTTGGTACCTGTTATTATAGGAGAACTCAACCAAATGCAAGTGATTTTCCCATGAGCCGCCAAAATCAAGAATACATGCCCGCAACAAGTCTTCCAGTATACGGTTCACCCTGTCAGTCTGGCCATCTGTTTGAGGATGATAAGCGGTGCTCAAATCTAATTTTGTCCCCAGCTCCTCTTAGAATGCTTCCCAGAATTTACTTGTGAATATCGAATTACGGTCACTAACAATGCTACTGGGAACTCCATGTAGTCTGACAATTTCTTTGAAATAAATTTTCGCCAAACTTTGAGTTGTTCTAGTTGATCTGACAGGAATAAAATGGGCAGACTTCGTGTAACGGTCTACAATCACCCAAATATTGTCATTATTACCTTTCCTGGTTCGGGGCAAGCCATCAATAAAATCCATGGAGATTTGATCCCATTTCCAACTTGGAACCTCTAGTGGTTGTAACAATCTGGCAGGTTTCTGCTGATCACTTTTGACATGTTGACAAGTAGAGCACCTGCTAATATATACGGAAATGTCTCTTTTCATAGATTTCCACCAGAACGTGCGCTTGAGATCATGATACATCTTGCTTACCCCTGGATGAATACAAAGCTTGGATTTGTGACATTCATCCATTACTTATCTTCTAAGCTCGGGGATATTCGAGACACAAATTCGGCCTTTTAACCTCAGAACTCCCTTGTTTTCAATTTGGAAACTCGAGGGTATGCCTTCCCGAACTCTTTTACTAATTCTCTAGATAAATTCATCATCCTTCTGAAGAGAAGATATCTTATCAATCTGTGAAGGTGTAATGATAAGGTTGGCGTTGATAAGATTGGCGACGACCGCATTTTTCCTGCTGAGCGCATCAGCTACAACATTGGCTTTTCCTGGAGTATACAAGATGTCCAGATCGTAGGCCGCAAGAAATTCTAACCAATGTTGCTGCCTCAAATTTAAGTCCCTTTGGGTGAACAGATACTTCAAGGATTTATGATCTGTATATAATTTAAACTTATCACCCAAAAGATAGTGCCTCCATATTTTTAAAGCAAACACGATGGACAACAACTCAAGATCATGAGTAGGATATCTCTTCTCATGTGGCTTCAATTGATGACTAGCATAAGCAACTACTTTGTCTCTTTGCATTAATACCGCACCAATACCTTCAACAGAAGCATCAGTCAGACTTTCAAATCTTGATTGCCATCAATAATAGTCAACACTGGAACCTCAATTTCAACTCTTGGAAAGTTGCCTCACATTCAGGTGTCCAATTAAACTTTGTATGCTTCTTTGTAAGCTTCGTCAATGGACAAGATAGCTTAGAAAAATCTTTAACGAATTTCCGATAATAGCCAGCCAATCCTAGCAAACTTCTAACTTCTTTATGAGTGCTAGGCTTCTTCCAATCTTGAATGGCTGTGATTTTACTTGGATCCACGGAAATTCCTTCCTTCGATATGACATGACCGAGGAACTTCACTTCTTCTTGCCAGAATACATATTTAGAAAATTTGGCCATTAAGACGTTCTTTCTCAGAATTTCCAAAACTTGTTCCAAATGTTTCTCATGCTCGGCAGTCGACTTGGAGAAGATTAAAATGTTGTCGATGAAAACCAGCACAAATTTATTTAGGACATCGTGAAATACTCGATTCATCAAATCGACAAAATAAGCTGGAGTGTTGCATAAGCCGAACGGCATTACTAACCATTCCTAAAATATGTCTGGACCCATGAAAGATGTCAAAGGAACACACTCTTCAGCAAAACGCAGTTGATGGAAACCTGTAGCTAGGTCCATTTTAGAAAATACTTTAGCTCCATTCAAACGATCCAACAAATCATCTAAACGGGGCAATGGATATTTATTCTTGAGTGTTTGCTTATTTATATCTCGGTAATCCACACACAGTCTGAGAGTACCGTCTGACTTTGGGACAAATACTACTGCTGCACCCCAATTTGAAAAGCTAGGCCTGATCAAACCTTTCCACAAAAGTTGTTTAGTTTGATTACCTAGTTCTTCTTTCTCTTTCCATGTCATTGTAACACCCCGAATTTTCGAATAATCAGATTAACTAAATTTAAGAATACTTAATTTCAAATGTGGGAATTAAGGGAAACGGGTCGTTCCATTGTGTTCGTCTCAGAATTCTGCTTGAGATAGAGTCCGAGTTTGCGTAAAACGGATACCGTATGAAGAAGATATGGACGAACGAAGTTTGAAAAAAAAATGCACTGGCGCACTTGGGAAGTGCGCCAGTACAAATTTGCATTGGCGCACTTCCCAAGTGCGCCCAGGCCGAGGGAAAACCTGCACAACCATCTGGTTCGAACGGTGAGTCAGTGCTGAGTCAGTTCTGACTAGTTAATGAGTCATTAGGGTTTCTGGATAGTTCTAATCTAGACTGAGTGGTTTTGATTAACCCTAAGATCATCCGACGGCTATAATTAAATTGAAATTCTATATAAACATGTGTAGACCCAAACCCTAGAATCAAATCAAAAATTAGATCAGTAGCCGTCATGTTGTCACTCCAAACCCTAGAGTAGCTGCCACCAACTAGAAGCAAAGTAAAGCAACTAAATAAAAATCAAATCAAGCGTAAAACCACAACAACGAAATTGTCTACTACAAGGGAACGCTAATCAATTACAGAATTCAGAACCCAGAACTCCAGACCCCTCATTCGGTGAGTTCTAGTCACTTTTAGGTTTAAATAAATAAAAGTGAATCGTGGTAGACTATGATTTGGGTATATGTTGTTTGTAGTATGCAAGTTTATTGTTGTGAATTATGAAATGATGCAAATTCCTTATTATGCAAGTTCATTATTGTTGTGAATCATGAAATGATGCAAGTTCATTATCGTTGTGAATCATGAAGTTATGCAAGTTATTATGTTGAGAAACTATGAATCTATGCAAGTCGTTATCATGAATCTATGCAAGTGGTTATTAAGAATCTATGCAAGTCGTTATCATGAATCTATGCAAATTGTTATGAAATCATGCAAGTTACCTATGCAAGTTGTTGCGTTGTTAATTCATGAACCTATGCTAGTTGTTATATTGTGAATCATGAACCCATATAAGTTGTTGATTATGTTGAGAATCATGAACCTATGTTGGTTGTTAATTATGTTGTTAATTCATAAACCTATGCAAGTTGTTATGAATCTATGCAAGTTGTTAATTATGTGGTGAATCATAATTATATGCGAAGTTATCATGTTATTTTCCCTAGTTGTCATGCTTATGCCAAAAATTGTACTGAAACAATCACCTTGTCATTCCCTTTATTTTATTGTTGTGGTGAGGCTATTTTGTAGCCTCAATGACGCCAAAAACGCAAACGGTTACGCTAGTTAAGAAACGGGGAAAAGGGGAATTTGTAATAGGCATAATTTACATAGTGATTATGTAAATTGGACACATGATTCTAGTAGGGAAACATATAAATAATTACCTATTATGACATGGGTAAAAGTGGGTAAAAATGGTATAATTTGACTATATCCATTTATGGATAAGAAATCCAAATTGTTAATAAGATAGGTATTGACACCTATGAAGAGGAAAGGATTAATTAATTAACTTAATTAATCAAAAGAGGAATGTTTATGCAATTAAAGTCTGAAGATTTAATATTGAGAATTGGAATAAAATAAATTTGTGATGGAATTGGTATGATTTTTCATACCATAAATGGATGGACATAATTGAGTCAATTATGGCCATAGTGAAATTTGGAATTAATTGATAATTTGAATAGGGAAAGTAATTCAAATTGGGGGATGATTAATTAGGAGTAATTAATCGTCTAAGACACGAGGTTCGGCTCTTTTGTGGTGTAAGACTGCCCGGACCCGCCCGGCAAATCCAGCTGCCACAAATGCTAGTCTAATGTGGGAGGTCTTAGGCATAAATTAAATACGTAACAGTTGTAAAGACACGAGGTTAGGCTCTTTTGTGGTGTAAGACTGCCCGGACCCGCCCGGCAAATCCAGCTGCCACAAACGCCAGTCTAATGTGAGAGGTCTTTATAAGGTTACGGCCTTAATGAATTAAGAAACACTTAACCAGATAAGCCTGTAGTGGGACATGAGGGGGTTAAGTGGGTGCCTTGGGTGGCATGTGGAATTAAGTGGGTGCCTGGGGTGGCATGTGAAATACGATTAGATATTTCAATAATTAATTAATGCAAATCTGAGATAAATATGATGTCTAAAACGTGTTGGGGGGATATGGTTAAACCAACTGGACTGATGAATTTAACAAACCCATTTCGTGAATCTGTAGGCCCAATACAAAGTTAGACAATATGTAAGTCTGTTAAATCTGTACATTTGATCCGTTAACTTGTTAACTTGATTGTCTGATCTGTGAACTAGTAAATCTGAACTCTGTATGTCTGAAACTTGTAAACAAGTTAATCTGAAATCTGAAATCTGTTAGTCTGGGGACACAAGGTTAGGATGGGTAATTACTTGTGTCATCTGTTGTGTGGGACCCATATTAGTCAGTAACCCTTTCTGGTATCAATACTTTGACCCAACAGTAGGTAGGGTCCGGGCACGCTTACTGAACTAATTATAAGCGGTTCATTCTGATAATGGCGAGGGGTGTTGATGGTGCATTCCAACCGGGTCATGTGCGTGCATGGATCCCGGTCTGCCTCTGAGGATGTAAGACGCCGTGACATCTATAAATAGGTCTGTGTCATTCAAAGGTTGCCACTTTAAGGAATGATACACCCTTTTGTGGGGCTGGCACAGGGTATTTATGTATTAGGGAGCCGATCGCGTGGGGTAGGATTTAGGGTACACTTAGTTCTGTCTGTTCTGTGGGGTACCGTCTGTTTCTGTTGGGTGGTAACACCTGTCTGTTTCTGTGTGGTACTGTCTGTTGGGGTGGTAAAGGCCCATCTACTAGTGTACACCTAATTCTAACATTCTGTTTCCATAGGGATTATTCTGTTTCTGTTTCTGTCTCTGTTCGGGTGGTAAAGGCCCATTACTAGCATTCTGTTTCTGTACTTTCTGTTCGGGTGGTAAAGGCCCATTATTAGCATTATGTTTCTGTACCTTCTGTTAGGGTGGTAAAGGCCCATTATTCTGTTTCTGTTTAGACATTAGGGTAACACCTAATCCTGTTATACTAGTAATAGTGCAGAGTAGTTAGTAGTGAATCATGCATACACCTTACCTTATTTGTCCTGTCATACCTGTCATCTGTACCATGATCCTCCTATCCACTTTGTTTGTCTGTCATGTTTACCTTTATTTATTTACTGGCTAAAAGTTACTGGACTCACCAGACGTATGTCTGACCTAGTTTGTTTCGCCTCTTTTCTTCCGTTCCCCCCCCCCCAGGTTCTCAGGGAGGAAACACCCAGGTTTAGTCAGGATTTGGATATCATCTTCTAGGAGCTACTTCTGAAGTGTGGCTCGAGTCTCTGTCTCTTATATGGCTTGCTCTTTAATATGGGGAATGATGTTTTCTTTTAAAAACCTATGTACTCTGATGATATAAGACAGAAGCGTTTTGTTGTAATAGTTTTATGACTCATGGTATTATGTAACAAAGTATTTTGGAGATTTAATAAAGTTATTTGTTTCCGCTGCAAAAATTTTATATCTGTCTTGTGATATTCTCTGTCTGTTTACCAAAAATGCCCCACTGAAGTTAAGGCAATCCCTTTGTGAGTGACCTTAATGGAGGTGGGGTGTTACAGTCATTCTTCGGATAGGATGTACCACTGTTCTTGCATTCGGAACTAGATCAATCCAGAAGTCAATTTCTCTTCGCAGAGGTAAGATGTCAACTTCTTCGAACACATCCGCATAATTCTTAACAACATGATTATCTTCAATGGTAGTGGGAGAAACCTTCCGGAGCAGCCCAAAATTCTTTTCTGTCTGAATCTGAGCCTATACAAGGTATAACAACATTGGCGAGCTTCGTTTTAATTCTGATAACTCTTTCTGCACATTTAACTTCGGCCTCGTATTTGGTTAGCCAGTCCATTCCAAGAATGATATCAAATTCAGAAAAATCCATGATAATCAAGGTGCAAGGAAACAGATAATGGAAAAAAGAGACGGGCACTTTACAATACACACCGAGGATAAGAGATCCTCCTATCGGATTACGAACTCTAACTGATTCCTTAAGGTTCCTTAGTTTAATTTCAACTTCTTAACCGTATTGCTTGAAATGAAGCTTTGTGACGCATCCATATCAAACAATACTTTAATTGGAATATTGTGGACAGTGAGAGTACCTTCCAAAACATCTGGCCTTTGCTGACTAGTTGAGGATGTTGGAGCATCTGCCGTGCTATTGATTTGAGCTTCTTTGGTCGCCTTCAAAATTCGGCAATCTCTACTTATATGACCTGACTTATGGCAAATATTGCATTCTCTGGTCTCTCAAGACTTCTTATTGGATTTAGATCCATCTTTCCTTTGTTTCTTTGAAGATTTGCAATTTCTTAACGAATGCCCTGGCTTATTACAGTTATGCATATGACAGTTGTTAACGGTTCTTTCCCCGATCTAGCCCTTTTCTTATTGACTTTCAGCTTATTACTGACCTCAAGATTTGTGCTTGCCTCTGGGCTATCAGTTTCCAACTTCCTTTTGCTACTAGAACTACCTTCCTCTTCATCTTCCCAACCATGTTGTTTATCATTATGCTCATAGCGATAAGCCATTTGTATCATTTCAAAGAATGGGAGATTCACATGAGCAAGTACTCTACCTTTGTATTTCTTTTGTAATCCTTTGATAAATCTTAGATTCTTCCTTGTAGGATCTCGAACTAGTTCTGGGGCAAAGCGAGAAAGTTCATTGAATTTATTTTGGTATTCTTGGATGGTCATATCTCCTTGTTTCAGATTGTAAAACTCATCATATAATCGCTCAGTTGCTTCTGGAGGAATAAATCTTTCTTTGAACATTTCTTTAAATCTATCCCAGGTAATATTACCTTCTGGATTTTCCTCAGTAATAGTTTTCCACCAGATTAGAGCTTTGTCTTTGAGTGCCCAAGATGCCAGTAATCTTTTCTGATCATCCTTCATCTTTAAGCCTCCAAAAATCCTTTCAGCAGAACACATCCATGCCTGTGTTTTAATAACGGATTCTTTTCCCGAGAATTGTACTTCAGCCAGATTCCGATATTTCATTACTAGAGCTTCTAGATCTATTTCTAGTTGTGGGAGCACGATTGGCTCATTAGATTGTCGAACCATAGAATTACTTCTTCTATTTCTGTCACTCATTTTCGACTATATCTGCAAATAGCAGACGAAGAGTTAGGCCAACAGAATAGATATTGTAAAACATAGAGACATATATTTAAATGTAAATGAATCTATGGGGGGTGTATTTATTCTGCTATATTCATTCTAGGGCATTACTAGCCCCATCTATGATGAGTTATTCATTTTAGAATGCTGCTGATTCCACTTCTGTCCAGTTTATTTATATGTTATATTCCGAGCTAAGTCTAACCAAAGCTCTGATACCAACTGTGATGCCCCAAACTCCCGTAGTACGAAAGCAAGGATAATCACTGGAATATAACACATAAACAATAACAACAGAACAGAAATATAGGATTACAGCAGAAAATGTACATCAAATTACACTGGGAATAATATATCATCAGAGTTACACAACATAATAGGATCATACTTAGTACATAATACAGTTTTCAACTTAATATAAAATGTTTGCAGCGGAATCAAACATAATATACTAAATGAATTCTGAACAGCATAATAAAAATGAAAAGATCCATCTTCAGCTCCATAGCTATCCAGAATGAGTCTGCTAAACTTGTATACAAGTTTTCCCGTGTGGAATAGAGGGCACCTCAGTTTGCAAAGTGAAACAAACTATGAGTCAGTCATGGGACTGGTATCAGAAATCTTCTATAACATACTTAATAATAAGGCTAATCACAGGACCATGCCTCTAACGCGGAACGGGTTTACTCCATTGGATTTCCAGTGCATAAATAAAGTAAATCGTTAAACAACGCAATGCTTTTTAGAAAAATCAAACCATTATAAGATTTAAGTCCCATCACACAATGCAACGCAAAACAGAGGATCGAGTTTTACCTTATAATGGTCATAAATGCTTGATACGATAAAAACAGACTTGATATTATTATTACTGTATACATGTTTTCAAAAACATTTCAATCATAATGTATCAATCATAGACGGCATAGCTACCATATACTATGTCGCCATATATAGGTTTACAATCAAAACCGTATGGGTCGTATTGGAAGTTGGATTTCCATCGTGAACCAAGGTAAGGGATCGTCCTTACCGAATTCGACACAATCTAGTCCATGTCTCAGGATCAGTCGCAATTGCACCTAGGAGCCGCAGGGTCGATCCACAACTAATGTTAGTGGATTATATATAATTCATGAACAATACGTCTCCCCGCCCTATGGGCCGTAAATAGAGCCACTAGGGACTCAAATCCGAGGTACCTCGCTTTCCATCATCCACATAAGTAAAAATATCTGGGCTTGTAAAACCCAGACACCACTTCTAGCTAGAAAGAAACGCATGTTCTCCTTGGGGTAATTCTCCCGTTTCTAGTTCATACCGGGGTGTGAGGCTCGCGACGTAACGCTATACACAAAGCTATGCTACAATAAAGCTATGCTTTGATCATCAAGCACAAGGCTCTGCTTTTCAACAATAAGCCTTGATCATTTGCATCTTGGCATGCCACACTGACAATTCACGCCATGCGATCGATAACTATCAATATATAACCTTTAAGCTCGTGCGTCTCAGAGAAGGGTGTTAAGCAAGAGAATAAATTCTCCGCCACCAAATAGATATATATTAAATAGAAATCAATTAGCACAGAATAAAATCAAATGTCAGACATACATCCATTTACAAGTCTGTTCTGGGTCTGAACGAAACCGGAGACACCTTATTCCTCGTCCCATATGTCCAATACGGAAGAGAGGTGCTCGCTAATCCGGACAATCAACAAGTACGTCCGGACAACTACCACTGTAACCCTCTCAAGGCAGCAACTCCAATCAAAGGTATCAGTAGTCATCCATTTGATGTGAAGATCGTCGATCTTCAATCACCGTCTTCAAATCTTCGACTTCCAATCATTGTATAATTATTTGAAATGAGAGTTAACTCGGACTTTTCAAATAATTTTCGAATATATATAATTTAAATAAAAAAAATTCATTTCATATCGTTTATAATATTTTATAACGATTTATCGCTATTTTTATTTATTTAAAAATAGCCATTTTCAATTAAACGACGCTTCGGGTCATTACATGGCCCTGTCGCTGTTTTCACCAAAATTTGATTTACACATTTCTCAAAATCTAACCGTTGGATCTTAGAAAATTTTATATCGTTGGAAAGATCTTTCCAAAACGAACCCAACCGTTCCAGTTTTGGGAAAATCCGACGGTCGGACCTTTCGATATAATCGTTTGAAGTTACGATTTCAAAACGCGAACTGCAGTAACGCGATTCAATTTATTTTAATTTATATTTTTATATAAATATAAATCGTTCAACGATTTCAAACCATTTTCAATTTAACATTGATTTCCTTTTTTATATGAAATCATATATTACATTAAAAATGAAATTTTAAATGTTAATACAACTTCTTTCAACATTGAATCTTTTGTATGATTCATATATATTACATAAAAATGTAATTTGTTTCATCATTCATCTATTACATTAAAATTGTAATCTTTTTATTTATCCCTTTATTACATTGAAAAATGTAAATTTCTATTTCAATCTTAATTACATTGAAAAATGTAATCTTTTATTTCAATATATTATTACGTTGAAAAATGTAAACCTTTATTTCAATGTATTATCACATTGAAAAATATAAACTTTTATTTCAATGTATTATCAAATTAAAAAATATATAAACTTTTATTTCAACGTATTATCACATTGAAAAATATAAACTTTTATTTCAATGTATTATCACATTGAAAAATGTAATCTTTCTATGTAATCCTTTCTTACAATAAAAATGTAAAATATCTATGTAATCTTTTTATTACATTGAAAAATGTAAATTCATTTTATAAACACATTTTACATAGAAATGGTCATTTTTAATGTTTAAATTTGCAATAAAATGTAAATTTCCAAAGAAAAGACACTTTATATAACAATGGACATTTTTAATATTTCATTTACATTAAAAATGTAAATTTCAACATTAATACATTTTTTTATTTTCAAAATGTTAATTTTTAATGTTGTATTTTCATTAAAAATGTGTAACTCAATATTATTGCATTTCTGTTTCAAACTGTTTATTTTTAATGTTGCATTTTCATTAAAAATGTATATTCCAATATAAATACATTTCTATTTCACAAATGACTATCTTTAATGTTGCATTACATTAAAAATTTATATTCCAATATAAATACATTTCTATGTAACAAATGACTATTTTAATGTTGCATTACATTAAAAAATTATATTCCAATATAAATACATTTCTATATAACAAATGACTATTTCTAATGTTGCATTACATTAAAAATGTATATTCCAATCTATATAACAAATGACTATTTTAATGTTGGGTTACATTAAAAATGTATATTTTAAAGTGAAGACATTTTAATATAACAATGTTCATTTTCATGTAAAGCATTTAAAATGTAAAATCTAGTTTAAATACATTTTATATAGCAATGTGGTATTTTGATGTTTTTATATACATTAGAATGCAAAATTCCAGTGTAATACATTTTTATTTAACAATGTTTATTTTTAAATGTTTTATTTACATTCAAAATGTAAGTTTTCAAGGCAAACACATTTTCATTTATCACTGCTTGTTTTTAATGTTTCATTTTCATTAGAAATGTAAATTCCAATGTCACAACATTTTTATTTCTCAATGTTTTACTTTTAATGTTGTATATACATTAAAAATGTAAAATCAAATATGAATTCATTTTTATATCTAAATGTTTATTTTTAATGTCTCATTTTCATTAAAAATGTAAAATCAAATATAAATTCATTTTATAAGACAAACGACCATTTTTGATTTACAACAAAAATATTGATTTTATGTTGACATATAATGGTCATTTTCATATATATATATATATATATATATACACATATATATATATTAAAAGTCTAATTTTCATATTATTCTAACAATTAATATATAATAACATGAATATTTTATAACACAAGAATGTTTCAGAAAAATTCGGCAGCATAACGGCTAGGTAATTAAAACCGACATCGTCCCGATGTACGGCTCCTCGCACTACCATAGGCCTCGCGGAGTTTACAAGGGGTTTAATTTCCTAATACATTTTTCAAGGCAATCTAATGCCATAATATCAATCAATTTCATTTCAACCGCAATCTGTAATAACCCGGAAATGCGAGCCAGTTTAAAATTTTTATTTTGGCAATTTTAGCGAATTTTGGATATTTAAAATGAATTATTTTAAATAATATCGATGAGAAATTTATTTTGAATATAATTCGAACGTATATATTTATACGCATCGTCGTTAGAATACAAATAATTATATATAATTATAAAAGGAATTGAAATGGCGCGGTAGTTCGATAATTCGATCTCAAACTTCAATTGAATGTACCGGGTGCAAAACAATCCGGATTTTAGTGAAACCAAAAATAATAGGATCTATTTGAAAATATCTTTCCAACGAATCCGAAAAATCAAGATTTCATAGCGGGAATCAAAAGATATGTCCAGTTGAAAATTCTGAATAGTCGCTATGGAATTCAGGCCCTTAAAAATAGACATTTTGCAAACGACCTCGGATTTCGACGAAACCACTTTTGTTGGATCCGTGATGTCAATTTATTGCTAGATTCCAAATTTCATAATTTTTCGAATCAATATGTGAGCGTGGCAGAGGAAAACGCATTTGACCAGTTTCAGTTGATTTTAATCGACTGGAAATTGGCCATTTTTCCAACGGTCTCAGAATTCGACGAACCTAGTTTTGTTAGGACCGTATCGTCAATACGAAGCTAGAAATATTTTTCTGGAATTTTTCTAGTTAGTACGTGACCCCGGTAAAATGAAATGCGCGTTCAAATTCAATATATAGAGTTATATGTTGATTTTAACGGAAACTGTTCGAAACGATCGAATCAGCCTGCGATACATATCCCATTGTGTTCGGAATGGGGGTAAAACGCTATGGGCGACAGGTGGTGGGCCTCGTTTAGAGGTAGAAAATACAAGTTGCTTTTTAGGAAAAAATAAAATAATTAAATAATAAAAATAAAATGAACCCTCTTCTCCCCCTTTTATTCGTTCTGCCCCCCCCCCCCTTTTTTCTTTCTTCAGTTCGATCGAAATAAAAAAAAAAGGAAGAGAATGACGGAAAAGTGGGAAACCCCTGTCGCCGCCGCTAGGGGCTGGCGCACCCCCTCTCGCGCCACGCCACCGTCGAAGACCCCCCCCCCCCCCTTCCCCGTTTTCCTCTCCCTCACTCCATCCTCCTCTTCCCTTCCTAATCGCGTCGACACCCCCCTTGGAGCACAAAACCCGCACCCCCTAGAAGCCGCGCCACCTCCTTCCTCCACCTCAGGCGATGCGCGCCCCCTCCCCTTCTTCTTCTACTCGATTTCGGCCCCCATCCTCCTCCACAGTTCGAAATCCCCCCCCCCCCCCGTTCGATTTCCATCAGCTCCCCCCCCCCTCGTCTGACCTCCGCCCTCCCTTCCACCTCCTTGACCTCCGACGAAGAAGCACAGCCCCCCCCCCCCCACTTCGACCAAAATCTGTAAGTTTCTTTATTTTATTTTATTTATTTTTCAATTTTCAGTTATCGTTCTATTTGATTTGAAAACTGAAATTTATTTGATTTTAAAATTGATTTTTAACTAAGTAAAAAGGAAGAGATTTTTAAATTAGAAAAGATTAGATCTTTAAACTATAAAAGATTTGATTTTTAAACTATGAAGGAATTTGATTTTTAAAAGTAAAAAGACGATATTTTTAAAAGTAAAAAGACGATATTTTTAAAAGTAAAAAGATGATATTTTTAAAAGTGAAAAGACGATACTTTTAAAAGTGAAAAGACGATATTTTTAAAATAGAAAAGATTAGATTTTAAAAATAGAAAAGGCGAAATCTTTATATGAAGAATAGCGTGATAAAAATAGAATTTTTATCTATATAGTAGTGGTATAAAAATAGAATTTTATCCATATGATAGCGAAGTAAAAATTCGATTTTTATATATTGAATAGCATAGTAAAAATTCGATTTTTATATATTGAATATCATAGTAAAAATTCGATTTTTATATATTGAATAGCGTAGTAAAAATTCGATTTTTAGATATTGAATAGCATAGTAAAAATTCGATTTTTACATATGTAGTGGCTACGGGCGACGAAAGTGATAAGAGACGAGAACGACGAAGATTTCTATAAAGGAAGAGCCGTGGAGTTAGGATAGCTATTGGTGAGAATTTCTCACTCTTCAATTTCTTTTTCTAGTTATATATATATACTAGGATGCAGACGGTGCTTAGTAGCACCCGACACAATCGTCCACAGACCATGGACTTGTTTGTTTGATTGCAAAAATTAGTTAGATTATTTGATTGAAATTTGAGTTGTTTGGTGAAATGGAATGGATTTATTGATGTGTGAATGGCGTGGGCCTTCACTAGACCGGGGATAAGGCTAGGCCTCGTCCCGTTTCTAGTATCGTGCCGTTATGCCGCCGAAATTTTCTAAAATAAGTTAGAAAAATAAAAATATCATTTTAGTTTGTAAATGAACTGAATAAAAATTCATGTGTTAAAATAAAATATTTGATCGTTAAAAATATATTTTTTAACGTGAATGTGAATAAATAAATATTCATTTACAAACCGGACGGTTTGTTTATGTACACCTATTTGAAGGACATTAATTGGGACGATAAATTTTACACATCGCCCAACTGCACAAATAAAATCTGTGTTTGATTGTTTGAAACCCCACACGGGTATTGGGATAAAATTCGGCATACACCAATCCCAATAATTAATTGTATGTCGATCGATAGATCGACAGGCTGTTATAAGCGTTAAATATCTATATTTGATGCTTATACAGTGTAGTGCACTTTGGATGATGGTTGATTATTTATCGTTGCTATTATATACATTTGTTGTATGGAATCCATATAATTAACTTTATATGGTGATTGATTGGGCCTCATTCCAATTTGAAAAATAAAGAATATTATAAAATAAAGGTTCATGTGTTGAAAGTACTCATCCGTTGAGATTAGTCATGTGTTGAACGAAATATTTTAAAAATAGAAATATTTGAAAAAGAAATATTTGAAATAGAGTATTAGAAAATAGAAATACATGAAGCCGTGTTGATTAGATTGACGCCATTTTGACGTGAACGATATTTATATCGATTTTACTCATTTTGAAATGAATATTGAAAAGTGATTTGGTAATCGAATATTTCAAAATGAATTGTATATAAAACGATTTCGAAATGAATTGAATATAAAACGATTTCGAAATGAATTGAATATGAAACGATTTCGAAACGAATTGAATATGAAACAATTTCAAAATGTATTGAATATGAAACGATTTCGAAATGAATTGAATATGAAACGATTTCAAAATGAATTGAATATGAAACGATTTCGAAATGAATTGAATATGAAACGATTTCGAAATGAATTGAATATGAAGCGATTTCGAAATGAATTGAATATGAAACGATTTCGAAATGAATTGAATATAAAACGATTTCGAAATGAATTGAATATAAAACGATTTCGAATTGAATTGAATAGAAAACAAATTTGATTTCAATTGAATATATAACGAATTTGATTTGAATTGAATAGAAAACCAATTTGAATTCGAATTGAACAGAAAACGAATTGAATTCAAATTGAATAGAAAACGAATTTGAATTGAATTGAATAGAAAACCAAAATGAATTTGAATCGAATAGTTTGAAATGAAATTTGAATTAAATTGATTAGAAAACGAATTTGATTTCAATTGAATATATAACAAATTTGAATTTGAATTGAATAGAAAACAAATTTGATTTCAATTGAATATATAACGAATTTGATTTGAATTGAATAGAAAACCAATTTGAATTCGAAATGAACAGAAAACGAATTGAATTCAAATTGAATAGAAAACGAATTTGAATTGAATTGAATAGAAAACCAAAATGAATTTGAATCGAATTGAACAGAAAACGAATTGAATTCAAATTGAATAGAAAACGAATTTGAATTGAATTGAATAGAAAACGAATTTGAATTGAATTAAATAGAAAACCAAAACGAATTCGAATTGAATTGAAACCTAATTGAAATGAATTCAAATTGAATTAAAATTTGAATTGAATAGAAATGAATTTTAAAACGAATTTATAAGGAAGAATTCAATTTTGATTTGAATTGAAATGGAAGTTGAAATTGTTTTTGAAACGAATTTAAACCTATTTATAGAAATCGTTTTAAATAGAAATCGACGAAATATATATTATACATATAATATAATGGCCCGAATAGAACGCGTCGCGCCGTGGCAGTTCGTGAATTTCGACCATTTATTTCAAACGGACATTACGGGAGATCCGACCGTCGGATTCTCCTAAAACCGGAACCGTTGGGTTCGTATCGAAAAGAGCTTTCTAACGAATATTAGAAATTTGAAATCTAACGGGTGGATTTGGAGATACGTCCAAATCAAATTTGAAAAAGGTCGCTATAAGTGCAGTTCGATGGCCGTTGAGGGAAATCGACTGTACGGGCCTTGATAAAATTATTAAAAATAGTAATAATTTGTGTAAAATCATAAGAAATGATTTGGGAAAAATTGGGATTAAAAACTCCATATTTGAAAAGATAAAAATAGATTTTTATCGAAATGAACTAGTTTTGAACTAAATTTAAAACCCAATTTTTTTTAAATAAATAAATTAGATTTAAAAAGGGGTTTTAAAGAATCGGAATTTCTAATATATTTGATTGGAAATGAATTAAAATTCATTTGTGGGTTTATCGTGAACTGTGTTTTAAATGACATTAGTTCTTTAACCCAGTAAAAGGAGTTTTAATGAATCTGCAATTAGATTGAAATGTGAATTGATAATTTAAATTATCAAATTTGGGAAAATGAGCGAGGATGGAGTATCACCAGTTTTGCTCCAAAGCGATAGTTAAATCTTTAATTAGATTTGAACGTGAAATGGTAATTAACTTTACCGATAATACCATGGTGTTAGATATGGAGTATTACCAGTTTTGCTTCATGGGATGAATAGGTTGGGATTGGGAAATAAAATAAATAATTACTTCGGTACGGTTCGCTAATCTCGACTAGTTGAGGAAAACCATAATTTGGTTTGAAACGACATCCAAAGGAAGATCAAAGAATAAATTTAAAGAATTTATCTTGGATAAAATTAATGGGAACCTTTCCCTGAGAATGTGGAATTGGAATGAGGTGTATGTTGTATTTGTGTAACATTTGTTTTTAATATACGCGGGTTGTTTCGGAAAGTCCGGGTTTATACCCATTCTGAATAACCGATTCGACGATAAGTCAAAGATGAAGACGGTGGTTGAAGACCGGAAGTCTTCACATCGTTTGGGTAATTACTGACGATCCTGATTGGGCTGTACACCCAAAAGGATGAAAATAGTTGGTGGTCGTCCAGACGTACTTGGAGATCGATGGATATGCGAGGAAAGTGCCTCCGGTTTCGTTCAGACCCAGAACGAACTTGTAAATGGATTGTGTGTCTGACATTGGATTTTATTCTGTGTTGATTGATTTCTGTTAAATATATATCTGTTTGGCGGCGGAGAATTTATTCTCTTGCTTAACGCCCTTCTCTGAGACGTACGAGCTTAGAGGTTATTTATCGATAGATATCAATCGCATGGCATGAATTGCCGGTGTGGCACGCTAAGATGCAATGATCAAGGCTTTTGTTGAAAAGCAGAGTCTTGTGGTTGATGATCAAAGCACGGCCTACGTGGCAGCTTTGTGTATAACGTGAATTCGCGAGCCTCACACCTCGGTATGAGTCATAAACGGGATACGGACTGCAGGGAGAGCACGACGTTTCTTTCTAGCTTTGGTGGTGTCAGTGACTTACCAGCCCTGACATTTATATACTTTTCATCTATGTGGTTGTTGGATGAGGCGCCTCGATTTTAGGTCTGTAAGGACCGGGAAACATGTGTTCAGGAATACTAATCCTATAACGTAAGTGAGGACCGGCCCTGAAGCATCCAGGATTGCCCAGAGTGTGTAGTCCTAAGACATTTGCTAGAGTGTCTCGAAAGCGGAGAGGAGCTTGCCCCTTGCCTCGACTCATGACGGAAATCCAATTTCCAATACGTGTATTTCGGCTTTATTTGTAGAGCCTAGTATGGCGACATAGTGGGATGGGGCACTTATGCCGTCTATGATTTATATTTATGATTGAAATTGTTTTGACACTATACACTTATTATAGTATCAAATGATTTGTGTTAAACGTAACAAGCATGTTTGGCTGTTATAAGGTAAAACCCTATCCTTCGGCTTGCGTTGCATTGTGTGATGTGACCTGGGTCTTATAATAGCTTCATTTTTCGAAAAAGCATTGCGTTGTTTATCTAATATGCACTGGTATTCTTTGGAGGAAACCCGTTCCGTGTTATACGGCGTGGTCCCTTGATTTACCTAACTTTAAAAGCAATATTAATAACTGTTTTAGTTCTCACACCAGTCACATGACTGACCTGGAGTTTATTGTTTTAACCTAAACTCTGGGTGCCCCTATTTTCCGCATGGGCAGCTAGTAGTTTTGGTTTTGCAGATTTATATTCACAGGATCCTGGTTTACAGCTGGAATGATATCCGGAAAGCTCTGTATCCGTATATCACCTTCAGTTGTGCTTTGTATTATTTTTCCGCTGCTATGTAATTTATTGTAATCTCTGATATTTATCAAATGTAATTTATTCATTTATACTCTGTATATTCTTGTATCTGATGGAATTGTTGTAATAGCAATGAAATGTTCTTCTGTTTGTGTTCTGATTTGTCCTGTTCTCACAGTAATTCGTTCTTTCTCATCTCTTCGGAGACCGGGGAAGTTCGGGTCGCTTCATTTGGTATCAGAGCTTTGGTTTACAGAGCTCGAGAACAAGACACATTAGAACCATAAGAAAGAATTCATCAGATATTGGATTAGAAATATCCAATTAGAATGACTCGTTAGAGGTAGGATCAGTAGTATCCTAGAACGAGTGTGAAGAGTATATTTTTCAAATGAAAACAATTTTTGTTTTGAAAATTTAAATCGTTTTATATGTATTTGAATAATTAATTTATATTGAATTTGGACAATCCAATATATAAAGATTTTGCATATACGCGTCATGAACGTATATTCGAAGTTTTAATATATTTGATAGATATAGAATTACATTCTAGTCGCCCAGAGATGGTACTGATAATTGTCATGACATCATCAGTATTTATGTTCGTGTTTCGAAGGTGTGATATCTATATATTTCCATTAGACTGGTGTGAGAACCAAAACTAATATAGCTAGATTTATTGTTGTGAATTGGCATCAAAAACAAGATTCTCAGTATATATATCAAAATTATGAATTTGAAACATTAATCCACTAATTGATTGATGTTTGTGTTGTTTGATTATTGTTGCCTAATTGAATTTTGAACCATTAAGCCTAATTGAACCAAATATTGAATTGTTTTGAAAATTAGTCGCATTTGCTTGCGTATACATGTGCTTACATTGAACAGGTCATAGCAAGGAGGCTAGAGCAGAGAATAAAATTTGTTTGCCCGACAAATAGGTACATGTTTACTATAATTTACTGTTTTGTTTGGGTGATAATGATTTTATGAGCCGATTGGCTAGCCGCTTGGCTTTTTCTTTTTCTTTTTGAGATCAGAAGGCCTGTATGGCAATTTCGGGATTTTCCCGTGGCTCCCGGTGCAGGGGAGGTTATGGCGAAATTTTTCAAAAATTTAGGGTGTTAGCCAAATTTTTGAAAATTTGAAAATTCTCAGAAACTGAAAAGTTGGACAATGGAAGCCTGATCGAACGTAGAGTTGATTAATCAAACCACTTTCGACTTTGTTCCTTTTCGGGGACGAAAAGTTTTAAGTGGGGGAGATTGTAATAACCCGGAAATGCGAGCCAGTTTAAAATTTTTATTTTGGCAATTTTAGCGAATTTTGGATATTTAAAATGAATTATTTTAAATAATAACAATGAGAAATTTATTTTGAATATAATTCGAACGTATATATTTATAAGCGTCGTCGTTAGAATATAAATAATTATATATAATTATAAAAGGAATTGAAAATGGCGCGGTAGTTCGATAATTCGATTTCAAACTTCAATTGAATGTACCGGGTGCAAAACAATCCGGATTTTAGTGAAACCAAAAATAATAGGATCTATTTGAAAATATCTTTCCAACGAATCCGAAAAATCAAGATTTCATAGCGGGAATCAAAAGATATGTCCAGTTGAAAATTATGAATAGTCGATATGGAATTCAGGCCCTTAAAAATAGACATTTTGCAAACGACCTCGGATTTCGACGAAACCACTTTTGTTGGATCCGTGATGTCAATTTATTGCTAGATTCCAAATTTCATAATTTTTTGAATCAATATGTGAGTGTGGTAGAGGAAAACGCGTTTGACCAGTTTCAGTTGATTTTAATCGACTGGAAATTGGCCATTTTTCCAACGGTCTCAGAATTCGACGAAACTAGTTTTGTTAGGACCGTATCGTCAATACGAAGCTAGAAAATATTTTTCTGGAATTTTTCTAGTTAGTATGTGACCCCGGTAAAATGAAATGCGCGTTCAAATTCAATATATAGAGTTATATGTTGATTTTAACGGAAACTGTTCGAAATGATCAAATCAGCCTGCGATACATATCCCATTGTTTTCGGAATAGGGGTAAAACGCTATGGGCGACAGGCGGTGGGCCTCGTTTAGAGGTCGAAAATACAAGTTGCTTTTTAGGAAAAAATAAAATAATTAAATAATAAAAATAAAATGAACCCTCTTCTCCCCCTTTTATTCGTTCTGGGCCCCCCCCCCATTTTTCTTTCTTCAGTTCGATCGAAATAAAAAAAAGGAAGAGAACGACGGAAAAGGGGGAAACCCCTGTCGCCGCCGCCAGGGGCTGGCGCACCCCCCCTCGCGTCGCGCCACCGTCGAAAACCCCCCTTCCCCGTTTTCCTCTCCCTCACTCCATCCTCCTCTTCCCTTCCTAATCGCGTCGACACCCCCCCCCCCCCCCCTGGAGCACAAAACCCGCACCCCCAAGAAGCCGCGCCACCTCCTTCCTCCACCTCAGGCGATGCGCGCCCCCTCCCCTTCTTCTTCTACTCGATTTCGGCCCCATCCTCCTCCACAGTTCGAATCCCCCCCCCCCCCCCCACCGTTCGATTTCCATCAGTCCCCCCCCCCCTCGCCTGACCTCTGCCCTCCCTTCCACCTCCTTGACCTCCGACGAAGAAGCACAGCCCCCCCCCTTCGACCAAAATCTGTAAGTTTCTTTATTTTATTTTATTTATTTTTCAATTTTCAGTTATCGTTCTATTTGATTTGAAAACTGAAATTTATTTGATTTTAAAATTGATTTTTAACTAAGTAAAAAGGCGGAGATTTTTAAATTAGAAAAGATTAGATCTTTAAACTATAAAAGATTTGATTTTTAAACTATGAAGGAATTTGATTTTTAAATGTAAAAAGACGATATTTTTAAAAGTAAAAAGATGATATTTTTAAAAGTAAAAAGACGATATTTTTAAAAGTGAAAAGACGATATTTTTAAAAGTGAAAAGACGATATTTTTAAAATAGAAAAGATTAGATTTTAAAAATAGAAAAGGCGAACTCTTTATATGAAGAATAGCGTGATAAAAATAGAATTTTTATCTATATAGTAGTGGTATAAAAATAGAATTTTATCCATATGATAGCGAAGTAAAAATTCGATTTTTATATATTGAATAGCATAGTAAAAATTCGATTTTTATATATTGAATAGCATAGTAAATTCGATTTTTATATATTGAATAGCGTAGTAAAAATTCGATTTTTAGATATTAAATAACATAGTAAAAATTCGATTTTTACATATGTAGTGGCTACGGGCGACGAAAGTGATAAGAGACGAGAACGACGAAGATTTCTATAAAGGAAGAGCCGTGGAGTTAGGATAGCTATTGGTGAGAATTTCTCACTCTTCAATTTCTTTTTCTAGTTATATATATATACTAGGATGCAGACGGTGCTTAGTATCACCCGACACAATCGTCCACAGACCATGGACTTGTTTGTTTGATTGCAAAAATTAGTTAGATTATTTGATTGAAATTTGAGTTGTTTGGTGAAATGGAATGGATTTATTGATGTGTGAATGGCGTGGGCCTTCACTAGACCGGGGATAAGGCTAGGCCTCGTCCCGTTTCTAGTATCGTGCCGTTATGCCGCCGAAATTTTCTAAAATAAGTTAAAAAAATAAAAATATCATTTTAGTTTGTAAATGAACTGAATAAAAATTCATGTGTTAAAATAAAATATTTGATCGTTAAAAATATAATTTTTAACGTGAATGTGAATAAATAAATATTCATTTACAAACCGGACGGTTTGTTTATGTACACCTATTTGAAGGACATTAATTGGGACGATAAATTTTACACATCGCCCAACTGCACAAATAAAATCTGTGTTTGATTGTTTGAAACCCCACACGGGTATTGGGATAAAATTCGGCATACACCAATCCCAATAATTAATTGTATGTCGATCGATAGATCGACAGGCTGTTATAAGCGTTAAATATCTATATTTGATGCTTATACAGTGTAGTGCACTTTGGATGATGGTTGATTATTTATCGTTGCTATTATATACATTTTTTGTATGGAATCCATATAATTAACTTTATATGGTGATTGATTGGGCCTCATTCCAATTTGAAAAATAAAGAATATTATAAAATAAAGGTTCATGTGTTGACAGTACTCATCCATTGAGATTAGTCATGTGTTGAACGAAATATTTTAAAAATAGAAATATTTGAAAAAGAAATATTTGAAATAGAGTATTAGAAAATAGAAATACATGAAGCCGTGTTGATTAGATTGACGCCATTTTGACGTGAACGATATTTATATCGATTTTACTCATTTTGAAATGAATATTGAAAAGTGATTTCGTAATCGAATATTTCGAAATGAATTGAATATAAAACGATTTCGAAATGAATTGAATATGAAACGATTTCGAAATGAATTGAATATGAAACGATTTCAAAATGAATTGAATATGAA
Source organism: Allium sativum (assembly GCA_030737875.1). NCBI lineage: Eukaryota > Viridiplantae > Streptophyta > Magnoliopsida > Asparagales > Amaryllidaceae > Allium > Allium sativum. Next base: position 363,857,968 of record CM060909.1, read on the forward strand.
ACGATTTCGAAATGAATTGAATATGAAACGATTTCGAAATGAATTGAATATGAAACGATTTCGAAATGAATTGAATATGAAGCGATTTCGAAATGAATTGAATATGAAACGATTTCGAAATGAATTGAATATAAAACGATTTCGAAATGAATTGAATATAAAACGATTTCGAATTGAATTGAATAGAAAACAAATTTGATTTCAATTGAATATATAACGAATTTGATTTGAATTGAATAGAAAACCAATTTGAATTCGAAATGAACAGAAAACGAATTGAATTCAAATTGAATAGAAAATGAATTTGAATTGAATTGAATAGAAAACCAAAATGAATTTGAATCGAATAGTTTGAAATGAAATTTGAATTAAATTGATTAGAAAACGAATTTGATTTCAATTGAATATATAACAAATTTGAATTTGAATTGAATAGAAAACAAATTTGATTTCAATTGAATATATAACGAATTTGATTTGAATTGAATAGAAAACCAATTTGAATTCGAATTGAACAGAAAACGAATTGAATTCAAATTGAATAGAAAACGAATTTGAATTGAATTGAATAGAAAACCAAAATGAATTTGAATCGAATTGAACAGAAAACGAATTGAATTCAAATTGAATAGAAAACGAATTTGAATTGAATTGAATAGAAAACGAATTTGAATTGAATTGAATAGAAAACCAAAACGAATTCGAATTGAATTGAAACCGAATTGAAATGAATTCAAATTGAATTGAAATTTGAATTGAACAGAAATGAATTTTAAAACGAATTTATAAGGAAGAATTCAATTTTGATTTGAATTGAAATGGAAGTTGAAATTGTTTTTGAAACGAATTTAAACCTATTTATAAAATTCGTTTTAAATAGAAATCGATGAAATAAATATTATATATATTGTATATATAATATAATGGCCCGAATAGAACTCGCCGCGCCGCGGCAGTTCGTGAATTTCGACCATTTATTTCAAACGGATATTACAGGAGATCCGACCGTCGGATTCTCCTAAAACCGGAACCGTTGGGTTCGTATCGAAAAGAGCTTTCTAACGAATATTAAATTTGAAATCTAACGGTTGGATTTGGAGATACGTCCAAATCAAATTTGAAAAAGGTCGCTATAAGGGCAGTTCGATGGCCGTTGAGGGAAATCGACTGTACGGGCCTTGGTAAAATTATTAAAAATAGTAATAATTTGTGTAAAATCATAAGAAATGATTTGGGAAAAATTGGGATGAAAAACTCAATATTTGAAAAGATAAAAATAGATTTTTATCGAAATGAACTAGTTTTGAACTAAATTTAAAACTCAATTTTTTTTAAATAAATAAATTAGATTTAAAAAGGGGTTTTAAAGAATCGGAATTTCTAATATATTTGATTGGAAATGAATTAAAATTCATTTTTGGGTTTATTGTGAACTGTGTTTTAAATGACATTAGTTCTTTAACCCATTAAAAGGAGTTTTAATGAATCTGCAATTAGATTGAAATGTGAATTGATAATTTAAATTATCAAATTTGGGAAAATGAGCGAGGATGGAGTATCACCAGTTTTGCTCCAAAGCGATAGTTAAATCTTTAATTAGATTTGAACGTGAAATGGTAATTAACTTTACCGATAATACCATGGTGTTAGATATGGAGTATTACCAGTTTTGCTTCATGGGATGAATAGGTTGGGATTGAGAAATAAAATAAATAATTACTTAGGTACGGTTCGCTAATCTCGACTAGTTGAGGAAAACCATAATTTGGTTTGAAACGACATCCAAAGGAAGATCAAAGAATAAATTTAAAGAATTTATCTTGGATAAAATTAATGGGAACCTTTCCCTGAGAATGTGGAATTGGAATGAGGCGTATGTTGTGTTTGTGTAACATTTGTTTTTAATATACGCGGGTTGTTTCGGAAAGTCCGGGTTTATACCCATTCTGAATAACCGATTTGACGATAAGTCGAAGATGAAGACGGTGGTTGAAGACCGGAAGTCTTCACATCGTTTGGGTAATTACTGACGATCCTGATTGGGCTGTACACCCAAGAGGATGGAAATAGTTGGTGGTCGTCCAGACGTACTTGGAGATCGATGGATATGCGAGGAAAGTGCCTCCGGTTTCGTTCAGACCCAGAACGAACTTGTAAATGGATTGTGTGTCTGACATTGGATTTTATTCTGTGTTGATTGATTTCTGTTAAATATATATCTGTTTGGCAGCGGAGAATTTATTCTCTTGCTTAACGCCCTTCTTGAGACGTACGAGCTTAGAGGTTATATATCGATAGATATCAATCGCATGGCATGAATTGCCGGTGTGGCACGCTAAGATGCAATGATCAAGGCTTTTGTTGAAAAGCAGAGTCTTGTGGTTGATGATCAAAGCACGGCCTACGTGGCAGCTTTGTGTATAACGTGAATTCGCGAGCCTCACACCTCGGTATGAGTCAAAAACGGGATACGGACTGCAGGGAGAGCACGACGTTTCTTTCTAGCTTTGGTGGTGTCAGTGACTTACCAGCCCTGACATTTATATACTTTTCACCTATGTGGTTGTTGGATGAGGCGCCTCGATTTTAGGTCTGTAAGGACCGGGAAACGTGTGTTCAGGAATACTAATCCTCTAACGTAAGTGAGGACCGGCCCTGAAGCATCCAGGATTGCCCAGAGTGTGTAGTCCTGATACATTTGCTAGAGTGTCTCGAAAGCGGAGAGGAGCTTGCCCCTTGCCTCGACTCATGACGGAAATCCAATTTCCAATACGTGTATTTCGGCTTTATTTGTAGAGCCTAGTATGGCGACATAGTGGGATGGGGCACTTATGCCGTCTATGATTTATATTTATGATTGAAATTGTTTTGACACTATACACTTATTATAGTATCAAATGATTTGTGTTAAACGTATCAAGCATGTTTGGCTGTTATAAGGTAAAACCCTATCCTCCGGCTTGCGTTGCATTGTGTGATGGGACCTGGGTCTTATAATAGCTTTATTTTTCGAAAAAGCATTGCGTTGTTTATCTAATATGCACTGGTATTCTTGGGAGGAAACCCGTTCCGTGTTATACGGCGTGGTCCCTTGATTTACCTAACTTTAAAAGCAATATTAATAACTGTTTTAGTTCTCACACCAGTCACATGACTGACCTGGAGTTCATTGTTTTAACCTAAACTCTGGGTGCCCCTATTTTCCGCACGGGCAGCTAGTAGTTTTGGTTTTGCAGATTTATATTCACAGGATCCTGGTTTACAGCTGGAATGATATCCGGAAAGCTCTGTATCCGTATATCACCTTCAGTTGTGCTTTGTATTATTTTTCCGCTGCTATGTAATTTATTGTAATCTCTGATATTTATCAAATGTAATTTATTCATTTATACTCTGTATATTCTTGTATCTGATGGAATTGTTGTAATAGCAATGAAATGTTCTTCTGTTTGTGTTCTGATTTGTCCTGTTCTCACAGTAATTCGTTCTTTCTCATCTCTTCGGAGACCGGGGAAGTTCGGGTCGCTTCACAATCAGTCACCCAAAAATCAACCAATTACACACCATAAAACAATCAAGTCGTCCATGGTCTGTGGACGATGGATGCCGGGAGTTTTTAAACTCCGTCAGCATCCTAATATAATTTTATTTAATTAATTTGGATTCAAAAATCTCACATCGCAATTTATTTCTTCTAAAATTGTAGAAGGCTCCAAAAATTCTCCGATCAGTTCTGAAATGTAGATCTCGATTTTACGGTCCCAATGAATCTTGTTTCATCAAATTTCGTTATTGTATGATCGAGATATGAATTTATGAAGTTTGTTAACAATTTGAATATAATGATTAAATTAAATAAATAAATTAAACACCTTCTTCTTCATTCAATACTTATATCGCGAACCCAAAAACTCCGCCCAAACTCCTCCCTGTCGCACGAATTGGAGAAGGCCTGGAGCAGATCGGAATATGCCCCAACGCCGCCCCGACCGTGCGGCACCACCGCCTACAACGGCTTTGAGCTCGGCGGTCTGGTTGTCTTCGGATAGCTCCACAAAGGTTGCGACTTTGAGCAGCTAATTCAAAAAATCCATGTAGCAACTTTTGATCATCTCCGTATGAAATTGAAGATCGTAAAAATCTCTACCATATTCCTCTTATTACTACGATTTAATTCACAGAGATTTAGGAGAAATTAGTGGTTTGAAATAGGACGATTTGGATCGCTCATTCCCTTTTGATGGCGGCTGACAGTATATTAGAATTAGGGTTTACCGTATATACTAGTATTTATACTATATACCATTTTATTTTATTTTATTTTATTCTTTATTTTCAATTTAATTCCTTTATCGCTCTTAACTCCAAATCAAACCCAACGAGTGACGCCCCGAGCTAAATACCCTCATTTCGGACACAATGGGATATGTCCCGTAAGCCAATTCAATAGTTTCAATAGGTTTTTCTTTAAATTTAAATATAAAACATTTAATTATTTAATTTAATCATACATTTTAATTTACCGGGGCCACAGACTGACTCCAAAATATCCCGAAAAATAAATCTAGCTACGTTTTGACGATACGGTCCTAACAAAATTAATTTCGTCGAGTTTGGAGACTGTTTGAAAAATGGTCATTTTCTGGTCGATTGAAATTGTCAAAACACATTTTCTTTTGCCACGCTCACATATTGATTCCAAAAATTATGAAAATTGGAATCCTGCAATAATTTGACATTCCGGATCCAACCAGGGTGATTTCATCGAAAACGGAGGTCGTTTGCTAAAGGGCTATTTATATGGGTTATATATTATATTAAATTCCATAGTGATTATTCTGAATTTTCATCTGACCATAACTTTTAATTCCTGCTATGAAATTTCAATTTTTCGGAATCGTTGGAAAAATAATTTTAACCGAATTCTAATATTTTTGGTTTCATCAAAATCCGACTTATTTTGCATCCTGTACAGTCAGTCAAAGTTCAAATTCAAAATTTCAAACTACCGTGCTATTTCTAACTTCTTTTAAAATTAAAATAAATATATTCGTTCTAACTTCAATTTAAATAAATTTTAAATTGGTTCTGATTTTCCATTGTACTTAAAAAGATTTATAATGCTTCTATGAACATATGCAATAGTGTGTGTATATGTCCCTATGGTAATGCGAAAGATCAAGCGGTCTACTGATTCAATCGACCTCCTTAATGCAATGTATGTCGATGCCATGAATCCAACATGTATGCAACTAATCCTAATATATCATTAAGTTATATGTGTGTGCGATCATCCATCCAAATGCAACATCCATATGATGATACACCCATTTTCATCCATAAAATTTTAAAATGCACACGCATCCATATGCAGTATGAGAGTGATTGAGCTGATCTAGTGCCTAGTGTGTGTGTATATGCATCCACGAGCAACCACTAGAAAACACTGGCATCGACTTGCATCCATCAAACATAACAGTCTCAAACACATGTTTGCATCCATTGGCTCCCTACCTAAGAGTCGAAGATTCGATCGATAGGATATACTTAAATGACAGAAACAAGTACGAATAAAAGCTTTTGGAAAAAGAAGTTAATAACATACCCTTGAAAAGAAAAGGGTACAAAGTGCGAATTTTGTCTTCAGTCTCTTAAATTGCATCCTCGTGGTCGTCTCCCCACTGAACTTTCATCAACTTGACCTCTCGGTTGCATAGCTTCTTAACCTGTAATCCAAGAAAATGGGTAGGAACTCGTTTGACTGTCGCCACTCATTCCACCTCCACTTCCTCAAGCATACTTGGCTCAACAACTTCTGCGGTATCATGCAGGCACTTTCATAAATGAGAAACGTGGAAAACATCATGAATACCTGCCAATCTCTCTGGTAGCTTCACCCTATAATCCATTTGGCCAATCCTTTCTGTTATGGAAATGGCCCTACAAACCTTGCGCCAATTTCCACAGATTCAAAGCGAACCACATTCCTCAAAGGTGATACCTTGTTGAAAACCATGTCTCCAACCTCAAACTCAATATCAGTTCTTCTCTTATCTGCTAGAAATTTTTCCTATCCTGAGATGTCTTCATGCGTCGGCGAATAAGATCAATCTTCTCTGAAATTTCTCTAATCATCTCAGGTCCAAGTAAAAGCCTTTCTATAGACTCCCACCAATAAGTCGATGATCTACAGGATCGACCGTACAATGCCTCGAAGGGTGCCATTCCAATATTATCTTGATAACTGTTGTTGTAGGCAAACTCTACCAATGGAAGATGCTCTTCCCAAGTCCCTCTGCAATCTTAAAAGATCCTTAAGAACTCTATTCACCCTTTCCGTCTGCCCATTGGTCCGAGGGTGATAAGCGGTGCTCGAACACAACTGTGCACCTAATGCCTCTTGCAAGCTCCTCCAAAACTCACTAATGAATATAGGGTCACGATCACTCACTATACTGGAAGGTACTCCAGGTAGATGAACTATCTCATGAAGATAAACTGTTGCTAACCATACTGCCGTTCTCTTACCCTTAACAGGAATAAAATGAGCGCTCTTAGTTAGCATGTCAACTATAACCCAAATACTGGTGTTTCCTTTCCTCGATCTAGAAAACCATCAATGAAATCCATAGAGATGCTCTCTCACTTCCACTGTGGGACCTCCAAAGGATGAAGTAAACCGCCGGGCTTCCTTTGCTCAACTTTGACTTGCTGGAAAATCAAATATCGAGAAACAAACTCCGCTACATCTTTCTTCATCCTAGCCCAAAAGAAAACCCTCTTCCTGTCTTTATACATCTTATCACCGCCTGGATGCATAGTCATCCCAAAATGATGGGATTCCTCAAGGACTATCTTCAACATACTCCCAATTCGGGGAACACAAAGCCTTCCATCTCGCCGCAACCACCCTCTATCATCCGCGGAATATCTACTGAGGTGACTAGAAGTCTCTCCTCTACTAATCCTATCCAAGATGTATACTATATGTGGATCCTCTCGCTGCAAAGTTCCTATCTGATCCATGAGAGTAGGTCGCACCTCTAACGATGCCAACAAACCATGTATAAGATCCGTAGATAGCCTAAAGTCAAAGGTTGATATATATTCCAAGCTCTGCCTCTCTATGAATAGCGGACTCAAAGTCATCCTCTGCCTGCTCAGTGTGTCCGCCACCACATTACCCGTGCCAGGGGTAGAAGCAATCTCAAAATCATAGGACGCTAGGAACTTCATCAATCTCTATTGCCTCAAATTGAGATCCTTTTGCGAGAACAGATACTTGAGAGACTTATGATCGATATACAACTCGAACTTCTCTACAAGTAGATAATGACGCCAACTCTTAAGCGTAAATACAATGGCAGCCAACTCTAAGTCATGGGTAGGGTAGTTCTTCTCATGAACACTCAACTGTCTACCTCCATAACATACTACCCTTCCCTCTTGCATCAAAACAACACAAAGCCCTATATCACATGCATCAGTGTATACTATGAACACTTTGTTCCCATCAGGAAAAGTCAAGACTGGGGATGTTATCAGAGCTTTCTTCAATCATTGAAAAGCATCCTCACAATCAATGTTCCAAGCAAAGGTCAGATTCTCCTTCGTAGACCTAGTGAGTGGGGCTGGTATCCTTGCGAAGTCTTTAATGAACTTCCTATAATAACCTGCTAAACCAAGAAAACTCCTTACCTACGTTGCATTTTTTAGAATCTTCCAACTTTGAATAGCAACTAATTTCGCAGGATCCACTGTTACCCCATCCTTAGCGACTACATGCCCTAAAAATCTCGCGTCCTTTCTCCAAAAATGACATTTGGAGAATTTTTCCTTAAGCCGATGCGCTCGGAGTCAAAACCTCCCTTAATTGTGGGGCATGGTCTTCCTCATTCTTTGATAAAATCATGATGTCATCAACAAAGACCACAACAAACTTATTCAGAAACTCCCGAAACACCTTACTCATCAGATCCACAAAATAGGCGGGTGCATTCGTCAGCCCAAAAGGCATGATGAGACACTCGAAGAAACCATCTAGAGTTCTAAAAGCGGTCTTGTCTATACTATCCTCGGCCACCCTCAGCTAATGAAACCCTGTGACCAAGTCTAACTAGGAGAAAACAGATGCACCAACAAGTTGGTCAAACAGAGCATCTATCCTCGGAAGTGGGTACCTATTTTTCTTAGTGAGCTTATCCAACTCCCTGTAATCCACGCATAAGCAAAGCGAACCATCTGCCTTAGTTGTGAATACGACTGGAGCACCCCATTCAGATATGCTTCGCCTAATAAATCCTTTCTTAAGTAGCTCCCCTACTTACTTGCTGAGTTCCCTCCTTTCTCTAGGAGCCATGTGGTGCACAGGAAATGCTACTGGCTTCGCATTATCCACTAAGTATACCCGAAAATCAATCACGTGCCTCAGAGGTAAGCCCCTAACTTCCTCAAAAACATCTGAATACTCACAGACTACCGGTACAGGTTGCAAGTCATCGACAGATGCATCAAATGATTCTAGGAAACTAAGCATGACAGATTCCTTTGGGTCACAAGAAATCTCGAGAGTCCTCCCATGGCAAGTCAAAAGTCAAACGACCCTCCTCTCACAGTCTAGAATGTCACCATACATGGCTAGCCAATCCATCCCTGGAATCAGACCATAGCCCATAAAACCAAGCACATATACGTTGCACTCAAACTCGACGCCCAAAACAAATATCCTCAAACCCCGACAAATCACAAACAGATGAGCCGAGCCCCGGATGGGGTTTGAGAAAACAACGGGATCCAAAACCATACTAGTACTAAGGTGTAGAGACTCAACTACAGTATCAGATATAAAAGAATGTGAAGCGCCAGAATAAAAAAAGTCTTTACAGGATGATCGGAAAGAGAAATCAAACCTTCAACAGAAACTTTCCTACCTATGTCCGGTACACTGGCCACGAGAGCATGCACCTGCCCTCCAGAAGATCCTATCCTTTGGCAATGTCCTTGCTTCTTCGGGCACTCCTTAGTATAGTGTCCGACCTCCCCACAATGGAAACAAGAATTCTTCCTTTTTCTGCAATCTTTACTCAAATGACCCACGTTCCCACAACCATGACATTTCTTCTTGCCTTTATTTGAACTTTATTAGGCTTTCCTTATTTCATCTATGTTCCTTTTTGGGCCACCATTTTTTTCATCCTTGGGTTGTGCTCCTCAGCCTTAACTCCCTTATTCTCCTCTTTACCATCCCTATGTAACATGTTAATAAGTCTTTCGAAAGCTTCCTCCATCGCACGAAAATCCTGATGAAGCTTGAGAGAAAATTAGCCGTAAGTGAAACTACTGCGGCTACAGATGGAGGTTGCGCCCTTCCTTGCCCTTCGACATGTGTCATAGTTTCAACACGCCTACGGAACCATGCCGCAATGGGGACACCCTTCAGGAAGTTGGGAGCCCGAGATATGATGAAAAGAAAAGGAATTCAATCGGAGAATCGAGTGATATTTGATATGAATTTGGGAAATATGTTTTTCGAAAACAAAGTTTTCTTTGAAAATAATTTCTTTTTAAAACCTTTTGAAAACAATTTTCAAAACTTCTTATTCGATCTGGTAACCTTCAGCTCTGATACCAAATGTGACACCCCACGTCCGTTAATGTCACTCTTTAACAGAATGCATTAAGTTTCGTGAAGCGTTATAGGTAAACAGAAACATCACAAGACAGATATAAAATAATAGCGGAATTTAAAACTTTATTTTCCAAATAGAAAACATTGTGGTCCAAAATCCAGTTACAACATAAGTCTAAAGTACAGAAAACCCATTACATCAACTTAAAATATCTTCCTTGTACTAAAATCATTAGAGTACAGTAATATAAAAGCATAGTCCCCAAAAAGAGCCATAACAGGGTAGGCAGGTAATCAAAGTGATACATCTAAGAAGCTCCAAGCCGAAAAGGAAGAGAGAATCCTAATCAAGCCTGAGTATTCCCACCCTGAGAACCTGGGAGGAAAGGAAGAGAGAAAAGGAAACAAAACGGGTCAGACATAAAGTCTGGTGAGTCCAATTAATTTTAGCATATAAATAAGTAAAAGCATCATGACAGGCATACAAACTGGATGAGAGAGACAACAGTATCATAAGACAGGTATAACAGACCGAGCAGGATAAACAGAATAAACATAATAGAATATATTGCGCTTCTCAAGTACTCTTGTCTGCACCAATACTAGTAAAATAGAAACAGAATGATCCCAACAGAAACAGATGGTAGACTTAGGTGTACTTCTAGTGACAGGTTTTACCTCCAACGAAAATAACAGGCTGTTGAACAGAAATGATAGGTGTTACCCCCAATGATAATAATGGGCTCCTAAACAAGCAAGACTAGATGTTTCCTAATTATTACCCTAATCGATCAGCTCCTTATCCTGTAGATACCCTGTGTTGGCCCCCACAGTAGGATGTATCACTTCCTAAAATGGCAACCCCTTTTTTTGAGATGCACAACCATATTTACTTATGTCACAACGTCTTATTATCCCAAGCAAGTGGATTCATGCGCACGCATGACTCTGTCGGAATGCACCGTCAACACCCCCACTCAGATGAACCTCTTGTAATCGGCTCAGTAAGCGTGCCCTGACCACTACCTAGTTCGGGGTCCCCCTTTTGATACCAAGATGGGTTACTGACCGATACGGGTCCCACACAACTGATGATACAAGCTCCCCCTAGGCTTGCATCCCCAATACTAGGATTTTGACAGGTTATGCCTAACAGATTAACAAGCCCGCAACCCCACTATATAAAACGGGTTAAGTTTTCGGGTTTATATAACCCTCACAGGTTCAACAGATTTACTTAACACCCAAAGATTCAAGCAAGTTCACTTAACCCTTACAAAATTTTGACAGGTTTACATAACCCCCACAGATTTAAATAGGTTAACAGGTTATTATCATTTCCCGTTCATGCATGTTAATGCACCAGATCTCTCACATTAAGTCGACCACTTGTGGATGCTGGATATGCCGGGCGGTTTCAGCCAGACTTCTACCATAAGTCGGACTTAACCTCGTGTCTTAGCACCATTACGTGTACATTTACGCACTAGACCCCTCAAAGATTTAAACAGGTTAGGTATTACAGGTTAACAGGTTATTATCATTTCCCGTTCATGCATGTTAATGCACCAGACCACGGGCGGTTCCGGGAAGACTTCTACTACAAGTGTAATCTAACCTCGTGCCTAAGTGCGGTTACAGTTTCTATTTACTGTAATTTTAAGCATACTCGTTTTTAGGCAATTATTCATGTTCATCATAGGTTATTCCCCAAAATCCTTAGTCTGATTCACGATACAAGTTATTCCCCAAATCAAGGTTTTAGATTAAGGGATAGGTTATGCCAAAATCCCAATCATGTTTTACAATACGAGTAATTCCCCAATATCATTCCCAATTTCATTCGCACGCATATTTCAGCGTTAGGCCTAGGCTCGAAGGTAGCCTGGCTATTAAAATAAAAAGGAAGGAGGGAGAGAAGAGAACGGAAATAGGCATGATAAAAAACAGGCATACGATGACAGAAATAGGTATAGTAGCAGAATAGGCATATTAGGAATAGGCATATGAGAACTAAACAGTGGATTAGGTGTACAAGTAGTGGCATATATGTTTAGTTATGATTCAGGTTATTAACAGGCATAGGTTTAGATCCAAACTTATAAACATGTCAAGATTACATATTAAATGTTTATATCTAAAAGCAACATAAACTCACAAGGACTAGATCTAAAGAATAAAGAATTGATAGTTGATGTTGTAGCAGAGATTCTTGTATATGTATAAGTTGTTATTGCAGAAGAATAGGCTAATTCAATCTGAGTTGGGGCAACACCTCATTGTCTCCATTGTTTTTAATGAATAAAACAATAGAAATGAGGTCCCATTTATAGCCTACTGTCAATGAATCTGGTCAGGAAACAAGTCTCGGTTCAGAAAATGGACCTTCCCTAGATCTAGGTGGGGTCGACCCTGGGGTCGACACCCCCTTGTAGGGGTCGACCCTTGGGTCGACACCCATGGGGCGTAGGGTCGACCCCAAACGGGCCGATTTCCCTCCCTTTCCCCCTCTTCTATTTTTGATTTTCTAGACTTGATTTTGTTTATATATATTTAGCTTATATATATACAAACTTCAAACCTTAATATCTTCTTCATACGATGTTCGTTTTACGCAAACTCGGAGTCTATCTTAAGCAGAATAGGGAGACGAACGCAATAGCGCGGTCCGTTTTACTTAATTCGCAATATTTAATTAAGTATTCTTTAGTTTATCATTATAATGTTATTTTAAAATTACGGGATGTTACAATATGTTTGAACTTATATTTTTACTCTATTATACCGTTTCATTATATAGAACAATAGTTTATTTAAATTCCAGAATTACCTTGAATTATTTACACATCATTCATATTGTTTCAAATCAAAATTTAAATTTTAGAATTCCCTAAGACATGTCAAAATCCTTTACCATCCATGTCCACATGGTGGCCATTATTTTTCAAATTTCAAACATCAAAAGTTGTGTCTATTCATCTAAATCTTTTCTTGAAAAGACAAGTTTATATAGTATAAATACCATCTAATTATGAATTCTTTTAACTAAATTTATTGTCTTCTTCTTCTTTTGGCAAAGCCGACTGGCTTTAAAGGTGACCACAAATACCTTTTAATTATAATTAATAATAAAAAATACAATATGGTACAGGTGATTGTAGTTGACAGTTAGCTACATTCGGTTTTTAAGGTGGATTATTCACTACATACGGAGTTTATAGTGTTCCGTCCACTCAAGCTATTCAGGCTTAGAGCACTGGAGTTAGCTTAATTACTAGACTACAAATAATATCTTCTTATTCTCTTTTCTCCTTTCAATTCAAGTTTTTATTATTAAATTCTACCGAAATTCAAATAGAATTAAAGCAATTCATTTCTAGTTTTATACCTTATCAAACTTTCTTAAAGAGTCAAGTGCTATTCAGAGTTATAAGAGTTTATGTAATCAAAGATCACAAGATCAAAGTTCTATCGAGTCTTTATTTCAAAACCGGCACTGAAAAGGTGTGTTTGTAACCTGTTCAAATCTACTGGGTGTGGTTATAGCCTGCTAACCAATTGGTTGTAATTGTAGCCTGGAAAATCAATTGAGCGTCACGATACTCAGGAAATAGGAGAGGCGGACCACATGGCCTGTGAAATTGAGGATTGTAATTTGGATATTATTTGAAAAGAAATCAGCATCAACACAAAGTTGTACGAGATGGGATGTAGGGTAACTCCGAAGCAGTATAAAAATCCCAGTATGTTCTTTCTTTTACTGCTTTTACTTTTTTATTTTGCACCTTGTCTGATTCTGTGGTTGTTTTATATCTATGATTTGCATTTGTTGCTGAATTATTAAAAAAGATTTCATGAAATTTATAAATTATGTTAAACACTATTCACCGCCATCTAGTGTTAGTTTTCCCTAAGATCCGTAATCCGCATTTCCCAATAGACAATGTATCCGATGCAAGTCCTAAAGCGTATGTTGATGATGTTTCTACGAAATTTCAAGATGCCTCATGTAAAGATGTCATTGAAAATCCTACTTGAAATATTGTAGTAACTCATCTTAAAAAGGAAATGAAAAAGGTAAAGAAACTTAGAAAATTGGATTTCATTTCTTGAAATGATCTACTTCTTGTCGATAATTATTAAGGAAGTGGCCTTATATAGAAGCTTGGATATTAGTTTTGACGTTTTAGGTTTGAGTTTGTGGGTGTCCCAAGGTTGTACTTTTAGTTTGTGCATGTTGTATATGTATGAGTGAGTTTTCAAGTAGAGCAATGTTAACTTGTTTTGAGAATGTATAACTAAATGTGTAATCTCTTATTGTATATTAGTAATAAAGTATCAAGATTCTATTAAAAAAACTTATGGATGGTGCTTCTGTAAATTTTCAAATTCGTCAACCTAGAATGCATAAATTTGGCAAATCATCGTGTTAATCTTGGAGAGTAGATAATAGTTATCAGTTGCACTTTACTCACGTCAAGTTTTTTTTATGACAGTGACATTATTAATAATGAAACTTACAATGTATATGCCTAATTTGAAATTAAGAAAATGTCGTAGATAATTTTATAAAGGTAAGTTAAGTTGGATCATTTACCTATCTTTTGTATATGATGAATAGTGCAAAAATGATCCATGGTTACTACAGAAAGAAGATAAATTGATGGTTTATAAATAAAGTGAGGATTCCAACACATTGTCATTTTTTCTTCAATCGTATAGATAAACAGTCTTTCTATCCAACACATTGCCATGGAAGTCTGGTATTTCTTCGGTAACCTGGTTGGCCTCTGAGGAAATATCCTTTCTCTCGGAGACTTGTTTCACCATTGATAGGAAGGTATTTCCGGTAAGTCTCTTCGATCTATCATTTTCTTTTTGATCTCTTATCTTATATGTTGGCATATTTGGTACTCCCGGAATAAGGCTATTTTCGATGAGGTTCTTATGGATTTGTCTACCATCATTCGTAGGGTAAAAAATGATGTTTTCCTTTCCTTCAAGTGAAGGCCGTTCATGGGAGCCATTCATTCCCGTTTGCAGGATTTGGCTTGTATTTTCGATGTTACGACGGGTTAGCTTCTCCGTGCAGGGTTGGTTGATTTTTTGTTGTTGTGTTGAGTGTGCGTAAGTGATGTTTTGTACTGTTCAGTTAAAGCGCTTAGTAGTTTTATAGCGACGGAGGTGCAAAAAGGTGTAGCGGGCATAAAGTGGGGAAATAACGAGGTTATAGCAGAGGCGTAAAAAAGTTCATTAGATGTAGAACCAGATATTTGAAAATTAATTAATCATCTTTCTCACGTTATGTGTGTACAAGAAACTAGTGTCAGTTAATCTTATATAACAAAATGAAGGAATATCATAGTTATGCATGCTTAATTTAATGAGTGTAATTAATTGCTACCATATATTAGGCACTTATACCTTAAATTTAGCCCTTTGCACTGAATTCGCTGAATTTTTAAAAAGAGAACTAGTCAAATCAAGCCTATATATTAATATTGCTAAAGCGGATGATAAAAAGCCTTCACTTAGTGGATGTAGTGGAAAACGACGAGGATAAAAGTGAGTATACTGTTTGTCGTTGCTATATTGAAATAGCGTAGCTGTTGAAGAGAGCTTTGGGCTATAGCGGGATATTGTAGGGCTTTAGCGGGCTTTTAACAGCATAGGTTTTGTATGAGTTTCTCCTTTCTTTGGTTTTTCTCCCGTTTTCCCCTCCTCCCCCACCGTTTACCTTGTTGTTTTCCATGTGCGGGTGCTAGATTTGCTTGATCTTTTTGGAGGACTTACTTCTGTGCTTTCATCCTCTTCGCTATATTGCGGATCCGGAGCTAGAGTTTAGGCCTTGATTTGAAGCTCTTCTTGCTTCTACGATTGCTTCTATTAGGACTAGTGCAGGATCGTCTCAAACCTGAGGCGAGGATTGCTAGTTTGGTCACTAGGAGTAGGTGCGTCTTGGAGTTTATTGGTGTATTCTTAGATATGTAGTAATACAGTAAAACTTGTGTGTTAGCAAATTATGCGTTACAAATTTATTTTGCATGTTTAGGGAAATCGGATAGGACATGTATGCCCAATTGATTTGAATGCACCGCCAACACCTGGTAATTATGAGCAAACACATGAAGATCATGTTGATCATATGCAAGTGCTACCATCATCACGATGGGTCTTCCAAACGGTAAATTTTCTTACTTACATAATTTATTTTAAAATGTATTACAACAAAAATTGTATATAATTTTGTCAATTATTTTAAACATATAATAAATCCCCTTAAGCCTCTGATATGTCAATTATTTTTTCTGAAAAAGGGTATTCTTACCATTAAGCGTATCTCTATAATTTTGTATATTTGTGAAACTTTGAATCATTTTAAACTATATCTCAAATTTTTGACAAAATAAGAATTTTCACTAACTAAAATGGTTTTGTTTGAGATAAAAATTCTTACGGATGTGATTATTTTTCCATTACTCCATATGTTTTAAACAGAAACCATGCTTAGTGTCTACAAATTGAATTTTTGTACCTCTGACTGAGATGCTAAAACTAGAAGCTACATGCATCTCTTTCTGAATATTTCACTATTTTTTGATATATCTGAAGGCTATACGTTTATGTAAAGCAATATATAAACGATAACTCCTTTTATTCACTTTATTATCTTTCATGGATTATGGATATGTTCTGAATCATTTTGCACAGCACTAGGAAACCATAAATTAGTTGGATCTACAACTCCAACAATTGGAAAGCTAAATCAATTGAAACTATTGTAAGTAGTTTCCTAAAACTTACAATCCACCTTTATTAAGCTTGGGTACTTATTCAGCATAAATATAGTTATTGCCTTTTGGATTTTTGTTAAGCTCTTCATGGAAAAGGTTTATATGGATCTATCCTACTTGAGCTTGGAAATTGCACGTAAGTTGCAAAAACTATATGTTTCCCTTCTCGACACACATTTTTCTCTGCATTTTCATAGCCATGATAGTGGTTCCTTTTGATTAATTCCTTTTTACTTTCTATAAAGTTGTTATTTTATGGAGATACTTGTTGGGAAACTACATTAGTGGAATTATCCCTTGAGAGATAGGTAAACTTTTGAAACTACATGAACAGACATACACACACATGCAGGAATCATATTGCATTATGTACACGCACACATTATTATTATAATAACACAAGGGCTGTGAATTCAATTTTATTGTGCAGAAAGGATCTTTGGGCACTTAGATGCACATTGTACCAAATGATTTGTGGTACCTCTCCGGTCAATGGTAACAGCGAACATCAAATGGCTTATATGTTATTGAGACAGATACTAAGACAAAGACCAAGATTGAATGCTCCATTAACACTTCATAGATCCAGTGCAGTGCACATTGATTGAAAGTTCTGAGCACGTTCTTCATAGATCCGGTGCAGGTTTTATTTCTTATTCGCATTATAATAATTTTGTAATTTTATGTTGAACCATTTTATAACACGTTCTTCATTGTTTGCTTCCTCGAGCTCTTCTGATACCACCCTTTCCCTTTCTATAGAATCTTTAGCAACACCTCACGGGTTTGAAGGTTCCAATTGTTATTGGAGGTCCAAGGCTTGCACTAGGAGATTCCGCAGCGATGTGCCAGATGGTGGACTAGCCAATGTTGCTGCAACTATGATGAATCTTCGTGGGTTTGAAGCACCCGACGATTATGAAACTATCCTAATTGAAGTCGCTGACAATAGATTGTCTTTGTATTTTCTAGTTTGACAACCGGACTCCATCACATAAATGTTTTTGTTATGTTTTACATTGAATAATGTTTTGGGTAGTGGTCCATAGGAGGAAAAATAAGCACAACTATTTTTATACTCGGATTGGAAATATTTTATATTGGGAATATTTACCCTTAGTAACTACTTGTATTTATCGGTTTCAGTGATGTGTATTTGGGATGGAAAAAGTAAGCTTTTGTTTCTTATATGACATTTACATGTCATTTAGTCTTGAACCGGACAATTTATTTTCTCATTTTGGTTCTTAACTTTCATAGTTTTGACTTGTGTTTGAATTACCAACTTTTAGCCCGTCCTTATTTGTTTGATTTTTTATTTCATTTTACAAAATTGGTAATGATTCAGAGTATATTAATTAATAGAGTTTAAATATTTGTTCATATTTTCATTTTTTTTAAATGACACGGTAAATTTTTCATTAATTTTTTGTTTAAGAATATAGTTAATAAAATTTTTGTCTTTTTGATATCAGATAACCTAACGGTCGATTTTCCCACCATTATGCGGTTATACTAGTAATACAATGCTGTTAGGAGGCCCGAGAAAAAAAGTGCGGAACTGTGCAAAATAGGAACAGACGGGTGGAATTTAGGAGAGGGATTAACTATTATGGCTGAGAATAAATCCACAGGCTTTTTTTCTTTGGGCATTCCAGTAAATTCCATTAAAAAGTGCGGAACTTAATTGTTGGACAAGGTGCCAAGCATATAGTTTGAATTAATTTTGCATGAGTTTGAAATAGGAGGAGACCTCTGTTTTGAATTAACATTGCATATAGTCTCCAATATTAACAGAATACATCAAAACTTGTCAGAAGCAAATGACTAACTAATATATTAGTTCTAGAATTGAACATCAAGAGCATCTCCAATCTGAAGAGAATGCAATGTCAGTAGAACCTTAGGTGGACACAGCAGTTCTACAATATGAAGTCTACATGTCCAAAAAATAAAAATTAACATACATAAAAAATAGGACTCCAATGCAAATGTAGTGGGAAAATGGATTCCATGGCAGATATGTGAAGAACGAAAAGGAAAAAAGAAAAGGAGCAGTTGATTGTGACGTGTATGCTTTTAAATTGTGAAAGATGATGTCCAAAACTAGACAATCCCTTTCACAATGTGAATTCTTTTCTGGTCCATGTCGGAGTCCACAATGAAATCAAAATTGGGTTGGAGATGCAAAAAATGAAAGATGATGTCCACTGCTTACGTGTGTTTCACTTTCCACTGCAATTACTTCCGCATTGAAGATGCTCTAACCCTTAACTATTATTTATATCAATAACCATCCCATGTTGCCAACATAATATCTTATAAAAAGTATGTGTTAACTGTTTACAACTTACCACCCATGTCTCACTGTATTCGCTTCCAGGATATTATACTGAGCTTAATTGCTTTAAATGTAGAAGCAAATCTGCATCAGTCATCTACCAATTTGACCCAGCTTAATTCTAGTTTTGTGAAAAAATGTGTTGACTCATTTTGTAGCTATTAAAGATGCTCCTACTAATCTTATCTGCATTGACAAGGTGCCTCTTCCCTTTTTTTTTGTTGGAAAAAATGTACAGATCAAAGCTTTGATCCATCTTCTTATTATTTAGCCCGTCTTTCGACAGTCATATAAGAAAGAACTCCCCTAAAATTTTACAAACGTAATAACTAGTGCCACATTTTAAACAACATAAAAACATGTCAAGACTCGCTTATATTGTTATTCGAAAATCCATTGATACCAATGGACGAAAAGGAGTACGCATCGTGAGCCAACCTCTGTTCCTGTGCATAGAAGTACATGAAAGGTGTATAAAGAAGGAAATTTGATACACATGATGTGTATGTATCAATGTTAGGAATATTTTTTAAGAGAAGAAGGAGGAATTTTTGAGAGGGTTATTTTAATGTGGAGGAAATTTTCATTGCTTTCCTTTTGATTACAAATTTTGATTGCATTCATACATCAACTTTATTGCCTTGCTTTTATAATGCATTGCATTCTCTAAAGTATTCTAGGAATGCCTTATCTAGAATATTTAAAATAGGAATTCTAGATTTTGCCTTTTATTCAATTCATTAATACAATTATTTGTTTCCTGAAAAGCCAAGATTATTTCCAACATTCCCCCGTAAGCTTGGTTTTTGAACTCCAAGAAGATCTCGCAATCTTTTAAAATTATCAGGCTTTAATGCTTTTGTGAAAATATCAGCAACTTGATTATTTGTTTTGCAAAAATTCAGCTGCACCTCTTCATTTTCAATTGCTTCTCGAATGAAATGATGTTTGATGGCTATATGTTTTGTTCTTCCATGATGGACTGGATTCTTAGCTATAGCAATGGCTGATTTGTTGTCACAATGGATAGTCACAGCTTCTTGTTTCTCACCAAAATCATTAAATATTTTCTTCAACCATATTGCTTGTTGGGTAGCTAGGCCAGCTGAAATATATTCAGCTTCTGCAGAAGACTGAGCAACTGTTTGTTGCTTCTTCGAACACCAAGAAAATGCTCCTGATCCAAGAGAAAACACATATCCAGAAGTGCTTTTCATGTCATCTATACTTCCTGCCCAGTCACTATCGCAAAACCCAATTAAATTAGTTTCAACATTATTTTCATATTTGATCCCATAGTCCAAAGTGCCTTGAATATATCTTAGCACCCTTTTTGTTGCACCTAGATGGATATGACTAGGATCATTCATGAAACGAGAAAGTAGGCTGGCTGCAAACATGATGTCAGGTCTTGTATTAGTAAGGTAAAATAAGTTACCAACTAGGCTTCTGTAGTAACTAGCATCAACCTTCCTTCCCCCATCTTCCTTTTTTAGCTTTTCATTCACAACTAGCGGTGTATCAACCGGATTACACCCAAGCATTCCAAACTTTCTCAATATTTTCTCAGCATATTTCTTTTGACAAATAAAAACTCCATCATCACCTTGAGAGATTTCTTGCCGTTTGACATACAAAGTAGCCTCATTTTTGCTCTTCTCAAAGCCTTTCTCCATGAAGTAATTGTCAATATTGCTATACCATGCTCGTGGTGCTTGTTTTAGCCCATAAAGCGTTTTCTTTAGTTTGTAAACTTTTCCTTCTTGTCCTTTAATCTCAAATCCTTGAGGCTGCTCCACGTAAACCTCTTCTTTCAATTTTGCATTCAAGAATGCCGATTTTACATCTAGTTGATATAACTTCCATCCTTTTTGGGCTGTAAGTGATATTAAAGCTCTAATGGTGTCAAGACGTGCCACTGGAGCGAATGTCTCTTCGTAGTCAATACCGGGCTGTTGAGAATAGCCCTTTGCAACAAGTCTCGCTTTGTTCTTTATAACCGAACCATCTGGATTATGCTTCACTTTGTAGATCCATTTTACTCCAATGGTTTCTTTGTCTTTTGGCTTATCAACCAACATCCATGTTTTGTTCCTTTCAAGTGCATCCATCTCTTCTTGCATTGTCTTCCTCCAAGCATCTTCTTTAACCGCTTCTTCAAAATTTTCTGATTCCATTGCACAATAGTTGCACCTAGCAAAAATATCATCCAAACTCCTCATTTTTATTGGGGTTGAGGATGGAGATGATGAATTATGGCTTGCTGAGGACGAAGTGCTAGATGGAGAACTTGGTGTAGGTGAATCACATTGGTTATTTGCCAGTGTTGTTGGATTTTGTTCTAATACTACTGCTGGAACGGTTTTATCCTCCACTTTCTCCTTTTGCCAATTCCAAGATGTCTTCTCATCAAATACAACATCTCTACTGATGATTACTTTCTTTGTCTTCAAGTTGTAAAGTCTGTAGCCCTTTGACACAGAACTATAGCCAATAAAAATGCATCTTTCACTTGCTTCTTGAAGCTTTGTCCTTTTTTCTTTAGGAATCTGAGCATAGCAAATACTCCCAAAAACTCTAAGATGATTCACTGAAGGCTTTCTTCCACTCCACGCTTCAAACGGTGTCATGTTCCATACAGTTTTTGTTGGACATCTATTCAGCAAATACACAGCTGTATTTACAGCCTCGGGCCAAAATTCTTTAGGCATGCCTTTCTCAAACAACATTGATTTAGCCATCTCCATCACTGTTTGATTCTTCCTTTCGGATACACCGTTTTGCTGAGGTGTATACCTAACGGTTAGTTGCCTCTCCACACCTTCTTCTTCACAAAATTTATCAAAATCATTGGAGTTATACTCCTTTCCCCTGTCACTTCTCAAAACTTTTATGGACCTGCCACTTTGTTTCTCAACAAAAGCTTTAAACTCCTTAAATAAAACAAACACTTCAGATTTTTGTCTCATAAAATAAACCCATGTCATGCGGGTCAAATCATCAATAAATAAAATAAAGTACCTGTTTTGAGCATGAGATATTGTGCTCATAAGACCGCATACATCAGTGTGTATTAATTCCAACACTTCTTTGGCTCTCCTTGATCCTTCTTTTGGAAACGGTTGCCGATGATGTTTGCCAAGTACACAGCCTTCACATACTCCATGTTCTTCTTTTTTTATTGTTGGCAGCCCGTACACCATCTTCTTTTGTGAAAGCAATGTGAGACTATTGTAGTTTAAGTGCCCAAGTCTCTTATGCCATAAATAAGTGTCGTCTTCCTTTTTTGCCATGAAGCTATGATTTTTCTCATAATTGAGATGGAGGGGAAAGCTTCTGTTTTGTGTCATTTTTGTTACAGCAACAACTTTTCCTTTTGAATCAAAAATTTTACATTCTCGATACTCATATTGAAGAGAATAATCATGCTCTAAAAGTTGTCCAATGCTCAACAAATTCTCATCTAATTTAGGAACATAAAAGGTATCATGAATAACTTTACCTCCTTGCTTTGTTGCAACTCCAATGCTGCCTTTGCCTTCAACTTCAACATACTCTCCATTGCCAAGTTTAACTTTCGAACCAAATGAAGAATCTATGTCAATGAATGCACTTTTGTCTCCTGTCATATGATTGCTACATCCGCTGTCCAGGTACCATATATTCTTATATTCTTCAGTTGCTTTTTGACAAGCAAAGAACAAGCTCCCTTCCATATCTTCCGCTCCGGCAAATGCTGTGTTATGTGGCTTACCAAGGCGACAGTCCTTTTGAATGTGCCCAAACCTTTTGCAATTATGACATTGTGGCTTTCCTTTGTTCCAGCAGTCCTTTTCTTCATGAGAGCTTTTTTGGCAAATTCCACACCATTTATTTGTTCCTTCATCTCTTCCTCTTCCTCCATAGGTGCCTCGACCTCTTCCGCGTGAATTTCTTCCTCTTCCTTTGCCAAATCTGCCACCTCTAGAAGACTCGCCATTATTTTGTTTTATTGTTTTGTCATTGTTGCATTGAGTGGTGAGTTTGGACTGAAATGCGTTTTCAACCGTCTTTTCCATACGGCGTAACAACTTTTGCTCGTAGGATCTAAGTGAACCCATCAAGCCTTGAACAGTCATGTTTGACAAATCTTTGGTTTCTTCTATAACAGCCACCATAGGATCAAATTTTTCAGTTAAGCTTATCAAAATTTTATCAAGGATTCTACGATCGTCAATTATATCTCCATGAGACTTTATTTGATTCACTAATTCGGACAGCCTATTAAAATACTCATTCAAACTTTCATTTTCTTTCATTTTTTCATTTTCAAAATCTCTCTTTAGAGATTGAAGTTTGACAGTTCTCACCTTTGAATCCCCTTCAAACTCTTGTTGCAAGATTTCCCATGCTTCCTTGGCTGTTTTTGCTTTCATAATTCCTGGGAATATGGTGTTTGACACTCCTCTTTGAATCATTCCAAGAACTCCAGCATCTGTGATTCTTTTCTTTTTTAATACTTCAGTTTGAGCTGCTGTACGTTCTGCCGCAGCTGTTGAGTCTTCATATCCTTGCTTGATGAACTCCAAGACATCCAAGGAGATGAACAAAGTCTCCATTTTTACTGCCCAAAAATCATAAATTTCTCCTTCAAATAAAGGAACTTGGACATTGCTATAGGTGGAGTTGATGTTTGCTGAAGCATTGCTTGGAGAAGCCATTACTTTGCACTTTTTTTTTTTAATTGCAAGGATCTAGGGCTCTGATACCACTGTTAGGAATATTTTTTAAGAGAAGAAGGAGGAATTTTTAAGAGGATTATTTTAATGGGGAGAAAATTTTCATTGCTTTCCTTTTGATTACAAATTTTGATTGCATTCATACATCAACTTTATTGTCTTGCTTTTATAATGCATTGCATTCTCTAAAGTATTCTAAGAATGCCTTATCTAGAGTATCTAATATAGGAATTCTAGATTTTGCCTTTTATTCAATTCATTAATACAATTGCTAATTTAACAATACAATTATTTGTTTCCTGAAAAGCCATGATTATTTCCAACAATCAACATACTTTTCAAATTGTCGAGTGAGATGGCTTTTGTCCTGCAAACCAGCTCGTGACAGATAACCCCACCTTTTATTGAAATGCTGTCCATCAGCTTCTAGCAATAATGCAATTTTTTCATCAATTCTTTGCATAACAGTAAGCAATTTTTGCAAGTTTTCAGTCACCTCATGGTTGTTCATACTAGTGGCAGCAAGAGTCCGAGCAGGATGGCCTTTAGCCCGCCTTTACAATGCAATAGATTAAAGAAGTCGCCAACAATTTCTTTTTAATGCACAAGTCTGACAAGTCGGCATCTGCTTTCTTGACTGTGTATTGGAGCATTAAACTCCTCTTCTATTTAGCGGAAAATAAGCGTTTTCCGCCACCTTAGATGAACTTTAGAATGGCTTACATCCGTGAATATATGGTTCCGAAAAACTCCAACGTATAATATTTCATCGCCACGAATGCCAAGAAACTTCTCTACCATTTGTGCACTCCCTCCTGAGTATAACCCTCCTGAATCACCTTAAAGCATGGGCGCATTAGTCCATCGCTTGTTACAACCTCGTATAAAGAATGTGACATTTGGAAAATTTCTAGCTTTCTTGCCGAGAGCCTGAGACTATAACCATATCAAAAAGCTCACGCCAGGACGCACAAGCTGCCTCTTCTCATCTTAATAAACCATTATTCTGTGGAATATCAACTTTTATTTATAATGTTGCTTCTATACAACATTTTAGATTGATAGTGCAGTATATTGATTTAGCTGAAATTATAACAGTATATCAGTTGATTTCTTTCTTCTTCTTCTTCTTTCGTGTTTTTTTTTCTTTCAGATATTGATTTCAGAATGATAATATAATGAATCAGGATGCATATAAGGTGTTAACAAGCAAGTTTAGTTATTTTTATATGTTATTTTATTATATAATCAATCGTATACTTGTTGTGTAATTTGGATTTGTTGCGGTAAATTTATACTTTTTTTGTTCATTTAAAGAAATGGTTTATCGTTGTTCTATTGTAATTTGTATATGGTAAATTAGATTATCAAATTTTTTCCTCATATCTTTGTACCTGTTATGGATCGACTTCAAAATAAAATGCAACATTTTGTGGATAATTACGCTATTATTGGGATATCAAAGTTCTGCAATATTTGAATCATTGTATTAATCTTTTTTGATTTTTTTGATGAATATTCATTTGGGTATTTAATCTGTGCACTTGCATGATCAGTTAAAATAATTATTTTGATTTGTAATAATATACATAATTTTTCTTCTTCGTAGGACCGAAGCCCAGCCGGGCCCGGAATGAAATTGAGCCGCATTCATACACAAAATGTAAAAGAACCGTCAAAACTGCTCCAGAGCCGCTTCAAAACCGTTGGTTCAACCGAAAAGCATTTAAAAGTTTAAGTTAAATCCAAATTCACAAGTCTATTTCAAGCCCATGTGCAATCCTGAAAGTTGCAGGTAAAGATTGGGGCAATGACATTATTATATAAGCGCATGGAGAATCATATTTGCCTAGAGTTTGCAATGTGGGACAAAACAATGCATTTAAAATAAATATGCAGCTGTGTTGATTTAAAAAAAATTGACTAAAACATAAATTTGTCACGAACCTAAGCCAAATCATTTTTAAACACGGCTCTAACGGTTCAACCGGTCCAACCTTCAAAACCTCGGACCTTGGACAGTCGCGGTTCGATGCACGGTTCGGTTCTGATAACATTGGTTTCAAGTAATTAGAAAATTATAATAAAATAATTTTTTTCATCGGTTATATAGTTAAACCGACCGTTAGGGAGGTTTGCTTATTGTGAGTGGCCAAATTGAATTTCTCTGATGATTATTTTCCTCGATGCGAATTTCTCTCCTGATTATTTTTCCTTCCAAATTTCTCTTCCGTTCAATTCACAATTCAAATTTCATATTGAACTCCTCCTTTTTCATATACAATACCTACTTTTTCTCCTTCTATAAATCTAATTCAAATTCACTAAACTCGCCTTCAACCATGGTATCTTCTG
The DNA here is from genome assembly GCA_030737875.1 of Allium sativum. NCBI lineage: Eukaryota > Viridiplantae > Streptophyta > Magnoliopsida > Asparagales > Amaryllidaceae > Allium > Allium sativum. The sequence continues at coordinate 363,883,804 of CM060909.1, forward strand.
TGAGTTCGACACCGAATTTGAAACCCTAGCGAAGATCCGTCATTCGTACCTCATCAAACTCCTCAAAATTTGCTCCTCCTGCCCAAATCGCACCATCATCTATGAGTTCATCCAAAATGGTAATGGGAGATTCGTACTTTTGTTACTGAACCGCTTCCTTCTAGATCAGGTAATATCAATAAGATTAATACAGTTCATTTAATTTAAGTTTTTTCAGTTCACATATATCACATAGAAACAGGTTTGTAAGAAAGAAGAGCGAGCAAGGAAATGATTAGGCATGGAATGCAGTTCATTTAATTTAAGTTTTTTCCAAATGATTTCAGTACATTAATCCTGGGTAGTGAATGAAGGGCATTGTTATGAAGCACCTAATGTTGAGTAATGTTCTAAACGAAACAGTGAAAACAAATTGACACTATGAACATAATTTTTCATTGCTGTTATAATCATTTTGAGTGATATTGGGTATATTTTGTAATTTAGGCATCAAATTAAACAGAGGAAAATACTCATGTATCATATATTGTTATCATTTTCTAATTTAGGCATTATTAAAAAGTTTTTTTTTTAAACATTGGGTTCGTTTTGTAATTTAGTAGTGAAATTATACAAAGAAAAATTCGTGTATCATATATGGTTAACATTTCTATTATTTAGGCATGAACAAATAATTAACATTAGCTAATTGATTTCTATATTGAAGAACATATTTTTTAAGAATGTTTAACACATTGAAAAGAAGTCTGTGTGTATACATATATTTTGAATCCCGAACACACTTTTAGCTTTCTAGCATTAGTTTTCTATATTATTGTTCATTATTGATGGTGTTTCATTATTCTGGCTTTTTAGAAATATTCCTGCATTTGTTAAGGACTTGACCAAAGATGGATTTAGCTGTAAATACTTGCAATCTTCATCTGTTCTACCCTCATCGGGTTTTTGTATATACCTATTATCTATATTTTCCAATTCAGTTATTTTTGTATGTGTATGTGTGTTTGTCTAACACACACATATACATTTATACTGGGAGCTAATTGTTGTATCTACGGTTTTAAAAAGAACTTGGGTCGTTTCGGATGAAACTATAAGTGCATAGATCACATTGAACAATTATCCAAAAGCTTGCACATTTTAGTATTTTTTTTTAAATATACATCCGACATAAAAGATGTTTGATAGGTTCATATCATACTTGAACTTTCACTGGCAGTGCATGACACAATACATGAATACAACTTTCTTGGTTGGCAATTATCACTATCTATCTCAATCAATGATAATACAAGTACCAAAACTTTTTTTTGTACACCAGTTTATACAAAATTTCCATTAGAGTTGTTCTTTTATCATGTGTAAGCAGTAAATAATAAATGTTGTTGGGAAGAATGCATCTGGCATCTCAAATCAAAAGCAATGATAAACAAGAACATATTCCATACATACGAACATTTCACGTGAAAACTCAAAGCTTGAAATTATGTTGTTACTAATTATAAGGGATACGCGGTAACTTACAAAATTGTGTTACATGTCCAAAACTGGCTGCGTTAACTCTCTGAAGATGGCAAATTATATTTTTGTCATATTTCAGGCTAATATTATTGAAGCGAAGTCTGGCTTCAACAATTGGATTGATGCAAATGTACCTCAGACAAAATTCAACTTCCTTCTCCTATAAGTTCCTATTCCTGCAAATTTATACTCCTGCAAATTAATATCTTCTTTGTTTAATGATTTACTTTCTTTTTCAAACAATTCATGTGCTCTTATCTGGGACTGATCATGTTACGTTTCTAGTGCCTTTGTAGTTTGTAGTATGCAATATTTCTTTATATTTTTATATCCATCTCAATATTTTTATATATTCAGCACTTGTACTCTTTGTTCCCTTTGGCATTTGTATACTTTAGTAAATAAAAACAAGGTGAGCCTGTGTGTATATACAAAATTTATTCCTAAAAAAATCCCCATATGTTCACAGAACAAAATGGGCATCCTTTTGTCAAACTCGTCAAACCGACCATTAGGAAGTTTGCCTACTTCTATTGGCCAAAACAAAATAGTGATCTGAAGCCAAAATAATATGCAACTTTTTGCATCTGTCTGCTCGGAGGTTTTTTTTTATCTTGCCTTTTTACACTCTTTAATATTTTGATCCACTCAACCCTTCGTTTATCTTATATCTTACCCATTTATTCTCTTTGATATTTTGATCCGCTTTATGTTATACATAAGAACGCTTCTTCTCCCATTCATATGATAACTCACGCTTCTCAAAATCTTTTGTGACGGCCCAAAACCATCGTTCCATGGTGGCAAGGGTAATCTTTGGAATATAACACATAAACAGACAACAGCAGAACATAAATATACTAATACACCCGATAATGTACAACAGAATACACTGGATAAACAAAATTATCATAGTTACACAGTATACAAGATCATACTTAGTACAAAATACAGTTCAACTTTACATAAAATGTCTACAACAGAATCAAAACATAATATGTACAATAGGAGCTGAACATCATAAAAAGAAAGAAGTGATAGAATCCATCTTCAGCTCCATAGCTATCCAGAAAGAGTCTGCTAAAACCTGAATACAAGGCGGCCCGTGTAGAAAATAGGGCACCTGAGTTTGTAAGTGAAACAAACTACGAGTCAGTAATGAGACTGGTATGAGAAATCTACTTAACTTATTTTAATAATAAGGCCAATCACAGTACCACGCCACTAACGCGGAACGGGTTTACTCCATTGGATTGCCAGTGCTCAAAACAAGTAAATCATTTAAACCTCGCAATGCTTTTTCAAAAATGAAACCATTATAAGACTCAGTTCCCATCACACAATGCAATGCAAACCAGAGGATAGAGTTTTACCTTATAATGGCCAAAATATGCTTGATATGAATAAAACAAAAGCATTTGATATTATTACTAGTGTTTATATGTTTCAAAAACAATTTCAATCATAAGTATCAATCGTAGACGGCATAAATGCCCTATACCACTATGTCGCCATATATAGGTATACAATCAAAACCGCACGATGTCGTATTTGGAAATTGGATTTTCGCCATGAACCAAGGCAAGGGATCGTCCTTACCACTTCGAGACGCTCTAGCCCGCCCCTCAGGAACAGCCGCAACTGCACCTTGGATCGTCAGGGCCGGTCCACACGGAGTGGATTAAAATGCTAAACACTGCATTTCCCCACCCTATGGGGCGTCAAACTGGTCATATCCCGACCAGACCATCGGCTCCGAAGAGACCGAAGTAACCGAGGCGCCTTGCTATCCATCAATCACATAAGTAAAATGCCCGGGCATGTAAAACCAAAAATACCACTCCTAGCTGGAAGGAAACGCATGTCCTCCCTGATGTCCTCTCCCGTTTCTGGCTCATACCGGGGTGTGAGGCCCGCGAATCAACGCTATACACAAAGCTATGCTATTTAAGGCCGTGCTTTGATCATCAACCACAAGGCTCTGCTTTTCAACAAAAGCCTTGATCACAACAACTCTGTATGCCACATTGTCAATTTACAACGTCCGATACACATCCATTTACAAGTCCGTTCTGGGTCTGAACGAAACCGGAGGCACCTTATTCCTCTCCCATATGTCCAATACAGGTGAGAGGCCCTCGCACATCCGGTCGATCCCCAAGTACGTCTGGACGACCACCACTTATTACCTTGTCTTGGGATGCCTCCCAATCAAGACATCTGCAATCATCCAAACGATGTGAAGACCTGCGGTCTTCAACCACCGTCTTTATCATCGATTTCGTCGACCAATTATTTGAAATGAGATTTAACTCGGCCTTTTCAAATAATTCACATATACTTAGAATTCAAATCAATTCATTTCCATGATTAAATTATTTGACATCCATAATTCAGTTCATTAATGTAATTTTCACGTCAAACACATTCAACCATCAAATATCCAATAAACCAGGTAAATTCGGTTTATTTCCATTCCATATCGTTTATAATATTTTATAACAAATTATCGCTATTTTTTTATTATTTAAAAAATAGCCAATTTATTCAAAACGACGCTTCAGGCCATAACGCGGCCATGGCGCTGTTTTTCTTCAGATTTGATTTACACATATCTGAAAATATAACCATTGGACCTTTACAAATTTTATATCATTGGAAAGATCTTTTCAAAGCGGACCCAACGGTTCCAGTTTTGGGCAAATCCGACAGTCGGATCTCCTGGTACAATCTTTTGACGTTACGATTTCAAAATACGAACTACAGCATCGTTATTCGATTTATTTTAATTATATTTATATATATATATAATTCATTCTGGCGCTGTTTTAATTCAGATTTGAATTAAACATTTCGCACAATCTAACCGTTGGATCTTTACAAATTTGATATCGTTGGAAAGATATTTTCGAAGCGAACCCAACGGTTTCGGTTTCGGGAAAATCCAACGGTCGGATCTCCCGCAATAATCGTATAAAATCACGATTTCAAAATACGAACTACAGCATCGTTATTCGTTTTATTTTAATTATATATATATAATCCATTCTTCGATTTCCAAACCATTTTCACTTCATATATGTGATAAAAACAATATTTTTATCCAACAAATATTTATTTCAACACATGACTATTTTTAACACTTCATGTATATTATAAAAATGTGATTTTTATCGTCAAACAACTTATTTCAAACATGATTATTTTTAGCAATTCGTATATATTATAAAAATGTGATTTTTATCGTTAAAACAATTTATTTCAAACATGATTATTTTTAGTGGTTCGTATATATTATAAAAATGTATTTTTATCATTAAAACAATTTATTTCAAACATGATTATTTTATATACTTCACATACATGATAAAAATGTGAATTTTATCTTTCAACTATTTTATTCGTCATATGAATATTTTTCCAACACATGAATATATTTCAATACATGAATATAAATCAAAAACAGGAATATTTCAGAAAATTTCGACAGTACAACGGTAGGGGGTTTAAAACCAGCACCATCCCGAGTACGGTTCCTCGCACTACCTTACGCCTCGCAGCGTTCCCTAATGGGCTTATCCTTATAATCTAAATATTTTGATTCATTTTCATATCACAATGGATTTTCAACAAATAATTCCAATTTTGTTTCAACCACAATCATTATCAACCTTTCGCATTTATCAACCAAATTTCACGTCAACCAAAATCCAAACAATCACAACCAATATATATCATCCATGGTCTGTGGACGAGGGGAGTGTGTGTATATATATATATGTATATATGTATATAAATATATTTCACTTTCATTTCAACTCCATTCAACGCACATATAATTTTTACAACGCATTATAACTTATACATCGCACATATAATTTATACAACGCTTATACATGAGGTGTACAACGCTTATATAACTTATACATCGATTATATAATTTATACATCGCCATTCCATATCGTTTTGAATTTAGAAATCTCACATTGGGTTCCACTCCTCCAAAAATTGTAGAAAGCTCCAAAAATTCTCCGGTCTCTTCTAGAATGTAGAAGACGTCCACGCGAGTCCAATGTCTCTTGTTTCAGCGGACTTCGACAACACAGCAAAAAAGATATGATTTTTATTTAAAATCATAATTCGTAGCGCTTTAAAGTGCTGTAATCAGTTTAAAATATAAAGGCCGTTACCTCAGCTGAAGCATTCAAAACTAGGTTTGCGATTTGCGCTCGAATCGTTGCACGAGACGACGATCGGCCACTGCCACGTGGAAGAGGAAGAAGAGGCGCACAGGCGTGTGGTGGTCCCCCTCAGATCGATGGCATCCAGAGGGCACGGCGCAAAGAACGGTGACACTTCACGGGTTCGAAACTCAAGAAATACTGAACGATAATTGCCAAACTTTATATGGATTTGAAGATCCCGTGAATCTCTACAAAATTGTCAACTGGAGCTCGTGATTTTGTTGAGTGGTTTGAGAGCTAGGGAGGAGAGAAGCAAGGAAGCTTTTCCGCCGTCGCTACAGGTGGTTTGTCGGGTTTGGAAAAGTAAACGATGAAGTGTGATTGGCCAGGATTATTTATATTTATATTTAATTTATTTAAATTCGAAAATACCCCTTACCACATGCGAACTCCAAGTCAAACCCAATGACTGTCGCCTCCAGCTAATTACCCCCGTTCCGAACACAATGGGATATGTTTCGTAGGCCCATTCGACTATTTTAGTCAGTTTTTCTTCAAATTAAAATGTAAAACATTCAAATATGGATTTGAACGTACATTTTAATTTTCCGGGGCCATACTAATTCTAAAAATTCCCGAAAAATAAATCTAGCTATGTTTGGATGATACGGTCCAAACAAAACTAGTTTCGTCAAATTTAGAGACCATTTGAAAAATGGCCATTTTCTGGTCGATTCAAATTGACTGAAATTGACCTAACACATTTTCTATTGCCACGCTCACATATTAACTCCAAAAATTATGGAAGTTGGAATCTAGCAATAATTTGACATTCCGGATCCAACAAAAAGTGGTTTCATAAAAAACGGTGGCCGTTAGCAAAATGTCTATTTTCACGAGCTATATTAATTCCATAGCAACCTTTCTAAAAATTCATTTAGCCATAACTTTTGATTCCCGCTATGAAATTTCGATTTTTCAGATTCGTTAGAAAGATATTCTCAAACAGATTTAAATATTTTTGGTCTCACTAAAATCCGTTTTATTTTGCATCCTGTATAGTCATTCAAAGTTTGAATTCAAACATTCAAACTACCGCGCCGTTTCAGGCCTTGTTTTATAATTAAAATAAATATATTCGCCATAACTTCGATCCAAATAGATTTTCAGTCGTTATTATTTAAAATAAATTATTTTAAATATTCAAAATCCACTTAAATAGCCAAATTAAAAAAATTTAAATTGGTTCTGATTTTCCGGGTTGTTACAACCTCCCCCACTTAAAATCTTTTGTCCCTGAAAAGGAACGAAGCTAAAAGTTGTTTAACTAACCAACTCAACTTTCATTCCGGCTTCCATTCTTCAATTTTTCAATTTATAAGAATTTCCAAATTCTTCAAAAATTTAGCTAACACCCTAAATTTTCGAAAAATTTCGCCACAACCTCCTTTGTACGGGGAGGGGTTTGGAAATTTATTGGGCCATATTAGGTACCCAATAAATCCTTAAAAAGCACACACATATTTATAGTGATATATTCCGGTGTCCACGGGGGAGTGTGTATAGATCATAACTCCAGAGAATAAATTCTCGTTGCCCTATAAATGGTTTTTGTGCCTTAATGACCAGAGAGACGTGTTTATTGCCATCTCCAGACCCGTGTGGGGTTTTTATTAGTCTGGCAATTTATTGTTACATTTTATATAATCCATATCAGTCTTCGGTTCAACCTGTAATATAGTCATCGCTACAAAAGCCTCTCGCTCGTATGGTAAATCTTCAACCTCGTCACATAAGGCCCAAATGCTTATGTGGTATATGGTAAAATATGCTATCTTCAAGAAGTATGTCATGTAGTGTAGTTCAAAATTAATTGTTATTATCCTATGGCGACGTTTATTATTTCACACAGAACAACTAGCACTCCGCGTCCAATGGCATTCATAGGAATTGATATAATAATAAAATTGCGCATCCAACTCATTAATGTTTACCTATTTGTCAGGCACGCAAATAAATTCTTTACTCAACAGCAAATCCATTTACCTATTCAAACATATATAATGTACATGCATGTATTTCTATCTAATTTCAAATCAGTTCAATATTTGATCTAATTGCATAAAGTTACCATTCATTCTCTTATTGATTAGAATAACTATCATTCCAATATTTTGATTAATCAAATTCATAATCACACAACACAAAAAACAATCAATTTATTAATTAACCTTTTCAAAAATATACTAATTAATTCATATACTCTTTTAAAATCATTCGGACTATATAATTAAAAAAATTACATCCATGAAAAGGAAACAATAACCAAGTAGAAACAATTTGGAAATGAAAAATGTGGTAAATGTACCTTGCACCAGAGTTAATCAGAGATATCCACCCTGCAATTGGGATAGGCTTTCTTAATGCTCTCCTCAGTTCCCCAAGTACAGTCTCGTAGATCTCCACTCCATTGCACTTTGACTAAGTGAACCTTCTTATTCCTCAGCTCTTTAGTTTCTTTGCCAATAATCTTTATCGGCTCTCTTCTCACAGCCAATTCTAGAGTAATCTCCAAATCCCGTTGCGCGGCTTCTTCCACGACCAAATCTGGATCATGTATATGCTTTCTAAGTTGAGATACGTGGAATACATCATGTACTCTAGGCAACCAATCAGGAAATTGAACCCTATAAGCGAGAGTTCCAATCCGTTCAAGTATAGGAAATGGACCAATAAATCTGGGCGCCAACTTCCCTGTTTTTTCAAATCGGACTACTCTCATCGTAGAAACCCTCAAATACACATAGTCACCAAGAGCAAATGCTAAATCTCTTCTTCTCAAATCTGCATAGCTCTTCTGTCGGCTTTGAGCCGCTAGTAATCGTTTCTTAATGAAATCGACTTTATCCGCAGCTTCGCGAATCATATCTGGTCCTAATACAAGTCTATTGCCAGGTTTTACCCAACAAGCGGGAGATCTGCACGGTCTACCATACAATGCTTCGAACGATGACATTTTAGGCTCGCTTGGTAGCTGTTGTTGTATGAGAACTCAGCCAAATGCAAATGATCTTCCCACGATCCGCCAAAATCGATAACACAATCCCGCAATAAATCTTCTAGAATACGATTCACCCTCTCAGTTTGACCATATGTTTGAGGATGATAAGCGGTGCTCAAGTTCAGCTTTGTCCCCAATTCTGCTTGGAATGCTTCCCAGAATTTATTCGCAAAAATCGGGTCACGGTCACTAACGATACTCATGGGAACTCCATATAGTTTAAAATTTTCTTTGAAATAAATCTGCGCCAGACTCTGAGCGGTTCTATTCGACCTGACAGGTATAAATGGGCGGTCTTCGTGAAACGATCTACGAACACCCAAATACTGTCATTTCCTTTCCTGGTTCTGGGCAAACCATCTATGAAATCCATAGAAATTTGTTCCCACTTCCAACCTGGAATTTCCAACGGTTGCAACAACCCGGCAAGTTTCTGTTGATCGCTTTTGACTTGTTGACAAGTAGAACACCTACTAACATATATAGATATGTCTCTTTTCATCGCCTTCCAACATAATGTTCGCGTGAGGTCATTATACATTTTACTAACCCCTGGACGGATACTTAGTTTGGACTTGTGACACTCATTCAATACTTCTTTTTTGAGCTCAAGGATGTCGGGAACACAAATTCTTCCTTTCAATCTCAGAACTCCCGCGCTATCCACTTGGAAACTGGAGACCTCGCCCCTTTGAATTTTTTTTATCATCTCTTTAATGAAACTATCGTCTTTCTGAAGAATAGATATTTTATCAATCAACGATGGTGTAATGATAAGATTGGTGATGATCACATTCTTTCTGCTGAGCGCATCAGCCATAACATTGGCTTTCCACGGAGTATACAAAATATCAAAATCATATGCTGCGAGAAATTCTAGCCAACACTGCTGCCTTATATTCAGATCTTTCTGGGTGAGCAAGTACTTCAAAGATTGATGATCGGTATATGATTCGAACTTCTCACCCAATAGATAATGCCTCCAGATTTTCACAGCAAACACGCTGGCTAACAATTCAAGATCGTGAGTTGCATAGTTCTTCTCATGCGGCTTCAACTGACGGCTAGCATAAGCGACTACTTGGCCTCTTTGCATTAATACCGCACCAAGACCTTCTTTAGAAGCATCAGTCCAGACTTTCAAGTCTTGATTGCCATCGATAATTGTTAACACTGGAGCAGATGTCAGCCTTAACTTCAGCTTTTGGAAAGCTGTCTCACATTCTGGAGTCCAATTGAACCTTGAATGTTTCTTAGTAAGCTTCGTTAAGGAACTAGATATCTTCGAAAAAGCATTAACGAACTTCCGATAATAACTAGCCAATCCAAGAAAACTTCGGAATTCTATGGGCGTAGTTGGCTGCTTCCAATTTTGAATAGTTGTGATCTTACTGGGATCCACAGAAATTCCTTCTTTTGATACAACGCGGCCAAAAAACTTGATTTCTTCTTGCCAGAATATACATTTGGAAAACTTGGCTTTTAAAACATTCTTTCTGAGAATCTCTAACACTTGTTCCAAATGTTTTTCATGCTCGCCCTCTGACTTAGAGAAGATCAATATGTCATCAATGAAAACCAGTACGAATTTAATACTTCTCTGAATACTCTGTTCATTAAATCGACAAAATAAGCTGGAGCGTTACATAATCCGAACGACGTTATTAACCACTCGTAGAATTAATCTAGACCTCTGAATGTTGTCAAAGGGACACACTATTCAGCAATACGAAGCTGATGGAAACCTGTAGCTAGGTCCATTCGTGAAAACACTTGTGCGCCATTCAATCGATCCAATAAATCATCAATTCGCGGCAATGGATATTTTTTCTTTAATGTCTGATTGTTCAAGTCACGATAATCCACACACAGTCTGAGAGTACTGTCTGACTTTGGGACAAACACCACTGCTGCTCCCTAAACAGAGAAACTAGGCCTGATCAGACCCTTCCATACAAGCTGTCGAGTTTGATTATCTAACTCTTCTTTTTCCTTCAAGGTCATTCGTCGAATAGAGTGAACTACTGACCTTGCATTCGGAACCTAAGAGATTTTGAAATCAATTTCTCTACGCGGACGTAAGCTAACAACTTCTTCAAACACATCCGCATAATTCTCGACGATCGAAATATTTTCTATGTCGACTGGAATATTCTCCGTAACGACAAGAATCTTTTCTATTTGAGCAGGAGAAACCTCCAGAGCTACCAAAAGTCTTTTCTATCTGAATTCGAACCCTCACATGGAATGGTTATATAATACCCTGATTTAATCTTCGCCCTTACGACTCTGTCGACGCATTTAACTTCAGCTTCATATTTGGTTAACCAATCCAATCCCAAAATAAGATCGAATTATGTAAAATTCATGACGATCGCAATGGTAGGGAACCGATAACAGGAAAAAGAAACAGGCACCCCACAAATTTAACTGAGATTGAGGGAACCCTTAATCGGATTATGGACAGTCGTGGGTGCTTTGAGCTTTTTCAATTTCAAATCCAGTTTCTTAACCGCATTACTTGCAATAAAGCTTCGTGACTCGCCGATATCAAACAGTACTTTAACTAGAATATCCTTGACAATAAGCGTGCTTCTAAAACATCTGGCCTCACTTGACTGACTGATGGTGCCGGAACTTCTGCCACTTCATTTACATGTATCTTTTCAGATTTCTTTAATAGCCGGCAATCTTGCTTTATATGACCATCCCGATGGCAAAGTTTGCATTTTCTATCCTCTTGAAATTTGTTCTTGGATTTAGATTTATCCTTCTTTCGTTTGTTCCAAGATTTGCAATTTATCGCCAAATGTCCTTGCCTATTGCAGCTTGAGCATGTGGCAGTCGTTATTGGCTCTTTCTCAGATTTAACCATTTTCCTCTTGACTCTAGGCTTCTTACTGAACTCAGACTTCGTACTTGCCTCAGGCTATGTACTTTTCTCTAGGCTACCAGTTTCAAATTTCCTTTTGTTGCTAGTACTGACTTCCTTTTCATCGCCCAAAAGGCCTTGCTTATCAAGATTTTCATACTGGTAAGCCATATATATCATTTTGGGAAAAGATTGTTGCACACATGCAGTTACACTACTTTGGTACTTTCTTTGAAGCCGGTTAATAAACCTCAGATTCTTCATCTTTGGATTTTGAATTAGATGCGGGGCGAAACGAGAAAGTTCATTGAATTTCTTATGATATTCCGGAATGGTCATATCTCCTTGTTCAGATAGTAGAATTCATCACTTAACCGCTTAGTTGCTTCTGGAGGAATAAATTTTTCATTGAAAATTTCTTTAAATCTATCGTAGGTAATATTACCTTCTGGATTATCCTTGATGATTGTGTCCCACCAGATTAAAGCTTCGTCTTTGAGTGCCCAAGATGCCAGTAATATTTTCTGATCATCTCTCATCTTTGAACCTTCAAAAAATTTCTCAGTAGAGCGCATCCATGCTTGAGTTTGAATAATGGACTCATTGCTCGAGAACAGTACTTCACCCAGATTACGATACTTGTTCAATAGAGCTTCTATATCTGGTTCTGACCTACCTCTTCTATTTATGCCACTCATTTTCTATGTCTGCAAATAGCAGACAAAGTGTCAGACCAAAAGATAAGGTATTTTAAAGCATAGAGACATATACTTGAATGTAAATGTGTCTATCGAGGTGTATTTCATTCTGCTACACTTATTCTAGGATATCACTGATCCTATCTGAAATGAGTAATTCGTCTTAGAACACTACTAGTTCTATTTCTGACGAGTTCGTTAATATGTTATATTCCAGAACTACGCTTAACCAAAGATCTGATATCACGTTGTGATGGCCCCAAACCCCCGTTCCACAGTGGCAAGGGTAATCTTTGGAATATAACACATAAACGAATAACAGCAGAACAAAAATATATTAATACACCAGATAATGTACAACATAATACACTGGATAAACATAATCATCAGAGTTACACAGTATACAGGATCATACTTAGTACAAAATACAGTTTAGCTTTACATAAAATGTCTACAGCGGAATCAAAACATAATATGTACAACAGGAGCTGAACAGCATAAAAAGAAAGAAGTGATAGAATCCATCTTCATCTCCATAGCTATCCAGAAAGAGCCTGCTAAAACCTGAATACAAGGCTGCCCGTGTAGAAAATAGGGCACCCGAGTTAGCAAGTGAAACAAACTATGAGTCAGTCATGAGATTAGTATGAGAAATCTACTTAACTTATTTTAATAATTAGGCCAATCACAGAATCACGCCGCTAATGCGGAATGGGTTTACTCCGTTGGATTGCCAGTGCTCAAAACAAGTAAATCATTTAAACCTCGCAATACTTTTTCAAAAATGAAGCCATTATAATACTCAGTTCCCATCACACAATGCAATGCAAACCGGAGGATAGAGTTTTGCCTTATAATGGCCAAAATATGCTTGATACGAATAAAACAAAAGCATTTGATATTATTACTAGTGTTTATATGTTTCAAAAACAATTTCAATCATAAGTATCAATTGTAGACGGCATAAATGCCCCATACCACTATGTCGCCATATATAGGTATACAATCAAAACCTCACGATGTCGTATTTGGAAATTGGATTTTCGTCATGAACCAAGGCAAGGGATCGTCCTTACCGCTTCGAGACGCTCTAGCCCGCCCCTCAGGAACAGCCGCAACTGCACCTTGGATCGTCAGGGCCGGTCCACACGGAGTGGATTAAAATGTTGAACACTGCGTTTCCCCGCCCTATGGGGCGTCAAACTGGTCATATCCCGACCAGACCATCGGCTCCGAAGAGACCGAAGTAACCGAGGCACCTTGCTATCCATCATCCACATAAGTAAAATTCCCGAGCGTGTAAAACCCAAAGCACCACTCCTAGCTAGAAGGAAACGCATGTCCTCCCTGATGTACTCTCCCGTTTCTGGCTCGTACCGAGGTGTGAGGCCCGCGAATCAACTCTATACACAAAGCTATGCTATTTAAAGTCGTGCTTTGATCATCAACCACAAGGCTCTGCTTCTCAACAAAAGCCTTGATCACAGCAACTCTGTATGCCACGTTGTCAATCTACAACGTCCGACACACGTCCATTTACAAGTCCGTTATGGGTCTGAACGAAACCGGAGGCACCTTATTCCTCTCCCATATGTCCAATACAGGAGAGAGGCCCTCGCACATCCGGTCGATCTCTAAGTGCGTTTGGACGACCATCACTTATTACCTTGACTTGGGATGCCTCCCAATCAAGACATCAGCAATCATCCAAACGATGTGAAGACCTGCGGTCTTCAACCACCGTCTTCATTGTCGATTTCTAATTGTCGACTAATTATTTGAAATGAGATTTAACTCGGCCTTTTCAAATAATTCACATATATTTAGAATTCGAACCAATTCATTTCCATGGTTAAATTATTTGACATCCATAATTCAGTCATTAATGTAATTTTTACGTCAAACACATTCAACCAACAAATAACCAATAAACCAGGTAAATTCAGTTTATTTCCATTCCATATCGTTTATAATATTTTATAACGATTTATCGCTATTTTTTTATTATTTTAAAAATAGCCAATTTATTCAAAACGACGCTTCAGGCCATAACGTGGCCATGGTGTTGTTTTTCTTCAGATTTGATTTGCACATGTCTGAAAATCTAATCGTTGCACCTTTACAAATTTTATATAATTGGAAAGATCTTTCCAAAGCGGACCTAACGGTTCCACTTTTGGGAAAATCCGACGGCCGGATCTCCCGGTACAATCGTTTTAAGTTACGATTTCAAAATACGAACTGTAGCATCGTTAATCGATTTATTTTAATTATATATATATACATACATATATGTATAATTCATTCTGGCACTGTTTTCATTCAGATTTGAATTAAACATTTCACACAATCTAACCGTTGGATCTTTACAAATTTGATATCGTTGGAAAGATATTTTCAAAGCGAACCCAGCAATTTCAGGAAAATCCGACGGTCGGATCTCCCGCAATGATCGTTTAAAATCACGATTTCAAAATACGAACTACAACATCGTTATGCGTTTTATTTTAATTATATATATATATAAATATAATCCGTTCTTCGATTTCTAAACCATTTTCACTTCATATATGTGATAAAAACAATATTTTTATCCAACAAATATTTATTTCAACACATGACTATTTTTAACATTTCATGTATGTTATAAAAATGTGATTTTTATCGTCAAAAAATTTATTTCAAACTTGATCATTTTTAGCAATTCGTAAATATTATAAAAATGTGATTTTTATCGTTAAAACAATTTATTTCAAACATGATTATTTTTAGAGATTCGTATATATTATAAAAATGTGATTTTTATCATTAAAACAATTTATTTCAAACATGATTATTTTATATACTTCACATACATGATAAAAATGTGATTTTTATCTTTCAACTATTTTATTCGTCATATGAATATTTTTCCAACACATGAATATAAATCAAACACAGGAATATTTCAGAAAATATCGGCAGCATAATGGCAGAGGGTTTAAAAACGACACCGTCCCGAGTATGGCTCCTCGCACTACCTTACGCCTCGCAGCGTTCCCTAAAGGGCTTATCCATATAATCAAAATATTTCGATTCATGTTCATATCACAATGGATTTTCCATAAACAATTCCAATTGTGTTTCAACCACAATCATTACCACCCTTCGCATTTATCAACCAAATTTCACGTCAACCAAAATCCAAACAATCACAACCAATATATATCGTCCATGGTCTGTGGACGAGGGGAGTGTATATATATATATATATATATATATATATATATATCACTTACATTTCAATTTCATTTCAACTCCATTTAGCGCACATATAATTTTTACAACGCATATATAACTTATACATCACACATATAATTTATACAACGCTTATACAGGAGGTGTACAACGCTTATATAACTTATACATAGATTATATAATTTATACATCGCCATTCCATATCGTTTTGAATTTAGAAATCTCACACTGGGTTTCACTCCTCAAAAAATTGTAGGAAGCTCCAAAAATTCTTCGGTCTCTTCTAGAATGTAGAAGACGTCCACACGAGTCTAATGTCTCTTGTTTCACTGGACTTCGAAAACATATCAAAAAGATATGATTTTTATGTAAAATCATAATTCGTAGCGCTTTAAAGTGCTATAATCAGTTTAAAATATAAAGGCCGTTACCTCAGCTGAAGCGTTCAAAACTAGATTTGCGATTTGCGTGTGAATCGTTGCACGAGACGACGATCAGCCACTGCCACGTGGAAGAGGAAGGAGAGGTGCGCAGGCGCGTGGTGGTCCCCCTCAGATCGACGGCGTCCAGAGGGCACGATGACGCAAAGAACGGTGACACTTCATGGGCTCGAAACTCAAGAAATACTGAACGATAATTGCCAAACTTTATATGGATTTGAAGTTCTCGTGAATCTCTACAAAATTGTCAACTAGAGCTCGTGATTTTGTCGAGTGGTTTGGGAGCTAGGGAGGAGAGAAGCAAGGAAGCTTTTCCACTGTCGCTACAGGTGGTTTGTCGGGTTTGGAAAAGTAAACGATGAAGTGTGATTGGCCAGCATTATTTATATTTATATTTAATTTATTTAAATCCGAAAATACCCATCACCACATACGAACTCCAATTCAAACCCAACGACTGTTGCCCTAGCTAATTACCCCCAATTTCGAACACAATGGGATATGTTTTGTAGGCCCATTCGACAGTTTCAGTCATTTTTTCTTCAAATTAAAATATAAAAATTCAAATATGGATTTGAACGTACATTTTAATTTGCCGGGGCCACGTACTGATTTTAAAAATTCACGAAAAATAAATCTAGCTATGTTTGGATGATACGGTCCCAACAGTACTAGTTTCGTCAAATTTGGAGACCGTTTGGAAAATGGCCATTTTCTGGTCGATCCAAATTGACCAAAATTAACTAAACACATTTTTTATTGCTATGCTCACATATTAACTCCAAAAAGCATGGAACTTGGAATCCAGCAATAATTTGACATACCGGATCCAACAAAAGTGGTTTCATCGAAAACGGAGACCGTTTGCAAAATGTTTATTTTCATGGGCTATATTAATTCCATAGCGACCTTTCTGAAAATTCATTTAGCCATAAATTTTGATTCCCGCTATGAAATTTCGATTTTTCAGATTCTTTAGAAAGATATTCTCAAACAGATTTAAATATTTTTAGTTTGACTAAAATCCATTTTATTTTGCATCCTGTACAGTCAGTCAAAGTTTGAATTCAAACTTTCAAACTACCGCACCATTTCAGGCCTTGTTTTATAATTAAAATAAATATATTCGCTTTAACTTTAATCCAAATTGATTTTTAGTTGTTATTATTTAAAATAAATTATTTTAAATATTCAAAATCCACTAAAATAGCCAAATTATTTTTTTTAAATTGGTTCTGATTTTCTGGGTTGTTACATCTTTATTCTTGTTACAAATCCGATCGGTGTTTGAATAATCACGGCATCGTCCTGAAAATCAAAAGCATCTGTTTTGAAACCGGTTGTGAATAACAAAGGCATGCCTTTAAATGAAGATACTCGGCTCCTGAATGTGAGAGTGGACAAAGGTGTGGCCAAAACTGTTACTAGGTGATGCTTAAATCATTGGTGTTGGAGATGCTCGTAGAAGATGTCGATGTTCTGGCTTGGCTTGTTTTTGCCCTGAATGCTTAATTTGCTTCGGTTAATTTACCGACTAATGCATTTTCTTGGATCTGATTTATGATTAACTCAGTTTACTAGTTTTTGAGATTTTTATCCTATTGTGATTTACTATAAGTGGTAAGGTTTGTTAGGGTTGAAAGTTTAATTAAATATCCCCAGTTTTGCTTATGTTTGTCAATTTAGCGGCTGGTGCAAACCCGTGTTCTTGGAGCAACATGGGATTATTGTTTCTTTTTATTTTAAGATACATGTTTTAATTGAGTTCATTTTAGTGTGTTTTCTGAGAAAGGGAGTTTGCCTTGTAATGTAGCTTATCATCTCTTTGTTATAACATAGATAAGTTCCTCCTTTTTTCTTCTCTGTATTTCACTTTCCACCATTTTATTTATTCATTTCCATTATATAATTTGATACAAGCTAGCTATTTTTGATCGTTTTATTTCAGATTCCGTCTCTAAATTGATAGGATGTCATAGAAGGGTAATTCTTATTAATTTCATACCAAGAATTACATGTTTTAGTTGACCCGGATGTAATTAAAAATGTTCATGGACGGCTGAACATGAATCATCTTGGACTGAGGATGAAAATCTGTAGCATGCACTGATATGTTGGTAGGTTTCGAGCAAGTTTCTTCGTATTTTTACTTTATAATTTATTTGTTACTGAATTACTGTATTCCATCAAATTTTGAATAATTGCTTGCTTTGTAGCTTGGACTTTTAATTTAATCTGGTTCTATTTTCTGTTGCCACGGTCAGCGCGCCGGTGATTGTGAGTGAATACAGAAGGAAGCATGTATGGATATGGATGGTTTTACATTGCTGAACGGGGGCATCAGATCCCTTTTTAAGTTAAAAGTATTATACAATTTTGTTAGTCATTTTGACAAATGTTTAAACGGCACCAGTACATGTTTGCCAAATCATCTGGTACATCATGCATTCTGCCATATGTTGTGAAGAGTGATGTTATCTCTCTTTGAGAGGATGCATGTTTAGTATTTTAGTGTTAGAATTTTATTTAGAGAGGAGGACAGAGATAAAACACAGAATAATTTAATGACTACATTGTTCTTATTTTTTTACTTTCCTTTACTTTTCCTTTAATTTTTTTCTTACTTGCTTACATACAAAATGACCACCTATATATATAGTGGTTTACATGACACTTCACATACTAATAGACACCACTTATTAAATTAACACAAACTTTCATATGACTCTTAAAACATAAAAGACACAACACATTACGAACTGACACTTTGACTTCATAACTAATAAATTTCAAATTATGTTTCCAACACTTCCCCTAATTTGAAATTTCTCTTCGATTTGTTGAGATAATAAACGAAGCACTTTCTCTTCAATTTCGGATGCACTTTCTCCTCACCTTCAATAAACGAAGCACTTTCTCTTTGATTTGTGATGCACTTTCACATCACCTTCAATTTTTCTTTTTTAATAATATTGGAGCACTTTCTCACCAACAACTCTAATTTTTTTTTTTCACAGCCACTTGTGCCATGTTCTCTTGCTATCTAGAGATCTTTCTATCCTTTCTCATCAACCTAGCTCCGATACCATGTTAGAATTTTATTTAGAGAGGAGGAGAGATGCGACGACCCCAAACCCCGTACTAACAGTGGCAAGGGTAATCTTTGGAATATAACACAGAAACAGATAATAGCAGAACAGAAATAAATAAATACACCAGATAATGTACAAATAATACACTGAATAAACGTAATCATCAGAGTTACATAGTACACAGGAACATACTTAGTACAAATACAGTTCAGCTATACATAGATGTCTACAACGGAAATAAATATAATATGTACAATAGTAGCTGAACAGCATAAAAAGAGATAAATGATAGAATCCATCTTCAGCTCCAGCTATCCGGATAAAGCCAGCTAAAACCTGAATACAAGGCTGCCGTGTAGAAAAAGGGGCACCCGAGTTTGAAAGTGAAACAAACTACGAGTCAGTCATGGGACTGGTATGAGAAATCTACTCAACATATTTAAAATATGGCTAATCACAGGACCACGCCAATTTCGTGGAACGGGTTTACTCCATTGGATTGCCAGTGCTTTAAAACAAGTAAATCTTTAAACATCGCAATGCTTTTTATAAAAATGAAGCCATTATAAGACTCAGTTCCCATCACATAATGCAACGTAATCCGGAGGATAGAGTTTTTACCTTATAACGGCCAAAATATGCTTGATACGGATAAAACAAAAGCATTTGGTATTATTGCTAGTGTTTATAAGTTTTGAAAACAATTTCGAATCATAACTATCAATCATAGACGGCATTAATGCCCCATACCACTATGTCGCCATATATAGGTATACAATCAAAACCGCACAGTCACGTATTTGGAAATTGGATTTCCATCATGAACCAAGGAAAAAGATAGTATTTACCGACTTCGAGACTGTCTAGCCCGAGCCTCAGGACCTAGACTCAGGTGGGCCCTTGGAGCGACAGGGCCGGTCCACCGATGTGGATTAAAATTCCTGAACAATGGGTTTCCCCGCCCTATGGGGCGTAAGTGAGCCAACAAATGACTCCATCGGACCCGAATCGTCCGATCTAACCGAGGCGCCTCGCAACAGTAACAACCACATAAGTCAAACTCGTCAGGGCGTGTAAAACCGCTGATGCCACTTCTAGCTAGAAAGAAACGCATGTCCTCCCTGAGGTCCTTTCTCCCGTTTCTGGTTCATACCAGGGGTGAGGTTCGCGAATTCATGTTGTACACAAAGCTACGCCATACAGGCGGGGCTTTGATCATCACCATAAGACTTTGCTTTTCAACATAAGCCCTGATCACTGCATCTTAGCATGCCACACAGGCAATTCACGCCATGCAACTGATGGCTATCAATCACACAGAATAAATTCCAATGTCAGACACACAATCCATTTGCAAGTCCGTTCTGGGTCTGAACAAAACCGGAGGCACTAAATACCTCGCATATCCATCGATCCCCACGTACATCAGGACGATCACCACTCATTATCCATATTTCGGGATGCCTCCCAATCAGGACATCAGTTACCATCCAAACGAGGTGAAGATCGGTCTTCAACCCCCGTCTTCATCATCGATTTCTTATCGTCGATTCAGTTATTCAGAATGGGATAAACCCGGTCTTTCTGAGCAACTCGCGTATATAATAAACAAGTGCAACGCAAATATACATACGCATCATTTCAATTTATTAGTCTCTAACCGTCAATCAGTAAGAGAACGATTTCCCAAATGTTAACCCAGAAGGCCGAAACCAACATCAGATCAAAATCCAGGAAACCATTCGACTTAGCAAACCTTCAGTTAATTTCTAAATTTCATAACCATATCGTTTATAATATTTTATAACGATTTATCGCTATTTTTATTTATTTAAAAATAGCCAATTTATTCAAAACGACACTTCGGGTCATAATGCGGCCGTGGCGCTGTTTTTCTTCAGGTTTGAATCACACATATCTGAAATTCTAACCGTTGTATCTTCACAAAATTCATATCATTAGAAAGATCTTTTCAAAACAAATCCAACGGTTCTAGTTTTGGGAAAATCCGACGGTCGGATCTCCCGGTATAATCGTTTGAAGTTTCGATTTCAAAATACGAACTGCAGCGTCGTTATTTGATTTAATATAATTATATATATATATATAAATGTAATCGATTCTGGCGCTGTTTTTCTTCAGATTTGAATTAAACATTCCAGACAATCCAACCGTTGGATCTTTACAAAGTTGGTGTCGTTGGAAAGATATTTCGAAAGCGGACCCAATAGTTGCGGTTTCGGGAAAATCCGATGGTCGGATCTCCCGCACTAATCGTTTGAAATCACGATTTCAAAATACGAACTGCAGCTTCGTTATTCGATATATTTCAATTCTATATATATATATATCGATTCTTCGATTTCAAAACTATATGATTCTCATACTTTTGATAAAAATGATATTTTTATCTAACTGTCTTCTATTTCAACACTTCACTATTTTTAACAATTCATGTATATAATAAAAATGTGATTTTTATTGTAAAACGATTTATTTCAAAACACGTCTATTTTATATAGTTAATATGGGTGATAAAAATAGGATTTTTATTATAAAACAATTTCTTTCAAAATATGAATACCATTCAACACATGAATTTCGATTCAACACATGAAGGTTTCCTATAGTTTATATATATAGATAAAAAGGTGATTTTTATATTTAAAACACGAATACCATTCAACACATGAATTTCTATCCGACGAATTAATATCGATTCAACACATGAAAGTTTTCTATAGTTTATATATATATAGTAAAAATGTGATTTTGATTGTTAAAACAATTTATTTAAAACACGAATACCATTCAACACATGAATTTCAATTCAACGAATGAATTTCGATTCAACACATGAAGGTTTTCTATAGTTTATATATATAGAGTAAAAAAGTGATTTTTATATTTAAAACCCGAATACCATTCAACACATGAATTTCTATCCAACGAATGAATATCATTTCAACACATGAAGGTTTTCTATAGTTTATATATATAGAGTAAAAATGTGATTTTTATTGTTAAAACAATTTATTTAAAACACGAATACCATTTAACACATGAATTTCAATTCAACGAATGAATTTCGATTCAACACATGAAGGTTTTCTATAGTTTATATATATAGATGAAAAGGTGATTTTTATATTTAAAACACGAATACCATTCAACACATGAATTTCAATTCAACGAATGAATTTCGATTCAACACATGAAGGTTTTCTATAGTTTATATATATAGATAAAAAGGTGATTTTTATTGTTAAAACAATTTATTTAAAACACGAATACCATTCAACACATGAATTTCAATTCAACGAATGAATTTCGATTCAACACATGAAGGTTTTCTATAGTTTATATATATAGAGTAAAAATGTGATTTTTATATTTAAAACACGAATACCATTCAACACATGAATTTCTATTCAACGAATGAGTTTTAATTCAACACATGAAGGTTTTCTATTCAACGAATAAATATAGTTTCAACAAATGAAAATAATTCTAACACATGAATATTATTCAAAATTTTGGCAGCATAACGGCAGGGTAGTTAAAACCGGGACCGTCCCTAGTACGGCTCCTCGCTCTTCCTTAAAGCCTCGCAGCTTTTGACAATGGGGAATCATGCATCTAGTTCGCACGCAGGAGGCATGTATATTTTTTTCATTTCCACAAACTAATGCTATGTGGTTTCAACCAAATATTTCTCAACCACAAACGGGTATTTTTCAACCACAATCAATCAATTTCAACCACAAACAATTTCAATCAACCATTCGCTATCAATCAATTTCCACAACAATCACAACCAATAAATATCGTCCATGGTTTGTGGACGAGGGGCGTATATATATATATATATATACATATATATATAGCATTTCACTTCTATTTCAACACATATATAATTTTTACAACGCATATATAACTTATACATCAAACGTACAACTTATACAACGCTTATACAAGAGGTGTACAACGCTTATATAACTCATACATTGACTATACAATTGATACATCGTCGTTTTCCATATCGTTTATAAATTAGAAATCTCACATTGGGTTCCACTCCACCAAAAATTGTAGAAGGCTCAGAAAAATATGCGGTCTCTTCTAAAATGTAGAAGACGTCCTCACGGTCTCGGTGTCTCTTGTTTCACTGGATTTCGACAAGGAACGAAAAAGATATGATTTTTACAAGTTTGCAACACTTAAAAGTGTAAAAATCAATTCAAAACAAATAGCCAAACCTTTTCTGAAATGGTTCCAAACTTGGTTTCGATTTTTCGATCAATCTGTGCAATGGTTCCACGATCGGGCTGCGCGAGGTCGAAGGGGGAGGGGAGTCGCGTCTGCGCGAGGTGGTGGGGTCCAGCTCGGTGGTCGGACGGCGCGGTGGCGGCGGATTGAAGTCTCGAACTTCCTGGCTTCCGTTCTCCTTCAATGCTGAACGAAAAAATCCAATCCTTACATGGATTTGAAGCTTGTCTCGAGCTCTTCAAAAAGCTCCAAAGAACCCATACCTAATTCTGCATGTAGGAGGAGGAACGGAGGAGAGAAGGTGGTGAGGCCCTTTCCGTCGTGCGCTGGAAGGATAGTTGGGGAGAGAGAAAAAATATGGGCCAATGAGGTTTTTTTTATTAATTTATATATTTTTAAAATTTCAAAAATACCCCTTTCACACACGAACCCCGATCCAAACCCAACGACTGTCGTCCCTAGCATTTTACCCTCATTCCGAACACAATGGGATATGTTTCGAAGGCCCATACGAATGTTTCAGTCAGTTTTCATTCAAATTAAAATATAAAACATTCAATATTTAGTTTGAACATACATTTCAATTTGCTAGGGCCACATACTGATTCGAAAAATTACAGAAAAATAAATCTGGCTATGTCTTGACGATACGGTCCCAACAAAACTAGTTTCGTCGAATTCTGAGACCATTTGTAAAATGGCCCTTTTCTAGTCGATCCATTTTAACTGTAATTGTCCAAAACACGTTTTCTTTTGCCACGCTCACATACTAGCTTCAAAAATTATGAAATTTGAAACCTGGCAATAATTTGACATTCCGGATCCAACAAAAGTGGTTTCGTCGAATTCTGAGGTCGTATGCAAAATGTCTATTTTCAAGGGCGATATAATTTCTATAGCGACCTTTCTGAATATTCATTTGGCCATAACTTTTGATTTCCGTTATGAAACTTTGATTTTTCGGATTCGTTAGAAAGATATTCACTAACAGATTTAAATGTTTTTCGTTTCACTAAATTCCGTTTTATTTTGCACCCGGTACAGTCGTTTGAAGTTTGAATTCAATTTTTGAAACTGCAGCGCCATTTCAGGCCTTGTTTATAATTAAAATTAATTATATTTATTTTCAAACTTCGATTCAAACATACTTTTCATCACTATTATTTAAAATATTTATTTTAAATATTTAAAATCCACTATTCTAGCCAATTTAAAATTTTTAAATTGGTTCAGATTTTCCGGGTTGTTACAATTTCCCCTACTTAAAACTTTTCGTCCCCGAAAAGGAACAAAGTCGAAAGTGGTTTGATTAATCAACTCTACGTTCAATCTGGCTTCCATTCTCCAACTTTTCAGTTTCTGAGAATTTTCAAATTCTTCAAAAATTTGGCTAACACCCGGAATTTTCAAAAAATTTCGCCATAACCTCCTTTGTACGGGGAGAGGTTTGGAAATTTATTGGGCCGTATTAGGTACCTAATAAATCCTAATAAGTACACATATTTGTAGTGATATATTATGGTGTTTACAGGGGAGCGTGTATAAATAATAACTCCAGAGAATAAATTCTCGTCACCCTGTCAAAGCCTGAGGGATTGTGTATTTTAATTGCTCCAGAGGATAAATCCTCATCACCTCGTCCTGTGTGGGAAATAAATAGTCCATGTGCCGTATCTAATAACTAGAGAGACGTGATTATTGTCAACTCCAGACCCGTGTGGGGTTTTTATTAATCTGGCAATTTTATCGTTACAATTTAAATAGTCCATATCAGTCATCAGTTCAACCTGTAAAATATAGTCATCGCCATACAAGCCTCTCACTCGTATGGTAAATCTTCCACCTCGTCACACAAGCTCCAAATGCTTATGTGGTATATGATGAAATATGCCTATCTTCAGAAGTACGCCATGTAATGTAGTTCAAAATTAATTGTTACTATCCTATGGCTATGTTTATTATTACACACAGAATAACCAACACTCTGCATCCAATGGCATTCACAGGAGTTGATATAATATTATTTCGCATCCAACTTGTTAAGGTTTACCTATTTGTCAGGCACGCAAATAAAATCTTTACTCAACAGCTATCCATTTACCTGTTCAAACATATATAATGCACATGTATATATTTCTATCTATCTTCTAATCAGTTCAATGTGTGATTTAAATGAATAAATTCTACCATTATTCTCTTATTGATTAAATTAACTATCGTTTTAATAATTCAATTAATCAAATTTTCAATCACACAACACAAACAACAATCAAATTGTTCTTAACTTTTCAAAAAATATACTAATCAATTTCTATACTCTTTTTAAATTCATTCAGACTATAGAATTAAAAGTTTACATCCATGAAAGGAAAATAACAACAAAGTAGAGAACTAATCGGTAATGCAAAGTATGGTAAATGTACCTTGCACCGGAGTCAATCAGAGATATCCACTCGGCATCTAGGATAGGCTTTCTGAATGCTCTCCTCAGTTTCCCAAGTACAATCTCGCGGATCTCCACTCCATTGCACTTTGACTAAGTGAACCTTCTTGTTCCTCAGCTCTTTGGTTTCTTTGCCGATGATCTTTAGCAGCTCTCTTCTCACAACTAATTCTGGAGTAATTTCAATATCTTGTTGAGCTGCTTCTTCCACAATCAAGTCTGGATCATGAACGTGCTTTCGAAGTTGAGATATGTGAAATACATCATGCTCTCCAGGCAACCAATCAGGCAATTTAACCCTATAAGCGAGAGTTCCGATCCGTTCCAGAATAGGAAACGGACCAATGAATTTGGGCGCCAACTTCCCTGTTTTACCGAACCGGATAACTCCTCTCATCGGCGATACTTTCAGATATACATAGTCGCCAACAGCAAATGATATATCTCTTCTTCTCCAATCGGCATAGCTCTTTTGTCGGCTTTGAGCAGCGAGTAATCGTTTCTTAATAAAATCGACTTTGTCGGCAGCTTCTCGGATCATTTCAGGCCCTAACACAAGTCTATTACCAGGTTCGACCCAACAAGCAGGAGATCGGCACGGTCTACCATACACTGCTTCGAATGGCGACATTGTCAGGCTCGCCTGGTAGCTGTTCTTTTATGAGAATTCAGCCAAATGTAAATGGTCTTCCCATGATCCACCAAAATCTAGAACACAAGCCCGCAATAGATCTTCTAAAATACGATTCACCCTCTCAGTCTGACCATCTGTCTGAGGATGATAGGCGGTGCTCAAGTTCAGCTTTGTTCCCAGCTCTACTTGAAATGCCTCCCAGAATTTGCTAGTGAATATTGGATCTCTATCACTCACTATACTGATCGGCACTCCGTGTAGCCTAACAATTTCCTTGAAATAAATCTGCGCCAGACTCTGAGCAGTTCTGTTTGATCTGAAAGGTATGAAATGGGCGGTCTTCGTGAAGCGATCTATGATCACGCAAATACTGTCATTTCCTTTTCTGGTAACGGGCAAACCATCAATGAAGTCCATGGAAATATGTTCCCACTTCCAGCCTGGAACGTCTAGCGGTTGTAACAGTCCAGCCAGTTTCTGTTGGTCGCTTTTGACTAGCTGGCAAGTAGGGCATCGACTAACATATATTGAAACGTCTCTTTTCATAGCCTTCCACCAGAATGTTCGCTTGAGATCGTTGTACATTTTGGCCACACCAGGATGGATACTCAGCTTGGAATTGTGTCACTCGTCTAACACTTCCCTTTTTAGCTCTGGGATGCCAGGAACACAAATACTTCCTTTCAATCTCAGGATTCCGTCGTTATCTATTTGAAAACACGAGGGTTTGTCTTTCTGAATCCTTTTGATCATATCCTTAATAAAGTTATCCTCCTTCTGAAGAATAGATATTTTGTCAATCAAGGAAGTCGTAATAATAAAGCTGGCGATCATTACATTCTTTCGGCTTAACGCATCGGCCACGACATTGACTTTCCCTGGAGTGTATAGAATCTCAAAATCATATGCTGCAAGGAACTCTAGCCAACGTTGTTGTTTCAGATTCAGATCTTTCTGGGTGAACAGATACTTTAACGACTGATGGTCTGTATACAGTTCGAATTTCTCACCCAGAAGATAGTGTCTCCAGATTTTCAAAGAGAATACGATAGCCAACAACTCAAGATCATGAGTTACATAGTTTTCTCGTGCGGCTTCAGCTGACGGCTAGCATAAGCGATCACTTGACCCCTTTGCATTAACACTGCTCCAAGGCCTTCTCTAGAGGCATCTGTCCAGACTTTCAAGTCCTCATTGCCATCTATTATTGTTAACACTAGAGCAGTTGTCAGTTTTAATTTCAGCTCCTGGAAAGCTTCCTCACATACCGGAGTCCAATTGAATCTCGAATGTTTCTTAGTCAGTTTTGTTAAGGAACTAGATGTCTTCGCGAAATCTTTAATGAATTTCCGATAATAACTGGCTATCCCAAGAAAACTTCTAACTTCTGTTGGCATACGCGGCTGTTTCCAATTCTGAATAGCAGTGATCTTACTTGGATCCACAGCAATTCCTTCTTTCGATACAACGTGGCCAAGAAATTTCACTTCATCTTGCTAGAATATACATTTGGATAGTTTGGCTTTCAATACATTCCTTCTGAGAATTTCCAGAACCTGTTCCAAATGCTTTTCATGTTCGGCTTTTGATTTAGAGAAGATTAGAATATCGTCAATAAAAACCAGAACAAATTTATTCAGGACTCCTCTGAACACTCTATTCATCAAATCGACGAAGTATGCTGGAGCGTTACATAAGCCGAACGACATTACTAACCACTCATAGAATAAGTCTGGACCTCTGAATGCTGTCATAGGAACACACTCTTCGGCAATTCGAAGTTGATGGAAGCCTGTAGCTAGGTCCATCCTTGAAAATACTTGTGCTCCATTCAGACGATCCAATAAATCATCGATTCGCGACAATGGATATTTGTTCTTTATTGTCTGCTTGTTCAAATCACGATAATCCACACATAGCCGTAGGGTACCGTCAGATTTTAGGACAAACACCACTGTTGCACCCCAATCAGAGAAACTAGGCCTGATCAGACCCTTCCATACTAGCTGTCGCGTTTGATTGTCAAGTTCTTCTTTCTCCTTCAAGAACATTCTTCGAATAGCGTGAACTACCGGCCTTGCATTCGGAATTAAAGCAATTTTGAAATCAATTTCTCTTTGCGGAGGTAAGCGAACAACTTCTTCAAACACATCCGCATAATTCTTGACGACAGGAATATCTTTTACGAGGTCGGGAATATTCTCTGTGACTTAAGGGATATTTTCTATTTGAGCAGGAGAAACATCTAGAGCTGACCAAAAGTCTTTTCTATTGGAATTCGAACCTTCGCATGGTATGGTTATATAATTCCCTGATTGTGCCTTCGCCTTAACAACTCTCTCGGCGCATCTAACCTCTGCTTCATATTTGGTTAGCCAATCCATTCCCAGAATAAGATCGAATTCAGTAAAATTCATGACGATAGAGATAGTAGGGAATTTATAGCAGGAAAAAGAGATCGGTACTGCACAAACCCAACGGAGATCGATGGAACCCCCGACCGGATTTTGGACAGTCATTGGTTCTTTGAGCTTCTTTAATTTCAAATCCAACTTCTTAACTGCATTCTTTGCAATAAAGCTTCGCGACGTACCTGTATCAAACAGTACTTTAACTGGAATATTTTTGACATTAAGCGTGCCTTCCAAAACATCAGCCCTTTCTTGACTAGCTGAGGGCTCAGAAGTTTCTGCTACTTCATTTATATGTACTGCTTCTGATTTCTGAGATAGCGGGCAGTTTTTTGCAATATGCCAAGTCTGATGGCACTTATGGCATCCTCTGCCCTCATGAACCTTCTTACTGGGTTCAAATCCACTCTTCCTTCGTTTGTTTAAAGATTTACATTTTCTGGATAAATGCCCCTTCTGATTATAGTTCTTGCATATGGCAGTCGTTGCTGGTTCTTTTTCAGATCTAGCCCTTTTTCTCTTGGCACTGGGCTTCTTACTGACCTCAGGACTATCAGTCACAGACTCCACTTTGTTACTCGAGCTGACTTCCTCTTTGTCACGCAACATTCCCTTCTTATGGAGATCTTCATACTGATAAGCCATATAAATCATTTCTGAAAAAGGAAGCTTCACATTCCTCATTACACTATTCTGATATCTCCTTTGCAGGCCATGAATAAATCTCAGATTCTTCCTCTTTGGATCTTGAATCAGATGAGGAGCAAAGTGAGAAAGTTCGTTGAATCTCTTATGATATTCTGGAATGGTCATATCTCCTTGTATCAGATAAGAGAATTCATCACATAATCGCTCCGTCACTTCAGGAGGAGTAAATCTTTCTAGGAAAATCTCTTTGAATCTATCCCAGGTGATATCACCTTCTGGATTATCTTTGACGATTGTTTCCCACCAGATTAAAGCTTCTTCTTTGAGCGCCCAAGATGCTACTAATCTTTTCTGACCATCTCTCAACTGGATACGCTCAAATATTCTTTCTGCAGAGCTCACCCAAGCTTGAGTTTGAATAATAGATTCATTGCCCGAGAACTGTGCTCCGTTCAGATTTTGATATCTCTTTAATAGAGCCTCTAGATCGGGTTCTGCATTTCTTCTGTTTCTGACACTCATTTTTCTAGTACTTCTGCAAATAGCAGATCAAGTGTCAGGTCACAGAAAAGGTATTTTAAAACATAGGAACATATACTTCAAATGTAAATGTGTCTAGTGGGGTGTATTTCATTCTGCTTTACTCATACTAGGATATTACTGATCCTATCTGTATTGAGTTACCCGTCCTAGAACGCTACTGGTTCTATTCCTGACGAGTTCGTTAATATGTTATATTCCAGAACTAAGCTTAACCAAAGCTCTGATACCACGTTGTGACGACCCCAAACCCCGTACTGACGGTGGCAAGGGTAATCTTTGGAATATAACACAGAAACAGATAATAGCAGAACAGAAATAAATAAATACACCAGATAATGTACAAATAATACAATGAATAAACGTAATCATCAGAGTTACACAGTATACAAGATCATACTTAGTACAAATACAGTTCAGCTATAAATAAATTTCTACATCGAAAATAAACATAATATGTACAATAGGAGCTGAACAGCATAAAAAGAGATAAATGATAGAATCCATCTTCAGCTCCAGCTATCCGGATAAAGCCAGCTAAAACCTGAATACAAGGTTGCCCGTGTAGAAAAAGGGGCACCCGAGTTTGAAAGTGAAACAAATTACGAGTCAGTCATGGGACTGGTATGAGAAATCTACTCAACATATTTAAAATATGGCTAATCACAGGACCACGCCACTTTCGTGGAACGGGTTTACTCCATTGGATTGTCAGTGCTTTAAAACAAGTAAATCTTTAAACATCGCAATGCTTTTTATAAAAATGAAGCCATTATAAGACTCAGTTCCCATCACACAATGCAACGCAAACCAGAGGATAGAGTTTTTACCTTATAACGGCCAAAATATGCTTGATACGAATAAAACAAAAGCATTTGGTATTATTGCTAGTGTTTATAAGTTTTGAAAACAATTTCGAATCATAACTATCAATCATAGATGGCATTAATGCCCCATACCACTATGTCGCCATATATAGGTATACAATCAAAATCGCACAGTCACGTATTTGGAAATTAAATTTCCATCATGAACCAAGGCAAGAGATAGTCCTTACAGACTTCGAGATTGTCTAGCACGAGCCTCAGGACCTAGACTCAGGTGGGCCCTTGGAGCGACAGGGCCGGTCCACCGATGTGGATTAAAATTCCTGAACAATGGGTTTCCCCGCCCTATGGGGCGTAAGTGAGCCAACGATTGACTCCATCGGACCCGGATCGTCCGATCTAACCGAGGCGCCTCGCAATAGTAACAACCACATAAGTCAAACTCGTCAGGGCGTGTAAAACCACTGACGCCACTTCTAGCTGGAAAGAAACGCATGTCCTCCCTGAGGTCCTTTCTCCCGTTTCTGGTTCATACCGGGGGTGAGGTTCGCGAATTCATGTTGTACACAAAGCTACGCCATACAGGCGGGGCTTTGATCATCACCATAAGACTTTGCTTTTCAACAGAAGCCCTGATCACTGCATCTTAGCATGCCACACAGGCAATTCACGCCATGCAACTGATGGCTATCAATCACACAGAATAAATTCCAATGTCAGACACACAATCCATTTGCAAGTCCGTTCTGGGTCTGAACAAAACCGGAGGCACTAAATACCTCGCATATCCATCGATCCCCACGTACGTCAGGACGATCACCACTCATTATCCATATTTCGGGATGCCTCCCAATCAGCACATCAGTTACCATCCAAACGAGGTGAAGATCGGTCTTCAACCCCCGTCTTCATCTTCGATTTCTTATCGTCGATTCAGTTATTCAGAATGGGATAAACCCGGTCTTTCTGAGCAACTCGCGTATATAATAAACAAGTGCAACGCAAATATACATACGCATCAGTTCAATTCATTAGTCACTAACCGTCAATCAGTAAGAGAACGATTTCCCAAATGTTAACCCAGAAGGCCGAAACCAACATCAGATCAAAATCCAGGAAACCATTCGACTTAGCAAACCTTCAGTTAATTTCTAAATTTCATAACCATATCGTTTATAATATTTTATAACGATTTATCGCTATTTTTATTTATTTTAAAATAGCCAATTTATTCAAAACGACACTTCGGGTCATAATGCGGCCGTGGCGCTGTTTTTCTTCAGATTTGAATTACACATATATGAAATTCTAACCGTTGGATCTTCACAAAATTCATATCATTAGAAAGATCTTTTCAAAACGAATCCAACGGTTCCAGTTTTGGGAAAATCTGACGGTCGGATCTCCCGGTATAATCGTTTGAAGTTTCGATTTCAAAATACGAACTGCAGCGTCGTTATTCGATTTAATATAATTATATTTATATATATATATAAATGTAATCGATTCTGGCGCTGTTTTTCTTCAGATTTGAATTAAACATTCTAGACAATCCAACCGTTGGATCTTTACAAAGTTGGTGCCGTTGGAAAGATATTTCCAAAGCGGACCCAACGGGTGCGGTTTCGGGAAAATCCGATGGTCGGATTTCCCGCACTAATCGTTTGAAATCACGGTTTCAAAATACGAACTGCAGCTTCGTTATTCGATATATTTCAATTCTATTTATATATATATATATATATGTATGTATATATCGATTATTCGATTTCAAAACTATATGATTTTCATACTTTTGATAAAAATGATATTTTTATCTAACTGTCTTCTATTTCAACACTTCACTATTTTTAACAATTCATGTATATAATAAAAATGTGATTTTTATTGTAAAACGATTTATTTCAAAACACGTCTATTTTATATAGTTAATATAGGTGATAAAAATAGGATTTTTATTATAAAACAATTTCTTTCAAAATATGAATACCATTCAACACATGAATTTCAATTCAACGAATGAATTTCGATTCAACACATGAAGGTTTCCTATAGTTTATATATATAGATAAAAAGGTGATTTTTATATTTAAAACACGAATACCATTCAACACATGAATATCTATCCAACGAATGAATATCGATTCAACACATGAAGGTTTTCTATAGTTTATATATATAGAGTAAAAATGTGATTTTTATTGTTAAAACAATTTATTTAAAACACGAATACCATTCAACACATGAATTTCAATTCAACGAATGAATTTCGATTCAACACATGAAGGTTTTCTATAGTTTATATATATAGAGTAAAAAAGTGATTTTTATATTTAAAACACGAATACCATTCAACACATGAATTTCTATCCAACGAATGAATATCATTTCAACACATGAAGGTTTTCTATAGTTTATATATATAGAGTAAAAATGTGATTTTTATTGTTAAAACAATTTATTTAAAACACGAATACCATTTAACATATGAATTTCAATTCAACGAATGAATTTCGATTCAACACATGAAGGTTTTCTATAGTTTATATATATAGATGAAAAGGTGATTTTTATATTTAAAACACGAATACCATTCAACACATGAATTTCAATTCAACGAATGAATTTCGATTCAACACATGAAGGTTTTCTATAGTTTTTATATATATATATATAGTAAAAATGTGATTTTTATATTTAAAACACGAATACCATTCAACACAAGAATTTCTATTCAACGAATGAGTTTCAATTCAACACATGAAGGTTTTCTATTCAACGAATAAATATAGTTTCAACAAATGAAAATAATTCTAACACATGAATATTATTCAAAATTTCGGCAGCATAACGACAATGTAGTTAAAACCGGGACCGTCCCTAGTATGGCTCCTCGCTCTACCTTAAAGCCTCGCAGCTTTTGACAATGGGGAATCATGCATCTAGTTCGCACGCAGGCGGCATGTATATTTTTTTCATTTCCACAAACTAATCCTATGTGGTTTCAACCAAATATTTCTCAACCACAAACGGGTATTTTTCAACCACAATCAATCAATTTCAACCACAAACAATTTCAATCAACCATTCGCTATCAATCAATTTCCACAACAATCACAACCAATAAATATCATCCGTGGTTTGTGGACGAGGGGCGTATATATATATATATATATATATATATATATATATATAGCATTTCACTTCTATTTCAACACATATATAATTTTTACAACGCATATATAACTTATACATCGAACGTACAACTTATACAACGCTTATACAAGAGGTGTACAACGCTTATATAACTCATACATCGACTATATAATTTATACATCGTCATTTTCCATATCGTTTATAAATTAGAAATCTCGCATTGGTTTCCACTCCACCAAAAATTGCAGAAGGCTCAGAAAAATATGCGGTCTCATCTAAAATGTAGAAGACGTCCTCACGGTCCCGGTGTCTCTTGTTTCACTGGATTTCGACAAGGAACGAAAAAGATATGATTTTTACAAGTTTGCAACACTTAAAAGTGTAAAAATCAATTCAAAACAAATAGCAGAACCTTTTCTGAAATGGTTCCAAACTAGGTTTGGATTTTTCGATCAATCCGTGCAATGGTTCCACGATCGGGTTGCGCGAGGTCGAAGGGGGAGGGGAGTCGCGTCTGCGCGAGGTGGTGGGGTCCAGCTCGGTGGTCGGACGGTGCGGTGGCGGCGGGTTGAAGTCCTGAACTTCCTGGCTTCCGTTCTCCTTCAATGCTGAACGAAAAAATCAAATCCCTACATGGATTTGACGCTTGTCTCGAGCTCTTCAAAAAGCTCCAAAGAACCCATACCTAATTCTGCGTGTAGGAGGAGGAAAGGAGGTGAGAAGGAGGTGAGGCCCTTTCCGTCGTGCGCTGGAAGGATAATCGGGGAGAGAGAAAAAATATGGGCCAATGAGGTTTTTTTTATTAATTTATATATTTTTAAAATTTCAAAAATACACCTTTCACACACGAACCCCGATCCAAACCCAACGACTGTCGTCCCTAATGTTTTACCCTCATTCCGAACACAATGGGATATGTTTCGAAGGCCCATTCGAATGTTTCAGTCAGTTTTCATTCAAATTAATATATAAAACATTCAATATTTAATTTGAACATACATTTCAATTTGCTGGGGCCACATACTGATTCGAAAAATTACAGAAAAATAAATCTGGCTATGTCTTGAGGATACGGTCCCAACAAAACTAGTTTCGTCGAATTCTGAGACCGTTTGTAAAATGGCCCATTTCTGGTCGATCCATTTTAACTGTAATTGACCAAAACACATTTTCTTTCGCCACGCTCACATACTAGCTTCAAAAATTATGAAATTTGGAACCTAGCAATAATTTGACATCCCGGATCCAACAAAAGTGGTTTCGTCGAATTCTGAGGTCGTATGCAAAATGTCTATTTTCAAGGGCGATATAATTTCTATAGCGACCTTTCTGAATATTCATTTGGCCATAACTTTTGATTTTCGATATGAAACTTCGATTTTTCGGATTCGTTAGAAAGATATTCACTAACAGATTTAAATATTTTTGGTTTCACTAAATTCCGTTTTATTTTGCACCCGGTACAGTCGTTTGAAGTTTGAATTCAAATTTTGAAACTGCAGCGCCATTTCAGGCCTTGTTTATAATTAAAATTAATTATATTTATTTTCAAACTTCGATTCAAACATACTTTTCATCACTATTATTTAAAATATTTATTTTAAATATTTAAAATCCACTATTCTAGCCAATTTAAAATTTTTAAACTGGTTCGGATTTTCCGGGTTGTTACAAGAGAGATAAAACACATAATAATTTAATGACTACATTGTTCTTATTTTTTTACTTTTCTTTATTTATTTTTCTTGCTTACTTACATACAAAATGACCACCTATATATATATTGGTTTACATGACACTTCACATACTAATAGACACCACTTATTAAATTAACACAAACTTTCATATGACTCTTAAAACACAAAAGACACAACACATTACGAACTGACACTTTGACTTCATAACTAATAAATTTCAAATTATGTTTCCAACATTTAGTATGAGTAAATTTGTATCCTATAAACTTTGATTATGCAGCTAGATTGCAGTTTATGTTTTTATATTTCAGCATCTTATCATGCAAATATTTGTGTGGGTTACCAAGCTCTTTTCCCCGTATGACTAAAAATGTAGTCTTTGTTATCTTATCATGCAAATGTTTTGAATTCGGAAATTTTTATATTATGTTAACTTTAACAGTATGAATTCCTGTAAGGTGACCACCATAGAAAATTCTTCTGACTTTGTCAATGATATAACTTAACGGTTGGTTTTCCCACCGTTGTACGATATTAGTATTACAAAGTCGTTTTTCCAGCGTTATGGGCTTATACTAATATTTAGCTTCAGGGAGGACTCGGTTAAAAATGTGACAAGAGAAAGCATTTGGTCAAAACGTATAATATCCTTCATATAAGCTGCAGTTTTAAAATAAATTACCGATACTATTGGCAAATATATTTGAGTAGACATGTCAGCTTACGTGGAAAAGAAGTTATCTTCAAAGCCCAGTTATAAATACAACACATACAGAACCAAATATTTTCCATGGGACAATTAACGACAAGGACAAAAGCCCACTAAAATTTATCCATAAGGACAACCGCCTAATATTTTTTCCAAAAGGACAATACACTACAGTACTCCCGTTCAATTTTCACTCCCGTCCGGTTTCTACCACATCGCGCTTCAATTTTTCTCGTTAAATTTTTCTCCACCGCCACGATTTTTTTCTCCATGATTTGTTCTTCAAACATCCCCCTTGTTCGATCATCTTCAAAATTTCTCGAGCTCCTCAATTTTTTCGATTTGCCCTAATTTTATCATCTCAAAAGCTTCATTGATTCATGAAGATGTCGCGGATTTAGATTCGTTTGGCAGTAAATATGATGTCTTCATTTTTTGATTTCATGAATTCGTCGTAGAAAATCGAACGAGAGAGATGAAGGAGAAAAAATTCGTCGTTGTATACTTTTTTTTATGGTAAAGTTAGCAGCAGTTTTTAGTTATCATTTTTCTAAATTTTTTAGGTATCATTTTTCGTGTTTTAACAGTGTTATGCTTTTGTGTTTATAATTTTGGTGCTATATCAGTTTTGTACATGTACTGTTGTATTAGCTTCGCAACTCAATCAAAATTATGTCATTTTAATCAGTCAAAGTGGGATGTAAACATTTTTTGTATTAGTTTTCCTTTAAAATATCAAAGTCGTTTTTAGGTATCATTTTTATATTTTTTTTAGGTATCATTTTTGTATTTTCTAGTTGAATTTACATCATAGCAGTTTTTAGGTATCATTTTTATATTTTTTTAGGTATCACTTTTATATTTTCTAGTTGAATTTACATCATAGCAGTTTTTAGGTATCTTTTTTATATTTTTTTAGGTATCACTTTTATATTTTCTAGTTGAATTTACATCATAGCAGTTCTGCATTTATTTTAAATTAACCATACCAATTTCAGTATGAAATTACAGTTAAGTACTTAATTAATGCCTTCTGATCACTCAGGAAACTTTTTTGTGTCTCCATTACATTAACTATATCCATTTTTTATTTTTATATGCAAAATTAAATTGTAAGCATTAATTAAAATTTAGGTTTTATGGTTTATATTAATGATGATTATAGGGGGTTAATATCGAAATTTTAATTTATATGTTTTAGTGGAGGCTAATTTATTTTGTCCTCCCCATAACAATTATACAGTAAATAAAAATTGGTCTCCCTTCAACGTGATACACCATTTTCAACGTGGTACCCCATTGTAACAACCCCTTAAAAAAAAAAACTAGTCGTAAAAAATTTGAGGAACCGAGCTTTAAACAGTTCTCCATTTCTTCTCCTATAGAACCTCGTTTATCAATTTTCAAACCAATTAGATTCGCCTTGGGTATTTCAGTTTCGAAATTTGCAAGCATCCAGGTGTATTTCAATTTATTTTATGCTAATGATTCAATTTTTCGTTAAATTTCAATTCCAAGTCCATATTCTAATAAAAAGTTTAATTAGTTAAATTTAAACGCAAAATCGATCTCACTAAGATGAACCACAGTTTTGATTTTTTATTTATTCAAGAACTTTCTCTTTCTATTTAAGTTTTTAGCAAAGAATGATCGAAGACGCATTTGCTTCTACCACCTGACTTCATTTCTTCTCATGATATTTATTTTTTCCTTTTCTGTCTGTGACTGATCACTAAGTATTAAACTTTATTTATATATTTATTGAGATGTTACTGGATTTTAATCTATGCGTTGAAGTTGTTTGCAGAAATGTTTATAAGTTTAACTTTACCACTAACCAGTATTGTATGTCCCGCAATAAACATTCAACAAAAAGAAATGGTGGGGTTTATACAAAATTGAATCACAATAGGTTATATAGGTCACTGCATTTTACTGTGTAAATTTACAGCCTAATTTATTTTGAAGATTCATCTTATTCTCATTTTTCCATGCTTGAGCATGCTTGAATCCACCATACTGCAACTTAAAGTCTAAAACCTCTAATAAAAATATTTATCAAAAGTTCATAGCGATTAGCTGAATAGAGCATTGCTAATTAAATCAACCGCTAACTAATAAATATAATCAGTTGTAGTAAATCAGATAATATGATACAAGTAAGCAGACATCTGATTGAATTTTGGCTGTTCACATTTTAAATTATACAATTAAAATTGAGATAGTTCATTATCCACCATTTAAAGCTTTATAATCTCCATATGAAATGACACCCTTCGTTCTATATAGAACTAGAAGTCAAAACCAACTGAAAAGTATAATCAGCATATGTTAGCTATAAATGTTGACATTGAGATAAGTGATCAAATATACTAAGGGTGCGTTCTTGACAAACGTGAACGAGGTATTTGAGTGTGACATTTGAGTGGGGTATTTGAGCGTGGTACTGTAGCGAACAGAGAATGTGTTTTGTGCTACGAACGGGGTATTTGAGTGTGATATCTGAGCGAGATATTTAATTGTTATGAATTAATTAAATACTGATTTTTATTGGACCGTTAAATCTAATTACCGAATGTGTTTTTACCATTTTAAACAATAATATAGTTGATGCAAGTACATTAACAACACCATTAAGCATTACCAGTCTACAACAAAAAAAATAGAAAAAATAAAAATGACATTAAGCATTAACAAATAGTCTGCAGTAATCATTAAGCATTAACAAACAGTGTACAACAAAACACTAAAAAATGGGGTGAAAGTGGGACTTGATCCTTGGTCACTCTCCAACAAGCCATCAACCATGTGCATTTACCAACTAAGCTATGTATGCTTTTATTATCAAGTGGGATTAGGTGAATTAATGAACTTGCGTCGGACGCGTATGATTCGTCCGACGCCTACACCATGATTTCCAGCAACGAGCAAACGTTCTTCTTGAACGGGTAAAAAAATTTGGTGTTCGAAGCGTCGGACGTGAACACAAATTCCAACGTGCCAAATAATGACTGCGAACGGGCCCTAACATATCTGAACTTGAACTCTGTGAATACGTTTTCTTCCTACCATGGAGGGGAAGCTCAAAACCATATCACTGAAACATTTTTCGGAATAATTGAGTGAATAAACAAATATGTACTTGACAACAAATTTCACTGAAAATGGTTTGTAACAGATTGATGCTCTTGAGAACCCAATACTCAATATTTTATTTCAACAAGGGACAATGTACTGTAATTT
Organism: Allium sativum; assembly: GCA_030737875.1. Lineage (NCBI taxonomy): Eukaryota > Viridiplantae > Streptophyta > Magnoliopsida > Asparagales > Amaryllidaceae > Allium > Allium sativum. The sequence continues at coordinate 363,923,486 of CM060909.1, forward strand.
AATACATAATAAAAATCTTAATATTCTGCACCTGGTTATTCAAATATGCTAAAATATATAACACCTATCACGTAAAAAAAAAAAAAAAAAAAAAAAAAAAAAAAATGAACATTAAGTTGCTAAATCTACAAGAGATCAAGTTTCTATTTTACTTTATAACATTATAATGTATGAAATTTAGAAAAAAGATGGCCGTTCCAACTCATGGCGCATAAAATTTCATATAGACTACAACTTAAGCTTGATTAACAAATATATGATGACAGTAAAAAAAGATTAAAAGCAAATAAATAGATAGAGGAAAAGTACTCTATCTGCTGACAGGTCAACAAACAAGTTTGTTGAAATGAAATTAAGATAAAAGCTAACATGCCCTCTCAATGTGTCATTGAAACATTCTTTTGCGCTTGCATAGTGCAAAACACCAATATGTAGAAACCATGCTGATTGGTACGATGTCGAGAAGGATAATATTAATTGGGTTCGTGTTGAAACCATGGTTTGAAATTTCGGCCGGAACCCCGAGATTCCGACCATCTCGGTTTGGTTCCGGCCAGCAGCGAGACGAGATTAGGGTAAAATCTCGTCTCGCTGGCCAACAGTTTAAAAAAAACGAAGAAAAAGAAGAATAAACAGCGAAGACGAGAACAGTAAACGATGAAGTAGATGAAAATTCAGCAAAAAAGAAGGAAAAACAGTAAATTGCTTAGCGGATTTGAGATTCGAGATGCGGTCTTCGTGGATTTGAAGCAGGTCGTCGATTTCAAGTTGTAATCGAGATCGGAGATAGAGATCGACGTGCTAATCCATTCGATCTTCATCATCGTTAATCTTGCCGTCTCTAATTTAATCGTAAAGTATGCCCTAATTTTCATTCGGGAATGGAATGCGCTGTGGGAAACCGATATTTGTAAAACAAGGGCTTGAAGCACTACAAGAAAACATGCTATTTCCGACGGCTGAAAACTGTCGGCGGCCGTCGGTAGCCGTCGGAAGCCGTCGGAAATAACCGTCGCTTTTAAAGGCGTCGAAAAACAGATTTTGCGATGGTTATCGACGCAACCTGTCGTTCGTTTTTCCGACGGCTGTCGACGCAGCCGTCGGAAGCCGTCGGAAAACCTGCATATTTTTTTTTTTGGTAATTCAGCTGCTATTGAGCCTTCCAACTACATTTTATACTTTTGAAAATGACCTAATACAGTGATAATGGATCATTCTACAGTAACTCCTTGGAAGAAATAACCACTCGCTAACAATAGTAGAAAAAAAGTGTAAGATGATTGTCTAGAAGTTCATACGACTAGAACATCCAAGGACGAGTCCATCAAAACTCAACAAAAATAATAATTAAACCTTTTAATATATGTTAGCAATATCAAAATATTCAATAGGATAAGGGAAAAGCTGAAGAAGAGACATAAAATTACCGTATGTTGCTTACGAATGCAAGCTAGCTTATTATGTAGAACAAATTATCCTTCAGGTTAAGACAAAGTACACTATATAAGCTATTGGGGGAATTACAAATTTAGCACGATAACTGTGTAAGCTAACATCAGTAAAAAATAATTATCAGTAGCAAAAAGATCGAATTCATACCACACTCTCGGGGACTTCAGGCGGCGGCAAAGGAGGATTTCGTGTAACCGATTTATTAGTATGCGATCTTTTATCAAACCTCCATTCTCCAATTTTACCGTAAGTCAACTTACCCTGCAAATTGTTCGAAGTACTATTACAATTTTGCTAAATTAGATTTAGTTTATTTCAGTGACTATTGTTGAAGGGAATGTCTTACACTCATATCATAGTCATAGTCATAGGTGCAGTGAATAATGTAACTCTTACCAATTTCCAAGTATCATGGAGGCTACAATTAAAAATAGGAAAAAATAATAATTAAATAACTAGTTAAAATATAAGAGTGATATATGCTTAGAAATGACTTGATGCCATACCTGAATCATAAAATCTTTCCGTAATATGTTGCCCACACCATGCAGTGCAAATGAGATAGCATAGGCATACCTACATATCAATATATGTTGAACATACAAAATAGTTTAATGCAAAAAGATCAAGTGTATTAATCAAGGTATAGAGCAAAAAGATCATGTGTACTGACATAAGAAACGTAGAAAATAACAAAATATGTAAATTGTATAACAATGTTTTGTAATGCTATAAAATGTACATTTTGTTCAATAAATTAAACGAGTATAACACACACAGGGTCTTACCTTACATATCCAATTCGAACGGACTAAGGTATGTGTTATGGGTAATATTTTGGGCCATAACACATTGACATTTGACAACATGTACTGATCAAGTATAAAACTTACATTTCAAGTACCCAACCAAATGCCTTATCAGCTTCGGGATCTTTCTTTATTGCCAGTGAAACATTCAACCATGTGGGCGCTATCATTTGAAGAGAAGCCTAATGTGGAAACAAAGTTAATGTTAATGAAATATCAAAAAAGCTAATGATACTAAAAAAACATATCTAATACATTTTCGATTATAACGGGAGAATTTCCAATAGGATCTATGTCAGTAATTGGCCCCTTTCCATAGAATTTTTTTTTCTTAGAGTTGTCTCATACTTTTTGGGTTCGATGTAAACAAAAGGGAATGCAAATATACGTTTCCACTAGAACGCTATTGGAATCAATTGAAATCAATAGATAACCCTAAATTTCCAATTTAAGAAAATAAAAATTTAGGTAAAAACTTGATTTTTATGAAAAAAAAAAGATTGTACCTCAAATTACTTGCTCTAAACGTCTGAATTGAAGTTGGGGAGGTTCCTCCTCGAAGAAAATGGTGTTTGAAGGTAAAAAAATCGGATTTGGGGGTGATAGGGTTTAAAACCCGTATGCTATAAGAAAAAAGAGGAAGAATGAAATGTGGAAGAAAGAGTGCGGCTGGCAGTTTATCATGATAATTTCCGACGGCTTCCGACGGCCGCCGACGGCCCGTCAGAAGCCGTCGCAAATTAGCCGTCGCAAATAGCTTATTTTCTTGTAGTGAAGGCTGTGTGGCTAACTAAAATATGAGGTGGACTGGGCTTTAAAACAGAACTATTAGCATTTATTTTTATTAAATAAGGACTGAATGTGACAAGATAAACTGGGTTGGACTGAATGTAACAAGACAAACCATTAAAAACAAGAAATATGACCGAAATCAAAACCAAAACCGAAACCACCGAAATTTCCGAAACTGACCGAAACTATGTTATTTTCAAACGAACGAAACCGAAACCGAAACCGTGTTTTCGAACCTTGGTTGAAACATACATTCCTAGTACTATATGCTTGAGATATACAAAAAAGAGCCTCGGTGCTTGGCCTTTTAAAAGTAATATAGATTGGTTAGGACACTAACTTAATTGGCATTTGTTTGTAGTAATAAAGTTAGTAAATTTTTTTAGTTTGTTGCTTTCAATATAGTATCTAGCTATGTATTATTGTTATTATGCTACTTTAGTGGTTTTTGTGGTTTAAATGGAAATTGATGGTATGTTTAGGCAAATGAAAGTGGGAGTTAAACTCTTAAACACATGCTACTTTAGTGGTTTTTGTCAGCCTACAAGTGAGATTTAGTTACTATGCATGCAACTTGCTGTTCAAATGCGGAAGCCGAGGTGAAAGAATTGTAATTTGTGCTCCAAGCCTAGAAGATTATGGACACAAAATCTCTATCCACAGGCTTGATCATGGAGCATGTCATTACCCAAGCAGATAACACAGTGTATTACTATTTGGGTTTTTATCAGTTTTAGTCAGTGAAATACGTAGTATGAGTAACCATGATTTGATTGTAAAAGTTTATTTATCAACATTTATTGTACTTTGTAGAAAAGAGTTTGTTGCGACTTGGCAAGGTATTCTTCCTATTTCTCTTTCGAGGCGTTGATAACGTTTCTGAATTTTTGCAGAAAAATGGTCACTTGTCTAGTTGGAAGATACTCTACAAAGGATTCTATATATAAAACACTTTACAAGTCAGGGTTCTAACATACGAGATGGACAATGCTAGATGATGGAAACTCAACCAAGTTTCACTTACGTACATATGTTTCTTACAGCAAAGCATTCCTTGTGCAATCTTTAGTTAAGTCAAAGTCTGTAGTTGGAGAATAGTAAGAGTTATTTGTTTTTAGTATTACATGTACATATACTTAGTTAAGTCAAAGTTTTACTTGAAAAATATTGGTGTATGTTGCTTAGAACAAAAAGTTTGTACATCTTTGGTTTTATTCTATTACAGCTATTTGGTATGAACAAATAATTATACTCAGTTTTTATATCTGTTTGAGCTACATTTAATTTTCAACATAGCATAGAAAAAACCCAATTAATAATACACTGTTAGTTATTTCTACACTAAACCCTTGCTATCAACAACATAATCTGAACTAAACGACACCACAAATGCATAATCCAAAAAGATTTGAACCACTCAACATATCATTCAACTGCACCAAATCCTTAGAAATAGTACTTTTTATGCTGTGAACTGTTTATCACCATCAACCATCAAGATGTTAATTATTTCCAGACTTAGGAACCAAAGCATGATTAACATGCACAACAAGATGTGTACCATCACACTTTGCAACAATGTCAACCAAATCATTATAAAACTCAAAAATGGAATACACGGCACGAGGCAACTTGACCAAGCCATCAGGGTTATTCAAATGAAACCCGAACTGTCAATCCAGTTGTGAAAACAAGGATAGACCCTTTTTGCATATATTTAAAAAAGGTCTCTCATCGCCACACACCTTCTCGTTACCACAAACATCATTTTCAAATTAAAGCTATAACCTGAATAAAACGAGACTTGTGCATGCATAGTAACTAGTTACTATACAGGAAAAGGTGAATTATCAAAGAAGAGAAGGGGTGAACCAAAGGGGAGGAGGCCAGTAGAGTCGGGTATCGTTTGGCAAAATGTGTTTTATTGTGCCATCCTCCAAGTTGTAGATTCCGATATCTCTTCTGTGCTCCCTTTCAAATTGAGAAAAGTCGGAGCGTTCGTCTGTAAAATATATGCAGTTTCCTTTCAATCCCGGAGCCTCTTTTGTTGAGACACAAACTGGGCTGTTTCCTCCTAAAAAGAGAGCGTGATGTCCCAAACTGTCGACTTTCACCAGTCCTCTGCTTTTTTGACTCTTTGAGGTAAAATCAACCTTGTAAACTTCAACCTTAACCGTTGGGAAATCATCCACCTTTTTTTGTACGCGTAACCTACGTACATGCAACAAATCTCCCCACGTTGTATGCACCAAATAAAAGAAGTAATCAATCCTATCCAACTTTGGAGCAGGTAAAAATTCCTCATCTTTCATCACCACTGCTGTCGGGTTGCTTAAATCCCACTCTTGGATCATTCCACTTTCATTTGTTGTGAGTAGCACCACTTCTGAGTTACTAACATGATTGCTATGATGATGATGGAAAATGATGTCTACGATGAATAAGGGTTTCATGACATCGAACATCATTGTCCACTTCTTGTCACCAGATTTCGCAAATGCTACGCCACCAAGCTGGTTGTGAAGAAGAACCACCACAATGTAATCATCGTCACAATTAATTGGAGATGAGGATAGACAAGCTTTCCAGTACAAGGAATAACGCAGATTCTCCACAGTGTAATCAAACTCATAGTTTGCATACCTGTCCTCGGCAAAGTGCTGGTCAGTTTCATTCAAAGTGTAAGAAGTAATAATATTATCATCCCCATATTTAGGTATGACAACGTCTAATGTGGATACAGGCGGCAGTGCAATCTGTTTGCGTGTCATCGGATTTACTAGTACTAGTTCGGATCGTTCGTCGGCCACAATCATCAAACCGTGATCCGACCCAATAACGAAGCAGTTGTTGAGTGAAGGAAGTATCGGGGATGCATCTGGTTCCTTTCCCATCACAAAGAACCTGCCATTGGATATGCTGTAGAAATTTGCAAATGCAGCAGCCTCATTATTGAAAACAAGCCATGGCTTTTGCAGTTTGAAGCGATGCAAGTGCCGTCTTTTTTCCTTGAGGGCAGAAGCGCTTCTCCATGAACGGCACACTGATGCAAACGAATATATGTCGGGGATGGTTAATGATTCACATATTGTACCCAGAAGATCTTCTCCAAGATCCGACCACATATCATAGTATTCATCCATTAGACTTGGTTTGCTATTTTCTGTACGTCAAGCAAAGTAAATCCAAATTGATCATTATATTTTTATTACAAATATTTATTACTAGTTCACCGTGCATTCAAAAACTTGAAAATAATTACAAAATTACAGGCACATACCACGATTATGAGTAATCATAGTATGTCATTTGAACGTGTTACTCGAACAAAACAAAAAAAAAAAAAAAAAAAAAAAAACATTTTTTTCGCTTCTAAAATAAGAGAAGAGACACTGCAAAGTACATTCGTGTGGGAGGAAACATGAGATATTAGATGGAAAGACGGGCTACAATATGTCAATATTAACGCTTCAGTAAATTAATACTGATCTTACATATGATTGGAAGAAGGAAAATAAATTCCGTATTCTTTTCTTCGAATTACAAAGAAACGATGAGACGCAATATAAATAACGGTAGCAAAATACCTACCTATCAAGTATCAATGTCTGGAAGGAAATATAAGATTCTAAGATTCAGGCAGGACGAAATAATGAAAAATGTTTGGTTCTCGATGGGCTGTGTATGCTATTTGTAACAGAGATCAGCTTTGAAGATAGCTTCTTTACCGCGTAAGCTTACCCTGTTTATTCAAATATATTTGCCAATGTCATCGTTGCTTTATTTTAGAACTGCAGCATATATAGAGGGTATAATACGTTTTGACCAGCTCACATTTCTTAACCGAGTCTGTTAGAAAATTTAATAGCTCTCATACCAATGTTAGAAAATTTTATAGCTCTGATACCAATCTTAGAAATTTTAGAAATGGAAAAAGTTTTGAAGAAAATATCCTATGAGGAGCAAAAACTTATTTTATTTATTTTCTTTAAGCTTGATTTCATACATCAACTTAATACATTGCTTGATCCAACTTCATACCACAAATGAGATAATAAATCTCTTTTTATAACATAACAAGCTTCTAAACTTTTCTTTTCTAAATTTTTCTTGCATTCCCTAATTTTCAATATTTCCCTTTACAAATCATTCTCTAGAATTTTCTAATTTGAAAACCTAGAATTTGTTACTACTTAATTTTGACTTTCCTAAATACAAACATTTAAATTTGTTGCATAACTAGTATTTTCTTACAAAACCAAGTTTATTTCCAACATCCCCCTTAAACTTGGTTTTGCAAATCAATGCAAGATTTTTGATTCTTTGTATTTTACATGCTTTGGAAGAATTGATGAAATTATCCAAATTTTCTTTTTTTTGTTTCTTCCTCTTTCCTCGACCTCTTGTAGCATATGCATTTTGGTTTCTCCCCTCTTTATTAAAAGATTTGTAACCACCTCTTTCATAGCTTTGTCCTCGACCTCTCCCTCTTTGGCTATGACTTCTTCCATCTTTAAATGTTTCATTTTCTCCTAAGGTGAGCTTTGTTTGAAGTGCTTGCTCCAATGGCTCTTCTTTGACTTTTTTCTTTAATTTCTCTTCATGGGCTTGAAGTGAACCCAATAGTTGATTAACAGTCATGAATTCTATATCTTTAGATTCTTCAATTGCCACAACTATGTAATCAAATTTTGAATTTAAAGATGGTAGAATTTTCTCGACAATTCTAGAATCTTCCATTTTTTTCCCGTATCTTTTCATTTGATTTACAATAGATAATACACGAGAAAAATGTTCATCAATTGATTCTGATGATTTCATATGTAAAGCTTCAAACTCACCTCGCATAGTTTGTAGTTTAATTTTCTTCACCTTATCGATTCCTTTAAAAGCGTTCTCCCAAATCTCCCATGCTTCCTGCTGTTTTTTTGCATTGCCTATCTTCTCGAGCATAGCTTCATTTAAACTTTGATAAATGAGCGCAAGGGCCTTTTGATTCTTCTTCTTCAAATTTTTTAAATTATCCCTTTAAATTTGGGATAAGATGGAAATATCGGCGGGTTCTTTATATCCATTTTCTACGATATCCAATGCATATTGCGATCCAAACAACGCATTTATGCGGATGCTTCAATTATCATAATTATCTTTCTGCAATGAAGGAACTTGAAAGAGTGATGTTCCATTTGCCATCTTCCTTGATTATTGAACCTTGCTCTAATACCACTATTAGAAAATTTTACAGCTCTGATACCACTATTAGAAAATTTAATAGCTCTGATACCAATGCTAGAAATTTTAGAAATAGAAGAAGTTTTGGAGAAAATATCGTATAAGGAGGAAATGCTTATTTTATTTATTTTCTTCAAAATTGATTTCATACATCAGCTTAATACATTGCTTGATTCAACTTCATACCACAAATGAGATAGTACATCTCTTTTTATAACACAATAAGCTTCTAGACTTTTCTTTTCTAGATTTTTCTTGCATTCCCTAATTTTCAATATTTCCCTTTACAAATCATTCTCTAAAATTTTCTAATTTGAAGGCCTAGAATTTGTTACTACTTAATTTTGACTTTCTTAAATACAAACATTAAATTTGTTGCATAATTAGTATTTTCTTACAAAACCAAGTTTATTTCCAATAGTCATCACTAAAGCTAATAAATAATAGGTTTTAAATCAATCGGTTACACTTTTCCCTCCAAAACTGCCTCTTTTCCCTTCAAAATGCCACTAACAAATAAAAAATTACCCCCAATCTTGTCTATACACTATACTAAAGCGCAAAAGCCACTAAGGACACGTGACAGCACCATGTTTACCAATTCCCCGCCAAAACGTTCTCTTCATACATGAGGAAAAAAGAAAAAAAATCTCCCATTGTGGCCATGTGTCATACATGCGCATATATAAATAATAAAAATGTCTCGGCCATTTGTCCAGCTGTCTTGGGAGGATGCATAAAAGCTATTTACAAATAAATAAATATAAATTAAAAATTCTTATTGCTGATTTTAGCCCCTATGGCAATAATTACTATTTTGTTTAGTTTCCAATGCAATATAATCGTTACTGTGTTTTCTCGAGAACTCTGGACATCTCAGAAAACACAACCCTACTGAAAACGTTTGATGCTACCGTTCTCCGCAATAAAGTATAAAAGGATACCGAGAATGGATCAAAAAAAATATTTGGAAGCAAGCCGAAGCCCAATACCACTTCAAGTCTTCTGGGCTACAATAAATCAAGAACCCCATTAGTTAATTGAACGTTGCTTATGTACATATATAAATACATGTTATGTACACTTATCTCCATCAAGTAATTACAATCATTCTCAGTTTATGTTTCATCTGTTCAATATTCTCAAAACAATTACATCAGAAATTATTGTATATCCGCATACAAATCCTTTTATGGTATCAGAGCATCTCGCTTAACAGCAAGATCCATATCTGAAAAGCATTAAAAGAATTGAATTGGCATCCCCATCAGAGTAACTTCATCATTTGAGGATTCCTCTCATAAAATGGATACAATCATCACTTGAGAGTTGTTGTGATCATCAAGATCAGTGCCTAGCCAAGCCACAGTCACTGGCTGCATCAGATCTAAGCCTCGCCAAGCATATTCTACTGGCTGCTACAGATCTAAGCCACGCCAAGCAACCATAACTACCTGCATCCAATTCTGATAATCATTTTTTTAGGCAGATCAGAAAATAGTACCAAGAAAATCAAATTTCAGGTCACCTGAAAATTCAAGAAAGCAACTCAAAGCGCTGCCATACCAGGAAAATATCAGTTTCTTTACTGATTGTAAGCAATTTCTGAATTACAGTCTTGATTTTGGCATTCTAAATTCATCTTTCTGTAAGTACATCTCCTGTTTCTCATTTCTTGTATCATATTTGTCATCATGGTTGACAAATCCACCACTGATCTTCCTCATCTCAAGTTCAACCCACAACTCCTGCAATTATTCCATCACCTGTTGATCAATTAGTCAAAACTTCCATTAGCCCTCAAACTCGATTAATTTCAATAAATCTTGATGAAACAAACTACCTGAACTAGAAATATGAAATAGAAATAGCAATTCAAGGATATGGATTAGAAGGTTATATTTATGGTATATTAGTTATTCCATCAACCTATGTCACTGATCAAGAAAACAGAGTGGTACCCAATGAGGAATATGTAAAGTACCATAGGCAAGATAGACTAATCAGTTCTTGGTTATTATCATCAATCAGTAATAGCCTAATATCTCAAGTTGTAGGCTGTAAAACTTCTAATGAAATCTGGATTAATGTTGAAAGAAACTTTAATGCTTAATCTTCTGCAAAGATAATGCATTTTAGAAGACAGATTCAAAGTACTAGAAAAGGTAATAGCACAATGAGAGAATACCTCTCAAAGATGAAGACCTTAAGTGATCAACTTGAGGCTGCAGGTCACATAGTGACTGAATCTGAACAAGTATTAGACATCTTGAATGGTTTAAGCAATGATTATGAAGCTGTTGAAGCAACTATATCATCATAGAGAATTACTCCACCTCTTGAAGAGGTTCACTATATCATATTATCTCATGAGGCAAGACTTAAAAGCAAGAAAATTCAAGAAACAGATTTATCCATAGACTATGCAAATAGTTTTAGAAATTGAGATCAAAGAGTTGGACAGAACTCACAAAGAGGAGGTTTCAATAACAGAGGAAGAGGCAGAGGTAGGAATAACAAAACAAACAGACCTAAATGTCAGATTTGTGAGAGGATTGGACACACAACACTCAAATGTTATTTCAGATTCAACCAGAATTACACACCCAATCAGTCAACAAGTAATCCAAGAACTAATGCAAATGCAAATGTTGCTCAAATGCAGAATGATCAAACTAATCGAAGGGAGAACATCAATTGGTGAAGAAACAGCAAGAACTGACCACATAAATGATGAAAGCTGGTATCCTGACTCTGGAGCAACAAATCATCTAAATAACGACCTAGAGAATCTAAACCTAGGATGCAAGGAATACAGAGGTAATCAGTCTGTTTCTATGGGAAATGGTAAGTCAATTTGCATTACTCATAGTGGTTGTGGCATGTTAAATGGTAATAAACATCTATTATTAAGAAATTTATTAAGAGTGCCAGATATAAAGAAGAATCTACTAAGTGTGTCTCAGTTTGCTCAAGACAATCAAGTATATTTTGAATTCTATCCTTAATATTGCCTAATCAAAGACATTCTGACTAAGAAAATCTTGTTGCAGGGCAATGAAGTCAATGGTCTGTACAAGATCAATCAAAGACCCTGCAGCAGTAATGATTAATGAAAGAAGAAAACTGAAATGCAATTTCAGTGCTAATGTTTTTGAAAAAAAAATGAGTGTGTTTGATATATGACATAACAAATTAGGCCATCCTAGTACCAAGATTACCAAACAAGTTATCGTAGAAAACAATATCAAGTGTAATGACATTTCTTTACCCTACTTATGCACGTATTGTCAAATGGGCAAATGTCATAAACTACCATTCATCAAGTCAACTATTGGGTACACTAAACCATTAGAGTTAATTGTCACTGATTTGTGGGGTCCTGCACCAGCTAACTCTGGTTATGGGTACAATTACTATGTGTCTTTTGTTGATGCCTACAGTAGATTTACTTGGATTTACCTATTAAAATCAAAATCTGACACTTGCAATGTGGTGATACATTTTATTACTCAAGCTGAAAAGCAAACTAATTCCCAATTAAAAGTGTTTCAGTCTGATGGTGGTACAGAATATAAACCACTAAAGATTATTTTCACAAAAAGGGAATAATACATAGGATCACCTGTCCACACACCTCTGAGCAAAATGGGTTGGTTGAAAGAAAGCACAGACACATAGTTGAAACAGGTCTGACCTTATTAGCTCAAGCAAATTTACCATTGAAATTTTGGCTTGACTCTTTTAAAACTGTTGTGTATTTGATAAACAGGTTACCAACCAAGGTAATTAATGGAACCAATCCATTTTAGAGGCTATTCAATTTAAAACCTGACTATAACTTTCCGAAATCTTTTGGATGCTTATGTTACCCATACTTAAGACCATATAACAGGCATAAGTTTGATTACAGGTCTAAACCATGTACTTTCATAGGATATGCTGATAATCAGAAAGGGTATAAGTGTCTAGATAATAGTGGACATACACACACACACACATATTAGCAGACATGTCATGTTCAATAAGCTTTATTAAATTATGTTGGTCATATTAAATTAGTTGATGGGTATTGTTTCTGGACAGGTTTCAAGCCAGTTGAGCGAAAATAGGAATGAACTGAACCAAGGAGGGGTGGCCGATAATTCCTAAATTCTAAAAGTAATTAGTTTAAATTAAATTATTAATCAAGGGTTAATTAGTAAATTAAGATAATATAATTTTATAACATGAATATATCTTTGTATCTCGTGGACATAATTGAATCAAATAAAAAGCATCAGGATCATGGCAACGAGCTCAAGATTTTGGGGCTGTCCTGAGCAGAATGGCGATAACGGGGTTTATAGTTAAATTGTTTAGTTTAACTGTAACCAAACCGATTCGGTGATAAATCAAATCAAGGTGAGTTAAACTCACTCAGTTCTTCCCATTTATATTTTATATAAATTGAGTTTTTATTTTATGTGCTCTGGTTTCTGATGGTTGACTGTTTGCTGAATATATAATTATTTGTTGATTTAACTGATGAAATTAAACCGTTGTTTAATTTCAGTATTTAAACCCGAATCGTTATTTTAACGATTTGATCCAATAGAGATAACTTACCTTATTGGTCACGTTTATAAAATAAACGTGTTTAATGGTTTGAATTGTTTGAACTGATTGAATTGTTTTGTTAATTGGTTGATGTTAAATAGTTGTTATTTACTGTTATAGAAATTATCATTTAAATGGAGTTGAATGATCTGATTTGAAATAACCAGTTTGAATACAGGGAAGAACAGGTTGGAGGGAGCCAACCGGATTCCTAAAATATATTAAACATTATTTATTTTCATATTATCCACATATGAATTGTCCTGTTTGAGTGATGGATTTGATTATCGATCATTTATTGGAAATTCAACCCTTGTTTTGTTGTAACCAATGGGCAATATTGGTTGAGTAATCGGCAGTAAATGTCTTAAAGTTAAATTGTTTTGTATTGATTTATCGTCAGGTGAATCGATAGAACTGGAGTTATAAAATTTATTTTATAACCGGATATAGATTTTGAATTATATTATGTTGAATAAAAGTTTATTAAAAGAAAATAAATATTTATTTATTTAAGATTATAATTAATTATTAATTGTTTTTTTAAAGTAAATTCTGATATCAATCAGATTGATATACAAGTGAATAGAAATTAACCTGACGATTAAAATTGGGTAATTATTTTGTTTAGAACAATTAAATTGAATTATTTAAATTAATTATATTATTAATCAATTTAAAATAAGAACTAATTGGAATCAGCTAACGAGATAACTGGGGTTTCAGGTGACTAAATCGATTGTTTTAACTGGAATTGACTATTAAATTAGTTTGTTTCGTATTTACGCAATCAAATAGTTTAAAGAATATTTGTTTTAATTTTTATGAAGTTTTAAAAAGGGGAATTACCATTTATTTTAGTTAATAAAGGGATTAACTACTGAAGCAATTAATGATCGAAATAAATTATTATTTTAATTAGTAATAATTTAGAAAATTAGTTTTAATTGAAATTCATTTGAAGGTAATCGAAATTGAAATGAAATCTAGTGGAATGGCGAAAGGAGTTTATGTACGGGTTTTATATTTAAAACCCGAATTTTTATAACGAAGTTATAAAGAGAATTTTAAGGGATGCAATAGATTAAATTAAATGTTTACTTAATATTCGAATTAAGTAAAAGGAATTGAGAAAATAAGAGTTTATATTAAACCAGAGTTATATAAACAAAGTTTATAAGAAGAGGTGAGGTGGTTAAGCGTTAATTTTACATTAAAGTTACTTAATAGTGGGATTAAACAAAAGTGGGGAATTGAAATGAGAATCTCAAGCGGGAAATGGTTGGAATGGATTTGAAAAGGAATTAGTAAAGGTGAATTTGGTTAAAGAAGCGAGTCATAGGATTTCGTAAACAAATCCGAATTATAAAATGAATTTGTTTAAAGTGGCAGAGTTAAAAAGTGGGGTTTTGTAAAGAGATTACTTAATTATTGAATTAAGAAATAGTGGTTATATCCGAGAAAGAGATTTTCAAGAAGTAAGCAGGTTTTATGAAACCGTATTTTGAATAAAATAGTAAATGGAGTTTGTTTTGAGATTGGAATGAAATATTGGTTCTTGGATTACAACTTGTATCTATCTTAGGATAAGAACGTTGTAGGTCAAGGTCTGAGAGGTAATTAAAATACCCTAACTTGAACGACATCAGGATTATTTGAGGATGATATTAGTTGTAATGGGAAAGGAGGTTAGTAATAATTTATTTTTCCATTAGAGAAATAATAACGCAATAGTTTTTGGTGAAATTTGGAAATATATATATATATATATATAATGATGATTCTAAAGTAAAAAGGGGAAATAAAAGGAGATTGCGTAAAATTATAACGATATCCGCAAGGTTAAAAGGAAATGTAAATTTGAGTATTGAAATAGATTTACTTTATATGAATAAGCATTTGTTATTGTTGTTAAGTAATGAACGAAGATGTTTCGTAACGTTATTGTACGAGTAATAAATTGAATTGATTTCCCAAAATTTAGATAATAATGTGGCTAATGTTTTGAAAGTGAAATAGAAACTGGATATGATATACGAATTTCCTATGAACTAAAATGAATTTGTTTAAAATATAATCTTATGGTAAATAAGAAGATGAAAAGCTATATTCGTAATATCGAGATATTTAAGAGTTTCAATTTACATATGTTGAAATTAAAAGGCCAAGTGATGTTGAATACTGAACCGGTGAACTCATTGGATTTTCATGATTTAATCACTATTTACTTTGATAATCTCTGGGATCTTCATTAAACGGAAGAACCGCTAATAATCTCTGGGATTGAAACCAGAGATAAACTGAGGTTCGGTCGTGGTTGGAATCTATGGGTTGCAAGGACTACTCGCTACTGATCCATGGGGTGATTCCTATATTGGATGCAGTAGGAGAGTACCTTCGGTTCATCCTATTCCTGGATGACTTGTATGAACGGATGTCTGACAGAGTATTTTCAAAGGGATTACATACGTTGATTTCTTTAAACGTATCATAGTTGGTGGCGGAGAATGGCCGTTCTCTTAGCTCCCAACTAGAGTATTTTTGTGGACGTCAATTAGTGATATCTGATGGATCTGACAATGTGGCATTCAAAGTGAACGATGACCCGATGTTCAAATGTTAATCTAAACCTCAAGCCTCACCAACCGGGAAATGACAAAAATCGGGCAGGCAGCATAAATATGTGGGTCACTCCTATTACGGTGTATAATCACTTATCTAGAGAAATTCCTTTTGCTTCTTTAATCTATTTCGATGTTGTCCCTTTCGGGAAACGGTGGTTAGATCCCAACAGTTGGTGATATACATTCGATACACTCAAGCGAAATGAGTGGTCGGTCATGTGTGGGCCGGGTTGCAAGACGTTCTTGTTGAATCCAGTGTATTCCCCTCTAGAGATACACTATCGGCAGGTGGTTCCATACCTTGTCATAGTCGGGATCCAATCTCCAATAAGCGCCCGCGGTTTTGATTGTATGCTATGTATGTGGAGCGTGAGATGCAAGCGTTCCACTAGATTGATATTTACTTGTATTTAGGCACTATTATAATATCAGAAAAGATATTGATTTCGAAAATGTTTTAGGTTATCGTAAGGTAAAAACCGTCCGTATTTATGTGTGGATTTGGTCTTACGATTATCCTTTTTTTTTTTAAAGATTTCGAACCTTAAAATCAAATTGGATGATTCTCCTAAAAAGTTTGCGAGTTTTTCTCTCTCTGGTTCACCAAACTGACCCAGTGTTTGTAATGCTCGGGTTAGACCGAGGTGTACAGGTCCAGACTATCGGATGTTGCGAAGTCCAGAGACGAGTTGGAGGTGATCAGACGTACTGTATCTAGTGTCCATTCCGTTGTATGTTGTATATGGGGGCAGATTATTATAACTGTCCAATGGTGTTGATGTACTCTGATGATTGTAAGTATTTTTACAGCTCTCAATAAAGATTTATTTCTGTATTATATTTTGTTCCGCTGCAATGTGAGACTCTGTCTTGTGTTGGTTCTTCTTCTTCTTTTATTTTAATATTTCTTTCTTTCTTATCTGACCCTCTAATTTCTTTCTATTAACATTCCGGTGTTTGGAAGGTCGGCATGAGGTACGGTAAATGTATTTATGTCGATTTTCGGGGTCGAAAATTCTTGGGTCGTTACATAACTACAATAAGAGTAATACTTACTATTGCAATCAGCAGAGGATGGAAACTAAGAAAACTCGTATCAATAATGCTTTTCTCAATGGCATACTTGAAGAGGATGTCTATATGGAGCAACCTCAGGGATACACTCAAAACTCCAATCTTGTGTGCAAGTTACACAAAGCTATTTATGGACTCAAACAAGCACCAAGAGTTTGGTTTGATAAATTGAGATCTACCCTAAGCAACATGGGATTTCAATCCACTAAATCTGATAGTTCTTTATTTATTAAATCAGACAATAATTGCATTATATACATTCTTATCTATGTTGATGACTTGGTTATCACAGGTAATAAAAGCTTAGAAGTAAACAAATTGGTGCAATATTTGGATAAACAATTCTCAGTCAAGGACTTAGGAGAACTAAACTATTTTCTGGGCATTGAAGTAAATTCAAAGTCATCAACAGAAATCACCTTATCTCAGAGAAAATATATTGGTGAATTACTAGCTAAAACACAAATGCATGAAGCAAGAGGTCAACCTACTCCAATGACCAGCAGTCAGACTCTATCTAAATACAGGGAAGAACCCATAGTTAATACAAAACAGTACAGAAGTGTAGTTGGTGCATTGCAATATGCAACAATTACAAGACTTGATATATCATACAGTGTTAACAAGGTGTGTCAATTTATGCAGGAACCACTAGATACACACTGGAGAGCAGTAAAAAGGATATTAAGATACTTGAAAGCTACTATAAACTATGGTCTCACTTTCAAGACATGCAACAATTACAACATTACAGGATATACTGATGTTGACTGGGCGTCAGACCCAGATGATAGAAAATCCACAACTGTATACTGCATTTACATTGGAGAAAACATTGTGTCATGGTGTTCAAAGAAGTAATCAACAATCTCTAGATCTAGCGCTGAAGCTGAATACAGGAGCACTGCCAATGCTACAGTAGAAATAATGTGGCTAAGGTCCTTACTTTCTGAACTAAAGATCAAGCAAGACAAATCAATACTATGGTGTGACAATCTAAGTACTGTATACATGACTGCAAATCCAATATTACATTCCAGAACCAAGCATGTAGAAATTGATCTTTACTTTGTGAGGGAACAAGTCATGAGAGGTAGCATAGAAGTTCGACACATACCTGCTACTTACCAGAGAGCAGACACTCTTACCAAACCGTTATCATCAGTAAAATTAACCAAATTCAGAGAATTGCTATGAGTTGAAGACATCAGAAGCGCAGCAGAAGAACAAGCCAAGAATACGATGGATTTAAGACCAAATTCAAAACCTGGAAAGGAAGCAGAAGCTTTAGAAGACAAAGAGCTAAATTAAGCTAAAAGGAATCTCAGCAACACATCAATAAGAGGAAATTTACCTACTAGAAGCAAAGGCGTAACCAGATTTGTGAGTTTCATCGGAGAAGACAAGATATTGAAGAGGAATTTAGAAGATCGCTCGAGAAATCGACATTGTAAACCTAACCCTAGTAATGATTTGTGGTTGGGGGGAGGGGGTAATAAAGTATACAAGGATACAAAGAATGGATCAACAAATATATTAGGAAGTTGGCCGAAGCCCAATGCCACTTCAAGTCTTCTGGGCTACAATAAATCAAGAACCACATTAGTTAATTGAACGTTGCTTATGTACATATATAAATACATGTTATGTACACTTAGGGTCCGTTCGCAGCTAATATGTGCCACACTTGGGATTGTTTTCGCGTTCGACGCATCAGACGCCAGCATAATTCTCCCCGCTCGAGAAGAGCGCTGGGGAGACGTTGGAATTCAAGCCGTTGGCATCCGACGCGTCCGATGCCAACGGCTTGAATTCCACCGTCCCCCTTCTTTGCCTATAAAAAAACCCCAAAACCTTACCTTCTTCACCTACTTCTTCGTCTACAACATAAATAATGTCATCTTCCGACTCATCCTCTAATTACGACGATATTATTGATCTTTATGGGATATCATTGTGTTTGAATGCCAGTAGAAATCATATGACTCGAATTAATACATTAGAGTTTACTGGGCTAGCTTGGGTCAATGATATTCTAAATGGTCACCAACAACGTTGTCAAGTTAATTTTCGAATGAAAAGACTTTGTTTTTACTCATTATGTGAAAAACCGGAGCATCATGGTCTCTCTTCCATGCGAGATATTTATGTCCTCGAAATGGTCGGAAGTTTCGTTTACACAATGGTTACTGGGCTTTTAAATAGACAACTTAGCGAAAGGTTTCAACGGTCAGGTAGCACAATTTCCGTTTGTTTTCATGCAGTCCTTAACGCTTTTCAATTACCATTCTGAACCGTATGCCTACGTATCGATTTAAAACTCAAGTCAAAGTTGTCATATCTACAATGGCCTTACACAGCTTCATACACAAATATAATAGTGGTGACCCAGATTTTATGGCTTTTGATGATGATCCTGAAAAAATCCCCGATAGTACTTGGAGGAATTTTACGCTATGAGAAATACGACGAATAGAGGCACTGAAAGGGTATATCGAAATGGGTATCAGGAAATGTCATTACTTCGAGATACCATTAGAGATGAGTTGGTTGCTGCTGGGCTACACTATTTTTATTTGTATTCGTAACTGTATTTGTATTTGTATCTGCAGTTGTAATTGTATTTGTATTTGTAGCTATATTTGTATTCGTAAGAAGGTTTAAGCATGCCAAATCCTATCTATTAATATTTTATTTTAAAATACCACGCTCAAATACCCTGTTCATTTACCCCGCTCAAATACCCCATTCCGAGCAAAAAACACATTCTTCGTTCGCTACAGTGCCCCGCTCAAATATTCCGCTCCCTGTTTCCGTTCGCAAAGAACGCACATCAAGTAATTAAAATCATTCAGTTTCTGTTTCGTCTGTTCAATATTCTCAACAATTACATTAGAAGTTATTGTATATCCGCATTCAAATCCTTTTGTCCGCTTCAAATGTTTCCCTATTTTCCAATGTCCTCACCAATCTGTCCTCGTCAACTGCTGTCTTCCCATGGCGGAAGTTCAACTGTGGCTGCCGACCGAGTTACCATCACTCGCATTTGATTTCAGCCGGCTGTAAATTCAATCTTCCCCAATTTTGCTGAACGCTAGATCGACCTCTGCGATAGTCAATTAGCCTACCTTCGTCTTCAGACCTCACTGGAAAGCCTTCTACCAGGTTTGATTATCATCTCTCTCTTAGTTTAATACCATTTCTTTTGCAAGTTATTTTCTAGCATATTCTGGCTTCATTTGATTCAAACCATTCGTCATGTAATCCACATATTCCATTTCCTCTACCAATAAAATACACTGATTTGCAATAGATATCAAAACCCCACAAAAATTCGAATTTGAACAAATTGTGGGATAATAGGCTAATAACCTCACTTTGATTCTGTATTTCCGTTCTTTTTCAAATTTTTATTAATGGTAATCGCAACTCATTCATTTCAATATTCTCTGTTATCTGTTCAAGCCGTATATTCACTTATTATGGGATTCTTTTCGAAAGGAAGTACAAAAGTAGGATTTGGGCATCGAATAGAGCATTGAGTTACGTAGCAATGGACGATGCCTCTGTTTCATGCACCACTTTCAATATTATGACTCTTATTTACAAGAGACTAGACAAAGAGGTGACTTTTATGCTCGAAGGACAAGGAATTAAGTAAAGAGTTTGGGTTCTTAGCAGAGAAGCTACATGGAATAAGGATAATCACCCAACATCACTAAAAAATTACAAGCAACATTTAAGAAGATCAGCTACAACAACTCACCATCTAAACTGCGTTATTTATCTGTCCTTCCTACTTTTTAATTTGTTAGTTAATGCATTAGAGGGCCGACTATATGATGCCTCATTTTGTGAACTATTGGCCAATTCAATATTATTTAGCCTAATATTTTATTGTATTCGTACCTGTCAAAATATAACAATTTTGATTAGCCTGAATTGTATTCAATTCTGTATATATAACATGAAAAGCATTTATTAGCAGTTATTTTATGTTGTAGCTCTTCACGTTATCAGTATCATGTGAATATGATTCATGGATTTACCCCATGTTATTGTATATTAGGTTGATAACATATTTTCAAATTCGTACAGTCTCCTGTCACGTGTTAATTGTCCATGCTATTATGTTGTTCTTAATTTACAATTTACAAGCTATAATATTAAACATGCGATTTTATTTAGATAATAAGATAAGATATTTTATAATTGATGTATTACTCTACTAAATAAATTAATGTTGCATAGTAAGTGGTGAATTAGTAAGTTGACTTTTTTTTTCTTCTAAATTTAACAGTTCAAGGTATTTGAAGTTTGATTAATAATAATACAACTGTATATCATAGTAAGTACATGATAACAAAAACATGTATATTAATCCCATCAACTTAATTGTAACACTAACAAAAGATGCATGAAAATTCTTTTTACCATCAATTTAAATCATTATTTAAAATAAATATTTGAAAACTAATATTTTATAACTTCACAATAATAATTTTTATTATTGACGTATTAGTATGTAATGTCCTGTATTTTTGGTAGTCGAATAATTAATTTATTTTATTATTTTAAATATTATTATCAGGAATATTAACAAATTTAATATTGAAATCGTTAATTAAAATGAAAGTTGAACGTTAAATTTATATATAATATAAAACGAGCTCGAAATGGCGTGACAGTTCGTAATATTGAATTTTTAACTTCAACTGAATATACCGAATCCGATATAAATCGAATTTTCGTGAAACAAGAAACGTGTGAATCCAATTGATGATAATTTTCTAATAAAAGAGAAAAATTCAGATTTTGTGTTATAAATTGTTAGTTATGTCCAATTAAAATTTTAAAATAGTCGCTATGGAAATCGTTGTTAAAATATAACGTTTTAAAAGGATTTTAATATAAATTGGGCACTGTTTTACTCGAATTGATGATTTCGAGTTGTATAACCTATATTAGAAGCTGTATATATTATTCTACTTTGATATTTATGATAATAATAATTTATTAAATTATTTTGAGATTTAATTAATATTTGTTCAATAATATATAAGCCATATGAATAGTTTTCTTTTCAAACAACCTCCGTTTTCGACGAAACGAATTTTATTGGGGTACGTATATTTAATTATTGCTAAATTTCCAGTTTAGAATCAATTGGAGTTATTTTGCCGATAGGCGAACTTTAAAGGTGAACCGATGGATAAATTTGGATCTAAGTAGCACAGTTTTTGCAAGCGGAGACTGGTTTCAATGAAATTAGTTTTATTAGGACTGTAACGTCAAATTATATAATGATGTCCAATTTCGTAATTTTTGGAGTTCGTGTATATATATGTGAATTTAACCGTCAACATTAATAATATAAAACTTAGAAACAAAGAAAAATGAGATATTCACACATGCAAACACTTAGTTTCACATGTACATCGCGCACATGGTTCTGTGTGGCTAAAAGACCTTATAACATGCGCCCGGGAGGTGTTTGATTGTGCCAGATGATGTTTGTGCCTTGACATGTTTAATACGCGCGGAAGTTTTAACGTGCCATTGTATATTGACATGGCCTGACAGTAATATATACATTATATATATTTAATTAGTGCCTTGCGCCCTACACAATCAATAACTTGCACCCCAAATTTCTTTGCCTTGCGTCTTACACTGTCCATTTCCTTGCGCCTCACACCATCTTTTTCCTTGCATCAATCTTCCTCAAAACCGTGGGAACCAAGTAAATATTTTTAATCTCATGCAACAGCTACCTATTTTCTTTGAAAATCCTATACCCTATCCCTTGGCTACCATGTCTCCTTTTCACTATAAATAATCTATGCTCCATCCTTCACTTCTTTTTCCAGTAACGGTGAAAACAAATATTTTTGCAACTAAAATAAAATCAAACCAAAAATCTTTCTCTACCAAAAATATTAAAATCGCAGATCCCATCCCTCCATAAAATCGAACACCATTCCTATGCGTGTCCATTCGAGTAGTGTTCGAAGCCAGTAGCGGTGTACTGGCGTTTGGATGATTCACCGAAGGAACTAAAGGGAGGTGTTGCGCATAGTGGTGGCAGGCGCCAACGTCGCAGGTAGTGGGGTCCGGCGAGACGTCTGGTGGCGTCAGTGGAGTCAGTCATCGGAGTCGGTAGGAGTGAAGTGGGGAGAGAGAAGGGACGGTGCGGGTTGATCTGGGTTTGCGCATGAGCAGTGGAGGAACAATGAGGTGGCAGAGCGTTCTTCAGACCTGGAGTGGCGGTAGTCTCGGTGGTGGGTGGTCGGAGTCTGATTAATGGAGGGTGCGAGGTGGAGAAGCCGGTGTGTTTGTTTCAGCATGGTGGAGGTATTGGAGTGACCCGGGGTTTCTTTTTGGGTATATTAAAGCAAGTCCGGTACATACAGGAAGACATGCGTGGTTTGTGAAATGAGGAGTTGCTGTAGTAATGGACTAAGCGTATACTGGAGTGATTAGTGAAGTGTGTGTTGGAGGGGATGGAAAGCCAGTGATGGTTTGTGGGGGGTTCTCTAAAGGAAGAAGCAAGTGTTTGGTTAAGTAATAATCAGGAAGAGGGAGTTGAGAAGCAGTAAATGAGGAGTGATAGAAGTATGGGAGCAAAACGTTAAACTGGGTACAAAGAACACGTGAGCAGTAGAGACAGCATGGCAGAACGAGAAGTCGTTTCAAGCCTGGTAATATTTGAAAACAAATCGGCCTAGTTTATTGATGCTCCTCTTAACAAGGAAATTAATTATATTATTAAAAACTTTAATAACCTTTAAACGTGAAGCAGGGTTCTAATAGGAACAAGAAATGAAGAATTACGAAGAAACTGTGTAGTGAAGGATGCAGACGACACAAATACTGTCAGCCCTCATTTTTATCCTAACGTAATAATAAAGTAATAAGTTTAATCAGTGATCAATTTGAAACTAATCTATAATTAATAATAGATTGATTAGTTAGATTAGTGTTTAATTTTGCAGATGGACTGGAATCAAATTGGAACCAAGTGCAGAAGTAGGCAAACCATCCGGTCATATTTTATTCAAAGTAATCCGCTGTATAAATACTTTAATGCCTATAATTAAGTTTAATTAAATATAATTAGGGAGTTAATGATTTAATTAAAGTCGTATAACAATAATATCTCATGCGTATCCTAGCAAAATTGGACCAAACAACTTGCATTACGATCAGGGAGACGAGCATTTCATTCTCGAACTGTTTGGACGAAGTGGGAAGGAACTGGAGTTTTCGGTTAAGTTAAACACTCGTTTGATTTGATTGAAATCGAACAGCTTCGATGATAAATCAAATCAAGGTGAGTTAAACTCACTCAGTTCTTCCCACTTATATTTTATAAGTTGGGTTTCTATTTGTGTGTTATGGTTGTTGTTTGTTTGTTAATGTTATATTCATATTTGTGTGTTATGGTTGTTGTTTGTTTGTTAATGTTATATTCATATTTTGGCTGAAACAGTTAAATTAAATGGTTGTTTAATTTAAGCAAATCGTTATTTCTAACCATTGAATCCAATTGAGGTAAGTTACCTCAGTGGTTACGTTTATAATACTATAAACGTTATATATAAAAAGGTTGAATGCTTGAATTTATGTTATCAACCCAGTATTTACTGTTATAGTTATTATTGACCGTTATTATCAAACTGTTTATTTCATCTGTCTAGATGAAAACAAATATTGATTGGCCATATTGAACCGAATGATTTGAATTGTGGTAAGCCATTGTTTTGCAGGGAATAACAGGTTGGAGGAATCCAACTGGATTCCTCACTAATATTGATAACATTTATCAATATGGTTATATTGTTTGATATGGAATGTGAAATTAGATTATATTTCACGGTTTGGTACTGCAGTAGCCATTTGCCGCTTTAGTACCGTCAATTAAAAGAAATGATTTTTCAAAATCGATGTTAATTGGATTTCGAGTGATTTCAAAGATATAAATATATTTTTATATGGATTTGAAATACGATTTTGGTTGTAAAGATAATAATCAAAGTAAAATTTACAGTATTTTATTAGTATATAACAAATAGAGATGTAAGATATTATTGGATAAATGTTTAAACGATATAAATTTATCATATTGGCTATTTAAATGTTGAAATTGTTTTGGTAAAAGCCTTAACGGTCGTAAGGAATTTTAAATGGAGTCCAAAATAGTGAAATGAAATAATTGAATCATAGATTATACGAGAATGTATAAAGAGTTTAAAAGTGATATTTTTGGTAAATAAATGATCATTTGAACTATGGTTTTTTTAAATTACGAAATATGATTAAAATATCATTCATGAATAAGATTAACAAATCGATGGATTTGGAAACGAGTACTAATTTGGAAATTAGATTTCATATTTTAAATGAAATCGAAGTTGAAATATGAATACGGGTTTTCAAATAAGATTTTTCAATGAGGCTGAGATTTATAAATGGTGTTTCGGCTAAATGACAAATATAAAATTATAATTGGGATTAAAACCCGATAGTGGAAATAAATTATTAAATCAAGATTTTTCCAAAATATAATATAATTGGATATGATGAGTATGAGTTAATTATACGTGAAAGAATTGTAAAATAAATTCCTAAGATAAGGGGATTGGGTAGGTATAAATGGAAAGGTTGGGAAATGATATCAAATGGTTAAGCGAGTTTATTCTGAGGTTCGGAATGTGGTGTTCCGAAGTTCGAAATGATTAATCGAAGTGAGTATCATTTTGCGGTTCGGAATGTGATATTCCGAAGTTCGGAATGTTAATTGAAAATAGGAAAATAAATAAAGTTGAAGATTTAGATAACGACAACGAAAACGAATATTACTTGTCGATGATGAATTGAAAATGAGATTTTAAATGAAGTTAAAGAAGATGAAATGAAAACAAATGGTAAGTTGTCGTAATTAATTAACAAAAGATTTTGTAAATGGAAATTTAAAATTTTGGAAATAGAATTTGTTGTTACAAAAGATGAGTTGAATCGTTTCAATAAGTATCAATATAAGAATTTGAAAAGATATCAATATTATAATTGTATAAGATGTTAATATGAGAATTATAAAAGTTTTGTTTATGTGATTTTAAACAAATGAATTTGAGTTGCTAAAAATATGTTGTAATATAGTAATAAAGAGATATTAAGAAATGATCATAAGGATTCTATTCAAAATAGAATCAAATCTCATATAAAATACTGTAAAGAGTTATTAACGTAAACAAAAAGAATTTTATAAGGGTTTACTAAAAATAATTAGTAAAGTAAATATGGTCGAGATTTAAATAGGTTTCCAAAAGGATGGTATTAAATTATAAATGAGAGTAGTTGAGGAACATGAGTTTTTGTTTCCGGAAATGATATTTTAAACCGTTTCGAAAAGTTTATAAGTTGAATAAAATGAATTTGGAGAATATTCTTATTTTATAATAAGAAGCGAAAGCGATGTTTCAAATATTGGAAAATTTAAAGAATATAATTAACAGACAGTTCATTAAAGAGGCTAAATGATACTGAGTATTGAACTAGTGAATCCATTTCCTTTATGGATGAATAGTTGTTTTATTTGATAGTTAAATAAACGACTATCAAAATTTGGCCCATACGATTGTTGGTACAGAAAGACCGGGATCGAATTTATATTCGAAAACCATTCCGTCCAGCAAATACGAATACGTTGAAGATGCTGATTCGAGATGGAGCTATTGAAGACCGTTGATCTTCATAAGCGGAAGGATTACCTAAAATCTCTGACTTGCAAGCAGAGATAAACTGTGATTCTGTCGTGGTTGGAATCTACGGATTCACAAGGACTTCTCGCTACTGATTCTCAGGGTGATTCCTAGAATGTAGTAGGAGGGTGCCTTCGGTTCATCCTGTTCCTGGGTGACTTGTATGGATGGATGTCTGACAGAGTATTTCCAGAAAGGTCACGTACATTGATTTCTTCAACCGTACCAAGAGTGGAAGCGAAGAAGGAAACTTCTTTTAGCTAACACGAAATGTATTGTTGTGGACGTCAATTGGTGATTTCAATGGATCTGACGATGTGACATTTGAAGTAAATATGATGTGCTGATTATAAAGGTAAAGCTTAGCCTCAAGCCTCATCAACCGGGAAATGACAAAAATCGGGCAGGCAACATGGCTATGTGGGTCGCACCCATTAGGGTGTATAATCACCTATCTAGAGAAATTCCTTTTGCTTCTTTCATCTATCGATGTTGTCCTTTTTGGGGAAACGACGGGTAGCTCCCAACCGTTGGTGATATACATTCGATACACTCAAGCGAAATGAGTGGTCGGTCATGTGTGGGTCGGGTTGCAAGACGTTCTTGTTGAACGCAGTGTATTCGCCTCTAGAGATACACTATCGGCAGGTGGTTCCATACCTTATCATAGTCGGAATCCAATCTCCAATAAGCGCCTGCGGTTTTGTTTGTATACTATATATATGGAGCGTGAGATGCAAGCATTCCGCTAGATTGTTATTCACTTGTATTTAGACACAATTATAATATCAGAAAAGATATTGATTTCAAAAATGTTTTGGGTTATCGTTAGGTAAAAACCTTCTGTATTTATGTGTGGATTCAGTCTTATGATTATCCTTTTCTTGCGAAAAAATTTCTGAACTTTAAAATCAAGTTGGATGATGCCTTTAAAACTTGGCGAGTTTTCTCACTCTGGTTCACCAGACTGACCTGGTGTTTTGTATATGCTCGGGTTAGACCGGGTTGTACAGGTCTAGGTTGTCGGATGCTGCGAAGTCTAGAGACGAGCTGGAGAAGTTCAGATGTTTTTTATATTTATGGTGTGTTTTCCGCTGTGTGTTGTATATGAGGATAGGTTATTATAACTGTCCAGATGTGTGATGTACTCTGATGATTGTAAGTATTTTTAAAGCTCTTAGTAAAGATTTGTTTTTATACTATCTTTAGTTCCACTGCGATGTGAAACTCTGATTCTGTGTTGTGTTGGTTCTTCTTCTTCTTCTATTCTAAAATTTCTTTCTTTCTTATCTCACCCTCTAAATTCTTTCTAATAACGTTACTGTGTTTTCGGTGCTTAAGAGGTCAGCATAGGATACAGAATTGTATTCATGTCGATTTTCGGGGCCGAAAATTTTGTGGACGTTACTGTGGTATCAGAACTATTGGTTTAGTAATAACCTTGGCTCTGTGGCGTAACTCGATGGAGATAGGATTGGTAATACTCTAGATCGAGGTTGAGTGTATATATATGAGAGCGTATTTATAAATTTAATATACAAGTGTTTTGTATTGTGTTGGTTGATCGATTCAACTGTTGAGAAGCATTGAACTGGCAATGAACACAGTATTGTTTTGTAAATAGGGTAAATGAAATAAATTTACCCGAAATATATTTTTGTATAGAAAAGTAATAATTTTCTCCAATTATTGAGATATTGGATGTTTTATGTGGTTGGTTGATTTGAATAAATTCAAATTGGATTAAAAAAATTGAATAGGGACTTAACTGGGTTAAGTGAAATTAAATTAAGATGATATTGGAATATATTAAAATAAAATTGGAATTTTGGAATTAAATAGATAATAATCAAATAAAAACCAATCAGAGATTAATCGATTGATGTTCAAATATGTGAAACCAAAGTAAAATGTTAATATTAAAGGTAAATTCAATTGATTTAAATTAAGCTGGTTGGGTATTGGTTGTTGATTGATGATTGATTGTATGTTGAATTAATTGAATAAAATTAATCAACAGTTTAATGGAGTTGAATGAACTAAAATTAAATTCCAGTAATATAAATTGGAATGGAACCGCATATGAATTGAAATTGGTGAGTTAAACCTGTATTTGCAAATGAACTAATGCTTCGGATTTAGGGATATTGGTGGAGTTATATTTACTGATTAATGAAGCGTTGTTTAATGTTTCATGGAGTTGTTACTCATATGTTAAATTATGTTGAGTACAGGTGACAGATGGCTTCAAAGATTAAATTTTGGTTGAGTAGATCGCATATATGTTGAGAAAATATGCTCAGTAGCGTTCGTAAAAGGTATGCTATGCGAAAATATAAATTTTGTTTTTTGTTTTTATTTTCCGACTATGTGGGTCGATGTATATATTATTTGTTTCTGCGATATCGCAGATGTCACTCCGTACAGGTGAGAATCTGCCGAATTTTCCGGAAATTTAAAGTGTTAGGATATTTTCGATATTTTTGAAAAATATTTGCTTACGATATTAACTTGATTTTCGATTTACTATAAATTGGTTTTTGAAAATTAATATTTGTCACATTTTTTCTATCTTAGCAATTTCAAGGACGAAATTACTTTAAGGGGGAAAGAATGTAATGTCCCGTATTTTTGGTAGCCGAATAATTAATTTATTTTATTATTTTAAATATTATTATCTTGAATATTAACAAATTTAATATTGAAATCATTAATTAAAACGAAAGTTGAACGTTAAATTTATATATAATATAAAACAAGCTCGAAATGGCGCGGCAGTTCGTAATATTGAATTTTCAACTTCAATTGAATATATCGGATCCGATATAAATCGGATTGCAGTGAAACAAGAAACGTGTGAGTCCAGTTGATGATAATTTTCTAATAAAAGAGAAAAATTCAGATTTCGTGTTATAGATTGTTAGTTATGTCCAATTAAAATTTTAAAATAGTCGCCATGGAAATCGTTGTTAAAATATAACGTTTTAAAAGGATTTTAATATAAATTGGGCACCGTTTTAACTCGAATTGATGATTTCGAGTTGTATAACCAATATTAGAAGCTGTATATATTATTCTACTTTGATATTTATGATAATAATAATTTATTAAATTATTTTGAGATTTAATTAATATTTGTTCGATATTATATAAGCCATATGAATAGTTTTCTTTTCAAACAACCCCCGTTTTCTACGAAACGAATTTTATTGGGGTACGTATATTTAATTATTGCTAAATTTCCAGTTTAGAATCAATTGGATTTGTTTTGCCGATAGGCGAAATTTAAAGGTGAACCGATGGATAAATTTGGATCTAAGTAGCACAGTTTTTGCAAACGGAGACTGGTTTCAATGAAATTAGTTTTATTAGGACCGTAACGTCAAATTATATGATGACGTCCAATTTCGTAATTTTTGGAGTTCGTGTATATAAATGTGAATTTAACCGTCAACATTAATAATATAAAACTTAGAAACAAAGAAAAATGAGATATTCACACATGCAAACACTTATTTTCACATGTACATTCGCGCACATGGTTCTGTGTGTCTAAACGACCTTATAACATGCGCCCGGGAGGTGTATGATTGTGCCAGATGATGTTTGTTCCTTGGCATGTTTAATACATGCGGAAGTTTTAACGTGCCATTGTATATTGACATGGCCTGATAGTAATATATACATTATATATATTTAATTAGTGCCTTGCGCCTTACACAGTCAATAACTTGCACCCAAATTTCTTTTCCTTGCGTCTTACACCGTCCATTTCCTTGCGCCTCACACCATCTTTTTCCTTGCGCATCAATCTTACTCAAAACCGTGGGAACCAAGTAAATATTTTTAATCTCACGCAACAGCTACCTATTTTCTCTGAAAAGCCTATACCCTATCCCTTGGCTACCACGTCTCCTTTTCACTATAAATAATCTATGCTCCATCCTTCACTTCTTTTTCCAGTAACGGTGAAAACAAATATTTTTGCAACTAAAATAAAATCAAACCAAAAATCTTTCTCTACCAAAAATATTAAAACTGCAGATCCCATCCCTCCATAAAATCGAACACCATTCCTGTGTGTGTCCATTCGAGTAGTGTTCGAAGCCAGTAGCGGTGTACTGGCGTTTGGATGATTCACCGAAGGAACTAAAGGGAGGTGTTACACATAGGGGTGGCAGGCGCCAACGTCGCAGGTAGTGGGGTCCGGCGAGATATCTGGTGGCGTCAGTCATCGGAGTCGGTAGGAGCTAAGTGGGGAGAGCGAAGGGACGGCTCGGGTTGATC
The DNA here is from genome assembly GCA_030737875.1 of Allium sativum. Lineage (NCBI taxonomy): Eukaryota > Viridiplantae > Streptophyta > Magnoliopsida > Asparagales > Amaryllidaceae > Allium > Allium sativum. Next base: position 363,954,119 of record CM060909.1, read on the forward strand.
TGGGTTTGCGCATGAGCAGTGGAGGAACAATGAGGTGGCGGAGCATTCTTCAGACATGGAGTGGCAGTCGTCTTGGTGGTGGGTGGTCAGAGTCTGATTAATGGAGGGTGCGAGGTGGAGATGCCGATGTGTTTGTTTCAGCAAGATGGAGGTATTGGAGTGATGCGGGGTTTCTTTTTGGGTATATTAAAGCAAGTCTGGTACATAGGGGAAGACAGGCGTGGTTTGTGAAATGAGGAGTTGCTGTGGTAATGGACTAAGGGTATACTGGAGTGATCAGTGAAGTGTGCGTTGGAGGGGAGGGAAAGCCAGTGATGGGTTGCGGTGGGTTCTCTAAAGGAGGAAGCAAGTGTTTGGTGAAGTAATAATCAGGAAGTGGGAGTTGAGAAGCAGTAAATGCGGAGTGACAGAAGTATGGGGAGCAAAACGTTAAACTGGGTATAAAGAACACGTGAGCAGTAGAGACAGCGTGGCAGAACGAGAAGTCATTTCGAGCCTGGTAATATTTGAAAATAAATTGGCCTAGTTTACTGATGCTTCTCTTAACAAGGAAATTAATTATATTATTAAAAACATTAATAACCTTTAAAACGTGAAGCAGGGTTCTAATAGGAACAAGAAATGAAGAGTTACGAATAAACTGTGTAGTGAAGGATGCAGACGAAACAAATACTGTCGGCCCTCATTTTTGTAACGACCCAGAAAATCTGAACCAATTTAAAAATTTTAAATTGGCTAAAATAATGGATTTTAAATATTTAAAATAAATATTTTAAATAATAGAGATGAAAAGTGAATTGCTATATATAAATATATATATATATATATACGCCCCTCGTCCACAAACCATGGACGATATTTATTGGTTGTGATTGGTGTGAAAATTGATTGATAGCGAATGGTTGATTGGGATTGTTTGTGGTTGATATTGATTGATTGTGGTTGAAAAATACCCGTTTGTGGTTGAGAAATATTTGGTTGAAACCACATAGGATTAGTTTGTGGAAATGAAATAAATATATACATGCCGCCTGCGTGCGAACTAGATGCATGATCCCCATTGTCAAAAAAACCACGAGGTTTTAAGGTAGAGCGAGGAGCCGTACTAGGGACGGTCCCGGTTTTAACTACCCTGCCGTTATGCTGCCGAAATTTTGAATAATATTCATGTGTTTGAATTATTTTCATTTGTTGAAATTATATTTATTCGTCGAATAGAAAACCTCCATGTGTGGAAACGATATTCATACGTTGAATTGAAATTCATGTGTTGAATGGTGTTCATATTTTGAAATAAATTGTTTTATAATAAAAATCCCATTTTTATCATCTATACGAACTATATAAAATAACAGTGTTTTGAAATGAATTGTTTTACAATAAAAATCACATTTTTATTATATAAATGAATTGTTAAAAATAGTGAAGTGTTGAAATAGAAGGCAGTTAGATGAAAATATCATTTTTATCAAAAGTGCGAAATTCATATGGTTTTGAAATCGAAGAATCGATATATATATTTAAATAGAAGTGAAATATATTGAAAAACGACGCTGCAGTTCGTATTTTGAAACCGTGATTTCAAACGATTAGTACGGGAGATCTGACCATCGGATTTTCCTGAAATCGCAACCGTTGGGTTCGCTTTGGAAATATCTTTCCAACGGCACCAACTTTATAAAAATCCAACGGTTGGATTGTCTGGAATGTTTAATTCAAATCTGAAGAAAAACAGCGCCAGAATCGATTATATATATATATAAATATAATTATATTTAATCGAATAACGACGCTGCAGTTCGTATTTTGAAATCGAAACTTCAAACGATGATACCGGGAGATCCGACCGTCGGATTTTCCCGAAACTGGAACCGTTGGATTCGTTTTGAAAAGATCTTTCTAATGATGTGAATTTTGTGAAGATCCAACGGTTAGATTTTCAGATATATGTAAATCAAATCTGAAGAAAAACAGCGCCACGGCCGCGTTATGGCCCGAAGCGTCATTTTGAATAAATTGGCTATTTTAAAATAAATAAAAATAGCGATAAATTGTTATAAAATATCATAAACGATATGGAATGGAAATAAACTGAATTTGCTCGATTTATGTGGTTTTTGATGGTTGAATGTGTTTGGTGTGAAAAGTACATTAAAGAACAAATTGGTGTTGTTGAATGATTTAACCATTGAAATAAATTGATTTGAAATTCTAAATATACGTGAATTATTTGAAAAGGCCGAGTTAATTCTCATTTCAAATAATTGACCGACGATTGAAAGTCGAAGATGAAGACAGTGGTCGAAGACCGGAGATCTTCACCTCATTTGGGTGGTAACCGAGGTCCTGATTGGGAGGCATCCCGAAATATGGATAATGAGTGGCGATCGTCCAGACGTACGTGGTGATCGATGGGTTTGCGAGGTATTTAGTGCCTCCGGTTTCGTTCAGACCCAGAACGGACTTGTAAATGGACTGTGTGTCTGACATTGGATTTTATTCTATGTTGATTGATCTCTATTAAATATACATTTGTTTGGCGATGGAGAATTTATTCTTTTGCTTAACGCCCTTCTCTGAAACGCACGAGCTCAGAGGTTGTATCGATGGACATCAGTCGCATGGCATGAATTGCTAGTGTGGCATGCCTGAGTGGCAAATGATCAGGGCTTCTGTTGAAAAGCAAAGTCTTGTGGTGATGATCAAAGCACCGCCTGTGTGGCGTAGCTTTGTGTATAACGTGAATTCGCGATCCTCACACCCCGGTATGAACCAGAAACGGGAGAGGACCTCAGGGAGGACCTGTGTTTCTTCCTAGCTAGAAGTGGCTTCAGTGGTTTTACATGCCCTGACGAGTTTGACTTATGTGGTTGTTGCTGTTGCGAGGCGCCTCGGTTAGATCGGACGATCCGGGTCCGATGGAGCCATTCGTTGGCTCATTTACGCCCCAAAGGGCGGGGAAACATAGTGTTCAGGCATAATAATCCACATCGGTGGACCGGCCCTGACGATCCAAAGGGTTGATGCGTTCTGATCCTGAGGCTCGGGCTAGGCAGTCTCGAATTCGGTAAGGACTATCTTTTGCCTTGGTTCATGACGGAAATCCAATTTCTAAATACGTGACTGTGCAGTTTTGATTGTATATATATATGGCGACATGATATATGGTACCCATGCCATCTATGATTGATAGTTATGATTGAAATTGTTTTGAAACATATAAACACTAGTAATAATATCAAATGCTTTTGTTTTATTCGTATCAAGCATATTTTGGCCATTATAAGGTAAAACTCTATCCTCCGGTTTGTGTTGCATTGTGTGATGGGAACTGAGTCTTATAATGGCTTCATTTTTATAAAAAACATGGCGTTGTTTAAAAGAAAGATTTGTTTTAAAGAACTGGCAATCCAATGGAGTAAACCCGTTCCACGAAAGTGGCGTGGTCCTGTGATTAGCCATATTTTAAATGTGTTGAGTTGATTTCTCATACCAGTCCCATGACTGACTCGTAGTTTGTTTCACTTTGAAACTCGAGTGCCCCTTTTTCTACACGGGCAGCCTTGTATTCAGGTTTAGCTGGTTCTTTCTGGATAGCTGGAGCTGAAGATGGATTCTATCATTTATCTCTTTTTATGCTGTTCAGCTCCTATTGTACATTATGTTTATTTTCCGCTGTAGACATATATGTATAGTTGAACTGTATTTGTACTAAGTAAGATCCTGTATACTGTGTAACTCTGATGATTACTTTTATCCAGTATATTCTATTGTACATTATCTGGTGTATTTATTTAATTCTGTTCTGCTATTATCTGTTTCTGTGTTATATTCCAATGATTACCCCTTGTCTCCGTCTGTACGGGTTTTGGGGTCGTCTCAATTTTTATCCTAACGTAATTATAAAGTAATAAGTTTAATCAGTGATCAATTTGAAACTAATCTATAATTAATAATAGATTGATTAGTTAGATTAGTGTTTAATTTTGCAGATGGACTGGAAACAAATTGGAACCAAGTGCAGAAGTAGACAAACCATCCGGTCATATTTTATTCAAAGTAATCCGCTGTATAAATACTTTAATGCCTATAATTAAGTTTAATTAAATATAATTAGGGTGTTAATGATTTAATTAAAGTCGTATAACAATAATATCTCATGCGTGTCCTAGCAGATTGGACAAAACAACTTGCATTACGATCAGGGAGACGAGCATTTCATTCTCGAACTGTTTGGACGAAGTGGGAAGGAACTGGAGTTTTCGGTTAAATTAAACACTCGTTTAATTTGATTGACATCGAACAGCTTCGACGATAAATCAAATCAAGGTGAGTTAAACTCACTCAGTTCTTCCCACTTATATTTTATAAGTTGGGTTTCTAATTGTGTGCTATGGCTGTTAATGGTTGTTGTTTGTTTGTTAATGTTATATTCATATTTTGGCTGAAACAGTTAAATTAAATGGTTGTTTAATTTAAACAAATCGTTATTTCTAACGATTGAATCCAATTGAAGTAACTTACCTCAGTGATTACGTTTATGATACTATAAACGTTATATATAAAAAGGTTGAATGCTAGAATTTCTGTTATCAACCCAGTATTTACTGTTATAGTTATTATTGACCGTTATTATCAAACTATTTATTTCATCTGTCTGGATGAAAACAAATATTGATTGGCCATATTGAACTGAATGATTTGAATTGTGGAAAGCCATTGTTTTGCAGGGAATAACAGGTTGGAAGAATCCAACTGGATTCCTCCCTAATATTGATAACGTTTATCAATATGGTTATATTGTTTGATATGGAATGTGAAATTAGATTATATTTCACAGTTTGGTACTGTAGTAGCCATTTGCCTCTTTAGTACCATCAATTAAAAGAAATGATTTTTCGAAATCGATGATAAATGGATTTCGAGTGATTTCAAAGATATAAGTATATTATTATATGGATTTGAAATACGATTTTGGTTGTAAAGATAATAATCAAAGTAAAATTTACAGTTTTTTATAAGTATATAACAAATAGAGATGTAAGATATTATTGGATAAATGTTTAAACGATATAAATTTATCATGTTGGCTATTTAAATGTTGAAATGGTTTTGGTAAAAGCCTTAACGGTCGTAAGGAAATTTAAATGTAGTCCAAAATAGTGAAATGAAATAATTGAATCATAGATTATACGAGAATGTATAAAGAGTTTAAAAGTGATATTTTTGGTAAATAAATGATCGCTTGAACTATGGTTTTTTTTTAAATTACGAAATATGATTAAAACATCATTTCATGAATAAGATTAAAAAATCGATGGATTTGGAAACGAGTACTGATTTGGAAATGAGATTTCATATTTTAAATAAAATCGAAATTGAAATATGAATACGGGTTTTTAAATAAGATTTTTAAATGAGGCTGAGATATATAAACAGTGTTTCGGCTAAATGACAAATATAAAATTATAATTGGGATTAAAACACGATAGTGGAAATAAATTATTAAATCTAAATTTTTCCAAAATATTATATAAGTGGATATGATGAGTATGAGTTAATTATATGTGAAAGAATTGTAAAATAAATTCCTAAGATAAGGGGATTGAGTAGGTATAAATGGAAAGGTTGGGAAATGATATGAAATGGTTAAGCGAGTTTTTCTGAGGTTCGGAATGTGGTGTTCCGAAGTTCGAAATGATTAATTGAAGGGAGTATCATTCCGCGGTTCGGAATGTGATATTTCGAAGTTCGGAATGTTAATTGAAAATAGGAAAATAAATAAAGCTAAAGATTTAGATAACGACAACGAAAATGAATATTACTTGTCGATGTTGAATTGAAAATGAGATTTTAAATGAAGTTAAAGAAGATGAAATGAAAACAAATGGTAAGTTTTCATAATTAATTTACAAAATATTTTGTAAATGGAAATTCAAAATTTTGGAAATAGAATCTGCTGTTACAAAAGATGAGTTGAATCGTTACAATAAGTATAAATATAAGAATTTGAAAATATATCAATATTATAATTGTATAAGATGTTAATATGAGAATTATAAAAGTTTTATTTATGTGATTTTAAACAAATGAATTTGAGTTGCTAAAACTATGTTGTAATATAGTAATAAAGAGATATTAAGGAATGATCATAAGGATTCTATTCAAAATAGAATCAAAGCTCATATAAAATACTTTAAAGGGTTATTAACGTAAACAAAAAGAATTTAATAAGGGTTTACTAAGAATAGTTAGTTAAGTAAATATGGTCGAGATTTAAATAGGTTTCCAAAAGGATGGTATTAAATTATAAATGAGAGTAGTTGAGGAACATGAGTTATGGTTTCCGAAAATGATATTTTAAACTGTTTCCAAAAGTTTATAATTTGAATAAAATGAATTTGGAGAATATTCTTATTTTATAATAAGAAGTGAAAGCGATGTTTCAAATATTGGAAAATTTAAGGAACATAATTAACAGACGGTTCATTGAAGAGGCTAAATGATACTGAGTATTGAATTAGTGAATCCATTTCCTTTATGGACAAATAGTTGTTTTATTTGATAGTTTAATAACCAACTATCAAAATTTGGCCCATACGATTGTTGGTACGGAAAAACCGGGATCGAATTTATATTCGAAAACCATTCTGTCCAGCAAATACGAATACGTTGAAGATGCTGATTCGAGATGGAGCTATTGAAGACCGTGGATCTTCATAAGAGGAAGGATTACTTAAAATCTCTGACTTGCAAGCAGAGATAAATTGTGATTCTGTCGTGGTTGGAATTTACGGATTCGCAAGGACTTCTCGCTACTGATTCTCAGGGTGATTCCTAGAATGTAGTAGGAGGGTGCCTTCGGTTCATCCTGTTCCTGGGTGACTTGTATGGATGGATGTCTGACAGAGTATTTCCAGAAAGGTCACGTACATTGATTTTTTCAACCGTACCAAGAGTGGAAGCGGAGAAGGAAACTTCTTTTAGCTAACACGTAAAGTATTATTGTGGACATCAATTAGTGATTTCAATGGATCTAACGATGTGACATTCGAAGTAAATATGATGTGCTGATTATAAAGGTAAAGCTTAGCCGCAAGCCTCATCAACCGGGAAATGAAAAAAATCAGGTAGGCAGCATGTCTATGTAGGTCACACCCATTAGGGTGTATAATCACCTATCTAGAGAAATTCCTTTTGCTTCTTTAATCTATCGATGCTGTCCTTTTTCGGGAAACGGTGGGTAGCTCCCAACCGTTGGTGATATACATTCGATACACTTAAGCGAAATGAGTGGTTGATCATGTGTGGGTCGGGTTGCAAGACGTTCTTGTTGAACCCAGTGTATTCGGCTCTAGAGATACACTATCGGCAGATGGTTCCATACCTTGTCATAGTCAGAATCCAATCTCCAATAAGCACCTGCGGTTTTGTTTGTATACTGTATATGTAGAGCGTGAGATGCAAGCGTTCTGCTAGATTGTTATTCACTTGTATTTAGACACTATTATAATATCAGAAAAGATATTGATTTCAAAAATGTTTTGGGTTATCGTAAGGTAAAAACCTTCCGTATTTATGTGTGGATTCGGTCTTACGATTATCCTTTTATTTCGAAAAGATTTCTGAACTTTAAAATCAAGTTGGATGATGCCCTTAAAACTTGGCGAGTTTTCTCACTCTGGTTCACTAGACTGACCCGGTGTTTTGTAAATGCTCGGGTTAGACCGGGTTGTACAGGTCTAGGTTGTCGGATGTTGCGAAGTCTAGAGACGAGCTGGAGAAGTTCAGATGTATTTTATATTTATGGTGTGTTTTCCGCTGTGTGTTGTATATGAGGATAGGTTATTATAACTGTCCAGATGTGTGATGTACTCCGATGATTGTAAGTATTTTTAAAGCTCTTAGTAAAGATTTATTTTTATACTATATTTCGTTCCGCTGCGATGTGAAACTCTGATTCTGTGTTGTGTTGGTTCTTCTTCTTCTTCTATTCTAAAATTTCTTTCTTTCTTATCTCACCCTCTAAATTCTTTCTAATAATGTTCCTGTGTTTTCGGTGCTTAAGTGGTCGGCATAGGATACAGAATTGTATTTGTGTCGATTTTCGGGACCGAAAATTTTGTGGTCGTTACATAGTATGTAACCATTCACTTACAATTATTTATATGTATATTTCTAAAAATATGAATATGAAGTTATATTTGTTCAGCCGTGCATCTGCACGGTGCTAATCTAATCTTCTATAAAAAGGAAAAAAATGAATGGAATGTTGGAAAAAAAAACATAAAACAAAACGTTAACGCATTTGTTGAAAGCTGAGGATTTAATCTTTCTTGTGAACATGGTGTGTCATGGTTAAATTACCACTTCTAAAAATATCAATATATATCCACATTTAATCAACCTCATTTTTTTAATCATTCTTTCTTTTAATTCATTCCTTTTCTATCAGCATCCTTCGATCTTTAATTCTACTTTCTACCAGAAGATAGATGAACATTTCTGAAATTAATACAACCAGAGTTATTAATTCTTTTAATTAATACCAAAATTTTGGTTATAAACTCAAGTTATATATACATTTTTTTTAGCTCATATAAGCCATGTGAGTCGGCCAAATAAAAGGTATGACTAAACCCTTGATAAATTCACTAATAAAACTTAAACAACACCAAAATCAGATATCACCAATACATTCTACAAATGAAAAAAACCAGGGTTTCATTTTATATTTAATCCAAGGAAGGAAGTTGCAGCATCCATCCTTCAGTGTACACCGTTGTTAGATCGAGCTCGGCATTCTCTACATTGATAACTCTTAGCTAGAGGTAAGGTAGAGATATAGTTTAATCTACTTCATTTGGTGTGTGTGTATCAAAAGCATTCCAAATAGTGCAGAACGCCAATAGGACCCTGATTTTCACCACATATTCTCGTTTTTCTGTTTCTACTAACTTTTTTTTATACTAAAAATGGAGAAAAACAACCTTTCGCCAATGGCGCACAAAAGCACGAGCACAAAAATAGAATAACGGTGCTAATATGAAACCGTGTCTATTAAAAAAATACAACAAGCAACCCCCAAGAAATCCTGAAAAACTAATAATACAAATAGAGAAGCAACAACCATAACAGACTCATGGCCAAAATTTCAGAAAAGCACTCAAGACAAACCCTCTACCCTGGCACAGAGCGCCTCCGAGCAAGCAAAACATATAAAAAAAACCCGCCAAAGCCAACCAAAGACCATGTTAGAGATCACCATTAAAAGGATAAATACATCATGCTCCACCTTCCAGCCAATGCTAAGGATTGCCTCCAAAGCATAGAACAACAGATCACCAGTGCCTTCCATAGACCATAAGCTCCTCCCAGGACCTTAAAAAAACCAGACCCACCCCTTTTGGAGGGCGAGAACCTGGAGTAATTGAGAAAAAAATCAACAAGGAGAATGACCAAAGGATAAGGTTGCCTACGAGGAGCCAACCTCGAAAAGAGAAAAAGATATCATCCTTGATTCGACGGATGATAGAGGAAAGAAGCATATTCGTTTCATCAAAAACAGCCTCATTCCGATAACATAAAAGATGCTAGTCGATGAGGCAAAGGATTAACATGAAAGGATCGACATAAGATCCTTACCCAGGTCATATCCCACCAATATCAAATAACTCAGCCAAAGAAGGAAACTCTTCCCCAAGATCTACTAAGTCCCCAAAGAAAGACCAAACAGCTCTCGCACACTAACCGACCAAGAATAAGTGAACAAAAGACTCCAAAGAACCTGACCTACAACACTGGCATCGTGGCACAAGAGGGATGCCGATAAGCATCAGATTCGCATCAAGTGACAGACCATTATGAAAAAGTTTCCACATAAGGGTATAAACTTTAGGAGGGACGTGTTTGTCCCAAATGAAAGAGAAGATAGGAACGTGGGGAATCGGAATCCTGGCTGAATTCCATGCAACATTAAGGGAGAATGGTCTCCCACCCCAGCCTTGTCCCCCTCCCTCCATGTAAACCCGAGAAATCCTTAATCGACCACATCTATTTCCACGTCTCACTTGTGTAAGAAGAGGAAGCAATGCAATCCAAGGCTCAAAGTAGGTGTTACTTAGCATGAACAAACGACGCCTGCAGGGAGTCGATGTCAAGAAATTCAACCAACAACTTGCATGTGTAAGCCTTACAGACATCCTTAGGATTCCGAAGACCTAGGCCTCCCTCACACCTGGGACACCAGATATTATCCCAGGAAACCCAATGATGCCTCTTTCATCGTCCGTATTCCCCTAGAAAAAGGACGAGGCCATATTGCGATAGGAGCGGAAGAAAGAAGCCGTGGGTGTCATTGCTGCAAAGACATGACATCCTAAAGAAAGGACGACCGACTAGATGAGAACAAGTCTTCCAACATAGGAGATAAGAGTCGAGTTCCATCTAAAAATCTTACCCCTAGCCTTATCTGTCAGGGGATCAAAAATCACGTTGAGCTTGCGACCGCGATAGAAACAATGCCAAAGTAGGGAAGAGAGAGTGAGGCCTCTCTCAAACCCGAGAAAGATCCGATGTAAGAAATCCTTCTAAGGTCCATTGACTTAGCAGGAACAAAATAGATCTTCTGAACAACTCTCTTTCCTCTCTAACTTATTCAAATTTAAACAAGTGATCCAAATCGAGGGGAATTTAGGATGTTCGGAAATAAGGAAGGCATAGAGCGTGCCTTTATGTATTTATGTGTGTGTGTGTATGTGTGTGTGTAAGTATGTATCAAGAGCACTCTAAACAGTTTAGCATCCTCACGAACCTCCTAATTTCAACCACACATCCACGTTTCTCTCTTTTCTCGCTGACCCTCTATCTTTCCACTAATTTGTTTAATTATAAATGAGTGTCTTAAAATGTGATGCAAATGGGGTCCTATCAAATATGGATGCTCTGGAGCGTGCCCCCCATATATATATATATATATATATATATATATATATATATATATATATATATATATAATCGCAATGCTTAATGGTTGACAATTCAATGTCAACTGAAACCAATTCTTTTTGGATAAGTTTAAGTAAATAATACGAGGGTGGATAGCAACATTAAGAAAAGTTCTCATTTTTAGTTCTATAAAAAATCCACTGCATAATGCAATGTCAGTTGGAGAAGATTAATCTCTCCAAGGAAGTTACGAATCATTCTCTTTCAAGTATGTTTTCCTTCTTTATCACAACTAGTTGATAGAAAACATTTTTTATGATACAATAGGGATTATTCATGTAAGTTATGATTACTTGCACTGATCAGAAGAGCACCTGTAAGTTTATTTGATAATGCTTAATTATTTAAGAATTTCAAAAATAAAAAATTAAATCTTTTATGTTTTATAAGAATAAAAATATGTATAGCAAAAAGAAGAATAAAGTTATTCTCCAGTGGCGCAAAAAAACAATATTACAGTTAATAGAAGGCTACAACCACTGTGCAAAAAGGAAAAATACAACAATAAAAATGAACAACAGAAAAAAGCAACCCTAACAAATAAACGAGCAAGACTCAGTGGGAACCTTTAAAGCAAGAGGCAAGAGAATCAAGGGGACAGAAACACAAAGCCAGCACAAACACCAATAAACTCCAAGACGCACCTGCTCCCAGTGACCAAACTAGCAATCATCGCCTTAGGTTTGAGACGATCCGGCACTAGTCCTAATAGAAGCAATCATAGAATCAAGAAGAGCTTCAAATCAAGGCCTAAACTCTAGCTCCGAATCCGCTATATAGCGAAGAGGCTGAAAGCACAGAAGTAAGTCCTCCAAAAAGATCAAGCAAATCCAGCACCTGTAACACCCCACGTCCATTAATGTCACTCACAAAGGGAATGCATTAACTTCTATGGAGCGTTTTAAGTGAGTATAGAACAGAAACTTAACAACAAGACAGATATAAACAATACTCAAAATTTAAAAACTTTATTTCATTGCAGCGGAAAACACATATGTTTGATTACATCATCAAAAACCAGAGTCAAAGTACATAATATCCATCTTGACTACCAAAGTACATAAATTGAAAGAAATAAACCCCAATACAAAATAGCCATAAATAATAGAGGCTGAACTTTACTTCAGCGATCCAAGCAACTTCTAAAAGCAGAGATATAGCTGTCCAAATTCAAGCTCCATTGGTGTTGGTTCCAACCTGAGCACCTTGGGGGGGGGGGAAGGAAGAAAAGAGGAGGAAACAAAGGGGGTCAGACATAAAGTCTGGCGAGTGCGATAACTTTAACAATATAATTACCAATATAACTAGGCTAAGGCATAAGCTGGAAAATAAGGAAATGACTATGAACTATTGAGTATGACAGAGTAAACAAGGAAACAAGATGAACAACGATATCGTTAAAGCGCACCTAACCCACTATAAGATAATTACTATACTGCAGCACCACTATAAGATATTACTATACTGTACTGCACCACCGCAAGTCACCCTAAGGTTGATCCCGCCTACAAAACTTAACAATGATAATGGTAGTTTCGTGCACCCCTGGCTTCCTTCATAGGTGCCGCCTGCCTCTATCTCCACTAGGTGTACCCACTACCCCCATGCGATCGGCTCCCTAACTCGTAGATACCCGTGCTGGACCCACAGTGGGGTGTATCACTCCCCAAAGTGGCAACCCGATACCACAAATAATGCATGGCTTATACCTACACGATGCAAAAACATCTTACCTACCAGCCCGGGTCCACACACGCATATGAACCCGTTGGACTTGCGTTGCCACCGCTAACCCGGTTTGGCCTCTTACAGTCAAGCCCAGTATGCGTGTCCCGTCCTCGACTTGGGTCGAGCCTATAAAGATACATATGGGTTACTGGTTGAAACGGGCCCCCATTACTTGACACAAGCTATCCACCTAAGCTTGGTCCCCTTTAGTATATCCCACTTAACCCACTTCTTATTCATGTTCACTTACATGTTTCAATTTTTGGTTAAGTGTTTCTAATCGTATTTCCAATGTCACCCAAGGCACCCACTAGATTCCACATGCCACCCAAGGCACCCACTTAACCCCCTTATGTCCCACTACATGTTTATCTTGTTAAGTGTTTCTTAATTCATTAAGACCGTAACCTCATAAAGACCTCTCACATTAGACTGGCATTTGTGGCAGCTGGATTTGCCGGGCGGGTCCGGGCAGTCTTACACCACAAACGAGTCTAACCTCGTGTCTTTACAACTGTTACGTATTTAATTTGTGCCTAAGGCCTCTTACATTAGACTGGCATTTGTGGCAGCTGGATTTGCCGGGCGGGTCCGGGCAGTCTTACACCACAAAAGAGCCTAACCTCGTGTCTTAGGCGATTAATTACTCTTAATTAATCATCCCCCAATTTGAATTACTTTCCCTATTCAAATTATCAATTAATTCCAAATTTAAATATGGCCATAATTGAGTCAATTATGTCCATCTATTTATGGTATGTAAAATCATACCAATTTTCACCACAAATTTATTTTATGCCCTTTAAGGCATTTATGCCAGTTAAATCTTTAAATATTATCCCCTATACCCCACGTTGTACGTTCGTTCGTTTAACGTAAAATATACGTTAGACTTGAATAGTCTAACTCATGGAATAAAGAGAAAACATCACAACATACATATAATAAAACTAGATCTAAACATAGGGGTGAACTTGCATGTGTGAATGATGTTCTACATCTAAAACTTGCATAGGCCAAAGTTACAACTTGCATAAAAAAACATATGTCATAGATCCAATTTTAAAGGTGTGAACTTGTTTAGGCAATAGTCATAAACTTGCATAAATCATGTATGTCATAGATCTACATCTAAAGGTGTAAACTTGCATAGGCAATAACCACAAACTTGCATAACATGATTCATATTCCAAACTCATATTTTTATATAAACTTGCATATGTTATTTATGCAACATAACGATGGTGTAAACTTACATCTAAACATGTAAACTGGCATGTAGAATTTGGCATATAACTCACACATGTCATAGCCTAACCTTTGGTCAAATTTTCACATAAACTAGATGTCATGAACATGTAAGGTCACATATAATTTTACCCAACTTGCATATGATTCATGTCTTAATCAAAATCTAAACTTGCATACATATGATTTATCATATGAATCAACACAACCAAACTAACATATGAAACATGATGATTGGATTATACATAAAATTACAACATAGATGATAGCAACATATCTTTACAACATAGATGATAACATCACAACATAACATCATAGAATTTATAATATATATGATAGCATCACAGTTTTACAACATAACTATAACATGCGGTCAATAATTCACATCACATCCATACAATCTGCATCATAACTTAATCCAATTAAATTACTAATTATATTATTAAAATTATCGAACTCACTACTCAAAGAAGGTCTTGAGTTCTGAATTCTGAATTCTGAATTCTGAAGTTGTATTAGCTTTCCTTTGAAGAAGATTCGTTGTTAAAGTTGAATAGAACTGATTTGATTTGCTGTTCTTCCTCTTTAATTGGTGGCGGCTACTCTAGGTTATAAGATGACAACATGACGGCCATAGTTTCAGTTTTAATTCTGATTTAGGGTTTGAGTCTACCCATGTTTATATAGAATTTTAATTTAATTATAGCCGTCAGATGATCTTAGGGTTAATCAAAACCATTCAATCGTGATACGGTGACACCTCAGCCCTAATGACTCAGCAAGGAGTCAGAAAGAACTCAGCAACATGGGTCAGTCTGAACCAGAAAGCTGTGCAGGCCGGCTGCCTCGGCCTGGGCGCACTTGGCAGGTGCGCCATGCAAATTTGTACTGGCGCACTTCCCAAGTGCGCCAGTGCAATTTTTTCTTCTTGTTTTGCCATCAAACTTCGTTCGTCCATATCTCCCTCATCCAGTACCCGTTTCCGGCAAACTCGGACTCTATCTCCACCAGAATTCCGAGACGAACACAATGGCGCAACCCCATTCCCTTAATTCTCATGTCTGAGATTAATTATTCTTTAATTTAGTTAATTCGATTATTCAAAAATTCGAGGTGTTACATTCTCTCCTCCTTAAAGGATTTCGCCCCCGAAATCTCCAAGTTAAGGAGAATGCATATCCTAACATCCAAACAACCATCTACTCAACCATCAAACACAGGCATCCATTGTCCTTATAGAATTTCTAATGCTGTATGAAAATATGCAAAAGTGTGTGTATATGTTCCTTATCTAATGCAAAATTAGGCGGTCTACTGATTTAGTTGACCTCCTTAATGCAAACCATGATAGTGCCATGCGTCCATTATGTATGCGAAAGAACCCTATCGATACATATTATTTCTACATGTGTGCACAACCATTCACCAAAATGCAACATCCATATGATGGTACAACCATTATTCATCCATTAACTTAAATATGCACACACATTTATATGCAATATGCAATATGAAGTGACTGAGTCGATCTAGTGCCTAAAGTGTGTGTATATGCATCCACGAGCAACCACTAGCAAACACTTGCATCCACATGCATCCATCATACATAACATGCCTCAAACACATATTTCAACCACAGGACTGCCCTATCTAAAGGTCAAAGATACTAGCGAGAGGACATTCTAAAGATAAGATAAGTACAAGCTATGCGATAAAGGAGAAATTAAAAGGCATACCCTCAAAAAGAAAAGGGTACAATGAACGCATCTTCTCTTCCGTCTCCCAAGTAGCATTGCTTTCATCATCTCCCCATTGCACTTTGACTAGCTTGATCTCTCGATTCCTCAACTTCTTAATCTCCGACCCAAGAATGCACGTAGGAGCTCGTCGAATCGTCGCATCTCGCTCTATCTCCACCTCTCTAAGCAAGCTCGGCTTTACCACTTCCGCGGTCTCGTGCAAGCACTTCCTCAAATGTGATACAGGGAATACATCGTGTACACCATTAAGTCTCTCGGGCAACTCTACTCTATACGCCATCTTCCCAATCCTTTCCTTAATAGGAAACGACCCTACGAACCTTGGTGCTAACTTCCCAACGGACCCAAAGCGAACGACGTTCCGTAGTGGATACACCTTGACAAAGACCATGTCCCCAATATCAAACTCAAGATCTGTCCTCCTCTTGTCCGCATAAGATTTCTTCCTATCTTGCGCCGTCTTCATCCTCCTTCGAATCAAATCGATCTTTTCCAAAGTCTCTCTAATCATATCGGGTCCAAGCAAGATCTTATCTGTAGACTCCCACCAACATGTAGGTGAACGACACGGCCGTCCATAAAGAGCCTCGAACGGTGCCATGCCAATGCTAGACTGAAAGCTGTTATTATATGCGAACTCCACCAACGGAAGATGTTCCTCCCATGTACCTCCGAAATCTAAGACACATAACCTCAATAGGTCCTCTAGAATACGATTCACCCTCTCAGTCTGGCCGTCCGTCTGAGGATGATATGTGGTGCTCAAACATAACTGAGTCCCTACCGCTTCTTGCAAGCTTTTCCAAAATTCGCTAGTAAAAATAGGATCGCGGTCGCTCGCTATGCTAGAAGGAACACCGTGTAAACGAACTATCTCTCGAATGTATACGGAGGCTAACCATGGAGCAGTCCTCTTACTCTTCACGGGAATGAAATGGGCGCTCTTAGTAAGTCTGTCTACCACGACCCAAATCCCTGTATTACCCTTCCTCGACCTCGGTAATCCGTCAACAAAATCCATCGAGACGCTTTCCCACTTTCATTGTGGGACCTCCAATGGGTGAAGCAATCCATCAGGCTTCTTTTGCTCTGCTTTTACTTGTTGGCACACCAAGCATCTAGCGACATACTCGGCCACATCCTTCTTCATGCCGGCCCAAAAGTAAACTCGTCTCATGTCCATGTACATCTTGTCCCCGCCGGGATGGGTGGTCATCTTCGAACGATGGGCATCATCAAGAATGGTCTTCCTCAAATTCTCGTCTCGTGGTACACAAAGTCTACCGTCCCTACGCAACCAACCATTATCATCTAGGGTATACCTACGGAGATGGCTCGATGACTCCCCTCCTTTGAGCTTCTCTACTAACTCAACCAACTGTGGGTCATCTCGCTGTGCCTCACCAATCCGTCCCAAAAGCGTAGGTCTGACCTCTAAGGATGTTAACAAACCGGGTACGAAGTCAACGGATGGTCCAAAGTCAAACGTAGAGATGAACTCTAAGCATTACCGCTCAACAAACAACGGACTCAAGGACAACCTTTTTCTACTTAAGGCGTCTGCCACCACGTTACCCTTGCCAGGGGTATATGCTATCGCGAAATCGTAGGACGCTAAGAATTCCATCCACCTTTGCTGCCTTAAGTTCAAGTCCTTCTGAGAGAATAAATATTTTAGCGACTTGTGATCAGTGAACAATTCGAATTTCTTGCCAAGAAGATAATGACGCCAAGACTTAAGCGCGAAAACAATAGCGGCCAACTCTAGGTCATGTGTAGGGTAATTTCTCTCATGCTCTCTCAACTGCCTTCCACCATAGGCTATTACCCTTCCCTCTTGCATTAAGACTGTGCCTAGTCCTGTCCCACAAGCATCGGTATAAACGGTAAATGGCTTACTCCCATTTGGCAACACTAAGACTGGGGCTGTGGTCAAAGCTCTCTTTAAACGTTGGAACGCATCATCATAATCTACGTCCCACGTAAAAACTAGGTTCTTCTTCGTCAAGCGTGTTAATGGAGCTGATATTTTTGTGAAGTCTTTGATAAACTTCCTATAGTAGCTAGCCAACCCTAAGAAACTCCTCACCTTGGTAGCATTTTTAGGAACCTTCCAATCTTGGATGGCCACTACCTTCGCGGGATCCACGGCTATCCCATCTTTGGAAACCACGTGCCCTAAGAATCGCACTTCCTTCCTCCAAAAGCGACATTTAGAAAATTTAGCTTTTAGGCTATGCGCTCGAAGAGTCTCCAACACTTCCCTAAGATGTAGGGCATGCTCTTCCTCGCTCTTAGGAAAGATCAAGATGTCGTCCACAAAGACTACCACAAATTTATTAAGGTATTCCCTAAACACCCTACTCATCAAGTCAACAAAGTATGCGGGGGCGTTTGTCAAACCAAATGGCATCACAAGCCACTCGAAGAAACCTCTGGAGTCCTAAAGGCAGTCTTGTCTATGCTATCCTCAACCACTCTCAACTGATGGAAACCCGTGGCTAAGTCCAACTGTGAAAACACTGAGGCGCCAACTAACTGATCGAAGAGATCGTCAATCCTTGACAGTGGGTGTCTATTCTTCTTAGTAAGTTTATTAAGCTCCCTATAGTCCACACAAAGTCTAAGGGACCCATCTTCCTTCGTGGCAAATACTACTGGGGCACCCCACTCCGATATACTACGTCTGATGAACCCCTTCTCAAGCAATTCCTTCACTTGCTTACTGAGTTCTCTTCTCTCTCTTGGAGCCATGTGGCGCACTAGTAATGCAACTGGCTTTGCATTATCTACTAGATATATTCGAAATTATATCTCACATTTTGGGGGTAAACCCCTCACCTCATCGAAAACATCAGCATATTCACGGATTGTGGGAACAGAATGTAAATCATCATCGGATGCGTCAAGTGATTCTAGGTAGCTAAGCATTACTCGAGCTCTAGGGTCACAAGAAATATCAAGGGTCTTTCCAAAACGAGTCAACAATCTAACTACCCTTCTTTCACAATCTAGGATGGCCCCATATCTAGTGAGCCAATCCATACCAGAATCAAGCCGTAGCCCATGAAACCAAGAACAAAGGCATTACATTCAAACTCAACGCCCAAGATAAACACTCTCAAATCCCGACAGATCATAGAAAGATGAGCGGAACCACAAATAGAATTTGAGACTACTAAGGGATCAGTAACAAGACTAGTATCTAGGTGCAGTGTTTCAACTAATGATGTAGAGATAAACGAATGTGATGCGCCAGAATCGAATAAAGTACGGACAGGATGATCAAACAGAAAAACTAAACTTTCAACGGAAATTGCTCTACCTCATTCTTGCAGCGGTGGGACCACGAGAGCCTGAACTTGTCCCCTTGCCTGCCCTGGTGCCATAAGAGCCTGCACCTGTCCTCCCGAGGTAGACCTTTCCCTTTCTTTGGGCAGTCCTTAATAAGATGTCCCGCTTCGCCACAGTGGAAACAACCAGTCTTGTTTTTCTTCCTACAATCTTTGCTTAGATGGCCGGGTGTCCCACAGTTAAAGCTTCTCTTCTTCCCCTTAGCATTGTTGCCTTTGCCTCCTTTCTTGTTCTGTTGTTGCTGTTGCGGCTTCTTTTGATCCCCTTTCTTCTCGGGTGCCTTATTAGCATTGGCGCCCTTCTCTTCTTCATGCATAAGTGCCATGTCAACTAATCTCTCAAAGGTAGCCCCCATGGGGATGTAGGTCATAGTAACCCATGAAGCGGCTCGTTCAAACCCTTAACAAATCTTAGGGCCTTCTTTTTTGGTGTATTCACCAAGTCCAAGCCAAATCTCGCCAACTGATTGAACTTGTTGACGTATTCTTTCACCGATAGATTTCCTTGTTTCAGTGCCAAAAACCTTTCCATATATAGACTCTCTTTAGCCCGTGAGAGAAACTTCGCTTCAAACTTCAGCCTAAAATCTGGCCATGTATCGACTAGACGTTCTCCATTAGTGACCTCCCACCAAAATGAGGCCTCATCCTTTATTAGCCAGACAACTAATTGGACTTTTCTTCCATCATCCACTTCAAAGATTCCAAACAATTTTTCCACCTCCTTTAGCCAATTTCGAGCTTCTACAAATGTCTCCGTCCCGTGAAAAGGTTTTCCACCCATTGCCCTAAAGTCCTTCCATATCTTTACGAAAGTATCGACACGAGGAGGAGGAGGAGGGGGAGGAGGAGGATTTGCTGGACCTGCAGTAGTGGCCCTAGTCTCCAAATACCTCCTAAACCATCCTGGTATCGTTATTCCCTCGGGTATCTCGAGAATTCCAGACATACTGAAATGAAAAAGGAAAGATTCAATATAAAAGAACCGAAGGAAGGATATATGGCTCTTGGGGTTATGCTTTCTAAAATAAACTTTTCTCTTGAAAATACTTTCCTTAAAGCATACTTTTGAAAGTACTTCTTTATAAAAGTGATTTTGAAAAATAGATTTTCAAAATTCATATCTGTTCTGGTATCCTTCAGCTCTGATACCACGTGTAACACCCCACGTCCATTAATGTCACTCACAAAGGGACTGCATTAACTTCTATGGAGCGTTTTAAGTGAGTATAGAACAGAAACTTAACAACAAGACAGATATAAACAGAACTCAAAAAATTAAAACTTTATTTCATTGCAGCGGAAAACACATATGTTTGATTACATCATCAAAAACCAGAGTCAAAGTACATAAAATCCATCTTGACTACCAAAGTACATAAATTGAAAGACATAATCCCCAATACAAAATAGCCATAAATAAGAGAGGCTGAACTTTACTTCAGCGATCCAAGCAACTTCTAAAAGCAGAGATACAGCTGTCCAAAATCAAGCTCCACTGGTGCTAGTTCCAACCTGAGCACCTTGGGGGGGGGGGGGGGAGGGAAGAAAAGAGGAGGAAACAAAGGGGGTCGGACATAAAGTCTGGTGAGTGCGATAACTTTAACAATATAATTACCAATATAACTAGGCTAAGGCATAAGTTGGAAAATAAGGAAATGACTATGAACTATTGAGTATGACAGAGTAAACAAGGAAACAAGATCAACAATGATTTCGTTAAAGCGCACCTAACCCACTATAAGATAATTACTATACTGCATCACCACTATAAGATATTTGTTATATTGTACTGCACCACCACTAGTCACCCTAAGGTTGATCCCGCCTACAAAACTTAACAATGATAATGGTAGTTTCGTGCACCCCTAGCTACCTTCATAGGTGCCGCCTCCCCCTATCTCCACTAGGTGTACCAACTACCACCATGCGATCGGCTCCCTAACTCATAGATACCCGTGCTGGCCCCACAGTGGGGTGTATCACTCCCCAAAGTGGCAACCCGATACCACAAATAATGCATGGCTTATACCTACACGATGCAAAAACATCTTACCTACCAGCCCGGGTCCACACACGCATATGAACCCGTTGGACTTGCGTTGCCACCGCTAACTCGGTTTGGCCTCTTACAGTCAAGCCCAGTATGCGTGTCACGTCCTCGACTTGGGTCGAGCCCACAAAGATACGTATGGATTACTGGTTGAAACGGGCCCCCATTACTTGACACAAGCTATCCACCTAAGCTTGGTCCCCTCTAGTACATCCCACTTAAACCACTTCTTATTCATGTTCACTTACATGTTTCAATTTTTGTTTAAGTGTTTCTAATCGTATTTCCAATGCCACCCAAGGCACCCACTAGATTCCACATGCCACCCAAGGCACCCACTAGATTCCACATGCCACCCAAGGCACCCACTTAACCCCCTCATGTCCCACTACATGTTTATCTGGTTAAGTATTTCTAATTCATTAAAACCGTAACCTCATAATGACCTCTCACATTAGAATGGCATTTGTGGCATCTGGATTTGCCGGGCGGGTCCGGGCAGTCTTGCACCACAAACGAGTCTAACCTCGTGTCTTTACAACTGTTATGTATTTAATTTGTGCCTAAGACCTCTCACATTAGACTGGCATTTGTGGCAGCTGGATTTGTCGGGCGGGTCCGAGCAGTCTTACACCACAAAAGAGCCTAACCTCGTGTCTTAGGCGATTAATTACTCTTAATTAATCATCCCCCAATTTGAATTACTTTCCCTATTCAAATTATCAATTAATTCCAAATTTAACTATAGCCATAATTGACTCAATTATGTCCATCTATTTATGGTATGTAAAATCATACCAATTTTCACCGCAAATTTATTTTATGCCCTTTAAGGAATTTATGCCAATTAAATCTTTTAATATTATCCCCTATACCCCACGTTGTACGTTCGTTCGTTTAACGTAAAATATACGTTAGACTCGAATAGTCTAACTCATGAAATAAAGAGAAAACATCACAACATACATATAATAAAACTAGATCTAAACATAGGGGTGAACTTGCATGTGTGAATGATGTTCTACATCTAAAACTTGCATAGGCCAAAGTTACAACTTGCATAAAACTACATATGTCATAGATCTAATTTTAAAGGTGTGAACTTGTTTAGGCAATAGTCATAAACTTGCATAAATCATGTATTTCATAGATCTACATCTAAAGGTGTAAACTTGCATAGGCAATAAGCACAAACTTGCATAACATGATTCATATTCCAAACTCATATTTTTATATAAACTTGCATATGTGATTTATGCAACATAACGATGGTGTAAACTTACATCTAAACTAGCATGTAGAATTTGGCATATAACTCACACATGTCATAGCCTAACCTTTGGTCAAATTTTCACATAAACTAGATGTCATGAACATGTAAGGTCACATATAATTTTACCCAACTTGCATATGATTCATGTCTTAATCAAAATCTAAACTTGCATACATATGATTTATCATATGAATCAACACAACCAAACTAACATATAAAACATGTTGATTGGATTATACATAAAATTACAATATAGATGATAGCAACATAACTTTACAACATAGATGATAACATCACAACATAACATCATAGAATTTATAACATATATGATAGCATCACAGTTTTACAACATAACTATAACATGCGGTCAATAACTCACATCACATCCATACAATCCACATCATAACTTAATCCAATTAAATTATTAATTATATTATTAAAATTATCGAACTCACTACTCAAAGAAAGTCTTGAGTTCTGAATTCTGAATTCTGAAGTTGTATTAGCTTTCCTTTGAAGAAGATTCGTTGTTAAAGTTGAATAGAACTGATTTGATTTGTTGTTCTTCCTCTTTAATTGGTGGCGGCTACTCTAGGTTATAAGATGACAGCATGACGGCCATAGTTTCAGTTTTAATTCTGATTCAGGGTTTGAGCCTACCCATGTTTATATAGAATTTTAATTTAATTATAGCCGTCGGATGATCTTAGGGTTAATCAAAACCATTCAGTCGTGATAGGGTGACACCTCAGCCCTAATGACTCAGCAAGGAGTTAGAAAGGACTCAGCAACATCGGTCAGTCTGAACCAGAAAGCTGTGCAGGCCTGCTGCTTCGGCCAGGGCGCACTTGGCAGGTGCGCCAGTGCAATTTTTTTAATTTTTTTCTTGTTTTTCCACCAAACTTCGTTCGTCCATATCTCCCTCATCCGGTATCCGTTTCCCGCAAACTCGGACTCTATCTCCACCAGAATTCCGAGACGAACACAATGGCGCAACCCTATTCCCTTAATTCTCACGTCTGAGATTAATTATTCTTTAATTTAGTTAATTTGATTATTCAAAAATCTGGGGTGTTACATCACCCACACAAGGAAAACAACATGGTAAATGGTGGGGGAGGAGGGGAAAACAGGAGAAAGACCAAAGAAAGGAGAAACTCATACAAAACCTATGCTGTTAAAAAGCCCGCTAAAGCCCTGCAATATCCCGCTATAGGCCAAATCTCTCTTCAACAGCTACGCTATTTCAATATAACAACGACAAACAGTATACTCGCTTTTATCCTCGTCGTTTTCCACTACATCCGCTAAGTGAAGGCTTTTTAGCATCCTCTTTAGCAATATTAATATATAAGCTTGATTTGACTAGTTCTCTTTTTTAAAAATTCAGCGAATTCAGTGCAAAGGGCTAAATTTAAGGTATAAGTGCCTAATATATGGTAGCAATTAATTACACTCATTAAATTTAGCATGCATAACTATGATATTCCTTGATTTTGTTATATAAGATTAATTGATGCTAGTTTCTTGTACACAATAATGTGAGAAAGATGATTAATTAATTTTCAAATATCTGGTTCTACATCAAATGAACTTTTTTATGCCTCTGCTATAACCTCGTTATTTCCCCGCTTTATGCCTACTACACCTTTTTGCACCTCCGTCGCTATAAAACTACTAACCACTTTAACTGAACAGTACAAAACATTAATTATGCACACTCAACACAAAAAAAATCAACCAACCCCTGCACGGAGAAGCTAACCCGTCGAAACATCGAAAATACAAGCCAAATCCCGCGAACGGGAATGAATGGCTCCCATGAACGGCCTTCACTTGAGGGAAAGGAAAACATCATTTTTTACCCTACGAATGATGGTAGACGAATCCATAAGAACCTCATCGAAAATAGCCTTATTCCGGGAGTACCAAATATGCCAACATATAAGATAAGAGATCAAAAAGAAAATGAGAGATCGAAGAGACTTACCAGATATACCATCCCATTAATGGTGAAACAAGTCCCCGAGAGAAAGGGTATTTCCTTAGAGGCCAACCAGGTTACCGAAGAAATACCAGACTTCCATGGCAATGTGTTGGCTAGAAAGACTGTTTATCTATATGATTGTAAAAAAATTGACGATGTGTTGGAATCCTCACTTTATTTATAAACCATCAATTCATCTGCTTTCTATAGTAACCAAGGACCATTTTTGCACTATTCATTATATAAAAAGATAGGTAAATGATCCAAATTAACTTACCTTTTTAAAATTATCTACGACATTTTCTTAATTTCAAATTAGGCATATACATTGTAAGTTTTATTATGAATAATGTCACTGTCGTAAAAAAAAACTTGACATGAGTAAAGTGCAACTGATTACTATTATTTACTCTCCAAGATTAACACGATGATTTGCCAAATTTATGCATTTTAGGTTGACGAATTTGAAAATTTATAGAAGCACCATCCATAAGTTTTTTTAATACAATCTTGATACTTTATTACTAATATACAATAAGAGATTACACATTTAGTTATACATTCTCAAAACAAGTTAACATCGCTATACTTGAAAACTCACTCGTACATATACAACATGCACAAACTAAAAGTACAACCTTGGGACACCCACAAACTCAAACCTAAAACGTCAAAACTAATATCCAAGCTACTATATAAGGCCACTTCCTTAATATTTATCGACAAGAAGTAGAACATTTCAAGAAATGAAATCGAATTTTCTAAGTTTCTTTACCTTTTTCATTTCCTTTTTAAGATGAGTTATTATTGTATTTCAAGTAGGATTTTCAATGACATCTTTGCATGAGGCATCTTGAAATTTCGTAGAAACATCATCAACATACGCTTTAGGACTTGCATTGGATACATTGTCTATTGGGAAATGCGGATTACGGATCTTAGGGAAAAGTAACATTAGATGGCGGTGAATAGTTTTTAACATAATTTATAAATTTCATGAAACCTTTTTTTAATAATTCAGCAACAAATGCAAGTCATAGATATAAAACAATCACAGAATTAGACACAGGTGCAAAATAAAAAAGTAAAAGCAGTAAAAGAAAGAACACACTGGGATTTTTATACTACTTCGGAGTTACCCCACATCCCATCTCGTAAAACTTTGGGTTGATGCTGATTTCTTTTCAAATAATATCCAAATTACAATCCTCGATTTCACAGTCCATGTGGTCTGCCTCTCCTATTTCCTAAGTATCGTGACGCTCAATTGATTTTCCAGGCTACAATTACACCCAATTGGTTAGTAGGCTATAACCACACCCAGTAGATTTGAACAGGTTACAAACACACCTTTTCAGTGCCGGTTTTGAAATGAGGACTCGATAGAACTTTGATCTTGTGATCTTTGATTACATAAACTCTTATAACTCTGAATAGCACTTGACTCTTTAAGAGAGTTTGATAAGGAATAAAACTAGAAATGAATTGCTTTAATTCTCCTTGAATTTTGGTAGAATTTAATAATAAAAACTTGAATTTTAAGAGTAATAATAGAAAGGAGAAAAGAGAATAAGAAGATATTACTTGTAGTCTAGTAATTAAGCTAGCTCTAGTGCTCTAAGCCTGAATAACTTAAGTGCACGGAACACTATAAACTCCGTATGTAGTGAATAGTCCACCTTAAAAACCGAATGTAGCTAATTGTCAACTACAATCACCTGTACCATATTGTATTTTTTATTATTAATTATAATAAAAAGGTATTTGTGGTCACCTTAAAAGCCAGTCGGCTTTGCCAAAAGAAGAAGAAGAAGACAATAAAGTTAGTTAAAAGAATTCATAATTAGATGGTATTTATACTATATAAACTTGTCTTTTCAAGAAAAGATTTAGACGAATAGACACTTTTGATGTTTGATATTTGAAAAATAATGGCCACCATGTGGACATGGGTGGTAAAGGATTTTGACATGTCTTAGGGAATTCTGAAATTTAAATTTTGATTTGAATCAATATGAATGATGTGTAAATAATTCAAGGTAATTCTGGAATTTAAATAAACTATTGTTCTATATAATGAAACGGTATAATAGAGTAAAAATATAAGTTCAAACATATTGTAACACCCCGTAATTTTAAAAGAACATTATAATGATAAACTAAATAATACTTAATTAAATATTGCGAATTAAGTAAAATGGATCTCACTATTGCGTTCGTCTCCCTATTCTGCTTAAGATAGACTCCGAGTTTACGTAAAACGAACATCGTATGAAGAAGATATTAGGGTTTGAATTTTGTATATATATAAGCTAAAAATATATAAACAAAATCAAGTCCAGAAAATCAAAAATCGAAGAGGGGGAAAGGGAGGGAAATCAGCCCGTTTGGGGTCGAACCTACGCCCCATGGGTCGACCCCTACAAGAGGGTGTTGACCCTAGGGTCAACCCCACCCAGATCTGGGGCAGGTCCATTTTCTGAACCGGGACTTGTTTCTTGACCAGATTCATTGACAGTAGGCTATAAATAGGACCTCATTTCTATTGTTTCATTCATTAAAAACAATGGAGACAACGAGGTGCTGCCCCAACTCAGATTGAATTAGCCTATTCTTCTGCAACAACAATTTATACATATACAAGAATCTCTTCTACAACATCAACAGTCATTTCTCTGCTCTTTAGATCCAGTCCTTGTGAGTTTATGTTGCTTTTAGATATAAACATTTAATAAGTAATCTTAACATGTTTATGGGTTTGGATCTAAACCTGTGCCTGTTAATAACCTGAATCATAACTAAACATATCTGCCACTACTTGTACACCTAATCCACTGTTTAGTTCTCATATGCCTATTCCTGATATTCCTATTTTGCTACTATACCTATTTCTATCATTGTATGCCTGTTTTTTTATCACGCCTATTTCCATTCTTTTCTCTCCCTCCTTCCTTTTTATTTTAATAGCCAGGCTACCTTCGAGCCTAGGCCTATCGCTGGAATATGCGTGCGAATGAAATTGGGAGTGATATTGGGAATTACTCGTATTGTAAAACATGACCGGGATTTTGGCATAACCTATTCCTTAATCTAAAACTTTGACTTGGGGAATAACTTGTATCGTGAATCAGACTAGGGATTTACGGGAATAACCTATGATGAACATGAATAATTGCCTAAAAACGAGTATGCTTAAAATTACAATAAATAGAAATTGTAACCGCACTTAGGCACGAGGTTAGATTACACTTGTACTAGAAGTCTGCCCGGAACCGCCTGTGGTCAGGTGCATTAACATGCATGAACGAGAAATGATAATAACCTGTTAACCTGTAATACTTAACCTGTTTAAATCTTTGAGGGTTCTAGGGCGTAAATGTACATGTAACGGTGCTAAGACACGAGGTTAAGTCCGACTTATGGTAGAAGTCATCCCGGAACCGCCTGGCTTATCCAGCATCCATAAGTGGTCGACTTAATGTGAGAGATCTGGTGCATTAACATGCATGAATGGGAAATGATAATAACCTATTAACCTATTTAAATCTGTGGGGGTTATATGAACCTATCAAAATTGTGTAAGGGTTAAGTGAACTCGCTTGAATCATTGGGTGTTAAGTAAATCTGTTGAACCTGTGAGGGGTTATATAAACCCGAAAAACTTAACCTATTTTATATAGTGGAGTTGCGGGCTTGTTAATCTGTTAGGCATAACCTGTCAAAATCCTAGTATTGGGGATGCAAGCCTAGGGGTGGCTTGGATCATCAGTTGTGTGGGACCCGTATCGGTCAGTAACCCATCTTGGTATCAAAAGTGGGACCCCGAGCTAGGTAGGGTTCAGGGCACGCTTACTGAGCCGATTACAAGCGGTTCATCTGAGTGGGGGTGTTGACGGTGCATTCTGATGGAGTCATGCGTGTGCATGAATCCGCTTGTTTGGGATAATAAGACATTCTGACATTAGTAAATATGGTTGTGCATCTAAAAAAAAGGGGTTTCCACTTTAGGAAGTGACACATCCTACTGTGGGGCCAACACAGGGTATCTACAGGATAGGGAGCCGATCGATTGGGGTAGTAATTAGGAAACATCTAGTCTTGCTTTTTTAGGAGCCCGTTATTATCGTTGGGGGTAACACCTGTCATTTCTGTTCGACAACCTGTTATTTTCGTTAGGGGTAAAACATTTCACTAGAAGTACACCTAAGTCTACCCTCTGTTTCTGTTGGGATCATTCTGTTTCCATTGTACTAGTATTGGTGCAGAGAAGAGTACTTAAGAAGCGCAATATATTCTATTATGTTTATTTTGTTTATCCTGCTCGGTCTGTTATATCTGTCTTACGATAATGTTATCTCTCTCATCCAGTTTATATGCCTGTCATGATGCTTTTACTTATTTATATGCTAAAAGTAATTGGACTCGCTAGACTTTTTGTCTGACCCGTTTAGTTTCCTTTTCTCTCCCTTCCTTTCCTCCCAGGTTCTCAGGGTGGGAATACTCAGGCTTGATTAGGATTCTCTCTTCCTTTTCTGCTTGGAGCTTCTTAGACGTATCACTTTGATTACCTGTCTACTCTGTTATGGCTCTTTTTGGGGACTATGCTTTTATATTACTGTACTCTAATGATTTTATTACAAAGAAGATATTTTAATTTGACGTAATGGGTTTTCTGTACTTTAGACTTATGTTGTAACTGGATTTTGGACCACAATGTTTTCTGTTTGGAAAATAAAGTTTTAAATTCCGCTATTATTTTATATCTGTCTTGTGATGTTTCTGTTTACCTATAACACTTCATGAAACTTAATGCATTCTGTTAAAGAATGACATTAACGGACGTGGGGTGTCACATTTGGTATCAGACATGAAGGTTATCCGATCGGATAAAAAGTTCTGAAAATTGTTTTCAAAATGTTTTAAAAAGAAATATTTTCAAAGAAAACTTTGTTTTTGAAAAACATATTCCCCAAATTCATATAAAATGTCACTCGATTCTCCGATTGAATCCATTTCCTTTTCTTTTCATCATATCTCGGGCTCCCTACTTCCTGAACGGTGTCCCCATTGCGGCATGGTTCCGTAGGCATATTGAAACTATGACATATATCGAAGGGCAAGGAAGGGCCCAACCTCCATCTGTAGCCGCAGTAGTTTCACCTACGGCTAATTTTCTCTCAAGCTTCATCAGGATTTTCATGCGATGGAGGAAGCTTTCGAAAGACTTGTTAACATGTTACACAGGGACGGTAAAGAGGAGAATAAGGGAGTTAAGGCTGAGGAGCACAACCCAAGGATGAAAAAAATGGTGGCCCAAAAAGGAACATGGATGAAAGAAGGAAAGACTAATAAAGTTCAAATAAAGGAAAGAAGAAATGTCATGGTTGTGGGAACGTGGGTAATTTGAGTAAAGATTGTAGAAAAAGGAAGAATGCTTGTTTCCACTATGGGGAGGTCGGACATTATACTAAGGAGTACCCGAAGAAGCAAGGACATTGCCGAAGGACAGGATCTTCTGGAGGGAAGGTGCATGCTCTCGTGGCCAGTGTACTAGACATAGGTAGGAAAGTTTCTGTTGAAGGTTTGATTTCTCTTTTCGATCATCCTGCAAGGAATCTTTTTTATTCTGGCGCTTCGCATTCTTTTATATTTGATACTGTAGTTGAGTCTCTGCACCTTAGTACTAGTATGGTTTTGGATCCCGTTGTTTTCTCAAACCCCATTTGGGGCTCGGCTCGTCTGTTTGTGATTTGTCGGGGTTTGAGGATATCTGTTTTGGGCGTCGAGTTTGAGTGCAACGTATATGTGCTTGGTTTTATGGGCTATGGTCTGATTCCAAGGATGGATTGGCTAGCCATGTATGGTGCCATTCTAGACTATGAGAGGAGGGTCGTTAGACTTTTGACTTGCCATGGGAGGACTCTCGAGATTTCTTGTGACCCAAAAGGATCTATCATGCTTAGTTTCCTAGAATCACTTGATGCATCTGTCGATGACTTATGACCTATACCGGTAGTCTGTGAGTATTCGGATGTTTTTGAGGAGGTTAGAAGCTTACCTCTGAGGTGTGAGATTGATTTTCGGGTATACTTAGTGGACAATGCGAAGCCAGTAGCATTTCCTGTGCACCACATGACTCCTGGGAAAGGAGGGAACTCAGCAAGTAAGTAGGGGAGCTACTTGAGAAAGGATTTATTTGGCGAAGCATATCTGAATAGGGTGCTCCAGTCGTATTCGCAACTAAGGAAGATGGTTCGCTTTGCTTATGCGTGGATTACAGGGAGTAGGATAAGCTCACTAAGAAAAATAGGCACCCGACCACTTTCGAGGATAGATGCTCTGTTTGACCAACTTGTTGGTGTATCTGTTTTCTCCTAGTTAGACTTGGCCACGGGGTTTCATTAGCTGAGGGTGGCCGAGGATAGTATAGACAAGACCACTTTTAGAACTCTGGATAGTTTCTTCGAGTGTCTTATCATGCCTTTTAGGCTGACGAATGCACCGGCCTATTTTGTGGATCTGATGAGTAAGGTGTTACGGGAGTTTCTGAATAAGTTTGTTGTGGTCTTTGTTGATGACATCTTGATTTTATCAAAGAATGAGGAAGAGCATGTCCTACATTTAAGGGAGGTTTTGACTCCGAGCGCATCGGCTTAAGGAAAAATTCTCCAAATATCATTTTTGGAGAAAGGAAGTGAGATTTTTAGTGCATGTAGTCGCTAAGGATGGGGTAACAGTGGATCCCGCGAAATTAGTTGCCATTCAAAATTGGAAGATTCCAAAAAATGCAACGTAGGTAAGGAGTTTTCTTGGTTTAGCAGGTTATTATAGGAAGTTCATTAAAGACTTCGCAAGGATATCAGCCCCACTCACTAGACTGACGAAGGAGAATCTGACCTTTGCTTGGAACATTGATTGTGAGGATGCTTTTCAACGATTGAAGAAAGCTCTGATAACAGCCCCAGTCTTGACTTTGCCTGATGGGAACAAAGTGTTCATAGTATACACTGATGCATGTAACATCTGGCTTGGTGTTGTTTTGATGCAAGAGGGAAGGGTAGTATGTTATGGAGGTAGACAGTTGAGAGTTCGTGAGAAGAACTACCCTACCCATGACTTAAGTTGGCTGCCATTGTATTTGCGCTTAAGAGTTGGCGTCATTATCTACTTGGAGAGAAGTTCGAGTTGTATATCGATCATAAGTCTATCAAGTATTTGTTCTCGCAGAAGGATCTCAATTTGAGGCAATAGAGATTGATGGAGTTCCTAGCGTCCTATGACTTTGAGATTGCTTATACCCCTGGCACGGGTAATGTGGTGGAGGAAACACTGAGCAGACAGAGGATGACTTTGAGTCCACTATTCATAGAGAGGCAGAGCTTGGAGTATATATCAACCTTTGGCTTTAGGTTATCTACGGATCTTATACCTAGTTTGTTGGCATCGTTAGAGGTGCGACCTACTCTAATGGATCAGATAGGAAATTCGCAACGAGAGGATCCACATATAGTAGACATCTTGGACAGGATTAGTAGAGGGGAGACTTCTGATCACCTCAGTAGATATTCCATGGATGATAGAGGGTGGTTGTGGAGAGATGGAAGGCTTTGTGTTCCCCGAATTGGGAGTATGTTGAAGATAGTCCTTGAGGAAGCCCATCATTCTAGGATGACTATCCATCCAGGCGATGATAAGAAGCTAAAGATAGGAAGAGGGTTTTCTTTTGGGCTAGGATGAATAAAGATGTAGCGGAGTTTGTTTCTCGATGTTTGATTTGCCAGTAAGTCAAAGTTGAGCAAAGGAAGCCCGATGGTTTACTTCATCCTTTGGAGGTCCCACAGTGGAAGTGGGAGAGCATATCTATGGATTTCATTGTTGGTTTTCCTAGATCGAGGAAAGGAAACACCAGTATTTGGGTTATAGTTGACATGCTAACTAAGAGCGCTCATTTTATTCCTGTTAAGAGTAAGACAACGGCAGTATGGTTGGCAACAGTTTATCTTCATAATATAGTTCATCTACCTGGAGTACCTTCCAGTATAGTGAGTGATCGTGACCCCATATTCACTAGTGAGTTTTGGAGGAGCTTGCAAGAGGCATCAGGTACACAGTTGTGTTCGAGCACCGCTTATCACCCTCAGACCGATGGGCAGACGGAAAGGGTGAATAGATTTCTTGAGAATCTTTTAAGACTGCAGAGGGACTTGGGAAGAGCATCTTCCATTGGTAGAGTTTGCCTACAACGACAGTTTTCAAGCTAGTATTGGCATGGCACCCTTCGAGCCATTGTACGGTCGATCCAGTAGATCACCGACTTGTTTGTGGGAGTCTACAGAAAGGCTTTTACTTGGACCTGAGATGATGAGAGAAATTTCAGAGAAGATTGATCTTATTCGCCGACGCATGAAGACATCTCAGGACATGCAAAAGTCCTACGTAGATAAGAGAAGAACTGATATTGAGTTTGAGGTTGGACACATGGTTTTCAACAAGGTATCACCTTTAAGGAATGTGGTTCACTTTGAATCTATGGAAATTGGTGCAAGGTTTGTAGGGCCATTTCCCATAACAGAAAGGATTGGCCAAATGGATTATAGGGTGAAGCTACCAGAGAGATTGGCAGGTGTTCATGATGTTTTCCACATTTCTCATTTATGAAAGTGCCTGCATGATACCGCAGAAGTTGTTGAGCCGAGTATGCTTGAGGAAGTAGAGGTGGAATGAGTGGCGACAGTCAAACGAGTTCCTACCCGTTTTCTTGGATCAGAGGTTAAGAAGCTACTCAATTGAGAGGTCAAGTTGATGAAAGTTGAGTGGGGAGATGACCACGAGGATGCAACTTAAGAGACTGAAGACAAGATTCACACTTCGTACCCTTTTCTTTTCAAGGGTATGTTATTAACTTCTTTTTGCAAAAGCTTTTATTCGTACTTGTTTCTGTCATTTAAGTATATCCTATCGATCGAATCTTCGACACTTAGGTAGGGAGCCAATGGATGTAAACATGTGTTTGAGACATTTTATGTTTGATGGATGCAAGTGGATGCCAGTGTTTGCTAGTGGTTGCTCGTGGATGCATATACACACACACACTAGGCACTAGATCGACTCAATCACTCTCATACTGCATATGGATGTGTGTGCATTTTAAAATTTTATGGATGAAAATGGGTGTATCATCATATGGATGTTGCATTTGGATGGATGATCACGCATGCATATAGCATTACATGATATATTAGGATTATTTGCATACATGTTGGATTCATGGCATCGACATACATTGCATTAAGGAGGTCGATTGAATCAGTAGACCGCTTGGTCTTTCGCATTACCATAGGGACATATACACACACTATTGCATATGTTCATATAAGCATTATAAATCGTTTCAAGGACAATGGAAAATCAGAACCAATTTAAAATTTATTTAAATCGAAGTTAGAACGAATATATTTATTTTAATTTTAAAAGGAGTTAGAAATAGCACGGTAGTTTGAAAATTTGAATTTGGACTTTGACCGATTTTACAGGATGCAAAATAAATCGGATTTTGATGAAACCAAAAATATTAGAATTCGGTTAAAAATATCTTTCCAACGAATCCGAAAAATTGAAATTTCATAGCGGGAATCAAAAGTTATGGTCAGTTGAATATTCAGAATAGTCGCTATGAAATTTAATATAATATATAGCCCGTAAAAATAGCCCTTTAGCAAACGACCTCCGTTTTCGACGAAATCACCCTGGTTGGATCCGGAATGTCAGATTATTGCAGGATTCCAATTTTCATAATTTTTGGAATCAATATGTGAGCATGGCAAAAGAAAATGTGTTTTGACAATTTCGGTCAATTTCGATCGACCAGAAAATGGCCATTTTTCAGACGGTCTCCAAATTCGACGAAATTAGTTTTGTTAGGACCGTATCATCAAAACGTAGCTAGATTTACTTTTCGGGAATTTTTGGAGTCAGTCTGTGGCCTCGGTAAATTAAAATGTATGATTAAGTTAAATAATTAAATTTTTTATATTTAAATTTAAAGAAACACCTATCGAAACAATTGAATTGGCTTACGGGACATATCTCATTGTGTCCGGAATGGGGGTATTTAGCTAGGGGCGTCGCTTGTTGGATTTGATTTGGAGTTAAGAGCGATATAGGAATTAAATTGAAATTAAATAGAATAAAATAAAATAAAATAAAATAAAATGGTATACAGTATAAATACTAGTATATACGGTAAACCCTAATTCTAATATACTCTCAGCCGCCATCAAAAGGGAATGAGCGATCCAAATCGTCCTATTTCAAACCACTAATTTCTCCCAATAAATCGTAGTAAAAAGAGGAATATAGTAGAGATTTTTACGATCTTCCATTTCATACGGAGATGATCAAAAGTTGCTGCATGGATTTTTTGAATTAGCTGCTCAAAGTCGCAACCTTTGTGGAGCTATCCGAAGACAAACAGACCGCCGAGCTCGAAGCCGTTGTAGGCGGTGGTGGCGCACAGTCGGGGCGGCGTCGTGGCATATTCCGATCTGCTCCAGGCCTTCTCCAATTGCGTGCGATAGGGAGGAGTTTAGGCGGAGATTTTGGGTTCGCGATATAAGTATTGAATGAAGAAGAAGGTGTTTAATTTATTTAATTAATTTAATCATTATATTTAAATTGTTAACAAACTTCATAAATTCATATCTTGATCATACAATAATGAAATTCAATGAAACAGGATTCATTCGGACCATAAAATCAAGATCTACATTTCAGAACTGATCGGAGAATTTTTGGAGCCTTCTACAATTTTAGAAGAAATAAATAGCAATGTGATATTTCTGAATCCAAATTAATTAAATAAAATTATATTAGGATGTAGACGGAGTTTAAAAACTCCCGACACCCATCGTCCACAGACCATGGACGACTTGATTGTTTTGTGGTGTGTAATTGGTTGATTTTGGGAGAATGATTGTGGTTGAAATGAAATTGATTGATATTATGGCATTAGATTGCCTAGAAAATGTATTAGGAAATTAAACCCCTTGTAAACGCCGCGAGGCCTATGGTAGGGCGAGGAGCCGTACATCGAGATGGTGCCGGTTTTAATTACCCTACCGTTATGCTGCCGAATTTTTTTGAAACATTCTTATGTTATAAAATATTCATGTTATTATATATTAATTGTTCGAATAATATGAAAATTAGTTTTTTAGTATATATATATACATATATATATGAAAATGATCATTATATGTCAACATAAAATCAATATTTTTGTTGTAAATCAAAAATGGTCATTTGTCTTATAAATGAATTTATATTTGATTTTACATTTTTAATGAAAACGAGACATTAAAAATAAACATTTAGATATAAAAATGAATTTATATTCGATTTTACATTTTTAATGTATATACAACATTAAAAGTAAAACATTGAGAAATAAAAATGTTGTGACATTGGAATTTACATTTCTAATGAAAATGAAACATTAAAAACAAGCAGTGAGAATTGAAAATGTGTTTGCCTTGAAAACTTACATTTTGAATGTAAATAAAACATTTAAAAAAAACATTGTTAAATAAAAATGTATTACATTGGAATTTTGCATTCTAATGTATATGAAAACATCAAAATACCACATTGCTATATAAAATGTATTTACACTAGATTTTACATTTTAAATGCTTTACATGAAAATGAACATTGTCATATTAAAATGTCTTTAATTTAAAATATACATTTTTAATGTAACCCAACATTAAAATAGTCATTTGTTATATAGAAATGTATTTATATTGGAATATACATTTTTAACGTAATGCAACATTAAAAATTGTTATTTGTTATATAGAAATGTATTTGTATTGGAATATACATTTTTAATGTAATGCAACATTAAAAATAGTCATTTGTTATATAGAAATGTATTTATATTGGAATATACATTTTTAATGTAATGCAACATTGAAATAGTCATTTGTTACATAGAAATGTATTTATATTGGAATATACATTTTTAATGAAAATGCAACATTAAAAATAAACAGTTTGAAACAGAAATGCAACAATATTGAGTTATACATTTTTAATAAAAATACAACATTAAAAATTAACATTTTGAAAATAAAAAAATGTATTAATGTTGAAATTTACATTTTTAATGTAAATGAAACATTAAAAATGTCGATTGTTATATTAAGTGACTTTTCTTTGGAAATTTACATTTTATTGCAAATGGAAACATTAAAAATGACCATTTCTATGTAAAATGTGTTTATAAAAGAAATTTACATTTTTCAATGTAATAAAAAGACTACATAGAAATTTTACATTTTTATTGTTAGAAAGGATTACATAGAATGATTACATTTTTCAATGTGATAATACATTGAAATAAAAGTTTATATTTTTCAATGTGATAACACATTGAAATAAAAGTTCATATTTTTCAATGTGATAATACATTGAAATAAAAGTTTATATTTTTTTTTCAATTTGATAATACATTGAAATTAAAGTTTATATTTTTCAATGTGATAATACATTGAAATAAAAGTTTACATTTTTCAACGTAATAATATATTGAAATAAAAGATTACATTTTTCAATGTAATGAAGATTGAAATAGAAATTTACATTTTTCAATGTAATAAAGGGATAAATAAAAAGACTACAATTTTAATGTAATAGATGAATGATGAAACAAATTACATTTTTATGTAATATATATGAATCATATAAAAGATTCAATGTTGAAAGAAGTTGTATTAACATTTAGAATTTCATTTTTAATGTAATATATGATTTCATATAAAAAAGGAAATCAATGTTAAATTGAAAATGGTTTGAAATCGTTGAACGATTTATATTTATATATAAATATAAATTAAAATAAAATGAATCGCGCTACTACAGTTCGCGTTTTGAAATCGTAACTTCAAACGATTATATCGAAAGATCCGACTGTTAGATTTTCCTAAAACTAGAACCGTTGGGTTCGTTTTGGAAAGATCTTTCCAACAATATAAAATTTGCTAAGATCCAACGGTTAGATTTTGAGAAATGTGTAAATCAAATTTTGGTGAAAACAACGCTAGGGCCATGTAATGACTCGAAGCGTCGTTTAATTGAAAATGGCTATTTTTAAACAAATAAAAATAGCGATAAATCGTTATATAATATTATAAATGATATGAAATGAAAAGAATTGATTTAAATTTTATATATTGGAAAATTATTTGAAAAGTCCGAGTTAACTCTCATTTTAAATAATTATACGACGATTGGAAGTCGATGATTTGAAGACGGTGATTGAAGACCGACGATCTTCACATCGAATGGATGACTACTGATGCCTTTGATTGGAGTTGCTGCCTTGAGAGGGTTACAGTGGTAGTTGTCTGGACGTACTTGTTGATTGTCCAGATTAGCGAGCACCTCTCTTCCGTATTGGACATATGGGACGAGGAATAAGCTATCTCCGGTTTCGTTCAGACCCAGAACGGACTTGTAAATGGATGTATGTCTGACATTGGATTTTATTCTGTGCTGATTGATTTCTATTTAATATATATCTGTTTGGTGGCGGAGAATTTATTCTCTTGCTTAACAACCTTCTCTGAGACGCACGAGCTCAGAGGTTATGTATTGATAGTTATCGATCGCATGGCGTGAATTGTCAGTGTGGCATGCCAAGATGCAAATGATCAAGGCTTATTGTTGAAAAGCAGAGCCTTGTGGTTGATGATCAAAGCACAGCTTTATTGTAGCATATCTTTGTGAATAGTGTTACTTCGCGAGCCTTACACCCCGGTATGAACCAAAAACGGGATAATTACCCCAAGGAGAACATGAGTTTCTTTCTAGCTAGAAGTGGTGTCTGGGTTTTACAAGCCCAGATATTTTTACTTATGTGGATCATGGAAAGCGAGGTACCTCGGATTTGAGTCCTTAGTGGCTCTATTTACGCCCCATAGGGCGGGGAGACATATTGTTCAGTAATTATATATAATCCACTAACATTAGTTGTGGACCGGCCCTGTGGCTCCTAGGTGCACTTACGACTGATCCTGAGACATGGGCTAGATTGTCTCAAATTTGGTAAGGACAATCCCTTGCCTTGGTTCATGATGTAAATCCAACTTCCAATACGACCCATACGGTTTTGATTGTAAACCTATATATTGCGACATAGTATATGGTAGCTATGTCGTCTATGATTGATACATTATAATTGAAATGTTTTTGAAAACATGTATACACTAATAATAATACCAAATCTATTTTTATCGTATCAAGCATTTATGACCATTATAAGGTAAAACTCTATCCTCCGGTTTGCGTTGCATTGTGTGATGGGACTTGAGTCTTATAATGGTTTGATTTTTCTAAAAAATCATTGCGTTGTTTAACGATTTACTTTATTTATGCACTGGCAATCCAATGGAGTAAACCCGTTCCGCATTAGAGGCATGGTTCTGTGATTAGCCTTATTATTAAATTTGTTATAGAAGATTTCTCATACCAGTCTCATGACTGACTCGTAGTTTGTTTCACTTTGCAAATTCGGGTGCCCTCTTTTCCACACGGGCAACCTTGTATACAGGTTTAGCAGACTCATTCTGGACAACTATGGAGTTGAAGATGGATCTTATCATTTCTATTATGCTGTTCAGAATTCATTTAGTATATTATGTTTGATTCCGCTGCAAACATTTTATATTAAGTTGAAAACTATATTATGTACTAAGTATGATACTATTATGTTGTGTAACTCTGATGACATATTATTCCCAGTGTAATTTGATGTACATTTTCTGCTGTAATCCTATATTTCTGTTCTGTTGTTATTGTTTATGTGTTATATTCCAGTAATTATCCTTGCTTTCGTACTACAGGAGTTTGGAGTCATCGCAGTTGGCATCAGAGCTTTGGTTAGACTTAGCTCGAAATATAATTTATAAATAAACCGGACAGAGGTGGAATCAGCAGCATTCTAAAATGAATAACTCATCATAGATAGGGCTAGTAATGTCCTTGAATGAGTATAGCAGAATAAATACACCCCCATAGATTCATTTACATTTAAATATATGTCTCTATGTTTTACAATATCTATTCGGTTGGCCTGACTCTTTGTCTGCTATTTGCAGATATAGTCGAAAATGAGTGGCAGAAACAGAAGAAGTAATTCTATGGTTCGACAATCTACTGATCCAATCGTGCTCCCACAACCAGAACCAGATCTAGAAGCTTTAGTAATGAAATATCGAAATCTGGCTGGAGTACAATTCTCGGGCAAAAAATCCGTTATTAAAACACTAGCATGGATGCGTTCTACTGAAAGGATTTTTGGAGGCTTAAAGATGAAGGATGATCAAAAAAGATTACTGGCATCTTGGGCACTCAAAGACGAAGCTCTAATCTGGTGGGAAACTGTTACTGAGGAAAATCCAGAAGGTAATATTACCTGGGATAGATTTAAAGAAATGTTCAAAGAAAGATTTATTCCTCTAGAAGCAACTAAGTGATTATATGATGAGTTTTACAATCTGAAACAAGGAGATATGACCATCCAAGAATATCAGAATAAATTCAATGAACTTTCTCGCTTTGCCCCATAACTAGTTCGAGATCCTACAAGGAAGAATCTGAGATTTATCAAAGGATTACAAAAGAAATACGAAGGTAAAGTACTTGCTCATGTGAATCTCCCATTCTCTGAAATGATACAAATGGCTTATCGCTATGAGTATAACGATAAACAACATGGTTGGGAAGATGAAGAGGAAGGTAGTTCTAGCAGCAAAAGGAAGTTGGAAACTGATAGCCCAGAGGCAAGCACAAATCCTGAGGTCAGTAAGAAGCCGAATGTCAATAAGAAAAGGGATAGATTGGGGAAAGAACCGTTAATGACTATCATATGCAATAACTGTAATAAGCCAGGGCATTCGTTAAGAAAATGCAAATCTTCGAAGAAACAAAGGAAAGATGGATCTAAATCCAATAAGAAGTCTCAAGAGACCAGAGAATGCAATATTTTCCATAAGTTAGGTCATATAAGTAGTGATTGCCGACTTTTGAAGGCGACCAAAGAAGCTCAAATCAATAGCACGACAGATGCTCCAACATCCTCAACTAGTTAGCAAAGGCCAGATGTTTTGGAAGGTACTCTCACTATCCACAATATTCCAGTTAAAGTATTGTTTGATACGGGCGTGTCACAAAGCTTTATTTCAAGTAATACGGTTAAGAAGTTGAAATTAAACTAAGGAACCTTAAGGAATCAGTTAGAGTTCATAATCCGATAGGAGGATCTCTTATCCTCGGTGTGTATTGTAAAGTGCCCGTCTCTTTTTTCCATTATCCATTTCCTTGCACCTTGATTGTCATGGATTTTTCTGAATTTGATATCATTCTTGGGCTGGACTGGCTAACCAAATACGAGGCCGAAGTTAAATGTGCAGAAAGATTTGTCAGAATTAAAACGAAGCTCGCCAATGTTGTTATACCTTATGTAGGCTCAGATTCAGACAGAAAAGAATTTTGGGCTGCTCTGGAGGTTTCTCCCACTGTGATTGAAGATATTCCTGTTGTTAAGAATTATGCGGATGTGTTCGAAGAAGTTGACAGCTTGCCTCCGCGAAGAGAAATTGACTTCAGGATTGATCTAGTTCCGAATGCAAGAACAGTGGTACATCCTATCCGAAGAATGACATGGAAAGAGAAAGAAGAACTAGGTAATCAAACTAAATAGCTTTTGTGGAAAGGTTTGATCAGGCCTAGCATTTCAAATTGGGGTGCAGCAGTAGTGTTTGTCCCAAAGTCAGACGGTAGTCTTAGACTGTGTGTGCATTACCGAGATTTAAATAAGAAAACACTCAAGAATAAATATCCATTGCCCCGTATAGATGATTTGTTGGATCGTTTGAATGGAGCTAAAGTATTTTCTAAAATGGGCCTAGCTACAGGTTTCCATCAACTATGTATTGCTGAAGAGTGTGTTCCTTTGACATCTTTCAGAGGTCCAAACATATTTTACGAATGGTTAGTAATGCTGGTCGGCTTATGCAACGCTCCAGCTTATTTTGTCAATTTGATGAATCGAGTATTCCGCGATGTCCTAAATAAATTTGTGCTAGTTTTCATCGACGACATTTTAATCTTCTCCAAGTCGACTGCCGAGCATGAGAAACATTTGGAACAAGTTTTGGAAATTCTGAGAAAGAACGTCTTAAAGGCCAAATTTTCTAAATGTGTATTCTGGCAAGAAGAAGTGAAGTTCCTTGGTCATGTCGTATCGAAGGAAGGAATTTCCGTGGATCCAAGTGAAATCACAGCCATTCAAGATTAGAAGCAGCCTAACACTCCTACAGAAGTTTCCTAGGATTGGCTGGCTATTATCGGAAATTCGTTAAAGATTTTTCGAAGCTATCTTGTCCATTGACGAAGCTTACAAAGAAGCAAACAAAGTTTAATTGGACACCTGAATGTGAGGCAGCTTTCCAAGAGCTGAAATTGAGGTTGACTATTGATCCAGTGTTGACTATTATTGATGGCAATCAAGATTTGAAAGTCTGGACTGATGCTTCTATTGAAGGTATTGGTGCGGTATTAATGCAAAGAGACAAAGTATTTGCTTATACTAGTCATCAATTGAAGCCACATGAGAAGAGATATCCTACTCATGATCTTGAGTTGTTGGCCATCGTGTTTGCTTTAAAAATATGGAGGCACTATATTTTGGGTGAGAAGTTTGAATTATATACAGATCGTAAATCCTTGAAGTATCTGTTCACCCAAAGGGACTTAAATTTGAGGCAGCAACGTTGGTTAGAATTTCTTGCGGCCTATGATATGGACATCTTGTATACTCCAGGAAAAGCCAATGTTGTAGCCGATGCGCTCAGCAGGAAAAATGCGGTCGTCGCCAATCTTATCATTGCCAACCTTATCATTACACCTTCACAGATTGATAAGATATCTGCTCTTCAGAAGGATGGTGAATATATCCAGAGAATTAGTAAAAGAGTTCGGGAAGGCATACCCTCGAGTTTCCAAATTGATAACAAGGGAGTTCTGAGGTTAAAAGGCCGAATTTGTGTCCCGAATATCCCCAAGCTTAGAAGAGAAGTAATGGATGAATGTCACAAATCCAAGCTTTGTATTAATCCAGAGGTATGCAAGATGTATCACGATCTCAAGCGCACGTTCTGGTGGAAATCTATTAAAACAGACATTGTAACAACCCGTATTTTTGAATAACATGTTATAACACAAATCAAGGCAGAATTAAACTGTAAAATCTGAATCAAGGGAAACTGGCTTTGCCATTGCGTTCGTCTCGGAAAAATACGCGAAATAGAGTCCGAGTTTTCGAAAATCGGAGTCCGTATGACCAAGATATGGCCTCGCGAAGTTTCACGAAAAATTCAAATTCAAAACAGATTTCAAATTTCAGAAAATCAGAAGTGGCGGGAAAATTCCCGCCAGACCCAGGGGGGTCGACCTGGGGGTCGACCTCCCCCCCCAGGTCGACTGGGGAGTCGACCCCAGGGTCGACCTGGGGGTCGACCTGCCTGGTCGGACCCAGGCAACCTGGTGCACCCATTTTGGCTGTTTTGACCTGTTTTGGAGGCTAGTGACGGGATTTGATGGCTTGGATTGAATCTAGGGTTAATCCTATGGCTAATACTATCCTAATCTTCTATAAAAAGACCCCTAATCCTAGCCTAAATCATCATTATTCAATCCTACAACTAAACTATGTCAAACTTGTTCCTCTCATGGCCTCCACTCTCATGCTAAAATTTCTAAGTTATTTATATGAGAGATTTTGAGTGCATACAAGTGTTTTCAAGCTTGTATGAGTGTTCTTAGTTTGCATTCAAGTCAAGTTGCAACATTTCTATTACAAAGCAAGGGTTTTTATTGATTTGGCTCAAGGGTTTTTCATTTGGAGCTTGCATATTTGGGTGATTGCATAAGGGCTTCGTCTCAATCTTTTAATAACTATTTATTTGTGTCTTCATAGCATTGTAAGCCCTTTTCTACTTTCATTTTTGAAACTCTAAAGTTAAATGAATGATGCAAGTTTGGGGTTGATCATTATGATATGCAAGTTTGGTTGATCATCATGATATGCCAGTTTGGTTGATCATTATATGCAAGTTTGGTTGATCATTATGATATGCAAGTTTGGTTGATCATTATGCAAGTTGACACATGTTGCTATGTTATGCAAGATTGGGTTGATCATGTTATCATGTTATGCAAGTTTGGGTTGATCATGTTATCATGTTATGCAAGTTTGGATTGATCATGTTATCATGTTATGCAAGTTTGGGTTGATCATGATATCATGTTATGCAAGTTAAACTTGAGTTTGTGAGCTTAAAGCTTCAAGCTTTATGTTAAAGGTTGCATTTTGGCAACATGGAAGTTATCATATCCCTTATGATAACTTGCATGTGAGGCTAAATGCGAACTTCTAGCAACTTCTACATGTCATTTATCACCATGTATCACTTATATGCTAAGTTTGGTTTTATGCATACTTTTGAAGTCTAATAATGCAATATGCAAGTATATGAACATATGTACATTTCATATGCCACCATGTTAAACTTGTGGCTTCAACACCTTTTTGTCATGATTATGCCAAGTTCCCTATTTTATCCTTTATGCAATGTTGCGATTATGTAAACGA
The DNA here is from genome assembly GCA_030737875.1 of Allium sativum. Classification (NCBI taxonomy): domain Eukaryota; kingdom Viridiplantae; phylum Streptophyta; class Magnoliopsida; order Asparagales; family Amaryllidaceae; genus Allium; species Allium sativum. The sequence goes on from CM060909.1 coordinate 363,998,242, forward strand.
TGGGATTACGTTGGGGTTGGGAAACATTATGACAAGAACATGGTTTATATAACATGACGTGATATGTAATTATGTTTTGGAAACATAATGGACATGACACTTAGAAAAGATGAGTGTGGCCAACTCGAGGTTGGGTTGAGTTTGTAGCATAAATCTACCCGGACCCGCCCGGCTAAACTAGTGGCTACAAACAATAGGACCCAATGTGAGAAGTTGGTCATGTTGTGCTCGAACCCGAGGTTAGACCAAGTTGTGGTGTAAAGCTACCCGGACCCGCCCGGCTTAACTAGTAACCACAACAAGGTCTAATGTGAGAGGTTAAAGCACATTAAGTTAATGAATGCTTCCTGATTAGGGTTAAGTCATGGTCCACTTAATACTTAACCAATTTGGGCTTGATGGGTTAATCGGGGTTAAGTCATGAACCTTGGGTACACTTAACCAATTTAATCCACGTTTGGATCGGGTTAACCACATTAAACCCGTTGAGAAACCCTAGTGGCGTGGTCCTTTGCAGCAGTAACCCTCTTGATAGTATCATAAGACCCTAGGGACTAGGCTAGGGTGGGGCACGATTACTGGGCTGACATGTAAGCGAGCAAATCGACGGCTGAGTAGGTACGCCGGTGTAGGTCCAGGCGGACTATGGTCGTGCACGTAGTCCGGAGTTGGAGAATCAGGCACGGGTACCAGTAGATCTAGACTGTGCATACTTGATTGGTGTCCGAGGTCTACACCCTAGGACTTGATACACCCTGGGGTGGACCTAGCGCAGTTAGCTACATTGCATGTTTGGGCCGTATGACACCGACACTTGACGAGATAGGCTTGTAGGGAGCCGATCAACTAGACCGTGTAGTTGGACCTTGATTTAGGTCACCTCATGATATTGGGCCAAGCATGGGCCAAGGGATCAATTCTGGTTTTACTTGACATGTTAGAATGCTAGTACAACCGTGGTGCAAAACTTAACCTGGTGTATGCGATGACATCTTTATCTATCTTGTTAGTTAATCATCATGCCAGTATGTTGTTATCCTTATGTTCATCTCAGCTTCTCATGCCAGTTAACTTTACTAGTTCATAGACTGATAGTAGTGGGGCTTACCAGTCTTTTTGACTGACCTGTTTTCTTTCGCCTCTTTTCTTCCGTTTCCCCCCCCCCCTCAGGTTCTCAGGGTGGGAACATTGGAGCTTAGCTTGGATCTTTACAGCTTGCTTACTGGATTTGCTCATGTACGGTTTTGGACATTGAGCTAGCTATGGTTTATCACTTCATTTTGGGGATAGTACTTTATGTATTTCAGTTTTTCAGTTATGCTTTTATCTAGACTTTGTTTGTTGGAAAATAATGACCAAGTACTTTGTTGTAACTTAATTCTGGTTTTGAAATGTTAGTTTTATCCGCTGCTTTACAACTCTGTTTTACTTATATGTTCTGTCTTGTGATATCTGCATGCATGTTTACCTTGTTTAAACGCCCCTCCGAAGCCAATGTACTTGCAAGAGTTACCTTGGCGGAGGTAGGGTGTTACATTTGGTATCAGAGCATAAGGTTTACAAGATCTGAGCAAAAGGTTTTTAAAACTTACCGTTTGAAAAATTATTTTCAAAACCAATTAAGTATTTTCCAAGAAAAGTCTTGTAACACCCCACACCCGCTACGGTCACTCTCTAAGGGAATGCCATAACATCGGTGGAGTATTTTAAGTGAATATAGAACAGAAAAATTACAACAAGACAGATATAAGTAATACTTGAGAATTTAAAACATCATTTCATTCCAGCGGAAAGTAAAACATGTTTGGTTACACCAAAACCATAAATAAGAGTCAAGTACATAATATCCATCCTGATAAAAACAAAAGTACATAATCCCACTACATAACTTAATAGCCATAATAGAAAAGATAAACTGAGCTTTACATCCACGGTCCAAGCTCCAAAAGATAGATAAAGCAGTCTGATCAAAGCCCACTAGTGCTAGGCCCACTCTGAAAACCTGAGGGTTGGGAAAAAGATAAAGAAACAACGGGGTCAGACATAAGTCTGAGTGAGTCCTATAACCCTAACAATACAATCATTAAAGTAATTAGGGTATGATATAAACAAGGTACGGTACCTTTGGGGATAATGACTACACTAAGTAGCCAACTAAACACAGGATGTACTAAAATAACCGAAAAGACGCATTTATCCACCCAAGGATAATTACTAGATTGCACCACCCAAGATCTACCCACCCAAGGGTAATTCCTACACTGCACCACACCAGTTCTACCCACCCAAGGGTAATTCCTACTTAAAGGTTGATCCCACTAAGTGTACTTAGTAAATCTTAATGGTAGTTTCGTGTACCCGTAGCTGACTATATGGGTGCCGCCTGCCCCTACCTCCGCTAGGTGTACCCACTACCCTCCATTCGATCGGCTCCCTAACGTAGATATCCGTGCTGGTCCCACAGTGGGGTGTATCATTCCCCAAAGTGGCAACCTGATAACAACACTGATGCACGGTTTATACCTACACGATGCAACAACGTCTTAGCTACCAACCCGGGCCCACACACGCATATGAAACCCGTTGGACTTGCGTTGCCACCGCTAACCCGTTTTGGCCTCTTATAGTCAAGCCCAATATGCGTGTCCCGTCCTCGACTTGAGTCGAGCCCACTAAGATACGTTTGGGTTATTGGTTGAAATGGGCCCCCACAAGCTACCCACCTAAGCTTGTCATTTCTAGTGAATCCCACTTAACCCTTTAACCATGTCCACCTACATGTTATATATTTTGGTTAAGTCATTAATCATATTTTAATTGCCACTCAAGGCCCCCACAAGCTACTACTTAAGCTTGTTATTTAATTAATTGCCATTTAAGGCACCCACTAGATTTCCACATGCCACCCAAGGCACTTACTTGATTCCCTCATGCCACCCAAGGCACTTACTTGATTCCCTCATGCCACCCAAGGCACTTACTTAACCCTTTAATCATGTTTAATTACATGTTCCACTTTGGTTAAGTATTCTAATCGTATTTTCTATTGCCACGCAAGGCAACCCACTAGTTTCCTTATGCCACCCAAGGCACCCCCACTAGTTACTACATGCCACCCAAGGCACCCACTTAACCCTTCATGCCTCACTACATGCTAATTTGGTTAAGTGTTTCTTAATTAATTAAGACCGTGATCCTCATAAAGACCTATCACATTAGACTATCTTTTATGACCGCTGGTTAAGCCGGTTGGGTCCGGGCAGCCTTATGTCATAACCGAGTCTAACCTCGTGCCTTTACATTAATCACGTATTTAGTTTGTGCCTAAGACCTCTCACATTGGGCTAACATTTGTAGCAACTGGTTAAGCCGGTGGGGTCCGGGCAGTTTTACGCTACAACTGAGTCCAACCTCGTGTCTTAGTCGATTAATTACACCTAATTAATCACCCTCATAATTTATATTAATTATCCCTAATTAATTACAAATATTTAAGAATATGGGTAGACCTAACTCAATAGGTAAATTCCCAATTCCATAATATGGGTAGACCTAAATTAATAGGTAAATTCCCAATTCCATAATATGGGTAGACCTAACTTAATAGGTAAATTCCCAATTATGTCCATCCACTTTATGGTATGTTTAATCATACCCACTTCACACAATTTTATGTGTTCATTAATTTTTAACCCATCGTCCCCACGTAAATACGTTAACATGACATACTTCAAAGGAGAAGATTCATCATACACACAATGGGTTCAACTTAGCATATCATTAGCATTATCATGGGTTTAAAAGGTGTCAACTTGTATATATGACCATAAACCCAACTTGCATAAATACCCCACCCAACTTGCATGAATCACATATGTCATAAAGATGGTAACTTGCTTAAATGTTCATGTCGTAGACCTATCATAAAGGTGTCAACTTGCATACATGTCATAGGTCTAAAAGGGATGAACTTGCACATGTACTTATGTCATACATAGAGGCAAACATGCATATATTATGCATATCATAAAAAGAGACAAACTTGCACATGAATTTGCATCATAACTTGCATATGAACTTGCATCATAACTTGCATATGAACTTGCATCATAACTTGCATATGAACTTGCATCATAACTTGCATATGAACTTGCATCATAACTTGCATAAAACCAAACACTTAGCATGCATAAAACCAAATACTTAGCATGAATAAAACCAAATACTTAGCATGCACAAAACCAAATACTTAGCATGCATAAAACCAAATACACAACTTGCATAACATGTTACATATAACTTGCATATAATCTCACATATAGTTTGCATAACATGTTACATATGCATCAATGTTCAACATAGTGTTTTGCATAGTGAGCATCATAAAACATAGCATTAAACTTGCATATAGCATAAAATTTGCAAAACACACAACATACACTACACTAAACTTGCATAAGCACATTTATCCACAAACATAGCCATATCTTATCATATCCTATCATAATCAATTTAACAATTGATTATTAAGGCTATAGCAACTCACCACTAAGCTCCCATAAGCAAACCCTTGCCAAAAATCACCCAAAAACTCTAGCCTTGAACATAAAGCTTGCAACTTGATGATGAATGCAAGCTAATGATCACCCATACAACTCAAAGATGCTTGTATGAACATGAAAGCCTTCATAGAAATAGTTTAGAAAGAGGATGGAGGCTAGGGTTTTGAGTAGAGGCCATGATCATAGAAAATTTTGGCATAGTTTAGTTAGGAGATAGGATTATGATCATTTAGGGCTAGCTTAGGGTCTTATTTATAGGATTAGGCAAGTGTTTTAGGCCATTAGATTAACCCTAAATTAGATTAGGACCATCAGATCCCGGAAGCTTCTAGAGAACAGCCCAAAGCACAGCCAAACCCTAAAATGGTGCACCAGGTTAAACTGGACGAGCACCCCCTGTCGACACCCAAGTCGACAGGGCTGTCGACTTGGTCCTAGCCAAGTCGACTGCCCAGTCGACAGGGCTGTCGACTTGGTTAGCTCGGCGGGATTTTTCCCGCCTGGCCCAATGGCCCCAATTTCCAAATTTAAACCTGAATTTTAAATCTGTTTTGAACTTTGAATTTTCTGTAAACTTCATTGGGCCATAACCGGGCCATACGGACTCCGATTCTCGAAAACTCGGACTCTATTTCGCGTATTTTTCCGAGACGAACGCAATGACGTAGCCCGTTTCCCCCAATTCCCACATCTGAGATTATTTATTCTGTAATTAGTGAATTTTAGCATTAACCGAAATTCGGGGTGTTACATTCTCCCCTCCTTAAAGGATTTCGTCCCCGAAATCTCTAAGCTAAGGAGAATGCATATCCTACCATCCAAACAACCATCTACTCAATCCATCAAACACGGGCATCCATTGTCCTTAAAACAATTTCTAATGATGTATGAGCATATGCAAAAAGTGTGTGTATATGTTCCCTATCTAATGTATGAACATATGCAAACCATGATAGTGCCATGCATCCATTATGTATGCGAGAGAACCCTATCGACACATACAATATCTACATGAGTGCACAATCATTCACCAAAATGCATCATCCATATGATAACACAATCATTATACATCCATAAATATAGCTACCTACACACAATTATATGCAATATGCAATATGAAGTGATTGAGCCGATCTAGTGTCTAGAGTGTGTGTATATGCATCCACGAGCAACCACTAGCAAACACTTGCATCCACATGCATCCATCAATCATAACATGTCTCAAACACATGTTTCAACCATAGGTTTACCCTATCTAAAGGTCAAAGGTACTAACGAGAGGACATACTACAGATAAGATAAGTAGTAGTCAAACTATAAAGGAGAAATTAAAAGGCTTATCCTAAAAAGGAATGGGTATAATGAACGCATCTTCTCTTCCGTCTCTAAAGTAGCGTTGCTCTGATCTTCTCCCCATTGCACTTTGACTAGTTGAACCTCTCGATTCCTCAACTTCCTAGTCTCTGACCCAAGGATGCGAGTAGGAGCTCGTCGAATCGTCTCATCACGCTCTATCTCTACTTCTTTAAGCAAGCTCGGCTCTACCACCTCTGCAGTCTCATGTAGGCACTTCCTCAAATGTGACACATGGAATACATCATGTACACCACTAAGTCTGTCGGGCAACTCCACTCTATATGCCATCCGTCCAATCCTTTCCTTAATAGGAAAAGACCCTACGAACCTTGGTGCTAACTTCCCAACAGATCCAAAGCGAATCACATTTCGTAACGGAGACACTTTGACAAAGACCATGTCCCCAACTTCAAACTCAAGATCCGTCCTCCTCTTGTCCGCATAAGATTTTTGCCTATCCTGCGCTGCTTTCATCCTTCTTCGAATCAAGTCAATCTTCTCAGAAGTCTCCCTAACCATATCAGGCCCAAGCAAGATCTCATCCGTAGATTCCCACCAACATGTAGGTGATCGACAAGGCCTTCCAAAAAGAGCTTCGAAAGGAGCCATACCAATACTGGACTGAAAGCTGTTATTATATGCGAACTCCACCAATGGAAGATGCTCTTCCCATGTACCTCCAAAATCTAAGATACACAGCCTTAAAAGGTCTTCTAAAATACGATTCTCCCTCTCGGTCTGGCCGTCCGTCTGAGGATGATATGCGGTACTCAAACACAACTGAGTCCCTACCGCCTTTTGCAAACTCTTCCAAAACTCTCTAGTGAAGATAGGATCTCAATCGCTCACTATACTGGAAGGTACACCATGCCATCTAATAATCTCTCGAATGTAAACTGAAGCTAGCTCTGCAGCAGTCCTCTTATTCTTCACGGGTATAAAATGGGCACTCTTAGTAAGTCTGTCTACCACACCCCAAATTCCCGTATTACCCTTCCTCGATCTCGGTAATCCATCGACAAAATCCATCGAGACACTATCCCACTTCCATAGCGGAACTTCCAATGGGTGAAGCAACCCACCGGGTTTCTTTTGCTCCGCTTTTACTTGTTGGCACACCAAGCATCTAGCGACATACTCGGTCGCGTCTTTCTTCATACCGGCCCAAAATAAAACTCGCTTCATGTCTTGGTACATCTTGTCCCTATCGGGATGAATGGTCATCTTCGACCGATGTGCATCATCAAGTATAGCCTTCCTCAAACCCCTGTCTTGCGGTACACAAAGTCTACCGTCTCTACGCAACCACCCCTTACCATCTAGGGTGTACCTACTCAAATGGCTAGACGACTCCCCCTCCTCATGAGCTTCTCTACTAACTCAACCAACTGTGGGTCGTCCCGCTATGCTCCGCCAATACGCCCCAAAAGAGTAGGCCTAACCTCCAAGGAGGCTAGCAAACCGGGTACAAAGTCAACGGAAGGTCTAAAGTCAAACATAGAAATAAACTCTAAGCTCCGTCGTTGAACGAACAATGAACTCAAGGACAATCCTTTTTCTACTTAAGGCATTCGTCACCACGTTACCCTTGCCATGGGTATACGCTATCTCAAACCCATAGGATGCTAAGAATCCCATCCAAAATCATCACAACTGTCCATCTCTCACGCAGACCACCCTAGTCGAACTCGACATCCCCCAAATGCAAGCCCCAAAGGCCTAAACCAATATCAGACAAACACCCAAGGGATACCTCCTTCGAATTCAGACGACCTACGTGAGATGATACTAGTAAAAACGGCTAAATAATTAAGCCCTTGTCCAACTCTGGATGTCCTCGCCAGTCTCGCTCCAAAACCACCGTTTATCCCATAACTGGCTTTGCTCAACCTATTGAGCACATATGAAAACTTATTTCGCTCCTAGAAAAGACCATCACGAACTTATTTAGGTACTCCCTGAACACCCTTCTCATCAAATCAATATGCGGGGGCGTTCATCAAACCAAATGGCATCTCCAGCCACTCATAAAAAAAAACCATCCGGAGTCCTAAAGGCAGTCTTCTCTATACTATCCTCAGCCACTCTCAACTGACGAAACCCCGTGGCTAAGTCCAACTGCGAAAATACTGAGGCGCCAACTAACTGATCATCAATCCTTGGCAATGGGTGTCTATTCTTCTTTGTAAGCTTATTGAGTTCTCTATGGTCTACACAAAGTCTGAGGGACCCATCCGCCTTCGTAGCAAAAACTACTAGAGCACCCTACTCCAATATACTTCGTCTTATGAACCCCTTCTCAAGCAAATCGCCTACTTGCTTATGGAGTTCCTTCCTCTCACGAGGAGCCATGTGGCACACTGGCCAAGATACTGGTTTGGCATTGTCTACCAGATATATTCGGAAGTCAATCTCCCGCTCCGGAGGTAAGCCCTTCACCCCCTCAAACACATCCGAGTATTCCCGGACCACTCTAACAGATCGCAACTCTCGACCGACGTGTCAAGCGATTCTAGATAACTTAGCATAACAGTTTCCATGGGATTACAAGAGATCTCGAGAGTGTTACCCAAGCGGGTCATAAGCCTAACAACTCTCCCTTCAAAATTAAGAACGGCACCCCTACTGGATAACCAGTCCATGCCCAAAACTAACCCATAGCCCGTGAAGCCCAAAAAGCATTACATCTAAACTCAACGCTAAGTATAGAAACTTTCAAACCCAAACACATCATGGAGCCCCAATTGGGTTTGAAACAACCAAGGGATCATCTACTAAACTGGTGTCTAAGTGCAGTGACTCAACTAACAATGATGAGATAAACGAACTCGATGCGTCAGAATCAAATAAAGTTCGAACCGGATAATAAAGAAATCCAAATTCCAACCTAGACGGTCCTATCCCCATCTGGTACACTAGCCGCGAGGGAATACAACTACCCTCCAGGAGATTCCATACCTTTCCCTTGCCTCTTTGGACAATCCTAATAAGATGTCCTATTCCTCCAAAAGGATAACTACTCGCCTTCTTCTTCCCATTCTCCACTCGTAACCTCCCAACAATGAGGTTTCATCCTTCATTAACCAAACAACTATTTGAGCCTTCCTCCCATCGTCCATCCAATAAGTACCTACAAGTCCTCCTCCTTCTTGAACCAACTTCTAATCCGACTAATGTCTAAGTCCCTTGAAGTGGTTTTCCATTCTTATCTATCTTAGAAAGATCATCTACACACGGAGGGGAAACTCAAAACGAGAGAGGAAGAGATTCAAAACGGAGAATTCGAAAGACAAAGATATGGCTATCGGGGATTATGCTTTTCTTTCAAAAACTTTTCTTTTAAAAGACATGTTTTTGAAAATACTCCTTTCAAAAATATTCTTAGAAAATAGTTTTTCTAAAAATTTTATCTGTTCTGGTAACCTTAAGCTCTGATACCACGTGTAACACCCCACACCCGCTACGGTCACTCTCTAAGGGAATGCCATAACATCGGTGGAGTATTTTAAGTGAATATAGAACAGAAAAATTTCAACAAGACAGATATAAGTAATACTTGAGAATTTAAAACATCATTTCATTCCAGCGGAAAGTAAAACATGTTTGGTTACACCAAAACCATAAATAAGAGTCAAGTACATAATATCCATCCTGATAAAAACAAAAGTACATAATCCCACTACATAACTTAATAGCCATAATAGAAAAGATAAACTGAGCTTTACATCCACGGTCCAAGCTCCAAAAGATAGATAAAGCAGTCTGATCAAAGCCCACTAGTGCTAGGCCCACTCTGAAAACCTGAGGGTTGGGAAAAAGATAAAGAAACAACGGGGTCAGACATAAGTCTGAGTGAGTCCTATAACCCTAACAATACAATCATTAAAGTAATTAGGGTATGATATAAACAAGGTACGGTACCTTTGGGGATAATGACTACACTAAGTAGCCAACTAAACACAGGATGTACTAAAATAACCGAAAAGACGCATTTATCCACCCAAGGATAATTACTAGATTGCACCACCCCAGATCTACCCACCCAAGGGTAATTCCTACACTGCACCACACCAGTTCTACCCACCCAAGGGTAATTCCTACTTAAAGGTTGATCCCACTAAGTGTACTTAGTAAATCTTAATGGTAGTTTCGTGTACCCGTAGCTGACTATATGGGTGCCGCCTGCCCCTACCTCCGCTAGGTGTACCCACTACCCCCCATTCGATCGGCTCCCTAACGTAGATATCCGTGCTGGTCCCACAGTGGGGTGTATCATTCCCCAAAGTGGCAACCTGATAACAACACTGATGCACGGTTTATACCTACACGATGCAACAACGTCTTAGCTACCAGCCCGGGCCCACACACGCATATGAAACCCGTTGGACTTGCGTTGCCACCGCTAACCCGTTTTGGCCTCTTATAGTCAAGCCCAATATGCGTGTCCCGTCCTCGACTTGAGTCGAGCCCACTAAGATACGTTTGGGATATTGGTTGAAATGGGCCCCCACAAGCTACCCACCTAAGCTTGTCATTTCTAGTGAATCCCACTTAACCCTTTAACCATGTCCACCTACATGTTATATATTTTGGTTAAGTCATTAATCATATTTTAATTGCCACTCAAGGCCCCCACAAGCTACTACTTAAGCTTGTTATTTAATTAATTGCCATTTAAGGCACCCACTAGATTTCCACATGCCACCCAAGGCACTTACTTGATTCCCTCATGCCACCCAAGGCACTTACTTGATTCCCTCATGCCACCCAAGGCACTTACTTAACCCTTTAATCATGTTTAATTACATGTTCCACTTTGGTTAAGTATTCTAATCGTATTTTCTATTGCCACCCAAGGCAACCCACTAGTTTCCTTATGCCACCCAAGGCACCCCCACTAGTTACTACATGCCACCCAAGGCACCCACTTAACCCCTCATGCCTCACTACATGCTAATTTGGTTAAGTGTTTCTTAATTAATTAAGACCGTGATCCTCATAAAGACCTCTCACATTAGACTATCTTTTATGACCGCTGGTTAAGCCGGTTGGGTCCGGGCAGCCTTATGTCATAACCGAGTCTAACCTCGTGCCTTTACATTAATCACGTATTTAGTTTGTGCCTAAGACCTCTCACATTGGGCTAACATTTGTAGCAACTGGTTAAGCCGGTGGGGTCCGGGCAGTTTTACGCTACAACTGAGTCCAACCTCGTGTCTTAGTCGATTAATTACACGTAATTAATCACCCTCATAATTTATATTAATTATCCCTAATTAATTACAAATATTTAAGAATATGGGTAGACCTAACTCAATAGGTAAATTCCCAATTCCATAATATGGGTAGACCTAACTTAATAGGTAAATTCCCAATTCCATAATATGGGTAGACCTAACTTAATAGGTAAATTCCCAATTATGTCCATCCACTTTATGGTATGTTTAATCATACCCACTTCACACAATTTTATGTGTTCATTAATTTTTACCCCATCGTCCCCACGTAAATACGTTAACATGACATACTTCAAAGGAGAAGATTCATCATACACACAATGGGTTCAACTTAGCATATCATTAGCATTATCATGGGTTTAAAAGGTGTCAACTTGTATATATGACCATAAACCCAACTTGCATAAATAACCCACCCAACTTGCATGAATCACATATGTCATAAAGATGGTAACTTGCTTAAATGTTCATGTCGTAGACCTATCATAAAGGTGTCAACTTGCATACATGTCATAGGTCTAAAAGGGATGAACTTGTACATGTACTTATGTCATACATAGAGGCAAACATGCATATATTATGCATATCATAAAAAGAGACAAACTTGCACATGAATTTGCATCATAAATTGCATATGAACTTGCATCATAACTTGCATATGAACTTGCATCATAACTTGCATATGAACTTGCATCATAACTTGCATATGAACTTGCATCATAACTTGCATATGAACTTGCATCATAACTTGCATATGAACTTGCATCATAACTTGCATAAAACCAAACACTTAACATGCATAAAACCAAATACTTAGCATGAATAAAACCAAATACTTAGCATGCACAAAACCAAATACTTAGCATGCATAAAACCAAATACACAACTTGCATAACATGTTACATATAACTTGCATATAATCTCACATATAGTTTGCATAACATGTTACATATGCATCAATGTTCAACATAGTGTTTTGCATAGTGAGCATCATAAAACATAGCATTAAACTTGCATATAGCATAAAATTTGCAAAACACACAACATACACTACACTAAACTTGCATAAGCACATTTATCCACAAACATAGCCATATCTTATCATATCCTATCATAATCAATTTAACAATTGATTATTAAGGCTATAGCAACTCACCACTAAGCTCCCATAAGCAAACCCTTGCCAAAAATCACCCAAAAACTCTAGCCTTGAACATAAAGCTTGCAACTTGATGATGAATGCAAGCTAATGATCACCCATACAACTCAAAGATGCTTGTATGAACATGAAAGCCTTCATAGAAATAGTTTAGAAAGAGGATGGAGGCTAGGGTTTTGAGTAGAGGCCATGATCATAGAAAATTTTGGCATAGTTTAGTTAGGAGATAGGATTATGATCATTTAGGGCTAGCTTAGGGTCTTATTTATAGGATTAGGCAAGTGTTTTAGGCCATTTAGATTAACCCTAAATTAGATTAGGACCATCAGATCCCGGAAGCTTCTAGAGAACAGCCCAAAGCACAGCCAAACCCTAAAATGGTGCACCAGGTTAAACTGGACGAGCACCCCCTGTCGACACCCAAGTCGACAGGGCTGTCGACTTGGTCCTAGCCAAGTCGACTGCCCAGTCGACAGGGCTGTCGACTTGGTTAGCTCGGCGGGATTTTTCCCGCCTGGCCCAATGGCCCCAATTTCCAAATTTAAACCTGAATTTTAAATCTGTTTTGAACTTTGAATTTTCTGTAAACTTCATTGGGCCATAACCGGGCCATACGGACTCCGATTCTCGAAAACTCGGACTCTATTTCGCGTATTTTTCCGAGACGAACGCAATGACGCAGCCCGTTTCCCCCAATTCCCACATCTGAGATTATTTATTCTGTAATTAGTGAATTTTAGCATTAACCGAAATTCGGGGTGTTACATTCTCCCCTCCTTAAAGGATTTCGTCCCCGAAATCTCTAAGCTAAGGAGAATGCATATCCTACCATCCAAACAACCATCTACTCAATCCATCAAACACGGGCATCCATTGTCCTTAAAACAATTTCTAATGATGTATGAGCATATGCAAAAAGTGTGTGTATATGTTCCCTATCTAATGTATGAACATATGCAAACCATGATAGTGCCATGCATCCATTATGTATGCGAGAGAACCCTATCGACACATACAATATCTACATGAGTGCACAATCATTCACCAAAATGCATCATCCATATTATAACACAATCATTATACATCCATAAATATAGCTACCTACATACAATTATATGCAATATGCAATATGAAGTGATTGAGCCGATCTAGTGTCTAGAGTGTGTGTATATGCATCCACGAGCAACCACTAGCAAACACTTGCATCCACATGCATCCATCAATCATAACATGTCTCAAACACATGTTTCAACCATAGGTTTACCCTATCTAAAGGTCAAAGGTACTAACGAGAGGACATACTACAAATAAGATAAGTAGTAGTCAAACTATAAAGGAGAAATTAAAAGGCTTATCCTAAAAAGGAATGGGTATAATGAACGCATCTTCTCTTCCGTCTCTAAAGTAGCGTTGCTCTGATCTTCTCCCCATTGCACTTTGACTAGTTGAACCTCTCGATTCCTCAACTTCCTAGTCTCTGACCCAAGGATGCGAGTAGGAGCTCGTCGAATCGTCTCATCACGCTCTATCTCTACTTCTTTAAGCAAGCTCGGCTCTACCACCTCTGCAGTCTCATGTAGGCACTTCCTCAAATGTGACACATGGAATACATCATGTACACCACTAAGTCTGTCGGGCAACTCCACTCTATATGCCATCCGTCCAATCCTTTCCTTAATAGGAAAAGACCCTACGAACCTTGGTGCTAACTTCCCAACAGATCCAAAGCGAATCACATTTCGTAACGGAGACACTTTGACAAAGACCATGTCCCCAACTTCAAACTCAAGATCCGTCCTCCTCTTGTCCGCATAAGATTTTTGCCTATCCTGCGCTGCTTTCATCCTTCTTCGAATCAAGTCAATCTTCTCAGAAGTCTCCCTAACCATATCAGGCCCAAGCAAGATCTCATCCGTAGATTCCCACCAACATGTAGGTGATCGACAAGGCCTTCCAAAAAGAGCTTCGAAAGGAGCCATACCAATACTGGACTGAAAGCTGTTATTATATGCGAACTCCACCAATGGAAGATGCTCTTCCCATGTACCTCCAAAATCTAAGATACACAGCCTTAAAAGGTCTTCTAAAATACGATTCTCCCTCTCGGTCTGGCCGTCCGTCTGAGGATGATATGCGGTACTCAAACACAACTGAGTCCCTACCGCCTTTTGCAAACTCTTCCAAAACTCTCTAGTGAAGATAGGATCTCAATCGCTCACTATACTGGAAGGTACACCATGCCATCTAATAATCTCTCGAATGTAAACTGAAGCTAGCTCTGCAGCAGTCCTCTTATTCTTCACGGGTATAAAATGGGCACTCTTAGTAAGTCTGTCTACCACACCCCAAATTCCCGTATTACCCTTCCTCGATCTCGGTAATCCATCGACAAAATCCATCGAGACACTATCCCACTTCCATAGCGGAACTTCCAATGGGTGAAGCAACCCACCGGGTTTCTTTTGCTCCGCTTTTACTTGTTGGCACACCAAGCATCTAGCGACATACTCGGTCGCGTCTTTCTTCATACCGGCCCAAAATAAAACTCGCTTCATGTCTTGGTACATCTTGTCCCTATCGGGATGAATGGTCATCTTCGACCGATGTGCATCATCAAGTATAGCCTTCCTCAAACCCCTGTCTTGCGGTACACAAAGTCTACCGTCTCTACGCAACCACCCCTTACCATCTAGGGTGTACCTACTCAAATGGCTAGACGACTCCCCCTCCTCATGAGCTTCTCTACTAACTCAACCAACTGTGGGTCGTCCCGCTATGCTCCGCCAATACGCCCCAAAAGAGTAGGCCTAACCTCCAAGGAGGCTAGCAAACCGGGTACAAAGTCAACGGAAGGTCTAAAGTCAAACATAGAAATAAACTCTAAGCTCCGTCGTTGAACGAACAATGAACTCAAGGACAATCCTTTTTCTACTTAAGGCATTCGTCACCACGTTACCCTTGCCATGGGTATACGCTATCTCAAACCCATAGGATGCTAAGAATCCCATCCAAAATCATCACAACTGTCCATCTCTCACGCAGACCACCCTAGTCGAACTCGACATCCCCCAAATGCAAGCCCCAAAGGCCTAAACCAATATCAGACAAACACCCAAGGGATACCTCCTTCGAATTCAGACGACCTACGTGAGATGATACTAGTAAAAACGGCTAAATAATTAAGCCCTTGTCCAACTCTGGATGTCCTCGCCAGTCTCGCTCCAAAACCACCGTTTATCCCATAACTGGCTTTGCTCAACCTATTGAGCACATATGAAAACTTATTTCGCTCCTAGAAAAGACCATCACGAACTTATTTAGGTACTCCCTGAACACCCTTCTCATCAAATCAATATGCGGGGGCGTTCATCAAACCAAATGGCATCTCCAGCCACTCATAAAAAAAAACCATCCGGAGTCCTAAAGGCAGTCTTCTCTATACTATCCTCAGCCACTCTCAACTGACGAAACCCCGTGGCTAAGTCCAACTGCGAAAATACTGAGGCGCCAACTAACTGATCATCAATCCTTGGCAATGGGTGTCTATTCTTCTTTGTAAGCTTATTGAGTTCTCTATGGTCTACACAAAGTCTGAGGGACCCATCCGCCTTCGTAGCAAAAACTACTAGAGCACCCTACTCCAATATACTTCGTCTTATGAACCCCTTCTCAAGCAAATCGCCTACTTGCTTATGGAGTTCCTTCCTCTCACGAGGAGCCATGTGGCACACTGGCCAAGATACTGGTTTGGCATTGTCTACCAGATATATTCGGAAGTCAATCTCCCGCTCCGGAGGTAAGCCCTTCACCCCCTCAAACACATCCGAGTATTCCCGGACCACTCTAACAGATCGCAACTCTCGACCGACGTGTCAAGCGATTCTAGATAACTTAGCATAACAGTTTCCATGGGATTACAAGAGATCTCGAGAGTGTTACCCAAGCGGGTCATAAGCCTAACAACTCTCCCTTCAAAATTAAGAACGGCACCCCTACTGGATAACCAGTCCATGCCCAAAACTAACCCATAGCCCGTGAAGCCCAAAAAGCATTACATCTAAACTCAACGCTAAGTATAGAAACTTTCAAACCCAAACACATCATGGAGCCCCAATTGGGTTTGAAACAACCAAGGGATCATCTACTAAACTGGTGTCTAAGTGCAGTGACTCAACTAACAATGATGAGATAAACGAACTCGATGCGTCAGAATCAAATAAAGTTCGAACCGGATAATAAAGAAATCCAAATTCCAACCTAGACGGTCCTATCCCCATCTGGTACACTAGCCGCGAGGGAATACAACTACCCTCCAGGAGATTCCATACCTTTCCCTTGCCTCTTTGGACAATCCTAATAAGATGTCCTATTCCTCCAAAAGGATAACTACTCGCCTTCTTCTTCCCATTCTCCACTCGTAACCTCCCACCAATGAGGTTTCATCCTTCATTAACCAAACAACTATTTGAGCCTTCCTCCCATCGTCCATCCAATAAGTACCTACAAGTCCTCCTCCTTCTTGAACCAACTTCTAATCCGACTAATGTCTAAGTCCCTTGAAGTGGTTTTCCATTCTTATCTATCTTAGAAAGATCATCTACACACGGAGGGGAAACTCAAAACGAGAGAGGAAGAGATTCAAAACGGAGAATTCGAAAGACAAAGATATGGCTATCGGGGATTATGCTTTTCTTTCAAAAACTTTTCTCTTAAAAGACATGTTTTTGAAAATACTCCTTTCAAAAATATTCTTAGAAAATAGTTTTTCTAAAAATTTTATCTGTTCTGGTAACCTTAAGCTCTGATACCACGTGTAACACCCCACACCCGCTACGGTCACTCTCTAAGGGAATGCCATAACATCGGTGGAGTATTTTAAGTGAATATAGAACAGAAAAATTTCAACAAGACAGATATAAGTAATACTTGAGAATTTAAAACATCATTTCATTCCAGCGGAAAGTAAAACATGTTTGGTTACACCAAAACCATAAATAAGAGTCAAGTACATAATATCCATCCTGATAAAAACAAAAGTACATAATCCCACTACATAACTTAATAGCCATAATAGAAAAGATAAACTGAGCTTTACATCCACGGTCCAAGCTCCAAAAGATAGATAAAGCAGTCTGATCAAAGCCCACTAGTGCTAGGCCCACTCTGAAAACCTGAGGGTTGGGAAAAAGATAAAGAAACAACGGGGTCAGACATAAGTCTGAGTGAGTCCTATAACCCTAACAATACAATCATTAAAGTAATTAGGGTATGATATAAACAAGGTACGGTACCTTTGGGGATAATGAATGACTACACTAAGTAGCCAACTAAACACAGGATGTACTAAAATAACCGAAAAGACGCATTTATCCACCCAAGGATAATTACTAGATTGCACCACCCCAGATCTACCCACCCAAGGGTAATTCCTACACTGCACCACACCAGTTCTACCCACCCAAGGGTAATTCCTACTTAAAGGTTGATCCCACTAAGTGTACTTAGTAAATCTTAATGGTAGTTTCGTGTACCCGTAGCTGACTATATGGGTGCCGCCTGCCCCTACCTCCGCTAGGTGTACCCACTACCCCCCATTCGATCGGCTCCCTAACGTAGATATCCGTGCTGGTCCCACAGTGGGGTGTATCATTCCCCAAAGTGGCAACCTGATAACAACACTGATGCACAGTTTATACCTACACGATGCAACAACGTCTTAGCTACCAGCCCGGGCCCACACACGCATATGAAACCCGTTGGACTTGCGTTGCCACCGCTAACCCGTTTTGGCCTCTTATAGTCAAGCCCAAAATGCGTGTCCCGTCCTCGACTTGAGTCGAGCCCACTAAGATACGTTTGGGATATTGGTTGAAATGGGCCCCCACAAGCTACCCACCTAAGCTTGTCATTTCTAGTGAATCCCACTTAACCCTTTAACCATGTCCACCTACATGTTATATATTTTGGTTAAGTCATTAATCATATTTTAATTGCCACTCAAGGCCCCCACAAGCTACTACTTAAGCTTGTTATTTAATTAATTGCCATTTAAGGCACCCACTAGATTTCCACATGCCACCCAAGGCACTTACTTGATTCCCTCATGCCACCCAAGGCACTTACTTGATTCCCTCATGCCACCCAAGGCACTTACTTAACCCTTTAATCATGTTTAATTACATGTTCCACTTTGGTTAAGTATTCTAATCGTATTTTCTATTGCCACCCAAGGCAACCCACTAGTTTCCTTATGCCACCCAAGGCACCCCCACTAGTTACTACATGCCACCCAAGGCACCCACTTAACCCCTCATGCCTCACTACATGCTAATTTGGTTAAGTGTTTCTTAATTAATTAAGACCGTGATCCTCATAAAGACCTCTCACATTAGACTATCTTTTATGACCGCTGGTTAAGCCGGTTGGGTCCGGGCAGCCTTATGTCATAACCGAGTCTAACCTCGTGCCTTTACATTAATCACGTATTTAGTTTGTGCCTAAGACCTCTCACATTGGGCTAACATTTGTAGCAACTGGTTAAGCCGGTGGGGTCCGGGCAGTTTTACGCTACAACTGAGTCCAACCTCGTGTCTTAGTCGATTAATTACACCTAATTAATCACCCTCATAATTTATATTAATTATCCCTAATTAATTACAAATATTTAAGAATATGGGTAGACCTAACTCAATAGGTAAATTCCCAATTCCATAATATGGGTAGACCTAACTTAATAGGTAAATTCCCAATTCCATAATATGGGTAGACCTAACTTAATAGGTAAATTCCCAATTATGTCCATCCACTTTATGGTATGTTTAATCATACCCACTTCACACAATTTTATGTGTTCATTAATTTTTACCCCATCGTCCCCACGTAAATACGTTAACATGACATACTTCAAAGGAGAAGATTCATCATACACACAATGGGTTCAACTTAGCATATCATTAGCATTATCATGGGTTTAAAAGGTGTCAACTTGTATATATGACCATAAACCCAACTTGCATAAATAACCCACCCAACTTGCATGAATCACATATGTCATAAAGATGGTAACTTTCTTAAATGTTCATGTCATAGACCTATCATAAAGGTGTCAACTTGCATACATGTCATAGGTCTAAAAGGGATGAACTTGTACATGTACTTATGTCATACATAGAGGCAAACATGCATATATTATGCATATCATAAAAAGAGACAAACTTGCACATGAATTTGCATCATAAATTGCATATGAACTTGCATCATAACTTGCATATGAACTTGCATCATAACTTGCATATGAACTTGCATCATAACTTGCATATGAACTTGCATCATAACTTGCATATGAACTTGCATCATAACTTGCATATGAACTTGCATCATAACTTGCATAAAACCAAACACTTAGCATGCATAAAACCAAATACTTAGCATGAATAAAACCAAATACTTAGCATGCACAAAACCAAATACTTAGCATGCATAAAACCAAATACACAACTTGCATAACATGTTACATATAACTTGCATATAATCTCACATATAGTTTGCATAACATGTTACATATGCATCAATGTTCAACATAGTGTTTTGCATAGTGAGCATCATAAAACATAGCATTAAACTTGCATATAGCATAAAATTTGCAAAACACACAACATACACTACACTAAACTTGCATAAGCACATTTATCCACAAACATAGCCATATCTTATCATATCCTATCATAATCAATTTAACAATTGATTATTAAGGCTATAGCAACTCACCACTAAGCTCCCATAAGCAAACCCTTGCCAAAAATCACCCAAAAACTCTAGCCTTGAACATAAAGCTTGCAACTTGATGATGAATGCAAGCTAATGATCACCCATACAACTCAAAGATGCTTGTATGAACATGAAAGCCTTCATAGAAATAGTTTAGAAAGAGGATGGAGGCTAGGGTTTTGAGTAGAGGCCATGATCATAGAAAATTTTGGCATAGTTTAGTTAGGAGATAGGATTATGATCATTTAGGGCTAGCTTAGGGTCTTATTTATAGGATTAGGCAAGTGTTTTAGGCCATTAGATTAACCCTAAATTAGATTAGGACCATCAGATCCCGGAAGCTTCTAGAGAACAGCCCAAAGCACAGCCAAACCCTAAAATGGTGCACCAGGTTAAACTGGACGAGCACCCCCTGTCGACACCCAAGTCGACAGGGCTGTCGACTTGGTCCTAGCCAAGTCGACTGCCCAGTCGACAGGGCTGTCGACTTGGTTAGCTCGGCGGGATTTTTCCCGCCTGGCCCAATGGCCCCAATTTCCAAATTTAAACCTGAATTTTAAATCTGTTTTGAACTTTGAATTTTCTGTAAACTTCATTGGGCCATAACCGGGCCATACGGACTCCGATTCTCGAAAACTCGGACTCTTTTTCGCGTATTTTTCCGAGACGAACGCAATGACGCAGCCCGTTTCCCCCAATTCCCACATCTGAGATTATTTATTCTGTAATTAGTGAATTTTAGCATTAACCGAAATTCGGGGTGTTACAAGTCTAGTTATTTTGAAAGGCTATTCCCCAAAGGCCATTAGCACTATCCTTCGTTTCTTCGTTCTGAATCTATCCATCTTTTTTTTCCTTCGTTTCAGTATGGCCGATAATTTTTCCATACCGGAGGGTGTACCAGTACCTATTTGGTTTAGAAGGTACATGGAGGAAAGGGTGAATAAAGCCGGCCCCGCGGATATTCCTCCTCCCCCTCAGCATACACAAGCGAATTTCGCGGAGCTTTGCAAAGACTTTAAGGCGATGGGTTGTAAGAATTTTGTCGGAACGGAGACTTCTGTGGAGGCAAGAAACTGGTTAAAGGAAACTGAAGACCACTTCGCTATCTTTGATGTGGAAGATCGTAGGAAAGTTCTGTTGCCGGTATGGCTATTAAAAGGGGAAGCTGCTTATTGGTGGGTAGTCACCACCACTACTAGACCAATTGAGACTTGGGATGACTTTAGGAGAAGGTTTGGACTAAAGTTTCTATCATCGACAGAAGAGAACCTTTAGATGGAGAGGTTCCTATCTCTAAAGCAAAGGGACATGACCGTTAGGGAATACGTGGACAAGTTTAATCAACTTCTCAGTTCGGTCTAGAATTGGTAAACACAGCTCGGGAGAAGGCCCTACACTTTGCTCTAGGGTTGAATGAGCCATTGCGCGGTTTGGCCATGTCTCATATACCCCTGGGGGCGACCTTCGAGAATTTGGTGAATACGGCCCTACTTCAAGAGGAAGATAAGAGTGGCAAGAAGGAGGTCAGGGGCAACAACAATCGCAATGACAACAAGACCAGGGAAACAAGGAAGTGCAAGTTCTGTCGGATCGTTGGGCACATAGCCAAAGATTGCAGGAAGAAGAAGAGGAAGTTAGGCAAGTGTTTTCAGTGCGGAGGATCTGGACATTTTAGCAAGGATTGCCCCAAGAAACAAGGACAAGGGCAAGGACAAACTCAGCAAGTAAGACCCTTTGGGGGGCAGTTGCAGGCTCTCCTCACTTTTCCAGCTTTTGATCGAGGTAGTATTTCTGTAGAAAGCCTTGTTTGTATTTCTGATTTTCCTGTACGTACCTTATTTGATTCTGGCGCATCGCATAGTTTTATTTCTGATCTTGTTGAAAGTTTTGCACCTAAGTACTAGTCTAGTTGAGGTCCCGTTAGTGTTTCAAATCCAATTGGGGGTTCCGCCCATCTACCTGTGATTTGTATGGATTTGAAAATTTCTATCTTGAGCATAGAATTCATGTGTAATGTTTAGGTTCTCGGATTCACGGGATATGGGTTGATCTTGGGCATGGATTGGTTGTCCAGTTATGGAGCCATCCTCGATTGTGAGTATAGGGTGGTGAGGCTCATGACTCGCCTCGGTAATACCCTAGAAATTTCTTGTAACCCTAGAGGTCCCGTCATGTTATGTTATCTTGAATCTCTTGACTCGTCCATCGATGATCTGCAATCTGTAAGGGTGGTCCGAGACTATCCTGATGTCTTTGAAGAAGTTAAGAGGTTACCCCCTAAACGAGAGATAGATTTTCGCATTTATCTAGTTGATAATGCCAAGCCAGTATCATTGCCCGTTAGGCACATGGCCCCTCGTGAGAGAAGGGAGCTCAGTAAGCAAATCAAGGAGTTGCTTGAGAAGAATTTTATTAGGCAAAGCATTTCTGAATGGGGTGCTCCGGTGGTGTTCGCTACTAAGGCGGATGGCTCGCTTCGCCTATGTGTTGATTATCGAGAGTTGAACAAGCTGACAAAGAAGAATAGGCACCCGTTGCCGAGAATTGATGATCTCTTTGACCAGCTTGTAGGTGCTTATGTTTTCTCTCAGCTCGATCTAGCCACCGGATTCCATCAGCTTAGAGTAGCTGAGGATAGCATTGATAAAACTGCGTTTAGGACTCCAGATGGATTCTTTGAATGGCTTGTCATGCCATTCGGTTTGACTAATGCACCCGCCTACTTCGTAGACTTGATGAGTAGGGTGTTCAGGGAGTTCCTTAACAAATTTGTTGTCTTTGTGGATGATATTATGATCTTCTCAAAGGATGAGGAAGAGCATGCTAGGCATCTCAAGGAAGTGATGGATACGCTTAGGGCGCATCAGTTGAAAGCCAAGTTCTCCAAATGTCATTTTTGGAGAAGGGAGGTTCGGTTTCTTGGACATATAGTTTCTAAGCAAGGCATAGCGGTGGATCCCGCGAAGGTGGTTGTGGTTCAAGACTGGAAGACTCCTAGGAATGTAACCGAAGAAAGAAGCTTTCTCGGTCTGGCGGGCTACTAAAGGAAGTTCATCAGGGACTTCGCTAAGATTTCGGCCCCTCTTACTAAGTTGACGAAGAAGAACTTAGTCTTTGCATGGGACTTGGAGTGTGAGCTTGCTTTTCAAAGGCTCAAGAGAGCCCTTACCTCAGCTCCAGTTTTGGCATTACCCGATAGTGGTAAGATGTTTACCGTGTACACAGATGCATGTGGCACGGGGTTAGGTGCCGTTCTGATGCAAGAGGGAAGAGTGATATGTTATGGGGGTAGGCAACTTAAAGTTCATGAGAAGAACTATCCCACTCATGATTTAGAGTTGGCGGCGATCGTCTTTGCACGCAAATCCTGGTGCCACTATCTTCTAGACGAAAGGTTTGAGTTGTATACTGATCACAAGTCACTCAAGTACCTCTTCTCGCAAAAAGATCTGAATCTAAGGCAGCAAAGGTGGATGGAATTCTTGGCATCTTATGACTTCGAGATAGCTTATACCCCTGGCAAGGGTAATGTTGTGGCAGATGCACTAAGCAGAAGGAGGTTGACTTTGAGCCCCTTGTTCATTGAGATGAAGAACTTAGAATTCTTGGCGACCTTTGATTTCACGACGACTGTTGAGTCGATGACGGGTTCATTAGCATCCCTTGAGCTTAGACCCACACTTCTTGATCTAGTTGGGGCTTCACAGAAGGGAGATCCGCAAATAGTCGAGGTCATGGATAAGTTGATTCGGGGTGAGACGTCTAGTCACCTTGCCAGATATACTATTGATGATAAAGGTTGGCTAAGGCGTGATGGGAGATTACGTGTTCCTCGAGTGGGAGGCTTAGTCCATAGAGTTCTTGAAGAAGCACATCACTCGAAGATGACTATACATCCAGGAGGGGACAAGATGTATAGGGATATGAAGCGCATTTTCTTTTGGGATGGAATGAAGAAGGATGTGGCAGAGTATGTTTCAAAGTGCATGGTGTGCCAACAAGTGAAAGCCGAGTCAAAGAAACCAGGTGGGCTATTACATCCGTTGGAGGTCCCGCAATGGAAGTGGGAGAGTATTTCTATGGATTTTGTGGATGGATTGCCTAGGTCTAGGAGAGGGAACACAAGCATATGGGTCATAGTTGACAGACTTACGAAGAGTGCTCATTTTATTCCTGTAAAGAGCAAGAGGACCGCATCATGGCTGGCACCTATTTTTCTTCGAGAGATAGTGCGGTTGCATGGAGTTCCTTCTAGCATAGTTAGCGATCATGACCCAATTTTAACTAGCCAGTTCTGGAACAATTTGCAAGAAGCGATGGGTACGGGATTGAATCTGAGTACAGCCTATCACCCCCAGACAGATGGCCAAACCGAAAGGGTGAATAGAGTGCTAGAAGATCTCTTGAGGCTTTGTGTTCTCGACTTCGGTGGTACTTGGGAAGACCACCTTCCACTTGTAGAGTTTGCTTATAATAATAGCTATCAAGCCAACATAGGGATGGCACCATTTGAAGCTTTGTATGGGAGGCCGTGTAGGTCACCATCTTATTGGTGGGAGACAACAGATAGACTTATACTTGTGCCCGATATGATACGGGACACATCCGAGAAAGTTGAATTGGTGAGAAGAAGGATGAAAGCGACCCAAGATAGACAGAAATCCTATGCTGACAAGCGAAGGGCAGATTTGGAATTCGAAGTTGGGGATATGGTTTTCGTGAAGGTTTCTCCTTTGCGTAATGTGGTACGTTTTGGAGCAGTTGGGAAGCTGGCACCAAGGTTCGTAGGACCCTTCCCTATCATAGAGAGAATTGGAAAGATGGCCTATAAGGTGGAATTGCCCGAGAAGCTAGCCGGAGTGCATAATGTCTTTCATGTCTCGCATCTCCGAAAGTGCCTTCATGAGTCGGCTGAGGTGGTTGAACCAAGCATTCTTGAAGTCATTGAGGTAGAGAAAGAGGCAACCTTGAGAAGAGCTCCGATTCGTATCTTGGGAACATAGGTCAAGAAACTAAGGAATCGAGAAGTCAAATTGGTGAAAGTTCAGTGGGGTGAAGCCGACGAAGATGCAACTTGGGAAACCGAGGAGAAGATGCGTGGGCTTTATCCATTTCTTTTTTAGGGTACATTCTCGATCTCTTTCCTAATTAGCATATCTTTCTTTTATCTGTGTTTATCCTGTTTATCTTATTATCTCATTAAACTTGTCATGAGGACCTTAGGTAGAAACCCTTTGGAAGAAACATGTATTTGAAACATGTTATGCTTGATGGTTGCAAGTGGTTGCAAGTGTTTGCACGTGGATACTCGTGGATGCATGATACACATTAGGCACTAAGATCGGCTCACACACTTTCATGTTGCATATGCATGAGTGCTTATACTTATTCGTGGATGAAACTTGTTATGCTATCACGTGGATGTTGCATATGGATGAATGTTATGTGCACTCATGTAGAGATTATAAATTATGTTAGGAATTTGCATACATATGGACTCATTTCACTAACATGTTTTGCATTAAAGAGGTTTACTGTATCAGTAACCGCCTGATTTTTGCATTAGATAAGTACATATACACACACCTTTGCATATGATCATACAGCATTTAGAATCCTTTAAGGACAATGACTGCACGTGGATGATGTTTTGAGTAGATGGATGATGGATGGTAGGATACGTTCTTCCTAAGTTGGAGATTTCGAGGACGAAATCCTTTAAGGAGGAGAGAATGTAACAACCTGTATTTTTGAATAACATGTTATAACACAAATCAAGGCAGAATTAAACTGTAAAATCTGAATCAAGGGAAACGGGCTATGCCATTGCGTTCGTCTCGGAAAAATACGCGAAATAGAGTCCGAGTTTTCGAAAATCGGAGTTCGTATGACCAAGATATGGCCTCGCGAAGTTTCACGAAAAATTCAAATTCAAAACAGATTACAAATTTCAGAAAATCAGAAGTGGCGGGAAAATTCCCGCCAGACCCAGGGGGTTCGACCTGGGGGTCGACTGGAGAGTCGACCTCCCCCCCAGGTCGACTGGGGAGTCGACCCCAGGGTCGACCTGGGGGTCGACCTGCCTGGTCGGACTCAGGCAACCTGGTGCACCCATTTTGGTTGTTTTGACCTGTTTTGGAGGCTAGTGACGGGATTTGATGGCTTGGATTGAATCTAGGGTTAATCCTATGGCTAATACTATCCTAATCTTCTATAAAAAGACCCTTAAGCCTAGCCTAAATCATCATTATTCAATCCTACAACTAAACTATGTCAAATTTGTTCCTCTCATGGCCTCCACTCTCATGCTAAAATTTCTAAGTTATTTATATGAGAGATTTTGAGTGCATACAAGTGTTTTCAAGCTTGTATGAGTGTTCTTAGTTTGCATTCAAGTCAAGTTGCAACATTTCTATTACAAAACAAGGGTTTTTATTGATTTGGCTCAAGGGTTTTTCATTTGGAGCTTGCATATTTAGGTGATTGCATAAGGGCTTCGTCTCAATCTTTTAATAACTATTTATTTGTGTCTTCATAGCATTGTAAGCCCTTTTCTACTTTCATTTTTGAAACTCTAAAGTTAAATGAATGATGCAAGTTTGGGGTTGATCATTATGATATGCAAGTTTGGTTGATCATCATGATATGCAAGTTTGGTTGATCATTATATGCAAGTTTGGTTGATCATTATGATATGCAAGTTTGGTTGATCATTATGCAAGTTGACACATGTTGCTATGTTATGCAAGATTGGGTTGATCATGTTATCATGTTATGCAAGTTTGGGTTGATCATGTTATCATGTTATGCAAGTTTGGATTGATCATGTTATCATGTTATGCAAGTTTGGGTTGATCATGTTATCATGTTATGCAAGTTAAACTTGAGTTTGTGAGCTTAAAGCTTCAAGCTTTATGTTAAAGGTTGCATTTTGGCAACATGGAAGTTATCATATCCCTTATGATAACTTGCATGTGAGGCTAAATGCGAACTTCTAGCAACTTCTACATGTCATTTATCACCATGTATCACTTATATGCTAAGTTTGGTTTTATGCATACTTTTGAAGTCTAATAATGCAATATGCAAGTATATGAACATATGTACATTTCATATGCCACCATGTTAAACTTGTGGCTTCAACACCTGTTTGTCATGATTATGCCAAGTTCCCTATTTTATCCTTTATGCGATGTTGCGATTATGTAAACGATGGGATTACGTTGGGGTTGGGAAACATTATGACAAGAACATGGTTTTTATAACATGACGTGATATGTAATTAGGTTTTGGAAACATAATGGACATGACACTTAGAAAAGATGAGTGTGGCCAAGTCGAGGTTGGGTTGAGTTTGTAGCATAAATCTACCCGGACCCGCCCGACTTAACTAGTTGCTACAAACAATAGGACCCAATGTGAGAAGTTGGTCATGTTGTGCTCGAACCCGAGGTTAGACCAAGTTGTGGTGTAAATCTACCCGGACCCGCCCGGCTTAACTAGTAACCACAACAAGGTCTAATGTGAGAGGTTAAAGCACATCAAGTTAATGAATGCTTCCTGATTAGGGTTAAGTCATGGTCCACTTAATACTTAACCAATTTGGGCTTGATGGGTTAATCGGGGTTAAGTCATGAACCTTGGGTACACTTAACCAATTTAATCCACGTTTGGATCGGGTTAACCACATTTAACCCGTTGAGAAACCCTAGTGGCGTGGTCCTTTGCAGCAGTAACCCTCTTGATAGTATCATAAGACCCTAGGGACTAGGCTAGGGTGGGGCACGATTACTGGGCTGACATGTAAGCGACCAAAACGACGGCTGAGTAGGTACACCGATGTAGGTCCAGGCGGACTATGGTCGTGCACGTAGTCCGGAGTAGGAGAATCAGGCACGGGTACCAGTAGATCTAGACTGTGCATACTTGATTGGTGTCCGAGGTCTACACCCTAGGACTTGATACACCCTGGGGTGGACCTAGCGCAGTTAGCTACATTGCATGTTTGGGCCGTATGACACCGACACTTGATGAGTTAGGCTTGTAGGGAGCCGATCAACTAGACCGTGTAGTTGGACCTTGATTTAGGTCACCTCATGATATTGGGCCAAGCGTGGGCCAAGGGATCAATTCTGGTTTTACTTGACATGTTAGAATGCTAGTACAACCGTGGTGCAAAACTTAACCTGGAGTATGCGATGACATCTTTATCTATCTTGTTAGTTAATCATCATGCCAGTATGTTGTTATCCTTATGTTCATCTCAGCTTCTCATGCGAGTTAACTTTACTAGTTCATAGACTGATAGTAGTAGGGCTTACCAGTCTTTTTGACTGACCTATTTTCTTTCGCCTCTTTTCTTCCGTTTCCCCCCCCTCAGGTTCTCAGGGTGGGAACATTGGAGCTTAGCTTGGATCTTTACAGCTTGCTTACTGGATTTTCTCATGTACGGTTTTGGACATTGAGCTAGCTATGGTTTATCACTTCATTTTGGGGATAGTACTTTATGTATTTCAGTTTTTCAGTTATGCTTTTATCTAGACTTTGTTTGTTCGAAAATAATGACCAAGTACTTTGTTGTAACTTAATTCTGGTTTTGAAATGTTAGTTTTATCCGCTGCTTTACTACTCTGTTTTACTTATATGTTCTGTCTTGTGATATTTGCATGCATGTTTACCTTGTTTAAACGCCCCTCCGAAGCCAATGTACTTGCAAGAGTTACCTTGGCGGAGGTGGGGTGTTACAGACATTTCCGTATATATTAGCAGGTGCTCTACTTGTCAACAAGTCAAAAGTGATCAGCATAAATCTGCCAGATTGTTACGACCACTAGAGGTTCCAAGTTGGAAATGGGATCAAATATCCATGGATTTTATTGATAGCTTGCCCCGAACCAGGAAAGGTAATGACAGTATTTGGGCGATTGTAGACCGTTTCACGAAGTCTGCCCATTTTTTTCCTGTAAGATCAACTAGAACAACTCAAAGTTTGGCGAAAATTTATTTCAAAGAAATTGTCAGACTACATGGAGTTCCTAGTAGCATTGTTAGTGACCGTGATCCGATATTCGCGAGTAAATTCTGGGAAGCATTCCAAGAGGAGCTGGGGACAAAATTAGATCTAAGCACCGCTTATCATCTTCAAACAGATGGCCAGACTGAGAGGGTGAACCGTATATTGGAAGACTTGTTGCTGGCATATATTCTTGATTTTGGAGGCTCATGGGAAAATCACTTGCATTTGGTTGAGTTCTCCTATAATAACAACTACCAAGCAAGCTTGCAAATGTCGCCATTCGAAGCATTGTATGGCAGACCATGTAGATCTCCCACATGTTAGGTGGAACCAGGAAATAGACTAGTATTGGATCCTGACATGATTCGCGAAGCTTTGGATAAAGTTGATTTTATTAAGAAGCGATTACTAACAGCTCAGAGCCGACAAAAAAGTTATGCGGATTCAAGAAGAAGGGATCTAGAATTTGATGTTGGCGATTATGTATACTTGAGAGTTTCTCCATTAAGAGGAGTAGTTCGTTTTGGGAAGACTGGGAAGTTGGCTCCCAGATTCATTGGTCCATTCCATATTCTAGAATGAATTGGAACTCTCACTTACAGGGTTCAGTTGCCTGACTGGTTGCCAGGGGTACATGATGTATTCCATGTGTCTCAACTTCGGAAGCATGTACATGATCCAGACTTGATTGTAGAGGAAGCTGCACAGCAAGATTTGGAGATTACACCGAGCTTAGCAGTAAGAAGGGAGCCGGTAAAGATCATTGGCAAAGAAACTCGAGTTCTAAGGAACAAAAGAATTCATCTAGTCAAATGCAGGGGAGCGGAGATCCTAGAGACTGTACATGGGAGACCAAGGATAGCATCAAACAGGCTTATCCCCAGTGCATAGTGGATATCTCTTATTAGCTCTAGTGCAAGGTATATTTACAATATTTTACATTTTCCGTTTTGTTTCCTACTTTACTGTTGTTTCCTTTTCGGGGACGAAAAGATTTTAAGTGGGGGAGATTGTAACAACCGGAGATTCAGAACCAATTTAAAATTTTTATTTTGGCTGTTTTATTGAATTTTAAATAGTTAAAATAATTTATTTTAAATAATAACGATTAAAAATTTATTTAAATCGAAGTTAGAACGAATATATTTATTTTAATTTTAAAAGGAGTTAGAAATAACACGGTAGTTTGAAAATTTGAATTTGAACTTTGACTGACTGTACATAATGCAAAATAAATCGGATTTTGGTGAAACCAAAAATATTAGAATCCATTAAAAAAAAATCTTTCCAGTGAATCCGAAAAATTGAAATTTCATAGTGGGAACGAAAAGTTATGGCCAGTGGAATATTCAGAATAGTCGCTATGGAATTTAATATAATTTATAGCTATATAAATAACCCTTTTGCAAACGACCTCCGTTTTCGATGAAATCACCTTGGTTGGATCCGGAATGTCAAATTATTGCAGGATTCCAAATTTCATAATTTTTGGAATCAATATGTGAGCGTGGCAAAAGAAAATGTGTTTTTATAATTTCGGTCAATTTCGATCGACCAGAAAATGGCCATTTTTCAAATGGTCTCCATATTCAACGAAATTAATTTTGTTAGGATCGTATCGTCAAAACATAGCTAGATTTATTTTTCGGGAATTTTTGGAATCAGTCAGTGGCCCTGGTAAATTAAAATGTACGATTAAATTAAATAATTAAATGTTTTATATTTAAATTCAAAGAAAAACCTATCAAACAATTGAATTGGCTTATGGGACATATCCCATTGTGTCCGGAATGGGGGTATTTAGCAAGTGGCATCACTCGTTGGGTTTGATTTGGAGTTAAGAGTGATATAGGAATTAAATTGAAATTAAATAGAATTAAATAAAATAAAATAAAATGGTATACAGTATAAATACTAGTATATACTGTAAACCCTAATTCTAATATACTGTCAGCTGTCATCAAAAGGGAATGTGCAATCCAAATTGTCCTCTTTCAAACCACTAATTTCTCTCAAATCTCTGTGAATTAAATCGTAGTAATAAGAGGAATATGGTAGAGATTTTTACGATCTTCCATTTCATACAGAGATGATCAAAAGTTGCTGCATGGATTTTTTGAATTAGTTGCTCAAAGTCGCAACCTTTGTGGAGCTATCTGGAGACAACCAGACCGCCGAGCTCGAAGCCGTTGCAGGCGGTGGTTGCGCACGGTCGGGGCGGCGTCGTGGCATATTCCGATCTGCTCCAGGCCTTCTCCAATTGCATGCGACAGGGAGGAGTTTGGGTAGAGTTTTTGGGTTCGCGATATTAGTATTGAATGAAGAAGAAGGTGTTTAATTTATTTAGTTAATTTAATCATTATATTTAAATTGTTAACAAACTTCATAAATTCATATCTCGATCATACAATAACGAAATTCGATGAAACAGGATTCATTGGGACCGTAAAATCAAGATCTACATTTCAGAACTGATCGGAGAATTTTTGGAGCCTTCTACAATTTTAGAAGAAATAAATAGCGATGTGAGATTTCTAAATCCAAATTAATTAAATAAAATTATATTAGGATGCAGATGGAGTTTAGAAACTCCCGACACCCGTCGTCCACAGACCATGGATGACTTGATTGTTTTGTAGTGTGTAATTGGTTGATTGATTCTGGCTGAAATGAAATTGATTGATATTGTGGCATTAGATTGCCTAGAAAAACGTATTAGGAAATTAAACCCCTTGTAAACGCAGCAAGGCCTAAGGTAGTGCGAGGAGTCGTACATCGGGACGGTGCCGGTTTTAATTTCCCTGTCGTTATGCCGCCGAAATTTTCTGAAACATTCTTGTGTTATAAAATATTCATGTTATTATATATTAATTGTTCGAATAATATGAAAATTAGATTTTTAATATATTTATGAAAAAGATCATTATATGTGAACATAAAATCTATATTTTTGTTGTAAATCAAAAATGGACATTTGTCTTATAAAATGAATTTATATTTGATTTTACATTTTTCATGGAAATGATACATTAAAAATAAACATTTAGATATAAAAATGAATTTATATATGATTTTACATTTTAATGTATATACAGCACTAAAAGTAAAACATTGAGAAATAAAAATGTTGTGACATTGGAACTTACAATTCTAATGAAAAAGAAACATTAAAAACAAGCAGTGATAAATGAAAATGTGTTTGCCTTGAAAACTTACATTTTGAATGTAAATAAAACATTTAAAAATAAACATTGTTAAATAAAAATGTATTACATTGGAATTTTGCATTCCAATGTATATGAAAACACCAAAATACCACATTGCTATAGAAAATGTATTTACACTAGATTTTACATTTTAAATATTTTACATGAAAATGAACATTGTTATATTAATATGTCTTTACTTTAAAATATACATTTTTAATGTAACCCAACATTAAAATAGTCATTTGTTATATAGAAATGTATTTATATTGGAATATACATTTTTAATGTAACGCAACATTAAAAATAGTCATTTGTTATATAGAAATGTATTTATATTGGAATATACATTTTTAATGTAATGCAACATTAAAAATAGTCATTTGTTATGTTGAAATGTATTTATATTGGAATATACATTTTTAATGTAATGCAACATTAAAATAGTCATTTTTTATATAGAAATGTATTTATATTGGAATATACATTTTTAATGCAATGCATCATTAAAGATTGTCATTTGTGAAATAGAAATGTATTTATATTGGAATATACATTTTTAATGAAAATACAACATTAAAAATAAACAGTTTGAAATAGAAATGCATTGATATTGAGTTATACATTTTTGATGAAAATACAACATTAAAAATTAACATTTTGAAATTAAAAAAATGTATTGATGTTGAAATTAACATTTTTAATGTAGATGAAACATTAAAAATGTCCATTGTTATATAAAGTGTCTTTTCTTTGGAAATTCACATTTTATTGCAAATAGAAACATTAAAAATGATCATTGCTATATAAAATGTGTTTTTATAAGAATTTTACATTTTTCAATGTATTAAAAAGATTACATAGAAATTTTAAATTTTTATTGTAAGAAAGGTGTAACACCCCGAATTTTAGTTAATACTAAAATTCACTAATTACAGGATATAAATCTTAGATGTGGGAATTGGGGGTAACGGGCTGCGTCATTGCGTTCGTCTCGGAAAAATACGCGAAATAGAGTCCGAGTTTTCGAGAATCGGAGTCCGTATGGCCCAGTTATGGCCCGATGAAGTTTGCAGAAAATTCAAAGCTAAAAACAGATTTAAAAATTTAAAATTCAGATTTTGGAATGGAACAAGCGGGGTCAGGCGGGAAAGTTCCCGCCCTAACCATGTCGACAGGGCTGTCGACAGGCCTGTCGACAGGGGGGTCGACTTGCCTGTCGACATGGGCGCGGCGTCCAGAGAACCTGGGTGCACCAGGTTGGGTTTTAGGCTGGCTTGGAGGGCTGGGTTCTAGAGATTTCCGAAATCTAAGGGTCCTAATCTAATCTAGGGTTAATCTAAGGGCCTAAAACACTCACCTAATCTATAAATACACCCTAAACCTACCCTAATCCATACTAAAAATAGGAATGATGGCCTCATGCCGCCAAATTAAATCTTAGAAGGAGCCTCCATTAATTTATGAAGGAAGTTGCAAGCTAATCAACCTCTAATCATCATCTTCTTCATATTTAGCAACTAATTCCACTTCATAAGTTTGCTAATCTTGGGTTTGGTGAGTTTCTATCACTTTAACATCAATTGTTAAAGTAAGTAGATTGGGTGTAATGAGACTTATGGTCTTAAATGCGGATTAGTGAGTTTGAATCATTTGTAATGATATGCTACTCTATGTTTTCCTATGTTTATGCATGTTTAACAAGTGGGATTATGCATGTTTAATAAGTTGGTTTATGCATGTTTAACAAGTGGGTTTATGCATGTTTAATAAGTGGGTTTATGCATATCTAATAAGTGGGTTTATGCATGTTTAACAAGTGAGTTATGCAAGTTCATATGCAAGTTATGTGTATGATGTTATGTAAGTTATGTGTAGGTTGTTATGCAAGTTCATATGCAAGTTATGTATATGCTTAAATGCAAGTTTAACATGATATGCAAGTTATGCATGCTTATGCAAGTATGTGAATGCTTATGCAAGAATGTGAATGCTTATGCAAGTTATGTATATGCTTAAATGCAAGTTTAACATGATATGCAAGTTATGCATGCTTATGCAAGTATGTGAATGCTTATGCAAGAATGTGAATGCTTATGCAAGTTATGTGTATGCTTAAATGCATGTTTAACATGTTATGCAAGTTATGAGAATGCTTATATGCAAGTTCAACATGTTATGCAAGATATGTGTATGATAATATGCAAGTTTGGGTTAAATGTAGTTGGGTTAATATATGCTCATATATGCAAGTTGACATCCTCTTAACCCATGACAAAGTTATATGCTAAGATTTGGTTAAACCCATGATATTTGTGATGGATCTTCCATTTATTATGTCATGAAATGAGAACGATTTACGTGGGGAACGATGGGGTTAATAAATATGTTAATAAAAGTATGATTGGGTATGATTAAGCATACCATAAAAATAAATTAACATAAGTGGGAATTTACCTATTGAGTTAGGTCTACCCCATGGGAATTTACCTATTGAGTTAGGTCTACCCATGTTATGAAAAACTTGATATTAATTAGGGATAATTAATATGGGGGTGATTAATTAGGTGTAATTAATCAACTAAGACACGAGGTTGGACCCTTTTGTAGCGGAAGTCTGCCCGGAACCGACCGGCCATCCAGCGGCTACAAATGATTGGCCCAATGTGAGAGGTCTTAGTCATGAATTAAATACGTGATTAAAGTAAAGACACGAGGTTAGACCCTTTTTATGACAGAAGTCTGCCCGGAACCAACCGGCATATCCAGCAGTCATAAAAGATGGTCTAATGTGAGAGGTCTTTATGAGGTCATGATCTTAATTAATTAAGAAACACTTAACCATATTAGCATGTAGAGGGACATGAGGGGTTAAGTGGGTGCCTTGGGTGGCATGTGGAAATCTAGTGGGTTGCCTTGGGTGGCAATAGAAAATACGATTAGAATACTTAACCAAGTGGAAACATGTAATTAAACATGATTAAAGGGTTAAGTGGGATACACTAGATAAGTGACAAGCTTAGGTGGGTAGCTTGTGGGGGCCCATTTCAACCAATATCCCAAACGTATCTTTGTGGGCTCGACTCTAGTCGGGTGACGGGACACGCATATTGGGCTTGACTATAAAAGGCCAAAACGGGTTAGCGGTGGCAACGCAGGATCAACGGGTTTCATATGCGTGTGTGGACCCGGGCTGGTTGGTAAGTCGTTGTTGCATCGTGTAGATATAAAGCCGTGCACCGTTGATATTATCAGGTGGCCACTTTGGGGAATGATACACCCCATTGTGGGACCAGCACGGGTATCTACGGTAGGGAGCCGATCGCTTGGGAGCAGTGGGTACACCTAGTGGAGATAGGGGCAGACGGCACCTATGTAGTGAGCTAGAGGTACGCGAAACTACTGGGTAAATTTTCTAAGTCCTTGGGTGGGATCAACCTTTAAGTAGGAATGACTGGTGTGGTGCAGTTAGTAATTATCCTTGGGTGGGTAGATGCGTCTTTACAGTTATCTTAGTTTATCCTAAGTCTACCAAGCTGCTTAGTGTAGCCATTCATCCCCAGACATTACCGTAGGTCAAGTTTATGTCTTCTCTGGTTACTTTAATGATTGTATTGTTAAAGTTATAGGACTCGCTCAGACTTATGTCTGACCCCGTTGTTTTTATCTTTTTCCCAACCCTCAGGTCCTACGGTGGATCCTAGCAGTAGTGGAGCTTGATCGGATTGCTGTTCCAGTCTTTAGGAGCTTGGATAGATGTAAAGCTCCAGTTACCCAGTTATCTTTTCTTTTGTCCTGGCTATTGTATGAGAGAGTGGGATTATGTACTTCTTTATTTTGATGGATATTGTACTTGACTTTTATTGTGATTTTATGATGTAACCAGACATGTTTATTTCCGCTGTTATGAGATGATGTTTTAAATTTCAAGTACTATTTATATCTGTCTTGTTGTAATTTTTCTGTTCTATATTCACTAAAATACTTCACCGATGCTATGGCATTCCCTTAGAGAGTGACCATAGCGGGCGTGGGGTGTTACACGTGGTATCAGAGCAAAGGTTACCGGAACAGATAAAATTTTTAGAAAACTATTTTTATAAAAACATTTTTGGAAGAGATATTTTCAAAAACATGTCTTTAAAGAGAAAAGTTTTTGAAAGAAAAGCATAATCCCCAATAGCCATATCTATATCCTTCGAATTCTCCGTTTTGAATCTTTCCTTTTTCGTTTCAGCATGGCTGAGGATCTTAACTTTCCGGAGGGTGTGACGGTACCAGTATGGTATAGGAGATTGATGGAGGCTAGGGCCACCACTGCGGGTCCAACAAATGTTCCTCCACCAACCGTAGCACCCGATCTTCCTCCTCCCCCTCCTCCTCGCACGGATACTTTTGCTAAGACTTGCAAGGAATTTAAAGCTATGGGAGGGAAACCTTTTCAAGGATCGGAAACTTTTGTGGAGGCTAGAGATTGGCTTAAGGAGGTGGAAGAGTTGATAGATATCTTTGAGATGGAAGAAGGAAAGAAAGTCAAGTTAGCTGCTTGGTTAATGAAAGGAGAGGCCTCATTCTGGTGGGAGGTCACTAATGGAGAACGCCCCGTTGACTCTTGGGCGGATTTTAAGCAAAGATTTGTGGCAAAGTTTCTCTCAAGGGCGGAGGAAAACTTGTATATGGAAAGGTTCTTGACTCTAAAGCAAGGAAATCTCTCGGTGAAGGAATATGTCAACAAGTTTAATCAATTGGCAAGGTTTGGCCTAGATATGGTGAATACACCGGAGAAGAAGGCTTTGAGGTTCGTGAAAGGCTCGAATGAACCAATGCATGGGTTGGCTATGACTCACATCCCTATGGGGGCCACCTTTGAGAAGCTAGTTGACATGGCACTCATGCATGAAGAAGAGAAGGGTCCCAATGCTAATAAGGCACCTGAGAAGAAGGGAGATCAAAAGAGACCTCAGCAACAACAGTAAAACAAAGGTGGGAAAGGCAACGGTGGCAAGGGCAAAAAGAAGAAGTGTTTCAATTGTGGGACACCTGGCCACCTAAGCAAGGATTGTCGCAAGAAGAAGAAGACTGGCTGCTTCCACTATGGCGAAGCAGGGCATCTAGTGAAAGACTGTCCTAAGAAAGGGCAAAGGACGGGGTCTACCTTAGGAGGACAGGTGCAAGCTCTTATGGCACCAGGTCAGGCTAGGGGGCAAGTACAGGCTCTCGCAGTCCCACCGATTCAGGAGAGAGGTAGAACTATTTCCGTTGAAAGTCTGGTTTTTCTATTTGATCATCCTGTCCGTACATTGTTTGATTCAGGCGCATCGCATTCGTTTATCTCATCATCATTAGTTGAGTCACTGCACTTAGACACCAGTCTGGTAGATGATCCCTTGGTTGTTTCAAACCCAATTGGGGGCTCCACTTATTTGTCCATGATATGTTTGGGTTTGAAGATTTCTATACTTAGCATTGAGTTTAGATGTGATGCTTTTGTGTTGGGCTTCACGGGCTATGGGTTGATTTTGGGCATGGACTGGTTATCCAGTAATGGTGCCGTTCTTGATTGCGAAAGGAGAGTTGTTAGGCTCATGACCCGCTTGGGTAACACTCTCGAGATCTCTTGTAATCCCATGGATTCTGTTATGCTAAGTTATCTTGAATCGCTTGACGCTTCGGTCGAGAGTCTGCAATCCGTTAGAGTGGTCCGGGAATACCCGGATGTGTTTGAGGAGGTGAAGGGCTTACCTCCGAAGCGGGAGATTGACTTCCGAATATATCTGGTGGATAATGCTAAACCTGTATCTTTACCAGTGCGCCACATGGCTCCTCGTGAGAGGAGGGAACTCCATAAGCAAGTAGGGGAGTTGCTTGAGAAGGGGTTCATAAGACGAAGTATATCGGAGTGGGGTGCTCCAGTAGTATTTGCTACAAAGGCGGATGGGTCCCTCAGACTTTGTGTAGACTATAGAGAACTAAACAAGCTCACAAAGAAGAATAGACACCCATTGCCGAGGATTGATGATCTTTTCGATCAGTTGGTTGGCGCTTCAGTATTTTCTCAGTTGGACTTAGCCACGGGGTTTCATCAATTGAGGGTGGCTGAGGATAGCATAGACAAGACTGCCTTTAGGACTCCGGATGGTTTCTATGAGTGGCTGGTGATGCCATTTGGGTTGACGAACGCCCCTGCATACTTTGTGGATTTGATGAGTAGGGTGTTCAGGGAGTTCCTTAATAAATTCGTGGTGGTCTTTGTGGATGATATCTTAGTATTTTCTAAGAGTGAAGAAGAGCATGCCCTACATCTTGGGGAGGTATTGAAGACTCTTCGAGTACATAGCCTTAAGGCTAAATTCTCTAAATGTCACTTCTGGAGGAAGGAGGTGCGGTTCTTGGGGCACGTGGTCTCCAAGGAAGGGATAGCTGTGGATCCCGCGAAGGTAGTATCAATTCAGGATTGGAAGGTTCCGAAGAATGCTACCGAAGTAAGAAGTTTCTTGGGGTTGGCGGGTTACTATAGGAAGTTTATCAAAGACTTCGCGAAGATATCAGCCCCATTAACCCGCTTAACGAAGAAGAATCTTGTTTTCGCATGGGACATAGATTGTGATGATGCGTTCCGACGGTTAAAGAGAGCTTTAACCACTGCTCCAGTTTTAGTGTTGCCAGATGGGAGCAAGCCATTTGTTGTCTATACCGATGCTTGTGGGACTGGACTAGGCGCAGTCTTAATGCAAGAGGGAAGGGTAATAGCCTATGGTGGAAGGCAGTTGAGAGTGCATGAGAAAAATTACCCTACCCATGATTTAGAGTTGGCCGCTATTGTTTTTGCGCTTAAGATTTGGCGCCATTATCTTCTTGGTGAGAGATTCGAATTGTTCACTGACCACAAATCATTGAAGTACTTGTTTTCTCAGAAGGATTTGAATTTGAGACAGCAAAGGTGGATGGAGTTCTTAGCATCCTATGATTTCGAGATAGCGTATACCCCTGGCAAGGGTAACGTGGTGGCGGACGCCTTGAGCAGAAAAAGGTTGTCCTTGAGTCCATTGTTCGTGGAACAACGAAGCTTGGAATTTATCTCGATGTTTGATTTCAGACCTTCCATTGATTATGTACCCGGTTTGCTAGCTTCCTTGGAGGTTAGACCTACTCTTTTGGGGCGGATTGGAGAAGCACAGAGGGACGACCCACAGTTGGTTGAGTTGGTGGGGAAGCTCATAAGGGGGGAGTCGTCCAGCCATTTGAGTAGGTACACCCTAGACGATAGGGGGTGCTTGCGTAGAGACGGTAGACTTTGTGTACCGCAAGGCGAGGGTTTGAGGAAGGTTATTCTTGATGATGCACACCGTTCTAGGATGACCATTCATCCCGGTGGGGACAAGATGTACCAAGACATGAAGAGGGTTTTCTTCTGGGCCGGTATGAAGAAAGATGTGGCCGAGTATGTCGCTCGATGCTTGGTGTGCCAGCAAGTAAAGGCGGAGCAAAAGAAACCAGGTGGGTTGCTTCACCCATTGAAAGTTCCGCAATGGAAGTGGGATAGCGTCTCGATGGATTTTATTGACGGGTAACCCAGATCAAGAAAGGGTAATACGGGAATTTGGGTGGTGGTAGACAGACTTACTAAGAGCGCCCATTTCATACCTGTGAAGAGCAAGAGGACCGCTCCATGGCTAGCTTCTGTATATCTTCGAGAGATAGTTCGATTGCATGGGGTACCCTCTAGCATAGTGAGTGATCGAGATCCTATCTTCACTAGCGAGTTCTGGAGAAGTTTGCAAGAAGCAGTGGGGACTCAATTGTGTCTGAGCACCGCATATCATCCTCAGACGGACGGCCAGACTGAGAGGGTGAATCGTGTTCTAGAAGACCTTTTGAGACTTTGTATCTTAGATTTTGGAGGTACATGGGAAGAGCATCTTCCATTGGTGGAGTTCGCATATAATAACAGCTTTCAGTCCAGTATTGGTATGGCTCCTTTCGAAGCTCTCTATGGAAGGCCTTGTCGATCACCTACATGTTGGTGGATATCTACGGATAAGATCTTGCTTGGGCCTGATATGATTAGGGAGACTTCTGAGAAGATTGACTTGATTCGAAGAAGGATGAAAGCAGCGCAGGATAGGCAAAAATCTTATGCGGACAAGAGAAGGACGGATCTTGAGTTTGAAGTTGGGGACATGGTCTTTGTCAAAGTGTCTCCGTTACGAAATGTGGTTCGCTTTGGATCTGTTGGAAAGTTAGCACCAAGGTTCGTGGGGCCGTTTCCTATTAAGGAAAGGATCGGACGGATGGCATATGGAGTGGAGTTGCCCGACAGACTTAGTGGTGTACATGATGTATTCCATGTGTCCCATTTGAGGAA
Organism: Allium sativum; assembly: GCA_030737875.1. Classification (NCBI taxonomy): domain Eukaryota; kingdom Viridiplantae; phylum Streptophyta; class Magnoliopsida; order Asparagales; family Amaryllidaceae; genus Allium; species Allium sativum. Next base: position 364,038,913 of record CM060909.1, read on the forward strand.
GTGCTTACATGAGACGGCAGAGGTGGTAGAGCCGAGCTTGCTTAAAGAAGTGGAAGTAGAGCGTGATGCGACTGTTCGACGAGCTCCTACTCGCATCCTTGGGTCAGAAACTAGGAAGTTGAGGAACAGAGAGGTTCAGCTAGTTAAAGTGCAATGGGGAGATGACGAAAGCAATGCTACTTGGGAGACAGAAGCGAAGATGCGTTCTTTGTATCCATTTCTTTTTGAGAGTATGTCTTTTAACTTCTCCTTTATCGCTTGTCTAGTACTTATCTTATCTTTAGTGTGTCCTCTCGTTAGTACTGTTTGACCTTTAGATAGGGTAAACCTATGGTTGAAACATGTGTTTGAGACATGTTATGGTTGATGGATGCAAGTGGATGCAAGTGTTTGCTAGTGGTTGCTCGTGGATGCATATACACACACTCTAGGCACTAGATCGGCTCAGTCACTTCATATTGCATATTGCATAAAATTGTGTGTAGGAAGCTATATTTATGGATGTATAATGATTGTGTTATCATATGGATGATGCATTTTGGTGAAGGATTGTGCACTCATGTAGATATTGTATGTGTCGATAGGGTTCTCTCGCATACATAATGGATGCATGGCACTATCATGGTTTGCATATGTTCATACATTAGATAGGGAACATATACACACACTTTTTGCATATGCTCATACATCATTAGAAATTGTTTTAAGGACAATGGATGCCCGTGTTTGATGGATTGAGTAGATGGTTGTTTGGATGGTAGGATATGCATTCTCCTTAGCTTAGAGATTTCGGGGACGAAATCCTTTAAGGAGGGGAGAATGTAACACCCCGAATTTTAGTTAATACTAAAATTCACTAATTACAGGATAAAAATCTTAGATGTGGGAATTGGGGGTAACGGGCTGCGTCATTGCGTTCGTCTCGGAAAAATACGCGAAATAGAGTCCGAGTTTTCGAGAATCGGAGTCCGTATGGCCCAGTTATGGCCCGATGAAGTTTGCAGAAAATTCAAAGCTAAAAACAGATTTAAAAATTTAAAATTCAGATTTTGGAATGGAACAAGTGGGGTCAGGCGGGAAAGTTCCCGCCCTAACCATGTCGACAGGCCTGTCGACAGGGGGGTCGACTTGCCTGTCGACTTGCCTGTCGACATGGGCGCGGCGTCCAGAGAACCTGGGTGCACCAGGTTGGGTTTTAGGCTGGCTTGGAGGGCTGGGTTCTAGAGATTTCCGAAATCTAAGGGTCCTAATCTAATCTAGGGTTAATCTAAGGGCCTAAAACACTCACCTAATCTATAAATACACCCTAAACCTACCCTAATCCATACTAAAAATAGGAATGATGGCCTCATGCTGCCAAATTAAATCTTAGAAGGAGCCTCCACTAATTTATGAAGGAAGTTGCAAGCTAATCAACCTCTAATCATCATCTTCTTCATATTTAGCAACTAATTCCACTTCATAAGTTTGCTAATCTTGGGTTTGGTGAGTTTCTATCACTTTAACATCAATTGTTAAAGTAAGTAGATTGGGTGTAATGAGACTTATGGCCTTAAATGCGGATTAGTGAGTTTGAATCATTTGTAATGATATGCTACTCTATGTTTTCCTATGTTTATGCATGTTTAACAAGTGGGATTATGCATGTTTAATAAGTTGGTTTATGCATGTTTAACAAGTGGGTTTATGCATGTTTAATAAGTGGGTTTATGCATATCTAATAAGTGGGTTTATGCATGTTTAACAAGTGAGTTATGCAAGTTCATATGCAAGTTATGTGTATGATGTTATGTAAGTTATGTGTAGGTTGTTATGCAAGTTCATATGCAAGTTATGTATATGCTTAAATGCAAGTTTAACATGATATGCAAGTTATGCATGCTTATGCAAGTATGTGAATGCTTATGCAAGAATGTGAATGCTTATGCAAGTTATGTATATGCTTAAATGCAAGTTTAACATGATATGCAAGTTATGCATGCTTATGCAAGTATGTGAATGCTTATGCAAGAATGTGAATGCTTATGCAAGTTATGTGTATGCTTAAATGCATGTTTAACATGTTATGCAAGTTATGAGAATGCTTATATGCAAGTTCAACATGTTATGCAAGATATGTGTATGATAATATGCAAGTTTGGGTTAAATGTAGTTGGGTTAATATATGCTCATATATGCAAGTTGACATCCTCTTAACCCATGACAAAGTTATATGCTAAGATTTGGTTAAACCCATGATATTTGTGATGGATCTTCCCTTTATTATGTCATGAAATGAGAACGATTTACGTGGGGAACGATGGGGTTAATAAATATGTTAATAAAAGTATGATTGGGTATGATTAAGCATACCATAAAAATAAATTAACATAAGTGGGAATTTACCTATTGAGTTAGGTCTACCCCATGGGAATTTACCTATTGAGTTAGGTCTACCCATGTTATGAAAAACTTGATATTAATTAGGGATAATTAATATGGGGGTGATTAATTAGGTGTAATTAATCAACTAAGACACGAGGTTGGACCCTTTTGTAGCGGAAGTCTGCCCGGAACCGACCGGCCATCCAGCGGCTACAAATGATTGGCCCAATGTGAGAGGTCTTAGTCATGAATTAAATACGTGATTAAAGTAAAGACACGAGGTTAGACCCTTTTTATGACAGAAGTCTGCCCGGAACCAACCGGCATATCCAGCAGTCATAAAAGATGGTCTAATGTGAGAGGTCTTTATGAGGTCATGATCTTAATTAATTAATTAAGAAACACTTAACCATATTAGCATGTAGAGGGACATGAGGGGTTAAGTGGGTGCCTTGGGTGGCATGTGGAAATCTAGTGGGTTGCCTTGGGTGGCAATAGAAAATACGATTAGAATACTTAACCAAGTGGAAACATGTAATTAAACATGATTAAAGGGTTAAGTGGGATACACTAGATAAGTGACAAGCTTAGGTGGGTAGCTTGTGGGGGCCCATTTCAACCAATATCCCAAACGTATCTTTGTGGGCTCGACTCTAGTCGGGTGACGGGACACGCATATTGGGCTTGACTATAAGAGGCCAAAACGGGTTAGCGGTGGCAACGCAGGATCAACGGGTTTCATATGCGTGTGTGGACCCGGGCTGGTTGGTAAGTCGTTGTTGCATCGTGTAGATATAAAGCCGTGCACCGTTGATATTATCAGGTGGCCACTTTGGGGAATGATACACCCCATTGTGGGACCAGCACGGGTATCTACGGTAGGGAGCCGATCGCTTGGGAGTAGTGGGTACACCTAGTGGAGATAGGGGCAGACGACACCTATGTAGTGAGCTAGAGGTACGCGAAACTACTGGGTAAATTTTCTAAGTCCTTGGGTGGGATCAACCTTTAAGTAGGAATGACTGGTGTGGTGCAGTTAGTAATTATCCTTGGGTGGGTAGATGCGTCTTTACAGTTATCTTAGTTTATCCTAAGTCTACCAAGCTGCTTAGTGTAGCCATTCATCCCCAGACATTACCGTAGGTCAAGTTTATGTCTTCTCTGGTTACTTTAATGATTGTATTGTTAAAGTTATAGGACTCGCTCAGACTTATGTCTGACCCCGTTGTTTTTATCTTTTTCCCAACCCTCAGGTCCTACGGTGGATCCTAGCAGTAGTGGAGCTTGATCGGATTGCTGTTCCAGTCTTTAGGAGCTTGGATAGATGTAAAGCTCCAGTTACCCAGTTATCTTTTCTTTTGTCCTGGCTATTGTATGAGAGAGTGGGATTATGTACTTCTTTATTTTGATGGATATTGTACTTGACTTTTATTGTGATTTTATGATGTAACCAGACATGTTTAATTCCGCTGTTATGAGATGATGTTTTAAATTTCAAGTACTATTTATATCTGTCTTGTTGTAATTTTTCTGTTCTATATTCACTAAAATACTCCACCGATGCTATGGCATTCCCTTAGAGAGTGACCATAGCGGGCGTGGGGTGTTACAAAAGGATTACATAGAAAGATTACATTTTTCAATGTGATAATACATTGAAATAAAAGTTTATATTTTTCAATGTGATAATACATTGAAATAAAGGTTTATATTTTTCAATGTGATAATACATTGAAATAAAAGTTTATATTTCTTTTTTCAATGTGATAATACATTGAAATTAAAGTTTATATTTTTCAATGTGATAATACATTGAAATAAAAGTTTACATTTTTCAACGTAATAATATATTGAAATAAAAGATTACATTTTTCAATGTAATGAAGATTGAAATAGAAATTTACAATTTTCAATGTAATAAAGGGATAAATAAAAAGATTACAATTTTAATGTAATAGATGAATGATGAAACAAATTACATTTTTATGTAATATATATGAATCATATAAAAGATTCAATGTTGAAAGAAGTTGTATTAACATTTAAAATTTCATTTTTAATGTAATATATGATTTCATATAAAAAAGGAAATCAATGTTAAATTGAAAATGGTTTGAAATCGTTGAACGATTTATATTTATATATTCATATATAAATATAAATTAAAATAAAATGAATCGCACTGCTGTAGTTCGTGTTTTGAAATCTTAACTTCAAACGACTATACCGAAAGACCCGACCGTCGGATTTTCCCAAAACTAAAACCTTTGGGTTCATTTTGGAAAGATCTTTCCAACGATATAAAATTTGCTAAGATCCAATGGTTAGATTTTGAGAAATGTGTAAATCAAATTTTGGTGAAAATAGCGCTAGAGCCATGTAATGACCCGAAGCGTCATTTAATTGAAAATGACTATTTTTAAATAATTAAAAATAGCGATAAATCGTTATAAATACTATAAACGATATGGAATGAAAATAATTGATTTAAATTATATATATTGGAAAATTATTTGAAAAGTCCGAGTTAACTCTCATTTGAAATAATTATACGATGATTGGAAGTCGAAGATTTGAAGACGGTGATTGAAGACCGGTGATCTTCACATCGAATGGATGACTACTGATGCCTTTGATTGGATTTGCTGCCTTGAGAGGGTTACAGTGGTAGTTGTCCAGACGTACTTGTTGATTGTCCGAATTAGCGAGCACCTCTCTTCCATATTTGACATATGGGATGAGGAATAAGGTGTCTCCGGTTTCGTTCAAACCTAGAACGGACTTGTAAATGGATGTATGTCTGACATTGGATTTTATTCTGTGTTGATTGATTTTTATTTAATATGTATCTGTTTGGTGGCGGAGAATTTATTCTCTTGCTTAACACCCTTCTTTAAGACGCACGAGCTCAGAGGTTATATATTGATAGTTATCGATTGCATGACGTAAATTGCCAGTGTGCCATGCCAAGACGCAAATGATCAAGGCTTATTATTGAAAAATAGAGCCTTGTGGTTGATGATCAAAGCACAACTTTATTGTAGCTTATCTTTGTGTATAGCGTTATTTGCGAGCCTCACACCCCGGTATGAACAAGAAACGGGAGAAGGACCCCAGAGAGAAAATGCATTTCTTTCTAGCTAGAAGTGGTGTATGGGTTTTACAAGCCCATATATTTTTACTTATGTGGATGATGGAAAGCGAGGTACCTCGGATTTGAGTCCCTAGTGGCTCTATTTACACCCCATAGGGCGGGGAGACTTATTGTTCTGGAATTATATATAATCCACTAACATTAGTTGTGGACCGACCCTGTGGCTCCTAGGTGCAGTTGCGACTGATCCTGAGACATGGGCAAGATTGTCTCGAATTCGATAAGGATGATCTCTTTCCTTGGTTCATGATGGAAATCCAACTTCCAATACGACCCATATGGTTTTGATTGTAAACCTATATATGGAGACATAGTATATGGTTGCTATGCCGTCTTGATTGATACATTATGATTGAAATATTTTGTAAAACATATATACACTAATAATAATATCAAATCCGTTTTTATCGTATCAAGCATTTTTGACCATTATAAGGTAAAACTCTATCCTCCGGTTTGCGTTGCATTCTGTGATGGGACTTGAGTCTTACAATGGTTTCATTTTTCTAAAAATCATTGCGTTGTTTAATGATTTACTTTATTTATGCACTGGCAATCCAATGGAGTAAACCCGTTCCGCGCTAGCGGCATGGTCCTGTGATTAGCCTTGTTATTAAATGGTTTATAGAAGATTTCTCATACCAGTCCCATGACTGACTCGTAGTTTGTTTCACTTTGCAAACTCGGATGCCCTCTTTTCCACATGGGCAGCCTTGTATACAGGTTTAGCAAACTCATTCTGCAAAGCTATGGAGCTGAGGATGGATCTTATCATTTCTATTATGCTGTTCAGACTTCATTTTGTATATTATGTTTGATTCCGCTGCAAACATTTTATATTAAGTTGAAAACTGTATTATGTACTAAGTGTGATCCTATTATGCTGTGTAACTCTGATGATATATTATTCCCAGTGTAATTTGATGTATATTTTCTGCTGTAATCCTATATTTTTGTTTTGTTGTTATTGTTTATGTGTTATATTCCAATGATTATCCTTGCTTTCGTACTACGGGAGTTTGGGGTCATCACAGGATGCTTATGATTGGTGGATGAGTAGATGGATGATGGATGTTAGGATATACATTTTTCTTAACTTAGAGATTTCGGGGATGAAATTCTTTAAGTTGGGGAGAATGTAACACCCAGTAATTTTAAAAGAACACTATAATGATAAGCTAAAGAATATTTAATTAAATATTGAGAATTAAGTTAAACGGACTGTGCCATTGCGTTTGTCTCGGAATTCTGCTTAAGGTAGACTCTAAGTTTACGTAAAACAAACATCGTATAAAGAAGATATTAAGGTTTGAAATTTGTATACATATAAGCTAAATATATAAACAAAATCAAGTCCGGAAATTCAAAAATCGAATAGCGGGAAAGGGAGGGAAATCGGCCCGTTGGGGGTCGACCCCATGCCCATGGGTGTCGACCCCACCAGATCTAGGGAATGTCCATTTTTTAACTGGGACTTGTTTCTTGACCAGATTCGTTGATAGTAGGCTATAAATAGGACCTTATTTCTATTGTTTTATTCATTAAAAAAATGGAGACAATGAGGTGCTGCCCAAACTCAGATTGAATTAGCCTATTCTTCTGCAACAACAACTTGTACGTATACAAGAATCTCTGCTACAACATCAATAGTCATTTCTCTGTTCTTTAGATCCCGTCTGAGTTTATGTTGCTTTTAGATATAAACATTTAATAAATAATCTTGACATATTTATAAATTTGGATCTAAACCTGTGCATGTTAATAACCTGAATCATAACTAAACAAATCTGCCACTACTTGTACACCTAATCCACTGTTTAGTTCCCATATGCCTATTCCTGATATGCCTATTCTGCTACTATACCTATTTCTGTCATCATATGCATGTTTTGTTATCATCCTATTTCGTTTCTCTTCTCTCCCTCCTTCCCTTTTTATTTTTATAGCAAGGCTATCTTCGAGCCTAGGCCTATCCCTGAAATATGCGTACGAATGAAATTGGGAATGGTTGGGAATGATATTGGGGCATAATCGTATTGTAAAACATGATTGGGATTTGGGCATAACCTATACCTTAATCTAAAACTTTGATTTGGGGGCATAACTTGTATCGTGAATCAGGCTAGGGGTTTGGGGGCATAACCTATGATGAACATGAATAATTTCCTAAAAACGAATATGCTTAAAATTACAGTAAATAGAAACTGTAACCGCACTTTGCCATGAGGTTAGATTATACTTGTGGTAGAAGTCTTCCCGGAACCGCACGACAAATCCAGCGTCCGCAAGTGGTTAATCTAATGTGAGGGGTCTAGTGCGTTAGTGTACATGTAACGGTGCTAAGACACGAGGTTAAGTCCGACTTGTGGTAGAAGTCTTCCCGGAACCGCCCGGCATATCCAGCATCGACAAGTGGTCGACTTAATGTGAGAGGTCTGGTGCATTAACATGCACGAACGAGAAATGATAATAACCTGTTAACCTGTAATACTTAACATGTTTAAATCTGTGGGGGTTATATGAATCTGTCAAAATTGTGTAAGGGTTAAGTAAACTTGCTTGAATCAATGGGGGTTAAGTAAATCTGTTAAATCTGTGGGGGTTATATAAAACCGAAAAACTTAACCTGTTTTATATGGTGGGGTTATGCGGGCTTGTTAATCTGTTAGGCATAACCAGTCAAAATCCTAGTAGTGGGGATGCAAGCCTGGGGGGGTGGCTTGTATCATCAGTTGTGTAGGACCCGTATCTATCAGTAACCCATCTTGGTATCAAAAGAAGGACCCCGAACTAGGTAGGGTCAGGGCACGCTTACTGAGCTGACTACAAGAGGTTAATCTGAGTGGGGGGTGTTGACGGTGCATTCCGACGGAGTCATGCGCATGCATGAATCCGCTTGCTTGGGATAATAAGACGCTGTGACATCAGTAGATATGGTTGTGCATCTCAAAAAAAGGGTTGCCACTTTAGGAAGTGATACATCTTATTGTGGGGCCAGCACAGGATATCTACAGGATAGGGAGCCAATCGATTGGGGTAGTAATTAGGGTACATCTAGTCTTTCTTTTTTAGGAGCCTGTTATTATCATTGGGGGTAACACCTGTCATTTCTGTTGGGCTGCCTGTTATTTTTGCTGAGGGTAAAACTCGTCACTAGAAGTACACCTAAGTCTACCATCTGTTTATACTAGGATCATTCTTTTTCTATTATACTAGTATTGGTGTGGAGAAGAGTACGTGAGAAGCACAATATATTCTGTTATGTTTATTCTGTTTATCCTTCTCAGTCTGTTATACCTGTCTTATGATATTGTTATCTCTCTCATCCAGTTTATATGTCTATCATGATGCTTTTACTTATTTATATGCTAAAAGTAACCAGACTCTCCAGACTTTATGTCTGCCCCGTTTTGTTTTGTTTTCTCTCTCTTGCTTTCCCCTCAGGTTCTCAGGGTGGGAATACTCAGGCTTGATTAGGATTCTCTCTTCCATTTATGCTTGGAGCTGCTTAGATTTACTGCTTTGATTACATGTCTACTCTGTTATGGCTCTTTTTGGGGACTATGCTTTTATATTACTGTACTCTGATGATTTTAGTACAAGGCAGATATTTTAATTTGATGTAATGGGTTTTCTGTACTTCAGACTTACATTGTAACTGGATTTTGAACCACGATGTTTTCTATTTGGAAAATAAAGTTTTAAATTCTACTATTATTTTATATCTGTCTTGTGATGTTTTTGTTTCTGTTTACCTATAACGCTTCACAAAACTTAATCCATTCTGTTAAAGAGTGACATTAACGGATGTGGTGTGTCACACATATAGTTATTATATATAAAATGATTATTAAAACTTATATTAATTTATAAATATAGCTGTATAAAAAATATTATTAAACTAAAGATACATAAAATTATAACTTTAAATGTAAAGAAACTAAAACTTAATTAATAATATATATTAAAACTTAATACAAAATTAGGATTAACATATATTATAAATAAGAACGTCTAAATTATTTTAATAAGGAGTTAGATTTAAATTTAAGAAATAAATTTAAAGATTTGGAAATATATTTTAAATAGGAAGTAATTTTTGAAATCAAGTTGAAAATAAGAATAAGCGAATTACAAGATAAAAATGATAAGAGATTTGAAATTGAGATTTAGTGCAATTACGAAGTTTTAACAAAAATTATAGACTCCATAATTGTAAAGACCCACATTTTGCGTGTCGGAGGATCGTAAAATATATTTATTTATTTCCTTGAGTGTCAAATCATTCTCACATTTTGATATGTTGTTTATAGGGATGTGAGACATGTCCATAATTTTTATCAATTTTGTTTGTGACCATTTTACCACTATTAGTTTTGTACCGGGCATAACTTTTGACTGGGATCGAATCATGTGATGGGATCGACTTCATAGGAAAGGAAATGATGTTTTTAATTCTGAAGATTGGTCATATTAAAGATTTGACTCAGCGGTTTGAGAGAAATTGTTATTTTAGTGCCATATAGTTTCTGGACAGACTAATTAGTCACTAGTGGGCTGATTTGTGAGGCCCAATAAGACTAGGGGTTGTTGGCTATAAATAGAGGGGTAGAGATAAGGATAATACTTTAGTTTCTTCATTTCTTATTTGGTTGAGCCTGAGATTCTCCATGCTCAATCAAATACACCTTCGCTCCATTAAATTCTTGGATCTATATTAGATGATTGAAGATCTACATCAAGGAAGGCTAGATCGCATCAAGTGGGTTGATTTGAAGGCCAATTCTTCACCGTTGTTCACTGATCTTCGTTGTTCGGATTAGAGAATCACCGATTTGAAGTTATTTCTGAGGATTTGGTGAGCGATAAGCATCTCTCACACAGATTCAATAGAGTATTTGGATTGTTTGATCTTAATTTCATCATTTCAAGTCATTTTCACCAAGATCTTCATCATGGTAAATATATTTTCATTCGAATCACCATACGATCTAATCTAGCAACTTAAATCGGTAAATTCTTATGTTAATTCATGTGTTTATGAAAGTTTAGATCCATTATTTTGTTTATTCCTTACTTTATCATGACTTAATGAATTTCATATGATTGTATGATGATTATTTGTTGTGCAAGTGTTGTTTAATGATTGCATGAAGTGTTAATGATTGACTTATTGAAGTGGATGAGTTGCTTTGCATTGATGTTGTCGTATGTGGATAGATCAGCCATGATGGACTGCATTGGTTGATGGATTGGTTCGTATATGGATAGTTTAAATCAGGATGGAGGCACACTAATGGATCGGCCTTGAAAATAAGCTGGATTGACAAACTTTGAACGTGGAATGATGGATTGGCTAGGCGCACAAACAACTGGTTGGGCATGAGTAAAAACGGATTGATCAGCCACAAAAGCAATGGAGTGCTGTGTAAAAATCATCGATCAGGCTCGAGTGGAACGTGATGGATTGGGCTGAAATATGAAGGATCACGCAAGACCTGGATCGGTGGACCTAAAGTGAAATACATAGAGATGGATCGGTTCAAAGGCCTAGACGATGGATTGGCTAGTATGTGAAGCATGGATCGATTCGAAGGCCTAGATGATGGATCGTGAAGAGGAACCGGGTTAAGCACAAGCTGATGGGTCGGCCATTGTATGATGGATCGGGAAAATGTGCCTTAGTTGATGGATCAGTCTCTGGATGGATCGGAAGGGGGCGAACTAGTGATGGATCGGTCTCTAGATGGATCGACAGAGGGAGACCTAGTGATGGATCGGTGGACTATCCATCAAAGCGTTGACCAAATGAAGTTTGTTTTTGCTTAATGATGGATGCAAATTCGACATGAGTTCAGGTTTAATGATCGAAGTGAAGTGATGTGTTCGTTGATCGATGAAAGCAGTGAAGTGTGAAGAAAACTCAAGGTGATTTGAGTTCGTGGATAATGGTTGCTCGAGGCGTTTGAGCTATTGGGTAGTCCCCGGTGATGACGACTAGTGTTATAAAGTGCCAAGAGGGACTGTCTTTGGTCGAAGGTTCTAGATTTCTCAAAGCAGGGGTATCTTGGGGACGCCCATTAGGATCTGATTCGATAAGATCGTGTACCATGGGAAGTCATGATGGGCCTAGTTGTCTTCGTGAGTAAGGCAAACATATGAGTCACAATGGCATATGGAGTTTAGTTAGAACCGGGCCTATCATTAGCCCTAGATATATGGCATGTTCATGGCCAGTCATTCGATTAATGATGATTTTAAGGCAAGGCATGCGGTGATAGCCAGAGTCATGGATGTTATTGTTTCCTGTATCAACTGGTATGGATTGTTCGACGTCAAGGAATATATCTCTTGGGTGCTTATTTGATGTTGGTTTAGGCCTTCGGGGCTTGTGCTTAGGGGATGTTGAACTTGATTGTAGTGGTCTGTGCTAGATAATTGGTTTCTATGGTTACTACTATTTGTTTCTTCTTGTATTAGTTGGGAAGGCTATCACCATAGGGTGAGGAGGAGAAGGCTTTGGGTTTATTCTCTGGTTATGTTGGTAGATTAGTTGATTGATCTGCCTATTTCTCATATACTATTTTGATGATGTTTGATAGCTGTTTTATCGCTCATTAAGGCTATTGTCTGACTCAAGGTTTTATGTTCCCTCTTATTACCTTGGGATGTTAATCCATATGTTGGATGGGCAGACTGAGTAGCAGGTAACAGGTAGCAGATCTTGATGAGGACGATGTTGCAAAGCAAAGACGAGCATGAGGATGCCATATTATTTCCTACTATCACTATAGTTATTTCCACTGTTATGATTGATGCACAATACTCTGAGTGAATTTGTAGTGAGGCTGATTGTATAGACTTTGATGTAAACCCATTTGATATATGGATCTTTCATGATGATATGAAAGTTTAAGTTTCTATTCAGTTGTGCTTCGCTACTATTTCCTGTTGTATATGTTCTATTATATTTTATCCTTGCACTGTGAGTTATACGACATGTTTCCAGTGTGTTCTTCAAACCTAATGATTGTCCTATATCGGCCTAGCACGTCATACAACGCGTTTCTCCTTGGTTTGTGCGGGAGGTAAGGGGCAGTCGTCATATTTGGTATTAGAGCCAGGTTAAGAGATATTATCCAAAGTTTGTGGACGTAATGATGTATGAGAGACGTATTTGTACTTTTCTAAAGGATGATAGCTATATTATAGGTGTATGATATAGTAGCGCTTGAACTTCATTGTAGTTATTCTCATGTGGACTAATCATTCTTTTTTTTAGATTTAGAATGAGTCGTCGATCTTCGAGACATACTATTAGGGAGGAGCCTGTACCTAGACGGGGGTAGGTAGCTTACTAACTACCCAGCTATGTTGAAGGTCATGATGGCATCGATCATGAAGAGGGCACCCGCTCTAGAGACAGACACGGTAAATGTAGGGGTTTAGTTGTAAGTGCCTAGGGTTGTGAACTTCGCGAAGCTATGCAAGGACTTCACTACTCTCGGAGGGAAGCCGTTCAAAGGGACAGACCCGACTGTAGAGATTCAAGGGTGGCTTCATACTTTCATTCGAATATTTGGAGACTTGGGCATTAATGATGTAACTAACAAGAAGCTTGCATCAAGGTAATTACAAGGCAGAGCTAGGGATTAGTGGAACTCTGTCACTTCATAGACTCCATAAGATAAGATCATGTGGGATCAGTTCAAGTCAAGTTCGAGATGAAGTTAATTTCTACCATTTTGAAGTCCATTATATTTAAGAGGTTTGTCGAGTTGAAGCAGAATGGTAGACCAGCGCTGGAGTATGCTTCTGACTTTGAAGCTTTGTCCAAGTATGCTCATTCATACATTGAGGCTCCTTACCAGAGGAACGAGAAGTTCATCAAGGGCTTGGATAAATACCTTGGGAATCAGCTGATTGATCACTTGGATGACACTTATGAGAAAATCGTTGAGAAAGCTTTGAGGAATGAGAGTCTGTTTTCCAAGGAGGAAGTTGTTGTTGCAGCTAAGGAAGATCAGAATCCACGGTAGGGTGGTAATAAGAAAAAGCGGAATGGAAAGAGGAAGCAATAACAACAACAAGGGAAGGATGGACATGAAAAGACGAAGGGTGAAGTGACTTGCTACAACTGTCAACAGAAGGTCCATTTTTCCAAGGATTGTAAGAATCCAAAAATTGATAGGAAGTGTCATAACTGTGGAAAGCCTGGGCATCTCAAGAAGGATTGTCCAGAACCAATAAAGGGTAATCAGACAGTGAAGGCATATGCTTTGGAAGTCGTACCATCTTCTTCAAGAGCTCCTAAGGTTATTGTTCAAGGTACACTTTCTATTGAAGGTGTCTCAGTTCGAGTGCTGTTCAACACTAGAGCATCACATTCTTTAATTTTCAATGAGTTTGTATGCCGCTTGGGTTTGGAACCTGAGATTTGTGATAGACTGTTGGTTGTAACTAATCTAGTCGGGGGTTCATCCAGTTTGTGTATGCTTTGTTGTGGTCTAGTGTTGTAGAGTCATGGTTTCTCTTTTGTGTGTGATTGCTTTGTCTTGAACTTCACTGGGTTTGGGATTATTTTGGGTGTGGATTGGCTCAAGAGGTATATGGCAAAGGTGGATTGTAAGAAGCTCGAGTTGATAGTCGGGAATGTGGAAGGGCGAATGGTTGTGATTTGATGTAAGCCACAAGACGAGGTCTCCATTAGCTTGTTATATTCGCTTGTGATTCCACTGGAAGATTTCTCATCGGCGCCAATCACTAGTGAGTTCGATGATGTCTTTGAAGAGGTCAAAGGGTTACCGCCGCGTCATGATATTGAGTTCAGAATCGATTTGGTCGAAGGTGTTAGACCTGTCGTTATGCCTCTTAGGCGGATGGCGCCTAAGGAACAACGAGAGTTAGAGGTGCAAGTTAGTGACCCTTTGTGTAAGGGATTCATTCGGTGAAGTTTGTCCGAATGTGATGCACCAGTTGTGTTTGCAACCTAGGCTGATAGATCTTTTAGATTATGTGTTGATTGTCGTGAGCTGAACAAGGTGACTAAAAAGAACAATTATCCATTGCCGAAGATGATTTATTTGATCAGCTTCACGAGGCCAAGATGTTTTTTCAAATGAATTTGGTGATGGTAATTCACTAGTTAAGAGTGGCAAAGTACAGTGTGCCGAAGACGACTGCTTTCAGGACACCATCCGGTTTTTTTGAGTGGCTGGTGATGCCGTTTTGATTGACCAATGCACCCACGTATTTTGTGGATCTTCTGAATAGGGTGTTCAGATATTAGTTGAACAAGTTTGTGCTTGTGTTCGTGGATGATATTCTGGTTTACTCCCAGAACGAGGAAGAGCATAAGATGCACTTGCGTGTTGTTTTGGAAATCTTTCGAAAGCATCAGCTAAGGGTTAAGTTTTCAAAGTGTCACTTCTGGAAGAGTGAAGTGAGTTTGTTAAGCCATGTTGTTTCTAGAAATGGAATAACAGTTGGTCCCGCTAAGGTGGTAGCAATCCAGGACTGGGAAAGACCTTAGAATGCAACGGATGTGAGGAGTTTCCTTGAGTTGGCGGGATATTATCATCGTTATATCAATGATTTTTCCAAAATAGCTGCAACATCAATAGGATTGACAAAGCAGAACCAAGTGTTCACATGGGATGCGAAGTGTGAACAAGCTTTCGGAATCCTAAAAAAGAGGCTGACGAATGCTCATGTTTTGATGATTCCTAGCGGGAATGAAGAAATGGTGGTATACACCAATGCATATGATACTGGACTTAGAGAAGTGATGATGCAGAAAGATACAATTGTGGCATATGTGAGTTGACACCTGAGGTCGCATGAAAGGAATTATCCGACTCATGATTTAGAGTTGGCAGCGATCGTGTTTTCTCTGAAGATATGGAGACATTGCCTGTTGGGAGTTCGATTCGAGCTGTTTACGGATCATAAGTCCTTGAAGTATCTTTTCTCCCAGAAGGATTTGAATCTTCGGCAGCAACGATGGTTAGAGTTTCTGGCATCGTATGGTTTTGGCATGACCTATACTCCTGGTAAAAGTAATGCGTTGGTTGATGCATTGAGTCGAAGACACACAAGTTTGGGAGTGATGTTTTTATAATGGAATCACCTCGAGTATTTGGCAGGATTTTGTTTTAGGCCTAGGCACAAGTTAGATCCTGAAATGTTGGAAAGCTTGTTGATAATACCTACTCTCATCGAAAGGGTCAGTGAAACCTAAAGGTGTAATGAAAAGCTGGTCGAGATCATCCAAAAGTTGGAACCAGTGATAAGGAATTCGAGGTTAATCGAGATGGTTGGCTTCAGAAAAAGGACGACTGCTTGTTCATGATGTTGATGGATTGAGAGATGAGGTTCTGAGGGAATGTCATCACTTAAAGTTGATGATTTGTCCTGGTGGTAATAAGATGTATCGGGACATGAACCGAGCCTACTACTGGGAGGGGACAAAGAGGGATATTGGAAAGTTCATTTCCAAATGCATGAACTGTCAGTTAATGAAAGCTAAGTAGAAGAAGCCGAGAGGATTGCTTCAGCCACTGGAAGTTCCTACGTGGAATTGGGAGCATATATCGATGGATTACCTAGAACCAGGGCTAGAAATGACGGAATCTGGGTCATAGTGGATCGCTTGACCAAGATTGCAAGGTTTATTCCTATCAGATCGACTAGGACATCATCGAAATTGGCTGAGCTATATATAAAATGGATAGTTCGATTCTATGGTATCCTAAAGAGCATAGTAAGTGATCGAGATCCATTGTTCACAAGTGGAATTTGGAAGCGTTTGCAAGAGACTTTGGGAACCGATCTATGTTTGAGTACGACTTATCATCACCAGACCGATGGTCAAACCGAGCGAGTGAATCAAGTATTGGAAGATCTCTTTAGAGCTCATGTATAACAATAACTATCAGCCGAGCAATTGGATGGCACCATACATGGCGTTGTATGGCAGACCGTGTACTTCTCCAGCATGTTGGTTAGAGACTGGAGATAAGCTGATACTTGGACCAGAAATGGTAAGAGAGACCTCAAACTGTATTGAGATCGTTCAACAATGAATCCAAGAACGTCAGAAGAATTACGCCGATAAGCATCGAAAGGATTTGGAGTTTGGCGTTGGTGATATGGTTTTCGTGAAGATTTTACCATTGAAGAATGTTGTTAAGTTCGGAAATAAGAGAAAGTTAGCTCTAAGGTTTATTGGACCGTTTCCAATAGTCGAGCGTACTGGAAAGCTCGCGTATAGATTGAATTTACCTGAGAAGATGTCGAGTGTGCACGATGTTTTCCATGTGTCATTTCTACGGAAGTGTGTGCACGATTCAAATGTGGTGATATCTCCAGATCAGTATGAAGATCTGGAAATCGAGTTCGTAGTTTCGACACCTCACAAGTCGCTTGGATTGTGGGGAATGACATGGAACAATTTAGAAGGAAGACGGTTCAACTAACCAAGGTGCAATGGAGTGAGGATGATGATGATTGCATGTGGGAAACGGAGAGAGTATGAGGACGATCCTTTCAGAACTCTTCATTGGTATGACCCATTAATGCTCTATCACCTTACACCATTATAACTTGTGGTATTATTACAATTCCGCATGCTAGGATAAGGCTATGATGCATGGCTTGATGGATGCTAGTTTGGATGATAGGTTGGCTACTCGTGGATGATAATCATGCGGAATTGTTTCTGGTTGCTTGTATTTGTTTGGGATTTCGGGGGCGAAATTCCTAAAAGGGGGGAGAATATCATAAAATATTTTTATGTAATTCCCCGAGGGTCAGATCATTCTCATATTTTGATGTGTTGTTTATGGAGATATGAGATATGTCCATAATTTTTATCAATTTTATTTGTGACCATTTTTCCCCTATCAGCTTTGTACAGGGCATAACTTTTGGCTGGGATCGAATCAGGTGCTGCGATCGAATTCATTGGAAAGGAAATGATGTTTCCAATTGCAAAAAGTGGTCACATTAAATATTTGGCTTAGCGGTTTGATGGAAACCGCTGTTTTAGGGCTATATAATTTCTGGATAGACTAATTAGTTAGTAGTGGGCTGATTAGGGAGGCCCATTATGGCTAAAGGCTGTTGGCTATAAATAGAGGGGTAGAGACGGGGAGAATAGTTTAATTTCTTCATTTCTTATTTTCTTGAGCTTGGGATTCTCCCTACTCAATCAAACACACCTGCACTTCATTAAATTCTTGGATCCTCATTAGAAGATTGAAGATCTACATCAAGGAAGGCTAGATCACATCAAGAGGATTGATTTGAAGGCCAATTCTTTACCATTCTTCGCCGATCATCGCTGTCCGGATTAGAGAATTATCGATTTAAAGCTATTTTGAGGATTTGGTGAGTGATAAGCATCTCTCTTACGAATTCAATCGAGTAGTTGGGTTGCTTGATCTTATTTTCATTATTTCAAGTCATTTTCACCTAGATCTTCATCATGGTATGTATATTTTCATTCGAATCACCATATGATCTAATCTAGCAACTTAAATTAGTAAATTCTTACGTTAGTTCATGTGCTTATGCACGTTTAGATCATTTATTTTGTTTATTCATTATTTTATCATGACTTGGTGAATTTCATATGATTGTATGATAATTATTTGTTGTGAAAATGTTTTTTGATGATTGCATGAAGTGTTGATAATTAAATTATTGAATTGGATGAGTTGCGAGCATTGATGTTGTCGTATGTGAATGGAACGGTCGAATTTGGTAATGGATCGATCGGAACTGGAGATGGATTTCATGACTTGGGGAGCAAGAAATGGATGGATCAGCCATGATGGACCGCATTGGTAAATGGATCAGTTCGTATAATGATCGTTCAAATCAGGAAGGATGCACACTGATGGATTAGCTTTGGAAATCAGATGGATATGCAAACTTTGAACGTGGCATGATGGATCGGCCAGGCGCACAGACGATGGGTCAGGAATGATAAAAAGGAATGGATCAGCCACAAAAGCAATGGAGTGCTGTGCCGAAATCATTGACCAGGGTCGAGTGGAACGTGATGGATAGAGCTGAAATCTGATGGATCGCGCAAGGCCTTGATCGGTGGACCTGAAGTGAACTACATAGAGATGGATCGGTTCGAAGGTTTGGACGATGGATTGGCTAGTATGTGAAGCATGGATCGGTTCAAAGGCTTATATGATGGATCGAAAAGTGGAACTGGGTCGAGCGCTAGCTCATGGTTTGGACATTGTATGATGAATCAGACAAACATAAATGGGTTGATGGATCGGTCTCTGAATGGATCGGCAGGGGGCGACCCAGTGATGGATCGGTGGACGATCCATCAAACTGTTAACCAAATGAAGTTCGTTTTTGCTCGATGAAGGATGCAGCTTCAGCATGAGTTCAGTTTTATTGTTCGAAGCAAGGTGATGTGCTCATTGATCGATGAAATGCAACAAAGTGTGAAGATGACTCAAGGTGATTTGAGTTCGTGGATAATGGTAGTTCGAGGTGTTTGAGCTTGTGGATAGTCGCCGGTGATGATGACTAGTTCTATAAAGTGCCAAGAGGGATTGTCTTCAGTCGTAGGTTCTAGTGGACTCAAAGCAGAGGTATTGTAGGGATGCCCATTAGGATCTGATTCGATAAGATCGTGTACCCTGGGCAGTCATGATGGGCCTAATTGTCTTCGTGAGTAAGACAAACATACGAGTCACGATGGCGTATGGAGTTTAGCTAGAACCGGGGTTACCATTAGCCATTGGTAGATGGCATGTTCATGGCCAGTCATACAATTAATGATGGATTTCAAAGAAAGACATATAGTGATAGCCATAGTCACGGATGTTATTGTTGCCTGTATCGTCAGGTATGGATTGTTTGACGTTGAGGAAGATATCTCTTGGGTGCCTGTCTGATGTTGGTTTAGGCCTTCGGGGATTGTGCTTGAGGGATGTTGAACTTGATTTGAATGGTCTATGCTAGATAATTGGTTGGTATGGTTGCTACTATCTGTTTCTTCTTTTATTGGTTGGGAAAGCTATCACCATTGGATGAGGAAAAGCGGGTTTTGGATTTCTCCTCTGTTGATGTTGGTAGATTATTTAATTGATCTGCCTACTTCTCATATACTTTATTGATGATGTTTGATAGCAGTTTTATCGTTCATTAAGACTATTGTCTGACTCAAGGTTTTATGTTCCCTCTTATTACCTTGAGTTGTTCATCCATATGTTGGGTGGGCAAACTAAGTATCAGGTAACAGGTAGTAGATTTTGATCAGAACGATGCTGCAAAGCGAAGACAAGCAGGAGGCTGACGTATTATTTCCTACAATCTACTTTACTTGTTTCTGCTGTTATGACTGATGTATGTTACTCTGAGTGAATCTGTAGTGAGGCTGATTGTACGGACTTTGATGTAAACCAGTTTGATATATGGATCTTTCACGATGATACGAAAGTTTAAGCTTCCATTTAATTATGCTTTGCTACTATTGCCTATTGTATATGTTCAATTATATTTTATCCTTGCATTGTGAGTTATACGATAGGTTTCCACATGTGTTCTTCAAACCTAATGATCGTCCCATATCGTCTTGACACATCATACAACGCATTTCTCCTTGGTTTGTGAGGGAGGTGCGGGGCAATCGTCACAATAACTTATCTTCTTTTCTTGAACTCTTGTTGCTTACGAGACTTTAGTCTTGAACTCTTCATTTTTGTAACCTTGAATCTCTAAACTGTAAGTCTTCAATAATCAATAGCTATATATAATTCCTACATATGCATACACACATATATAATATATATCTATACAAAAGTGTTAATACATATTTTATAATAGTAATAATTAAAACAAGGTTATTGTCATCAAATCTATTATCACCGTCATCTTAGTGCCTAATTGTTGACATCTAAAAGTGGTCGCCAACACTCATGATTTCCAAGATAGTGAAAACAAATGTCTGGAATGGAAAATATGTAATAAGTGATGTAAGTATGCAGGGGAAAACACAATAGAACAATCACACAATATTTATAATGATTCAGATCTTCAGAGCCTAAGTCCACTCTGTAAGTTTAGTGCTTTTTAATCCACTTTTACAAGTTACAATATGGAATCGCTATATCTTTAAGTGTACAAGAGCTATATTAATTGTAATTGCTAAAGCAATTGATCTCGAGTGTTATGCTTGGAGAGGAAGTAGTAGGCTAAGCTTTGTGATCCAAATGCATGGAAGTGGAAGGTGGATCCTTCACGAGTCCGTGATGTTATAGACTGATATGTTGATGCTAATGATTTTGATGACAATAACCTTGTTTCAATTATTATTATTATAAAATATATATTTACATAGTTATCTAGAATATACACACACACTCGTATATATAGGAAATCTACCCTGGTAATGATTTTCTAAGATACTACAGTTCAAAAAATCAAGATTTCAAAGTAGAAAAGTTCAAGTTTCAAAACTCATGAGTATCAAGAATCAAGAGTTCAAGAAATATAGAGTAATTATGTCTTGATATTTTGTTAAAACTCTGGTTAGCACTGAATTTTGATTTTGAACTTAATTCTAATTTCAAATTCCTTTTCAAATGATTTCGACGTTACTTCCATATTTTTAAATCTAATTTTCAAATGATTTCAAAATTACTTCCTTATTTTAAATTTATACTTCATTATTTCTAGAAATATTTTAACTCTTGAAATTTATTAAAATCATGTTCTTAAAATTATAATTGATACATTTTAAGTCCTACTTCAAATAAGTTTTACTTACAAATTTATTATTAATTTTATTATAGTTATTTTTGTTTTCAATTTCCTTATTTATATAAGTTTTTATATATTTATAGTTTTATATTTATACTCTCATATCATTTTATATTTAGTTTTTAATCATTTCTTAAAGTCATTTTAATATATGTTTAAAATAAGCTGTTACCTAATAAACTCTATTTCAATACAAAAGAAAGTAGTTTGTTTTAACTCAGGAATTTCCATAATTTATTTAAACATTATTTGATTTAGTTTTAAAAAAAAATTCTGATTTTTTCAAAGGAATGTCGATATATTAATTTGTGCATGTCGACATACTTACCATTAAATTATTTTTCAAATTTTGAAAAGTTGTGTCTTTTGAATTTAAATTTTTTCTGAAAGGTCATGGCTGTTGAAAAACCATATAATGGCTTCAGAATTCGAATCTTTTAATTATTTTTCATCATCTTTTTATTGTCTAATCATATAACCATTGTTCTATTTAATTTATTAACTTTCTACCCTTATTCTCTTCCGATTTCCATAGAAATTATATCATTCTTCTTCCTTTTCAATTCTAAATCAAAATCTCTCTGAAATTCAAGTTCTTCTCAAGAAATATAGGTTGTTTGTAATCAAAGATTTCAACATCAAGTCCTATCTAGTCAATACTACAAAAATTTATAAAAGAAGGGGGTAGTTATGTTCCGTATAAAGTGACTAGATGCCATTGTGTCCTGTAAATCGATTGGGCGTAAATTTATGGCTTCAAAATCAACTACGTCTCAATGTACTTGGAATCAGTTGGGCTATGCCCTTGTATCCCTTAAATTAAGGATTTTAATTGGATATTGTTGAATAAAAATCTGCATTAACCCAGCGTTATGCAGGACCAGATGTAGGAGAGTCTTAAATTAGTACAAATTCTCGGTGTGTACTTTCCTTTTACTACTTTTTTACTTTATTTTCTACATCTGTGTCTGATTCTATGATTTGTGATATTTGTGATTTGCATATTGTTCTATTTTATTCTAAAAGAATTCAAGAAATTTATTAAAATCTATAAAACACAATTCACTCCCTCTAATGTTTAATTTTCCTTAAGATCCTTAATCCGCATTCCCAATAATTGGTATCAGAGCATTGGTTTTCAAAGTTTTCATAATCTAAATTTTTGAAAAGTTTAAACGACAACCAACACTGGAATTGTCAATAATAAAGGTTCTTTTATAGAGGGTCAATCCACAGTTAAACACTATTCAATGGGAGTAATTATTCATATTGGGCTTGCAGAATGAAAATTTATTTACAATCTGTAGGATTAGAGTAGAATATCTCACAAACCGAATATGTTGAACCCACTGTAAATTTTGCATAATGGACTAATGTTCATAAAGCCACTGCACAAAATAATTATAAGGTTATGAATATTTTATTATGTTCATTAGATAGGAATGAATTTAATACGGTACCGGTTTGTAAATCTACATACGAATTCAGGAAAACTTTGCAAGTGGCTCAAGAAGGAATAAGCAAAGTTAAACAGACCAAAATATCCATGTTTACAATTAGTTTGAATTATTTAAAACGAATTATATTGAGCCTATCTCCGAAATGTACTGCAGGTTCCAAGAAATCGTGCATTCACTATTGGCTTTGGGAAAAATATATTCTTAGGAAGATCACATCAGAAAATGTAAAAGCCCACATTTTATGTATCGAAAGATTGTAAAATATTTTTATTTTATTCCCTGATGGTTTGATCATTATCATATTTTGATATGTTGTTTATACGGATGTGAGACATGTCCAAATTTTTTTAACAATTTTGTTTGTGACCATTTTGGCCCTGTCAATCTTGTACAAGGCATAACTTTTGATGCGGATCGAATCAGGTGCTGAGATTGGTCTCATTGGAAAGGAAATAATGTTTTCCATTCTGTAGAGTGGTCACATTAAAGATTTGGCTCAGTGGTGTTGAAGGGATCGTTGTTTTAAGATTTCACAATTGGTTGTTCGGTTTTGTAAGCCATAATGGGCTGATTTAGAGAGGCCCATTAGTGGGCTGGTGGAAGGCTATAAATAAGGGATAGGAGGCATGGAGAATAGTTTACTTTCTCCATTCTGTCATTTGGAAGAGTTAGAGGTCCTCTATTACTCCATCTTCTACACCTTTCCACCATTAAAATCTAGATGTAAGGAAGAGAATCGATGATCTACATCATTTGAAGCTAGGTCTACGCCAATCAAAGAGAGATTTCATCGAATCGAAGAGTTTAGAAAAAATTCTTCGATATCCGGAATTGAGATTTCATCATTTTTGGGTTGTTTTTAAGAATTGGTGTGTGATATGCATCTCTCACGCAGATTCAGTCAAGTATATGAGTTGTATGCACATGTTTTCATCATTTTAAATCGATGTATCCTAGATCTACATCATGGTAAGTCTATTTTCATGTGAATCACCAAAATATCTAATTTAGCAACTTAAAACCGACAATTTCCATATATTTTCATATGTTTATGCAAGTTAGATCCATAATTTTAGTTTATATATTCGTCTATCATGATTTTGGTGAATTCTTCATAATTGTCAATGATAATCGTCATTTTCATTGGTTTCATAACATGATTGTAGTTGAATTGGATGAGCTGATTTCGTCAATATAGTTGTTTGGCGAATTTTTGGTCGAGTTTGGAGATGAATCGGGTCTATCCAGGTGATGGATCGGCCAGGGAAAAAGGTGACGGATGGGTCAGACAGAAGTATGGGTCCGTCACTTATAGGTCGGTCAGTTAAGGATCGGTCAGCCTATGGATGGCAAGAGCTATGGGTCGATCAGAGATCCAAAAGCCATGGGTTGGTCATGATTTCAAAAGGATGGATTGGTTATCATATGGATCAGCATGCACTGAATGTTTATACAACACTTTGAAACATTGTGGATTACTGTTGAACCTTATGTTGTTGAGGATTTTCCTTGGTTCGAGAATGGTGATGACTTCGAAGTAAATTCAATAAGGAATGTCGAAGTGATGTGATGCATTCATTGATCATTAAAATGCAACGGATGCGACGACAACTCATAGGTGTTCTGAGTTGGTTGATAATGGTGGGATGGTCGCCGTCGATGACGACTAGAGATAACGAAGGCCGAGGAATTATCATTATCGTAGGTTCTAGGGGACTCAAAGCAGGGGTATAATAGGGATACCTAAAAGATCGGTTGTATGGTCGAGTACATGGGTAGTTAGAATGATCCTAGATACGTTTCATTATATGGCGCATGGGTTTTTAGCTAGAACCGGGATTTACCATTGGCCCTTGACAATTGATGGCATGTCTTTGCCAGTCATACAATTCACGATGGTTCCAAAGTAGGATTGGCGGTGATAGCCAGAGTCTGTCATGAATGATGGATGTTTTGTTTGCAACATCTCACGTAGATTGTCTGACGTCGAAGGAGATGTTTCTTGGGTGCTTGTATGATTTTGGTTTAGGCCTCTGAAGCTTGTGCTTGGGGAATTTTAAATTTGATTAGGATGATTTACGTGAGATGTATAATCTGGATGCTTTGAGTGTTATTGTTTGATTTATTCTGATTCCATGAATAAATGGTTGTTCTAGTCGCCATGGATGTAGGGTTGAAATGCTTCTTGTAAAGGCTATCATTTTCCGATGTGGGGAAGTTGGAGTTGAGTCCTTCTCTGGTGTTTAGGGTAGTTTGGTTTGTTAATCTCCCTATTCTCATATACTTTACTGATGATATTATATAATTGTTTTATCGCTTACTGAGACTTTTGTCTAACTAAAAGTTTTATGTTTCCCTCTTATTACGTTGGGTTGTTCATTCAGTTTTTGGATGGGCAGACTAAATGGCAGGTGACAGGTGATATCTTGGTGAGGATGATGTACCAGTTCACTGGCGAGCAAGAGGCTGGCGTATTATCTTTCCTACCATATAGTACTTATATTTCCTCTGTTTTGTTGTTAAACTCTGAGTGTTGTAGTGAGGAAAATTTGTACAGATATATATGTTGAAATCCTGGTGTTTGGATATACTTTCTAGTTGTTATGAAAGTTTGGTGTTTTCTGCTCAAATATGCTTCACTAATATTGCATATGGTATATGTTCTATTATATTTTATCCTTGCGATGTGAGTTATATGACAGGTTCCACTTGTGTTTACATACTAAACGATCGTCCATGGCCGCCTGGCATGTCTTTCAGCACATTATTCCTCTTGTTTAGTGCTAGGGTTGTGGGCGGTCGTCACATTTGCTATCAGAGATCTGGTTATCGATTTAAACCAAAGTTCAGAAATGTAATAACAAATAAGAGACGTATTTGTATATTTCTGCTGGATGTATACTATATAATGCTATATAGTATGGTAGCATTTGTTCTTATTTATGAATTTTCTTGCAAGTGGCTAATCATTCTATTTTGCAGATTTAGAATGAGTCTACGTGCTTCAAGACATACTGCTATGGAGGGGACTACGCCTAGAGGGGGAAACGGCGGTGCACCAGATTACCCAGCCATGTTTGAGGCCATGATGGAAGCATTCATGAGAAGGGTACCCGCTCCAGTGGCAGCCACGGTAGATGTAGGTGATGTAGGTATACAGGTTCCTAGGGTTATGGATTTCACGAAGCTTTGTAAGGACTACACATCTCTAAAAGGAAAAGCATTCAAAGGAATGGAGCCAACTGAAGAGGTCCATAGGTGGTTAGATTCTTATGTTCGTATTTTTGGAGATTTGGGAATGAATGATGCAACTAAGAGAAAGCTTGCGTCAAGGAAGCTACACGGCAGAGCCATGGTGGAATTCTGTCACTTTGGAAACTCCAGAAGAAGGGATAACTTGGGAACAGTTCCAAGTTAAATTCGAGATGAAGTTTATCTCCACTGCTCAGAAGTCTGCTTTATTCAAGAAATTTGTTGAGTTGAAGCATAATGGTCATCCTATGCTTGATTATGTTTCAGATTTTGAGGCCTTTTCGAATTACGATCGTTCATATATTGACACACCTTATCAAAAGAACGAGAAATTTGTCATGGGGTTGGATACGTACATAGGAAGACCATTGGTGGAACATCTTGATGATTCATTTGAGAAGCTTGTGGAAACTGTCATGAGGCAAGAAAGCTTGTTTCCAAAGGAGGAAGTTGTTGTTTTTGCAACCAAGGAGGCTCCAAAACCACAGCAAGGTGGTAATAATAACAATAATAAGAGGAAGCAACAACAACATAAAGGGAAGGATGGCCAAAAGAGGAAGAAAGGTGAAGTGATTAGCTACAAATGTTGGCAGAAGGGTCATTATTCCAAGGATTGTAAGAATCCAAAAGCTGAGAAGAAGTGTTTCAAGTGTGGAAAACCTGGGCATGAGAAGAAAGACAATCCAGAATTGGCCAAGGGAAAGCAAGTTGTGAAGGCTTATACTTTGAAAGCTGTGCCATCTTCTTCAAGAGCTCCTACTACAGAGGAGAAGGGAAAGGGTGTCATTGTCCAATGTACTCTTTCTGTTCGAGGTGTTTCAGTTCGAGAGTTGTTTGATACAGGAACATCGCATTCATTCATTTGTAATGAGCTTGTAACGAACTGGGATTTTCGACTCCGAAAATCAACATCAAACTACCATGTTGACCATTCAGACATCGAACATTCCAGATCATTAATAGAAAGAAGTTAGAGGGTGAGAATAGATAAGATAGAAATATTAGAATAGAAGAAGAAGAAGAAACAACACAACACAGAGTCTCACATCGCAGCGGAACAAAATATAATACAGAAATAAATCTTTATTGAGAGTTTTGAAAATACTTACAGTATCAGAGTACATTAACATCTGGACAGTGATAATCTGTCCTCATACAACACATAGCGGAATAGTAATATCATACGTCTGGACTCTTCCAGCTCGTCTCTTCACAGTAGTCGATAACCTGAACCTGTACAACCCGGCCTAACCCGAGCATTTACAAAACACCGGGTCAGTCTGGTGAACCAGAGTGAGATAAACTCGCACAGTAATAAAGGTGAACCATCCAATCTTGATTTTTAAAGTTCAAAACCTTTTTACAAGAAAAAGGGTAATCGTAAGACCAAATCCACACATAAACACGGACGGTTTTTACCTTACGATAACCCAAAACATTTTTGAAACCAATATCTTTTCTGATATTATAATAATGTCTAAATGCAAGTAAATAACAATCTAGTGGAACGCTTGCATCTCACGCTCCACATATATAGTATACAATCAAACCCGCAGGCGCTTATTGGAGATTGGATTCCAACTTGACAAGGTATGGGTCCACCTTCCGCTCGTGTATCTCTAGAGACGAATACACTGGGTTCAACAAGAACTTCTTGCAACCCGGCCCTCACATGACCGACCACTCATTTCGCTTGAGAGTATCGAATGTATATCACCGACGGTTGGGATCAGCAACCGTCTCCCGACAAGGGACAGCATCGAAACATAGATTAAGAAACAAATAGGATTTCCTCTAGATAGGTGATCATACACCCTAATGGGAGCGACCCACATAGCCATGCTGCCTGCCCGATTTTTGTCGTTCCCGGTTGATGAGGCTTGAGGCCAGAATTAATTCTTGAACATCTGGTCGTCATTCACTTTGAATGCCACATCGTCAAATCCGTCAGATATCACTAATTGACGTCCACAAAAATACTCTAGTTGGAAGCTAGAGAACGGCGATTCCCCGCCAACAACTATCGCACGTTTGAAGAAATCAACGTACGTGACCCTTTGGAAATACTCTGTCAGACATCCGTCCATATACGTCATCCAGGAACAGGATAAACCGAAGGCACTCTCCTACCGCATCCAATATTGGAATCACCCCATGGATCAGTAGCGAGAAGTCCTTGCAACCCGTTGATTCCAACCACGACCGAATCACAGCTTTCCTCTGCTTGCCAGGCAGAGAATATTAGTGGTTCTTCCGTTTATGAAGATCCACGGTCTTCAATGCTCCATCTCTATCATCTTCTGAGATCTTCACGTATTTGTTGGACGGAATGGTTTTCGAATATACATTCGATCCCGGTCTTTCCGTACCAACAATCGTATTGGCCAGATTTGATAGTCGGTGTTTTAACTATCAAAATATTCAGTGTTTCAAACATGACACTCCAATGAGTTCACTGGTCCAGTATTCAGCATCACTTGGCCTTTAACAAAACTGATTTACTTTTGTTAAACTAAAACTTCCAATTCTTTTAATATTCAAAAATACGATATTTGAATAACTCTAATTTCAATTAACTAACATTCATCTTCTCTCCATTCGCTTGACTCTAGATCACAGCGATCACAATGGTTACGCCTGATTCCCTCAGGAAACATCCGACCGCCGTAGGCTATCTGCAGCCCTGCGAATTACGCTAGCAGTCGTACGAAATGGCAACTTAGCCCAATAATTATGTTTGGCTAATTCTATCTCGAATAGCTATATTCAATTTCCAATTTTGAAACCTCATTTAAAATTCTCCTTTTTACTAGATCTCGTTTTCAAATAGCGTAAATGTAATATTAACGTCTTAACACTTTGAATCTCACTTAAAACCTCTGGTTTATAATAAATCCTTTTTATCGTAATCTCCTTTCACTTAATTCATATAATTAAGTACGTTTATTTCCTTTCACCATTCAATTGGCTTGCATCTCACATTCGGTAACTTTTTAAATGAATTCCCATTTAAAAATATATTCCTAAATTCATTATTAATTAAAATAATAACTTATTTCAAACATTAACTACTTTAGTAGTTAATCCCTTTATTAACTAAATTAAATATTAAACCCCTTTAAAGCCTTATTTAAATTCAAACAATATTCGTTTAACTATTTTAGTCAAAACACATTAACTTGATAAACAATTCTAATTCCAAACGGTCGATTTAATTAACTCAAAAACTTGATTATCTCATTAACCGATTTCAACAATCCCCGCTTTAAATTAATTAAAAATATAATTAATTTAGATAGATTCTAATTATTTGTTTCCTTTTCAAACAAATGATCAAAGTTTAACCCTTTCAATTCATTTCTTATCTTCATACTTGAAAATCTGATTAACGTCAGCATTTGCTTTGCAAAATAACTTCATAACAAATCAAAGTCTTAAACAAATAAAATATTTATTTATTTCTCTTGAATAACTTTTATTCAAATAATATAATTCAAATCTAACTCTGGTTATAAATTAAATTTTATAACCTCAACTCTATCGATTCACCTGACGGTGAATAAATATTTATAACTCGATTGATTTTAAAGGCCATACTCTGCCAAACACTTAACCAATATCACCTATTGGTTCAAACCAAACAGAGGTTGAATATCCAGTCAATAATCAACCATCAAATCAATCACACAAACAGGTCAGTTCATATATGATAATACGAAAATAAACAATACATTTGAGGAATCCGGTTGGATCCCTCCAACCTGTTCGTCCCTGTATTCAAATGGTTATCTCAAATCAGACGGTTCAGTTTTGTTTAACTGATAAACTAAATAGCAACCATTCAACATCAACCACAAGCAATTCAAACAATTCAACCGTTAAAACACGTTTATAAAATAAACGTGACCAACCAAGGTGAGTTACCTTTATTGGTACCAATCGTAAAAAGTAACGATTTGGTATTACACTGAAATTAAACACAGTTTAACTTCATCGGTTAAATCAACAGTTAAAAAGATAACTAGCAAAGCAATCAACTATTGGCAAACAAAGCACACAAAATAAAAACACCCAATTTATAAAAAATATAAAAAGGGTAACTGAGTGAGTTTAACTCACCTTGATTCGTCTGCTGCGGAGACCCTTTGTTTTAATTAAATTAAACTGACGTTTAACTCAATTAAAATTCTAGTAGCTGCCAACTCTGATCAAATCAGCTCCACCCGGTTGTGCACGTCGATACGGTTCCGACGCCACTTGTTTTGTCTGACCCCGTTACTATATGACACAGTTATATAATTTACGTTATTCGCTTATTTAAACAATATTATTAAAACTTTTAAAATAACTATTTAAAAGCCTAGTTTTTAATTTACGTTATATGCATATATAAAATCCCTATGCAACTTGTTCGGCTCAATTCTGTTTATATACGCATGAGTTATAAACATTTTTAGGTAAAAAGATTTAATTACTATATAAATTTCCTAATTATAGTTTATAATAAACCAATTACTTTTGAATAAGATGGGCAAATTCCTTTTTCTTCATAGTCTCATTTATTCACCGGTGCGCAAACAACATGCCTGCGTTAAAACCATGGTTCAAATTAATTCTCTTTCAACTATAAGAAAGTCACTAGCTTTAAATTCACTAATTAAGTTTTAAATTACTCCTTTTACTAACTTTATCAATCACTCATTAACTTCTTCAAAAAAATCATTAACATAGAACTAAATTAACTTAATTAGACTTAAATAAATAATCTAATTAATTAGGAGTTAACTAAATTGGTTAAACCTTTAAAAGTCCAATTTCATTCTTGAAAAAGGCCGAACTCTTCCCTTTTGAATTCACGGTGGAAGCCTGGAACCAATCCACCCACCTGTCACGTTCAAAAATTTAGTTAAGTCTTTAACCATAATTTAAAATAGTTAAATATACCATTAGTCACGTATTACTTTTTCCCTCAAAGCCCATTGGCCCAAATGTCTCAATGTAGCCACGTCCATGGTTCCCTTACGCATTCCTCCCCACGTCCCAACCTGCTACCTCCCCCTCTGTTCGCCTAAACCACCTCTGCTCCGGCCTCCTTCCCCAAGCGCCCTGACCTCCATCCTTAATCCAAACCCAAACCGCATCACACTACAGAACTTCTTCCCAAACGAGCCCTCTCCGCCTGATACCATCTCGCTGCGCATGCATATTTTTTTTTTTTTTTTTTTTTGAATACACTCCCGAACAGAAAAGTTGGATTTTACTCTATTTTGTTTGCCAAGAAATGAAACGAGAGCAGAGTATTTATAGGAGTAATTGGATTGGGGGTCACGGCATTGCTTAGGTAGGCTAGCATAGCTGTGTTTGATTTTAAGTCTCTCAGAACGTGGTCGGCAAGGTTAAAAAGATTGGCGACCAAGGGATAAGCAAATTAGTACGAAAGGGACTGAAATATGTTGGCGCATGTTTTCATTTGTTTGTCAGACAAGGAAAAGCCATGTTGGTGAAGTGAAAGGATGGTGGGTTGCTATTATAATGTTATAATGAGACTTCGCGATGAGGTAACATGCCAAGGTCACTTCAAACAAATTTCTGTCTACTGATAAAAAAACTATTCTTGATGTAAAACGATATTCCGAATCCAATGGAACAGATTTCGTCGCAATCCGAGGTCGTTTGAAGAAAATTCCCTTATAAAACCAGAAATGAACACACGTTTAATTTTTCTACGGTCACCAGATAAATCAAATCAACTCGAAACTTCGAACATCGACAATAACTTTTTGATGCGAACCCAACGGCACTAATTTCGTCGCATTCTGAGACTGTTGCCCCGTTAGGCTGTTTTTACCCTGAACCGCTATACCCCTTTTAACACCAAATTTTCCGGTCTCTAAAAACAACAAACTATATACTTATTCTGACTCTAATCGACGATACGAACTCAACGGAACTGGTTTCGTGGCCTAATTCGATCATCTGCTCCAGTTATACTCGAATGTCCCTTTATTTATTTAATTACGCGCTATAGAAATTGAACGGGCGTTTACGGCTACCGTGGTCACATACGATATCGGTTTGCCACGCCATTTGACACCGTGCAATAATTTAACGATACGGTTCCAATAAAACAGATTTCGTCGAAATCTGAGTCCGTTTGCAAAACGGCTATTTTAAAGGCCTATAATTTAATAACGATTTTCCATAGCGACTATTTCAAAATTTGATTTAGCCATAACTATCAAACTATAACACGAAATCTGGATTTTTCTCTTTCATATGAAAATTATCGCCAATACGGCTCCAACGTGTCTTATTTCACAGAAATCCGACTTATATCGAATCCTGTATTCTCAGTTGAAGTTCAAACTCGAATTTCACGAACTGCACGCCATTTTCAAGCTCGATTTATATTATATATATAAATTATAACGTTCAACTTCGTTTTTAATAACGAATTAAATATTAAATTCCATTAATATTTCCAATATAATATTTAAAACTAATTTAAATATTCATATTCAAATGGTCGAAAAACACGGGTCGTTACATTCTTCCCCCCTTAAAATAATTTCGTCCTCGAAATTGCTAACGTAAGAAAGAACGTTATAAATTCATGAAATTTCAAATCCAATTAAATTAGAAACCAATTCAATACTGTAAATAAATATTTTCAAAAATATCGAAAATTTTCTAACACTTTAAATTTTCGAAAAATTTAGCCAGCACCTCCTCTGTACGGCTTAATCGGTACAACTCCAACTTGCCTTTCTAGGCCTTCTCCAATCCAAAAGAAAACAAAACAGCCAAGTGGCTTGCCGAATAGGCTCATAAATCACCAAATCCATATGAAAATAAACATGTACCTTTTTGTCGGGCATATCATTATATCCTTTCCATCTGCTACCTTGTCACCATATACAAATGCATCCCCAAACAAAATTCCAACTTCATCCTCAGAACCAAATCCTTCACGCATCCAAGCCAAATACCATTCTTAACTCAATTTCCATCCATCATCAATTTCAACTCCCAGCTTACCAGTCCAATACCATTTCATATTCCTGTCTCCCAATTCCAAATCTGATTTCCACTTGATATATTATATCTCGATTCAATTTTCATTTAATTGGTTTCAATTCAATTCATGTTTGCTTTCACAAACTTTTATTTAATTTTGTTTTTGTTCAAACAATTTCCCTGGGAGTTTTCAAACAGTTCAGTCCTTTCAAAAATCAAATATCTCTTTTCAGGATTCAAACAACTTGTCTTTCTCAAAGCAATTCAAAACAAGATCTTTGGTAGTAATCCGTCACTTAGAACTCGGAAATGAACACTGATGATGTGGCCATCATCCTCAGAGTTATTTCCCAGCCATCGAAGTGAGTTCAATACTATATTACTTTCAAAACCATTTCTGAACACTTCCATTTTGAAATCTATTCAAAATATCCTTTTCAAGGCTTGTAAAACAATTTAAAATCTCCCAGGATCTTAAAATTCTCATATATTCAATTCAAATCCCTTTATGAACACTTTTCCCAGTTTTCAGCATTTTAGTTCTAGTTCTGATTTAATTCAGATTCAATTAATCTGCTTTTATATTATACGAATTTGAATTGGTTATCTATATAACTTTTTCCAATTATAATCAACCAACACATCC
Source organism: Allium sativum (assembly GCA_030737875.1). Lineage (NCBI taxonomy): Eukaryota > Viridiplantae > Streptophyta > Magnoliopsida > Asparagales > Amaryllidaceae > Allium > Allium sativum. Next base: position 364,072,604 of record CM060909.1, read on the forward strand.
AATATACTATAATAGTTCAAATATATATCCTTCTTTTATATTAAAATATAATTTGGGTAAAATTATTTCATTTACCCTCTTTCAAAAACATATTGTGTCGGTTTATCGTACTTGAGTGTTTAGAAACTCCTATCGATACAGTGGATCAAACCGATCGACCAGAATTCATAAACAACTCAAACAAATAAATTTCCACAATATAAAACAATTTTTTTTATATCAAATCTACAAATACGTTCACTCGTATATATACACTCAACTCAATCTAGGGTATTGCTAACCCCATCTCTACTGAGTCACGCCACAGAGACAAGGTAATTACTCAACCTTCAGCTCTGATACCACTGTAACGAACTGGGATTTTCGACTCCGAAAATCAACATCAAACTACCATGTTGACCATTCAGACATCGAACATTCCAGATCATTAATAGAAAGAAGTTAGAGGGTGAGAATAGATAAGATAGAAATATTAGAATAGAAGAAGAAGAAGAAACAACACAACACAGAGTCTCACATCGTAGCGGAACAAAATATAATACAGAAATAAATCTTTATTGAGAGCTTTGAAAATACTTACAGTATCAGAGTACATTAACATCTGGACAGTGATAATCTGTCCTCATACAACACACAGCGGAATAGTAATATCATACGTCTGGACTCTTCCAGCTCGTCTCTTCACAGTAGTCGATAACCTGAACCTGTACAACCCGGCCTAACCCGAGCATTTACAAAACACCGGGTCAGTCTGGTGAACCAGAGTGAGATAAACTCGCATAGTAATAAAGGTGAACCATCCAATCTTGATTTTTAAAGTTCAAAACCTTTTTACAAGAAAAAGGGTAATCGTAAGACCAAATCCACACATAAACACGGACGGTTTTTACCTTACGATAACCCAAAACATTTTTGAAACCAATATCTTTTCTGATATTATAATAATGTCTAAATGCAAGTAAATAACAATCTAGTGGAACGCTTGCATCTCACGCTCCACATATATAGTATACAATCAAACCCGCAGGCGCTTATTGGAGATTGGATTCCAACTTGACAAGGTATGGGTCCACCTTCCGCTCGTGTATCTCTAGAGACGAATACACTGGGTTCAACAAGAACTTCTTGCAACCCGGCCCTCACATGACCGACCACTCATTTCGCTTGAGAGTATCGAATGTATATCACCGACGGTTGGGATCAGCAACCGTCTCCCGACAAGGGACAGCATCGAAACATAGATTAAGAAACAAATAGGATTTCCTCTAGATAGGTGATCATACACCCTAATGGGAGCGACCCACATAGCCATGCTGCCTGCCCGATTTTTGTCGTTCCCGGTTGATGAGGCTTGAGGCCAGAATTAATTCTTGAACATCTGGTCGTCATTCACTTTGAATGCCACATCGTCAAATCCGTCAGATATCACTAATTGACGTCCGCAAAAATACTCTAGTTGGAAGCTAGAGAACGGCGATTCCCCGCCAACAACTATCGCACGTTTGAAGAAATCAACGTACGTGACCCTTTGGAAATACTCTGTCAGACATCCGTCCATATACGTCATCCAGGAACAGGATAAACCGAAGGCACTCTCCTACCGCATCCAATATTGGAATCACCCCATGGATCAGTAGCGAGAAGTCCTTGCAACCCGTTGATTCCAACCACGACCGAATCACAGCTTTCCTCTGCTTGCCAGGCAGAGAATATTAGTGGTTCTTCCGTTTATGAAGATCCACGGTCTTCAATGCTCCATCTCTATCATCTTCTGAGATCTTCACGTATTTGTTGGACGGAATGGTTTTCGAATATACATTCGATCCCGGTCTTTCCGTACCAACAATCGTATTGGCCAGATTTGATAGTCGGTGTTTTAACTATCAAAATATTCAGTGTTTCAAACATGACACTCCAATGAGTTCACTGGTCCAGTATTCAGCATCACTTGGCCTTTAACAAAACTGATTTACTTTTGTTAAACTAAAACTTCCAATTCTTTTAATATTCAAAAATACGATATTTGAATAACTCTAATTTCAATTAACTAACATTCATCTTCTCTCCATTCGCTTGACTCTAGATCACAGCGATCACAATGGTTACGCCTGATTCCCTCAGGAAACATCCGACCGCCGTAGGCTATCTGCAGCCCTGCGAATTACGCTAGCAGTCGTACGAAATGGCAACTTAGCCCAATAATTATGTTTGGCTAATTCTATCTCGAATAGCTATATTCAATTTCCAATTTTGAAACCTCATTTAAAATTCTCCTTTTTACTAGATCTCGTTTTCAAATAGCGTAAATGTAATATTAACGTCTTAACACTTTGAATCTCACTTAAAACCTCTGGTTTATAATAAATCCTTTTTATCGTAATCTCCTTTCACTTAATTCATATAATTAAGTACGTTTATTTCCTTTCACCATTCAATTGGCTTGCATCTCACATTCGGTAACTTTTTAAATGAATTCCCATTTAAAAATATATTCCTAAATTCATTATTAATTAAAATAATAACTTATTTCAAACATTAACTACTTTAGTAGTTAATCCCTTTATTAACTAAATTAAATATTAAACCCCTTTAAAGCCTTATTTAAATTCAAACAATATTCGTTTAACTATTTTAGTCAAAACACATTAACTTGATAAACAATTCTAATTCCAAACGGTCGATTTAATTAACTCAAAAACTTGATTATCTCATTAACCGATTTCAACAATCCCCGCTTTAAATTAATTAAAAATATAATTAATTTAGATAGATTCTAATTATTTGTTTCCTTTTCAAACAAATGATCAAAGTTTAACCCTTTCAATTCATTTCTTATCTTCATACTTGAAAATCTGATTAACGTCAGCATTTGCTTTGCAAAATAACTTCATAACAAATCAAAGTCTTAAACAAATAAAATATTTATTTATTTCTCTTGAATAACTCTTATTCAAATAATATAATTCAAATCTAACTCTGGTTATAAAATAAATTTTATAACCTCAACTCTATCGATTCACCTGACGGTGAATAAATATTTATAACTCGATTGATTTTAAAGGCCATACTCTGCCAAACACTTAACCAATATCACCTATTGGTTCAAACCAAACAGAGGTTGAATATCCAGTCAATAATCAACCATCAAATCAATCACACAAACAGGTCAGTTCATATATGATAATATGAAAATAAACAATACATTTGAGGAATCCGGTTGGATCCCTCCAACCTGTTCGTCCCTGTATTCAAATGGTTATCTCAAATCAGACGGTTCAGTTTTGTTTAACTGATAAACTAAATAGCAACCATTCAACATCAACCACAAGCAATTCAAACAATTCAACCGTTAAAACACGTTTATAAAATAAACGTGACCAACCAAGGTGAGTTACCTTTATTGGTACCAATCGTAAAAAGTAACGATTTGGTATTACACTGAAATTAAACACAGTTTAACTTCATCGGTTAAATCAACAGTTAAAAAGATAACTAGCAAAGCAATCAACTATTGGCAAACAAAGCACACAAAATAAAAACACCCAATTTATATAAAATATAAAAAGGGTAACTGAGTGAGTTTAACTCACCTTGATTCGTCTGCTGCGGAGACCCTTTGTTTTAATTAAATTAAACTGACGTTTAACTCAATTAAAATTCTAGTAGCTGCCAACTCTGATCAAATCAGCTCCACCCGGTTGTGCACGTCGATACGGTTCCGACGCCACTTGTTTTGTCTGACCCCGTTACTATATGACACAGTTATATAATTTACGTTATTCGCTTATTTAAACAATATTATTAAAACTTTTAAAATAACTATTTAAAAGCCTAGTTTTTAATTTACGTTATATGCATATATAAAATCTCTATGCAACTTGTTCGGCTCAATTCTGTTTATATACGCATGAGTTATAAACATTTTTAGGTAAAAAGATTTAATTACTATATAAATTTCCTAATTATAGTTTATAATAAACCAATTACTTTTGAATAAGATGGGCAAATTCCTTTTTCTTCATAGTCTCATTTATTCACCGGTGCGCAAACAACATGCCTGCGTTAAAACCATGGTTCAAATTAATTCTCTTTCAACTATAAGAAAGTCACTAGCTTTAAATTCACTAATTAAGTTTTAAATTACTCCTTTTACTAACTTTATCAATCACTCATTAACTTCTTCAAAAAAATCATTAACATAGAACTAAATTAACTTAATTAGACTTAAATAAATAATCTAATTAATTAGGAGTTAACTAAATTGGTTAAACCTTTAAAAGTCCAATTTCATTCTTGAAAAAGGCCGAACTCTTCCCTTTTGAATTCACGGTGGAAGCCTGGAACCAATCCACCCACCTGTCACGTTCAAAAATTTAGTTAAGTCTTTAACCATAATTTAAAATAGTTAAATATACCATTAGTCACGTATTACTTTTTCCCTCAAAGCCCATTGGCCCAAATGTCTCAATGTAGCCACGTCCATGGTTCCCTTACGCATTCCTCCCCACGTCCCAACCTGCTACCTCCCCCTCTGTTCGCCTAAACCACCTCTGCTCCGGCCTCCTTCCCCAAGCGCCCTGACCTCCATCCTTAATCCAAACCCAAACCGCATCACACTACAGAACTTCTTCCCAAACGAGCCCTCTCCGCCTGATACCATCTCGCTGCGCATGCATATTTTTTTTTTTTTTTTTTTTTTTTTTTGAATACACTCCCGAACAGAAAAGTTGGATTTTACTCTATTTTGTTTGCCAAGAAATGAAACGAGAGCAGAGTATTTATAGGAGTAATTGGATTGGGGGTCACGGCATTGCTTAGGTAGGCTAGCATAGCTGTGTTTGATTTTAAGTCTCTCAGAACGTGGTCGGCAAGGTTAAAAAGATTGGCGACCAAGGGATAAGCAAATTAGTACGAAAGGGACTGAAATATGTTGGCGCATGTTTTCATTTGTTTGTCAGACAAGGAAAAGCCATGTTGGTGAAGTGAAAGGATGGTGGGTTGCTATTATAATGTTATAATGAGACTTCGCGATGAGGTAACATGCCAAGGTCACTTCAAACAAATTTCTGTCTACTGATAAAAAAACTATTCTTGATGTAAAACGATATTCCGAATCCAATGGAACAGATTTCGTCGCAATCCGAGGTCGTTTGAAGAAAATTCCCTTATAAAACCAGAAATGAACACACGTTTAATTTTTCTACGGTCACCAGATAAATCAAATCAACTCGAAACTGCGAACATCGACAATAACTTTTTGATGCGAACCCAACGGCACTAATTTCGTCGCATTCTGAGACTGTTGCCCCGTTAGGCTGTTTTTACCCTGAACCGCTATACCCCTTTTAACACCAAATTTTCCGGTCTCTAAAAACAACAAACTATATACTTATTCTGACTCTAATCGACGATACGAACTCAACGGAACTGGTTTCGTGGCCTAATTCGATCATCTGCTCCAGTTATACTCGAATGTCCCTTTATTTATTTAATTACGCGCTATAGAAATTGAACGGGCGTTTACGGCTACCGTGGTCACATACGATATCGGTTTGCCACGCCATTTGACACCGTGCAATAATTTAACGATACGGTTCCAATAAAACAGATTTCGTCGAAATCTGAGTCCGTTTGCAAAACGGCTATTTTAAAGGCCTATAATTTAATAACGATTTTCCATAGCGACTATTTCAAAATTTGATTTAGCCATAACTATCAAACTATAACACGAAATCTGGATTTTTCTCTTTCATATGAAAATTATCGCCAATACGGCTCCAACGTGTCTTATTTCACAGAAATCCGACTTATATCGAATCCTGTATTCTCAGTTGAAGTTCAAACTCGAATTTCACGAACTGCACGCCATTTTCAAGCTCGATTTATATTATATATATAAATTATAACGTTCAACTTCGTTTTTAATAACGAATTAAATATTAAATTCCATTAATATTTCCAATATAATATTTAAAACTAATTTAAATATTCATATTCAAATGGTCGAAAAACACGGGTCGTTACAGAGCTTGTGTGCCGTTTGGGTTTAGAGCCTGTGATTTGTGATAGACCTTTGATTGTGACTAATCTAGTTAGGGGTTCGTCCAACCTTTGTATGCTTTTTTATGGTCTTGTGTTGTCGAGTCATGGTTGCTTATTTGTATGTGATTGCTTTGTTCTTAACTTCGTTGGGTTTGGAATTATCTTAGGTATGAATTGGCTTAACAGGTATGTGGCAAGAGTGAATTGCGAGAACTAGAGGTAATATTCGGGGATGTGGAAGGGCGAAAGGTTTTGATTCGATGTAAGCCCGAAGATGGTGTCTTCGTGAGCTATTTATATTCACTTGAGATTCAACAGCAAGACTTGTCATCTATGCTGATCGCTAATGAGTTTAAGGATGTCTTTGAGGAAGTCAAAGGTTTGTCACCGCATCGTAAGATTGAGTTTAGGATCGATTTGGTCAAGGGTGCTAGACCTATCGTTATGCCTCTTAGGCGGATGACACCTAAGGAACAATGAGAGTTAGAGGTACAAGTTCGTGACCTTTTAGAGAAGGGTTCATTCAGAGAAGTGTATCCGAATGGGGTGTACTAGTTGTGTTTGCAACCAAGGAGGATGTCTCATTGAGATTGTTTATGGACTATCGTGAACTGAATAAGGTGACCAAGAAGAACAAGTATCCATTACCGAGGATCGATGACTTTTTCGATCAGCTTCACAAAGATAAATTGTTTTCTCGGATGGATTTGGCAATGGGATTTCACCAACTGAGGGTTGCGAAGAATTGTGTGTCGAAGACTGCTTTTGGGACACCATCTGGTTTCTTCGAATGGTTGGTAATGCCATTTGGGTTGACTAATGCGCTAGCATACTTCGTGGATCTTCTAAATAGGGTTTTCAAATATCAGTTGAACAAGTTCGTGCTTGTTGATTAACATGAAAATGTGTTTATTTTATGCTCTTGTATCTTATCTTTTGTGTATAAATAAATATTACTTGGGTATTATTTTGTTGTTTTTATAGATGTGTTGTCCAAACCTCATTCAGCCTTAAAAGTGAAGAATAAATGTCATATACATGAAGAATTGCATAAGAAGTTGTCATTGGAGGCTAGTTGTGCTCACATTGGTCACCTTTGAAGGAAATTGGTAGAAATATCTTAGGAAATCTTCTGTCAATCAAATGCACACATGGAAAACAAGGATAAGAAGAGGATCGTAGCATAATCTTTGATGAGGAGGCCCATTTAGATGATTAGGGTTTGCAACTCAGCTATAAATACACATGTATACCCATTGTAAAATATGTACTTTTCTGTTGTAATTCTTCTACCATTAATCTAGTTTATTTTTCTTCTTTTCTCTTTTCTACATTTTTATTTTCTTAGCAATTAGTGTTGTCTACACAATTAGAATGGTAGAGCACTATTTTTGTTTTTCATTAGTGATTGACCGTATGATTAGGTTCAATGGTAATCCTCATTGTATTCTCTGTTTGTTATTTTACTTTTGCAATTTTAATTTCTGCCTTTTATTTGCTTTCCTAGATCATATTGGATTCAAAACAGATTTGATTAGATTAAGACCTGTATTCAATTCAATAATAGTTTTATTGCTTTTCTGTTTCAATTGATAATTGTGATTTGATCGTCGGTTCAATTAGATTTGTTCTGAATCAAATTGCAGTTTCAATTTTTATTGTTTTTCAACCCAACCTCCAAAATTCGTCTAACTCGCCCACAAAATTACATAAATCATAAATTCAAAATTCCTCCCAGTGTTCGACATGCATACTACACAATCTATGTGCTTGCATTTATTATTACATAATTTGCACTTTTCTATTCTATAGAAAACGTCGATCAAGTTTTTGGCGCCGTTGCCGGGGAGGCAACAATCAAATTTTATTTTTTATTTAATTTCCGATTCTTGTTAGTTTTTATTTTATTTTATTCTTTTTTAATTTCTTTCATATATTAAAAAGAGAAAATATCTAAATTAGTTGATTTGGTATTACTTGTTGGTACCACAATCTTTATAACAAGAGGAAAAAAATTCTTACCATTTTTTCTTTTAATTTTTGCCAATTTCCCAAATTCTTTCTTTCCTTTTTTCATTTCGTTTCCAAATTTCAACATATTTTCTTCCTTCCCTTACAAGTTCCACAAAAAAATAAAAAAAACAAAAAATTACAATTTTACTTTTACTCTGCTTTGCAAAATTCTACTTCTTCATTGCCAATCTTCCTAACAAGATTTATCCACCCTTTCACCACAGTTTTGTCATCTTCTCAAAAAAACTTCACCACCATCAGTTTTTCCATCGTCAACCCTTCAAAAATCCTCTACACATTACTAGCTTCAACTCCATAATCATCGAGCAGTTTCACGCAACAAACATCACCAAATCCTGAAATCTTATACTTTCCTTCTCCAGTCACAAGCACTAACCTAGCCAACATCGAAGTCCAGTGCTGCCATCCATTATCTAACCATATCCTTCCTAAACTACCCCACCGTCAAACTCATTTTTCCATCAATCGTAAATCACAATTCAAACTCCAAATCGCAACAACCCCTTTGCACCATCATTTAAACCATCCTCAAATAGAATCAGTTCATTAACGTTCGAACTACAACATCACCAGTTTAACTCACACACCAAATCGAACCAACCTCTGTCACAAATGAACCCAAATTTTGAAACAAACCAAGGTCAACTAGCAATCACCTACCAAAAATCGCACCTGAAACCAAATCGATCGTCGCCTCAACCGATTCAAACTCAGAAACATGAATTCGAAAAGATCGGACTTCGATCTATTTTTGAGAATACTTGCTTTCGATTCGTTTGTTAGCATTTCTTCTTCTTTTGAGGATAGGGTAGGAGTCGTTTATTTAAATGCGTGGCCTAGGGTACTGCATTTTTTTAACTACGTTGGTTTCGAATTAGGGTAAGTTGAACACGTAAGCTTCTAGGGTTTGTTGGGATTAATTTATTTTCTAAGTGCGGTTGTGATTACCTTATTCTTTTTTAAACCCGTGGTTGAGTGTTTGATGAGGTAAATTTTGATATATTTTTTATTTGCGTCAGTGTTAGTGGTTGTCTTCATATGCGTTATTAGTTCAGTTTTGTTGAGTTTAGTCTTCTTGGTTTGTCGAGTCTAGTTTTGTTTGTTAGTTCTCTTGGTTTTTTTGAGTTAAGCTTAGTTTTTTTTAGCTTAGTCTTTGTTTTTTAAGTTTCTAGCTAGTTTTAGTTTTCATTTCATTGGTTTTGTTTTATTTTCCTTTTAAAAATAATTTAAAATCAAAGGCTAACTTTGAAGTGAAGAGTTCAAACAAACAACAGGAAATTCAAAAATCAACTGATTCGCAAACAGTGGATTCCAATCACTGATACTACTCAATTTTTTTGGATGGACATCTATACCCCATTGTAAAATTTTCTAACTCTACAGGTGTCGCAGTTGCTTATATATATATATAAATTGCTTGTAAAAATCTTTTGCAGGGGCAACGACTTGCTTGTACAATTTTAAAATTTCTGCAGTTATTCTTGTTTGATTATTGTGTTGACTGAAATTTATAAATTAATTTGGTGAGGAATGAATTTCCATAACTAATCACTCTCGTCGATTTTCAATTATAAAACTTGATTTGTATTACAAAAAAATTTAACTATAAAAGTGTATTTTGTGAAATTGATTCTCTCAAGGGTTTGATCGCGGATATATATTAGTTCAATTCATCGAATTTCTAGCGATAGAGGTTGCGTACTACTCGTAAAACATTGGTCGTATCCCATAGTATTTATATTATACGTGAATGGCCATAAGACCCTCTTCCCCCTTCGAATCGAGACTATCAACTAATAAGATATACTTGAGTACGTTATCTATTTTGTGAAAAGCTACTTGTGTCAACCTTAAATTTTTGATTTTCTTTATTCGATAACGATGAGCGAAAAAAGTGTTAGCCACTCATGATGCAAAATTTTCAAAAATTTCATGAGCCTAATGCAACAATTTTCAAAATTTTCCAACTGACCAACATTTTCAAAATCATAGAAATGATCGAAATTGCGATTTCAATTCAAATTTCAATAATTTCGATTATAGGCCACATCCACATCAAAATAGCTTTGAATCTCAATATAGCTTTGATCAACATCAATATAGGGTTGTAAACCAAAATTTTCAAAGTTATATCCCATATCGACATATTGAAAATAACCAAAATTGCAATTTTCTCTCGAATTTTAGCAGTTCTGATTACGAACATAATTTTTATCAATAAAGTGATTCCCAATATCATTGCCATTTTTCTGAAAATTCAAACAACCACCACATTGGAAATAATATCCGTTGTGAAATTGATGTGGGCTATAAATTTGAGAATCAACAAATCCAAAAAGAGAGCCCTAAAATCAACGATTCTAAAGAATATCATCTTAACATTCTTATAGAGAGGGTAGAAAGGAAAGATAGACAGCTTGATGAACTTCTTTGTTTAATGACATCTTTTAAAGAACAACTCGAGCAACAAAATCAAAATAAAACATGCGACGAATCAGAAAATAATCCATTCTTTACCGATAGTGAAAATTTTCAAACAACAACTTTGGAAATTGAGAATAACGATCTAAATGAAGTCGTAAAAAATCCAATAAATGATTTGTACTTCAACACTTTTCAGGAAAAAGATTTAAGCTCAGATTTTGATCTTTCTCTTTCAGGCTGCGAGAAACTTTAAATTTTAGAAATTGAACAAAATAAAAATGTTGAATTTTTCAAAAACAAAAAACTGGAGAAGGATTTTAATTAACATAATTTTTTGGATTGTATGAGGATGAGTTGCCAAATGAGGAAGAAATAGAATCAAGTCACCAATCCAAGTCTAAAAATTTCAATTTTGAGGTTTCAAGCGAACTAGCTAGAAATTGTCAGTGTCGAAAATACGTTGTCATCTAATAAATTTGAGAAATTTGATCACATAGTCTTGAACAACAGTCCAAATTTAAATTTCACGATTGCAACTGAGTTTATATACGATCACAAATTTTTGGATAATTACACTGATAAATTTATGGAATACATGAATCATCTTGAAAACATTATTTATATAGGAAAACTTCAGGTTAGGCAGAAACTAGACATTTATCTACTGGACTATAAATCTAGGTATAATGACGAGATGGCTTTCAAAAACCTTTTCTTATTAGAAAACATGCCTAGACATAGTGGGAATGGGATTCATTGGGAGAGAACCAAGTGTGGGGTAAAAATTGGTGGCATTCTTTGCATCGCAAACACATATATCATTGTACATATGATTCATTCTTACATATAGTTAGACTGCAGTTCATTCTACAAATAATTTTGCATCTTATCCATCTTTGGGTGCTATATTTCACATTTAGAAAAAGTGTTTACAGTGTGGACATTGTTTAGATCTGTGTGGGAGGGAGGAATCTGCATTACATCCTTTTATTTTTCTTTAATTTTTTTTTCTTTTCATATTTGACCATTATGCATTTTAGATCATAGTAACATGCCATCTTTTTTTTTGAAACATGACTCATTTTAGGTTGATACAATAAAATAAATTAACAATTGTTCTTCAGTTGGTGGTATTTTTCTCTCTCAACTAAGATCGAATAAGAAATATAATGAAAAGTTGAAGTACAAGCGATAATAGTGTAACCAGCATATAGTAGGATCTTAAGTGATGGCCATGAAGTTTATTCTTAATTGTAGTCTTTGTTTAATGAGTGGAGGACTTAAAAATACTTATATTGGATTTCAAATCTTTAAAACTAAGTAGTATTAAGCTGAATTCGGGTTACTCTTTCTTCTTCTTATATTCAATAATATAATAGTAATCCAAGGGTATCCAACATTACTTGTAAATCTAGCGTCGATGTGCAAACCATCCAAGCTCTTTCCGACATCTTATTGACAAAGTTAACGTCGGTATACCTTGATCTCATTTTATGAGTTGGACACCTAAGGATTACCGACATGTTGTTGACAAAGTCAGCGTTAGTTTGCACAATCTGCCAAGCTCTGTCTTATCTGTCATGGGTGGTATACCTTAGTCTTTTAAGTTAGGTGTGTGTAATTAATCATAAATTTCAATTTTTATAGAGATAGAGAATAAGCGATGATGCCCAAGAACTTCTTGACCTTATTGATTTGACAAGTCATACACAAGGAAATTAGAACACCACTTTGCGAACTGTGACAAGCAACCTAAGAATTTATTTCATGGACGCACTATGTTATTAACGGAACCAACTGGCTAAACTAGAATTTAACATTTGAATATTTGAATTATATTGAAAATTTGTGACAAGTTGAGGTATCTAAAATAAAATCAAATGACTAGAAATTGTTAATTTACCGTGTTGTACCACTTTTCTGAAATAAGTCGTGTTTTCATTTGCATTTTTCCATTGCACTCATGTAGTTGCATTAGAACCACACCATACTGCATTTGGATTTTGTGGGTAGTATCCCTGAAAACCCTTACAAGACACCACTCGTCCTATTAGGGACACCTAGAGGTTTAATGGCTTGTTGCATACGCTCAATGCAATCGTGTTTCCTACGAAAGTGTGACTTATCTAGTTCAGTTTTTCATTTTTGTTTTACTCGAGGACGAGTAAAAGATAAGTGTAGGGGTATTTGATTAACATGAAAATGTGTTTATTTTATGATCTTATATCTTATCTTTTGTGTATAAATAAATATTACATGGGTATTATTTTGTTGTTTTTATAGATGTGTTGTCCAAATCTCATTCAGCCTTAAATGAAGAATAAATGTCATATACATGAAGAACTGCATAAGAAGGTGTCATTGGAGGCTAGTTGTGTTCACATTGGTAACCTTGGAAGGAGATTGGTAGAAAATATCTTTAGAAATCTTCTGTCAATCAAATGGACACATGGAAAACAAGGCTAAGAGAAGGATCATAGCATGATCTCTACTGAGTTACACCATAGAGCCAAGGTAATTACTTAACCTCGCTCTGATACCACTGTAACGACCCAGGGATTTTCGACCCCGAAAATCAACATAAAACACCATGTTGACTATTCGAGCATCGGAAATACTATATCATTAATAGAAAGAAGTTAAAGGGTGAGATAGGAAAGAAAGGAAGTTAGAATAGAAGAAGAAGAAGGACACACCAGAACAGAATCAGAGTAACACGAAACTCACAATGGAACGAATAAAATGTATTATATAACAACTTTGAAATACAAAACTATAACTGTATATACATACCAGTATAACACATAACATCACACCGGAAATATACTCTATATATAACTAATGTTGAAGCCTCCTGCTCCAAGCTCCTCCAAGTATAATTGTTAAATCCCAACTACTTGACTGCCCGTATAAACTTGGACACCCAAGAGGTTAGGGTTAAACAAAACAAAAATAAACTCTGGGTCAGTCATGGGACTGGTGCAAGTAAACTCCAAACATTTTGTTTTAAATTTAATAAACCCTTTTCAAAAGGAAAGGATAATCGTAAGACCGATCCACACATAAATAAGGATGGTTTTTACCTTACGATAACCCAAAACACTTTCCAAAAATCAATACTACTATGATATTATAATAGTGTCTAATACAAGTAAATAATAATCTAGCAGAACGCTTTCATCTCATGCTCTACATATATAATATCCAATCAAAAACCACAGGCTCTTATTGGAGAATGAATTCCCAACTATGACAAGGTATGGAACCACCTTCCAATCAGTGTACTCTAGAAGCGATATACTGGAGTTCAACAAGAACATCTTGTAACTCAGCCACACATGACCGACCATTCATTTTGCTTGAATGTTCCGAATATATTGTCACCTTACGGTTGCTATACCAACAAAACCATTCCCGGGAGATATAGAAGATAAAGAAGTAACAAATATGAATATTCTCTAGATAGTGACAATATACCCTAATTGGAGGCGACCCACTTAGCCCTGCTGCCTGCCCGATTTTCGAGGCTTGAGGTCATAACGTACTATTATACAAATCATATATATATTTACTTTGAATGTCACATTGTCATACCCTCCAAATCACAAATTGATTTCTCCAAAAAATATCACGGGTATAAAGCTAAGAGAAATGAATTCCTCAGCCACTAAACGTAAATACGTTTGAAGGGATTAACTTATGCGATCTATTAGATATACCCTGTCAGACATTCGTCCGTACACGTTGCCCTGGGACTTGACAAACCGAAGGAACTATTCTGTAAATCTATCTTAGGCAATTTCTACCTAGGATCGCCAGAATAGTCCTTGCATAAACTCTGTATCTTCAATCGTCTTCAACATATATGATTCGCAACGCTAATGCCCATAAGGAGTGGTTTTCAGGTAATAAATCTAATCCCCGTCTCTCCATATTGACAACGGGAAAATGGTCAAAAACTTTGATATTCAGTTATTTAACTATCAAAGAAATACATACATACACACACAAACACAACGATCTTATTTCCAAAAGGAATTTTTATCAATCAATAATCAATCAACATTTTCCCCTTTAAGTTAATTTATCTATAATTTATTCATTTCCCCATTTCTCATTTTCATATATTCATAAATCCTTATTTTCTAAATTTAGAAAATATACGTTATCATTGGAAAACATTTCCATATCTTATTCACGCATTACTCTTCTTCCACGTCCATCAGTCCCTAACCGAAAACTAGTAAGAGAACAACACCCTAAGTATCAATCCCGAAGGCCGAAACCAACATCAGATTGAAACTTAAGAAGCCATTCAACTTAACTAATTTCCGTTCAGTTTCTAATTTCAGTAATTCCATTTATTAACTTCATGTCAGCCAAATCATTTCAGTCTGCAAACCGTTTGCTTTTAAAACCATTATTCACTTAAAAACATGAATATAATTCCTTTATAGAAATTGTACTCATTTAATCAAATCAAATCCTGGTTTTTATTTATAAATGCCATTTTCAACTTATTTTATAAATTCATATTCAAATTCCACTTCATAAACTCTGTTTACAAGTTAACTCCTTGTTAATTATATATCACATTTATAATTTCATCTCGATTACATATTCCATTATAAACTATTTGGTTTAACCCCAAATATTAACTAAGTTGTCAAATTCTAAGTTATATAATATATATAATTTCTAAAATAAATTACTTTAATAACAATCGACATTTGTCGAATTATAATTACAAATCGTATAGTTTTTATTTAATTTCTATTCATATTTCGAACCTCGAAATAAATTCAATGATTTCCCTTTTCATTACTCATTTTTAAATTGATATTCATGGATTTATTAATAATAATTAATTAACAATAATTATTTTATTCCATTTAAAAAAAGTATTATTAAGAAATCAACCACTTGTTTTATTATGGTTAAAACAAGTTATTAAAACCCAAATTCTTTTCCAATATATTCGAATATATTTCACGATATTTAATTATGAATTATTTCAGGTTAGTGTTATTCAAACATTCCAAAACACACAATAATCAATCACCGATTATTTGTCACATCATAATGAAATATATATGAAAAACAATAATATAATTGTTGAGGAATCCAGTTGGATCCCTCCAACCTGTTTCCTTGCATCCACTGGTGTTATCAACATAATAATACTAATTTCATATCAGTATGAAATAATTAGATCAGTATTTAACCAACGACTTCATATATATATATATATATTATATATATATATAACTATCAGCCAATTTATTTGTAAATCCTCCAAACAACCATCACACACAACATCCGATCATTTTATCAATATAAAATAACGTTTATAAATATATATAACTGGCCAGAGTTAGTGAGTTTACTCACCTTGGTTGTTAATCGTTAAATAACGGTTAACGTTTGGTTGATCGTATCAGGCATTTAATTCCACCATAAATCGAAACGATATCGAAATCGCTCTAGACTTGTTCCAATATGTAGCTTGCTTTCCTATGATCCGAACAAATTAGACCGTTAGTGATTATGATCAAGTTCGAATGAGATATTAAATTATCAATTTGATACGCTACTTAAATTAAATCTTAAACTTAAATAATTAAAAATATTTGGGTCTTAACCTTTTTTTATTTCTCGGTCCATTTAGAAATAGCTCAGACCTACGTTGAAACAGTGACATAACCTTCTTCTAAATATAGACCCTGCTACCTATTTCTTCCTAATACACTACTTCTGAAAATTCAAACTCCCCTTTACGTCTTGCTAAAATCTTTCTTTCATACCTTTTTATTTTTTTACATGGGCCTTTCCCTCATATTTTCAAATCGGCCCACACCCATACTTAATAAATCCACCCGCAACTATACTTCTTCTTCGATATGGTACAGTGAACCCGCTTTCTTGTTTCAAGCCACTGCCAAAAGTTTAATACCTCCCCAATCCTTCTTTGCTTTGGTTTGCTGCCCAGTAACCCCTTGCCAAAACAATGCTCCCATTCTCCTTTCATTCTTCAATGAGCTCTCATTCTTTCTGCAGTCACCATGAAATCTTACTCCGCCGCATCCATACAACTCTCCCCTTCACTCTCGTTTCATCCAATTTCCATGCGTTTAAACTACATCATCATTACCAGTATGAGAATCGCGTGCTCTAGCTTCCCAATAGCTCAACTCCACACCTCCAGTATTTTCAAAGTCAAAACCGTACCATCAACGATCCTCCAACTTCAAACTCCTCCTCTACCTCCAATACTCCACGTAAATGCCCAAGACTTCTTCCAAACATTCCTGCTGCTAGTCAAAATAGTGTTCCCTTCTTTTCACTAACTACCCCGAAATTTGCTCATGAGTCCTACATCCCTCCAAAAATCCAAAATGCATCCTTACAACCTTCAGACAACATCCCGAACAAGGAACCGATCAGCCCAATATTTCGCTGATGTAAAAGACAACGAAAATATTTTCCATCGAACTCATAAATACTTCTTTCATGATTTTTAGTTGAGCGTTAAGCTTTATTTTGAGTTTGAAACTCATAGGAGGGGCTTGACATTTATTCTTGAACCAGAGAAGTAATTGAAGTAGCTGCATTTATATAGGCTTCATTGCTGTTAACGATATTTTTCGTCAACACCAGGATTATGATGCATATGGCGTATATTCATGGGATTCGATATCGCCATAATTCAGAGTTACTGGAACACACTCCGAAACCTAAAAATCTAAGCTAGATTTCCTTCCTCTGGGTATCATAGTTTTTGACTTTAATGATTAATTATCTTTCGCCCAGAGGATGGATATCGCGCATATTGCTTGATGGCGTTCCGAATCGACTTTGAGAAGGTTATCTAGCTTGATGTTATCAGGATCGGTGGGATCGATAACTTCCTAAGTTATGAAGGGGGTACAATGTAATGTAATAAGAGGAAAACAGGCTAACGCCTGCCGTGAGCTTGGGGAAGAAGGTACTATGATGTTCGCTAACTTCTGTGATCATTCTTCATATGACCAACGCAAGAGAGGGGTCAGAATTACGTTGGAGATCAGGTTATGAACCCACAGGCGCCCTCCTTTCCCCAAGGGTCAGGAAATGTTAAGCTCATCGTGAGAGTGTCGATCAATGGTGGCAAACCCTCGAGGTAAAGGGAAAGAGACTTCATATTTCTGCGAAGCTCCTTCTCTATCGCTAGGGTTTCCTCATTGATCTTCTCATCAGTAAGGTTAGTGTTAACTCCCTGTTTCATTGTTGTGGCATAAAAAGATTATCAAATCGCAAGATGCTTAAGACCCGAAAATTCTCCATTCATAAATTGTAGATGTATTAAAAGAATTGATGATTTGCTCTTTTCTAGAAAAGAATAAATGATTTGAGGAATAAAAAGTTCATCCCCCACTATGTGACTCTTGGGGTCCTATTTATAGAGAATCTAGGGTCCTTTCGTTGTTAGGCTACTGGGCCTGCATGGACCTCTGTTGGCTGCTCTTTCTCCTGGTCTTGGGTGTCAGGCTCTCGGTTGTCTTTGTGGTACCGATTACGGTCTTCGAAGTGAAGGTTCCGGACGACTTCGGTTTCCCTAAGACTGATGCTGGTTTGTTGTTATAGCGGTTCGCGAATGGTGTTTGAACCCCCGGTAGTAGCTTTTGGGTGTTGGTTTTCAGATGTAAGCTTTCAGATGTAGGTTTTCAGCTTTGTCGTAAGTACTTAGAGGAGCCTGCCCTCATGATGTACGTAGATATCTGCCGGTTCGAAGCAGTTGCGGGTTTGGATACTAAATGGATTAGTACGGGCAGCCTGTATCCCTGCTTGGATCTTGGTTTAGCCTTTCGGTGGAACCTTTGAGTTGATTTAGTTCTCCGGAAGGTAGCTTCTGGTGATACTTCTGTTACTTGTGAAGATAGCACCTCATCATTCATGAAGTCGATTCTCAGAAGTTAGTTCAGGACGATCTTTATATACTAGTCTAATATTCCTTTTTCTCGACGTATCGACGTTAAGTGGGTTGATCCCGATAGTCCTTCGGGGTCTTGATAGGCGTAGCTTGTGCTCTCCTCTTTTCTGATCCTTGTCTTAGATTACTTTTCACTATGGAACCCTACTTCTCGTAGCTCCTGTCGGATGGATCATGCCGGTTTAACTTTGTTGTCGTTCTATGGGTCTTGAGCTCTTTTGTTCCTGAGGGGTGCTGGTCTATGTTGCTCTCGGGCCCTTTCTTCCGTGCTTATATCCATTCAACATCCCTTCACTGTTATTTTATACTAAGATGATTTTTATAGTAACAATTGCCTTCGCAGCAAAGTAATAGAGTGTTAGTTTTAAGGTAAGTATAGTAGGGGTAAAATCACGGCAGTCCTATTACTTAACAGGGAAGGAAAGATTTATATACTTAGATATTAAGTTATAGGCTATTCTTTATGTCCAAGGTCTGTGAAAAATATTTGGTTGGCAGGTGCGAAGGTAGTTGGAAGATATCGCATGCGCAAATCATTAGGTGAGAACACAGTATATATTTAAGTTATAAAACTTAGTGTACCTTGTTATATTAAATTCCATTCACTTACGAACCTCTATTGTCAAAAATAAAAAAACTATTGAGATGAGCAATGTGCCACGATCCCAAAATATAATAAAATTGACTGGTTAGCTTATTCTGTGAAATCTCAAAATGCTGATTTTGGGTGCCAAATACGTTAAATAGAAAAGTAGCTTATTTTCCAAATTAAAAATTATAGAAAAATTGTAAAAATTAAATTATAACTACGTCTCAAAAATTTTGTCCAAATTCAAAACCAATATTTAATTAAAATTAAATATATCGTTATGGTTTATAAATGATTCTATAACATCTACTTGGAAATTTTATTTGGACATAACATACAATCTACATGCCGAAATCTCGATTTTTCACTTCCATTAGAAAAATATGATCTGATAGATCCAAACTTTCTTGTTTCGAAGAAATCTGCCTTATAACGAATTCTATACACTCAACTGAAGTTCAAATCAAAATATTACGAACTGCCGCGACAATTCGGACTCGATTATAATTTATATTATAATTAATACGTTCAATTGTCGTTTAAATAATATATTCGTTATTTAACTTAAATTTAAACTTAATTAAATTCCTTACCTTATCCAATTTACATGGTATTGCCAATTTAGCCATTTCCGACTATTATGGAATTAAATTTATACTATCACAATTTATATATATATATTCAAAATATTTTAATTCAAACCATTTAAATCGACAAACCGATGTATTAAAATATTTAAATTAATTAATTATTAAATCGCTATAAATTCCGGGACGTTACATTCCTTCCCCCTTAAAAGAATTTTGCCCCCGAAATTACGAAGGTAGAAAAATCTCTACCAACTCTTATTAACCAAAATAGTAATTTGTTTTATATGCAAGCTGAATTCCATTTCAAACTCCAGTTTCATACTTAATTCCAAATTCATACTCAACCACCCAATTCCATTCCAGAATATCTCTAATCCAATCCAATTTTAATTTAACTCGGTTTATGTTAAATTCTAATTTATTTATACACTTCTACCATTTTAAATCTATTTAACTTTGTAAGTCAAATTTAAATTTCAGAATTCAAATTTCCTGGGTTTTATTTCAAATCAGTTTGAAATCATATATATTTATATATAATAATAGCAATTCAAAACATTTGAATTTCCGAACAACTTATTTCCTCAAATAATTTAAAAACAAAATCCTTGGTAGTAATTAGCCACTTAGAAACTCGAAAATGAACACTGATGATGGCGCGCATATCGTCAGAATTATTTTCGAGTACCCGAAGCATGAGTTCAATACTACATCGTTTTCAAAACTTATTTTCAAACACTTTTATTTTGAAACTTTTCAAAATATTCTTCATAATACATAGGAAAACATTTCCAAATTCACCCAAGATCTTAAAATTTCCATATATAATCCAAAATTCACTTCAAACACCTTCCCAAATTTCCAGAGTTTTAATTCCAGATCTAGTTTTTCACTTCATATTTAATCCATATGATTCAATATATTATACTTAACATATTCTAATTGGTAATTTATAACCATCTTGATTATAATCTAGTTCGATTATAATAACAACCAACAATTCCAATATATATATATAATAATAATTCCAATATATATACTTCCTTTGTATCAAAATATAATTTGGCTAAAATTATTTCATTTACCCTCTATTCAAAACATACTGTGTCAGTTCATCGTATTAAAGTGTTTACAAACTCCTATCGATACAGTGGATCAAACTAATCGACCAGAATCCATAACTCACTCTACTAATAAATCTTCACAATATAAAACCATTTTTATACAATCTACAATTACGTTCACTCATATATATACACTCAAACTCTACCTAGGGTATTACTGACCCTATCTCTACTGAGTTACGCTACAGAGCCAAGGTAATTACTTAACCTCGCTCTGATACCACTGTAACGACCCAGGGATTTTTGACCCCGAAAATCAACATAAAACACCATGTTGACTATTCGAGCATCGGAAATACCAGATCATTAATAGAAAGGAGTTAAAGGGTGAGATAAGAAAGAAACAAAGTTAGAACAGAAGAAGAAGAAGAACACACCAGAACAAAATCAGAGTAACACGAAACTCACAACGGAACGAATAAAATATATTATATAACAACTTTGAAATACAAAACTATAACTGTATATACATACCAGTATAACACATAACATCACACCGGAAATATACTCTATATATAACTAATGTTGAAGCCTCCTTCTCCAAGCTCCTCCAAGTATATTTGTAAAATCCCAACTACTTGACTGTCCGTATAAATTTGGACACCCAAGAGGTTAGGGTAAAACAAAACAAAAATAAATTCTGGGTCAGTCATGGGACTGGTGCGAGTAAACTCCAAACATTTGGTTTTAACCTTAATAAACACTTTTCAAAAGGAAAAGATAATCGTAAGACCGATCCACACATAAACACAGATGGTTTTTACCTTACAATAACCTAAAACACTTTCCAAAAATCAATACTACTATGATATTATAATAGTGTCTAATACAAGTAAATATTAATCTAGCAGAACGCTTTCATCTCACGCTCTACATATATATTATCCAATCAAAAACCACAGGCTCTTATTGGAGAATGAATTCCCAGCTATGACAAGGTATGGAACCACCATCCGATCAGTGTACTCTAGAAGCGATATACTGGAGTTCAACAAGAACATCTTGTAACTCAGCCACACATGACCGACCATTCATTTCGCTTGAATGCTCCGAATATATTGTCACCTTACGGTTGCTATACCAACATAATAGTTCCTGGGAGATACAGAAGCGAAAGAAGTGACAAATATGAATATTCTCTAGATGGTGACAATATACCCTAATTGGGTGTGACCCACCTAGCCATGCTGCCTGCCCGATTTTCGTCATTTCCTGTATGATGAGGCCTAAGGTCATAACGTACTATTATACAGTTCACATTTATATTTACTTTGAATGCCACATCATCATATCAACCAAACCACAGATTGATTTCTCCAAAAATATCACGGGTATAAAGCTAAGAGAAACGAATTCCTCCGCCACCAAACGTAAATACGTTTGAAGATATTAACTTACGCAATCTATTAGATATACTTTGTTAGACATTCATCCATACATGTTGTCCTGGAACTAGAAAAACCGAAGGAACTATTCTGTAAATCTATCTTAGGCAATATCTACCTAGGATTGCCAGAACAGTCCTTGCATAAACATTGTATCTTCAATCATCTTCAACATATTTGATTCACAGCGCTAATGCCCATACGGAGTGGTTTTCAGATAATAAATCTAATCCCGGTCTCTCCAAATTGACAATGGAAAAATGGTCAAAAACTTTGATAGTCAGTTATTTAACTATCAAAGGAAAACAAACTTACACACGACGATCTTATTTCCAAAAGGAATTTTTATCAATCAATAATCAATCAACATTTTCCCCTTTAAGTTAATTTATCTATAATTTATTCATTTCCCCATTTCTCATTTTCATATATTCATAAATCCTTATTTTCTAAATTTAGAAAATATACGTTATCATTGGAAAACATTTCCATATCTTATTCACGCATTACTCTTCTTCCACGTCCATCAGTCCCTAACCGAAAACTGGTAAGAGAACAACACCCTAAGTATCAATCCCGAAGGCCGAAACCAACATCAGATTGAAACTCAAGAAGCCATTCAACTCAACTAATTTCCAGTTAGTTTCTAATTTCAGTAATTCCATTTATTAACTTCATATCAACCAAATCATTTCAATCTGCAAACCGTTTGCTTTTAAAACCATTATTCACTTAAAAACGTGAATATAATTCCTTTACAAAAATTGTACTCATTTAATCAAATCAAATCCTGATTTTTATTTATAAATGCTATTTTCAAGTTATTTTGTAAATTCATATTAGAATTCCACTTCATAAACTCTGCTTACAAGTTAACTCCTTGTTAATTATATATCACGTTTATAACTTCATCTCGATTACATATTCCATTATAAACTATTTGGTTTAACCCCAAATATTAACTAAGTTCTCAAATTCTAAATTATATAATATATATAATTTCTAAAATAAATTACGCTAATAACATTCGACATTTGTTGAATTATAATTTCAAATCCGTATAGTTTTTATTTAATTTCTATTCGCATTTCGAACCTCGAAATAAATTCAACGATTTCCCTTTTCATTAGCTTCTCTAGTGCAAAGTATTGAACCCCCCAAATTCATTAAGACAATATAATCATGGTGAAAAGAAAATGAAACCGATTTAACTAGTGGAAAGATTAAAAAAACATGGTTTAACATGTTTGTATTATGGACAGCTTTCAAAATTGGAACCTTACAATATGTTTTTTTAAAAGAGATAGAATATACACGCTTAAGAGGACTCACTTGATTAATTTCTACATCTGTAACTATAGCAATGGTCTGAATCCTTTGTTCATGCCAGCATCGTCGATCTGTGAATCAAATGAAGTACACTAAGTAAATCAATGTAATAAATGGACGTGTGTGCACCTGTGCGCTAACAAACTGATGAATATCCAAACAGAGTGAATCAATCAATGCCAGAATACGATATGCTAACGAAGCAAGAAGACTTACCCATATATAAATTCTCCTAGCTCATTAACAACCAAATTAGACAACGTTTTAGCATCATCAGGGTTGCATATTTTAACAACAAATCTGTTTGGATTCTGCTTCTTCACCATAATCATACTCAAACCTCTAGCATCACCAAAACCACAAAGCAACCACATCCACGCCACCCGGTTACTATCACCAACTCTCTGAGCTTCATTAACGTCCCCTTTCCCTACAAATATCACCAAACTATGAAGCATATCAACTACAGCAGCCAACCTCCAACACCCTACAATCACTTCAAAATATTAACAAACATTTCATTAACACCCGCAACAAACTCAAACGACTTCTTCTTATTACATCACATCATAAAATTGCACCAACAGAAACCACCCACCTCAAACTTGGACCATTCCTCCATGTAGTCAACAGATCATCTCATTTCTGACCATATAGCATCTCATCAACTGTTCCATGTTGATACCAAACAGAACACGCTTGAAACGAAGCCACCCTGCATCATCTGCAACCACCAGCCATCCACATCGGGTATTAAGTGTGAAACTACATGAACATCACCTTTATATTGCATACCAAACAACAAGCATCAAATCCATACACCACCAACAACATACTTCATTTCCCATTAATTAATCCAATACTTCCTCTCTACTTCTATAAAACAAACACCCACTGCTTATTCTCAAACCATCGTCTGAATCATGAAATCTCTCTCGTCTTTAAATCGATCCACCACAACTTTCTACTTCACAACAACACACTTTACACCAACCAATCTCCAGCTTAACAACTACTACATGAAGGGACGGTACCTCTTCCCAAACTCAACATCAATAGTAACTGCAAGCCGAATCACTAGTGAACCATCAACTAAATACCATTCTCCTTCTATAGACCATTACGTCCTCACTACTTCGCCATCACCTCGCTGCCAATGAACCAGCCGGCAAAATTTCCATCTCCTCATCATCAGAAATTCCCGAGCCAAGACTATGATTTGGGTATTGCCAATTTTAGAACAAGGTACTATAATTACAAAAAGATTTGGAGATGATCGGGAGAGGAGAGGCCGAGTTTTCAAGATTAGGGAAAGTGTTTTTTTTTCTTGCATGAATTAAAGAACTGGGAATGAAAGCATACTTAAGTGGAAACAAGGTTATTGAGGGGTGTATTTAATCTCAGTACAGATTTAAGCCATTCTAAAATTTAGAATGGTTGTTGATTGTATTATTCGAGTATGCAATGGACTTCAGTCGTTGTTATTTCGCAACGGCTATAAGACGTTGCAAATTTTCCACAATTGGGAGTTGCAACATTTCTTATAATGATATATGTATATATATGTATATATATACAGAGGATGTATATACAAATATTATATGCAGGTGTTTATTACTGAAGATTGTACAGTGTAAAGATTCAAGATTAAAGATTATAAAGAAGAAGAATTTAAGATTGAAGACTCATGGGTATTAAGAAATCAAGGGTTCAAGAATTCAAGAAGTTCAAGATATTAGGATAAATAATAAAGTCTATAATTTTTGTTACAACTTCATGATAACACTAAAATCTTATGGATGGTTCAAGATATCAAGATATTCTGAATAAGATACTTAGCCACCGTAGATTTATATGTGGTGAATTGAGTACGTCGATCCATTTAAGATAAGAAAGAAAAATTGTAATACCCCATATCCCTTAATATTACCCATATGAGGATTTTGCTAAGATATATGAAGCTTATAGGTATAAAATAGCATAACAAAGACTAAAATTCACAAGGCAACATATGAAGTCACAACGGAAATTTTAAAACTTTATTTAAACCAGAGCGTAAGTGTCATTACATCATAAAATGAACTTTTATCGTAAAGCCTCAATTGTCTTATGAAAAACAACATAATTAGAGTACAAAATAAAAATCTCTCTCGGCACAAAATACATAAACAAGTCAAACGTGGAACAATACTTGAAAAAGCAGAGAATAAGACATGAATAAATATCTAATAAGCTAAGTTGGGCTAAAACTCTATCAGCTACTGGATCCTTCACCTAAGAACCTAAGGGGTAAAGGAAGAGAGAAGAAGGAAATAAAACTAGTTAGACATAAAGCTACGAGAGTTCGGTAATTACTAGCATGAGTGATAAAAGATGAAATCTAGACAGGATAATAGTTTAAGACATGATATCGATAATTAAGACAATGAAAAGATAAGCAAAGATATAGTCGGTTGTCATTTCCTTCGTATCATTCAATTTCTGCACTGTTACTAAAACCCAAAAGTAGGATATAACATAATTATACCCATCGATCGGCTCCTAAAACATAGTTTTGATAACCTATGTCAACTACGGGTTCAGATTTATCAATCCCAACCGGTCAGCTCTAAGGACATAGCATCAATCATAGGCATTACAACGTCTTAATTTCTCCAATCGACGCGATGTATGCTCACCGCCCCGCCAAAACACACCCGTACCCAAATCCTTTGGACCACTTACTACCAAGTACAACACAAGCGTTCCCCCGCCTCCTCGGAAGACCTCCACATAGTGTGATTAAAAGGATACTGTCTGATACAGATCCCCAACCAAAAATGCAATTTGACTTAAGTAATCCCTAGACTTAGTCCCTAATTAATTTATTAATGCCAACACTACCATAGAATTATTGTTGACCTTCTAGATACTCTACACCGCCATGAAATTGTCTATAACTGCCAAAGCAACTATAAATTTATTTATTTTAATTATCTACTTATTTTCCCTAATCAGCCTACCCTTGCTGTCCGAATGGCCCACAACTAAGAATCACTTATTTTTCCTAATCAGTCGTCGCTACTGGAACATACTCCTACTATATGCTTTCTTAATAGGCTACTTATAATCCCTAATCAGCTTACGTTGCTGGAACGGGTCCCTATTCAAGCTTACTAATTTATCCATATCAAACTTAACGTCCATTTCAAGTTTTTGTTAATAAGCTTACTTATTCCATTTAACTTTTTGTTATATTTTAGGGTACATTTAAACATTATCTTGTTTATATACATTATACAATCCAACTCCCGCAACTTAGCATGTATTCAATTTTCCAATTATTCAGTTTATCGTTGGTTACATTTAAATTGTCCATTATTGTTTTAATTCAGTAAGCCCCAATTAATCCTTTTATACATAATTCATATTTTCCTAATATGTGTTTTTTCAATCAAATTCATGATTTTACCAAACTGTGCAAAAACAAAAAGGGATAACGGTTTAGGCTCTTTGAAAGGCCTAAACTCAACGTGAATTAAAAGCATAAAGGTCTAGACTATTGCATGACCTAGACTCAAACAAATAAATCAGATTTATAAATAAAGTAGAACAAAATTTGGACTGTACATAAAACAATCTACAAAGAAAAAAAGATCGAAATAAACTGAATAATTTATGGTAACATAATAGATAACTAAAACAGATTGGACGTTAATCAAATATACAAAAAATCATTTATAGAAAAGAAATATTGAAATCTTTAATTTATTGACGAAAATAACAACTGTTATACTACCCAAATAATCCCCAAGTTATATTGATCTTGTAATAAAAGAAAATACTCAATGAATTATGCAATCCATTAGTCCTCAATAGGAATTCTCTATGTATAAATATTCTCTAAATTTATGTATGTAAAAACCTAAATCTCAAAACTCCACTAAATTTTTGTGGAAAAGGTTTTGTATCGTGGAGGCAGAGAATAGATGAAATGGAGTAGGGAGAGATAGTGTTAGGTTGGAGCTATATTTACAACAGAGCTAGGGAACCTAGGACCGTTAGATACTAGGTCTAAAACTTGGCCTATTTGATCAAAGGAATTCTCTAGAAATCAAAAGAAAAATCCAACTTCGTTGGATGTAACATGCGCAAAAAGTGCGCACATTACTGGGGATGAGTCGACCCACTTGGGGGCTCGATAGACCCAACTTGGGACTGAGTCACCCCAGTTCCAACGTTCTAATTTCTACTATTACCAATGTTTATCGACTGCCTGAAATCGTCGATAATTATTATTTCAATTCAAACACTTAATCCCTAACTTTTCCAACCAAGTCCTTACCCTTATCCAATTTACAAAGCTTTTTATACTAGGATTATTTATTAGAATTACGATTCCATATGAACATCCTTAATCAAAATGTGAGATTCTAATCATAGGATATCCATATTTGATCTTAACAATCTTAACTAGTTTAGTCTATTATTATCCAAACCATAATATATTTATATTTATATTTCAAAACAAAATTCTTTTTATAAATATTTCTTTCTAAAACCAAAACCATTTTATGTGAAAATATGTTCTCTCAGATATAGTACTCTCAAACTCATTCTAGGTCATTACTAACCCTATCTCTAATGAGTTACTCATTATAGGATATTACTAATCCAATCTCTAATGATTCCTTTCCTTTTGTTCTAACGAGTCATACCTTAAAGAATTGTGTAAACTAGAGCTCTAATACCACTTAGTAACAACCTGCCTTTTTGCCTGGTTCAAGCACGGTAATTAAACCAACTCAAAACGTTCATAAAGACGGATTATTAGGGGTAAAAAAACTTTTTATTATCATAACTATAATTTTACATCAAATTTACAATGATTATCAAAGTAGAACAGATACACAGCGTAGAAACTTTAAAGCTTTAAGCGGAAGACTAGTGATCCAAATGATAGCTCTAGTCCTAATCTAGCATCTGCTCTAAAACTAACTCCAAGACTAATATGCAAACCACAGATACTAGGCGCCCATGTGTAAAATTAGGGGCATCTAAAGTTTAGGTGAAGTAAACAATGAACTCTAAGTCACTCCTGGGACTTGTGCGATAAACTTTAAACAGTTATATTTAGTTTATTTTAAAGTGAGGTAAATCAAAAGACCATGGTATATAACACAGAACAGGTTTTACTCTTATGAATACCAGTGCATAAAAATTCATAATGTTTTTTTGGAAAATGAAGCTACCATAAGGTCTCGCAGCACATACACATGGACGAGGCTTGTCCTTATGATAACAAAAAATGCTTGATACGTGAATAATCCTTTGATATTATTTGTTATGCACTAAAAATCATACATGTACTATTGGATCTAATTCTAAGCTAGAATTAACGGATAAGACAGTACACTTAATGTGAATGGGTTGGTTAATCTCAGTGTCCGTGGATCGGTCATTTCATTTCAACACTGGTCGGTCGATCACGTCGTGCACAAAGGGTCGGTCGAATTGTTTACAATGGGTTAGTCGGTACTATTGAAAAGGAATGAGTCTTCACGTAAGAGCTATCCTTACTTTACATGCATGCCACGTGTCATTGAAAAAATGCAACATGGACCTGCCATTCAATACAATATACACGTGAACCCTTCATTTCAGTAAGAGCTATGGAAAGGCCAAAGTATGAATATATGAGTTGGCGCTTTAATATTCATAACTGGGTCGACTTAAAGAAATATAATTTTGGTCGGTCCTAGATGTTCCAACATGCTAACTTCTATATTGTAATGAATAGAAATGGTTATCTCTACATGCTAATATATATTTTAGCGTTAGTGAAGTACCACGCAACTGGGCAAATATGTTAAAACATGAAGAATGCTATGAGCTGCTCAAACATGAACACAACAACTTGTTCATGAAATAGGCAGTTGGCTTCAAATAATACACATAACAAAACATAAGGGACCATAGCAGTGTATAATACACGTGGTCGGTCCATGCGAACTGGGTTGGTACACTCAAAAACTGAGGATGACTCGTGGATCAGCTCCTTTCTTCTTTGTATGGGATGGCTCCACTCCAGCAAAGTATAAAAGCGGTCGAGCAGCATGACTTTAGAAGAGGATAAATGTTACATGGATTAATATCATACTAACCACCACATGAATGAAGGCCACGTGAACCAGTGTCCAACTTAGAAAATGGGTCGACACTATAAGCTTGTTCTATGCATTTAAGTATCGGGTCGGAACCAAACAAATGGATCTGGGCCGATATGAAAATATCAAAAGAACGGGTCGGCCTTAAGTAAAGTGGCAGTAACAATAACATTAGTAAAGCCGGTTGAATTGGTCACGTGGTGGCAAATAAAGCACCAGGTTGGCTGCAAAACAAAGCCTGGTTCGGTCCTAAAGTGATACTACTCACGTATATGCACCGCATAACGGAGCGGCATGATTCTAGTATACATCGCATGGAGACCACGTGGATTAATCACAAGTTGGAATGGTATTAAATGTGGGATACGAATCATCTATGGATGTTTAAAGCTGGTCGGTGGCGAATTGAAAAGCTAGTCGGTCATGTACATATTATCTTGGTCAGCCTCAACACCAATATTAGTTCCTGGTCGGCATCAAGTTTGGGTCGGCATAATTCGGGTCAGCATAGTCAACCGAGTGGCATTTTCGTAAATAAGTTCAGACTGACCCAAAACCTGCACACTACACCTATAAATAGCCCACTTCTCCACCATTCAACGGATCGATTCCTCTTCCCCGAAGGATTGCCAAATCATTTCTCTACCATTCTAAAGCTTCTCAAGCTCCATTAATGGCTTTCTTAGCTCACTCCTCCTTCCTCCAACATCAAGTGGATCTCAACTTCTCCAAACACGATGAATTCTCACTCCAATTCAATCCAAGTGATCTCCAACCACCATTGCTCCTCTTTAAAGCACGGATCTCACACCATTTTCATGAGGGAATCATGGAATTTTCATGAGGGAATCATGGACAATTATCTAATCACATGATCTAATCCGTTCCTTCTTGAATTCAAGGGAGATCTAAAATGGAAAGAGAGCAAAATGTGGACAATCATTGTAAAGAGTGATAAAGTGTACAAATGAGATGTATGAGATGATGCTATATGTAATTTTCTCCATGATAATGAAGAACACTTCAAAAGTGGACGTAGATCTATCCTAGATCGAACCACTATAAAAATCCCTTGTCTTTTACTTACCTTTTCCCGCTTCTTACTTGAATTTGCATTTGTGGCCCCATTTTCATTTTGCATACCGTTTGGTAAAATGTGATTTCACACCTTTAGTGTCTGAACCATTTTTGATTCAAACATTTGTTTCCCACCGTGTGGCCGCGTTCGCGCTTCTCTCAATCTCAAAAGCCTTGCATTGAAGTACTAAGCCTACTTCTACCATAGATTCTATAAACCTATTATCTAGTCCAATCGATGAATTCTCTTCTAAATTCAAGTCCTTATTTGAATAATGACTAAATCTAAGAAGACCGCTAGTAAAGCCAATGAAGAAAATGACAACGTTGTCAACAATGAAACTACTCCACTCACTAACCGCTTCGAGGTTGGAGAAAATTCAATGTCTAGGGCCAGAGTAACCAAAGCTGAATTAGATGTTGTCGTCGCTAACCTGAGTCAACGCATGGAAGCCTCCAACAAAGCTTTAATCGACGCTAATAAAACTCTGGTTGATGCTAATCAAGCTTTAATGGATAAAATGAATGCTCTCCTAAACGCTCATGCAAATCCTGCTCCTCCTCCGAAAATCCATGTCAACCTTGAAGAGAATGCAAATCCATCAGCCTCCAATCCTCATAATGGCAACTTGGAAGGATTTGTGGACAAAGAAGATGCTAATATCGAAGACTCGGAGTTGAAAGATAAAAACCATTCCGATCAAAATAACCGACGAGTTGCAAGTCCTGTTAAAGAGGCACCTTCCCATAGCGGAAGTAAAAGACCTAGATCCTCTACTCGTCATTGCTCGCCACAACGAGTATCCAGAAAAGAGATCAAAGTCCGCTCCCTGGAATGACACAACTCGAAGTGATATATAGCGGATATGGTAAAGCAAATCATGAAAGACAACATGCCTCGCAGGGATAGCAAAAGGGAATGGGACTTCTCCCTTAGTAAAAATCCATTTACAAAGAGGATCTGCAAGGCTGAATTCCCCAAAAAGTTCACTCATCCTACTCTGCCTCCTACAATGGGACTTCTGATTCGAACCACTTCTTATACAAATACGAGTGGCACACGAATGCAGCCAAGGCTATGGACGAGATCAAATGCTTATGCTTCCCTCTCTACCTGGAAAGTGTCGCATCATTGTGGTTCATAAGACTGCCACCCAAATCCATCGACTAATTTGATGATTTGACTCTGAAATTCAAAGAGCAGTTCAGGTTGCAAGTTACTAAGGCTAAGGACATTATATCTCTGACATCGATGAAGTAAAATCTAGGAGAGTTTGTTAAAGCCTTCCTCAAGAGATTCCACAATGCTTTGGCCGAAGTACGAAATCCTGAGCCCTGCATGATCTTAATGTCCCTAATTGGCGCCATAGATGAAAAGAGCAAATTTGTTAAATGGATTAAAATGAAGGAGTCAAACACGCTTGACAAATTCTATAAAAAGGTAGAGGAGTACATGAGGGTCAACAATAATTCTATTCCTCTTCAGATTATTGATGCTAATCCGCTCCTTGAAGCTCCCAAAAATGTTGCTTCTCAGTATGATCAGAAGAATACTCAATGGATGTGATAACCCGAAACTTCCACGGAGTGAAAGTAAGGAGTAATCATTTGGAATACAACATAAATACAACAATACAGATCACAAATACAATATAGCACAGGAAAACTATATAATAACAACATCATAGCAGCGAAAAATATGAATGTCATCAAATATAGAATTCCACAGTCACAGATCTCTAACTTATTAAATCAAATTCAGCAAAAGGAAATAAGTTTCAACTTCAAAATAGAACAACTGGAAATAGAATAAGTTCTGATGTCTCAAAGTCTAAAAATGTAACAAAAGATAAATGATAGATAGTCTTCATAGCTCCAAATCATCACCACAACTAAGCAACTCCAAGAAAGCTCCAAAGACAGCAACTCCAAAGAAAGTGAAACTTGTTACTTTGCTACCCGTGTGGAAAAGAGGGCACCCGAGTTTGCAAAGGTGAAACAAACTACGAGTCAGTCATGGGACTGGTGTGAGGATTCTTAACTGTTTTAACTAATAGTAATAAGGCAAATCCAAAGACCATGCCGCTAACGCGGAACATGTTTATTTCAAATGGATTGCCGTGCAAAATTTAAGGTGACTGAACAAATAAATAAGTAATTAGTAAAACAACGCAATGCTTTTTGGAAAAATGGAATCATCATAAGACTCAAGTCCCATCACACAATGCAATGCAAACCAGAGGATAGATTTTTACCTTATGATGATTAAACATGCTTGGTACGATAAAAAAACGAATTTGATATTATTATTAGTGTATATAAAAACATTTCAAAATAAATGTATCGATCCTAGGTAGCATAGTACCCTATACTACTATGTCGGCATACTAGTAATACAATCAAGTCCGTAGGGTCGTATTGGGAATTGGGTTTTCCATCATGAGTCAAGGCTAGGAACGATCTCCTTAGCGATTCGAGACACTCTAGCTAATGTCTCAGGATTCCCTATAGTGAACCCTTGGATCCTGCAGGGCTGGTCCACACATACGATTTTACGGATTGGCAACTCCAAAACACACGTTTCCCGGTCCTATAGGACCTAATATCCGAGGCTCCTCATTCCATCATCCACATAAGTAAAATGTCGGGCCGTGTAAAACCCAAACACCACTTCTAGCTAGAAAGAAACGTGCTTCTCTCCATGCGTTTCCTTGCTCCGTTTTAGACTCAACCGGGTTGTGAGGCTCGTGAAGCTACGTAATACACAAAGCTATGCTTATTCAAGCTGTGCTTTGATCATCACCACAAGGTTCTGCTTTTCAATAAGAAACCTTGATCATTGCATCTTGGTATGCCACACTGACACTCATCTCACACTATCAATCCTTTTCCAAAATATATAAAAGGGTGTTAAGAAAGAGAATAAATTCTCCGCCACCAAACATTCATACACTCGGCAGAATATCAATAAATACGATATAAAGGAGTACACTGTCGGACATACATTCCATTTATAAGCCTGTTCACATTCGAGGGAAGATTTACGGTCTTCATTCGCCATCTTCACACTTCGATTTTTAACGTCTTTTGATTCTTTGGAATGAGATTAACTTAGACTTCCCAAATAATTCTCGCATATATAATTTGAGAAAACCCATTTCATGTCATTATATTATTTTATAATGATTAATTATTACCTTAATTATTTAAAACAATTAAATCTTTATTTAACGACGCTTCGGGTCAAAGGAGCGACCCTGACGCTGTTTTCAACCAATTTTGATTTACACATTTCTCAAAATCTAACCGTTGGATTTTAATGTTGTTTATATCGTTTGAAAGATCTTCCCAAAGCGGTCCTAACGGTTTTCGTTTTGGGAAAATCCGACGGTCGGATCTTTCGATATAGTCGTTTAATGGTACGATTCCAAAATGTGAACTACCGCGATCGATTCGTTCAAATTTATTTATATTTATATATAAATATATAAATATAAACCGTTAACCATAATAACGTCGTTCAATTTAACAACGAGCTCAACAACTACCGATCTCCATTCAATTTTAATTCACTTAAAAATGAAGACAATATTTCAACATTTTAAATACATTCTTTTATTCCTTTATTTACATTAAAAACGTAAATTATAATTCAAAGTATAATTTCTCCCTTTATTCTTTAATTCTTATATTTACATAGAAATGTAAATTATATTACAATGTTGAATTCCATCCTTTTAATTACTGTAACAACCCGCAAAATCTGAGCCAATTTAAAATTTTTATTTTGGCAATTTCGATGAATTTTGAATATTTAAAATGAATTATTTTAAATAATAACGACGAAAAATTTATTTTCGAATAGAATTAGAACGTATATATTTATTTGAATCATCATTAGAATATAATTATTTATTTAAATTATGAAAGGAATTGAAAATGGCGCGGTAGTTTGAAATTTCGATTTCGAAGTTCAAATGAATGCACATGATTCAAAATAAACCGGATTTTAGAGAAACCAAAAATATTTGAATCTTTTTGTAAATATCTTTCCAACGAATCCGAAAAATCAAAATTTCATAGCGGGAATCAAAAGTTATACCTAGTTGAAAATTCAGAATAGTCGCTATGGAATTCTGGCCCTTAAAAATGGAAATTTTGCAGACGACCTCGGTTTTCGACGAAACCACTTTTGTTGGATCCACGATGTCAAGTTATTGCTAGGTTTCAAAATTCGTAATTTTTCGAATCAATATGTGAGCGTAGCAAAGGAAAACGCGTTTGACCAGTTTCAGTTGGTTTTTATCGACTGGAAAATGGCCATTTTTCAAACGGTCTCCGAATATGATGAAATTAATTTTGTTAAGACGGTATCGTCAATACAAAGCTAGAAAGTATTTTTTTGAAATTTTTAGAGTTAGTATGTGGCCCCGGTAAATTGAAATACGCGTTCAAATTCAAAATATAGAGTTATATGTTGATTTTGACGAAAACTGATCGAAACAGTCGAATCAGCCTATGATACATATCCCATTATGTTCGGAATGAGGGTAATTAGCTATGGACGACAGTCGGTGGTTTGATTTTGACTTCGAAATAAAAAATACCTTTTTGGGAATTTTAAAAATTAAATTAAATAAAAAGAATTGGTCAAGCCCTTATCTCTCCTCCACCCCTCGTTACTTCTCAGAACCGAATAAGAAAAAAAAAGAAATCGCGCCTGAACCTGTCGCCCCCCGTCTCGATCCCGTCCGCCGTCAGCCACCAGAAGGCGCCCACCTCCAGCGAACTCCCCCCTCCTCTCGCACTCTCTCTCCTCTCCTTTCTGATGTGAACCGCGTCCAAACCCCCACTCCCCCAAATCAGACCGCAACACCAATCCGGGCCCCACCAGACGACGTGACCACCTGAATCCCCTCCTCCTCCAGTCGACCGCAAGCACTAGGTCCCCAGCGCCGCCTCGCCTCGGCCACTGCTCCGACGTGGACTCCCTTAACCCGATGAAAAGTGAGTTTTTACAATGTTTACTTTTATAAAATCTTTTTTATTTATTTACTTATATGAAATCGATTTTTCATTTACACAAAGTTTAAATTTTTATAAATATAAAGCTATGATTTTCATTTAAAGAAAAATAGGATTTTTGGTTATATAAAAATGCGATTTTTCTGTATAATCTCTTGGGTTAAAAATTTGATTTTTCTTATATGAATTCCACTATAAAAATTTGATTTTTTTTACATATGAATGAAAAGATTAAATTTTTATAAGTGAAAAGATTAGATCTTTGTTTAGGAAAAAGATTTGATTTTTATTTAAGTAAAGCTTCGATTTTAATATATTGAATAGCAAAGTAAAAATTCGATTTTTATATATTGAATAGCAAAGTAAAAATTCGATTTTTATATATTGAATAGCATAGTAAAAATACGATTTTTATATATTGAATAGCGAAGTAAAAATTCGATTTTTATATATTGAATAGCGAAGTAAAAATAGAATTTTTATATAGAATGAAGCGTTGTAAATATATATGAAGTAGAGATATAAAAATATGATTTTTATTTATTGAAATGAAGTGATAAAAATATAATTTTTATTATGAACAGCGGAATAAGGACTGCATTAGAATTTCAAGCAGATCTAGACGGTTCAGCAGTTCAAAATCAAAGCACGGCGGAGTGGAACCCTCGGTGAGAACTCCTCACCTTTAATTTATTTCTAGTTAAAATTATATACTAGGATGCAGACGGTGTTTAGTAGCACCCGACACCCGTCGTCCACAGACCATGGACGGCTTGTATGCTTGTTTGTTTGATTTTGATGTGTAATTGATTGTGTGAAGTGATGCGAAATGGAATAAAATATTTATATAGTTAAAAATATTTATATAGTTGAAAATAGATTTTTTCACGTGTATTTGAAATGAAATAAATATAAACAAATCGGACGATTTGTTTATATACACACATTTGACTGATATTGATTGGGACGATAAATTTTACACATCGCCCAACTGCACAAATAAAATATGTGTTTGATTGATTGAAACCCCACACAGGTATTGGGATGAAATATGACATACACTAGTCCCAATAATTAGATGTATGTCAATCGATTGATTGACAGGCTGTATAGGCGTCGAATATTTATATTTAATGCTTATACAGTGTAGAATGCACTCTGGATGATGGATTGCTGTTTTCATTGTTGTTATACACATTTGTTGTGTGAAATCCATATAATCGCATTATATGGTAATTGACTGTGCCTGATTCCAGTTCAGAATTATCGAATATTTTGAAATATTTAAATAGGAATATTTGAAATAGAAATATTTGAAAATAGAAATATATAAAGCCGTGTTGATTAGATTTGCGCCATTTTGACGTGAACAATATTTATATCGATTTTATTCAAATTGAAATGAATATTAAAGTGAATTGAAATTCGAATTAAATTAAATTGATTTGAAACGAAATAAACTGAAATGATTTGAAATTGAATTGAAATCGATTTGAATAGAAATCGATTCGAAATGAAATCAAAACGAATTTATATTGAAAAATTCAATTTTGATTTGAATTTGAATATGTAGTTGAAATCATTTCGAAAACGAATTTAAAACGATTTATAAAATACGTTTTAAAAGAAAATCGACGAAGTATATATTATATATATATATATATAATATAATGGCCTGAATAGAACGCGTCGCGCCGCGGTAGTTCGCGAATTTCGACCATTGACTTCGAATGGATATTGCGGGAAATCCGACCGTCGGATTCTCCTAAAACTGGAACCGTTGGGTTCGTATCGAAAAGTGCTTTCTATTGAATATTAGAAATTAGAAATCTAACGGTTGGATTTGGAATTATGTCCAAATCAAATTTGGAAAAGGTCGTTGTAAGTGCAGTTTGATGGCCGTTGATTGAAATCGACCGTACGGGCCTTGATAAAATTATTAAAAATAGTAATAACTTGTGTAAAAACATAAGAAATGATTTGGGAAAAATTGGGATGAAAAACTCCATATTTGAAAGGATAAAAATAGATTTTTATCGAAATGAACTAGTTTTGAACTAGAATAATAATTTATTTATTTTTAAAATAAATAAATTGAATTTGAAAAGGGTTTTAAAAGTAACCAGAATTTCCAATAATTGAATTGGAATGGATTTGAATCGAAATTGTCTTTGGAATATTTCGATGTTGGATTTCGTGATTATACAGATGTTGTTATGGAAATTTGAAAGATATATATATACATATCGTTATTTCCAATACGATATTTGTTGGTCGTAGAATTTGATATTGAATATATGCCGATATATTTTCTATTCAGAGCCTTGTATTTAATATCAAATGTGATTTGGGTTTGTCGTGAATGGTGTCTTCATTAACATTGTTCTTAAACCCGGTTGAGAAAAAGATTAATTCTTTTTATTTAGATTTAATGAAGTGTACCAATTAAATAATATTTAATTGGAATTGAATTGGTATTGATTTTTGGGTTTATCGTGAACAGTGTTTTAAATAACACTTGTTCTTTAACCCGATAATTAATGGAATGTGATTTTGGGTTTATCGTGAACCGTGTTTTAAATGACACTGATTCTTTAACCCAGTTAAAGATTAAAACTAAGTGGAGTTTTAATGAATCTTTAATTAGATTGAAAAAATCGAGAATGGAGTATTACCAGTTTTATTCCAAGCGATAGTTAAATCTTTAATTAGATTTGAACGTGAAATGGTAATTGAATTTACCGATAACACTGTGGTGTTAGAGATGAAGTATTACCAGTTTTACTTCATGGGATGAATAGGTTGGGACTGGGAAATAAATGATTACTCCGGTGTGGTTCGCTAATCCCGACTAGTTTGAATTGATAATCAAAGAAGACTAAAGAATAAATTTAAAGAATTTATCTTTGATAAAATTAATAGGAACCTTTCCCAAAGTATAAGAATATTTGAATAAAAGAATATTCTGAATTGGAATGAGGCATATGTTGTGTGTGTGTAACACTTGTTTATTATATACACGAGTTATTCAGAAAGACCGGGTTTATCCCATTCTGAATAACTAATTCGACGTGGTGTCGAAGATGAAGACGGTGGTAGAAGACCGGAGGTCTTCACGTCGTTTGGATAATTACTGATGATCTTGATTGGGCCGTACACCCAAGAGGACAGAATCAGTTGGTGATTGTCCAGACATACTTGGAGATCGATGGATATGCGGGGTACTAGGTGCCTCCGGTTTCGTTCAGACCCAGAACGAACTTGTAAATGGACTGTGTGTCTGACATTGGATTTTAGTCTGTGTGATTGATTTCTATTAAATATATATCTGTTTGGCGGCAGAGAATTTATTCTCTTGCTTAACGCCCTTCTCTGAGACGTACGAGCTCAGGGGTTATATATTGATGGATATCAAACGCATGGAGTGAATTGCCTGTGTGGCATGCCTAAGTGGCAAATGATCAAGGCTTCTGTTGCAAAGCAAAGTCTTGTGGTTGATGATCAAAGCACAACCTGTGTGGCACAGCTTTGTGTAGCGTTAATTCGCGAGCCTCGCGCCCCGGTTGTGAACAAGAAATGGGAGAGGACCTCAGGGAGGACATGCGTTTCTTTCTAGTTAGAAGTGGCGTCAGTGGTTTTACACGCCCTGACGAGTTTGACTTATGTGGTTGTTGCTGTTGTGAGGCGCCTCGGTTAGATCGGACGATCCGGGTCTGATGGAGTCATTCGTTTGCTCATTTACGCCCCAAAGGGCGGGGAAACGCAGAGTTCAGGCATTTTAATCCACATCGGTGGACCGGCCCTGATGATCCAAGGGCCCACCTGTGTCTGGGTCCTGAGACATGGGCTAGATTGTCTCGAATCGGTAGAGGATGATCCCTGGCCTCGGTTCATAGATGGAAATCCAATTTCCAAATACGTGACTTTGCGGTTTTGATTGTAGAGCCTAGTATGGCGACATGATATATGGTACCCATGCAGTCTTTGATTGATATTTATGATTGAAATTGTTTTGACACTATACACTTATAATAGTATCAAATGGTTTGTTTTTAACATATCAAGCATGCTTTGGCTGTTATAAGGTAAAACCCTATCCTCCGGCTTGCGTTGCATTGAGTGATGGGACCTGGGTCTTATAACAGCTTCATTGTTCTTTATTTAGCATTGCGCTGTTATTTTATGCACTGGTATTCTTGGGAGGAAACCCGTTCCGTGTCATAGGGCGTGTTCCCTTGATTTACCTAACTTTAAAATAAAGATTAATAACTGTTTTAGTTCTCACACCAGTCACGTGACTGACCTGGAGTTTATTGTTTTTA
The DNA here is from genome assembly GCA_030737875.1 of Allium sativum. Lineage (NCBI taxonomy): Eukaryota > Viridiplantae > Streptophyta > Magnoliopsida > Asparagales > Amaryllidaceae > Allium > Allium sativum. The sequence continues at coordinate 364,112,660 of CM060909.1, forward strand.
ACCTAAACTCTGGGTGCCCTTATTTTGACACGGGCAGCTAGTAGTTTTGGTTTTGCAGATTTATATTCACAGGAACCTGATTTACAGCTGGAACGATACTCGGAAAGCTCTGTATCCGTGTATTACTTCTAGTTGTGTTTTGTATTATTTTCCGTTGCGATGTATTTAAATGTAATTTAAATCTCTGATATTTTCTGTGTAATATTTGTTTATACTCTGTATGTTCTTGTATTCTGATGGAATTGTTGTAATAAACAATGAAATGTTCTTCTGTTTGCGTTCCGATGTGCCTTGTTCTCAATTCAATCTGTGCTTTCCTTCACGGGGAGGTTCGGGTCGTCTCAATTACACTGTAAAATCTTCTCTTTAATTACAATGTAAATTATAATTAACATGATAGTGTAAAATTCTTACCTTTTAACTACAATGTGAAATTTCCTTTTTAACTACCTTAAAAATGTAATTAACATTCCATGTTAAATTTTCTATCTTTTTAATTTACAATGTAAAATCCTCTTTTTACTTACATTAAAAATGTAATTAACATTCCATGCAAAATTATTCTTTTTAATTACATTAAATTCTTATCTTTCTAAATTATATAAAAATGTAATTTTGATTCCAATGTCCAATTCTTCTTTTTTAATTACATAAAAATGTAATTAATATCACGGTGAAAAATTCTATCTTTACAAATTACATTAAAAATGTAATTTTATTTACAACGTCAAATTCCACTTTTTAATTACATTAAAAATGTAATTAACATAACATGTCAAATCTTGTTTTTTTTATTTACAATGTAAAATCCTATTATTTAATTACCTACAGAAATGTAATTTTATTTTCAATGCAAATTCTCATTCTTAAGTTACATATAAAAATGTAATTTTGTTTTATTTTTTTGAAAAAACAAAAAATGTGTGATCTTCTGAAAAGAAGAGAGCACACATATATATAATAAAATAAAAACAAAGATACAGAGTCCGACTATGGTACATAAGAATACAACCTCTTGTAACTCTAGGGATGTAAAGGATCGTAGATAGATGAGCTCCGGATAAACCACCACCCATCTACTCCAACATCGAATTCCAACAAGGCCACCACCCGATATTGAAGTATATCCACTCCAATACAATAACCCATACTCTCAATGTAAAAGCAAAAATAATGAAGTACAACGTCAAAAAACTCTCTAACAATAAACCCAAAAGACTACAACTAAAATGCAAATCTTCAATCCAAACAGCATGTAATAACCCGGAAATCCGAGGCAATTTAAAATTTTTATTTTGGCAATTTTAGAGAATTTTTATTATTTAAAATGAATTATTTTAAATAATAACGACGAGAAATTTATTTTGAATAGAATTCGAACGTATATATTATATAGATCGTCGCTAGAATATAAATAATTATTTATATATATAAAAGGAATTGAAAATGGCGCGGTAGTTCGATAATTCGATTTCAAACTTCAAATGGATGTACAGGATTCAAAATAAACCGGATTTTAGTGAAACCAAAAATATTAGAATCTAATTGAGAATATCTTTCCAACGAATCCGAAAGATGGGAATTTCATAGCGGGAATCAAAAGGTATGTCCAAATGAAAATTCTGAATAGTCGTTGTGGAATTCTAGCCCTTAAAATGGAAATTTTGCAAACGACCTCGGTTTTCGACGAAACCACTTTTGTTGGATCCGTGATGTAAAGTTATTGCTAGGTTTCAAATTTCATAATTTTTCGAATCAATATGTGAGCGTGGCAAAGGAAAACGCGTTTGGCCAGTTTTAGTTGATTTTAATCGACTGGGAAATGGCCATTTTTCAAACGATCTCAGAATTCGATGAAACTAGTTTTGTTAGGACCGTATCGTCAATACGAAGCTAGAAAATATTTTTTGGGAATTTTTCTAGTTAGTATGTGACCCTAGTAAATTGAAATGTGCATTCAAATTCAATATATAGAGTTAGATGTTGATTTTGACGAAAACTGATCGAAACGATCGAATCAGCTTACGACACATATCCCATTGTGTTCGAAATGAGGGTAATTAGCTATGGACGACAGTTGTTGGGTCTCGTTTCGAGTTCGAATGAAAAAGTTACTTTCTAAAATTAAATTAAAATAAAATATATATTATTATATATACTTTCCTTATACCCTACTCCTTTCTCCCTCTCTCACCGTTTTCATTTCAACAGAAGAAAAAAAACCCTAGCTGAATCGATCGCGACCCCCCCACTGGGCGGCGCCGACGCCGCGACTTCCCCCTGCTGCCGACCGCACAACCCCCCTCCTACTGCCGACCGCGCAACCCCCCCTCCTGCTGCCGACCGCGCAACCCCCCCTCCTGCTGCCGACCGCGCAACCCCTCCCTTTCCTGCTGCCGACCGCGCACCCCCCCTTCTGCCTCCCCCTGCTCCTCCGCCTTGGCCGCTTCCACCCTATTCCGACGCCAAGAACCCCCCCCCCCCCCCCGGCGAGCATCCACCACCCGAACGAAAATTACCAGTAAGTTTTTACTATTTTAATTTAATTTGATTACTTATCTTCTATATAATGAGTAAGATAAAAACTGAAATTTTTGTGAAGGAAAGATCCATATTTTTGTTGAAGGAAAAACCATATTTTTGTTGAAGGAAAAACCATATTTTTGTTATACAAAAAACCATATTTTTGTTAAAGTGAAAGGCGAGGTTTTCAGTAAGTGAAAGGCGAGATTTTTAGATATAAAAATATGATTTTTATATATTGAATAGCGAAGTAAAAATTCGATTTTTATATATTGAATAGCGAAGTAAAAATTCGATTTTTGTATATTGAATAGCGAAGTAAAAATTCGATTTTTATATATTGAATAGCGAAGTAAAAAGTCGATTTTATATATGTAGTGGATACGGATGATGAAAGTGATGAAAGAAGGAACGGCGAAGATTTTCTACATATGAAGAGTCATGGCGTTTGGATTAGCTATATGTGAGAACTTCTCACCTTAAAATTTCATTTTCTAGTTAAAGTATATACTAGGATGCAGACGGTGTTTAGTAGCACCCGACACCCATCGTCCACAGACTATGGACGGCTTGTATGCTTGTTTGTTTGATTTTGATGTGTAGTTGATTGTGTGATGTGATGTGAAATGAAATAAAACATTTATATAGTTGAAATAAAATATTTTATAGTGGAAAATATTTTATAGTTACAAATAGAATTTTTAACGTGTATATAAAATGAAATAAAAATAAACAAATCGGACGATTTGTTTATATACACACACTTGACTGATATTGATTGGGACGATAAATTTTACACATCGCCCAACTGCACAAATAAAAATCTGTGTTTGATTGTTTGAAAACCCCACACGGGTATTGGGGTGATATATGACATACACTAATCCCAATAGTTAGTTATATGTCGATCTATTGATTGACAGACTGTTATAAGCGTTAAATATTTATATTTGATGCTTATACAGTGTAGAACGCACTTTGGATGATGGTTGATGATTTATCGTTGCTGTTATATACGTGTGGTAGAAAATCCATATAATTCACATTATATGGTAATTGATTGGGCCTCATTCCAATTTAGAAATAGAATATTTGAAAAAGAGTATTTGACAAAGAAATATTTGGAAAAGGAATATTTGAAAGAGTAATGATTGAAAGTAGAAATATTTGAAAGCCGTGTTGATTAGATTAAAGCCATTTTGACGTGAACGATATTTATATCGATTTCATTCATTTTATAATGAATACCGAAAGTGATTTCCAAAATCTGATATTTTGAAAAGAATGGAAATTCGAATTGAAATTGAATAGAAATGAATTCAAATTGAATAGAAATGAATTCAAATTGAAATTGAATAGAAATGAATTCGAATTGAAGTTGAATTGAATTGAATTAGAACTGAAATTGAATTAGAAATCAATTTGAATTGAAATAGTTTTGAAAATGAATTTAAAACGATTTATAAAATACGTTTTAAAAGGGAAATCGACGAAGTATATATTATATATATAATATAATGGCCTGAATAGAACCAGCCGCGCCGCAGCAGTTCGCGAATTTCGACCATTGACTTCGAACGGACATTGCGGGAGATCCGACCGTCGGATTCTCCTAAAACCGGAACCGTTGGGTTCGTATCGAAAAGAGCTTTCTAACGAATATTAGAAATTAGAAATCTAACGGTTGGATTTGGAATTATGTCCAAATCAAATTTGGGAAAGGTCGCTGTAAGTGCAGTTCGATGGCCGTTGGTGGAAATCGACTGTACGGGCCTTGATAAAATTATTAAAAATAGTAATAATTTGTGTAAAATCATAAGAAATGATCTAGGAAGAATTGGGATGAAAAACTCCATATTTGAAAAGATAAAAATAGATTTTTATCGAAATGAACTAGTTTTGAACTAGAATAATAATTTATTTATTTTTAAAATAAATAAATTGGATTTGAAATGGTTTTGGAAATAACCAGAATTTCCAATAGTGGCATTGGAATGGATTTGAATCGAAATTGTCTTCGGAATATTTCGATGTTGGGTTTCGTGATTATACATATGTTGTTATGGAAATTTGTAAGATATATATATATATATATCGTTATTTCCAATACGATATTTGTTGGTCGTAGAATTTGATATTGAATATAAACCGATATATTTTCTATTCAGAGCCTTGTATTTAATATCAAATGGGATTTTGGTTTGTCGTGAATGGTGTCTTTATTACCACTGTTCTTGAACCCAGTTGAGAAAAGATTAAATCTTTTTATTTAGATTTAATGAAGTATACCAATTAAATAATATTTAATTGGAATTGAATTGGTATTGATTTTTGGGTTTATCGTGAACAGTGTTTTATATAACACTTGTTCTTTAACCCGATAATTAATGGAATGTGATTTTGGGTTTATCGTGAACCGTGTTTTAAATGACACTGATTCTTTAACCCAGTCACAGATTAAAACTAAGTGGAGTTTTAATGAATCTTTAATTAGATTGAAAAGATCAAGAATGGAGTATCACCAGTTTTGCTCCAGGCGATAGTTAAATCTTTAATTAGATTTGAGCGTGAAATGGTAATTGAATTTACCGATAACACCGTGGTGTTAGATATGAAGTATTACCAGTTTTACTTCATGGGATGAATAGGTTGGGATTGGGAAATTAAAACAAATGATTACTTTGGTAAGGTTCGTTAATCCCGACTAGTTGAATCGAAATTCAAAAGAAGATTAAAGAATAAATTCAAGGAATTTATCTTTGATAAAATTAATGGGAACCTTTCCCTATGAATGTGAAATTTAGAAACTAACTGTCGGTTAGCTAAGCAGAATGGTGTTCTGGATATTGATCTGATGTTGGTTTCGGCCTTCGGGGTTAATATTTGGGGAATTATTCTTTTGATTAATTTACGGTTAGTGACTGATGAATTGGAATGAGGCGTATGTTGTGTTTGTGTAACACTTATTTAAAATATACGCGAGTTATTCGGAAAGACCGGGTTTATCCCATTCTGAATAACTGATACGACGATAAGTTGAAGATGAAGACGGTGGTCGAAGATCGGAGGTCTTCACGTCGTTTGGGTGATTACTGATGATCTTGATTGGGATGTACACCCAAGAAGAAGGAAACAGTTGGTGATCTTCCAGACATACTTTGAGATCGATGGATATGCGGGGTACTAGGTGCCTCCGGTTTCGTTCAGACCCAGAACGGACTTGTAAATGGATGTTGTGTATGACATTGGATTTTAGTCTGTGTGATTGATTTCTATTAAATATATATCTGTTTGGCGGCGGAGAATTTATTCTCTTGCCTAACGCCCTTCTCTGAGACGTACGAGCTCAGGGGTTATATATTGATGGATATCAAACGCATGGAGTGAATTGCCTGTGTGGCATGCCTAAGTGGCAATTAATCAAGGCTTCTGTTGAAAAGCAAAGTCTTGTGGTGATGATCAAAGCACGGCCTGTGTGGCATAGCTTTGTGTAACGTTGATTCGCGAGCCTCACACCCCGGTTGTGAACCAAAAACGGGAGAGGACCTCAGGGAGGACATGCGTTTCTTTCTAGTTAGAAGTGGCGTCAGTGGTTTTACACGCCCTGACGAGTTTGACTTATGTGGTTGTTGTTGTTGCGAGGCGCCTCAGTTTAATCGGACGATCCGGGTCCGATGGAGTCATTCGTTGGCTCATTTACGCCCCATAGGGCGGGGAAACGTAGTGTTCAGGCATTTTAATCCACATCGGTGGACCGACCCTGTCGCTCCAAGGGTCAATGCGCTCTGACCCTGAGGCTCGGGCTAGAGAGTCTCGAAGACGGTGAGGACGATCCCAAGCCTCAGTTCACAGATGGAAATCTAATTTCCAAATACGTGACATTTGCGATTTTAATTGTAGAGCCTAGTATGGCGGCATGTTATATGGTACCCATGCCGTCTATGATTGATACTTATGATTTGAAATTGTTCATGCAATATGCACTTATCATAGTACCAAATGATTTGTTTTAAACGTATTTAGCATGTTTGGCTATTATAAAGGAAAACCCTATCCCTCGGCTTGCATTGCATTGTGTGATAGGACCTGGGTCTTATAATAGCTTCATTTTTCCAAAAAGCATTGCGTTGTTTTGTTATATGCACTGGTATTCTTGGGAGGAAACCCGTTCCGTGTTTTACGGCGTGGTCTCTTGATATATCTGATTTAAAGTAAAGTTTCAAATACCTGTTTTAGTTCTCACACCAGTCCCATGACTGACCTGGAGTTTATTGTTTTAACCTAAACTCTGGGTGCCCTTATTTTGACACGGGCAGCTAGTAGTATTGGTTTTGCAGATTTATATTCACAGGATCCTGGTTTACAGCTGGAATGATATCCGGAAAGCTTTATATCCGTATATCTCCTTCAGTTGTGTATTGTATTATTTTCCACTGCTATGTATTTAAATGTAATTTAAATCTCTGATATTTCTGTGTAATATTCATTTATACTCTGTATATTCTTGTATTCTGATGAATTGTTGTAATATACAATGAAATGTTCTTCCGTCTGCGTTCTATTTTGTCGTGTTCTCAAAACAATTCGTTCTTTCTCTTCTCTTCGAAGACCGGGGAAGTTCGGGTCCTTTCATCGTGGTATCAGAGCTTTGGTGTACAAAGCTCAGAGAACAAGGCACATTAGAACCGTACGAAAGAATTCATCAGATATTGGATTAGTAATATCCAATGGGAATGACTCGTTAGAGATGGGATCAGTAGTATCCTAGAACGAGTGTGAAGAGTATATTTTTAAAATGAAAACAATTTTTGTTTTGAAGTTTAAATCAATTATTCGTATTTGATTATTTATTTTACATTGAATTTGGACAATCCAATATATAAAGATTTTGCATATTCGTCTTGCAAACGTGTATTCGAAATTTTAATGTACTGGATAGTTATAGAATCGCACTCTAGGCCCGGGGATAATTCTGGTGATGGGGCACCGTCGCCAGTATTTATTTTCGAGTAACGAAAGTGAGATCTCTATAAATTTCCAATTGACTGGTGTGAGAACCGAAATTAGATAGGGCTTATCGTTGTGAATTGGCATCAAAAACATGATTTTCTGTATATGTATATGTATCAAAATTATGAATTTGAAACGTTAATCCGCTAATTGATTGATGTTTGTGTTGTTTGTTTATTTGTTTGATAATTTTGAACCATTACGCCTAATTGTACCAAATAGTGAAGTGTATTGAAATTTGGTCGCATTTGCTTGCATATACATGTACTTACATTGAACAGGTCATAGCAAAGAGGCTAGAGCAGAAGAATAAAATTTGTTTGCCCGACAAATAGGTACGTGTTTATCATAATTTACTGTTTTGTTTGGGTGATGATGATTTTATGAGCCGATTAGCTAGCCGCTTGGCTTTTTCTTTTTCTTTTTGAGATCAGAAGGCCTGTATGGAAATTTCGGGATTTTCCCGTGCTCCCGGTGCAGGGGAAGTTATGGCGAAATTTTTCGAAAATTTAGGGTGTTAGCCAAATTTTTGAAAAATTTGAAAAGTTCTTAGAAACTGAAAAGTTGAAGAACTTAAGCCGTAGTGAAAATAATGAAAGTTGAGTTGGTATTTAAAACAACTTTTGGATTCATTCCTTTTCGGGGACGAAAAGTTTTAAGTGGGGGAGATTGTAATAACCCGGAAATCCGAGCCAATTTAAAAAATTTATTTTGGCAATTTTAGCGAATTTTGATTATTTAAAATGAATTATTTTAAATAATAACGACGAGAAATTTATTTTGAATAGAATTCGAACGTATATATTATATAGATCGTCGCTAGAATATAAATAATTATTTATATATATAAAAGGAATTGAAAATGGCGCGGTAGTTCGATAATTCGATTTCAAACTTCAAATGGATGTACAGGATTCAAAATAAACCGGATTTTAGTGTAACCAAAAATATTAGAATCTAATTGAGAATATCTTTCCAACGAATTCGAAAGATTGGAATTTCATAGCGGGAATCAAAAGGTATGTCCAAATGAAAATTCTGAATAGTCGCTTTGGAATTCTGGCCCTTAAAAATGGAAATTTTGCAAACGACATCGGTTTTCGACGTAACCACTTTTGTTGGATCCGTGATGTAAAGTTATTGCTAGGTTTCAAATTTCATAATTTTTCGAATCAATATGTGAGCGTGGCAAAGGAAAACGCGTTTGGCCAATTTTAGTTGATTTTAATCGACTGGAAAATGGTCATTTTTCAAACGATCTCAGAATTCAATGAAACTAGTTTTGTTAGGACTGTATCGTCAATACGAAGCTAGAAAATATTTTTCGGGAAATTTTCTAGTTAGTATGTGACCCCAGTAAATTGAAATGTGCGTTCAAATTCAATATATAGAGTTAGATGTTGATTTTGACGAAAACTGATCGAAACGATCGAATCAGCTTACGACACATATCCCATTGTGTTAGGAATGAGGGTAATTAGCTATGGACGATAGTCGTTGGGTCTCGTTTCGAGTTCGAATGAAAAAGTTACTTTCTAAAATTAAATTAAAATATAATATATATATTATTATATATACTTTCCTTATACCCCCTCCTTTCTCCCTCTCTCCCCGTTTTCATTTCAACAGAAGAAAAAACCCTAGCTGAATCGATCACGACCCCCCGCCCCCCCCGGGCGGTGCCGCCGCCGCGACTTCCCCCCCTCCTACAGCCGACCGCGCAACCCCTTCCCTCCTGCTGCCGACCGCGCAACCCCCCCTCCTGCTGCCGACCGCGCAACCCCCTTCCTGCTGCCGACCGCGCAACCCCCCCTCCTGCTGCCGACCGCGCAACCCCCCTTTCCTACTGCCGACCGCGCACCCCCCCTTCAGCCTCCCCCTGCTCCTCCGCCTTGGTCGCTTCCACCCTATTCCGACACCAAGAAACCCACCCCCCCCCCCCCCCCGGCGAGCATCCACCACCCGAACGAAAATGACCAGTAAGTTTTTACTATTTTAATTTAATTTGATTACTTATCTTCTATATAATGAGTAGGATAAAAACTGAAATTTTTGTGAAGGAAAGATCCATATTTTTGTTGAAGGAAAAACCATATTTTTGTTGAAGGAAAAACCATATTTTGTTGAAGGAAAAACCATATTTTTGTTAAAGTGAAAGGCGAGGTTTTCAGTAAGTGAAAGGCGAGATTTTTAGATATTAAAATATGATTTTTATATATTGAATAGCGAAGTAAAAATTTGATTTTTATATATTGAATAGCAAAGTAAAAATTTGATTTTTATATATTGAATAGCGAAGTAAAAATTCGATTTTTGTATTTTAAATAGCGAAGTAAAAATTCGATTTTTATATATTGAATAGCGAAGTAAAAAGTCGATTTTTATATATGTAGTGGATACGGATGATGAAAGTGATGAAAGAAGGAACGACGAAGATTTTCTACATATGAAGAGTCGTTGCGTTTGGATTAGCTATCTGTGAGAATTTCTCACCTTAAATTTTCATTTTCTAGTTAAAATATATACTAGGATGCAGACGGTGTTTAGTAGCACCCGACACCCGTCGTCCACAGACCATGGACGGCTTGTATGCTTGTTTGTTTGATTTTGATGTGTAGTTGATTGTGTGATGTGATGTGAAATGAAATAAAACATTTATATAGTTGAAATAAAATATTTTATAGTGGAAAATATTTTATAGTTAAAAATAGAATTTTTAACGTGTATATAAAATGAAATAAAAATAAACAAATCGGACGATTTGTTTATATACACACATTTGACTGATATTGATTGGGACGATAAATTTTACACATTGCCCAACTGCACAAATAAAAATCTGTGTTTGATTGATTGAAAACCCCACATGGGTATTGGGGTGATATATGACATACACTAATCCCAATAGTTAGTTATATGTCGATCGATTGATTGACAGACTGTTATAAGCGTTAAATATTTATATTTGATGCTTATACAGTGTAGAACGCACTTTGGATGATGGTTGATGATTTATCGTTGCTGTTATATACGTGTGGTAGAAAATCCATATAATTCACATTATATGGTAATTGATTGTGCCTCATTCCAGTTTAGAAATAGAATATTTGTAAAAGAATATTTGATAAAGAAATATTTGGAAAAGGAATATTTGAAAGATTAATGATTGAAAGTAGGAATATTTGAAAGCCGTGTTGATTAGATTAACGCCATTTTGACGTGAACGATATTTATATCGATTTCATTCATTTTATAATGAATACCGAAAGTGATTTCAAAAATCTGATATTTTGAAAAGAATGGAAATTCGAATTGAAATTGATAGAAATGAATTCAAATTGATATTGAATAGAAATGAATTCAAATTGAAATTGAATAGAAATGAATTCGAATTGAAGTTGAATTGAATTGAATTAGAAATGAAATTGAATTAGAAATCAATTTGAACTGAAATCGTTTTGAAAACGAATTTAAAATGATTTATAAAATACGTTTTAAAAGGGAAATCGACGAAGTATATATTATATATATTATATATATAATATAATGGCCTGAATAGAACGCGCCGCGCCGCGGCAATTCGCGAATTTCGACCATTGACTTCGAACGGACATTGCGGGAGATCCGACCGTCGAATTCTCCTAAAACCGGAACCATTGGGTTCGTATCGAAAAGAGCTTTCTAATGAATATTAGAAATTAGAAATCTAACGGTTGGATTTGGAATTATGTCCAAATCAAATTTGGGAAAGGTCGTTGTAAGTGCAGTTCGATGGCCGTTGGTGGAAATCGACTGTACGGGCCTTGATAAAATTATTAAAAATTGTAATAATTTGTGTAAAATCATAAGAAATGATTTAGGAAGAATTGGGATGAAAAACTCCATATTTGAAAAGATAAAAATAGATTTTTATTGAAATGAACTAGTTTTGAACTAGAATAATAATTTATTTATTTTTAAAATAAATAAATTGGATTTGAAATGGTTTTGGAAATAACCAGAATTTCCAATAGTGGCATTGGAATGGATTTGAATCGAAATTGTCTACGGAATATTTCGATGTTGGGTTTCATGATTATACAGATGTTGTTATGGAAATTTGAAAGATATATATATATATATATATCGTTATTTCCAATACGATATTTGTTGGTCGTAGAATTTGATATTGAATATAAGCCGATATATTTTCTATTCAGAGCCTTGTATTTAATATCAAATGGGATTTGCGTTTGTCGTGAATGGTGTCTTTGTTAACACTGTTCTTGAACCCAGTTGAGAAAAGATTAAATCTTTTTATTTAGATTTAATGAAGTGTACCAATTAAATAACATTTAATTGGAATTGAATTGGTATTGATTTTTGGGTTTATCGTGAATAGTGTTTTATATAACACTTGTTCTTTAACCCGATAATTAATGGAATGTGATTTTGGGTTTATCGTGAACCGTGTTTTAAATGACACTGATTCTTTAACCCAGTCACAGATTAAAACTAAGTGGAGTTTTAATGAATCTTTAATTAGATTGAAAAGATCGAGAATGGAGTATCACCAGTTTTGCTCCAGGCGATAGTTAAATCTTTAATTAGATTTGAGCGTGAAATGGTAATTGAATTTACCGATAACACCGTGGTGTTAGATACGAAGTATTACCAGTTTTACTTCATGGGATGAATAGGTTGGGATTGGGAAATTAAAACAAATGATTACTTCGGTAAGGTTCGTTAATCCCGACTAGTTGAATCGAAATTCAAAAGAAGATTAAAGAATAAATTCAAGGAATTTATCTTTGATAAAATTAATGGGAACCTTTCCCTATGAATGTGAAATTTAGAAACTAACTGTCGGTTAGCTAAGCAGAATGGTTTTCTGGATATTGATCTGATGTTGGTTTCGGCCTTCGGGGTTAATATTTGGGGAATTATTCTCTTGATTAATTTACGGTTAGTGACTGATGAATTGGAATGAGGCGTATGTTGTGTTTGTGTAACACTTATTTAAAATATACGCGAGTTATTCGGAAAGACCGGGTTTATCCCATTCTGAATAACTGATACGACGATAAGTCGAAGATGAAGACGGTGGTCGAAGACCGGAGGTCTACACGTCGTTTGGGTGATGACTGATGATCTTGATTGGGATGTACACCCAAGAAGATGGAAACAGTTGGTGATCGTCCATACGTACTTGGAGATCGATTGATATGCGGGATACTAGGTGCCTCCGGTTTCGTTTAGACCCAGAACGGACTTGTAAATGGACGGTGTGTCTGACATTGGATTTTAGTCTGTGTGATTGATTTCTATTAAATATATATCTGTTTGGCGGCGGAGAATTTATTCTCTTGCCTAACGCCCTTCTCTGAGACGTACGAGCTCAGGGGTTATATATTGATGGATATCAAACGCATGGAGTGAATTGCCTGTGTGGCATGCCTAAGTGGCAATTAATCAAGGCTTCTGTTGAAAAGCAAAGTCTTGTGGTGATGATCAAAGCACGGCCTGTGTGGCATAGCTTTATGTAACGTTGATTCGCGAGCCTCACACCCCGGTTGTGAACCAAAAACGGGAGAGGACCTCAGGGAGGACATGCGTTTCTTTCTAGTTAGAAGTGGCGTCAGTGGTTTTACACGCCCTGACGAGTTTGACTTATGTGGTTGTTGCTGATGCGAGGCGCCTCGGTTTAATCGGACGATCCGGTCCGATGGAGTCATTCGTTGGCTCATTTACGCCCCCATAGGGCGGGGAAACGTAGTGTTCAGGCATTTTAATCCACATCGGTGGACCGGCCCTGTCGCTCTAAGGGTCGATGCGCTCTGACACTGAGGCTCGGGCTAGAGAGTCTCGAAGACGGTGAGGACGATCCCTAGCCTCAGTTCACAGATGGAAATCCAATTTCCAAATACGTGACATTTGCGATTTTAATTGTAGAGCCTAGTATGGCGGCATGATATATGGTACCCATGCCGTCTATGATTGATACTTATGATTTGAAATTGTTCATGCACTATGCACTTATCATGGTACCAAATGATTTGTTTTAAACGTATTAAGCATGTTTAGCTATTATAAGGGAAAACCCTATCCCCCGGCTTGCGTTGCATTGTGTGATAGGACCTGGGTCTTATAATTGCTTCATTTTTCCAAAAAGCATTGCGTTGTTTTGTTATATGCACTGGTATTCTTGGGAGGAAACCCGTTCCGTGTTGTACGGCGTGATCCCTTGATAAATCTGATTTAAAGTAAAGTTTTAAATAACTGTTTTAGTTCTTACACCAGTCCCATGACTGACCTGGAGTTTATTGTTTTAACCTAAACTCTGGGTGCCCTTATTTTGACACGGGCAGCTAGTAGTTTTGGTTTTGCAGATTTATATTCATAGGATCCTGGTTTACAGCTGGAATGATATCCGGAAAGCTTTGTATCCGTATATCTCCTTCAGTTGTGTATTGTATTATTTTCCGCAGCTATGTATTTAAATGTAATTTAAATCTCTGATATTTCTGTGTAATATTCATTTATACTCTGTATATTCTTGTATTCTGATGAATTGTTGTAATATATAATGAAATGTTCTTCCGTCTGCGTTCTATTTTGTCGTGTTCTCAAAACAATTCGTTCTTTCTCTTCTCTTCGAAGACCGGGGAAGTTCGGGTCCTTTCACAGCAATCTTCTAAGCTCCACAAATAATAACCATCCACCTGAACACCTGAGAAATACTCAACAACAAAAAAACATAAGTACCCGTCACATATATGTATGGATATGAATGATATATATATATATAAATACATATATATATACAAATATAGAAATATATATATGTATATATAAATATACATATAAATATATCCATACATATATGTGATAAAAGAGGAAAAAATAATAATTGAAGATGAACAAGTAACCCAAAAAACTGAGATTAAGCACAAATGCGATACCGATTACCTCTAAAGTATCTATTAAATCTCATAAATAAACTCAAATTAAGTCTTACCTTATATAAAAAATAACCTAATCGAGTTGCCTTATATCGCAACGTGGACATCCAATCTAGACAGTAATAAACTATCTTGATAATTAAATTCTCAGCTGATAATGAAATAGAATGAAAAAATCTCTGATTTCTTTCCAACCAAATTAACCAACTTGAGATAATAACTAAAGAATCCATCACTTCTCCCTGTCTAGTGCTATAGCTAAATCTATAATGATTACAATATTCAATACAACTATTAAAAGGGTTAAAACTAACAAAAGCAAAAATCCTCAAAACCATAGTTAAAATGTAATTTGTAAAAACGCATGAGAAAAATAAATGATCAACATCTTCATCCACAAGACTACAATAACAACACTTAATATTAAACAAAATATTCTTTTTCTTTAGGAGCTCAACCGTATTAAGCTTTTTGTGAATAATAAGCCACATAAGAAACTTAGCTTTAGGAGGGGAATTAGAACTCCAAATAAAATTAAAAGGAAGGAGTGAAACACCAGAAAAATTAATAAGATTATACATAGAATTGACTGAGTATACTAAACTCTTGTCCAAACCCCAACTAAAGGAATCACCATTCTCATCCAAGTGATACAAGTCTAACTTAGCTTTTAGTAAGGCTAATTGCCTAATCAAATCACCTTCCAAAATATTAACAAAGGAAAACTCCCACGGGGGATCTAAATCTCTTCTATAGACATCCGCAATTAATGCATTCTTAAAGCCACAAATATTTAAAAGTTCACTAAATTCCGTTTTAAGCGGCACACTAGAAATCCAAGCGTGATGCCAAAAAAAAGTAGAACTACCAGAATGTACAATCACCTTACAACCTAAATTAAAAAGTCAAAACAATTTAATACTGACTTCCAAAAGTAAGATAATCTATTAGACCAACTAAATCCCGACCCGATAATAAACTCGCACCCAGAATAATAAAATTTAGAAACAATAGCTTTCCAAGTAACCAATATCTCGGAACACCTAAATTTCCATAACCATTTTCCCAATAATGCAGAATTAAAATTATAAAGATTAATGATCGCTAAACCTCCATCTCTTTTGGGCTTACAACAAACCTCCCAAACTAATTTTATTTTACATGTAAATTCTATTTATTTAATTACATATAAAAATGTAATTTTATTTTACATGTAAATTCTATTTCTTTAATTACATATAAAAATGTAATTCTATTTATGTGGTATAAATTTCATGTCTTTTTTAAAAATCTAATCTTTTTTTTACAATGTATAAAAATCTAATCTTTTTAGTTACAATGTAAAAATCTAATCTTTTTATTTACAATGTAAAAATCTAATCTTTTTATTTACATTATAAAAATCTAATCTTTTTAGTTACAATGTAAAAATCTAATCTTTTTATTTACAATGCAAGAAAAAATGTAATTTATATTGCATCGCAAAATCATACTTTTATTTATCACCTACAAATGTAATTTTTATTGCGGTGAAAAATTTATGTCCTAATTACATTAAATATAAATGTAATTTCTTTCATATCATCATATTTCAATCCTACAAACATCATATCAATGTTATATTTGAACTAAAAAGGCCTAGACAAATCAAATAACAACAAGGTGGTATTGAATTGAAATTTTCTAGTTTAATTCAAAGACATGAACAAGGTGATATTTTTATATATACATGATTCATAGAATATCAACAAAACATGATTCGGCAAAATTTAAACAAAATGATTATTCAAATTTTCATCACATACAGATCTGAAATTTTTAACTAGTAGATCTGGAATTATACACACAGATAAACAAAACAATCATTCAGAATATTATCACATCTCAGATTTACTTCATTCACCATTCAATTATTTAAATAACAAAGTAAAATTAATAATTAAATTAATTTAATTATTTAAAATAGAATCTCACCTTGATTGGATAAGAATTTGTCCTAATCGCTTTTTTTTAAAAATTGTATTTGAAGTCACGGTTCTCTCGGATCTGAAATTTTTCGGTTTGAAGTTCATATGAATAAATTATCAATTACTTTTCACAACTGCTACTGTAACAGATAAAAGCGTCGCAAAATCTGAAATGTTCATACCTTTATAATTCAGTTTTGTTCAAAACTTTGGATCCAATTTGCAGAAAATATACTCAACGATTTTCAGAACGGATTGCGCGACGTCGGAGGGCCAGGAGAGGGGGAGGTTCAACGGAAAGGGGGAAGGGTGCGGTCGCGTGTGGTGGCGGCGGCAGGCTGATGAATGCGGCGGGTTCGTGGGTCTGGTGCGGCGGCTACGGGTAATGGGGGATGCTGATTCCGGTATGGAATCGAAGAGGAGGAAGAAATCTTGAAAAAGTATAACAGTGGCCAAGTCTAATTCTTCATGGATTGGGAGGAATCGAAGATTGAAGTTTTGAAGGTGGGTGGGTTTCAGTGGCGGCTGGTAACGAGAGGAAGAGATGAAGCACTGTAGCGTGCGTATTTATACGGGTATATGAGCGTATTTTTTTTAATTAATTAAATCCAAAATTAGGGTTTTTCCGTCCGATCTCCAAACGGAGCCCAACGACTGTCGAACACTATGTTTTGACGTCTTCTGAACGCAATGGCACTAGTGCAGAAGTCCAATTCTGAAGTTTACAACATGTTTCTTTTTTTTTGAAAGTACATCTTTAATATTAAATTCGAACGTACTTTTTAATCTTACCGGGGCCACATATGAACTCAGAAAAATCCAGAAAAATTATTTCTGGCTTTGTTTTGACGATACGGTCCCAACAAAATTAATTTCGTTGAATTCCGAGACCGTTTGAAAAATGACCATTTTTAATATTAAAATATATATAGAAATTCTACAGCGACTATTCTGAAATTTCACCTGGCCATAACTTTTAATTCCCGCTATGAAATTTCGATTTTTCGGATTCGTTGGAAAGATATTTTTAAATAGATTCTAATATTTTTGATTTCACCAAAATCCGATTTATTATGCATCTTGTATAGTCTGTCAATGTTCGGATTTGACTTTTCAAACTACCGTGCTATTTCTAATTCCTTTTATAATTAAATAAAATATATTCATATTAACTTCGATTAAAATAAAATTTTAGTCGTTATTATTTAAAAATAATTTATTTCGAATATTCAAAATCCCTTAAAATTTCTAAAATAAAAATTTTAAATTGGCCCCAAATTCTGGGTTGTTACAATCTCCCCCGCTTAAGAACTTTTCGTCCTCGAAAAGGAAAAAGGAAAATAGAAGAGTAGGAACCAACACAGAGAATGTAAAATATTTTAAGCGTACCTCAAAACAAAATCTAATCGGAGATATCCACCCTGCAATTGGGATAGGCTTGTTTGATACTCTCCTCAGTTTCCCAAGTGTAGTCTCTGGGATAACCGCTCCATTGCACTTTGACTAGGTTGATTTTTTTATTTCTCAGCTCTCTAGTCTCTTTGCCAATAATTTTCAGTGGCTCCCTTCTCACTGCAAGGCTTGGGGTAATCTCCAAATCTTGATGTGCAGCTTCTTCGACAACCAGATCTGGATCATGAATATGCTTCCGAAGTTGAGATACATGGAATACGTCGTGCACCCCAGGCAACCAGTCGGGCAGCTGAATTTTGTAAGCTAGGGTACCAATCTTCTCAAGGATAGGAAAGGGGCCGATGAATTTAGGTGCTAATTTTCCAGTCTTCCCAAAACGGATTACACCTCGCATTGGAGCAACTTTCAAATAGACATAGTGACCCACTTCAAAAGCCAACTCTCTTCTTCTTACATCTGCATAGCTCTTTTTTCTACTTTGGGCGGCCAATAATCGCTTCTTAATATAGTCAACTTTATCTGAAGCTTCTCGAACCATGTCTGGGCCCAAAACAAGACGATTTCCTTTTTCAACCCAGCATGCTGGCGATCTACATGGCCTACCATACAAGGCATCAAATGGAGACATTTTCAAACTTCCTTGATAGCTATTGTTATATGAGAATTCAACTAAATGCAAGTGATCCTCCCAAGAACCTCCAAAATCGAGTATGCAAGCTCGCAATAAATCCTCAAGAATGCGATTCACCCTCTCAGTTTGGCCATCTGCCTGAGGATGATATGTGGTACTAGGGTTTAACTTTGTTCCCAAATCATTTTGGAACGCTTCCCAAAATTTGCTAGCGAAAATAGGATCACGGTCGCTAACAATGCTACTAGGAACTCTGTTTAAAAACAAAAGATTATTCTTTTATTATTATTTAGAAAATGAAAATTTTCATTCAGATAATGATGAAAAGGAAAGATTTAATTTTATTATCCATGTAGCCTGACTATTTCTTTGCAATAAATTTGTTCCAGATTTTGAGCAGTTCTAGTGGATTTGACAGGTATGAAATGAGCGGTCTTGGTGAAGCGATCCACGATCACCCATATGCTGTCGTTTCCTCTCCTAGTACGAGTCAAACCATCTATAAAATCCATGGAGATTTGGTCCCACTTCCAATCTGGAACCTCCAATGGTTGCAACAATCCCGCAAGCTTTTGTTGATCGCTCTTTACTTATTGGCATGTAGGACATCTACTCACATAAATGGATATATCCCTCTTCATAGCCTTCCACCAAAACATGCGCTTAAGATCTTGATACATCTTGCTCACGCCTGGATGGATGCTAAGCTTTGATTTGTGACCTTCATCCAAAACTTCCCTTATGAGCTCTGGGATACTTGGAACACAAATCCGCCCTTGAAATCTAAGAACTCCCTTGCCATCTATTTGAAAGTTCGCGTTTTCACCTTCTTGAATTCTTTCAATAATTTTTTGAATAAAAACATCATTTTTCTGAAGAGAAGAAATTTTATCAATCAAAGAAGGCGTAATGATGAGGCTTGCAACAATTGCATCCTTTCTACTGAGTGCGTCTGCCACAACATTGGCTTTCCCCGGAGTATATAAGATGTCAAGATCGTATGCCACAAGAAATTCTAGCCATCGTTGTTGCCTTAAATTCAAATCCTTTTGATCGAATTGATATTTTAAGGATTGATGGTTTGTAAATAATTCAAAATTTTCGCCCAAAAGATAATGACTCCAAATTTTTAAAGCAAAGACTACAGCCAACAACTCTAAGTCATGGACACAATAATTTTTCTCATGCGGCTTTAATTGACGACTTGCATAAGCAACAACTTTGCCCCTTTGCATCAATACTGCGCCAAGACCACCACTTTGAGAAGCATTGGTGTATACGGCTAAATCTTGGTTGCCATCGATGATGGTTAGTACGGGAGCAGTGGTCAAACTCACCTTTAGCTTTTGGAAGGCCTCCTCACACTCCATTGTCCAGATGAACTTGGTGTGTTTTTTGGTGAGCTTTGTTAATGGGCCAGACAGTTTGGAGAAGTCTTTGACGAATTTCCTATAATATCCAGCCAATCCGAGGAAGCTTCTTACTTCAGTGGGTGTACTGGGTTGCTTCCAATCTCGAATGACGGCAATTTTACTTGGGTCAACAGCAATTCCTTCTTTTGACACAACATGACCCAAGAATTTTACCTCCTCTTGCCAAAATGTGCATTTGGAAAATTTCGCTTTTAGAACATTTCTTCGCAAAATCTCCAATACTTCCCTTAAATGTCCTTCATGTTCCTCCTTGGATTTAGAATAGATTAAGATATCACCAATGAAGACTAGGACGAATTTGTTTAAAACATCTCGGAAGACTCTATTCATCAAGTCAACAAAATAGGCTAGAGCATTGCATAGGCCTAACGACATTACCAGCCATTCGTAGAATATGTCAGGACCTCTGAAGGCTGTCAAAGGTATACATTCTTCGGCTATGCGTAGTTGATGGAAACCTGTGGCTAGGTCCATCTTAGAAAACACCTTGGCTCCATTTAATTGGTCCATTAAATCATCTATGCGAGGCAAGGGGTATTTGTTCTTCAATATTTGCTTATTAAGGTCGCGGTAATCCACACAGAGCCTTAGAGTACCGTCAGACTTGGGAACAAACACCACAGCTGCACCCCAATTGGAAAAACTAGGCCGGATGAGTCCCTTCCATAAGAGCTGCTTAGTTTGGGTTTTCAACTCTTCTTTTCCTTTAGGGTTCATCCTTCGGATAGCATGGACTACAGGCCTTGCATTTGGAACAAGATCAATTCTGAAATCAATTTCTCTTCGCGACGGTAAATTGTCTACTTCTTCAAATATGTCCGCATAATTTTTGACTATAGGAATATTTTCTAAAGGAATGGGAGTGATCTCAAGAGAAGACCAAAATGCCTTTCTATCAGATTTTGAACCATGACAAGGTATAGAAATAACATATCCAAACTTTCTTTTGATTTCAACTTATCTATCCGCACATTTAACCTCAGCCTCAAATTTTGTTAGCCAATCAAGACCAAGGATGATATCAAACTCGGAAAAATTCATGATAGTCAAGTCAAAAGGAAACTAAAAGTAAGAGTAGGAAATAGGCACCCTACAGTATAAATCAAGGACGATAAAACCTCCTACAGGATTATGAAAATTAATTGGCTCTTTAAGGCTTCTTTGTTTTAATTTCAATTTCTTGACCGTGTTGATAGAAATAAAGCTCCTTGAGGCACCTGTATCAAACAAAGCAGTAATAGGAATGTTTTTAACAGAAATAGTACCACCTAAAACAACAGGCTTACATGCTCCTTCAGAAGTAGGTGCGGAAGAAGATGGTGCACTTGCCCCCTTGTACACATATGCAATCTGAGCTCCTCTCAACAGTGGACAATTAGGCTTGATATGACCCTTTTTGTGGCAGTTATAGCATTCTTTAGTGTCATCACTTCTGGCCTTCTTTGGATTTCTGCAGTCCTTGCTGTAGTGTCCAAACTTCTGGCAGTTGTAGCATTGCACCTTTGTCTTATCATGGGTTTTAGCAGCCCCAGAACCGCTTCCTTCATTCTTCTTTTCGGCTTGCTTCCTCTTATTATTATGGTTGGCCAAGCTCCTTTCTCTATCTTGTTGTGAAACCCTTTTGTCGTTCTCCTCATAGCGACAAGCAAACTCTATCAGCTTATTGAAAGAAAGGTCAATACGAGCAGTAACCCTGTCAGTGTACTTCCTAGCAAGTCCATTAATAAACCTCTTGTTCTTTTGAAAATCATCCCGAATCAATTCTGGGGATAGCGAGAGAGGTCTTCAAATCTTCTTACATACTCCGAGATAGTTTTGTCGCCTTGTTTCAAGTTGGCGAACTCGTCAAGCAGCCTTTCCACTTCTTGCCTTGGATCGTATTTTTCATTGAACAGCTCTTTAAACTTGGCCCAAGTCACATTTTCTTCATCACCTCCTATATTGACCAATTCCCACCAATTCTGTGCTTCGCCTAGGAGCAGCCATGAAGCCGTAAATCTCTTCCTTTGATCTTCTAGCCCTAGCCCTCTAAATATCTTCTCACAATTCTTAAGCCATGCCTGAGCCTGAGTCACGGTCTCCGTACCAGTGAATGGAACTCCACCTAAATTCTTGAACTTATTCGCTATCCTATCCAAGTCAAAGGGCTGTGGTTGTGGTGGTGGTGGCCGTTGAACTGTGGCCTCCTCAGTTTCAGCACCATTTTGCCTCCTTGCTCTAGCGGCTCTTGCGGTAGCAGTACTCATTTTTAGTTAGTTCTGTACGATCCAGGAAAGAGTCAGAACAACTGTAATGGTGATTTTAAGAAATGACAAGATAAAAGAATGGATAAAAAGATGGTGATAAAGTGACTGACTATTATGTATTCTCATGAAATGTTCGCCATAGAATATTGTTATTCTACGTAAACGAATTATTATAAATATGTTATATTCCAAAGCTATGTTTAACCAAAGCTCTGATACCAACTTTGATAACCCCAAACTTCCACGGAGTGAAAGTAAGAAGTAATCATTTGGAATACAACATAAATACAACAATACAGATCACAGATACAACATAGCACAGGAGAACTATATAATAACAACATCATAGCAGCGGAAAATATGAATGTCATCAAATACAGAATTCCACAGTCACAGAGCTCTAACTTATGACATCAAATTCGGCAAAAGGAAATAAGTTTCAACTTCAAAATAGAACAACTGGAAATAGAATAAGTTCTGATGTCTCAAAGTCTAAAAATGTAACAAAAGATAAATGATAGATAGTCTTCATAGCTCCAAATCATCACCTCAACTAAGCAACTCCAAGAAAGCTCCAAAGACAGCAACTCCAAAGAAAGTGAAGCCTGTTACTTGGCTGCTCGTGTGGAGAAGAGGGCACCCAAGTTTGCAAAGGTGAAACCAACTACGAGTCAGTCAAGGGACTGGTGTGAGGATTCTTAACTAATTTAACTAATAGTAATAAGGCAAATCCAAAGACCACGCTGGTAATGCGAAACGGGTTTATTTCAAATGGATTGCTATGCATAATTTAAGGTGACTGAACAAATAAATAAGTAATTCGTAAAACAACACAATGCTTTTTGGAAAAATGGAATCATCATAAGACTCAAGTACCATCACACAATGCAACGCAAACCAGAGGATAGAGTTTTACCTTATGATGATTAAACATGCTTGGTACGATAAAAAAACGAATTTGATATTATTATTAGTGTATATAAAAACATTTCCAAATAAATGTATCGATCCTAGGCAGCATAGTACCCCATACTACTATGTCGCCATACTAGAAATACAATCAAGTCCGTAGGGTCGTATTGGGAATTGGGTTTTCCATCATGAGTCGAGGCTAGGAATGATCTCCTTACCGATTCGAGACACTCTAGCTAATGTCTCAGGATTCCCTGCAGTGAACCCTTGGATCCTGCAGGGCCGGTCCACACATACGATTTTGCGGATTGGCAATTCCTGAACACACGTTTCCCAGTTCTATAGGACCTAATATATGAGGCGCCTCATTCCGTCATCCACATAAGTAAAATGTTGGGTCGTGTAAAACCCAAACACCACTTCTAGCTAGAAAGAAACGTGCTGCTCTCCCTGTGTTCCCTTGCTCCGTTTTAGACTCAACCGGGTTGTGAGGCTCGTGAAGCTACGTAATACAAAAAGATATGCTTATTCAAGTTGTGCTTTGATTATCACCACAAGGTTCTGCTTTTCAATAAGAAACCTTGATCATTGCATCTTGGTGTGCCACACTGACACTCCATCTCACACTATCAATCCTTTGCCAAAATATATAAAAGGGTGTTAAGCAAGAGAATAAATTCTCCGCCACTAAACATTCATACACTCGGCAGAAAATCAATAAATACGATATAAAGGAGTACAATGTCAGACATACATTCCATTTATAAGCCCGTTCTAGGCCTGAACGAAACTGGAGATACTCTCATCCTGTATGTCCAGTACGGAAGAGAGGTACCCGCATATCCGTGAAATCAACACGTACGTTTGGGCAATTACCCTGACCCTTGAATTGGGAGCAAGTTAATTCAGGGTCTTGATCATTGTCCATTCGAGGGAAGATTTACGGTCTTCATTCGTTGTCTTTACACTTCGATTTTTAACGTCGTTTGATTATTTGGAATGAGATTAACTCGGACTTTCCAAATAATTCTCGTATATATAATTTGAGAAAACCCATTTCATGTCGTTATATTATTTTATAACGATTAATTCTTACCTTAATTATTTAAAATAATTAAATCTTTATTTAACGACGCTTCGGGTCAAAGGAGCGACCCTGGCGCTGTTTTCAACTAATTTTGATTTACACATTTCTCAAAATCTCACCGTTGGATTTTAACGTAGTTTATATCGTTGGAAAGATCTTACCAAAGCGGTCCTAACGGTTTTCGTTTTGGGAAAATCTGATGGTCGGATCTTTCGAAATAGTCGTTTAAAGGTACGATTCAAAAACATGAACTACCGCGCTCGATTTGTTTATACTTATTTATATTTATATATAAATATATAAATATAAACCGTTAACCATAATAACGTCGTTCAATTTAACAATGAGCACAACAACTACCGATCTCCATTCAATTTTAATTCACTTAAAAATGAAGACAATATTTCAACATTTTAAATACATTCTTTTATTCCTTTATTTACATTAAAAACGTAAATTATAATTCAAAGTCTAATTTCTCCCTTTATTCTTTAATTCTTATATTTACATAGAAATGTAAATTATATTACAATGTTGAATTCCATCCATTTAATTTCACTGTAAAATCTTCCCTTTAATTACAATGTAAATTGTAATTAACATGATAGTGTAAAATTCCTACCTTTTAACAACAATGTGAAATCTCCTTTTTAACTACCTTAAAAATGTAATTAACATTCCATGTTAAATTTTCTATCTTTTTAATTTACAATGTAAAATCCTCTTTTTAATTACATTAAAAATGTAATTAACATTCCATGCAAAATTATTCTTTTTAATTACATTAAATTCTTATCTTTTTAAATTATATAAAAATGTAATTTTGATTCCAATGTCCAATTCTTCTTTTTTAATTACATAAAAATGTAATTAATATCACGGTGAAAATTCTATCTTTACAAATTACATTAAAAATGTAATTTTATTTACAACGTCAAATTCTACTTTTTAATTACATTAAAAATGTAATTAACATAACATGTCAAATCTTGTTTTTTTTATTTACAATGTAAAATCCTATTCTTTAATTACCTATAGAAATGTAATTTTATTTTCAATGCAAATTCTCATTTTTAAGTTACAAAATAAAAATGTAATTTTATTTTACATGTAAATTCTATTTCTTTAATTACATGTAAAAATGTAATTTTATTTTACATGTAAATTCTATTTCTTTAATTACATATAAAAATGTAATTCTATTTATGCGGTATAAATTTCATGTCTTTTGTAAAAACCTAATCTTTTTATTTACAATGTAAAACTCTAATCTTTATATTTACAATGTAAAAATCTAATCTTTTTAGTTACAATGTAAAAATCTAATCTTTTTATTTACAATGTAAAAAAATGTAATTTATATTGCATCGCAAAATCATACTTTTATTTATCACCTACAAATGTAATTTTTATTGCGGTGAAAAATTCATGTCCAAATTACATTAAATATAAATGTAATTTCTTTCATATCGTCATATTTCAATCCTACAAACATCATCTCAATATTATATTTGAACTAAAAAGGCCTAGACAAATCAAATAACAACAAGGTGGTATTGAATTGAAATTTTCTAGTTCAATTCAAAGACATGAACAAGGTGATATTTTTATATATACATGATTCATAGAATATCAAAAAAACATGATTCGACAAAATTTAAACAAAATGATTATTCAAATTTTCATCACATACAGATCTGAAATTTTTAACTAGCAGATCTGGAATTATACACACAGATAAACCAAACAATCATTCAGAATATTATCACATCTCAGATCTACTTCATTCACCATTCAATTATTTAAATAACAAAGGAAAATTAATAATTAAATTAATTTAATTATTTAAAATAGAATCTCACCTTGATTGGATAAGAATTTGTCCCAATCGCTTTTTTTAAAAGTCATATTTGAAGTCACGGTTCTCTCGGATCTGAAATTTTTCGGTTTGAAGTTCATATGAACAAATTATCAATTACTTTTCACAACTGCTACTGTAACAGATAAAAGCGTCGCAAAATCTGAAATGTTCATACCTTTATAATTCAGTTTTTTTCAAAACTTTGTATCCGATTTGCAGAAAATATACTCAACGATTTTCAGAACGGATTGCGCGACGTCGGAGGGCCAGGAGAGGGGGAGGTTCGCCGGAAAGGCGGGAGGGTGCGGGTGCGTGTGGCGGCGGCGGCGGGCTGATGAAGGCGGTGGGTTCGTGGGTCTGGTGCAGTGGCTACGAGTAACGGGGGGTGTTGATTCCGGTATGGAGTCGAAGAGGAGGAAGAGATCTTGAAAAAGTATAACAGTGGCCAAGTCTAATTCTTCATGGATTGGGAGGAATCGAAGCTTGAAGTTTTGAAGGGGGGTGGGTTTCGGTGGCGGCTGGTAACGAGAGGAAGAGATGAAGCACTGTAGCGTGCGTATTTATACGGGTATATAAGCGTATTTTATTTATTTAATTAAATCCAAAATTAGGGTTTTTCCGTCCGATCTCCAAACGGAGCCCAACGACTGTCGAACAATATGTTTTGACGTCTTCTGAACGCAATGGCGCTAGTGTAGAAGTCCAATTCTGAAGTTTACAGCATGTTTCTTTTATTTTTAAAATAAATCTTTAATATTAAATTCGAATGTACTTTTTAATCTTACCGGGGCCACATACGAACTCAGAAAAATCCAGAAAAATTATTTTTGGCTTTGTTTTCACGATACGGTCCCAACAAAATTAATTTCGTTGAATTTCGAGACCGTTTGAAAAATGGCCATTTTTAATATTAAAATATATACAGAAATTCTACAGCGACTATTCTGAAATTTTACCTGGCCATAACTTTTAATTCCCGCTATGAAATTTCGATTTTTCGGATTCGTTGGAAAGATATTTTTAAATAGATTCTAATATTTTTGGTTTCACCAAAAATTGATTTATTATGCATCCTGTACAGTCAGTCAAAGTTCGGATTTGACTTTTCAAACTGCCGTGCTATTTCTTATTCCTTTTATAATTAAATAAAATATATTCGTATTAACTTCGATTAAAATATATTTTTAGTCGTTATTATTTAAAAATAATTTATTTCAAATATTCAAAATCCCTTAAAATTTCTAAAATAAAATTTTTAAATTGGCCCCAAATTCCGGGTTGTTACAACGGAAGAAGCGCGCTAATGATGGAAACGGCAACAAGGATAATAAGAGGTCCCGCCTTTTCACCTCATCAGAGCTGACGCGTTAGAACAACACTCTTGAAAATATCTACCTTGGAACAAAGAATTCTGAAGAGTATGCAGAGCCAAATCCGATAAGGATAAGCGACAAAGCAGCAAACTCGGGAAAGTTCTGCAGATTTCACAACCAGCCTGGTCATAACACTAACGAGTGCTGACACCTGAAGAACCTCATCGAGGAATTGATCAGGAAAAACAGGTTGTAACAATATGTGAAAATCTGCAATCCTTAAACGTTATGCGAATTCCCTAGGGCCAGGGGGCAACGAGCAATGAAGCTCTTATTCAAACCATTCCAAGGCTGATTATCAACTGATAACCGTTGATAGTGCTCCAATTTCAATGGCTTTGAATAAGCGAGCAACATCGCCATCGCTTTACTTCATGATTTGTTTCCTGCTTTCGTTCATGCTTTACTTCATGTTTTACTTTCTGTTATATTCGAAACTTCTTGTAAACACTCTGTAATAATCTATAAGTGATCCACTGAACATTAGCTCTACGACTAAGAGCATATCTGTCTGAATGAATTTCTTGTTTGCAAAATTATATGTCAAATCAAAACTTTCTTAAACGATGATTTCATATTGCAAGCCATCTATCGAGCGCTTGTTCTTGTAACATCGCGACCCCAACAACGCTAGTTCAAGAGCCAAATGTTATAAAATCAGCATACACAAAAATGAAAAACAAAAAAGCACCACCTTGAAAAGTGTATGGGAAAGTTTCAAAGATCCAAACAATGAAAAAGCGCCACGAAAAACAAAAACAAGAGCTGTAACTTTTGTCGAAGGGGCACTTCCTTAAATGAGAGGTTCAGAGCTTTAGTTCCTAAATCAGAACAGCCTGCCAAGTCAAGCATCTGACAATGGAACTGATGGCTGCCCTATGACACAATATAACAGTCACCCAATTCATTTGCGTAGCATCTAGAATCCCCAGATGTGAAGAATAAAACCATTTGCTTTTCATCTGGAATCCCCCTATATGAAGAATGAAAACCATTTGCGTAGCATCTGTAATCCCTAGATGTGAAAAATAAAACCATTTGCTTAGCATCTGGAATCCCCATATGTGAAGAGTGAAAACCAATTGTGTAGCATCTGGAATCTCCAGATGTGAAGAATGAAAACCATTTTCATAGCATCTGGAATCCACATATGTGAAGAATAAAACCATTTGCATAGCATCTGGAATCCCCAGATGTGAAGAATGAAAACAATTTGCGTAGCATCTGATATCCCCAGATGTGAAGAATGAAAACCATTTGCGTAACATCTGGAATCCCTAGATGTGAAGAATAAAACCATTTGCGTAGCATCTGGAATCCCTAGAT
This sequence comes from Allium sativum, assembly GCA_030737875.1. Lineage (NCBI taxonomy): Eukaryota > Viridiplantae > Streptophyta > Magnoliopsida > Asparagales > Amaryllidaceae > Allium > Allium sativum. Next base: position 364,141,383 of record CM060909.1, read on the forward strand.
GTGTAGGATGAAAACCATTTGCGTAGCATTTGAAATCCCCAAATGTGAAGAATGAAAACCATTTGCATAGCATCTAGAATCCCAGATGTGAAGAATGCAAAACATTTGCGTAGCATCTGGAATCCCCATATGTGAAGAATAAAACCATTTATGTAACATCTGCAATCCCCAGATGTGAAGAATAAAATCATTTGCGTAGCTTCTGAAATATCAGATATGAAGAATGTCGGGCTCCTAATCGATTGTCAGTATCAGGAAGCACCTGATCCGATTACGACAAATATTGGGGCACTAACCAAAGACCTCTACGGGGGTACCCAATTGATTGTCGGTATCAGGAAGCACCTGATTCGATTATAACAAACATTGGGGTTTTAACCAAAGTCCTTTCTGAGGGCATTCCTTTTGAATCTATTGACGCTTGGATTAATCAGTGTAATTAAGTGACAAAAGTCTCCATTGCCTATTTTAGAACTGAGCGGATGGCATCCGTTTTTTCTTCGTCTTCTTGGAGTGGATCTCGTACAAATCTTCCATCCTTTCAAATTTCTTCGAGTAAATCTAATCGATCTGACTTTCGATGTTATGAGTGTGGTGGATATGAGCATATTGCAAGAAATTGCATAAGTAAATCGAACAAGATCCAGGCGAGATCGTCGGGTACTGCTGTTGTTTCAGGCTTCAATATATGTTCGATTCGTAATAAGAAAGGGCAATTAAGTCTGAATGGAAGTTCTGTGATGAGACATCAAATTTTGGGTTCGGGACTGATTTTGCTTAAGAATTGTATTATGCTTCCTGACCAGATCCTGATCGTGAAGAGATGTCAAGATTTAGGAATCGGGAAAGGAGGGTTCTTTAGACCTAGTTTCGATAATGGGGCTAAACTCAATCTGTTTATGATGTGCTTTGGAAAATTCTGGAATCCGCAAACAAAACAATATGAGGCTAGAAGAAGGAGTGATGGATTGATGCCGTATGAAATTCCAGTAGAGTTCTCAAAATTGGTTTGTGAATTCATGTCGGTTGCGCATAAGGTTATTGCAGAAAATAAGGGGAGTATTGAAGAATTGCCGACCATGACTCCAGATGTATGCATAGCAAATTTTTACAATTTAGAAGGAAAACTGGGCTTGCATCAAGATAAAGATGAAAGTTTCGACAGTCTGCAGGCAGGTCTCCCAGTAGTTTCCTTCTCCATCGGTGATTCGGCAGAGTTTATCTACAGGGATGAGAGGGAGGGAGATATGGAAAAGAAAATACTGTTAGAATCAGGTGATGTTCTAATCTTTGGTGGCAAATCAAGGGGTATTTTCCACGGAATCTCTCGCATATTCAAAGATACGGCGTCGGAGACACTCATTAAAGTAACTAATATGAAGCAGGGGCGGCTAAACTTAACTTTCAGACAGTGTGATTACATGAGATTGCGCGAAGAGACTCTGAAACCACATGAAGAAGATGTTTCAATCAAGTCCTCTTTCCCTGTAAGTTTTACTATGAGACCAGATGCGATAAATTTTAGTCCCTCTACTTCGTTATCCTATGCTGAGATGGTTAGAAAATCCACTACTTATTTGGATGGAATTCTCTTATGGTAAAAAACGCTGTACCTAGCAGAAAGAGTAATGTTCGTATTTGTTTCAAATGTGGCGAACCAACTCATTTAGCTAGTGATTGTCGAAATGGAATACGCTGTTTTAATTGTGGGGTAATAGGGCATAGAAAGTATAAGTGTCCGGTGATGCCTAGAGGGAATTCTCTTTTTGACATAGTGCATTTCAACTGTCTGAGAATTTGTCAAATAATCATTTCGCTATCTGAACTTTATATGCTGGATTTCTCTAAAATGGAAAATGATGGGGGATACTTGCTATTGTTATTGGGATGGCATCTTGAAGGTATTGTTGATGGAATTTTGTGGAGTTCGAGGATTGAAAATAGTATGGTGACCCCTCCATTGCCTAGACCTTTGGAACGAAAAGATCACGCTATCTCTTTCTGTCTAAATTTTCTGAAATTTCGAAGGATGTATGATGATTCGAGAGCTAGAAACAAGCGGAAAGCTAGTTTATATTTGAATGAAATCTTGAAGCACTTTGATGTCATAAACTCTATCATTAATTGTGATAGAAGCGCAGTCACAATGCCAAAATATTCAATTCGAAAGGATCCTGTTCATTCGACTATGGAAACAGCGAATACGGGTGATAAGTTGCAGGTGGACTGTAGTTATGTTAACAATATGAATGTGGTAGATGATGAAGAGAGTTTCATTGATGATTGTCAGGTGGATGCTGTTGGGTATAAGTGTGAAATGAGGCGTATGGATCCTTTGTTCTATGACCCTGCTGTGACATTTTGCATGGGCGTAGGCGAAGACTTGATACATACGTGCGGTTATGTTGAGGTAGATAATGTCGGGGATTTGACTTCCAGTTCTGTTCTGGAAGCTAAATGGAAAGTGGCCGATGATATTACTCTATCGAATTACTTTGAATTGCTGGAAAACTTTGAGGATGAGAGTGCATTGATTCAGACCAATTCAAATCCGGGTACAGAGAATAACATTGAGTATTCTCAGGTTGGTTTTTCTACACATAGGAATAAAGTTGGGAGGATTAAAGTTGGGAGTAAACTCAAACGGAAAATCAATCTTGAGGAGTATCACGCAGCTCTTACTTCAGGGAGGAATGTTAGTCTTCTTAATAATATGAACAGCGATAATATGGATGGTTTGGGTGTGCTGTGTCATTTACCCCAGGCAGTGAAATCAGTTGTAAATAATGAGATAGGATGCATGCGTGGTAAGGATGTAGCAGTGCTTGTGGAAAATGGTGCTGTGCATGTTGACGAGAGGCGGGCACAATCGAACTTGTTGGTAACAATACTGGGTTCAGATGGTTTTTCGTTTGTGTTGGATATTGGTTCGGCTTCAATGATTATCAGTAGGAGGGGGGTGTGTCTCCGCTCATTATTTCTAAGGCCAAGCAATGGTGTAATAGATTATCAGTTTGATTGTCCTCGACCTTTTCGTGTTGCTGAATCCAGTTTGACAGATAGTAATGGTTCGCGGGAAGCTAGTGAAGATCATAGTAGGAGCAGGGACGTATCCACCCCTTCACCTAGGAGGAAGAGATGTAGGAGAGGGATTCCTAGTTCTGGAGTGATCCGGCGTAGTGCTAGAATCAGAAATGGTTCTTCATCATCACGAGGTAAGTCCTTGAATCCGATTGCTAGTAGTAGCAGTATGGATCGAGGCTCAGGTATTTCTACGATTTTTGGTAGTGACTATACTCCTTTTCCATTAGGAAATCTAACAACGAGTCAATTATTTGAACTTGCTAATGATACTGGCTTTATTTTTTCTGATATCGAGACTGATGTTGAGTATATTAGAAGTAGGGAACTAGAGAGGGTATCCTCATTGAGTAGATGAGGATAGTTAGTTGGAATATTAGGGGTTTAAATGAACCTAAAAAATGTGCTGAAGTTAGATCTTTTTTTAGAGATAACCACATTGATATTATCTTATTACAAGAGACTAAAATTGAGCGTCCTGACTTTAGATTTTATCTTAGACTAGGTGGGACTACTTTCCGTAATTGGGTGTGTCTACCGGCAATTGGTACTGCTGGTGGACTCATGATTGGTTGGAAAGAGAACCAATATAGACTCGTGCAGGAGTCTATAAAGACATATTCCTTAAATATTATATTAGCTTCACATTCCGATGATTCTGTCTTGTGTATATCTAATGTGTATGGTCCTCATACCAAGATGGAGAGGAGAATTTTGTGGGATGAAGTCTCTAATTTCAGAAATCAATCCCCCAATCTTTGGATTGTAGGGGGGATTTCAACGTTACTAGATTTCTAGGGGAGAGATCACCCCGAGAAGGGGACTTCTCCGATATGGAGGAATTCAACGACTTTATTTTTGAAAATAATTTGATAGAGATTCATATGGATAATAGATTATTCACTTGGTCGAATGTTCGCGATATCCCTTCATTTGCATTATTAGACAGATTTTTTATTAATTCTGAGGTTGAAGATAGATTATCGATTTGTAGTGTAAAAGGACTACCTTTTTTGCTCTCCGATCATTGTCCAATCATACTTACTTGTGAATCGAACATAAATATTAGCAACTGTTTTAAATTTGAGAAGATGTGGTTACTTGATTCTAGTTTCATAAATCTAGATTCGGTTAAGTGGAAATCTTTATTTTATTTTAATGATTTATATAGAGGTAATAGTGCTAAGATTTTTGTCGCTAAGTTAGGTAAATTGAGATTCTTTCTTAAGCGTTGGAATAAATTTGTATTTGGTAATGTAAGATTTAAGAAGAATAAGATTATGTGTGGATTGTTAGATTTGGATAAAATTAGTGAGTCAAGGATCCTCAATTTAGCTGAAAAGGAAAAATACTGTAATCTTAAAAAAGACCTCAAATTGATTTTAGAAAAAGAAGAGGTCATGTGGAGACAAAGATCTCGCATACAGTGGATTAAGGAAGGGGATAATAACACCAAATTTTTCCATAGTATTGCAAATAAGAGGAGACGTGATAATATGATACATTCTGTTTTTGTTAATAATGTAGAATTAACTGCACAAAAGGTTTTAAATGAAGCCTTCACCAGTTACTATAAGCAGATATTTGGTGCAAAGTTTAAGAGGAGAACTAACGTTAGATGGAGTGAGTTATATCCACTCGCAGATAGGACCAATCTTGATAGTTTAGACGAACCTTTTACGGAGCAGGAGATTTGGAAGGCAATATGTGATATGCCTAGTGACAAGGCTCCTGGTCCAGATGGATTCTCAGTTAATTTTTATAAGCAATTCTGGGAAGTCTTAAAGTCAGATTTAATAAACTTATTTAATGAATTTTATAATGGTGAACTACGCTTAGGTAGTTTTAACTTTGCAAACGTTATCTTATTCATAAGAGAGAGGGGGCAAACTCTCTAAAAGATTTTAGGCCTATTTCCCTTATTAATGTTTCTGTTAAGATCATATCTAAACTATTAGCCAATAGGCTTAGTACTAGGATGAATGATCTTATTGATTGTTCTCAAACTGCCTTCATTAAAGGTAGAAATATAGTTGATGGAGTGGCAGCGGTACAAGAATACATTAATGCCTGTTGTAAGAATAACATCATTTGTGCCATTTTAAAGTTAGATTTCGAGAAAGCATTTGACTCTATAGATTGGGATTTCATATGTGAACTATGTCTTGCTAGAGGTTTTAGTGTAAGATGGACCAACTGGATCTTATTATTGTTAAGATCTGGTTGATCTAATATAGTTGTTAATGGGATAGTGGGTAAGAAGATTCAATCTAAGAGGGGTCTTAGACAAGGAGACCCCTTATCGCCATTTCTGTTTAATTTAACGGTGGATGTCTTTGCAAGAATTATTAAAAGAGCGGGTAGGTTAGGGTTACTGGGTAGTGTTGGGAATGAGGAATTTAATAATGAATTATCTATTCTCCAATTTGCAGATGATACATTATTATTTTCTTCACACCTGCCAAAGCACATAACTACCCTTAAGTTTATACTTTACTGTTTTGAAATGTTATCTGGTCTTAGGATTAATTTTGATAAAAGTGCGGTTATGGTTATTAATGATGTTGATCACGTGGAGACATTGGTAGCCAATACCTTAAACTGTTCCATTATGAAATTTCCTTTTGATTACTTAGGGTTTAAGATTAGACCTTCAAAGCCTAAAAAAGATGATTGGATAGTAATCATTGATAAGATCAATAATAGACTACTTAGTTGGAACAACAGATTTCTGTCAAGAGCAGGTAGGTTAGTTTTAGTCAATTCGGTGTTATCGGCTATTCCTTCATACTGGATGGCTGTACATCGATTTCCGTTATGGGTAATAGAGAAGATTGATAGGATTAGGCGTAACTTTCTTTGGAATGGTGATGCTTCGGGTAGAGTTCACAAATGTTTAGTTAATTGGGACATTTGTTGTAAACCTAAAAAAGATGGGGGTTTGGGCATTTTAAATTTATATAATTTCAATACTTCCATGCTTGCCAAATGGTTGTGGAAATTTAGAAGTCCTGAGGTGATGGCATCATGGAAGTCCATTGTAGTTAAATCTTACTATTCTAGAGGGGAGTTTCTTATTGGAAATAGTGGTGTATGGGAAAGTAGATTATCACACTTTTGGAAATCCATTTTGAATTGCTTTCCCCTTTTCAAAATAGGTTACAAAGTAATAGTTCACTCTGGGGACCTTACTTATTTTTGGCATGATCCCTGGATCTCTAATGTGCCACTAAAAATTGAATTCAATAAGCTTTATGATAATTGTAATTTTAAGAATGCATTTATTAAAGATGTTTTTAGGGCGGATCTAAGCCCTCCGTGGGTGTTTTCCTTTGATAACATTTTAGAAGAAGACTTGTTAAGAAAATTAGCACTGCTTAAAGCTAAGTTGGATATGTACAATTTGGATGAGTACGGGGATTCTCTGAGTTGGAGTCTAGATAAGGAACTAGTATATACGGTTAACTCAATGTACAATTTTATTAATTTTTTTGGAGTTTCCACATTTCCTTTTAAATTCTTATGGAAGGCAAATGCTCCCCCCAAATCTAAGTTTCTTATGTGGTTAATCATACATAAGAAGCTTAACACGATTGAGCATTTGAAAAGAAAGAATATCTTATTTGATAGTAAATGTTGCTTTTGTTATATTGGTGAGGAGAACGTGGATCATTTATTTTTCTCTTGTCATTTCACTTTTTATATTTTTAACACGATTCTGAAATTTTTTACATTTGATGGTTTTAATGTTCTCAATGATTGTGCAGATTATTGGAATTATATTAGATTAAGTTTTAATACTAGGCAGAGATACATATTGGATTCCTTAGTAGTAATCTCGTGTTGGTTTATCTGGTTGGAAAGAAACCAGAGATTATTTCATACAAAGTCTGACTCAGCTGATAATTTAATTATTAGTATTGTAAGATTTAGTCTGGATTGGATGTCTAACCTACACTATAAGCTTTTTGGTAACTTACGTTTTGGTTGTTTCTTGTACAATGTTAGATCAAATTTGGGACTATTTATTAGATTCAATAGATATTTCAGGAATAATACCTTTCGTCTCTGTTGATATTTGGTACTTGCTAGAACTTTCTCTATATATGCTATTCTGCTTTCTTTTTTCATGGTATATATGATTATATGTTTGTGCATATATACATGTTAATATGTACATATAAGTATAATTATTTATACAGTTATGTACATATACACTTAAACATATATGTATAGATATATACTAATATATACAGGTTTGTTACTGACGGTTTTCTTTAGTATTTCAGATTACAGGTTATGGACTTAGCTGGGGAGCTTATGGGAGTGCTGCTTGGATTGGGATTTATTGCTTGTTTAGTCATATATGTATTCAGTGTTGGAGTGTTGTGATTTAGGGGAATGATTATCCTCATTGTTTATTATTTGATTGCCATATGTAAGGAAATAGATATACTTAATATTGGGTGGTGGCCTTGCCGGAACTCAACTATCTATTATCCTCTACTCTCTTTTGGCAATCATGTTTGGGTCGGTGATTGGATATTGTATCTTATCCTTTATATATATATATATATATATATATATATATATATATGTGTGTGTGCTCTCTTCCTATTGGAGGATCACACATTATTTTGTTTTCAAAAAAAAAAGTCTCCATTGCCTGAATTAACCAAGTTGGATTGTAGACAGAATTTGGATATTAGCCAATTAACTTGCATAGTGTCTGAAAATCTCAAACATGACAAGCGTTGGATTTTTCACTACAATAAAATGACCATATTACAATGGTGGAAAAAAGTTGTAATATACATTTTACAACGGTGGGCCAACCATCATGTATTAAGAAGTTGTAATAGACTAAAATCTTTTACAACTTTTTTGCACCGTTGCAACACCGTTGTAATATGTATATTTTACAACTTTTTTCGACCGTTGTAATAAACTTTATTACAACGGTTATGCACCGTTGTTGTAGTGGTTTTTTACAACTATTTATAGCCATTGTAATATATTTTATTAAATTTTTTATTTTATAGTTGTAATATATCCACAAATTATATACCAAAGAATCTATATATATTTTACATGTGCAACAATAAATAGATAAATAACATAAGAAATAGATTAATTTTAAAGGCATCATAATCCATTCATTGATAAAAATCACAAATTTATATTTAGAATACAAATTATAAATCATATACCACATAAAAATGTATAAAATTACAACTGTCATTATTTGCCTCTGAAAGCCTTTAATCCAATTACAAAGCTTATTTGCCTATGAAATCTACAAAGCTCATTTGCATAAATCTTCTCTGTTTTCTGTGCAGTTAAAAAGGAATAAGTAACCTTTTAAAGCCGCCCGTCCGAATAGAGCACACATATCATCCATAAGAGTTATTGGAATTTGAATGAAATTAACACCACGAAGAAAAAGGTAGTAGCAAATCCATACATATCGCCTATCAATCCGCCACCTAGAGCCATGAATGTTGAACGCCATGAATGACATAACCATTTTACCAATCAGTTGAAAGGAAACCATTCAACATCACCCACTATCTAAGAACAAATGGAGTTTAGCTTTACAAAGACAGAATACTTCTACCTCCATCAGCATATGACCTGATAGCAACATTACTGCAAGAATTCCGCTGCTCACCCCTTGTTGGTCACTCGAGTATGGCAAAAACACTGCAAAGGATCAAAAGAAATTTTCATTGGGTAATATCGATGCATGGAAAATGAAAATATTAAACTTTCTGGCTTGCTTTATAGCCACTTTCCGTGCCTGAACAAACACAGAAGAGCTAGGATGATATGATAGAACCCTAAGATAAAAATAAATTGGACCTAGCACTAACCTTTACCATCACATCTTGCATGAAATCATATTCAAAGCATTTTAGCTGAAGTTGCAAAATAGGAGAGAAATCAACGAACAAAACGCCCTTCTTTGCATCCTGAAATCATGACATCAAGAGAAATATAATCAAGTACTTTTTCAATACGGTTGTACATGAAAATATCAATGCAACATGTTTAGGATATGCATAAGCGGTGAATTGACAAAAAAGAAAATCAATCCATAATTAAATTGGTTGATGTGAATTATTCACTGGCTGGTTAAATCTTCTTTTAATAATGTCAATTTGAGGAATATTTCACAGTGGTAGATGACAAAGAAACTACATATAATAATACATTAATTGAATAAGAATTATAAAAAAGATATCATTTGAAATATGATACTTTCTATAACATTCTCCAAACATATTTTGTGGTGTTTATGTTTAACTTACATCATTAACATCCATAAGCAAAATGAGAATCCGAAATATCTGGCACTGTCTCTTAACTAAGTTAGCATCTAATATTTCTAACATCATCAAAAATGTATGCGATGACAATCGTCAAATAAACCATTTAACTTTTTCAGCACCTGATCTACAATATTATATCTAATATGATACAATTACTCAGATAAGACAAAATTACAAAGATGTTTCTACAAGAACATATGCACGGAGTCTGGTTTCATTTGAAATTTAGTGACCTGTTTAGGTGTAGATGTGGTGTAACTTGTAAGAGCAGTGAGAGTAGCTCATCCATGATAAGTAAGCACAATGTATTTGAAGGATATACAATCAGTTCAGACAAAAAAATTCATTTCATCTCAATCACAAATATTATACACAAAAATATACCTCAGAAATAACAGCAAGAGTTTCGATCCTAGTGACATCGTGTATTGTTGAGTGTACAAGAAAATGGGATAGAGAATTAGGGACTGCACGCACCAGGAAAGTACATCATGGATGAAGTTAACTGTGTATTTTCTTGCACTCAAGGTTCAGAGCTACATAATAATCAACAAAATTAGCGTAAATGAATAAGCTTTAAACACTCTAGATTCATCTACACAAGACTGAAATGTCCTTATTTGAGCCAGTGCCTACAACAAAATAAAGAACTTAAGCGAGTTCATCTACTAAAGTTAACAAAAGTGAGGAGATGTTTCTAAATATAATTCACTAGCTTTGCTATGTTTCTAGCATAGATGGTTATGAGTTTTGGCAAATCCAGTAGCAAACCACCATACTTTGCCAGTCTAAAGCGTCTTAACTTTGAATGCCGGCATGAACATAGTAGGTTGGAAAAATTGATTTTTTAATAATTTTCACAGTGACGGACCTTTTGTTTCCCTTTCCAACTTGATACCCTTTATTTTTCCAAACCGTTCACTTTATTTACATTCCCAAAACCATTCGTTATTTTCCAAAGCTTGCCACTTTAGTGTCCGCCTCCCTGTATATTCATGAAAAATGAAGACTTCGAAAATATAACAGCAGTAGTATCCATCGTTTTCTTTAACCACTTTCTCACCAAACTTCCATCGTGATTCTTCCCTTACCAAATCCGATGATTGCGTCGCCCTGACCCGACCGAGCCCACTAGGATCGACCCTCTCCAGCCCCTTGCGATTACCAATGCATCCCTCCTCCAACCACTTGAAAATCGCCGAGTACCTGCACCGAGACCAACGCCTCAGCCCCATGCTCCCCAACGTCGATCCCACTGCTTCCCGAGATCTGACTTATATTTGAATATTTGTACCAAATAAAATTGGAATCAAAGTATAGAAAGGAAGGAAGTGAAATGAAAGCGCAGATGGTAGAAAGTGAAATGAATGCGTGGATCCATCAATATCTGGCATAAGTGGCTGGAGATTGTTAGCATCGAATTGCGGAAGAAAGAATTGGGAATTGGTTATGATTTAGGGTTAGTAGCGTGAGAGAATAAAATACGAGACCGCCAATCTTTGGAGCCAAAATTTCGCAATTTCCCACCTAGATTTCATTGCTAACATTTGGAGACCACTAATCTTTTCATTGTTCATTTCACCAAGATGTACATAATTAAATGTTACAACCTAGAACCAGTACAAATTTACTGAATATAATATTTAAACGTTACAACCTACAACCAGTACAAATTTATTAAATATAATATGGATGTGTTAGGAAATATTTTGCTGAAGCATTAAATATTGCTCAATAAATAATAGCTATTGTTAACTATTCCTTATTTCTTCTTATTTGTAATTAAATATAACTTATTAAAAGTTTATTATGTATATTTTACTAATAATTATTCATTATAAAATACTTAACAATCAATATTAAAAATTAATTTTTACTTCTTAATTAGTGATTCTTACTTCTTATTTATTGTTTACTAAAATTAATTATTCATTACTAAAAACTATTTTTTTAATTTCTAATAATAATACATAATTATTATTTATTAATTATTATATAACAAAGAGAAATTATTAATATTAGTTATTACATATTTTCAAATAAACTATTTATTATTATTATTCAACAATAGTTATTGAGTATTAATATTTTTATTAATTATCGAATTTTTATTAATTATTTATATGGTATTTTGTTGTAATGTAGTCATATATTACAATGATCATAAAATAAAAGTCGTGATAGGCTTTTATTACAATTGTCAAAATAACACAGTTGTTAAAAATAAGTTTATTACAACTTTTCTGGAAAAAAGTTATGAAAAAAACATTTATTACAATGGTGATTTTACCACCGTTGTAAAATTAAAGTTGTAATATGGTGTTTTTGTTGTAGTGTTTAACCCAAGCAGGGGAACCAATATCCAAGACTTCTCCAAAAGGAAGCAGGAAATAAATCAAAGATACGTATTTCCCAAATATAAAATATCATATACCATCATCCATGTCATTAAAATATCAGCATTTAAGATCCACAATCAAATTATCTCGACTAGTTAATCTTAAGCGTTGATGTGAATTTGAATCGAAGTGTCGCGATCATGCAGATAATATTCAACGAGTTATTATCCATTGAGTAAAATAGTCCTTTGCAAACACCTCATTTGATTCAAAATAAAATTTGCTATAGCCTACTGTTTTAACTGACTAACCTGCTGTCGATATGGGCAGTCGATAGCAAAATATTCGCCCAAAACCATGCAATATTTTTCTGTTATTACAGAACGGGGCATAACACTGAAAAAGCATGTTTGGGTTCAAATCGTTATGGATTACACTCAAAAGGCATGCAATGCTTCAAAAGAAGTTCAATAACAAAGCAAATGCTTAAAAGCAAGCGCCATTACCATGGCATGAATTAACGTCAAATAAAACTTTGAAACCCATGCTTTCAAACTCTGAACCAACAGAGTCGAGATCTAGGTTCAACTGCAAAACGTTGGGATCGACCATTTAGGTTAATCTCCAGAAAACTGATCCTCCAAAGTAGCATGTGTCCGACCTATTACCAGAAAAAATCCTATTCGCTACACAGGAGAGTACCCATCCATTATACATCAAGTGTAACGAACCGCAAATCCGTACTATCTGAGTTGACTACATACATCACACATCCAACCAAATACGAATCATTTTTTTAGAAGAAAAAGGTAGAAGAAGAACAGAAACAACAACACAGAATCTCACATCGCAACGGAACAAAAACATAATATATCATAACTTTTGAAATACAAAATTTTAACTATATAACATACAATTGTCAGAGTACAACACTTACAACACAACGGAAAAAAAATACTATACATCTAACATTGAAGCCTTCTGCTCCAACTCCTTTAGATAAATCTGAAAAATCCTGAACAACTTGACTGCTCATACAAATTTAGGCACCCAAGAGTTTAGGTAAAACAAAATAAATTCTGGGTCAGTCATGGGAATAGTATGAGTAAACGATTTTAAACAGTTTGAGAAAATAGACTATATCTCATAAGACTACGCTATATAACACGGAACGGGTTTTTCCCTTATGAGAATCCAAAACACTTGATATAACCTTCAAATCTTTTTGAAAGAAACGATAATCTTTATATCAAAACTCTTTTGATATTATAATAATGTCAAATCAAATAAATAGAAATCTAGCGGAACACTTTCATCTCACGTTCCACATACATAATATACAATCAAAACTGCAGGCACTTATTGGATAATGCATTTCCAACTATGACAAGGTATGGAACCACCTTCTGATAGTGTATCTCTAGAGGAGAATACACTGGGTTTAACAAGAACATCTTGTAACCCGACCACACATGACCGACCACTCATTTCGCTTGAGTGTATCGAATGTATATCACCAACAGTTGGGACCAACAACCGTTTCCCGAATGTGACAACATCGAATAGAATAAGGAATTAAATGAATTTCTCTAGATAGGTGATAATACACCCTAATGGAAGCTACCCACATAGCGATGCCGCCTGGCCGATTTTTGTCATTTCCCAGTTGTTGAGGCCTAAGGCTACGCTTGCTTATCATTCATTGATAACACAAATCACTTTGAATGCCACATTATCAGATCCGTTAATCACTAATTGATTTGCACAAATATATTCTGGATATTATGCTAAGAGAATAAATTCTCCACCACCGTATATATCTATATAGACCAACATATGCGATCATTGGAATACTCTGTCAGACATCCGTCCATACACTTCGTTTTGGGACTGAACGAAACCGAAGGCACAATTTCTATTAATAGAAAAGTCCTTGCGCTGTACTCAATCTTCGATTATCTTCATATAATCTGATTTGCAATGTTTCTGCTAATATGGAGTGGTTCTCGGATAATAGTCCAACTGGTCGCTCCATATTGACAACGATATTGGCAAACACTTCGATAGTCGGTTATTTAATTATCGAATAAAAACAAACATCCATTGATGGCATCAAACAATCACTGGGCTCTTAATTAATTTTTTCATTAATTAAATTACTATTCCATTTCCTTATTAATATTTGTTAACCAAATATTTTCAACAATCATCTTGCCCTTTTACGCTATTTGGAAAACATATCCATATATAGCCTCCTTTTATTTTCTATACTTTGAAAAATATATTCTATTTGCAATTGGAAAACATTCCAATTACTTATCTCTTTCACGACTATTTATTTATATACTTTGGAAATATTTATTATTATATTTCCAAATTTCCATTTACTTGGGTTAAAGCGAATGTCGTGTAAAACATCGTTACGACAACCCAAAACACTGCATTCAACTAACTCTTATTCAAACATTTCTCTTCAAGACTGGATCTTGCTATCTATCGGTAAAAAATGAAATCAATTAAGTTGGGGTATAACTACCTCTCAGACCTTGACTGAAAACATCCTTAACTTCAAAACGGATAAGACCACTTACCTCGAATAATCAACATCATACAAACCAATTATTCATTTTTAAACCCGTATACGTTTCACTTTCTAATTTTACTAGATTTAAATATAGATTTTCTTTTTGTTTATAGTATTCTATTTTCAAGTTCGTTTCCTTATCGAATTATATATATATATATCGCTACATTGATTTCTAACTATCAAAAAATATTCTAACCCCTTAAATTCCTGGAAAATTTCGCCATAACCTCCTTTGTACCAGTCTATAGTTCAAACCTCAACTCGCCTCTCTAGGCCCTTTCCATTCAAAAAGAAATCAAAAAGCCAAGTGGCTTGCCGATTCGGTGCATAAAACCTCATATGGAATTTAAACATGTACCTTTTTGTCGAGCACTCGATTTATAATCTTCATACACTTTATTCCATACCTGTCTAACCCATATATGTCCATTCTCAATTTATTCTAACTCAATCTGGTCTTTTTAATTCAATTCGCTAATAAATTCTCTAATTAGCACTTTTGCCTATTCCACTTTTCAACTGAACATATAACGTTCATATACTAATTTTAATTTAGTTATAAACCAATCGAATTCCATTTTGAATTCAAGTTTCATATTCGATTTCGAATATAAATTTACAACCGAATTTACTTATCCAAAGCCCAATTTCAATTCAAACTCCATTAGCTAATTATTCTTCAAACTAGTTAATTCTACTCAATAATTAACAACATCTGATTTTTGTTTCAAAAATCATTTCATTACTCCATTTGAGTTGAGATATATTTTATAACTCAAATCTGGATTTTTCTAATGAAGATTCGGATTTTTATTTGCTTAAAATCCTTTTATTTATTTAAATAACCGTTATGGTTTTATAATGGTTATGGCGCTGTTTTTTTGGAAAATTGATTTTGACATAACTCAAAATTTATTCGATGAAATGCAGATTTTCCTCTTTCATTAGAAAACTATTATCAAATCGGTTCTGACGATTCTTGTTTTAAAGAATTCTGACTTAAACTGAGTTCTATAGACTCAATTGAAGTTCGAAACGCCAAATTAAGAACTACCGCGCTGCGATGAGTTTGTTTTAATTATATATATATATATAAACATTTAAACTTCGTTTATAATAAATTCAACTCCATTCTGATATATTTTTAATATATATCAAATCAGTTTCCCAATTCAACATAATATTTTCGATTATCTATAATTGTCGATTTTTCCTTACTCGGTAATATATTTATTTATAATTCAATCTTCTGTATTTAATTCCATTTCCTTTCATAAATAGATTATTTATAAAGTTTGATATAATCGAATTTCAATTATAAACCCGTTGAATTCTTCTCAATTTAGCTTATATTCCGAATTCCGAAATATAATCAATCGTTTTGTTTCAAAACACTTCCCAATTTACTTTTAAATTCCTATTTGAATTTAAATGGTTTAAATTATCCAAATGATAATTTATTTCATCAAATTTATAACACTATTTATAAATTCAACTTCCTTGTTTTATATATTTAAACAAGTTCCCTTTTAAAATTTCTATTTGAAACTCCATCCCTTTGATATTCCGAATTTCGGAATAAAAACCGTTGTTCCCTTTCAAATGATTTCAAATTCTGTTTTTTAATTCATATTTGAATTTAAATATTCAAATTATCTCTTGATAATTAATTCATTATATTTATAAACACCATTTTATAATTTTCCTTGTTTTATATTTAAACAAGTCTATTTCGAAATCTATTTAAAACCAAAATCTTATTTTGGAAATTTCTATTTTTAATAACATATATATATATATATAACACCCTATTTTTTTTCATATTCAATTTAACTTCTATTTAAATAAATTTGAATTAATCGAATTCAAAACATAAATCCATACGGATTTATTTTATTTCAATTTATATTCTGAATATCAGAATAAATTCCATCGTTTATTTTTTTAAAACGATTTCCCCATTTCTATTTTTAAATTCACATTTGAATTTAAATATTCAAATTATCCAAAGATAATTTTTCCACTTTATTTATAAACACTGTTTATAATTTCACTTCAAATCTTGTATTATTAATTTATAAACAACGTTTATAAATTCACTACTTGTTTTATGTATTCAAACAAGTTAATATATTTATAGTTCAATTTAAATTCAAATTCTATTTTAGATAAATAGAATTTTCCCTTTAAATTTCAAAAATACCAATTATTAACCACGGATTTTCTAACACATCATATATGACAATACATATGAGAACAAACAAATAATAATATTTTTGAGGAATCCAGTTGGATTCCTCCAACCTATTTTTCCTGACTCCACAGACGTTAGCCGACATAAATAATATCCATCCTGCTTCGAGGCAGGATATCGTGGTATAGAAGGTCATCCACTATCATAGCGTGGGGACGTATAGGGTCATCCGCTAATGATACTGAGGGCATCCGCTAATGGTACTGCGGGAATCCAACCAGCCATATATATATATATAATAACCACAAACACCAATCCTATTTAACTAATATATTTTAAATAGGCACAAAAATATTTAAATGCAACCAACAACCAACAAACAATTATTTTTAACTAATAAAAATAATTCTAAATAAATTTGAGTGAGATTTACTCACTGTGATTTTATTTTCCGAATATCCAGTCTAATCCCATATCGCGTAGCTACGGATCTATTTGACTCATCTCAAATGAATCTAACAAGCACCTAGAATTATTTATTTAATTTAAGCATTAAACTATTATTAATTAATCTAACTAATTTAAATAATAAATTAGCTTATAAAATTTCAATCTTATAAACATGTACCTCACTGCTGAAATTAATCGAACACTTGCTTCCCTTAATTCCTCATCATTGCCAACCTTTGTTCACCAACATCACCTCTCAACTTGCACAATTTCCTCGACCTGTGTACTCTAACTATGCTACAATTAGGAGTAGCATCTCCTTATTCAGACAAAAATCCTATTCAAAAACCACCTTACTGGGATTCTAGTTCATCTACAGACCATTCATTAAAGAACACACGATTCATCCATATTTGCATTGTCTGGCATGATCGAACCCACGCTCCATGCTACTGGTTGCGAACCCCTCTTCTTCTTGCTTACTGTTGAACTCCTGTATCTTCCCCCTAAAATCGAACCAGTCCTCAGTTAGTTAGTTAGTTCAAACTCCTCTCATGAGCATCCAACGGACATCGCACCATCCCCTAAAATTAACGACTTTGACCAACCCTAAATTCCGCAACCGAATTCATAGCGATTCCCTGAAAATCATGCGCGAGCTTTTCCCCAAAAATTTAATCATCGCAAGTTTACAGTTTCACCAAAATTGATCGTGATGCCCGGCTTGATAATCACTCGTGAGCCACCCTGTGATAAATCCTAGCTTGCTCCTACTGTCGCGAGCTTCAACAAGGTTCGCACGCTCCCAAAAATCGAGTCGAGCTCGAGCCCAAAAGTGCGACTTCCTTATCGCGCTACAGAAGATTCAAACGAGGTCTCGGATTCGAGAAATGGGGAGGAAGGAAGATTTAGAGAGGAGCGTTTTGTATTTTAATTCCAAGCGGCCATTTTTGTTTGAGGATTTCGATTACTTTACTTCAAAAGGAAATAAATATAAGTGGAGAAAGATCGACCATTTTAATTTCTTTTCTGAAAGCTGCAAACAAATTGCTGAACAAAGGATCGGAACAGAAAACTTGGGCACGATTTATAGAAGGTGAAATCCTTAAGCACTAAGGAAAGTTTGTCTGTGCACATACCATTTAGATGATAGGTTAGAGTAGACTTACAGTACATACTTCGGTATGAAGGAAAGTGTATATATTAATATTTAAATATATAGATTTGACCTGATGTGAATTTATTCAATTTAAATTACCATGAAATCTCAAACCCTATTTGAGCATAACAACAGGTATTTCTAGCGTTATATCCCTATTCTGAACACACTGGTATTTGTTTCGAAGCTCAATTTGATAATCTGAATAAGATATAAATTTAAATCGATATAAATTAAATTAAAAACGATTAATTCTTCGAAAATAAATTAATATTATTATTCTAATTCAAAAAGAAGTTTGTATCGATCTTCTAAACTGTTTTCAATTCAGTTTTAAATATTGAATTCAATTAAATTCATTTTCTTATTACGATGATTATATATATATTCAAAATAAATCATATTTCGATTATTAAATCGATAAATCAATATAAAAATTTATTTATATTATCAATTCAATATTTAAAACCATATTAAATATTTAAAATAAATCGATCGAAAATTCGGGTCGTTACATCAAGTGTATGTTCCGATCCATGCCTGTAAGGCGAAAACGTGAATGATCCAATAGTCTATATATCAAAGTAAAACATCAATTTCAAAGTTCACAATATTTTACAAAATAAAAATTGTAAATTCCGAGGGGCAATTATGTTTTCCATTAAAAATCATACATATACTATTGGATCTAATTCTAAGCTAGAATTAATGGATAAGATAGTACACTTAATGTGAATGGGTCGTTTAATCTCGGTGTGCATGGGTCGGTCATTTCATTTCAACACCGGTCGGTCGGTCACGTCGTGAACAACGGGTTGGTCGAATTGTTTACAATGGATTAGTCAGTACTATTGAAAAGGAATGAATCTTCACATAAGAGCTATCCTCACATTACATGCATGCCATGTGTCAATAAAAGAATGCAACATGGACCTGCCATTCAAAACAATATACACATGAACCCTTCATTTCAGTAAGAGCTACGAGATGGCAAAAGTATGAATATATGAGTTGGCTCTTTAATATTCATAACTGGTTTGGCTTAAAATAATATAATTCTGGTCGGTCCTAAATGTTCCAACATGCTAACTTCTATAGTGTAATGAATAGAAATGGTTATCTCTACACGCTAATACATATTTTAGTGTTAGTGAAGTACCACGCAATTGGGCAAATATGTTAAAACATGAAGAACGCTATGAACTGCTCAAACATGAACACAACAACTTGTTCAAGAAATAGGCAGTTGGCTTCAAATAATACACATAACAAAACATCGGGGACCGGAGTAGTGTATAATATACGTGGTCGGTCCATATGAATTGGGTTGATACACTCAAAAACATAGGATGACTCGTGGATCAGCTCCTTTCTTCTTAATATGGGATGGCTCCACTCCAGCAAAGTATAAAAGCGGTCAAGCAGCACGACTTTAGAAGAGGATAAACGTTACATGGATTAATATCATACTAACCACCACGTGAATGAAGGCCACGTGGACCAGTGTCCAACTTAGAAAATGGGTCAACACTATATGCTCGTTCTATGCATTTAAGTATCGGGTCGGTACCAAAGGAATGGATCTGGGTCGGTATGAAAATATCAAAAGAATGGGTCGACCTTAAGTAAAGTGGCGGTAGCAATAACAATAGTAAAGCAGATTGAATTGGTCACGTGGTAGCAAATAAAGCATCTGGTCGGCTGCAAAACAAAGCCTGGGTCGGTTCTAAAGTGATACTACTCACGTATATGCACTGCATAAGGGAGCAGCATGATTCCAGTATACATTGCACGGGGACCACGTGGATTAATCACAAATTGGAAGATATTAAAAGTGGGATATGGATAATCTATGGATGTTTAAAGCTGGCCGGTGGCGAATTGAAAAGTTGGTCGGTCATGTACATATTATCCTGGTCGGCCTCAACACCAACATTAGTTCCTGGTCAGCACCAAGTTTGGGTCAGCACAATTTGGGTCGGCACAGTCAACCCAGTGGCATTTTCGTAAATAAGTTCAGACCGACACAAAACCTGCACACTACACCTATGAATAGCCAACTTCTCCACCATTCAAGGGACCGATTTCTCTACCCCGAAGAGCTGCCAAATCATTTCTCTACCATTCTAAAGCTTCTCAAGCTCCATTAATGGCTTCCTAAGCTCACTCCTCCTTCCTCCAACATCAAGTGGATCTCAACTTCTCTAAACATGATGAATTCTCACTCCAATTCAATCCAAGTGATGTCCAACTACCATTGCTCCTCTTTAAAGCATGGATCTAACACCATTTTCATGAGGGAATCAAGGAAAATAATCTAATCACAATATCTAATCCGTTCCTTCTCGAATTCAAGTGAATCTAAAGCGGAAAGAGAGGAAAAAGTGGAGAATCATTGTAAAGAGTGATCAAGTTTAATGAATGTGCTGATGCTATATGTAATTTTCTCCATGATAATGAAGAACACTTCAAAAGTGGACGTAGATCTATCCTAGATTGAACCACTGTAAAAATCCCTTGTCTTTTGCTTACTTTTTCTCGCTTTTTACTTGAATTTGCATTTGTGGCCCAATTTTCATCTTGCATACCATTTGGCAAAGTGTGATTTCACACCTTTGGTGTTTGAACCATTTCTGATTCAAACATTATTATGAGTGCATACTGTGAAAAATATTTTAACAAGTAAATGTATCAATTCTAGCTAGCATAATACCAAAACTATTATACTGACATATGGTATACAATCAAAATCATAAGGGCTCATTGTGGAGAATGGATTTCGAACTAATGACCAAGCTAAGGAACTTCCTTATCCGACGGGTACACCTCTAGAGGGATGTCCTAAGTACCAAACGGGTCCTCTGCTAACACAAGGCTGGGTTATCCCTTAACTGGATAACTTAGAGCATGCCATGATATGTCATCTCCCAGTCGTTACCAACCTTTAATCGGGTACCCGCGACATCAACATTCATATAAGTAGATGTTGCCACATAAGTAATACCTGGGATTCATACCACGGTACACTTTTATATAGAAAGAAACAACACACCCATAACCTTGCTGCATTTTTTCCTATTTTGGTTATAATTTCTTAAGGAGTGAGGCTTATCAAAGTCTCATTACATAAAGCTACGCTTAATTAAGCCATGCTTTGATCACCTATAGCTCACCACTTAGTATGCCACACTGTAATTTAATAACATACGATTGGCAATTATTAACCATATCACCATTGAGCTCATACGTCTCAAAGAAGGATGTTAAGCTAAGAGAACATATTCTCCGCCATCAAACAAAAATATGTTCAGCAAAAACCAACTAATACATTACAAAATACACTATCAGACTTACATCCATAAAAGTTCGTTCCAGGTCTGAATGAAACTAAAGGCGCATTATTCTTTATCCAATTTAGGAGAGAATCCTTTGCATTACCGAAAATTCTCCAAGTACAAATTGACAACTGTAATAGTATAATCTCATAGTAGGTGCACATCACAAGACATCAGCGAGCAATCCATACGATGTGAATATTTCCGTTCTTCAACCTCCGCCCTCGATTATTATGTTCCATTTCGTCGTACGATTATTCGAAATGGTTTTCGAATAGAAATTTAATTCCGGTCTTTCCGTATAATCAACGAAACATTTCCAGCATCTTAATCAAGTCTCCCTTCACTTAATTTTGATTGATCAAAATTTACCTTTCAGACCATTCTCAGTTTCTTATCTTTTAACAAAATCCATATTTAATAACCTTTAACCAATAATTCATTCCTTTAAATCCAGTATTTCATAAATCAAAACTTAACTAAGGTTTCCTTCTTTAAATCTTTAATTAATTTAAATCCTTCCTTTTAAGATTTAAAATATTCCTCTCTAAAACATAACCTTTAAAATTGAGGGTGATTAGGACTGGATAATCCTTAATAATCTTTCTTTATAACTTTACTTACTTAAATTCAATGCTTCCAAAACCTACATTAATTAGCTTGATTTAGAATTTAATTTAATCCAAACCGATTTGATATTAAATATAAGATTTGTATGGAAATTGGATCAACTTATATTTAATACCAATTCTTATAATCAATAAATATATGTGCGGAATAACGGTGTAACATCTTTCAAATTCCTCAGATAGTATGCGTTTAACAACAGAATTCCATATCAAATATTCAGTTATTATTTCTATCCAAACACATCTTATTTAAACTTGAAAACCTTTGTCTTAATCAAAAGAGTAATCAAAATCATTTGATACAAGAATTGGATAGAATTCACATCAGCTCATGTTCAATATCAATTCATGTATTCAACCGATACTATAAGAGGAATAACATTAAATATACCTTTTAAATTCCCTAAATAGTATAAGTTTATCTATGGAATTAATATCAACATTTAAAGATTACTTCCCACCATTTCCAAATTAATTAATAATTGGAAAACCTTTTGACCTTAAGATAAACTAGATTTTTTTTTGGCAAAGCCAACCACTTTTTATAGTGGACCGTAACACTTTTTCATTATATCAAATAACGAATACAAAGTAATATAGGAGATAGGCCAAAAACCTATCAACTAACATATTTGCCTTATCTAAGAATATTACGCAATCACGACGCAGGGTGAGATGTTATACTACAGATTAGGAAATACATTACATTTAATACATACAAGGTGTTGCCAAGCAACTATAGTTTGCTAGTCTACCAAGCTGTTCTAAACACTATATAAATTCTTCTATTATCTGCTCTAGGCCAATAAAATCATACAAATACAACAGCTGGAAGCTTTACCAGAGAGATCAAAAGAAGATGATTGAATAGGACAGCCGCAGGCGCCAGAATGTTATCCGCTCAATAGATGTCCACAATTGGCAACACAAAAACCAAACTGCAAGTAGAGGAGCAAATATTGCATCTAGGTTCAAGGAAAATACAAGTTGCTAAAACTAGAAATCATGGTGTGCCAAGCAGATGATTGAAGAAAGCAGAGATTGAATGGTAAGAACACAGTAATAACTAGAGCCAGTAACTCAATTACAACATATCATATATCAACAAACCTGTTAGAACCAAAAATGGTTCAAACACCAAAGGTGTTAAATCACACTTCACCAAACGGTATGCAAAATGAAAATGGGGCCACAAATTCAAATACATGTAAAAAAGCGGAAAAAAGTAAGTAAGAGATAATGAGTTTTTATAGTGGTTTGATCTAGGATAGATCTACATCCACTTTTGAAGTGTTCTTCATTATCATGTAGAGAATTACATATAGCATCATCTCATACATCGCATTTATTACACTTGATCGCTCTTTACAATGATTCTCTACTTTTTGCTCTCTTACCGCTTTAGATCCCTGTAACAACCCGTATTTTTGAATAACATGTTATAACATAAATCAAGGCAGAATTAAACTGTAAAATCTGAATCAAGGGAAACGGGATGTGCCATTGCGTTCGTCTCGGAAAGATACGCGAAATAGAGTCCGAGTTTTCGAAAATCGGAGTCCGTATGACCAAGTTATGGCCCGTCAAAGTTTTCAGAAATTTCAAGTTCAAAAACAGTTCAAATTTGAATTTAGAATTCAAATTCAGCCAAAACAGACTGGGCGGGAAAACTCCCGCCCAGACAGGTCGACTGGGGGGTCGACACTAGGGTCGACCTCCCCCAACCAGGTCGACACTAGAGTCGACCTGGGGGTCGACCAGGGGGTCGACCTCCCTGGTCGGCCAGGTCGGCCTGGTGCACCTATTTTGGCTGCTTGGACCTGTTTTAGAGGCTTGTGACGTGATTTGATGGCTCGGATTGGATCTAGGGTTAATCCTATGGCTAATACTATCCTAATCTTCTATAAAAGGACCCCTAAGCCTAGCCTAAATCATCATTATTCAACTCTACAACTAAACTATGCCAAATTTGTTCCTCTCATGGCCTCCACTCTCTTGCTAAAATTTCTAAGTTTATTTATATGAGAGGTTTTGAGTTCATACAAGTGTTTTCAAACTTGTATGAGTGTTCTTAGTTTGCATTCAAGTCAAGTTGCAACATTTCTATTACAAAGCAAGGGTTTTTATTGATTTGGCTCAAGGGTTTTTCATTTGGAGCTTTCATATTTGGGTTTTTTGGTGATTGCATAAGGGCTTCGTCTCAATCTTTATAATAGATATTCATTTGTGTCTTCATAGCATTGTAAGCCCTTTTCTACTTTCTTTTTGAACTCTAAAGTTAAATGAATGATGCAAGTTTGGGGTTGATCATTATGATATGCAAGTTTGGTTGATCATTATGATATGCAAGTTTGGTTGATCATTATGATATGCAAGTTTGGTTGATCATTATGCTATGCAAGTTGGTTTAATCGTTATGTATGACACATGTTGCTATGTTATGCAAGTTTGGGTTGATCATTATACACATGTTATCATGTTATGCAAGTTAAACTTGAGTTTGTGAGCTTAAAACTTCAAGCTTTATATAAAAGGTTGCATTTTGGCAACATGGAAGTTATCATATCCCTTATGATAACTTGCATGTGAGACTAAATGCCAACTTCTAGCAACTTCTACATGTCATTTATCACCATGTATCACTTATATGCTAAGTTTGGTTTTATGCATACTTTTGAAGCCTAATAATGCAATATGCAAGTATATGAACATATGTACATTTCATATGCCACCATGTTAAACTTGTGGCTTCAACACCTTTTTGTCATGATTATGCCAAGTTCCCTATTTTATCCTTTATGCGTTGTTGCGATTATGTAAACGATGGGATTACATTGGGGTTGGGTAACATTATGACATAAACATGGTTTTTATAACATGACGTGATATGTTAGCTTGTAATTATGTTTTGGAAACATAATGGACATGACACTTAGAAAATATGAGTGTGGCCAACTCGAGGTTGGGTTGAGTTTGTAGCATAAATCTACCCGAACCCGCCCGGCTTAACTAGTGGCTACAAACAATAGGACCCAATGTGAGAAGTTGGTCATGTTGTGCTCGAACCCGAGGTTAGACCAAGTTGTGGTGTAAAGCTACCCGGACCCGCCCGGCTTAACTAGTAACCACAACAAGGTCTAATGTGAGAGGTTAAAGCGCATTAATTTAATTAATGCCTCCTGATTAGGGTTAAGTCATGGTCCACTTAATACTTAACCAATTTGGGCTTGATGGGTTAATCGGGGTTAAGTCATGAACCTTGGGTACACTTAACCAATTTAATCCACGTTTGGATCGGGTTAACCACATTTAACCCGTTAAGAAACCCTAGTGGCGTGGTCCTTTTCAGCAGTAACCCTCTTGATAGTATCATAAGACCCTAGGGACTAGGCTAGGGTGGGGCACGATTACTGGGCTGACATGTAAGCGACGAAAACGACGGCTGAGTAGGTACGCCGGTGTAGGTCCAGGCGGACTATGGTCGTGCACATAGTCCGGAGTTGGAAAATCAGGCACGGGTACCAGTAGATCTAGACTGTGCATATTTGATTGGTGTCCGAGGTCGACACCCTAGGACTTGATACACCCTAGGGTGGACCTAGCGCAGTTCAACTACATTTCATGTTTGGGCCGTATGACACCGACACTTGACGAGTTAGGCTTATAGGGAGCCGATCAATTAGACTGTGTAGTTGGACCTTGATTTAGATCACCTCATGATATTGGGCCAAGCTTGGGCCAAGGGATCAATTCTTATTTTTACTTGACATGTTAGAATGCTAGTACACCCGTGGTGCAAAACTTAACCTTGATTATGCGATGACACCTTTATCTATCTTGTTAGTTAATCATCATGCCAGTATGTTGTTATCCTTATGTTCATCTCAGCTTCTCATGCCAGTTAACTTTATTAGTTCATGGACTGATAGTAGTTAGGGCTTACCAGTCTTTTTGACTGACCTGTTTTCTTTCGCCTCTTCTCTTCCGTTTCCCCCCCACCCTCAGGTCCTCAGGGTGGGAACATTGGAGCTTAGCTTGGATCTTTATAGCTTGCTTACGGGATTTGCTCATGTACGGTTCTGGACATTGAGCTTGCTATGGTTTATCACTTCACTTTGGGGATAGTACTTTGTGTATTTCAGTTTATGCTTTTATCTAGACTTTGTTTGTTGGAAAATAATGATCAAGTACTTTGTTGTAACGTGACTATGGTTTTGAAATGCTAGTTTGATCCGCTGCTTTATTTACTCTGTTTTACTTACATATTCTGTCTTGTGATATCTGCATGCATGTTTACCTTGTTTAACGCCCCTCCAATGCTAGTGTACTTGCAAGAGTTACCCTGGCGGAGGTGGGGTGTTACATTTGGTATCAGAGCATAAGGTTTTCAAGATTTGAGCAAAAGTGTTTTTGAAACTTACCTTTTGAAAAACTATTTTCAAAACCAATTAAGTATTTTCCAAGAAAAGTCTAGTTTATTTTAAAATGGCTATTCCCCAAAAGCCATTAGCACTATCCTTCGTTTCTTCGTTCCGAATCTATCTTTTTTTCTTTGTTCTAGTATGACCGATCGCTTTAACATCCCGGAAGGCGTACAAGTACCCGTCTAGTTCCGGAGATTTATGGAGGCAAGGGCGAATGAAGCCGGCCCCGCGAACATTCCTCCTCCTTCCCCCGTCGCTAACATCTCTCCTCCTCCCGTAGCTGAGGTTCCTCCTCCCCCTCAGCATCCGCAAGAGGATTTCGCAAAGCTTTGCAGAGACTTTAAGGCGATGGGTTGCAAGAATTTTGTCGGAACGGAGACTTCTGTGGAGGCAAGAAACTAGTTAAAGGAAACTGAAGACCTCTTTGCTATCTTTGATGTGGAAGATCGTAGGAAAGTTCTGTTGGCGGTATGGCTATTGAAAGGGGAAGCTGCTTATTGGTGGGTAGTCACCACCACTACTAGACCAATTGAGACTTGGGATGACTTCAGGAGAAGGTTTGGACTAAAGTTTCTATCATCGACAGAAGAGAACCTTCAGATGGAGAGGTTCCTATCTCTAAAGCAAGGGGACATGACAGTTAGGGAATACGTTGATATGTTTAATCAACTTGCTCAGTTCGGTCTAGAATTGGTAAACACAGCTCGGAAGAAGGCCCTACACTTTGCTCTAGGATTGAATGAGCCATTGCGCGGTTTGGCCATGTCTCATATACCCCTGGGGGCGACCTTCGAGAGTTTGGTGAATATGGCCCTACTTCAAGAGGAAGATAAGAGGGGCAAGAAGGAGGTCAAGGCAAATGAGTCCCAAGGCAAGAAGGAAGATACCGAGAAAAGAGACAAGAACAACAAGAAGGGGAACAAGGGCAACAACAATCGCAATGACAACAAGACCAGGGAAACAAGGAAGTGCAAGTTCTGTCGGATCGTTGGGCACATAGCCAAAGATTGCAGGAAGAAGAAGAGGAAGTTAGGCGAGTGTTTTCATTGCGGAGAATCTGGACATTTTAGCAAGGATTGCCCCAAGAAGCAAGGACAAGGGCAAGGACAAACTCAGCAAGTAGGACCCTCTGGAGGGCAGTTGCAGGCTCTCCTCACTCTTCCAGCTTTTGATCGAGGTAGTGTTTCTGTAAAAAGTCATGTTTACATTTCTGATTTCCCGGTTCATACCTTATTTGATTCTGGCGCATCGCATAGTTTTATTTCTGATCTTGTTGAAAGTTTGCACCTAAGTACTAGTCTAGTTGAGGTCCCGTTAGTGTTTCAAATCCAATTGGGGGTTCCGCCCATCTACCTGTGATTTATGTGGATTTGAAAATCTCTATCTTGAGCATAGAATTCATGTGTAATGCTCAGGTTCTCGGGTTTATGGGATACGGGTTGATCTTGGGCATGGATTGGTTGTCCAGTTATGGAGCCATTCTCGATTGTGAACATAGGGTGGTGAGGCTCATGACTCGCCTCGGTAATCCCCTAGAAATTTCTTGTAACCCTAGAGGTACCGTCATGTTATGTTATCTTGAATCTCTTGACTCGTCCATCGATGACCTGCAATCTGTAAGGGTGGTCCGAGACTATCCTGATGTCTTTGAAGAAGTTAAGGGGTTACCCCCTAAACGAGAGATAGATTTCCGCATTTATCTAGTCGATAATGCCAAGCCAGTATCATTGCCCATTAGGCACATGGCCCCACAAGAAAGAAGGGAGCTTAGTAAGCAGATCAAGGAGTTGCTTGAGAAGAATTTTATTAGGCGAAACATTTCTGAATGGGGTGCTCCGGTGGTATTCGCTACTAAGGCGAATGGTTCGCTTCGTCTATGTGTTGATTATCGAGAGTTGAACAAGCTGACAAAGAAGAATAGGCACCCTTTACCGAGGATTGATGATCTCTTTGACCAGCTGGTTGGTGCTTCTGTTTTCTCTCAGCTTGATCTAGCCACCGGATTCCATCAGCTTAGAGTAGCTGAGGATAGCATTGATAAAACTGCGTTTAGGACTCCAGATGGATTCTTTGAATGGCTTGTCATGCCATTCGGTTTGACTAATGCACCCGCCTACTTCGTAGACTTGATGAGTAGGGTGTTCAGGGAGTTCCTTAACAAGTTTGTTGTTTTCTTCGTGGATGATATTCTGATCTTCTCAAAGGATGAGGAAGAGCATGCTAGGCATCTGAAGGAAGTGATGGATACGCTTAGAGCGCATCAGTTGAAATCCAAGTTCTCCTAATGTCATTTCTGGAGAAAGGAAGTTCGGTTTCTTGGACATATAGTTTCTAACCATGGCATAGCGGTGGATCCCGCGAAAGTGGTTGTGGTTCAAGACTGGAAGACTCCTAGGAATGCAACCGAAGTAAGAAGCTTTCTCGGTCTGGCGGGCTACTATAGGAAGTTCATCAGGGACTTCGCTAAGATTTCGGCCCCTCTTACTAAGTTGACGAAGAAGAACTTAGTCTTTGCATGGGACTTGGAATGTGAGCTTGCTTTTCAAAAGCTCAAAAGAGCCCTTACCTCAGCTCCAGTTTTGGCATTACCCGATAGTGGTAAGATGTTTACCGTGTACACAGATGCATGTGGCACGGGGTTAGGTGTTGTTCTGATGCAAGAGGGAAGAGTGATATGTTATGGGGGTAGGCAACTTAAAGTTCATGAGAAGAACTATCCCACTCATGATTTGGAGTTAGCAGCGATCGTCTTTGCACTCAAATCCTGGCGCCACTATCTTCTAGGCGAAAGGTTTGAGTTGTATACTGATCACAAGTCACTCATGTACCTCTTCTCGCAAAAAGATCTGAATCTAAGGCAGCAAAGGTGGATGGAATTCTTGGCATCTTATGACTTCGAGATAGTTTATACCCCTGGCAAGGGTAATGTTGTGGCAGATGCACTAAGCAGAAGGAGGTTGACTTTGAGCCCCTTGTTCATAGAGATGAAGAACTTAGAATTCTTGGCAACCTTTGATTTCACGACGACTTTTGAGTCGATGACGGGTTCATTAGCATCCCTTGAGCTTAGACCCACACTTCTTGATCAAGTTGGGGCTTCGCAGAAGGAAGATCCACAGATAGTCGAGGTCATGGACAAGTTGATTCGTGGCGAGACGTCTAGTCACCTGGCCAGATATGCTATAGATAACAAGGGTTGGCTAAGGCGTGATGGAAGGCTATGCGTTCCACAAGTAGGAGGCTTGGTGCATAAAGTTCTTGAAGAAGCACATCACTCGAAGATGACTATACATCCGGGAGGAGATAAGATGTATAGACATATGAAGCGCATTTTCTTTTGGCCCGGAATGAAGAGGGATGTGGCAGAGTATGTTTCAAAGTGCATGGTGTGCCAACAAGTGAAAGCCGAGTCAAAGAAACCAGGTGGGCTATTACATCCATTGGAGGTCCCGCAATGGAAGTGGGAGAGTATTTTTATGGATTTTGTGGATGGATTGCCTAGGTCAAGGAGAGGGAACACGAGCATATGGGTCATAGTTGACAGACTTACGAAGAGTGCTCGCTTCATTCCAGTAAAAAGCAAGAGGACCGCATCATGGCTGACATCTATTTATCTTCGAGAGATAGTGCGGTTGCATGGAGTTCCTTCTAGCATAGTTAGCGATCGTGACCCAATTTTCACTAGCCAGTTCTGGAACAGTTTGCAAGAAGCGATGGGTACGCGATTGAATTTGAGTACAGCCTATCACCCCCAGATGGATGGCCAAACCGAAAGGGTGAATAGAGTGCTAGAAGATCTTTTGAGGCTTTGTGTTCTCGACTTTGGTGGTACTTGGGAAGACCACCTTCCTCTTGTAGAGTTTGCTTATAATAATAGCTATCAAGCCAGCATAGGGATGGCACCATTTGAAGCTTTGTATGGGAGGCCGTGTAGGTCACCATCTTGTTGGTGGGAGACAACAGATAGACTTACACTTGGGCCCGATATGATACGGGACACATCCGAGAAAGTTGAATTAGTGAGAAGAAGGATGAAAGCGGCCCAAGATAGACAGAAATCCTATGTTGACAAGCGAAGGGCAGATTTGGAATTCGAAGTGGGAGACATGGTTTTCGTGAAGGTTTCTCCTTTGCGTAATGTGGTACGTTTTGGAGCAGTAGGGAAGCTGGCACCAAGGTTCGTAGGACCCTTCCCTATCATAGAGAGAATTGGAAAGATGGCCTATAAGGTGGAATTGCCCGAAAAGCTAGCCGGAGTGCATAATGTCTTTCATGTCTCGCATCTCCGAAAGTGCCTACATGAGTCCGCTGAGGTGGTTGAACCAAGCATTCTTGAAGACATTGAGGTAGAGAAAGAAGCAACCTTGAGAAAAGCTCCGATTCGAATCTTGGGAACAGAGATCAAGAAACTAAGGAATCGGGAAGTCAAATTGGTGAAAGTTCAGTGGAGTGAAGCCGATGAACATGCAACTTGGGAAACCGAGGAGAAGATGCGTGGGCTTTATCCATTCCTTTTTTAGGGTACATTCTCAATTTTCTTTCCTAAGAAGCATATCTTTCTTTTTGCTATCCGTGTTTATCCTGTTTATTTTATTATCTCGTTAACCTTGTCATGAGAACCTTAGGTAGAAACCCTTGGTTGAAACATGTATTTGAAACATGTTATGCTTGATGGTTGCAAGTGGTTGCAAGTGGATACTCGTGGATGCATGATACACGTTAGGCACTAAGATCGGCTCACACACTTTCATGTTGCATATGCATGAGTGCTTATACTTATTCATGGATGAAACTTGTTATGCTATCACGTGGATGTTGCATATGGATGAATGTTATGTGCACTCATGTAGAGATTATAAATTATGTTAGGAATTTGCATACATATGGACTCATTTCACTAACATGTTTTGCATTAAGGGGGTTTACTGAATCAGTAACCTCCTGATTTTCGCATTAGATAAGTACATATACACACACCTTTGCATATGATCATACAGCATTTAGAATCCTTTAAGGACAATGACTGCACGTGGATGATGTTTTGAGTAGATGGATGATGGATGGTAGGATACGTTCTCCCTAACTTGGAGATTTCGGGGACGAAATCCTTTAAGGAGGGGAGAATGTAACAACCCGTATTTTTGAATAACATGTTATAACATAAATCAAGGCAGAATTAAACTGTAAAATCTGAATCAAGGGAAACGGGCTGTGCCATTGCGTTCATCTCGGAAAAATACGCGAAATAGAGTCCGAGTTTTCGAAAATCGGAGTCCGTATGACCAAGTTATGGCCCGTCAAAGTTTTCAGAAATTTCAAGTTCAAAAACAGTTCAAATTTGAATTTAGAATTCAAATTCAGCCAAAACAGACTGGGCGGGAAAACTCCCGCCCAGACAGGTCGACTGGGGGGTCGACACTAGGGTCGACCTCCCCCAACCAGGTCGACACTAGAGTCGACCTGGGGGTCGACCTCCCTGGTCGGCCAGGTCGGCCTGGTGCACCTATTTTGGCTGCTTGGACCTGTTTTGGAGGCTTGTGACGTGATTTGATGGCTCGGATTGGATCTAGGTTTAATCCTATGGCTAATACTATCCTAATCTTCTATAAAAGGACCCCTAAGCCTGGCCTAAATCATCATTATTCAACTCTACAACTAAACTATGCCAAATTTGTTCCTCTCATGGCCTCCACTCTCATGCTAAAATTTCTAAGTTTATTTATATGAGAGGTTTTGAGTTCATACAGGTGTTTTCAAACTTGTATGAGTGTTCTTAGTTTGCATTCAAGTCAAGTTGCAACATTTCTATTACAAAGCAAGGGTTTTTATTGATTTGGCTCAAGGGTTTTTCATTTGGAGCTTTCATATTTGGGTTTTTTGGTGATTGCATAAGGGCTTCGTCTCAATCTTTATAATAGATATTCATTTGTGTCTTCATAGCATTGTAAGCCCTTTTCTAATTTCTTTTTGAACTCTAAAGTTAAATGAATGATGCAAGTTTGGGGTTGATCATTATGATATGCAAGTTTGGTTGATCATTATGATATGCAAGTTTGGTTGATCATTATGATATGCAAGTTTGGTTGATCATTATGCTAGGCAAGTTGGTTTAATCGTTATGTATGACACATGTTGCTATGTAATGCAAGTTTGGGTTGATCATTATACACATGTTATCATGTTATGCAAGTTAAACTTGAGTTTGTGAGCTTAAAACTTCAAGCTTTATATAAAAGGTTGCATTTTGGCAACATGGAAGTTATCATATCCCTTATGATAACTTGCATGTGAGGCTAAATGCGAACTTCTAGCAACTTCTACATGTCATTTATCACTATGTATCACTTATATGCTAAGTTTGGTTTTATGCATACTTTTGAAGCCTAATAATGCAATATGCAAGTATATGAACATATGTACATTTCATATGCCACCATGTTAAACTTGTGGCTTCAACACCTTTTTGTCATGATTATGCCAAGTTCCCTATTTTATCCTTTATGCGTTGTTGCGATTATGTAAACGATGGAATTACGTTGGGGTTGGGTAACATTATGACATAAACATGGTTTTTATAACATGACGTGATATGTTAGCTTGTAATTATGTTTTGGAAACATAATGGACATGACACTTAGAAAATATGAGTGTGGCCAACTCGAGGTTGGGTTGAGTTTGTAGCATAAATCTACCCGGACCCGCCCGGCTTAACTAGTGGCTACAAACAATAGGACCCAATGTGAGAAGTTGGTCATGTTGTGCTCGAACCCGAGGTTAGACCAAGTTGTGGTGTAAAGCTACCCGGACCCGCCCGGCTTAACTAGTAACCACAACAAGGTCTAATGTGAGAGGTTAAAGCGCATTAAGTTAATTAATGCCTCCTGATTAGGGTTAAGTCATGGTCCACTTAATACTTAACCAATTTGGGCTTGATGGGTTAATCGGGGTTAAGCCATGAACCTTGGGTACACTTAACCAATTTAATCCACGTTTGGATCGGGTTAACCACATTTAACCCGTTAAGAAACCCTAGTGGCGGGGTCCTTTTCAGCAGTAACCCTCTTGATAGTATCATAAGACCCTAGGGACTAGGCTAGGGTGGGGCACGATTACTGGGCTGACATGTAAGCGACCAAAACGATGGCTGAGTAGGTACGCCGGTGTAGGTCCAGGCGGACTATGGTCGTGCACATAGTCCGGAGTTGGAAAATCAGGCACGGGTACCAGTAGATCTAGACTGTGCATACTTGATTGGTGTCCGAGGTCGACACCCTAGGACTTGATACACCCTAGGGTGGACCTAGCGCAGTTTAACTACATTTCATGTTTGGGCCATATGACACCGACACTTGACGAGTTAGGCTTATAGGGAGCCGATCAATTAGACCGTGTAGTTGGACCTTGATTTAGGTCACCTCATGATATTGGGCCAAGCTTGGGCCAAGGGATCAATTCTTGTTTTTACTTGACATGTTAGAATGCTAGTACACCCGTGGTGCAAAACTTAACCTTGATTATGCGATGACACCTTTATTTATCTTGTTAGTTAATCATCATGCCAGTATGTTGTTATCCTTATGTTCATCTCAGCTTCTCATGCCAGTTAACTTTATTAGTTCATGGACTGATAGTAGTTAGGGCTTACCAGTCTTTTTGACTGACCTGTTTTCTTTTGCCTCTTCTCTTCCGTTTCCCCCCCTCGGGTCCTCAGGGTGGGAACATTGGAGCTTAGCTTGGATCTTTATAGCTTGCTTACGGGATTTGCTCATGTACGGTTCTGGACATTGAGCTTGTTATGGTTTATCACTTCACTTTGGGGATAGTACTTTATGTATTTCAGTTTTTCAGTTTATGCTTTTCTCTAGACTTTGTTTGTTGGAAAATAATGATCAAGTACTTTGTTGTAACGTGACTATGGTTTTGAAATGCTAGTTTAATCCGCTGCTTTATTTAGTCTGTTATACTTACATGTTCTGTCTTGTGATATCTGCATGCATGTTTACCTTGTTTAACGCCCCTCCAATGCTAGTGTACTTGCAAGAGTTACCCTGGCGGAGGTGGGGTGTTACAATCCCACTTGAATTCGAGAAGGAACGGATTAGATCTTGTGATTAGATAATTTTCCTTGATTCCATCATTAGCATGGTGTTAGATCTGTTCTTTAGAAAGGAGCAATGGCGGTTGGAGATCACTTGGATTGACTTGGAGTGAGAATTAATGGTGTTTGGAGAAGATGAGATCCACTTGATGTTGGAGGAAAAAGGAGTGTGCTTAAGAAGCCATTAATGAAGCTTGCGAAGCTTTAGAATGTTGGAGGAATGATTTGGGCAGCCCTTCGGGGTAGAGGAATCGGTCCCTTAAAGTGTGGTGAAATGGGGTATTTATAGGAGAAGTTTGGACCAAGTGGCAAAACTGTAATTATGGTGAAAAAGGGTACGGGTCGTTCGTTGACTTATTTATGGTCCTGCCACTACCTATTATCAACGACTGACCCAAAAATACATTCTAATGACCGATCCAATTCGTTATCGTTGTTGACCGACCCACTTATTTACAATATTTGCCACCGCATTATTCCAACAATGACCGACCCAAATTTATGTTTTGTAATATAGCAGAGTTGTCTTTTAGTGCTCGACCCGTGGTGCTCGACCCAGGGTGCTCGTCCGTGATGCTCGACCGAACCCTTTTGTCGCTCATCCGCCTTGTGCTCGAACAGGCTAGTGCTTGCCCACTCTGCGGCGCGTTCGAACCATTGTTTCCTGAGTCGCGTTTCACAGCGGGGTTAACAAAACCAGCTAAGATACTACTAGAATAATCAACAACCAAGACAAAAGAAGACCAATGTCAAACTCACCACCTCCAAAGAATCACAAAGATGGAACACACACTAGGCTCGACAACTATCAGAACCAGAGAAAAGCAACTTCAACGGTACAGACCCAAAAACATGCAATCACCAAGATAGACCAAAAGAAGATACCTGAACAAAAAAAGCAACTGCTAGATATTCACGAGCAAAGAACTAATCTGTATGGGGGTGGAAACAGCCAAAGTTCGACACTGAAATCGATGCAAATCCCATAGAAAGTAAGCCGATAGAGGCTGTTGCTAAAAACAGGTAAGCGAGAGGACAGAGACACCCAGTGAAAGCATGGAGTGGGTACAAGAAGGAACTAGATATGGGGATTGAGGAAAGAGATGATAGTGCCGAATAGCATGCCAAAAATAGTGAAATCAGAGGTAGCGAAAGGAAAGAAGACACTGAGGTCTTGGTTGAAGGAAATAGGGAGGATCGTATATCTAAAACTGGAAGGAACAGTTATTCCACAATAGAGTAAGCTATGGGAGGTTGAAAAGGTGGAGATGAAGGATCGTAGATCAGGAAGGGGAAGGATTACGGTAGGTTAGAAAAGGGCATAATCGCATGAAAACCTAGACGCCATTGGAGATATAACAAGCCACCTCGATGATGGGTTTTTTTGTTGATTGAAAAAACATATAGTTGAGATAAATTAGATTTTACTTAAACCCAATTTGTCTAAGTGTTATAATATTCCAAAAATATTTCGTTAAACATTTAAAAATATTTATTTAAGATTTAAATAATAATTATAAGTTTAAAACTGTAAAACGTACTATTTCCAAAAAATGTTGCAAGAGCGTTACGAAAGTGCTATAAAAGCATTGCTAAATAGCTAGTTTGATTAAAATAACCTTTATATCATTCAAAACTATATTTTTACAATTCATATTACTTTTAAGTAATTAATTAGGATTTTTCATAATTTTAATACTTTTTATAAAGTGTTTTATCAGTTTCCCATTATAGTCAGCGAAATGCAAAACCGCGATTTTATTTCAAAATAGATTTGAACATAACTTGAAATCTATACGTTGAAATTCAAATTTTCCTTTTCTATTTGAAAACTATTACTATTAGAAAGTGAATGTTTTACGTTTCACGTAAATCCAATTTAAATTGCTTTGGTTATATTCGTTTAAAGTTTATAGTCGAAATTCGCGAATTGCGACAGCGTAACTAGTCCTATTCAGACCATATCATGACTTCGAATTAAAATTCTTCCGATTAACTTTAAATATGATTATATAACTTTATTAACATATGTAAACTCATTTAAAACAACATTTCAAAATTCCACTTCAAATTCAATTTTAACTAAAAATTAAATATTACAATATTTATAAAATATTAATGTTTTTCAAAAATTAATCCTTTGACCTTCAAACTTTGCAAAAACTAAATTCAATATTATATAAGACTATTGGAATAACCGACTAGAGATTAAATCATCGTTTATACATCAAATGCAACTTCAATTTTGAAATTCACCATTCAAAATCAATTTCAAAATTGAACATGCCACTTATAGTCAGAATTGTTTTCAAAATACGTTTCCACCTTTTCAAAAGTTATTCGTATATATTTTAATTTCATTTCCAAATCATTTCGAATATCAAGTTTCAAATTTTATTTTCAAACTCAGATTCCATATTTAATTAATATAAAATGTTTATATTTCTAATTGGGAAGGATACTTAATCAATCACCTTTATAATTCCATAATTACGGTGTGATAGGTGTGTAGAGACATACAAGTAGTAAATACTAACATATGAACATCCATAACAACCATCAACAATATCATCAATACCTGCTATGAACTATGTGCAAGCGTCATTGTAATCAACGCTTATCAGTACATATGTGTTACTAACTACATAGCCATTCACCAAACGTTACACACATATAATTATCAACCATAATTAACTGTATATAAACACAAGTGTATAGAGTTTCTCACTAACTAATTTTTTTTCCTTAAATCTTCATGGTAGGGGAGCCTAACTAACCACGAACGATCCCAAATGAACAATATTTCCTGCATCGACATCTTCATCAAAATATTATATATATATATATATGTATATGTATTTCTGTATAAATGGAGAGGGGTAGGCTGGCCAACTTGCAGATGGTGATGGGGGAGGCTCGCGACATAGAGTGGGGGAGGAGCTAAGGGAGGCATGAGGTGGTGGTGGCGGCCTAGGGAGGTGGCGTACGTGGGTGGGGGTGCACGGTGGAGGTGGGGCTGAGGTAGGCCGAGCTTATGGGAAGGGAAATGGAGGCGGAGTGGTGGTGTTGGAGGAGGCCAGAGGGAGGGGTGTGGTTGGTGGGCATTTATACCGAGAGGGAAAGAGGAAGCAAGGGGAGAAGGAGGTGGAAAAGGAAGCAAATAATGGAGAGTGAGAAGGAGTTTGGATGGAATTTAATGGAGAGGTGTTTATGCTCCTTATATAGGATGGTTTAAGGGCTTTATAGGAAATGAGCACATGGACACATATTCATCTCAAAGGCTATGGCTTCATGCATGCTTACACCTCACAAAACCCCTTTTCCGATACCATGTTACTACTCATGGTTTAATCTGAAACACCTTAATGACACTTAAAAGTGTTGCAAAATCGAAACAATTCATATATGTTACAAAATACCACTTCTAGGTTACCATTTAACTAAACATCCAACTGTTCAACGTTATCAAAACCCGATGGTAATTAACAATTCATTGATTGTCCAAAATATTTATTTATTTTATTATCTATAATTAATTTATATACATTTGGCTAGAAATGATCACATTTAAAATATTTTTATAAGTATGTACTTGGAAAATTCGTTGTAGCAAAACTCGATAAATTCTTGTAAAAAATTATACCATTATATTTGACAAAATTCAAATATCCATTTTATTTATTTAAATCATATTTATATTTAAAACTAATTTAAAATTCATATTTGAACCAAATTAATTTATTTTATATTCAAAATCCTGGTTTTAAATTGGTCAAAAATTCTGGATCGTTACAAAATTTATTAATGTCCAGGCATCATAGAATTATTATTGATCGCGTAACTACCCTAGACCCCTATAGAATAGTCAACAAACGCATAGGCTAATATAAACTTATTTATTTTAATTGACCACTTATTTTCCCTAATCAGCCTACCCATGTTGTTGGAACGGACCACAACTATGAGCCACTTATTTTCCCTAATCAGTCATCATTGCTAGAATAGATTCCTACTATAAGCTTTCTTAATAGGCCACTTATTTTCCCTTATCAGCTTGCGCAGCCGGAACAGACTTCTGCTTATGCTCATTAATTTTTTCATATTAAACTCAACGACCGTTTTAAGTTTATTAATCAACTTACTTCTTCCATATAACCTTTTGTAATATTTTGTGTTACATTCAAATATTATCTTGCTTATATACATTATACAACCGAACCCTCACTACTTAGCATCTATCCAAATTCCCAATTATTCAATTTATTAGTGATTACAGTTAAATTGTCCATTATAGTTTTAATTCAATAATCCCCAATTAATTCCTTTATATTTAATTCATAATTTTCCAATATGCGATTTTTTAATAAAATTCATAATTTTATCCAAACTACGTAGAAACAAAAAGGGATAAGCGTTTAGGCTCTTTGAAAGGCCTAACCTCAACGTGTATTAAGAGGATAAAGGTCTAGGCACTCGCATGGCCTAGATTCAAACAAATAAATCAAAGCTAAAAAAGGATAAAATCTGAACTATATATAAAATAATTTATGAAGAAAAAGAGATAGAAATAAACTGAATGATTAACAGTAACATACTAGATTACTATAATAGACTGAAGTAGGGGTAGAAGAAGTAATTGAATATACAAAAAAAAACATTGAAATCTGTAAATTACTGAAGAAAATAACAATTGTTATACTATCCAAATAACCCCAAAGTCATACTGAACTTGTAATCACATAAATACTCATTGATTTATGCAATTAAATAGGGCTCGAAAGGATTCTATATGTATAAATATTCTCTAAACTTATGTCTGCGAAAACCAAAATCTCAAAACTCCATTTAAATTTTAGAGGAAAAGATTTTGAATATGGAACCAGATCAAAAGAAGTCTCCAGAAATCGGTCGAACAATCCAACTTTGCCAGAAGTAACGTGCGAAAAAATCGTGCATGCCACCTATGATGAGTCAACCCATCTTATAGGTGGGTCAACCCAGGGGTCGACACACTTAGAGCATGGGTTACCCCAGTTCTAATTTTTGTTATTGTTATATTTTTTAATTTAAAATTCTGGTTTTAGTCTTTTGTTCATAACCTTCTTTTTAAGTCCGATTTCAGCAAACCAAAAGTACATCTTAACCAAAATTCGTGATGGACCCAATGGCTAAAATTCTATTGCTTGATTCTTATTATTTTTCTGATTAATATTTATTTTATTAATCTTTTTATTTATATTTCTTTATTAAAACTTTGTGTTGTTACAAAAATTATACATCCAATAGACGTATTCACTACTCATTTAATATTAAACTTATAGATGGTCGCTCTTAACTAGTCGTATTCTCCACACTAATAGATGACATTACTTTGAAATATAGTTTGTTAATTTGGATCTCGGAGTGGACCGTTACACGTACTGTAACACCCCACGTCCATTAATGTCACTCACAAAGGGAATGCATTAACTTCAATGGAGCGTATTTAGTATATAGAACAGAATATAACAAGACAGATATAAATAATGCTACTTGAAAATTTTAAAACAACTTTTATTGCAGCGGAGAAATAGTTTGATTACAACAACTTCATAAACCAAGTACACTTAATATCCATCTTGATAAATTGTTTCAGAGTACATAAAATAAAAAGCACAAAACCCCAACACAAGTAGCCATAAAAGAGATGAGCTGAACATTACTTTCAACAATCCAAGCACTTTCAAAAGAGAGAGAGAAAGAGATCCAAGATCAAGCTCCACTAGTATTAGTCCCACCCTGAGAACCTAGGGGGGGGAGGAAGAAAAGAAGCGAAAACAAGGGGGGTCAGACATAAAGTCTGGCAAGTATAATAACTTTAACAATATAATTATTAAAGTAACTAGGATAAGGCATAAACTGGTAAGATAAGATATGACCATGAAACAAGTGGGCATGACAAAGCAAATAAGAGGAATATTTTGGCGTTAATCTCGTTCCTAATCTTTATAGGATAATTACTATACTGCACCAATGCTAATTACACTGCACCATTACTAGTTACTCTAAAAGTTGATCCCGCCCACCGAACAAAATAATATTAATGGTAGTTTCGTGTACTCCTAGCTGTCTTCATAAGTGTCGTCTGCCCCTATCTCCGCTAGTCATACCTCCTACCCTCCCGCATTCTAATTACAATGTTTATTCATAATATGGTAGTTATACTCCTAGTTGTCTTCATAGGTGTCGTCTGCTCCTATCTCCGCTAGACGTACCCACTACCTTCCCCATTCGATCGTCTCCCTAACTCGTAGATACCCGTGCTGGTCCCACAGTGGGGTGTATAACTTCGCAAAGTGGCAACCCGATACCACTAAAGATGCACGGCTTATATCTACACGATGCAACAACGTCTTACCTACCAGCCCGGGCCCACGCACGCACATGACCCCGTTGGACTCGTATTGCCACCGCTAACCCGTTTTGACCTCTTACAATCAAACCCAGTAAGCGTGTCCCATCCTCGACTTGGGTCGAGCTCACAAAGATACTAAATGGGTTACTGGTTTGAAAAGGGTCCCCATACAAGCTTTCCACCTATGCTTGATCCCCACTAAGATTCGCCACTTAACCCCTTCTTATCCATGTCTTCTTACATGTTTTCAACTTGGTTAAGTGTTTATAATTATATCCCCCATGTCCCCCATGTCATTCACTTAACAAATCAACATGTGTTATTGGTTAAGCTTGTCTTAACCCTACCCACTTATATATTATTGGTTAAGCTGGTCTTAACCCTATCCACTTACCATGTGTTACTTAGTTTATGATTAAGTAAATCTTAGTTCACAGATACATTGGTTAAGAGAATAACTCCCTAAGTACTAACCCCGAAGACCGAAATCAACATCAGGTTGTTACTCAGAGAATCACTCACTCAACCAAACTTCTGTTTGTCATTCATATTTGTCTTTAATCAACATTAATTAATTATTAAGGCACCTACGTATTTCACATGCCACCCAAGGCACCCACTTAACCCCTCATGTCCCACCACATGTTTATTTGGTTAAGTGTTACTTAATTCATTAGAACCGTAACCTTGTAAAGACCTCTCACATTAGGCTGGCATTTGCGGTTGCTGGATTTGCCGGGCGGGTCCGGGCAGTCTTATACCGCAAACGAGCCTAACCTCATGTCTTTACAACTATTACGCATTTAATTCGTGCCTTTGACCTCTCACATTAGACTGGCATTTGTGGCTGCTGGATTTGTCGGGCAGGTCTGGGCAATCTTACACCACAAAAGAGTCCAACCTCGTGTCTTAGGCGGTTTATTATTACACATCTTTATTTAACCCCAAATTAGATTAATATCCCTATTCAAATTTGTCAATAAATTCCAAATTTATTTATGTCCATAATTATCTCTTAAAATTATGTCCATAAATACCAATTATGCCAATTAATGTCTTAAATTAATTATATGCCTTTTTAAGGCCATTTATGCCAATTCACAATTTTATGTATATTCAATATTATCCCATCATCCCCACGCTATTCGTACGCTTTTATATGACATATGTTAGACTCGCAAATAATCTAACTCGTAAAAAGAAAAACAACATCACATAACACATAAGATAGATCTAAGGATCATGACATAAGATTACATAGCCAATAACTTGCATATGAATTTCATTCAAACTAGCATATATGATGGACATAAACTTGCATAACTTATGTACTGCTATAGATCCAAACATAAAGGTGTGAACTTGCATATGGATCTAAACATACAGATGTAATATTGCATATAGATCTAAACATAAAGATATAATCTTGCTTATGGATCTAAACATAAAGGTATGAACTTGCATATGGATCTAAACATATAGATAAATGTCACATAAACTAGCATATGCATATACATGTTTCACATATATTTTAACAACCTAACTTGCATAAGATTCATATGAGAATATATGATCCGATCACCACAAACTTGCATAAGATATATGATTCAACTTGCATAGGATTCACATAAGAACTAACATATGATCCAACTTGCATAAAATTCACATAAGAATTAACATATGATTCAACTTGCATAAAATTCACATAAGAACTAACATATGATCCAACTTGCA
This sequence comes from Allium sativum, assembly GCA_030737875.1. Taxonomy (NCBI): domain Eukaryota; kingdom Viridiplantae; phylum Streptophyta; class Magnoliopsida; order Asparagales; family Amaryllidaceae; genus Allium; species Allium sativum. The sequence goes on from CM060909.1 coordinate 364,184,139, forward strand.
TAAAACTCACATAAGAACTAACATATGATCCAACTTGCATAAAACTCACATAAGAACTAACATATGATTCAACACCACAAACATACATATAATTTACATCACATGATTCAAAATCATATTCTTATGATCCCACGTATATCTTATCATAATTAAATTAACGAATTATCTTGTGAAAGCTATCATACTCACAATTAAAAGAATAGTCTTGTCTTTGTGGGATCTGTATTCGGAAATTGGATTGCTCGCCTATGATGTAGACTTAGTTGTTATTTAGATTTGATTTGATTTTGATTCAAGCCTCTATCTTGCTTTAGGGTCGAAAGTGTATGGCGGCTACTCTAGGTTCTCCATTGACGGCATGGCGGCTCTTGTTATGAATTTGTGTGATTAGGGTTAGGGGTTCTAGGGTGTTTTTTTATAGAAGATTAGTTAATTAAGAGCCGTCAGATTAACCTAGAATCAATCAAGACCATCCAGTCAAGATAGAATGACACCTCAGCCCTAATGACTCAGCACTGAGTCAGAAAATCGTCATCTTTCAGATCTGCCCGGGGAGGGGGAGGGGGGGCAGGTCACACTAAGGTCGACCTGTATAGGTGGAGGTCGACACTAGGGTCGACCCCCTGGTCGACCTGGTCCCTGTCTTTTTTTTTTGAACCTGAAGTTGTTTTTAATTTAACTAATTTCTGAAACTTCGGAAGGCCATAACTTCTTCATACGAAGTCCAATTCACAAAAACTCGGACTCTATCTCAAGCAGAATTCCGAGACAAACGCAATGGTGCAACCCATTTTCATTAATTCCCACATTTGAAATTAAGTATTCTTTAATTTGTTAACTTTAATATTTAAAATTACAGGGTGTTACACGTACAAACTGAAATTTTGGAGGGAAGCAAACCTAGCAGACGCGTTAATTAGAATTTTGGCAGCTATTATTATTATAACAACATATTATAATGATTATAAATTATTAAGTTTTAGACAGAATTTTCTTTTATTAATCCTAATTTAATAATTAGAATAAATATCCTATCCTAAATGTATTAAGCAAACTATCCTCTAAGAAGGAGAGAACCCACTATTTATTTTATATTATTATACATAATGATTAGCGATAAATTATTAGTTTAAGCACTAATTATTAATTTTTTTAACATTTTGAATAATTGTGAACGTATCTTCCATACTTTACATGCCAAAGAAGATAGTTGCAAAATGAAACGTGCACATGCGAATGAGAGTAATGATGTGCAGGTTAAATATTATATTATTCCTTTTTTAGGACACTTTGGAATTTTGAATGTTTAATGAAATTTTAGATATATATGAAATTCAGTTTTGAATTTTACAAATGGATCAAATTTTGTAACTAAACTTTATGCATATATAAAAATTTATTACTAATTATTACTTAGTTAATAATAATTGTTAATTAATAAAAATTAATACTTTAAGAATGACATAAATCCATTGCAAATTTCATGGAAATTCATCGTAAATTAACTATCAAATTAGCGATGGAACGGAAATTTTCGTCATTGGTATTTACTGCTTTTTCATCATGTTTTGTGCACTTAAATTAGATTACGACTTGCAGAGCTAGTATCATGATTTTTGGTTCGTTTTGCGACCATTTAATGGTTCAGACTCATCCAGATATGAGATGGTTTGAAAGCAGGATAATAGCTTATTTAGCCATAGATTTTGGGCATAACTGAGGTTGGTAATATATGATATGTCAATTTGACTAGATGGAACATAGACATGTCAATTTGACCCAGAGAATGACTATTACATGTAATATAATATAAGTGTGCGTTTGCACTAATAGTAAATGACCATTTAAAAAATGGATAAGGGTGCTTTTGCACGTAGTGGAATACGAATTGATCATTTTTCTCCAGTCAATTTGCCCAGTTTGATGCGGTAGATGTGTCGAACACGGAATGCGTCGAATAGATAAACTAACTAAAATTTCTTTTTGAACCGTACTTCACATCCACATCTCACTTAATCAATTTTGAGTAGGTTTGGAGGGTGTCGGTTGTGACAACTGAATAAGGGTGTGTTTGACGCAAGTAGAAGAAGAGAATTTGAGCGGAGAATTGTAGGTAGCGGAGAATGTGTTTGTCGCGTTAAGTGGACTATTTAAGCGGAGCATTTAAGCGGACCATTTTATTTTTATGTTATAATTTAATTAATTTATGGTTAATTAGTTTATTATTTGTTTTTATAAATAATATGTATCAGTAATTCATACAAATTAACATGTAAATAAATAAATTGAAAAATTATAAGTTACTCCAATTCAGTTCAAACCAACTCCATTACATATAGCATTTTGATATGATCCCAACACAAAATAAACTGCATCTAAAATGGATCTTATATGCACAAGTTATCAATTTTTAAATTTTATAAAAACTCAAAATAATTAATTAAATTAAATAATTAATCTAAATGGACCAATCCTAACCGTTGCAAATCTGACGCGTCGGACGCGTCCGACGCTGACCTCAACTGACCAAATTTGATCCATTGAGAAAACGGACCTTTTTGTCGGTACAAAATGGACGCGTCCGACGGGTTAATTGTTTTTTCCTTCCGTGAGTATTTGGCATTGTTATGACGGTCATGCCATGAGTATTTGGCATTATTATGACGGTCACGCCGGGAGTATTTGGCATGAACGCCTTAGGCATTTGTATACTATAAAGGTAGGGGTAGCGAAGTAAATTTACAGGTGTAAATCGTTTGTCTATGGCAAATCGCCAGCGCGTAGCTTACATATATGGGTATAACACATATAAATGAAATAATGCCTTGAGCTTTAAAACATACGTTTTCATCGGAGAAATAGAATTAAAAGTAAAAGAAAACCCAGTAGTTTCGTCCACTCTTCAATGGATCAAGAACCCAACCGTGAAGGCTCTAACACTGTTAATCTAGAAAGCATCAATCCATTGAATGAAGACGACAACCAAACCTATTTTTATTGTCCATGCAAACTTCTGAATGAACGTCTTCAAAGCTTTGAGCTAAAGAATCCTAACATTTTCTTTGCCAAAAAAACTACTGGAAGCAGCAGTTTAACAATTGGAAAACGTGTTCTTAGGGATTGTTCTTTGCAAGCAGAAGCAGAGAATTTGAGCGGAGTATTTGAGCGGAGAAATAAACCGGAGAATTGTAGTTAGCGGAGTATGCGTTTGACGCGTTAAGCGGAGGATTTAAGTGGACCATTTTATTTTTATTTTGTAATTTAATTAATTAATGGTTAATTAATTTATCATTTGTTTTTAATAAATAATATATATCAATAATTTACACAAATAAATAAATTAATTAAAAAATTGAAAAAAAAATAAGTTGCTCCAATTCAGTCCAAACCAACTCCATTACGTAGAGCATTTCGATACGATCGCAACGCAAAAAACCGCATCTCAAACGGATCTCGTATGCAAAAGTTATCAATTTTTAAAGTTTTTAAAAACTTAAAATAATTAGTTAAACTAAATAATTAAGCTTAATGGGGTCAATTAATCAGACGCGTCTGACGTGTCGGACCCCAACAGACCACTTTCGGTCCGTGGGGACCCCAAAGTGGCAAGAAGGGCCACTATGCCAATGAATGTCGAGTGAAGACAGGGGAAAGGAAGTGCTTCAATTGCGGCCAAGTGGGGCATCTCAAGAAAGAATGTCTGCAACCCCCTAAGAAGAAGCAGAGTGTGGAAGTGTATGCTATCAACGCTGTTCCTTCTTCATCGAATTCCCCAACTGTGGCAGAGAAGGGAAATGGTGTTGTTATTCAAGGTATGCTTTCCATTTATGAGGTTCCAGTTCTAGTTTTGTTTGATATCGGGGTTTCCCGTTCCTTCATATCTAGTGACCTGGTAGATAGGTTGGGATTGGAACCCGAGATAGTCGATAGACCTTTAGTAGTGACGAACCCGATTGGTGGTTCGACTAGCCTTTGTATGATTTGTCGTAATGTGGTCTTATCGAGTCATGGATGCATGTTTGTTTGTGATTGCTTTGTTTTCGGCTTTACTGGGTTTGGCATTATTTTGGGAGTCGATTGGCTCCGAAGATACAGGGTGGTGGTAGACTGTGAGGGCTTTTTGGTGACAGTTAGAGCGGATGATGGGCGGAGGGTAGTGTTTGGGGGTCTATCTAGTGATGGGGTAATGGCTAGTTTTCTAAATTCCCTCGACATCCCGCATGATGAGTTATCAGATATGCCCGTGACTGGCCAGTATCTGGACGTCTTCGAGGAAGTGACCGGACTTCCACCACACTGAGAGATTGAGTTCCGTATTGATTTAGTGAAAGATGCCAGACCTATAGTGATGCCACTTCGTCGTATGGCACCAAGGGAGCAGCGAGAGCTCGGGGTGCAAGTAAGCGATCTTTTGAAGAAGGGATTTATCAGAAGAAGTGTTTCTGAGTGGGGAGCACCAGTTGTGTTTGCTACCAAGGCAGATGGTTCCCTTCGTTTGTGTGTGGACTACCGCGAGTTAAATAAGGTGACGAGGAAGAATAAGTATCCTCTACCACGGATTGATGATTTGTTTGATCAGTTGAGTGGCGCGAGAGTGTTCTCCCATTTGGATCTCGCGACAGGTTTTCATCAACTTAGGGTGGAGGCTGAGAGTATAGCTAAAACAGCCTTTCGGACGCTGTCTTGATTCTATGAGTGGTTGGTCATGCCATTCGGGTTAACCAATGCACCAGCATATTTTGTGGTTCTTATGAATAGGGTATTCACAGATCATTTGAATAAGTTTGTTCTTGTTTTCGTAGACGATATCTTGGTTTATTCGAGGACAGAGGAAGAACACAAGGAACACTTGAGGATAGTGATGGAGGTGTTGAGAAAACATCAATTGAAAGCAAAGTTTTCTAAGTGTCACTTCTGGATGAGGGAGGTGAGATTCTTGGGCCATGTTGTTTCAGAGAACAGTATTGTCGTGGACCCAGCGAAGGTGGCTACGGTACAAGATTGGTCTACGCCCAAGAATGCAACGGACATAAGAAGTTTCCTGGGATTAGCTGGATATTATCGCAAGTTTATCCAAGACTTCTCCGAGATAGCAGCACCATTGACTCAGTTGACCAAGAAGAATCAAGCTTTCGTCTGGGATGAAAAGTGTGAGAATGCATTTAAGAGTCTAAAGGAAAAGTTGACATGTGCACCAGTGTTAGTCATTCCTAAAAGGAATGAAGAGGTGACGGTATACACAGATGCCTGTGGTACCGGACTAGGTGCTGTATTAATGCAAGGAGGTAGGGTTGTAGCTTATGCTAGTAGGCAACTAAAACCACATGAGAAAAGATACCCTACCCACGATTTGGAATTGGCAGTGATCGTGTTCGCATTGAAGATGTGAAGACATTATCTCTTAGGAGAAAGATTCGAGTTGTTTACTAATCATATCTCTCAGAAGGATCTAAATCTCCAACAGCAAAGATGGTTAGAATTCTTGGCTTCCTACGATTTCAATATCGCATATACACTAGGAAAGGGCAATGCGGTAGTTGATGCATTGAGTAGAAGACATGCCAGTTTAGGGGCTATGTTTCTTGAGTATAAGCAACTGGAGTATATCGCTGGGTATGATTTCAGACCAAAGTGCGAATTGGATCCAGAAATGTTAGCGAATTTGACGATCAGACACACTTTGATTGAGCGGATTGGTTCCAGTCAGAAGGACGATCCTAACTTATTGAAAATCATCTCCAAGTTAGAGATGGGCGTCGATGAGGAGGTGAAAGAGTATGGGCTTGATCGAGATGGATGGCTTAGAAAGAATGGAAGACTAGTTATACCCAATGTTAATGGATTGAGAGATGAAGTGCTTAGAGAATGTCATCACTCAAAACTGACTATACACCCCGGTGGTAACAAGATGTATCAAGACATGAAGCAGACCTACTACCGGGAAGGGATGAAAAGAGACGCTGGGAAGTTTATATCCAAATGCATGAATTGCCAGCTAGTTAAAGCTGAGCAAAAGAAGCCTAGTGGTTTGTTGCAACCATTAGAAGTTCCAGAATGGAAATGGGAACAAGTCTCAATGGATTTCATTGATGGGTTACCAAGGACTAGGTCGGGCCATGATAGCATTTGGGTGATTGTGGACCGATTGACCAAGAGTGCAAGATTTATACCCGTCAAGTCGAATAGAATGACAGCTAAGTTAGCTGAGCTATATATGAAATGGGTAGTGAGATTTCATGGAGTACCTAAAAGCATTGTGAGTGACCGAGACTCGTTGTTTACTAGTGGGTTTTGGAAGATCTTACAAGAGGCGTTAGGATCAGAATTACATCTCAGTACCGCGTATCATCCTCAAACCGACGGTCAGACAGAGAGGGTGAATCGTATATTGGAGGATCTCTTGAGAGCTTGTATATTGGATTTTGGTGGATTATGGGATGACCATTTGCATCTAGTAGAGTTTGCATATAATAATAGTTATCAATCCAATATTTGTATGGCTCCATTTGAAGCTTTGTACGGAAGACCATGCAACTCACCGTCATGTCGGTTAGAAACTGGTGAGAAGTTTGTACTTGGACCAGATGTGATAAGAGAAACTTCAGATAAGATTAAGGTTATCCAACAACGAATGAAGGCTGCTTAAGGTAGACAGAAGAGTTATGCTGATAAGAGGAGAAAAGATTTAAAATTATCCATTGGTGACTTGGTGTTAAGATTTCTCCGTTAAAGAGCGTGATTCAATTTATCAGGAGAGGCAAGTTAGCACCAAGATTTGTTGGACCATTCCTAGTTCTCGAGCAAATTGGGAATTTGGCATATAAAGTTGAATTACCTAACAAGATGGCGGGAGTTCACAATGTATTTCATGTTTCCCAGTTAAGGAAGTTTGTGCACGACCCAGTGTGGCTATTTCACCAGATTAGTTGGATGATACCAAGGTTGAACCTGAGGCGATTGGGAACCGCAGGCCTATGCGTACTATAGGGAACGATACGAAGCAGCTTCGAAGGAAGGCGGTGAGACTAGTCAAAATTCAGTGGGGTGATGATGAGCAAGATTGTACCTGGGAAACAGAACAGAACATAAGGAGGAAGTATCCAGAACTCTTTGTCTGGTAAGGTTTTTATATCGGTATAGTACTCCCTTGTTAGTAAACCGCATGCTAGGATAGGCTTGTTGTGTTGTTTTGTATGCTTGATTGTTTTGTTAATGATTGGTAGGCGTGCGGGATCCTTTGTATGTTTGGGGTTAAGGAATTTCGGGGACGAAATTTCTTAAGGGGGGGGGGGGGAGGGGGGAATGTAACGACCTGCATTCTACACATCAAAGGATCGTAGAATAATTAATTCTTTCTCATGCGAAGTCGTATGGTCATGTAACTTTGGGAGACGACTATTGGGGTCATTTCCCATGTCCATGATTTTTGCCAATTTTTAAATGACTGTTTTGCCCCTAGCTGATCTTGTTTCGGCCATAACTTTTGATTGGAAAGGAGTTTTGACCTGAAACCACTTCCATTAGGTCCAGATGATGGTTTACCTTTCCGTAGAGTGGTCATATGTGAAAAAGGGGCTTACCGTTTGGGTGATATGGATGAATTAAAGTTTATAAGGTGAAAAACAGCTTAACCGGGCTTAATTGGGTAAGTAACAGCTAGGCTCAAAGGGGGATTTCGGGATTTGGAGTATTTAAGGGCTGTTATGGTTTAGAGAACACCCTTTTCTCATTTTTCAGCCGCCACTTATCATACCTCTCAACTTAGTAATGGCCTCTAACATCTGGCCTTCAACATCTAAAACACCTCTAAATCACTTTCTAATTGAAGATTTGGCTAAATTACATCAAATTAAGGAGAAATAGCACCAAAGCAAGGTTAGAACTGCGGTATAGCCTTGGGAACAACGCCAAACAGAGGATAATTTTAGATTTGGTGTTGCTAAGGTGAGTGATTAGCACCTTTTTACACTAATTATGGCTAATTAGGATTAATTAGTGTTAATTAGCAAATTTGAACATGATTAAAATCTGGAAAAATATTTATAAATTTCGAAATATTGTTTTAGGCCTCTGTTAGAAAATTTGGTTAAGGTTTGCTAATCATATCATTAGTTATGCTTAAACATGATTAAGGGAAATATGGGTTCTTGGGTATGTTTGATCCGTTTTGACATGATTATTCATTGTTTTGGTATTTATGGTTAGTTCTCTATGTTGCTATGACTATATGGTATGCTTTTTGATTGATTAGAAGAGTTAGAATGGTCAAAACACTGTCGTATGGCGTAAAATAGTCCCTGGAAAAGTTGCAGGAAATGTGCAGAGTTTCGGACCGGATCGGATTGGGTATGGGACTCGGATCGGATAAGGGGACTGGGCAAAGGGATTTGATTCGGATCGGAACTTGGCACCTAAGGAGACTTGGCAAGAAGGAAGGCCATTTACGTTGAGTTGGGGTTGGGATCGGACCAAAGCTTGGCGTTGGGATTGGAACGGACTAGGGCTAGGGAACGGGATCGGATCGGAGGACCAAGGAGATCCATGAGCACCAAACCGAACAGGGGACGTTGGACTGGAATGAGGTGAAGTACAAGAGCCGAACCAAGAGGTACGAACCGAACCCAGGTAGAAGGCATCCGAACTAAACCGAGCCAGAAGGGGAGCACCGAACCGAACCACACCCAGGAGCATACTAGGAAGCTTTGGACCGAACCGAACCGATGATGACTAGAGCACTATGCATATTCGAACCGAACCGGAGGTGTGCTATTACTACTATGCGACGATTTTTTTGAAGACCAACTCCAATTCGACCAAAACCCGAGATGCAAAGGAAGTCCAGATGGCAGGTTATTACTCAGGATCCAAATGGGAACCAATGAGTTAACTTCATGAGTTGGGCTTTGCTGCGGGACGTGTGCTAAGGGGATATCGATGTCTATAACTTTGGATCACTATTGAGTATGGGGTATGTGGACGGATTCAGGGCCACAGTGGCCTAGGTAGGACTATTGGCTATGGACCAATGAGGTGGGGTCATTTGTAAGGATTGAGTCATGAATCCATGGGGCAAGCTTGGTGGTAGCAATAGTTATACAAGTCGAACTCCATCACTACCTCGATGTGTCTAGTGATCAAAGTGGTGGATATCGTATGCTTTACGCACTGAGTGAGAGATGTGAGGATGGTTTCTATGCTTGATTGTTGACATCATTATGACATGCACACCCTCACCCCCGTATCCTTTACACCATATGTTAGTGGCACCTAAGAGGATTGTACGGTATGTTGTGCTAACTCTTTGGTTGCAGGTCCAGGTTCAGGTATGGTTTAGTATACTGTTATTATTCTGTTTTGCTGCTTATCGCTCATACTAGACTTTTGCCTGACCCCGAGTTTTATGTCTCTTCTTATTACTCTGGGTGCTCTTAAACGGGAAGACTAGAGACAGGTTAGCTGGTTGTGCACGAGTAGCTGTCCGGAGACGAGCAGGAGGCTTACACTTACTATTCTATATATATTCTCCATGTGTCGGTGCTGGTAACTACTTTGGGCATTAGTAGTGTATCTTTCCTTTCTTTTGCTTTAGAGACAGTTTTAAAGTTGTAATAAAGATGATGTGGAACATAAGCTGTAATTTTGGATTTTCCGCTGCTATGATGGTTTAAGTTTTCAGCTTATGCACTGTCTCACCTGTTTTTTGTCAAGTTATGTTATTATTATATTTTATTCCATGCGCTGTGAGACATTCTACAGATTCTTTGTTAGTTAAATTTCCTTTCCTTCCCTTTCTTTGGCGACCGTCCCGTGCTGGTTGGACATCGGCACAACGCACTTCTATGAGAAATGCCGGCTGGTGCGGGGCGGACCGTCACATTACATCTTCGCAAAGTAAAGGTACTTAGCATGGCTCTAAACTAGGTTTTCTAATCACTAGTTCTATGCTTTCAATTAGTTCATCAATTCCAGTTCAATTAGTTTAGCAATTCCTTTTCAAATAGAACTACCATGTTCTATGCTTTCAATTGGTGTAGCAATTCCATTTCAATTAGTTTTATGCTTTTAACTTGTACTTTGTATGAGTTTTAATGTTGTATGACCATGTTGTAGGAAATGCATTAGTGCCCGGACCGGTTGATCCTAGTGTGCTCTACCGACAACTTGAACACCGGAGTAACAACCAAGAGATAATGGAGGTATATTTGTACACACTTATAAAATTGTTATTTCATTTGTTATTGTCTTGTATTTTCATAATTTAAATATCGTGCTTTCACATTTGTATGCGTAGGATTCTGAAAAAGTTAAGGCTACCGATCATTCGAGCAAGTAAAAACTCATTGAATGTAAAGATCCTCGGCTTGAAAATTATCTTCGAATAGTTCAAATGTGGCAAGTTCTCCAGATAGATTACATTAGATTGGATCACGGACTTATCATGACATTGTGTAACCGATGGCGTCCGGAAGCTAATACCTTCCATTTTAGAGTTGGAGAAATGACGATTACCATGCTTGACGTCGAGAAAATACTTGGTATTCCCACCTTTGGTCGTCCTATTATGTTTGATGATTCACATACCGACTACGGTGAGTTATGCCACGAGCTTTTGGGTGTGGTTGTTCCCGAAAACAAATTCATGGGGAGATATGAAATAAATATGAATTGGTTTAGACAAGCATTTGGGGGTCCTCTTCATGAACACGCAACACAAGTTGAGACAGAGCGTCGAGCACGTGCCGTAATTTTATATGTTCTAAATTCCCGTCTTTTTGTCACTCATTTGAAAGGGAGATGTAATTTAAGGTACTTGCATTTTTAAGAGATTTCCTGTAGTTTGGTTATCACGCTTGGGGAAGTGCGGTGCTTACTAATTTGTATAGCGAGTTATCGGCTGTCGTGTCAAGGAAATCTAGTTTTATAGCTGGTTGCATGACTTTATTGCAGGTATATCTTCTCTGTTTAATACTAACATAACGTGTTTACACTACTTCCTTATTTCTATTTAAATTTCATATATTATTAGTTATGGTCGTGGACCTACTTGGCAATTGGTCGACCAAATGTTCATGTAACACCCCACGCCCGCTAAGGTCACTCATAAAAGGAACGCCTTAGTTTTGGTGGAGTATTTTTAGTGAGTATAGAACAGAAAAATTACAACAGGACGGCTATAAGTAATACTTGAAAATTTAAAACATCATTTCATTAACAAAACATGTTTGGTTACATCACAAAACCGTAACAAGAGTCAAGTACATAATATCCATCCTGATAAAATAGAAATACATAATCCCACTACATAGACAATAGCCATACTAGGAAAGATAAACCGAGCTTTACTTCTACGATCCAAGCCCAAAAGATAGATATAGCGGTCTGATCCAAGCCCACTAGTGCTAGGCCCACTCTGATAACCTGAGGGTTGGGAAAAAGATAAAAACAACGGGGTCAGACATAAGTCTGAGTGAGTCCTATAACCCTAACAATACAACCATTAAAGTAATTAGGGTATGACATAAATAAGGTACGGTACCTCTGGGGATAATGACCACACTAAGTAGCCAACAAAACACAGGATGTACTAAGATAATCGAGAAGACGCATTTATCCACCCAAGGATAATTCTTACACCACCCCAGACTTATTCACCCAAGGGTAGTTCCTACACTGCACTACACCAGTTCTACCCACCAAGAGTAATTCCTACTTAAAGGTTGATCCCACTAAGTGTACTTAGTAATTTTTACCCGGTAGTTTCTTGTACCCCTACACAGGTGCCGTCTGCCCCTATTTTTACTAGGTGTACCCACTACCCCCAAGCGATCGGCTCCCTACCGTAGATACCCGTGCTGGTCCCACAAAAGGGGGTGTATCATTCCCCAAAGTGGCTACCATATAATATCACTGTGCACGGCTTTATATCTACACGATGCAACAACGACTTACCAACCAGCCCGGGTCCACACACGCATATGAAACCCGTTGATCCCGCGTTGCCACCGCTAACCCGTTTTGGCCGCTTATAGTCAAGTCCAATATGCGTGTCCCGTCACCCGACCAGAGTCGAGCCCACAAAGATACGTTTGGGATATTGGTTGAAATGGGCCCCCACAAGCTACTACTTAAGCTTGCAACATTTATCTAGTGCATCCCACTTAACCCTTTAACCATGTCCCCTTACATGTTATAAATCTTGGTTAAGTCCTTTAATCATATTTCAATTGCCACTTAGGGCACCCACTAGATTTCCACATGCCACCCATGGCACTTACTTAACCCCTTAATCATGTTAAATTACATGTTCCACCTTGGTTAAGTATTCTAATCGTATTCTCACATGCCACCCATGGCACTTACTTAACCCTTTTATCATGTTTAATTACATGTTCCACCTTGGTTAAGTATTCTAATCGTATTTTTCTATTGCCACCCAAGGCAACCCACTAGTTTCCTCATGCCACCCGAGGCACCCCCACTAGTTACTACATGCCACCCAAGGCACCCACTTAACCCCTCATGTCCCACTACATGCTAATATGGTTAAGTGTTTCTTAATTAATTAAGACCGTGATCTCCCATAAAGACCTCCCACATTAGACTGGCTGTTATGACCGCCTGGTTAAGCCGGTAGAGTCCGGGCAGTCTTACGTCATAACAGAGTCTAACCTCGTGTCTTTACCTTAATCACGTATTTAATTTATGGCTAAGACCTCTCACATTGGGCTGACATTTGTAGCAACTGGTTAAGCCGGTCGGGTCCGGGCAGTTTTACACTACAAATGAGTCCAACCTCGTGTCTTAGTCGATTAATTACACCTAATTAATCACCCCCATATTAATTATCCCTAATTAATATCAAGTTTTCCATAACATGGGTAGACCTAACTCAATAGGTAAATTCCCATGGGGTAGACCTAACTCAATAGGTAAATTCCCACTTATGGTAATTTATTTTTATGGTATGCTTAATCATACCCAATCTTACATTTATTAACATATTTATTACCCCATCGTTCCCCACGTAAATCGTTCTCATTTCACGACATAATAAAGGGAAAGATCCATCACAACTATCATGGGTTTAGCATATAACTTTGTCATGGGTTAAGAGGATGTCAACTTGCATATATGAACATATATTAACCCAACTACATATAACCCAAACTTGCATATTATCATACACATGATTTGCATAACATATGACATATGAGCTTGCATATTATCATACACATATCTTGCATAACATGTTGAACTTGCATATAAGCATTCTCATAACTTGCATAACATGTTAAACATGCATTTAAGCATACCCATAACTCGCATAAGCATTCATATACTTGCATAAGCATTCACATACTTGCATGCATAACTTGCATATCACATTAAACTTGCATTTAAGCATATACATAACTTGCATAGCATCATGCACATAACTTGCATAATCTTATACACCATTCACATACTTGCATATGAACTTGCATCTTAAAGGAGGATAAACATGCATAACATATAAGGGTATCATCTTGCATATGTATGCATCATATTTCAAAGGATAAACTTGCATGTTATGATTTATGCATAATACCAACCACTTAGCATGCATAAAACCACTTACTTATCATGCATGAAATCAAATACTTATTATGCATAAACCCACCACTTAACTTGCATAAACCCCAAACACTTATCATGCATAAAACCCAATACTTAGTATGTATACAATCAAATACTTTGCATGCATAACATCAAATACTTAACATGCATAACACCAACTACTTAGCATGCATAAAATCACATGCATAACTTGCATATCATGTTACATATAACTTGCATATATTCTCACATATAGTTTGCATAACATGTCACATATGCATAAATGTTTAACATGGTGTTTTGCATTATAAAACATGGCCTTAAACTTGCATATAACATAAAACTTGCAAATCACATATCATACAAACTTGCATAAATACATTTATCCACAAACATAGCCATGTCTTATCACATCCTACCATAATCAATTTAACAATTGATTATTAAAGCCATAGAAACTCACCAAAACCAAGATTAGCAAATCAATGAAGTAAAACTAGTTGCCAAATATGAAGAAGAAGGTGATTAGGGGTTGATTAGGTTGCAACTCTCTTCATTGATTTGTGGAGGCCATGACCAAGTTTCATTTTGCCATAGTTTAATTACAAGATTTAATTATGAATGAATTAGGGTAGGGTTAGGGTCTTATTTATAGGATTAGGTGAGTGTTTTAGGCCCTTAGATTAACCCTAGATTAGATTAGGACCCTTAGATTTAGGAAACCTCTAGAACCAGCCCTCCTAGCCAGCCTGAAACCCAACCTGGTGCAACCTGGTGCACCCAGGTTCACAGAACGGTGCCACCCTGTCGACAGGCAAGTCGACAGGCATGTCGACACCCCTGTCGACAGGCCTGTCGACAGCCCTGTCGACATGGGTTGGGCGGGAAGCTCCCCGCCTGACCCCGCCTGGCCCAATTTAAAATCTGAATTTTAAATTCTTAATTCTGTTTTAGATTTGAATTTTCTGAAAACTTCTTTGGGCCATAACCGGGCCATACGGACTCCGATTCTCGAAAACTCGGACTCTATTTTGCGTATTTTTCCGAGACGAACGCAATGACGCAGCCCGTTACCCCCAATTCCCACATCTGAGATTATTTATCCTATAATTAGTGAATTTTAGTATTAACTAAAATTCGGGGTGTTACATTCTCCCCTCCTTAAAGGATTTCGTCCCCGAAATCTCTAAGCTAAGGAGAATGCATATCCTACCATCCAAACAACCATCTACTCAAACCATCATCCACGGGCATCCATTGTCCTTAAAACAATTTCTAATGATGTATGAGCATATGCAAAAAGTGTGTGTATATGTTCCCTATCTAACGTATGAACATATGCAAACCATGATAGTGCCATGCATCCATTATGTATGCGAGAGAACCCTATCGACACATACAATATCTACATGAGTGCACAATCATTCACCAAAATGCATCATCCATGTGATAACACAACCATTATACATCCATAAATATATTTTCCTACACACAAATTTATGCAATATGCAATATGAAGTGACTGAGCCGATCTAGTGCCTAGAGTGTGTGTATATGCATCCACGAGCAACCGCTAGCAAACACTTGCATCCACTTGCATCCATCAACCATAACATGTCTCAAACACATGTTTCAACCATAGGTTTACCCTATCTAAAGGTCAAAGGTACTAACGAGAGGACATACTAAAGATAAGATAAGCACAAGATATGCGATGAAGGAGAAGCAAAAGGACATACCCTCCGAAAGAAAAGGGTACCTCGAACGCATCTTCGCTTCCGTCTCCCAGGTAGCGTCACTCTCTTCATCTCCCCTTTGTACTTTGATTCGTTGAACCTCTCTGTTTCTCAACTTCCAAATCTCTGACCCAAGGATGCAAGTAGGAGCTCGTCGAATCGTCGCATCACGCTCTACTTCCACTTCTCTAAGCAGGCTCGGCTCTACCGCCTCTGCGGTCTCATGTAGGAACTTTCTCAAATGTAACCCATGGAATATATCATGTACACCACTAAGCCTGTCGGGCAACTCCACTCTATATGACATCTGTCCAATCCTTTCCTTAATAGGAAACGGTCCAACAACCTTGGTACTCACTTCCCAACAGATCCAAAGTGAACCACATTCCGTAACGGAAATATCTTAATAAAAAGCATGTCCTAATATCAAACTCAAGCTCTGTTCTCCTCTTGTCCGCATAAGATTTCTGTTTATCTTGCGTCGCTTTCATCCTTCTTTGAATCAAATCAATCTTTTCCCGAGGTCTTTCTAACCTCATCGGCCCAAGCAAGATCTCATCCGTAGATTCCTACCAACGTGTAGGTGATCGACAAGGCCTTCCATAAAGAGCTTCGAAAGGTGCCATACCAATACTGGACTGAAAGCTGTTATTATATGCGAACTCCACCAATGGAAGATGCTCTTCCCATGTACCTCCCAAAATCTAAGATACAAAGCCTCAAAAGGTCTTCTAGGACATAATTCACCCTCTCGGTCTGGCCGTCCGTCTGAGGATGATATGCGGTATTCAAACACAACTGAGTCCCTACCGCCTCTTACAAACTCTTCCGGCACTCGCTAGTGAAGATAGGATCTCGATCACTCACTATGCTAGAGGGTACCCCATGTAATCGAACTATCTCTCGAAGATATACTGAAGCTAGCCATGGAGCAGTCCTCTTGCTCTTCACAGGTATGAAATGGGCGCTCTTAGTAAGTCTATCTACCACCACCCAAATTCCTGTATTACCCTTCCTCGACCTGGGTAACCCGTCAATAAAATCCATCGAGACGCTATCCCACTTCCATTGCGGAACCTCCAATGGGTGAAGCAACCCACCTGGTTTCCCTTGCTCCGCCTTCACTTGCTGGCACACCGAACATCGAGCGACATACTCGGCCACATCTTTCTTCATACCGGCCCAGAAGAAAACCCTCTTCATGTCTTGGTACATCTTATCCCCACCGGGATGAATGGTCATCCTAGAACGGTGTGCGTCATCAAGAATAGCCTTCCTCAAACCCTCGTCTTGCGGTATACAAATTCTACCGTCTCTACGCAAACACCCCTATCGTCTAGGGTGTTCCTACTCAAATGGCTGGACGACTCCCCCCTTATGAGCTTCTCTATCAACTCAACCAACTGTGGGTCGTCCCTCTGTGCTCTTCCAATCCACCCCAAAAGAGTAGGTCTTACCAAGGAGGCTAGCAAACCGGGTACAAAGTCAATGGAAGGTCTAAAGTCAAACTTAGAAATAAACTCTAAGCTCCGTCGTTCAACGAACAATGAACTCAAGGACAACCTTTTTCTACTTAAGGTGTCCGTTACCATGTTACCCTTACTCATAGGATGCTAAGGATCCCATCCACTTTTGCTGTCCTAAGACTATGCGCTCGAAGAGTCTCCAACACTTCCCTAAGATGTAGGGCATGCTCTTCTCCACCAGGATATCATCCAAAATTATCACAACTGTCTCCCACGCAGACCACCCTAGTCGAACTCGGCATCCCCCAAATGCAAGCCCCAAAGGCCTAAACCAATATCAGACAAACACCCAAGGGATACCTCCTTCGAATTCAGACGACCTACGTGAGATGATACAAATAAAAATGGCTAAATAATTAAGCCCTTGACCAATTCTGGATGTTCTCTCCAGTCTCGCTCCAAAACCGTCGTTTATCCTATACTGGCTCTGCTCAGCCTATTGAGCACATACGAAAACTTATTTCGCTCCTAGAAAAGACCAAAATGTCATCCATAAAGACCATCACAACTTATTTAGGTACTCCCTGAACACCCTTCTCATCAAATCAACAAAGTATGTGGGGGCATTCGTCAAACCCAATGGCATCACCAGCCACTCATAAAAGAAATCATCCGGAGTCCTAAAGGCAGTCTTTTCTATGCTATCCTCAGCCACTCTCAACTGATGAAATCCCGTGGCTAAGTCCTACTACAAAAATACTGAGGCGCCAGCCAACCGATCAAAGAGATCATCAATCCTTGGCAATGGGTGTCTATTCTTCTTTGTGAGTTTCTTTAGTTCTCTTTAGCCTACACAAAGTCTGAGGGACCCATCCGCCTTCATAACAAAACTACTGGAGCGCCCCACTCCGATATACTTCGTCTTATGAACCCCTTCTCAAGCAAATCGCCTACTTACTTATGGAGTTCCTTCCTCTCGCTAGGAGCCATGTGGCACACTGGCCAAGATACTGGTTTAGCATTATCCACCAGATATATTCGGAAGTCAATCTCCCGCTTCGGAGGTAAGCCCTTCACCTCCTCACACACATCCGGGTATTCCCGGACCGCTCTAACAGATCGCAGACTCTAGACCAACGTGTCAAGCGATTCTAGATACCTTAGCATAACAGATTCTACGGGATTACAAGAGATCTCGAGAGTGTTACCCAGGCGGCCCATAAGCCTAACAACTCTCCCTTCAAAATGAAGAACGGCACTCCTACTGGATAACCAGTCCATGCCCAAAACTAACCCATAGCCCGTGAAGCCCAACAAGCATCACATCTAAACCCAACGCTAAGTATAGAAACTTTCAAACCCAACCACATCATGGAGCCCAATTGGGTTTGAAACAACTAAGGGATCATCTACCAACTGGTGTCTCAGTGCAGTGACTCTACTAGTAATGATGAGATAAACGAACTCGATGCGTCAGAATCAAATAAAGTTCGAATTGGATGATAAAGAAATCCAACCTCCAATCTAGACGGTCTTATCCCCATCTGGTACCCTAGTCGTGAGGGAATACAACTACCCCCCAGAAGATTCCATACCTTGCCCTTGCTTCTTTGGACAATCCTAATAAGGTGTCCTATTCCTCTCAAAAGGATAACCACTTGCCTTCTTCTTCCCTATTCCCCACTCTTAACTTCCCACCAATGAGGTTTCATCTTTCATTAACCAAACAACTATTTGAGCCTTCCTCCCACCGTCTATCCAATAGATACCTACCAGTCCTCCTCCTTCTTGAACCAACTTCTAATCCGACTAACGTCTAAGTCCCTTGAAGTGGTTTTCCATCCTTATCTATCTTAGAAAGATCATCTATACGCGGAGGGGAAACTCAAAATGAGAGAAAGGAAGAGATTCAAAATGGAGAATTCGAAAGATATAGATATGGCTATTGGGGATTATGCTTTTCTTTCAAAAACTTTTCTCTTAAAAGACATGTTTTTGAAAATACTCCTTTCCAAAAATATTCTTAGAAAATAGTTTTTCTAAAAATTTTATCTGTTCCGGTAACCTTAAGCTCTGATACCACGTGTAACACCCCACGCCCGCTAAGGTCACTCATAAAAGGAATGCCTTAGTTTTGGTGGAGTATTTTTAGTGAGTATAGAACAGAAAAATTACAACAGGACGGCTATAAGTAATACTTGAAAATTTAAAACATCATTTCATTAACAAAACATGTTTGGTTACATCACAAAACCGTAACAAGAGTCAAGTACATAATATCCATCCTGATAAAATAGAAATACATAATCCCACTACATAGACAATAGCCATACTAGGAAAGATAAACCGAGCTTTACTTCTACGATCCAAGCCCAAAAGATAGATATAGCGGTCTGATCCAAGCCCACTAGTGCTAGGCCCACTCTGATAACCTGAGGGTTGGGAAAAAGATAAAAACAACGGGGTCAGACATAAGTCTGAGTGAGTCCTATAACCCTAACAATACAACCATTAAAGTAATTAGGGTATGACATAAATAAGGTACGGTACCTCTGGGGATAATGACCACACTAAGTAGCCAACAAAACACAGGATGTACTAAGATAATCGAGAAGACGCATTTATCCACCCAAGGATAATTCTTACACCACCCCAGACTTATTCACCCAAGGGTAGTTCCTACACTGCACTACACCAGTTCTACCCACCAAGAGTAATTCCTACTTAAAGGTTGATCCCACTAAGTGTACTTAGTAATTTTTACCCGGTAGTTTCTTGTACCCCTACACAGGTGCCGTCTGCCCCTATTTTTACTAGGTGTACCCACTACCCCCAAGCGATCGGCTCCCTACCGTAGATACCCGTGCTGGTCCCACAAAAGGGGGTGTATCATTCCCCAAAGTGGCTACCATATAATATCACTATGCACGGCTTTATATCTACACGATGCAACAACGACTTACCAACCAGCCCGGGTCCACACACGCATATGAAACCCGTTGATCCCGCGTTGCCACCGCTAACCCGTTTTGGCCGCTTATAGTCAAGTCCAATATGCGTGTCCCGTCACCCGACCAGAGTCGAGCCCACAAAGATACGTTTGGGATATTGGTTGAAATGGGCCCCCACAAGCTACTACTTAAGCTTGCAACATTTATCTAGTGCATCCCACTTAACCCTTTAACCATGTCCCCTTACATGTTATAAATCTTGGTTAAGTCCTTTAATCATATTTCAATTGCCACTTAGGGCACCCACTAGATTTCCACATGCCACCCATGGCACTTACTTAACCCCTTAATCATGTTAAATTACATGTTCCACCTTGGTTAAGTATTCTAATCGTATTCTCACATGCCACCCATGGCACTTACTTAACCCTTTTATCATGTTTAATTACATGTTCCACCTTGGTTAAGTATTCTAATCGTATTTTTCTATTGCCACCCAAGGCAACCCACTAGTTTCCTCATGCCACCCGAGGCACCCCCACTAGTTACTACATGCCACCCAAGGCACCCACTTAACCCCTCATGTCCCACTACATGCTAATATGGTTAAGTGTTTCTTAATTAATTAAGACCGTGATCTCCCATAAAGACCTCCCACATTAGACTGGCTGTTATGACCGCCTGGTTAAGCCGGTAGAGTCCGGGCAGTCTTACGTCATAACAGAGTCTAACCTCGTGTCTTTACCTTAATCACGTATTTAATTTATGGCTAAGACCTCTCACATTGGGCTGACATTTGTAGCAACTGGTTAAGCCGGTCGGGTCCGGGCAGTTTTACACTACAAATGAGTCCAACCTCGTGTCTTAGTCGATTAATTACACCTAATTAATCACCCCCATATTAATTATCCCTAATTAATATCAAGTTTTCCATAACATGGGTAGACCTAACTCAATAGGTAAATTCCCATGGGGTAGACCTAACTCAATAGGTAAATTCCCACTTATGGTAATTTATTTTTATGGTATGCTTAATCATACCCAATCTTACATTTATTAACATATTTATTACCCCATCGTTCCCCACGTAAATCGTTCTCATTTCACGACATAATAAAGGGAAAGATCCATCACAACTATCATGGGTTTAGCATATAACTTTGTCATGGGTTAAGAGGATGTCAACTTGCATATATGAACATATATTAACCCAACTACATATAACCCAAACTTGCATATTATCATACACATGATTTGCATAACATATGACATATGAGCTTGCATATTATCATACACATATCTTGCATAACATGTTGAACTTGCATATAAGCATTCTCATAACTTGCATAACATGTTAAACATGCATTTAAGCATACCCATAACTCGCATAAGCATTCATATACTTGCATAAGCATTCACATACTTGCATGCATAACTTGCATATCACATTAAACTTGCATTTAAGCATATACATAACTTGCATAGCATCATGCACATAACTTGCATAATCTTATACACCATTCACATACTTGCATATGAACTTGCATCTTAAAGGAGGATAAACATGCATAACATATAAGGGTATCATCTTGCATATGTATGCATCATATTTCAAAGGATAAACTTGCATGTTATGATTTATGCATAATACCAACCACTTAGCATGCATAAAACCACTTACTTATCATGCATGAAATCAAATACTTATTATGCATAAACCCACCACTTAACTTGCATAAACCCCAAACACTTATCATGCATAAAACCCAATACTTAGTATGTATACAATCAAATACTTTGCATGCATAACATCAAATACTTAACATGCATAACACCAACTACTTAGCATGCATAAAATCACATGCATAACTTGCATATCATGTTACATATAACTTGCATATATTCTCACATATAGTTTGCATAACATGTCACATATGCATAAATGTTTAACATGGTGTTTTGCATTATAAAACATGGCCTTAAACTTGCATATAACATAAAACTTGCAAATCACATATCATACAAACTTGCATAAATACATTTATCCACAAACATAGCCATGTCTTATCACATCCTACCATAATCAATTTAACAATTGATTATTAAAGCCATAGAAACTCACCAAAACCAAGATTAGCAAATCAATGAAGTAAAACTAGTTGCCAAATATGAAGAAGAAGGTGATTAGGGGTTGATTAGGTTGCAACTCTCTTCATTGATTTGTGGAGGCCATGACCAAGTTTCATTTTGCCATAGTTTAATTACAAGATTTAATTATGAATGAATTAGGGTAGGGTTAGGGTCTTATTTATAGGATTAGGTGAGTGTTTTAGGCCCTTAGATTAACCCTAGATTAGATTAGGACCCTTAGATTTAGGAAACCTCTAGAACCAGCCCTCCTAGCCAGCCTGAAACCCAACCTGGTGCAACCTGGTGCACCCAGGTTCACAGAACGGTGCCACCCTGTCGACAGGCAAGTCGACAGGCATGTCGACACCCCTGTCGACAGCCCTGTCGACATGGGTTGGGCGGGAAGCTCCCCGCCTGACCCCGCCTGGCCCAATTTAAAATCTGAATTTTAAATTCTTAATTCTGTTTTAGATTTGAATTTTCTGAAAACTTCTTTGGGCCATAACCGGGCCATACGGACTCCGATTCTCGAAAACTCGGACTCTATTTTGCGTATTTTTCCGAGACGAACGCAATGACGCAGCCCGTTACCCCCAATTCCCACATCTGAGATTATTTATCCTATAATTAGTGAATTTTAGTATTAACTAAAATTCGGGGTGTTACAGTTCACATCCAAGACACTACGGCTATCTTCTTCATTACGGTCACAGGTAATTTTGATTAAAACGTAATACATTCAAAATTTATTGATTTTATGCACTTAGCATTGTTACTTTGTTTTGCAAGTGGAATGTTGCTAAAAATTGGGCTCGTACTTCGAGAAATGTCATATTTTATTGGAATGAATTTGATTTGATGTCGGCTAAGAGTGTTACATGGAATCCTTACGATTTAGATTTTCGGAATAATATTCCGAAACGGTATAGGACTATATTTTGCAGGACTCGGCTTATTTTTTTGTATGCATTCAGAATCATTGTCCAGACTAACTAGTGAGGAAGTTCGGTTATGCTTTTCAAAATATACCTGATCCGGTTGATCAAGTGCCTGAGAATCCAGGGAATTGGGGAGAGTGTATAATTCAAACTGTTCATCATTGGAACACTAGGTAGGATAATGTGATTGTTAAGAGAACGCCGCCAATTACGTTGGCCGAGTACGAGTATTGGTATTGGCAGATTACTCGCTGTTTTGTATTGAGGGAATTTTCTTCACTTTTAGCTCCATACAACCCTCGGGCGCCATTGGAACGTGATATCATTAGTGGTATTTACACTGCTATAGATATGACGGAGGATATAGAGAAAAGCCGATATGAGCCTGAGTAGGTGAAAGTGAAATGTGTAGGACTAAGGAATTTCTTGGATAAACTCTTAGGCCGAAACAAGTTGCGTCGACCTAATCCACCCCCTCCCCCGCCTCCTCCCGCATTCCCACCACCACCTCCTCCTATTTCAGGTTCGGGACCTAGGCTCGAACAAGAGGATGAAGGTCAACGTGAAGCAGACGAAGTAGGTGTACAAGGCAATGTGCAATAGCTTTTCAACATAACGACAGAAGGATGGCCAAGTTGGGCTTCGGTTGAATAGAGTTTTGGGTTCGGAGTAGGATCTACGAGTGGTATACAAGAGGATATTTTTGTTGGTCCATCACAACCACCCCTGGAAAGTCAACAAATCGCACAGTCATCTCAGGTCGGACCATCCGAGACTCTAGAACATCTTCAAGCTACTCATCCACCGTCTCTAATGCAACGTTATACAAGAATAAAAACAAGGAAGAAGAGGGGCACGCCGCTAGAAGTTCGAAGACTTAAAGACTGGGGAGTTGTCAAAGATTTAGTGTTTATGCGTATTTTCATGTAGTTTTGTCGGTCATGTTTAGTTAGCATTATGGGTATGTCCATGTTTGTTGAACTATAAAGGGTATTTTCATGTATGTTGAAAACATTATGGGTATTTTCATGTATGTTAACACTTATTTGTTTGAAAACATTATGGGTATTTTCAAGTTTGTTGAACTACAATTTGGTTGAAAACTTGTTTGCTTGGAAATAGTATTGTTTGTTGAACTATAATGATTGTGTGAAAACAGTTTTGGGGTTTGTATGCAACTTGAATCTTTGTAGCAGATCTCCGTCTTTTGTAGGCCAAAAATGGCCTTGCGCATTCCATTTGTGCGCGTGAACATATTTGTTCACATGCAAAAATGGAGTGCGCATTTTTTTTTAAAAAAAAAATGCGCACTCCATTTGTGCGCGTGAACAAATATGTTCACGCGCACAAATGGGATGCGCAAGGCCATTTTGGGCCTACAAAAGACAGAGAGCTGCTATGCTGCTCTGGTTGGCATAAAAAATCCAATATTGTTTTCAAAAAATCACTATGCTTCCAAACAAACAAGTTTAAAACATAACTAACCATACATAGAATCGAACAAACAATCATTATCAAAACATATGTAGAATTGAACAAATTGAATGCAAACAAATAAGTGCAACATAGAATTCGAAATTGAACTCAAACAAATCAACATTAAAATATAACTAAGCATACATAGAATTCGAATTTAAATTTCAACGAAATACATCGAAACACAAGCTAATAAACACTCAACTTAAAAATCATCATCGAGTGCACGATCCTCTTTTATGGTCTAAACCCCACAGTTACCACACCTGTCTTGTCGGTTGCTATTTGATTGGTCCATAGCTCCTTTGATTCGTGTAGATTTTGGTCGTCCTGATTTTCTACGCACCGATGGTGGTTTAATGTCCGGGCCTTCATACGTTGTCCAATATTGACTATCCGGAACTGGATGAAACGTAGGAAAGTACGAAGCGGCGTATTTGGCGGTTGTATAACATGGTGAAATGAAATCATCATTCATTCGGTTAGCCCCTCCAAAAACCCTAGAACAAGCCGCTAAAACATGTGAACAAGGGAAATGTTCTAGTGTTGGCATATTGCAAGAACAAAAAACTTCATTTTCTCCGACTATAACCGTATAGCAATGCATTTGCGAATCTTTTACTCCCCACTCCGTAGTGTTATAACATTAGATATTCAAATGTCTCGAGGCTTCCGTGCGTGTTTAAGCTATTGCTTCCCACTTTGGCATCAACGGAGTCGTCAACACACCCGCCTAATACGACGCTCATAGAAGTAATGATTGATACGATGAAATGTTCGTGCAACTAATGATCGTACGGGTAAGTTCCTTGTTCCCTTCAAAACACTATTGAAACTTTTCGACACATTGTAGAATCTCATGCCACCATCCTAACATAGCGTCCAACTTTCTTCTTGGTCTTTCAAACTTGTGTCGATCCACGCATCAGCTACAGGACATATCAACTTTAGATGCTTTTGATAGTCATTGTATTTAACAACTTCAGAGGTTGTTGCTGCAGCATGTAGCAAGTTTTAAAGTTCATCAGATCCAAATCCTTTTTTTTTAAATTTGCTTTAATATGCCGAATACAAAAACGGTGATGGTGAGGAGCAGGCCAACCTTCTATTAATGTACGTGGAATTCCTTTCATTCTGTCTGAAACAAACGTTATGGTTCTTGTACGTAGAAAGGGAATATGCTTCCATATAGAACTTATAAACCACTTCCACGTATTCCATGATTCGGTTCCAAAAATAGCAAATGCCAAAGGATAGAAACCTTGGTTAGCGTCAACACCAGTGGCAACAAGTAGTGTACCTAAATATTTTCCGTACAAATGTGTTCCATCAATGGAAAGTAGTGGACGAAAATGTGCGAAACCTTCGACTGACGGCCCAAATGCCCAAAATGCGCCCTCGAAGACAGTTCAGTTGTGTATAACTTCATATACAGTTCCCAGATTGGTATTTTTCAACGCTTGAAGATATTTAGGTAACTCGGCGTATGATGTATCTCAATCTCCGTATATTAAGCCTAAAGCTTTGGTTAATCCCTGCCAAGCCTTCGAATACGTAACTTTAATATGAAACATGTTTGACATTATTTCCTGCACTGTTTTCGCTATCATATTCGTCTCGGATTTAACAAGCAGTAGTATTTTATTACAAATAAACTTAGTCGTAGCTTGATGGTGATTTGATTTGATTGTTGGGATAAGACATGTGTGATCACCTCCATATGTCTTGATTTTCTAGAAATTTTGAGATATCTTCATCGATAGATGAGCATGTAGCCGCCAAGGGCATTTCTCATCTAAGTTACAGCGCACTGTGTAGTCATGAGAACGAAATTTGACTACTCGATAAGAAGCCAAACATTTAATGGCCCATTAGCTGCTCAATAAGATCTTGGTTGGACTGAAATATCAACCTAACTCGAAGACTTTTGTCAACACATTCTCGTCCAAATACCTCTATATCCAAATGACAAGTCTGCATGCATGACGTATCCATCATTTCCGCGGTACACAAATCTTCGACTAAAGGATTTTCCATTTCCATGATTTCAACATTATCTTGTCCATTAATGGGTTGTACGTCATCATTGAGGGGTCCTTCATTATTAACTTTACTGTTCTCAATCCAAGTTGTGTCTTCTTCTATCGTACATGCCACTTCCAAACTATTAAGTTGTTCTACAACCGCTATTTCATTGAACACACAATTTTCTTCAGCTTCGGATCTACGGTTTGATCCTTCTCCAACTTCGTGCGTCGAGTACCTATAAAAAGGGAATAATCAGAACATGCAATTGTTGTTGGCAAATATAATCTCAAAAAATTAATCCATTTACTAACCAAATTGTTGTTTGAGACTCAATCGGAATGGTCTCCTGAAAATTTCGTCCGGTAAGTTATCATCGGGTAAGGTGTAATCCACTTGATGTTCTAGCTGCTCTTCTTCGATCTTATCACATTTCAAGATGTAGATCTCTATCAATTTCATTCCAACTGAGAACATCGAATCCATATCTTCATCGTCGTCTGCGGGGATAGCGGACGAACCGTCATCCCTTACCCACTTCGTTACTAGCTTTATATCAAACTCATTTTCGACTGTTTTGGAAACATCGTACGCTTTATTCTTAAGCGATTCGAATGAACAATACTTCTTAATTTTGCATCCTTTTCTTTTTTTCACCAACATATGTAGGTTTATCATCTTCACCGATTATTAATTTACCATCAAAGTACAAGATGATTGGAACATGTGCCATAATCTACACCATCATCATCAACAAAAATAAAAATAAAAACCAATTCGAATATGTCAAAGGAATTAGAAGTAATATTAAAAAATTAACCTTTTTTCCCTTCAAACCGGTGAATATTACAATAAGGTGTGTACTCGACAGTAGAATAGAGAGTTAAAGTAGTGGTGATTGATTGTTGAAGTATTTGGTGATTTGGAAATAGGGTTTGGAGTTAGGAATTTGGTTTTTTAGGATTGTGATAAGTAAATGAGGAATAAAGATTGGTGGATGGGTGTAAGTACTAGTTGGATGGCATATGAGCATTCCAAATGTGCTCAAGAATGAAATCCTTCTTGAGCACTTTTGGAATGCTCATACGCCATCCAACACCTATTTACACCCAACCACCAACCATTCTTCCTCATTTACTTGTAATCTTCCAACAAACCCATTTTACATCAAAAACAAACCCTATCTCCAAATCCCCAATTACATCAAAAATCATTCAAAATCATTCTTTAATCTTCCCTTACGCCGAAACATCATCAATCATGGCATCGTCTTCAAATTCAAAGGGTAATATTGATTAGTTTTGTTTCCTCCTTAAAAATCTTTTACACATATAGTTCATATTATACGTTTTTATGCTTAATTTCTAAACGTAGACATAGAGAATCGGGGAATTGATGATGAAACTTTGGTGGCCTATTGCGAAGAATTCGAAAGGAGTAGGTTTATCAATGTTGACGTCGAATAAGAGACCGTGGAATATGTTCCCGAAACTCAATTCGATCTAATACCTCAGCCACACAAACATGTACGAGGGACTATGAATGCTCGTTTACGTGCCATTGTCTCAAAACAAAAAACAGGTAAAAAATTCTACAATAACGGGATCCAGCTAGAGCGCCTATGTCCCGTTCCTCCAATTATGCCAAATTGCGCTTACCCGACGTGTCGATATGGAGAAGAATGTATAGTCGTTGTTGCAAAAACAGAGACTAATGCAGGACGAAGATTTTTTTAGTTGCAGTTCATACAAAGAAAACAAGTATGATCCAGAGAATATTCAATGTTGATATTATTCTAAATGGATTGATCCTTCATTGTGTGCTAGGGGTCTTCAATATGCCCTAGAAATGCAGGAAGAAGTGAGACGTTTGGGAAAAATTGTGCTAGAATTAAGAGGAGGGGGTTCGAGCTCAGCCACTCGTTGGTGATGATTTATCAAGTCTACCACTATTAGTTCGTGTAATATCTAAGCTTACACGTTGTCTTCAACTCTTCATCTCTATTCACGCCAACCTTCAATGTATCTTATTTAATCGGTGTACTATATATTTTTTCTAGTTTTCGTCCAAACTATGTCTTTGGCTTATCTATTTTATGCTTGTAATGTAATGTTTGACTTCTACTTTCGAATTTAATGTTCATGTTCTACGTTTGATTACTTAGTCTTATTTTCTATTAGAATTTGTTTTATGTTTGAATGTTCATGTAACGTAATGTTTCATGTTCATGTTCATGCTTGGGATCAGTTTTAAACGTTCATGTAATGTAAATACACATTGTTCTATGTTTGAAATCTTAACTTCAACGAATATATAGCTATCTGGTTTTGAAAGGGCCATAATGAACATGCGCATTCCATTTCTATGCAAGAACAAATTTGTTCTTGCGCAGAAATGGAGTGCGCAAGTGCTAAAATTAAAAAAAAAGTTGCGCACATCATTTCTGCGCAAGAACAAATTTGTTCTTGCGTAGAAATGGAATGCACAAGTTTAATTGCCCTTACCCAGGCCTACTTTCATAATAAGTTATGAAAGAGGTCTGTTTATACAATAAGTTATTCTTAGAAGCTTAAACCAAAAATTTGTCCATTTTATTTTGGAACTTGAAAGCTTTGCTTTCCCTTAAAGCAACGTGAATGGGATTAGTTCACATAGGGCAAAGGGACAGCTGAGTAACTATGGTTTTGTCTTAAAGAAACCTGATGCGTGTGCATGTGCATGCATGCGCGTGTGTTTTTTTGTGTGTGTGTCAGTGTGTGTTTGTAGATTTGATAGGATTTGTCTTCTGTAATGCACTATGTTTTTGTACAATAACTGTGGTTTTTGATGGCTTTAGCTTCCGTTGACTTATTCTTTTACAGGCCAATTCAACATCCAGTTTGTCACCTACAATAGAATGTTTTCTCTTTCGTCTGCTGTCATCGCTTCAGGTTCGCGTTTCATTTCACCTACATACGGTAGTTCTGATTTTATCCTAGTTTTTCCTTCATTTATAACCTCTACCTTTTCCCATTCATTCCAGAAGAGCAAGACTGAAAATTCAATTTTCATAACAATATTCTCTTCCTTTAATCTTTGCTTCTAAACCTTCAACAAGGCTTACAATCAACTAAACGCATAAACCATGCACCTTTCAGTATCCAATGACTTTTTTCTCTATATATACATTAGCATCCTCTCTCTCCACTCTGTCTCCTACTCCCCCAATGCCTTGGTCGATTTTCCATCGCCCTACTTCTACGATGTTGGAAATAAACTTGGTTTTAAGGAAACATTTATTGCATAAATGGAAATGATTATTAATGAGATTATGTTTGCATTTGTGGAAAGGGAAAAATCTAGACTAAATAAATATGTAATGTGAAGAAATATTTAGAAAGTAAAAAATTTCGGAAGAATCTAGAAAAGAATAGTCTAGAGATTTTCCCTAATATAAATTGAGATGTGCTCATTCATTTGTAATCAAGTTGAAAGAAGAAAAGTGAAGAAATTAAAATGTAGTCATTCAATTATTCTAGTTTAATCTCTCTCCTCCTCTCTATATCAAATTTCCAACAGGGTTTGATTTCGTCTGTGACAACTTTGCAGATTTCTTGGAGCCACACACAATAAAGAGCATCCTCAGTGAATCTACGATGGAGGTATTTTACTGTTGTTTTGTTATTATTCAACTATCAATCAAATCATTGGATAAAATTTCTCTATATTTTTCAAATCGTCATAGGCCGTGGATACAAGGAAAACATGAAACTGAGTAATATACCGATGGCCAAATCTATTACTATCGCCATCGCATTATTTAATCCGGTCTTCTCAAAGATGATTCTAAAGAATACAAATTAGCAATTTAGATCACATTTAAAGCATAATTTTATGAGACGTGCTTCTTCTCAACATACTTAAACTAAGAAAATTAAATACTTGATATTTGTTAACATTTAAAAATATGTCGATCACCTCTGTATTTCCAACTTGAAGCTAATATGCAGTTTTAAAATGCTAAATAAATAGTTTAGAAATATTCAGCTTTGTTTCATTCTGATTGTGATTATAATTAAATGATAACGATAATGATAATTATAATGTTTTTATGAAAATTGTACCCATGAATGATCCCTTTGGAGATGTGACATTGAGAAGGAAGTAGTTCAGTTATGCAGGTTTGTTGTATTTGTTTACAATTAGGTTCTAAGTTACATCCTTACTCAAAACAGATTTGCAACTCTTGCACACCATAAGATAGAATAAAACTAAATTTAATAGATCACAGATGTTAAAATAATTGATGGGAGTTATAGACATTTTTTCTTTCAATGTAAGACCATCTAAATTTTGGAATAGTGAAAGATCGTGGAAAATTTTAGTCAAACACAATAGTATGTTGTTCCCTTAAGATTAATATTGACGAGATTAAAATTTTCCCCATGTAACAAAAGTTCCAAAATAGAATTTATGAAGAAGGCAAGAAGTGAGATTTTGTGCTGAATTTACATAATAATATGTTCTTCTCCAGTTAATTATTTCTGTTTTCATAAAACGTTATATTCATTAAAACTATCTTTTGCATCATTGGGTACTTCAATCATACTTTGTCTTAGGAAGACAATCATGCCTATATTTTTGTTATTATTTTTAAATCATGACATCGTAAATTCTTGTAAATTACCATTTCAGTTCTATATATCCACAGTTGCAAAATACTTTCTACAGCATCTATTTTACGTAAATTCATTTTGTGGATTATTGAACATCCCTTGGAACTACCATGTGTGGCTTGACAGATGAAAATTCATGCATTGGAGTTTGGAGAAAGGACTCTATTGATAGTTTCCATTTTCCAAAACCAGTAGGCCCAGTAGCAGAAAGTTTTGGAGTAAGAAGCTAAAACACGAAGTATGAAAATGCCATGTGCTAATATGAAGCTATGCATTTTAGGTACAGGTTCCATATAATGCAGTTCTTTTGTGTAGTGTATGTTATATTATAATGGACTTCAATTATTTTTACTTTACGTGGTATTTTTCCAGATTATTGACACTTATTTTTGTAATATAACATTTTCAAACACATAGATGAATCTAAAATAATCTTTTGAGCTCAAAACCAATTGAGATGTTATCTTTTTGTACCGTACTCAGATAAAAAATAACCACCTTCTATTAGTCATTTCTTCAACATGTTAATCAGACACCCTAATTTTGTATTGTTTAGCACCACAACATGTTTGGAAAATGCACGTGTGTCATTTTGTGTAGGAATAAAAGGAGCTTATGAAGTACATAACATTAACATTTTAAAGCTTGAATTCATTATCACAACCAGCTGTCGACAATAACAAGAGTACTGATAAGGAAAAACTAGCAGGAAAGCTTAAGAAAATATTTCTCTGAAGACAACTAAGGCAAACAGGTTGGTTTAGAAAGCCAAAAGAAATCAGAGGGGTCTTGAATTTCCCCTTCTTGGTTTCCCTGATCTGGTCCAGATTGTATCCTTTGGATTAAAATGGTTGATACATGAATTTGTTTAAGGTGAATGACATAGGGCGAGTTCACTAATTGTGTTACGCTACAAATTCTTATATTAATAATTTAATGTCATCTCCCAAAACTTTTCCTTTAATTTTATGCATTTAACTCTACAGCAAATCTGAAGCACTATGCATTTAACTTTTCACTTTCAATGATTTTATTACTATGCTTGGTTAAACATATGGCTGAATTCTAAAGGTTTTATTTCTAATGTTATAAAGTTCCCTTAATGTATATGCATTAATCACTATTAACATATAGGGTTGTCAATAGATTCCTGAAAAAATTAAAATCTATCTGTATCGATATCTGAAAATTAGATAAATATCTGATATCTTAAAAAAGGATGCAGATGCGAAGGCGTACACATCTGAAAATTATCATTTTGTTTTATGTCATGATTATAGCTTAATTTATGTGTATTTTACCATGTTGATAGATACATTTTAATTGTTTTATTAGGTTTGGGGTTCATATCGTACACATTATATGCGTATTAACTACGCAAAAATATAATCATTACCATATTTATTTGGCTTAACACTTTAATTATCAATAAAATTGAAAGTTGTTTATATTAAATTAAAATTTTCATTTTTATTTCTCACTTTATTAGTCGTAAGCGAATATGATAATTATCAGATAACCATCCTTATGCCTGGATGTCCGATATTCGAAAGTGAATTTTGATGCATATATGGATATTGTGCTATGAGCATCTAAAAGCATCCATTTATAGCCTTATTAACATAGAAGATTTTATATATAGGTTTGATAAAATCTCTTTAATTATTGCGTATTCTTTATTTTACTTGCAGTATTGGTGAAATGTAAACCTAAAGAAATGGAATTATGGTTTGTTAACATATTAGATTTATTAGGGATGAACATTTTTACTATATTACCACTTACCAGCCATTACCAATCGCTACCAACGAAAGTGGTACCGAACAACTGACAATCAATTTGATTGGTACGGTATGCCAAACCACATGAAGATATGCGGTACGGTAATGGTAATTGAATATTAACAATGGTAATTAACATACCTACCACGTATCTTAAACAATACATATGTATATTCTTATATTTCATCATATATGTTTATTACATAAAATCTAACTTAATATGTAATGATTTAATAAAATACCTTAAAAAATATTATGATATAAGACTGAATGCAATTTTATCATATATCTTATAAACACTATAATTTATATGATATTTTATTTCATCAATAATGTTTTCTTGTATGTTTGGCTACATAAAATAAGATAGATAAAGAATAATATAATAACACAAAAAAAATCAATTTTAATATTTAATATTTTAACGTGAAATATTGTAAACACAAAGATCTTATACTAGTAAACAGCACAAACTTATTAACGACCTTTACCAACCATAAATCGAATTGTTGGTAACTGATATCTTTGGCTGGTAATGGTATGATTTTTCCAATTACCATATAAGTCGGTATAATAATGGTTTTGAATACAAAGTTTGGGTACCAAACCGAATCTACCCCTAAGATTTATTTATGAACTAATTTTACTTATATTATTTAATATATAGCATAAAACCCATATTAAATTTGGCTCTACCCCATAAGCTATGTGATACAATTTTTGTGTTAGTCATCGTTCGATTTAGAATAGAAACATCTTTTTTAGTATATGGATCATAAAAATGCTACATCGATGTATAAAGTTGTTACTTCTTTTGTATAATCATTTTTATAATGATATTGATGTATAAAGGTGTGTCGTCTTTTAAATTTTCTTCTTCCCTCGTTTGCTTTTCTTTCAGTTCTAATCGAAATGAAAATCATCCATTGATTATGTCCATTTTACATCGTTAATTGGATTCTTTTGATTCTTTTACTGAATTGATCTCAACAAGTAATTTTAACCTAATTTATGTTTGAATGTTCGATCGATTTGATTTATTTTCTATTGATTTTTTGCTATATATTCTCGATCTTATTTCCATATGAATTTATAGGTTATTTGTGCCAATATGTCTGATTTGGTTTCAACAAGTAGAGAAGAATACGGGTATGTTTTTAGATACGCTATGACTATTATTTTTAAGATTTTAATGCTGTATTAATTTAGCATTTTCTTGGTGTTTAATATTTCCTCATACAAACAGCTATTAATTTTTCCTTTAATAACTACTAGTGCTTTTCTTTCTACTTTATATCTGAATTTATTTAATTTTGACTGTATACGTTATACGTTTTTAACATCTCATAGTATCCTATGTGATTTATATATGAATCTATTTATCATTTTTCTTTGGCAGTAGCAGTGTTGGGAATAGTATTTTGGTTTTGTTTTTACTTGATGAGAGTAGCTACTTTATTCGACTGGAGATGAGTTGTTCTTTAATTTCTGTTAAGAATAGCATGTGTG
Organism: Allium sativum; assembly: GCA_030737875.1. Taxonomy (NCBI): domain Eukaryota; kingdom Viridiplantae; phylum Streptophyta; class Magnoliopsida; order Asparagales; family Amaryllidaceae; genus Allium; species Allium sativum. The sequence continues at coordinate 364,218,402 of CM060909.1, forward strand.
AATATCAGACACATTTTACTCCTTGTTCTATTTAAATATCATATACTTTGGAAAATAAGATTATCAAAGTTGATGCTGATTCATATTTGCATACGATATTGTGCTTCCAAATTTACAGTAAGAGTTCTTCTTTTGTTTTCACTGTTAAGTCATGCCTCCATGCTTTGAATCTCAATGTTGATAGTAGTTTTTCAGTAAATTCTAATCGATAGAGCATTTCAGTTTGTACTGGTTCTTATAGTATCAAGCTTTGTGGCGAATCAAGTTCTTATTTGAAAGATATTATGAAGAAAGGGTCTCAAATGAATCTTATGGATTTTATTGGTTATTTTTTTAGTGATGTTGAAGATTTTATGGAGTTTGTAATGGCTTATCAAATAAAAGGACATGAATTGATTTTCGTTAAAAATGGTCCTGAAAGAGTATTTGTCATTTACTCTTGGAATAAAGAAGGTTGTAAATTCAATTTAAATGCTTCTTCGGATCGTAGACAACCTCTTCGATTCTTTATTAGAACCTATAACTTTGAACATTCTTGTGGTACGGGATTAAAGGATGTTAAAAAAAATCATATTTCTAATAGATTTATTAAATCATTGATTATTGATTAAATTAGAGATGCCCCTATGAAGAAACCAAAAGATATTATGACTGAATTTAGAAGAGAGTTTAATTTTAATCTTTCTTATTATTATACATACTCCGGAAAACAATTAGCTTTGAAGGAAATTTACGGAGATGATGCTATGTCATATAATGATTTAAATTGGCATTTAGAGGCTTTGAAAAAAACCAATACATGAAGTTATGTTGCTCTGGATGCGGATTCATCGAGTTAACAATTTGAAAGTGTTTGCATTGGACTTAATGCTTGCTTACTTGGTTTTTGATATTGTCGTCCTTTAATATGTCTAGATGCAGCATTTTTGAAGGGTCGACCAGGAGTTTTATTAGCAACCACTGCTAAAAATGGAAACCAAGGTTTGAGTTTCAGTCTTTGTCTTTTATATTTTTAAGTTTTTATTTAGTATTTCGTTTTTGAATTGTTCTAGTATGTAGAATTTTGGTGAACTTCATGTATTTTATTACTTATTTTTATATTTATTTTGCTATATGTAAACTGTGTTCTTCTTTTGTGAGATATGATATAAGTGCATATATTTATAACACTGAATATTGCTTATATGTGCATTATATTTGATAATGCTAATTTCATTTAGCATTTTTGTGTGTATAGTTTTGCAAATAACATTTGACAGACAGTTAAGAAATATTGTTGCTTATTTGACTACTGCAATTTTTGTTTGTTTAACGCTATGGAATACATAATGCTGGTTTTTTAATCAAATTTTTTTCATTGTATTGTATACTACTGCATTTTTGTTTTTGTTTCCTGCATTCATGAAATATATTATGTTGGTTTGCATTAGCATTTTTATCCTTGTGTATTATAAAAGTTCATTTAAAAAAAAAAATCACTACTGTGATTCTGATGCACATGATGTTTTTTTGTTGATTTAGCATTTTTTTTCTCCCCTATGTATCATATTGCTTATTTTTTTCCCTTTCCTTTCTCTGTTTTTCTGTGCACTTGTCTTTTTTTGAGTGATTGGCAAGCAAGTTTTGCGTTGATCTGTTTCAACTTTGAAATAATTTTTCTTTTATTAAAAGACTGCATTTTTTTCATATTTATTTAATAGTAGCAATCCTAAAGTACATAATACTATTTTTCCTTTAGTATTTTTTTGTGTATATCATATTGTTTTTTTTCTATTTACTTCATTACTTTAGTCATGAGATACATTATACTAGGTTACTTTAGCATTTTTTTACTCCCTGTTTATTATAAGAATCAATTTTTTCATACTTGTTTCAACTTCCCCAGTCTCCAAAGAGAAGAGAAAGAACGGATTGCCTGAAAACACGACTAATCAGTACACAAACAAAAGAACATTTCATTGCTTATTACAACAATTTACATCAGAGTACATGAATATACAGAGTATGAACAAATAATATACATTTGATAAATATCATAGATTTACAAATTACAATGAAGTGGAAAATAATACAAAACATAACTGAAAGAAATACACGGATATAGAGCGTTCTGAATATAGCTCCAGTTGTAAACCGGGATCCTGTGAATACAATATATGCAAAATCAAAACTACTAGCTGCCTGTGTGGAAAAAGGGGCACCTAGAGTTTAGGTTAAAACAATAAACTGCATGTCAGTCATGTGACTGGTGTGAGAACTAAAACAGCTATTAAATCTTTACTTTAAAAATAAAATAAATCAAGGGACCACGCCGTATAACACGAAACAGGTTTCCTTCCAAGAATACCAATGCATAAAACAAACAACGCAATGCTTTTGGAAAAATGAAGCTATTATAAGACTCAGGTCCCATCACACAATGCAACGCAAGCCGGAGGATAGAGTTTTACCTTATAATAGCCAAACATGCTTGGTACATTTAAAACAAATCATTTTATACTATTATAGTGTACAGTGTACGAAAACAACTTCAAATATAAATGTATCAATCATAGACGGCATAATGCCCCATCCCACTATGTCACCATACTAGGCTCTACAAATAAAACTAAATGTCACGTATTGGAAGTTGGATTTCCATCTGTGAACCAAGACAAGGGATCGTCCTTACCGCTTTGAGACAATCTAGCCTACCATGTCTCAGGCAAGCGCGCAGGCAAGCCTTGGATCGTCAGGGCCTGTCCACACGGAGTGGATTAAAATGCCTGAATAATACGTTTCCCCGCACTATGGGGCGTAAAACTGGTCAGTATGTCGACCAAACCATCCACCGGCCCCGTAGTGACCGATATAACCGAGGTGCCTCGCTATCCATCATCCACATAAGTAAAACATCTAGGCTTGCAAAACCCTGACACCACTCCTAGCTATAAAGAAACGCATGTCCTTCCTGAGATCCTCTCCCGTTTCTGGTTCACACCGGGGTGTGAGGCTCGCGAATCAACGCTATACATAAAGCTATGCTATATTAAAGTCGTGCTTTGATCATCGACCACAAGACTCGGCTTTTCAACAGAAGCCTTGATCATTTGCATCTCAGCATGCCAAACAGGCAATTCACACCATGCGACTGATGCCTATCGATATATAACCTCTGAGCTCGTACGTTTCAGAGAAAGGTGTTAAGCAAGAGAATAAATTCTCCGCCACCAAACAGATATGTATTTAATATAGATCAATCAACATAGAATAAAATCCAATGTCAGACACACATCCATTTACAAGCACATTCTGGGTCTGAATGAAACTGGAGGCACCTTATTCCTCGTCCCATATGTCCAATACAGGAGAGAGGTCCTCGCATATCCAGTCAATCTCCAAGTACGTCTGGACGATCACCACTTATTACCTCGTCTTGGGTGTACAGCCCAATCAAGACATCAGTAATCATCCAAACGAAGTGAAGACCTCCGGTCTTCAACTACCGTCTTCATCGTCGATTTATCGTCGAATCAGTTATTTAGAATGGGTATAACTCGGCCTTTCCGAATAACTCGCGCATTTAATAAATAAGTGCTATAAAAACACAACATACGCCTCATTCCAATTAGGAATATTCTTTTATTCAAATATTCACATCTTTTGGGAAAGGTTCCCATTAATTTTATCAAAGATAAATTCTTTAAATTTATTCTTTAATCCTCCTTTGGATATCAGTTTAAACCAAATTAAGGTTTATCCAAACTAGTCGGGATTAGCGCACCTTACCAAAGTAATCATTTGTTTAATTTCCCAATCCCAACCTATTCATCCCATGGAGAAAAACTGGTAATACTCCATATCTAACACCATTGTGTCATCGGTAAGATTAATTACCATTTCACATTCAAATCTAATTAAAGATTTAACTATCGCATGGAGAAAAACTGGTGATACTCCGTTCTCGATCATTTCTTGAATTTGATAATTTTAGTTATCATATTCGCATTTCAATCTAACTAAAGATTCATTAAAACTCTAATTCAGTTTTAATCTCCAAAAATCATTACTTAATGATTTTCTTCAAAGTTAAGAAATTAATCTTATCTTTAACTGGGTTAAAGAACTAATGTTATTTAAAACACAGTTCACGATAAACCCAAATCCTCTTCCATAAAAATGGAATCTTCATGGAAAATAAATCAATATATAATCGATATCAATTTCCGTATCCGACTAATAGTATAAATGTAATAACGACAAAGCCTTTTAAATTCCATATATATTAACAGTCTTCCTCTACAGAAGTTCACTTCGATTATTACCAAGTCGAATTCCATTCAATTCCAATTTAATATATCAAATTGGAAAACTTTACTTTGGGAAATTCCCGTTAAATCTTAATAAAAAGATTTACAAATTCCAAATCATATTTCATTGTAAATCGGGTTAAAGAATGTATGTCGTTAAATAACAGTTCACAATATGCCCAATTCACATTCCATTTCATTCCAATTATTAAATATAACTGGAACTCTAATAATCTTAATTAAAAGATTCATTCTTTTCACATGGGATTTAAGAACAATGTTACCGAAGACACCGTTCATGGCAACCCAAAATCCAAATTATTTTATTCAATTCCAATGAAATATTAATTAATTGGAAAACTCTTCTAAATCTTATTTAAAAGATTTAATCTTTTCTCAACAGGGTTTAAGAACAGTGTCATTTAAAACACAGTTCACGACAAACCCAAAATCCAATTCGATATCAAATACAAGGCTCTGAATAGAAATTATATCGGCTTATATTCAATATCAAATTCTGAAATCAACAAATATCGTATTGGGAATAACGATATATATATATCTTCCAAATTCCTCCATAATATCCGTATAATCACGGAATCCAATATCGAAATATTCTTAAGATATTTTCGATTCAAATCCATTCCAATTCATATATTGGAAATTCTGGTTATTTTTAAAACCATTTCAAATCCAATTTATTTATTTAAAAAATATTGGATTATAATTCTAGTTTATAACTAGTTCATTTTGATAAAAATATTTTTTTATCTTTACAAACGTGGAATTTTTCACCCAAATTCTTTCCAAATCATTTATTATGATTTTACAGAAATTATTAATATTTTTAATAATTTTATCAAGGCCCGTACAGCCGATTTCCATAAACAGTTATCGAACTGCACTTACAGCGACCTTTTCCAAATTTGATTTGGACATAATTCCAATTCCAACCGTTAGATTTCAAATCTCTTATATCCGTGGGAAAGCTCTTTTCGATACGACCCAACGGTTCTGGTTTTAGGAGAATCCGACGGTCGGATCTCCCGTAATGTCAATTCGAAGTCAATGGTCGAAATTCGCGAATTACCGGCGCGGCGCGTTCTGTTCAGGCCATTAAATATATATAATATATATTATATATATTCCGTTGATTTCCATTTAAAACATATTTTATAAATCGTTTTAAATTCGTTTTCAAAACGATTCTAACTTCATTTTCAATTTTAAATCAAAATTGAATATTCCATATCAATATTGTATATAAATGATAATATTTTCAAAATATCAAATTTTGAAATCATTCCCTTTTCGATATTCATTATAAAAATGAATAAAATCGATATAAATATCCTTCGCGTCAAAATGACGCATAACTAATCAACACGGCTCCATGCATTTCAATATTTTCGCATTCATCCAAAATCAGACATCAAAATCAGATTTTAATCCTTTACTGAATATTATTTTAAAATATTCGTTCTTTCTGAATTGGAATCAAACACAACCAATTACCATATAATGTTATTTATATGGATTTCATAGACACGTGTACACAACGATAATCAAACACAGTCAACCATCATCCAGAGTGCAATTTACAATTGTGTAAGTGTTAAATATAAATAATTAACGCTTGCAACAGCCTGTCAACCAATCTATTGATATACAACTAAATATTGGGATTAGTGTATGTCCAATATCATCCCAATAACTATGTAGGGTTTTCAAACAGCAAACACCAATTATTATTTGTGCAGTTGGGCGATGTGTAAAATATATCGTCCCAATCAATATCAGTCAAATGTGTATACATAAACAAATCATCCGATTTGTAAATGAATATTTATTTATTCATATACTTGTTAAAAATTTATATTTCTAACTATAAAATATTTATTTCAACATATGAATATTTTATACAGTTCATTTATACAATAAAAATGATATTTTTATTATTCAAATATTTTATTCATCACATGAATATTTTATTTTCCATTTCACAATACAATCACAATCAATGTCCACCACATAATATAATCAAACAAGTCGTCCATGGACTGTGGACGATGGGGAGCAGTTCATATATGCAGTTATAACATAAATAACTGTACAGGAAATTATAGTGAAAAGTTCTCACCTTTGGGATCCACTCCTCCTATTTTATTTCTGAATTTCTGGACCATTTGGATTTTCCCGAAATTCCAACGCAAACCTTTCCACGCTGTTCACAGTAAAAATCACATTTTTAATATGATGTTTATATATTTAAAAATTGCATTTTTTTATTGCTATATGTAACACCCCACGTCCATTAATGTCACTCACAAAGGAATGCATTAAGTTCTATGGAGCGTTTTAAGTGAGTATAGAACAGAAACTTAACAACAAGACAGATATAAACAGTACTTAAAAATTTAAAACTTTATTCATTGCAGCGGTAAACACATAATTTTGTTTACATCATCAAAAACCAGAGTAAAAGTACAAAATATCCATCTTGATTGAATCAAAGTACATAAATTGAAAGACATAACCCCAGTACAAAATAGCCATAAATAAGATAGGCTGAACTTTTACTTCAGCGATCCAAGCAACTTCTAAAGGTAGAGATACAGCTGTCTAAAATCAAGCTCCACTGGTGCTAGTTCCAACCTGAGCACCTCGGGGGGGGGGGGGAGAAAAGAGGTGGAAACAAAGGGGGTCAGACATAAAGTCTGTCGAGTGCGATAACTTTAACAATATAATTACCAAAATAACTAGGCTAAGGCATAAGTTGGAAAATAAGGAAATGACTGTGAACAATTGGGTATGACATAGTAAACAAGGAAATAAGATGAACAAAGATAGCATTAAAGGCACACCTAAACCACTATAAGATAATTACTATACTGCACCACCACTAGTCACCCTAAGGTTGATCCCGCCTACAGAACTTAATAATGATAATGGTAGTTTCGTGCACCCCTAGTTGCCTTCATAGGTGCCGCCTACCCCTATCTCCACTAGGTGTACCCACTACCCCCATTAGATCGGCTCCCTAACTCGTAGATACCCGTGTTGGCCCCATAGTGGGGTGTATCACTCCCCAAAGTAGCAACCCGATACCACCAATAATGCACGGCTTATACCTACACGATGCAACAACGTCTTACCTACCAGCCCAGGCCCACACACACATATGAACCCGTTGGACTTGTGTTGCCATCGCTAACCCGTTTTGGCCTCTTACAGTCAATCCCAGTATGTGTGTCCCGTCCTCGACTTGGGACGAGCCCACAAAGATACGTATGGGTTACTGGTTGAAACGGGCCGCCATTACATGACACAAGCTATCCACCTAAGCTTGGTTCCCTCTTGTACATCCCACTTAACCTTCTTCTTATTCATGTTCACTTACATGTTTCAAATTTTGGTTAAGTGTTTCTAATCGTATTCAAATGCCACCCAAGGCACCCACTAGTTTCCACATGCCACCCAAGGCACCCACTTAACCCCCTCATGTCCCACTACATGTTTATCTGGTTAAGTGTTTCTTAATTCATTAAGACCGTAACCTTATAAAGACCTCCCACATTAGACTGGCATTCGTGGCAGCTGGATTTGCCGGGCGGGTCCGGGCAGTCTTACACCATAAACGAGCCTAACCTCGTGTCTTTACAATTGTTACGTATTTAATTTATGCCTAAGACCTCCCACATTAGACTGGCATTTGTGGCAGCTGGATTTGCCGGGCGGGTCCGGGCAGTCTTACACCACAAAAGAGCCTAACCTCGTGTCTTAGACGATTAATTACACCTAATTAATCATTCCCCAATTTGAATTAATTTCCCTATTCAATCAATTCCAAATTTAACTATGGACATAATTGACTCGATTATGTCCATCTATTTATGGTATACAAAATCATACCAATTTTCATCACAAATTTATTTTATGCCATTTAAGGCATTTATGCCAATTCTCAATATTAAATCTTTTAATATTATCCCATTGCCCCATATTGTACGTTCGTTTGTTTAATGTAAAGTATATGTTAGACTCGAATAGTCTAACTCATGGAGTAAAGAGAAAACATCACAACATACATATAATTAAAACTAGATCTAAACATAAGGGGTGAACTTGCATGTGTGAATGTGGTTCTACATCTAAAACTTGCATAGGCCAAAGTTACAACTTGCATAAAACTACATATGTCATAAATCCATATCTAAATGTGTGAACTTGTTTAGGTAAAGGTCACAAACTTGCATAAACCATGTATGTCATGGATCTAACCAAAAAGGGGTAAACTTGCATAGGCATGATTCATACTTCAAAACAACATATATGTATATACTTGCATATGTGATTTATGCAACATAAACGATGGTGTAAACTTACATCTAAACATGTAAACTAGCATATAGAATTTTGTATACTAGCATAAAACTCACACATGTCATAGCCAAATTTTAGATCCAATTTACACATAAAATAGATGTCATGAAACATGTAAGGTTATATATGATTTTCACTAACTTGCATATGATTCATGTCTAAGTCAACATCTAAACTTGCATACATACATATGATTTATCATATGAGTCAACATAACCAAACTAGCATATGAAACATCATTATGACTTGATTATACATAAGCCAATCATAGAATTACAACATAGATGATAACATCACAACTTTACAACATGAATAATAACATCATAGAATTTATAACATAAATGATATCATCACAATTTTACAACATAGATGATAACATCATAGAATTTACAACATAAATAATAACATGCGGTCAATAATTCACAACATAACCATATAATCCGCATCATAGCTTAATCCAGTTAAAATGTTAATTATTTTATTAAATAAATTGAACTCACAACTCAAAGAAGGTCTTGAGTTCTGAATTCTGAGTTCTGAAGTTGAATTAGCTTTCCTTTGAAGTAGATTCGTTGTTGCGGTTTAGATTAGAATTGATATTGATTAGCTTTCTCCCTCTCTAATTGGTGGCGGCTATTCTAGGTTGCAAGGTGACGGCATGGAGGCCATGAATCTAATTTTAATTTGATTTTAGGGTTTGAGTCTACATGTCTTTTTATAGAGTTTAGATATAATTTAGGTCGTCCGATCAACCCAGAATTAATCCCAGCCAATCAGAGCAGAACAGAAACCCTAACGAGTCAGCATACAGTCATAAACAGGTCACTAATCCAATCTGCCCGCGGGGGGGGGGGGGGGGGTAGGTCGACCTGGTGAGGGTAGGTCGACCCCCAGGTCGACCTGGCCCTGGCGGGAAATTTCCCGCCTAGCCCATCTGACACTGAAATTTTGAATTTTGAAATCTGTTTTGAATTTTCTGAAACTTCCGATCACCATAACTTTTTCATACGAAGTCCAATAACTTTTCCCTTAATTCTCACATCTGAGATTAGTTATTATTTAATTTGTGAACATTAATATTGAAAATTACGGGGTGTTACATTCTCCCCTCCTTAAAGGATTTCGCCCCCGAAATCTCCAAGTTAAGGAGAATGCATATCCTATCATCCAAACAACCATCTACTCAACCATCAAACAAAGGCATCCATTGTCCTTATAAAATTCCTAATGATGTATGAACATATGCAAGAAGTGTGTGTATATGTTCTTTATCTAATGCAAAATCAGGCGGTCTACTGATTCAGTTGACCTCCTTAATGCAAACCATGATAGTGCCATGCGTCCATCATGTATGCGAAAGAATCCTATCGATACATATTATTTCTACATGTGTGCACAACCATTCACCAAAATGCAGCATCCATATGATAGCACAACCATTATACAACCATTAACTTGAATATGCACACACATTTATATGCAATACGCAATATGAAGTGATTGAGCCGATCTAGTGCCTAAAGTGTGTGTATATGCATCCATGAGCAACCACTAGCAAACACTTGCATCCACATGCATCCATCATACATAACATGTCTCAAACACATGTTTCAACCATAGGACTACCCTATCTAAAGGTCAAAGATACTAGCGAGAGGACATACTAAAGATAAGATAAGTACAAGCTAAGCGATAAAGGAGAAATTAAAAGACATACCCTCGAAAAGAAAAGGTACAATGAACGCAACTTCTCTTCCGTCTCCCAAGTACCCTCGCTCTCATCATCTCCCCATTGCACTTTGACTAGCTTGACCTCTCGATTCCTCAACTTCTTAATCTCCGACCCAAGAATGCACGTAGGAGCTCGTCGAATCGTCGCATCACGCTCTATCTCCACATCTCTAAGCAAGCTCGGCTCTACCACTTCCGCAGTCTCGTGCAAGCACTTCCTCAAATGTGATACATGGAATACATCATGTACACCACTAAGTCTCTCGGGCAACTCCACTCTATACGCCATCTGTCCAATCCTCTCCTTAATAGGAAACGGCCCTACGAACCTTGGTATTAACTTCCCAATGGACCCAAAACGAACAACATTCTGTAATGGAGACACCTTGACAAAGACCATGTCCCCAATATCAAACTCAAGATCTGTCCTCCTCTTGTCCGCATAAGATTTCTGCCTATCTTGCGCCATCTTCATCCTCCTTCGAATCAAATCGATTTTTTTCCGAAGTCTCTCTAAACATATCGGGCCCAAGCAAGATCTTATCTGTAGATTCCCACCAACATGTAGGCGTACGACACGGCCGTCCATAAAGAGCCTCGAACAGTGCCATGCCAATGCTAGACTGAAAGCTATTATTATATGCAAACTCCACCAATAGAAGATGTTCCTCCTATATACCTTCGAAGTCTAAGACACGCAACCTCAATAGGTTCTCTAGAATACGATTCACCCTCTCGGTATGGCTGTCCGTCTGAGGATGATATGTGGTGCTCAAACATAATTGAGTCCCTACCGCCTCTTGCAAGCTCTTCCAAAACTCGCTAGTAAAGATAGGATCGCGGTCGCTCACTATGCTAGAAGGAACACCGTGCAAACGAACTATCTCTCGAATGTATACGGAGGCTAACCATGGAGCAGTCCTCTTACTCTTCACGGGAATGAAATGGGCGCTCTTAGTAAGTCTGTCTACCACGACCCAAATCCCTGTATTACCCTTCCTTGATCTCGGTAACCCATCAATAAAGTCCATCGAGACACTTTTCCACTTCCATTGTGGGACCTCCAATAGGTGAAGCAACCCACCGGGCTTCTTTTGCTCTGCTTTCACTTTTTTCACACGAAGCATCTAGCGACAAACTCAGCCACATCTCTCTTCATACCGGCCCAAAAGTAAACTCGTCTCATGTCCATGTACATCTTGTCCCCGCCGGGATGGATGGTCATCTTCGAACGATGTGCATCATCAAGAATGGTCTTCCTCAAATTCTCGTCCCGTGGTACACAAAGTCTACCGTCCCTACGCAACCAACCCTTATCATCTAGGGTATACCTACTGAGATGGCTCGATGACTCCCCCCTTTTGAGCCTCCCTACTAACTCAACCAACTATGGGTCATCTCGCTGTGCCTCACCGATCCGTCCTAAAAGCGTAGGTCTGACCTCTAAGGATGCTAGCAAACCGGGTACAAAATCAATGGAAGGTCTAAAATCAAACGTAGAGATGAACTCTAAGCTTCGTCGCTCAACAAACAACGGACTCAAGGACAGCCTTTTCCTACTTAAGGCGTCTGCCACCACGTTACCCTGGTCAGGGGTATATGCTATCTCGAAATCGTAGGACGCTAAGAATTCCATCCACCTTTGCTGCCTTAAGTTCAAGTCCTTTTGAGAGAACAAGTATTTTAGCGATTTGTGGTCAGTGAACAATTCGAATTTCTCGCCAAGAAGATAATGGCGCCAAGAATTAAGCGCGAAAACAATAGCAGCCAACTCTAGGTCATGTGTAGGGTAATTTCTCTCATGCACTCTCAACTGCCTTCCACCATAGGCTATTACCCTTCCCTCTTGCATTAAGACTGCGCCTAGTCCTGTCCCACAAGCATCGGTATAAACGGTAAATGGCTTACTCCCATTTGGCAACACTAAGACTGGGGCTGTGGTCAAAGCTCTCTTTAAACGTTGGAACGCATCATCACAATCTACGTCCCATGTGAAAATTAGATTCTTCTCCGTCAAGCGTGTTAATGGGGCTGATATTTTTGCGTAGTCTTTGATAAACTTCCTATAGTAGCTAGCCAACCCTAAGAAACTCCTCACCTCGGTAGCATTTTTAGGGACCTTCCAATCTTGGATGGCCACTACCTTCGCGGGATCCACAGCTATCCCTTCTTTGGAAACCACGTGCCCTAAGAATCGCACTTCCTTCCTCCAAAAGTGACATTTAGAAAATTTAGCTTTAAGGCTATGTGCTTGAAAGGTCTCCAACACTTCCCTAAGATGTAGGGCATGCTCTTCCTCGCTCTTAGAAAAGATCAAGATGTCGTCCACAAAGACTACCACGAATTTATTAAGGTACTCCCTAAACACCCTACTCATCAAGTCAACAAAGTATGCAGGGGCATTTGTCAAACTGAAGGGCATCACAAGCCACTCGATGAAGCCGCCTGGAGTCCTAAAGGCAGTCTTGTCTATGCTAAATCCAACTACGAAAACACTGAGGCGCCAACAAATTGATCGAAGAGATCGTTAATCCTCGGTAGTGGGTGTCTATTCTTCTTAGTAAGCTTATTGAGTTCTCTACAGTCCACACAAAGTCTAAGGGACCCATCTGCCTTCGTGGAAAATACTACTGGAGCACCCCACTCCGATATATTACGTCTTATGAACCCCTTCTCAAGCAATTCTTTCACTTGCTTACAGAGTTCTCTTCTCTCTCTTGGAGCCATGTGGCGCACTAGCAATGCAACTGGCTTTGCATTATCAACTAGATATATTCGAAAGTCTATCTCACGTTTTGGGGGTAAACCCCTCACCTCATCGAAGACATCAACATATTCACGAACTATACGAACATAATTTAAATCATCATCGGATGCGTCAAGGGATTCTAGGTAGCTAAGCATTACTGGACCTCTAGGGTCACAAGAAATATCAAGGGTCTTTCCACCACGAGTCAACAATCTAACTACCCTTCTTTTACAATCTAGGATGGCCCCGTATCTAGTTAGCCAATCCATACCTAGAATCAAGCCGTAGCCCATGAAGCCAAGAACAAAGGCGTTGCATTCAAACCCAACGCCCAAGATAGATACTCTCAAATCCCAACAGATCATAGAAAGATGAGGCGAACCACCAATAGGATTTGAGACTACTAAGGGATCTGTTACTAGACTTGTACTTAGGTGCAGTGTTTCAACTAATGATGTAGAGATAAACTAATGTGATGCGCCAGAATCGAATAAAGTACGGACATGATGATCAAACAGAAAAACTAAACTTTCAACGGAAATCGTTCTACCTCGTTCTTGCAGCGGTGGGACCACGAGAGTCGGAACTTGCCCCATTGCCTGCCCTGGTGCCATAAGAGCCTGCACCTGTCCTCCCGAGGTAGACCCTGCCCTCTTCTCTTTCCTTGGGCAGTCCTTGATCAGATGTCCCGCTTCGCCACAGTGGAAACAGCCAGTCTTCTTTTTCTTTCTACAATCTTTGCTTAGATGGCCTGGTGTCCCACAGTTAAAGCATCTTTTCTTTCCCTTACCATTGTTGCCTTTACCACCTTTCTTGTTCTGTTGTTGCTGTTGCGATTTCTTCTGATCCCCTTTCTTCTTGGGTGCCTTATTAGCATTGGCGCTTTTCTCCTCTTCATGCATAAGTGCCATGTCAACTAGTCTCTCAAAGGTAGCCCCCATGGGGATGTGGGTCATAGCTAACCCATGAAGCGGCTCGTTCAAACCCTTAACAAAACTCAGGGCCTTCTTTTCTGGTGTATTCACCAAGTCCAAGCCAAATCTCGCTAACTGATTGAACTTGTTGACGTATTCTTTCACTAATAGATTCCCTTGCTTCAATGCCAAAAACCTTTCTATATATAAATTCTCTTCAGCCCGTGAGAGAAACTTTTCTTCAAACCTCCGCTTGAAATCTGGCCATGTATCAACTGGACGCTCTCCATTAGTGACCTCCCACCAAAACGAGGCCTCATCCTTCATTAGCCAGGCAGCTAACTGGACCTTTCTTCCATCTACCCCTTCAAAGATCCCAAACAATTCTTCCACCTCCTTTATCCAATTTCGAGCTTCAACAAATGTCTCCGTCCCGTGAAAAGGTTTTCCACCCATTGCCCGAAAGTCCTTACATATCTTTGCGAAAGTATCAACACGAGGAGGAGGAGGAGCATTTGCTGGACCTGCGGTGGTGGCCCTGGTCTCCAAATACCTCCTAAACCATCCTGGTATTGGTATCCCCTCGGGTATCTCGGGAATTCCAGACATATTGAAACGAAAAAGGAAAGATTCAATACAAAAGAACCGAAGGAAAGATATATGGCCCTTGGGGTTATGCTTTCTAAAATAAGCTTTTCTCTTGAAAATATTTTCCTTAAAAAATACTTTTGAAGGTACTTCTTTATAAAAGTGTTTTTGAAAAACAATTTTTCAAAATTCATATCTGTTCTGGTAACCTTCAGCTCTGATACCATGTGTAACACCCCACGTCCAGTAATGTCACTCACAAAAGGAATGCATTAACTTCTATGGAGCATTTTAAGTGAGAATAGAACAGAAACTTAACAACAAGAAAGATATAAACAGTACTTAAAAATTTAAAACTTTATTCATTGCAGCGGTAAACACATAAGTTTGATTACATCATCGAATACCAGAGTCAAAGTACATAATATTCATCTTGATTGAATCAAAGTACATAAATTGAAAGACATAACCCTGGAACAAAATAGCCATAAATAAGATAGGCTGAACTTTTACTTTAGCGATCCAAGCAACTTCTAAAGGCAGAGATACATCTGTCCAAAATCAAGCTCCACTGGTGCTAGTTCCAACCTGAGCACCTTGGGGGGGAAGGAAGAAAAGAGGTGGAAACAAAGGGGGTCAGACATAAAGTCTGGCGAGGGCGATAACTATAACAATATAATTACCAAAATAACTAGGCTAAGGCATAAGTTGGAAAATAAGGAAATGACTGTGAACAATTGGTTATGACAGGGTAAACAAGGAAATAAGATGAACAAAGATAACGTTAAAGGCGCACCTAAACCACTATAAGATAATTACTATACTTCACCACCACTAGTCACCCTAAGGTTGATCCCGCCTACAGAACTTAATAATGATAATGGTAGTTTCGAGAACCCCTAGTTGCCTTCATAGGTGTCGCCTGCCCCTATCTCCACTAGGTGTACCCACTACCCCCATTCGATCGGCTCCCTAACTCGTAGATACCCGTGCTGGCCCCACAGTAGGGTGTATCACTCCCCAAAGTGGCAACCCGATACCACCAATAATGCACGGGTCATACCTACACGATGCAACAACGTCTTACCTACCAGCCCGGGCCCACACACGCATATGAACCCGTTGGACTTGCGTTGCCACCGCTAACCCGTTTTGGCCTCTTACAGTCAATCCAAGTATGCATGTCCCGTCCTCGACTTAGGTCGAGCCCATAAAGATACGTATGGGTTACTGGTTGAAACGGGCCCCTATTACTTGACACAAGCTATCCACCTAAGCTTGGTCCCCTCTAGTACATCCCACTTAACCCTCTTCTTATTCATGTTCACATACATGTTTCCAATTTTGGTTAAGTGTTTCTAATCGTATTCAAATGCCACCCAAGGCACCCACTAGATTCCACATGCCACCCAAGGCACCCACTTAACCCCTCATGTCCCACTACATGTTTATCTGTTTAAGTGTTTCTTAATTCATTAAGACCGTAACCTTATAAAGACCTCCCTCATTAGACTGGCATTTGTGGCAGCTGGATTTGCCGGGCGGGTCCGGGCAGTCTTACACCACAAACGAGCCTAACCTCGTGTCTTTACAATTGTTACGTATTTAATTTATGCCTAAAACCTCCCACATTAGACTGGCATTTGTGGCAGCTGGATTTGCCGGGCGGGTCCGGGCAGTCTTAAACCACAAAAGAGCCTAACCTCGTGTCTTAGACGATTAATTACACCTAATTAATCATTTCCCAATTTGAATTAATTTCCCTATTCAATCAATTCCAAATTTAACTATGGCCATAATTGACTCAATTATGTCCATCTATTTATGGTATGCAAAATCATACCAATTTTCATCACAAATTTATTTTATGTCATTTAAGGCATTTATGCCAATTCTCAATATTAAATCTTTTAATATTATCCCATTGCCCCACATTGTACGTTCGTTTGTTTAATGTAAAGTATATGTTAGACTCGAATAGTCTAACTCATGGAGTAAAGAGAAAACATCACAACATACATATAATTAAAACTAGATCTAAACATAAGGGGTGAACTTGCATGTGTGAATGAGGTTCTACATCTAAAACTTGCATAGGCCAAAGTCATAACTTGCATAAAACTACATATGTCATAAATCCAAATCTAAAGGCGTGAACTTGTTTAGGTAATGGTCACAAACTTGCATAAACCATGCATGTCATGGATCTAACCAAAAAGGGGTAAACTTGCACAGGCATGATTCATACTTCAAAACAACATATATGTATATACTTGCATATGTGATTTATGCAACATAAACGATGGTGTAAACTTACATCTAAACATGTAAACTAGCATATAGAATTTTGTGTACTAGCATAAAACTCACAAATGTCATAGCCAAATTTTAGATCCAATTTACATATAAAATAGATGTCATGAAACATGTTAGGTTATATATGATTTTCACTAACTTGCATATGATTCATGTCTAAATCAACATCTAAACTTGCATACATAGATATGATTTATCATATGAGTCAACATAACCAAACTAGCATATGAAACATCATTATGACTTGATTATACATAAGCCAATCATAGATTTACAACATAGATGATAACATCACAACTTTACAACATAGATGATAACATCATAGAATTTATAACATAAATGATAACATCACAATTTTACAACATAGATGATAACATCATAGAATTTACAACATAAATAATAACATGTGGTCAATAATTCAAAACATAACCATATAATCCGCATCATAGCTTAATCCAATTAAATTGTTAATTATTTTATTAAAGAAATCGAACTCACAACTCGAAGAAGGTCTTGAGTTCTGAAGTTGAATTAATTTTCCTTTGAAGTAGATTCGTTGTTGCGGTTTAGATTAGAATTGATTTTGATTAGCTTTCTCCGTCTCTAATTGGTGGCGGCTATTCTAGGTTGCAAGGTGACAGCATGGAGGCCATGAATCTAATTTTAATTTGATTTTAGGGTTTGAGTCTATATGTCTTTTTATAGAGTTTAGAATTAATTTAGGCCGTCCGATCAACCCAGAATTAATCCCAGCCAATCAGTGCAGATCAGAAACCCTAATGAGTCAGCATACAGTCATAAACATGTCACTAATCAAATATGCCCCGGGGGGGGGGCGTAGGTCGACCCCCAGGTCGACCTGGTGAGGGTAGGTCGACCTGGCCCTGGCGGGAAACTTCCCGCCTAGCCCATCTGACTCTGAAATTTTGAATTTTGAAATCTATTTTTAATTTTCTGAAACTTCTGATCGCCATAACTTCTTCATACAAAGTCCAATTCACGCAAACTTGGACTCTATCTCAACCAGAATTCCGAGACGAACACAATGGCTAAACCCGTTTCCCTTAATTCTTACATCCGAGATTAGTTATTCTTTAATTTATGAACATTAATATTGAAAATTACGGGGTGTTACACTATATATATAATAAAAATCATATTTTTATCTAAGCTGTATATATATATAAATCATATTTTTATCTACGCTATATATATAAATCTTATTTTTAAACTCCAGGTCAGTCATGTGAATGGTGTGAGAAATAAATAGTTATCAACTTGATTTTAAAGTTAGATATATCAAGGGACCACGCCGTATAACACAGAACGGGTTTACCCAAGAATATCAGTGCATAAAACAAAAAGAGCAATGCTAAATAAAGAACAATGGAGATATTATAAGACTCAAGTCCCATCACACAATGCAACGCAAGCCAGAGGATAGAGTTTTACCATATAATAGCCAGATAATGCTTGATACGTGAAATTTCATCTTTTATTATTACTATAAGTGAAGAAATCAACTTCAAATATAAATGTATCAATCATAGACGGCATAGTGCCCCATCCCACTATGACATCATACTAGGATCTACAATTAAAACTGAAATGTCACGTATTGGAAGTTGGATTTTCGTCTGTGAACCAAGGCAAGGGATCGTCCTTACCGCTTCGAGACTCTCTAGCCCGAGCCTCAGGATCAGAGCTCGAGTGACCTTTGGATCGTCATGGCTGGTCCACACGAAGTGGATTAAAATGCTTGAACAATAAGTTTCCCCGCCCTATGGGGGCGTAAATGAGCCAGATGACTCAATATCCATTTGCTCCGTAGTAACCGATATATCTGAGGCTCCTCACTATCCATCATCCACATAAGTAAAACGTCTGGGCTTGCAAAATCCTGACACCACTCCTAGCTAGAAGGAAACACATGCCCTCCCTGAGGTCCTCTCCCGTTTCTGGTTCACACCTGGGTGTGAGGCTCGCGAATTAATGCTATACACAAAACTATGCTATATTAAAGTCGTGCTTTGATCATCAACCACAAGACTTTGCTTTTCAATAGAAGCCTTGATCTTTTGCATCTCAGCATGCCACACAGGCAATTCACGTCGTGCAACTGATGTCTATCGATATATAACCTCTGAGATCGTACATCTCAGAGAAGAGTGTTAAGCAAGATAATAAATTCTCCGCTACCAAACAAATATATATTTAATAGAGAACAATCAACACAGAACAAAATCCAATGTCAGACACATCCATTCACAAATTCATTCTGGGTCTAAACGAGACCGGAGGCACCTTATTCCTCGTGCCATATGTCCAATACATGAGAGAGGTCCTCGCATATCTGGTCGATCTCCAAGTACGTCTGGATGGTTATCACTTATTACCTCGTCTTGGGTGTACAACCTAATCAAGACATCAGTAATCATCTAAACGATGTGAACACCTCCGATCTTTAACCACCCTCTTCATCGTTGAATAGGTTATTCAGAATGGGTATAAACCCGGCCTTTTCGAATAACTCGCGTAAATAATAAACAAGTGCTATAAAAACACAACATACGCCTCATTCCAATCCAGAATATTCCTTTATTCATATATTCTTATTCTTTGGGAAAGGTCCCCATTAATTTTATCAAAGATCAATTCTTTTAAATTTATTGTTTAATCTTCCTTTGGATATCAATTCTAAACCAAATTAAGGTTTATCCAAACTAGTCGGGATTAGCGCACCTTACCGAAGTAATCATTTATTATATTTCCCAATCCCAACCTATTCATCCCATGGAGCAAAACTGGTAGTACTCCATATCTAACACCCACGGTGTTATCGATAAAATCAATTACCATTTCATGTTCAAATCTAATTACAGTTTTAACTATTGTCTGGAGTAAAATTGATGGTACTACATTCTCGATCATTTCCCGAATTTGATAATTTAATTTATCACGTTCACATTTCAATCTAATTAAAGATTCATTAAAACTCCACTTAGTTTTAATCCCCAAAAATCATTATGAAATGATTTTTCAAATTTAGTAAATAAATCGTGCCTTTAACTGGGTTAAAGAACCAATGTCATTTAAAAAACAGTTCATGATAAACACAAAATCGCATTCCATTAATTATGGAATCTTCACGGAAAACAGATCAATATATATAATCGATATAAACTCCCATATCCAACCGATAATATAAATGGAATAACGGCGAAGCCTTTTAAATTCCATATATAGTAAAAGTCTTCCTCCACAGAAGTTCACTTCGATTATTACCAAATCGAACTCCATTCCATTCCAATTTATTTTATTAAATTGGGAAACTTTTCTTTGGAAAATTTCCATTAAATCTTAATAAAAAGATTTATAAATTCCAAATCACATTTCATAGTTAATCGGGTTAAAGAACGAATGTCGTTAAAAACACCGTTCACGATAAACCTGATTCACATTCCATTTTATTCCAATTAAATGTTAATTAACTGGAAACTCTAATAATTAAATTAAAAGATTTATTCTTTTTACACGGGGTTTAAAAACAGTGTTAATGAAGACACCATTCACGACAAACCCAAAATCCCATTTGATATTAAATACAAGGCTTTGAATAGAAAATATATCGACTTATATTCAGTATCAAATTCTGAAACCAACAAATATCGTATTGGAAATAATGATATAAATATATCTTTCAAATTTCCATAATAATATCTGTATAATCCCGAAATCCATCATCAAAATATTCCGAAGATTATTTTGATTCAAATCCATTCCAATTCATATATTGAAAATTTTGGTTATATTAAAACCCATTCTCAATCCAATTTATTTATTTAAAAATAATTAGATTTTAATTCTAGTTAATAACTAGTTCATTTCGATAAAAATATATTTTTATCTTTTCAATTATGGAATTTTTCATCCCAATTCTTTCCAAATCATTTATTATGATTTTACACAAATTATTAGTATTTTTAATAATTTTATCAAGGCCCGTACAGTCGATTTCCGTAAACGGTCATCGAACTGCACTTACAACGACCTTTACCAAATTTGATTTGGACATAATTCCAAATCCAACCGTTAGATTTCAATCTCTTATATTCGTTGGAAAGTTCTTTTCGATACGAACCCAACGGTTCCAGTTTTAGGAGAATCTGACGGTCGAATCTCCCGTAATGTCAATTCGAAGTCAATGGACGAAATTCGCGAACCGCCGCGGCGCGGCGCGTTCTATTAAGGCCATTAAATATATATAATATATATTATATATATTTCGTCAATTTCCATTTGAAATGTATTTTATAAAATGTTTTAAATTCGGTTTTAAGAACGATTTCAACTTCATCTTTCAATTTAAAATCAAATTTGAATATTCCTTAATAAATTCGTTTTAAATTCATTTTTAAATGATTTCAATTTAATTTCAAATTTCAGATCAAATTTGAATATTCCTTAATAAATTCATTTTAAAACGATTTCAATTTCATTTCAAATTTCAAATCAAATTTGAATATTCCTTAATAAATTTGTTTTAAATTCATTTTAAAACGATTTCAATTTCATTTCAAATCAAATTTGAATATTCCTTAATAAATTTGTTTTAAATTCATTATAAATTCACTTTAAAACGATTTCGATTTCATTTAAAATTTCAAATCAAATTTGAATATTCCTTAATAAATTCTTTTTAAAATGATTTCAATTTCATTTCAAATTTCAAATCAATTTTGAATATTCCTTAATAAATTCGTTTTAAATTCATTTTAAAACGATTTCAGTTTCATTTCAAATTTCAATTTTCAAATCAAATTTGAATATTCCTTATCATTATAATATTAAATGATAATATTTTCAAACATTAGATTTTGAAATCACTTCCCTTTTCGATATTCATTATAAAAAATGAATAAAATCGATATAAATATCGTCTATGTCAAAATGGCGCAAATCTAATCAACACGGCTTCATATATTTAAATATTTTCGTGTGCATCCAAAATCGGACATCAAAATCACATTTTGATTCTTTTTTGAATATTATTTTAACATATTCATTATTTTAAAATATTAGTTATTTTAAAATATTTCTTATTTCTGAATTGGAATCAGACCCAATCAATTACCATATAATTTTATTTATATGGATTTCATACCACACATGTATATATCAACAACGATAAACAATCAACCAGAGTGCACTACACAACTACATAAGCATTAAATATAAATAATTAATGCTTACAACAGTCTGTCAACCCATCGATTGGCATACAACTAAACAATTAGGATTAGTGTACGTCAAATAACATCCCAACACCCGTGTGGGGTTTCAATCAACAAACACAGATTTTATTTGTGCAGTAAGGCGATGTGTAAAATATATCGTCCCAATCAGTATCAGATAAATGGGAGTACATAAACAAATCGTCCGATTTGTTTATAAATATTTATTTCAACACATGACTATTTTAAATAGTTCATATGTACAATAAAAATGGTATTTTTATTATTCAAATATTTTATTCAATATATGAATATTTTATTCAGTTCATATATACAATAAAAATGATATTTTTATTATTTAAATATTTTATTCATCACATGATTATTTTATTTTCCATTTCACAATAAAACTATAATCAATTTCTACATCACAATACAATCAAACAAGTCGTCCATGGTCTGTGGACGACGGGGAGCAGTTCATATCAGCAGTTATAAAATAAATGACTATACAAGAAATTATAGTGAGAAGTTCTCACATTGGGATCCACCCCGTCAGTTTTTATCTGAATTTCTAAACGATATGGATTTGAATTTGCCCGAAATTCCAACATTCTCCAAAATGGATCCAGTTAGTCTTGTTGTGAAGCTTTTGTCCCCACGATCGCAATGGATCCAGTTTCGTGCGATTTGGACCTCGTATGACAAAGTTATAGCGTTACAAAGATTGGAATAATTAATCGAGTAATTAACTATAATAATTAATTATTTTTCTTAACCCTCAATTAACTTCATCTTCTTCTTCCTCGTGCAAACTGAACATCGCGTAACCCAACCTTTAACCTTAGAAACTGCCACCATGGGGTGCGCCTTGGAGTGCGCCTTCTACGACGAGAACAGGGGAGAACTCGGTGGGGTCCTCTCGCCGAAAATGGACAGCGAATGACGCCGCTTCCAGGCCCAAATTCGACCACTACGCTCCACTAAAACAGATCATACCCATACCATCTCGAACAGCATAAAAATCTCATTCGTTTTTGCTTTGGAACGATTAACCAATTTGTTGGGGATTGAGAGGAAATAGGGATTAAAAATCGGAGCACATCAACCCTCAAACGTTTAGTGGCGGCGGCTGCTCATTGCGATTAGGGTTTGGGATATTTGTCCCTTTATATAATATATATTATTTTGTTCTATTATTAGTTTTCAAAGAAATTTCGTACTTCGAACTCCAAATCAAACCCAACGACTGTCTCCCCTAGCTAAATACCCCCATTTCGGACATAATGGGATATGTTTCGTAACCCAATTCTAATGTTTGGATCAGTTTTGTTTTAAATTAAAATATAAATCAATGTATATTTAATTTAAATGCACATTTTAATTTACCTGGGCCACATACTGACTCCAAAAATTCCAGAAAGATAAATCTAGCTATGTTTTGATGATACGGTCCTAACAAAAATAATTTCATCGAATTTGGAGACCATTTGAAAAAGGTCATTTTCCAGTCGTAAATTCAAACTGAAATTACCAAACACGTTTAAATCCGCCACGCTCACATATTAATTCCAAAAATTATGAAAATTGGAATCTAACAATAATTTGACATTCCAGATCTAACAAAAGTGGTCTTGTCAAAAACGGAGGTCGTTTGCAAAATATTTATTTTTAAGGGCCATATATTATATTAAATTCCATAGCGACTATTCTGAATTTTCAACTGGACATAACTTTTTATTCCCATTATGAAATCTGGATTTTTCACATCAGTTGGAAAGATATTTTCAAATAGATTCAATTTTTTTTTGGTTTCACTAAAATCCGGTTTATTTTGAATCCTGTACATTTAATTGAAATTTGAAATCGAATTTTCAAACTACCGCGCCATTTCCAATTCCTTTAATAATTAAAATAAATATTTATATTCTAACTTCGATTTAAATAAAGTTATACATTCCAATTCTATTCATAATAAATTTCTAGTCGTTACTATTTAAGATATATTATTTTAATTATTCAAAATTCATTAAAATTGCTAAAATAAAATTTTTAAATTGGTTCCGATTTTCCGGGTTGTTACAGTTCCGATCCTAAAATACATGATGCTTTTTTGTTTTACCCTTTTTTTATTGTGTATCATATTGTTGCATTTTTTCCTATTTATTTCACTGCTTTAGTCATGACATACATTATGCTAGGTTGCTTTAGCATTTTTTAATTTCCTACCATGGTATACGTAAGACATTTAATTTATTTATATATTCATGTACTTATGCTACATTAGTATTTTTTATTGTTGTTAGTATTTTGAATTTGTAATGCTTTTTTTTATGTTTCTTTCCCCTAGTTATGGGAGTTGTCTCACATGAATATGAATCAAATTGGACATGGTTTTTGGAGAATCTAAAAGAGATGCTTCATGAAGATCGTGAATTAGTTTTTATGTCTTATTGTCAGTGGGGTTTGCTCTTAGGTGTTCCGAAAGTGTTTCCATCTTCTTTTCACAACTGCTGCACATTTCGTATGGAGCGAAATATTGATTCAGTGGTTAAAGGTTGCAAGGGTGATACTTCTATTGTTGATTTGTTTAAACTTATAACTCGACCTTCAAATCCATCTGATTTGGAACGTTATATGTTAAAATTTAAAGAAATTGGAGGTGATGCCGCAATCAACTTCCTAAATCATAAACCTCTAGAAAATTGGGAAGATTTATTTTCTTAAGGTAGAAGATATGGAGAATATTCTTCTAATGTGGCTGAGAGTTTTAACTCTTGAATTGTGGATGATTGGTTTATGTTGATTACATCTTGTCTAGATGGAATTCAGGTGAAAGTAATGGAACAAATGGCTAAGAGGAGGGAAGAATGTCATAATTGGACTACTGATTTATACCTAGTTATGGAGCAACGATTGTCACAGTTAGTTGAAGATGGGTTTGGATGGGATGCATATAGATCTACCGAAATGTTTTTGAAGTTAGATCTTCTATATCACATCATGTTAATCTTGAAAAAATATTGTGTAGTTGTAATCAGTGGAAAGTTACCGGTTTTTCCATGTGCACATGTTGTTAAGTGTATAAATAAGTCAAGGTGATCCGTATATGAATTTGTGGAATATTATTTTACAGCTAATGCTTTTAGAGCTAGTTATGCACATGTTATTAATCCAATCCCAAATGTTGATAAGCTAATTGTTACAGAAGATAAAATCTTAATTAGACCGCCTAAAGAAATTCGAGGTGCTGGAAGACCTTCTACTAAGAGACATGGTGGCTTTTCTTATTCTCAGAATAAGAGAAATAAATGCAGCAAGTGTGATCAAGTTGGACATAACAAGAGGAATTGCCAAGCTTCATTGAAGATTTAAATTTAAATTTTATTTTTTGGTTTTTTTTTTCCATTGGACATGTAAGTATATACATAGTATGCGGCAGTCTTTTTTTTTTTTTTTGGTTATTGGGACATGTTACATGCTGATTGGTTGTTTTTCATATAAATTTGAGTTGTATTTGTGAAATTTATGTTTTTTGCTTTTATTTTATTTATTTTATTTTGTGTATTTTTTGTTTAGAATAAGCAGTGTTGTGTTTGTGATTGCTGGCATTTTATTAGCAGTTGTTTTGTACACCAATTCAACCGACTAATGCTATATTGATTTAGCATTTTGTTTTGTATAATGTAATTGGCTGACTACAATATTAGTTGTATAAAGTGATTAGCTGGCTTTATTAATATAAATTTAACTTTTATTTGTGAAACTCATGTATTTTGCTTAATTTATTTTGTTTTACGTATTTTTGGTTTAAAATATGCAGTGTTGTGTTTGTGATTGCTGGCATTTTATTACCAGTTGTTTTCTATGTCAATTTAACAGACTAATGCTATATTGTGTAAGAATTTTGCTTTGTATAATGTAAAAGTGATTGGCTCACTTGATTGTTAGTTGTATAAAGTAAAAGTGAACGACTGACTTGATCAATATAAATTTGACTTTTATTTTTGAAATTTATGTATTTGTTTTCAATTATTTTGTTTTGTGTATGTTCTTTTTAAAATACGCAGAGTTGTTTTTGTGACTGGTGGCATTTTATTACCAGCTGTTTTGTACATCAATTCAACCGACTAATACTATATTGATTTAGCATTTTCTTTTGTATATTTTAAAAGTGATTGGATGACTTGATTAGTAGTTGTATAATCATAAACTATGTGATGCTACTTTATGTGGTATTTGGGTAAAGAAAAATGCTAATTCAATATAGCATTTTTGATTATTTATTTTTGGAATATAGTTCTTTTCTAAACCAGTTATAGTAAGAAATCTGAAACTAATATGTCCACTTACTTATAGTATAAAATTTATTGATCATCTTTTATAACTGTACACTTGTTGTGAAAATGTGTTGTTATATATACATGCATAAGTGCCTAATTACATTTGGCATTTGTATCTTTTATATTTTATGGTTGACTAAAAAATATATCTTGAATATAGATCAACTATCATTGATTTTTTTGTTATGTTTTGAATATAGTTGTCTTTTTTGGTCATTGTGGGTCACTTTGTTTAAAAAATTGAGTGTAGATTGATTTTTGTGTGTGTGTGTGTATATATATCCTATTGTGCTTAGAATCTAGTTATCTATACACGATTAAGTTTGGAATTTGGATGTCTTTTGTGTTCGCATGGTTAAATATTATAATTTGGTGTAGATTTGTTTTTATGGGTACTCGATTAGGTTTGGAATCCATTTGTCTTTTAAATCCACATATACCGGATTAGGTTTGAGTCCGACCATTCTTTACATTCTTTTTAGATTGTTCGGCTAAGCAATATGTTTTTGGTATAGTTAGGATTTCAAAGGCACTCGTTTAGGCTTGAGTCTGGCCGTCCTTTGCATCCCATAAGTGCCCGCTTAGGTTTGAGTCCGCTATCATTTTCATTCTTTTAGTTTGTTAGGTTAACCAATATGTTTTTAATTTAGATTAGTTTTGGGTATAGATTGATTTTCAAAGGTACCTGCTTAAGCTTGAGTCTGACTGTCCATTGCATCTCATTGGTACCCGCTTAGAATTGAGTCTGGTCGTTCTTTACAACCATTAGATTGCTCGGTTAACCAATATATTTTCGGTATATATTGGCTTTCAATAGTATTTGCTTAGGCTTAAGTACAACCGTCCCTTTCGCCTCATATGTACACGCTTAGGTTTGTATCAGCCTTCCTTTACAATCATTTAGATTATTCGGTTAACATATGTTTTCAGTATAGATTGGTTTTCAAAGGTACCAGCTTAGGCTTGAGTTAGCTGTCCTTTAAATCTCGTAAATACCCTGCTTAGGAAAGAGTCTGGTCGTCCTTTGCATCTCGTAAGTACCTAATTAGGTTTGATTTCGGTCATTCTTTGTATCTTTTAGTTCGTTCGGTCAACCGATATGTTTTTCGCATAGATTGGTTTTCAAAGGTACCAGCTTAGGCTTGAGTCTGGCTGTCCTTTGCATCTTGTAAGTACTCGCTAAGGTTTGATTTCAGTCGTCCTTTACATTCTTTTATTTTGTTCGAATCAACATGTTATTGGTATAGATTGGTTTTCAAAGGTACCCGCTTAGGCTTGAGTCCACCGTCCTTTGCATCTTGTAAGTACTCGCTTAGGTTTGAGTCTGGCTGTCCTTTTAGTTTGTTCGGTTAACCAATATGTTTCTGATATATAATTGTTTTCAAAGGTACCCGCTTAGGATTGAGTCCGACAGTACCTTGCGTCTCGTAACTACCCTCTTAGGTTTGGGTCCAGCCGTCTTTTGATTCTTTTAGTTTGTTCGGTTAACCAATATTTTTTTAGTATAGATTGGTTTTCATAGGTACCCACTTAGTCTTGAGCCAGGTCGTCCTTTACATCTCATAATTACCCGCTTAGTTTTGAGTCTGGTCGTCCTTTGCATCTCGTAAGTACCCGCTTAGCTTTGAGTTCGACCCTCCTTTGCATTCTTTTAGTTTGTTTGGTTAACCAATATGTTTTGGGTATAATTGATTTTCAAAGGTACCCTCTTAGGCTTGAGTTCGGTCGTCCTTTGAATCCCGTAAGTACCCTCTTAGGTTTTAATCTGGCTATTATTTGCATTTGTTCAGTTTGTTCGATTAACCATTATGTTTGGGTACTGATTGGTTTTCAAAGGTAACCGCTTAGGATTGAGTCCGACCGTACTTTGCATCTCGTAAGTACCCACTTAGGTTTGAGCCTGACTGTAACACCCCTCTCGAAAATCTAATACAAAGATCTTTTAGCACAGTGGTTAGCGCATGGTGTTGCTTTCCGAGAGGTCGGGGTTCGAATCTTGTGGTTCTCACATTTGATATCAGAGCCTATACCCAGTCGTGATTGTGTGTGCAATGCTGCGGATGTCGGTCGGTGTGGTACTGATGCGGGTTACATGCACAATGCCTGGGTGGTGAGTGATATGAGACAACGAGGACGTTGGGCTCTTTATGGAAGGTAGTCTATAACACCCCTCTCGAAAATCTAACACAAAGATCTTTTAGCACAGTGGTTAGTGCGTGGTGTTACTTTCCGAGAGGTCGGGGGTTCGAATCCCGTGGTTGTCTCATTATGTCATTTTGATTCCTTTAGTTTGTTTGGTTAACCAAATTTTTTTTTTGGTATAAATTGGTTTTCATAAGTACCTGCTTAGTCTTGAGCCAGGCCATCCTTTACATCTCGTAAGTACCCGCTTAGGTTTGAGTCCGACCATCCTTTGCATTCTTTTAGTTTTTTCGGTTAACCAATATGTTTTTGGTAAAAATTAGTTTTCAAAGGTAACTTCTTAGGCTTGAGTTCGGCCGTACTTCGCATCTTGTAAGTACCCGCTTAGGTTTAAGTCCGGACGTCATTTGCATTCTTTTAGTTTGTTCAGTTAACCAATATGTTTTTGGTATAGATTGGTTTTCAAAGATACCCACTTAGGCTTGGGTCCAATCATCCTTTGCATCTCGTAAATACCCGCTTAGGTTTGAGACCGGCTGTCTTTTGGATTCTTTTAGTTTGTTCGGTTAACCAATATTTTTCGATATAGATTGATTTTCAAAGGTACCCACTTAGGCTTGAGCCTGTCCATCCTTTACATATCGTAAGTACCCGCTTACGTTTTAGAAGGGTCGTCCTCTGCATTCTTTTAGTCTGTTCGTTTAACCAATATGTTTTCGGTATAGATTGGTTTTAAAAGGTACCCATATACGCTTGAGTCCAGCCGTTCTTTGCATCTCATAAGTACCCTCTTGGGTTTGAGACCAGGTTCATTTACTTTCTTTTAGTTTGTTAGGTTTACAAATATGTTTTTGGTATAGATTGGTTTTCATAGGTACCCACTTAGGCTTGAGTCTGACCGTCATTTACATCTCATAAGTGCTAGCTTATGTCTGAGTCCGGCGATCATTTGCTTTCTTTTAGTTTTTTCGGCTAATCAATATGTTTAGGGTATAGATTGGTTTTCAAAATGACTCGCTTAGGCTTGAGTCTAACCGTCCTTTGTATCTCGTGACTATCCTCTTAGGTCTAAGTCCAACCGTCATTTGTATTCTTTTAGTTTGTTTGATTAATCAATATGTTTTGGATATAGATTGGTTTTTAAAGGTACCCGCTTAGGATTGAGTCCGACCGTCCTTGCATTTGCATTCGTTTATTTTGATCGGTTAATCAATATGTTTTGGGTATATATTGGTCTTCAAATATGCCCACTTAGGCTTGAGTCTGGCCATCCTTTGCATCCGTTAGTAACCGCTTAGGTTTCAGTCTGACCGTCATTTACATTCTTTTAGTTTGTTCAGTCAATATGTTTTGGTTATAGATTGGCTTTCAAAGGTACCTGCTTAGGCTTGAGTTCGGTCGTCCTTTGCATCTGTTAAGTACCTTCTTTTGTTTAAGTTTGACCGTCCTTTGAATTCTTTTAGTTTATTCGGTTAACCAATATGTTTATAGTATAGATTGGTTCTCGAAGGTACCCACTTAGGCTTGAGTCCGGTCGTCCTTTGCATCTCGTAAGTACCCACTTAGGTTTGAGTCCTGCATTCATTTGCATTCTTTTAGTTTTTTCGGTTAACCAATATGTTTTCTATATAGGGTGTTTTCGAAGGTACCCGCTTAGGCTTGTGTATGGTCGTCCTTTACATCTCGTAAGTACCCGCTTAGGATTGGGTCCGGTTGTCCTTTACATTCTTTTAGTTTGTTTGTCTAACCAATATGTTTTGCATATAGATTGGTTTTCAAAGGTACCCGCTTAGGCTTGAGTCCGACTGTCCTTTACATCTCGTAAGTACCTCCTTAGGTTTGAGTCCGGTCGTCCTTTACATTCTTTTAATTTATTCGTTTAACCAATTTGTTTTTGGTAAAGATTAGCTTTTAAAGGAACCTGCTTACGGTTGAGTTCGACTATCCCTCGTCGTAAGTACCCTCTTAGGTTTGAGACTGGCTGTCATTTTCTTTCTTTTAGATTGTTAGGTTAACAAATTTTTTTTGGTATAGACTGGTTTTCAAAGGAGCCCGCTTAGGCTTGAGTCTGGCCGTCCTTTGCATCTCGTAAGTACCCGCTTATGTTTGAGTCCGACCATCATTTGCATTCTTTTAGTTTGTTCGGTTAATCAATATGTTTTGGGTTTAGATTGGTTTTTGAAGGTACCTTCTTATGCTTGAGTTTGATCGTCCTTTGCATCTCGTCATTACTTGCTTAGGTTTGAATCCATCCGTCATTTGCACTCTTTTGATTTGTTCCATTACTCAATATGTTTTGGATATAGATTGGTTTTTAAAGTTACCTGCTTAGGCTTGAGTCCGACTGTCCTTTGCATTTGCGTTCTTTTAGTTTGTTCGCTCAATCAATATGTTTTGGGTATAGATTGGTCTTCAAATATACCCACTTAGGCTTGTGTCTAGCCAACCTTTACATCTCGTAAGTAACCGCTTAGGTGTGTGTCCGGCCGTCAATCGCATTCTTTTAGTTTGTTCGGTTAACTAATATGTTTTGGGTGCATATTGGCTTTCAAAGGTGCCTACTTAGGCTTGAGTCCGGTCATCGTTTGCATCTGGTAAGTACCCGCTTAGGTTTGAGTCCGACCGTCCTTTGAATGATTTTAGTTTGTTCGGTTACCCAATATGTTTACAGTATAGATTGGTTTTCGAAGGTACTAGATTAGAATTGAGTCCGGTCGTACTTTGCATCTCGTAAGTACCCGCTTAGTTTTGAGCCTGGTCGTCATTTGGATTCTTTTAGTTTGTTCGGTTAGCCAATATTTTTTTGATATAAATTGGTTTTCATAGGTACCCGCTTAGTCTTGAGTCAGGTCGTCCTTTACATCTCGTAAGTACCCTATTAGATATAAAACCGGCCGTCCTTTGCATTCTTTTAGTTTTTTTGGTTAATGTATATGTTTTCGGTGTAGATTTGTTTTCAAAGGTAACAGCTTAGGCTTGAGTCCGGCCGTCCTTTGCGTCACGTAAATAACTGCTTAGGTTTGGGTCCGGCCGTCATTTGCATTCTTTTAGTTTGTTCAGTTAACCAAAATGTTTTTTGTATAAACTGGATTTCAAAGGTACCCACTTAGGCTTGAGTCCAGATGTCCTTTGCATATCGTAAGTACCCTATTAGGTTTGAGACCTGCCGCCATTTGGATTTTTTAGTTTGCTCGGTTAACCAATTTTTTTCGATATAGATTGGTTTTCAAAGGTACCCGCTTAAACTTGAGTCCGACCGTCCTTTACATCAAATACCCACTTATGTTTCAGTCTGGCCGTCCTTTGCATTCTTTTAGTCTGTTCGTTTAACCAATATGTTTTCGGTATAGATTTGTTTTCAAAGGTACCCGCTTATGCCTTAGTCCGGTCGTCCTTTGCATCTCGTAAGTACCCTTTTAGTTTTGAGACCGACTGTCATTTGAATTCTTTTAGTTTGTTAGGCTATCAAAATTGTTTTTGGTATAGATTTGTTTTCAAAGGTACCCGCTTTGGCTTGAGTTTGACCGTTTTTTGCAACTTATAAGTACCCTCTTATGTTTGAGTCCGACCATCATTTGCATTCTTTTCATTTGTTTGGTTAATCAATATATTTTGGGTATAAATTGGTTTTCAATGGTACTCGTTTAGGCTTGAGTCTGACCGTCCTTTGCAACTCGTAATTACCTGCTTAGGTTTGAGTCTAGTCGTCATTTGCATTCTTTTAAATTGGTCGATTAATCAATATGTTTTGGATATATATTAGTTTTTAAAGGTAGCCACTTAGGCTTGGGTACGACCGTCAATTGCATTCTTATAGTTTGTTAAGTTAATCCATATGTTTTGGGTATAGATTGGTCTTCAAATATACCCGCTTAGGCTTGAGTCTGGCCTCCCTTTGCGTCTCATAAGTAAAAGCTTAGGTTTGAGTTAGGCCGTCATTCACATTCTTTTAGTTTGTTCGGTTAATCAATATGTTTTGGGCATATATTGGTTTTAAAAGGTACCTGCTTAGGCTTGAGTTTGGTCGTCCTTTGCATCTGGTAAGTACCTGCTTAGGTTTAGTCCGGTCGTCCTTTGAATTCTTTTAGTTTGTTCAGTTAAGCAATATGTTTACGGTATAGATTAGTTTTCGAAGGTACCTACTTAGGCCTAAGTCTGACCGTCCTTTCGTCTCATAAGTACACACTTAGGTTTGAGTTCGTCTGTCATTTGCATTCTTTTATTTTGTTAGGTTAACCAATATGTTTTCGGTATAGGTTGGTTTTCGAAGGTACCCGATTAGGCTTGAGTCTAGTTGTCCTTTGCATCTTGTAGGTACCCACTTAGGTTTGGGTCCGTCCATCCTTTACATTCTTTTGTTTGTTCGCTTAACCAATATCTTTTGGGTATAGATTTGTTTTCAAAGGTACCCGCATAGGCATGAGTTCGACTGTCCTTTACATCTCATAAGTACCTGCTTAGGTTTGAGTCTGGCCGTCCTTTACATTCTTTTAGTTTGTTCGATAAGCGTTATGTTTTAGGTATGTATTCATTTTCAAAGGTACTCGCTAGGGCTTGAGTCTATTCGTCCTTTACATATCGTAAGTACTCGCTTAGGTTTGAGTCCGGTCGTCCTTTGCGTTCTTTTAGTTTATTCGATTACCCAATATATTATCGATATAGATTGGTTTTCAAAGGTACCCGTTTAGGTTTGAGTCCGGCCGTCCTTTTCATTTCGTAAGTACCCGCTTAGGTTTGAGTACAGCCATAATTTGCATTATTTTAGTTTATTTATTTAACTAATATGTTTTTGGTATAGATTGGTTTTCAAAGGTACCCGCTTAGGCTTGAGTCCAGTCGTCCTTTGCATCTTGTAAGTCCCGCTTATGTTTGAGTCTGGTCGTCATTTGGATTCTTTTAGTTTGTTCGGTTTACCAATATGTTTTGGGTATAGATTGGTTTTCAAAGGTACCCGCTTAGGCTTGAGTTCAGCCATCCTTTACATCTCGTGAGCACCGACTTAGATTTGAGTCTGGCCTTCCTTTACATTCTTTTAGTTTGTTCGTTTAAACAATATTTTTTCAGTATAGATTGGTTTTCAAATGTACCCGCTCACACTTAAGTCTGGCCATCCTTTGCATCTCGTAAGTTCCCGCTAAGTTTTAAGGTCTACCTTCATTTACATACTTCTAGTTTGTTCAGTTAATAAATATGTTTTCCGTATAGATTGGTTTTCAAAGGCACCCGCTTAGGATTGAGTCCGACCGTCCTTTGCATCTCATAAGTACCCGCTTATGTTTGAGTCCAGCCGTCATTTGCATTATTTCATTTTGTTCGGTTAATCAATATGTTAAGGTGTAGATTGGTTTTCAAAGGTACCCGTTGAGGCTTGAGTCCGGCCGTCTTTTGCATCTTGTAAGTATCCGCTTAGGCCTGAGTCCGACCATCCTTTTCATTTGCATTCTTTTAGTTTGTTCGGTTAATCAATATGTTTTGGGTATATATTGGTTTTCAATGGTACCCTCTTAGGCTTGAGTTCGACTGTCCTTTGCATTTGCATTCTTTTAGTTTGTTCGGTAAATTAATATGTTTTAGGTATTTATTGTTTTTCAAAGGCACCCGCTCAGGCTTGAGTCCAGCTCTCCGTTGCATCTCATAAGTACCCGCTTAGGTTTGAGTCCAACCGTCATTTGTATTCTTTTAGTTTATTCGGTTACTTAATTTGTTTTGGGTATAAATTGATTTTCAAAGGTACTCTCTTAGGCTTGAGTCTGGTCGTCCTTTGCATCTCGTAAGTACCCGCTTAGGTTTGAGTCTGACCGTCCTTTGAATTCTTTTAGTTTGTTCGATTAACCAATACATTGTCGGTATATATTGGTTTTTGAAGGTTCCCGCTTAGGCTTGAGTGCGGCCGTCCTTTGCATCTCGTAAGTACCAACTTAGGTTTGAGTTCGACCATCATTTGCATTCTTTTAATTTGTTCGGTTAACAAATATGTATTTGGTACAGATTGGTTTTCAAAGGTACCTGCTTAGGCTTGAGTCTGGCCGTCCTTTGTATCTCTTAAGTACCCATTTAGTTTTGAGTTCTGTTGTCCTTTATATTCTTTTAGTTTGTTCGGTTAACCAATATGTTTTCTACTTAGATTGGTTTTCAAAGGTACCCACTTGGGCTTGAGTCCGACCATCCTTTACATCTCATAAATACTAGCTTAGGGTTGAATTTGACCATCCTTTACATTCTTTTAATTTGTTTTGTTAAGCAATATGTTTTGGGTATAGATTGTTTTCGAAGGTACCCGCTTAGACTAGTGTTCAATCGTCCTTTACATCACGTAAGTGTCGGCTTATATTTGATCTCATCGACATTTGCATTCTTTTAGTTTTTTCGGTTAACCAACATGTTTTGGGTATAGTTTGGTTTACAAAGGTATCCACTTGTGCTAGAGTCGAGCCGTCCTTTTCATTTCGTAAGTACCCGCTTAGGTTTGAGTCCGGCCATCACTTGCATACTTTAAGTTTGTTCAGTTAACCAATATGATTTTGGTATACATTGGATTTCAAGGGTACCCATTTAGGCTAGATTCTAGCCTTCCTTTGCATCTCACAAGTACCCACTTAGGTTTGAGTTCCGCCGTCATTTTGATTCCTTTACTTTGTTTGGTTAACCAATATGTTTTCAGTATAGACCGGTTTTCAAAGGTACCCGCTTAGGCATGGGTCTGACCGTTCTTTACATCTCGCAAGCACCCGCTTATGTTTGAATCCGGTCATCCATTAATTTCTTTTAGTTTGTTCGTTTAACCAATATGTTTTCGATATAGATTGATTTTCAAAGGTACCCGCTTACACTTTCGGCCGACCATCCTTTGCATCTCATAAGTACGTCCGCTTGGGTTTGAGTCCGGCCATCATTTGGATTCTTTTCTTTTATTCGGATAACCAATATGTTTTTGGTATAGATTGGTTTCCGAAGGTACCCGCTTAGACTTGTGTTCGGCCGTCCTTTACATCTCGTAAGTACCATCTTAGATTTGAATCCGTTCGTCCTTTACATTCTTTTTGTTAGTTCATTTAACCGATATTTTTCTAGAATAGATTAGTTTTCAAAGGTACCCGCTTATGCTTGAGCCTGTATGCCTTTTGCATCTGGTAAGTACCCGCTTAGATTTGCATTCTTGTAGTCTGTTCGGTTAATCAATATTTTTGGGTATAAATTGATTTTTAAAGTTACCCGCTTAGGCTTGAGTCTGGCCTTCCTTTTCACCTCGTAAGTACCCGCTTAGATTTGAGTCTGACTGTCATATGCATTCTTTTAGTTTGTTTGGTTAATCAACATGTTTTGGGTTAAATTGATTTTTAAAGGTATCCGCTTAGGCTTGAGTCCGACCGTCCTTTGCATCTCGTAAGTACCTGCTTAGGTTTGAGTCCGGTCGTCCTTTGCATCTTGTAAGTGTCCACTTAGGCTTGAGTTTGACTGTCCTTTTCATTTGCATTCTTTTAGTTTGTTCGGTTAATCAATATGTCTTGGTTATAGATTGGTTTTCGAAAGTACCCGCTTAGGCTTGAGTCCGACTGTCCTTTGCAATTGCATTCTTTTAGTTTGTTCGGTTAATTAATATATTTTAGGCATAGATTGTTTTTCAATGGTACCTGCTTAGGCTTGAGTCCAGCCATCCTTTTCATCTCGTAAGTACCCACTTAGGTTTGAGTCCGACCATCATTTGTATTCTTTTAGTTTGTTCGGTTAATCAATATGTTTTGGGTATAGATTGGTTTTCAAAGGTGCCCGCTTAGGCTTGAGTCTGACCATCCTTTGCATTTTCATTCTTTTAGTTTGTTCAGTTAATTGATATGTTTTAGGTATATATTGTTGTTCAAAGATACCTGCTTCGGCTTAAGTCCAACCATCATTTGCATCTTGTCAGTACCCGCTTCGGTTTGAGTCCGACTGTTATTTGTATTCTTTTAGTCTTTTCGGTTACTCAATATGTTTTGGGTATTGATTGATTTTCAAAGGTACCCGCGTAGGCTTTAGTCTGGTCGTCCTTTGTATCTCGTATGTACCCACTTAGGTTTGAGTCCGACCATCATTTGCATTCTTTTAATTTGTTCGGTTAACCAATATGTATTTGGTATAGATTGGTTTTCAAAGGTACCCGCTTAGGCTTGAGTCTAGCCATCCTTTGCATCTCGTAAGTACCTATTTATTTTTGTGTCTGGTTGTCCTTTACATTCTTTAGTTTGTTCAGTTAACCAACATGTTTTCGGCTTAGATTGGTTTTCAAAGGAACCTGCTTAGGCTCGAGTCCGACCGTCCTTTGCATCTCGTAAATACACGCTTAGGGTTGAGTCCAACCATCCTTTACATTTTTTTAGTTTGTTTGTTTAAGCAATATGTTTTGGGTATAAATTGGTTTTCAAAGGTACCCTCTTAGACTAGTGTTTGGTCGTCCTTTACATCGCGTAAGTAACAGCTTATGTTTGAGTCTCGTCGTCCTTTGCATTCTTTTAGTTTGTTCGGTTAACCAATATGTTTTCGGTATAGGTTGGTTTTCAAAGGTACCCGCTTAGGCTTGAGTCCAGCCGTCCTTTTCATTTCATTAGTAACTGCTTAGGTTTGAATCTGGTCGTCATTTGCATTCTATTAGTTTGTTTAGTTAAACAATATGATTTTGGTATACAGTGAATTTCAAGGGTACCCGCTTAGGCTAGAGTCCAGTCGTCCTTTGCATCTCGTAAGTACCCACTTAGGTTAGAGCTCGGCCATCATTTGGATTCTTTTAGTTTGTTCGGTTAACCAATATGTTTTCAGTATATATTGGTTTTCCAAAGATACCAGCTTAGGCTTTTGTCTGACCGTTTTTTAATATCACAAGCACCCGCTTATGTTTGAATCTGACCGTCCTTTGAATTCTTTTAGTTTGTTCGTTTAACCAATATGTTTTGGAAATAGATTGATTTTCAAAGGTACCCGCTTACGCTTGCGTCCAGTCGTCCTTGATTCTAGTAAGTACCCGCTTGGGTTTGAGTCCGATCATTCTTTTATTTTGTTCGGTTCAATATGTTTTTGGTATAGACTGGTTTTCAAAGGTACCAGTTTAGGCCTGGGGCCGTCGTGCTTATCATTTCGTAAGTACCCGCGTAGGTTTGAGTTCGGTCGTTATTTTCATTCTTTTAGTTTGTTCGGTTAACCAATATGTTTTTGGTATATATTGGTTTTCATAGGTACCCGCTTAGGATTGATCCTGGCCATCCTTTACATCTCGTAAGTACCCGCTTAGGTTTGAGTCCGACCGTTATTTGGATTCTTTTAGTTTATTCGGATAATCAATATGTTTTTGGTATAGATTGGTTTTCAAAGGTATCCGCTTAGGCTTGAGTACGACCGTCCTTTACATCTCGTAAGTACCGGCTTAGGTCTGAATCTGGTTGTCCTTTACATTCTTTTAGTTTGTTTGTTTAACCAATATGTTTTCGGTATAGATTAGTTTTGAAACGTACCCGCTTACACTTGAGTCCATATGCCCTTTGCATCTGGTAAGTACCCGCTTAGATTGGAGTCCAGCCATCATTTGCATTCTTTTAGTTTGTTCGGTTAATCAATACATTTTGAGTATAAATTGATTTTTAAAGGTACTCTCTTAGGCTTGAGTCCGGCCATCCTTTGCATCTTGTAAGTACCCGCTAAGGTTTGAGTCCGGTTGTCCTTCACATTCTTTTAGTTTGTTCAGTGAACTAATATGTTTTGGGTATAGATTGGTTTTCAGAGATACCCGCTTAGGCTTGAGTTCAGTCGTCCTTTGCATCTCGTAAGTACCTGCTTAGATTTGAGTCTGAGCATCCTTTACATTCTTTTAGTTTGTTCGTTTAACCAATATGTTTTGGGTATATATTTGTTTTCAAAGGTACCCGCTTAGGCTTGAGTTTGGTCGTCCTTTGCATCTCGTAAGAACCTGCTTAGGTTTGAGCCCGGGTGTCCTTTACATTCTTTTAGTTTGTTCGGTTAACCAATATGATTTGGGTGCTTTTCAAAGATTCCCGCTTAGAATTGAGTCCAGTTGTCCTTCGCATCTGGTAAGTACCCGCTTAGCTCTGAGCCCGGCTGTCATTTGCATTCTTTTGGTTTGTTCGGTTAATCAATATGTTTTGGGTATAGATTGGTTTTCAAAGGTACCCTCTTAGGCTTGAGTCTGACCGTCCTTTGCATCTCGTAGTACCTGCTTAGGTTTGAGTCGGACCGTCATTTGCATTCTTTTAATTTGTTCGGTTAATAAATATGTTTTGGGTATAGATTGATTTTCAAAGATACCTGTAACGATACAGATTTTGCCCGGAACCAATCGATTGCAAAATCGACCAAGATCGTTCAAATCCCGCATACGTTAACTTTGGGAATACAACACATCAGAACAACAACATAAGACTTTTATAAAACATTATGATAATGTTACATCAAAGTACAAAATATCAGAGTACATCGATAAATAATAATACAACGGAAGATAAATTACAATAAATTCAATACATTGCAGCAGAAGACTATAAATACTCTGGACATAGCTTTAAGCTTCAGTCCAGAATCCAGCTCAAGAGATAAATATCTGCAAAACAAGCTACTCGATTGCCTGTGTGGAAAATATGGGCAGCCGAGTTTTCCAGTGAAACAAACTACAGGTCAGCCATGGGACTGGTATGAGAAATCTAACTTAACTAATCTAGTAATAAGGCTAATCACAGGACCATGTCGCTAACGCGGAACGGGTTTACTCCATTGGATTGCCAGTGCATAAAATAAAGTAAATCGTTAAACAACGCAATGCTTTTTAGAAAAATGAAACCATTATAAGACTCAATTCCCATCACACAATGCAACGCAAACCGGAGGATAGAGTTTTACCTTATAATGGTAAAAAATGCTTGATACGATAAAAATAATATTTTAATATTATTATTAGTGTCTAATCAGTTTTTTGAAAATATTTCAAAATAAATGTATCAATCCTAGACGGCATAGGTACCATATACTATGTCGCCATATATAGGTTTACAATCAAAACCGTAATGTCGTATTAGAAATTTGGTTTCCATCATGAATCGAGGCTAGGGATCGTCCTCTCCGATTCGAGACACTCTAGCACATGCCTTAGGATTCCCCGTAGTGAACCCTTAGATGCGGTAGGGCCGGTCCACACATACGTTAGTGGATTAGTTATGCCTAAACACACGCTTCCCTGTTCTTTTGAACCTCTAATATGGCCACTAACAACCTATAAAACCCGAGGTACCTCATAATCCATCATCCACATAAGTAAAAACGTCAGGGCTGGTAAGTTGCTGACACCACTTCTAGCTAGAAAGAAACATGTGCACTCCCTACGGTCCTGATCCCGTTTTTGACTCATACCGGGGTGTGAGGCTCGCGAAGTCACGCTATACACAAAGCTACGCCTAAACAGGCTATGCTTTGTTCATCAACCACAAGACCTGCTTTTCAACAAAAGCCTTGATCATTTGCATCTTGGCGCGCCACATTGACAATTCACGCCATGCGATCAATAACTATCAATATATACCCTCTGAGGGTGTTAAGCAAGAGAATAAATTCTCCGCCACCAAACGGATATATATTAGTAGAAATCAATTTAATTTAAATGGAATGAAATCCAATGTCAAACACGCATCCATTTACAAGTCCGTTCTGGGTCTGAGCGAAACCGGAGTCACCTTATTCCTCCCTGTATGTCCAATATGAAGGAGAGGCGCCCGCATATCCGTACAATCGACAAGTATGTCCGGACAAACTACCACTATTAACCATTTACTGGGAGCTAACCAATGTCGGGTATCGGTAGTCGTCCATTCGATGTGAAGATCGCCGGTCTTCAATCACCGTCTTCAATATCTTCGACTTAAAACGTCGTATAATCATTTGAAATGAGATTGTACTTGGTCTTTTCAAATGATTCTCACATATATATAATTTAAAAACCATTTCATATCGTTATTATTATCAATAACGATTTATCGCTATTTTTATTATATGAAAATATAGCTCGATTTAATTTAAAGACACTTTGGGTCGATAGGGGCCCTGGCACTCTTTTTATCAAAATTTGATTTACAAATATCTCAAAATCTAACCGTTGGATTTTGACAAGATTTATATCGTTGGAAAGATCTTCCCAAAGCGGTCCTAACGGTTCCAGTTTTGGGAAAATCCGACGGTTGGATCTTTTGGTATAATCGTTTAAATGTACGATTCCGA
Source organism: Allium sativum (assembly GCA_030737875.1). NCBI lineage: Eukaryota > Viridiplantae > Streptophyta > Magnoliopsida > Asparagales > Amaryllidaceae > Allium > Allium sativum. The sequence goes on from CM060909.1 coordinate 364,259,337, forward strand.
AACGCGAACTACCGCGTTCGGTTCATTTAATTTTAATTTATATTTATATATATATATAATTATATATAAATGTAAATATATTTCTAATTTTCTTTAAAACGTAAATTTCTGGTGTGTCATCTTAATTACAATAAAAACGATGATTTTGCGTGGCAACTCCAATTTAACAAAATGTCTATTTTTATTGTGTCAATCCAATTTCAAAAAAATGTATATTTTTATGTGTCAAACCAATTTCACAAAAATGTATATTTTTGTGTGTCTTCTTAATTTAACAAAAAATGAGTATTATTGTCATGCCATTCCCATTACAACAAAATGAATATTTTGTGTGTCATTCTAATTTAACACAAAATGTATAATTTGCCATGTCATTCTCATTACAACAAAATAAATATTATGTCATGTCATTCCTCTTACCACAAAAATGAATATTTTGTCATGTCATTCCTTTTACCACAAAAATGAATATTTTGTGTGTCTTATTATTTTAAGAAAAATGAATATTATTGTCATGACATTCTAATTTAACAAAAATGAATATTTTTGTGTGTCAATTCTAATATAACAAAAATGAATAGTTTAGTGTGTCATCCTAATTTAACAAAAATGAAATCATTTTGTGTGTCAATTCTATTCAACAAAATGAATATATTTTTGTGTCAACTTCAATTCTACAAAAATGAATATATTTTTGTGTCAACTTCTATTCTACAAAAAGGAATATATTTTTGTGTCAACTTCTATTCTACGAAAATGAACTTATTTTTGTGTCAACTTCAATTCTACAAAAATGAATATATATATATACACACACACACACATATACATATATATATATATATATATATATATATATATATTTCAATTTCAAGGTGACAAAATGACAAATTTATTTTATAATTTCAACGCGAACAAATGACTAATTTCGTTGATAACTTTCAATACAACAAAATGATAAATTGGTTTATTAACTTTCAATATACAAACCAAAATGATAATTTGTTTGTTAACTTTCAATACACAAATAAAAATGATAATTTGTTTGTTAACTTTTGATGCAAACAAAAATGATGATTTTGTTTATTAACTTTTAATGCAAATAAAAATGATGATTTTGTTTATTAAAATTTCAATGCAAACATAAATGATAATTTGTGTGTAAAATTTCAATGCAAACACAATTGATAATTTTGTGTGCAAACTTTTAATGCAAATAAAAATGAAAACTTTTTAATGCAAATAAAATGGCCATGAAATTATGTACTTTTAATAAAGACAAATTTTCATCCTTTCCATTAGAACATGTTTACAATGAAAACAAGTTCTTTTTATTATTTCAATCGTTTTAATAGATCAATTTAACGATAAAAATATGACCCTTTTTATTTCAACAAATTTGACATTTAAAATTGTCCTTTTTATTCCAACAAAATTTGACATTGAAAAATGACCTTTTTAATTCAACAAAATTTGACATTGAAAATTGTCCTTTTTATATTTCAACAAAATTTGACATTGAAAATTGTCCTTTTTATTTCAATAGAAAATTGTCCTTTTTATTTTAACAAAATTTGACATTGAAAAATGTCCTTTTTATATTTCAACAAAATTTGACATTGAAAAGTGTCCTTTTTATATTTCAACAAAATTTGACATTGAAAAATGTCCTTTTTATTTCAACAAAATTTGACATTGAAAAATGTCCTTTTTAATTTTGGAAAATATGACCATTAAAATATAAACATTTTAATTAAAAATAAATGACAACCAAAAATGTTTTACTTATTATAAATCTTTTAATTTAAAACAAATGACAATAAAGATGATGTCTTTATAGTGTAATCTTGATTTACAACAAAATGAAAACAAAAAGTGAAATCTTTATATTCTTTTTATCGTTTAAAAACAAAATGAAAAATGGAATCTTCTTTATCATTTAGAAACAAAATGAAAAAAAATGAAATCTTTGTTTTTGGATTCAAAATAGAGACAATTCTACATACTTAGATTCAAGCAAAGGGAAATTCTTGTTATACAAGATCAGATTTATCACACACAAGATGTACAATCAATCACCAACAACAAACAATATACTTCAATTGCAAACATTACATGTATGATTTAATAAACACATATACATGAAATTCAAACAGCGAGGGATAATATTAAATTTTAAAAATAAATAGAAATCTCACAGTGCTTTGAATTCTGCGCTATTCAGATCTGAAATTTGGCCAAAATTTGATTTGCTCAGAATCAGTTCTAGTCAGTTTAGAATTGTAGATCTCGGACTCACGATCGTGGTGGATCTGAAATCGTTCAATTCCGAGTCCGTACGCATTAGATATGATTTAATTTAGATTGATAATAATTTGATTATATTAATTAAATAATTAAAATTAGAAAAGTCAACCTCTTCTCCTCCACTCAATTCAAGGCCGTTGCTTTTCAAACTTGGGTTTCCTTCTTGTTCAAAACTAGGGTTCACCTTTGCATTCAAACCTTTAAGCTTGAACACGATCAGAGAATGGCACGTCGGAGAGGAGGGGAGGGGGTTGCCTGTTCCTAAGGTGGGGTAGGGTGCAGTGGGGCCTAGGTGGGCGGTTTGGGGCTAAAATCCGCGGGTCAGGGAGAGTAATTCTCGAAGTTCGTGCACTTTCAGGTGATGATCTTGGTATGGATGTGAAGAGGAGGAAAATCGCTACAAAAAAGTCTAAAGGAGGAGCATCTAATTCTTTGTGTAGGAGGAGAAAATAGAGGAGGAAGATTCAAGCTTTCTAGGCCATGGAAAAAGAGGAACGGCGGCTGAGTTTGAGAAAGAAGGATTAGGGTTGACTAATTACATATTTATAATATTTTAATATCCACTAATCACTAAAAGACCCGTTTAGCCATTAAGTCAGAATTAGGCCCAACGACTGTCGTTCCTAACCAAATACCCCTATTTCGGACGCAATGGACTAGGTCCCGTCAGCCCGTTCGATCGTTTCAGCCCATTTCTCTTTAATCTAAAATATAAACATTTAATATTAAATTCGAATGTACATTTTAATTTACCGGGGGCACATACTAACTCCGAAAAATCCCGAAAAATAAATTTAGCTATGTTTTGACAACATGGTCCTAAAAAAATTAATTTCGTCGAATTTGGAGACCGTTGGAAAAATAGCCTTTTTCTGGTCAATCCGATTTGACTAAAACTGACAAAACACGTATTATTTTGCCACACTAACATATTAATTCCAAAAATTATGAAAATTTTAACCTAGCAATAATTTGACATTCCGGATCCAACAAAAGTGGTTTCATCGAAAACGGAGGTCGTTTGTAAAATGACTATTTTCAATGGCTTTAATATTATTTAAAAATGGAAATTTTAATTTCTGACGTATTTTCTAATAAAAATTCTTAAAATAAATTTTTTAAATTGGTTCTGATTTTTCGGGTTGTTACAGTACCCGCTTAAGCTTGAGTCCGACCGTCATTAGCATCTCGAAGTACCCGCTTAGGTTTGAGTCCGGTCGTCCTTTACATTCTTTTAGTTTGTTTGGTTAACTAATATGTTTTGGATATAGGTTAGTTTTCAAAGGTACCCACTTAGGCTTGAGTCCGGCCGTCCTCTACATCTCGAAGTACCCGCTTATGTTTGGAATCCGATTAGGTTTGTAATCCGATTGTCTTTTACTTCCATACATACCTAATTAGGCTTGGAGTGTGAATGTCTTTTGCATTTCTGGGTTTGCTCGATTGAATAAAATATCTTAGGTGTATATTCATTTTCATGGGTATCCAATTAGGTTTAGAATCCGGTTGTCTTTTACATCCGTACGTACCCTATTAAGCTTGGTGTCTGAATTTCTTTTACGTTTCTGGGTTCGCTCGGTTGAATAATATATCTTGGTTGTAGATTCATTTATGGTTATTTTGACTAAATAATTCATTTTTATTTTAGATTGGTATACCTAAAAATTTACTATAATAATTCTATTTGTATGTAGCATTTTTTATTTATGATACAGTAAAAGATTGGTGTTGTACATTCATAGTTGAATTTTTTATGTTTGCAACAAATCACAGTTTCAATTTTCAACACAGCAAAAGTCAGTTTATTTCATTTCTATGTCACATTTCATTTCTGCAAAAATGTGCATTTTAGACTACAAAATACATCTCACATTACAAAACTAGACATTTATACATTTCATCACCGTCTTCCTTCTATCTCATTGATCAACTAATGGTTGTCCCCTTGCCATTAACTTTTCCCTTCCTTCTTAAGATCTTGTCACCATTAACCTACATTTCCTAACCATCCTTCAACCTCCGCATGCACACAACAGTAACCACCGTTGTAATAACCCGGAAATCCGAGCCAATTTAAAATTTTTATTTTGGCAATTTTAGCGAATTTTGAATATTTAAAATGAATTATTTTAAATAAAAACGATGAGAAATTTATTTTGAATAGAATTAGAATGTATATATTTATTTGAATCGTCGTTAGAATATAAATATTTGTTTTTATTTATAAAAGGAATTGAAAATGGCGCGGTAGTTCGATAATTCGATTTCAAAGTTCAAATGAATGTACAGGATTCAAAATAAACCGGATTTTAGTGAAACCAAAAATATTTGAATCTATTTGAGAATATATTTCCAACGAATCCGAAAAATTGAAATTTCATAGCGGGAATCCAAAGTTACGCCCAGTTGAAAATTCAGAATAGTCGCTATGGAATTCTGGCCCTTTAAAATGGAAATTTTGCAAACGACCTCGGTTTTCGACGAAACCACTTTTGTTGGATCCATGATGTCAAGTTATTGCTAGGTTTCAAAATTCATAATTTTCTGAATCAATATGTGAGCGTGGCGAAGTAAAACGTGTTTTGGCAGTTTAAGTTGATTTTAATCGACTGGAAAATGGTCATTTTTCAAACGGTCTCAGAATTGGACGAAATTAGTTTTGTTAGGACCATATCGTCAATATGAAGGTAGAAAATATTTTTCGGGAATTTCTAGAGTTCGTATGTGGCCCCGGTAAATTGAAATACGCGTTCAAATTCAATATATATATATATATATATATATATTTTGATTTTGACAGAAACTGATCGAAACAGCCGAACTGGCTTACGATACATATCCCATTGTGTTCGGAATGGGGGTAATTAGCTATGGACGACAGGCGGTGGGTCTCGTTTCGAGGTCGAAATAAAAAGTTGCTTTTTGAAATTAATTAAATAAAATTAAAATAATATATTTACTCACACACCCCCCTCCTTTCTCTCTTACTCAGTCAACTCCCTCCCTCCCCTTCATACCCGATCTGGAAAAAAAAAAAAAAACCTTCAACCAATTGCGCAACCGGATCCAGGCGGCGCCGCCGCTCATCATCGCGACTCACCCCCTCCCCCCCCCCCCCCCAAGGCGGCGTTGCACCTACCCTCTCTCTCCGCTCTTCCCCTTCCTCTCTCCATCTCACAACAGTACTGTAACGACCCAGATTTCGCCCGACCCCAATCGATCGCAAGATCGATCAAGACCGTTCAAAACCCGCGTACGTTAACTTTGGGCATACAACACATCAGAACGACAACACAGACTTTTATAACTTCAATATTAAATGTTACATCAGACTATAGAATATATCAGAGTACATCGATAAATAATACAGCGGAAGATACATTTACAATAACTTAAATACATTGCAGCGGAACTAATCTCAGCGGAAGGCCATCAATATTCTGGGCCCAGCTTCAGACTTCAATCCAGGGTCCTGCTTAACTATATCTGCAAAAGGCTACTCGACTGCCCGTGTGGAAAGAGGGCACCCGAGTTTGCAAAGTGAAACAAACTACAGGTCAGTCGTGGGACTGGTGTGAGAATTCTATACTTAACTTATCTAGTAAGTAGGCTAATCACAGGACCACGCCGCTAACGCGGAACGGGTTTACTCCATTGGATTGCCAGTGCATAATTAAAGTAAATCGTCAAATAACGTAATGCTTTTTAGAAAAATGAAACCATTATAAGACCCAGGTCCCATCACACAATGCAACGCACAGCAGAGGATAGGGTTTTACCTTATAATGGTCAAAAGATGCATGATACGTAAAAACGATATTATTATTAGTGTGTATATATATATATATTTAAAACATTTCAATATAAATGTATTAATCTTAGACGGCATAGTACCCCATCCTACTATGTCGCCATATATATAAGTTTACAATCAAAACCGCAAGGGCGTATTGGGAATTGGGTTTCCATCATGAGATCGAGGCTAGGGATCGTCCTCTTCGGATTCGAGACACTCTAGCAAATGCCTCAGGATCCCTCGCAGTGAACCCATGGAACGGTAGGGCCGGTCCCCACCTAACGGTAGTGGATTGGCAATTCCTGAACATACGTTTCCCGGCCCCTTTGGACCTATAATGTGACCACTTCCGGCCTATAAAAACGAGGTACCTCAATCCAAAATCCACATAGTAAAATGTCGTGCCGTGTTAATGCCCAAACACCACTCTAGCTAGAAAGAAACGTATGCACTCCCTACGGTCCATATCCCGTTTTTGACTCATACCGGGGTGTGAGGCTCGCGAAGTCACGATATACACAAAGCTATGCCTAAAGAGACTGTGCTTTGATCATCAACCACAAGGCCTTCTTTTCAACAAAGCCTTGATCATTGCATCTTAGCATGTCACATTGTCAGACCCTACCATATTATTGATCATCTACCAATATATATATATAACCTCTAAGCTCCTACGTCTTAGAGAAGGGTGATAAGTAAAGAATAAATTCTTCACCACCAAACAGAAATATATAATCAGTAGCGTTCAACAAATACAGTAGAAATGAATACAATGTCAAACACGCAATCCATTTACAAGTCCGCTCTGGGTCTGAGCAAAACAACGTGTCCGTCGATCTCCAAATGCATTTGGACGATCATTACCAAATACCTTGCCTTGGAAGGCCAATCCCAATTCAAGATACTAGTCATCATCATCCCAACGATGTGAAAATCTTCGGTCTTCAATCACCGTCTTCATCTTCAACTCTTGATCGTCGTGATGATTATTCAGAATGGGTTAAACCCGGTCTTTCTGAATAACTCGCGTATTTTGGGATTAAAAACAAATATTGGAAAATCACACATTTCGTCACATTCCAACTCTGAGTATTCTTCTAATAAGATATTCGCTTAAAGAGATTCTCATTAATTTTTATCAAAGATAAACACTGAAAATAAAATCTATAAATCAATTTCCGAAATATGGAATTCCATAGAAATCAAATCAATACATAATCGATATAAATTTATGTATCGGACTAATAATATAAATGGAATAACGGCAAAGCCTCTTAAATTCCATATATAATATCGGTCTTCTTTTACAGAAGCCCATTTCGATTATTACCAATCGAATTTCCACTTAATTCCTATTTAATATATTAAATTGGAAAAACTTGGTTTTAGAAAATGCCCTTTTTAAATCTATAAAATAGATTCATAAGTTCCAAATAATAATTTCAACGTAAATTGGATTAAAGGACAAATGTCGTTTAAAACATCGTCCACGGTAAATCCACTTCACATCTCAATTTATTTCATATCACAAAATATAATTGCAAATGCTAGTAATCTTTTAAAAACATATTTTAAAATAATCATAAAAATATTCTTTATATAAAGTCTCTAAATGAAAGGTATTCTTTATATTACAAAATCTTTCCTTTACCAATATTCTTTGTTTTTAACATATAGTTGATTAAAAATATATTATGAAAATATATGCACTTTATATAAAAAGGATTTCTAATGTAAAAATATTCTTATTTAAAAGAACGCCTGAGTCGAAATGCGACTCAAACATTTACCATATAATTTGGGTTACATGGATTTCACACACATCATCAAAACATCCATTTACATCCAAAGTGTAAATTCCACTGTGTAAGCGTTAAAATTAAATAATAACGCTCATCGCAGCCTGTCGATCTAACGACCAACATACAATGAAATATTGGGATTAGTGTATATAAATTTTCATCCCAACACCCGTGTGGGGTTTTCAGCCAGTAACAATTTCATACAAATAAATGATTGGTTAAGAATTTAACCAATTTAATACTACTAACATGTTGATGATAATGGAATAACATGTTATTTATTTCTATTGCCGAATAAAAATTTATTTTTATTCGTATAATTTTCCTATTCATCTCTAAGGTCGAATAAACTGTAATTTTATTTATATGGCATTACTGTGGATGACAAATAAAAGATAATTTTCTATTTTCTATTATTTGTATGCAAATATTTTTAACTTTAACACATAAAAGAAATAATCTTATGTGTAAAAGTTTCAATGCATATCCTAACAAATAAAAGTGTTTATTTACATTACATACAAATTCTAATGTAGGCATAAACACCTAAAGATATTACTTTACTTACCTATATATATTCTAATGTATGTTTTGCCCACTAATATGATTCTTATATTTGAATATAATTTCTAATGTAAATTTGCAAACAAAAATTGATTTTATTTTTATTTTTACTTATAAATCTAATTACATGTTATGCAGATAAAAACAATTATTATGTTTGCATATAAATTATATTTCAACAAAATGTATAAATTAACAAAAGTGCTTGTTTGTTTCAACTAGTGTAGATTGACCAGAGTGAATAATTTGTTCTAACTAATGAAAATTGACAAAAGTGTTTATTTTGTGTTGAAGAATGTATATTGACAAAAATGTATATTTTGCATTAGCAAATATAAAAAGAAAGAACAAACTTTATTTTTAAAATATGTTTGCATTTGTGAATGCGAATAAAACCATAATTTCAATATATGTTTGCATTTGTAAATGCAAATAAAAGATCAAAACTTTATTTTCAATATGTGTTTGCATTTATGAATGCAAATAAAAGAATAAACCTCATTTTCAATGCATATTTACATTTGTGAATGTAAATAAAAGAATAAGCTTTGATTTCAAGGTATATTTACATTTGTGAATGTAAATAAAAGAATAATTTTTGGTTTCAACATATATTTGTATTGGTGAATGCACATAAAAGAGTAAATTTTATTTTCAATATATATTTGCATTTGTGAATGCAAATAAAAGGACAAATCTTTTTGCTAACATAAATGTTCCTTTTTCATTGCTAACATAAATGTTCCTTTTTATTGCTAACATAAATGTTCCTTTTTCATTTCTATCATAAATGGTTATTTTAATTCAAAGGTACAATTCCTATCAAAAGTGTAACTTTATACTAAAGTCATATTTTAACAAATGTGTTATTTTAATCTAATGTCATATTTTAACCATTTTTTTTTTCATAAAACGGTATTACATAAAAACGAAATCTTTTATATTTTAACGACCTATCTTTTTATTGAACAAATAATCAAATACGATGTTAAATCCTTCCAGTGCAATACTTTGACAAATTAAACATGATCTACTAAATCTAACCTTTCAATTGTAACTCCTGTGACAATAAAAGATAATCTTTTTAGTTTAAGTAATATTATACAAAAATATAGCTTTTAATGTTACATCTTTATTTTAACAAATTATAAACAAAAATGCAGTCTTCAATGCCCATTCTTTTTATTGAAATAATTTTACAATAAAATATGAACTTTTTATTCAAAAAGAAAATAACACAAAAATGTGTTCTTACATATATATAAAAATGTGACATAAAACTGTAATTCTTAACCATGGATATTTACATATAAACTGCAAATAAAAATATAACTTCTAAAAATGGATTTTTATTTACATATAAAATGTAAACAAAAATGTAGTTTCTAAACACTTACCTTTTTATTTACATATAAACCGTAAACAAAAATGTAATTCTTTAAAATGGGTTTTTATTAGCATATGAGATGTTAACCAAAATATAATTCTCAAATATGAAATCTTATTTACATACAAAAATGTAAACAAAATAGGTTTCTCAAATATGTCTTTTTATTTTTTATTTACACATAAAATGTAAATAAAAGTATGTTATTCAAATATGGTTTTTATTTACAAATAAAATGTAAACAAAAATGTGTTTATCAATCATGTCTTTTTATTTACACATAAAATGTAAATAAAAAGTGAACTCAAGATGTGCTCTTTAATTTACAAACAAAATGTGAATAAATATGTGTTTGCTAAATATGACCTTTTATTTAACCATAAAAGGTAAATATAAATGTGTTAACAAACTTTTATTTATTTATTTACAAATTTATACAGATCTAAATTTATAAACACAGATCTATACAATACAACGCAATACAATTCAATATAATCCATCAGAACAACCAGCACAATACATCACAACGCATATTTGATTAAATAACATACAGATAAATATTTAACAGAATAAAATAATTAATTAAATTAATTAGATTGTAAAAATCAGAGATTCTCACCTTGATTTTTGCTGAAAATTCGACTGTCTCAGAATCAGCTCTGGTCTGCACCATCGCGAAGCTCTCGGAAAGACGATTCCAACGCAACTGACGGTTCGTCAATCGGACCTCGTATGAGAGAGATATTAATTTTTAAACATCGGATAAATTAAATATTAAATAAATAAAATAATATTAAAATAATTAAAACCTTTCTTCCTCACGTTGTTACTGTAGGATCTAAATTAACCCTAGAGGGGGGGTGAATAGGGTTTATCACAGATTTTCACAGAGTAATTAAATAATCACAGCACAGATAATAATCAGAATAAATGCGGAAAATAAATAACACACAGATATACCCAGCTTCGGCAAAACCCTGCCTACTGCTGCATTCCCCAAGGTTTCTACTAGGAGTTAAAACAATCTCTACGCTTACAATCGCCTGTAAACTCGCGACACTCGCTCCCAACTGTTCTTAACCCTACGCTCAAAACCCTGTACTGGTTTTTATCCCCAAAACCAGATTTCCCCGAATTACAATTCCCGTAATTCGTCTCCCCTAGATTTTACAGATCTAGAAACTGTTTGTTTGTTTTTATGAATTAAACAAAAACAAAAATAAAGAAATAGAGAAACCCCTTAGGATTTAAAAATAAATGGGTTATCCCCTTTTAAAAAGTTTGGCCGGCCTCTTCTATTTGCCCTAGCCCCTTTATTCTTTGACCCGATCTCCTTTTTCTTAAAAATGGCGGCGGGTCTTGAGAAATTCCTAGGGTTTCTTCAAATCCCTAAATTGCGATTGTATGATTAATTCTATGATGCTTGAGTCTGTTTGGCTTCGATCTCTGGAGGCTAGCGCTTTTTCTAGGGTTTTTGCTTCTCGTTAAACTCGACTTCGACGGTTTTAGGGTTTCGATTCTATTCAACTTGAGGTCGCTACTTTCTCGTGTGATGATTTCGAGTAATTCAGTGGCTATCCTCTTCTTCGTTGATGAGTGTTGAACTGGATCCAAGTAATCTCCTTTTTACTGGTATGAATTTAATTCGAATTTTTGCTTTTTGCTTGTTCGAACTTGGATAATAGAAAGCCGATGATGATTGGGTGTTATATAGGAGTAAAAATCCGATATTTGTGCTCTGATTTCGTGAATGACTTGCTCTGATTTAGTCATGATATTTTCGTGAATTTTGGGCCTTTGAAAATCAGATTTGAATTGATTTATTAAGTTTGAAACATCCAATATTTTTGGAATATACTGCTAGATGAGAGTATTGACATTGAAATGGCCTCCTTGATTTCTGGAACTTCGAATCTGTACTTTGAATTATTCAAACAACCTTATTTGAATAGAAGAAAAAAAATGATATGCTTTTCTTTCTCCTTTTTTTTTTTAATTCGTCAGTACTTTTAACATAATGCATGTCTTTGTTGTGGAGATGTTTAACTTGATAAGGCCAGATACTATACTCTGATTTTCCAAACGTTTGAACTGATGCTATAATATTATACTTTGGTAATTTGGTATTTTGCATGTTTGATCTTCTTCAATGTTCTGAAAGTTAACCCATAGAAATCTGATACTTGAACTGATAAGAACTGTTGCATTTAACACTGTTTTACTGTGTGGACTTGTATCACTTGATTTTGAACTGATGCCATTCTTATTAGCCGTGACTTGATGAACAGACACTCAACTTGATCTGCCATATATTTGAACATATATTACTCTTGATACTTTTGTCATTCTTGCACCATCCAAGTGATTTCACTCTTGTATGAATGTTGGCATGATACTGATTTGTATAAGGTTGTAGCATTCTTTGCTCTGCATCATTTTGATGTTCTGGCTCTACTCATGTTTCAAGACCTTGTCTGTTTCATATGCTTTCACCATGCTTATCTCAATTTTGATATGCTCTTCACATTACTGTGTACACCTCTGTGTATATCCTCCTGCATGTTGCTGTGTTGAACATATTGTCTACCTGAACCATCATGTTGACTGTTGTGATCTCATGTATGTCTTACCATATTGGTGCAAAGCAGTTTGAACAGTATGTTTCTGATTTGAACTAATATTGTACTTGATATTATTGCCTCGACCTTGGTTTGCTGCCTTGTTCTAGTACTGTCCATTTTGATTTGAACTTTGCTCGGTCATTTGTGTTGAGCTGTAACTTCCACTTGCTCGACCCCTTTCTAGTATTGGCTCCCATATTTGATTGGTTCCACCAATGTTTACATTCACCTGAAACAATGTTTGGCTTGTACCATGACCTTGTTGTATTTGTCTATGTATTTCTATTACTGTTGTGCCTGTAATTTTTGGTACTTTATTTATTTTCACTTTCACTGTTTTTCCGTTCATGTCCATGATCTTGTTTTACTTGGGCTGCTCCTTTACTTGCTGCACCATTGTGTTCAGCCATTGTTCTATGTACTCCTGTAGTTGTACCATGTTCATGTATACATCATTACACTTGAGTCTTGCCATTTGAACTTTGATCATTTCTTCACTTTGAAATCTTCTTGTTTGTGCTATTTTGAAAAAATTGATTTGATCTTGACTACTTGCATACGGGTTTGCGCTGAGTCGAGAAGGTCCACGTGGCTACTCCTCAGTTGTACGTTGATTGGCGAGGCAGTGCACATGTGTATACACGTGTGTACATGCAGCCAGCAGTCAATTTTCCTGTCCCTGCATATCAGACCAAGTCTAGAAACATGATGAGAAACACACCGTAATTCTGAGGCAAATAAAATTTAAAAATAAATTTTTATTTGCTTTTATTTAATTTTATTTTTGTTGCAGTCTACTGTGTGTGTTCTTCTGTATGTGACAGGTATGAAGATGGACTGACTGAAAGCTGTGCAAACAGAAGAATGAAGATGAAGACAAGAACAGTGCTAGTGTGTGTCTGTATTTGAAATGTTAACTGAGTGATAGTGTCAATGTATAAAGTGATGAATGAACTGTAATGAGGAGCTGTGAAAAAATTGTACTGATTATATGTAATAAACAGATTTGGTTGAAATAAAATATTATTTTTATTGTGTTCAATTAAATCTGTTTTTTTTTTATTTGAATTCTTTCATGTGTGATGTGTCATGTCGAAATATTCAAAAATATTTGACGTAATTTGTAAATAGTGGAGTTATAAATAGTTGTACTGTTTGAATGTTTGAAATATAATATTTAATTTATATAAAATACTGTATGAATATATGAATGTCCGTACAGTCATATTCTGTTTAAATATAAATATTATATTTCTGTTTGTGATGTATATATACCAGTACATTTACAAACTCATTCAATAATAAAATATATTTGGTTGTTATCATCAAACAAAAATCATATAATTGTGTATACAATACTGTTATATACAACAATCTCCCCCTTTTGATGATGACAAACAAATAAAAGATTTTGAATGTGTTTGAACTTGAAATATATTACTCCCCCTATTTGTATGCTCCCCCTACAACTGAACTCCCTTATATATGTGGAAAATATGACAATGAAATCCAATTGACCATTCTCCTTCTAGATATTTAATTTCCAATATTAAAATATTTTTGAATTAAATACTCATCAATCAAAATCTTGACCATTCTCCCCCTTTTGTTATCATCAAAAGGAAAATAGAAATCGAAACAGTGATGAATATAGACTAAAAATATAAATTCATATTCAGAGAGAGAATATATATCGTAAAACCCATTTAATCAAACAAAAATCATAATAATCTTTAAATCAGAACCAAATTTCACTTTCAGAATGAATGGATTTACGATGGATTTTATCGAATGAGGAGAGTTCAATAAAAAATTGAGTATTTGAATATGAATTTTAAAGATTTTAAATATGCTAAAAAAAAATGTTAAGCACTTTCTAACCACGCATAGCCCAAAGGTCTTTTAAATGGGGTTAGTAGTAACTTAACTTTATCCTCTCTAATGAGTTCCATCCATGCACAGCCCGAAGGTCTTTTAAGTGAGAATGGAAGCACATAGAAATTAAGGTAATTCACCCACGCATAACCGCGAGGATTTTTAAATGGGAGTGAATACCAAGGATAAATTATTTATTTATTTATTTATTTATTTTTATATTTTTTTTAATTTTAAGAATAATTAGAACTCCCCAAATTAAATAAAACCATGATGAATGACAGAAATATGGTAGATATAGAAGATGGTCGTGAAATAAGCTCTAATTCAAAAGTATTATAAAATCTGTCTAATCATCATGAGATTTAAAATAATATCTCTTCTAGTTATGAATTATACCATAGTCGCAACTCATCACAGTTTCATAAATCTATCAATAATTTTGATGAGTCCCAAAACGGTTCAAATTAATCAATAATTTCAATTTTTGAATAAATAATCAAAAATAATTTTAAAATTGAAAATATTAATTTCAAGAGGAGTTTTTGAAAATGCAAGTTGAAAATCAGAAAATCAATCAGTTAAAAAATGAAATTTTTAATATTTTTAACACTGATTGCTCCTAGACAATTTTTAATTCAAATTGCCTATGAATTTTAACTAAATCCAGTCACTGATTTTCCAACTTATCATTTAATTACCAATAAATCAAATCAATTTCCTTATCAGAGCAGCACAAGATCATTTTAAAAGCAAGAATCACAAGTGACATCCTCAGAGAATTTTTAGACAAACTCAAGAAACAGTCAACTTATCAAATCTGAAGATAATTGTTTGAAATCACCTAAAATCAATTTTTTTATAATCCAAGAATTTCAACAATCCATAACAAATGATTTCAAAAACAACCAAATAATAATAAACTAAAAGGAATAAAAGTACGAGTTTAGAGATCATACCTGACTTACCATAATCAACGTGATGCAATGAATCTCCAACTCTGAATCTATGGCTAAGGAACTCCAAATAATTTGATATATGAATCAACTTGAATTTTATCTAACTTAAGCACAGTTGTTCCTCAGCCTCTCACAGTACCTAAATGTTTATATGATCGAGTGGTCTAACAAAAGTTGTTTTACCACTCTTATCTTCGTTTACACGTTTTGGTACCCAAACCCGTTTATATAACAATCCATTACTACTCACTAGCGTACCCTTTGGAACCCAAATTTGTTTAGTTTTGCTTAAATTTATTTTGTTAATTTTTGGAATCCAAACAGATTTAAATGAATTGTTTTTAAACGAGTTATCAATTTGTTTATGATTTAAAAACCCTTTGAAATTATTAAATTTCAAAAATTCAATTTGATTGTTTTCAAAGCCAATTAAAGGATTTTTAAAATCATTAAAATTTTGTTTTTTAACTTGATCAGATTCAAATCCAAGTCCCTTTTTATTCTGAACAAAAAATTGATTTTTTAACAACATATTCAACGATTTCTCTCCTTTAGAAAATTTAGTCAAAGCTGACTCAAGTTGTTGAATTTTAAATTTAAGATCGCTATTTTCTTTCATTAAATTTGAACAACGATTAATAGCGATTTTCCTCTTTTCAGCATCAGTTTGTTTTAAAATCAAATTTTCGTTTTCAAGTGCTTTGATTCTAGCATCGGACTTGGAAATTTCAATTTCAAATTGTTTTTGCTTTCCAAATCAAGTTTTTCAGATTCTCTAAACTTTTCAATCACCTTTTCAAAATCATGATTTTCATTTTTCAAATTCATGTTTTCACTTTTAAGTAACTCAAGATCAGTTTTTAATTTCAAAAAATCGTTACTCAGAAATTGACATTTTTCACATTCTGAAAACGGTGAATTCTTACCCTTTTCAAGTTTTCTTTCTAAACTGTTATTTTCTTGAACTAGTTTTGACCTATCTGATTTCAATTTCTTAACTTTTAGTTCAAGAGAATCAACGGTTTTTGTGAGATCATGACACATTAACATTAATTCTTTATAAGTAAAATTCGATACCTCACTTGAATCCTCTTCACTACTTTCTGAATCAGATTGAGCCATAAGACACAAATTAGCTTCCTCTTCTTCACTTTCAGAAACTTCTTCTCCTTCTTTATCATCCCATGTAGCAGAAAAAGCTTTCTTCTTTCTTCTGAACTTCTTCTTCTTTTCATTTTTGAGCTGTGGACAATTTGGTTTGATATGTCCGGGTTTCTTGCAGTTGTAGCAAAATACTTCATCGTCTGAACTTTCAGAACTTTCGGATTTGACAGTTTTCTTCTTTTGTGGCTTGTATTTTCCTTTGGCCCACTTTCTCAAAACCATGGCTAGCTCTTCAGGGGGATCATCATCATTACTTTCAACAGAATTATTTAGAGCGATCGTCTTCTTCTTTGATTCAGAATCTTTTCAATCTTCTCTTGCTTTCAACTCCATCTCGTAAGTAATCAGATTTCCGATCAACTCTTCCATGCTTACTTTATTCAGATCTTTTGATTCTTGAATTGCCGTCACCTTTGCTTCAAAATTCATCGGTAGCACTCTCAGTATTTTTCTGATCAATTCCACTTCGGTATAGGTTTTGCCAAGAGCTTTTGCATTGTAGACCAGTGATGAGAAGCATCCATACATCTCTTTTATATCTTCGTCTTTTTGCATAGAGAAATTTTCATATTCGTTGCTGAGAAGAGCGAGACGAGATTCCTTCACTTGAGATGTACCTTCATGTGTAACCTCCAACGTATGCCATATTTCCTGCGCAGTCTCACAATGAGAAATTCGATTAAATTCAGTTTTATCAAGAGCACAGATTAAAGCATTCATTGCTTTGGCATTAGTTGAAAATAATTTTTTATCATTAGCATCCCACCTGTCTTTAGATTTAGGTATTTCAACACCACTAACTATAACAGTGGGAGATTTATAACCCGTTTCAATAATATCCCATACATCATAGTCGACTGAGCTCAAATAAATTTTCATCCAAGCTTTCCAATATGCATAATCAGTTCCATTAAACATCGGTGGCCTAGCTATGGACTGACCCTCAGAAAACGCGTTATTAGACAGATTCATGACTCTAGAGTTAAATTAAAAATAAAAAATACCTGCTCTGATACCACTTGTAGGATCTAAATTAACCCTAGAGGGGGGGTGAATAGGGTTTATCACAGATTTTCACAGAGTAATTAAATAATCACAGCACAGATAATAATCAGAATAAATGCGGAAAATAAATAACACACAGATATACCCAGCTTCGGCAAAACCCTGCCTACTGCTGCATTCCCCAAGGTTTCTACTAGGAGTTAAAACAATCTCTACGCTTACAATCCCCTGTAAACTCGCGACACTCGCTCCCAACTATTCTTAACCCTACGCTCAAAACCCTGTACTGGTTTTTATCCCCAAAACCAGATTTCCCCGAATTACAATTCCCGTAATTCGTCTCCCCTAGATTTTACAGATCTAGAAACTGTTTGTTTGTTTTTATGAATTAAACAAAAACAAAAATAAAGAAATAGAGAAACCCCTTAGGAGTTAAAAATAAATGGGTTATCCCCTTTTAAAAAGTTTGGCCGGCCTCTTCTATTTGCCCTAGCCCCTTTATTCTTTGACCCGATCTCCTTTTTCTTAAAAATGGCGGCGGGTCTTGAGAAATTCCTAGGGTTTCTTCAAATCCCTAAATTGCGATTGTATGATTAATTCTATGATGCTTGAGTCTGTTTGGCTTCGATCTCTGGAGGCTAGCGCTTTTTCTAGGGTTTTTGCTTCTCGTTAAACTCGACTTCGACGGTTTTAGGGTTTCGATTCTATTCAACTTGAGGTCGCTACTTTCTCGTGTGATGATTTCGAGTAATTCAGTGGCTATCCTCTTCTTCGTTGATGAGTGTTGAACTGGATCCAAGTAATCTCCTTTTTACTGGTATGAATTTAATTCGAATTTTTGCTTTTTGCTTGTTCGAACTTGGATAATAGAAAGCCGATGATGATTGGGTGTTATATAGGAGTAAAAATTCGATATTTGTGCTCTGATTTCGTGAATGACTTGCTCTGATTTAGTCATGATATTTTCGTGAATTTTGGGCCTTTGAAAATCAGATTTGAATTGATTTATTAAGTTTGAAACATCCAATATTTTTGGAATATACTGCTAGATGAGAGTATTGACATTGAAATGGCCTCCTTGATTTCTGGAACTTCGAATCTGTACTTTGAATTATTCAAACAACGTTATTTGAATAGAAGAAAAAAAACTGATATGCTTTTCTTTCTCCTTTTTTTTTTAATTCGTCAGTACTTTTAACATAATGCATGTCTTTGTTGTGGAGATGTTTAACTTGATAAGGCCAGATACTATACTCTGATTTTCCAAACGTTTGAACTGATGCTATAATATTATACTTTGGTATTTTGGTATTTTGCATGTTTGATCTTCTTCAATGTTCTGAAAGTTAACCCATAGAAATCTGATACTTGAACTGATAAGAACTGTTGCATTTAACACTGTTTTACTGTGTGGACTTGTATCACTTGATTTTGAACTGATGCCATTCTTATTAGCCGTGACTTGATGAACAGACACTCAACTTGATCTGCCATATATTTGAACAGATATTACTCTTGATACTTTTGTCATTCTTGCACCATCCAAGTGATTTCACTCTTGTATGAATGTTGGCATGATACTGATTTGTATAAGGTTGTAGCATTCTTTGCTCTGCATCATTTTGATGTTATGGCTCTACTCATGTTTCAAGACCTTGTCTGTTTCATATGCTTTCACCATGCTTATCTCAATTTTGATATGCTCTTCACATTACTGTGTACACCTCTGTGTATATCCTCCTGCATGTTGCTGTTTTGAACATATTGTCTACCTGAACCATCATGTTGACTGTTGTGATCTCATGTATGTCTTACCATATTGGTGCAAAGCAGTTTGAACAGTATGTTTCTGATTTGAACTAATATTGTACTTGATATTATTGCCTCGACCTTGGTTTGCTGCCTTGTTCTAGTACTGTCCATTTTGATTTGAACTTTGCTCGGTCATTTGTGTTGAGCTGTAACTTCCACTTGCTCGACCCCTTTCTAGTATTGGCTCCCATATTTGATTGGTTCCACCAATGTTTACATTCACCTGAAACAATGTTTGGCTTGTACCATGACCTTGTTGTATTTGTCTATGTATTTCTATTACTGTTGTGCCTGTAATTTTTGGTACTTTATTTATTTTCACTTTCACTGTTTTTCCGTTCATGTCCATGATCTTGTTTTACTTGGGCTGCTCCTTTACTTGCTGCACCATTGTGTTCGGCCATTGTTCTATGTACTCCTGTAGTTGTACCATGTCCATGTTCATGTATACATCATTACACTTGAGTCTTGCCATTTGAACTTTGATCATTTCTTCACTTTGAAATCTTCTTGTTTGTGCTATTTTGAAAAAATTGATTTGATCTTGACTACTTGCATACTGGTTTGCGCTGAGTCGAGAAGGTCCACGTGGCTACTCCTCAGTTGTATGCTGATTGGCGAGGCAGTGCACACGTGTATACACGTGTGTACATGCAGCCAGCGGTCAATTTTCCTGTCCCTGCATATCAGACCAAGTCTAGAAACATGATGAGAAACACACCGTAATTCTGAGGTAAATAAAATTTAAAAATAAATTTTTATTTGCTTTTATTTAATTTTATTTTTGTTGCAGTCTACTGTGTGTGTTCTTCTGTATGTGACAGGTATGAAGATGGACTGACTGAAAGCTGTGCAAACAGAAGAATGAAGATGAAGACAAGAACAGTGCTAGTGTGTGTCTGTATTTGAAATGTTAACTGAGTGATAGTGTCAATGTATAAAGTGATGAATGAACTGTAATGAGGAGCTGTGAAAAAATTGTATTGATTATATGTAATAAACGGATTTGGTTGAAATAAAATATTATTTTTATTGTGTTCAATTTAATCTGTTTTTTTTTATTTGAATTCTTTCATGTGTGATGTGTCATGTCGAAATATTCAAAAATATTTGAGGTAATTTGTAAATAGTGGAGTTATAAATAGTTGTACTGTTTGAATGTTTGAAATATAATATTTAATTTATATAAAATACTGTATGAATATATGAATGTCCGTACAGTCATATTCTGTTTAAATATAAATATTATATTTCTGTTTGTGATGTATATATACCAGTACATTTACAAACTCATTCAATAATAAAATATATTTGGTTGTTATCATCAAACAAAAATCATATAATTGTGTATACAATACTGTTATATACAACAGTTACTCAGCAACCTGCCGAACCCATCCTTGCCGTCCTCTCTCTTCCTGCGCGCGCCAAACGAGACCGCCAGAGTCCGATCCAACTACCCCACGTCGTAGCCGCCGGCGTCGCCGACCTATGCCACCCCTCACCCTCGAGCTCGGCCCTTCCCCCTGTCTCGAAACGCGTGCCAAAACCGCCGCCTTTAGGCTGAGAATTCGCGAAATCCGTGAATCAAAACCCGATCTTAACCGTATGGATGGAAAGGTCTCTCGAAGAGCTTCGATTTGGTATATCATATATCGATTTTCGTTGAACGGATTGAGAGAAATTAGTGTTTGAAGTTGGGAAATTTCTGGCCTTCGAATGAAAGGCGGCGGCTGGCCATGAATTAGGGTTTCGGATTTTAATATTATTTTATTATTTAATCTCGAAAAATGTGCTTAAAAGGTGGATTTTCGGACTTTCTCCGATTTGGGCCTGCTTACTGTCGTTCTTAAGGTTTTAACACCTTCTGAGCGCAATGGGATAGGTCTCGGGACCCAATTCCGAAATTTGTATATATTTTATTTAAAATTCCATTAAAAATTAATTAATTAAATATTGACTGTACAATTTAAATATGTCGGGACCACATACGACCTCAGAAAATTCTAAAAAAAATATTTTTAGCTTTCTTATGACGATACGAATCCAACAAAATTATTTTCGTCGCATTCGTAGACTGTTTGAAAAATAGCTATTTTTAAGGCGTTTAAATTTAACTCTATATAGTCAAAACACATTTTATTTCGCCACGCTCACATATTAATTCGAAAAATTCTGAAAATTGAAACTTAGCAATAATTTGACATTCCGGTTCCAACAAAAGTGGTTTCGTCGAAAACGGAGGTCGTTTGAAAAATGACTATTTTTAAGGCTAATATATTTAATATTAAAAATACATTTTTAAACAAATAATTTCCGAAACTCAAAATATATAAGTGTTTACGAACTCAATGGAAGTGGTTTCGAGTCGAAATTCCTTCATATATGAAAAGTAGCCTTTTGGGCCATATATTATATATATATATATATTCTACAGCGACCTTTCTAAAAATTGAATTGGCCATAACTTTTGATTTCCGCTATGAAATTTCAATTTTTCAGATTCGTTAGAAAGATATGGTTAAACAGATTTAAATATTTTTGGTTTCACTCAATTCTGATTTATTTTGAATCCTGTACATTCAGTTAAAGTTTAAAATCAAATTTTAAAACTACCGCGCCATTTCTAACTCCATTTATATTTAAAATTAAATTTATTCGTTCTAACTTCGACAAAAATAAATTCTAGCCATTATTATTAATAATGAATCATATTATATCCTTAAAATTTTCTTAAAATAAATTTTTTAAATTGGTTCAGAATTTGCGGGTTGTTACAAGTCCCCCCCCAAACCCGATACCCTTCAGCAAATCGCGCCGCCCAGCCCACCATTGTCCCACCGCCGGCCGACAACGCCTCCCCCTTGGACTGCGAACGCTTGCAGCCCCCTCCCCCACATTCCCTGAAACCGCCTGTAAGTTTCCTTTTTATCATTTCGTTATTCATTTTTCTTTATTCAAAGTAAATAGGTTTTAAAAATAAAAAAAAGGATAGAGAAAAAAATTAGTTTTATATATATTATAGCATTGATTGAAATGTGATTTTATTTATATGATTATAGAATAAAAATGGGATTTTTATCGTGTAAAAAAGATTAGATTTTGTTCATTAGAAAGATTTGATCTTTAATAGTAGAAAAATTAGATTTTTCCTTGTAGAAAAATATAATTTTTATATATATGAAGAAAGGTACAATTTTTATATGAAGAAAGGTAGAATTTTTATATGAAGAAAGGTGGAATTTTTATATGAAGGAAGGTAGAGATTTTTAGAAAAGAAAAGGAATGGATTTTTCATGAAAGAAGTTTGAGTTTTTATTATGAGGTAACGAGAATAAAAATTCGATTTTTCTTATATGAACATTAGCATGAAGATTCGATTTTTAATTATATAAAAAAATAATACGTTTTTATATAAGGAAGTAGCGCATATGAAAATGAGATTTTTTATATACGAAGAAGTGAAGTTAAGGTATAATTTTTGTTCAAATAAAAATATGATTTTTATTTATGTATGAAAATAAAAATATGTATGATTTTTATAAAATGGAGAATATAAAAATTCGATTTTTATATATGAAGTAGCGATAAAAATTCGATTTATATATATATATGTAGTAGCGGAAAAAAATTCGATTTTTATATATATGAAGTGAAAGCAAAGATTCGATCTTTTTATATATATAGTGAAGTTATAAAGCTGTGGTTGTTAATATAAACTTCGTGAAACAGACTGCATTGGAAAAATGACGAATATTTCCTACATATGAAGAGTCGTGGCATTTGGTTTAGCAATTGGTGAGAACTCCTCACTTTTAATTTATTTTCTAGTTGAAATATATACTAGGATGCAGACGGTGCTTAGTAGCACCCGACACCCGTCGTCCACAGACCATGGATGACTTGTTTGTTTAATTGTTGTGTTGTGAAATTTGATTTGGTGATGTGGAATGAAATAAAATATTTTATAGTGGAAAATATTTTATAGTTAAAAATATGATTTTTAACGTGTATATAAAATAAATAGTAATAAACAAATCGGACGATTTGTTTATATACACTGATTTGACTGATATTGATTGGGACGATAAATTTTACACGTCGCCCAAATGCACAAATAATATTTTGTGTTTGTGGATTGAAACCCCACACGGGTGTTGGGATGATATTTGACGTACACTAATCCCAATTATTTAGCTGTATGTCGATCGATTGATCGACAGACTGTGTAAGCGTTAATTATTTATATTTAATGCTTATGCAGTTGTGTGGTGCACTCTGGATGATGGTTGATTATTTATCGTCGCTGTTATATACATGTGTTGTAGAGAATCCATATAATTAACGTTATATGGGAATTGATTGGGCCTCATTCCAATTTGGAAAATAAGAAATATAAATTCATGTGTTGAATAGAAATATACATATTCATGTGTTGAATAGAAGTATAAATTCATGTGTTGAATAGAATAAATATTCATGTGTTGAATAGAAGTATAAATTCATGTGTTGAATAGAAAAACTAAATAAATATTCATGTGTTGAAGAAAATATTCATTTGTTGAATAGAATAACGAAGTTATTGAAATATATAAAGCCGTGTTGGTTAGATATGTGCCATTTTGACGTGAACGATATTTATATCGATTTTATTCATTTTTATAATGAATGTAGAAAAGGAAGTGATTTCAAAATATAACATTTTGAAAATATTATCATTTGCATATCGATGGTGTGGAATATTCAATTTTGATTCGAAATTAAATATGAAGTTGAAATCGTTTCGAAAACGAATTTAAAACGATTTATAAAATACGTTTTAAAAGGAAATCGATGAAATATATATAATATATATATTATATATATATAATGGCCTGAATAGAACGCGCCGCGCTGCGGCAGTTCGCGAATTTCGACCATTGACTTCGAATGGATATTACGGGAGATCCGACCGTCGGATTCTCCTAAAACCGGAACCGTTGGGTTCATATCGAAAAGGAATTTCTAAAGAATGTTAGTGATATGAAATCTAACGGTTGGATTTGGAATTACGTCCAAATCAAATTTGAAAAAGGTCGCTGTAAGTGCAGTTCGATGGCCGTTAATGGAAATCGACTGTACGGGCCTTGATAAAATTATTAAAAATAGTAATAATTTGTGTAAAATCATAAGAAATGATTTGGGAAGAATTGGCATGAAAAACTCCATATTTGAAAAGATAAAAATAGATTTTTATCGAAATGAACAAGTTTTGAACTAGAATTAAAATCAATTTATTTTTGAAATAAATAAATTGAATTTGAAATGGTTTTGAAAATAACCAGAATTTCCAATAATTGAATTGGAATGGATTTGAATCGAAATTTTCTTTGGAATATTTCGATGTTGGATTTCGTGATTATACAGATATTGTTATGGAAATTTGAAAGATATATTTATATCGTTATTTCTAATACGATATTTGTTGGTCGTGGAGTTTGATATTGAATATAAGCCGATATATTTTCTATTCAGAACCTTGTATTTAATATCAAATGGGATTTGGGTTTGTCGTGAATGGTGTCTTTATCAACACTGTTCTTAAGCCCAGTTGAGAAAAAGATTAAATCTTTTTATTTAGATTTAATGAAGTGTACTAATTAAATGGGATTTAATTGAATTTAAATTGATTTTTGGGTTTATAGTGAACCGTGTTTTAATTGACATTGGTTCTTTAACCCAGTTAAAGACAGGATGTGATTTCCCAAGTTAAATAATCATTGATAGTGATTATTGGGAAGATTAAAACCAAGTGGATTTTTAATGAATCTTTAATTAGATTGAAATAACCGAGAATGGAGTATCACCAGTTCTAGTTGCAGTCATGATGGGGGGTTCTCGCTTCGCGGTTTGGTGGCAAACGGGAGACTCTTACCCCCACATGTCCCTTGCGGGTTTGGTTAGGCAGTGGCCGGGAGGCTCGAGAGGGTCGCCGTTAAACAAGTGTACTGGGGGACCAATGTAAGCCACAGTGGGTTTTACCTGCTGAAATGGAGGATGAAGGGATGGTTGCAAAGCCTACTGTTAAATCTTTAATTAGATTTGAACGTGAAATGGTAATTGAATTTACCGTTAACACCGTGGTGTTAGATATGAAGTATGACCAGTTTTACTTCATGGGATGAATAGGTTGGGATTGAGAAATAAAATAAATGATTACTTCGGTGTGGTTCGCTAATCCCGACTAATTTGAATTGATATTCAAAGGATGATTAAAGAATAAATTTAAAGAATTTATCTTTGATAAAATTAATGAGAACCTTTCCCAAAGTATAAGAATATTTAAATAAAAGAATATTCTGAATGGGAATGAGGCGTATGTTGTGTTTGTGTAAGACTTTTTTATTATATACGCGAGTTATTCAGAAAGACCGGGTTTAACCCATTCTGAATAACTGATTCGACGTGGTGTCGAGGATGAAGACGGTGGTTGAAGACCGGAGGTCTTCACATCGTTTGGGTGATTACTGATGATCTTGATTGGGCTGTACACCCAAGAGGAGGGAATCAGTTGGTGATCGTCCAGACGTACTTGGAGATCGATGGATATGCGAGGTACAAGGTGCCTACGGTTTCGTTCAGACCCAGAACGAACTTGTAAATGGACTGTGTGTCTGACATTGGATTTTATTCTGTGTGATTGATTTCTATTAAATATATATCTGTTTGGCGGCGGAGACTTTATTCTCTTGCTTAACGCTCTTCTCTGAGACGTACGAGCTCAGGGGTTATATATTGATGGATATCAATCGCATGGAGTGAATTGCCTGTGTGGCATGCCTAAGTGGCAATTGATCAAGGCTTTTGTTGAAAAGCAAAGTCTTGTGGTTGATGATCAAAGCACCGCCTATGTGGCATAGCTTTGTGTAACGTGAATTCGCGAGCCTCACACCCCGGTTGTGAACTAGAAACGGGAGAGGACATCAGGGAGGGCATGCATTTCCTTCTAGCTAGGGTGGTGTCAGTGACCAACCAGCCCTGACATTTATATTATTTTCACCTGTGTGGTCGTGGTTGTTGCAAGGCGCCTCAGATATATCGGTGACTATGTGGAGCCGATGGAGTCATTGGACTCATTTATGCCCCAAAAGGCGGGGAAACGCAGTGTTCAGGCATTTTAATGCACATCGGTGGACCGGCTCTGACGATATAAGGGTTCACCTGTGTCTGGGTCCTGAGACATGGGCTAGATTGTCTCGAATCGGTGAGGACAATCTTTTGCCTCGGTTCACAGATGGAAATCCAACTTCCAATACATGACTTTGCGGTTTTAATTGTAGAACAAGTATGGCGACATGATATATGATACCCATGCCGTCTATGATTGATATTTATGATTGAAATTGTTTTGACACTATATGCTTATAGTAATAAAACATGAAATTTAGCATATCAAGCATTCTTTGGCTATTATAAGGTAAAACCCTATCCTCCGGCTTGTGTTGGATTGTGTGATGGGACCTAGGTCTTATAATAGCTTCATTTTTCTTTATTTAGCATTGCGATGTTGTTTTATGCACTGGTATTCTTGGGAGGAAATCCGTTCCGTGCTATACGGTGTGGTCCCTTGATTTACCTAACTTTAAAATAAAGATTAATAACTGTTTTAGTTCTCACACCAGTCACATGACTGACCTGGAGTTTATTGTTTTAACCTAAACTCTGGATGCCCTTATTTTGACACGGGCAGCTAGTAGTTTTGGTTTTGCAGATTTATATTCACAGGATCCTGGTTTACAACTGGAATGATATTCAGAAAGCTCTGTATCCGTATATCTCTTTCAGTTGTGTATTGTATTATTTTTCCGCTGCTATGAAATGTATTGTAATCTCTGATATTTAGTGAATGTGTAATATTGATTTATACTCTGTATATTCTTGTATTCTGATGGAATTGTTGTAATATACAATGAAATGTTCTTCTGTTTGCATTTCGATGTGGCTTGTTCTCAACTCAATCCGGGCTTTCCTTACCGGGGAAGTTCGGGTCGTGACAGCTTGGTATCTGAGCTTTGATTTACAGAGCTCAGAGAACAAGATACATTAGAACCAAACAAAAGAATTCATCAGAAATTGGATTAGCAATATCCAATGAGAATAACTCGTTGAGATGGGATCAGTAGTGTCCTAGAACGAGTGTGAAGAGTGATATTTTGAAAATAAAATTGAAAACAAATTTTGTTTTGAAAATTTAAATCACTTATTCGTATTTGATTATTTATTTTATATTGAATTTGGACAATCCAGTATATAAAGATTTTGCGTATATGTCTGATCCGCGTGCATTCGAAGTTTTAATATACTGGATAGATATAGAATCATACTCTAGTGGCCCGAAGATGATTCTGATGATTGAGTACTCATCGTCAGAATTTATGTTCGAGTGACGAAAGTGTGATATTTATATATTCCCATTTGACTAGTGTGAGAACCAAAATTAGATATGGCTTATTGTTGTAATTTGGCACCAAAAATGTGATTTTTGACTATATATCAAAATTATGAATTTGAAACGTTAATCAACAAATTGATTGTTGATTGTGTTGTCTGATTATTGGTTGATAAATTAAAATTTGAACCATTTAGCCAA
Organism: Allium sativum; assembly: GCA_030737875.1. Lineage (NCBI taxonomy): Eukaryota > Viridiplantae > Streptophyta > Magnoliopsida > Asparagales > Amaryllidaceae > Allium > Allium sativum. The sequence goes on from CM060909.1 coordinate 364,287,258, forward strand.
ATTGTATCAAATAGTGAATTGTATTGAAAATTTGTTGCATTTGCATGCATGTACATGTACTTACATTGAACAGGTCATAGCAAGGAGGCTAGAGAAGAGGAATAAAATTGTTTGCCTGACAAATAGGTACATGTTTATTGTATTTCTTGAGTTTTTGATGATTTTATGAGTCGATTGGCTAGCCGCTTGGCTGTTTCTTTTTCTTTTTGGATTGTTGAGGGCCATGGGAGGCTATTTGAAATATCCCGAAGTCCCCGGTGCAGGGGAGGTTATGGCGAAATTTTTCGAAAATTTAGGGTGTTAGCCAAATTTTTGAAAATTTTGAAAAGTTCTTAGAAACTGAAAAGTTGAAGAACTTAAGCCGTAAAGAAAATAATGAAAGTTGAGTTGATTAGTAAAACAACTTTCGGCTTCGTTCCTTTTCGGGGACGAAAAGTTTTAAGGGGGGAGATTGTAATAACCCGGAAATCCGAGCCAATTTAAAATTTTTATTTTGGCAATTTTGGCGAATTTTGAATATTTAAAATGAATTATTTTAAATAAAAACGACGAGAAATTTACTTTGAATAGAATTAGAACGTATATATTTGTTTGAATCATCTATAGAATATAAATATTTATTTTTATTTATAAAAGGAATAGAAAACGGCGCGGTAGTTCGATAATTCGATTTCAAAGTTCAAATGAATGTACAGGATTCAAAATAAACCAGATTTTAGTGAAACCAAAAATATTTGAATCTATTTAAGAATATCTTTCCAACGAATCCAAAAATTGAAATTTCATAACGGGAATCAAAAGTTATGCCCAATTGAAAATTCCGAATAGTCGCTATGGAATTCTGGCCCTTAAAATGAACATTTTGCAAACGACCTCGGTTTTCGACAAAACCACTTTTGTTGGATCCGTGATGTCAAGTTATTGCTAGGTTTCAAAATTCGTAATTTTCTGAATCAATATGTAAGTGTGGCGAAGTAAAACGTGTTTTGGCAGTTTCAGTTGATTTAAATTGACTGGAAAATGGTCATTTTTCAAACGGTCTCAGAATTGGACGAAATTAGTTTTTTAGGACCATATCGTCAATACGAAGCTAGAAAATATTTTTCAGGAATTTTTAGAATTCGTATGTGGCCCCGGTAAATTGAAATACGCGTTCAAATTCAATATATAGATTTATATTTTGATTTTGACAGAAACTGATCGAAACAGCCGAACTGGCTTACGATACATATCCCATTGTGTTCGGAATGAGGGTAATTAGCAACGGACGACAGGCGGTGGGTCTCGTTTCAAGGTCGAAATATAAAGTTGATTTTTGAAATTAATTAAATAAAATTAAAATAATATATTTACTCACACAGCCCCTCCTTTCTCTCTTACTCAGTCAACTCCCTCCCTCCCCTTCATACCCGATCTAGAAAAAAAAAACCTTCAACCAATCGCGCAACCGGATCCAGGCGCCGCCGCCGCTCATCATCGCGACCCCCCTAAGGCGGTGTCGCACCTCCCCTCTCTTCCCCTTCCTCTCTACATCTTGCAACCGTACCCCCCCCCCCAAATCCGATACCCTTCAGCAAATCGCGCCGCCCAGCCCACCATGGCCCCACCGCCGACCGACAACGCCTCCCCCTGGCCTGCGAACGCTAACAGCACCCCCCCCCCCAATTCCCTGAAACCGCCAGTATGTTTCCTTTTTATCATTTCGTTATTTATTTTTCTTTATTCAAATTAAATAGGTTTTAAAAATAAAAAAAAGGGATAGAGAAAAAAATCAGTTTAATATATATTATAGCATTGATTGAAATGTGATTTTATTTATATGATTATAGAATAAAAATGGGATATTTATCGTGTTAAAAAGATTAGATTTTGTTCATTAGAAAGATTTGATCTTTAATAGTAGAAAAATTAGATTTTTCCTTGTAGAAAAATATAATTTTTATATATATGAAGAAAGGTACAATTTTTATATGAAGAAAGGTAGAATTTTTATATGAAGAAAGGTGGAATTTTTATATGAAGGAAGGTAGAGATTTTTAGAAAAGAAAAGGAATGGATTTTTCATGAAAGAAGTTTGAGTTTTTATTATGAGGTAACGAGAATAAAAATTCGATTTTTCTTATATGAACATTAGCATGAAGATTCAATTTTTAATTATATAAAAAAATAATACGTTTTTATATAAGGAAGTAGCGCATATGAAAATGAGATTTTTTATATACGAAGAAGTGAAGTTAAGGTATAATTTTTGTTCAAATAAAAATATGATTTTTATTTATGTATGAAAATAAAAATATGATTTTTATAAAATGGAGAATATAAAAATTCGATTTTTATATATAAAGTAGCGATAAAAATTCGATTTATATATATATGTAGTAGCGGAAAAAAATTCGATTTTTATATATATGAAGTGAAAGCAAAGATTCGATCTTTTTATATATATAGTGAAGTTATAAAGCTGTGATTGTTAATATAAACTTCGTGAAACAGACTGCGTTGGAAACATGACGAAGATTTCCTACATATGAAGAGTCATGGCATTTGGTTTAGCAATTGGTGAGAACTCCTCACTTTTAATTTATTTTCTAGTTGAAATATATACTAGGATGCAGATGGTGCTTAGTAGCACCCGACACCCGTCGTCCACAGACCATGGATGACTTGTTTGTTTAATTGCTGTGTTGTGAAATTTGATTTGGTGATGTGGAATGAAATAAAATATTTTATAGTGGAAAATATTTTATAGTTAAAAATATGATTTTTAACCTGTATATAAAATAAATAGTAATAAACAAATCGGACGATTTGTTTATATACACTGATTTGACTGATATTGATTGGGACGATAAATTTTACACGTCGCCCAAATGCACAAATAATATTTTGTGTTTGTGGATTGAAACCCCACACGGGTGTTGGGATGATATTTAACGTACACTAATCCCAATTATTTAGCTGTATGTCGATCGATTGGTCAACAGACTGTGTAAGCGTTAATTATTTATATTTAATGCTTATGCAGTTGTGTGGTGCACTCTGGATGATGGTTGATTATTTATCGTCGCTGTTATATACATGTGTTGTAGAGAATCCATATAATTAACGTTATATGGGAATTGATTGGGCCTCATTCCAATTTGGAAAATAAGAAATATAAATTCATGTGTTGAATAGAAATATATATTCATGTATTGAATAGAAGTATAAATTCATGTGTTGAATAGAATAAATATTCATGTGTTGAATAGAAGTATAAATTCATGTGTTGAATAGAAAAAAAAATATTCATGTGTTGAAGAAAATATTCATTTGTTGAATAGAATAACGAAGTTATTAAAATCTAAAATGCCGTGTTGGTTAGATATGCGCCATTTTGACGTGAACGATATTTATATCGATTTTATTCATTTTTATAATGAATGTAGAAAAGGAAGTGATTTCAAAATATAACATTTTGAAAATATTATCATTTGCATATCGATGATGTGGAATATTCAATTTTGATTCGAAATTGAATATGAAGTTGAAATCGTTTCGAAAACGAATTTAAAACGATTTATAAAATACGTTTTAAAAGGAAATCGACGAAATATATATAATATATATATTATATATAGAATGGCCTGAATAGAACGCGCCGCGACAGTTCGCGAATTTCGACCATTGACTTCGAATGGATATTACAGGAGATCCGACCGTCGGATTCTCCTAAAACCGGAACCGTTACGTTCGTATCGAAAAGAGCTTTCTAACTAATGTTAGCGATGTGAAATCTAACAGTTGGATTTGGAATTATGTCCAAATCAAATTTGGAAAAGTTTGTTGTAAGTGCAGTTAGATGGCCGTTAATGGAAATCGACTGTACGGGCCTTGATAAAATTATTAAAAATAGTAATAATTTGTGTAAAATCATAAGAAATGATTTGGGAAGAATTGGGATGAAAAACAACATATTTGAAAAGATAAAAAAAGATTTTTATCGAAGTGAACTAGTTTTGAACTAGAATTAAAATAAATTTATTTTTGAAATAAACAAATTGAATTTGAAATGGTTTTGAAAATAACCAGAATTTCCAATAATTGAGTTGGAATGGATTTGAATCGAAATTGTCTTTGGAATATTTCGATGTTGGATTTTGTGATTATACAGATATTGTTATGGAAATTTGAAAGATATATTTATATCGTTATTTCTAATACGATATTTGTTGGTCGTGGAGTTTGATATTGAATATAAGCTGATATATTTTCTATTCAGAACCTTGTATTTAATATCAAATGAGATTTGGGTTTGTCGTAAATGGTGTCTTCATCAACACTGTTCTTAAGCCCAGTTGAGAAAAAGATTAAATCCTTTTATTTAGATTTAATGAAGTGTACCAATTAAATGGGATTTAATTGAATTTAAATTGGTTTTTGGGTTTATAGTGAACTGTGTTTTAATTGAAATTGGTTCTTTAACTCATTTAAAGACAGGATGTGATTTCCCAAGTTAAATAATCATTGATAGTGATTATTGGGAAGATTAAAACAAAGTGGAGTTTTTATGAATCTTTAATTAGATTGAAATAACCGAGAAGGGAGTATCACCAGTTTTGCTCCAGGTGATAGTTAACTCTTTAATTAGATTTCAACGTGAAATGGTAATTGAAGTTACCGTTAACACCGTGGTGTTAGATATGAAGTATGACCAGTTTTACTTCATGGGATGAATAGGTTGGGATTGGGAAATAAAATAAGTGATTACTTCGGTGTGGTTCGCTAATCCCTACTAATTTGAATTGATATTCAAAGGAAGATTAAAGAATAAATTTAAAGAATTTATCTTTGATAAAATTAATGGGAACCTTTCCCTAAGTATAAGAATATTTGAATAAAATAATATTCTGAATGGGAATGAGGCGTATGTTGTGTATGTGTAACACTTGTTTATTATATACGCGAGTTATTCAGAAAGACCGGGTTTAACCCATTCTGAATAACTGATTCGGCGTGGTGTCGAGGATGAAGACCGTGGTCGAAGACCGGAGGTCTTCACATCGTTTGGGTGATTACTGATGATCTTGATTGGGCTGTACACCCAAGAGGAGGGAACCAGTTGGTGATCGTCTAGACGTACTTGGAGATCGATGGATATGTGAGGTACAAGGTGCCTCGGGTTTCGTTCAGACCCAGAACGAACTTGTAAATGGACTGTGTGTCTGACATTGGATTTTATTCTGTGTGATTGATTTCTATTAAATATATATCTGTTTGGCGGTGGAGAATTTATTCTCTTGCTTAACGCCCTTCTTTGAGACATACGAGCTCAGGGGTTATATATTGATGGATACCAATCGCATGGAGTGAATTGCCTGTGTAGCATGCCTAAGTGGCAATTGATCAAGGTTTTTTTTTTAAAAGCAAAGTCTTGTGGTTGATAATCAAAGCACCTCCTGTGTGGCATAGCTCTGTGTAACGTGAATTCGCTAGCCTCACACCCCGGTTGTGAACCAGAAACGGGAGAGGACATCAGGAAGGGCATGCGTTTCCTTCTAGCTAGGGTGGTGTCAGTGACCTACCAGCCCTGACATTTATATTATTTTCACCTGTGTGGTTGTTGCTGTTGCGAGGCGCCTCGGATATATCGGTGACTATGTGGAGCCGATGGAGTCATTGGACTCATTTACGCCCCCAAAGGGCGGGGAAACGCAGTGTTCAGGCATTTTAATGCACATTGGTGGACCGGCCCTGACGATCCAAGGGCTCACCTGTGTCTGGGTCCTGAGACATGGGCTAGATTGTCTCGAATCGGTGAGGACTGTCTTTTGCCTCGGTTCACAGATGGAAATCCAACTTCCAATACGTGACTTTGCGGTTTTAATTGTAGAACTAGTATGGCGGCATGATATATGGTACCCATGCCATCTATGATTGATATTTATGATTGAAATTGTTTTGACACTATACACTTATAGTAATAAAACATGAAATTTAGTGTATCAAGCATTCTTTGGCTATTATAAGGTAAAACCCTATCCTCCGGCTTGTGTTGCATTGTGTGATCGGACCTGGGTCTTATAATAGCTTCATTTTTCTTTATTTAGCATTGCGCTGTTGTTTTATGCACTGGTATTCTTGGGAGGAAACCCGTTCCGTGCTATACGGCGTGGTCCCTTGATTTACCTAACTTTAAAATAAAGATTAATAACTGTTTTAGTTCTCACACCAGTCACATGACTGACCTGGAGTTTATTGTTTTAACCTAAACTCTGGGTGCCCTTATTTTGACATGGGTAGCTAGTAGTTTTGGTTTTGCAGATTAATATTCACAAGATCCTGGTTTACAGCTGGAATGATATTCGGAAAGCTCTGTATCTGTATATCTCTTTCAGTTGTGTATTGTATTATTTTTCCGCTGCTATGAAATGTATTGTAATCTCTGATATTTAGTGAATGTGTAATATTGATTTATACTCTGTATATTCTTGTATTCTGATGGAATTGTTGTAATATACAATGAAATGTTCTTCTGTTTGCGTTCCGATGTGGCTTGTTCTCAACTCAATCCGGGCTTTCCATACCGGGGAAGTTCGGGTCATGACAGGCGAACCATGACAAAGCCAAACTATTCTCAAAATCCACTATACAATTGCTATAAACCAATTATCCTCCCAAAATTCTTATTGCACAAAATCCTCAGACATAACCCAACCCGAACCACAACCTAAATTTTCATTACAACAACAAGTCACAGTCACCTGCTTCTACCAAAAAATAACAGTAAAAGGTTGGTGTTGTACATTCATTCCTTATAGTAATAAGATATAGTAAAGGTTGGTATTTTCCTAAACAACCCTCAACTAATTTCAACTTCCTTGACATTCATTCCTTACACAATAAACCCTAAAAAATAATCAAATACCAAACAATTCAATTAACAACAATATATACATGTAACTAATATGATTAATATAAATTGTAATTATAGTAAGTCTAAAAATCTTCTAAGAATAAGTATACACAACCTGAAACACTGACCACTACAATTTCACTGAGCTAAACATTGTAGGCAAACTATGGGCAAAACATGGAATTAATTAAATGAAATTAGCACAGTTACCATTCTGTCTGTATCATAACTTTCATCCAGCTTCAAATACTATTTTAACAACAATTTAGCTTACTAAAACTCAATTACAATTAGCAACTAAATGTCTGTACAGCAAATTGAAATTGAATTAAAACAGGCTCTACATCAACAATTCAGTCTGTCCTTCCTTCACTGTCCTTCTTCTTCACATCCTTTTCAATTTCTTCTGGGGACAAGTTTGAAAAGTAATTCATAATATTCCAACTTCTTTGTTGGTCATTCAGAATTTCAAATATTGTCTCAGCACGTAAAAGATTGATATCTTCCTTTTTGTATTTCATTTGCTTGATTTTTGTTTTGGTCCAATCTTTGAATGAATTTCATCACTAATAATGCACGGTCGTTGCTGCAAATTAAAAAATAATTAAGCATTGGTATAAGAAATGCAATGCTATGATCATCTAGCATTTTGCCTACGGATTAAGTGGCAAAAACCATGTACTGTGTTCATGGAAAAATCATTCAGCATGAGATTACTGTTGAGATAATAAGTAGGAGGAGGAAAAATGTATGGTGTTGTATTCCTATTTGAACAATACCAAGGTTCCTACCAAAAGAATACAAGTTGTTACAGTTTAGCATTTATTTTAACAGTTGAATTGGGCTTATAAAGGACAATATGTAGGTGATTTCACTGCTAGTGATTACGAGTCATAATCTTGCTGTGGGCATGGTGATTGTTTCATCTGCTTTCATCCAATATCTTTGTTTTAAAATGTTGTTTTCTGCCTGTTTTTCCTGGAATATTTTTTCAAGCCCTTTTCACTATAACAGAAAAAAATGCTTAACTTTTTTCCAACATACACCCAATTATATATATATATATATATATGATAATAGCAATCTTACCAATAAAAGAACAAAGAACTTTCTTATAGTGTTTATTTGATGTTAAGGTTGATCTTCTTGGCCTCAACGAATCATAAGGGTTTCATTGCATTGTAATATAGTTCAAATTTAGCAAAGTACAGTGGTTGATGTAATGAATGGGAAAGAACATGATATCGTCACATTCGTCTACGACAATATGTTGGACCATTGAGTAAACCAGTGATTCAACAACATTTTCAATATCTGTTTGTATAGCACGCTGCAAATAAACATTCGATAATAATTTATTTTTTTGATATTTACAATTTTAATGTAAAAAATTTGTTTACCATCATGATTGTACTGAATATGTAGTTGTGTTCATATGTTTTTATATTTGAAATGAACCAGTCAATAACCTACATTAGAAGAATAATGTTAGCTTAGTGTATAATTTTACTATAGAATATGCTTGTATATAAATTCGTTATATGAACATTACATTGCCTATTCTTATATTTATGTTTTTCATATTTTGAGTGATATATTGTAGTATGAAATATTTGATTATTTTATAATAATTTAATTCATATATACAATTTACAATCATTACGCACTATAATGATAGGAGAAGATAACATTTTATCAGAAGTATGTTGCTTCATAAAAAAATATCATAATGCTAGGATACTTTAGCATTTTATTAACATTATGTTGCTTAAATAATAATAACTCAAAATGCTAGGAGATGTTAGCATTTTTCTAACAGCATGTTGCGTACCCAAATAAAAATAAAAATGCTGGTAGAAGTTAGCATTTTATGAACAACATTTTGCATTATCAAAAAAATTATTATAATGCTAGCAGAAGTTAGCATTTTTCAAGCACTATGTTACTTAACAAAAAAAAATCATAATTCTAGGAGAAATTAGCATTTTATTAATAGTATGAATATTTACCTGACCATCTGTAAATTCTCCAAATAACAATCCTTCTAGCATTGATTGTACAATTGTTATCCCTCCTCTTTTACTATCATCATTTCTCCATGCTACCATGCTATATAACATTATAATTTCAAAATATTAAAATAATACTGATTCTTTTAAATAATTTAAGGTTTTAATGAGTACAAAATATTTAGTTTGATTTGTCTCCGCATGCAAAGAATGTCCTGATTATGTTCTATTTGTGTGATTCTAGGAGTTGAAATATAGGACTCCTTACAAATTTCTTTGGCGATGGACTTTCCTTTTTGGAGAATAGTTTTCGAGATCCAAAGGTTGTTTATCTTGAACTTCATCATCTTCTTCAACTGGTTCTTTCTCTTCTTCACTTTCTTCGACTTTTGTATCGTTTTGATCACTTCCATCTTCTGTCTCATCTTCATTCTCTTCTTCACCATTGGTCCCATCTTCTCTTTTATTCTCCTCTTCTCAGCTTCATCTTCATTCTCATCTTCATTGTTATTTTTTTCAATCTCTTCATCATAGGTTTTATCTTCACTTTTTGTAACAACCCGGAAAATCAGAACCAATTTAAAAATTTTATTTTGGCAATTTTAATAAATTTAGAATATTTAAAATTATTTATTTTGAATAATAACGACTAGAAATTTATTTTGAACAGAATTAGAATGAATAAATTAATTTAAATTGAAATTAGAATATAAATATTTATTTTAATTATAAAAGGAATTGGAAATGGTGCGGTAGTTTGAAAATTTGATTTCAAATTTCAAATGAATATACATGATTTAAAATAAACCGGATTTTAGTGAAACTAGGAATATTTGAATCTGTTTGAAAATATCTTTCTAGCAGATCTGAAAAATTGAAATTTCATAGCATGAATAAAAAGTTATGCCCAATTGAAAATTCAGAATAATCGCTATGTAATTTAGCCCTTAAAAATAGCGATTTTGCAAATGACATCCGTTTTCGACGAGACCACTTTTGTTGGATCCGAAATGTCAAATTATTGTTTTTTTTTCTAATTTTCATAATTTTTGGAATCAATATGTGAGCGTGGTGAATTTAAAACGTGTTTTAACAGTTTCAATCAATTTGGATCGACCAGAAAATGGCCATTTTTCAAAAGATCTCCAAATTTGACAAAATTAGTTTTGTTAGGACCGTATCGTCAAAACATAGCTAGATTTCTTTTCTGGGAATTTTTGGAGTCATTATGTGGCTCCAGTAAATTAAAATATACGTATAAATTGAATATAAACTGATTTATATTTTAATTTGGATAAAAACTAATGGAAACGGTCGAATTGGCTTACGAGACATATCCCATTGCGTTCGGAGTGGGGGTAATATAATATGGACGACGGTCGGCGGGTTCGATTTGGGGTTCAAATGAAAGGGGTACTTTTTATGGAAATAATAGTAATAATAAATGAATTAATAATAAAAAGTCAACCCCCTTTTCACTTTACCCCCCCCCCCCCCACTATTTCTTCGATCAGACAGCCCTGTCCCCCAAATAAAAATTGCACGAGAGAAAAAAGTTGGCCACAGTTGGCTGTCGCCTTCGCCCCTCACTGTCCCCCCCTCCTCGTTGACTTCCCCACCGTCCCAGCCATCTCCGATGTTGATTCCCCCCTTCCTCTCGAACCCTTTGCGACTTGGAAAGCTACACCTCAATCATGAAGCTCACCATCGTGAGAATCGCGATCCACACCTGACCACTGATCCACCGAACCGCTCCCCCTCCGCTGCTTGATCACCGGAATACGCTCCAGTCCGTCGTCAGCGGCCAGCGCTAGCTCCAGTTCGACATTGCTGAGGAATGCCAGTGTGTGTTTTTTATGTACTTAGTTTATTTAATTTAGTAATTAAGTAAATTTTCAGTTTTTAAAATAAAAGACAAGGATTTTATTTTCAGTTTTAGAAATAACCTTGTGTAAAAAAGATTTGTTTTTTTATAAACGAAAGGATTATATTTTTAGAAGCGAAAAGATAAAATTTTGATCATATAAAGATTAGAATTTTAAACTAGTAAAGATTTGATTGTTTACACTAGTAAAGAATTGATTTTTAAACTAGTAAAGAATTGATTTTTAAACTAGTAAAGAATTGATTTTTAAACTAGAAGAGAATTGAATTTTGAACTAGAAGAGAATTGATTTTTGAACTATAAAAGATTTGATTTTTGAAAACAAAAAGATTTGATTTTTATAAACAAAAAGATTTGATTTTTGAAAACAAAAGGATTTGATTTTGAAAACAAAAAGATTAGATTTTTATAAATAAAAAGATTGATTTTTGAAAACAAAAAGGTGTCGTTTATATAAAAAGATATGATGTTGTTTATATAAAAAGACGTGATGTTGTTTAAGTAAAAAGATATGATTTTTGTTTATAGAAAAGATTAGATTTTTCATTACAGAAAAATACGATTTTCATATAGGTAAAGGCGTGATAAAAATATGATTTTTATAATGCAAACATCAGTATAAAAATACGATTTTTATAAAGAAGTAGCGATATAAAAATATGATTTTTATATATGTAGTAGCGAATAAAAATGTGATTTTTAAATATATGAAGCTTTATTAAAAATATGATTTTTAATATAAATTTCGTGACACGGATTGCGATGGAACTATCGGGAAACGAATCCAAATCCAAGCGGTTCAGAACTTCAGAAATAGAACTGGAGGAGTGGAACCCAAAGGTGAGAACTCCTCACTAAAATTTTCAGTTTTGTTATATATTTTATAACTGCATATATGAACTGCTCCCCGTCGTCCACAGACTATGGGCGACTTGTTTGTTTGATTGTGTTGTGAAAATTGTTTGTGGTGCGAAATGGAATGTAAATATTCACGTGTTGAAATAAAATATTTTATCGTTAAAAAATATATAATTTTTAACGTGTATATGAATAAAATAGATATTCATTTTCAAATTGAACGATTTTTTTATGTATACACATTTGACTGATATGGATTGGGATGATATATTTTCCACATCGCCCAACTGCACAAATAATAATCAGTGTTTGTTGTTTGAAAACCCCACACGGGTATTGGGATGATATTGGATATATACTAATCCCAATGTTTAGTTGTATGTCAATCGATGGGTTGACGGGCTGTTGTAAGCATTAATTATTTATATTTTACGCTTATGCAGTTGTGTAATGCACTTTGGATGATGGTTGACTGTGTTTGATTATTGTTATGTCCATGTGTGTATGAAATCCATATAAATAAAATTATATGGTAATTGACAGTGTCTGATTCCAATTCGGAAAGAACGAATATTTTAAATTAACGAATGTTTCAAATTGACGAATAACGAATATTTTAAAATAATATTCAGTAAAAGATCAAAATCTGATTTTGATGTCCGATTTTGGATGGACACGAATATGTTTAAATATATAAAGCCGTGTTGATCAGATTAACGCCATTTTGGACGTGAACGATAATTATATCGATTTTATTCAGTTTTATAATGAATATCGAAAAGGAAATTATTTCAAAATCTAATGTTTTGAAAATATTATCATTTATATGTTAATGATATGGAATATTCAATTTTGATTTAAAATTGAATATGAAGTTGAAATCGTTTTGAAAACGAATTTAAAATGATTTATAAAATACGTTTTAAATGGAAATCGATGAAATATATATTATATATAATGGCCTGAATAGAACGCGCCGCGGTAGTTCGCGAATTTCGACCATTGACTTTGAATGGACATTACGGGAGATCCGACTGTCGGATTCTCCTAAAACCGGAACCGTTGGGTTCGTATCGAAAAGAGATTTCTAACGAATACAAGAAATTTGAAATCTAATGGTTGGATTTGGAATTATGTCCAAATCAAATTTGGGAGAAGGTCGTTGTAAGTGCAGTTCGATGGCCGTTTATTGAAATCGACTGTACGGGCCTTGATAAAATTATTAAAAATATCAATAATTTGTGTAAAATCATAATAAATGATTTGGAAAGAATTAGGATGAAAAATTCTATATTTGAAAAGATAAAAATATATTTTTATCAAAATGAATTAGTTATTAACTAGAATTGAAATCCAATAATTTTTAAATAAATGAATTGGATTTGAAATGGTTTTAAAAATAACCAGAATTTCCAATATATGAATTGGAATGGATTTGAGTCGAAATTATCTTCGGAATATTTTGATATTGGGTTCCGTGATTATACGGATATTGTGGAGGAATTTGGAAGATATATATATATATCGTTATTCCAATACGATATTTGTTGATTTCAGAATTTGATATTGAATATAAGTCATCTTCAATAACACTTCTCTTAAACCAACTTGAGAAAAGATTAAATCTTTTAAATAAGATTTAAAGGAGTTTACCAATTAATTAATACTTGATTGGAATTGAAATTGGTTTTTGGGTTTATCGTGAACGGTGTTTTAAATAACACTTGTTCTTTAACCTGATTAACAATGGAATGAAATTTTGGGTTTGTCATGAATGGTATCTTTAATAATACTGTTCTTAAACCCAATGGAGTTAATAAAATTAGAAACTAACTGGAGATTAGCTAAGATGAATGGTCTCCTGGGAATTGATCTGATGTTGGTTTCGGCCTTCGGGATTAATACTTAGGGAATTGTTCTCTTACTAATTTACGGTTAGAGACTGATGGGATGGGGTCTTCAGTAACACTGTTTTTAAACCCCATGGGAAAAGAATAAATCTTTTAATTAAGATGTAGAGAAGAATTACCAATTAATTAACATTTAATTGGATTTGAAATGGAATGTGAATTGGGTTCATCGTGAACTATGTTTTTAACGGCATTCGTTCTTTAACTTGATTTACAGTGAAATGTGATTTGGAATTTATAAATCTTTAATTAAGATTTAAAGGAAAATTTTCAAAGTAAAGTTTTCCAATTTAATAAAATAATTTGGAATGGAATTCGATTTGGTGATAATCGAAGTGAACTTCTGTGGAGGAATACTGTTACTATATATGGAATTTAAAAGGCTTTGTCGTTATTCCATTTATATTATCGGTTGGATATGGAAGTTTACATCGATTATATATATTGATCTGTTTTCCGTGAAGATTCCATTGTTAATAGAATGGGAATTTGGGTTTATCGTGAACTGTGTTTTAAATGACATTAGTTCTTTAACCCAGTTAAGGATATGATTAATTTCTTAACTTTGAAGAAAATCATTAAGTAATGATTTCTGGAGATTAAAACTGAATTAGAGTTTTATTGAATCTTTAATTAGATTGAAATGTGAATCGGATAATTAAAATTATCGAATTCATGGAAAGATCGAGAATGGAGTACCACCAGTTTTACTCCAAGCGATAGTTAAATCTTTAAGTAGATATGAACGTGAAATGGTAAATTATTTTACCGATAACACCGTGCTGTTAGATGTGGAGTATTACCAGTTTTGCCTTATGGGATGAATAGGTTGGGATTGGGAAATTTAATAAATGATTACTTCGGTAAAGTTCGCTAATCCTGACTAGTTTGGATAAACCTTAATTTGATTTGAATTGATGTCCAATGGAAGAATAAAGAATAAATTTAAAGAATTTATCTTTGATAAAATTAATGGGAACCTTTCCCAAAGGATATGAATTTAAATAAAAGAATATTCTGGATTGGAATGAGGTGTATGTTGTGTTTTCATAACACTTGTTTATAAGATACGCAAGTTATCCAGAAAGACTGTACCGGGTTTATCCCATTCTGAATAACTGATTCGACAATATGTCAACGATGAAGACGGTGGTTGAAGACCGGAGGTCTTCACATCGTTTGGATGATTACTAATGTCTTGATTGGGCTGTACACCCAAGACGAGGTAATAAGTGGTGATCGTCCAGACGTACATGGAGATCGACCGGATATGCGAGGACCTCTCTCCTGTATTGGACATATGGGACGAGGAATAAGGTTCCTCCGGTTTCGTTCAGACCTAGAACGAACTTGTAAATGGATGTGTGTCTGACATCGGATTTCATTCTGTGTGATTGATAGACATCGGTTGCATAGCGTGAATTGCCTGTGTGGCTTGCTAAGATGCAAATGATCAAGACTTCTGTTGAAAAGCAGAGTCTTGTGGTTGATGGTCAAAGCACGGCTTTAATATAGCATAGCTTCGTGTAAAGCGTTAATTCGCGAGCCTTGCACCCCGGTGTGAACAAGAAACGGGAGAGGACCTCAGGGAGGGAATGCGTTTCCTTCTAGTTAGGAGTGGTGTCTGGGTTTTGCAAGCCCATGTGTTTTACTTATGTGGATTATGGATAGCGAGGCGCCTCGGTTATGTCGGTCTCTACGGAGCCGATGGATGGTTTGGTCGATATACTAAACAATTTTACACCCCATAGGGCGGGGAAACGTAGTGTTCAGGCATTTTAATCCACATCGAGTGGACCGGCCTTGACGATCTAAATGCTTGACTGAGTACTTGCCTGAGGCTCAGGCTAGAGAGTCTCGAAGCGGTAAGGAAGATCCCTTTCCTTGGTTCACTGACGGAAATCCAACTTCCAATATGTGACATTGCGGTTTTGATTGTAGAGCCTAGTATTGGCGACATGATATATGGTACCCATGCCGTCTAGGATTGATACATTTATATTTTAAGTTGTTTTATACACTATGCACTTATAATAATATCAAATGATTTGTTTTAAACGTACCAAGCATGTTTGGCTATTATAAGGGAAAACCCTATCCTCTGGTTTGTGTTGCATTGTGTGATGGGACCTGGGTCTTATAATAGCTTCATTTTTCCAAAAAGCATTGCGCTGTTTTGTTATATGCACTGGTATTCTTGGGAGGAAACCCGTTCCATATTATACGGCGTGGTCCCTTGATTTACTTTATTTTAAAGTAAAGTTTTAAATAACTGTTTTAGTTCTCAAACCAGTCACATGACTGACCTGGAGTCTATTATTTCAACCTAAACTCTGGGTGCCCCTATTTTCCGCACGGGCAGCTAGTAGTTTTGGTTTAGCAGATTTATATTCACAGGATCCTGGTTTACAGCTGGAGTGATATTCGAAAAGCTCTGCATCCGTATATTCCTTTCAGTTGTGTTTTGTATTATTTTCCACTGCATTGTAACTTGTAAATGTATGATATTTTTCTGATGTATAATATTTGTTCATACTCTATATATTCTTGTACTCTGATGTAGATTGTTGTAATAACAATGAAATGTTCTTCTGTTTGTGTTCTGATTTGTCGTGTTCTCAGCTCAATCTGGGCTTTCCTTCACGGGGACGTTCGGGTCGCTTCATTTGGTATCAGAGCTTTGGTTTACAGAGCTCGAGAACAAGACACATTAGAGCCAAATGAAAGAATTTATCAGAGATTGGATTAGTAATATCCAATGGGAATGATTCGTTAGAGACGGGATCAGTAGTATCCTAGAATGAGTCAGAAGAGTGTTATTTTCAAAATAAAAATGAAAACAAACTTATTTTGAAAATTTAAACCTTATTATTCGTATTTGAATATTTATTTTAGATTGAATTTTGACAATCCAGTATATAAAGATTTGGCATATACGTCTGATCCACGTGTATACAAAGCCTTTATATACTGAATAGATATAGAATCACACTCTAGTCGCCCGGAGATGATACTGATGATAGCACATGCATCATAAGTATTTATGTTTGAGTTTCGAAAGTGTGATATTTATATGATTCCAATTGGCTGGTGTGAGAACCAAAACTAGATAGAATACATTGGTTGTAAATTGGCCTCATAAATGGATTTTTGAATATATATTAAAGTTATGCATTTGAAAAGCTAATCAGCTAACTGATTGCTAGTTATGTTGTTTGATTATTAGTTAACTAACTAAATTATTGGAATGATTAAATCGATAAAATATTACAAGGTAAATATAAGCCAAATTGAATCAAGTATTGGACTGGTTTGAAAATTGATTCAAACTGCATGCGTATACATGTACATACATTGAACAGGTCATAGCAAGGAGGCTAGAGAAGAGGAATAAAATTGTATGCCCGACAAATAGGTACATGTTTACTAATTCATTGGGTTTGGATGATTTTATGAGCCGCTTGGCTTTTTCTTTTTCTTTTTGAGATGAGAGGGCATGTGTGGCAGTTTGGGGATTTTCCCGATGCTCCCCGTACAAAGGAGATTATGGCGAAATTTTTCGAAAATTTAGGGTGTTAGCCAAATTTTTGAAAAATTAGAAAATTCTTAGAAACTGAAAAGTTGAAGAATGAAAACCAAAATGAAAGTTGAGTTGTTTAGTTAAACAACTTTCAGCTTCGTTCCTTTTCGAGGACGAAAAGATTTTAAGTGGGGGAGATTGTAACAACTCAGAAAATCAGAACCAATTTAAAATTTTTATTTTGGCAATTTTAATGAATTTTGAATATTTAAAATTATTTATTTTAAATAATAACGACTAGAAATTTATTTTGAATAGAATTAGAACGTATAAATTTATTTAAATCGAAATCAAAATATAAATATTTATATTAATTATAAAAGGAATTGAAAATGGCGTGGTAGTTTGAAAATTCGATTTCAAATTTCAAATGAATGTACATGATTCAAAATAAACCGTATTTTAGTGAAACCAGGAATATTTGAATCTGTATGAAAATATATTTCTAGCGGATCTGAAAAATTGAAATTTCGTAGTGGGAATAAAAGGTTATACCCAATTGAAAATTCAGAATAGTCGCTATGGAATTTAGCCCTTAAAAATAACGATTTTGCAAACGACCTCCGTTTTCGATGAGACTAGTTTTGTTAGATACGGAATGTCAAATTATTGCTTGATTCCAATTTTCATAATTTATGGAATCAATATGTGAGTGTGGTGAACTTAAAACATGTTTTAACAGTTTCAGTCAATTTGGATCGACCAGAAAATGGCCATTTTTCAAACGGCCTCCAAATTTGACGAAAGTTGTTTTGTTAGGATCGTATCGTCAAAACATAGCTAGATTTCTTTTTCGTGAATTTTTGGAGTCAGTATGTGGCCCTAATAAATTAAAATATACATATAAATTGAATATAAACTGATTTATATTTTAATTTGGATAAAAAATAATGGAAACAGTCGAATTGGCTTACTGGACATATCCCATTGCATTCAGAGTAGGGGTAATATGCTACGGACGACTGTCGGTGGGTTCGATTTGGGGTTCAAATGAAAGGGGTACTTTTTATGGAAATAATAATAATAATAAATGAATTAAATAATAAAAAGTCAACCCACTTTTCGCCTTAACCCCCCCCCCCCCCCCTTAACTATTTCTTCGATCAGACAGCCCTCCCTCCAAATCAAAATTGCACGAGAGAAAAAAATGGCCGCACTCGGCCGTCGCCTTCGCCCCTCACTGTCGCCCCCCTCGTTGACTTCCCCACCGTCCCAGCCATCGCCAACGTTGATTCCCCCCTTCCTCTTGAACCCTCTGTGACTTCGAAAGCCATGCCTCCATCGCGAGGCTCGCCATCGTGAGAATCGCGATCCACACCAGACCACTACTCCACCGAACCGCTCCCCCTCTGCTGCTTGAGCACCGGAATCCGCTCCAGCCCGTCGTCAACGGCCAGTGCTAGCTCCAGTTCGACATTACTGAGGAATGTCAGTGAGAGTTTTTTTATGTACTTAGTTTATTTAATTTAGTAATTAAGTAAATTTTCAGTTTTAGAAATAAAAGATAAGGATTTTATTTTCAGTTTTAGAAATAACCTTGTGAAAAAAAGATTTGATTTTTTTTATAAATGAAAGGATTATATTTTAGAAGCGAAAAGATAGATTTTTTATTATATAAAGATTAGATTTTTAAACTAGTAACGATTTGATTTTTAAACTAGTAAAGAACTGATTTTTAAACTAGTAAAGAATTGATTTTTAAACTAGTAAAGAATTGATTTTTAAACTAGAAGAGAATTGATTTTTAAACTAGAAGAGAATTGATTTTTGAACTAGAAGAGAATTAATTTTTGAACTACAAAAGATTTTATTTTTGAAAACAAAAGATTTGATTTTAATAAACAAAAAGATTTGATTTTTGAAAACAAAACGATTTGATTTTTGACAAGAAAAAGATTAGATTTTTTATAAATAAAAAGATTGATTTTTGAAAACAAAAAGATGTTGTTTATATAAAAAGATATGATGTTGTTTATATAAAAAGACGTGACGTTGTTTAAATAAAAAGATATGATTTTTGTTTATAGAAAAGATTAGATTTTTCATTATCGAAAAATATGATTTTCATATAGGTAAAGGCGTGATAAAAATATGATTTCTATAATGCAAACATCGGTATAAAAATACGATTTTTATAAAAGAAGTAGCGATATAAAAATATGATTTATATATATATAGTAGCGAATAAAAATGTGATTTTTAAATATATGAAGCGTTATTAAAAATATGATTTTTAATATAAATTTCATGACATAGATTGCGATGGAACTGTCGGGAAACGAATCCAAATCCAAATGGTTCAGAACTTCAGAAATAGAACTGGAGGAGTGGAACCCAAAGGTGAGAACTACTCACTAAAATTTTATGTTCAGTTATTTATTTTATAACTGCATATATGAACTGCTCTCAGTCGTCCATAGACCATGGGCGACTTGTTTGTTTGATTGTGTTGTGAAAATTGTTCGTCGTGTGAAATGGAATGTAAATATTCACGTGTTGAAATAAAATATTTTATCGTTAAAAAAATATAATTTTTAACGTGTATATGAATAAAATAGATATTCAATCGAACGATTTGTTTATGTACACACATTTGACTGATATGGATTGGGACGATATATTTTCCACATCGCCCAACTGCACAAATAATAATCAGTGTTTGTTGTTTGAAAACCCACATGGGTATTGGGATGATATTGGATATATACTAATCCCAATGTTTAGTTGTATGTCAATCGATGGGTTGACAGGCTGTTGTAAGCGTTAATTATTTATATTTTATGCTTATGCAGTTGTGTAATGCACTTTGGATGATGGTTGACTGTGTTTGATTATTGTTGTGTACATGTGTGTATGAAATCCATGTAAATAAAATTATATGGTAATTGGCTGTGTCTGATTCCAATTCAGAAAGAATAAATATTTTAAATTGATGAATAACGAATATTTTAAAATAATGAATATTTGAAAATAATATTCAGTAAAAGATCAAAATCTGATTTTGACGTCTGATTTTGGATGGACACGAATATGTTTAAATATATAAAGCTGTGTTGATTAGATTAACGCCATTTTGGACGTGAACGATAATTATATCGATTTTATTCATTTTTATAATGAATATCGAAAAGGAAATGATTTCAAAATCTAATGTTTTGAAAATATTATCATTTATATATTAATGATATAGAATATTCAATTTTGATTTAAAATTGAATATGAAGTTGAAATCGTTTTGAAAACGAATTTAAAACGATTTATAAAATACGTTTTAAATGGAAATCAACGAAATATATATAATATATATATTATATATATAATGGCCTGAATAGAACGTGCCGCGCCGCGGTAGTTCGCGAATTTCGACCATTGACTTTGAATGGACATTACGGGAGATCCGACTGTCGGATTCTCCTAAAACCAGAACCGTTGGGTTCGTATCGAAAAGAGATTTCTAACGAATACAAGAAATTGGAAATCTAATGGTTGGATTTGGAATTATGTCCAAATCAAATTTGGGAGAAGGTCGTTGTAAGTGCAGTTCGATGGCCGTTTATTGAAATCGACTGTACGGGCCTTGATAAAATTATTAAAAATATCAATAATTTGTGTAAAATCATAATAAATGATTTGGAAAGAATTGGGGTGAAAAATTCCATATTTGAAAAGATAAAAATATATTTTTATCAAAATGAACTAGTTAATAACTAGATTTGAAATCCAATAATTTTTAAATAAATGAATTGGATTTGAAATGGTTTTAAAAATAACCAGAATTTCCAATATATGAATTGGAATGGATTTGAGTTGAAATTATCTTCAGAATATTTCGATATTGGGTTCCGTTATTATACGGATATTGTGGAGGAATTTGGAAGATATATATATCGTTATTCCAATACGATATTTGTTGATTTCAGAATTTGATATTGAATATAAGCCGATATATTTTCTATTCAGAGCCTTGTATTTAATATTGAATTGGATTTTGGGTTTGTCGTGAATGGTGTCTTCAATAACACTTTTCTTAAACCAAGTTGAGAAAAAATTAAATCTTTTAAATAAGATTTAAAGGATTTTACCAATTAATTAATATTTAATTGGAATTGAATTGAAATTGGTTTTTGGGTTTATCGTGAACGGTGTTTTAAATAACACTTGTTCTTTAACCTGATTAACAATGGAATGGGATTTTGGGTTTGTCGTGAATGGTATCTTTAATAATACTGTTCTTAAACCCAATGGAGTTAAGAAAATTAGAAACTAACTGGAGATTAGCTAAGTTGAATGGTTTCTTGGGAATTGATCTGATGTTGGTTTCAGCCTTCGGGATCAATACTTAGGGAATTGTTCTCTTACTAATTTACGGTTAGAGACTAATGGGATGGTGTAACAAGCCGGAAAATCAAAACCAATTTAAAAATTTTATTTTGGCAATTTTAGTGAATTTTGAATATTTTGAAAATTTTATTTTAAATAATAATGACTAAAAATTTATTTGGATCGAAGTTATAGCAAATATATTTATTTTAATTATAAAACAAGGCCTGAAATGGCGCGGTAGTTTGAAAATTTGAACTCGAACTTTGACTGACTGTACAAGATGCAAAATAAAATAGATTTTAGTGAAACAAAAAATATTGAAATCTGTTTAAGAATATCTTTCTAACGAATCTGAAAAATCGAAATTTCATAGCGGGAATCAAAAGTTATGGCCAAATGAATTTTTAGAAAGGTTGCTATGGAATAAATATAGCCCGTAAAAATAGACATTTTGCAAACGACCTCCGTTTTCGACGAAACCACTTTTGTTGGACCCAGAATGTCAAATTATTGCTAGGTTTCAATTTCCATAATTTTTAGAGTTCATATGTGGGCGTGGCAAAGGAAAACGCGTTTGGTTGATTTAAGTCAATTTGGATCGACCAGAAAATGGTCTTTTTCAAACGGACTCCAAATTCAACGAAATTAGTTTTGTTAGGACCGTATCCTCAATACGAAGCTAGATATAATTTTTCTGGAATTTTTGGAATTAGTATGTGGCCCCAGCAAATTAATATATACGTTCAAATCAATATTTGAATGTTTTATATTTTAATTTAAAGAAAAACTGACTGAAACAGTCGAATGGGCCTACGAAACATATTCCACTGTGTCTGTAATGGGCGTATTTAGCTAGGGGCGATAGTCATTGGGTTTGGATTGGAGTTCGTGTGACGGTCCGCCCCGCACCAGCCTGCATTTCCTCTGAAGGTGCGCTGTACACATGCCCGACTAGCACGGAACGGTCGCCAAAGAAAGGAAAGAAGAGAATGAACTAACAAAGAACCTGTAGAATGTCTCACAGCTCATAGAATAAAATATAATAACAACATTCTTGACATAAAACAGGTGAGGTAGTGCATAAGCTGAAAATAACTAACATAGCAGCAGAAAATTCAAGTACAGCTTATGATCCAAAGTTAACATTATTACAACTTTTCAAACTGTCTCAAAAAGCAAAGCAAGATTAGGGAGGTACGCTACTAATGCCCAAGTAGCGACCACCAACGACACAAGGAGAATATCTATATATCATACGTGGAAGCCTCCTGTCCGCCTCCGAATCAGCTACTCGCGCATCACCAGCTAACCTGTCTCTAGTCTGCTCGTGTGAGCACCCAGAGTAATAAGAGGAGACATAAAACTCTGGGTCAGACATAAAGCCTGGTATGAGCGATAAGCATCTAAACAGAACAATAACAGGTAGACTAAAACATACCTGAACCTGGACCTGCAACCAAAGAGTTAGCACTACATACTGTACAACACTCTAAGGTGCCATATCAAACGGTGTAAAGATATGGAGGTGGGGGTGTGCATGTCATAGTGATGGTAAACAATCAAACATAGCATCCATCCTCACATCTAACACTCAGAGCGTAAAGCATACGATATTTACCACTTCGATCACCCAACATACCTTGCTACGATCACTTTGCCCCATGAAGTCATAAATGGCTTCACTGCACTGATAACGTAGCCACTAATCCTTTGCTATGTCCACTTTGCCCCATGGAGTCGCAATGACCCCACTGCACTGGCTCATAGCCTTACTAATCCTTTACTATGTCCACTCTGCCCCCATGGAGTCATAATGACCCCACTGCACTGGCTCATAGTCTTACTACGCATCACTTTGCCCCTCGAGTCATAATGACTCTACTGCACTGATAACGTAGTCTTGCTACCATCACCTTGCCCCTCGAGTCATAATGATTCTACTGCACTGATAAGTAGCCCATCATCCATTTTCAGTGGTGAATCGAAGTTATGAATATCGACAACTCCTTAGCACACGTCCCGCAGCAAAGCCCAACCACGAAGTGAACTCATCGGTTCCCCAATTGGATCCTGAGCTCTAACTTCCCATATTGGACTACCTTTGCATCTCGGGTTATTGGTCAATACTGGGTCGGGTCGGATTACCCTTCAAGCCATCGGTTCGGATCGGGTCCACTACGTTGCGTTGGTTCATGGTCCTCCTATGGTACGGTTCGGTTTGGGTCCACTCCATCGCGTCGGTTCGGGTCGGGTGTCCCACTTCGGGTCGGGTCGGGTTGCCATCTCCCATTCAGTTCGTGCTCCAGTTCCTGTGCCTCGTCTGGTCCCGTTCCCTATTCTAATCCGATCCCTTCATCATACTCCGGTCCGAGTCCTTCGTCCATAAGCCGATCTGATCCCCAGCTTAACCAACATGGCCTTCCTTTTTGCCAGATTTCTCAAGTGTCAGGTTCCGATCCGATCGAGTCCCTTACCCAGTTCAACTTATCCGATCCAAGCCACCATATCTGATCTGATCCGATCCGATCCTGCGCTGTTTCCTGAAACTTTTCCAGCAAGTGTTTACGCCATTCGACGACGTTTTCGACCATTCTAACTATTGAAATCAATCACAAAGCATATCATACAGTCATAGCAACATGCATAATCAATCACAAACATCAAAACATCAACATGATAGGTTAAAATGGATCAAACATACCCAAAACCCCATATTTCCCCTTAAGCATGTTTAGGTGAAACTAATGATAGGATTAGCAAAACTTAACCAAATTAACCCAAATTCATATCAGAGGTCTAAAACATCATTTCGGATTTTATAAATATTTTTCCAGAATTTTATCATGTTTAAATTCGCTAATTAGCGCTAATTACCCTTAATTAGCCATAATTAGTGAGGAACTATGCAAATCACTCACCTTAGCCACAAATAAACTAAGATCTGAAATAAATCTCTGTTTTGATGTGAATCTCAATGCTAAACAGCAGCTCCAATGTTGATTTGGTGTAGATCTCCCTTGATTTGATGTTGCTAAGCTTAATCCTTGGTTAGAAGATGGTTTGGAGGTGATTTAGAGGTTGGAGGCCATTTTTAGGGTTTCTTGGAGATAAGTGGAGACTAGAAAACTGAAATAGAATGATTCTCTAACTTCTTTCAGCCTCCCCATAACCCTAATCCCGAAATGGGTTATGGGCCCATTCGCTAATCACCCTATTTGGCCCGGTTAAGCAGTTTTTCACCTTCCAAACCTTATTTCAGCCATATCTCCCAAACGGCAAGTCCGTTTGGCTATTATGACCACTCTACGGAAAGGTAAACCATCAAACAAATCTAATGGAAGTGGTTTCAGGTCAAAATTCCTTTTCAATCAAAAGTTATGGCCAAAACACGATCAGCTAGGGGCAAAACGGTCATTTAAAAATCGACAAAAATTATGAACATGGGAAATGGCTCTAATGGATGTTTCCCAAAGTTACATGACCATACGACTTCATATGGGAAAGAAATAAATATTCTACGATCCTCCGATGCGTAGAATGCGGGTTGTTACATTCTCCCCCCCCCCCCCCCTTAAGAAATTTCGCCCCCGAAATTCCCTATCCAAAATACACAAAAGGGCCCCGCATGCCTATCAACCATAAAACAACAATCAAACATGCAAAACAAGCAAAACAAGTCTATCTAGCATGCGGAATAACTAAATTACAAAGTAAATCTTACCAGGCAAAGAGTTCTGGATATGCCTTCCTAATGCTCTCCTCTGTCTCCCAAGTACAGTCATTCTCGTTCTCGCCCCACTGAACCTTGACTAGCTTCACCGCCTTCCTTTGAAGTTGCTTCGTATCGTGCCCCACAATACGAATCGGCTTGCGGTTCCGAACCGCCTTGGGTTCTACTTCGAAGTCCTCTAACTGATCAGGTGAAACAGTCATATTTGAGTCGTGAACGAACTTCCTTAGTTGGGAAACATGAAATACATTGTGAACTCCCGCCATCTTCTCTGGTAAGCCAACTCTATACGCCAAATTCCCGACTAGTTCAAGAACAGGGAATGGGCCAACAAATCTTGGTGCTAACTTGCCTCTCCTGCCAAATCGTATCACGCTCTTCAACGGAGAAATCTTGACAAACACCAAGTCACCAACGGAGAATTTTAAGTCTCTTCTCCTCTTATCAGCATAACTCTTCTGCCTATCTTGGGCAGCCTTCATTCGTTGTTGAATGGTCTTAATCTTATCCGAAGTTTCCCTCACCACATCTGGTCCAAGCATAAACTTCTCGCCAGTTTCTATCCAACATGATGGTGAGTTGCACGGTCTTCCGTACAAAGCTTCATATGGAGCCATACCGATACTGGATTGGTAGCTATTATTATATGCAAACTCTACTAGATGCAAATGGTCATCCCATGATCCACCAAAATCCAATATACAAGCTCTCAAGAGATCTTCCAATATACGATTCACCCTCTCCGTCTGACCGTCGGTCTGAGAAGATATGCGGTACTGAGATGTAATCCTGAGCCTAGAGCCTCTTGTAAGCTCTTCCAAAACCCATTAGTGAACAACGGGTCTCGGTCACTCACAATGCTTTTAGGTACTCCATGAAATCTCACTACCCACTTCATATACAAATCTGCTAACTTAGCTGCCGTTCTGGTCTATTTGATTGGTATAAATCTTGCGCTCTTAGTCAATCGATCCACAATTACCCAAATGCTATCACATCCCGATCTAGTCCTTGGTAAACCATCGATGAAATCCATCGAGACTTGCTCCCATTTCCATTCGGGAATTTCTAATGGTTGCAACAACCAACTAGGCTTCTTTTGCTCGGCTTTAACTAGCTGGCAATTCATGCATTTGGATATAAACTTCCCAATGTCTCTTTTCATCCCTTCCCAGTAGTAAGTCTATCTCATGTCTCGATACATCTTATTACCACCGGGATGTATAGTCAGTTTTGAGTGATGACATTCTCTAAGCACTTCATCTCTCAACCTATTTACGTCGGGTAAACTAGTCTTCCATTCTTTCGAAGCCATCCATCTCGATCGAGCCCATACAAATTCATCTCCTCACCGTCGATGTCCATCTCTAACTTGGAGATGATTTCCAATAGATTAGGATCGTCCCTCTGGCTGGAACCAATCCGCTCTATCAAAGTGGGTCTGATCGCCAAACTAGCTATCATGACTGGATCCAATTCGCACTTTGGTCTGAAATCAAACCCCGCGATATACTCCATTTGCTTCCATTCAAGAAACATTGCCCCTAAACTGGCATGTCTCCTACTCAAGGCATCGGCTACCGCATTACCTTTCCTAGGTGTGTATGCGATATCAAAATCATATGAAGCCAAGAACTCTAACCATCTCTGCTGACGGAGATTCAGATCTTTCTGAGAGAAGAGATACTTTAACGATTTATGATCGGTAAACAATTCAAATCTTTCTCCCAAGAGATAATGTCTCCACATATTCAGCGCAAACACGATCGCTGCTAGTTCCAAATCATGGGTAGGATACTTCTTCTCATGCGGCTTTAGCTGTCGACTAGCATAAGCTACAACCCTACCTCCTTGCATCAACACAGCACCTAGTCCGGTACCACAAGCATCCGTGTATACCGTCATCTCTTCATTCCCTTTAGGAATGACTAATACTGGCGCACACGTCAACTTTTCTTTTAGACTCTTGAAGGCATTCTCACACACTCCGTCCCAGACGAAGGACTGATTCTTCTTAGTCAACTGGGTCAATGGTGCTGCTATCTTAGAGAAGTCCTGGATAAACTTACGATAATATCCAGCTAACCCCAAGAAACTTCTTACATCTGTTGCATTCTTGGGCGTAGGCCAATCCTGTACCGTAGCCACCTTCGTAGGGTCCACGGCAATACCACTCTCTGAAACAACATGACCCAAGAATCTCACTTCCCTTCTCCAAAAGTGACACTTAGAGAATTTCGCTTTCAATTGGTGTTTCCTCAACACCTCCATCACTATCCTCAAGTGTCCCTTGTGTTCCTCCTCTGTCCTCGAGTAAACAAGGATATCGTCTATGAACACAAGAACAAACTTATTCAACTGATCTATGAATACTCGATTCATAAGATCCACAAAGTAGGCTGGTGCATTGGTCAACCCAAATGGCATGACCAACCACTCATAAAATCCAGATGGCGTCCTAAATGCCGTTTTCGGAACACTCTCATCCGCCACTCGGAGCTGATGAAATCCTGTCGCGAGGTCCAACTGGGAGAACACTCTTGCTCCTTCCAGTTGATCAAATAAATCATCTATCCGCGGTAGAGGATACATATTCTTCCTCGTTACCTTATTCAACTCGCGATAGTCCACACACAAACGAAGGGAACCATCTGCCTTAATGGCAAACACAACTGGTGCTCCCCACTCGGAGACACTTCTTCTAATAAATCTCTTCTTCAAAAGATTGCTGACTTGCACCCCAAGCTCTCGCTGCTCCCTTGGTGACATACGACGAAGTGGCATCACTATAGGTCTGGCATCTTTCACTAAATCAATACGGAACTCAATCTCTCGGTGTGGTGGAAGCCCGGTCACCTCCTCGAAGACGTCCGGATACTGGCCAACCACGGGCACATCTGACAGCTCATCCTACGGGATGTCGTGGGAATTTACAAAACTAGCCATAACCCCATCACTAGGTAGACTACCAAACACTACCCTCCGCCCATCATCCGCCCTAACTGTCACTAAAAAGCCCTCACAGTCTACCACCACCCCGTATCTTTGGAGACAATCGACTCCCAATATTATGCCATACCCAGTAAAGCCCAAAACAAAGCAATCACATACAAACATACATCCATGACTCGATAAGACCAAATTCCTGCAAATCATACTAAGGCTAGTCGAACCATCAATCGGGTTCGTCACAACCAATGTTCTATCGACTATCTCGGGTTCCAGTCCCAACCTATCTACCAAGTCACTAGATATGAAGGAACGGGAAGCCCCGGTATCAAACAAAACTCGAACTGGTACATCATAAATAGAAAGCATACCTTGAATAACAACATTCTTTCCTTTCTCCGCCGCAGTTGGGGCATTCGACGAAGAAGGAACAGCATCAATAGCATATGTTTTCACAATCTGCTTCTCCTTAAGAGGTTGCGGACACTTATCCTTATGATGTCCCACTTGGCCACAGTTGTAGCACTTCCTTTCCGCTGGCTTGGCCCGACATTCTTTAGCATAATGGCCCTTCTTACCACAGCTGAAGCACTCAACATCCTTCTTGTTCTTTTTCTGACCATCCTTAGATTGGTCTTGCTTCCTCTTATTCTGAGAGTTATTCTTGCCTCCACCGCCTACTTGCGGCTTTGGCCCTTCTGCAGATGCAGCCTCAGTCTTTGACTTGGGGTAAAGACTCTCTGATCTCAAAGCTTTCCCCACAATCGATTCAAAAGTCTCATCGATGTGGTTGATAAGCCTTTCCCCCAAGTATCCATCCAAACCAGTAATGAACTTCTCATTCT
The DNA here is from genome assembly GCA_030737875.1 of Allium sativum. Classification (NCBI taxonomy): domain Eukaryota; kingdom Viridiplantae; phylum Streptophyta; class Magnoliopsida; order Asparagales; family Amaryllidaceae; genus Allium; species Allium sativum. Next base: position 364,316,242 of record CM060909.1, read on the forward strand.
TCTTCGCAGGAGTATCGATAAGAGATAGCCCATACTTTGACAAGGTGTCGAACTCAGCAATATAGTCAGAGACTGCCCTACCACTCTGCTTGAGTTCCAAGAATCTCTTGAACAATACTGACTTCTGGGCAGCTGGAAAGAACTTCTCGCTAAAGCGAGCCTTGAACTGATCCCAAGTAACCTGATCTTCTGGAGTAGCTGTTCTAATAGCATTCCACCAATTCATCGCTCGCCCTTGCAGCTGACGAGACGCTAGCCTTCTCTTCATCGCATCCTCAAGACCCAAGTCATCGAAGATACGGTCGCAGCTATCCATCCAATCCTGAACATCTGTGGCCGACTCGTCCCATCGAATGGCTTCCCACCAAGGTTAGTGTAATCCTTGCACAACTTTGCGAAATCGATCCTAGGCGCCTGCACTACTGGGCCAACACCAACTCCGGGATTGGGAACTGCCCCTTGCACTTCTCTAAGCATGTCTCTCATGAGGTCAGTAAACATCGCCCTCATGTCAGCGGCATTCCCATTATTGGCTCCTCTACCAGCACCTCTAGCATATCGGCTCATCGTCAATCTGTAAAAGGGAAACGATTAACGACCTCATAGTGGTGCTAGTGCAGTGCGACTTCATTCTTATACTACCACTAGTATATATATATAGCTTTTGAAAACCAAAGTAATCACAAATATGCGCTCTCATATACGTACTATCTCTCCCTAGTGTCTTTCCCTAGGTTAACTACGCAACCTAGAGCTCTGATACCAAATGTGACGGCCCGCCCCGCACCAACCGACATTTACTCCAAAAGTGCGCTGTACACATGTCCAGTTAGCATGGGACGGGTCGTCAGAAAGAAAGGGAAGAAGGAAATGAACTAACAAAGAACCTGTAGAATGTCTCACAGCGCATAGAATAAAATATAATAACAACATACTTGACATAAAACAGGTGAGACAGTGCATAAGCTGAAAATAACTAACATAGCAGCGGAAAATTCAAGTACAGCTTATGATCAAAAGTTAACATTATTACAACTTTTCAAACTGTCTCAAAAAGCAAAGCAAGATAAGGGAGGTACGCTACTAATGCCCAAGTAGCGACCACCAACGACACAGGGAGAATATCTATATATCATACATGGAAGCCTCCTGCCCGCCTCCGAATCAGCTACTCGCGCATCACCAGCTAACCTGTCTCTAGTCTGCTCGTGTGAGCACCCAGAGTAATAAGAGGAGACATAAAACTCTGGGTCAGACATAAAGCCTGGTATGAGCGATAAGCATCTAAACAGAACAATAACAGGTAGACTAAAACATACCTGAACCTGGGCCTGCAACCAAAGAGTTAGCACTACATACTGTACAACACTCTAAGGTGCCATATCAAACGATGTAAAGATATGGAGGTGGGGGTGTGCATGTCATAGTGATGGTAAACAATCAAACATAGCATCCATCCTCACATCTCACACTCAGTGCGTAAAGCATACGATATTTACCACTTCGATCACCCAACATACCTTGCTACGATCACTTTGCCCCCATGAAGTCATAAATGGCTTCACTGCACTGATAACGTAGCCACTAATCTTTTGCTATGTCCACTTTGCCCCGTGGAGTCGCAATGACCCCACTGCACTGGCTCATAGCCTTACTAATCCTTTACTATGTCCACTCTGCCCCATGGAGTCGTAATGACCCCACTGCACTGGCTCATAGTCTTACTACGCATCACTTTGCCCCTCGAGTCATAATGACTCTACTGCACTGATAACGTAGTCTTGCTACCATCACCTTGCCCCTCGAGTCATAATGACTCTACTGCACTGATAAGTAGCCCATCATCCATTTTCAGTGCTGAATCGAAGTTATGAACATCGACAACTCCTTAGCACACGTCCCGCAGCAAAGACCAACCATGAAGTGAACTCATCGGTTCCCCAGTTGGATCCTAAGCTCTAACTTCCCATATTGGACTACCTTTGCATCTCGGGTTATTGGTCAATACTGGGTCGGGTCGGATTCCCCTTCAAGCCATCGGTTCGGGTCGGGTCTCCTACGTTGCGTTGGTTCATGGTCCTCCTCTGGTACGGTTCGGTTCGAGTCCACTCCATCGCGTCGGTTCGGGTCGGGTGTCCCACTTTGGGTCGGGTCGGGTTGCCATCTCCCATTCAGTTCGTGCTCCAGTTCCTGTGCCTCGTATGGTCCCGTTCCCTATTCTAATCCGATCTGATCCCTTCATCATACTCCGGTCCGAGTCCTTCGTCCATAAGCCGATCCGATCCCCAGCTTAACCAACATGGCCTTCCTTTTTGCTAGATTTCTCAAGTGTCAGGTTCCGATCCGATCGAGTCCCTTGCCCAGTTCAACTTATCCGATTCGAGCCACCATATCCGATCCGATCCTGCACTGTTTCCCGAAACTTTTCCAGCAAGTGTTTACGTCATTCGACGACGTTTTCGACCATTCTAACTATTGAAATCAATCACAAAGCATATCATACAGTCATAGCAACATGCATAATCAATCACAAACATCAAAACATCAACATGATAGGTTAAAATGGATCAAACATACCCAAAACCCCATATTTCCCCTTTAGCATGTTTAGGTGAAACTAATGATAGGATTAGCAAAACTTAACTAAATTAACCCAAATTCATATCAGAGGTCTAAATCATCATTTCGGATTTTATAAATATTTTTCCTGAATTTTATCATGTTTAAATTCGCTAATTAACGCTAATTACCCTTAATTAGCCATAATTAGTGAGGAACTATGCAAATCACTCACCTTAGCCACAAATAAACTAAGATCTGAAATAAATCTCTGGTTTGATGCGAATCCCAATGCTAAACAGCAGCCCCAATGTTGATTTGGTGTAGATCTCCCTTGATTTGATGTTGCTAAGCTTAATCCTTGGTTAGAAGATGGTTTGGAGGTGATTTAGAGGTTGGAGGCCATTTTTAGGGTTTCTTGGAGATAAGTGGAGGCTAGAAAACTGAAATAGAATGATTCTCTAACTCCTTTCAGCCTCCCCATAACCCTAATCCCGAAATGGGTTATGGGCCCATTCGCTAATCACCCTATTTGGCCCGGTTAAGCAGTTTTTCACCTTCCAAACCTTATTTCAGCCATATCTCCCAAACGGTAAGTCCGTTTGGCTATTATGACCACTCTACAGAAAGGTAAACCATCAAACAAATCCAATAGAAGTGGTTTCAGGTCAAAATTCCTTTCCAATCAAAAGTTATGGCCAAAACAAGATCAGCTAGGGGCAAAACGGTCATTTAAATATCGTCAAAAATTATGAACATGGGAAATGACTCTAATGGATGTTTCCCAAAGTTACATGACCATATTACTTCATATGGGAAAGAAATAAATATTCTACGATCCTCCGATGCGTAGAATGCGGGTTGTTACAGTTCGTATGGAGCAAGGGGTATTTTCAGATTTAAAAGAAATTAAAAATTAATTATAAAATCCTAGCCAATAGGATTTCTCCTTCCATAACCGCATTGACCAAAATTCTCGCTCCTCTCTCTGTCGAACGACGGAACAACCTCCTCCCCTTCTCTCTTCATTTCTGGCAAATCCACGCACCAAAATCGTATGCTCCTTTGGAACTTTTTTAAGAGCTCTTCTTCCTCTATAAATCCATACCTGCTGCACCTCGTATGGTGGCGTGAATCTTGAGCATTGACGTCTGGAAGTGGCCGCGTTTCGACCGTCAGATCTCACTCCACCGTGGATCGAAGTGGACCCCTCTCCCAAGAGCGGGTGCACGACTCCAGGCCTGTCGACGTGGTGAAGACTGATCGTAACATCGTGCTTCGGATTGCCGGAAAAATCCGACCCTAGTTTTGAAGAATGAACCGAAGGTAACGGCTTTATATATTTTAACTATTTTCAACATTTAAAACCGTTGCAAACTATGATTTTAAAATAAAAATCATATCTTTTTCGTTTGTGGTCGAAATCCAGTGAAACAAGAGACATCAGGACGATGAGGACGCCTTCTACATTCTAAAAGATACCGGAGATTTTTTAGAGCTTGCTACAATTTTTGGCAAAGCGAAAAGTGATATGAGATTTCTAAATTTAGTTTAATTCAGAAATAAAATATTAGGATGTAGACGGAGTTTAGAAACTCCCGACACCCGTCATCCACAAACCATGGACGACTTGATTGTGATTGATGTGAAATTTGGTTGATATTGCAAATGGTTGGTTATGGTTTTTTGTGGTTAAAACGAATAGAAATTGTTCGTGGAAAAATTCGATCTGATATGAAAATGATCGAAATATTTAGATTATAAGGATAAGCCCCTTAGGGAACGCCGCGAGGCATAAGGTAGTCCGAGGAGCCGTACTCGGGACGGTGCCGGTTTTAAACCCCTGTCGTTATGCTGCCGAAATTTTCTGAAATATTCATGTGTTTGATTTATATTCATGTGTTGGAAAAATATTCATATGATGAATGAATTGTTTGAACGATAAAAATCACATTTTTATCATGTATATGAAGTATATAAAATATTCGTTTTGAAATAAATTGTTTTAACAACAAAAATCACATTTTTACTATATATATGAATCGCTAAAAATATTCATGTTTGAAATAAATTGTTTTAACAATAAAAATCACATTTTTATTATATATATGAATCGCTAAAAATATTCATGTTTGAAATAAATTGTTTTAACAATAAAAATCACATTATTATTATATATATGAATCGCTAAAAATATTCATGTTTGAAATAAATTGTTTTGACAATAAAGATATATTTTTATTATAGATATGAAGTGTTAAAAATAGTCATGTGTTGAAATAAATGTTTGTTGGGTAAAAATATTATTTTTACCACGTATATGAAATGAAAATGGTTTGGAAATCGAAGAACGGATTATATATATATATATATATATATATAATTAAAATAAAACGAATAACGACGCTGCAGTTCGTGTTTTGAAATCGTAACTTTAAACGATTATACCGAGAAATCCAACCATCGGATTTCCCCGAAACCGAAACCGTTGGGTTCGTTTTGAAAATATCTTTCCAATGATATAAAATTTGTAAAGATCCAATGATTAGATTTTTAGAAATGTTTAATTCAAAACTAAATAAAAACAACGCTAGAATCGATTATATATATATATATAATTAAAATAAAACGAATAACGACGCTGCAGTTCGCATTTTGAAATCGTAACTTTAAATGATTGTACCGGGAGATCCAACCGTCCGATTTTCCCAAAATTGGAACCGTTGGGTCCGTTTTGAAAAGATCTTTCAAATGATATAAAATTTGTAAAGATCCAATAGTTAGATTTTCAGATATGTGTAAATCAAATCGAAAGAAAAACAACGCCATGGCTGCGTTGTGGCCTGAAGCGTTGTTTAAATAAATGGGCTATTTTTAAATAAATAAAAATAGCGATAAATCGCTATAAAATATTATAAACGATATGGAATGGAAATAAACCGAATTTACTTGGTTTATTGGATATTTGATGGTTGAATGTGTTTGACATGGAAATTATATTAATGAACTGAATTATGAATATCAAATAATTTAACCATGGAAACGAATTGATTTGAATTCTAAATATACGTGAATTATTTGAAAAGGCAGAGTTATATCTCATTTCAAATAATTGGTCGACAATTAGAAGTCGAAGATACGAAGACGGTGCATGACCGATGATCTTCACATCAAATGGATAGCTACTGATGCCTTTGATGGGAGTTGCTGCCCTGAAGGGATTACAGTGGCGGTTGTCCGGACATACTTGTTGATCGTTCGGATGTGCGAGGACCTCTCTCCTATATTGGACATATGGGACGAGGAAAAAGGTGCCTCCGGTTTCGTTCAGACCCAGAACGGACTTGTAAATGGATGTGTGTCTGACGTTGTAGATGACAACATGGCATACAGAGATGTTGTGATCAAGGCTTTTGTTGAAAAACAGGGCCTTGTGGTTGATGATCAAAGCAGGGCTTTAATATAGCTAGCTTTGTGTATAGCATTGATTCGCGGGCTTCACACCACGGTATGAACCAGAAACAGGAGAGGACATTAGGGAGGACATGCGTTTCCTTCTAGCTAGGAGTGGGGTCTGAGTTTTACATGCCCGGACGTTTTACTTATGTGGATGATGGATAACGAGGTGCCTCGGTTATATCGGTCACTACGGTGTCGATGGTTTGGTCGGAATATGACCAGTTTACGCCCCATAGGGCGGGGTAACGCAGTGTTCAGGCATTTTAATCCACTTCGTGTGGACCGGCCCTGACGATCCAAAGTGCAGTTGCGGCTGTTCCCGAGGCTCGGGCTAGACATTCTCGAAGCGATAAAGACGATCCGTTGCCATGGTTCATGACGGAAGTCCAATTTCCAAATACGACATCATGCGGTTTTGATTGTAAACCCATATATGGCGACATGATATATGGTACCCATGCTGTCTATGATTGAAACTAATGATTGAAATTGTTTTTGAAAACATATAAACACTAGTAATAATATCAATGCTTTTGTTTTATATGTATCAAGCATATTTTGGCCATTATAAGGTAAAACTCTATCCTCCGGCTTGTGTTTCATTGTGTGATGGGACTTGAGTCTTATAATGGCTTCATTTTTGTAAAAAGCATTGCGATGTTTGATTTACTTGTTTTAAACACTGGCAATCCAATGGAGTAAACCCGTTCCGCATTAGCGGCGTGGTCCTGTGATTGGCGTTATTATAAGTTAAGTAGATTTTTCATACCCGTCCCATGACTGACTCGTAGTTTGTTTCACTTGCAAACTTGGGTGCCCTATTTTCTACATGGGCAGCCTTGTATTCGGGTTTTGGTAGGCTCTCTCTAGATAGCTATGGAGCTGAAGATGGATTCTATCACTTCTTTTATGTTGTTCAGCTCCTGTTATGTATATTATATTTGATTCCGTTGTAGACATTTTATATAAAGCTGAAACTATATGTTGGACTAAGTGTGATCCTGTATACTGTGTAACTCTGATGATTATGTTTATCCGGTGTATTTTGTTGTACATTATCTGGTGTAATGGTATATTTCTATTATGCTGTTATTTGTTTATGTGTTATATTCCAAAGATTACCCTTGCCACCGTGGAACGGGGGTTTGGGGTCATCACACGTGGTATCAGAACTTCGGTTAAGCTTAGTTCTGGAATATAACATATTAATGAACTCGTCAGAAATAGAACCAGTAGTGTTCTAAGACGAACAACTCATTTCAGATAGGATCAGTAATATCCTAGAATGTGTGTAGCAGAATGAAATACACCCCAATAAACACATTTACATTCAAGTATATGTCTCTATGCTTTAAAATACATTTTATGTTGGCCTAACACTTTGTCTGCTATTTGCAGACATCGTAGAAAATGAGTGGCAGAAGTAGAAGAGGTAGGTCAGAACCAGATATTGAAACTCTATTAAAGAAGTATCGAAATCTGGGTGGAGTACCATTCTTGGGAAATGAATCCATTATTCAAACACAAGCATGGATGCGCTCTACTGAGAAAATTTTTGAAGGTTCAAAGATGAGAGATGATCAAAAAAGATTACTGGCATCTTGGGCACTCAAAGACGAAGCTTTAATCTGGTGGGAAACGGTTGTTAAGGATAATCTAGAAGGTAATATTACCTGGGATAGATTTAATTTTCAATGAAAGATTTATTCCTCTAGAAGCAACTAATCGGCTATATGATGAATTCTACTATCTGATACAAGGAGATATGACCATTCCGAAATATCATAAGAAATTCAATGAACTTTCTCGTTTTGCACCGAAGCTAATTGAAAATCCTAAGAGGAAGAACCTGAGGTTTATTAACGGGCTTCAAAGAAAGTACCAAAATTGGGTAACTGCCCATGCGAAGCTTCCTTTTTCTGAAATGATATACATGGCTTATCACTATGAAGATCTTGATAAGCAAGGTCTTTTGGACGACAAAGAGGAAGTCAGTTCTAGCAACAAAAGGAAACTTGAAACTGATGGCCCAGAGATAAGTACGCAGCCTGAGGGAAGTACGAAGTCTGAGGTCAGAAAGAAGCCTAGAGTCAATAGGAAAAAGGTTAAATCTGAGAAAGAACCAGCAATGATTGCCATATGCATTAACTGCAATCAGAGAGGCCATTTGTTCAGAAAATGTAAATCTTTGAAAATGCGGAGAAAGAATGGATCTAAATCCAAGAACAAATTTCAAGAGAATATTAAATGCAATATTTTCCATCAGGCTGGTCATGTAAAGCAAGATTGCGGGCTATTAAAGAAATCTGAAAAGGTACATGTAAATGAAGTGGCAGAAGTCCCGACACCCTCAGCTAGTCAGGGAAGGCCATATGTTTTGGAAGGCATGATTACTGTCAAAAACATTCAAGTTAAAGTACTGTTTGATACAGGCGTGTCGCGAAGCTTTATTGCAAGTAATGCGGTTAAGAAACTGGATTTGAAATTAAAAAAGCTCAAAGAACCCATCACCGTCCATAATCTGGTTGGGGTTCCCTCAATCTTAGTTGGATTTGTGGGGTGCCTGTTTCTTTTTCCTGTTATCGGTTCCTTACCATCTCGATCGTCATGAATTTTACAGAATTTGATCTTATTTTGGGATTGGATTGGTTAACCAAATATGAAGTTGAGGTTAAATGCGCCGACAGAGTCGTTAAGGCGAAGATTAAATCAGGGAATTATATAACCATACCATGCGAATGTCCAAATTCGGATAGAAAAACTTTTGGTCAGCTCTTGATGTTTCACCTGTTCCATTAGAACCTATTCCTGTCGTCACAGAGAATATTCCGGTCGCCATAGAAAATATTCCTGTTGTCAAGGGTTATGCAGATGCATTTGAAGAAGTTGTCAGCTTACCTCCGCGTAGAGAAATTGATTTCAAAATCGCTTTAATTCCGAATGCAAGGCCATTAGTGCACGCCATTCGAAGAATGACCTTGAAGGAAAAAAAAGAGTTAGACAATCAAACTCGACAACTTGTATGGAAGGGTCTGATCAGGCCTAGTTTCTCTGATTGGGGAGCAGTAGTGGTGTTTGTCCCAAAGTTAGACGGTACTCTCGGACTATGTGTGGATTATCATGACTTGAATAAGCAGACATTAAAGAATAAGTATCCATTGCAGCGAATTGATGATTTGTTGGATCGATTGAATGGCGCACAAGTATTTTCACGAATGGACCTAGCGACAAGTTTCCATCAGCTTCGTATTGCCGAAGAATGTGTTACTTTGACAGCATTCAGAGATCCCGATTTATTCTATAAGTGGTTAGTAATGTCGTTCGGCTTATGTAACGCTCCAGCGTATTTTGTCGATCTAATGAACAAAGTATTCAGAGAAGTATTGAATAAATTCGTACTGGTTTTCATTGATGACATATTGATCTTTTCTAAGTCAAAGAGCGAGCATGCAAAACATTTGGAACAAGTGTTAGAGATTCTGAGAAAGAATGTTTTAAAGGCAAAATTTTCCAAATGTATATTCTGGCAAGAAGAGGTAAAATTCCTCGGTCATGTCATATCAAAGGAAGGAATTTCTATAGACCCAAGTAAAATCACTGCTATTCAGGATTGGAAACAGCCTAGTACTCCCACAGAAGTCCGAAGTTTTCTGGGATTGGCTAGTTATTATCGGAAATTCAGTAAGGATTTTTCGAAGCTATCTAGTCCATTAACGCAACTTTCTAAGAAACATTCAAGGTTTAAGTGGACTCCAGAATGTGAGACAGCTTTCCAAGAGCTGAAGTTAAGATTGACAACTGATCCAGTATTAGTGATTATCGATGGCAATCAGGATTTGACAGTCTGGACGGATGCTTCTATTGGAGGTCTTGGTGCAGTATTAATGCAACGAGGCCAAGTAGTCGCTTATGCTAGCCATCAGTTGAAGCCGCATGAGAATAATTATGCAACTCACAATCTTGAATTGTTAGCCATCGTGTTTGCTATGAAAATATGGAGGTACTACCTATTGGGTGAGAAATTTGAATTATATACAGATCATCCGTCCTTGAAGTATTTGTTCACCCAGAAAGACTTGATTTGAGATAGCAGCGTTGGCTAGAATTTCTTGCAGCATATGATCTAGATATTCTGTATACGCCGGGAAAAGCCAATGTGGTTGCGGATGCACTTAGCATAATACCGCAATCATCGCCAATCTTATAATCACGCCTTCATTGATTGATAAAATATCTTCTCTTCAGAAGGATGATCACTTCATTCAGAAGATCAAAGAGAGAATTCAGAAAGGCGAGCCCTCGAGTTTTCAGATTGATAACGATGGGATTCTGAGGTTAAAAGGCCGAATTTCTGTTCCAAACATTTCGAAACTCCGGAGAGAAGTACTGGATGAGTGTCACAAATCCAAACATAGTATCCATCCAAGAGTGAGTAAAATGTATAATGATATCAAACGCACTTTCTGGTGTAGATCTATGAAAAGAGACATTTCTTTATACGTTAGCAAGTGTTCTACTTGTCAGCAAATTAAAAGCGATCAACAGAAACTCGCCGGATTGTTATAACCGTTGGAGATTCCGAATTGGAAGTAGGAATAGATTTCTATGGATTTCATAGATGGTTTGCCCCGAACCAAGAAACGAAATGCCAGTATATGGGTGATCGTAGATCGTTTCACGAAGACTGCCCATTTTATACCTGTCAGATCAAATAGAACGACTCAAAGTCTGGCACAGATTTAATTTAAAGAAATTGTTAAACTGCATGGAGTTCCCATGAATATCATTAGTGATCGTGACCCAATTTTTTCTAGTAAATTCTGGGAAGCATTCCAAGCAGAATTGGGAACAAAATTGAACTTGAGCACCACTTATCATCCTCAAACAGATGGCCAAACTGAGAGAGTAAATCGTATTCTATAAGATTTATTGCGGGCTTGCATTATTGATTTCGGCGGATCATGGGAAGACCACTTGCATTTGGTTGAGTTCTCATACAACAACAGCTACCAAGCGAGCCTGAAAATGTCACCATTCGAAGCACTGTATGGTAGACCGTGCAGATCTCCCGCATGTTGGGTAGAACCTGGTAATAGACTTGTATTGGGACCTGATATGATTCGCGAAGCTTCGGATAAAGTCGATTTCATTAAAAAAAAATGATTGCAAATAGCTCAAAGCCGACAGAAGAGCTATGCACACTCAAGAAGAAGAGATTTAGCATTTTTTGTTGGTGATTATGTGTATCTAAGGATTTCTCCGATGAGAGCAGCAGTCCGATTTCGCAAGACAGGGAAGTTACTCCCAGATTTATTGGTCCATTTCCTATACTTGAACGGATTGGAACTCTCGCTTATAGGGTTCAATTACCTAATTGGTTTCCTGGGGTACATGATGTGTTTCATGTGTCTCAACTTCGAAAGCATGCACATGATCCAGACTTGGTCATGGAAGAAGTCGCGCAACAAGACTTGGAAATTACTCCAGAATTAGCTATGAGGAGAGAGCCGATAAAGATTATTGGCAAAGAAACTAAAGAGCCGAGGAACAAGAAGGTTCACTTAGTCAAAGTGCAATGGAGTGGAGATCCGTGAGATTGTACTTGGGAAACTAAGGAGAGCATTAAGCAAGCTTATCCCAATTACAGGGTGGATATCTCTTATTAACTCTAGTGCGAGGTACATTTACCATATTTTGCATTTCAGTATTGTTTCGTACTTTTCTATTGTTTTCCTTTTGGGATGAGTAGTTTTTATTATATAATCTGATCTTAGAAAATATGATTTTAATAGAGTATATAAATTAATTATTAAATTTTTGAAAAGTTAATCAACAAATTGATTGTTGTTTGTGTTGTGTGATTATGAATTTGACTAATCAAAATATTGGAATGATAATTAATCTAATCAATAAGAGAGTGAAGGGTAAATTTATGTAAATTGAATCGAATATGGAACTGATTTGAAAATTGATTGAAATACATGCATGTACATTATATATATATTTGAACAGGTAAATGGATTTGCTGTTGAGTAAAGAATTTATTTGCGTGCCCGACAAATAGGTAAACCTTAATGAGTTGGATGCACAATTTTATTTCTTATATCAACTCCTGTGAATGTCATTGGATGCGGAGTGCTGGTTGTTCTGTGTGAAATTATAAACTTCGCCATAAGATAGTAACAATTAATTTTGAACTACACTACATGGCATATTGCGTGAAGATAACATACTCTATCATGTACCACATAAGCATTTTGAGCTTGTGTGACGAGGTTGAAGATTTACCATACAAGCGAGAGGCTTGTATGGCGATGACTATATTACAGGTTGAACCAAAGACTGATATGGAATATATAAAATCTAACGGTAAATTGTCAGATTAATAAAAAACCCCACATGTGTCTGGAGATGACAATAAACACATCTCTCTAGTCATCAAGGCACAAAAACTATTTATAGGATGACGAGAATTTATTCTCTGGAGTAATGATCTATAAACACTCCCTTGTGGACACCGGAATATATCACTATAAATATGTGTATGTTTTTTAGGATTTATTGGGTACCCAATACGGCCCAATAAATTCTGAACCCCTGCCCGTACAAAGGAAGTTATGGCGAATTTTTTCGAAAATTTGGGATGTTAGCTAAATTTTTAAAGAATTTGAAAAGGTTTTAGAAACAGAAAAGTTGGAGAACTTAACCCATAATTAAAATAATGAAAGTTGAGTTGGTTAGTTAAACAACTTTCAGCTCCGTTCCTTTTCGAGGACGAAAAGATTTTAAGTAGGGGAGATTGTCACAACCCGGAAAATCAGAACCAATTTAAAATTTTTATTTTGGCAATTTTAATTAATTTTGAATATTTAAAATAATTTATTTTAAATAATAACGACCAAAAATTTATTTGCATCGAAGTTATAGCGAATATATTTATTTTAATTATAAAACAAGACCTGAAATGGCGCGGTAGTTTGAAAATTTAAACTCGAACTTTGATTTACTGTACAGGATACAAAATAAACCGGATTTTGGTGAAACCAAAAATATTTAAATCTGTTTAAGAATATCTTTCTACAGAATATGAAAAATCGAAATTTCATAGCGGGAATCAAAAGTTATGGCCAAATGAATTTTCAGAAAGGTCGCTATGGAATAAATATAGCCCGTAAAAATAGACATTTTGCAAACGACCTCCGTTTTCGACGAAAGCACTTTTGTTGGATCCAGAATGTCAAATTAGTTCTAAGTTTCAAATTCCATAATTTTGGAGTTAATATGTGAGCGTGGCAAAGGAAAACGCGTTTGGCTAATTTAAGTCAATTTGGATCAACCAGAAAATGGCCATTTTTCAAACGATCTCCAAATTCGACGAAATTAGTTTTGTTAGGACCATATCGTCAATACGAAGCTAGATATAATTTTTCTGGAATTTTTGGAATCAGTATGAGGCCCCAGAAAACTAAAATATACGTTCAAATCAATATTTGAATGTCTTTTATTTTAATTTGAAGAAAAACTGACTGAAACAGACGAATAGGCCTACGAAACATATTCCATTGTGTCCGGAATGGGGATATTTAGCTAGGGGCAATAGTCGTTGGGTTTGGATTGGAGTTCGTATGGAGCGAGGGGTATTTTCGGATTTAAAAGAAATTAAAAGTTAATTATAAAATCCTGGTCAATAGGATTTCTCCTTCCATAACCGTGTTGACCAAAAATTCTCGCTCCTCTCTCTGTCGAACGAGGGAACAGCCTCCTCCCCTTCTCTCTTCATTTCTGGCAAATCCACGCACCAAAATCGTATGCTCCTTTGGAACTTTTTGAAGAGCTCTTCTTCCTCTACAAATCCATACCTGTTGCGCCTCGTATGGCGGCGTGAATCTTGAGCATCGACGTCTGGAAGTGGCCGCGTTTCGATCGTCAGATCTCCCTCCACCGTGGATCGAAGTGGACCCCTCCACCAGGCGCGGGTGCGCGAATCCAAGTACGTCGACGTGGTGAAGGCTGATTTTAACATTGTGCTTCGGATTGCCGGAAAATTCCGACCCTAGTTTTGAAGAACGAACGGAAGGTAACAGCTTTATTTATTTTAATTATTTTCAACATTTAAAATCGTTGCAAACTATGATTTTAAAATAAAAATCATATCTTTTTTGTTTGTGGTCGAAATCCAGTGAAACAAGAGACACCAGGACGGTGAGCATTCTACATTCTAGAAGAGACCAGAGATTTTTTAGAGCTTGCTACAATTTTTGGCAAAGCGAAAAGCGATGTGAGATTTCTAAATTCAGTTTAATTTAGAAATAAAATATTTGGATGTAGACGGAGTTTAGAAACTCCCGACACCCGTCGTGTAACAACCCGCATTCTTCGTATCGAAGGATCGTAGAATATTTATTTCTTTCACATACGAAGTCGTATGGTCATGTAACTTTGGGAGACGACTATTGGGGTCATTTCCCATGTTCATGATTTTTGTCGATTTTTAAATGACCATTTTGCCCCTAGCTGGTACTGTTTTGGCCATAACTTTTGACTGGAAAGGAATCTAGACCTGAAACCACTTCCATTAGATACATTTGATGGTTTACAATTCCGTAGAGTGGCCACATTAGCCAAACGCACTCACCGTTTGGGAGATATGGCTAAAACAAGTTTCAAATAGTGAAAAACAGCTTAATTGGGCTTAACCGGGTGATTAACAGCTAGGCCCAATGGGGGATTTCAGGATTAGAGGTATTTGAGGGCTGCTAGGGTTAGGATTTCGATTTTTCATTCATTTTCCATTCACCACAAACTCTCTCTTCAACCTAGCAATGACCTCCATCATCTAAATACACCTCTAATCACCTCTTAATCAAGTTTTGGCTTAAACTACATCAAATTAATGAGGATAAGCACCAAAGCAAGGTTAGAGCTGCTGAGTTGCATTGAGAATAGCGCCCAAACAGTAGAGTTTCAGTTCTAAAGGTTTTATTTTTGGCTAAGGTGAGTGATTTGCATAGTTTTGCACTAATTACGGTTAATTAAGGGTAATTAGTGAAGATTAGTGAATTTATACATTAATAAATTCTGGAAAAATATTTATAAATTCTTAAATGATGTTTTAAGCCTCTGTTAGAAATTGGGTTTGATTTGGTTAAGTTTTGCTAATCATGTCATTAGTTTTACGTAAACATGCTTAAGGGAAAATATGGGGTTTTGGCTATATTTGATTCGTTTTACATGTTATGGTTGATGTTTTGGTGTTTATGGTCACTTCGATTTGTTGCTATGACTGTATGACATGTTTTGTGATTGATTAGAATAGTTAGATTGGTCGAAAACGTCGTCGAACGGTGTAAACAAGTTGCTGGAAAAAGTTGCAGAAAATTGTGTAGGGTTTCGGATCGGATCGGGTATGGGCTCAGATCGGATAGGAGAGCTGGGCAAGGAAATCCGAACCGGACTAAAATCTGTCACAAAGGAAACTTGGCAAGAAGGAAGGCCATTCGCATAGAGTTGGTGAAGGGATCGGATCGGAGAGACCAAAGGGGATCGGATCGGAGCGGCATTAAGGCGTGGGATCGGATGGAAAAACCACATGAGCTGAATAGGAGCAGGGGATCGGATCGGAGGTAGGGAGGAGGATCGGACCGGAGCCAGGACATCTCGACCCGAACCGAAGCGAGAGAGCCACTACCGAACCAAATCCAGGCAAAAGGCATCCGAACCGAACCGAGCTAGAAGGGAAGCACCGAACCGAACCGCACCCAGGAGCATACTAGGAAGCATGGCACCCGAACCGAACCGACTGAAGCAGATTAGACCGAACCGAATTAGACTTCCATCTCTACTACGCGATGACTCTTTTGAAGACCAACCCTAATTCAATCAAAACCCGATATGCAAAGGAAGTCCAAATAGGAAGTAGAACTCAGGATCCAGTTGGGAACCAACGAGTCGACTTCATGAGTTGGGATTTGCTGCGGGACGTGTGCCAAGGGGCTGTCGATGTCTATGACTTTGGATCACTATGTATGGGAGGTACGTGGACGGATTCAGTGCCACAGTGGCCTAGGTACGACTAAAAGGGCTATAGACCAATGAAGTGGGGTCATTTGTAAAGATTTGGTCATGACTCCATGAGGTGAGCTTGGTAGTAGCAGTAGTTGTACAAGTCGAACTCCGTCACTACTTCGATGGGTCTAGTGATTGACAGTCGTGGACATCGTATGCTTTACGCACTGAGTGAGAGATGTGAGGATGGTTGTTATGCTTGATTTGTTTGCCATCATTATGACATGCACACCCCCACCCCCGTATTTTTTACACCATTTGTTATGGCATCTTAGAGTATTGTACGGTATGTAGTGCTAACTCTTTGGTTGCAGGTCCAGGTTCAAGTATGGTTTAGTATACCTGTTATTGTTCTGTTTAGCTGCTTATCGCTCATACCAGACTTTTTGTCTGACCCAGAGTTTTATGTTTCTTCTTATTACTCTGGGTGCTCTCACAAGCAGACTAGAGACAGGTTAGCTGGGTATGCACGAGTAGCTAATCCGGAGACGAGCAGGAGGCTTCCACGTATGATACATATAGTATTCTCCCTGTGTTGTTAAAGATCACTGCTTGGGCATTATTAGTGCATCTTCTACTTAGCTTTCTTTTGCTTTAGAGACAGTAATTTGGAAAGTTGTAATAAGCTGTATTTGGATTTCCGCTGCTATGTTGGTTTAGTTTTCAGCTTATGCACTGTCTCGCCTGTTTTATGTCAAGATTATGTTATTATTATATTTTGTTCCATGCGCTGTGAGACATTCTACAGGTTCCTTGTTAGTCCACTCCCTTCATTCCTTTCTTTGGCGACTGTTCCGTGCTAGTCAGACATGTGTACAGCGCACCTTCGGAGGAAATGCAGGCTGGTGCGGGGCGGGGCGTCACATTTGGTATCAGAGCCCGGTTGCGTAGTTAACCTAGGCAAGTCATCAGGGAGAGATAGTATACGTATATGAGAGCGCGTATTTGTGATTATTTTGGTTTTAAAAGTTATATATATATATATATGTATATATTTAGTATAGCTAAGGATGAAGTCGCACTGCACTAGCACCACTGTGGAGATGGTTAATCGTTTTCTCTGTGCAGATTAAACGATGAGCCGATACGCAAGGGGTACAAGTAGAGGAGCCAATAATGGGAATGCTGCTGACATGAGGATGATGTTTACAGACCTTAGGAGAGAGATGCTTAGGGATGAGCAGAGGACAGCTCCCAATGGTGGTAATGGTGGTGGTCCAATAGTGCAGGTGCCTAGGGCCGATTTCGCCAAGCTGAACAAGGATTATACTAGTCTTGGTGGGAAGCCGTTCCATGGAACGGAGTCGGCTACGGATGCTCAGGATTGGTTGGATAGCTGTGAGCGTATCTTCGAAGATTTGGGTATCGAGGATGCGATGAGGAGAAGGCTAGCATCTCGTCAGCTGCAAGGACGGGCAATGAATTGGTGGAATGCTATAAAGGCAGCTACTCCCGAGGATCAGATTACTTGGGAGCAGTTTAAGGTTCGCTTTAGCGAGAAGTTCATTCCAGCTGCTCAGAAGTCAGTGTTGTTTAAGAAATTCTTGGAGCTTAAGCAGAATGGCAGAGCTGTCTCGGAGTATATTGCCGAATTCGACACTTTGTCGAAGTATGGGTTATCTCTTATTGATACCGCCGAGAAGAAGAACGTGAAGTTCATAACTGGCTTGGATCAGTACTTGGGGGAGAGGCTCATTAACCACATCGATGAGACGTTTGAAACGATTGTGGGGAAAGCATTGAGGACATAGAGTCTTTACCCTAAGTCGAGGACTGAGGTTGCATCTGCAGAGGAGCCAAAGCCGCAAGCAAGTGGTGGAGGCAAGAGTGGTTCTCAGAATAAGAGGAAGCAGAACCAGAATAAGGATGGCCAGAAAAAGAATAAGAAGGATGTTGAGTGCTTCAGCTGTGGTAAGAAGGGATATTATGCTAGTAATTGTCGGGCCAAACCCGCGGATAGTAAGTGCTTCAACTGTGGTCAAGTGGGACATCACAAGGACAAGTGTCCGCAACCCCCTAAAGAAAAGCAGTTGGTGAAAGCATATGCCCTTAATGCTATTCCTTCTTCGTCGAATGCCCCAACTGCGGCGGAGAAGGGAAAGAATGTCGTTATTTAAGGTATGCTTTCTGTTTATGATGTTACTGTTAGAGTTTTGTTTGATACCGGAGCTTCCAGTTCTTTCATATCTAGTGACCTGGTGGATAGGTTGGGATTGGAGCCCGAGATTGTCGATAGACCTTTAGTAGTGACGAACCTGATTGGTGGTTCGACTAGCCTTAGCATGATTTGTCGTAATGTGGTCTTATCGAGTCATGGATGCATGTTTGTTTGTGATTGCTTTGTTTTGGGCTTTACTGGGTTTGGCATTATTTTGGGAGTCGATTGGCTCCAAAGATACGGGGTGGTGGTAGACTGTGAGGGCTCTTTGGTGACAGCTAGAGCGGATGATGGGCGGAGGGTAGTGTTTGGTGGTATACCCAGCGAGGGGGTAATGGCTAGTTTTCTAAATTCCCTCGACATTCCGCATAGTGAGTTGTCAGGTTTGCCCGTGGTTGGCCAGTATCCGGATGTCTTCGAAGAAGTGACCGGGCTTCCACCACATCGAGAGATTGAGTTCCGTATTGACTTGGTGAAAGATGCTAGACCTATAGTGATGCCACTTCGTCGTATGGAACCAAGGGAGCAGCGAGAGCTCGGGGTGCAAGTCAGTGATCTTTTGAAGAAGGGATTTATCAGAAGGAGTGTTTCTAAATGGGGAGCACCAGTTGTGTTTGCTACCAAGGCGGATGGTTCCCTTCGTTTGTGTGTAGACTACCGCGAGTCGAATAAAGTGACGAGGAAGAATGAGTATCCTCTACCGTGGATAGATGTTTTGTTTGATCAGTTGAGTGGCGCGAGAGTATTCTCTCGGTTAGATCCCGCGACAGGTTTCCATCAGCTTAGAGTGGAAGCTGAGAGTATAGCTAAAACGGCATTTCGGACGCCGTCTGGATTTTATGAATGGTTGGTCATGCCATTCGGATTGACCAATGCACCAGCATATTTTGTGGGTCTTATGAATAGGGTATTCAGAGATCAGTTGAATAAGTTTGTCCTTGTGTTCGTGGATGATATTTTGGTCTACTCGAGAACAGAGGAAGAACACAAGGAACATTTGAAAATAGCAATGGAGGTGTTGAGAAAACACCAATTGAAGGCAAAGTTTTCTAAGTGTCACTTCTGGAGGAGGGAAGTGAGATTCTTGGGCCATGTTGTCTCAGAAAATGGTATTGCCGTGGACCCTGCAAAGGTGGCTGCGGTACAAGATTGGTCTACGCCCAAGAATGCGATGGATATAAGAAGTTTCTTGGGGTTAGCTGGATATTATCGTAAGTTTATCCAAGACTTCTCCAAGATAGCAGCACGTTGACTCAGTTGACCAAGAAGAATCAAACCTTCGTCTGGGATGAAAGGTGCGAGAATGCATTCAAGAGTCTAAAGGAAAAGTTGACATGTGCACCAGTGTTAGTCATTCCTTAGGGGAATGAAGAGATGACAATATATACGGATGCATGTGGCACAGGGCTGGGTGCTGTATTGATGCAAGGAGGTAGGGTTGTAGCTTATGCAAGTCGGCAACTGAAACCGCATGAAAGAAGATACCCTACCCATGATTTGGAATTGGCAGCGATCGTGTTTGCATTGAAGATGTGGAGACATTATCTCTTGGGAGAAAGATTTGAGTTGTTACCGATCATAAATCGTTAAAGTATCTCTTCTCTCAAAAAGATCTAAATCTCCGACAGCAAAGATGGTTAGAATTTTTAGCTTCCTATGATTTCGACATCGCATATACACCAGGAAAGGGGAGTGCGGTAGCTGATGCATTGAGTAGAAGACATGCCAGTCTAGGGGCTATGTTCCTAGAACAGAAGCAACTGGAGTACATCGCTGGGTATGATTTCAGACCAAAGTGCGAATTGGACCCAGAAATGTTAGCAAGTTTGACGATCAGACCCACTTTGATTGAGCGGATTGGTTCCAGTCAGAGGAGCAATCCTGACCTACTGGAAATCATTTCAAAGTTAGAGATGGGAATCGACAGAGAGATGAACAAGTATGGGCTTGATCGAGATGGATGGCTTAGAAAGAATGGAAGACTAGTTGTACCCAATGTCAATGGATTGAGAGATGAAGTGCTTAGAGAATGTCATCACTCAAAACTGACTATACACCCCGGTGGTAACAAGATGAACTGAGACATGAAGCAGACCTACTACTGGGAAGGGATGAAAAGAGACATTGGGAATTTTATATCCAAATGCATGAACTGCCAGCTAGTTAAAGCTGAGCAAAAGAAGCCTAGTGGTTTGCTACAACCATTAGAAATTCCAGAATGGAAATGGGAACAAGTGTCAATGGATTTCATTGATGGGTTACCAAGGACTAGATTGGGCCATGATAGCATTTGGGTGATTGTGGACCGATTGACTAAGAGTGCAAGGTTTATACCCATCAAGTCAAACAGGACGACAGCTAAGTCAGCAGAACTGTATATAAAGTGGGTAGTGAGATTTCATGGAATACCCAAAGGCATTGTGAGTGACCGAGATCCGTTGTTCACTAGTGGATTTTGGAGAAGCTTACAAGAGGCATTAGGATCAGAACTACATCTCAGTACCGCGTATCATCCTCAAACCGACGGTCAAACAGAGAGGGTGAATCGAGTATTAGAAGATCTCTTGAGAGCCTGTGTATTGGATTTTGGTGGATCATGGGATGACCATTTGCATCTAGTAGAGTTTGCATATAATAATATTTATCAATCCAGTATCAGTATGGCTCCATTTGAAGCTTTGTACGGAAGACCGTGCAACTCAACATCATGTTGGATAGAGACCGGTGAGAAGTTTGTGCTTGGACCAGATGTGATAAGAGAAACTTCAGCTAAGATTAAAGTTATCCAACAGCGAATGAAGGCTGCCCAAGATAGGCAGAAGAGTTATGCTGATAAGAGGAGAAGAGAATTAAAGTTCTCCATTGGCGACTTGGTGTTTGTCAAGATTTCTCCGTTGAAGAGCGTGATACGATTTGGCAGGAGAGGCAAGTTAGCACCAAGATTTGTTGGTCCATTCCCAGTTCTTGAGCAAATTGGGAATTTGGCATATAAAGTTGAATTACCAAAGAAGATGGCAGGAGTTCACAACGTATTTCATGTTTCCCAGTTAAGGAAGTTCGTGCACGACCCAGATGTGACTATTTCACCTGATCAGTTGGATGATGTCGAAGTTGAACCCGAGGCGATTGGGAACCGCAAGCCTATGCGTATTGTTGGGAACAATACGAAGCAACTTCGAAGGAAAGCGGTGAATTTAGTCAAGGTTCAGTAGGGAGAGAATGAGAATGACTATACTTGGGAGACAGAGGAGAGCATTAGGAAGATGTATCCAGAACTCTTCGCCTGGTAAGATTTCAGTTTCGATTAGTCTTTCTGCATGCTAGGATAGGCTTGTTTTGTTTGTTTTGCATGTTTGATTGTTGTTTGTGGCTGGTAGGCATGCGGGATCCTTTGTATGTTTTGGGTTAAGGAATTTCGGGGATGAAATTTCTTAAGGGGGGGAGAATGTAACGACCCGCATTCTACGTATCGAAGGATCGTAGAATATTTATTTCTTTCACATACGAAGTCGTATGGTCATGTAACTTTGGGAGACGGCTATTGGGGTCATTTCCCATGTTCATGATTTTTGTCGATTTTTAAATGACCAATTTGCCCCTAGCTGGTACTGTTTTGGCCATAACTTTTGACTAGAAAGGAATCTTGACCTGAAACCACTTCCATTAGATTCGTTTGATGGTTTACAATTCCGTAGAGTGGTCACATTAGCCAAACGCACTCACCGTTTGGGAGACATGGCTGAAACAAGTTTCAGATAGTGAAAAACAGCTTAATTGGGCTTAACCGGGTGATTAACAGCTAGGCCCAATGGGGAATTTCGGGATTAGAGGTATTTGAGGGCTGCTATGGTTAGGATTTCGGTTTTTCATTCATTTTCCAGCCGCCACAAACTCTCTCTTCAACCTAGCAATGGCCTTCATCATCTAAATACACCTCTAATCACATCTTAATCAAGTTTTGGCTTAAACTACATCAAATTAAAGAGGATTAGCACCAAAGCAAGGTTAGAGTTGCTGATTTTCATTGAGAACAGCGCCCAAACAGTAGAGTTTCAGTTCTAAAGGTTTTATTTGTGGCTAAGGTGAGTGATTTGCATAGTTTTGCACTAATTACGGTTAATTAAGGGTAATTAGTGAAGATTAGTGAACTTATACATTAATAAATTCTGGAAAAATATTTATAAATTCTTAAATGATGTTTTAAGCCTTTCTTAGAAATTGGGTTTGATTTGGTTAAGTTTTGCTAATCATGTCATTAGTTTTACGTAAACATGCTTAAGGGAAAATATGGGGTTTTGGCTATATTTGATCCGTTTTACATGTTATGGTTATTGTTTTGGTGTTTATGGTCACTTCTATTTGTTGTTATGACTGTATGACATGTTTTGTGATTGATTAGAATAGTTAGATTGGTCGAAAACGTCGTCGAATGGCGTAAACAAGTTGCTGGAAAAAGTTGCAGAAAGTTGTGCAGGGTTTCGGATCGGATCGGGTATGGGCTCGGATCGGATAGGAGAGCTGGGCAAGGAAATCTGAACCGGACTGAAATCTGGCATAAAGGAAACTTGGCAAGAAGGAAGGCCATTCACATAGAGTTGGTGAAGGGATCGGATCGGAGAGACCAAAGGGGATCGGATCATAGCGGCAGGAAGGCGTGGGATCGGATGGAAAAACCACATGAGCTGAATATGAGCAGGGGATCAGATCGGAGGTAGGGAGGAGGATCGGACCGGAGCCAGGACATCTCGACCCGAACCGAAGCGAGAGAGCCACTACCAAACCAAATCCAGGCAGAAGGCATCCAAACAGAACTGAGCTAGAAGGGAAGCACCGAATCGAACCGCACCCAGGAGCATACTAGGAAGCATGGCACCCGAACCGACTAAAGCAGATTAGACCGAACCGAATTGGACTTCCATCTCTACTACGCGATGACTCTTTTGAAGACCAACTCTAATTCGATCAAAACCCGAGATGCAAAGGAAGTCCAAATAGGAAGTAGAACTCAGGATCCAGTGGGGAACCAACGAGTCGACTTAATGAGTTGGGCTTTGCTGCGGGACGTGTGCCAAGGGGCTGTCGATGTCTATGACTTTGGATCACTATGTATGGGAGGTACGTGGACGGATTCAGGGCCACAGTGGCCTAGGTACGACTAAAAGGGCTATAGACCAACGAAGTGGGGTCATTTGTAAAGATTTGGTCATGACTCCATGAGGTGAGCTTGGTAGTAGCAGTAGTTGTACAAGTCGAACTCCTTCACTACTTCGATGGGTCTAGTGATTGACATTGGTGGACATCGTATGCTTTACGTACTGAGTGAGAGATGTGAGGATGGTTGTTATGCTTGATTTATTTGCCATCATTATGACATGCACACCCCCACCCCCGTATTCTTTATACCATTTGTTATGGCACCTTAGAGTATTGTACGGTATGTAGTGCTAACTCTTTGGTTGCAGGTCCAGGTTCAGGTATGGTTTAGTATACCTGTTATTGTTCTGTTTAGCTACTTATCACTCATACCAGACTTTTTGTCTGACCCAGAGTTTTATGTCTCTTCTTATTACTCTGGGTGCTCTCACGAGCAGACTAGATACAGGTTAGCTAGGTATGCACGAGTAGCTAATCCGGAGACGAGCAGGAGGCTTCCACGTATGATACATATAGTATTCTCCCTGTGTTGTTAAAGATCACTGCTTGGGCATTAGTAGTGCATTTTCTACTTTAGCTTTCTTTTGCTTTAGAGACAGTAATTAGGAAAGTTGTAATAAGCTGTATTTGGATTTCCGCTGCTATGTTGGTTTAGTTTTCAGCTTATGCATTGTCTCGCCTGTTTTATGTCAAGATTATGTTATTATTATATTTTGTTCCATGCGCTGTGAGACATTCTACAGGTTCCTTGTTAGTTCACTCCCTTCTTTCCTTTCTTTGGCGACTGTTCCGTGCTAGTCGGGCATGTGTACAGGGCACCTTCGGAGGAAATGCAGGCTGGTGCGGGGCGGACCGTCACACGTCGTCCACAAACCATGGACGACTTGATTGTGGTTGATGTGAAATTTGGTTGATATTGCGAATGGTTAGTTATGGTTGTTTCTGGTTGAAACGAAGTAGAAATTGTTCGTGGAAAAATTCGATGTTATATGAAACTAATCGAAATATTTAGATTATAAGGATAAGCCCCTTATGGAACGCCGCGAGGCCTAAGGTAGTGTGTGGAGCCGTACAGGGGACGGTGCCAGTTTAAACACCCTGCCGTTATGCTGCCTAAATTTTCTGAAATATTTAGGTGTTTGATTTATATTCATGCGTTGAAATATATTCACGTGTTGGAAAAATATTCATTTGACGAATGAATTGTTTGAACGATAAAAATCACATTTTTACCATGTATATGAAGTATATAAAATATTCATGTTTGAAATAAATTGTTTTAACAATAAAAATCACATTTTTATTATATATATGAATCGCTAAAAATATTCATGTTTGAAATAAATTTTTTAACAATAAAAAACACATTTTTATTATATATATGAATCGCTAAAAATATTCATGTTCGAAATAAATTGTTTTAACAATAAAAATCACATTTTTATTATATATATATGAATCGCTAAAAATATTCATGTTTGAAATAAATTGTTTTGACAATAAAAATCATATTTTTATTATAGATATGAAGTGTTAAAAATAGTCATGTGTTGAAATAAATGTTTGTTGGGTAAAAATATTATTTTTACCAAGTATATGAAATGAAAGTGGTTTAGAAATCGAAGAACAGATTTTCTATATATATAATTAAAATAAAACGAATAATGACGCTGTAGTTTGTGTTTTGAAATCGTAACTTTAAACGATTATACAGAGAAATTCGACCACCGGATTTCTCCGAAACCGAAACTGTTGGGTTCGCTTTGAAAATATCTTTCCAACGATATAAAATTTGTAAAGATCTAACGGTTAGATTTTCAGAAATGTTTAATTCAAATCTGAATAAAAAAGTGCCAGAATGGATTATATATATATATATATAATTAAAATAAAACGAATAACGACGCTGGAGTTCGTATTTTGAAATCGTAACTTTAAACGATTGTACCGGGAGATCCGACCGTCGGATTTTCCCAAAACTGGAACCGTTGGGTCCGTTTTGAAAAGATCTTTCCAATGATACAAAATTTGTAAAAATCCAATGGTTAGATTGTCAGATATGTGTAAATCAAATCGGAAGAAAAACAGCGCCATGGCCGCGTTGTGGCCTGAAGCATCGTTTAAATAAATGGGCTATTTTTTAATAAATAAAAATAGCGATAAATCGCTATAAAATATTATAAACGATATGGAATGGAAATAAACCGAATTTACTTGGTTTATTGGATATTTGATGGTTGAATGTGTTTGACATGGAAATTATATTGATGAACTGAATTATGAATGTCAAATAATTTAACCATGGAAACGAATTGATTTGAATTCTAAATATACGTGAATTATTTGAAAAGGCAGAGTTAAATCTCATTTCAAATAATTGGTCGACGATTAGAAGTCGAAGATACAAAGACGGTGCAAGACCGATGATCTTCACATTAAATGGATAGCTACTGATGCCTTTGATGGGAGTTGCTGCCCTGAAGGGATTACAGTGGCAGTTGTCCGGACATACTTGTTGATCGTTCGGATGTGCGAGGACCTCTCTCCTATATTGGACATATGGGACGAGGAATAAGGTGCCTCCTGTTTCGTTCACACCCAAAACGGACTTGTAAATGGATGTGTGTCTAACATTGTAGATGACAACGTGGCATATAGAGATGCTGTGATCAAGGCTTTTGTTGAAAAGCAGGGCCTTGTGGTTGATGATCAAAGCAGTGCTTTAATATAGCTAGCTTTGTGTATAGCGTTGATTCGCGGGCCTCACACCCCAGTATGAACCAGAAATGGAAGAGGACATCAGGGAGGACATGCATTTCCTTCTAGCTAGGAGTGGTGTCGGGGTTTTACACGCCCGTACTTATGTGGATGATGGATACGAGGCGCCTCGGTTATATCGGTCACTACGATGCAGAAAGTTTGGTCAGAATATGACCAGTTTACGCCCCATAGGGTGGGGAAACGCAGTGTTCAGGCAATTTAATCCACTCCATGTGGACCGGCCCTGACGATCCAAGGTGCGGTTGCGGATGTTCCTGAGGCTCGGGCTAGACAGTCTCGAAGCGGTAAGGACGATCCTTTGCCTTGGCTCATGACAGAAGTCCAATTTCCAAATACGACATCGTACGGTTTTGATTGTAAACCTATATATGGCGACATGATATATGATACCCATGCCATCTATGATTGATACTTATGATTGAAATTGTTTTTGAAAACATATAAACACTAGTAATAATATCAAATGCTTTTGTTTTATATGTATCAAGCATATTTTGGCCATTATAAGGTAAAACTCTATCCTCTGGCTTGCGCTGCATTGTGTGATAGGACCTGAGTCTTATAATGGCTTCATTTTTGTAAAAAGCACTACGATGTTTAAATGATTTACTTGTTTTAAACACTGGCAATCCAATGGAGTAAACCGTTCCGCATTAGAGGCGTGGTCCTGTGATTGGCCTTATTATAAGTTAAGTAGATTTCTCATACCAGTCTCATGACCGACTCATAGTTTGTTTCACTTGCAAATTCGGGAGCCCTATTTTCTATACGGGCAACCTTGTATTCAGGTTTTAGCAGGCTCTCTCTGGATAGCTATGGAGCCGAAGATATATTCTACCACTTCTTTTATGTTTTTCAGCTCCTGTTATGTATATTATGTTTGATTCCGCTATAGACATTTATATAAAGCTGAAACTGTATGTTGTACTAAGTGTGATCCTGTATATTGTGTAACTCTGATGATTATGTTTATCCAGTGTATTCTTTTGTACATTATCTGGCGTAATGATATATTTCTGTTCTGCTGTTATTTGTTTATGTGTTATACTCCAAAGATTACCCTTGCCACCGTGGAACGGGGGTTTTGGGTCATCACAGATGGGGTCTTCAGTAACACTGTTCTTAAACCCCGTGTGAAAAGAATAAATCTTTTAATAAAGATATAGAGAACAATTACCAATTAATTAACATTTAACTGGTCGAAATGGAATGTGAATTGGGTTCATCATGAACTATGTTTTTAAGACATTCGTTCTTTAGCCCGATTTACAGTGAAACGTGATTTGGAATTTATAAATCTTTAATTAAGATTTAAAGGAAAATTTTCAAAGTAAAGTCTTCCAATTTAATAAAATAAATTGGAATGGAATTCGATTTGGTAATAATCGAAGTGAACTTCTGTGGAGGAAAACTGTTACTATATATGGAATTTAAAAGGCTTTGTTGTTATTCTATTTATATTATCGGTTGGATATGGAAGTTTACATCGATTATATACATTGATCTGTTTTCCGTGAAGATTCCATGTTTAATGGAATGGTATTTTGGGTTTATCGTGAACTTTGTTTTAAATGACATTAGTTCTTTAACACAGTTAAAGATAAGATTAATTTCTTAACTTCGAAGAAAATCATTAAGTAATGATTTCTGGAGATTAAAACTGAATTAGAGTTTTAATGAATCTTTAAATAGATTGAAATGTGAATCGGATAATTAAAATTATCGAATTCAAGAAAAGATCGAGAATGGAGTACCACCAGTTTTACTCCAAGCGATAGTTAAATCTTTAAGTAGATTTGAACGTGAAATGATAAATAATTTTACCGATAACACCGTGGTGTTAGATGTGGAGTATTACCAGTTTTGCCTCATGGGATGAATAGGTTGGGGTTGGGAAATTTAATAAATGATTACTTCGGTAAAGTTCACTAATCCCGACTAGTTTGGATAAACCTTAATTTGGTTTGAATTGATATCCAATAGAAGATTAAAGAATAAATTAAAAGAATTTATTTTTGTAAAATTAATGGGAACCTTTCCCAAAGGATATGAATATTTAAATAAAAGAGTATTCTGAATTGGAATGAGGTGTATGTTGTGTTTTCATAGCACTTGTTTATAAGATACGCGGGTTATTCAGAAAGGCCGGGTTTATCTCATTCTGAATAACTGATTCGACGATATGTCAACGATGAAGAGGTGGTTGAAGACCAGAGGTCTTCACATCGTTTGGATGATTATTGATGTGTTGATTTGGTTGTACACCCAAGATGAGGTAATAAGTGGTGATCGTCCAGATGTACTTGGAGATCGATCGGATATGCGAGGACCTCTCTACTGTATTGGACATATGGGACGAGGAATAAGGTGTCTCCGGTTTCGTTCAGACCCAGAACGAACTTGTAAATGGATGTGTGTCTAACATCGGATTTCATTCTGTGTGATTGATAGAAATCGGTTGCATAGCGTGAATTGCCTGTGTGGAATGCTGAGATGCAAATGATCAAGGCTTATGTTGAAAAGCAGATTCTTGTGGTTGATGATCAAAGCATGGCTTTAACATAGCATAGCTTTGTGTATAGCGTTGATTAGCGAGCCTCGCACCCCGGTGTGAACTAGAAACGAGAGAGGACCTCAGGGAGGGCAGGCGTTTCCTTCTAGCTAGGAGTGGTGTCTGGGTTTTGCAAGCCCAGCTGTTTTACTTATGTGGATGATGGATAGAGAGGCGCCTCAGTTATGTCGGTCTCTACGGAACCGATGGATGGTTTGGTCGATATACTGGCCGCCAATTTTACACCCATAGGGCGGGGAAACGTAGTGTTCAGGCAATTTAATCCACATCGAGTGGACGTGCCCTGACGATCTATGTAACAACCCAAAAAATTAGAACCAATTTAAAATTTTTATTTTGGCAATTTTATTGAATTTTGGATATTAAAAATGATTTATTTTAAATAATAACGACAAGAAATTTATTTTGAATAGAATTAGAACAGAAATATTTATTTGAATCGATGTTATAATATAAAATTTTACTTTAATTATAAAATAACTTGGAAATGGCGTGGCAGTTTAAAAATTCGATTTTAAATTTCAAATGAATGTACAGGATTCAAAATAAACCGGATTTTAGTGAAACCAAAAATATTAGAATCTATTTGAAAATATCTTCCCAACGAATCTGAAAAATTGAAATTTTATAGCGGGAATAAAAAGTTATGTCCAATTGAAAATTCAGAACAGTCGCTATGGAAAATATTGCCCTAAAAAATGGAAATTTTGCAAACAACCTCCGTTTTTGACGAAACCACTTTTGTTGGATCTGGGATGTCAAATTATTGCTAGATTCCAAAAATCATAATTTTTGAAACCAATATGTGAGCGTGACAAAGGAAAACGTGTTTTGACAGTTTTAGTCAATTTGGATCGAACAGAAAATGGTCATTTTTCAAACGATCTTCAAATTAGACGAAATTATTTTTGTTAGGACCGTATCGTCAAAACATAGCCAGATTTATTTTTCTGGAATTTTTGGAATCAGTATGTGGCCCCGGTAAATTAAAATGTGCATTTAAATTAAATATACATTGATTTATATTTTAAATTAAAGAAAAACTGATCGTAAAAGCTGAAATGGGTTACGAAACATATCCCATTGTGTTCGTAATGGGGGTGATTAGCTAGGGGCGACACTCGTTGGGATTCATTTGGAGTTTGTGGCATTAAACAAGTATATTGGAATTTAATATTAATAAAATATTATTCAAATATATATATATATATTAACATTGGCAAAACCCTAGATTTATTCCATCAGTTAATAGCCGTCGCCGCCCTCGTATTGGGCGATTGAAATCGTCCAGATTTCTTATGCAAAAACCTCCCCATCCACTCATTAATTTACCAATTATTCAATAGAAAAATCGAAGAACTCCATGAGGTCTTGAAACTCAACGGAGGTGATGGAATATCAGCGCGTTGTTTGGGTGAAATCATCCCCTAATGTCGATGACTTTGGGCTTGATTTTTAGAGTAGGTGTAGGTGTGAATGGGGAACCATGCCTGGCGCGAGGAGGGGGGTTGCGCCGCCTCCGGTGAAGCCCTCCGATCGTCCTCCGATGGGGCAAATCGCTGGCAGTGGCGGTTCCATCAAGGGGAGCTCAATTCGACATGTTTCTAAAGGGAAACGATGGAGATTAAGTTAATGATTAATTAATTAATTTAATTAGTTATATATTTAATGGTTTAAATGTTCAAATGGATGTAACTCGTTCATACAACAACAGATTTGGATGAAATCAGTTGGGTTGTGATCCGCTTGACAAACTCTACAACATGGCAGAAGAGGAACGGAGCTAGTGGTGATTTTTGACTAAATTAAATGAACAGTTTAATTTAGTGAAAAACAATCGTTATATAAACGATTTCTGAAACCGATCAAAGTGAGAATTTCTCACTGTTATTTTTGTACAGTTATTTAAATTATTTTGTAACTGCACATATGAGCTGCTCCCCATCGTCCACAGACCGTGGACGACTTGTTTGATTGTATTGTAATGTAGAAATTGATGGTGTTTGTCATATAGTGATATTGTTGTATATAAAAAGAATTATATATATATATACGATGTGAATGAATTATATAAATACGATGTGAATGGATTATATATATACGATGTGAATGAATTATATATATACGATGTGAATGGAATATATACATATATATATATATATACGATGTGAATGGAATATATATCTACGATGTTAAATGAAATATATATACGATGTGAAATGAAATATATATATATATATATGATGTGAAATGAAATATATATAGATGTGAAATGAAATATACGTATACGAATTGAAATGAAATATATATATATATATATATATATATACGATACGAAATGAAATATATATATACGATGTGAATTATATATATATATATATGAAATATGAAATGTGAATATATATATGTATATGAAATGTGAAAAATAATATATATATATATATATATGAAATGTGAAAGTTATTTCATTGTTAAAAATATAATTTTTAACATATATATACACTGTATAAAATTGTCATGTACATGGAATATTCAATTTTGATATAAAATTGAAATGGAAGTTGGAATCGCTTTTAAAAGGAATTTAAAACGATTTATAGAATATGTTTTAAATGGAAATCGACGAAATACATATAATATATATATAATATATTTAATGGCCTGAATAGAACGCGCCACGCAGCGACCATTCACGAATTTCGACCATTGACTTCGAACGGACATTACGGGAGATTCGACCGTCGGATACTCCTAAAACCGGAACCGATAGGTTCGTATGGAAAATAGCTTTCCGACGAATATAATGGATTTGAAATCTAACGGTTGGATTTGGAATTATGTCCAAATCAAATTTGGAAAAGGTCGCTGTAAGTGCAGTTCAATGACCGTTTATGGAAATCGACTGTACGGGCCTTGATAAAATTATTAAAAATATCAATAATTTGTGTAAAATCATAAAAAATGATTTAGAAAGAATTGGGATGAAATATTTCAAATTTAAAAAGATAAAAATATATTTTTATCGAAATGAACTAGTTATGAACTAGAATTATAATCCAATAAATTGGATTTGAAATGGTTTTAAAGATAACCAGAATTCCCAATATATGAATTGGAATGGATTTGAACCGAAATTATCATCAGAATATTTCGATATTGGATTCCGTGATTATACGGATATTGTGGAGGAATTTGGAAGATATATATCGTTATTCCCAATACGATATTTGTTGGTTTCAGAATTTGATATTGAATATAAGCCGATATAATTTCTATTCAGAGCCTTGTATTTGATATCAAATTGGATTTTGGGTTTGTCGTGAACCGTGTTTAAATGACATTAGTTCTTTAACCCGAGTAAAAGCAGGATTAATTTCCAAAAAGTTGAACAATCAATAAGAAATGTTTTTTGGGATTAAAACCAATTGGAGTGTGAATAAATCTTTAAATAGATTGTGAATGAATAAATGGTAATTGAATTTACCAAAATACGTGATGTGATTAAACCAATTTTACTTGGTTGTTGATATTCATGATTGTGACTGATTGATTGTTTGGATTGTGCTCGACCAGTTTATGAGCAAGATATGCTTTTACATTTAGCATTGGGTTGGGTCGAAATACTGGTAGGCTAAAATCTTGTGAAATACTTCACGATTTGACTATGAGATGGGTAGCGACGTTGTTGTGTTCATTTCAAATTTAATGAATGATTTTGAAATGATATTTTTCTTAAGTGAAAAGAATAGTATTCCCGATTTTAGACAGGGAATGTTTTATAAAAATGTTTATAAAACAGAAAGGATTTCGAGGGCTAAACCCAATGATTTGGAAATGTATTATGGTTTTACATTGTAGTTCATCACATATTCGATTAGTTGTTATTAATGATGTATCTGGTTGGTGCGGAGAAATCTTAAGTGAAATCTACTTTGATATAAAAGCTAGATATGTATTTCAGATGATTTGAAATAGAAATCTAGAAATAAAGTCCAAAGGAATAATTTCTGTAAATTGAATTGGATTTGGAAAATCTAAGCATGGTGATTAATATAAATGGGTGGATTTGGATATTGCATGTTGATTGATGCATAGTAGATCCATATATCTATATTGGTTGTTGTTTATACACTGGCATTCATGGGGGTAAACCTGTTCCGCGTTAGCGGCGTGGTCCTATGATTTGCCTTATTATTTATATAAGTTTATAACTATTTAGGGTTTCTCACACTAGTCTCATGACTGACTTGTAGTTTGTTTTTCCCTTGCAAACTCGGGTGCCCCTATTTTCCACACGGGCAGTCGAGTCGTTTTATTTTGCAGATATATTGAGCAGGATTCTGGATTGAAGCTTTAAGCTGTGTCCATACATTTATAGTCTTCCGCTGTGCATTGTATTACATTTATTATAAATTAATCTTCCGCTGTATTATTATTTTTCGATATATTCTGATATTCTGTACTCTGATGTAACATTATTATGATGTTTATAAAAGTCTTCTATTATTTGTTCTGATGTGTTGTATGCCCAGAGTTAGTGTATGCGCGATTCGAACGGTCTTGGTCGATTTAGCGATCGATTAAGTCCGAGCGAAATCCGTATCGTTAAAATCTAAAGGTTTGACTGAGTACTTGCCTGAGGCTCGGGCTAGAGAGTCTCGAAGCGGTACGGACGATCCCTTGCCTTGGTTCACAGACCGAAATCCAACTTCCAATACGTGACATTGCGGTTTTGATTGTAGAGCTTAGTATTGGCAACATGATATATGGTACCCAAGCCGTTTTGGATTGATACATTTATATTTGAAGTTGTTTTTTACACTATGCACTTATAATAATATCAAATGACTTGTTTTAAACGTACCAAGAATGTTTGGCTATTATAAGGGAAAACCCTATCCTCCGGTTTGCGTTGCATTGTGTGATGGGACCTTGGTCTTATAATAGCTTCATTTTTCTAAAAAGCATTGCGTTGTTTTGTTATATGCACTGGTATTCTTGGGAGGAAACCTATTCCGTATTATACGGCGTGGTCCCTTGATTTACTTTATTTTAAAGTGAAGTTTTAAATAACTGTTTTATTTCTCACACCAGTCACATGACTGACCTGGAGTCTATTGTTTTAACCTAAACTCTGGGTGCCCCTATTTTCCACATGGGCAGCTAGTAGTTTTGGTTTTGCAGATTAATATTCACAGGATCCTGGTTTACAGCTGGAGTGATATTCGTAAAGATTTGTATCCGTATATTCCTTTCAGTTGTCTTTTGTATTATTTTCCGCTGTATTGTAACTTGTAAATCTCTGATATTTTTCTTATGTATAATATTTGTTCATACTTTGTATATTCTTGTACTCTGATGTAAATTGTTGTAATAAGCAATGAAATGTTCTTCTGTTTGTGTTCTGATTTGTCATGTTCTCAACTCAATCCGGGCTTTCCTTCACGGGGAAGTTCGGGTCACTTCACTTTTATTCTCTTCACTTTCATCTCCATTCTCGTTTTCTATTTCCTCCACAATTCCACTGTCCTTTTCGTCGTTTGTTTTGTTTGTGGTATACTAATTCAAACTGAAATTGAGAATCAAATTTTGGCTTCTTTTTTTCTCTATTAATATTTGAATCATTGAACTTGGTGTTATTTTTTTAAGCCGCTTGCTTCTTCTTCTCATACCTTCTCTTCTGGGTTTTCCATTTTTTCGTACTCTTCATGAGTCCCAAAATCCGCTGTGCTTAAAACATCTAAAGAAGGAGGGGTAATATTTTCCAAACTTTTCTGAACATTCACATTTCGTTGTTCCTTATCAAATTTTTGGAGCACTAATTTTAGCATGTGAATTTCTTTCTAAAATAATTCTTCCTCTTTTTCTTTTTTCTGAGCTCCTTTTCTTCCCCCAACTTTGTTTTCACATCCTTTAATTCATTCTCTAATTGTCTACTTTGATAATTTTGAATTTCAATTTGTCTGCCTTTGTCATCCGTTTCTAATCCTTCATCGTGACCTGCACTTGTAGTCTCTTTTATCTCCATAAGTGATTTGTTCCTTGATTTGTCAAGTAACATCTTTTCTTTAGTTGTTTTTTTTAATTCCAAATGAAATATGTAAACAACAAACATAAGAAGTTTTTCAGTGATAAAAGGAATGTTACAAAACCAATTGCATTATTAATATGCTAACAACATAAAACATTACCACTTGTTTATAATGCTAGTATCATTTAGCATTATATATCTACTTTATTATCTCCGTAACATAATGCATCAATGAAATCCGATGTCATATATCATTTCTGATCACAATGTTAAATGCAAAACAAGCATACTAATGTTATCAGTTTTATTATTTTATAATAATGATAGCATGTTCTAGAATATTTTTTTCTCTACTTAATTTCAGAAGTTATCATTTCTACTATTTTATAATGCTAGGATGTTCTAGCATATTAATAAATACACATGAATAAGCATAAAATTATTTACATTAATCACAAGTAACTACTAGTCAAATAAACATGCAATTAACCTAGCATGAAACACTTGATTTGCAAGCTTAAATTTTGCATGTATACTAATTTAAGGTTGACAGGGAGATTAAACTTCTTTATAAGCTTATTTTTTGCATTTAAAGTAAACTCATTTACTGCATAATTTAACATGTATGCACCAAGAATTGTCTTCGTTGGAGAAACCTACAGGCATATCCAATCAGAATCATAATAAATTGATTTTAGTCTTAATTTTGTAATAACATATTTTTGTTTGATCTTGTCAAATTCTTGGAAAAGCTTTGAATGACCGCAAGAGCAAAAGTCATAAACATATCTTTGTTGACATGGTACTTACATAATACCATAAAAACATGACAAAGAGGTTTTGGTATAGTTTGTTCTTTGTACAAAAGTTCACATTAATTTTTTAATTAATCAAGATGACTACTTTGCTATCCAAATTTAAAGGCAAAAAATCAATTTCGAACATTAATCAGATGGAGTCTAAGATTTCTACAATAGCTATTGAAGTTCTGTAAAAAAAAAGGTTCAATGAATGGATATAAACAAATCTACGTAAGTAATATAGTAGCTACAAACAAAAAAACCAAAATTTGTCAACCATCCACTAACTTCATCAAATCAACATTTCCAACATCAACATAATGCATCAATGAAATTCGAGTGTCATATATCATTTCTGATCACAATGTTAAACGTAAAACAAGCATACTAATGTTACCGGTTTTATTACTTTATAATGATAGCATATTCTAGCATTTTTTCTCTATTTAATTTCAAAAATTATCATTTTTACTATTTTATAATGCGTGGATGTTCTAGCATACTAATAAATACACATAAAGAAGTATACATAACTATAGTTAAGCTGCCTGATTTACGCCCGGGACTTCGGTGGAGATTGTTTAATCTCCTTATTTACCTTAGTTTAGTTTACAAATAAAAATGATCAAAACATTGTACACAAAATTATTGCGCTTCCACATAAAATTATTGATTTGTTTGTAGAGTATGAATATTTTATAGTTTCAATTGGCAAACTATACAATTTTTGAAAATGCAACTGCCTTTTTGTTTCTATAATGTAATACTATTTGTATACTGTCGCATTAAGCATAAGGTGGTATAATGCAAACCTCGTATACTTATCAATCTTCACAGGCCTTTTGCCAATATGTTTCAACATGAAAGTTATAGAAATTTTAAAGAGAAGAATAAAAAAATAGAAGATGTATGTATCTTTTTATCATCCATGTCGTCTAAAACTTCCTTTGACACTATGTTCTTCGTTAAATTTAGTGACTATTTAGCAAATCTGGGGGACCCCTTTATACACTCTTTTCTTGGCTTGAATATATTGACATGTTCACATAGAAAATACTAAAAAAATAACAAAAAATTATCATACTATAATAAAATTTTGTATCATTAATGTTTTCTTACCAGCGGAAGAATTGAGTAGCCAGGCATATTTCTTGGTTTTTGCTTGATTTTTTTTAATGATTTAGTTAAAGAGTAATGAATGCTTAACGCCCAAGAAATTAGGTTCATCTTTTGTGGATCAACAGTGTCTTGGAGATAACCGCAACTAAGCATTCTTTGACTGCCAAGGGAAAAAATGTTATAAACAAAAGAATAAATCTAGGAAGATCATTTTTTTTCTGGAATTTCTTTCTCAAATTCTTTTTCTATTTTTTTCCAATAACAAGATCTTTTGTTATATGGTCAATGTTACCAAAATTTCTCGAAATAAACTTTTGACAATTAACAGGGGTGCTTTGTAAAGAAACTTTAGGTAGTGGAAAATTGTTTTTTCCAAACATAGGTATACCAAAATTAAAGAAATGTCTATTGTTGTTAATTTCAACATCTTCCCTCCAATACAAAAGCAATCTTCCTCAATGGAATAATAGCTTATTAAATGGTCCAAAATTTTAGAAAATTTTCTAATATGTTTTGCTCCAATGTTATTTGAAAAAAAAAGCATCATTAAATCCATAAAAAGGAATTTGTTTTAAAAAGTTCAATTGATTTGTGGATAAACCTTTTCCTTCCTTTATTTTTTCAAGCAATTTAACCAATGCTAATAGACTGCATCGGTATTGAACAATCTCCTTATCTTTCTATTTTCGGTTGGCAGCTCTGTTTCGCTTTCTGCTCTTTTTATCCTCTAGAGAAGAATATGATGTGTCCTACAAAACTAAGATAACAACATAGTGTTAAATATGATATTGCACAAGAATTTAAGTTATGAAGTTCATATATCATAATGCTATGTTCAACTAATTTTTTTTGAAACAGTGACAAATAATATATTGCAGTGAGAATGACAACCTTCACTAGCATTTTTACAAGAAAAGTAATATTACAATCAAATGACAAATCAACCTAGCATTTTCTACAATATATCAAATTTCTGTAAATAAAATGCTACTTCAATTTAGCATAAATTTAGCATATAGTAATTTTAATGGTAATGTATCCTTGCATTTTTAAATAAATGTAATAGATGCAACAAAAAATGATAGCATTTACTGACATTTCTACAAGTAATACTACAACTAAATGCTAAATTTACCTATCATTTTATGCAATATAATGCTAATATAATTTAAGACTGCCTTATAATATAAGATTGTATTATAATATAAGACTACATAAACAACTCATGCCATTTTGAACTGTATGTACGTATATATATATATATATATATATATTTGTAGTTATAAGATAGAAATATCATGCATATTGTAAGACAATGGTGCTTTGAATAAAATCTTTTTTTTTAATGATTAAATGTGGAGAAAATGACTTAATCTCAGGTTTTGCATGCTTGTGATGTTTAATAATTCCATACGTTTTATGAATTTGAGGTACTTGTAAAAGCATATACTAAAATGTAACATCATTCTAATTAACTTAACCATGGTCTCTTGTACTTTCTAGTTCTGTATTATGACTAATGTAGGACAATTGTAGGTTTAAATGTAGCAATAGTTTATACTGTATTGGTTGATAGTTTATAATACAATATAAGACTATATTATAATATAAGACTGCATTATAATACAAAGTGTAGAAAGCGTTTTCTGTAATATAATGTTAAATTAACCTAGCATTTTATACACTGATCAAGGGCTCGTTCATAGGTTATAATGTTAAATTAACCTAGCATTTTATACACTGGTCAAGGCCTCGGTCATGGGCTCGGCCATGGGCTATAATGCTAAATTAACCTAGCATTTTATACACTGGTCAGGGGCTAGATCATGTGCTATAATGATAAATTAACCTAGCATTTTATACACTGGTCAAGGGCTCGGTCAAGGTGGTTTGGTAATGCATATAATGCTAAACTAACCTAGAATTTTCTACACTGATCAAGGGCTCGGTCATGGGATTGGTCAAGGGCTCGTTCAGAGGCTATAATGCTAAATTAACCTAGCATTTTATACACTGTCTAAAGGCTCGATCATGGACTCGGTCAAAGGGTTCGATCAAGGGTTCGGTCAAGGGCTCGGTCGTGGTAAATATAATGCTAATATAATTTAGCATATGATCATGTGCTCAATTATATGGTAAATATAATGCTAATATAATTTAGCATATGATCATGTGCTCAGTTATATGCTTGATAAATACAACACTAATATAATTTAGCATTTGTGTTAAGTTAGTCTACATTAACTTTACTCAATGAATATCTGTAAAAAATAAGCTACTGCTAATGTAATATATCATTTTTTTTTCTTGTATAAATTTTATCCTACGGTAAAAATAATACTATTAACTAGCATTTCTACATCAAGTTATATTATAATCGAATGCTACTTTAATCTAGCATTTTTCTTTTTCAATGAGGTTGATCCTATAGTAACAATGATATTCTTGGCTAGAATTTCTACAAAAAATTATAAACTACTGCTAATTCAATCTAGCATTTTAGCAATTTCTAAAAATGCATAATGCTAATGTATTTTAGCATATGTATTATGTTATTCTAAATGTAGTACTAATCTAATATAGCATTGTTTTATTCCTATTAACCAATTTTCTACACTGAATAACACTATAGATAATTTCAAATTAATCTAGTATTTTATAATAGATTTTTGTTTTTTCCCCAATTAACCAGTAAACGATTTTGTTTAAATACTGTTTAATTTAAGCATTTCTGCTTAATTTTGTCTAAATATTGTTGTACATGATCTCGTTTTTCCTTCTCTTTCTCCATCGCCTTTTTCGCGTTTGTCGCTGCTAGTGGTAATTTCGAGGAAACAACCATAGTTTCTTTTTCGGTGGCTAATTTGGTGATTTATTTGATGACGATGACCATAAACAACGAGTTTCCGTTAGAGGAATAGACTCGCTTTTGATTTCGAATTTTCTGATGTTTTGTCGATTTGAAATTTGATGAAAAACCCTAATTGAAGAAGACTACTTGTAAAATGAAATGGTAGAACGAGGAAAGATGGAAAATGCAAATTCGGATCAGAGGGGTATGTTTTTTTTTTATTTCGAAAAGCTGGTCCTCCAGCCCAATTTACAAGAGTTGCAGCCCGGAAAACAAAGTTTTTAACATTTTTGTCCTTTTGCCTAATTTCCTTTTTTATTTAATGATTTAATTTATATTTTGGTTTAGTTTATTTTATTTTATTTATATAAAACTAAATTTGTATGGATTTTATGAAATAACAATTTTTATTTTTTGATTTAAAACTAAATATATTTTGGATTTCCATAAAACGAATGAATTTAATTTTTTTTATACAAATTTAATTTAATAATAGAAAACGATATTTGCAATTTCAGATCTTAATTATTAAATAAATTAAATCGATTTTATTTATTTGAATTTGAATTCATTCCTAAAATTATAGACTAAATATTAAACTTGTATTATTATATAATTGGTTTACTAATATTATTAAAATTAGATCTTTGATTTCATTTCAGAACTATTTCTCTTCTATTAGCTTGATCCGTAAGTGATATTGATCGTTGTTCTCGCAAACATCATTTAAAATTTTATTTGTAGAATTCATTTTCTATTGGTATTTCCAACCCGTTCTTCTTTCAACTTGTTAATCTCGTTTCATTCGTTCATCATTCCTATATCAAAACCAAATCTCGTTTGATATCGCTCACTTTTTGATTTGCAAAACCTTTCGTTATATAATGCCAAAACCATTCGTTCACTTTTTATTTCCAAAATGCTTCGTTTCCTTTTAATTTAAACCGTCCATATCTATTGAAAAACCATCTCATTTCGTTTCCATTTCCAAAACATCCGTATGCCTTTTTAAACTTCAAAACCAAATGTTTTCTTCCAGCTCAAAAGTTTCGTTCTTTTATTTATTTACAAAGTTTGAAAAAATAAAGTGCGTTGCATTTTTCCAATTCCACTTTCCCCATTTTCCAAAGGCCATTCTTTTTCCGAAGTACGCGTTCAAACCATTTATTCTTTGATTTTGAAAACTTTCGTCCTCTTTTCTTAAATTCCAAAGCTTCGTTCCATAATTTTCAAAACCCCGCTGCCCCTTTTATTTGACATCGTGAGAAAAAATATAGAAAGCAACCCCCTTTCACAAAACCCCATCGCCATTTTTCCATTCAAACCGAGATTGTCCTATACCTTTTAAACGTGCCTTCACTAGCCATTCCGACCCACTAGAACCGACCTCACCTCCAGCCCACCAAACAACCTCCTCCTCCCCCTCCAGCCCTAGCAACTTTAACAGCCAGCCCTAGCCTATTTAAAAAACAAGAATGGAAAACCCGTTGTTTTCATGATCTCATCTTCCCCATCACCGCAGTCGCCAAGATCACCAACTATGCTGTAACGTCCCGTATTTTTAGAAGTCAAATATTTAATTTACAGGAAAAAATTGTGAAGCACAAAAAAACCAAAAAAATTGTCCAAAAGGACAAGGGGCAAA
This sequence comes from Allium sativum, assembly GCA_030737875.1. Lineage (NCBI taxonomy): Eukaryota > Viridiplantae > Streptophyta > Magnoliopsida > Asparagales > Amaryllidaceae > Allium > Allium sativum. The sequence goes on from CM060909.1 coordinate 364,357,436, forward strand.
AAACTTGTCCAAAATGACAAGTTTTAGTGCAAAGTGGAAAAACATGGGACCCCCCTGAAATTCACCATTTGCACTAAAACTTGTCCTTTTGGGCAAGTTTTTTGTTGGTTGTCCTTTTGGGCAAATAATTTGGTGAGTTTGTCCTTGTGGGAAAAATCCCCTTTAATTTAATTTATTTGTTTTAAATATTTTATTTAGAATATTTATGGATTTCAATATTGAATTCGCATTTAAAACGAAGTTTGAACTATATATATATTTATATATAATATAAATCGAGTTTGAAATGGCGCTGCAGTTCGTAATATGGAGTTTGAACTCCAATTGAATATACAGAGTCCGATATAAGTCGGATTTCTGTGAAACAAGAAACGTTGCAACCATGTTGATTTTAATTTTCATATGAAAAAAAAAAATTAGATTTCGTGTTATAGATTTATAGTTATGGCAAAATCAAATTTTAAAATAGTCGCTATGGAAATTGTTACTAAAATATAGGCCTTTAAAATAGCCATTTGGCAAAACGAACTCCGTTTTCGATGAAACCAGTTTCATTGGGACTGTAACGTTAAATTATTGTACAGTGTTGAATTGCATGGCAAACCGATGTCGTATGTGACAACAGCAGCCACAAACGCCCATTCAATTTCTATAGCGCGTAATTAATTTAATAAAGGGTTATTTGGGTATAACTTGAATAGATGATCGAATTAGGCCGCGAAACTAATTCCGTTGAGTTCGTATCATCGATTATAGTCAAGATAGGTATAGTTTGTTATTTTTGGAGACCGTGTAATTTGGTGTCCAAATGGCATTTGCGGTGCGTGTAAAAATAGCTTACCGGGGAAACAGTCTCAGAATGCGAGGAAATTGGTGTCGTTGGGTTCGTATTGATTAATTATTGTAGGATTTCAAAGTTTCAAGTTGATTTGATTTATTTAGTGATCGTGGAAAATTTAAACGCGTGTTTTTTGCTGGTTTTATAAAGGAATTTTTTTCAAACGATGTCGGAATTCGACGAAACCTATCCCATTAGGTCCGGAATATTTTTCTATGCTGGGATTAGCATTTTTATCAGTAAACAGAAGTCATTTGTAGCTATTTTTATGTGTTACTTCCCAGTGAAGTTTCGTTATATATTATTTAATTAAAATGGCACCCTATAAATATTCATTTTATTGGTCCAACCCTAATTTTTGTTTCTCCCTGGTCAATATACGTATGCCGCCTCCACTGAAATGAACGACAACCAAGCATTCAAACCTTCCTCCTCTTCCAACTCTCGATCCAACATCTTATAGTTAAACTCCCTAAAGAAAATGTCTTCCTCTCGATGAGTAGCTCATGTTCAACGGTTACGATGGCCTTTGGGTTGGCGTGATGACCAAAATTCGAGTTCAAACAACCAGCTTTTGATGTAAATCTGGTGGCGATGGGGACCAACGGGATAGTCGGGGTTCTGGTCGATGGGGTATGGAGGTGCGGCGCGTTCGCCGGTGGGTCCAAATCAAAGTCCGGCGGCCATAATCCGGTGTGGTGATCGTTGTTTTCGGGTGAAGCCGGTTTGAAACTGCCGTGTTGTGCAAGCCTGTTGGAACAAACGAAGGACTGGGTAAAGCCAAATTCAAAGGGACGAAGTGCTGAAAGTCACGAAGGGAGAAGGGAATGATCAGCCTAATATGGGAAAATAAACATAATTAATTATCACTAATTATATAATCAATGGTTGATTATTTAGTTTAAAGTTTGTACTAATAGCGTTCTGAACGGGGGACGCGTTGGGGAAGGATCGGTATCAAGAATATTTGGAATGAGGCATTTACCAATTCGATGCTCATTTAAGAAATAAAATTCTGGACCATTGTTTTGAAAATCTGGAGCAGGTCAAAAGGAGAAAAAAAACATGGGATCGGCTATATTCTTTTGCCAATGTAATCAATACCGATTAGTATTAAAATGTGATTTGTTTTTAAATAATTTTGCTATCTAAAACCTAATTAGAAGTTAACAAAAATCTAGCTAAACAGTGTTTAAGGTACTGTAAGTAACGAAGTAGTGAATGAAGTTAAGGATACGGGGCCATTTTAAGTTTAAACCGTAATTGGTTATTTAAAAATAGTGATTAAAGGAATTAGTTAGGGTATGTATAATAGGGTAATTAGTTTAATTGAATGGGATTAGTTTATTTAATTTATAATTAAGGGTAAATTAATTTAATTAAATTGTTAATATTCAAACGTTTATAACTCGTGCATATATGGACAGAATTGAAGAGAACAAGCTACGCTGGAACCGTATGGACAAGTACTACAGACTGGAACTTATTAGGGGGCAGAGTTCGAGTCAGCTGGAAATTTAGTTAAATTAAACGACTGTTTAATTTAACTGGAATGAACTGTTTTAACAGTGAATCAGACTCAAGGTGAGTTAAGCTCACTCAGTTCTTCCCCTTTATGTTTTATATAAATTGGATTTTTATTTTGTGTGCTCTGCTTGCCAATGGTTGACTGTTCGCTAATTATATATTTATTTGCTGTAACTAATGAAATTAAACCGTCGTTTAATTTCAGTGAAAAACCAAATTTTATTCTAACGATTGGTTCCAATAAAGGTAACTTACCTTGTTGGTCACGTTTATAAAATAAACGTGTTTAATTGGTTGAATTGCTTGTGAATTGGTTGATGTTAATTGTTCATTATTTATTGTTATCAGTTAAATGAAATTGAACAATCTGTTTGGAGATAACCATTTGTATACAGGGAAGAACAGGTTGGAGGGAACCAACGGGATTCCTCAATATTTTATTTATTTCATATTACCAACATATGAACTGTCATGTTTGGGTGATTGATTTGATTTTGGATTGTTGAGAGAAAACTCAACATCTGTCTAGTTTATACCAATGGGCAATATTGGTTGAGTATTTGGCAACATATGGCCTATAGAATCAATCGTTTTATAAATATAGATTCACTGTCAGGTGAGTCGATAGAGATGAAATTATAAAATTTATTTTTATAAATGGAGATAGATTTTGAAATATATTATTTTGAACAAAAGTTTATAAAAAGGAAAATAAATAAATATGTTATTTATTAAAGACTTTGATTTATTATAAATTGACTTTACAAAGTAAATCTGAGATTAATCAGATTTATGAATATGGGGATAGAAATTAACCGTAACGGTTAAAATGTGGAAGATTGGTTTGTTAAAAATTTATTTAATGAAATTTATTTAATGAAATTTATTTAAATTAATTATATTATTGATTAATTTAAAGTGAGAACGAAGTGGAATGGGTTAACAAAATAACCGCGCCTTGAGTTGACTAAGTCAACCATTGTAATTGGAATTGATTTTAAATTAGCTTGATTTGAATTAATCTAATAAAAAACTTAATGAATAGTGTTTTGATTTAGATAAAGATTTTAAAAGGATTTACTAATTATTTTAGTTAATAAAGAAATTAACTACTGAAGTAGTTAATGATCGAAGTAAATTATTATTTTAATTAATAATAATTTAGAGAATTATTTTTTAATTGAAAATCATTTAAAAAGTAACTGAAGTTGAAATGAAATCTAATGGAATGGTGAAAAAAGTTTGTGAACAGGTTTGTTTAAAATCTGTGTTTTATAACAAAGTTATAAAAGGAATTTTTAAGCGACTTTTATAGCTTAAATTAAATGTTACTTAATTATTTGAATTAAGTAAAGGGGAATTTAGATAAAAGGGTTTTATATTAAACCAGAGTTATATAAAAGAGATTTGAGGTGTTATATTGTTAATTTTAAATTAACGTTACTTAATAACGAAATTAAGTAAGAAGGGGAAATTATAATAATATTTCCAAAGCAGGAATGGATGAATGGGGTTGAGGAAGAATTAGTGGAAGTGAAATTGGTAAAAGAAATGGATCATCCGATTTTATAAACAAAAATCTGAATTATGGAATGAAATTGTTTGAAAAGGGGTAAAGGTTAAAAGTGGTGCTCTATACTAGATTATGTAATTATTAAAGAAAGTAATAATGGTTATACTAGAGAAAGAGATTTCAAAAAGTAAGAAGATTTTAGGAAACCGTAATTTGAATAAATTAGTTAAATGGTATTTGTATTGGTATTAGAATGGAATATTGGTTTCTAATTTACATTTCGTATCCATCTTGAGATATGAACGTTGTTGATCAAGGTCTGAGAGGTAATTAAAATACCCCAACTTGAACGACTTCAGGATTATCTGAAGATGATATTAGTTGTAATGGTGAAAGAGGTTAGTAGTAATTTATTATTTCATTAGAGAAATAATAACGCAACATTTTGGTGGAAATTTGGGAAATATACATAATAATGATCCCAAGGGAAAAGGAAAATCAAAGGGGATGGCGTGAAGTTTTAGCGATATTCGCAAGATTAAAGGGAAATGCAAAGGATGAGTTTTATTCTATCAGAATAAGCATTGGTATTGTTTCAAGTAATGAAATAAATGAGATTTCGTAACATCATTGGACAAGTAATAAGTTGAAATGATTTCCCAATATTTGATAATAATGTGGCTAATGTTTAAAAGTGAAAATAGAAACTAAATATGATATAAGATTTTCCTAAGTGTTAAAATGAATTTGTTTATAGAATAATCTTATGTTAAATAAGAAGCGAGAAAACTATATTTATAATATCGAAATATTTAAGAGTTTGAATTTACATTTGTTTTAATTAAAAGGCCAAGTGGTGCTGCATACCGAACCAGTGAACTCATTGGGTTATCATGATTGAAACACTGTTTATTTTGATAGTTAAATCACCGACTATCAAATCTGTCCAATACGATTGTTGGCACGGAAAGACCGGGATCGAATTTATATTCGAAAACCATTCCGACCAACAAATACGTAGAGATGTTAGAAGATGATCGAGATGGAGCATTGAAGACCGTAGATCTTCACAAATGGAAGAATAGCTACTAATCTCCAGTTTATCGGCCAGAGATAAACTGTGGTTCTGTTGTGGTTGAAATCTACGGGTTGCAAGGACTTCTCGCAACTGATTCATGGGGTGATTCCTATATTGAATGCAGTAGGAGAGTACATTCGGTTCATCCTGTTCCTGGATGACTTGTATGGACGGATGTCTGACAGAGTATTTCCGAAGGAGTCACGTATGTCGATATTTTCAAACGTACCAGGTTGATGGCAGAGAAGTGCACATTCTCTTAGCTTGATAATTAGAGTATTTTTGTGAATGTCAATTAGTAATATCTGGCGGATCTGACAATGTGGCATTCAAAGTGAATGGTGACCAGGTGTTCAAAAGTTAATCTAAACCTTAAGCCTCATCAATTGGGAAATGACAAAAATCGGGCAGGCAGCATGGCTATGTGGGTCGCTCCCATTAGGGTGTATAATCACCTATCTAGAGAAATTCCTTTTTGCTTCTTTAATCTATTTCAGTGCTATCCCTTTTCGGGAAACGGTGGTTTGAGCCCAACTGTTAGTGATATACATTCGATACACTCAAGCGAAATGAGTGGTCGGTCATGCGAGTGCTGAGTTGCAAGACGTTCTTGTTGAACCCAGTGTATTCGCCTCTAGAGATACACTATGGGAAGGTGGCCCCGTACCTTATCATATTTGGAATCCAATCTCCAATAACCGCCCACGGTTTTGATTGTATACTATGTATGTGGAGCGTGAGATGCAAGCGTTCCGCTAGATTGATATCTACTTGTATTTATACACTATTATAATATCGGAAAAGATATTGATTTCAAAAATGGTTTAGATTATCATAAGGTAGATTATCCTTTTCTTTGAAAGGATTTTAACCTTATAATCAAGTTGTGTGTTACCTTAATACTATGCGAGTTTTTCTCACTCTGGTTCACCCGACTGATCCGGTGTTTTGTAAATGCTCGGGTTAGCCCGGGGTGTATAGGTCCAGGTTATCAGATACTACAAAGTTCAGAAGACGTGCTGAAGGTGTTCAGACGTATTGTATCTAGTATTTATTCCGCTATGTGTTGTATATGAGGACAGGTTATTATAACTGTCCAGATGTTAATGTACTCTGATATTGTATGTATTTTTATAGGCTCTCAACAAAAATTTATTTTTGTATTATATTTTATTCCGCTACGATGTGAGACTCTGATTCTGTGTTGTGTTGGTTCTTCTTCTTCTATTCTAATATTTCTTTCTTTCTTATTTTACCCTCTAATTTCTTTCTAATAACGGTCCGGTCTTTTCGGTATTTGGAAGGTCGGCATGAGGTACGGGAAAGATATTTATGTCGATTTTCGGGGTCGAAAATCCCTGGTCGTTACATATGCATCGTTCACCCATCACCGCCAGCCTCCCTGAACCGCCTCCCCTCCTATTATGGCCAAACCCCTTTACTTCCTTAAAAGAAAAAAAAAGGAGCTAAGCCTTGAACCTCCTACACCAACAGGCCACACACCCTGTCCCCACGACCCACACTAGACAAAGATTGGCCTCCACCCTCTCGCTAGTGCCGCCTGACTCCAATCCGACCCTCTAACCTTCCCTCTCTGATCCCTGGTGTGCGTGTGTTCATGTATTGTGCGTGTCGGGTGTGGGGTGTTATGTGCGTGCGTGAGTGCATGTGTGTGTTGGATTCTTTTGGCATGCATAAGTGGTCGCATGGTATGAGTTTATTTATGCTTGTGTTGTGTTATTTTTGTTATGTGTATTTATATGTATATGAGGAAATATATAAAAATATAAGTTTTGAGTTGTGTGTATCGTATGGCCTGTGTGTGCTTGTTTGAGTGTGGGTGAGTTTGTGTTTATTTTTGAATATATATATATATATATATATATATATATATATATATATATGCTCTAGTTTAGGTGCTTGTGAATAGCTGTATGGATTTGTGTTTGTTGTGTGAGTGTATGTTTGGATTGTTGTATGCGTGTGTTTTGTGTATATATATTACATTATGTATTGGAATATATAGACATATTGTGTTTGTGATGGTGTGTATATATATAGATTTCGGTGGGTGTGTATGTGTGTGTGTTTTTGGTTGTGTACGAGTGGGTTGAGTGGTTTTGTTTTAGGGTATATTTTATATATATGTTTTTGGTGTGTGTAATGTTTTTCTTGTATTGAATTCTATAAAAGAAATATAAATATACATGTATGTGATTTTATATTGGCATGTTGATTTTCTATATAAATAAATATAATTATGCAAGGGTTTTACTGTGTATATATATATATAAATATATAATATTTGTAAAAGAATTGTTGTGTTTTATTTTTGTTAAGTTGAGTTGGTGTTGTATTTCGAAACCCGTTCCAAACCCAATACCTGTATTTATTCGATGAGAAATTCCCTAACCTCCTCTTATAAAAAACTAAATTATTGAGTTGATTATCGAGTTGAATCCATTTTGAGTCGTGCCTGGATGTCGTTATTTCATTCTGTGACTGTTCGTTTGCTGTATCCACTTAAATGACACGAAATGTGAGTTTATCTCACACTTGACTTACATTGTTTCATGGATGCTAAATTCAACACAAATGAATTGTTGTGAAATGTATAAGACTGATAGTATAAATCATTCTGTTTGATGTATACACTTTTCATATATGACACTATATACATATATATGTCTTGTAGTGCACTAATGATATATGATTTGTGATGTGATGCTATGTGATAAATTATTTTGTTTATTTATGTTACTAAATTCCACAATTTTAGGAAAAATCACTATCGGTTCAAATGATACATATACGGATGGACATTAGATTAGGGAAAAATCGTTATGTGTTGAAATGGTAGACTTGAACGATTTTTATTTAGGATTACGGGTTGAAATGATAGATACCCATTAACTTTTAAATTGCGGATTGAAATGACAAATACCCATATTACTTGACCATAAGGTAGAAAATTTTATATACGGACACCGTTGGTCATTGTAACAACCCGTATTTTCAGAACCAATTTAAAATTTTGATTTGAGCTATTTTGAGGAATATGCGAATATAAATTGGTTATTTTTGCTAAATAAAATTTGAGAATAATTTTAAAATTAGTTTCTATATTTTATTTGACTTAAAACAAACTCAGTAAAATTATTAAATTGATTTATAAGCTTTGTTTTGAGAATTTTGAAAATTCGATTTTTAAAATTGTCGCATAGCCCTTAGAAAGTGAAATTTCGCTAGGAAACTCAGAATTCGACGAGATAATTTTTTTTTTGATTAATAATGACAAATCATTATTGAGTTCCAAAATGCGCGTCGAACGAAGTCAGTATGTGGCCTACGAAGCAAAAGCATTTGTTCAAAAACAGTCTGTCATTTTACAAAGAAACATTATTGAGACGACCTCCGAATTCGATTCCGTCATTTTTTCTGGATTGGTGTCGTCAAATAATGGATAAATCCAAAGGGCCATGATTTTTGGAGTTAGCGTGTGGGCGTGCAAGAAGAAAATATACGCTAAAATACATTTCTTGAACATTATTTGAGCCTGTTTGAGAAACTAAACGGAAGGTCAAACGAATTCGGAATTCGACGAAACTTTAGTTTCGTTGGACTCGTCTTGGCGTGTATTATCTCCTGTCCGAAACCCGCGGCAATTGGAGAACGTTGACATTCAGACGATAGTCGAGAAACTAGCGTATAATCTCCTTTCTTCCTTTTTCTTCCTCACTTTTCTTTCTTTCTTCATTCCTTCATTTTCCTATAAAATAGCCTCCCCCAAACCCCATTAGCCGTTGCACCCTCACCCGCTGCTACTACCGGCCGTCGGCCCCTCCGCCTCCTCTGGCGCCACCCCCTCCTCTCTCTCTCCTCTTTTCTCTCTCCATTTATAAACCCCAAGCCCCAAACCACCACCAACCGCCACTCCGCCGGCCCCACCACCGTCACCACTGGTCCCCCGCCGCCAGTTAGGCCCGCCGCCGTCCTTCAAGCCGCCACCTCCGGCCGTGGGCCCCACCATATCCAAAATCCCCTTTTTCACAAAATTTCTGTTTTACAAATAACCCCTTGTCCTTCTTCCCTCAATAACTTCTAAACCGTGCATTTCTGGACGAAATTCCACAGTACCAAAGTTGTAGATCACGATTTTCTCTTCGATTTGGATATATCACAATTGAATTTTGGAGTTCGGAGCTGCTCGGAAAACGTGTTTGAAGATCGCTGACCTGAAGCGAAGATTCACGATTTCTGGTGAATTGGTGCATTTTTTGAAGAGAGTCCATTAGAAAAAATTTGTTCGGAATGGCGCGTTTGTGCTAGTGACACGGTTTGGTGAAGATTGGAGGCCATATGCAAATTCTAGAGCAAAAAAGGCGAATTCAAGTGCGGGGAATGACAAAACGACGAGCACACTATAGGATTTCTACATTAGAAGTGTCGTAGTGCTTGGTTTAGCTTGGGTGAGAGCTCTAAAAACTTTTATCTTAAATTAGTGAAGTAGAGTAGTTAGTTAGTTATGCATTCTAGGTTGCAAGTTAGAAATTGCATCATGTAGTTATATTATTCCTTTTGGAGTTCAACACATGAACTCTTCACAAATCATTTGCATTAGAAGCGTAGTATGAAAATGTGACACTCGCATGACATACGACGTGGATGGACACTTGTGGCGTCTTAAATGTCATTGGATGATGAGTATATATTTATTTATGATTATGGTGTATGCATTGTATGCGATTGATGGTTGATGATTGAAATTGTTGATGGCGCAAGCCAAGTCAGGAGAGGGGTAACGCATAGAAATTATTCCGGTGCTACAAAATAGTGCCGTTATAATGGTGATTTTTTTTGAAAATAGCAATGTATAAAATTATATATGCAATAGTTGAACTTGGAATAAATATTCATTTACAAGTCGAACGACTTGTTTTTGTACACTATTTAAATGATATTGATTGGGACAATAATTTTTACACATTGCCCAAGTGCACAAATAATAATCAATATTTGTTGGATGAAAACCCCATACGGGTATTGGGATAATATTTGATATACACTAATCCCAATTGTTTAGTTATATGTCAATCGATTGATCGACAAACTGTTGTGAGCGTTATTTATTTATTTTAATGCTTATACATATGTTGCTTGAATGTTTAATGATTATTTATCATTATTATTGAATACATGTGATGTATGAAATCCATATAACTAAAATTATATGGTAATTAATTGAGTCACATTCTAGTTCGGAAATAACAAATATTTTGATATAATATTCAGTGAAGAATTAAATCATGATTTTGATTTACGATTTTGGATTGACACAAAAATATTGAAATGTGAAACCGAGTTAAGTAGTTAAACGCCATTTTAACTCGAACAGGTTTATCAGTTGATTTTATTCATATTATAATGAATACGAAAAAAAATGGGTTTCAAAATCAGATGTTTTGAAAATATTGTTGTTTTGACTTATACTAGTAAGGAATATTCAATTTTGATTTAAAATTGAAATGGAAGTTGGAATCGTTTTTAAAACAAATTTATAAAATACGTTTTAAATAGAAATCGACGAAATATTATATTATATATATATATTAATTGTTTGAATAGAACGTATCGCGCAGTAACCGTTCGCGAATTTCGACCATTGATGTAATGACCCCAAACCCCCGTTCCACGGTGGCAAGGGTAATCTTTGGAATATAACACATAAACAGTAACAGCAAAACATAAATATATCATTACACCAGATAATGTACATCAAATTACACTGGAAATAATAATCATCAGAGTTACACAGTATAACAGGATCACACTTAGTACAAAATACAATTTCAACTTTATATAAAATGTCTACAGCGGAATCAAACATAATATACATAACAAGAGTTGAACAGCATAATAGAAGTGATAGAATCCATCTTTATCTCCATAGCTATCTAGAGAGAGTCTGCTAAAACCTGAATACAAGGCTGCCCGTGTAGAAAATAGGGCACCCGAGTTTGCAAGTGAAACAAACTACGAGTCAGTCATGGGACTGGTATGAGAAATCTACTTAACTTATTTTATAATTAGTCCAAACACAGGACCATGCCGCTAACGCGGAATGGTTTTACTCCATTGGATTTCCAGTGCTTAAAACAAGTAAATCATTTAAACATCGCAATGCTCTTTACAAAAATGAAGCCATTATAAGACTCAGGTCCCATCACACAATGCAATGCAAGCCGGAGGAGAGTTTTAACTTATAATGGCCAAAATATGCTTGATATGTATATGTGCAGTTAAAGCGCTCTGCGGATCCAATGCGGAGGAGATGCAAAAAGTTGTAGCGGGGATAAAGCGAGGAAATAGCGGGATATAGCGGATTATTCTAATATAGCATATAAGACTCACAATTAATGCTTTTACAAATAACCAAATGATAAATAAATATAATATTAACATTATATTTGATTATAATTAGTACATTCTTAATTTTAAATAAAAGCATGTACAAATATATGTAAAAAAAAAATTCTTATCTAATTTGTATTTAATAGGATATTATAGTATTCTATGTTCAGAAAAATATATGTCAAAAAATTCTATTAAAATACTATTTTATAGATTTTATAATGTGAAAATGTCTGTTTTTAATTCATTTCTTTTATAGAAGATATAGCGGAATATAGCCGAAATAATGGGATATATCAAGAATATAGCGGGGCTTAAAGCGGAAAGGCTATTTCAGAGGCTATTTGGAAATAGCGTAGCGGTAGAAATCCGCTACACGATATGACAGGGATATGGCGGGGTAATAGCGGGGCATAAACTGCACAGATATGTATAAAACAAATCATTTTATATTATTACTAGTGTTTGTATGTTTCAAAAACAATTTCAATCATAAGTATTAATCAAAGACGACATGGGTACCATATATCATGTCGCCATATATAGGTTTACAATCAAAACCGCACGATTTCATAATTGGAAATTGGATTTCCGTCATGAACCAAGGCAAGGGATCGTCCTTACCGCTTCGAAACTGTCTAGCCCGAGCCTCAGGGTCAGAGTGCATCGACTCTTGGATCGTCAGGGCCGGTGCACACGGAGTGGATTAAAATGCCTGAACACTGCGTTTCCCCGCCCTATGGGGGGTAAACTGGTCATATCCCGACCAAACCATCGGCACCGTAGTGACTGATATAATCGAGGCGCCTCGCTTTCCATCATCTACATAAGTAAAACATCAAGGCGTGCAAAATCCTGACACCACTCCTAGCTAGAAAAAACTCATGTCCTTCCTGAAGTCCTCTCCCATTTCAGGTTCATACCGAGTTGTGAGGCCCGCGAATTAACGCTATACACAAAGCTATGCTATTTAAAGTCGTGCTTTTATCATCAACCACAAGACTCTGCTTTTCAACATAAGCCTTGATAACAACATCTCTGCATGCCACGTTGTCAACCTACAACGTCAGACACACATCCATTTACAAGTCCGTTCTGGGTTTGAACGAAACCGGAGGCACCTTATTCCTCGTCCCATATGTCCAATACAGGAGAGAGGTGTGACACCCCACGTCTATTAATGTCACTCACTAAGGGAATGCATTAAGTTTCGTGAAGCGTTGTAGGTAAATAGACACAGAATAATTACAAGATAGATATAAATTAGATAGCAGCGGAAATTTCAAAATTTTTAATTCAGACATAAATCATAATCCCGTGGTTTACAATACCATAAGTCATAAAACCATTACAACAAAATACTTCTATCTTGCATAATCAGAGTACATAGGATTAAAAGAAAACATTATTCCCCAATGAAAAGAGTAAGCCATAGTAGAGACAAGAACTTGAGCCATACTTCAGCAATAGCTCCTAGCAAAATGATATCTGAATCCTGATTAAGCCTGGGTGTTTCCTCCCTGTGAACCTGGAGGGAGGTGGGGAACGGAAGAAAGAAGGCGAAACAAACTAGGTCAGATATAAGTCTGGTGAGTCTAGTTACTTTTAGGCAGTAAATAAATAAAGGTAATCATGACAGGCATAAAGTGGATAAGAGAGATCACTATACAAATGGCAAGTGTGACAAGGTAGATAAGGTAAGGTATATACATGCTCCACTAATGACTACTCTGCACTATTACTAGTATAACTGAAATGAAATGATCCCTTCCACTATAAGCTGGTAGGCTTAGGTCATACGTCCAAGTGTACCCTAACTGCTACCCCAATCGATCGGCTCCCTACTCTATAGATATTCTGTGCTTGCCCCACGGTAGGGGGTATCACTTCCCTAAAGTGGCAACCCAAGATGTGCACAGGGATACCTACTGGTGTCACGTTCATCTTGTCCCCCTCTGCCCGGCCCATGCACGCACATATCCCTGGTCGGTTTGCGCTGTCTACACCACCCGTCACGTTTTGGATCTCTTATAATTAATCAGTAAGCATGTCCCTTCTCCGCCTAGTACGGAGTTCTCTACTCTGATACCAACTACGGGTTACTGACTGAAATGGGTCCCACAAAAATATGATACAAGCTCTACCCTTTGTCTTGTATCCCCACTAGGTTTCCACTGACTATGTATACACTATAGGGTGATCTTTAATTACATAGCCCTATACTAGTTATGTATACCTTAAAGGGTGATCTTTAATTACACAACTCCCACACAATATGATACAAGCTCTCCCCTTTGCCTTGTATCCCCACTAGGTTTTCCACTGACTATGTATACCCTAAAAGGGTGATCTTTAATCACATTGCCCTATAGTAGTTATGTATACCCTAAAGGGTGATCTTTAATTACATAACTTTATTATTTCCCTCGGTTATGTATACCACTAGGTGTCTTTGATTACATAACCTTATTAGGTTAAGTTTGTGGGCCTATATATACTAATATTACCCACCTACCCAAGATTTACTTAACCCTCCCACTGATTCAAGCATGTTTATTTAACGGTTAAGCTTGTGGGCCTATATATACTAATATTACCCACGTACCCATGATTTACTTAACCCTCCCCTTTTATTCAGCCAATTTTACTTAACCCTAACTTAAGTCCATATTCATATTAAATTAGGTTAAGTAGTCCATTTCTTTACCATGTCCAATTATCGTTATAATGGGCTAGACCTCCCACATTAGGCCTACAACGTGTCGATGTTGGATATGCCAGTCGGGTCCAGGAAGTCTTATTCCACAGTTGGGCCTAACCTCGTGTCTTAGCCCTTTTGCGTACTTAGACCTCCCACATTAGGTTCAACATTAGTGGCTGCTGGATATGCCGGTCGGGTCCCGGTAGACTTCCGCCATTAATGTAACCTGACCTCGTGTCATAAGTACAATTTAAAATTATTAATTTTAATTACTAAACATTCAATCTTTATCCAAATTTACCTATGTCATTATAGATAATTAATTCGTCTTTACCAAAATTTACCTACGTCATTATAGGTAATTAATTTTATGTTTCCCCATTTGAATTATATGCTCATTTCATATAAATATATATAAATATGCCAATTACAAATTCCCTTTATCCCCGTCCTAACTAACGTATTCACACGTATTTTTGCGGCATCGAGGCTATAAAGTAGCCTCGTCATAACAATAAAAAGGGAACATGATAAGGGTGATAGTTCAACATGTTTTGGCATAAATATTAACATAACTGGCATAGTAACTAAGTGAATGGACATGTGATAATTATCATAATAAAGTGGACATCAAATTAATAACTTTGTGTTTAGGCAAGCATAATGAGATCTAGATTCAATATTAGGTGTCCAATTACCTAAATCTAGCATAGTCAGGGTGGCATAATAACAAGTTTAGATTCACATGTCAAGTTTACCACATATACCAAGGTATCATAATATAGCAAGTGAAAGGTGATTAACACCAAAATCTAGATCCAAGTAATGTCAAATTAATGGACATACTATCATCCTAACATGGTTACAAATTAATGTTCATATAAACGTCATATCGAGTCACCACAATCGGATCTAGAAAGTTAGATCTGTATTAACAAGTTCACATGTACCACAATATAATTGTAATTCAAGATTCACATAGGAAACATAGTAGAATGTCCATATATTAGATCTAGGGAAAATGACATAGTACGCTTGCATAAGTTCATGATTTACAGCATATACCCAATTCATAGTCTACCACAATTCACATTTATCTATTTAAATCTAAAAGTGACTAGCACTCACAGAAAAAGAGCGGATCTTGAATTCTGGGATCTGATTTCTGAATTTGTTAAGCTTAACCCTTGATGTAGACTTTGATTTTTATCTTCTAGCTTGAATTTGATTTGTTATGGTGGAGGCTAGGTTAGTTTAGGATGCAGCAACATATAGCTCATGAATGATTTTAGCTTAGATTAGGGTTTAGGTTAGATGTGATTATATAGATGTATAGGATTAGTTAGAGCCTTTAGATTAACTAGGAGATCATCAGAACCACACAGCTCGAAGCCAGGTCATCCGGCCAATCAGAAGGAGACACGTCATCATAGAACACTCCATAATTCTGTGCTGGACTGGCCTCAGTATAGGCTCACTTGGCAGGTGCGCCAGTGCATTTTTGTACCGGCGCACTTCACAAGTGCGCCAGTGCATTTTTGTACTGGCGCACTTCACAAGTGTGCTAGTGCATTCTGGCTTGTTTTCGGTTTTTTCCGCCTAACTTCGTTCGTCCATATCTCCTTCATACGGTATCCGTTTACGCAAACTCGGACTCTCTCTAGCAGAATTCTGAGACGAACGCAATCATGTAACCTATTTCACCTACTTCTTCTTTTAATAATTGAGTATTCTTAAGTTATCTCTTATGTCATGTTTTAAAATTACGGGGTGTTATATTCTCCCCTCCTTAAAGGATTTCGTCCCCGAAATCTTCAAGTTAAGAAGAATGTATCCTACCGTCCAATCATCCATCTACTCAATCATCATCCACAAGTATCCATTGTCCTTGAAAGGTTTCTAATGTTATATGAACATATGCAAAAGTGTGTGTGTATGTTCCTTATCTAATGCAAAAATCAGGCGGTCTACTGATTCAATTGACCTCCTTAATGCAATGTATGTTAGTGCTATGAATCCAATTTGTATGCAAATAAACCTATTATAACATCCATATGCTAGTTCATCCATTTCCATCCATAAAAGAAAAGAAAATGCACACACATCCATATGTAGTATGAGAGTGATTGAGCCGATCTTAGTGCCTAATGTGTGTGTATATGCGTCCACAGGCAACCACTAGCAAACACTTGCATCCACTTGCATCCATCAAACATAACATGTCTCAAACACATGTTTACAATCATGAGATTTTCTACCTAAAGGTCGAAGATTCGATTGATAGGATATACTCAGATGATAGAAGCAAATGCGAATAAAATCTTTTGGAAGAGAAGTTAAGAACATTCCCTTGAAAAGGAAAGGGTACGAAGCGTAAAAATCTTGTCTTCGGTCTCCCAAGTTATATCTTCTTGATTGTCTCCCCACTGGACCTTCACCAACTTGACTTCTCGTTTGCATAGCTTCTTAACCTCCGATCTAAGTATGTAAGTCGGAACTCATCCAATCATTGCTTCCTTCTTTATTTTCACTTCCTTTCGCAAGTCTGGCCCCACTATCTCGAACTCTATACATTTTATCGCCACTTGGATGAATAGTCCTCTTGGAATGATGGACTTCCTCAAGGACTGTCTTCAATTGGTTTCCCTTCCTGATATGATTCACTTATCAAACCTCTTCTCAAGAAGCCCCGCCACTTGCTTATCAAGTTCCCTCTTTTCATTTAGGATCCATATGGCGCACAGGTAATGCAACTGGCTTTGCATTGTCCACCAAGTATATACGGAAATCAATCTCGCGCCTCGGGGGTAATCCCCGAACCTCGTCTAAGACATCAGGATACTCGCGGACTACTGGTGCCGATCGCAGATCATCAATAGATGCCTCAAGAGACTCTAGGAAACTAAGCATGACAGACCCTTGTGGGTCACAAGAAATTTCGAGGGTCCCCTCCCCCATGACAAGTTAAAAGCTTAACGACCCTCCTCTCACCGCCCAGAATGGCACCATATGTGGTAAGCCAACCCATCCCTAGAATCAACCCCTAGCCCATGAAACAAGATGTGCGTCGCACTCAAACTCGACGCCTAACACAGATATTCTCAATCCCCAACAAATCACGGATAAATGAGTCGAACCACTAATGAGGTTTGAGACAACAACGGGATCCACTACCATACTAGTAATTAAGTGCAGAGATTCAACAACAGAAATAGATATGAATGAATGCGAATGCGCCAGAATCGAAAAGAGTTCTAACCGGTTGATTGGAAAGATAAATCAAAACCTTCCACGGAAACTTTCCTACCTCTATCTGGTGCACTAGCCACAAGAGCATTCGCTTGCCCTCCAGAGGTTCTTGTCCTTTGACATTGCCCTTACTTCCTTGGGTACTCCCCCAAAATAGTATCCAACCTCTCCACAAACGAAGCAAGCATTCTTCCTTTTCCTGTAGTCCTTGGCCAAGTGAACCTCTCGCCCACAACTATGGCACTTCCCCTTATCCTTAGCCTTGTCATTTTTTTCTACCCTTCTTCTGTTGTTGTTGCTGCCCTTTCTTGGGCCATACCTTTTTCTCATCCTTAGGCTGTGCTCCTTAGCCCTAACTTCCTTATACTCCTTTTTACCCACGTTTGTGTAACACGCTAACAAGTCTTTCAAAAGTTGCCTCCATCGTACGGAAATCCTTACGAAGCTCGAGAAAATTAACCGCAGGTGAAACCACTGCGGCTACGGATGGAGGTTAGGAACTTCATTGCCTTTTGACATGTGCTAAACATACCTACGACATCGTGTCGGAATGGGTACGCCTTTTGAGAAGAATCGGTTCCCCAGACAAAAAAAAGGAAAAAGGAATCAAGCGGAGAATCGAGAGATATTATATATGGCTTTGGGGAATATGTTTTTCAAAACAGGCTTTTCTTTTGAAAATGCTTTCTTTTAAAACCTTTTTGAAAATAATTTTTAAAAACTTTATTCAATCTGGTAACCTTCAGATCTGATACCAAGTGTGACACCCCACGTCCGTTAATGTCACTCACTAAGGGAATGCATGAAGTTTCGTGAAGCATAGTAGGCAAATAGACATAGAATAATTATAAGACAGATATAAATAAGATAGCAGTGGAAATTTCAAAAATTTTATTTCAGACATAAATCATAATCCTGTGGTTTACAATACCATAAGTCATAAAACCATTACAACAAAATACTTCTGTCTTGCATAATCAGAGTTTATAGGAATTAAAAGTAAACATTATTCCCCAATGAAAAGAGTAAGCCATAGTAGAGACAAGAACTTGAGACATACTTCAACAATAGCACCTAGCAAAATGATATCTGAATCCTGACTAAGCCTGGGTGTTTCTTCCCTGTGAACCAGGGGGGGGGGGAGGGGGGAACGAAAGAAAGAAGGCGAAACAAACTAGATCAGACATAAGTCCAGTGAGTCTAGTTAATTTAGCCAGTAAATAAATAAAGGTAATCATGACAAGCATAAAGTGGATAAGAGAGATCACTATAAAAATGGTAGGTGTGACAAGGCGGATAAGGTAAGGTATATACATGCTCCACTAATGACTACTCTGCACTATTACTAGTATAACTGAAATGAAATGATCCTTTCCACTGTAAGCTGGTAGGCTTAGGACATACATCCAAGTGTACCCTAACCACTACCCTAATCGATCGGCTCCCTACTATGTAGATATCCTGTGCTGGCCCCACAGTAGGGGGTATCACTTCCCTAAAGTGGCAACCCAAGATGTGCACAGGGATACCTACTGGTGTCACGGTCGTCTTGTCCCCCTCTGCCCGGCCCATGCACGGACATGTCCCCGGTCAGTTTGCGCCGTCTACACCACCCGTCACGTTTTGGATCTCTTATAATCAATCAGTAAGCGTTCCCCTTCTCCGCCTAGTACGGAGTTCTCTACTCTGATACCAACTACGGGTTACTGACTGAAATGGGTCCCACACAATATGATACAAGCTCTCCTCTGTCTTGTATCCCCACTAGGTTTTCCACTGACTATGTATACCCTAAAAGGGTGATCTTTAATTACATAGCCCTATACTAGTAATGTATACCCTAAAGGGTGATCTTTAATTACATAACTCCCATACAATAAGATACAAGCTCTCCCCTTTGTCTTGTATCCCCACTAGGTTTTCCACTAACTATGTATACCCTAAAAGGGTGATCTTTAATCACATTGCCCTATACTAGTTATATATACCCTAAAGGGTGATCTTTAATTACATAACTTTATAATTTCCCTCGGTTATGTATACCACTAGGCGTCTTTAATTACATAACCTTATCAGGTTAAGTTTGTGGGCCTATATATATACTAATATTACCCACCTACCCAAGATTTACTTAACCCTCCCACTGATTCAAGCATGTTTATTTAACGGTTAAGTTTGTGGTCCTATATATACTAATATTACCTACCTACCCATGATTTACTTAACCCTCTCCTTTTATTCATCCAATTTTACTTAACCCTAACTTAAGTCCATATTCATATTAAATTAGGTTAAGTAGTCCATTTCTTTACCATGTCCAATTGTGGTTATAATGGGCTAGACCTCCCACATTAGACCTACAACATGTGGATGCTGGATATGTCGGTCGGGTCCGGGCAGTCTTATTCCACAGTTGGGCCTAACCTCGTGTCTTATCCCGATTCGAATTTGCGTACTTAGGCCTCCCACATTAGGTTCAACATTAGTGGCTACTGGATATGCCGGTCGGGTCCGGGCAGACTTCCGCCACTAATGTAACCTAACATCGTGTCATAAGTACAATTTAAAATTATTAATTTTAATCACTAAACATTCCATCTTTATCCAAACTTACCTATGTCATTATAGGTAATTAATTCATCTTTACCCAAATTTACCTATGTCATATAGGTAATTAATTCTATGTTTCCCCATTTGAATTATATGTTCATTTCATATAAATATATATAAAAATGCCAATTACAAATTCCCTTATCCCGGTTCCTAAATAACGCATTCACACGTATTTTGGCGGCATCGAGACTATAAAGTAGCCTCGTCATAACAATAAAAAGGGAACATGATAAGGGTGATAGTTCAACATGGTTTGGCATAAATATTAACATAACTGGCATAGTAACTAAGTGAATGGACAACTGATAATTATCATAATAAAGTGGACATCAAATTAATAACTTTGTGTTTAGGCAAGCATAATGAGATATAGATTCAATATTAGGTGTCCAATTACCTAAATCTAGCAAAGACAGGGTGGCATAATAACAAGTTTTGATTCACATGTCAAGTTTACCACATATACCAAGGTATCATAATATAGCAAGTGAAAGGCGATTAACACCGAAATCCGGATCCAAGTAATGTCAAATTAATGGATGTACTATCATCCTAACATGGTTACAAATCAATGTTCATATAAACGTCATATCGAATCACCATAATCAGATCTAGAAAGTTAGATCTGTAATAACAAGTTCACATGTACCACAATATAATTGTAATTCAAGATTCACATAGGAAACATAGTAGAATGTCCATATATTAGATCCAGGGAAAATGACATAGTATGCTTGCATAAGTTCATGATTTACAGCATATACCCGATTCATAGTCTACCACAATTCACATTTATTTATTTAAACCTAAAAGTGACTAGCACTCACAGAAAAAGAGCGGATCTTGAATTCTAGGGTCTGATTTCTGAATTTGTTAAGCTTAACCCTTGATGTAGACTTTGATTTTTATCTTCTAGCTTGAATTTGATTTGTTGTGGTGGAGGCTAGGTTAGTTTAGGATGCAGCAGCATATAGGGTCATGAATAATTTTAGCTTAGATTAGGGTTTATGTTAGATGTGATTATAGAGATGTATAGGATTAGTTAGAGCCTTTAGATTAACTAGGAGATCATCAGAACCACACAGCTCGAAGACAGGTCATCTAGCCAATCAGAAGGATACACGTCATCACAGAACACTCCAAAATTCTGTGCTGGACTGGCCTCCGTATGGGCGCACTTGGCAGGTGCGCCAGTGCATTTTTGTACTGGTGCACTTCACAAGTGCGCCAGTGCATTCTGGCCTGTTTCCGTTTTTTTTCGCCTAAATTCGTTCTTCCATATCTCCTTCATACGGTATCCGTTTTACGCAAACTCGGACTCTATCTCAAGCAGAATTCTGAGACGAACACAATGGCATAACCCGTTTCACCTACTTCTTCTTTTAATAATTAAGTATTCTTAAGTTATCCCTTATGTCATGTTTTAAAATTACGGGGTGTTACAAGAGGCCCTCGCACATCCGAATGATAAATAAGTACATCCGGACAACCACCACTGTAACCCCTTCAGGAAGCAACTCCAATCAAAGGCATCAGTAGTCGTCCATTCGATGTGAAGACCATCAGTCTTGAACCGTCTTCATATCTTCAACTTCTAATCATCGACCAACTATTTGAAATGAGAATTAACTCGGCCTTTTCGAATAATTCACGTATATTTAGAATTTTAAATCAATTCATTCCATGGTTAAATTATTTGACATCCATAAATCAGTTCATTAATATAATTTTCATGTCAAACACATTCAACCATCAAATATCCAATAAACCGAGTAAATTCGGTTTTTTCCATTCCATATCGTTTATAATATTTTATAACGATTTATCGCTATTTTTATTTATTTAAAAATAGCCCACTTATTTAAACGACGCTTCAGGCCATAATGCGGCCATGGCGCTGTTTTTCTTTAGATTTGATTTACACATATCTGAAAATCTAACCGTTGGATCTTTACAAATTTTATTTCATTGGAAATATCTTTTCAAAGCAGACCCAATGGTTCTAGTTTTGGGAAAATCCGATGGTCGGATCTCCCGGTACAATCGTTTAAAGTTACGATTTCAAAACACGAACTGCAGCGTCGTTATTCGTTTTATTTTAATTATATATATATATATTTATAAATATAATTCATTCTGGTGCTGTTTTTCATCAGATTTGAATTAAACATTTTACACAATCTAACCGTTGGATCTTTACAAATTTGATATCGTTGGAAAGATATTTTCAAAGCGAACCCCGCAATTTCGGTTTCGGGGAAATCCGATGGTCGGATTTCTCGATATAATCGTTTAAAGATACGATTTCAAAATACAAACTGCAACGTCGTTATTCGTTTTATTTTAATTATATTTATATATATTTATAAATATAATCCGTTCTTCGATTTCCAAACCATTTTTATTTCATATACGTGGTAAAATAATATTTTTACCCAACAAATATTTATTTCAACACATGACTATTTTTAACACTTCATATATATAATAAAAATGTGATTTTTATTGTTAAACCAATTTATTTAAAAGATAAATATTTTTAGCGATTCATATATATAATAAAAATGTAATTTTTATTGTTAGAACAATTTATTTCAAACATGAATATTTTACCAACACATGAACAATTTATATACTTTATTCAAGCGATAAAAATGTGATTTTTATCGTCTAAGCAATTTATTTCAATCATGAATAAATTATCAACACATGAATATTTTTCAATACATGAATAACATTCAAACACATGAATATTTCAGAAAATTTCGACAGCATAACGGTAGGGAGTTTAAGACCGGCACCGTCCCAAGTATGACTCCTCGCACTACCTTAGGCCTCGCGGCGTTCCCTAAGGGGCTTATCCTAATGATCTAATCATTTCAATCATTTTCATATCACATTGAATTTTTCCACAAACAATTTCAATTTTGTTTCAACCACAAACAACCATTATCAACCATTCGCAATATCAATCCAAATTTCACATAAACCACAATCCAATCAATCACAACCAATATATATCGTCCATGGTTTGTGGATGAGTGGAGTGTGTGTATATATATATATATATATAAACGTATATATTTCCATTTCAATTTCATTCAACGCACATATAATTTTTACAACGTATATATAACTTATACATCACACATATAATTTATACAACGCTTATACATGAGGTATACAACGCTTATATAACTTATACATCGATTATATAATTTATACATCGCCATTACATTCAAATTTAGATTTAGAAATCTTACATTGGGTTCCACTCCTCCAAAAATTGTAGGAAGCTCCAAAAATTCTCCGGTCTCTTCTAGAATGTAGAAGACGTTCTCACGGTCCCGATGTCTCTTGTTTTACTGGATTTCGACCATAAACGTTAAAGATATGATTTTTATACTAAAATCATAATTTTCCACACTTAAAAGTGTTAAAACAGTTTTAAAATTAAATAGCCGATACCTTCAGCAAAACCTTCCAAACTAGGTTTAGATTTTCTGCTCCAACCGTTGATCTTGGACATGATCAAACCATACCTCGTCGAGGAGGAAGGGACGGCGCATCAGAACACGGTGGTGGGGTCACGTGCTATCGC
This sequence comes from Allium sativum, assembly GCA_030737875.1. Taxonomy (NCBI): domain Eukaryota; kingdom Viridiplantae; phylum Streptophyta; class Magnoliopsida; order Asparagales; family Amaryllidaceae; genus Allium; species Allium sativum. The sequence goes on from CM060909.1 coordinate 364,380,967, forward strand.
CGGAGGATGGAGATCCAGTGGTTGAAAGTAGCTGACTTTGCAGTGTCCGTTCTGGAGATTCTGGCGACGAAAAAATTCAAATCTTGTATGGATCTGAAGTGGGAGGTGAGTACTACAAAATCCTTAACTGGAGCGAGGTTTTTGGTGCGTGGTTGAGGAGTTATGGAGGAGAGAAGGTTTGAAGCTCTAGTCATCGTTCGCTGGAGGAGAGAGGCAGGTTTTTCAGAAGATAACGATGAAATCTAATTGAACAAGAATATATATTTTATTTTTAATTTATTTAAATCCGAAAATATCCCTTACCACATACGAACCCCAATTCAAACCCAATGACTGTCGTTCCAAGCTAAATACCCCCATTCTAAACACAATGGAATATGTTTCGTAGGCCCATTCGACTGTTTCAGTCTATTATTATTCAAATTAAAATATAAAACATTCAAATTTGGATTTGAATGTACATTTTAATTTACCGAGGCCACATACTGATTCTAAAAATTCCAGAAAAATAAATCTGGCTTCGTATTGACGATACGGTCCTAACAAAACTAATTTCGTCGAATTTGGAGACCGTTTGAAAAATGACCATTTTCTGGTCGATCCAAATTGATTGAAATTAGCCAAACACGTTTTCTTTTGCCACGCTCACATATTAACTCCAAAAATTATGGAATTCTAAACCTAACAATAATTTGAAATTCCGGATCTAACAAAAGTGGTTTCATCGAAAAAGGAGGTCGTTTGCAAAATGTCTATTTTTACGGGCTATATTTATTCCATAGCGACTATACTGAATATTCAACTGGTCATAACTTTTGATTCCCGCTATGAAATTTTGATTTTTCAGATTCATTAGAAAGATATTTTTAAACAGATTTAGATATTTTTGGTTTCACTAAAATCCGGTTTATTTTGAATCTTGTACAGTCAGTCAAAGTTCGAATTCAAATTTTCAAACTACCGCGCCATTTCAGGCCTTGTTTTATAATTAAAATAAATATATTCGCTATAACTTCGTTCCAAATAAATTTTTAGTCATTATTATTTAAAATAAGTTATTTTAAGTATTCAAAATTCATTAAAATAGCCAAATTAAAAATTTTAAATTGGTTCTAATTTTCCGGGTTGTTACAATTGACTTCGGATTGACATAACGGGAGATCCGACAGTCGGATTCTCCTAAAACCAGAACCGTTGGGTTCACATTGAAAAGAGCTTTCGAATGATAATAAGAGATTTGAAATCTAACGGTTAGATTTGAAGATATGTCCAAATTAGTTTTGGAAAACGGTCGCTATGAATGTAGTTTGGTGACCAATATTGGAAACCTACTGTAAGGGCCTTAATAAAATTAATAAAAATATGAATAAATTATGTAAAATCATAATAAATGATTTGAAAAGGTTTTTGGATGAAATATCCTAAATTTTGGAAAGATAAAAGATATTTATTTGAATGAAGTAGTTAACAACTAGAATAAAGAACTGAAAGAAATTATAATGGTTTTAATACAACCAGAATTTTCCCACATATGAATTGGAATGGATTCGAATGGAAATAATCTTCGGAATATTTCGATATTGGATTCCATGATTATATAGATATTCTTAAGGAATTTGAAAAATACAGATATCTTTATTCCCAATACGATATCCATTGGTTTCAGAATTTGATATTGAATATAAGCCGATATGAATTTTATTCAGAGCCTGGTATTTAATATCCAATTGGATTTTGGGTTTATCGTGAATGGTGTCTTCAATAACACTGTTCTTTAACCAAGTTGAGAAAGGAATAAATCTTTTGATTAAGATTAATGAAGTTTTCCAATTAATAAATATAACTGGAATAAATTAAAGTTGATTTTTGGGTTTATCATGAACAGTGTTTTAAATGACATTTGTTCTTTAACCCAATTAATAGTGAAGTTATTATTTGGAATATGTAAATCTTTTCATTAAGATTTAATGAAATTTTCCAGGATAAGATTGCCTAATTTAATATATTAAATTGGAATTGAATAGATTCGATTTAGTGATAATCGGGATGAGCTTCTGTGAATGAAGACCGTTACTATTTTTGGAATTTTAGAAGGCCTAGCCGTTATTCCGTTTATAGTATTAGTTTGATACGGAAATTTATATCGATTATATGTTGTTGGATTTCCATGAAGATTCCATTTTTATGGAAAATGATTTTGGGTTTATTGTGAACTATGTTTTAAACAACATTCATTCTTTAACTCCATTAAAGACAGGATTGATTTCCAAAAGTTGAATAATTATTAAATAATGATTTTTGGAAGATTAAAACTAAATGAAGTTTTAATAAATCTTCAATTAGATTGAGATGGGAATGAGATAGTTTAATTTATCAAATTCGAGAAATATTCGAAAATGGAGTATCGCCAGTTTTACTCCATGCGATAGTTAAATCGTTAATTAGATTTGAACATTAAGTGGTAATTAAATTTACCGATGACACTATGGGTGTTAAATATGGAGTACTACCAGTTTTGCTCCATGTGATGAAAAGGTTGGGATCGGGGATAATAATATAAAGGATTACTTCGATAAGGCTCGATAATCCCGACTTGTGTTATAAACCTTAATTTGGTTTAAGGGGAGAAAAGATAAAAAAATCTTTTGAAAATGATATCCAATTTAAGATTAAACTATAAGTTTAAAAGGATATATATTTGATAAAATTAATGGGAACCATTCCCTAAAGATGTGAATATATGAATAAAAGAATATTCTAAATTGGAATGAGGCGTATGATGTGTTTTTATAGCACTTGATTATTGATTATAAAATATACGAGTTATTCAGAAAGACTGGGTTTAACCCATTTTGAATAAATGATACGGCGACTAAAAGTCGACGATGAAGACAGTGGTTGAAGACCGGAGATCTTCACATCGTACGGATGATTACAGATTTCTTGATTGGGCTATTGGATTTCATTCTATGTTGATTGATTTCTATTAAATATATATCTGTTTGGTGGTGGAGAATTCATTCTTTTGCTTAACACCCTTCTTTGAGACGTATGAGCTTAGAGCTAATATATTGATAGACATCAGTCGTATGGCGTGGATCATCAATGTGGCATGCTAAGATGCAAATGATCAAGGCTTTTGTTGAAAACAAGAGTCTTGTCGATGATGATCAAAGCACTGCTTTATTTAGCATAGCTTTGTGTATAGCATTAATTCGCAAGCCTCACAACCGGTATGAGTCAAAAACGGGATGAGGGACCGTAGGGAGAACTTGCATTTCTTTCTAATTGAGAGTGGTATCATGGTATGGAGCCCAGACATTTTTCACTTATGTGGATGATTGATTGTGAGGCACCTCGGATATAGGGCAATATGCTCATAGGGTCGACGTACTGACCTGTTTGTAGGTCCGACAGGACCGGAAAACATATTGTTCAGGAATAACTAATCCACTAAGTAAGTGTGGACCAACCCTACCATTCCCAGGGTTGCCCGTTGGTGTGATCCTGAGGCATTTGCTAGAGTGTCTCAAATCGATGAGGAAGATCCCTTGCCTCGACTCATGATGGAAATCAAACTTCTAATACGATACTTTACGGTTTTAGTTGTAAACTTATGTATGGCGACATAATATATGGTACTTATGCCATCTATGATTGATACATTTATATTTGAAGTGGTTTTATACACTATGCACTTATAATAGTATCAAAAATGATTTGTTTTAAATCGTATCAAGAATGTTTGGCTATTATAAGGTAAAACTCTATCATCCAGCTTGCATTGCATTGTGTGATGGGACCTGAGTCTTATAAGAGCTTTATTATTCGAAAAGCATTGCGTTGTTTATAAAATGTTTTATTTTAGAGTATTCCTGGCAGTAAACCCATTCCGTGACATACAGCGTGGTCCCGTAATTTACCTAATTTTAAAGTGAAGTTTAATAACTGTTTTGAGTACTCACACCAGTCCCCATGACTGACTCGGAGTTTATTGTTTCTACCTTAACTCTGGGTTCCCATATTTTCCACATGGGCAGCTAGTAGTTTTGGTTTGCAGATATTTCTTTTCGTAGGATCTTGGATTGCGGCTGGAGCTATATTCGGAAAGCCTTGTATCCGTGTATTTCTTGCAGTTGTGCTAGTTGATGATTGTTCCGCTGCGTTATATATATATATATATATATATTTCCGCTGTTTTGTAATTTGTAAATTTCTGATATCTATTTTTCTGCCAAATATTATTATTTATCCGAACTCTGATATATTCTTATACTCTGATGCAAATTGTTGTAATAGCAATGAAATGTTCTCATGTTTGTGTTCTGATGCGTCGTGTTCTCAACACAATCCGGGTTCTCCCGTCTCTTCGGAGGCTGGGCGAGTTCAGGTCGTAACAGTCATATTTTCGAAGTAAAGTGATCTGGAAATTTTGATTTTAAAACAATAACTTAATATCTTATATTTATATATATTTTTAAATTTAAAGATTTTTAAAAACTGAATTTTATTAGATTCTAAATTATATGTTTTAAATTAATTTTATTAGTAGATATTGATTTAATATGTATACTTAAGATTTTTACGTATAATTTTATTTATTTTAAAAATATATAATTTAATAAAGTTAATAATATAATTATTTTTAAACTTTAATCTGATATGTTATAATAAATAATTTTTAAAATCCTATTTTTAAATTATTATAAACTTGTATATATATATATATATATATATTTATTTATTTTTCATAATTTAATTTTTAATGTATTTTATAAACTTTATTAATAAACTCAAGATGGATAAGTTAAGATTTCGCGATTTAAATTTAAGGCTTAAAGATTAAATTTAAATATCGATATTTGATTAAACGTTTGAACTCATGAGAGATATAAATTTGAATTGGTTTAAAATATGAACACTTATAAGAAATGAACTTGAATTATGTAAATTGATTTTGTCCAATTTGAATTTCTAAATTGAAGGAAATGAATTTGAATTTAAAATTGTTATGAAAATGAATTTGATTATAAACTGACTAAATGTAAATTTTGAATATATAAATTGATTATATTTGGTCTTGAATATATAAATCAATTCGATGGGAATTAAGAAATTGCATGAATCGAATTTATAAAAATGATTTTAAATTGTATGATTTGAATCTATAAGTAATGATTTTGAACTGTACAACTTGAAATTATAAAATATGATATGAGTCGTTTGAATTCAAAAATAATATTTGGTTTGAATTGTAGAAATTGAATTTAAAAATGAAATGTTGGATTTTTATGAATCGGCTTAAAATGAATTCTTAAAAGGTGGAATTGGATTATATAAACTGTTGGGCCTAAATTTTGACTATAATAAATTAAACTATAATATCATCGAAGTTAAATATTTTGGTATAGATTTAACCGTATTTAAGACCTTTAAGATATGATTATATAAGTTGATTTTGGATTGATAGTCTTTATGTGAATATTTTCAAAAATTAAACAAAATAGAAGTTAAATATTTTAGTATTGATTTACACTATATCTTAAGACTTTTAAGATAGGATTATCTAACTTGATTTGATTTAAAGTGAAATCGTGAGCAGTTTTAAATATTAAATATAATCAGAGTTAGATATTTAATTTTTATTTTAAATCTGAATATGAGATTTCAAATAAACGATTATAAAGTGATTCATAAAATAATTACCAAGATGAGAAACAAATGAAAACGTTTGGTTGTTAAAGAGACTGGGATCGATAATTGCCTTTTCTCTGCCAATACCGAAAACTACTGTAACAATTGTGTACGTGGTGGAGAATCCAGAAAGAATTAGGATGGTTTGGTGGATGATTCTTATACATGGTATTTACGTGACCTTAACCCCCGTTAGTCAGCTTGATGTGACTAAAGCAGGAGCTACGCCGAGACCAAGTGAGGTCATTCCTCCTATCGAGCGCACTTCTTTAATACCATTTTATTATTTTTGTGATGTGTTTGGTGGCCACCCTCCTATTTGATTATAGGAGTGTGTCACAAGCCTACTACGGTTTTGGTTTGTATGGTTTTATGTGGTGTGCTCTCTGATAGCCTTCCATTTACGGAGGAATTACAGTATTTTATATACTACAGGAATATATAAACGGTGTAAGGGCAATAATAGTAATCCCGCTTAGGCTATTTTGATACTTTACATTACTGATATTATATATGGCGTATATTAATTTATAGTATATAGTTTAACAGATCCTTAGAGGATGGTGATCCCGAACATCCTTTATGTTATTGATGCATTTCATTGAACATTTCATTTGAGTTGATTTACTTCCATGAGAATGTTAGTCCTAACCCGAGTTGTTTTGTTTTGCATTATTACTCGGGTCAAATCGAGTATTATAGCTTTTGAGATTCACTCTTGGAGCTTTGAGATTATTGGAGTTTTTCTCATCTTTTATCTACTTTATTCAGTTTGTTCCAGTAACTCAGCTATTCCTGTCATTTCAATTTCAAATAGTTATCATTTAATTATGAGTAACGACCCAAACTTCCCCGGTCTCCGAAGAGAAGAGAAAGAACGGATTGTCTTGAGAAAACGACAAATCAAAACACAACCAGAAGAACATTTCATTGCTTATTACAACAATTTACATTAGAGTACAAGAATATATGGAGTATGAATAAATAATATACATTTGATAAATATCAGAGGTTTACAAATTACAATACAGCGGAAATTAATACATAACGCAGTTGAAAGGAATACACGGATACAGAGCTTTTCGAGTATAGTTCCAACTGTAAACTAGGATCCTGTGAATACAACATCTGCAAAACCAAAACTACTAGCTTCCCGTGTGGTAAATAGGGGCACCCAGAGTTTAGGTTAAAACAATAAACTCCAGGTCAGTCATGTGACTGGTGTGAAAACTAAAATAGTTATTAAATCTTTACTTTGGAAATAAGGTAAATCAAGGGACCACGCCGTATAACACGGAACGGGTTTTCTCCCAAGAATACCAGTGTATAAAACAAACAGTGCAATGCTTTTTGGAAAAATGAAGCTATTATAAGACCAAGATCCCATCACACAATGCAACGCAAGCCGGAGGATAGGGTTTTCCCTTATAATGGCCAAACATGCTTGATACGTTTAAAACAAATCATTTGAAACTATTATAAGTGCATAGTGTATAAAACAATTTCAAATATAAATGTATCAATCATAGGCGGCATGGGTACCATCTATCATGTCGCCGTGCTAGGCTCTACAATTAAAATCGCAAAGTCACGTATTGGAAGTTGGATTTCCATCTGTGAACCAAGGCAAGGGATCGTCCTTACCGCTTCGAGACGCTCTAGCCCGTGTGTCAGGACCCAGACTCAGGTGGGCCCTTGGATCGTCAGGGGCGGTCCACACGGAGTGGATTGAAATGCCTGAACAATACATTTCCCCGCCCTATGGGGCGTAAAACTGGTCAGTATGTCGACCAAACCATCCATCGGCCCCGTAATGACCGATATAACCGAGGCGCCTCGCTATCCATCATCAACATAAATAAAATGTCTGGGCTCCATACAATGACACCACTCCAAGCTAGAAGGAAATGCATGTCCTCCCCGAAGTCCTCTCCTGTTTTTGGTTCACTCCAGGGTGTGAGTGTAAAGACCTGGAAATTCGAACATTTTATCTTCGAATATCGTGACTATTTGTAATATTGTTAAATGTTATAAATATGAATTTATAACCTTGTTAAACATCATTTAATTAATAGTTAATGATTCTAAACTCATTTCGGAAAAATGCTTACAAAAATATATTTTTGGGAAAATGTCGAAATGTGACCGAGAACCGTTTTATTGATATATAGCTATTTTCTCAATAAATGTTGTTGAAAATTTAAATGAATTTCTAATTATTAATTGGAAAAGTAATTAGCAAATAAAAGTATTTTTCATATTTATGGCTAACTATTTTGATGATGTCATCATTTTAAAAAAATGAGCATTTATGGAATGTTTTGTATTTTGGGTATTTAAATATTCAAATAAGTGTTTTATAATTCAGATATGCTTGTTTTAATTATTTAAATAAATTAATGAATTTATTTCCAAGTTTTGTTTACTTAAATAAATCAAATGATAAAGAAGTAAAGATATGATCGAGGTTTAACTTCCAGATTTACAACCTATCGTTGAACAGAAGTTGTTTCATATCATCGCAACGTTGTTTGATACATTTATATATATGTACATATATGCATATACACATATAAATGTGTGCATAATTAAACACATCAAAGGTTTATAAAATATCCTAAGTGTATGTATATAAGCTTCTTATATGTATACAAAAGGATGCTTAATGTTTAAGCTTTGAAAAAGCAAACTTACCATCTCTTACACACCTTTCATTTCTCTTACACATCTTTCCCTTCACCTTACATATCACCTCTTGCCTAGACACCCCATTCTTGACACTAACAGATAGATAAGCGTACTCGTCGGGTTATTAGAATTAAGTACAGTATTCATGATATTCAATAAACAGGTAAGTAATCAATATGATTAACAAGTTTCCAACATTCTCAACCTATATATTCCTCGGCCAAGAGGGAAGCTGGTAGGTTAGAGCTCTATTGCTCCATCCCCACTCGACATCAACCTTAACTCTCACAAATAGATAAGCTTACTTCGTTGGCTTATTAGTGTTAAGCATTATCAATTACCTTTTAATCTAGTGACTTATTCATGACAAGGTTTAGCAATTCATAACCATTTCTAACCATTTCTAACCTTTGTTTTATTTTGTAAAGATCATTCTTTATATTACATGTTGTCGTTCCATTGTGAGATTCTAATATTGTGTCCTCTTCTTCCTTAGTATAATTTCTTTTTATTTTATTTCACCCTAACTTTTCGTCCTTCCAGCCTTTGGGTGCTCGGCACGTGAATGCCATGGATGTATTAGTGTCGACATTCGAGGGTCGAAAAGTCGGGTCGTTACAGTGAGGCTCGCGAATTAATGCTATACACGAAGCTATGCTATATTAAAGTTGTGCTTTGATCATCAACCACAAGACTCTCACTACACCATATATGCTGATTAGGCTGTGTTTTTAGCCGTATCTAAAGCTGCTGGGCATGGTAAATAGCCGTATCAAAAGGTGGCATGTTAAATTATTAGATATAGCTTTAACCTGTATCTCAATGGAGTAACATACGGCCATTGGTCATATCTAAAGTGTATCTAGATACAGCTAAAAACTGTATCTTATATATATATATATATATAAGCAGAAACTGCAGCACATATTATTTGTAACACAAAGCATATATAACACAGGATACACTAATTCACAATTGTAACAGTAAATGAAACATTTGTATGAAATATTTCATTACATTACAATATATAATGATACATGCTATTTGATTACATTACAATAAATAAGATACACGTTGTTTCATTACACTAAAGAAGATACATAATGTTACATTACAATAAGCTGGGATAAATACCCGAACTGGCGTCGTGAGCTAAAGTGCAGCCACCTGTAAATCAATGCTTCCTTCAAGATGAACATCCTCCAAAACAGACAAAAGATCATAAACCAGCCAAGCAACATTGCATTCTATCCAAGACATAAAGGAACCCTTCAAGAAGATCAACACAATATTCTATCCAAGGCTTGGTAATAAGTTAGCTTGGATAGCATATAGCATGTACACTACAAAGACCTGTAAAAAAGTGCAAACCGCATAGTGCAGGATAGGATATGTCCACATTATTATTTTCATTAGTAGCTGAATATTGCAAGTCTACAACGTTTTTCCTTGTTCAGTCGAGACTGAGTCTCGATTAAAGACAGTTGTTATAGCCTAATTAAAGAGCAATATAGAGGATATGTCCACATTATTATAATTCTCATTATTGTCACTTAGCTGCAATGTAGATATAACATTGCTATAGCCTTTACCTTTCTATTCTATCACCCTTATTTTTGTAACGCCCCACCCCGAGACCCACCCTAATAAAGAGCATTACTAGGTTATGTTGTCTATTAGAGCGGAGAATAGGGCTAGTTAAGGGCGACCACTCGTAGAATTGCATTAGCAAGTTCTATGAGTGGTCGCCCTTAACCAGCCCTATTCTCCGCTCTAAAAGATAGCATAACCTAGAAATGCTCTTTATTAGGGTGGGTCTCGGGGTGGGGCGTTACAAAATGGTATCAGAGCTTCAAACATGGACTCATACTCTAGTTTTGACCTGACCTAGTAATGAATTCCGACTTGATATGAAAGAGTTATGGACACTGAAAAATGAACCCAGGCCATGTTTGCAGCAACAAAACGTGCACTTGCAAAATCTTGTGGCCGAACTGATCTCGCCGCAAAGGTTATAGATATCAAACGAAGTATTTTTGCACATAAATTTTCATGTATCTATACCGTAACACATAAATTTTCATGGAAAAAAGCGAGATATTACCTGAAGTTAAGATCAACACACTCAAATCCATGCTTATTAGCTTCATCCAAATGACGGAGGTGGCATGCTGCACACACATGTATATTAGTAGTCAGCTTCTATTTTTGCATGTAAGTTGACTAACAAAAATGATTTGTTACATGAGCACAAAGCAACTTGGTTCAATGCAGCAAGTCATAAATGGAAAAGCAGTTTTACGCCTTTACTCACACGCAGTGTGACACACATGACACACCAAACAAATTGACTAAATCTCAACCTATAAATGTCGTTCTATTTTCATTCATGCATCCATCACCGGCATTTCTACTCAATCACACAAATTTCCCAATATCAATTACCAGATACATGCAGCTCAGTCAACAGAACTAGTATGCTTTAGTTCTCAAATCAAATCATACACATGCACTTCTGATCAGTTATAAGGATCAGTGTACATGGTGCAATAATACACACAAATGAGCAGGGCAGCACAAGTAAAAGTGTCTGAATTCAAGGTAGACAAATACAGCACAAGTAAATGATAGCAAATACACTGCCGGATAATACCCAATTTAAACACAATAGCAGCATATTAAACCTAATTTGAACCCAATTCGAACTCAAATTAAACCCAGTTCATATTTAAATTTAACGGTGATCTAGTACTCACCTCCATAGGCGACAAGGATGCACTGAGGCTTCGTCGGTCAGCTGAAGGCATCACGAGATGACGATAACTCATGAACCGCGGTGGATCGATTATTGACAAAGGAAGTCGGTCGAGTCCCAAAACTCTAATTTGGGTATTCGGTAGTCGCCGTTGCAAAATAAAAAAAGGGATTATTCGGCCGAAAGTTTTGATAAGGCAAAACTTGATTGTGCCTATGTACAGGTACGGGGGGGGGGGGGGAGGGGGGAGGGGGGATTTGATACGAATTTTATACCGTCCAAAGCCGCATCAAATGAACTAATCCGGGACTTCGTTGATGGACAGTCAGATTAAGGGTGTTTAGGGTGGTGCAGATCGCATAACTTAGTTTGATACGGATTTGAGCACTATCAAATTTGATACGGCTTATAGCCCAATTTTACGCCCGCATCCTGGTGTGCCAATTTGGCTGATATGGTGTAGTAGATCTGCTTTTCAACAGAAGCCTTGATCATTTGCATCTCAGCATGCCACACAGGCAATTCACGCTATGCAACAGATGTCTATCAATCTCACAGAATGAAATCCGATGTCAGACACACATCCATTTACAAGTTTGTTCTGGGTTTGAACGAAACCGGAGGATCCTTATTCCTCGTTCCATATGTCCAATACAGGGGAGAGGTCCTCGCATATCCGATCGATCTCCAAGTACATCTGGATGATCACCACTTATTACCTCTTCTTGGGTGTACAGCTCAATCAAGACATCAGTAATCATCCAAACGATGTGAAGACCTACGGTCTTCAACCACCGTCTTCATCGTCGACATATCGTCGAATCAGTTATTCACAATGGGATAAAACCGGTCTTTCCGAATAACTCACGCATATAATAAACAAGTGCTATAAAAACACAACGTACGCCTCATTCCAATTTTGAATATTCTTTTATTTAAATATCCATATCCTTTGGGAAAGGTTCCCATTAATTTTATCAAAGATAAATTCTTTAAATTTATTCTTTAATCTTTCATTGGATATCAATTCAAACCAAATTAAGGTTTATCCAAACTAGTTGGGATTAGCGAACCTTACCAAAGTAATCATTTATTTAATTTCTCAATCCCAACCTATTCATCCCACGAAGCAAAACTGGTAATACTCCATTCTATCACCACAGTGTTATTGGTAAAATTAATTACCATTTTACGTTCAAATCTAACTAAAGATTTAACTATCGCCTGGAGTAAAACTGGTGGTACTCCATTCTCGATCATTTCCCTAATTTGATAATTTAAATTATCACATTCACATTTCAATCTAATTAAAGATTCATTAAAACTCTAATTCAGTTCTAATCTCCAAAAATCATTACTTAATGATTATTCAAAGTTAAGAAATTAATCTTATCTTTAATTGGGTTAAAGAACTAATGTCATTTAAAACACAGCTCACGATAAACTCAAAATCACATTCCATTAACAATGGAATCTTCACGGAAAACAGATCAATATATATAATCGATATAAACTTCCATATCCAACCGATAATATAAATGGAATAATGGCAAAGCCTTTTAATTTCCATATATAGTAACAGTCTTCCTCTACAGAAGCTCACTTCGATTATTACCAAATCGAATTCCATCCAATTCCAATTTAATATATTAAATTGGAAAACTTTACTTTGGAAAATTCCCGTTAAATCTTAATAAAAAGGTTTATAAATTCCAAATCACATTTCACTGCAAATCGGGTTAAAGAACGAATGTCATTAAAAAACAGTTCACAATAAACCTAAAATCACATTCCATTTTATTCCAGTTACTAAATATAACTGGAAACTCCAATAATCTTATTTAAAAGATTTATTCTTTTCACACGGGGTTTAAGAACAGTGTTATTGAAGACACCATCCACACAAACCCAAAATCCAATTCTTTTATTCCATTCCAATTAAATATTAATTAATTGGAAAATTTCACTAAATCTTAATTAAAAGATTTATACTTTTCTCAACCGTTTTTTAAGAATAGTGTTAAAGAAGACACCATTCACGACAAACCCAAAATCCAATTCAATATTAAATACAAGGCTCTGAATAGAAATTATATCAGCTTATATTCAATATCAAATTCTGAAATCAACAAATATCGTACTGGAAATAACTATATATATATCTTCCGAGTTCCTTCACAATATCCGTATAATCACGGAATCCAATATCGAAATATTCCGAAGTTAATTTCGATTCAAATCCATTCCAATTCATATATTGGAAATTCTGGTTATTTTCAAAACCATTTCAAATCTAATTTATTTATTTAAAAATATTGGATTATAATTCTAGTTCGTTTTGATAAAAATATATTTTTATCTTTTCAAATATGGAATTTTTTCATCCCAATTCTTTCCAAATCATTTATTATGATTTTACACAAATTATTTATATTTTTAATAATTTTATCAACGCCCGACAGTCGATTTCCATAAAGGGTCATCGAACTGCATTACAGCGACCTTTTCAAAATTTGATTTGGACATAATTCCAAATCCAACGGTTAGATTTCAAATCTCTTATATTCGTTGGAAAGCACGTTTCGATACGAACCCAAAGGTTCTGGATTTAGAAGAATCCGACGGTCGTATCTCCCGTAATGTTCATTCGAAGTCAATGGTCGAAATTCGCAAACTGTCGCGGCGCTGCGCGTTCTATTCAGGTCATCTAATATATATAATACAAGTGCGAACCCGTGCTTCGCACACGGGCTGATATATATATATATATAAATATAAATTATCCAAAAAAATAAATTTTGATTAAGAAAAATAAAAAAAATGAAGTTCAAATAATGAGAATTTTATCGTCCAATGGAATTAAGGCGATGTAGTTGAATGTTACATAACATACGAAGCTTTCCTATACCGCATAATCTATTGAAATAATATTTGTAACTCTTATTAATCTAATCATTTCGGATATTTATTTGGCATAATTATTGTCTTTGTTCATGGTTAATTTTATAATAACCAATGTCTGCAAAAATTAAATATGGGAAATTTTAAATTTGTATCTCCATAAGAAATGTCACTGTGAAATTGAAATATTGGCATCAGTTATATAGTAATGAGGACATGCATATAACGGAATCTCTTTAACAATGGAATTGATGTATTCAATATCGTTAAATAGTTATGCAGTTTAAAACCAAATTGATTATTATCAACTGCAGCAGGTTCTTATTTCATTTCAAATCATTCTCCATTCATGGTTGTCAAAAATGAACTAAAATCATCTTGTTCTATGCTTTTTTAATCCTTATTGTATATTTTGAAATTATAACATTCCTTAGTATGGCGATTTTAGGCTATTTTTGAAAAATCGCCCATTTTCTGCAACATGCTATCAAACAGAACACGGAAAAAGACCGTGCGATATTTGAAAAATCACAAACTAAAATATCTTTCCTTCAGAGCCAAAAGTGACATATATATGTGGTAACTTTTGAAATTGGTCCATCTACGTAATACCTTTTTAAAACTGGCCTAATGATGCAAAAAAAATTTATTTAATACATTCGAAAACACTTTTTAAAAATAAGCTAATACCAATTTTTTTACTTTCAAGTTTAGTATAATTCAAGAAACAAATGTTCATTTTAATTCCTTTTTTCATTTCTGTATTGTATTCTTAAAAATTCAGTGTCTTTGTATAAAATATCCAAAAGACATATAAAAATAACTGATAATAATGTAGCAAAGTGTTCAAGACGTTATGCTCATACAAACCTTCCATTAATTAGTGGATGTAAATGAGAAGTTAAATCCTTTACTTATAGGTCGCCGGTACTAATTATATGCTTTTCACACGGACTGTGCATAACCTTTGTTGCAAGGACCTTGATTTAATTATGTGCATACGTGATACACGTTCTAAGTTGTAGAAAATTCTCCATGTCTAAACCCCGACTACTCTGCAGATCCAGTGTGAGCTCAAAAAATCCGAACTCCCAAACTTTCTAATGTTAGCATCCATTCACACAGTACATACTAAAAAAAACAAAGTCTTTTAATGGCTTAAGCATACATGTACAATAAATAACTTATTAGCAAAAAAATCTTATAGGATCAAAACACAACCATAGCCAAAATCATTTCATAATACTTCTTTCCAAGTTAAGATACAAATTAGAACAATAACTTGTGATGCTATTTTCCATGAAATATTTTCATATATGAGACATTTTTCAGTAGTACAAAACAGGAAAGTATAACATATAACGATGACCATGACTGTAAGCTTTTCCACTCTTTATATTAACATATTTGATATTGAGTGGACAGACTTCAGCTACTTATTCCATCCTTGCTCTATTTCGACTTATTACTCCCATCTGAGTACGCAAACTCCGCGGTTATTAAACTCGATGATCGATTCAAGATCCAAGCCCCTACATCTGTCGCTGTATAAGATTTCATATAACCAAAGGTCATTCTATAATAAAATCTTTGGCGTGGTGCTAGTGCTCAGCTTCTTCTAGTGCTTTTCTGCAAGTTCCTCGATTTGTACTATATATTTAATCAATCAAAATTAAAAGCTAACTGATATAAAGATATGAATAATTTGCATGAGGTATTTGGTGCTTATTTTAGTAAACGATTGCAATATATGCCTTTGACCAACTGATCTGAATCAGCTAACTGCTATGCTAACCGAATCCTATAAAAGAGTAACCTAAAATTACATAACCATATAAATACAAACCTTATTCGCTGGTCCAAAACATGTACAACATAACCCGTACAAAGCAATGAATTTGCTTTTAGGAAAAACAACATAGCAGTGTACCTAAAATTATGTAATCATGATTGTAATTATATCGATTGTTTGTACTTTTTAGTAAAGAGACATGTCTTCACTTTTGAACTTTATTGATATATACTGGAAAGAGTTATCTTTTTAGCAACGGTGGAATGTCCATGCCTTCAGATTTGGCTTTATTGATATGCAGGATATAAGCATGCTTATACTGCTATGTCAGTAATTTTAACCTATCGTAATAGTTTGCTGCCATGGGGCTACCATTTTCATTGTGTGGTATTCTTCTCTTTTAGTTTAAGCACAATTTATACCTATAGAATCTACCTAACTAATGTCATTGTTAAAGCAAACTTATACATTATTCATTTCCATATATGATGCACCTATATACCATAGAAATATCTTTAGTTGTTGACAGATTTTTTTTTTCTATATATTATGAACTAAATTTATGGTGGAACCAAATTCATAATTATGCATTAGTGAGACATACTGAAGTTACACCTGTAATCAGAAAGCCACCTCAGCAAAGTATATGGTAGGACTTCCATTCCATTTTAAGATAGAAAGAAGTTCTAGTTGAAACTTGAAACTACCATGATGCTTATCCCTTTTCTTCTTCCAATAAAGAAAAATGAGTTAGCATTATCCCCCAAACAAAAATGTCACAACCAACTTCCCAGAAATGCTACTGCCTTATAAAGTTTTTTTTTCTTTTAAATGTAAACATCATGCATATTTAAAATTTTAAATGAAAGAAAATTAACATTAGACATAAGATTTAAATAAATAAATATAACAAATTACTTGACATGATGGCATTTGGAGCTCATTGATACTGGAAAGGTGTATGGAGAAACTGAATGTGGAAAAAATAAACATCAGGAAGAGAAAAGGTAAATAGTAAAAGAGGATAAAAATAAATGTGTACATTATGGCATTTTTGGTAAAATGAACATAAAAAGGGAAAAATACAACCCTGTAAGAGGATATAATGCGACAATATTCTTTAATCTACAACTATGTAAGTGGTTTCTTAAATTATTTTAATTAAGTGTTAATATATAAATCTAGAATTATTCATTAACCTTATCCAAAAATGTAACCTAGGAAAAAATATATATAAAGAATGTGAACTTTAGGATATGGTTTAAGACTGGATTGAAGTTCCAGTTTTAACAAATAGAAATATAACAACAAAGCCATATTGATCATCAAAAATGGATTAAATGATTCACCAGGTTCATATGAGGTTTAAGACGTATTTCCACAATCATATTGTAATCTAAACATTAAAATAATAATGTTAGAATTGCAAACAGATAAAATTTAAAAAAGAAAATTATAAAATTCACATTTTACTATTTATGATGTCCATGGTGAATAATGCAACGTAATGTACATACAATTGATAAATTGCCATTTTTAGTCAGTTAAACTGCTGCATCAATTATGAATATAGCGTTGAAAAATATATGAAGAATCAGATGTAATTACCAAATATGAGTAGCTTCCAACCTTACAACAAAGGAGAGCAAAAAAAGGCTAGCCCTTGAGTGAACAATTATGCAGTTTCAGGCAAGGAAAAAAAGAGCAGCGCCCAATGTATCAGCATATGTTGAACTCTACTAGTTTAAGATTACAAATATATGTGTTTCATATGATTATATTGCAGCAGCAGCAGCAGCCTGCTTTGCATAGTTATAGGCCTTTGCAGCCCCCAAATTTGAAAAAAAAAATCATATAAAGAGAAAATTAATATATGGCAACCAAAACTGATGTGCCTCACACATATCAATTTAACTATTATACGTGAAAACTCATTAGCTGGTGGTAAGTGGGAATTTCAATGCATTGTTTAAATTATTGTTTTACAGCGGTAGTGGAAAAGTACAGTTTGTAAGCATGTAAATGCATTTTTTTAAAGCTTTGATTGCTTTGAGACTTACAGAGCCCCTATATTTGGCCAGTAAATTAAGCATATGCTTTACCTAGAGGGTATAAATTCATGAAACTCAAATTTAATTATATAATTATATATTTGTCATGGTTATAATAATTATATAACCCTTAATTGTGGATATATAACTCATACAAATTACAAAAATATGCCAAATAAAAATGGTTTTATGTTGCAGTTGTTTTTTTATAAGAAATTTGAAATTTTTACCTCTTTCAAACCACATCATAAAGAGACCATTTGATTTGGGGATTTTTGGCACAAGGACAAAAAGAGCAAAAAGTTTGCTCAAAAGGACAAGAACCAAAAAATTTGTCCAAAAGGACATTTTCTAGTGCAAATGGTGGAATTCAGGGGGCCCCCTTGTTTTTCCACTTTACATTAAAAGTTGGTCTTTTAAGCAATTTTTTTGGCTCTTGTCCTTTTGGGCAAACTTTTTGCTTTTTTTTCCTTCACACAAGTTTCCTGTTCTATTTATTACAGAAATTCTTAGAAGTCACTGTCTCCAAGATCATACCGAGAATATCATGTCCTACTATTAATCGGTACCTGCAACATGACAGCAGATAAGTTTCTTTATGTGTGTGCGCATGCGTGCATGTGTATATATGTGTTTGTATGTGTGTGTGCACGCGTGTATGTGTATTTAACTTATTGACGATTTTCATGAGTATATACTCTCTTCCATACACAACGTGTATTTATATGAGAACGAATGTAATCGTTAAATACAGGGGCAATAAAGTGGTGAAACATTACTTCACATTTATGTGTCATATAAGAGTACTATAAAGCAAATATCGCTATCATCACCAAAAGTATGCTTTTTTACTAGTTTGTCATTGTAATTTTTTGAAGTAAATTAACTGTGTCTCCAATAAATGTAGTATATACATATTTTTGTTTTATTCTAACCACATACCAATTCACTCTTTTAGCGGCAAACTACTTCTTTAAAGACCATGAGGGAGTTGTATTGTTATAAATATAATAACACTGATGTTAGTATATAGGTTCTAAAGGAGTAACTGTAATGTGAATTTCTTCAGACTAACTTGAAACAATCATCTACATCAAGGAATCATGTAACCAAACTGCAGCCAACTTTCTTGGCAACTTAACAAACAACCCTAGCCAACATCGTAAAAAAATAAAGCATGCAAGCTATTAATGATCTGCAAACCTAAACTAACAACTTAAAACTTTATAACCTCGCCAGTCTTTTAAAAGCAATTAAAGACCATTCAAGTTTGTGCTCGTACTTTAGAAATTCCTTAGTTTTATTACAAATTAAATTATTGTTTAATAAAATTCATTTATGCTATAACCTGTAAATGAGAGGCATATTGTCAAACCTGATATTAAGTAATGTAATATGAAATAAGTATCATCACTGAAGCTGGGTATATATGAAATGAATAAGAAGGCTGCTGACTAATTTGGCCATAGAGATTATGTAGCTTCCAACCTTACAGGAAAGGAGAGCCCAAAAAAAAGAGCTTGAGTGAAAAACATGCAGTTTCAGGAAGAAAAAAAAACAGCGCCTAGAGTAGTGTATCAGCATAGATTGAACTATATTAGTTTAAGATTACAAATATAGTGTTTCGTATGATTTTATAATATATTTGTTGATAACAAACAAACTCATCAGTTTCTACATACCGTTGCGCAGGATCATCCAGCCACAACTGAGCTTCTAGTTATTGTTAAATTCTTAGTTTTGTTACAAATAAAATTATTATTTAAATTAAATTCATTTACAGTATTACATGTATATGAGTGGCATATTGTTTCTTCACAAGCTAGTGTTCATCCACAACAAAAAATGCACACATATCATGAGAAAAGCGGAAGTATTTTAACACAAAATTTAGTAAAAACTTTCATTTGATTACCAATAGATAAACAAACACTAAATTTTTTACCATTACACACTTCTTATTAAAATCATAGGATTCAAGTGGTAAGTTTCAATGGTAACTAAACATTGAAATTAACATAAGATTTGGAAGAGTTTATACATGTATTTGATCTATCGTAAGATCAAATAGGGATACCCTAGTGATGGTTTGAGAGGGAAGTGAACGGTTTTACATATATGAGCTACCATATTCACTGCTTTTCTTGTACTTCATAAATTGCATCTTTAAAACTACCTGTTTAATAAGTTTCTCCCGAAGATTAAAGATGCTCGGTCAAGAGGCTGCGAGGAAATTTAATGAGGCGTTGATTCGGTTTCTAGAATTATGATAATGCTAGAATATACGGGGAAACTTTTTTTTAAGAGGGGAAATCATGCTCAAATTATAGAAAGATTGAGGCCTTTGATCTTGTTTAGTGCCCCAATGCTTCTAATCTCCAAAATGAATAAATCTGTAAATGTTTAGCATTCATGCATGCGCGCACACACAAACACATACATATATGTATATGTATGTATGTGTGTGTATATATGCACACACACATATGCACACAAACACACACAAGAACAACACACTAACCCCATGAAGTCATTTCCTTTGAAGGTAGAAAATCTATAAGATGCGTTTAAATCTATAAAACAGTGCATTTTAAGATTTCAAAAGTATACATAAAACAGAAAACTATATATCGTCAGTACAAACAGTATGCTAGTGCTACCATAAAACATCAAAAAATGGCAGTTTGTTAAACTTCAATATCAATACATCTGTAAAAAAATTATCATTCATAAATATTAAAGTATACCAAAGAGTATACATTACCCATTAAGATGTAAATTCTAGTAATTCAAAATCTAGAACCATTTTGTTGAAGGTCGGTATGTGAAGATATAGAAGCCTTTCATTTTAATCAACTGCTCCATTTTAGACAAAATTTTCATTATAATCCGATTTGGTGAATATTTTTATCCGATTTGACCAAATTTCAAAATTTTATCAGTAAAATGTATACCAAAATGAAAGACTTAACCAACCTAGCCTTTCACTGAAATAAAAATATCAAATCCAAAAAGTCTTGTAAATATGTATTATTACAGAACTGACAATTGATGTATTACAGATATTAGCTATATCTTACCAGATCCCGCTGCCTCGAGTGAATACTTAAGTCCCAGTGCATATTTTTTGAGAACCATTCAAGTCGTTACTTGCAATTGCACCTCGGTCAAGATACTGTCGCATGTTGATAACCCGAAATATAAATAGCTATCTACAATGAAAAAATACAAATTTAAAGTCAATGTTAGCTCACGTGTTACTTTCCCACACCCGATGTTAGCCCCAAAAAACCAATCTGGCTCATGTTAATAGAGAACGAATGCAGAATCACAAAAGAAGTAAAAATATTACAATTCAGGAAGTAAGAAAAACAAACGCAGGGCTTTTAAATTTCAATCAGCT
Source organism: Allium sativum (assembly GCA_030737875.1). NCBI lineage: Eukaryota > Viridiplantae > Streptophyta > Magnoliopsida > Asparagales > Amaryllidaceae > Allium > Allium sativum. The sequence goes on from CM060909.1 coordinate 364,402,251, forward strand.
ATAGATCGATTCCTCAATGGTATCTCTAACAATTTACAGGAATAAAACCTATGGACAACCAAATTAACAATAAAATATACCTTCCAGTCGTGAATGAGGAAGGTTTTCCAGTAGCTGTAGCATCCACATCATCAGTAACATCACTCTTGATTTGGAATTGGAAATCGATTTTGAATCTAAAGCCGTAACAATTTTCGAATGGATCCGAATCAAATTTGGTAAAAGGGAAGGAAGAATTAAACCTGAGAATGAAAAAGCTTTCCATACTCCCTCCTTATCCGTTGCATTCCCGTCTGTTTGACAGTTGAATAGATAATTTCATGTTGAATAGATGAATCATGTAGATGGTTTAGGGCTTTAACAAAATTCTGGTTTTACTATTAGGGTATTCTGCACAGAAAGGCCAGACTCAAGGGGAAGAAGCAATGGTGTAAGGATGAGTTGATTGAAAAATCAAAGAGCTTAGAAAGACATGGGTTTCAATTGATTGAAGAGAAACAAATATCGAGGTGACGGGATCCAAAGAGCATATGGGAAATCAAGGAAATAATATTAGGGTTAGGCATAACGAAGAGATGAATGGTGGAATTTCAGAGGGTTAGCTTTTGGGAATAGGCGGAAAGCACCCAAAGACGGTTGAGTTTTAAATATGACGTGGCATGCTTCTGGCTACTGAAATCGAACTCAATAATTATAATATAGTATAGATATATATTACATATATTTCGTCGATTTCTATTTAAAACGTATTTTGTAAATTCGTTTTAAAACGATTCTAACTTCATTTTAAATTTTAAATCAAAATTGAATTTTCCTTATCATTCTAGTATATAAATGATAATATTTTCAAAATATCCAATTTTGAAATTATTTTCTTTTCGATATTCATTATAAAAAGGTCGATATAAATATCGTTCACGTCAAAATGGCGTTAATCTAATCAACACGGTTTCATATATTTCAATGTGTCCATCCCAAATCGGACATCAAAATTATATTTTGATTCATTATTGAATATTATTTTAAAATATTAGTTATTTTAAAATACTCATTATTCGTCATTTTAAAATATTCGTTAATTTAAAATATTCGTTCTTTCCGAATTGCAATCAGACACAGTTATTTATATGGATTTCATACACACATGTACACAACAATAATCAAACATAGTCAACCATCATCCAGAGTGCATTACGCAACTGCATAAGCATTAAATATAAATAATTAACGCTTACAACAGTCTGTCAACCCATCGATTGACATACAACTAAATATTGGGATTAGTGTATGTCCAGTATCATCCCAATACCCGTGTGGGGATTTCAAACAGCAAACACTGATTATTATTTGTGCAGTTGGGCGATGTGTAAAATATATCGTCCCAATCAATATCAGTCAAATGTGTGCACATAAACAAATCGTCCTATTTGTAAATGAATATTTATTTTATTCATATACACGCTAAAAATTATATTTTTAACTATAAAATATTTATTTCAACACATGAATAATTTATATAGTTCATTTATACAATAAAAATGATATTTTTATTGTTATAACATTTTTAGAAAATTTCGGCAGCATAACGGCACGATACTAGAACCGGAATAAGGTCTAGCCTTATCCCTCGCCTAATAATAGCTCGCTCCATATACAAACCAAATCCTAATCAATTCATTTCATTTTCCAAACCAAATTCAACCAAATAATCCAATCAACCAAACAAGCATGGTTTCAAACAAAGGTGTCGGGTGCTACTAAGCACCGTCTGCATCCTAGTATATATATATATATATTTAACTAGAAAATAAATAAAGGTGGGAAGTTCTCACCTTTGGGATTCACTCCTCCGTTCATTATTGGATGGTCTCGATTTCATTTTGCTTCCAGTCAGTTCCTTCGCAATCTGTTTTACATGATATTTATATTACAAATCACAATTTTCTTTCAACGCTATAAAAATCACATTTTTATATTGTTATTCATATAATAAAAACAATATTTTTATATTGCTATTATATAAATAAAAATCATATTTTTATATTGCTATATGCGTAAAAATCATATTTTTATTTCAATGTTGTTCTTTAAAAATCACATTTTTATATGCTATTCATATACATAAAAATCCTATTTTTTTTATTCGCCATTCATATATATACATATACATATATATATAAATCAAATTTTTATTCGCTATTCATATATATATAAATCAAATTTTTATTCGCTATTCATATATATAAAAATCCTATTTTTTATTTGCTATTCATATATATAAAAATCAAATTTTTATTCGCTATTCATATATATATAAATCCTATTTTTATTTCGATGTTTACACTATAAAAGTCATATTTTTATATAACTAAAAATTGTATTTTTTTTATAACTAAAAATCATATTTTTTATAACTAAAAATCGTAATTTTTATATACATAAAAATCATTCCTTTACGTACATGAAAATCGTATTTTTATATACATGAAAGTCATATCTTTTCTCTAATTAAAAATAAAACCTTTTCTAAACTAAAAATCATAACTTTCCTTTATAAAAATCAGATCTTTATCTAATTCTTTTAATTTATATAAATAAAACTGAATAATAAAAAAACAATGTTATTTAAAAACAGAAAAGAAAAAGAACTCACTATATATTCATCTTCCTCGCTGTAAAACTGAACTCGTCTTCACCCTCAAGGGTTCGCTGTCGCCACCCTTCTCCGTTGATCGGAGGAGGATCTCCTGTTGCCATAGGAAGCGCCACAGCAGCGCCCATCCCCACGCTGAATAACTCAAGGTTCGATGGTCCCTGGAGCTTGGAAATAAAGCTCGATGCCGGTGGTTTTGGTGCTCGCGGCTTGAATGGAAGAGGAGAGGAGGGTCGACGGAGGGGGAGGAGCAGTGGGGGTGAGGCGATGGCAGTCACCATTTTTTATTTCCCGATCAATTTGAGTTTGAGGGTGGTTTGGGGAGCGGCTGTTATGGTTGACCACGGGTTTGAATGGATAAGGGCTTTGACTTGGAATCATATATATATATATATATATATATATATTATTTTTATTATTATTTTAATTCGCTAGTCAGTTGCTAATCGATCCGAACTCCAAATCAAGCCCAACGACTGTCGCCCTTAGCTAATTTCCCCTATTTCGGACACAATGGATATGTCCCGTAAGCCAACTCGACTGTTTCAGTCTATTATTCTTCAAATTAAAATATAAAACATTAAATTTTAGATTTGAACATACATCTTAATTTACAGGGGCCACATAATGATTCCAAAAATTCCGAAAAAATAAATCTGGCTATGTTTTGACGATACAGTCCTAACAAAACTAATTTCATCAAATTTGGAGACCATTTGAAAATGGTCATTTTCCAGTCGATTAAATTCAAACTAAAATTACCAAACGTGTTTAAATTCACCACGCTCACATATTGATTCCAAAAATTATGAAAACTGGAATCTAGCAATAATTTGACATTCCGGATCCAACAAAAGTGGTCTCGTCGAAAACGGAGGTCGTTTGATAAATGGCTATTTTTAAGGGCTATATATTATATTAAATTCCATAGCGACTATTCTGAATTTTCAACTGGACATAACTTTTTATTCCCGTTATGAAATCTGGATTTTTCACATCCATTAGAAAGATATTTTCAAAAAGATTCAAATATTTCTGATTTTACCAATATCCGGTTTATTTTGAATCCTGTACATTCATTTGAAATTTGAAATCGAAATTTCAGACTGCCATGCCATTTCCAATTCCTTTTATAAATAAAAGATATATTTATATTCTTACTTCGATTTAAATAAATTTATACATTCTAATTCTATTCAAAATAAATTTCTAGTCTTAATTATTTAAAATAAATCATTTTAAATATTCAAAATTCATTAAAATTGCCAAAACAAAAAATTTAAATTAGTTTCGATTTTCCGGGTTGTTACAATCTCCCCCACTTAAAATCGTTTCGTCATCGAAAAGGAATGGAGCTGAAAGTTGTTTAACTAATAACTCAACTTTCCTTTCTTGGCTTTCATTCTTCAAATTTTCAGTTTCTAAGAATTTTCAAATTTTTTAAAAATTTGGCTAACACCCTAAATTTTCGAATTTTTTGCCATAACCTCCTTTGTATTGGGGAGACATTTAAAACCGCAAATAGCCACGCAGGGCCCTCATCATCCAAAAAGAAAAAAGAAAAAGCCATGCGGCTAGACATTCGGCTCATAAAATCATCCAAACCCAATAAATTAGTAAACATGTACCTATTTGTCGGGCATACAATTTTATTCCTCTTCTCTAGCCTCCTTGCAATGACATGTTCACACATATACATGTACATGTAGGCGATTGCAACCAATTTTCAATTCAGTTCAAAATTTGATTCGATTTGGCTTAATGGTTCAAAATTTTAATTAATCAGACCAATAATCAAGCAACAAAATCAGCAATCAATTAGTTGATTATCGTTTCAAACAAATTTTTCAATATATATAGTCAAAAATCATATTTTTGATGCCAAATCACAACAATATATTCTATCTAGTTTTGGTTCTCACACCAGCCAATTGGAAATATATAGATATCCCACTTTCGAAACTCGAACATAAATGTTGATGATGCGATCGCTATCATCAGGATCACCTCCGGGCGACTAGAGTGTGATTCTTTATCTATCCAGTATATTCGAGACTTCGTATACACGTGGATCAGACATATATGCAAAATATTAATATACTTTTTTGTCCAAATTCAATAAAAATAAAATACTCAAATACGCATAAGGTTTAAATTTTCAAAACTAAACTTGTTCTCACTTTTATTTTTAAAAATAACACCCTTCACACTCGTTCTAGGATGCTACTGATCCTATCTTTAACGAGTCATTCTTATTGGATATTACTAATCCAATCTCTGATGAGTTCTTTCATTTGGTTCTAATGTGTCTTGTTCTCGAGCTCTGTAAACCAAAGCTCTGATGTCACGTATAACGACCCAAACTTCCCCGGTCTCCGAAGAGAAAAGAAAGAACGGGTTGTCTTGAGAACACGACAAATCGGAATACAACCATAAGAATATTTCATTGCTTATTAAAACAATTTATATCAAAGTACAAGATTATACGGAGTATGAACAAATAATATACATTTGATAAATATCAAAGGTTTACAAATTACAATGCAGCGGAAATTAATACATAACGCAACTGAAAGGAATACACGGATACAGAGCTTTCCGAGTATAGTTTCAGCTGTCGACCAGGATCATGTGAATATAACATCTGCAAAACCAAACCTACTAGTTGCACGTGTGGTATATAGGGGCACCCAGAGTTTAGGTTAAAACAATAAACTCCAGGTCAGTTATGTGAGTGGTGTGAAACTAAAACAGTTATTAAATCTTTACTTTGGAAATAAAGTAAATCAAGGGACCACGCTGTATAACACGGAATGGGTTTCCTCCCAAGAATACCAGTGCATAAAACAAACAACGCAATGCTTTTTGGAAAAAATGAAGCTATTATAAGACCCGGGTCCCATCACACAATGCAACGCAAGCCGGAGGATAGGGTTTTCCCTTATAATAGCCAAACATGCTTAGTACGTTTAAAACAAATCATTTGATACAGTTTTAAATGCATAATGTATAAAACAATTTCAAATATAAATGTATCAATCATAGGCGGCATGGTTACCTTCTATCATGTCGTCATACTAGGCTCTACAATTAAAACCGCAAAGTCACGTATTGGAAGTTGGATTTCCATCTGTGAACTAGGGCAAGGTATCATCCTTACCGCTTCGAGACACTCTAGCCCGTGTCTCAGGACCCAGACTCAGGTGGCCCTTGGATCGTCAGGGCCGGACCACACGGAGTGGATTAAAATGCCTGAACAATACGTTTCCCCGCCCTATGGGGTGTAAAACTAATCAGTATGTCGACTAAACCATCCATCGGCCCCGTAGTGACCGATATAACCGAGGCGCCTCGCTATCCATCATCCACATAAGTAAAATATCTGGGCTCCATACCATGACACCACTCCTACCTAGAAGGAAACGCATGTCTTCCCCGAAGTCCTCTCTCGTTTCTGGTTCACACCAGGGTGTGAGGCTCACAAATTAATGCTATACACAAAGCTATGCTATATTAAAGCCGTGCTTTGATCATCAACCACAAAACTCTGGTTTTCACCAGAAGCCTTGATCATTTGCATCTCAGCATGGATGTCCTTGACCTTCGGGTCATAATTAAAATGACTAAAACCGGGCTATACCGGACCAAGCGGGGCTAGCTACCCCCATCAGAAACACTTTTTCCTTTATTATTATAGTTCCTCGGTTGATTTGATTTAAAAGATGCACATCCTTGATTTGGGAGTGTTGTTCCGAGGTGGGTAGTAGTCGCAACTATGCATTACCACCAATCCGGGAGTGGAACTAGTAGATTCATACTCTAAGCATTTCTCGTGTTCCTTGTCATATTATCTTGATGGAGCCCCCTACAATTTTTATTTAACGTTGTCGTATCACACGGTGTATCCCTATCTACCGACGGCTTATTGGTGTATTATATGCAAACTGCACGGCAACGGTATAAACGGTGTAGAGGTAGTAACGATAATCCGACTTACACAATTTTCAATAGTATATTTACCGTAGACACTATTGTAATAGTGTATTGTATTATATAATATTAGTTTGACGGATCCTTAGGAGATGGAAATTCCCGTAACATATCTTAAGTTATTGCACTCACGAATACATTTGATATGAGATGTGAATTACCGTAAGCATCTCTGACGCCGTGACACTCATATTATTACATGATTTTGATTTGACTGATATGAGAATATTTTAGATTTGATCCGAGTATTTTTGTCTTTTCATTTATGCTCGGGTCAGCTTGAGTTTTTCAGTTACCAAAGACACTGTTATGAAGATGTAATTTGACAGATGTATTATTAGTGTTATAATGATGCACATATTGGTATGCTATATGATAGCTAACTCCGATAATTGTTGTATAGTATAATCAGATATATATTTAATAGCTTCATGAACTGTTATTGTTTTTTCTTCTTTCTTACTCTTCTTATATTAATCCCAATAACTATTTGTATTTTATAATTACTTAAGTCGACATGTTAGGATTACACTGTTTTGAGCCGGACCACTATAAAAATATCGTGTATCCCTTCGTTATATACGTTTTTGCATTCTATGATCTTTGTTTGTGAGGATTTCACATCGCATTAGGTGTTAGTGCCGTTTTTCGGTCTAACAGATGATTAGGCGATAAGCCTCGAGCATTGCCTAAATAGGGCTTAGACAGAGATGTAGGAAAAAAACAACAAAGATGGTTTATGTTTTCATCATCTGTATACATGTCAAGATATTAATAACCAATTATATTTCCTTAACAACTTATAAATAAGAAAACCTCAACATGTGCTCCTGAGTAACAAGAACGACTTCATTCTGAAAACATTTGATTCAACTGCTTAGAGCTTCTCCAATTGTTGCTCGAATTTTCAATTATAAGAAATCCAAATCCAATTCGGAGCCCAACATTGTGTAGATAATTCCAAAATTTTGGAATTCGAGGGAAGAGTTTCGAAATTCTGAAACTATCAAAGCACTTGTTGAGAAAACGCCTGATTCCTTAACAAACGCCCGATTAAAAGAATTAATCCCGCACTGCAACCATGGGGCCACATTTCTATTATACCCAGACATGCGGTGGGCCCACTTTAGTGGTTTATTATATGCAGCAGCCACAATTATTATTCTCGCCACTATTGAATTTGCCTTTTGTTTGGCTTCAGCAGCTTTAATTTTCAGCTGGATGACCCATTTGGTCCCAAAACTGTTGGAATTTCCGATTTGCGGGGTGTGAAAAATCGAAAATCCACACCCTTAAATAGTTCAAGATGCTATTAGGCATAAGTTATACATTCTAAGGCATTGGTGTAAATTAAACAAATACAATGGAATCACATTTTTTGTCACAATCCCTACCTCCAGGCCCACCATAATATATGCATTGATCATCGCCGGTCTTAAAATCGAAGCAGTACAATATCGCGCTATAGCAATCTTCGCATGACGCGGAGAGATAAATAGTATTTGGAATTGAAAGTTTTCTATTTCGATCAAGGACCATAATCCCACGCATATAGCTTGACCTCCTGTGTAGATGTTTGGCTAAAACCCCGCTCCCCATTTCTGTCATGGTGTGAGACCCATGGAAACATGTATTGCACACACTTCCACCCCAGTTGATTCGTACAGCCGCATCGAAACTTCCAAACAAACTTTTTGGCTAGTAGCCTAATGGATGGCCTTCGAAAGTTGCCCACCATGTCCCTTGCTTAGCATCCTTCATTTTATTGAAAATAAGATTATTCACATTCGAGCTTGTTGATTGTATATAGGTAGAAAAGTTTAGGGATTTATACCTTATAGATAGCAAATACATAATCAAACTATTCTCCATTTATTTCTAATATATTTGGTAGAGCGCCTCCTAGCATGACATGGTTTGATACATGCACAAACTCGGGGCACCTCAGGTCAAAACACCCAAAATCCTTAGGTACGTTCTAGGCAAATCATAAAATAGAATATCATGTTACAACTGAATGGTATTAGTCAAAAAGAAAATAAACGTTGCTGAAGCTACCATACCAGCCAATTAACAAACACTCATGGCTTTACATCTCCAAATAAGACAGGACTAACTTGATTATGAAAAGAAACAAATACTGCAATAATTGAACTAATCAATACATATTATAAAAATGAAAGAAAGTAAATGGCTTAGTTAACATCATAGATTGTTGGCATATAGTGCTTATGGGTATCGACTACTAATTTTCCATATCCAGCCGGTACGTACAAGACTGTAGAAAAAGAAAAGGGTCTTTTCTAGAGTAGTGGCATAAATTAAAGTGTAAATTGAATGATTATTCACAATATACATAACTGTTACATTTATATAACTTTGTTTTCTGATGCAGTGAATAATATTTCTTGCATCCATTTTATATTGTTAACATCAATCACTGCCTAACATTTTAAATACAAATATACTATTTCACAGCATACGGTGGTCGCAATTCAAACATTATCTTTGATGCACAAACAAAGCAGAAACAAAAATATGCTATAGAATCCACAATAGCCCTAGTGGTTACCAACTTGAATGAAGATTCCTAATATTGATACAGTAAGATATTGGGACAATGGTGCATTAATCTTTGACATGAATAGAGAAAAATGTGGAACTGGCAAAGCGACAATAGGAAGAAAAGTTGACAAATGAAATATGTGGGCTCGGCTGTTTAGTTAATGAGACATTTTATATTTCATTGCTGCTGGGCTTTGTATTATATGGTTAGGCCTAAGCCCTTTCCGCTATTTTGCATTATATAATGTAGCAACCTTGTACAATGTTACTCACTTTTTCATTGTCACATTTTACATAAGCATTTCAATAAAAAGAATTCCCTTCATTTTCATTTAGAATTCTAACTTGGTATAAGAGCAGGTTTTTGCACTACCAAGAATTGCTTTCTGTGTGTAGATCATTAGCAGTGTTGGTCTAACAGTCGATCCTTTAGAGAGTTATCATCATTTGGATCTCCCTTCATCAAAGTTGCAACTTATCATTTGAAGGTTGTGGCTTTATTCAAAAATCAAGTGCCTCGCCAACATTTCTTTTGGCTGCATCGAGCATAAAGCTTAGCACAGGATCAGATTTGTGTTTCAAAAAACCGATCAAAACGTTCCAAGAAATCATCCTAATTGAATCAGGGCCATCACAGATTGCATACCAGATCAATTATCTGTTCTTATCAAAATTATCTATAATCCGGTTTGTTCATCATTTAAGCAATTTGTGTTACAACTTTCTTCAACAGAGAGATCTCCTGAATTTCATCTCAATTCAAAGTTTTTGAAATCAAATCTTACCTGTTCATGTTCCATTATCTTTCAAAATGGTTAACTGTGATGATAATTCCAATTTCAGCCCACAAGTTTCCAGCAATAGTGTCCATCAAACTTAGACTGATCCAATCCAAGATTTGATGAAGACTGCATTAAACTGCAAAGTCAACTAATCTCAATCTATCTTGATGAGACAAACTACCTATTATGGAAATTATAGGTAGAAACTGATGTTAGAGCATATGGTCTGGAAGACTACATTCTTGGTACAAAAATTGTTCCACCCAAATTTATTAGAGACAGTGAAGAAAAGATTGTGAATAATCCTGAATATACCATGCATCAGAGACAAGATGGTCTAGTTTGTGCATGGATGATGTCATCTATTGGTCCAGTTATATTACCACAATTAATAGGGGTTAAAACTGCTAAAGATGTATGGGAAGCAATTCAAAGAATCTTCTCAAATCAATCTTCTGCTCGAGTTATGCATCATAGAAGACAATTGCATAGCACAAGAATAGATGAATCATCTATGAATGAGTACTTGCTTAAGGTAAAAAAAACATATGTGATCAATTAAATCCAATAGGTTGAAGAATACATGAATATGAATAGGTTATTGCAATTGTAAGTGGCTTAGATGATGAGTATGAAGTTGCTACTGCAATCATACTGTCTATTGATCCAACACCCTCATTACAATATGTGTATTCTACCCTATTGTCTCATGAAGGAAGAATAGAGCACAAGAAAAGTGTTAATTCATATTTGTCTGTCAATTTTACTATATATGGCAGAGGAAAGAATCAAGACAAGAGAAATAGTTCAAGAAATCAAGTTAATAATCAGAGAAGGGGTTGGTCTGGTAAATGAAGAAGAGGTGGTAGAAGCAATGACAATAATAGAATCAGATGTCAAATATGTGAAAAAGTGGGACACAGTGCTAGCAAATGTTACTTTGGGTTCAATACCAATTATACACCCCCATAACAAAACAACAATGCAAGTGCAAATTTGATCAATACTACAAATGATGGCAGTAAAGCACAAGCAGAGATTCTAAATACTGAAACTACCACAAATGATGATATATCATATGATTGTTGTATCCAGATTATGGTGCAACCAACCATGTCACCAAAAATTTAAGCAATTTAAGTTTGGGGAATAAAGAGTACAAAGGTACACAAAATCTTACTGTTGGTAATGGAAAAACTGCACTTATCATACACACTGGAAATGCAAGTTTAGATGGAACCAAGCAATTATTATTAAAAAATCCGTTATGATTTCCATTAATTAAGAAAAATCTGATGAGTGTTTCCCAATTTGCTAAAAACAACAATGTATATTTTAAATTTTACCCTAATACATGCATTGTAAAGGACATACTGACACATGAAATTCTTTTGCAGGGTAAAGAAAGTAGGGGATTATACAGATTTGATATCAGTTCAAATGATTCTATTCATAAAAATAACAAGTATATAATGTTTGTTACTAATGATTTTTATAGATTTACGGAATTTGATATGTTGCATTATAAACTGGGGCATCCTAGTATAAAAATTACTAAGCATGTCATGATGAATAATAATTTTTTAATAATCAAATCATGATTCATATACTTGTACTGCATGTCCATTGGGAAAGAGTCATGAACTTGCATTTCCAGACTCACAAACTACTTATTCTAGACCACTTGAATTAATTGCTACAGATTTATGGGGTCCTGCACATATTAGTTCAAGTTATGGATATAAATATTATATATCATTCATTGATGCATACTCTAGATTTGTATGGATATACATGGTTAAATCCAAGTTTGAAACCAGTAACGTTGTTATACAATTTATTAATAAGGTAGAAAACGTTACTGGAAATAAGGTAAATACTTTTCAAACAGATGGTGGTAGAGAATTTCTACCCTTAAAATCCTTCTGTGAAAATAAAGGCTTTAATCACAGAACAACGTACCCCTATACTTCGGAACAAAATGGATTAATTGAAAGGAAACATTGGAATATTGTTGAAACTTGTTTGACATTGTTAGCTCAAGCTTCAGTGCCATTTAAGTATTGGGCAAATGCATTTTATACTACTGTACATTTGATTAATTTAATACACACTAAGGTATTAAAATTCAAATGCCCTCAAGAAATGCTAACAAAAATTAAAACAAATTATAAGCACTTAAAGGTGTTTGGATGTCAATGTTTTCCTTATATAAGACCATATAATAATTAGATTACAGGTCTATTGCTTGTACTTTTTTGGGGTATTGTTCAAAACGAAAAGGGTATAAGTGTCTAGATAGCAAAGGAAAAATTTATATTTCTAGGCATGCCAAATTTAATGAAAATGTATATCCTTTAGCAAAAATAGTGAGTGTACTACAGATAAAAATGTAAGTACTAGACAGGTGATGTATGATATACCTGATGAAGTTGAAGTATTGGTGCATATTCATCATATAGAACATGACACCAATACTAGCTCTTAACACACCATGCCCTCAAGTAGGTCAGGTCAAGAGCAGTCCACTTCCAACATTGGTGATTGTGTGGAACAATAAAGACAAAATATTAGTGAGTCTCATGATGATCAAGCAGCGGATAGTAATATCACAAGTGACAATCAAGCTACTACAGGCAGAGATGCTACTAATCAAGCTACTACAGTCATAGATGCTACAAATAAACATCCAATGATTACTAGGGCAAAATGTGGAATATACAAGCCAAAGATCTATAATACTGCAGTAATGCTAAAAGAACCATATCATATTATGAAGCAGCTCAAAATGACAAATGGAATTCAGCCATGCAAGGTGAGAGTTCTAATTATGAATAAAGGAACTTGGACATTGGTTGAAAAACCAGAACATAAAAATATTATTGGCTGCAGATGGATTTTTAAATTAAAAAGAAATGTTGATGGTTCAGTTTCTAAGTACAAAGCAAGACTTGTTGTAAAAGGGTATTCACAACAGTGTTGATTTGATTTTTCAGAAACTTTTTCACCTGGTGAAACCAGCTTCAATCAGAATTATTTAAACAATTGCTTTGTATAGAAATTGGAACATCAAATAATTAGATGTTAATAATGCATTTCTTAATGGTGATTTGCAGGAAGAGGTTTACATGGAGCAGCCTCAAGGTTTTACTCAACAAGCAAATAAGAATTTGGTGTGCAAACTCAACAAGGCCATCTATGGTTTAAAGCAGGAACCTAGTGTTTGGCTTGACAAGTTGAAGTCAAGCCTTGTCAATCATGGATACAAATCATAAAAATCTAATAACTCAATATTTATAAAAATTTCTAATACTGCTACAACATATGTACTGATTTATGTTGATGATTTTATTATTACAAGAAGCAGCGAAGATGAAACTAAAGCCATCACAAACATGTTGAATTCAAAATTTTCAATCAAAGACTTGTGTAACATCCCGAAACTTTTACGGTTCTAAAAGTTATGTAATTAAGAAATAATTATTAATAGAGGATAAACCGGATGTCATATTTATTACCATTGCGAAGGTCTTTCCGAGACGATTAGTTTGATATATAATTTTGATATATTTGAATTATCATTTACAAGATATTTCCGTTTTAAGAATGAAAGATACGCACATGAAACCATTAATTCCCAATGTTCCTATTTTAAGAATAAAAAAAATAGTGTTTGGTGTAGTGGTTAAGTGAGTAGAATTTGATACATGAAGTCATGAGTTCAATTTCCATCAATGTTATATTCCTTTTATTTTAAGATGCATGTTCTAAGTAAGGAGTGTGTGTGTGTGTAAATGGAAGACATAGGATTAAACGTTGCATATAAGAAAAGATTTTATGTGTGTAGATATATATGTATACATAGGGTGTATGCTACTTCCAATTATAATACATTTATTTCATAGGCTGTGAATTAATGGTATATTAAATAAGATATTATTCAAATCCGTTGTGTGTATATGTATATATATACGTATATATGTATATATATGTATGTAACTTCATTATGTATTGGCTCTGCATGTTATGGGGAAATTAGGGAAAAGAAAAGAGAGGGACTTAAAGTTATCCACTTGATTTCCACTTTTGAAAATATTTTCGCAATCAATTTGCATCAATTGAAAATATATTTTAAAATGGATAGATTTGAGGTCTATACATATTTTTGCAGCTGTTAGAAATTAATTTTCATAACTTTGAATTATCATATAAATGCATGTTTGTAAATGTTGATTAATTGTGCATGTGAGGAATAATTAGGCAATGATTGACATGCATGTCAATTGATTTATTTTATTAGGGATTTATTTCCTAAAGACTAGCAACTAATTCTCTTATAAGTGGCAATTTTTAATAGGTTTTAAAACATATTCATTGATTACCCATTTTAAATGGTATATTCAAATCTCTCTTTTTGTCATGAATTGGATGAGAATAAGAACGGACATATGAGATGTATTTTAATAACTTACTTCATTACGAAGTAATTAAGACAACAACTGTGATGTAATTTAAAATTTCTAGGGTTAATCCAAAGGACAAAATCAATCTTTAGCTCCTATATAAGCAAGCCAAATCTAACATAACCTTCATCTTCTTCTTTAGTTTTCTTCTTCCCTTTTGAAAATTCCATAGCGCATCTTATTGTCTTCTCCAAATTTTCCTTAATATAAATAATGAAAAGATTACATGCTAAATTAAATAATGGAAAGTGGATCAAAACAAAAGAGAAATAGGAAAAAAGCTTATAGAAGGTTCACAACCAGTTTGCTACATAAAGGAGAATATGTGCCAAATAAAAGGGAGAGAAATCATGTGTATCACTTGTATAAGGTTGAAGACTATTCGCAAAAGCACTGGTATGAGTTCTTTAATTTAATAATTGAATTTAAATAACAAAATTTAGTGTCTCTTGAAGAACACTTATGGTTGTTAATCTATGACATAACACGTCGAAAATAATATGATATTTAAGACATTTTGGATGCATCGAGTCTAAGTTTTTTTTTTTTTTACTGATCATTGCACTATTAGAATTTTAATTGAAATAAATGATGGATTTGAATATATGAGTTATTCGTTGAAATAAAATGAATAAAGTTTAGTAATGGCGTCAAATTAGGCTAAATAATGAAAAGTGTGATTATCCATAGTTTGTATGTGTTGTTTATAAATAACCATTTTTGGAAAAAGAAATGATAAGATTAATTTGGGGTGTTTTGATATGTTTATTATTATTTATGATTTTTCTTGAAGATATTAATGAAAAGTAACAAAGGATGTTTATTATTATTCAACTAAATAAGATTATATAAATAGTTTTCCAGTTTGAATGAAATTTGCATTCCTTGGGAGTAAATGGGAATAAAATAACTTTCTAGTGTGTTAGAAGTATTTAATATAAAAATTGTTATTCATTTTATGTAAGACAATAATATCGTTGATTTGTAAAGTTATTCGACATGTTACATTTTGCTAGAATACAATGTTTTGAAAGATAAGGAACAATGGAAATTCTAAAACCGAATAAAATAAGAAAGTTTCCTTTACAATGAACAATAATATGATAATCATATACTTGTAATAAAACAATTGATGGAAATGTAATTGGTTCTAATACATTATGTTTTATTTCACGTTGATGGATCGCATTAAGGATGTTTATGCGATGTTATACCATTGATAACTACAAATTGATGTGTAGTTAGTTATGGTAAATTAATGGTGAATGTTGTATAAACAATATTGATTGGATTACTATGCATTGGTGACCGTGTTACTATTTTGGAATGATTAGTACACACAAAATGGTTTATGTTTGCATTGATAGTGTATAGTTATTGATTGATAAATAATAATTGTGTAAGTATGTAAATGTTGTTACCTTCTTATTTTACAAGTTGGCAATGCCATTTGATGTTGCTGGGTTTTTTTTTTTTGAACAATGCATGTTAATTTGGTTTTGTTTACTTTATATGTTGAGATGCTGTGATAGATGGTTAAGATACTATTTTCTACTCTTATTTGATTGTGTTAATGAATTGATTGTATTAATTATGCTAATTGCATCAATTTCAAAGTTGGCACTGATTGTATTAAATCGTGTTGATTGTAGTGGTTGAATGGATGCAATAGTTGTAATGTACTAATGAGTATTTGGATGAAGGAGAAGAGCAGGAAATAATACTATGTGAGCTTAATCCCTCAAAAGGGGTGCACAGACAGTCTTTTCCTATGCAACAGCCACCGGAACCCTTTGATTGGGTCGAGGTATAGGGTTAGTCGCAGTCCAAATATAGTTGAAACTCTTTTTATTCCTCTTTGAACAGAATTTGTAAAGTTGGAAGATATGAGATGGCAAAGAAAAAAAAAATTGAAGAAGAAAGGAGCTTAGCCTGCGTGTTGGACCTAGAGGTTGTTTATTTAAATTCACTTCTTATGTATCGCTGCTTTTTTTTTGTGGATGTTTAATGTAATAGAATGGATTATGATGTTTTAGTTATGTAAATTATTTATCTTATTCCGTCATGAGATCTTCCATATTATTCATTGTTTCTAACATTTTTTTACAATCTTATATACTTAAGGTCTACTACTTTTAGTATCTAAAATTAGTTGTAAGTGTGTTTGATGACGTTTATAATTGACTTTGGACCTTTAAAAATAATGGGTCTTTACAACTTGGGTGATTTAAACTATTTCCTGGGTGTTGAAGTTAGAAGAACATCATATTCTGAAATGCATCTTAATCAGAAAAAGTACATTTCAGAAATTCTACTCAAAGCTCAAATGAACAAAGCAAACCCCTTGCCTACTCCAATGATTACTAGCACACGATTATCAAAGCACAAAGGAGAATCGTTTCAGAATGGAAAACTGAATAGAAGCATTGTTAGTGCACTTCAATATGCAACAATAACTAGACCAGACATAGCATTTAGCGTCAATAAGCTCAGTCAATACATGCAAAATCCCTTAGATAATTAATGGAAGGCAGTTAAAAGGATACTCAGATATCTCAAAGGGACTATTGATCATGGTCTTATTCTAAAGACTAGCATTCCTTTAAACATCAATGCGTAGCTGCTGCAGATTGGGGAACAGATTGTGATGACAGGAAATCTACATCAAGTTATTGTATTTTACTAGGCAAAAATCATGTGTCATGGTGTGCTAAAAAGAAGAGTACTGTTTCTAGATCTAGTACTAAAGCAGAATTTAGAAGTTTTGCTAGCTGCACTGCTGAAATTATGTGGATAGAATCATGTTAAGTGAACTACAAATTGCAACAACAAAACATCCTACCATTTGGTGTGACAATATTAGTCCAATATCCTTATCATCCAATCCAGTATTACATTCGAAGGCTAAGCATATTGAATTAGATCTCTATTTTATTAGAGAACAAGTCATTAAAGAGAAACTAAAAGTAGGATATATACCTTCCACGGATCAAAAGGCAGACATACTTATGAAGCCACTATCAAAGCCTAGCTTCGTCAAGCTCAAAGAAGACTTAAACGTAGATGCTGCTGGCATAGCTTAGAGATCCGAGATGATAATTTACATTCTAGACTTCTGACATAGCTCAAGCTTCTTTCTTTCTGGTGATGGGGCCTCTGATTGTTGTCAGATCAACTATCCCAACCAGATCTTCATCAGAACTACCTAGATCTGATTTGATTCATCGCCGAATTTAACCTCTCTCAACAAATCAGCTGTCTTGAGCTGTTAAACTCAAGAATAACTAGATTTATCTTTCTTGGAGGCCTGTGGAGGTTGATCTTTCATCAATCAGAGGAGTTTGTGCCAAAGGAGTCGCCATTTTTTAGTTTTCTCGAGAGCAAACCCTACCCTAAGTTAGGTTTGAAGGGAGAAATGAAATATGTCGGCTCCACTGTTTAGTTAATGAGACATTTTATATTTTGTTGTTGGGCTTTGTATTATATGACTAGGCCCAAGCCCTTTCCGCTAATTTGCATTATATAATATAGCAGTCGTGTATAATGTTATTCACTTTTTCATTGTCACATTTTACAGATGCATTTCAATAAAAAGAATTCTCTTCATTTTTATTCAAAATTCTAACTCCTCCCATCCATTCGTCTTTTTTGTTAAATAACGCAACTGAGTATAAGCTCCATTCACTCCTTCAACATTTATATTCCGAGCATTTATCTTGGTTGTAGAACCGATATATGTGCCTCTTTACTCATCTCCAAATGGGCAACCTAGTAAAAATATATCCATGTATAAATCATCCAAGTATTTCAAAAATACATTGATAGATTGGAAGGATATCCAAGTATGAAAAGCTTTTTTCTTCTATGCCTAATAGCTTTCATCATATTAAAGAAGTATAGAGATGTACCTCAACTTTGCAGTTTGAAAATTCTCCATTTAGACTATAGTTCTGAGATGACCCATTAGTGGTGGAATTTTTTGCTGCTTTAGCCCTCGGTATTGGGATTGTCCCTTTTGGGAAATTTCCATGCTTTTTCCAGATTGATTGTATGGAATACCTTAGGGTGTTCTTACCTGGATATGATGGAAGAAAACTATGTCTCATTTGTTAAGTTAACTGTGTTTGTTCAACTGAACAACATGAGTTGATAATGTAAACATATATAGAAATTTAAATGAAACTACATATCGAACCTTTATGATGTGATTTTTGAGTAATGGATGGTCACATGCAGGTTGTCTATATACATCAACACAGTCAATGATATCACCGTCTTCACTCTTAAAACATAACAACGTAAACACTGAGTATTTAATTGCGTCATAAATATGATACAATATATAAAACATAATATTGAGTTATTGAGAATACCATAGTGGTCAATACGGACTACTGATTTTGGTGCAACTTAAGCATCTTTCTCTTAACCCCAACTAATAACACTAATGATAGAAAAGTGGCTCCAATCAGTCTAAGATAGCTTTTAGCATTGATAAATATATATAATCCTTGCTTGATTGTGAGATGCAATGGCAGCTATTTTTCTGTAAAACAAACAGAGGATTAAAGAGTGATTTGCATACTTATTCACTCAATGTTGTATTATTTCAATTGCATATGCCACAATAACAAGATCTGTATGGCATACATGTAAATGTACCAAAACAATAGAGTAATTATTGTTTTCTTGGTAAAAGAACAAGTAATAAAGACATAAACTGTAATCATATTCAACAAGAGAAAGTTGCTTATAAAGAGAGCTTGAACTAACGAACTAAATTAAACATGGTACTATTTCTTTTCTTATTATCCATGCATATGCATTGAGGATATAATAATGCAGTTAATCAGCATAGGGTAAAAACAATAAATGCATTCCATGATATGGATCATGATGCAACGACGAGCCCGAGGAAATTGAGAGGATAATTTGGTAAACCAGTATAGGGTTATCACCAAATATGATAAATATAAGTTTATAGACATTTAAAAGGAGATGGCTAGGAACCAAAGATGTGACCAAAAATGTCGATCATATACAAATGTTTATGAACAACTCATTAAAATTGAAATTACGTAGTTGTAGCATTCATAGCTTTGTACTTGTATTTAATTTCTGTGGCTTGATTTAGTTAGAAAGTCTCTAAATTAGGTATTTTTGACGTAATCAAAATAGCAAACTTAATCCTTAATGTTCAGTTTACTGAACTCTTTCTTTCTTTTTTGTTGGAAATTGGTACTTTTATATACATGTTTGTAGTAATTAAAATACTACATGTCAAGTGAGATTTTACTAAACTTAACTTCCCTTATCCTAATATATACAAAACATAAAATTGATAATCTAGTTTGATTTTGATAGACTATGGTATTAATTTTGAGACAAAGGAACAACAAACTATAAGAAATGCTGAAAGGTTGAATCTAATTTTTTATTTCGCAAAGTAGCTATATCAAAATATTCTCTTATACTAAGCATATTCTTATATTCCATTTCATAATAACTGATACAATATCTCTACAAATTGAAAAAAAGAGTAAAGCTATAAACTAAAATACTACATTAAAATACATCGCCATGAGGTACTTTGGAGCTCCTACAAGCAAAAAATCATGCCATTTATGCCACATAAATAGTACTAGAAAAGGATGGAGGAGTTATCTTTACTAATATCATCAGATATGTCTAACATTTTGTAATAGATTTAGCACTTTATTAATAATACATAAATTTTTACAGCTTTAGTTATACAATTTCAAAATAAGTGAAACAATACGTGTTAGCTCGAAAATAAATTCCTTCAACTTAAACACTCGAATGAATAAGAATCACAAAACACTTAGCAATCCAAAATCATAGAATATGCACAAAAATAAAGAGACACAAGGAATTATAGTGGTTCAACAATGTGCCTACGTTTACTTGCAGTAATCTAGTGTTTATATTGTTTGATTACAAGTTAAAGTTATTTTTTATAGTAAGAAATATGAAAGAAAGAAGAAAAGCTCGTTTCTGAGGAGTACTCTTCATTGGAGAAAAAAGAAGATCCCCTAAAATTTCCAAGGTTCTGTTGGTTACAGGAGCTCCAGAAACTGGTTTGACCAAGACACGTGGAAGAAAATCCGAATTGACTGAGACACGTGGCAGCATCTCCACAGGGACAGGAATATTAGGTTGACCACATTGCAGAGTGGAAGTAGTGGGGAAGAAACTCCATACCTTTGATTCCACATAGTTGAGCCAGTCGGTTCGACATAGTTGAACCGGAGTTTTTGACCTAGGGATATTCTATCCCCATAAATCCTACTTCTAAGTTTTGTCCTGGTTGCACATGATGGGACCCACATCGACCCGAGTTGTTCGAGCCATATTGGGATGATGAGTTGAGGAGCTGAGATGAAGTTGGTCGAACCGAGCTAGGTCGATCTGAGCTTTGTCGGGCCGGAGTCCAAGTGTTCAATGTCCGCGCATTCGAGACTTTTGCTACATTGGTTACGCACATTCGAGCTTGCCCATGTTCATCCCCAATTCCCAAGCGCTTCAATGACTGCCTTGCAAAAAGTTGGGTCAACATTTGCCTCCCAAAATATATCATATTGTAAAAGATGTGTTTTGGGCTCTTGTTGACTCGACGCTCGAGGTTTGCGATCTCAACGGATCGTTTATAATTTCCATGTCCATAGAAGTGTCATGCTAACATTGGTTTGCAACCTCATCGAGCTTTTATCAGATACCAGCTATATCTAATGATCTATATCCATGTCGGGCTCTTGCTAAGCATAAACGATACTTGACGGTCCTGACTAACGACCTTGCGTGCAGGGTCCCCCAGCCTTTGTCAAGCATCAACCGTACTTGACGATCCTGATTAGACTCACCTGCGTCTGAGGTCGTCTAACCCTTGCTAAGCATCAACCATACTTAATGGTACTAGCATCATTGGGCTCTTGCCCAGCATCAACCATACTCGGTGGTCCTGGTTGAATGGACTCGTGTCTGAATGCTGCTCATCCCTTTCCAAGCAAAACAATACTTGAAGATCCTGAGTAAGGGAACCGGTCAAGTTTATGACGAAGTTGCCTACCCCTTATCAGGCATCATCCATGCATGAAGGTCCAAGGTTTTGAGTTAAAAAGCATAACGCTCGATAAGCATCAGCCATACATGCCCAAAAAATATATTAAAGTACGAAAAATATAAATGCATTGATATTGAAAACATAAGTACGGTTTATGGCTATCTTATAGCTTTCCTGAGAATCTCCACAGACTCCGTACAAGAGTAGGTGGATTAACCATTTATTATAAATTCATCGGAAGATAAAAAAGTACAGTGGTGCATTGTTGGATACTAAGCATGCATAGGGGTCAATGATTATTCCTGTACATGGGTAGATCGAATTAGATGCCATTTATTAAAAGCAAAAGTTAAGCGTTGTTTTGTTATTAGGTATAAAGCATGCCTAAGAACCAAAGGTTTTAGTCCTATACATGAGTGAGTCAACATAGCCATTGTTCGTGGTCCAATATTCATGTAGATTTGCTAGCTAATAACCAGCCCTCCTTATGAACCGGGCCCATTTTTGCACCGTGCAGCCGATGATCGAACCTGCCTCACGGTAGTTCCATGTAGTACATAGTGCTATAGTTGTCATTTCCTCATAAACTCTTCTATGATATCACAGAGGTGCTTGAATTCGTCTATGTCGTGCCTAACTCTTTCATGAAACAAATAAAATTTCCTAGACGATGCTTCGTAGGCACCCTTCCAGTTGGTCTCCTAGCCTTTGATTTCATGATAGATTTATTCCAAACTCGTGTTCAGCCTGGTATACAAGTCATATTTAGGCCTTCTCTTAAACTTGTTGTCTTGGCCTTGGTCATTTTTAGCTTTGCACTTTTCCTTGCTGGACGGCCCATCATCCTTCGTTGCATTAACTTGAGAGCTTTGCGATCTTCTATCGCATCCTCTTCTCTTAGAAACCTATCGACTTCGAAGTAGTATTCCTATAGATTTTGTGGAGGATCCCATTTTAGTGGCCTATTGAACTCGGTGTTTATCAAGACTCCTGAAATAGCTACCATCAACACCATCAATGGATTTAGCTCGTCGACTACACCCACTACGACATTAAATCTCTCTAGAAATGCACATAGAGATTCTCTGGTCTTCTGCCTTACCATTTCCAACGTCTTCACATCCTTGGGTCATGCCATGTGAACTTGGAATTTCCCGATGAGCCTTTCAATTAGTCCCTCCAACTACTGAATGAATTGTTTTCCAACTATCTAAACCATTAGGTGGCTATGTTTAATAAAAATACCGGGAAATATTAGCCTCTGATGCCCCCCTCCCCCGCACCCCCGCCCTTCCATATGCTTCATGCAGCACATGAGATCAATGATTGGGTCTGTCTTTTCGCTGTAAGATTCCAACACTGACAATTTAACTTCAGTTGGATTCCTCCAGTTCCGTATATTTCAAGCGAAAAGACTTCGTTGCACGCTGTCCATGTCCTGGTTTGATAAACCGCCACAAGTTACCTCCCGAATAATCTCAGCAACTATACTTCCACTGCCAAGCAACATCCTCCAGTCATTGTTGCTCGCTGCCAGGGCATAGAGATTTTCCTGTAGGATCTAAATTAACCCTAGAGTGTGTGTGGGGGGGGTGAATTATGGTTATTGTTGTAGAATATAAGAATTATCACAACACAGATCATAATAGAATAAATAAATGCAGAAAAGAATGAATCATATTTTACCTAGCTTTGGCAAACCCCTTCCTACTACTGCATTCCCCAAGGTTTCTATTAGAATTAGAATAATCTCTACGCTTATAATTCCATGTAAACACCCGACACCCGCTCCCAACTATTCTAAGCCTAGGCTCAAAACGTTTTACTGATCTTTATCCCCAATATCAAATTTTTCCTTGAATTACAAACCCATATCTCGACTCCTTAGTTTAGAAAACATGAAAACCTTATGAAATGATTACTAGAATTAAATAATTCAAAACAATAAAACAAAACTACCATTTGTAAAATATGTCGATTCTCTTTTCTTTTGTTTTACTTGCAATATCCGGTTTCACTTTACCTTCAATGGTGACCGACCCGCTTCGAATTAGGTTTTGTGCTTCCACCCAAATCGTGACTTTGAATTCTGATGCTATTTGATTCTCTATTGCCCTCAAATGCTTGATTCTTCTCGTCGTTCGATTTGGGGTTGCGATTGAAACTATGAAAAGATTGTGTGTACTCTTAATCTTATTTTTCTCAATTGATTTTTCTTGTGAATTTCAATACCACTTTCCAGTGATAAATATGGTGTTCATATATGGGTTTTCGAAACCATAAATCATCTATGATTTCACGATGGTTTGCTCTTGATTTGCCGTGAATTACCCATTCAATTTTGGAAAAGATTAATAGAATTTTCTTTAAGCATGTTGCTATATTCTTGCATGCTACATGCTTGATGAATTGAGCCGAGTTTCTAGAAACATTTGAAACTCGTAAATTCATTCTTTGAGAAAAAATCATCTTGGAAATAAACTGAAAACATTGATTTGATTTTCTTGCCAAATAACACGATTGCATGATTTTCTAATGTTGATATTTTTGCACATTTCTGAAAATGTTGTTTGTGTCAAAAATAGTATGTTGAATCTTTCTTAAAAAACAAATTTAATGTTTCAAAACTTTCTGAAAATAGAGATTCCTTATTTTTGGCACTTTATTATTTCCCTTAGAATTATAGAAAGATTCCTCCTTGATTTATCACCAAACCTAGAACAACACTTGGGTTTGTGATTCTTTTGTGCACTATGAAGCACTTGTGATTAGTACCATTGTGTTTGCTTGTTGCTTTCACCAAGATTTTGCATGTACATATATGTAGTTTGACCTTGTATACATACGTTGACCATGGAAATTTGAGCTATTTTGTTTTGTATTTAGACTTGTTGTGCCTACTGCTATGTTCCTGTGTTCTTGAACCTGTGCTTCACATGTGTCATATTAAATGCCATTGATTTGCATTTACATTTTAAACTGTTGCACTTGTTTTTTTATTTGGCACATTTCATCCATCTATGCTTTCTGAAATGAGCCATTGACTATTGTTATCCATATCTATGCATATTGCTTTGTGTATTCTTTCGGCACCATGCTTGACCCAGTGTTGCACCTTGTATGTGAATGTTCACTCTCAGTTGTGCATATGCCGCTCCATGTATCAATTGCCAGTTTTTAATTTGCCATGTATATGTGTGTTGTTCTCGTGCTTGCTTATGTACACTTGTGTACATATTCCTGAGCATCCCTAAGTGTTCTTGTACACTGCCTCCATCAAACTTTGTTAATGGTGCATGACATCCCTCTGTTCCTATTTGCATGTACTTGGTTGCCTACTTAATCATATTGGTTGGACCTGCTTGATACATTATGAAATTTTCTTACACACACATAATACAAGTGTTAACTCGATTTCTGCACATTAATGTTGTGAGTTTGTTTACTAATGTTGTGCACTTGTGTTTGAACTGTTTTAATGGGCTCGAGATAAAAAGGCACACTTGCACTTTCCCTAACTTGAAATACACATGGGCTTGAGGTTTCATGCGTTGTCAAAATTTGATATTGAGCCATATGTGATACTCCATGTCTTTCTCATGTACAGCTACCCATGCACCTGACATCAACCTGTTGTCGCACACTTCTGTTTGCATTTGGGACTACCATGTTCATGTATTTGAGTTGATCACTTCATGTATACATATACATCATGTGTGTTCGTGTTTGATGTTGCTTTTGACTTTGTTATATGCTTTGTCCATTCTGAGATGCTCTTGTTTGTGGTATTGATCCATGTGCATGCTTGCACTGTCTTGAAGCTGAAATATGTCGTGCACCCATTGTTGTGATGTGTCAGGACGCTATGGCCATGCACATGTGTAAGTGCAAGCTTCTATACTACTTCACATATGCTTTCCATACCTGAAATTGATCAGTGATTTGGTTTTGTACCTGTTCACCTGAAAAATAACTATATAGAAGTGCAAGAATATTTTTATATATAAATCAGCATACCGCTATACGA
Organism: Allium sativum; assembly: GCA_030737875.1. Classification (NCBI taxonomy): domain Eukaryota; kingdom Viridiplantae; phylum Streptophyta; class Magnoliopsida; order Asparagales; family Amaryllidaceae; genus Allium; species Allium sativum. The sequence goes on from CM060909.1 coordinate 364,427,812, forward strand.
TGTGCCATGGCTGGTCAAGATCAGCAGACCACAAATGTGAGTTGAGGGTGGTCTTGATCAACAAACCACTATAGTTGTGTTGAGGATGATCTGCAGGTACAAGTATACAGTCTACCTTGTGGTATTTACAGTGAATCGCTATGAATATCACAAGAAGTCTAGACTCAAAAAAAATGTGTATACATATCAGACCAAGTCTAGAAACATAATGAGAAACACACTGAAATTCTAAGGCAAATAAAATTTGAAATAAATTTATATTTATTGTGCAGATAATTCTATTTTGTTCCAATTTACTGTGTATGTTTCTATGACAGGTATGTAGGTGACTGGACAAGATCTGAAGCAGTCTGAAGACAAGTGTGTCAGTGTATGAAATTGTATGTGTCTGTACACGAGAGAGCGAATATGTATATAAGTGAAATCTGAGTGTTGTAGCAAGGAAGTAATGTATATAAACATAAATATGAATTTATACAGTTATGCTATATGACTGTGAAATGTACAATATTGGAGTCAGAAGTTTGTACTATTTCAAATGTTGAAATATAATATTTATTTGAATAAAAACATTGTTTGAATATTAAATTCTTTGCAATAGTATCGTATTCAAAATAAATATTTATTTATGTATGTGATGAAATAAAGAATAGTGTAGATACAAACGCATTTGTATAACATATATATATATATATATGTTATCATCAAACAAAAAACATATAGTTATATTCAACAATCTCCCCTTTTTGATGATGACAAACACACACATAAGATTTTGAAAATGATAAATGTGTTTAAATGTAAAGTATAGAACTCCCACTATTTGTATGCTTCCCCCCACAACAAAACTCCCCCTAAATATGTGCATATGAGTGAGTAAAAAACGAATTGATTTTCTAATATTAAAAATATTCTTGAAATATTCACTCATCAATCAAAATCTTAACCATTCTCCACTTTTTGTTATCATCAAAAGGATATAGAAATCGAAATAGTGATGAATATAGACTAGAAATATAAGTTCAAAATCAAGAGAGAGGATGTATATCATAGATCTCATTCAATCAAACAAACATCATAATATTCTTCAAACTAGATGTAAATTTCACATTTCAAAATGATGGATTTACAATGATTTTTATACAATTGAGAGAGTTATATAATGTTGAATATGGATATGTGCTCCAAAAAAATTCAATTAAATTTTAAAATTAAGCACAAAATAGCTATGGATTTAAACTATGGTTAGAAATTCAAATTAATAGAAAAGAAAATCATATTATCACAAATCTAAAAAACTTACCCAAAAGTCATAATAAATCATAAAACACAAACACATTTTAAAAAATGGATTGGTTTTTAAATAATAAGGAGGATTTCATATATATATATATACACACACACACACACACTCTTTTCTACTTTTTTATTTTCTTTTATTTAAGAGCACAATAACCACCATAACTATAAGGAATTATAAATGAGGTCAGTTGTAACTTAAATTATAAGCATTCGCTAACCATGCATGACCATATGTAGATTTTTTTTGTAGAGCCGATGTGGTTGAGTGGACCCCTACCACTTTTATTCACATGCAAAGATGATTACATAGAGGCAAAGCTAGAAAACAAACCAAAAAGAAAAACAAAGGCTACAAAACATATCAACAACTAAACTAAAAAAGACAAAACACATATGTACAATAAAAGCACACTTATGACACAAAAATTCCAGGATCATAAGTAAATTTGAGGAACTTAAGATTGTTCCTGATGTCACATTATAAAAGCTGCTTCCATTGCAAGTTATTCGTGGCGTGCATATTGCCAAATACTCGTGCATTTCTCTCTTTCCATATGCTGTTAGCTACTTTCTTCAAAATGTAAGTGAACAGCCTCGGCCTTGGTCTCCTAGCACCTATTTTCTTCTTGATGAAGATCCGTTGATTTGTGCTAGTAGTGGGAACATTAGTGTATCCAATATGTAGAAGAACCTCCCTCCCGATTTGCAGTGTGATTGCACATTCAAAAAAGAGGTGGTGTACATTTTCTGAAGCTCCACTGCAGTAAACACAGCTAGCATCAATATCCATCCCATAGTTTGCGGGCATTTCTTTAGTGAGCAGAGCATGGTTCATCACCTTCCAGTGTCCAAGATTATCCTTCATGCAATTGTCTCGCTTCCACACACTCTTATACCATCTGCGATCGTCAAAAAATGAAATAACAAGAAGCTTAAAATACAATGATTTAGTTTTGAACTTCTTACCATACCACAACCACTATGTAGATTCATCCATGGTCGAAGACAAATTTATAGCCTCAATTTTGTTCCATATCGTCTGCAAATTCTGGTTTGTAATAAGTGGCATGCAGAACTTGTCATGTACAACAATATCAGCAACTTTACTATTAAGATGTACACTAGAATTGAACTTTTCCATGTGAGTAACTTTGTCATCAATGATAAAACCATGGTCAACCCATGGATCATCCCGAAATTTGATATGATCATACGCCACATGTCCAAATTTGAAGTAGGGGAGAATCTTAGATATAAGTTTATTAATACTTTTCCACGTCCAACTGAAACCTTGATGAGTTTTCAATGACTAGAAACTCTGATCTTTGATCACATGCTTCAAGGACCATATAACCCACAAACTACATTTGTTAACAAGAATATCATCAGTGTACCTACCGATAGCAGCAATATTCCAAGTTTTGGTTTCATAATCCCTATCCTACCTTTGTAAATAGGCTTTTCAAGCCTTGCAAAGGAGATGGAAGCAAGGTATCTCACATGGATACTTCCTTTCTAGAAGAATCTCATGCAAGAAGATTCAATCATACAGTGCAACTTTTGTGGAAGTAAGTAAGTTCGTGACCAATAAACTTGCATAGCAATTAAAACAGACTTAATTAGCGTTAGTCTACCAGCTTAACTGAGAAGACTGGTAGACCAGCAATTCAATCTGTTAGTAATTCTATCAAATAATGGTAGGAATTGTAGTGTTGTTATTCTAGAAATTTCCATAGGCAACCCAATGTAAGATAACGTGGATTCACTCCAGTTAAGACCAGTGAGACTTTGAATGTCCTGTTTACATGTTAGGCTAACACCCGCCAGCATGATATTAGATTTCTCGTAATTAACTTTCAAACCTGTGAGCATATAAAATATGTCAAGTGTATTTATAATACTACACAAAGTTTTGTGGGTAGGCTTGCAAAAAATAATAAAGTCATCAGCGGACATTAGTGAAGTGATGCATGGATCCACACATTTGGGGTGCAAGTCAAAAAGTTTAGAAACAACTAATTGGTCAAGCATCTTGGTTAGTAATTCCATGACAGTAATGAAAATATATGAGGAGATAGGATCTCCTTGCCTAATGTTTTGATTGATGTGAAAGAAACCAGCAGAGGACCATTAACGTTGATGGAGAATTGAGCTGTACTAATACATGAGTAAATCCACATAGTAAAGCATAAAGGGAAGTTCATATAACTAAGAAATATTATGATAGATGCCCGTTGGATGGTGTCGAAGTCTTTTCTAATGTCAAGTTTTATCATATCCCTAGGGGATAAGTTCTTAGTGCTATACCCTTTGATTAATTCATGCGCGAGAAGCATGTTATCAAGTATATCCCTATTGGGTAAAAAAAGAAGACTGGTTAATAGAAACAAGAGTTGGAAGAACATGTTTAAATCTGCAAGCTAAATTTTTTGTAATGCATTTATAAATAGTATTACAACATGATATCAGTCTAAATGCGTTCACAGTGTTAGCATTATTTACTTTAGGAATAAGAGCTATAACCGTATTGTTAAAAGCATCGAGCATTCTCCTTTTTTTTGAAAAAAGGTTTAACAGCTATGTAAACATCATCTTGCACTATATTCCAACATATAGTATAAAAAACAACATTATATCCGTCAGGTCCACCACTTGAATGTCGATTAAGAGAGAACATTGCCTCCTTAATCTCCACATCAGTAACGTCATTACACAAGAAATCTTTCATGCCTGCATTGAGTCTAGGTAAATACATAGGATTGATTTCCTCAATAAGCAGAACAAAGTTATCATTATTCCCAAATAAATCGGAAAAGAACTTGGTAAAAGCATTCTGAATACTTGCTTGAGAATTGTGTACCTATCTTTGCATGTCAATGATGGAATGGATCGTTTCTCTTACGTGTTCATCTTTGAGCATGGCATGAAAGTAGGCAGAGTTTCTGTCGCCATCTTCAAACCATTTAATCCTACTCTTTTGCTTCCTCATCATGGATTCCATAATTAATGCTTCTTTATGTTTACATGCAATGTCGTATTCGAGGCTTGAGAGTGATGGATTCAGAGGGTCATTTTGCATACTCATTTGAATTTGTTCTAGCTGCCTCTGAAGTGTATGAGACTTCAATCTACCACTCCCAAAGTTCTTGGAGACCAATCCTTCAAAACGTCTTTTAGCACCTTAAGTTTCCTGAAAAGAATAAACATAGGATTGCCATAGCAAGGAATACCCTAAGTATTCTTGACAATGTCAAGAAAATCAGGCTGTTTCGTCCAAATATCAAAAATTCTAAAGCTAGGCAATCTCTTAATCGTATTCTCATTCAAACGAATAATTTGAGACGAGCGATTAGAGAGAATTGGTAGAGCTATTTCATTTGATATAGTTGGCCATGTGTTTAGAGCCGCAATGTTACAAAAAGAGTAATGGATTTTGGAAAATGTACGAATGCCATGCATATTACTGTTATTCCAAGAAAACTCAATCCCAAAGGAATTAATTCAACTAGGTCAGAATTCAAGATTGCCAAATTAATTTGACTAATTTTAGAGAAACTAAAGAACCCCCAATCCTATCAGTCAATTTCAAAGGTAAACTAAATTCCCCACTAATAATCCAAGGATGAAGAGGTTGTTTCATAGTGGGAATATCATGGAAAATAGTTTCTCTAGCAGCAGATGAGTTGTGAGCATATACAAAAGTAAGGTAGTATAAAGTCGAAGTTGGTATGTGCAAGTTTTGACAATGTATATATTGATTAGTAGAACTAACTTTAGTAAATTTGTGAATAGCAGGATCAAAGATAATGTGAATCCTACCATAACTAACATTATCTAAATTATGTATCATATGCCAATTAGAATTGATATACCTGGTGGCTCTGATGGATAATTCAGCATTGAGTTTAGTTTCCAATAAAGCCACTGAGATTATATTTCTTGATTAAAAGCTTGCATCTGTCCAGTTTGATATCCATATGAGCTCTTCTAATATTCCAAATGCACAAGTTTTGCTACATTGTTAAACTCAATTTGTTTTTCTGAACTTCTTGTCATTAATCTAGTTTTGACCATATTGGATTCAGTGCCGACAGAAGCATCAGTATTCATTGGTGAGTCAACTTGGTCTGTTTGTTGCCTTTAGAGGTTTTAGCATACTGAGACTCGATAATGTTCTTGTCTGCTTCATAAAGATGGTATTTAGTAGTTTCTTTGAAACAAGGTGGAGGAGGTATATTACTATAAAGTTAGTGTTAAGAGTAATAGCTGACTCGGTTGCAAGTTCATTTTCTTTGACATTGAATGGGAGTTGTGCGTTAACTTCCACACTAGTTGTGAGTTGTCCCTTTTCACAGTTATCCTCAAGACAACAAACTGTGATGGTGCTTATGCCAGGCATAACATTCAATATTCCTTGCTCGAATTTAGTATCTGTGAACACATATGCATCATTATTGTTATTATTCACATTCATAACATCCACTACTTTAGAACCAATTGTGCTTTCAGGAAGGGTAACTCCTTTCAATTCATGTGTGGCAATTGTTGCTGATTCATCTATGAACACAAATGCATCATCATTGTTGTTATTCATATTGATAACATCCCCTATTTTAGAACTATTTGTCCTTTCAAGAAGGGTAACTCCTTTTAATTCATGTGTGACAACTGTTGTTGATTCACATGCCACATCATAAGTAGCTCCATCAACTTTAGGAGATGGCAAACTAACAACATCCTTGCTTGTACTTGGAGTGTCTTTAGATTTAGCTTCATTTTTATCTGTTGTTGCTCCCTCTACAACAAGCAAAGAGGAAAGACTGTTCTTTGTTAATAGGGGATCATCAATGATAATATTGGATTTTAGCTTAATGATGGTTGCCTACTTCTTTTGGCTATATGTGTCTTTTATCTTTCCTTCTTTTAACATGAAGTCAGCCAAAGAGATTTCTCTCCTACTAGAGATTTTCATCTGAGAAGCATACGGTTTGGCTCTGCAAACAACCCTCTGCAGCTTTAAGGTATACTTATTTCTGTTCCTCTCGACTTTGTACCATGTATCTTGAACTTTATTACTCTGAACGTTATCATTCCTGGTCACTGGCGGCTTGGGGGTTGGTTTCATATGTTCTTTGCCCTTGTTCAACACAGAAGTGTTTGCTTATGCACTTGTCTTCTCATGGTTGCCTTTGTTGATATTATTTTGAGTTGTTTCCTTGTTCTTGTTTTCATCCCATTCATCGCTTTTATGTCCAAAGACACAATATTTCCTACATAGAGGAGGCTTCCATGGATAATTAACCATTACTCGCTGAGTACCTCCATCATGTAATATGACCAAAAAATCGTCCACAAGTTCTTTGTTGAGTTTGATCTATATTAAGTATTTTAGCATAGTGCAATCTTTCAATCTTCTCAGTCATTTCGTCTAAACATATCAATTTGTCGAGTCTACACGCTAACCAATTTATTTCAGTATGCAACCACATATAAAGTGTAACAACCCGTATTTCGATAACATGATTAAGACGAGAATCAAGGCAGAATTTAATTTTAAATTCTGAATCAAGTAAAACGGGCTATGCCATTGCGTTTGTTTAGGAAAAATACGCGAAATAGAGTCTGAGTTTTCGAGAATCGGAGTCCGTATGACCAAGTTATGGTCCGACGAAGTTTTCAGAAAATTCAAGTTCAGAAACGAGTTCTAATTTCGAAAATTAGGGCTGGAGGGCTAGGCGGGAAAATTCCCGCCAGGCTCCCCAAGTCGACAGCCCTGTCGACTTGGGAGTCGACCTGGCACTACCCAAGTCGACAGCCCTGTCGACTTGGGGGTCGACATAGGGTGGCCGGGCAGTTTTGCCTGGTGCACCTATTTTCTATCTTGGCTAGGTTTTTGGGCCTGGTTTGAAATCTGACGGTTCAGGTTGGTCCTGGGGTTAATCTAAGGGTCCTAACCAATCCTATTCTCTATAAATAAGCCCCTAACCTACCCCTAAATCCTCATTATTCATTCATGCAACTAAACTATGGCAAAATTGCTCCACTCATGGCCTCCACTCAAAATCCTAGCCTGCACTTCATTTCCATGAGAGGTTTCATGATCATGAGAGTATTAGAGAGTCCCTATGTTAGTATGAGAGCTTCTCAAGTTGATTTCAAGGCTAAAGCTATGACCTTTGTTCATGAAGATGGTGTTTTTATTGATTCTGAGCATCCATCTTTGGGTTTTTGGGTGATGGCATGCATAGGCTTCATCACAATCTTTGTTTTGTATTTCGATTTGTGCCTTCATAGCAATGTAAGCCCTTCCCTACTCTTAGATATTAACTATGAAGTTAAATGTTCATGTTGCAAGTTTGGGTTTGATCATGGAGAATGATACGTGCTATCATGTCATGCAAGTTTATGAAGTCATTATCTTGATCTTATGAGCAAAAAGCTACAACCTTTATGTTGAAATGTTGCATTATGCAACATGAGAACCTTCATAATCTTTATGTCAACTTGCATATGAAGTCATAACCCTTATATGATGATATATGCGAGTTACTAGTCATCATTCCATGTCTTTTGTCAACATGATTCGCTTATGTGCCAAGTTTGGGTTTATGCATGTTTTTGTGAGGCTCAAGAATGTAACATGCAAGCTAATGAATACAATTGTGCCTCATTTGCCACCATGATTAACTTGTGGCTTAATATCCATTTTTGTCATGCCTTTGCCAAGTCTCTTCCTTTAATCCATTACGTTGTTGCGAACGTATATGCGAGTTTAAAAGTGTTGGGGTCACATTATGGGAAAACATAATGACATGAACATGATTTGGGTAAATGGGTATAAACATGACAACATGTAACGTTAAATATGACATGTGTTTATACTTGAAAACATGACTTGAAATATAACATGGAAGTTGACATGTAAGTATGCTTGAAAACATAAGCTTGGGAATTTACCTATTAAGTTAGGTCTACCCATTGGGAATTTACCTATTAAGTTAGGTCTACCCAATTGCTTGAAAACTTGAATATGAACATGACACTAGACTAAACATGAAAGTGGCCAACTCGAGGTTGGGTTGAGTTTGCAACGTAAAACTACCCGGAACCGACCGGCCTAACTAGTAGTTGCAAACAATAGGATCCAATGTGAGAAGTTGGTCATGTTGTGCTTGAACCCGAGGTTAGGCCAAGTTGTGGTGTAAAGCTACCCGGAACCGACCGGCTTAACTAGTAACCACAACAAAGTCTAATGTGAGAGGTTGAGGTGCATTAAGTAATTAATGCCACATGATAGGGTTAAGTTAATTGGATTAATGACTCTTAACCAAATATGACATGGGCAAATGGGTTAAGTAATTTGATTAGGCTAATGATACTTAACAAAACATGACAAGGTTGGGTAGGTTTGCCTAATGACACTTAACCATTTGTATACGACTAGTGGACGGGGTTAAGTTAACCAACACTTAATCAATCCAACATGATAATTTGGTAAGGTTAAGTTAGTTTTCTTAATGACACTTAACCATTTTTCTACGACTAGTGGACGGGGTTAAGTTAACCAGCACTTAATCAATCCAACGCGATAATTTGGTAAGGTTAAGTAAGTTTTCTTAATGTCACTTAACCGAAAGATACAGTTAATGGATGGGGTTAAGATTAGACTCATCTAGTCTAAACATGGAAATCGGAGGGGGTTAAGTTAGCCTAGACTTAATTAATCCCCCTTGGCAGTTTAATGGGGTTAAGTTAAACACTTAACTAATCTAACATGATGATTTGAGGTGGTTAAGTGACCTATACTTAACCAATCTAACTCGTGAATTTATTGAGGTTAAGTTAACCTATACTTAACCAATCTAACGTGAAACATGATAAGGCTAAGTCACGAATCGCTTGAATACACTTGACCGATTTGACTAAGTAAATTGATGGGGTCAAGTTAATATATACTTAACCAACTTGAGCATGGTTTGTAGGGTTAAGTCTTGAACTTGGATACTTAGCCAATTTTGACATGATTTGTAGACGGGTTAAGTCTTGAACTTGGATACTTAGCCAATTTTGACATGATTTGTAGACGGGTTAAGTCATGAACTTAAGTGACACTTAATCCATTATGTAAACCCTAGTTTTGAGGATTAGGTGGATAACCGTGGTTAACAAGGATAACGGGAATAAGGCTAAGTGGTAAACCTTAGTTGAAGAATAACTAAGTAATGATTCTTAGTCAAGGAAATTTAGACCAGTTCATGGATAGATGAGTAACCTGATACGGTAGGTCATCGTGTAAGTATACGAGTAGGAGCAAGTATCTGATTTAGATAAAGGCTCCAGCGAACTGGGTAACGAAGCAGCGGCTTCGGGGAACGTGAGGATATTCTTGGTATCCCTCTGTGAGCTGCCAGGTAATTATACTAGGCTCATGAGAGGTTAAGGTCTGCGTTAGAAGAACCAAGAGTATGCCTTGGTTGCTATACGAGCGACCTAAAGACGGGGATGGATAGGGAATAGTCGACGAGACACGATCGTACCCTAGATAGCATTTTCGTCAGGCTACCTACCATCTTTGGTCAAGCGTGTACGTACGGAAAGGCAGAGAACACCCAATAGACCATAATTGCTATCTAATTATGGTTGCGGTAAGGCTTGGATGTGGGTTGGCCAGTGTTGTGTTCTCATACAGGATTTATCCTGTCTTGTCATTCGCTAGTTGAGGGAGGGGTCTCGTGGGACCATAGCCACGAATAAAAAAACAGACCTTAGCATCTGCATCGGCAGATAAATCGAAAGCTCCCGACCGAGTCCTGTATTTCTTGACCTGCCCTGTGACAGGACTCGGATGGCACGATGTGATACATGTGCATATAGTCATGGAGAAAAGATTCACGGTGAATGCGTGGGAAAAAGGGCGCGGTTGACGGTTAGCGTAATCCCTAGTGGCTCTGGGTGGTTGAACCAAAACCGAGATACGAAAACGTGCAATAGGTAAGCATAATCCCTAGTAGTCCTAGGTAGCATAAGTCCTAGTTGCACAAACGATAATTCATGTTGGAAGACCCTAGCTAGGTTTAGGGTAACAGTCCAAACCGATCTTAAGGATCATGGAACTATGTTAAAGTAGTATAGAATCTCATGGGAAAGCCCGTATGGTCTACGGCAAGGGACTGAACATTTACATGGAATAAGACATACGAGTTGAGTAACCTATATATGCGATATATTAGGTTGACATGGACCATTACACGACTTTGGAGTAAGGGTCATTCATGGTTAACACATGATACGGTGGGGATACTAGTACGGTAGGTGCAGAGTAGATGTACAGGATAAATACCATGGGACGTTATACGTGATAATATCTTGGGAATATTCTACTTGATAGAAACCTGACGATGTGATACCTTGTTTTATCTTGACATCGTAATTTATCATGACACCTTAGTTATCTGAGTTCAGTAGTTCATCCTGTTATTTTGATTTAGCTTATCTATCTTGTTATCATGCTTATGTTCATCTCAGTTTCTCATGACAGTTAACTTTACTAGTTTTTATACTAATAGTAGATAGGGCTTACTCAGTCTTTTTGACTGAACCGTTTTGTTTCGCCTCTTTTCTTCCGTTTCCCCCCCAGGTTACAGGGAGGAAATACTGTTGTTTAGTTCAGACTTCTTCTGCTTGAAGGTCATCATGGATGGCTTGGACTTTTCTTGGCTATGGCTACTTTACTGCTTTTACTCGGGGAATAATTTATGAAAAAGTCTTTATGCTTCTTTATTATTGCAAGACAGGTTTTGATGTACTCTGATGTAAAAGGCTTTAGACCTTAATTATTAATGTTTATGAAAGTTCGATTTTACTTCCGCTATTTTATATGTTCCGTCTTGTGATATTTCTGTGCATGTTTACCAATAATGCCCCTCTAAAGCTAGTGCATTCCTTTGCGAGTGACCCTAGCGGAGGCGGGGTGTTACAATTTGGTATCAGAGCAGAAGGTTACCAGACTGGGCAAAAGTTTTTTTTAAAAAAGACCTTCTGAAACTATTTGAAAACCGTTTACAAAGAAGCATTTTTCAAGAAAATTTTCTTTTAAAAGAAAAAGGCTATTCCCCAAAGGCCATTAGCACTATCCTTGTTCCCTTAATTGGATCTCTTTTCCTTTCTTTCCTCCATCTGTAGTCACAGTGGTTTTAACTGCGACTAGTCTTTTCTATCTACGAAAGTGCTTTCCATACGATGGAGGTGGTTCTCGAGAGACCAGTGGCCGTGTTTTAAGGAAGGATAGTGAGAAAGAGGATAAAGGATACGAGCTTAAGGAAGAGCAACTTGTTGGTATGGCTTAGTCCTCAAGGAGGGAGAAAGATGAACAATGAAACCCATGACGAGAGAGTACCTTTGGCATGGTAAAACGGGACGGATAGTTAAGTATTATGGGACAAGGACAAGATCATCCGGAGGGCAATAGTATGCTCTCATTTCTAGGGTACCTCGGAAGGAGGGTAACGATCTTGTTAAAGGTTTAGCTTTTCTTTTCTATCATCCCGTTAGGACTTTGTTTTGATCATCGTATCATTTAAGTCTGCTTCGATAGTTGAGTCTCTGCACCTTAAGTACTAGCGTAATAGACAATCCCATTTTTGTCTCAAGTCCTGTGGAGAACCGATCCATTTATTCATGACTTGTTTTGGATTTGAGAATGACATGCCTCGGTTATGGATGGATTCTAGGGATGAAGTGGTTGTCTAGTAAGGGGTGCCACTCTCGGTTTTAATAGGAGGGTAGTTAGACCGTTTGACTAGCCTTGGTAATACCCTCGAAGTATCGTGTAACCTTTTTGAGGTTCTGTCACGACTAGTTACTTAGAATCCCTTGATGCCTTTATTGGAAATTTGAAGCCCGATCGAGTGGTGTTCGCCGATAAGACGGATGGTTTATTTCACTTATGCAAGGGTTATAGAAATCACCCTAGTAAGTGCGCTTGATAACCTGGTTGGCATCTGTTTACTTTCAAGAGAAAGTTTTTCTACGTGGAAAGCTTGCATGAGATCATGAGTACGCAGTCATGTTTGCGTCAAGTATTCTAGAAAAAGGATAAGTACAAGTGGAACGAGAGGCGACGAAGGAATGAGTTCCAGCTCATGTTATGGAAACAGGAAATAAGAAGCTACGAAATCGCGAAGTTAAAAGACGGTCAAGGCACAATGGAATTAAGCTCAAGGAAATACGACTTTGATGGTCGAAGACTAGATGCGCGCATGATATCTCTTTTTGGGAGTATATCCTTGATCCCTGTTTTCTGTAAAGCTTACTTGTAGACTATCTTTTGTGGACGTCCTCTCGGTCCTATTTTCTGTTACAAACCCCGTAAGGAGTTTGTCTTGTTTATCTTCTCGACCCTGTTCCAGGGAATCCTAGGTAGAACCCTATGGATGTAAACATGTATTTGAAACATGTTATGATTGATATGGTTGCAAGTGGTTGCTCGTGGATGCGCGAATACACATTAGATACTAGCTCGACTCGGTCACATTTCATATTGCATATGCACGAGTATTTATACTTGTTTATGGACGAAATCGAATGTGTTATCATGCGGATGTTGCATATGAATGAATGATTGTGCACGCATATAGTATCTATATGACTAGGACTATTTGCATACATGTTGGATTCATGGCACTATACATATTTTTGCATTAGAAAGATTATTCAGGCCTGATCATTAGCATTAGCTAAGGAACATGTACACACACGTTTTGCATATATTCATACAGCATTAGAAATCATCTAAGGACAATGGTTGCTTGTGGATGATGTTTTGAGTAGTTGAATGATGGATGGTAGGATATGTTTTTCCTAACTTAGAGATTTCGGGGACGAAATCCTAAAAGGTGGGAAGAATGTAACAACCCGTATTTCGATAACATGATTAAGACGAGAATCAAGGCAGAATTTAATTTTAAATTCTGAATCAAGTAAAACAGGCTATGCCATTGCGTTCGTTTCGGAAAAATACGCGAAATAGAGTCTGAGTTTTCGAGAATCGGAGTCCGTATGACCAAGTTATGGTCCGACGAAGTTTTCAGAAAATTCAAGTTCAGAAACGAGTTCTAATTTCGAAAATTAGGGCTGGAGGGCTAGGCGGGAAAATTCCCGCCAGGCTCCCCAAGTCGACAACCCTGTCGACTTGGGAGTCGACCTGGCACTACCCAAGTCGACAACCCTGTCGACTTGGGGGTCGACATAGGGTGGCCGGGCAGTTTTTCCTGGTGCACCTATTTTCTGTCTTGGCTAGGTTTTTGGGCCTGGTTTGAAATCTGACGGTTCAGGTTGGTCCTGGGGTTAATCTAAGGGTCCTAACCAATCCTAATCTCTATAAATAAGCCCCTAACCTACCCCTAAACCCTCATTATTCATTCATGCAACTAAACTATGGCAAAATTGCTCCACTCATGGCCTCCACTCAAAATCCTAGCCTCCACTTCATTTCTATGAGAGGTTTCATGATCATGAGAGTATTAGAGAGTCCCTATGTTAGTATGAGAGCTTCTCAAGTTGATTTCAAGGCTAAAGCTATGACCTTTGTTCATGAAGATGGTGTTTTTATTGATTCGGAGCATCCATCTTTGGGTTTTTGGGTGATGGCATGCATAGGCTTCATCACAATCTTTGTTTTGTATTTCGATTTGTGCCTTCATAGCAATGTAAGCCCTTCCCTACTCTTAGATATTAACTATGAAGTTAAATGTTCATGTTGCAAGTTTGGGTTTGATCATGGAGAATGATACGTGCTATCATGTCATGCAAGTTTATGAAGTCATTATCTTGATCTTATGAGCAAAAAGCTACAACCTTTATGTTGAAATGTTGCATTATGCAACATGAGAACCTTCATAATCTTTATGTCAACTTGCATATGAAGTCATAACCCTTATATGATGATATATGCGAGTTACTAGTCATCATTCCATGTCTTTTGTCAACATGATTCGCTTATGTGCCAAGTTTGGGTTTATGCATGTTTTTGTGAGGCTTAAGAATGTAACATGCAAGCTAATGAACACAATTGTGCCTCATTTGCCACCATGATTAACTTGTGGCTTAATATCCATTTTTGTCATGCCTTTGCCAAGTCTCTTCCTTTAATCCATTACGTTGTTGCGAACGTATATGCGAGTTTAAAAGCGTTGGGGTCACATTATGGGAAAACATAATGACATGAACATGATTTGGGTAAATGGGTATAAACATGACAACATGTAACGTTAAATATGACATGTGTTTATACTTGAAAACATGACTTGAAATATAACATGGAAGTTGACATGTAAGTATGCTTGAAAACATAAGCTTGGGAATTTACCTATTAAGTTAGGTCTACCCATTGGGAATTTACCTATTAAGTTAGGTCTACCCAATTGCTTGAAAACTTGAATATGAACATGACACTAGACTAAACATGAAAGTGGCCAACTCGAGGTTGGGTTGAGTTTGCAACGTAAAACTACCCGGAACCGACCGGCCTAACTAGTAGTTGCAAACAATAGGATCCAATGTGAGAAGTTGGTCATGTTGTGCTTGAACCCGAGGTTAGGCCAAGTTGTGGTGTAAAGCTACCCGGAACCGACCGGCTTAACTAGTAACCACAACAAAGTCTAATGTGAGAGGTTGAGGTGCATTAAGTAATTAATGCCACATGATAGGGTTAAGTTAATTGGATTAATGACTCTTAACCAAATATGACATGGGCAAATGGGTTAAGTAATTTGATTAGGCTAATGATACTTAACAAAACATGACAAGGTTGGGTAGGTTTGCCTAATGACACTTAACCATTTGTATACGACTAGTGGACGGGGTTAAGTTAACCAACACTTAATCAATCCAACATGATAATTTGGTAAGGTTAAGTTAGTTTTCTTAATGACACTTAACCATTTTTCTACGACTAGTGGACGGGGTTAAGTTAACCAGCACTTAATCAATCCAACGCGATAATTTGGTAAGGTTAAGTAAGTTTTCTTAATGTCACTTAACCGAAAGATACAGTTAATGGATGGGGTTAAGATTAGACTCATCTAGTCTAAACATGGAAATCGGAGGGGGTTAAGTTAGCCTAGACTTAATTAATCCCCCTTGGCAGTTTAATGGGGTTAAGTTAAACACTTAACTAATCTAACATGATGATTTGAGGTGGTTAAGTGACCTATACTTAACCAATCTAACTCGTGAGTTTATTGAGGTTAAGTTAACCTATACTTAACCAATCTAACGTGAAACATGATAAGGCTAA
Source organism: Allium sativum (assembly GCA_030737875.1). NCBI lineage: Eukaryota > Viridiplantae > Streptophyta > Magnoliopsida > Asparagales > Amaryllidaceae > Allium > Allium sativum. The sequence goes on from CM060909.1 coordinate 364,443,410, forward strand.
GTCACGAATCGCTTGAATACACTTGACCGATTTGACTAAGTAAATTGATGGGGTCAAGTTAATATATACTTAACCAACTTGAGCATGGTTTGTAGGGTTAAGTCTTGAACTTGGATACTTAGCCAATTTTGACATGATTTGTAGACGGGTTAAGTCTTGAACTTGGATACTTAGCCAATTTTGACATGATTTGTAGACGGGTTAAGTCATGAACTTAAGTGACACTTAATCCATTATGTAAACCCTAGTTTTGAGGATTAGGTGGATAACCGTGGTTAACAAGGATAACGGGAATATGGCTAAGTGGTAAACCTTAGTTGAAGAATAACTAAGTAATGATTCTTAGTCAAGGAAATTTAGACCAGTTCATGGATAGATGAGTAACCTGATACGGTAGGTCATCTTGTAAGTATACGAGTAGGAGCAAGTATCTGATTTAGATAAAGGCTCCAGCGAACTGGGTAACGAAGCAGCGACTTCGGGGAACGTGAGGATATTCTTGGTATCCCTCTGTGAGCTGCCAGGTAATTATACTAGGCTCATGAGAGGTTAAGGTCTGCGTTAGAAGAACCAAGAGTATGCCTTGGTTGCTATACGAGCGACCTAAAGACGGGGATGGATAGGGAATAGTCGACGAGACACGATCGTACACTAGATAGCATTTTCGTCAGGCTACCTACCATCTTTGGTCAAGCGTGTACGTACGGAAAGGCAGAGAACACCCAATAGACCATAATTGCTATCTAATTATGGTTGCGGTAAGGCTTGGATGTGGGTTGGCCAGTGTTGTGTTCTCATACAGGATTTATCCTGTCTTGTCTTTCGCTAGTTGAGGGAGGGGTCTCGTGGGACCATAGCCACGAATAGAAAAACAGACCTTAGCATCTGCATCGGCAGATAAATCGAAAGCTCCCGACCGAGTCCTGTATTTCTTGACCTGCCCTGTGACAGGACTCGGATGGCACGATGTGATACATGTCCATATAGTTATGGAGAAACGATTCACGGTGAATGCGTGGGAAAAAGGGCGCGGTTGACGGTTAGCGTAATCCCTAGTGGCTCTGGGTGGTTGAACCAAAACCGAGATACGAAAACGTGCAATAGGTAAGCATAATCCCTAGTAATCCTAGGTAGCATAAGTCCTAGTTGCACAAACGATAATTCATGTTGGAAGACCCTAGCTAGGTTTAGGGTAACAGTCCAAACCGATCTTAAGGATCATGGAACTATGTTAAAGTAGTATAGAATCTCATGGGAAAGCCCGTATGGTCTACGGCAAGGGACTGAACATTTACATGGAATAAGACATACGAGTTGAGTAACCTATATATGCGATATATTAGGTTGACATGGACCATTACACGACTTTGGAGTAAGGGTCATTCATGGTTAACACATGATACGGTGGGGATACTAGTACGGTAGGTGCAGAGTAGATGTACAGGATAAATACCATGGGACGTTATACGTGATAATATCTTGGGAATATTCTACTTGATAGAAACCTGACGATGTGATACCTTGTTTTATCTTGACATCGTAATTTATCATGACACCTTAGTTATCTGAGTTCAGTAGTTCATCCTGTTATTTTGATTTAGCTTATCTATCTTGTTATCATGCTTATGTTCATCTCAGTTTCTCATGATAGTTAACTTTACTAGTTTTTATACTAATAGTAGATAGGGCTTACTCAGTCTTTTTGACTGACCCGTTTTGTTTCGCCTCTTTTCTTCCGTTTCCCCCCAGGTTACAGGGAGGAAATACTGTTGTTTAGTTCAGACTTCTTCTGCTTGAAGGTCATCATGGATGGCTTGGACTTTTCTTGGCTATGGCTACTTTACTGCTTTTACTTGGGGAATAATTTATGAAAAAGTCTTTATGCTTCTTTATTATTGCAAGACAGGTTTTGATGTACTCTGATGTAAAAGGCTTTAGACCTTAATTATTAATGTTTATGAAAGTTCGATTTTACTTCCGCTATTTTATATGTTCTGTCTTGTGATATTTCTGTGCATGTTTACCAATAATGCCCCTCTAAAGCTAGTGCATTCCTTTGCGAGTGACCCTAGTGGAGGCGGGGTGTTACATAAAGTGGAATATTAGAGAAATGTACCCACATTGGAATATATTTGACCATGCCACAGACATTGCTAACATTCGAATCATACGGTTTAATAATAAGTAGCTTTGCATGACTATCAGATCCCCCATCAGAACATTTTGCTAGTCTTCCTCACATGCAAATTGGAACATGAATAGGACACCATCCGACTTAATTATCAGATATCCTTTTTGTTTCCATAAAGATCTACACTACTGCACAACAGTTGTGTAAGAAAGCAGTTTGTCGAAGAAGAAACCAATAAGTGTGTTACTCCAAACAGATGTACTAGCATTCAAAATCTTGTCAGTGTGTTTTATAGCACCTTCAACAAATTGTGGTTGCTTATCAACGGGCTTGTACTTCCCAACGTTGTGAGGCAAACGCTGAAAATAGAGAAGTCCAAGCATGTTGATGATTAATAGGAGGAACACCTTGCGCCGAACTCTAGGGTTTTCTTGTTGGCGACAGTTGGAATGAAGTCTTAGGTGGAAGGTTGGTAGTGAGAGGCGGTGGATCAGGCGAAGCTGGGGGAGGATCGATCTCAAGTGGTAAAGCAGCAGGTGCGCAGATTTAATGGCTGGATTTGGGGAGCGGGATTTGGGGAGCATTGACATTGATTCCCATTAAAATGACCATTTAACTATTTTTATTTTGATATATAGATTTTTTTAAATGAGATTAGAGTAACACTTATTATATAAAAATCCCTTCAGTATATATAACCAAAATGGATGATAGAAATATGGTAGGAATAGAGATGGTCATGAAACAAATCTCTAAATTAATCATATTATGAAATATGTGTTCAACGGTAACATGACTTTTGAAAATTTTCAATTCTATATTATTCTAGAAAATAGCAGAGTCACATTTCCATCACAAATTTTGAAACTGTAGTTTCTTAAATGATTAAAAAAAATAAACTCTTCACATTAAATAAAAACTTAATGAATGATAGAAATATGGTTTAAAAAGAAGATGATCGTGAAATAAGCTCCAATTCAAAGATATTATAAAATCTATCCAGTTATTATGAGAATTTAAATAAAATCTACTTTTGTTTTGAAATATACTATAGTCACAACTCATCATAATTTCATAAATCTAATAATAATTTTGATGATTCCAAATATAGTTCAATTTGGTTAATGATTTTAATTTTGAATAAATAACCAAAAAATATTTTAAATCTGGAAAATACTAATTTACAAGAGGGGTTCAAAAAGAACTATACACGTTGAAAATCAGTTAACAATTGAATGTAAAATTTTCAATGCTTGTAAGACATATACCACTTGTAGCTCTGGAATGCCCAAAGAGATAAATTAAGTCAATAAAGTCTATACACAAATTTTTCAGAGTAAATCACCAAGCCTAAGCAAACAAATTTAGCAATTCAATTCCTTTTATCAGAGCAGCAATCTTTCGATTTCAGAACAAGTTTCACAAGAGAATTTATCACAATATTTACATTAAGCCTAAGAGATGATCTATGAATAAACGCAAGTTATTTGAAATCACTTTATGAAATGTATTAATTTCAAGATTCAAAACCAAACATGTTGATCCAATATATCAACAATTTCAAATGATTTCAAAAATCAAATAAGTATCCAAGATAAATGATCATGATTTAAAAGCGAGTTTCAAAATGCAACACAACGACCTCTGTCAAATGATTTTCAAATCAAAATAGTCAAGCCCAGCCAAAAATGCAATGAATTATCACAACTTATCAAAAATAGTTTTCAAGTAGTGTGCTGTAATGAGTGCAGTTTTTCATGTCTTTCCAAGTTGAATTAGAAGAAACTCAAAACAATAAAGTTATGAGAAATTTCATTATCTTTTCAAAACTTCAAAAATTTTAGAATTCCAAGCAACAGTGTTCAAGATATATACAAAATACTACAGCACAGTTAGAAATTCAGGGAACTGTCAAAAAATCTTAAACTTCAAAAGAATTGCAAATATTTACAATTTTAAGTTCAAAACTTGGAAATCATTGAAACAAGAAAGTTTTAAATAAATGAATCTAATTTTTAGAAAATAAAAAAATATGCAATTTGAAGTTAAGAAGCTCAAGAAATGTCAGGATTGTTGTGGCAGTGTTAATACAAATCAGCATTGTCAGAAGCAATAAAAGGAAGAATAGAAGGAGGAATAAAAGGAAGAATAAAAAGAAGATTAAAAGGAAGAATAGAGCAAGAAATAAAAAAAGAAAAAGAAACACGAGTTTAGAGATCATACCCGATTTACAATTTATGATGGAATTTTCTAACCCGACAACCGTGGCTAAAGAACTCGAGATAATTCAATAATATGGAACAACTTGAATTCAATCTCTCTTTCACGAAGTCGTTCCTTAGCCTCCTCTGATGCCTAACTGTCTATTGGATCGAGTGGTCTAACAAAGGTTGTTTTACCACTCATTTCTTTGTTTACACATTTTGGTACCCAAACCTTTTTATATAATAATCCATTAGTATCCACTAACGTGCCCTTAGGAACCTAAATTCATTTAGTTTTACTCGAATTCATTTTTTTATATTTTGGGATCCGTATTTGTTTAATTGGATTGTTATTAAACAAGTTTCATCCCGTTTATGGTTTAAAAACCTTTTGAAATCATCAGAGCCCAAATTTCCAATTTGATCATTTCCAAAGCTATTTGAAGGATTTTTAAAATCATCAAAACAAAGTCCATATTTATTTTGAGTAGTCAATTGATTTTTCAATAGCATATTCAATGATTTTCCTCCAATTGAAAATCTGTTCAAATTCAACTTAAGACCATCGACATTAGATTTCAAAAGTTTATTCTCGTTTATTAGCTTAGAGCAAGGTCAATTATGATTTCACTTTTCTCAGAATCATTTCGTTTCAAGATCGTATTTTCATTTCCATGTAATTTGATTTTAGCTTTGGAACTAGATATCTCAGATTCAAATTGTTTTTTCTTTTCAACTCAAGTTTTTCAAATTCCTTGAAATTCTCAATTTCTTTTTCAAGCTTAATCAAAATTGATTCTTTTTTAAACAAGTTTTCTTTCTCAACCACTTCATTTTTTGAATTTTTGGTTATCTTAAAATTCTCCAAATCCTTTTGCAATTTTTTTACTTTTTAGCTCAATCTCGTTTTCTTTTAAAATCAGAATTTCCTTTTCAAGATTTTTAATATTTTCACTGAGATGAACTAAATTATTTTCCAAATTTAAACAATTTTTGTAATCAAAGTTCTGTTTTCAAGTTTCAATTCCAAATATTGATTTTTATGTCACAACTCAAGGTTTTTAGATTTTAAGTTTTTATTTTTAGATTTGAGACTATCAACAGAATTTGTTAAATCATTACAAAGATGAATTAAATCTTCATATGAGAAGTCTTCATTTTCTGAATCACCATCTGTTGAGTGTTCATTTGTAACCGTTGTTAAGCACACATCCGAGCTTGAGTTGGCAATTGAGGGTTTGTATCACTTGTTGTCTTTCGCTCCATACATCGAATCGAGAGTGCTACAGATTTCTAGTGCATTTAAACAATGTGAGATATGGTTATACTGATCATCATCAATACAAGAATGTAAAATATATCTAGCCCGAGAATTAATCACAATATTATTCTTATCTACCATTTCACCTCCATTGATAATAATATCCCAACATCTAACACTAATTGATTTTAAATAAAATTCCATTTTTGATTTCCAATTAAAAAAAATCGTTCCATTGAAAATAGTTGGAATATTACTGTACCGACTCTCGCTTGATTGATAACTGTGAAAATTACTGTTAGGAAAAAACATGACTCTAGAGTTAAAAATACTTGCTCTAATACCACTTGTATGATCTAAATTAACCCAAGAGGGGGTGAATAGGGTATATTGTAGTTTTGAGAATATAAGAATTATTGTATCGCAGATTGTAGCAGAATAAATAAACGAGGAAAATAAATGACATAGATTTTACCCAGCTTCAGCAAAACCCCTGCCTACTACTGCATTCCCCAAGGTTTCTTTTAGAATTAAAATAATCTATATGCTTACATTTCCCTATAAACTTGTGACACCCGCTCACAACAATTCTAATGCTACGCTCAAAACCTTGTACTGATCTTTATCTCCAAGATAAGATTTTTTCCCTGAATTACAAACCTATAACTCGACTCCCTTGTTTAGAAAACTAGAAAACCCTATAAAATGATTAGAAGAATTAAATAATTCAAAACAATAAAACAAAAATTCCTTTTGTAAAATATCATCGGTCCTCTTTTCTTTTGTTTCACTTGCAATATCGGGTTTCTCTTTGCCTTCAATGGTAATTGACCCTCTTCGAATTAGGATTTTGCACTGCCTGTAAATCGCGACTCTGAATGCTAATGTTATTTGATTCTCTGATGCTTTCGAATGCTTGATGCTTCTTGTTGTTCGATTTGGGCTTGAAATTGAAACTCTGAAGAGATTGTGAGTATTCTAAATCTTATTTTTCTCGATGGATTTTTCTTGTGAATTTCGATACCACTTGCCAGTGACGAATAGGGTATTTTTATAAGATTTTCTGAACCCTTAACCGTCTATGATTTCACGATGGCTTGGTCTTGATATTTGTCGTGAATTACCCATTTGATTTTGGAAGAGATTAATAGAATTTTCTTTGAGCACGTTGTTGTATTATTGCATGCTACATGATTGACGAATTGAGCTTAGTTTCTGGAAACATTTGAAACACATGAATTCATTCTTTGCCAGAAATCATCCTGGAAATAAACTGGAAACATTGATTTAATTTTCCTGTTGTTAGCCTGCTTTGTGACCAGGCTACCCAAAGCCCGGGATTTGAGTATGTGCTTATATTGTTTAGCAATCACTTGGATGGAATAACAGATAGTTGGATAACTTCGATTCCACCTACGAACATCATCAGGTCGTATCCCAGCATCGGATCAGATCAAAGCTTCGGGTCGAGTAAGAGCAACTCGACATCTTCAAATTGGCATGGTATCGGATCGGGTCGAGGAAGGTGGATCGAGTCCGGTTCGTTCGCTTACAAGATGGAATCAAGCGCAGAAAACAACGTCGGATCGGGTTGAGGAAGTTCTGATCTGACCTGGTCGTCACTTGAAGGCAAAGAACTATGTTGACAATGTTTTCCTCGGCTTGGGTCAAGAGGAGTCTGACCCGACCCCCGCACCTGCTACCCTGGAGAAATTACTTAGTCAAACAAAGCCCTATTCTCTCAAAGATCGAAAACGGATCGGATCTCGCCTCTTACCAATGAACTGAAGACCATTTCCCCATGTTCTCCACTACTTTCGAGATTTCCTCTGAAGCTTCCATGTGGCACCTAACAAAAACCAAAATTCATGCCTACAAATACATGATTTTGCATCAATTTAAGGGACTTTTAGCACTTTGTTTCTCCATGTATGCCATGGTTGAATTCCTTCATACATAACTACCATCTTCTTCAATAAGAATCAATGAATTCAGAGAGAAGTATTCATTGTATTTACGTGATTGAGTGTCTATATTCGTTGTAATTGTAATTTCTGAACGTTGAGAAACCACGAAGTGTATATACGCTCGTTAATACTGAACCACTATAAATCTTGTGTGTTGATTGGTTTTCTTCTGTTTTTAAATTATAATTCTTCAATGTTCTCCACGAATCCTAGATAATTAGGTGTTAATGCTATTTTTTGGTCTAACACCTCTCTAAAAACACATTTGCGTGATTTTCCAGTGTTGGTATTTTTGCATGTTTCTGAAAAAATTATTTGTGCCAAAAATAGATTTAAATACAACCACCTCAAGCGTCGTTACCTTATTGATAGAGTCAAACAAATTATTTTAAACACATATACAAATAATTGGAAGGTTCAAACACATCGAACAAACAATAGGCACGTTTTCTCATTGGATTAAAGTATACTTCCTACAGTCTTTGTGGAGAAACTGTGGTAATACACATAAGTATAATCCAGCATTCTTTTCATATATTTAAAATATAGTAGACGCAATCGCATGAATAGAACTAACGAATTAACATGCATTATGCGTCAGTGCACATATAAAACCTTTATGTAATTTCTAATGTCATATAAAACAATGGAGCCAATTTACTGCATAGAGGCGTTGTTCGACCTAGCATGGATGTAGTGAACTATAACACTAAGCTTGATTCTTTTTACAAATTATGCAATGCTTGCTACCAGGCATCGTATTCTCTTTCGTTTACATATATAAGTCATTGTTGTGCATGATTCAAAATCCCATTAGCTATGGTAAGCTCTGTAGACCAGCGTAAGTTCTTTACATATTCAGCATGTATGACATAGGAATCTATTTAGCACCAGAAACATTGATATTTGAAGGACACAAACAACCTATTTTGGTTGTTGTAGGCAATGCAACCTGTATTGCACGAAACAGAGGATATAGTGCAATCCAAGCTCAAAGAGAATCTCATTTTTTTCCTAAACCTAAATAGTACTTAAACTGATGTGAAATGGGAATAGTAATCTTAAGGATCAGTCAAATTTAGATTCAAGAAAAATAGGATAATCACCGGGAACTTGAAATGCATCATCTAACCATTTTTGTTTCATCCTTCCCAAAGGTCGATCGCCACCAGGACTGTGGGGCCCCAGACCCCTATAGGCGCTGCGCCCGGACCTGCTTACGGCTTGCCTTCGGCTCGGAGCACGACTCTCCTTCTGCTCAGCATATATTTTGGCCCACAACAGTCACTCGAAGCTTCTCAATGAAGATTAGACGGGTAGTCTGAGAATATCACAACAAAATGGCAACGATTGGGATTCCTCCAGAAGCTATGAACCCCTATTTACCGATGTTATTCAATATGAAGAGATATTGAACAAATTCAGCATGCTAACTATGGCAGTACATGGGTGAAAGATTATTTCCTGGTAACCTCCTCTCTCAGGGTTTCGATGGTGTATAGACTTCACCAATGAAACTGATGTTGTTTCTGAATAAGTACTGACCACCTGGTCGACATGAATTAAACTTGTTCAACCGGCGGAATCTCTAATGACATTGATATGGGGTAGTCCCGACACTATTCCGAAGATGACTCGAATGATTTTAGCAACAGTGGTTCTCAATGACAGGATACCAGTAAGCAACTAAGGATCCTAACACTACAAAGTTACACTTCATTTGTATGACGTGGTGAAAGACATATATCCTGCAGTTCACTCCTTGAAAAAGTTATCTAGCCTTTACAATGCCCATTTGCTATCAGTTGCATCGATGACAATTGATTTCTGCAGGATAAGGGTTAAATCAACATGCTTTGGTTCCCATAGATATGTACCAGTTGAACCACCATGGGCCATGATTGGACTTATGGATCCTTACCCAGATGATAGTAACTTGGCTACTCATCAGCTACCAGGCGACCAGCCCTAGCAGAATTCAAAGCTTACACTGCATCTTAGTGTCTATTGTTAAAATTCCCAACTGAAGTTGTAGTGGGAATGGTTCGTGGTGACCAAATTACTGGAAGAGCCTGCTACTTGTTTGAATGGAAGATGATACACGATGGAGATGGCATGGAACCCGAGAATGATTCCCCTCCTACAAGAAAGATATCGGCATAACAAGTAAAGGAAGCATTGCGGAAGGGTCTCCCGATTACCTATCTGAATACATGGATCGCAGAGTGGATGAAGAATCAGGATGTAGAAGGGCGATACTTAGTGAAGCAAATATCGGTATTCCAATTGATAATGGCAACCTGGCAAAGTTCTCGAAAATCGAATCTCATTTGGACCACCTCCGGATGAGGGAACTGATAGATTTTCTATGATCCAATCAGGACGCATTTGCAAGGACCCATGCTGACATGTATGGGATCTCCCTGTCGATTATGAGTCATGCACTGAACATAAACCCAAAGTATCCTCCTGCTAAGCAAAAGAGGCATATGCTGGTCCCAAAGAGGTCGACTATCGTGAAAGAAGAAGTAGAGAAGTTGAGAAATAATGGATTCATCAAAGATGCTGCATATCCCAACTGGATATCAAACCTTGTCCTTGTCAAGGAGGTTAACGTGAAGTGGCGTACATGCATCGATTTTTCATATTTGAACAAGGCTTTCCCAAAAGGCAGCTTTTCGTTACCTAGAATTGACCAGCTGGTGGATCCGACGGCTGGACATGAACTTCTCCTTTTATGGATCCGTACTTGGGTTACAACCAGATTTCTATTAACATGCCTGCTCAAGAACATATCGGTTTTATCACATACCTTGGACTATACTATTATATGGCAATGCCTTTCAGACCGAAGAATGCCGGAGCAATGTACCAGCACTTGGTGGATCGTATGTTCCATGATCAAATTGGAAAGTCCGTGGAAGTCTATGTAGATGATATGATTGTGAAGTCCATGCGATCAACTAATCATGTTTTTGATTTGGCAGAGCTGAGCAGTATCTCCCTACACTATGGAATGAAGACAAACTTATTGAAATTCTCATTTGGCATTGTGTCAAAGAAGTGTATTGGCTTCATAATTAGCTCACGCGGAATCAAAATCAGTCCTAACCAGATTGAATCAATCAGGAACACTCGTGAGCCACATAGAATTAATGATGCTCATAGCTTGGCAGGGAAGGTGGCGACATTAAGTAGATTTATTTCCAGAGCTACTAATAAATGCATCCATGGACCCCTAATTGCATTGAAGCCTTTCAAAACTTGCTGAATCATTTAGAGAAGCCCCCAATATTGTCTAAGCCAGTGGCTCAAGAAGATTGCTTTCGTATACTTAGTAGTAACACTAGTTCGTGGGGGAGGTTAGAATCCAGAGAGCTGTGTATTATGTGAACAAGAAGTCCATGGCGGAGCACAACTACCCAAAGATTGAGGAGCTCGCTAACAACTTAATGATTGCTTCAAAAAATACCTCCGCCATTATTTCCAAGCTATTCCGATGATATACACTGATCACCCACTACGATAAGTCCTGCAGCGACCTGAGGCATCTGCAAGGTTGCTCAAATGGAACATTGAGCTGAGTCAGTTTAATCTCAATTCCTCCCAAGGAAGTCCATACAAGGGAAAGCATTAGCAACTTCATCGCTAAGTTCATCATCCTCGAAGGGGGTGCGGCATACGAAAGAGACTGCCCCTCAGAACGAAAGATGGAATTGAGAACTCGGAAGTTGTACATAGACAGTGCTCGAAGTGATCGATGGTCCGTCATCGGAGTCGTATTAATAACTCCTTAAGGATGATCAATAAACTATGCCTTGCGACAGGATCTATCCGCTACTAACAATGATTCCGAGTTAAGGAGCTCCAAGCAAAGGGACCATGACTTGCAACGTGCCTAAAAAGGGTCAAAGAGCTATTGAACGGCTCAGAACATTACAACATATCTCATATTCTATACGCAAAAAATCAGATGGTGGACAAGCTGGCCGAGTTAGCGAGCTCCGATAATCTAGAAGAGATAGAAATGATCCAAATCAAGACATTAAAAGCTCCAAGCATTGATCAGATGGAAGTAAATCCTGTGTTGGATACCTAACCTGAGAGAGTCCAATGGACAACCCTAATAAAGAACTTCTATCAGTACAAAATGTTTCCAGCAAGAGGAAGTGAAAGGCATGTCACCGTTCGTTATACCTTAAGATATGACACGCAAGGCGACATTGCTTATTTCCCTTGGAAGGTTGTCCCGAGATGGACATCAACGAGTCTCATTGTTGATTCACCGCCCTGAATGATTCGAAAAAGGCATTAATCGACTTCCTACTATAGGGGAAATTTACATGAATGAAACTTCTAACGAACGTCGTTCTGCAGTTAGAAAGTGAAGATTCACGTTTCCACTCCCTTCATTGATTATCTATCAAGTAACTCGTGCCTTACACATTGGGGGTAACTGGAGATTCGAGCATGGATCACTCAGATTACGTCATCTAATTCAAAGTTGATACGTCATAAGCTTGCACGACCGACTGCCTCAGTCTTGCCCGAAGATTGGAGAGTTAAAAGTTTAGAACACTTAAGCATGGATGCTGATTGATTGTCTGTGCACCATCTCTTATTCCCAATGTGGAATCGAATATCCGCGGATGGATGAGATATGACTATCTCCCTAGTAGCCATATCCTATTCCTAGCATGGAAAGCGCAAAAGTTTTTGTAAGCATGGATCCATTGTTCTCCTGCCAATTACCATCCTAGCACCAACGTGATGACGTGCTACCATTATTGGTGCAGACATGACTCCCTGACACTTAATCCTTGCCCTTGGAATGGGGGCAAAAAGGCGATTCAAAGGAGAACCTCGTCACTAGCTTACAATATCTGCCTAACTGCCTTTGTCGCTCCAAGACCCCAATCAAGGTCTATTCATTCTTGGGATTGCCAGCCCATGTTAATTCGAAAAGATATTCTTCATCAAAAAAAACTTTGGCAGTCATCTCCTGGTAGAGATACGACAAGGCAAAATGGAGCTGCAAAGAATATGCAATGCCATTTTCACTTAGAATGATATTCATACATTTAACAGGATTATTCTTTAACCCTATCTCTTATTTTTTTTCATGCTCTATGATGTATTAATGTAATTAACTCACATGAATTAATGTGTGGATGGTGTAGGTACCTAGAATTTGATACCGATCAGACTTCTAACACCCGCGTATAGAGTTATGGAGCAATACCATAACGAGCTTGACTGAACTGCTCATTTACAAAGCCACGCCCTCTGCCTGAGAGAACATGTATAGCCCAAGGTGGATCCAAGTTGACCATCCAATCCTTGGCTCACACGTGGCAGACCTCAAAATAAATATGCATTGAGTTTGGAATTTCAAAGTTGGAATCCGATTCCAGATGGATGCAGTTTGACCATCTACAAGGCTTGATCTTATGCTTGACGCCACCAGATTACATGAATCCAAATAAAGGAGGCAGTACTACCCCTTGATATGCTTACTTTTCATCATGCAATTTACTTTTACATGCTTCTTGAGTTATTTACATGACTAACTCATGTGATATGAATGATGCAGGTATCCAAAATTTGGTGCCAGTCAGTCCTCCCATAGATTGATCGGAGGAACGCGAAGCTTTAACGAATATGATTCGACTGTTTTCTTGATTAACTCCGATCCTCAGAGCTTGGACATGAGTGTAAACCTAGGACGAGTGTGATGGGTGAGCCAAGATTACAGACCACCCTTATCCATGACTCTAACTCTTGTGGTTCGAGAGAGAGTATAAAGGACTAGAAAATGAAGTCCACCACTCTAACTCTCATGATCTGAGAGAGAGTATAAAGGACGGGAAGATGACGTCCACATGGCGTGATGGTGCACCACGATTAAAGACCGCCTTGACCACACTTTAACCTGGGCATACGACAGGAGAGTACAAAGGCAATGAGAGCAAGTGCCAGAGAAAAAGGGTTCATACCCCACTGAAGGACTGGGGAAAGTTTGAAAGTTGAGCCTACACTCACTATAGAAGGATTGGGGGCAATCTAGTGTCGATCCTAATCAAGCTCGAACAAGCCCTGGCCAGGCACTTTATTCAAGATTGATTGAGGGCATACACATACAAATCACACCACCTGTTGTCTATTACTTAGTTTAGTAATGATTTTTTATTGCAGAAATTATTGTTTGCTAGGATGCTAGAATGAAACCCCTTGTTTGATTTGTGATGTGATTTATTGTTTATTACTTAGATTAGTAATGTTTCGACTACAAGTACATTTGATTGAAATATGTAACAAACTTGCAAATTTATGACATTGCCGGAATACTACTTTATTTACGTAATGCGGGTGTGTACAAGATAACGAGGAAAAGATGCGAGAATCATGCTCACAACACCAATAAAGGGTCACGTTTAAAGGATTGATGCCAAGGCTTGAAGCTAAACTTTCCGCGCGACTTAAGGCGGCAGCCGAAAGGAGGCCTTAGGAGCGGGACGGTCAATAACATATCATGCGACCTGTGGCAACGACCAAAAGGAGGCCTTGGGAGTGATATCTCAGGTGCAATGTCGAGTACCACTTTGCAAATACACTGAATTGAAAATACAACCACTTAAGCGTTGAAAGTAATGTCTTTTCCATGCTTACACGTTTAAATTTTAAAGGGATGTGATATGACCACATGTCTTTTTCCATTACCCCTGGACTGGGGTTGTACTGTTGAAAATATTTAGAAATGGAGTAACTTATCTGCTTGCGTCTAACTTATACCTTGATCTTGTCAGTCCGCTTAAGGACCATGGAATGGATACAAAGTGAACGTCCATTTTCTAGTCTCGACCGACTTCCCGATTGAAAGGCCCCGGACAAGGGGCACGCCATTACTTCGACTTCTAGCTTGCAAGGAAGAGAATTGCTTGATACACCGACCCAAGGGTTAAGAAAAAGGAATATAGAACTTTCTTCCATGTTGACGATGATGACGTAGAAGGCGCTAGGAAATAAGGAAGTCAGCAGATTTCCTCTTGCAGTGATCCCCCAACATATCAGACTAGATATGAAATGGATGGTTCCTTTGTATAATTGAGAACCTAGATGGCTCAGCAAGATGAAATTCTCTGGAAACGACAAAAAATGATGGATAACTTCTTTACTCGGAAAGATGGAAGGCTGAGCATCTATGACTTACTCCTTGGAGCGATCATCGTGGGAATTCAAGCGACAACAAACTTGGCTCAAACACTCTCAGCTCTATGGTCCAGATCACATGAGACCCTAGGAAAAGTTGGCAACATCGTCTTGAATGAAACAAGGAGCAATCAACCTCCTCCTAGGCCTTTGTAGCATGCAACTTCTGACTGTAACATTTTGGATGAAAATGGCGGCAATGCAAGAGCCACTGGAAACTTAAATGGAGTCCGACCAACCTCTGCTCCAATTCATAAAAATGCTTTGAATCCAACTCAACTTCAACATGAAGCTCCCCATTCCTTAATGAAGGTGCCAAGTGGAAGCATTTGAGGTGACTATAATTTGATTTGATTACCACCCGACTCCGAACCTCAGAGCTTGGATAGGAGATCAAAGACTAACATGAGATGGACACGAACATATCATTTTTTATTAAGCACTAACTCATGACTTGATGAGGGAGTATGAATTTAGAGAAGATGTGGATCTGATGATAACCGCTTAGTAAAACCCCCATGGATGGGGGGCACGAGATACAAGCTTCGAGAAACATAATTTAACTATCCGCCGACTTTATACACATTTACTATCATCGGAGTTCCGCAAGATCTAAGACTGCAACCGAAAGAATAAATCCTCAAGATTAACCCGCATACATTCAAGCAGCGGATCACCTTCTAGAAATAATGGACAGAAGCCTGATTGTATGCGGAACCAAGAAGCCAGAGACCAGCTTCCACCCACTACAAGACTTCATGCTGGGGACACCAGCGCTAAATTGGAAAATTGGCGACAACTTCTTAAAGACGATGGCCAGATTGCGAATGTTGATTGATGAGTCACCAAAGGCGGCACTTCAAGCCACCATTTTTGCATCTTGACTTACGTTGTTGCTATACAATTTTGGTGGCATGCAATTGAATCGTTCAACAGCTGGAAGACCTTGGTCACCAACTTCATTGACTAGTCAAAGGTCCACATCTATTGACCCAAAAATGTCATGTTACTCATTTCAATCAAATAGAGGTCTGACGAGACCCTGCATTCATTCCTTGAAAGATTCAATGCCGCAGTGGTATCAGTAGATTGACATGGACCATCTATGGTGTTGATAGCAGCAGTATCCATTAGTTTGGATAACTCAAACTTCAAAGTCTCTCTGCAATGAGACCCACCAAGAGGCCTTGGCAGATTCACCTCTGAAACAAACCTCAATATCCTTCTAGCATGATATTTGCCTAGAAATGTTGGTGAATTATATCCTGAAACAGACATATTTCTGCAACAAGAGGATACTAATGTTGAGATGGGTGATCTCTATGTTTTCATGACAAAGAATGGAGCACCATCGAACTCGTGAAACGATAAAGACAAAAGAAAAGCCTCAGAAAAAACTGATAGGAATGTACAATTCTGAAAAGGACCAATTTCATTGATCAAGCCCGCGATCTTGGTTGTCAAGCTCAATGTAACCAAGCCTGAGAGATAAGCTCAACAAGACTATGATGGCTATTTTGGATTATACCAAAGAATGAACGAAGGGGCTCAAATAACTCCCTAACGACTTTCACTCGCTTGCATGATTGACTACATTACTTGACTCCGTGGCTAATGCGAGGAGAGTATCTAAGTTCACTGATACCCGATAAGGCAATCCTCGCTTTCTGACTAAAGAGATAGGATGACACCAACGCGAATATGATTTGACCATTCGCATATACAACTTCAACACTTGATGACTAGAGAAAGAAAACAGAACGACGCGGGTCAACTAAGATTGCTGAACCTGTTGCTCTAACTCGATGCAACGATAGAAAGTATAAACGCTAGAAGACTGGATGCCTGATCGACTTGGCCCAACCCCCACCGATGCTGGAGGCATAAGCACCAACTTTGCTTGTCCTCCACTAATGCTGGGAGCACGATCTTCAACTCACAGACTGACTTTGAACACGACCTTGACTTGATGCGTGATTCAGAACATAGACACTGTATCTCCGGAGTATAATATGATTCATTTTGACCATTCAAGCAAGCCCACTAACGGGTCAAACATGACTTTAAAGACTTGATCTGCAACTACATCGAATGGAGAATGTGGAGAACTCCTCTACTGCCTTACGATTGTGACAATCATACAAGCACTGGATTACATGATTTGAACAACGTCCCTTGCTAATTTGTTTGTGATCATTGGATTATGAAACGATCCAGAGCAATTATGGATTCCTTTAAATATGATTTAATGCAACTACATATTAATGGTTCTTTATTAATACGATCCGGAGTGATCATGGATTCCCGACTTCATTCCCAACTTCTCATTGTTACGATTCCATGCAGTCATGGATTCTTATATTACTATCTCGATGTCAGGATAATCCGAAGCAAAGTACAACTGACAGATTCATATGCTAATTCTAAGGTGTACTCCCCAGATGTTAG
The DNA here is from genome assembly GCA_030737875.1 of Allium sativum. NCBI lineage: Eukaryota > Viridiplantae > Streptophyta > Magnoliopsida > Asparagales > Amaryllidaceae > Allium > Allium sativum. The sequence continues at coordinate 364,460,630 of CM060909.1, forward strand.
CTCAGAGCCCGAAGATTCTTATACTACCACATGACTTGGACGGCTACTACATACATTGACTTGTATGTAAAAGAAAGTCTGACTCGATCATGCGCTTAACTAACTAGGAGGGCAACGTCGTTTGGCAACGACCTGTGTGTACAATCACACATGGGAGCAATGATCTAGCATGACTTAGGGTGAAAGAATGTAATCTCTTGACTCAATGAGGTTTAAACGATCACTTGATCGTTCCAACTACTCCAGCGATAAGATGTTGTCCAATGAGTACCCATGGAAGTGGTGCGATATATGACCAGCCGTCTATACAACGAAGAGTCAAAATATAATAACTACTCAAGAGGACACAACGATTTGATAAAGCATTCTCAAGGACGAATGACGTTATAGAAAGATTCGGCTCGACTTATTCAAAGCACATCTCATCCACGATAAGATGTACTTTGGTGGGGGAAGGGGGGGTGAAATGTTAGCCTGCCTTGTGACTAGGCTACCCAAAGCCAGGGACTTGAGTATGTGCTTATATTAATTGGCAATCACTTGGATGGAATGAAAGTTAGTTGGAAAACTTAGATTCCACCTATAAACATCATCGGGTCGTATCCCAACATCAGATCGGATCAAAGCTTCGGGTCGAGTAAGAGCAGCTCGACATCATCAAATTGGCATGGTATCGGATTGGGTCGAGGAAGGTGGATTGAGTCCAGTCCGTTCACATACAAGATTTAATCAGGACCAGGAAACCAACGTCTGATCGGGTCAAGGAAGTTCTGATAATCGTCACTTGAAGGCAAAGAACTACGTTGACAATGTTTGCCTCGGCTCAGGTCGAGAGGAGTCCGACCCGAACCCTACACTTGCTACCCTGAAGAAATTACTTGGTCAAAAAAAGTCCTTTTCTCTCGAAGACCAAAAACGGATTGGATCCTGCCTCTTACCAATGAACTGAAGACCATTTCCCTATGTTCTCCACTACTTTTGAGATTTCCTCTGAAGCTGCAACGTGGCACCTAACAAAAATCGAATTCATGCCTATAAATACATGATTTCACATCAATTTGAGGGACTTTTGGCACTTTGTTTCTCCACGTATGCCATGGCCGAATTCCTTCATAAATAACTACCTTCTTCTTCAATAAAAATCAATGAATTCAGATAGAATTATTCATTGTATTCGAGTGACCGTGTGTCTGTATTCATTGTAATTGTAATTTCTGAAGGAATTGAGAAACAACGAAGGTGGATGTAGGCTCGTTAACGCCGAACCACTATAGATCTTATGTGTTGATTACTTTTCCTCTGTTTTTATATTATAATTCTTCAGTGTTCTCTATGAATCCTAGATAATTCGGTGTTAGTGCATTTTTTGGTTTAACATCGGCCTAAAAACACATTTTTGTGATTTTCCAGTGTTGGTATTTTTGCGTGTTTCTGAAAATGTTATTTGTGCCAAAAATAGGTTCAAACACAACCATCTCAAATGTCGTCACCTTATAGACAGACTCGAACAAATTATTTTAAACACGTATAAAAATAATTGGAAGGTTCAAACACATCGAGCAAACAACATGCACGTTTTCTCATTGGATTGAAGTATGCTTCCTACAGTCTTTGTGGAGAAACTTTGGTAATACACGTAAGTATAATCTAGTGTTCTTTTTATATATTTAAAATATAATAGACGCAATCACATGAATAGAACTAATGAATTAACATGCAGTATGCGTCAGTGCACATATAAAACCTTTATGTAATTTCTAATGTCATATAAAACAATGAGTCAATTCATTGCATGCAGAGGCACCGTTCGACCTAGCATGGATGTAGTGAACTATAACACTAACCTTGATTCCTATTACAAATTATGCACTGCTCACTTCTAGGCGGCGTGTTCTCTTTCGTTTACATATATAAGTTATTGTTGTGCATGATTCAAAATCCTATTAGCTATGGTAAGCTCTTTAGACCAGTGTAAGTTCTGTACATATTCAACATGCATGACTTAGGAATCTATTTAGCACCAGAAACATTGATATTTGAAGGACTCAAACAACCCATTTTGGTTATTATAGGCAATGCAGCCTATATTGCACGAAACAGAGGATATAGTGCAATCCAAGCTCAAAGAGAATCTAATTTTTTTCCCCTTAAATCTAAATAATACTTAAACTGACGTGAAATGGAAATAGTAATCTTAAGGATTAGTCAAATTTAGATTTAAGAAAAATAGGAAAATCACCGTGAACTTGGAATGCATCATCTAACCATTTTTGTTCCAAACATCCCAAAGGTCAGTCAATTAGGAATTCAACAAAAAAATATCAGTACACTGCACATATGAATAGATATGTTCTGAAAAATAGGGATCTAATTTATAAAGCTTTAAAACAGGGAGTTTTTGTGTATTTCCAAACCTAAACTGGACCTGATCCAAACTTACCTTAACTAGTATTGGTGGCCAACCACCGAGTGAGTGAAAGGAAAAAACAACATCTAATGATTATAGTAGACATTTCAACAAATTGGAGAGTGTCTGGCTAATGCTAAACACAAAATACAATTATACATTGAATTAAAGGAAGCAAAGACTTTTAAAGGGAAATGGAAAGATGACGACATCATGACAAATTACAACAAGAACGAGCTAAAGAGTTAGAGCCCCGGAAACAAGAACTAGATCGACAAAAAATGCTGATGATTTCCTTCTTTGGACTTGCAAACTAAATGGCCTCAATCCAATGGAAAGGTGGTACATGAAGAAACGAATTAGGGACTTTAATAAACATAATGAAAATTCATAGCAAACGATATCCTTACTTTGTATCTTATTATCACTGCTTGTATATGTTCTTTTAAATTCAATAAGTTATTAGTGAAAGGTAATTTTTATTCTAATCCACAATATTTGTAAGTTAATTCACCCTATTTTATAGGATCGTTGACTTTTAGTAAAATTTAAATTTTAGTCAGTCTATCCACAAAAAAAAATCGTACATATTTTCTTTTCTTCTCCATTTTTTTCTAGTGTGTTTTCCATCGTCTTCTTTGGTTCTTGAATCTTAGCATCTAAATCCAAGCTCAAGCGTTAAGTGGAGTAATTCAACATAATAGTAAGTAGTTTGTTTAAAAAAATTGAAGTTCATTAATTGTATACAAAATTGTTTATTTTTTTAATATCAACATTATCACATATAATTGTAGTTAGCTATTTTCTGATATCCACTTTTTTCCATACTCATTTACCAGTTTCATGATTAGTCATCTACTTATAAACATCAACATTTTTTATTTGTTTTGTCACGAAAAGAAATTGGAATAATGGTTGAGATTACCATAATGGAAGAGAAACGAGTATTTATTGGGAGGAAGAGACTTTGTAGTGTAGCTAAATCTGGAGAGTCATCAACTGGAATATCTGATTCGAACACAGCAAGAATACTAAAGCATACAGCTTCACTATTGAAATACTGAGCAGAAGGGCTAACTGGTTCTTCTCCGATCTCTTCTTGTAACATTATCTGGGACGAGCTGTTGTTTACTGTTAACTATATGTATATAATAGGGCGAAATCTTTAAGTTAATCCACTTGTGGATTAACTTAAAAATAGTTGTGGATTAACTTATTAAAGTAAAACTGTGGATTAACTTATTAAAACCGTGGATTAGAATAAAAATTACCTTAGTAAAATGGTTGTTTTAGTGACTGATATTCTTGATGTTATTATTACTATGTACAAACATGACAATGACACTTAGTTTAATTGATATTTGATAAACAGACAAAAAATACGTATAATAGCTACACCATTTACTTCATGCAATAGGTAAATGGGAGAAACGTTCAAATATAAATAAAAAACTAACTAGATCACATATATTACATTTGACTTCCCATATGTTCCCATTGACGCTTTATTAGATTTTATCTGATGTCGAGATGAGCTTGCGGATCCCGAGTATCGTCACTTCTTTGCATTTATTTGGAAAAAATATTGGGGGCTTCATAAGTTTTCTTTTTTGAAATGCTACAACATTGTCTATATAGTTTCTATGTTGTAGCTCGTATCTACTATGATTTTTTTTCGACTTTCATATTATGTAAAATTATACAATAATATATGATATCGGGTAATACTACTGCGTCGCTGTGCACATCTTTTCTTAATATATGAATCCTACCTTGATGCAGTCCAAATTCTTGTTCAACATCATTTATCAAATTCTCTTGTTATTTCACAAACATTGCTTCTTTAGCATTATTAGGTCTTTTGTACGCTTTCACAAGAGTTTTCCAGTTTAGATAAATTCCATCTGTCAAGGAATAGCCCATAGTGTAATTTTTGTCTCTTCGTAATTGCATGGAGGTTCTATATCATTGCATAAGTCAATAAGTAAATATGACTTTACAAAATTCTGATATCATTTAGCAAACTTGATGCTCCAAAAAAGCATATCATATATACAAATCAAATGATGCAAAAGTTTCCAATACAAGAGTTCATTTTCCGATATGTCCTAGTATTGGCCCTGCAACGTAATCTGAATGTTTTTCCACCTCTATGCATAATGTACAAGCCTCCTAACATACCTAGAATCCACATTGTATATCATTGCTAATAATTGATTAATATCAAGAGGGGTTAGGGATTGAAGATGTAAGCCACCAAATTGTTGAATTATAATTTTGCAAAATTCTTTCATACTTAAGATCGTTATAAAGTCCCCAGTTCAGATTTTGCCATCTACCAAATCTTTGGATCTCCGTACGATATTATGCGAGGTGCAGCTGTAGCCTTTTAAAGTGGACATAAATTCGTTGATAGCATTGAATCTATGTGTGGAAAAAAGTTCACTTCACTTAATTTATCGAGAACTCTATTAAATACGTCATCTGACATGTGAAACCTCCATTTAAAAGTCTAATTCACCATATTTAGGATTTTCAACAAATTAACACATTATAATTAGTTGTGAACAACATTGTAATTTCCCCTATATAGCAAGTCCCTCCATCCATACATATATGTGTGGTAAGTGGAGATGTATGTGAGTATATCAGGAGCAGATGGGGTTTGATATTCTGGTAGAATGGTGTAATTGTTTTCAATGCATGTGTTATTGGAAGGAAAGTGCATGCGTGTGCGTGTACTGGTGTAAGACAGTGAAGGGGGGTATGCATGCGAATGTTTGGATACATGTGTGTGTGCGCATTGGCTATGTGTCTAGTGTGTGTTTATGAATGTGATGTACGAAGTTTGGACCCTAGCCATGAGTTGTAGTGGTGTGCATGGTTTGCGTGAAAATTTGGGAAAAGTAGCGACAAGGGTCTCTGGTTTAGGGGAGCAAGTTTAGTGCAAGTGTTCTTGGATCTTGGGTCTTGGGGGTAGGTTTATTTACTTTCTTTTTGTTAGTTATTTAGACTCATGAATCATAGTGGCTTAAGTTTAAAAGCATTTATCTCACCTATCAAAAATTATTTTTATCCATAGTTTTCGATGTTAGGATCGTATTGACGTATAGAACATGTTAGCATAATCTATTGACACATTTAGTCAAGTGTAAAATATTGGTAATCTATTAGCTATGAATTTAATTACGTTTAACGTAATTAAATAATTACATTTTATTAAGAACATCTAGTAGCAAAATCAAACATTGTTCTGCTACCATAATAACCTCGGCATTTGTTTATATGTCAGTAATGGTAAATGTAGTTTTAATTATTGATTATCATATATCCTTGGTCATTATTTTATTGACTATGCTATTTATGCTCGATCAATTTATGAGCAAATATTTTTATATTTAGCATTGGGTTGGATAGTAAATGTTTGTAGGCTAACACCTTGTGACTGATTCCATGATTCGACTAAAATATATTTAGTGATAATATCCGATTCATTTACTTTGTTAATGTAAATTAAAATGAATAGTTTTCATGAAATGAAATGTCTTATTCCAAAGTAAAAGAAATTATTAGGAAATTTTTAAGATGATAAATGGTTTATAAAGATGTTTTATAAATGAAGAGAATTTTGGTGACTTAAATACCGATGTTTAAAAGATTGTGAAAACAACTACACTAAGATTTAGTGGAACTAATTGTTATTTATGCGAATCACTTGGGGATGGAAAATGGTTTGTTGTTTCATTGGTGATTAGATAACCCATGTCCAAAATTTGAACATAGGGTTCATGGCAAAGCCGGTTCTGAGGTTTGAAGTGCCCAGTGCAAATTAATAAATGATGTCCCATGTTGTAAAATATGCACAGTGATATTGAACAAGATGCATATTTGCAAGCAACCTTAATTATTTTTCAAAAACTCAATACTAGTATGAACTAACATTGGAAAAAACAAATAACACAAATGAAAATAACAGTAGTTATAATGGAAATTATTTCGAAAAATTGGTTTAATAAAAAAATTATACATACAAGACTTGAATCGCTTCAACTAGTATAAATCATTAGTTGCGTCCTTTTACCATTATATATACTAGCACTTCATACATCTGCAAGTAAGGTGTCGATAACATGGTTATTTATGAATAATGTAATTATAAAATAAATGACAATAATACAAGTAAATAGGCAGTATGTGAAATATGTGACATACATTTTCATCTTCTGTATACCATGAAAAATTCAAAATTTATCATTTAAAATGCTCTATTCTTACATTTTAAAAAGCAAAAACGTCAATGACATCTTCATATTCGATCTTTTCAAGATACATTTTCAATGCATATGATAGCTAGTCCATTAAGTCTGTCTTGACTCATTGTTGTTCGCAAATATGACTTTAATAACTTCAATTTAGAAAAACTTCGTTCTGCAGAAGGGACTGTCACAGGAAGAGTTAACAGAATCCTATATACAATCATCACATTTAGAAACATATCCAAACTCTTTAAAAATTCCATAATTTTGATAGTAGTGCATGCCTTGTCAACGTCATATGATTCACTGGGTAAAGTAAGTTGTAGTATTTATAGCTCTGAAAGTAAATCTTTTACATCAACATCGGTGGCACTTCCATTTGTCAAAGCTAAATCTTGTTTTTCACAATAATTTTCCAATTCATCATCATCATCTAATGATTTCAGTCTCAAGGCATTGAACAAAAAACCAAAAATCGACTGCTATGAATGCAACTGCTCAAATCTCTCTTTTAATTCTGAGAGGGCAATGTCCACAATCACAATAAAATAATCCGTTCTAAATGATTCTTCAACAGTTTGTTGCTCCCTTTCAGAATTTGCAATTTCACCAAATTGAGTGTTAATCCCAAAAAATTCATGCGCACACTAGGTAAAGGGTACAAGGCGGATATCGTCAGGGCCGGCTGTAACACCCCACCTCCGCCAGGGTGACTCTTGCAAGCACTCTGACTTTGGAGGGGCGTTTGAATCAGGTAAACATGCATAATGATATATCAAGGCAGAACAAGAACATATGTATATATGTAAACAGAGTAAATAACATAGATAAAACAGCGGAAGATTTTCAAACCATTTCAAAACAAGTCTGGTACAACATAATGTTAACTTTCCAAATACACAAGTCTAGATAAAAACAACATTACTGAAAAACTGAATTACATAAGTACTATCCCCAAAATAAGTGATAACCATAGCTAGCTTCATGTCAAGACCGTACATGAGCTAAAATCCCACAAGCAAGCGATCAGAAATCCAGCTAAGCTCCAATATTCCCTCCCTGAGAACCTAGGGGGGGGGGGGAAACGGAAGAAAAGAGGCGAAAGAAAACAGGTCAGTCAAAAAGACTGAGTAAGCCCTACTACAATCAATGTAAACTGATAAAGTTAACTGGCATGAGAAGCAGGTATGATCATAAGGATAACAACATACTAGCATGGTGATTAACTAACAAGGTAGATAAAGGTGTCATCGCATAATCAGGTTTAAGGTTTTGCACCACAGGTGTACTAGCAAACTAACATGACTGGAATAAACAAGTATTGATCCCTTGGCCCAAGCTTTGGCCCAATAACATGAAATGACCCTAATACAAGGTCCAACCAAACGGTCTAGTCGATCGGCTCCCTAAGCCTAACTCGTCACGTGTTGGTGTCAATACGGCCCAAACATAATTGTAGTCGAACTGTGCCGGGTCCACCCTTCGGGTGTATCAAGCCCTAGGGTGCCAACCCCTGGACACCATAAACATGAGTGCACAGTCTCGATCTACTGGTACCCATGCTTGACTTCTCCAAATACGGACTACGTGCACGACCATAGTCCGTCCGGAACTACATCGGCGTACCACCCTGCCGTCGTTTATTGGTCGCTTACCTCCAGCCCAGTAATCGTGCCCCCTCCCTAGCCTAGTCCCTAGGGCCTTAACGATACAAACTTGGGATTACTGCTGGAGTGGGCCCCCATTGCTAGGATTTTCTAGTGGGTTAAGTACGGTTTAACCCTCTTGCTAATCATGGATTAACTTGGTTAAGTGTAACGATGAGTTCACGACTTAACCCTGATTAATCTACCAAGCCCAAATTGGTTAAGTATTAAGTGGACCATGACTTAACCCTAATCATGAGGCATTAATTAATTAATGTGCCTTAACCTCTCACATTAGACTTTGTTACGGTTACTAGTTAAGCCGGTCGGTTCCGGGTAGCTTTACACCACAACTTGGTCTAACCTTGGGTCCAAGGTACCACATGACCAACTTCTCACATTGGGTCCTGTTGTTTGTAGCAACTAGTTAAGCCGGTCGGTTCCGGGTAGCTTTACACTACAAACTCAACCCAACCTCGAGTTGGTCACACTTATATTTTCTAAGTGTCATGTCCATCATGTTTCCAAAACACATTACAAGTTTTCAAGCAATTGGGTAGACCTAACTTAATAGGTAAATTCCCAATGGGTAGATCTAACTTAATAGGTAAATTCCCAAGCTTATGTTTTTATGTCTTTTAAGTTTACCCAACCCCAAACGCAATCCCATCGCTTACATATCGCCATAGCGCATAAAGATAGAAAGAGGGAACTTGGCATAATCATGACATAAAGGTGTTGAAGCCACAAGTTTAACATGGTGGCATATGAAATGTTCATGTGTTCATACACTTGCATATTACATTTTTAGGTCCCAAAAGCATGCACAAAACCAAACTTGGCATATTGGTGATACATGGTACTAAATGACATGTAGAAATGGCCATAAGTTCGCATTTAGCCTCACATGCAAGTTATCATAAGAGATATGATAACTTACATGTTGCCAAAATGCAACCTTTATCATAAAGCTTGAAGCTTTATGTTCACATACTCAAGATAAGCTTGCATAACATGATGACATGAACAAAATGGTCATCCCAAACTTGCATAACATACTTGCATATCATAACATGGCATACTTGCATAGCATAACATGGTAAACTTGCATAACATGACATGATGAACTTGCATATCATAACATGGCATACTTGCATAACATAACATGATGAACTTGCATATCATAACATGGCATACTTGCATATAAACTTGCATATCATAACATGACATACTTGCATATAAACTTGCATATTACAACATGATAAACTTGCATACCATAGCATAGCAAACTTGCATATAAACTTGCATATCATACATTTAACTTTAGAATTTAAGTATGAAAGTAGAATAGGGCTTACAATGCTTATGAGGACTCAAATGAGTATAGCAAATATAAGAAAGCCCTTATGCAATCAATTAAACCCCAAAATGCAAGCTTTAATAGAAAAACCCTTAAGCCAAAGTGATCAAAACCCTTGCTTTATGATGCAAATATAGAAACTTGACTTGAATGCAAGCTAATGATGCTCATACAAGCTTGAAAACACTTGTATGCATGGAAAATCTCATAAAAATTTATTTAGGAATTTTATGAAGAGAGTGGAGGCCATGAGAGGATTGATTTTGCCATAGTTTAGTTGTAGGATTGATTAATGATGATTTAGGGTTAGGTTAGGGCCTTATTTATAGAGATTAGGACTAGTTTCAACCCTAGGATTAAACCGTAGTTCCAATCTCTGCCCTCAAAACCGAATTTGGCCCCCAAGCTCAACACAAACCCAAAATGGTGCACCAGGCAGAACTGCCCGGCTGGACCAAGTCGACAGCCAAGTCGACAGGGCTGTCGACTTGGGTCCAACCAAGTCGACTCCCAAGTCGACAGGGCTGTCGACTTGGGTGCTCTGGCGGGAATTTTCCCGCCTGGCCCAATCTTACCCTAATCTCCAATTTCAAACTTGAATTTGAAATCTGTTTTTGCTTTGGAATTTTCTGAAAACTTCGTTGGGCCTTAATCGGGTCATACGGACTCCGATTTTCGAAAACTCGGACTCTATTTCGCGTATTTTTCCGAGACGAACGCAATGGCATAGCCCGTTTCCCTTGATTCGGATTTTAGAACTAAATTCTGCCTCGATTTTCATCATTACAGGTTATTGAAAATACGGGTTGTTACATTCTCCCCTCCTTAAAGGATTTCGTCCCCGAAATCTTCAAGTTAGGAAGAACGTATCCTACCATCCAATCATCCATCTACTCAAAACATCATCCACGAGCAATCATTGTCCTTACAAGATTCTAAATGTTGTATGAACATATGCAAAGGTGTGTGTATATGTCCTTATCTAATGCAAATATCCTCAATGCAAATTATGTTAGTGAAATGAATCCATATGTATGCAATTCCTAACATAATGTATAACATCTATATGTGTGCACATAACATACATCCATATGCAACATCCATGTGATAACAAAAAAATTTTCATCCATGAATAAGCATAAACACTCATGCATATGCAATATGAGGAGTGTGTGAGCCGATCTAGTGCCTAACGTGTATAATGCATCCACGAGTAACCACTTGCAAACACTTGCAACCACTTGCAACCATCAAGCATAACATGTTTCAAACACATGTTTCATCCAAAGGGTTTCTACCTAAGGTTCTCATGACAAGATTAACACGATAAACTAGATAAACATGGATAGCAAAGAGAAAGATATGCTAACAAAGAAAAGAGATTGAGAGTGTACCCTCAAAAAGGAAGGGATAAAGCCCACGCATCTTCTCCTCGGTTTCCCAAGTTGCGTCTTCTTCGGCTTCACCCCATTGAACCTTCACCAACTTGACCTCTCGATTCCTTAGCTTCTTGGTCTCCGTCCCCAAGATACGAATCGGAGCTCTCCTCAAGGTAGCCTCTTTCTCCACTTCCACATCTTTCAGAACACTTGGCTCAACAACCTCTGTTGATTCATGTAAACACTTCCGGAGATGCGAGACATGAAAAACATCGTGTACTCCGGCAAGCTTCTCGGGCAACTTCACTCTATAAGCCATCTGCCCGATCCTCTCTATAATAGGGAATGGTCCAACAAACCTCGGTGCTAACTTCCCAACGGCTCCAAATCAGACCACATTCCGCAAAGGAGAAACCTTCACGAAAACCATATCCCCAACATCAAACTCCAAATCAGTTCTTCGCTTATCAGCATATGATTTCTGTCGGTCTTGGGCCGCTTTCATCCATCTCCGAATCAACTCGATCTTCTCGGATGTATCTCTGATCATATCAGGCCCAAGTATAAGCTCATCTGTAGTCTCCCACCAACATGTAGGCGACTTGCACGGCCTCCCATATAAAGCTTCGAATGGTGCCATCCCTATGCTTGCCTGATAACTGTTATTATATGCAAACTCAACAAGAGGAAGATGGTCTTCCCAAGTACCACCAAAATCTCGAATACAAAGCCTCAACAGATCCTCGAGTACCCTATTCACCCTTTCGGTTTGACCGTCCGTCTGTGGGTGATAAGAAGTACTTAGATTCAACCTCGTGCCCATGGCTTCTTGCAAACTATTCCAGAACTGACTTGTAAAGATTGGGTCACGGTCACTGACTATACTAGAAGGGACTCCATGTAGTCTCACAATCTCACGAAGATATACAGACGCTAGCCAAGATGCGGTCCTCTTGCTCTTCACCGGAATGAAATGAGCACTCTTCGTAAGTCTGTCCACAATAACCCAAATGCTCGTATTCCCTTTCCTTGACCTTGGTAGCCCATCGATAAAATCCATGGAAATACTCTCCCACTTCCATAGTGGAACGTCTAGAGGATGCAATAGCCCACCAGGCTTCTTCGACTCGGCCTTAACTTGCTGGCAAATGATACATCTAGAGACAAACTCTGCCACATCCTTCTTCATCCCAGGCCAAAAGAAAATGCGCTTCATATCTTTATACATCTTATCTCCGCCCGGATGTATAGTCAACTTAGAGCGATGCGCTTCCTCAAGGACTTTTCTTACTAAATCTTCTACCATTGGAACACATAACCTTCCGTCTCTCCTCAGCCAACCCTTGTCATCAATAGAATATCGAGCGAGATGACTAGACGCCTCTCCTCGAATCAGCTTATCCATAATCTCAACTATCTGAGGGTCTTCTCTCTGCGAAGCCCCAACTTGATCAAGAAGGGTAGGTCTGAGTTCCAGAGATGCTAAAGAACCGGTCATCGACTCAATCGCCAAAGAGAAATCAAAGGTTGCCACATACTCCAAATTCTTCATCTCAACGAATAGAGGACTCAGAGTCAACCTTTTTCTACTCAATGCATCTGCTACCACATTCCCCTTGCCAGGGGTATAGGCTATCTCAAAATCATAGGACGCCAAGAATTCCATCCATCTTTGTTGCCTCAGATTCAGATCCTTCTGAGAAAAGAGATACTTCAATGACTTGTGATCGGTATAAAGCTCAAATCTTTCTCCCAGAAGATAATGGCGCCAAGCCTTGAGTGCATATACTATTGCTGCCAACTCTAAGTCATGAGTGGGATAATTCTTCTCATGCACTTTGAGTTGTCTACCGCCAAAGCATATCACTCTTCCTTCTTGCATCAGAACAGCTCCTAACCCAGTGCCACATGCATCTGTGTATACTGTAAATAACTTCCCTCCATCGGGCAAAGCTAGAACAGGTGCTGATGTGAGAGCTCTCTTGAGCTTCTGAAAAGCAAGCTCGCATTCTATGCTCCAAGCAAAAACTAAATTCTTCTTCGTCAATTTAGTGAGAGGAGCGGATATCTTTGCGAAGTCCTTGATGAACTTCCAGTAAAAACCCGCAAGACCTAGAAAACTTCTCACTTCAGTTGCATTCCTTGGAGTCTTCCAATCCTGAACTGCAACTACCTTAGCGGGATCCACCGCTAAGCCTTGCTTAGACACTATATGCCCAAGGAATCTAACTTCCCTTCTCCAAAAGTGACACTTGGAGAACTTGGCCTTCAACTGATGCGCTCTAAGCGTATCCATCACCTCCACGAGATGCCTTGCGTGCTCTTCCTCATCCTTAGAGAAGATCAGAATATCATCTACGAAGACCACGACAAACTTGTTCAAGAACTCCCTGAACACCCTACTCATCAAGTCCACGAAATATGCGGGTGCATTAGTCAAGCCGAACGACATGACAAGCCATTCGAAGAATCCATCTAGAGTCCTGAACGCAGTCTTGTCTATACTATCCTCAGCTACCCTGAGCTGATGGAATCCAGTAGCAAGATCAAGCTGAGAGAAAACAGAAGCACCGACAAGCTGGTCAAAGAGATCATCAATCCTCGGTAACGGGTGTCTGTTCTTCTTAGTCAGCTTATTCAACTCTCGATAGTCAACACAAAGTCGGAGAGAACCATCTGCCTTGGTAGCAAATACCACAGGCGCTCCCCATTCAGATATACTTCGTCTAATGAAGTTCTTCTCAAGCAACTCCTTTACTTGCTTACTTAGCTCCCGCCTTTCACGCGGAGCCATGTGCCGAACGGGCAAAGAAACCGGCTTTGCATTATCCACCAGATAAATGCGGAAATCAATCTCTCGCTTAGGGGGCAACCCCCTAACTTCATCGAAAACATCCGGATACTCTCGAACCACTCTCACAGACTGAAGAGTTTCCATTGACGAGTCGAGTGATTCAAGATAGCACAACATGACGGGACCTCTCGGATTACAAGAAATTTCTAGGGTGTTCCCGAGGCGAGTCACGAGCCTCACAACCCTATGCTCACAATCAAGGATGGCTCCATATCTGGACAACCAATCCATGCCCAATATCAATCCGTATCCCCTAAAACCAAGAACATAAGCACTGCACAAGAACTCTACACTCAGTATAGAGATCCTCAAATCCCCACATATCATAGACAAATGGGCGGAACCCCCAATAGGATTTGAGACACAGACGGGATCATCTACCAAGCTAGTACTAAGGTGCAAACTATCAACAAGATCAGATGAGATAAAGCTATGCGATGCACCAGAATCAAACAAGGTACGAACTGGAAAATCAGAAATATATACAAGGCTCTCAACAGAGATACTACCTCGATCGGGAACTGGAGCGGTATTGAGAGCATGAACTTGCCCTCCTGAAGGTCCAGCACGCTGAGTCTGACTCTGGCCTTGCCCTTGCTTCTTCGGGCAATCCTTGCTGAAATGTCCAGTCTTACCGCAGAAAAAGCATTCACCATTCTTCCTTTTCCTCTTCTTACAATCCTTAATAAGATGCCCAACTGAACCGCAATAATGGCACTTCTCCTTGTTGTTCTTGCCCTTGTTGTTATTCCCCTTGTTGCCTTGACTCTTGTTCTTGTTCTGATTGCCTTGACTGCTTTGACCACTTGGATTACCCTGATTTCCTTTTCCCTGGGAATCAGTCTTCTTGGCTTGAGTATCATTTTTCTTGACATCTCCCTGAAGTAACGCCATATCAACCAAACTCTCAAACGTGGCCCCATGCGGAATATGTGACATAGCCAATCCCTGCAACGGCTCATTCAATCCTCTAGCAAAACGAAGAGCCTTCTTCTGAGGAGTATTCACCACATCCAAGCCAAAACGAGCAAACTGATTGAACTTGTTCACATATTCTTTGACAGACATATCTCCTTGTTTCAAAGTTATGAACCTCTCCATTTGCAGATTCTCCTCAGCAGAAGATAGGAACTTAAGCACGAACCTTGCCCTGAAATCGGCCCAAGTCTCAACAGGCCTAGTACCATTGGTGACTTCCCACCAATAAGCGGCTTCATCCTTCATAAGCCAAACCGCCAACAAGATCTTCCTCTGATCGTCTAACCCAAAGATAGCAAATAAATCCTCGGTCTCTTTCAACCAATTTTTGGCCTCTACAAAAGTCTCAGTGCCTTGAAAGTTCTTGCCACCCATTGCTTTGAAATCTTTGCAAGTCTTTGCAAAGTCAGCTTGAGGATGCTGAGGGGGAGGAGGAAGAGGAACCTCAGCGACAAGAGGAGGAGGAACATTAACTACTGGAGGAGGAGGAGGGACATCTGCGGGGCCGGCTTCGGTCGCCCTAGCCTCCAAAAGTCTCCTATACCAAACAGGTACGTGTACTCCCTCCGGAATAGCAAAGTTATCAGCCATACTGAAAACGAAGAAAAAGACAGATTCAGAATAGAGAAAAACGAAGGAATTTTGCTAATGGCTTTTTGGGGAATAGCCTTTAAAATAAACTAGACTTTTCTTTGGAAAATACTTTATACTTGGTTTTGAAAATAGTTTTCCAAAAGTTTTTAAAAACCTTTTTGTTCCTTCTCGTAAACCATATGCTCTGATACCAAATGTAACACCCCACCTCCGCCAGGGTGACTCTTGCAAGCACTTTGACTTTGGAGGGGCGTTTGAATCAGGTAAACATGCATAATGATATATCAAGGCAGAACAAGAACATATGTATATATGTAAACAGAGTAAATAACATAGATAAAACAGCGGAAGATTTTCAAACCATTTCAAAACAAGTCTGGTACAACATAATGTTAACTTTCCAAATACACAAGTCTAGATAAAAACAACATTACTGAAAAACTGAATTACATAAGTACTATCCCCAAAATAAGTGATAACCATAGCTAGCTTCATGTCAAGACCGTACATGAGCTAAAATCCCACAAGCAAGCGATCAGAAATCCAGCTAAGCTCCAATATTCCCTCCCTGAGAACCTTGGGGGGGGGGGGACGGAAGAAAAGAGTCGAAAGAAAACAGGTCAGTCAAAAAGACTGAGTAAGCCCTACTACAATCAATGTAAACTGATAAAGTTAACTGGCATGAGAAGCAGGTATGATCATAAGGATAACAACATACTAGCATGGTGATTAACTAACAAGGTAGATAAAGGTGTCATCGCATAATCAGGTTTAAGGTTTTGCACCACAGGTGTACTAGCAAACTAACATGACTGGAATAAACAAGTATTGATCCCTTGGCCCAAGCTTTGGCCCAATAACATGAAATGACCCTAATACAAGGTCCAACCAAACGGTCTAGTCGATCGGCTCCCTAAGCCTAACTCGTCACGTGTTGGTGTCAATACGGCCCAAACATAATTGTAGTCGAACTGTGCTGGGTCCACCCTTCGGGTGTATGTAACAACCCGTAAAATGCGAGCCAGTTTGAAATTTTTATTTTGGCCATTTTAGCGAATTTTGATTATTTAAAATGAATTATTTTAAATAATATCGACGGGAAATTTATTTCGAATATAATTCGAACGTATATATTATACGCGTCGTCGTTAGAATATAAATATTTATATATAATTATAAAAGGAATAGAAAATGGCGCGGTAGTTCGATAATTCGATTTCAAACTTCAATTGAATGTACCGGGTGCAAAACAATCCGGATTTTAGTGAAACCAAAAATAATGGAATCTAATAGTGAATATCTTTCCAACGAAGTTGAGAAACTGAGATTTCACTTTATAAATGATGAGATATGTCCAGTTGAAATTTAGAAATAGTCGCTGTGGAATTTATATATATTTTAATATAATATAAGGCCCTTAAAAATAGCAATTTTGCAAACGACCTCGGATTTCGACGAAACCAGTTTTGTTGGGTCCGTGATGTTAAGTTATTGCTAGGTTTCAAATTTCATAATTTTTTCGAATCAATATGTGAGCGTGGCAAAGGAAAACGCGTTTGACCATTTCAGTTGATTTTAATCGACTGGAAATTGGCCATTTTTCTAACGGTCTCAGAATTCGACGAAACTAGTTTTGTTAGGACTGTATCGTCAATACGAAGCTAGAAAATATTTTTCTGGAATTTTTCTAGTTAGTATGTGGCCCCGGTAATTTGAAATGTACGTTTAAAATTCAATATAGTGATTTAAATGTAAATTCAAACGAAAACTGATTGTAACAGCCGAATCAGCTTGCGATACATATCCCATTGTGTTCGGAATGGGGGTAATACGCTATGGACGACAGGCGGTGGACCTCGTTTAGAGGACGTGTGTAAAAGTCAACTTTTTAGATAATAAAATAATTAAATAAATAAAAAAAAAAAAAACTTTTCTTTCCCTCCCCCGTTAACCCGCTCTAGCCCCCTTCTTTTTCTCATTTCGATTTCGGAAGGAAAAAAAAAAAAAAAAAAAAACCCTAAACTTTAGTCGATCGCGCGCCTCCCCCATCAGCGCCGCGCCGCCTCCTCGAGCCCCCACCCTCGCTCCGTCGCCCCTCCGCTATCGCCTCCCTCTCATCTCCTCCTCCATCGCAACAGGGAGCACCACCAGACTCCGACTAACGCGCCTCCACCCCCTTAACCGCCTAAGCCTAACCGCCCCCCCTCCTCGCCGATCTCCTCCTCTGTCCCTCTTCTTTTTACCCGAAGCCCCCCCCTCTCTGTAAGTCTTCCTTTTTCTTTTTATTTTTTTTTATTATTTTATTTTGTTTATATAAACTGAAGAAAAAAAAAAGGATTAAAAACTGTTTTTTTAAATTTACTTTAACTGTATTTTTTTATTTTACTTAAACTGTTTTTTTTTATTTTATTTTACTTGAAACCTGTTTTTTTTATTCATTTTAAAGTTAAAAACTGTTTTATATTTTAAAGAAAAAAAACTGTTTTATATTTTAAAGTAAAAAAAACTGTTTTATATTTTAAAGTAAAAAAAAAACTGTTTTATATTTTAAAGTAAAAAAAAATTGTTTTATATTTTAAAGAAAAAAAACTGTTTTATATTTTAAAGTAAAAAAAAATTGTTTTATATTTTAAAGTAAAAAAACTGTTTTATATTTTAAAGTAAAAAAACTGTTTTATATTTTAAAGTAAAAAAACTGTTTTATATTTTAAAGTAAAAAAACTGATTTATATTTTAAAGTTTGAAAACTGATTTTTATTTTAAAATTTTAAAGGAAAGAAGATTTGAAACTTTAAAATAGAAAAGATTTAAACTTAAAAAGTAAAAGAAAAGATTTGATCTTTACTATGAAAAAGGTTCGATATTTGATATGAAAAGGATTTGGTCTTTAGTTTAGAAAAGATTATATTTTTAAATATAAAAAGATTTGATTTTTGGTAGATAAAGAAACGATTTTTATTTATAGTTATGGATGATAAAAATATAATTTTTATGTTATAGAAAAGGAAAAAAAAATATATAATCTTTATATTGAAAATGGCGTTATAAAAAAAAGGAGTAAAAATATGATTTTTATATATTAAACATCGAAGTAAAAATATGATTTTTATATATTAAACATCGAAGTAAAAATATGATTTTTATATATTGAACATCGAAGTAAAAATATGATTTTTATATTGATTAGCGAAGTAAAAATTCGATTTTTACATATGTAGTGAAAGCGGACAACGAAAGCGACAAAAAGGCGAGTTGGCGAAGATTTCCTGCAATGAAGTGCCGTGGAGCTAGGATAGCTATCTGTGAGAATTTCTCACCTTTCAATTTATTTTTCTAGTTATATATATATATACTAGGATGCAGACGGTGCTTAGTAGCACCCGACACAATCGTCCACAGACCATGGACTTGTTTGTTTGATTGATTGGTGATTGATTGCGATATTGGTTTGAATGTGATTTGTGGTGTGAAAAATCGAATCGATAAATTGGTTAGGATTAGACGTGCGCCGTTATAAGGCGAAGGAGTAAGGCTAGGTTAGACTCTTACTCCAAATTTTGTGGTTTGCATAACGAATTGATTTGATTGATGTGTGAATGGCGTGGGCCTTCACTAGACCGGGGATAAGGCTAGGCCTCGTCCCGTTTCTAGTATCGTGCCGTTATGCCGCCGAAATTTTCTAAAATATGTTAGAAAAATAAAAATATCATTTTATTGAATAAATGAATTGAATAGAAATTCATAGGTTGAAATAAAATGTTTTATCGTTAAAAATATAATTTTTAACGTGAATATGAAAATAGTGAAGTGAATAAATAAATATTCATTTACAAACCAGATGGTTTGTTTATGTACACTTATTTGAAGGACATTGATTGGGACGATAAATTTTACACATCGCCCAACTGCACAACTAAAATCGTTGTTTGATTGTTTGAAACCCCACACGGGTGTTGGGATGAAATATGAATTTCACTCATCCCGATTGATTAAATATGTCGATCGATTGATTGACAGGCTGTTATGAGCGTTGAATATCTATATTTGATGCTTATACAGTGTAGTGCACTTTGGTTGATGGTTGATTATTTTCAATGCTATTATATACATGTGTTGTATGAAAATCCATATAATTAATTTTATATGGTAATTGATTGGGCCTCATTCCAGTTTTGAAAAAGAAATATTTGAAAAAGAAATATTTGAAATAGAATATTTGAAAATAAAGGCATATATGAAGCCGTGTTGATTAGATTGACGCCATTTTGACGTGAACGATATTTATATCGATTTTAAAAGTGATTTCGAAATGAATTGAATTGAAAACGATTTCGAAATGAATTGAATTGAAAACGATTTCGAAATGAATTGAATTGAAAACGATTTCGAAATGAATTGAATTGAAAACGATTTCGAAATGAATTGAATTGAAAACGATTTCGAAACGAATTGAATTGAAAACGATTTCGAAATGAATTGAATTGAAAACGATCTCGAAATGAATTGAATTGAAAACGATTTCGAAATGAATTGAATTGAAAACGAATTCAAATTGAATCGAAAGTGAATTGAAATGAATTCAAATTGAATTGAAATTTGAATTGAATAGAAATGAATTTTTAAAACGAATTTATAAAGAAGAATTCAATTCTGATTTGAATTGAAAAGAAAGTCGATTGATTGACAGGCTGTTATGAGCGTTGAATATCTATATTTGATGCTTATACAGTGTAGTGCACTTTGGTTGATGGTTGATTATTTTCAATGCTATTATATACATGTGTTGTATGAAAATCCATATAATTAATTTTATATGGTAATTGATTGGGCCTCATTCCAGTTTTGAAAAAGAAATATTTGAAAAAGAAATATTTGAAATAGAATATTTGAAAATAAAGGCATATATGAAGCCGTGTTGATTAGATTGACGCCATTTTGACGTGAACGATATTTATATCGATTTTAAAAGTGATTTCGAAATGAATTGAATTGAAAACGATTTCGAAATGAATTGAATTGAAAACGATTTCGAAATGAATTGAATTGAAAACGATTTCGAAATGAATTGAATTGAAAACGATTTCGAAATGAATTGAATTGAAAACGATTTCGAAATGAATTGAATTGAAAACGATTTCGAAATGAATTGAATTGAAAACGATTTCGAAATGAATTGAATTGAAAACGATCTCGAAATGAATTGAATTGAAAACGATTTCGAAATGAATTGAATTGAAAACGAATTCAAATTGAATCGAAAGTGAATTGAAATGAATTCAAATTGAATTGAAATTTGAATTGAATAGAAATGAATTTTTAAAACGAATTTATAAAGAAGAATTCAATTCTGATTTGAATTGAAAAGAAAGTTGAAATAGCTTTTGAAACGATTTTAAAACTATTTATATAATTCGTTTTAAATAGAAATCGACGAAATATATATTATATATATTATATATATAATATAATGGCCTGAATAGAACGCGCCGCGCCGCGGCAGTTCGTGAATTTCGACCATTTATTTCAAACGGACATTGCGGGAGATCCGACCGTCGGATTCTCCTAAAACCGGAACCGTTGGGTTCGTATCGAAAAGAGCTTTCTAATAAAAATTAGAAATTTGAAATCTAACGGTTGGATTTGGAATTATGTCCAAATCAAATTCGAAAAAGGTCGCTGTAAGTGCAGTTCGATGGCCATTGATGGAAATCGACTGTACGGGCCTTGATAAAATTATTAAAAATAGTAATAATTTGTGTAAAATCATAAGAAATGATTTAGAAAGAATTGGGATGAAAAACTCCCTATTTGAAAAGATAAAAATAGATTTTTATCGAAATGAACTAGTTTTGAACTAGAATTATAATTCTATTTATTTTTAAATAAATAAATTGAATTTGAAAGGGGTTTTGAAAATAACCAAAATTTCCAATGATTGCATTGGAGTGGATTTGAATCGAAATTGTCTTCGGAATATTTCGATGTTGGAATTTGTGATTATACGGATGTTGTTACGGAAATTTGAAAGATATATATTTATATCGTTATTTCCAATACGACATTTGTTAATCGTAGAATTTGATATTGAATATAAGCCGATATATTTTCTATTCAGAGCCTTATATCGAATATCAAATGTGATTTGGGTTTGTCGTGAATGGTGTCTTCACTAACACTGTTCTTGAACCCAGTTGAGAAAAGATTAAATCTTTTTATTTAGATTTAATGAAGTGTACCAATTAAATAATATTTAATTGGAATTGAATTGATATTGATTTTTGGGTTTATCGTGAACAGTGTTTTAAATAACACTTGTTCTTTAACCCGATAATTAATGAATGTGATTTGGGTTTGTCGTGAATGGTGTCTTCACTAACACTGTTCTTGAACCCAGTGGAGAAAAGATTAAATCTTTTTATTTAGATTTAATGAAGTGTACCAATTAAATAATATTTAATTGGAATTGAATTGATATTGATTTTTGGGTTTATCGTGAACAGTGTTTTAAATAACACTTGTTCTTTAACCCGATAATTAATGAATGTGATTTGGGTTTGTCGTGAATGGTGTCTTCACTAACACTGTTCTTGAACCCAGTTGAGAAAAGATTAAATCTTTTTATTTAGATTTAATGAAGTGTACCAATTAAATAATATTTAATTGGAATTGAATGGATATTGATTTTTGGGATTATCGTGAACAGTGTTTTAAATAACACTTGTTCTTTAACCCGATAATTGATGGGATGTGACTTTGGGTTTATCGTGAACCGTGTTTTAAATGACACTGATTCTTTAACCCAGTCACAGATTAAAACTAAGTGGAGTTTTAATGAATCTTTAATTAGATTGAAAAGATCGAGAATGGAGTATCACCAGTTTTGCTCCAGGCGATAGTTAAATCTTTAATTAGATTTGAACGTGAAATTTAGAAACTAACTGTCGGTTAGCTAAGTAGAATGGTTTTCTGGATATTGATCTGATGTTGGTTTCGGCCTTCGGGGTTAATATTTGGGGAATTATTCTCTTGATTAATTTACGGTTAATGACTAATGAGTTGGAATGAGGCGTATGTTGTGTTTGTGTAACACTTTTATAATATATACGCGAGTTATTCGGAAAGACCGGGTTTATCCCATTCTGAATAACTGATACGACGATAAGTCGAAGATGAAGACGATGGTCGAAGACCGGAGGTCTTCACGTCATTTGGGTGATAACTGATGATCTTGATTGGGCTGTACACCCAAGAAGATGGAAACAGTTAGTGATCGTCCAGACGTACTTGGAGATCGATGGATATGCGGGGTACTAGGTGCCTCCGGTTTCGTTCAGACCCAGAACGGACTTGTAAATGGACTGTGTGTCTGACATCGGATTTCATTCTGTGTGACTGATATCGGTTGCATAGGATGGTTTGCCTGTGTGGCATGCTAAGATGCAAATGATCAAGGCTTCTGTTGAAAAGCAAAGTCTTGTGGTGATGATCAAAGCACGGCCTTGGTGGCGTAGCTTTGTGTAACGTTTACTTCGCGAGTTTCACACCCGGTATGAACCAAAAACGGGAGGGACATCAGGGAGGACTTGCGTTTCTTTCTAGCTAGAAGTGGCGTCAGTGGTTTTACACGCCCTGACGAGTTTGACTTATGTGGTTGTTGCAGTTGCGAGGCGCCTCGGTTATATCGGTTTCGGCCGAATGCATTCTGGTCGGCTGACGGACCAGACTTACACCCCATAGGGTGGGGAGACGTATTGTTCAGGCATAATAATCCACTCCGTGTGGACCGGCCCTGACGATCTAAAGGGTTGATGCGTTCTGATCCTGTGGCTCGGGCTAGAGAGTCACGAATCGGTTGAGGACTATCTTTTGCCTCGGTTCATAGATGGAAATCCAATTTCCAAATACGCGACATTTGCGGTTTTAGTTGTAATCCTATATATGGCGACATAGTGGGATGGGGCGCTTATGCCGCCTATGATTGATACTTATGATTTGAAGTTGTTTTATACACTATGCACTTATTATAGTATCAAATGATTTGTTTTAAACGTATCAAGCATTCTTTGGCTGTTATAAGGGAAAACCCTATCCTCGACTGCGTTGCATTGTGTGATGGGACCTGGGTCTTATAACAGCTTCATTTTTCTTTACTTAGCATTGCGCTGTTTGTTTTATGCACTGGTATTCTTGGGAGGAAACCCGTTCCGTGTTATACGGCGTGGTCCCTTGATTTACCTAACTTTGAAAATAAAGATTAATAACTGTTTTAGTTCTCACACCAGTCACATGACTGACCTGGAGTTTATTGTTTTAACCTAAACTCTGGGTGCCCCTATTTTTGACACGGGCAGCTAGTAGTTTTGGTTTTGCAGATTTTATTCACAGGATCCTGGTTCACAGCTGGAACGATATCCGGAAAGCTTTGTATCCGTATATCTCATTCTAAGTTGTGTATTGTATTATTTTCCGCTGCGATGTATTTAAATGTAATTTAAATCTCTGATATTTCTGTGTAACATTCATTTATACTCTGTATATTCTTGTAATCTGATGCATTGTTGTAATATACAATGAAATGTTCTTCTGTATGCGTTCTGTTGTGGCTTGTTCTCGAACTATCCGACGCTTTCCTTTACGGGGAAGTTACGGGTCTTCACAGTGTATCAAGCCCTAGGGTGCCAACCCCTGGACACCATAAACATGAGTGCACAGTCTCGATCTACTGGTACCCATGCTTGACTTCTCCAAATACGGACTACGTGCACGACCATAGTCCGTCCGGAACTACATCGGCGTACCACCCTGCCGTCGTTTATTGGTCGCTTACCTCCAGCCCAGTAATCGTGCCCCCTACCTAGCCTAGTCCCTAGGGCCTTAATGATACAAACTTGGGATTACTGCTGGAGTGGGCCCCCATTGCTAGGATTTTCTAGTGGGTTAAGTACGGTTTAACCCTCTTGCTAATCATGGATTAACTTGGTTAAGTGTAATGATGAGTTCACGACTTAACCCTGATTAATCTACCATGCCCAAATTGGTTAAGTATTAAGTGGACCATGACTTAACCCTAATCATGAGGCATTAATTAATTAATGTGCCTTAACCTCTCACATTAGACTTTGTTGCGGTTACTAGTTAAGCCGGTCGGTTCCGGGTAGCTTTACACCACAACTTGGTCTAACCTCGGGTCCAAGGTACCACATGACCAACTTCTCACATTGGGTCCTGTTGTTTGTAGCAACTAGTTAAGCTGGTCGGTTCCGGGTAGCTTTACACTACAAATTCAACCCAACCTCGAGTTGGTCACACTTATATTTTCTAAGTGTCATGTCCATCATGTTTCCAAAACACATTACAAGTTTTCAAGCAATTGGGTAGACCTAACTTAATAGGTAAATTCCCAATGGGTAGACCTAACTTAATAGGTAAATTCCCAAGCTTATGTTTTTATGTCTTTTAAGTTTACCCAACCCCAAACGCAATCCCATCGCTTACATATCGCCATAGCGCATAAAGGATAGAAAGAGGGAACTTGGCATAATCATGACATAAAGGTGTTGAAGCCACAAGTTTAACATGGTGGCATATGAAATGTTCATGTGTTCATACACTTGCATATTACATTTTTAGGTTCCAAAAGCATGCACAAAACCAAACTTGGCATATTGGTGATACATGGTACTAAATGACATGTAGAAATGGCCATAAGTTCGCATTTAGCCTCACATGCAAGTTATCATAAGAGATATGATAACTTACATGTTGCCAAAATGCAACCTTTATCATAAAGCTTGAAGCTTTATGTTCACATACTCAAGATAAGCTTGCATAACATGATAACATGAACAAAACGATCATCCCAAACTCGCATAACATACTTGCATATCATAACATGGCATACTTGCATAGCATAACATGGTAAACTTGCATAACATTACATGATGAACTTGCATATCATAACATGGCATACTTGCATAACATAACATGATGAACTTGCATATCATAACATGGCATACTTGCATATAAACTTGCATATCATAACATGACATACTTGCATATAAACTTGCATATTACAACATGATAAACTTGCATACCATAGCATAGCAAACTTGCATATAAACTTGCATATCATACATTTAACTTTAGAGTTTAAGTATGAAAGTAGAATAGGGCTTACAATGCTTATGAGGACTCAAATGAGTATAGCAAATATAAGAAAGCCCTTATGCAATCAATTTAACCCCAAAATGCAAGCTTTAATAGAAAAACCCTTAAGCCAAAGTGATCAAAACCCTTG
Source organism: Allium sativum (assembly GCA_030737875.1). NCBI lineage: Eukaryota > Viridiplantae > Streptophyta > Magnoliopsida > Asparagales > Amaryllidaceae > Allium > Allium sativum. The sequence continues at coordinate 364,486,401 of CM060909.1, forward strand.
CTTTATGATGCAAATATAGAAACTTGACTTGAATGCAAGCTAATGATGCTCATACAAGATTGAAAACACTTGTATGCATGGAAAATCTCATAAAAATTTATTTAGGAATTTTATGAAGAGAGTGGAGGCCATGAGAGGATTGATTTTGCCATAGTTTAGTTGTAGGATTGATTAATGATGATTTAGGGTTAGGTTAGGGCCTTATTTATAGAGATTAGGACTAGTTTCAACCCTAGGATTAAACCCTAGTTCCAATCTCAGCCCTCAAAACCGAATCTGGCCCCCAAGCTCAACACAAACCCAAAATGGTGCACCAGGCAGAACTGCCCGGCTGGACCAAGTCGACAGGGCTGTCGACTTGGGTCCAACCAAGTCGACTCCCAAGTCGACAGGGCTGTCGACTTGGGTGCTCTGGCGGGAATTTTCCCGCCTGGCCCAATCTTACCCTAATCTCCAATTTCAAACTTGAATTTGAAATCTGTTTTTGCTTTGGAATTTTCTGAAAACTTCGTTGGGCCTTAATCGGGTCATACGGACTCCGATTTTCGAAAACTCGGACTCTATTTCGCGTATTTTTCAGAGACGAACGCAATGGCATAGCCCGTTTCCCTTGATTCGGATTTTAGAATTAAATTCTGCCTCGATTTACATTATTACAGGTTATTGAAAATACGGGTTGTTACACCGGCCATGCACGATGCACCTGCACAAAGCAAGATCCAAATATCGAACCCAAGGCAGGTCAAGTCAACAACTGCGTCCGAAGATAACAGTATAACATATTATAAGAAGTACGACCTGATAAAGATAAAGGTCGCATGTCCTGAGAACTACTCAAACACCAAAATGAGGCAAGTCGCGCACTCAACCTAAGCAGAAGCGACCTCATAACAAAGCCTCGAAGCCAAAAAGCGACATACAAAGGCAGCACGAAGACAAACGCCCTTGGACCGAGAAGGACGGTCGCACAAGGGGCAAAGGTAACTCAACTCCAAACTCGCATACCGCTCTTAAAAATCTCTTGAGGCACTCATGGGACGCTCGCTTACATGGACCTGCTCGGCTATTCAAGATACTCGTTCCAACGAGCCGCCCGCACATGATAACTGGATACAGCCACGGACAGCTGGCTACAGCTAGCTGGTGGCATGGTCGTAACTAGCAAAATGGATGATCCATGACCTAGATAAAGGAATTCCAGGTTGTTTACCAATGGGAGTTCATATATAAATAGACCATGGCTACCAACGTAAAGGGGATCGACTTCTAAAAACCACGAAGTGCTGCCGAACTTCATCCTCAACCACAGATTCAGGCATGGCGTCAAGCACAATTTAACGATGAAGGAAAACGAAGACACCCATCTTCTCAATCATTCATCCATCCTTCTTCTCCTCAAATTCCGCTATTCTTTTGTATAACTCCTTAGATTGAAATATATTAATGAGGGTATATTGAGAGGGTATAGAGATGTATGAAAAGAGAGAGTTGATGTGTTCTGTAATTATCATCATAAGGCAGGAAATCACCTTCATAGTGGACGTAGGCCTCATTAACGGCTGAACCACTCTAAATCTCATCTCTACTTTACTTTTTTGCATTTTTCACTTTTTATTGCTAGTTAAACACGGCTCCATTTATTTCTTACCGAATTGGTGAAGTACAGTTTAGTACCTTGGGTGTTTAGACTATTTTGGTGTAAACATTTTGGCGCCCACCGTGGGGCCGTGTTTTGCCTTTTTCCATTTCAGATATGACGAGATTTTCTGGGAGGCACTATGCTTACGATCATGAGCACGCTAAGGAGAATCACTGATGAAGCCAACAACCCCAACGACGGCATCAACATCGTCACATCGCTAAAAAGAGACTCCGAGGAAGGGGAGCTGCCAGAAATTACGGAAACTGTAACCAAGGAAAAACTGGAGGAAGCGGTGACAGGATTAACGAGTCAAATAGCTATTGCAAGCAGCGCAATGATGAAGAAGCTCGAATCGATACTCTCCATTCAAGCCGCTACCGCAAAAGCCATTATAAGAGCCACTTGTTCCTCGCTGGCTCGAACGAATCGTGAATCAAAAACAGAGCTCCTCTCTAGAAACTCAAGACAGCAGGGTTCCACCCCGAGAGTTGCGCGTCGCATCAATCCAAACCATGAAAGGGCCAAGGCACCTGTGCATGATTACTCTGATAGTGCGATCGCGGGACGAGACGACCATCCTACTGCCAACAAGACGACCCTGCCGAAGAGATACCCAACTTCCTTATCCTCGGTCCATGAAGACGCATCTAGATCGAGGGTTGATGGTAAAAGAAATGATCAGCGCACGGGTCCAACGAACGATCGAAAATACATCTTGGAAATGGAGCAAGCAATTGTGGAAAAAAGCCTAAAGAGGAAGGATGGTCAGAGAGAATGGGAGTCCTTCCCAGATATAGCCCCACTTACCAAGAGGATTAAGGAAACTGTACATTAACTAAGATTCGAGCCTCCATCATTGCAGCCCTATGATGGGGCAAGCGACCCTAGTATATTTCTGTGTAAATATGACCAGTACATGAAGGGGGCATGCGCTACTGATGAAACCAAATGCTTGTATTTCCCAACATATCTAGGAGTGGCTTATCTTTGGTTCACAAAGCTGCCACCACAGTCTGTGGATGATTTCGTGACCTTGGCTAAGTTATTCAATGAGCAGTTCAGATCCTAAGCGTTCAAAACTCGAGATGCTACGGAGCTAAGCGGACTACGACAAAGACCAGGGGAGCCCCTCAAAGCTTTTCTCACTCGCTTTGATATGGCATTGGCTAAAGTCAAGAATCTCGAACCCGGCTTGATTTTAATGGCTCTTAAAGGGAGCATACGCAAGAAAACCAAGTTAGGGCGATGGATCATGAAAAAGAAACCAAGTACACTCGAACAATTACTTAGTAAAGCCGAAAAATATGCGAATATTGAGAAAAGAAATGCACGGGCAGAAAAGAATGGAAAGGTGCAAAGCAACTCAGATAATCAAAAAAGGAGCAATGAAGAGGAGGACGATCAAGCAAGAAAGAAGCTACGCTTTTTCAAGAACTTCGAATTCACTCCCCTCAACGATTCCGTGGGAAATATCTTCACGACAACTAAAGACACTGAGATATATCCGGTTTTGAAACAAAGTCACGTCAAAAATGCCGCCATGAGTTCAGGAAATTTTTGCCAATTCCACAAACAGCCATGACACGATACCAATGAATGCAGGCACTTGAAATCAGTGATCAAGGGGTTGATCAGGAAGACCGGTTGCAACAGTATATACAAAATCATAAGGATTATCCCGACTCTTCTCGAACAAGGGGCAGTACACCATAAAAGGGAAGGGGCTCAAACTAATTCAAGGAGGACGCTCATCAGAGGGACCAACCGCTGATATTTCAATAATGGAGCATTAAACTAAAGCTCTTATTACATTACCTTGTTCCCCTGATTTTGTCTTACTGTTAAAGCTTTTTTAACTTGCTTTATTATTCACTGTGTCCATGTTAAGCAATGGTTTAATTACCAAAAAAAAAAACTGTGTGAATCAGAAATTAATTACATGCCTACTTGAATAACATACTTGTTGGTCCGTGCTAAAAGGAAAATAATCTCTTGGAATGTAGGTATAGCAAAAGCAATCCGCCATACACAGCAAGGGGTGTAACGGGAAATCCCAGGGCACACATCAAACGAAATAGTTTCGGAATCGCAGACATCAAGCAAGACTAAATGGGAGGAATTGACTCATCGCCTCACTAGGAATAAGCTGTTCTGAAGAAAACAACAAGTCGAAGGAATGCATCTCCCGTTATGAAGTATGCTGAATGCTTGACAAACACTCATTCAAAGGACTACTATCTGACTGCATTGAAGATACAGAAATATCATCATAAAGTCCCACAGTTAAAATTGCTAAGCCCACCGACGAAGAACCTTGTTAGGTGCTGGACACAAGTTTTACAACTTGGGGAAAAAATCAATGAGGAAAACCAATGTTTGTGTCCTAAGGTAAGGCAAAAAGTCGGAAAAACCGACATGTCCCGAAATGGAAAAATTGCCAATCATGGGGGGCACCTTGTTAGGTGAAGGGCACGAAGTCTATCTCTTTTGAGTCAAGGTTCGATGAGATGAATTAGTGTCCACTCCTCGGGATGAAGCATAAAATGGGGAACGATTAAATACGCTGGAAGGACCAGCAAAAAACAAAAACCCTACCGAAAGGAGGTGGCCATCCTTATTCTCTGTTGTTAACCAAGTCAAACAGAGCCAAGGATGGACTACAATAGCAGAAATCCTAGCCAAAGCGGGTATCAGAAATCCTAGCCATTTGGGGGTATCCAACAAGGTCTTCCAGTCCTAGAAAAATCAGGACTGACAAGATCAAAATTGGGTCGAAATTGAAACCCAAGACCTCCATGGGGGCACCCAAAAGAAAACACATAATAATCACACGTTGCTTCTAAGAAATCATGAATTGATCGAATTACGATGCGAAATCAACAGAATCTATGAAACTAAAAAGAGCTTTGGTATGGGGACATAACCATTGTGTAAACAACCACCAATGCCCACTCAAAGCATACCACAGCCTAGTTATAACCTCGTTGCGAGAACTGTTCGAACGATAAGATTTGCGCGAACAACAAACTAAAAGTACGACAACTCATAAGAAGTAAAATAATAAAACTATGATTGTCCCTAAGCGATACAAATGTAAGTCCGCAAATGTAAAATATTAAATGAGGACCGGCACTCGCACAAACAATCGGTTTAAGTACGTGATAAGTAAAAGAACATAAACTGAAATCAGACCGTAAAGGTCACAAGTGCTGTTTTTATACAGGAAAGGATGGACTAATTGTTCAGGATTTTGCTTATCCATTTACACAAAAAAGTCGTCAAAGGGAAAAGATGTATGGTCTTTAATCATTGACCAGTTAGTTTCTTTTGCGTTTCAGGGTGGACACAGCCTTGGTATTCCAAATCTCGTCCTCATCATCCGGATCGGACGCATCTGGTAAAAGTGGGTCATCTGATGAAGGTATGGTAGAAGGATTAATGCTGGTGGAGACCAAAACAGAGTCGATGATAGCAGGCTGGGCAGCAACCCCGCAAGCAGCTAAAGAAGAGGTCGAAAACACACCTGATGTAAAAGGGGAACAAGCACTTAACTAAGCAATCCCAGGCGAAGAAATAAGAAAATCCAGACCCGAGGCAGATTGATAGATGTCAATTTTACCTGAAGCTGCTAGATATACGAAGTCAGCTCCACAATTGTCCGCATTTAAAGAAGTGCAGCCGTGACTCGCGCACTGTGCCACAACATTTTCCTTATATGGAAACTCAAGAATGGGTTGAGCTCTAGCAACATCCAAGGAAGAGCGATCCATTGGGGGAGTAAGGGAGCTCAAAGCATCAATCCTGGCGGAGTCAAGTGGGGCACAAGGAACCATAGCGTCTAAACGCTCTCGTCTAAGCGACTGAACTCGCTCGTTCATCAAAATCTTCCTACCTTTAACTAGAGCCTCGCGATCCTTTTCTTCTAAAACCTATTCTTGAAGGAACTCATCGTCAACATCATCGGAATACGAGAGTATTCGCTCCCAAACAAGGGCCATAGTTCGCGAAAAATCCATGTCCAAGTAACTCAAGTTTCCATGGCTCATGACACTGCAAACATAGAATTGGAACAGAGTATTGTCAATTCCATTTCTAGCTTCATCAAGATCTTTTTGCAACTTGATCTTATCCTTTTCAAAGGTTCTAAGGGTTTCACTCTGGGAAGCAAGTCAGCCTTCAAGAGCCATGTTCTCCTGTTCTAAAGAAATCAAAGCCTGTTTTTCTAAGGCTATATGATGCTTAGCAAGTTTTCGAGCAGATTGAGCCTCTAAAAGCCGCGCTCGTACACCCTCCAACTCCTTCTTGAGCTCAACATTTCTAGCCTCTAAGCTTCTCACTTTAGCATGACCGCTCCTTAAAGAAGTCATCTCAGATTCCTGGGATTTAATCAAGTGGATCAGACCAGCTTTGTCGTTTTCCAAGGTTTCGATATGGTCAAGGTGTCGAGCATTCAATCCTTGGAACTCGTAACCGAATTTGGCCCAATGCTCCAATCGCTTGTCAACGTCTTTCATCACCAGATTCAAATGTGTCTCGAACTGATCCTTAATAACACCAAGTTGATTTCTCACGCCACTTTTTATGGCATCCAAATTCGTCCTAACATTCTGCCTGTCGTGGGGTTGTAAATCCAGATCGAAATGCATTCCCCTCAGGTCCCAACCGCCGAAGCGCTCCTTAAGCATTGAATTTCCAGAAGGGAGCTTATAAGGTGGACGATCACGTATTATTTGAATTTAAGCAGGAGTCGGGACAATCGATCTTGCAGAAGGTTTAGTTGGTGCAAGCATCTTAGCCTGATCAAGTCCCCCACGCCTTAAAGAATCAACCATGGAAGGATCAGGAAAATGTTGGGCCTGAAAACTTTAGGATAATTGGGGGTGCTTTGAATAGCCGGAAAGACAAGACTATAAGAGGCTTCGTGGATCAGTAAGATCAGCTTGTTGGAAGAAACTATCCGACAATGAGCAGTCTGCATTTACACTTGGGAAACGAACAAAATATGAGTTCAGCAAGCATTCAGAGGTTATCAAATTAACGGGAAATTATGCCACAAATAAAATAGTAACAAAACCAGTTCCAGGGGAAGCTATGAAAACAAGGGCTTTCTCAGAACGCTGAGCGGGCCGTCCCATTCCTCCAATGTCAGGTACTACGGGGTCAGACATCACTGCATCACCTTGGCTCAAATACTCGGCAGAGTCCAAATCCCCCAAGTCTCCAAATTTCCCTGAAGAACCCTCCTCCTGAATAACAGGACAAGCGGAACTTCCCACGGTCATTCTAGAAGATACATCAAGCCTCTCGCTCATAGGAAAAGACAACATCAATCAGCGATGATGAAGTAATCTAAATGATTGGCACGACCGAGCCCTTAACAAGTCAACACAAACCCACCAACCAATGTGTGATCAAATACGTTGAAGCCCATGATTCCATACACAAAAGAAATCACGGACTTCGAGGGAAAGTGTTAATCCCTAAAAATTCATGCGCACATTAGGTAAAGAGTACAAGGCGGATGTCATTAGGGCCGGCCGTGCACGATGCACCCGCACAAAGCAAGATCCAAATATCAAACACAAGGCAGGTCAAGTCAACCACTGCGTCCGAAGATAACAATATAACATATTATACGAAGTACGACCCGATAAAGATGAAGGTCGCATGTCCTGAGAACCGCTCAAGAAACAAAATGAGGCAAGTCGCCCACTCAACCTAAGCAGAAGCGACCTCATAACAAAGCCTCGAAGCCAAAAAGCGACATACAAAGGCAGCACGAAGATAAGCGCCCTTGGACCGAGAAGGAAGGTCGCACAAGGGGCAAAGGAGACACGACTCCAAACCCGCATCCCACTCTTACAAAATCTCTTGAGGAGCTCATGGGACACTCGCTTACATGGACCCGCTCAGCTATTCAAGATACTCGTTCCAACGAGCCGCTTGCACATGATAACTGGATACAACCACGGACAGCTGGCTACAGCTAGCCGGTGGCATGGTTGTAATTAGCAAAATGGACGATCCACAGCCTGGATAAAGGAATTCCAGGTTGTTTACCAAGGGGAGTTTATCTATAAATAGACCATGACTACCAACGTAAAGGGGATCGACTTCTAAAAACCACGAAGTGCTGCCAAACTTCATCCTTAACTGCAGATTCAGCCATGGCGTCAAGCACAATTTCACGATGAAGGAAAACGAAGACACCCATCTTCTCAATCATTCATCCATCCTTCTTCTCCTCAAATTCCGCTATTCTTTTGTATAACTTCCTAGATTGAAATATATTAATGAAGGTGTATTGAGCGGGTATAGAGATGTATGAAAAGAGAGAGTTGATATTTTCTGTAATTATCATTATAAGGCAGGAAATCACCTTCATAGTGGACGTAGGCCTCATTAATGGATGAACCACTCTAAATCTCGTCTCTACTTTACTTTTTCGCATTTTCAATTTCTATTGCTGGTTAAACACGGCTCCATTTATTTCTTACCGAATTGGTGAAGTACAGTTTAGTACCTTGGGTGTATAGACCATTTTTGGTGTAAACATTGACGTTTCCTACGAATTCGATGTTTCAACGAAAAACTTGGAGCAATATTCATTTGAGATTCAATAGTTGTTGCCTCACTTTTAGCAGAGTCAGATATATTTTCTGCATAGTTTTCGAAAAAAGAAACAAGGCCTTCTAGAGATTTTACTGCGACATTGATGCCCATATCCTCAGATTGTAATTTTTTACTGATCATGTTAACTTTGACTAGAATTTCATACCAAATAACTAAATTTAAGATGAACTCAAAACTAGATAGCTCTTGATTTGCAAAAATTTCAGCATCTCGAGTTAATTTTGCATCATCACTTGCCCGTGCTAGTTCAAACAATGCATCTCTAGTTTGAGAAACTTTATGCAATATATCTTTAACACTTTCTACATGACTTTCTCAATGTGTAGTCGATAGTGATTTCAATGTAAAATTGTCAACATAATCCAGTAAAACCACCCATCGTTTCGAAGAATTAGTAAAAACAGTATATATGCATTGATATGCTCTAAAAAAAGATTTTGCTTGAACACAACAGCTCGCCATGTCACAGATAATCAAATTAAGAGAATGACAACCAGAAGGCATGTAAAAATCTCTAAGATTAATGTCAAGTAATCTTTTTTGCACACCAAGATTTTCTCCTTTCATATTGGAACCATTATCATAGCCTTCCCTTTCATATTATCAATGTCAAGATCAAGCAAGTTAAATGCATTTTTCAATGCTGTAAAAAGTCCCAGTCCAGTTTTTGCTTAAACATTTAAAAAGTCTACAAAGAACTGTTTGACTTTAATTGGACTATTTGTCACATCTACACATCACATGATCAAAGTCATTTGCTCCTTATTACTTACATCAAGAGTACAATCAAGAATAATAAAAAATTAGTTTGCTTCTTTTATTTTTGAAACGAATGTGTTTCTTACTTTGGATCCTATTATCACAATCAACTCATTTTGTGTTCCATGGCTAAGATAATGGTAATGATTTTTTTTGTCTTGAATGAGACGGAAATGATGTTGCATTATCGGATCAAATTCAGCAATCATTTCAACCAAGCCCAAAAAAATTCCATTATAGTTTTCATAATTTTTTTCATTTGATCCACGAAATGCTAAATTATTAACAACAAGACATTTGACAACAACATTTATTCTAAGCATAACTTTTTTCCAATGTTCTTTATCTTTTTGAATAAGATCTTGCATATTTTTGTCGATTATTGATTACATTGTAATCTTCTTTTCAATTCAACCCAGGTAGAAAAGTTAAGATTGTGCTCCTTATGTCTTTCATGTTGTGTAATTTTCTCATCTAGATGCCTCCAATCTCTAACTCCATCTTTTGCTAATTGATTTTGGAAGCCATTACATAAAACAGTTTGCAAAAAAACCAAATACTCTTTGTCTGTCAATTTGGAATAAACAAGCCACTTTCTATCATGATATTCTCCATTGTTCATTTTTGTTTTGCAATAACTTACAGAGAAATGTTTAAAATATTCATCTTGAGGGTATGTTAAATTGAATTCTCTAATAGGATCCTTCTCAACAAGTAAATCTCTCGTATTCGTATCAATATTATCCTAAGTTGTTGGATCATTCATATTCAAAATTCATTCCGAGGACATCACTTCTGCTTCTTTCAAATGATCTAAACATGGAATATTGATCTCATTTACTATCTGTTGTGATGAAACTTCGGTATCATGCACATTTTCTTCCGTATTATTAATTTGTTCATCCACCGCGATCTTGTTTTCTTCTGTATCATCAAAACCGGTTTCTTTTTCAAAATCACAAGATTGTCCCAATTACCAACCAAATTTGTCTTTTTGGAAAAATATTTATTAAGCGTCCCTGTTAATGATTCAACTACGTTTCTTTTTTGTTTTTTCGTGTTAGAACTTCCAGATGGTTGTTTTCGTGGAAGCATTGGATACTTAAAATAATTCGATAATCAAAATCCAAAGAAACGATGTAGTAATTAATATGTAAATTGTAACTAGTTTATTTCCTTCACTACGCTAGCACAAGTACAGTGGTGTGTATATAAATATATATAAAATTATATTTGAGTTCAAATATGTACAGCAAATTTCAAATCAATTTATTAAACAAAAAGAAAAACCACAACCCAATCAGCTTATTCTATCGCCTCTAAAATTTCTAACTGATTATTTTTAATGAAGTAGAGAGAAAATATAATTTGTTCCTACATTCCTACTATTAATTTTCTATATTAAATAGCATACGTTCCCATTATCAATAAAATTTGTGTACAAATATGTATAACATATTTCAAATCAATTTATTGAAAAAAAATAAAAAACCACAATCAAATCAGTCTATTCTATATTTCCAAAATTTCTAACTGAAAAAAAATCAATTTATTTAATGAAGTAGAGAAAAATCTTAATTTGTTCCTACTTTTCTATTGTTAATTTTCTATATCAAATAGCACAACGTTTTCTATAAAATATGAGTATAAATATGTATACCAAATTTCAAATTAATTTACTGAACAAAGAAAAGCAACAATCAAATCAGTTTGCTCTATAATCTCTAAAATTTCTATTTGAAAAAAGTCAACATGTAAAATATAGAACATAGCATGTAGAAATTAGGGTTTCATATTTCAAGCCTCATATCAATTGCACAATTAAATCAGTTTTTTTGTTTTCCCCAAATTTATATCTGAAATAAAACTGAAAATCATGAGGTCGCGGACCCAATTCTTTTTTTTTGCTCCGTTTTATTTTGTTTTCTAGGCAAATCAGTTTTATTTTGTTTTCTAGGAAAATCACTTTTATTTTGTAGACATAAAAAAACAAACAATTGCACTAGTATTAGGGTTCTTAGTTTTTACCTGAACCTGAGGAATTCAATCCGTTCAAGTAGAAATCAATCTGCCTGAGAAAATCAATCTGCGCTAGAAATCAATCGGCCCTTTAAACCCACGCTTCGCTCTCCTTCTCTTCCTTGCTTCGATCTCTTTCCGTCCTGCACAGTTTCGTCTACCCTTTTTTTTCTATCTGGTATGCTCCGCGATGATGCCCCATGGCATTTTCATGCCCCATGCGATGGCCCAAGTAGCACTGGGCCAAAAGTCGGCTTTGGTTCATGGGACACTTGGAGTTGGTTTTCTCTAGAGTGATAACATAGTGGCCCTATTATCAGGAGAAATATCCTAATCTTGGTGGCATATATATTGATATGTTTCTATTGTAGAATACTTGAGATTTTCAAAAGTGATTTTTTTTAAAATCTTAAACTGAAGTATGATTATATATTTATATATATGCATGTATGTAATATGATTTCAAAGGTTTTGAAATGAAATTAGGATTTCTTTTTCGAAAAGAATATTTTCACACAGATTGGATTTTGGAAATAACGAATTTGATCGTATTTTATAAATATAAATATGGAGATTAATTCTGAAGAATAGTTTAGGAATTGAATAGTGTTTGTATATCATAAGCTCCATGGGTCTTATTTTTGAATATGGGAACTCTGTTGACTTTATATTGTATCTAATTAGTACCCAATTGGGATATGGGCACACTTGCAATCACAAGTGGCAGTGATGCAACTATAAAAATAAATAAAAAATTTGTATATTTTTTTTATCTTGTGATGTTGTATCTATCTTACTTACTATATTATTCCACATTTGACTTGTTTGTTGAGTTTAGAAGAGTCACTATTGTTATCCGTCTCATTCGACTTGCTCAATGATAGGTTTATTGTATCCGTTTTATTATAGCACATCTAGTATATTGATGATCTCTGGTAATTTGAAGTATTAAAATTGTATCTTGTACAATTAGCAATGTCGAGTATTTATTAAATATTTTGTAGTAAACTGATTGTCTTCATTAATAGTTTTACAACAGATGGACATTTTGGCAATTTTGACTGGTTCAAAAATCAGTGTCGTTTCACACCATTATCAAACAAGCCACCGTATCATGCTTCTTGAAGCCTTACCATTATCCATGTCGAAATTGGCCAAATTGGCTAACGTCAATAATAGTCTATATCGATCACTCTATATTAATCAATAATGTCAACTTTGATGCCGTGTTGAACTAATATCGGTTAATACAATTAAGTAAAAACATCCAACATTCATCCTAAACTCCAATCATGTCGTGAAGTCCATCTCTATATCAACCACCACACAACAATTATCCACCATCTCCAAGACAATTGGTACACATCAATGTTCCTACATCTTTAGACTAGCATGTACTCTCGGTGCTCCTTTACAAAATTTATCTTATATGTTCGAGTCTATCATAATTTGTGCGCTCTATCAGTATGCATTAAACTTTATCACATCCATAGAGTCATTATAGCATGTATTCGACCAATGTACACTAAACTCCAGTGAATGAGATTTCTTATTACCATGTTAGCTACATACAGTTTTTTAAACTAAACTAAGCAAACTATCATCATAGTAGTTAATTATCGTATACATATCTAAAGTAGCTTACAAGAATTCATAATAGCACCGATGAAGCATATAAAAATATCTAAAGTGACTAATTGGGATTCATGTTAAGATAACCTAAATCTAGCTATACTTCCAAAATAACATATAAGTTAGGAAAATGTTATTTTTAATTTAAAATCATTTAAAACGTTTTTTATTCTTTCTATAAAAATATCCATGTTTATTTATTTTAGAAATTCCTATTAACATTAGAAACCGTTCAAAAACATCGACCTTATATTATATTAATAACTATAGAAAATTAAAAGACAATATCACTCTCCTAAGTCAAATTAGCTCAAACCTACTCCAAAGCATAGAGCTATCCATCATGAGCGCAACGCAAGAAACAACATCTAAAATCGACCTTTATGCAAAAGATATCACATATATAAGTTTTACTACTATTTAAATAATTAATTAAGTTAAATAATGATTAAAAACCACTAATTACCTAATTAGAGATTAACCCTTCTTCTCTAAATTGAAATTACCTACACATGCACATTTGTGCATCTCAACACGAAACTTGAAACTCGACTTTTAATACCTAACAAAATGATGTGTTGTTTGCGCAATTGTCTTCGTCTATCCACTTACTCTGCAACTCACATAGAGTAGCTAAACCAGCATGGACCATGCAAATTGCCACTCTAGGAATCATGCTCGACCACCATTCGGTCGCAATTTGAAGTAGTCCAATGAAGGAGTTGCGATTTCATGGAAAGGAGATCTTCAAAGTGAGAAACATCCCGGCAATCTCCATTTGGCTCCATATAACCTGCATTCGCCTATAATCGAAACCTTAGTTTGTGGACTAAGCATGTTCATTATCCAAATCGATGCTGCATCAAACAAATCAGGTGTAGGATCGAAGAGGGCTCTAATACAAGTTCAGCCAAGGTGGAATCGGAATTTATTGTTGAGTGGATGTGGTGATTTTGGTTTTTGAATTCACAAAAGAAATAGTTGCTATGTGTAAACTGGAGAGATAGTGAACAACAAGTGGCCAATGTAATTCAAGGGTTCAAGATAATATAAATCAATATTTTATTCATTTTCTTTAATTCTCAAGATTCGATTAATGGAAATTTTGAGCTTGTACAATCAAAGGGTATGCCCGATCACTGCAAAACTCGAGTGCATACATCAACTTATTACTGTGGTTCTGGTGGTACAAACGTCATAGCCGTTTGAGCTTGTGTCCCAAAATGACAATTTTTATGTATTTCGAGATTGTCTAGACCATCAAGTCATCCAATCTTTATATATAGCAATCCTCACACTTTTTCCTCATGTAACAGACCATTGAATTCAGTTGAAGTGATATAGAGTTCTAATTTGATCATATATGAATAATTCGTACTTTGGGACTATCAATTAATTAGTGATTAATATTTAGATAAACTGTTTAAATATCTAAGCATTAAAAATACAAGTACTTACAAAATTACTTCCGAAGTGATCTAGATTCGAACTTTAATTTCCACAGGACGAGGTTTATGGGATTAATAGTGTAGATAAGACATAACATTCAAGTGCTAGAGCTGCACTCTTTTCCTTGTATACCATTTTTCTTATTCAATCTCGTTTGTAAAGTTGATTCATAAAGGCTTCTCAAAGAGGTTTGAGCATACACCCAAGAGGATCGCTCGCAAAAATGCCCCTTTAATCTTCCTTTATGCTCGAAAGCAAAGGAGAAGGGGCAGAGAAAGAAGAAAGACGAGGATAGGTACTTGAGAAAATGAGAAAGGAGGAAGAGATAAGGAAAAAGAGAAACAGAGAAGGCGGTCGTGGCCGCCAAGGAGATAATGATCGAAATGGAAAGAGGAATTATGACATTGCAGAATCTTTCAAGAAAGAAAGGATAACATATGATCCCCTTGGGTGCAATGTTTCTTAGAAGAGCGCGAACAGTTCCCAAATAAAGGTTCCTATCTCTATTTATCCATTCATTCTGACTTTCAATTTTCCCACTTCTTGGACTATTATTGCTCTCACCATTTACCAAATTTTAGCGAGAAAGCCCTATGAGCTACTGGTTAGCCTTGCCAATCTCTTTACGAATTAACAGGGATGATTTTTGAAGGGAGACCGATTTGATCATAATCTGACGCTACTTGATAAAGAGTATTTTTTAATATAACATTGAGGCTTGAAAGAAGGTCGTAGATCAACTTGAAGATTGGTAGAGAACACGCAATATCTAGCTAACACAAAAAAGGCCAAATATATTGAGATCCTGACTTATGACCATGTAAAGGAAGCATTCCTTAAGGCAGTAAAGAAGCGTGATGCAAAGATCAAAAATTAAGGAAAGAGAGATAAGCATCTCAAAAATCCAAGAAAAACAGTGATGTAATGTTCGAGGATTAACTGACACTAGAGAGAAGTTAAAGGTCTTTTATGAGAACAAGACCAAGAAAGCTCAATGAGGAGGTAAGCCAAAAAGTTTCCTGAAGTCAAAAAGAAACTTATGCAGACTTAGGCACAAAATATCTCCGAGCGAGATCGAACAGTTTATACGCAAGTCCGGAGATTATTTCTTTGCGAATAAGTCCTATAATTAGAGGGAGAGAGGAACAAGGTTGCAAGGAAAGCTTGTGATTTTTAGGGGAAAAAATTTGCATACATACTCATCGAATTCTAGGAGGAGGTCATGGAGCAGGTTGCTGGATTGGACTTAACCGAGGAAGAAATTATAAGGCATTATCTAAACAATGCTCCAAAATGTTTATGATGATATAATGGCTCGCTTGGATGCCATGATGTTCAATTACTACCTTATCATGTTGATGCACAAAGGGAGTTTGTGCTTTTTAGGAAAAACTTACATGCACACTAGCAGAAGTCTAGGAGGTGGTCATGAAGTGGGTCGGTTTATTAGATTATATCGAAAAGGAGTTTATCAAGCACTATCTAGACAAGGAGTCCTGTGTTGTGCTTGTTAAAGGAAAAGAAGAGATCATGCTCGAGAGGAAACAACAGGCCTTGAATAAGACATGCTCTTAGGGGCATATTTTCACTAGCTAAGTTCTTTCAGGCCCCAAGGCGGGCAATCTTTGTAACATGAAGGGCCCAAGCGTTCTTCTCCTATTTTTGAAGTAATTATTCCCAACTCTGTTTCCCGCTTGTTGCCCAATCACCGCATTAGCAACTTTTTTAAAAACTCCAGATGTTCTTATGATCGTGTAACTGGTAGATAGCGATAATGGAAAGGATTTTCGAGTGGTACTTCATACCGAGACTCCCACAGTAGATAATCCCCTTTCTATCCCTAAGCTCGAGGACATCTAATTCTCACCCAAAGAAGTTCATGAATTAATTTCTCGCTTTTCTCATGTTGTAGGTTATGAGATTCTTGCGACTATCCCACTGCTTTCCATCATAACTTCATCGTGCTACAACTCCCATCTAATTGAAGTAATCAACAGGCCATAGCCAGTAGCATGAACTTGGAGACTTCACCATACATCTCTGGGTTTGTACAATCTTCCCTTGCATCTTCATGGAACAGTCACTTTGTTTTGACATAAGACTTTCTTTGTTTTGACTAAGGCATTTTTTTTCTTCTCGTAACTTAAAACTGCATTTGAAGGCTTCCCTTAATTGGCATGGTATTATATTACACTCAAAAAATACTGCTTCAAGCTTCGAAGCACTTTCCTTTGGGATTTGTAAAACACTTGCTTTGAGCTTTGAAACACTTTTCTTTGAAATGCTCTACTTCAAGCCTCGAATCGCTTTGCTTGGTGCTTTGAAACTCTTTGGTTCAGGCTTCGAAGAACTCCGCTTCTAGTCGAGAAAAATCATCTTATTTGACTTGCTCGAAGTGAAAACTTTCAAATCACAAATCCATTTTTGCTTTGAACTTCAATTTACCTTGTTTTGAATTACTGCTTTCAAATGAAGTGTCCTATTGCTTCTTAACCAAATGTCTTGAACCACTCCGCTTCGAAGTACTATCTTGGTTCAAATCATGCTTCAAATCACTTCCTTGCTTAGAACCAATTGCCTTACTTGGAATCACCAAAACGGAATCAAAGCAAACTTCCCTATTTCTAATCGTATCACTTCAAAGTAACCGGACCTGCTTCGAACTATCTTTAGCTTCGAGCTATCACTTTAGCTTCAAGTCACTCTTCCAATTTTGAAGCAACCTTGGAATTTCAAACTTAGCCCAAATTAGCTTTGAAGATCACCTGAGTTCTAAAACAACACAAGTCTATCACACAAATGAAGCACAACAAACAATTCGATAATTCAAACATCAAATTCAATCAACTCAAATCTTTCATAATCATTCAATTGCATATAATCCTGAATAGATCAAATATAATCATAGATTTAGTAGTAAACATGGTTAATTGCTCATTAATTATATTGGGTCTACCATTTTAATCATCATATTACAAATTTAGGTTACTTTATAATCTCTAGATTTGAAATTTCGAGGTTAATTTAACATATAGATAGTGAAATCTTCCAGTCTTAACCTACACTTCAATATAAACATGTGAGAGATCATACCCATTCACTTAATCTCGTGCACATAAAATACATCCATTTTGACATGATTGTGTAAGTTTTCGTACACTTTGAAATTAAATATTTGAATAGCTTCATAATTATACTCAAATCACCCAAATGACGCAAAAATTATATTTTGTATATTTTAATAACAATTTGCAACTAATTTCACATTTAAATATTTTATACTTATATAAATTTCTCAAAAATTCACTTAAAACACAAACTTGTCATTAAATTTACAAAACTATGTTTGCCTTAATCACAAGATTTCCAAACATACATTTTCAACAAGATTTTTCACAACATTATAGTTTAAGCCTTTATTATTTATTTTTAAAGTTTACAAAAAGGTTAAACTATTAATTAAACTAATTTGCAAGATCAAAAATTTATTCCTAACACATCATATTAGAAACAAATCTTGAACCCCACTAAATTGATTTATTAGCAATCCAACCTATGATTTTCCTCAAAATACACATGTTTGCACCAATATTCGACAAAGACGGATTTCCCAACTTAATAACCTCCAAGACTCAAAATAATCATTAAAAATGATTAGTTAAACATTTTACGACAACAAACTCCCAAACTGCATATTATAAAACACCTACTTAAGTAATTAAGCTAATTTACCATGAGAATTAACAAATCTAACTTAACTTCCACCTCAACATTTATTTACAAGTTATTAATAAATATAGTAGGTAATCAGTAAAACTTAGGTTGTTACAGACCCCCCTAAAAAAATTGCATCCCCGTAATTTCCTACGGAATAAGTTTGTACAACCAATCTAAAACAAACACAAAGGATACACTGGACAAGGGTGTTTATGCATGGAATAAGGTATACACATAACAAAGAAGAATTTCTCACCCTTCATCATGTGGAGAAAGGAATCGGGATAAAGACGCTCGATCGACTCCCTGATCTTCTAGATATAGTCTTTAGGATAATCGGACCATTGAACCTTCCCAAGTGGGACATTCTTGTTTCGAAAGCACTCCGCTTCCGAATCAAGAATTCGCATTGGCTGGTGCACAATGGATAAATTGGGAGAAATCTCAAGATCAAATTGTTCAGATGGATCAACGACAGAATCCAAATCTCTAAAGCACTTTTTGAGCTGTGACACATGAAAGACGTTATGGATACCCGATAAATGAGCTGGAAAGGACACTTGATAAGCTATGGATCCAATGTGCTCAGTGATAGGGAATGGTTCTATAAAGCAAGGATCCAACTTCCCCAATGTACTGAAACACATAATTCTCTTAAATGGAGAAACACGAATAAAAAAAAGATTTCCCACAGAGAATTCTAGAGGCTTCCTAAGGTTGTCAACGTAGGATCTCTGCCGGCTCTGTGACTCTTTCATCCTCTGTCTAATAAGAATAATCTTCTCCGAAGAATCACGAACTAAATCCGAACGAAGAATAAGCTTCTCTCCGGATTCCAATCAACATGAAGGCGAACAACACAGCCTTCCATGGAGAACCTCAAAAGGCACCATACCAATACTCGACCGAAAACTATTATCAAATGAAATTTTTTTAAGAGGAAGATGATTTTCCTAAGAGCCACCGAAATCCAAGATATAAGCATGGAGAAGATCCTCAAGAATATGATTAATACGTTTAGTCTACTCATCAGACTGAGGATGGTATGTTGTAGAAAAAATAAGCTTTGTTCCTAAAGCTTTTGTAGGCTACTCTAGAAATGGCTCATGAATAAAGGATCCCGATCACAAACCATCAAAGAAGGACCATCATGAAATCGTATGACTCCCTTCATATATAACTTAATAAGAAGAGGTGCACTCCTATTAGCCTTAAAATGAATAAAATGGGTTGACTTCATGAGCCGATCAACAACAATCCAAATGCCCGAATGACCCGACCTCGAACGAGGTGGGACGTCCACGTAGTCCATCGAAATCTAATCCCATTTCCACCATAGAATCTCAAGAGGCTAGAGAAGGCCATATGATCGCTGAGGCTCGACCTTAATTAGATGACAAGTCATGCAATTTATTACATAAATTACAATGTCGCGCTTCATGCCTTTCCAATAATAATGGCGATGCAAATCGGTAGACATCTTGCTACTGCTTGGATGGATGGTATACTTAGAACGATGAAAGTTGTCAAGAATGTCATGCCTAAGTGTTGGATCAGATGGCACCATAATGCGGTTCTTTATACGAAGTCAACCGCAAGAGTCAATACTAAAATCCTATAACTCATCTTAGGATCCAGATTCACAAAGTTGGATAAGGCGCATTACCTCATGATCACGCCGCCGAGCATCAGAAAGACGGTCAAATAGAGGAGGTCGAGCTTCCAAATTATATAGCAAAACATGTGAATTAGGTGAAGAAGCTCGGTCATGAATATAATAGAAAGATAGAGTCTCAAAAAATCCTACTCGGCTAACATCATAGTAAGTACTACAGGGTGTTTGCGACTAAACGCGTCAGCTACATGGTTACCCTTCCCCGGGGTATACTGGATATCAAAGTCATAGGAAACAAGAAATTCAAGCCAATACTGCTGCCTTATGTTGAGATCTTTCTGAGAAAACAAATACTTGAGGGATTTATGGCGAAGAGCACCCAGGACAATGCGCAAATGATTAGCATGAGCACCTTCAGAGTTGGAATACACAATAATATCATCAACGAATACCAAAACAAACTTATCAATATATTCATGAAACACTCAACTTATAAGATCGATGAAGTACGCCAGGGCATTTGTTAAACTGAATGGCATGATGAGCCACTCATAAGAGCCATAACGAGTGTGGAATGCTGTAAGAGGCGTACTATCCTCAGCAAGTCAGAGCTGATTACATCCTATAGAGAGATCGAGCTAAGAAAAGATCTTAGATCCACTTAATTGATCGAACATATTGTCGATCCTAGGATATGGTTAACGATTCTTAATGATTAACTCATTAAGCTTGCGATTGTTAGACGTATAGCCTAAGAGTTCCATCGGATTTCTTCATGAATTTCACAACGGCACCCCACGGTGAAGAACATGGTCGAATAAACTGCTTGGACTCAAGCCTGGGAAGCTGCTTCTTAAGCTCTTCATTTTTCTTGATCGACATCCGAGCAGGAGGCCAACTAATTGGTTGAACTCTAGGAACAAGTTGGTATGAAACTCGATAACTCGTTTGGGTGGTAAGCCCAAAACTGGCTCAAACGGATCTAGAAAGTCACAAACTACCAGGATGCGAGTCACATTACTCTTGCCATCAAGATCTCTAGACTCATTAGAAAATAATGAAGCCATCGAATTAGGATCAACATCCTTAAGAACAAGAGATAGTTGATCAGGTGAGTCAGGATGTCGAAGATATAAAATCTGCTCAACATAAAGAATCCTAGCATTATATCGAACAAGCCAGTCCATGCTAAGAATCATATCGAAACTCAAAGAAGGTATCACATGCAGATTCACACGGAAAGAAACCCACAAAGAAAAAATTTGACATCA
Organism: Allium sativum; assembly: GCA_030737875.1. NCBI lineage: Eukaryota > Viridiplantae > Streptophyta > Magnoliopsida > Asparagales > Amaryllidaceae > Allium > Allium sativum. The sequence continues at coordinate 364,507,138 of CM060909.1, forward strand.
GTACACATCAAGAGTTGCTGGTCCCCCAATGGGATTTGAAATCTTAAGAGAAGTCAATAAACATCATCCATATACAAAGCATTCACTAGTTCTTTCGATATGAATGAATGCAATGCACCCGTATCGAATAAAACTCGAATATAATGATCTCTAAATAACACATTGTTGTGTATAATAGTATGATTTTTGTTTGATGATAACAAACATATATAATTTTATAAATGTGTTTGTAAACAGTATTATACTATATTTCACATCACATACAGAAATAAATATTTATTTGAATAAAATATTATCATACTGAATTGAAATTTCAAACTGGCATTTTTATTCGAATAAATAATTTTTTTCAACATTTTAAATAGTACATATTTTTCACTCCACTATTTGAAATTCAATTAAATATGTTTCGATATATCTGATATGACACATTTGAATATATATCACACATGAAATTGTACTATTGAAAGGATAAAAACAAAATAAATAAATTGAATTAAACAACAAAAATATATTTTATTTCATTCAATTTGTTTATCACAAATAATAGTAAAAAAAAAATATGTCTACAATCACTAAGTATAAAAATTTTCCTCACTACATTCCACTCGATCTACTCAGTTATACATACTGAATCTTCTTATGCTCGAATCCAATCCGGTCACTTGTACACCTGTCACAAAAACACACATAGAAAACTGGAACAAAAATATATATAAATACAAGCAAATATGAATTTATTTTAAATTTTATTTGCCTTAGAATTTTTGTGTGTTTCTCATCATTTTTCTAGACTTGGTCTGATATATATATCTATACATTTATATGAGTCTATACTACTTGTAATATTCATAGTGATACAGTGTAATACTACAGGGTAGACTATATCTCTAGCGCTTACAGATAGCCCTGACACAATTATACTGGTTTGCTGATCAGAATCAGCATTTAAAATTAGTTGATTTTGAATAACCACAACGCAGATATAGTAGGTCTGTTGATAGAAAATTCATGTCTGTCAGTCGAGTAGCCCACAAATATAAAAGTTGCACATACATGATACACGTATACACATAAAGTTGTGTGTATATACATATATAAATATATATATATTTATAATTTGCAAGTGCATAGGTCGTAGATCCAACAAGCTTTTAATCAAGATCAAGTCGATCTAGTGGCGTGCAACAACATAAAGTTTACATGCACAATCAACAACAAGGAATGTCACAAATCAATGGAGCATGTAATATATGAAAATACATAATACACACACACACACTTGTTAATGTATGTATACATGCATGCAAATAACAAGGTAGGTTCAACAAATATACATGACAGCAAAAGAAAGCACCAATGCACATGATTTAGGATCCAGTGAACACAAGTAACCCAAGCTTGGTATATGCAAAAAATCCAAGAGTAAATGAACACAGCATGGCATATTCACAAAAGTAAACAATAAAGAAAATTGGTGCATGGCCAAGTACATGCACAAGAGAAAATGTACAATGACTAGGCAAAGCTATCAGACCAGGCCCAACACATGCATGTAAATGGATTATGGCAAATGTAGTAGTAAATGCACAAGTAACTCAAATATAGACAATACATATATATTAACTAGCAAAGCTCAAGAGAACCAGCAACATGAAGCCAAACAGATAAAACAACCCAATGAAACAAAGGCTACAACAAGTATGAACATATACAAGTGAAGCTTCAATGTGCAGACCACATGAAAATAGCAGTTTCAAATGCTAACTACACAACAACAGGTCAAGTACATCAAGACGGCACACATATACAATGCTAAAAGGACCAATGGCAAAAGCAAAATGTGTATGTATATGCACAACTACATGTGCATGACATAGCCCAAGGTAGGACAGCGCAACAGGGTCAACAAGGCATGAAGTGGCAACCACAACCAAGGCTCATGCAACAATCAATGACACAAAGCAACCAAGCAAACTAATTAATGGTCGCATGGCAGTATGCAATCTTGTTCAACCATAGGGAAATAATGCAAAGACAATAAGTAAAGTATCTTAGAAAATGATCAACAACTGTAGTATCAGCTCTTAACAGTAAAACATGAAGAGCAAGAGTTCTGATCAACAGGTATAAAAATGGACAAGTGCAATATCATATTCAGGGAAGAAACCAAGGCTGATATATTAGATGTGTTATTGGCAAAACAATTGTAGGATTTTTGGGAAGTTTTTTTTATGCAATCGCAAGAAATAGTTCCAGAAAATATCAAAGTCAACCAAGCATGAATTCACTTATTTTCGAAAGAGGACCAATTCAAAATTTCCAGAAGTCAACGCAATATACACTCAAGATCAAATCAAAAAAATCTCAGAATATACGAAGATTTCAACATAAAAATAATCGCAAATATCATGACCGAGACTAATGATGAAATCATAGAAAATATCGGCATTTTAATCCTATTTATACACCATTCATTAATGGCATTTAATATCATCCAAGTTCGAGCATAAATCAAACAAAGGTCGAATTGATAATTCATAACAGAAGGAGTGGATGAATAACTTGGATCGAATCAAACTTCTTCAACTCGATTAAAGCAAAGGAGATTGCAATAGGGAATCTAAACACATAAAAAAGAGAGCAGTAGCCTTAATCATATTTAAGGGGCCTATATTAATATCACATCCGCCATTTTTCTATTTCCAGAAGTAAAGAGATGGGCTGATAAAAGAAGTGGGCTAACTAAAGGGAACAGACCAAAAAGCAAATAAAGGAGCCGACCAAGTTCAATGAAAGATCACCAACACACAAGTTTTGAAAGGGAATACTCTAGTTCAAGTGTTGTTATATAATCATTATCTTGGTTTTAGATTTAAAGTGTGTTGGGTCTTACAAGATTGTTTTTATTGTATTGTATTTTTATTTTTATTTTAAACTCTAGTTACTAAGTTACAAAATACAGGGATTGCAGTTTGAGGAGACAAGTTACAGGATTGTAATTCGGGGAAATTCGATCTTGGGGATAGAGAACACTGTAGGGTTTTGAGCATAGGATAACAATAGTTGGGAGTGGGCGTCACAAGTTTATGGGGATCGTAAGCATAGAGATTGTTTTAATTCCTAGTAGAAACCTTGGGGAATGCAGTAGTATGCAGGGTTTTGCCGAAGCTAGGTATTTTTGTGTGCTATTTAATCTTCCACCCTTACTTTGATTATTATCTGTGTTGCTATTACTATTAATCGGTGAAAAACTGTAATAAACCCTATCCCCTCTCTATGGTTAATTTAGTTCCTATAAGTGGTATCGAAGGGTATTTTTTAAGTCTAGAATCATGAATCTGTCTAATAATGCTTTTTCTAAATTGAAGGTCAATCCATAGCTAAGCCACCTTACCTATGTTTAATTGAACTGATTATGCATATTGGAAAGCTAGGATGAAAATTTATTTAAGTTTAGTGGATTATGATGTGTGGGACATTATTGAAACAAGTTATATATCTCCCACTGTGATTATTAATGGTGTTGAAGTTCCTCAATCAAAAGACAAGTGGGTTGCCAATGATAAAAAAATATTTTCAACTAATGCCGAAGCAATGAATGCTTTAATCTGTGCTCTTGATAAAACTGAATTTAACCGAATATCTCATTGTTTAACTGAGCAGGAAATATGGCATACATTGGAGGTCACACATGAAGGAACATCTCAAGTTAAGGAATCTCTTCTTGCTCTACTCATCAATAATACGAAAAAAGTTCTATGCAAAAAGACGAAGATATAAAAGAGATGTTTGGTCACGTCTCGTCCCCTGTTTATAATGCAAAAGCTCTTGGCAAAGCTTATACTGAAGTGAAATTAATTAGAAAAATTCTGAGAGTGCTACCGATGAATTTTGACACTAAAGTGACGACTATTCAAGAATCAAAAGACCTAAATAAATTAATCATGGAGGAGATGATTGGAGATCTGATAACTTATGAGATGGAGCTAAAAGCAAGAAAAGAACGAAAGAATTTTGAATCGAAGAAAAAGACGATCGCTCTAAATAATACTATTGAAAGTGATGATGAAGATCCTGTTGAAGAACTAGCCATGGTTTTTAGAAAGTGGGCTAAAAGAAATTACAAGCTGCAAAAGAAGAACTCAAAATCTAACAAACCCAAAAAATCAGATAGCTCAGACGATGAAGTTATTTGTTACAATTGCAACAAACCCGGACATATCAAATCAAATTGCCCAGGACTCCAAAATGAAAAAGGAAAGAAGAGAAAGAAGAAGAAGAAAGAAGGCATCTGCAGCTACATAGGATGATGAGGAAGGGGAAGAAGTTTCTAACAGTGATGAAGAGGAAACTAATTTGTGCCTTATGGCACAATCTGATTCGGAAAGTAATAAAGAAGATTCTAGTAAGGTTCCGAATTTCACTTACAAAGATTTGATTTTAATGTGCCACGATCTCAAAAAAACTATTGATTCTCTTGAGGTAAAAGTTAAGAATTGAAATTTGATAGGTCAAAACTAGTTCAAGAAAATAATAGATTAGAAGATAAACTTGAAACAGTTAAGAATTCACAGTTTTCAAAATTCAAAAAGTGTAAGATTTTGAGTGATGATCTTTTGAATTTCAGAACTAGTTTTAAGTTGCTTGAAAGTGAAGACGTGAATGTCAAAAACTATAATTGCGATTTTGAAAAGGTGATTCAAAATCTTAGAGAATCTGAAATACATGATTTTGAAAAGCTAAAACAATTTGAAATTGAGATTTCTAATTCAAATGCTAAAATTAAAATGCTTGAAAACAAAATTACGGTTTTGAAACAAAATGTTGGTTAAAAGAGAAAGATCGCTATAAATCATTGTTTGGATTTAATGAAGGAAAATAAAGATCTTAAATCTAAAATTCAATGACTTGAATCTATATTGGCTAAATTTTCTAAAGAAGAAAAATCATTGAATATGTTGTTAAAAAACCAATTTTTTGTTAAGAGTAAGATAGGATTCAGTTTTGATAAATTTGATTAAATTGAAAAGCTTGATTCTAATGATTTTAAAAATCCTTAAACCACTTGGAAAAGATCAAATTGTAAATTTGTAATTTAATAATCTCAAAGAGTTTTTAAATCATAAACGAGATGAGAACTTGTTTAAAAACAATCTATTTAAACAAATTCAGATCCAAAAAGATAAAAAAAATGATTCGATTAAGATTAAATGAATTTGGGTATCTAATGGCACATTAGTGGATGCTAATGGATTGTTATATAAACGGGTTTGCGTACCAAAACATGTAAATGAAGCTAAGAGTGGTAAAACAACATTTGTTAGACCACTCGATCCTAGAAGCATTAAGGTACCAAAGGAAGCTAAGGAACAACTTTGCGGAAGAGAAATAAAATTCAAATTGTTGTATATTATTAAATTATTCATAGTTCCTTAGCCATAGATTTCTGAGTTGGAGATTCATTGGTTCACATCGATTATGGTAAGTCAGATATGATCTCCAAACTCGAGATTTTATTTTCTTGTTGATGGTAATTTTTTTTGACACATGTTCAGTTAAAGCTCTTAGCGGTTCTATAGCGGTGGAGATGCAAAAAGTTGCAGCAGAGATAAAGTGGTGAAATAGCGTGGCTATAGCGGAAGTGCAAAAAGGTTCATTAGATATAAAAATAACTATTTATAATTAATTAATTATGATTTCTGCATCATTTTTTTTAAAGAAAAGAATATTAATTAGTCTTATATAACAAAATAAGAGAATATTGTAATGGCCCGCGAATCCGTACTATCTGAGTTGACTAATAACACCACACATCCAACCCAAATTGCACAGAATACGAATCATTATTAGAAAGAAGTTAGAGGATGAGAAATAGAAAGAAAAAAATATTAGAATAGAAGAAAATGAAGATCACAAACTCACAGCAGAACGAATAAAATATTAGGTAACATAAACTTTGAAATACAACTCGGTAACTTTATATACATACCATCATCAGAGCACAACGGCTATTTCTGGAACAGTTATAAACACCTGTTTCCAGATACAAACATGGTACACAGCGGAATATATGATAGTCTGTAGCTAACTGGTGAAGCCTCCTGCTTCAAACTCCTCCAAGTGAATCTGTAAAATCCCGACTACTTGACTGCCCGTACAAATTTGGGTACCCAAGTGTTTAGCGAAAAACAAACAAAATAAACTCTGGGCCAGTCATGGGACTGGTGTGAGTAAACTCCAAACATTTGTTTAACTTCCAAAATCCTTTCGAAAGAAAGGATAATAGTAAGACCAGCCCACACATAAACATGGACGGTTTTTACCTTAATATAACCCAAAACACTTTGATACGAAAATCCAGGGATATTATAATAGTGTCTAAATCAAATAAATAACAATCTAGTGGAACGCTTGCCTCTCACGTTCCATATATAATATAAAATCAGAAACCGCATGGCGCTTATTGGAGATTGGATTCCGACTATGACAAGGTATGGAACCACATTCCGATAGTGTATCTCTAGAGAAGAATACACTGGGTTCAACAAGAACATCTTGCAACCCGGCCACACATGACCGACCACTCATTTCGCTTGAGTGTATCGAATGTATATCACCAACGGTTGGGATCAGCAACCGTTTTCCGAATGGAACAACATCAAATAGAATAAAGAATTAAATGAATTTCTCTAGATAGGTGATAATACACCCTAATGGAAGCTACCCACATAGCCATGCTGCCTGCCCGATTTTTGTCATTTCCCGGTTGTTGACGCCTGAGGCTACGATTACTTGCAATTCATTTATAACACAATCACTATGAATGCCACATTGTCAGATCCTTTAATCATTAATTGATTTGCATAAATATATTTTGGATATTATGCTAAGAGAATAAATTCTCCGCCACCATTTATATATATACAAACCAACATATGTGATCATTGGAAATACTCTGTTAGACAATCGTCCATACACATTCGTTTTGGGACTGAACGAAACCAAAAGCACAATTTCTATTAATAGAAAAAGTCCTTGCACTTTACTTCGTCTTCTATTGTCTTCATATAATCTGATTCACAACTCTACTGCCAATACAGAGTGGTTCTCGGATAATAATCCAACCGGTCTCTCCATATTGACAACGATATTGGCAAATACTTCGATAATCGGTTATTTAACTATCGAAGAAAAACAAACATTCAACCAAAGCATCAAACAAATCACTGAGCCATTTAATTAATATTTCATTAATTAAATCACTACTCCATTCCCTTATCAATATTTGTTAACCAAATATTTTCAACAATTATCTTGGCCTTTTTCGTTATTTGGAAAACATTTCCATATATCGCCTCCTTCTATTTTCTATACGTAGAGAACATCTTTTATTTACAATTGGAAAACATTCCAGTTACTTATTTCTTTCAGGCCCGTTCAATTCTACACTCAGGATATATTTATTTATTATATTTCCAAAATTTCATTTCCTTGGGTTAAAATGAATGTTTTATAAAACTTTGTTACAAACAACCTAAAATACTACATTCAACTAACTCTTATTCAATCATTGATACTCGAGACAAAATCTTGCTATTTATCGGTTAATAATGAAATCAATCAAGTTGGGGTATAATTGCCTCTCAAACCTTGACCGAATAACATCTTTATCGTCAAAATAGATAAGACCACTTACATCGAACAATCAACACCATTAAACCAATTATTCATTTTCAAAATGTATGTACGTTTCTCTTTCTATTACCAAATTATCGATTTCCTTTTTATTTATAATATTCTATTTTAAATCCGTTTCCTTATTGAATTCAATATCTATTGATTTATTGATTTTCCGTTATCAAATTATCTTAAAAATATTCTAACTCCTTAAATTTCCGGAAAATTTCGCCATAACCTCCTTTGTACCGGTTGATAGTTCAAACCTCAACTCGCCTCTCTAGGTCCTTTCCATTTAAAAAGAAAATCAAAAAGCCAAGTGGCTTGCCGATTTGGCGCATAAAATCTCATATGGAATTTAAACGTGTACCTTTTTGTCAGGCACACAAATTATAACCTTCATTCCCTTCATTCCATACCTGTTAACACATATGCGTCCATTTCTAATTTATTTCAACTCAGTCTGGTCATTTTAATTCGATTCGTTAAACTACTCTTTAATCAGCTCTTTTGCCCATTTCATCTTTTTAATTGAACATATCACTTCCGGATATGTTTTTAATTTACTTAAAACAAAATCTAATTCCATTTTCAACTCGAGTTTCGTATTCAATTTCGAATACACATTTTTAAACCTCATTTACTTATCCAATGCTCAATTTCGAATCAAAATTCCATTTACTAATTTTTCTTCAAATTAGTCAATTCTATTCAATAATTAAAAATTTGATTTTTGTTTCAAAAATCAGATTCATTTACACAACTTGAGTTCGTATTTATTTTACAACTCATGTCTGGATTTTTCTAATGGAAATTCGGATTTTATTTACTTAAAATCCCTTTATTTACTTAAATAAACCGTTATGGTTTTATAATGGTTATGGCACTGCTTTTCTAAAAATTTGATTTTGACATAAATCAAAATCTATATGACGAAATCCAGATTTTTCTCTTTAATTAGAAAATTATTATCAAATCGGTCCTAATGATTCTTGTTTCAAAGAATTCCGACTTGAATTGAGTTCTATCTACTTAATTGATGTTCGAAACGCCAATTTACGAACTGCCGCACCGCGGCGAGTTCGTTTTAATTATGTTTAAATATAAACATTTAAACTTCATTTATAATAAATCTCAACTCTATTCTGATATATTTTTAATATATATCAAATCAGTTTCCCAATTCAACATAATATTTTCGATTATCTATAATTGTCGATTTTTCCTTACTCAGTAATATATTTATTTATACTTCGATCTTCTATATTTAATTCCAATTCCTTTTATAAATAAATTATTTATAAAATTCGATAGAATCGAATTTCAATTACAAACCCGTTGAATTTTTCTCAATTAAGCTTATATTCCGAATTTCTGAAATATAATCAATCGTTTTGTTTTCAAAACACTTCCCAATTTACTATTAAATTCCTACTTGAATTTAAATGGTTTAATTTATCCAAATAATAATTTATTTTACCAAATTTATAACACTATTTATAAATTCAACTTCCTTGTTTCATATATTTAAACAAGTTCCCTTTTCAAATTCTATTTGAAACTCCATCCCTTTGATATTCCGAGTTGCGGAATAAAAACTGTTGTTCCTATTCGAATGATTTCAAATTCTATTTTTGAATTCATATTTTAATTTAAATATTCAAATTATCTCTTGATAATTAATTCATTACATTTATAAACACCATTTTATAAATTTCCTTGTTTTATATTCAAACAAGTCTATTTCAAAATCTATTTAAAACCAAAATCTTATTTTGGAATATTTCCATTTATAATAACTTATATATATATCACCCAATTTATTTTCATATTCTATTTAAATAAATTCGAATTAATCGGATTCAAATCACAAATCCTTACGGATTTATTTTAGTTCAATTCATATTCTGAACATCAGAATAAATTCCATCGTTTATTTCTTTAAAACGATTTCCCCATTTCTATTTTTAAATTCACATTTGAATTTAAATATTCAAATGATAATTTTTCCCACTACATTTATAAACCTCGTTTATAAATTCAGTTCAATTCAATTCCCGGATTATCCAATGAAAATCATTCCATTTCATTTATAAACACCGTTTATAAATTTACTTAAATTTCCTGTGTTATTGAATTTATAAATATCATTTATAAATTAAATACTTGTTTTATTTATTTAAAACAAGTTAATATCTTTATAGTCCACTCGAAATTCAAATTCTATTTTTGAAAAATAGATTTCCCCTTTTTAAATTTCAAATATCCTTTTCACGACATTTTTATATATCAATATTTTGGCCCTAGTGATATTTAAACTATCAGACCACTCAATTATCAATCAACACATCATATATGATAATATATGTGGAACAAGAAAATAATAATATTTTTGAGGAATCCAGTTGGTTCCTTCAACCTGTTTTCCTGCATCCAAAGATGTTAGCCAACAGAAATAATACCCATCCTGCTTTAAGGCAGGATATCGCGGTATAGAAGGTCATCCACTATTATAGCGTGGGGCGTATAGGGTCACCCGCTAATGATACTGCGGGCATCCGCTAATGGTACTTCGGGAATCCAACCAATAACCAATATATATATGATAGCCACAAACACAAATCCTAAATAACTAATATATTTTTAATATAGCCACAATAAATTCCAATGCAAGCACACAACCAACGAACAATTATTTTAACGAATAAAATAATTCTAAATAAAAATATGAGTGAGGTTTACTCACAGTGATTTTTGTTTTCGATCCATTTTGATTTCAATTTATTTCCAACTTATGTAATCTTCAGCTAGGAATCCATACGGTAGATTTTCATAATATTTGGACCTTGCATAAATTAAATATAGTATTTATATATTTTCGAATTATATAAACTATTTATTTTAAATTTCCGCTTAACAAAAATTGAGATTTTTATTTAATAAAAATAAAGTAAAAATCTTATACCTTAATCCCTTTTCATCGCCACTGGAACTTTTCTAATCAATCAGCTCATCTCTGTCTCGAGCACTCCTCTCATTAACAAACCTACCTTCTTTCACCATCCTCAAGTCAACAGCTTCGAACCCAAAATCATAAGGCGCCCTCCTTCAAGTTACACACCTTCATTTTCACTGATGTTATTCGTTTTCCAAGCTTCACCTCTGAATGATAAACCAGACCCACCTTCCTCCTATGACAGGCCTTGCTCCCATCGCTCCATCCCTATACTTCACAGTTCCTACTATGACATCATTACTTCAACGTCGACTTTCATCACCTATCGACTACATCACTCAAACTCCAATTTTGAATTCCAAATCCGAACTTCCCCATTTCCAATTCACCTTGTTCCTCAAAACTCATCATCGAACCCTGGTTCACCCACCAAACTGACTATCGAACACCAAAAATCAAAAATCCGAACCCCCCTTCACACGATCGTTCCCAGTATCGACTTAACATCGCCTGTATAACGTCGACCTCTCCAATCATCATCGCACCAACTATTGTCGCTCCTCAAACAAACCCCATCACGACTTCCAGTCACTCACCATCATGTTCTTCCTTCAACGCAAACCTGTGCTTAGTTCAGACATAGTTCCCCTTCAGTCCTTATCACACCATCCCATGAAGCCCTACTCGAGTTTTATTCTTGCCCAAAGACCACATCGCACCTCCCAAATCTTCAATCGATCAATTTCAACCCTAAACCCCCAATGAATACGATGCCCTAAATCGACAGTTCGACGACAAGACCCAGGACCATCGCACCCTCAAAACTCACGCTTGCTTGAAGTTTATCCCCCTACGAGCTCATAGAAATCGAATTCAATATTGATTGATTTTTGTGAATTTGTTTGGGTTTTAAGATGAAGGAATGAAATGGATTTCACTGCGTTGAAGGATATAGGGAAGTGGCTTCGATATTGAAAATAAGGGGAGGAATGAATTTAAAGTAATCGGGAGCAATGGCCATTTTTAGTATAAAGCTTTAAAATTTCAGGTGAACGGAAAAATGAATGGAATCGAATGAGGGATCATCGCGATTTTATAAAAGAAATATAACTTAGGCATTAAGGAAATACAGTAATGTGATTTGATTTTGTTTTGACTTCGATTTGATCTCGTGGTTAATACGATTCGATATAAAGCAATTTTTATTCTTTTTAGATGGATATCGATTTGATTTCGAACCTATCCACAATCAAATATCTCGGGGTCCATTAATTTAAATCACGAACCGCTATTCTAGCGTATCGACTGACATTTCAGTATAATAACCCTATTTTGAACTCAACAGTAAATATTATGAAATTTAATTTCAACATGTATACCATATTAAATTAATATAATATTATTTGAATTCCAAAACCACAACTTCTTTAATAATAAAATATTATTTATTATCGTATATATTAAATAAAATTCCTACTTATCATCTGAATCATTTTGATTCAGTTTTTAACTTCGATTTCAATTATATTTCGAATTACAATAATTCGATATATTCTAAATTAAATTATATTCGATTATTAAATTGATAACTCAATATAAAAATTAATTTATATTATCAACTAAATATTTAAAACAAATATTAAATATTTAAAATTAACAGACCAAAAATCCAGGTCGTTACATTCTTCCCCTCTTAAAAGAATTTCGTCCCCGAAATTACTAGTGTAGGAAAAATGCTGAAAACCCATTAACTTCTCAAAATTCATTTATGTTGAAACTCAACTTTTCATATTTCTAAGTCCTACCAAAATTTATGGTTTTCATCCATTTGAATGATTTTCAATCAACATATTTCCATTCAATTCAAATTCATTCAAATTGAATTAGATCAATTTATTCACTTCAATCCATTTAACTTATCTAAGTTAAATTTAATTCCAGAGTCCAAATTCCCGGGTTTTTATTTCAAATCCTTTTGAAATCACATAAATATATATAAATATTGTATAATTATTTCAAATTCAAAACATCTAAACTTTCCAAAACAACTGGTTTTCCTTCAAACAATTTTTCATCAAAAACCTTTCTAAGGTAGCAATTCATCACTTAGAACCCGAAAATGAACACTGATGATGTCGCGATCATCATTAGAATTATTTCCCAGCCACTGAAGTGAGTTCAGTACTTTAACACTTTTAGAATCCATTCAAAATGATTTCATTCAAAAATCCTTCCAAACAAAGCTATATTATTTTAACATACTTTCAGAAAATATTTTCCACTTTCTGGGATCAAATTCCAAATTCTGGGTTGAATCCAATTCCAATTATCTTTTTGTATGTTTCATTCATAAACAAAATATATTTTTGATTATTTATAACAATTCCAATTTTATAATCTTATTTGATTATAATATTAACATCCAACAGATCCATATAATATAATAATTTCAGAAAATTATTTCTTCTATATCAGAATAGACTTTTGGATAAAATTATTTCCTTTATCCATTTTTGAAACAATACCATGTTGAACTGCTCTGCTCAAGTGTTTAAAATTTCCTATCGACTTCGTGGCGTCTCATGATTCGATCAGAATTAATAAAGCACTCAACAGACTAGCCAACACAATATAAAACAATTGTTTTAATCAGTTACAAATACGCGCTCTCGTATATATACATTAACCCATTCTAGGGCACTGCTGACCCTATCTCTAATGAGTAACTCCCACAAAGCCTAGGTATTCGCTCAACCTAAGCTCTGATACCAACTGTAATGGCCCGCAAATCAATACTATTTGAGTTGACTAATAACACCACACGTCCAACCCAAATTGCACAGAATACGAATCATTATTAGAAAGAAGTTAGAGGATGAGAAATAGAAAGAAAGAAATATTAGAATAGAAGAAAATGAAGATCACAAACTCATAGCGGAACGAATAAAATATTAGGTAGCATAAGCTTTGAAATACAATTCGGTAACTTTATATACATACCATCATCAGAGCACAACAGCTATTTCTGGAACAGTTATAAACACCTGTTTCCGGATACAAACATGGTACACATCGGAATATATGATAGTCTGTAGCTACCTGGTGAAGCCTCCTGCTACAAACTCCTCCAAGTGAATCTGTAAAATTCCGACTACTTGACTGCCCGTACAAATTTAGGCACCCAAGAGTTTAGGGGAAAACAAATAAAATAAACTCTGGGTCAGTCATAGGATTGGTGTGAGTAAACTCCAACCATTTGTTTAATTTTCAAAATCCTACGAAAGAAAGGATAATAATAAGACCAACCCACACATAAACATGGATGGTTTTTATCTTACTATAACCCAAAACACTTTGATACGAAAATCTAGTGATATTATAATAGTGTCTAAATCAAATAAATAACAATATAGCGGAACGCTTGCATCTCACGCTCCATATATAATATAAAATCAAAATCCACGGGGCGCTTATTGGAGATTGGATTCCGGCTATGACAAGGTATGGAACTACCTTCCGATAGTGTATATCTAGAGAGGAATACATTGGGTTCAACAAGAACGTCTTGCAACCCGGCCAGACATGACCGACCACTCATTTCGCTTGAGTGTATCGAATGTATATCACCAATGGTTGGGATCAACAATCGTTTTCTCGAATGGGACAACATCGAATAGAATAAGGAATTAAATGAATTTCTCTAGATAGGTGATAATACACCCTAATGGAAGCTACCCACATAGCCATGCTGCCTGCCCGATTTTTGTCATTTCCCGGTTATTGAGGCCTGAGGCTACGATTACTTGTAATTCATTTATAACACAATCACTATGAAAGCCACATTGTCAGATCTGTTAATCATTAATTGATGTGCATAAATATATTCTAGATATTATGCTAAGAGAATAAATTCTCCACCGCCATATATATTTATACAGACCAACATATGCGATCATTGGAAATACTCTGTTAGACACTTGCCCATACACGTTCGTTCTCGGACTGAACGAAACCGAAGGCACAATTTCTATTAATAGAAAAATTCCTTGCACTTTACTACGTCTTCGATTATCATCATATTATCTGATTCGCAACGCTACTGCCAATATGGAGTGGTTCTCAGATAATAATCCAACCGGTCTCTCTATATTGACAATGATATTGGCAAATACTTCGATAGTCGGTTATTTAACTATCGAAGAAAAACAAACATTCAACTAAAGCATCAAACAAATCACCGAGCCATTTAATTAATATTTCATTAATTAAATCACTACTCCATTCCCTTAGCAATATTTGTTAACCATATATTTTCAACAATTATCTAGGCCTTTTTCGTTATTTGGAAAACATTTCCGTGTATCGCCTCCTTCTATTTTCTATACATAGAAAACATCTTTTATTTATAATGGGAAAACATTCTAGTTACTTATTTCTATCACGCCCGTTCATTTCTACACTCAGTAAATATTTATTTATTATATTTCCAAAATTTCACTTCCTTAGGTTAAAATGAATGTTGTATAAAACATTGTTACAAATAACCTAAAATACTACATTCAACTAACTCTTATTCAATCATTGATACTCAAGACTAAATCTTGCTATTTATCGGTTAATAATGAAATCAATCAAGTTGGGGTATAATTTCCTCTCAGACCTTGACCGAATAACATCTTTATCATCAAAATAGACAAGACCACTTACAACGAATAATCAACACCATTAAACCAATTATTCATTTTCAAAATGTATATACGTTTCTCTTTCTATTACCAAATTATCGATTTCCTTTTTAATTATAATATTCTATTTTAAATTCGTTTCCTTATCGAATTCAATATATATTGATGTATTGATTTTCCGTTATCAAATTATCTTAAAATTATTCTAACTCCTTAAATTTTCGGAAAAATTTCGCCATAGCCTCCTTTGTACCGGTCGATAGTTCAAACCTCAACTCGCCTCTCTAGGCCCTTTCCGTTCAAAAAGAAAATCAAAAAGCCAAGTGGCTTGCCGATTCGGCGCATAAAATCTCATATGGAATTCAAATGTGTACCTTTTTGTCGGGCACACAAATTATAACCGTCATTCGCTTCATTCCATACATGTAAACACATATGCGTCCATTTCTAATTTATTTCAACTCAGTCTGGTCATTTTAACTTGATTCGTTAAACTATTCTTTAATCAGCTCTTTTGCCCATTTCATCTTTTTAATTGAACATAACACTTCCGAATATGTTTTTAATTTACTTAAAACAAAATCTAATTCCATTTTCAACTCGAGTTTCATATTGAATTTCGAATATAAATTTTTAAACCTCATTTACTTATCCAATGCCCAATTTCGATTCAAAATTCCATTTTCTAATTTTTCTTCAAATTAGTCAATTCTATTCAATAATTAAAAATCTGATTTTTGTTTCAAAAATCTAATTCATTTACACAACTTGATTTCGTATTTATTATACAACTCATGTCCGGATTTTTCTAATGGAAATTTGGATTTTATTTACTTAAAATCCTTTTAGTTATTTAAATAAACCGTTATGGTTTTATAATGGTTATGGCGCTGCTTTTCTAAAAATTTGATTTTGACATAACTCAAAATCTATTCGATGAAATCCAGATTCTTCTCTTTCATTAGAAAACTATTATCAAATCGTTCCTGATAATTCTTGTTTCAAAGAATTCCGACTTGAATTGAGTTCTACCTACTCAATTGAAGTTTGAAACGCCAATTTACGAACTGCCGTGCTCCGGCAAGTTCGTTTTAATTATATTTAAATATAACGTTTAAACTTTGTTTACAATAAATTTCAACTCTATTTTGATATATTTTTAATATATATCAAATTAGTTTCCCAATTCAACATAATATTTTCGATTATCTATAATTGTCAATTTTTCCTTACTCGGTAATATATTTATTTATACTTCAATCTTCTATATTTAATTCCAACTCCTTTTATAAATAAATTATTTATAAAATTCGATATAATTGAATTTCAATTATAAACCCGTTGAATTTTTCTCAATTCAGCTTATATTCCGAATTTCCGAAATATAATCATTCGTTTTGTTTTCAAAGCACTTCCCAATTTACTATTAAATTCTTATTTGAATTTAAATGGTTCAAATTATCCAAATGATAATTATTTTCACCAAATTTATAACACTATTTATAAATTCAACTTCCTTATTTCATATATTTAAACAAGTTCCCCTTTCAAATTCTATTTGAAACTCCATCCCTTTGATATTCTGAATTGCAGAATAAAAAACCGTTGTTCCCATTCGAATGATTTCAAATTCTATTTTTAATTTCATATTTGAATTTAAATATTCAAATTATCTCTTGATAATTAATTCATTATATTTATAAACACAATTTTATAAATTTCCTTGTTTTATATTCAAACAAGTCTATTTTGAAATCTATCTAAAACCAAAATCTTATTTTGGAATATTTCCATTTATAATAACTTATATATATAACACCCAATTTATTTTCATATTCAATTTAACTTCTATTTAAATAAATTCGAATTAATCGGATTCAAATCATAAATCCCTATGGATTTATTGTAGTTTAATTTATATTCTGAACATCAGAATAAATTCCATCGTTTATTTCTTTAAAACGATTTCCCCATTTCTATTTTTAAATTCACATTTGAATTTAAATAATCAAATTATCAAATGATAATTTTTCCCACGACATTTATAAACCCTGTTTATAAATTCAATTCAATTTAATTCCCTAGTTATCCAATGAAAATCATTCCATTTCATTTATAAACACCATTTATAAACACCATTTATAAATTTACTTAAATTTCCTGTGTTATTTAATTTATAAATATAATTTATAAATTAAATACTTGGTTTATTTATTTAAAACAAGTTAATATTTTTATAGTCCACTCGAAATTCAAATTCTATTTTTGAAAAATAGATTTTACCCTTTTTAAGTCTCAAATATCCTTTTCACGATATTTTTATATATCAATATTTTGACCCCAGCGATATTTAAACAATACAACCACTCAATTATCAATCAACACATCATATATGATAATAAATGTGGAATAAACAAACAATAATAGTTTTGAGGAATCCAGTTGGATCCCTCCAACCTGGTTTCCTACATCCACAAATGTTAGCCAACAGAAATAATACCCATACTGCTTCGAGGCAGGATATCACGGTATAGAAGGTCATCCACTATCATAGCGTGGGCGTATAGGGTCATCCGCTAATGATACTACGGGCATCCGCTAATGGTACTGCGGGAACCCAACCAATCACCAATATATATATATATATAAATATATATATATAATAGCCACAAACACAAATCCTAAATAACTAATATATTTTTAATATAGCCACAATAAATTGCAATGCAAGCACACGACCAACGAACTATTATTTTAACGAATAAAATAATTCTAAATAAAAATATTAGTGAGATTTAGTCTCCGTGATTTTTGTTTTCGATCCATTTTTATTTCAATTTATTTCCACCTTATGTAATCTTCAGCTAGGAATCCATACGAAAGATTTTCGTAATATTTGGACCTTGCATAAATTAAATATAATATTTATATATTTTCGAATTATATAAACTATTTATTTTAAATTTCTGCTTAACAAAAATTGAGATTTTTATTTAATAAAAATAATGTAAAAATCATATACCTAAATTCCTTTTCATTGCCAATGGAACTTTTCCAACCAATCAGCTCATCACTGTCCCGAGCACTCCTCTCATTAACAAACCATAATGTGTTACATTCTTTCACCATCCTCAAGTCAACAGCTTCGAACCCAAAATCATAAGGCGCCCTCCTTTAAGTTACACACCTTCATTTTCACTGCTGCTATTCATTTTTCGAGCTTCACCTCTGAATGATAAACCAAACCCAACCTTCCTCCTATGACAGGCCTTGCTCCCATCGCTCCATCCCTATACTTCACAGTTTCCTGCTATGACATCATTACTTCAGCGTCGACTTCCTTCACCCTATCAACTACCTCACTCAAACTCCATTTTTGAATTCCAGATCCGAACTTCCCCATTTCCAATTCACCTTGTTCCTCAAAACTCATCATCAAACCTTGGTTCACCCACCTGATTGACTGTCAAACACCAAAAATCAAAAATCTGAACTCCCCTTTCACACGAGCGTTCCCAGTATCAACTCGATATCGCCTGTATAATGTCGACCTCCCCAATCATCGTCGCACAAACTACTATCGCTCCTCAAACAAACCCCATCGCGACTTCCAGTCACTCACCATCGTGTTCCTCCTTCAGTGCAAACTTTGCTCAGTTCAGACATCGGTCCCCTTCGGTCCTTATCACACCAACCCATGAAGCCCTACTTGAGTTCGATTCTTGCCCAAAGACCACATCGCACCTCCCAAATCTTCACTCGTTCAATTTCATCCCCAAACCCCCAGTGAATACGATGCCCTAAGTCGACTATTCGACGACAAGACCCAGGACCATCGCACCCTCAAAACTCACGCTTGCTTGAAGTTTATCCCCCTACGCGCTCACAGAAATCGAATTCAGTATTAATTGACTTATGTGAATTTGTTTGGGTTTTAAGATGAATGAATGAAATGGATTTCACTGCATTGGAGGATACAGGGAAGTGGTTTCGATATTGAAAATAAGGGGAGGAATGAATTTAAAGTAAATGGGAGAAGTGGCCATTTTTAGTATAAAGCTTTGAAATTTTAGATGAACGGAAAAATGAATGGAATCAAATGAGGGATCATCGCGATTTTATAAAAGAAATATAACTTAGGCATTAAGGAAATATAGTACAGTAATGTGATTTGATTTTGTTTTAATTTTGATTTGATCTCGTATTTAATACGATTCGATATAAAGCGATTTTTATTCTTTTTAGATGGATATCGATTTAATTTCGAACCTATCCACAATCAAATATCTCGGGGTCCATTAATTTAAATCACGAACCGCTATTCTAGCGTACCAACCTAAATTTCTATATAATAACCCTATTCTGAACTCAACAATAAATATTCTGAAATTTAATTTCAACATATATACCATATTAAATTTATATAATATAATTTAAATTCGAAATCCACAAATTCTTTGATAATAAAATATTATTTATTATCATATATATCAAATAAAATTCCTACTTATTATCTGAATCATTTTGATTCAGTTTTTAACTTATATTTCAATTATATTTCGAATTACAATAATTCGATATATTCTAAATTAAATTATATTCGATTATTAAATCGATAAATCAATATAAAAATTAATTTATATTATCAAGTAAATATTTAAAAAAAAATATTAAATATTTAAAATTAACTGGCCAAAAATCCGAGTCATTAAAAATATCATGGTTATGACACTAAATTTGATGGTTATAAAATATTTCATCTTATATTGGACACTTATGCCTTAAAATTAACACTGTTTCTAATTTTTTGATTTATTTAAAAGAGAACTGGTCAAATCATCCTCTGGATATTAGTATTGCTAAAGCGGTTGCAAAAAGCCTTGATTTAGTGGGTATAGCAGAAAATAGTAGGGCTTAAAGCGAATCTACTGTTCATCAGGGCTAAATTGAAATAGCATAGCAGTCGGACAATACTACAGGCTATAGCGGGGATTTTTCAGAGTTTTATCGGGGCTTTAACTGCATAGATTGACACTACCATAGTATTTTTGACATATCTTGAACTTATTAACTTGAAATTGCAAAATTCTTGATTTTCCGGAAATTAGATTAAATTGTCTACAACTTTTACATTTTGAGTATTTCCAGATTTTGAATTTAAATTGATGAAAAACTACAATTCATTTGAACTTTGATTTTAGACTATTTCCTGAATTTCTGACAGTGATGTATTATTTTGAGCATATCTTGAACACTGTTAATTAGAATTTTAAAATTTATGATATTTTGGAAAGCTAATGAAATTTCAGACATCTTTGCTATTTTGAGTTTCTTCTAATTCATCTTGGAAAATATTGAAAGCCTGCACTCAATATAGAGCACTACTTGAAAGTTATGATTAATAAGTTGTGATAATTTCGTAGTTTGTGGCTTGGCTTGACTATTTTGTTTTTGAAATCATTTGTGACTGATTGTTGAATCTCATGGATTATAATATTCGGATATGAATTCTGAAAATAAATTTTTATCAAGTGATTTCAAATAACTTGTTTTGATTTGGATCATTGATTGTCCTTTTACTTGTTAAAGATGCTATGAAAAATTCACTTGTAAATCTTGCTTTGAAACAGATTTTCTGCTTCTTTGATAAATAAATTTGATTTGTTAAGATGCATTTGAGTGTCTTGGTGATTGGACAACGGGTTGAAAAATCAGTGACTAGTTTTCATTGAATTTCATAGGCAATTTGAATTACAATTGATGTTTAAAATTATCTTGGAGCAATCAGTCTTAAAAGTATTAGAAAATTTCACATTCTAATGATTGATTTTTAAAAAACTAATTTTCAACTTGTATTAATATTTTAAAATCTCTTTTTGAAACTGATAGTTTCAATTTCAAATTCATTTTTGATTATTAATTCAAAAATTGAAATTATTGATTAATTTGAACCATTTTGGAACTCATCAAATTTATTATTAGATTTATAAAATTGTGATGAGTTATAACTATAGTATATTTCAGAAGAAGAGAAAAAATTATTTAAATTCTCATGATGATTGGACATATTTTATAATAGTTTTGAATTAGTACTTATTTCACGATCATCTTCTATTTCTACCATCTTTCTGTCACTCATCACGGTTTTATATAATGTGGGAAGTTTAAATTATTTTTGGAAGAGAAAATATTTTGAAATAAAATTATATTTATCCTTGGTATTCACTCTCATTTAAAAGTCCTCGCGGTTATGCATGGGTGAGTCACCATAATCTCTGTATGTGCTTCCATTCTCATTTAAAAGTCCTCGCGCTTATGCATGGATGGAACTCATAAGAGAGGACAAAGTTATGTATTCTTCTAATCTCATTTAAAAGTCCTAGCGGTTATGCATGGTTAGGAAATACTTAACAAATTTAAGTTACTACTAACCCCATTTAAAAGTTCTAGCGGTTATGCATGGTTAGAAAGTGATTAAATTATTTTGTGCTTAAATTTGAAATTTATGTGAAAATTATGGAACTCATAAATCCAATATTTGAAGTTTAAAAACTCTGCTCATTTTTAAAAAATCAATCGTAAATTCATCATTCTAAAAAGTGAAATTCACTTCTAGTTTGAAGATTATTATGATTTTTTTTATTAAATGAGGTTTACGATATATATTTTCCCTTTCGGTTTGAATTTATACATGTAGTCTATATACGTCACTATTTTGATTTCTATTATCTTTTGATGATAACAAAAGGGGGAGAATGGTTAAGATTTTGATTGATGAGTCAATAATTCAAGAGTGTTTTAATATTGGAAATTTAATTGAATTTTTTAAATCACTCATATGCATATATATATAGGGGAGTTTAGTTGTAGGGGGAGCATACAAATAGGGGGAGTATTGTATTTCACATTCAAACACATTTGTCTCACTCAAATTCTTTGTGTGTTTGTCATCATCAAAAAGGGGAGATTGTTGAGTATAATAGTATGATTTTTGTTTGATGATAAAAAACATATATAATTTCATAAATGAGTTTGTAAACAGTACTATTATATATTTCACATTACACACAGAATAAATATTTACTTGAATAGAATACTATCATACAGAATTGAATGTTCAAACCATCTTTTTATTCAAGTAAATAATGTATTTCAATATTTGAAATAGTACATATTTTTCACTCGACTATTTGAAATTCAGTTAAATATGTTTGGATATTTCTTGTAACGACCCGCATTTTACGTATCGGAGGATCGTAAAATATTTTTATTTAATTCCCCGAGGGTTGGATCATTCTCATATTTTGATATGTTGGTTATGGGGATGTGAGACATGTCCATAATTTTTACTAATTTTTTTCTGACCATTTTGCCCGTATCAGTTTTGTATAGGGCATAACTTTTGACAAGGACTGAATCAGGTGTAGAGATTGATTTCATTGGGAAGGAAATGGTATTGCCAATTCCGTAGAGTGGTCACACTAAAGATTTGGTTCAGGGGTTTGGGAGAAATCGCTGTTTTTGTGCTACACAATTTCTGGACAAGCTAAGTAGTCATTAGTGGGCTGATTAGTAAGGCTCATTAGTGGGCTGATGGTTTGGCTATAAATAGGGGGTAGAGGCAAGGGGAAATGGTTACTTTCTTCATTTCTCATTTGGTTGGGGTTTGAGATTCTCCCTACATAAATCAAATGCATCTCCCCACCATTAAAGTCTTACATCTACATGAGATGATTGAAGATATACATCAGAGAAGGCTAGATCTACATCAAAAGAGGGTGGATCGCATCAAATTTAGTGATTTGAAGATCGTTCTTTGCTGTTCGGATTAAAGATTAGTTGATTTCAAGCTATTTCAAAGATTTGGTGAGTGATAAGCATCTCTCGCATGGATTCAATCAAGTATATAAGTTGTTCGATCTTTTTTTCATCATTTCAAGTTGTTTTCATCAAAATCTAATCAATGTAAGCGTATTTTCAATTTGAATCACCATAGGATCTAATCTAGCATGATTATAACGATAAATTCATGTGCTAATTCTATGTTGATTCAAGTTAAGATCCATTTTTTGATTTGATCATTATTTAACCATGATTTAGTGAATTTTATATGACAATATGATGATTTTTATGGTATAAGTGTCGCTTGATGATTGCATGAAGTGTTGATGATTAAAATGTTAAAATTGGTTGATTTGGAGGAATTGGATGAATGGATTGTTGTGCCAGAAAGGATGGATCTCCAACGGTCCAAGAATGGATCACAAATGATCCAGGATAGATCACGAACGATCCAGGATGGATCTCGAGTGATCCAGGATGGATCACAAGTAATCCTAGATGGAGATGGGTCTCGAGCGATTCAGGATGGACCTCGAGCGATCTAGGATGGGTCACAAGTGATCCGGGATGGAGATGGATCACGAGCGATCTAGGATGGATCTCGAGCGCTCCAGAATGGATCCCGAGCTATCTAGGATGGATCACAAGTGATATAGGATGGAGATGGATCACCAGTGATCCAGGATGGATCTCGAGCGATCAAGGATGGAGATAGTTCACAAGCGATCCAGGATGGATCTCAAGTGATCTAGGATGGATCTTGAGCAATCTAGGATCGGATCTCGAGCAATCTAGGATGGATCACAAGTGATCTAGGATGGATCTCGAGCGATCCAGGATGGAGATGGTTCACAGGTGATCCAGGATGGATCTCGAGCGATCCTGGATGAATCATAAGTAATCCAGGATGGTAATGGATCAGGAATGATCCTGATAGATCATGAGTGAACCAGGGATGGATCATGAGCGATCCATGGGTGGATCATGAGCGATCCATGGATGGATCATGAGTGATCCATCACATAAGTGACCAAATGATGTTTATTTTGGGTCGACATTGAATGTTACTTCGACGTGAATTCATGACAAAATATTCGAAGTGTGATGAAGTGTTCATTGATTGTAATGCAACAAATGTGAAGACGACTCAAAGTTGTGAGCTTGTGGATAATGGTTGCTCAAGATGGGGTCTGAGCTTATGGATAGTCGCCGCCGACGACGACAATAGTTATGAAGGCTGAGAGATTATCGTTGTCGTAAGTTCTAGTAAGCTCAAAGCTGTGGTATAATAGGGACACCTAAAAGAATAGTGAAACTAGTCGAGTAACCTAGGCACATGTGATGGGCCTAGTTGTCTCGGGGAGGAAAATGTACGTGGGACGTGCAGTAGTCTGACTAAAACTGGGGTTACCATTAGCCCTTGACGGATGGCATGTCGGGACCAGTCATACGAGTATCTTGACGGATGGCACGTCAGGGCCAGTCATACGATTAATGATAGTTTCAAGGCAGGATAGGCGGTGATATCCATAGTCATGGATGTTTGTTGTTTTACTTGTATCGTCTTGCGTAGATTGTTTGACGTTGAAGGAGACATCTCTTGGTTGATTGTCTGATGTTGGTTTAGGCCTTTGGGGCTTATGCTTGAGGGATGTTGATCTTGATTAGGATGATCTAAACAGGATAATTAATTGTTATATCTATTATTGTTTGTTCTTTTTGTTTGTTGTAAAGGCAATCACTGTCGGGTGTGGAGGAGACAGGTTGGATTGGGTTCTTCTCTGATATGTTGGTAAATTGGTTGATTGATCTTCTTATTTCATATAATTTATTTATGATGTTAGATAGCTGGTTTATCGCTCATTAAGACTGTTGTCTAACGTAAGGTTTTATGTCTTCCTTTGATTACCTTGGGTTGTTCATTCATGTGATGAATGGGCAGATTGAGTAGTAGGTGATAGGTAGTAGATTTTGATGAAGACGATGCAGCTGAGCAATGCCAACTAGGAGGCTGACGTATTAGTTCCTACTATCTATTATTATTTTCTGTTGTTTGATGTATTCTCCGAGTGACTTGTAGTGAGGCATTTTGTAAAGATTCATATGGTATATCCCAGTGTTGTATGGATAACTCATAATGATACGAAAAGTTTAGGATTCTGCTCAATTTTGCTTTACTATTACTACCTATTGTATATATTCTATTATATTTTATCCTTACGCTGTGAGTTATACGACAGGTTCCGCGTGTGTTTATCTTACTTTGATGATCGTCCATGGCTGCCTAGCACATCTTTCAGCGCATTATTCCTCTTGCTAAGTGCTGGGGTTATTGGTGGTTGCCACATTTGGTATCAAAGCTCTGGTTAATCGATTTTAGCCTAAGTTCATGGATGTAATGACGTATGTGAGACGTATTTGTATTTTCTAATGATGATTACTATATTATAGGGTATAATATAGCAGAATTTGGACATCAATGCAGTTTATCTCATATGTCGACTAATCATTCTATTTTTAGATTTAGAATGAGTCGTCAAACCATGGGAGGGACTGCTAGGGATGAGCCTGCGATTGGAAAGATAGGTGATGGTAGCCAGTTGGGAGCTTCAGCAACTATACTTGACTATTTGGTTATGTTCGGGGCCATGATGGTTGTGATCATACAGAGGATGCCCATTCCAAAAGCGGCAGTAGAGCATAATGTTCCTGCGCAAGTACCTAGGGTTGATTCTGCTAAGCGACAAAGGGATTATTCTCCTATGGATGAAGAAGATGAGTTCAGAAGAAGTACAGCTTTGGAGTAACTTCGACATCGAGTTAAGGAGCGAGAAAAAGGATCAGTGATACTTTGGACGAGGCTTTTAGAAGCATGAATGAACCTCTTGAAGAAACTTTTACTAACTCCAATGCTACGAAGAAGCTGAATAAGAAAAAGAAAAGACATCAGAAAGGGAATGGTGGCCAGAAGAAGAAACCAAAGAAGGATGTCAATTGCCATAACTTCCAACAGAGAGGCCATATCTTCAAGGATTGCAAGAATCCGAAAGCCGAGAGGAAGTGTTATAACTGTGGCAAGCCTGGGCATAAGAAGAACGGTTGTCTAGGTTTTCTG
This sequence comes from Allium sativum, assembly GCA_030737875.1. Classification (NCBI taxonomy): domain Eukaryota; kingdom Viridiplantae; phylum Streptophyta; class Magnoliopsida; order Asparagales; family Amaryllidaceae; genus Allium; species Allium sativum. The sequence goes on from CM060909.1 coordinate 364,533,416, forward strand.
AAGAATAATCAGCTGGATGAAGAATGTATTTTAGAAGCTATTCCGATTTCCTATTGTATTCCTAATGAGAATTAGGAGAAGATGTTGTTGTTTTTAGTTTGCCTTCTACCAGAAATGTTTGGTTTAGGTCCTGTTTGATATTGGGACATCGCCTTATTTTACCTATAATAAGCTTGTATGTTAATTGGGTTTAGAACCCGATATTGTAGTGGTTTGATTGTGACTAATCCGGATGAGAGTTCATTTATTCTTTGTATGCTTTTTTGTGATCTAGTTTATTTAGTCATGGTTGCTTCTTTGCGTGTGATTGCTTTGTTTTGAACTTCGCTAGGTTTGGGATTATTTTGGGTATGGACTGGCTCAAGAGGTTTGCGGTGAAAGTTAATTGCGAAAAGCTCGAGGTGACAGTTGGGAATGTGGAATGGCGAGTGGTGGTGATTCGAAGTAAGCCCGAAGACAAGGTCTTCGTATGATTTTTGTATTCAATCGTGATTCCACGGAAAGACTTTTCTTTGGGGCCGATCGCTAGTGAGTTTGATGAGGTCAAAGGGTTGCTGCCGCATCGTGAGATTGAGTTCAGAATCGATTTGGTCAAAGGCGCTAGACATATCGTAATGCCTCTTAGACGGATGGCGCCTAAGGAACAACGAGAGTTAGAGGTGCAGGTTCGTGACCTTTTGGGAAAAGGATTCATTCGGAGAAGTGTATTTGAATGGGGTGCACCAGTTGTGTTTGCAACCAAGACCGACGGGTATTTGAGATTGTGTGTGGACTATTATGAGCTGAACAAGGTGACCAAGAAAAACAAGTATCCATTGTCGAGGGTAGATGACTTGTTCGATCAGCTTCACGAAGCCAAAGTGTTTTCTCAGATGAATTTGGCAACGAGATTTCACCAGTTGAGCGTGACGAATGATAGTGTGTCGAAGACTGCTTTTAGGACACCATCTGATTCTTTGAATGGTTAGTGATGCCATTTGGGTTGACTGATGAGCCAGCGTATTTTGTGAATCTTATGAATAGGGTGTTCAGAGATTAGTTGAATGAGTTCATGCTTGTGTTTGTGGATTATATTTTGGTTTACTCCCAGAATGATGAAGAGCATAAGACACACATGCGAGTTGTTTTGAAAATCTTGCGAAAGCCTCAGCTGAGTGCTAAGTTTTCAAAGTGTCACTTCTGGAAGAGCGAAATGAGGTTCTTAGGTAACGTTGTTTCTGGAAATGGAATAACAATGGATCCCGCAAAGGTGGCAACAATTCAGGACTGGGATAGACCTAAAAATGCGAAGGATGTTCAAAGTTTCCTTGGGTTGGTAGGATATTATCGTCGTTTTATCAAGGATTTCTCCAAGATCGCTGCACTATTAATAGAATTTTATTTCAGGCCTATGTGGGTTAGAGCTTGAAAGGTTGGAAAGGTTATCGATAAGGCTTACTCTCATCAAAAGGATTGGCGAGAGCCAAAAGCATGATATAAAGCTTGTCGAGATTATCCAGAAGTTGGAACCTGGGGATAAGGAATTCAAAGGCAATCATGGTGGTTGGCTCCGAAAGAAAGGACAACTGGTTGTTATTGAGAAAGATGGATTTAGATATGAGGTTCCGAGGGAATGCCATCACTCGAAGTTGACGATTCATCCTAGTGGTAACGAGATGTACCAGGACATGAAGCGACCTACTACTAGGAAGGGATGAAGAGGGATGTTGGAAAATTTATTTCCAAGCGTATGAACTATCAATTAGTGAAAGCTGAACAAAAGAAGATGAGTGGATTGCTTCAGCCATTGGAAGTTCTTACATGGAAGTGGGAGCAGATATCGATGGATTTTATCGATGGACTACGTAGAACTAAGGCAGGAAATGAAGGGATTTGGGTCATAGTAGATCGCTTGATCAAAAGCGCAAGGTTTATTTCTGTCAAATCGACTAAGACAACATCGAAGTTGGCTGAGATATATATTGAATGGATAGTTCAATTCCATGGTATCTCAGAGAGTATAGTAAGTGATTAAGATCCTTTATTCATGAGTGGACTTTGAAAGAGTTTGCAAGAGAATTTGGGAACCGAGTTGTGTTTGAGTACGACTTATCATCCCCAAACTGATGGTCAGACCGAGAGGGTTAACCGAGTTTTGGAAGATCTCCTTAGAGCTCGTGTATTGGATTTTGGGGGATCATGGGAATACAATCTAAATTTGGTTGAGTTCGCATATAATAATAGCTACCAGTCAAGCAATTGGATGGCACCATATGAGGCATTGTACGATAGACCATGTAATTCTCCAGTATATTAGTTAAAAACTGGAGATAAGTTGATATTTAAGCCAGAGATGATAAGAGAAACATTAGATTGTATTGATCGTTCAGAACCGAATGAAGGCAGCCCAAGATCGTCAAAAGAGTTACGCCGATAAGCGTCGTAATGATTTGGAATTCGACGTTGGCGATATGGTTTTCGTAAAGATTTCTTCTTTGATGAATGTTGTTTGTTTCAGAAATAAAAGAAAGTTAGCCCCAAGGTTCATTGGACTGTTTCTTATATTCGACCGGATTGCAAAACTTGCATACAGATTGGATTTATCCGAGAAAATGTCGGGTGCGCACAATGTTTTCATGTGACTTTTCTATGGAAGTATGTGTGCAATTCGAATATGGTGGTATCTCCGAATCAGTACGAAGACTTAGAAGTCGAGTCTGCAGTTATGAAACCTCGTAAGCCGCTTCGCGTTGTGGGGAATGACACGAAACAACTTAGGAGGAAGACAATTAAGCTAGTTAAGGTATAATGAAGTGGGGATAATGACGATTGTATGTGGGAAACGGAAGAGAGAATGGAGGCGGTTTATCCAAAACTCTTCGTTGGTATGACCCATAAATGTCGTGTCACTCTTACACCATTGTAGCTTGTAGTATTGTCATCAGAATTCCATATTGTAACACCCCGTGTATTCTATAACTGTGGAATTAACAAATTAAAGTATAATTAATTTGAAATCAAATAACTAAGGTAAACGGGATACGCCATTGCGTTCGTCTCGGAAAAATACGCGAAATAGAGTCCGAGTTTTCGAAAAACGGAGTCCGTATGAAGAAGATATGGCCTTCGGAAGTTTCTGAATTAAGTTTAAAATTCGAACTGAATAAAACAGTTTAAAAATTAAAACCCGGCCCAATTGGCCAAGGCGGGAAAACTCCCGCCTAAGACACCCAGGTCGACTGGGCTGTCGACCTGGTCTAACCAGGTCGACAGGGCTGTCGACAGGGCTGTCGACAGGGCTGTCGACCTGGTCCAGACCCAGGTCGAACCCAGTCCACCCTGGCTGGCCTATTCTATGTTGGTCGATTTTCTGTGGTCTGCTTTGTCATTAGGGCTAGGTGGCAGGCTCTAATTGGTCCCTCTTGCGAATGAATGGCTACGATCAATCCAAGCAACATCGATGGTCCTAATCAGTTCATAAACTCTATAAAATGACCCTAGACTCTACCTAGGTTTCTTACACAATTCTCTAGCCTCCATTGCTCTCTTCTTCTAATTAAAAATAAAAATGGCGTCTCTGCTCTGCTGGAATTAAAACTAGAAGATAATCAACATCAACCTAAGCAACTCAATTCAAACTAGAGATTAAAGTTTCTGCAAAGATTCTACAACAAGTTAAAGTTCTTTCTTTAATCCAATCAAGGCAAGTACAGTTATTCTCCGCTATAAACGTTAATTATAATTTTGATATGCATTTAAAACTGAGTTTGAGGTTGTATATATATTCTCTTCTGTTGGATCTGTTTTCTGTGACTGTTCTATATTCCTTTCTTCTTTTCTGTTTCTATAGCCAGGCTACCACGAGCCTGTGCCTAATCTCATAAGAGATGAACGTATGAAAGCAAATTTTGGGATGAATGATGCGAAATTTGACAAGACTAAATTGAATGTATGACTTTAGGTCTGAGGCAAAAAATATATTGGACATGTGACTTGGGATTGGATGCATAAATTTGACTATGAACATATAATTTATGCATGTTGTATGCATAGTTATGTTGTAATTTAGATCTGTAATTAATTAGAAAAATAAGCATATGTTATAAACTAGTTTTAGACCTATGCATATTTTGTGATAAAAGAAGAAGAGGAACCACTGTAAGATTACATATGATTTGAGACTTTGGACAAAATGCATATAAAAGTCAAGATATGATTTTTAGAAGATATGATTTAAAGATTTATATTATTGGGTATAGTTTGCATAATGATTCATGACTCAAAAAGAAGAAAATATGGAAACTTAGGTGTAAAGATTTACATTAATTAGGATATTTATTATTGTGATTACACCTAAATAGGGATTTTTGGATATATGGCATGCATTGAAATTAATGGTTATATTTGGTATAATTTATATGTGAATCTGCTGTAAAATGCTAGTTTAACAAAAATTGGAACATATGTTATATGGCAAATTATGTCCATATTCTGCGCTTATGCAAACATGGAGTATATGTTGTGAATCATGACAATTATGTAAGCATATGAATTTAGGCCAATTTATGATTGGGCAAGGCATGTAAATAGAACTTTTAGAAATATTAAATTTGCTAAATCTGCTAATTTGTCAAGTTGCCTAAACTACTAGTTTTGTTATATTGCCTAGACTGCTAATTAGATTGAACTGCCTAATCTGTTAAATTTGTCGGTTGAAATGCCTAACCTGTTATATGCCAAAATCTGCTAAGTTGCTAGATCTGTTAAATCCGTTAAGTCATATAAAATCTGTTATCTGCTATGTTGATATAATCATCCTGTTATTGATATAATCTGAATTGGCATATATATTGGGCGTGCGCATAAACGGTAAATTATTAATTAATTGGCCGCAAAGATAAACATGGCTAACTCGAGGTTAGAATGAGTTTGCGGCGTAAATCTGCCCGGAACCGCCCGGCACATCCAGTGGCCGCAAACAATAGGTTCTAATGTGAGAAGTTAGTCATAACATGCGTAAGACACGAGGTTAGGTCTGGCTTGTGGCAGAAGTCTGCCCGGAACCGCCCGGCATATCCAGCGGCCACAAGCTACCGACCTAATGTGAGAGGTCTGTGCATTAATAATTAATTAATGCAAATCTAAGATAAGAATGACGTCTAAAACGTATTGGAAAAAAATAGGGTTAAACCAAAGGGATTAATAGATGTAGTAAAACCCGTCCATGAATCTGTAGGCCCAATACAAAGTTAGACAAATCTGAAAAATCTGTACATCTGATCCGTTAGTCTGAAAACTTGTTAACTTAATTTGTGAATTAGTAAATCTGAATTCTGTATGTCTGAACTTGTAAACAAGTTAATCTGAAATCTGTTAGTCTGGGGACACAAGGTTAGGAGGGGAATTACTTGTGTCATCTGTTGTTTGGGACCCATATTAGTCAGTAACCCTTTCTGGTATCAAAACTTTGACCCAACAGTAAGTAGGGTCCGGGCACGCTTACTGAACTAATTATAAGAGGTTCATTCTGATAATGGCGAGGGGTGTTGATGGTGCGTTCCAACCGGGTCATGTGCGTGCATGGATCCCGGTCTGCCTCTGAGGATGTAAGACGCCGTGACATCTGTAAATAGGTCTGTGCCAATTGGTTGTCACTTTAGGGAGTGATACACCCTACTGTGGGGCCGACACAGGATATTTACGTATTAGGGACCCGATCGCTTGGGGTAGGGTTTTAGGGTACGCTTAGTTCTGTCTGTTTCTGTTGGTACCGTCTGTTTCTGTTGGGTGGTAACACCTGTCTGTTTCTGTGTGGTACCGTCTGTTCGGGTGGTAAAGGCCCATTACTAGTGTACACCTAATTCCACATTCTGTTTCCATAGGGATAAATATGTTTCTTCTTCTGTCTGTTTCTGATCGGGTAGTAAAGGCCCATTATTAGCATTCTGTTTCTGTTAAAGTATTCTGTACCCGTTCCTGCTTCAATTTAGACATTAGGGTGACACCTAATTTTGCTATACTATTATTAGTGCAGAGAAGTGTAAAACAATAGTTTATATCATTCTGTTTTTCTGTTATATCTGCTACACCTGTTATAGTTATCTCACATCCAGTTTTATGTTCATATCATATTATTATTATCTGTTCATATGCTGAAAGTCACTGGACTTGCCAGACTTTTTGTTTGACCCTTGTTGTTTCGCCTCCTTTCTTCCGTTTCCCCCCCAGGTTATCCAAGGAGGGAAATACTTTAGCTTGATCCGGATTTCTCTTTGCTTGAGGTGCTTAAAGTATGGCTTGGCTCTGTATAGCTTCCGTTCCATGGGGATTATGATTTTAAACTATGCATTTTGAAGGCTTTTGTACAAGACTGATATTTTGTACTTGAATTCTGAAATTGAAAGGATGTAACCATATTAATTTCTGTTTCCACTGTAATAAAGTTAAAAATTTTCAAGTACTGTTTTATCTGTCTTGTAAGTTTCTGTTCTGTTTACTAAAATGCTCCACCAAAGTTAAGGCATTCCCTTTGTGAGTGACCTTAACGGAGGTGGGGTGTTACACTTGGTATCAGAGCTGAAGGTTACCAGATTAGATAAAAGTTTTTGAAAACTATTTTCAAAAAGGTTTTAAAATGAAGTATTTTCAAAATTAAAGCTTATTTTGAAAAACATGATCCCCAAGAGCCATATATCTTTCTTTCAGTCCTTTTTGTATTGAACCTTTCCTCTTTCGTTTCAGCATGTCTGAAGCATCTGAGATACCAGAGGGTGTCCATGTACCCGGTTGGTTTCGTCAATATCTTGAGGCTAGGACCGCCGCTGCAGGTCCAGCAAATGATCCCCCTCCTCCACCCCCTCCTCGTGCAATTGCTTTCTCAAAGATCTGTAGAGATTTTAGGGCCATAGGTGGGAAGGATTTCAAAGGAACTGAATCATTCGTAGAGGCAAGGAATTGGCTCAAAGAAACTGAGGATCTATTCGTTATCTTCGAGGTGGACGATAGGCAGAAGGTACAGTTGGCAGTATGGCTTCTCAAAGACGAAGCTTCCTACTGGTGGGAAGTCACTAACGCCGAGAGGCCGGTCGAGACATGGATGGATTTCAGAACAAGGTTTGAGACAAAATTCCTCTCGCAAGCTGAACGAAGTTTACAACTGGAAAAGTTCTTATCCCTTAAGCAAGGAAGTATGACGGTCAAGGAATACGTCAACCAGTTCAACCAACTAGCTAGGTTCGGATTGGATTTAGTCAACACTCAGCATAAAAAGGCTCTCCGCTTTGTTAAAGGATTGAATGAGCCACTGCACAGCCTAGCCATGACCCATGTACCCATGGGAGCAACTTACGAGAAATTGGTGGATATGGCACTACTGCACGAGGAAGACAAGGGCCCGAAAGAGACAAAGAAGGAAGAACTACAGAATAAGAAAGCGGGGCCCAAAAAGGAAACACAAAAGAAGGATGAGAAGTCTGAAGATAAGAAGGGGAAAAAGTGCTTTACTTGTGGGAGCTCAACTCATCTGAACAAGGATTGCAGAAAAAGGAAGGGCGCTTGCTTCAACTGTGGGGAGATGGGACACTTCACTAGGGACTGCCCGAAGAGACGAGGACAAGGAGGGCAGGCGAATAATCTTGAGGCTAGTGGCTAGGATAGAAATAGGAAAATTTCTATAGTAGGTTTAATTTCTTTATCTGATTATGGAGTTAAGACTTTTTCTGATTCTGGTATTTTGATTTTGTAATCGATACTCTGCACTTTAATGCTAGTATTGTTTCTGAATTCCGATATAGACTCAGACCCATAAGGGTTATGGATCATCTGTTTGAGATTGGGGTTTGAGGGATATCTGTGTTAGGCGTCAAGTATGGCGCATACATTCTGGGTTTTCGTAGGGTATGATTTCATCATGCTTAGCTTCCTAAGGAGCATTAGGGAACCTGATCTGTATCAGTAGTCTGTAAATATCTGAATAATTCTGATTTCCAGTTTTGACATTGTCTAAAGAAGGTAATCCTCTAAGTTTCAATCTGATATTGATTTCGGTCTTTGGGGTTGATACTTAGGGGAATTATTATCTCAACCAATGTCTAATGGGAACCAAGTCTTCGTTCTATCTGTACTCGCTTCCATCATTCGACTGTATCCTATCGATCGAATATTTGAACTTTAGGTAGAAACTAATGGGTGTAAACATGTGTTTGAGACATGTTATGTTTGATGGTTGCAAGTGGATGCAAGTGGTTGCTAGTGGTTGCCCGTGGATGCATATACACACACTAGGCACTAGATCGGCTCGAAAACACTCTCATACTGCATATGGATGGGTGAGCATTTTTCAATTCTTGTGGATGCAAATTGGTTGATTCAGCACATGGATGTTGCATTTGAGTGAATGGTTGTGCACTCATATAGAAATAATATATATCATTAGAATTCTATTGCATACATGTTGGACTCATGGCACTGACATAATTCGCATTAAGGAGGTCAACTGAATCAGTAGACCGCCTGATCTTTGCATTAGATAAGGAACATATACACACACTTTTGCATATGTTCATACAACATTAGAAGTTTTCTAAGGACAGTGGATGCTTGTGGATGATGGTTGAGTAGATGGATGATTGGATGGTAGAACACACTCTTCTTAACTTGAAGATTTCGGGGACGAAATCCTTTTAAGTGGGGGAGAATGTAACACCCCGTGTATTCTATAACTGTGGAATTAACAAATTAAAGTATATTTAATTTGAAATCAAAGAACTAAGGTAAACGGGATACGCCATTGCGTTCGTCTCGGAAAAATACGCGAAATAGAGTCCGAGTTTTCGAAAAACGGAGTCCGTATGAAGAAGACATGGCCTTCGGAAGTTTCTGAATTAAGTTTAAAATTCGAACAGAATAAAACAGTTTAAAAATTAAAACCCGACCCAATTGGCCAAGGCGGGAAAACTCCCGCCTAAGACACCCAGGTCGACTGGGCTGTCGACCTGGTCTAACCAGGTCGACAGGGCTGTCGACAGGGCTGTCGACAGGGCTGTCGACCTGGTCCAGACCCAGGTCGAACCCAGTCCACCCTGGCTGGCCTATTCTATGTTGGTCGATTTTCTGTGGTCTGCTTTGTCATTAGGGCTAGGTGGCAGGCTCTAATTGGTCCCTCTTGCGAATGAATGGCTACGATCAATCCAAGCAACATCGATGGTCCTAATCAGTTCATAAACTCTATAAAATGACCCTAGACTCTACCTAGGTTTCTTACACAATTCTCTAGCCTCCATTGCTCTCTTCTTCTAATTAAAAATAAAAATGGCATCTCTGCTCTGCTGGAATTAAAACTAGAAGATAATCAACATCAACCTAAGCAACTCAATTCAAACTAGAGATTAAAGTTTCTGCAAAGATTCTACAACAAGTTAAAGTTCTTTCTTTAATCCAATCAAGGCAAGTACAGTTATTCTCCGCTATAAACGTTAATTATAATTTTGATATGCATTTAAAACTGAGTTTGAGGTTGTATATATATTCTCTTCTGTTGGATCTGTTTTCTGTGACTGTTCTATATTCCTTTCTTCTTTTCTGTTTCTATAGCCAGGCTACCACGAGCCTGTGCCTAATCTCATAAGAGATGAACGTATGAAAGCAAATTTTGGGATGAATGATGCGAAATTTGACAAGACTAAATTGAATGTATGACTTTAGGTCTGAGGCATAAAATATATTGGACATGTGACTTGGGATTGGATGCATAAATTTGACTATGAACATATAATTTATGCATGTTGTATGCATAGTTATGCTGTAATTTAGATCTGTAATTAATTAGAAAAATAAGCATATGTTATAAACTAGTTTTAGACCTATGCATATTTTGTGATAAAAGAAGAAGAGGAACCACTGTAAGATTACATATGATTTGAGACTTTGGACAAAATGCATATAAAAGTCAAGATATGATTTTTAGAAGATATGATTTAAAGATTTATATTATTGGGTATAGTTTGCATAATGATTCATGACTCAAAAAGAAGAAAATATGGAAACTTAGGTGTAAAGATTTACATTAATTAGGATATTTATTATTGTGATTACACCTAAATAGGGATTTTTGGATATATGGCATGCATTGAAATTAATGGTTATATTTGGTATAATTTATATGTGAATCTGCTGTAAAATGCTAGTTTAACAAAAATTGGAACATATGTTATATGGCAAATTATGTCCATATTCTGCGCTTATGCAAACATGGAGTATATGTTGTGAATCATGACAATTATGTAAGCATATGAATTTAGGCCAATTTATGATTGGGCAAGGCATGTAAATAGAACTTTTAGAAATATTAAATTTGCTAAATCTGCTAATTTGTCAAGTTGCCTAAACTACTAGTTTTGTTATATTGCCTAGACTGCTAATTAGATTGAACTGCCTAATCTGTTAAATTTGTCGGTTGAAATGCCTAACCTGTTATATGCCAAAATCTGCTAAGTTGCTAGATCTGTTAAATCCGTTAAGTCATATAAAATCTGTTATCTGCTATGTTGATATAATCATCCTGTTATTGATATAATCTGAATTGGCATATATATTGGGCGTGCGCATAAACGGTAAATTATTAATTAATTGGCCGCAAAGATAAACATGGCTAACTCGAGGTTAGAATGAGTTTGCGGCGTAAATCTGCCCGGAACTGCCCGGCACATCCAGTGGCCGCAAACAATAGGTTCTAATGTGAGAAGTTAGTCATAACATGCGTAAGACACGAGGTTAGGTCTGGCTTGTGGCAGAAGTCTGCCCGGAACCGCCCGGCATATCCAGCGGCCACAAGCTACCGACCTAATGTGAGAGGTCTGTGCATTAATAATTAATTAATGCAAATCTAAGATAAGAATGACGTCTAAAACGTATTGGGAAAAAATAGGGTTAAACCAAAGGGATTAATAGATGTAGTAAAACCCGTCCATGAATCTGTAGGCCCAATACAAAGTTAGACAAATCTGAAAAATCTGTACATCTGATCCGTTAGTCTGAAAACTTGTTAACTTAATTTGTGAATTAGTAAATCTGAATTCTGTATGTCTGAACTTGTAAACAAGTTAATCTGAAATCTGTTAGTCTGGGGACACAAGGTTAGGAGGGGAATTACTTGTGTCATCTGTTGTTTGGGACCCATATTAGTCAGTAACCCTTTCTGGTATCAAAACTTTGACCCAACAGTAAGTAGGGTCCGGGCACGCTTACTGAACTAATTATAAGAGGTTCATTCTGATAATGGCGAGGGGTGTTGATGGTGCGTTCCAACCGGGTCATGTGCGTGCATGGATCCCGGTCTGCCTCTGAGGATGTAAGACGCCGTGACATCTGTAAATAGGTCTGTGCCAATTGGTTGTCACTTTAGGGAGTGATACACCCTACTGTGGGGCCGACACAGGATATTTACGTATTAGGGAGCCGATCGCTTGGGGTAGGGTTTTAGGGTACGCTTAGTTCTGTCTGTTTCTGTTGGTACCGTCTGTTTCTGTTGGATGGTAACACCTGTCTGTTTCTGTGTGGTACCGTCTGTTCGGGTGGTAAAGGCCCATTACTAGTGTACACCTAATTCCACATTCTGTTTCCATAGGGATAAATATGTTTCTTCTTCTGTCTGTTTCTGATCGGGTAGTAAAGGCCCATTATTAGCATTCTGTTTCTGTTAAAGTATTCTGTACCCGTTCCTGCTTCAATTTAGACATTAGGGTGACACCTAATTTTGCTATACTATTATTAGTGCAGAGAAGTGTAAAACAATAGTTTATATCATTCTGTTTTTCTGTTATATCTGCTACACCTGTTATAGTTATCTCACATCCAGTTTTATGTTCATATCATATTATTATTATCTGTTCATATGCTGAAAGTCACTGGACTTGCCAGACTTTTTGTCTGACCCTTGTTGTTTCGCCTCCTTTCTTCCGTTTCCCCCCCAGGTTATCCAAGGAGGGAAATACTTTAGCTTGATCCGGATTTCTCTTTGCTTGAGGTGCTTAAAGTATGGCTTGACTCTGTATAGCTTCCGTTCCATGGGGATTATGATTTTAAACTATGCATTTTGAAGGCTTTTGTACAAGACTGATATTTTGTACTTGAATTCTGAAATTGAAAGGATGTAACCATATTAATTTCTGTTTCCGCTGTAATAAAGTTAAAAATTTTCAAGTACTGTTTTATCTGTCTTGTAAGTTTATGTTCTGTTTACTAAAATGCTCCACCAAAGTTAAGGCATTCCCTTTGTGAGTGACCTTAACGGAGGTGGGGTGTTACACATATGCTAGGTTAACGCTATGGATGCATGGCTTGATGGATGCCAGTTAGATGATAGAATGCTGTTTATGGGTGATATGCATGCGGAATAGTTTTGTTGCTTGTGTTTGCTTGGAATTTCGAGGGCAAAATTCCTAAGGAGGGGAGTATGTAGCGACCCGCATTTTACGTATCAGAGGATCGTAAAATATTTTTATTTATTCTCTCGAGGGTCGGATCATTCTTATGTTTTGATATGTTGGTTATGGGGATGTGAGACTTGTCCATAATTTTTATCAATTTTTGTGTGTGACAATTTTGCCCCAGTTAGTTTTGTATAGGGAATAACTTTTGACAAGGATCGAATCAGGTGCTAAGATTGATTTTATTCGAAAGGAAATGGTGTTGCCAATTCCGTATAGTTGTCACACTAAAGATTTGGTTTAGTGGTTTGGAAGAAATCACTGTTTTAGTGCTACACAATTTCTGGATTGACTAATTAGTCATTAATGGGCTGATGGTTTGGCAATAAATGGGGGGGGGGGGGTAGAGGCAAGGGTAAAGGGTTACTATTTTCATTTCTCATTTGGTTGGGTTTTGTGATTCTCCCTACTTCAATCAAATACATCTCTCCACCATTAAAATCTTAGATCTACACTAGAAGATTGAAGGTCTACTTCAGGGAAGGCTAGATCTACATCAAGAGAGGATGGATCACATCGAAATGAGAGATTTGAAGATCGTTCTTCGCTATAAGGATTAGAGATTAGTTTATTTTAAGCCATTTCGAAGATTTGGTGAGTGATAAGCATCTCTCGCACGGATTCAATCAAGTATATGGGTCGTTCGATCTTATTTTCATCATTTCAAGTTGTTTTCACCTAGAACTAATCAATAGTATATTTTCAATTTGAATCACCATATAATCTAATCTAGTAAGAATATAAAGATAAATTTGTGTGCTAATTATATTTTTATGCAAGTTTAGATCCTTTTTGTTGATTTGGTCATTGTTTAATCATGATTTGGTAAATTTTGTACGATAATAAAATGATTTTTTGTGGTGCAAGTGATGCTTTATGATTGCATGAAGTGTTGATGATTGAAATGTTGAAATTGGTTGATTTGGACGAATTAGATGCATGTACTATTATGCAAGAAAGGTTGGATCTCCAGCGTGGATGGATCTCTAGCGATCCAGGGAAGGATCACAAGTGATCCAGGATGATTTCCAGCGATCCAGGATGGATCTTGAACGACTCTGGATGGATCACAAATGATCCAGGTTGGAGATGGAGCACAAGCGATCCACGATGGATCTTGAGCAATCTAGGATGGATCACAAGTGATCTAGGATGGATCTCGAGCGATCTAGGATGGATCACAAGTGATCCAGGATGGATCTCAAGCGATCCTGGATGGATCACAAGTGATCTAGGTTAGAGATGGATCAAGAGCGATCCATGATGGATCTCGAGCGATCCAGGATGGATCACAAGTGATCAGGATGGAGATGGATCTCGAGCGATCCAGAATGGATCTCGAGCGATCTAGGATGGATCACAATTGATCCAAGATGGATCTTGAGTGATCCAAGATGGATCTCGAGTGATCCATGATGGGATCCAGGATGGAGATGGATCACAAGTGATCTAGGATGAATCTCGAGTGATCCAGGATGGATCACAAGTGATACAGGATGGAGATGCATCACAAGTGATCCAGGATGGAGATGGATCACAAGTGATCCAGGATGGATCTCTAGAGATCCAAGATGGAGATGGATTACGAGCGATTCAGGATGGATCATGAGCGATCCATCACATAAGTGACCAAACGATGTTCATTTTGGCTCGACGTTGGATGTTGCTTCGGCGAGAATTCAAGACGGAATATTCAAAGTGTGGTGAAGTGTTCATTGATCGTCGTAATGCAACAAATGTGAAGATGTCTCAAAGTTGTGAGCTCGCGGATAATGGTTTCTCGAGATGGGGTCTGAGCTTGTGGATAGTCGTTGGTGATGATGATTAGAATTATGAAGGCTGAGAGATTAACGTTGTCGTAATTTCTAGTGGGCTCAAAGCAGGGGTATAATAGGGGTTTCTAAAAGACTAGTGAGACTAGTCGAGTGCCCTAGGCACACGGGATGGTCTTAGTTGTCTCGGGGAGGCAAATGTACGTGGGACATGTAGTAGTCTGACTGTAACCGGGGTTAGCATTAACCCTTGACGGATGGCATGTTGGGGCCAATCATACGTGTATCTTGACGGATGGCATGCCAGGGCCAGTCATACGATTAACGATAGTTTCACGATAGTATCGGCGATGATAGCCAGAGCCATGGATGTTTGTTGTTTTGCTTGTATCGTCTTGCGTAGATTGTTCGACGTTTAAGGAGACATCTCTGGGAAGCTTGTCTGATGTTGGTTTTGGCCTTCGGGGCTTGTGCTTGGGGTATTTTGTTCTCGATTAGGATGATCTACGTAGGATAATTAATTTCTATGTATGCTATTGTTTGTTCTTTCGGGTAGTTGTAAAGGCTACCACTGTCGGGTGTTGTAACGTCCCATATTTTTAACGGTTAAATAATTTATTTATTTAATCATTTAGATGTTGATTTGGTATTTAGAACGATTTGAATTAAATAATATTTAATATTTAATTAAAATGAATAATAAAATAATATATTTAATTTTTGAAATAATCGGAATTAAATTGAATTGACAATATTGTGTAAGAGATTTGGTGAAGCTTAGATTCGAATTTTAATAACCAGTCTATTTAATAAACGACGTCCGAACGTATTAATTATAATATAATTATAATCGAGCCCGTAATGTCACGATATTTCGTAATATTCAGTTTTGAACTTCAATTGAATATATAGAATCTGTTTTAAGTCGGATTACTGTAAAACAAGAAACGTTCGAATCTGTTGAACGATATTTTTCTAATAAAAAAAATCAAGATTTCGTTTGTTAGATTTTGAGTTATGTCCAAATCAAATTTCCAGAAAGTCGCTATGGAATTCATTTATAATTTATAATGATTTATTTATATAATCAAAGGATTTTATTATAAATCGAATATAGTTGTAACTTGGAATTTTAAAATATAAATCCAAATATGTATATTTTGGAGCTGTATGATATATATACACGATAATATTAATTTATTAACATTAAATAAAATTGTTTTTAGATATATTAATATTTAAATTGGATTAATTAGGCCTTAGAAATAGCCATTTTTACAAACAACCTCCGTTTTCGACGAAATTAATTTTGTTGGATCCGGAACATTAAATTATTGTTAGATTTCAGTTTTCCTGATTTTTGGAGTCAGTATGTGGCCGTGCGGAATTTTAATATGAAAAACAGTTGACAATTTGACTTTAAAAATATGATGTGTGAGCAAACGGACTCGTAATTCGACGAAACAAGTTTCTTTGGGTCCGTAATGTCGAATCGTAGCTGCATGTCCATTTTCATTGAATTTGGGTATGGTGTGTGATCGTAGGGATTTTTAAATGACAAACAAAACTAACGATTCAATATAAATTAATAAAATAATCAATATAATAGTATATTCCTATTTCTATAAATACCCACTAACTTTTCCAACCCTAAATTCATTTTTCCTGTGGTCAATTGCTTCTTCGCCGCCATCGACTATTTCCATCGTGAGAAAATATAACTTCTAAAATCCACAACAATTCATTCAGATTCCTATAAATGATGCGATATGTATATATTGAATCCTGCTATGATTCTCTACGTTTCTATATAAGTATTGTATGGTGCGATGCAGTGTTCTATTGCTCGAGTTTTGAACAGTGAATTAGGGTTTTAGTTTGTGGAATTTTTAGTCATTTGTTTGCGGAATCGATATCATTTTAGTTTGTGGAATCCACATATGTATACAAATTTTTGGGAAGTACGGTGATTAAAAGAAAATCGCGACGTATACCAAAATGTGTGGTTTACTACCGAGGAATGCAAGTTAAAGGATATCTTTGTGTGGTATAATTTGGCGATGAGAGTGGAGTTCGGGCGATGAGATGATCAACGGTGAAGAGTATGTGAAGTTTCGTGAAGGAATGGTGTAGAACGAGGCCCGTGAAGTATTGGGAATGGCCAAGAGAAAAGGATTGGGTACCTGTAGCATGAGTGTAGAAGGAGATGAGTACCATGGTTAAGAGCTTAATAGTGGATTACGGGTAATTATAATTAATCAATATTAATATAATATTTGTTAAAAACCGTTATGTATAAAACTTATAAAAATCATAACTATTGCATACATTATCCAAATTCAACGAAACAAGATCCTTAGGATCGTATGAATGAGGGCATCAAAATGGAACTGATTCAGAGTGAATTGGATCTCGTTACAATTTATAGCGATATAAATTGCCTGATCTGAATCAAGGATGGTTGTCGTTATTTATTGATAAACCACCAAAGTGAGTAAAACTCACTAACTCTGTCCAGTTTATATTTTCATAACATATTTTTAGAATTGATAAATGATGATTGATTGTTGTGTGTTGATTGTTTGGATGAACTGCTAATTAATTGGTTAAGATTTTTGATCAAGTTATATATATATATCATTAATTAAATATTGATTCTGTTTATCAGAATAATTTATATAGATATAAAATTGATGTTATTTTTGTCGTTTAACATCTGTGAATGCAGGGAAACAGGTTGGAGGGATCCAACTTGATTCCTCAACATTTATGTTACTGTTTTTCATATATTGTGATATTGATTTGATATATAATCTGTTATTGATTATGTGTGTTTCGATGGTACTGGTGTGGTATTTTAAAATACCATAAGTGATATTAGAATATAAAAAGGAATTTTTGAAGTGGATATTAAATATAAAAATTTATATAAAATCAATGGATTTTATAAAAAGGAAATATTTGGAATATTAATGCAATAATAAAAATCGGAAATGGTGAGTTATAAATGAACTATGAGATATGGATTTAAAGAAGATTTTAAATAGAATCTGTTTTAACAGATAGATCTAGAAGAATAATTTATAAATAATGTTTTATAAATTAAATAAAATATTTATCAATTGAAAAATGGAATATATAAGTCTGAATTTATATAAAGAAGTAAAATCGGTTTTAACACCGATATTTGAAATTGAATGTAAATGTAGCTGTTATAAAGGAAATTTCAATGAGATTATAATTTTTGAAAATAAAATAAAATTTTTATGAATAATTTTATAAATAAAAGTATAAATAGAATTTGGGTTTGAGTTATTGTTTTTAAATTGCGAAATCAAACTGTCTGGTTTGTATAAAAGGAACATTATTCACATTTGATGTGAATCAAGAATTTAAGAAAATATTATGTGAAATGAAATTATTAAAAAGGACAATGGGTTTTGAAATAGGAAAAAAATGGAGTTAAAATAATTTGAAGCTAACTGGAGATTCGTTATGTTAAACAACATTCTGGATATCGATCTATTGTTGGTTTCGGCCTTCGGGTTTGATATTCAGGGAATTGTTCTCTTACTAATTTATAGTTAGAGACTGATAGATGTGGGAAGATAGTATTACGTGAATAGGGAATGGAAATGTTTTCCAGTGTTAATAATGTTTATTTTCTAAATTTAGAAAATAAGGATATACGAATAAGAGGAAATGAATAAATTAATGATAAATTAATTTAAAAGGAAAAATGTCGATTGATAAAATTTCTATTTGGAAATAAGATCGTTGTGTGTATGGATATTTCCTTTGATAATTAAATAACCGAATATCATAGTTTTGACCATTTTTCCGTTGTCAATACAGAGAGACCGGGATCAGATTTATTATCTGAACACCACTCTTATGGGCATTGGCGTTGCGAATCAAATATGATGAAGATAATTGAAGACGGAGTTTATGCAAGGGTTGTTCTGGAAAATCCTAGGTAGAAATTTCCTAAGATGGGTTTATAGAATAGTGCCTTCGGTTTGTCCAGTCCCAGGACAACTTGTATGGAAGAATGTTTGAAAGAGTATATTTGATAGATCGCGTAAGTTGATCTCTTCAAATGTATTTACGTTTGTTTGCGGAGGAATTTGCTTCTCTTAGCTGTATACCCGTGGTATTTTTGGAGAAATCAAGTTGTGATTTGGAGGGTACGACGACGTGACATTCAAAGTAAATAAAGGTGTGATTTGTATGTTATGGCCTCCATCCTCATAACCGAGAAATGGTATAAAATCGGGTAGGTCACATGGCTATGTGGGTAGCTCCGAAATAGGGTGCATTGTCACTTGATCTAGAGAAAATCTATTTACTTCTTATATCTATTTCGATGTTGTCCGTTTTGGGAAATGGTTGCTGATCCCAACTGTTGAAGATAATACATTCGGTTCACTCAAGCGAAATGATTGACCGGTCATGTTTAGCCTGGGTTGCAAGATGTTCTTGTTGAATCCGATGTATTTCTCTCTAGAGATACACTGTCGGAAGGTGGTCCCATACCTTGCCAGTTGGAATCCATTACCCAATAAGAGCCCACGGTTTTTCATTATATATTATATATATGGAACGTGAGATGAAAGCGTCCCACTAGATTGTTGATTATTTGATTTAGACGCTATTATAATATCAGAAGAGATTTGATATAAAGAATATTTGGTTTATCGTAAGGTAAATTCCATCCGGTTTTATGTGTGGATCGGTCTTCGATTATTCTTTCAATTAAATCGATTTTAAAAGTTAAACAAATGGTTGGAGTTTACTCACACCAGTCCCATGATTGACCCAGAGTTTATTTTGTTTCGATTTCCCTAAACTCTTGGGTGCCCAGTTTTGTACTTGTAGTCAATTAGTCAGGATTTTACAGATTCTTGGAGAGCTGGAGCAGGAGGCTTCAGGATTATATAGCTATTGTTTATTTCCGCTGTGTTATAAGTGTTGTACCCCGATAATGATATTGTATACAGATACTGGTTTTATTTCGAAGTTATGTTATATAATATATTTATTCATTCCTCTGTGAGATTCGTGTTTACTCTGATGTTGTTGTTATGTTATTCTTCCTATTTTATTCTAATTTTCTATCTTATCTATTTCTTATCGTCTAACTTATTTCTATTAATGATTTGGAATTTTAGATGCTTGAATAATTGATATGGGTTTTATGTTGATTTTCTGGGTCGAAAATCCAGTTCGTTATAATGGTATCAGAGCTGATGGTTAAGTGATTACCTTGGCTTTGTGGCGTAACTCGTTAGAGACGGGGTTAGTAATACCCTAGATTGATATTGAGTGTATATATACGAGAGAATGTATTTGTAGATTTTATTAAAAAAATTGTTTTATATTATGTAGATTTATTGGTAGAGTTGTTTATGAGTTCTAGTCGACCAGTTTGATCCACTGTATCGGTAGGGGTTTCTAAACACTCGAGTACGATGAACCAACATAGTATGTTTTGAAAAAAGGGTAAATGAAATATTTTTTCCTAAAATATATTTTGATATAAAGTAGTATATATATTGGAATTATTATATTTGATGCGTTGGTTATTATTATAATCGAATAAGATAATAATTGTAATGGTTATGTAAATAGCCAATCAGAATTCATATGAGTGTAATATATGAAATAAATGAATTAAATCAGAAATGAAATTGAAACCTTGGAAATTTGGAAAAGTGTTTATAAATGGATTTGGATTAAATATATGAGAATTTTAAAATCTTGGGAGATTTTAAATTGTTTTACAATCATCGAGAAGGATATTTTGAAATAATTTCAAAATGGAAATGATTAAGAATGAGTTTTGAAAATGAGATAGTATTGAACTCACTTCAGTCACTGGAAAATAACCCTGAGGATGCTGCCACATCATCAGTGTTCATTTTTGAGTTCTAAGTGATAGATTACTTCTAAGGATGTTGTTTCGAATTACTTTTGGAAAACAAGTTGTTTTGATATCCCAAAAGGAAATAATTTATTATAGAAAAAGCTAAATGTTGAAAATTCCCAAGAAAAGATTGTTTGAATTGAAATTTGTGAAAACAAATTGGAATTGAATTGAAGACAAATTAAATGTAAACTGAATTGAAATAGAGTAATATCAAGAAAAATAGGATTTTTGAAATATAATTGGACTCAAGTGAGTAAGTGGTTAGATGCTTGAAATGAAAATCAGATTACAATTTTGTGATAATGATAATTGGTTAGAGTAATTAACTAGTTAATGAAATGTGGAAATGTAACTTAACTTGGTAAAGTATGTTGGGTTGCTGAGTTAAGAAATTGAAACCGAAAATGGATTTGAGATTTAGATTTGATTTGGGTATTGAATGATTGGATTTGAGGACGAATGATTGGAGATTGATTGGAATGATATTTTTTATGCTGGATTGATAGCAGATGGAAAGGATATAATGAAATGCCCATTAATAAGGTACACGTTTATATTTATATTGGGTATGAGATTTTTATGAGCCGATTTGGCAAGCCGCTTGGCTGTTTGATTTTCTTTTGAATTGGAGAAGGCCTAGAGAGGCGAGTTGTAGTTGTACCGATTGAGCCGTACAAAGGAGACGCTGACGAAATTTTTCGAAAATTTTAGGTGTTATAAAATTTTCAAATTTTTTTGTTATTTGGAATGAATTGATATTTTAATTGAAATTAATTAGTTTAGTCAAAACTGAAGATAATAAATAAAGAAATAATTTTTAACCCAGTTAATAAAGAAATAAATTATTATTTGGAGTGAATTGATATTTCGAGGATGAAATTCTTTTAAGGGGGAAAGAATGCAACTTCCCGTATTTTTAACGGTTAAATAATTTATTTATTTAATTATTTAAATGTTGATTAGGTAATTTAGAATGACTTGAATTAAATAATATTTAATTAAAATGAGTAATAGAATAATATATTTAATTTCTGAAATAATCGAAAATAAGTTGAATTGACAATATTGTGTGGATTGGATAGTATAAGAGATTTGGTTAAGCTTAGATTTGAATTTTAATAACGAATCTATTTATTAAACGACGTTTGAACATATTAATTATAATATAATTATAATCAAGCTCGTAATGTCGCAGTAGTTCGTAATATTGAGTTTTGAACTTCAATTGAATATACAGAATCCGTTTTAAGTCGGATCTCTGTGAAACAAGAAACGTTCGAATATGTTGAACGATAGTTTTCTAATGAAAAAGAAAAATCAAGATTTTGTTTGTTATATCCAAATCAAATTTCCAAAAATTCGCTATGGAATTCGTTTATAATTTATAATGATTTATTTATATAATCAAAGGATTTTATTATAAATGGAATATCATTATAACTTGGATTCTTGAAATATCAAGCTATAATTCTAGATATGTATATTTTGGAGTTGTATGATATTCTATATGAATATGTATAAGAAAATATTAATATTAAATTAAATTGTTTTTACATATGTTAATATTTAAAATGGTTTATTTAGGCCTTAGAAATAGCCATTTTTACAAACGACCTCCATCTTTGACGACATTAATTATGTTGGATCCGGAATATTAAATTATTATTATTTCAATTTTCGTGATTTTTGGAATCAGTATGTGGCCTTGCGGAATTTTAATGTGAAAAACAGTTAATAATTTGACTTTAAAAATATACTGTGTGAGCAAACAGACTCGGAATTCGACGAAACAAGTTTCATTGGGTCCGTATTGTCGAATTGTAGCTGCATGTCCATTTTTATCGAATTTGGGTTTGGTGTGTGAGCATAGGGATTTTTGAATGAAAACAAAAGTAACGATTCAATATAAATTAATAAAATAATCAATATAAGAATATTTTCCTATTTCAATAAATACCCACTAACTTTTCTAACCCTAAATTCATTTTTCCTATGGTAAAATGCTTCTTTGCGGCCATCAGTTATTTCCATTGTGATAAAATACGACTTCTAAAATCCACAACAATTCATTTAAATTCCTATAAATCATGCGATATGTATGTATTGAATCCTGCTATGATTCTCTACGTTTCTATATAAGTTTTGTATGGTGCGAAGCAGTATTCTATTGCTCGAGTTTTGAACAGTGAATTAGGGTTTGAGTTTGTGGAACTTGTATTCGTTTGTTTGTGGAATCGATATCATTTTTGAATTGTGGAAGTAAAACCGCATATGTATAAAAATTTTTGGGAAGTACGGCGATTAAAAGAAAATCGCTACGTATACCAGAATGTGCGGTTTACTGCTGAGGAACGCAATTGAAGGATAGCGTAGTGTTGTAAACTTTGGTGATAAGAGTGGAATTCGGCAGAAGAGATGATCAACGATGAAGAGTATGCGAAGTTTCGTGAAGGAATGCTGTAGAACAAGGCCTGTGAAGTATTGGAAATGGCCAAGGGGAAAGGATCGGGTTCCTCTTGCTTGAGTGTAGAAGGAGATGAGTACCATTGTTAACATCTTAATACGTGGATTAAGGGTAATCATAATTCATTAATATTAATATAATATTTGTTAATAATCGTTATGTATATAAACTTATAAAAATCATAACTATTGCATACATTATCCAAATTCAGCAAACAAGATCCGTTGGGATCATATGAACGAGGGCTTCACAATGGAACTGATTTGAAGTGAATTGGAGCTCGTTACAATTTATAGAGAAATAAATTGCCTGATCTGAATCAATGACGTTTATCATTATTTAATGATAAACCACCAAAGTAAGTAAAACTCACTAACTCTGTCCAGTTTATATTTTTATAACGTATTTTTAGAATTGATAAATGATGATTGATTGCTATGTGTTGATTGTTTGGTTGAACTGCTAATTAATTGGTTGAGATTATTGATCAAGTTATATATCTTTACTATTAATACAAATACTTGGTGGTGGTGAAGTTTTTTTGCATTTCCTAAAAAACCAATTGTCCTCTTAATGATATAATACCAGAGAGAAAAATGGTTGGAGGGCATAAACATCTTTCGTGGTACCACTTCCTGAAACCCACTACCGCTTCAGCGGTTTTTCAAACCGTCTCCCACTTTCCGTTTCTTTCCTTTTGTTCTTCGCTCTTTTCTTCATGTTCTCCCTTTTTTCCACCACCTTTATTTCCCACTCTCATCCGTCAACTAATTCGATCTCTTGCCATTGAATCCAGCCTTTAATTCCTTCCACCTTCACCTCTGCCTACCTTTACCTTCTCTCCTTAAGCATCCCATTCAATTGCCTATTTTCCTCACATCTGCTACTCCTCTTCAGATCTGTCAGTCGATGAACCAAGTTCCATCTCTACAACGGAATCAACAGTTAAATTGTGTACGCTTTACCACTCGAATCCGCTTCAGATCTGGCAGTGGACAAGCCCGTGTTTCCGCCTCCATGATGACATCTAAGGTAAAATTATTTTGTACTTCCGAACTTCTTGCAAATTGTTATTATTAATTTGTTCTTATTAGTAATTCGTTGTAATTGTTCTAGGTCACGCTTTACGGCTAGAATAAACGCTCCGTTCTTCAAATCTGACACTCTAATTACCAGACGCTTGCCGTTATAGGTTTTTTAATGTCTTACTGTGCTTATTTTTGTATTTTATAGCTCATACAAATGTAAAGTATTGATGAATATCTTCATGCCCTTAGATATATTCACTGTTAAACTTGATCGTGATTTATTGGATTCAGTTTGTTGTTTCGCCCGAAGGAGAGATTTGCTTCATTTGTAAAGTGATGTTTTGTATAACAATCCAGAAAATCAGAACCAATTTAATTTTTTTTAATTTGGCTATTTTAATGAATTTTGAATATTTAAAATAAATTATTTTAAATATTAATGACGAAAAGTCTATTTAAATCAATGTTTGAAAATAAATATATTTATTTTAATAATAAACAAGGCCTGAAATGGCGCGGCAGTTTGAAAATTTGAATTCGAACTTTGACCAACTGTACCTGGTGCAAAATAAAACGGATTTTAATGAAACCAAAAATATTTAAATCTGTTTATTAATATCTTGCTAACGAATCTGAAAAATCGAAGTTTCATGGCGGGAATCAAAAGTTATGGCCAAATGAATTTTCAGAAAGGTCGCTATGGAGTTTATATAGCCCATGAAAATAGCCATTTTTCAAACGACCTCTGTTTTTGACGAACCACTTTTGTTAGATCCGGGATGTCAAATTATTGCTAGGTTTCAAATTCCATAATTTTCGAAGTTAATATGTGAGCGTGGCAAAGGAAAATGTGTTTGGTTGATTTCAGTTAAATTGGATCAACCAGAAAATGGCCATTTTTCAGAAGGTCTCAGAATTCGACGAAACTAGTTTTGTAGGGACCGTATTGTCAAAACATAGCTAGATTTATTTTTCTAGAATTTTTGGGATCTGTATGTGGCCCCGGCAAATTGAAATGTACGTTCAAATCAAATATTGAATGTTTTATATTTTAATTTGAAGAAAAACTGACTGAAACAGTCGAAACGGCCTATGAAATATATCCCATTGTGTTCGGAATGGGGGTATTTAGCTAGGGGCGACAGTCGTTGGGTTTAAATTGGAGTTCATATGTGATAATGGGTATTTTTGAATTTAAATAAATTAAAAATTAATTATAAAACCCCCGACCAATCACGTTTCATCTTCTCATCTGGAAAAACCCGTAACCCCCCTTATATCGAACGGAGGCTCCCTTTCTTTCCTTCTCTCCTCTTTTTCTCCTAAATCACTTAACGAAATAACTCCACCCAGTTGAAGACTTTGAAGAGCATCGCAGAGCATTAAATCCATACCAACCTCAGATTTTTTCGTGGAGTATCAAGCTCAGATCGAGCTCAAGAAGTTGCCGACTTCAGCCGCCATTTGCTCCGCCTATCCCATCTTGAGTTGGCTGCAACTGGTACCCTATAGCGCGCCATCTGGAGCACTTCAACGTTGTGATGGTCGATTAACATCTCGAGCTTCGGATTGAAAGATAATCAAAGACCTAGGTTTGAATGTTTACTAGAAAGGTACGGGTTTGGTTTTAATTAAGTGATTTCCAAATTTAAAGACTTTGCAAAGGTTGGTTTACCGATAAAAATCATATCTTTTTGCTATGCTGTCGACATCCAGTGAAACAAGAGACAATGGACTCATGTGGACGTCTTCTACATTCTAGAAGAGATCGGATATTTTTCTGAGCCTTTTACAATTTTTGGAGGAGTGGAACCTAATGTAAGATTTCTGATTAGTAAACGATATGGAAATGACAATGTATAAACTATATAGTCCATTTATGAGTTATATAAGCGTTGTACACCTCATGTATAAGCGTTGTATAAGTTGTATGTTCGATGTATAAGTTATATATGCGTTGTAGAAATCATATATGCGTTGAATGAAATTGAAATTTACTGAAATGAAATTGAAATTTATTGAAACGAAACTGAATTATATATATACACACACTCCCCTCGTCCACAGACCATGGACGATATATATTGGTTGTGATATTGTTTGGATTTGGTTGATGTGAAATTTGGTGAATATCTTGAATGATTGATTGGAAATGATTGATTGTGGTTGAAATCCCAGTAGGATTAGTGCATGGGAAAATTCGTCTGCGTACGAACTAGATATTGAAATCCCCATTGTCAAAAGCTGTGAGGCTTTAAGGTAGAGCGAGGAGACGTACTCGGGACGGTGCCGGTTTTAACTACCCTGCCGTTATGCTGCCAAAATTTTCCTAAATATTTCTGTGTTTGATTTATATTCATGTGTTGAAATATATTCATGTGATGAATGAAATAAAATGGTTTAAATGATAAAAATAACATTTTTATCGAATGAATGAAATAAAATGGTTAGAACGATAAAAAATAACATTTTTATTGTATGTACGAAGTATAGAAAAATATTTATTTTTGAAATAAATTGTTTTACAAAAAAATCACATTTTTACAATATATATGAATAGCCAAAAATCTACATTTTTGAAATAAATTGTTTTAACAATAAAGATCGCATTTTTATCATCTATGTGAAGTATATAAATTAATCGTGTTTGAAATAAATTGTTTTAACGATAAAAATCACATTTTTATCATCTATATGAAGTATATAAAATAATCGTGTTTGAAGTAAATTGTTTTGACAATAAAAAATCACATTTTTATTATATATATGAATTGTTAAAAATAGTCATGTGTTGAAATAAATATTTGTTGGATGAAAATATTATTTTTATCACTTGTATGAAATGAAATGGTTTGGAAATCGAACAACGGATTATATATATATATATATAATAAATCGAATAACGAAGCTGCAGTTCTTATTTTGAAACCGTGATTTCAAATGATTATTGCGAGAGATCCGACCATCGGATTTTCCCAAAACCGAAACATTTGGGTTTGCTTTGGAAATTTCTTTCCAACGACACCAACTTTGCAAAGATCCAACAGTTAGATTGGTTGGAATGTTTAATTCAAATCTGAAGAAAAACAGCGCCAGATTCGATTATATATATATAATTAAAATAAATCGAACAACGACGCTGCAGTTCGTATTTTGAAATCGTAACTTCAAACGATTGTACTGGGAGATCCGACCGTCAGATTTTCCCAAAACTGGAACCGTTGGATTTGTTTTGAAAAGATCTTTCCAATGATATAAATTTGTAAAGATCCAACGGTTAGATTTTCAGATATGCGTAAATCAAATC
The DNA here is from genome assembly GCA_030737875.1 of Allium sativum. Classification (NCBI taxonomy): domain Eukaryota; kingdom Viridiplantae; phylum Streptophyta; class Magnoliopsida; order Asparagales; family Amaryllidaceae; genus Allium; species Allium sativum. The sequence continues at coordinate 364,560,380 of CM060909.1, forward strand.
TGAAGAAAAACAGCGCCACGGCCGCGTTATGGCCTGAGGCATCGTTTATATAAATTGGCTATTTTTAAATGAAAAAAATAGCGATAAATCATTATAAAATGTTATAAACGATATGGAATGGAAATAAATTGAATTTGCTCGGTTTATTGGATATTTGATGGTTAAATGTGTTTGACGTGAAAAGTACACTAACAAACTGAATTATGGATGTTGAATAATTTAACCATTGAAATGAATTGATTTGAATTCTAATTATACGTGAATTATTTGAAAAGTCCGAGTTAATTATCATTTCAAATAATTGATCGACGATTAGAAGTCGAAGTTATGAAGACGGTGCAAGACCGATGATCTTCACATCGAATGGATGGCTACTGATGCCTTTGATGGGAGTTGCTGCCCTGACGGGGTCACAGTGGTAGTTGTCCGGACGTACTTGTTGATTGTTCGGATGTGCGAGGTATAAAGATCCTCCAGTTTCGTTCAGACCCAGAACGGACTTGTAAACGGATATGTGTCTGACGTTGTAGATTGATAACGTGGCATACAGAGTTGTTGTGATCAAAGCTTTTATTGAAAGCATAGCTTTGTGTTTGATGATCAAAGCACGACTTTAAATAGTTTGCTTTGTGTTTAGCGTTGTTTCGCGAGCCTTACACCCCGGTATGAGCCAGAAACGAGAGAGGACATCAGGGAGGACCTGCGTTTCTTTCTAGCTAGGAGTTGTGTTTTGGGTTTTACACGCCCGGGCATTTTACTTATGTGGATGATGGATAGCTAGGTGCCTCGGTTATATCAGTCACTCCTGGGCCGATGGTTTGGTCGGTATATGACCAGTTTACGCCCCATAGGGCGGGGAAACGCAGTGTTCAGGCATTATAATCCACTCCGTGTGGACCGGCCCTGACGATCCAAGGGGCGATGTGCTCTGACCCTGAGACTTGGGCTAGACAGTCTCGAAGCGGTAAGGACGATCCCTTGCTTTGGTTCATGACGAAAATCCAATTTCCAAATACGACATCGTGCGGTTTTAATTGTATACCTATATATGCGACATGATATATGGTACCCATACCGTCTATGATTGATACTTATGATTGAAATTGTTTTCGAAATATATCAACACCAGTAGTAATATCAAATGATTTGTTTTGTTCGTATCAAGCATATTTTGGCCATTATAAGGTAAAACTCTATCCTGCGGTTTGCGTTGCATTGTGTGATGGGAACTGAGTCTTATAATGGCTTCATTTTTATTAAAAGCGTTGCGATGTTTAAAAGATTTACTTGTTTAAAGCACTGGCAATCCAATGGAGTAAACTTGTTCGCGTTAGCGGCGTGGTCCTATGATTGGCCTTATTGTAAAATATGTTAAGTAAATTTCTCATGCCATTCCCATGACTGACTCGTAGTTTGTTTCACTTGCAAACTCGGTTGCCCCTTTTTCTACACGGGTAGCCTTGTATTCAGGTTTTAGCAGGATCTTTCTGGATAGCTGGAGCTGAAGCTGGATTTTATCACTTCTTTCTTTTTATGATGTTCGGCTCCTGTTGTACATATTATGTTTTGATTCCGCTGTACACATTTTATGTAAAGCTGAGCTGTATTTTGTACTAAGTATGATCCTGTATACTATATAACTCTGATGATTATGTTTATCCAGTGTATTCAATTGTACATTATCTGGTGTATTTATCTATTTCTGTTCTGCTGTTATTTGTTTATGTGTTATATTCCAAAGATTACCCTTTCCACCATGGAACGGGGTTTTGGGTCATCACAATGTGGTATCAGAGCTTTGGTTAAGCTTAGTTCTAGAATATAACATATTATCGAAATCGTCAGAAAAAGAACCAGTAGTGTTCTAAGACGAATAACTCATTTCAGATAGGATTAGTAATATCCTAGAATGAGTGAAGCAGAATGTAATACACCCCGATAGACACATTTACATTAAAGTATATGTCTTTATGTTTTAAAAATACCTTTTCTGTTGGCCTAACACTTTGTCTGTTATGTGCAGACATTGAAAAATGAGTGGCAGAAGTAGAAGAGGTAGGTCCGAACCAGATATTGAAGCTCTATTAATTAAGTATCGAAATCTGGGTGGAGTACCGTTCTCAGGCAATGAATCTATTATTCAAACACAAGCATGGATGCGCTCTACTGAGAAAATATTTGAAGGTTCAAAGCTGAGAGATGATCAGAAAAGATTACTGGCATCTTGGGCACTCAAAGACGAAGCTCTAATCTGGTGGGATACCGTTATTAAAGATAATCTAGAAGGTGATATCACCTGGGATAGATTCATTGAAATTTTCAATGTAAGGTTTATTCCTCCTGAAGCAACTGAGCGGTTAAGTGATGAATTCTACTATTTGATACAAGGGGATATGACCATTCCAGAATGTCATAAGAAATTCAACGAACTTTCTCGCTTTGCCCTGCATTTAATTCAGAATCCAAAGATGAAGAATTTGAGGTTTATTAATGTGCTTCAAAGAAAGTATCAAAGTAGGGTAACTGCCCATGTGCAACAGTCTTTTTCTGAAATGATATACATGGCTTATCAGTATGAAGATATAGATAAGTGAGGTCTTTTGGGCGATGAAGTGGAATGTGGTTCTAGCAACAAAAGGAAATTTGAAACTGATAACCCAGAGACAAGTGCATAGCCTGAGGCAAGTACGACGTCTCGGGCTAGAAATAAGCCTAGGATCAATAGGAAAAAGGTCAAATCAGAAAAAGAACCAGTAACGACGGCCACATGCCATAACTGCAATAAGCAAGGGCATTTGACCAGGAGTTGTAAACCCTTAAAATGCAGAAGAAGAAAGGATCAAAATCCAATCGGAAGCAGAAGAAGGGGTTTAAACCCGATAACCAGTTTCAAGAGAATAGAAAATGCAGTTAATGCCATCAGACTGGTCATTTGGCAAAGGATTGCCGGCTATTTAAGAAATCTGGAATGGTGCATGTAAATGAAGTGGCAGAAGCTCCTGCATCCTCAGCCAGTCAAGCAAGGCCAGATGTTTTAGAAGGCGCGCTTACTGTCAAAAATATTCTAGTTAAAGTACTATTTGATACAGGCGCGTCGCGAAGCTTTGTTGCAAAGAATGCGGTTAAAAAACTGGATTTGAATTTGAAAAAGCTCAAAGCACCAATGACTGTTCATAATCCTGTTGGGGTTTCCCTCGATCTTAGTTGGGTTTGTGGGGGTGCCTGTTTCTTTTTCCTGTTATTGGTTCCCGACCATCGTGATCGTTATGAATTTTACCGAATTTGATCTTACTTTGGGATTGGATTGGTTAATCAAATATGAAGCTGAGGTTAAATGTGCCGATAGAGTCGTTAAGGCGAAGATTAAATCAGGAGACTGTATAACCATTCCATGTGAAGGGCCGAATTCTAATAGAAAATACTTTTGGTTAGCTTTAGATACTCTCCTACTCAAATAGAATCTGTTCCTATCGTTACGGAGAATATTCCGGTCGACAAAGAAAATATTCCAGTTGTCAAGAACTATGCGGATGTGTTCGAAGAAGTTGTTAGCTTACCTCCGCATAGAGAAATTGATTTTAAAATCTCTTTGGTTCCGAATGCAAGGCTAGTAGTTCACACTATTCGAAGAATGACCTTGAAGGAGAAAGAAGAGTTAGACAGTCAAACTAGCAGCTTGTATGGAAGGGTCTGATCAGACCTAGTTTTTCTGATTGGGGAGAAGTAGTGGTATTTGTCCCGAAGTCAGACGGTACTCTCAGACTATGTGTGGATTATCGTGACTTGAATAAGCAGACATTGAAAAATAAATATCCATTGCCGTGGATTGATAATTTGTTGGATCGATTGAATGGCACCCAAGTATTTTCACGAATGGACCTAGCTACAGGTTTCCATCAGCTTCGTATTACCGAAGATTGTGTTCCTTTGACAGCATTAAGAGGTCCAGATTTATTCAACGAGTGGTTAGTAATGTCGTTCGACTTATGTAACGCTCCAGCTTATTTTGTCGATCTAATGAACAGGGTACTCAGAGAAGAATTGAATAAATTTGTCCTGGTTTTCATTGATGACATATTAATCTTCTCTAAGTGTAACACCCCACCTCCGCTAGGGTCACTCACAAAGGGAATGCACTAGTTTTGGTGGAGTATTATCTAGGTAAACATGCACAGAGATATCACAAGGCAGAACATAAATAAAGCAGCGGTAGAAATTAAAAACCAAATTCATTACTTTCAAGAAAAGATTCAAAACCTCATATATCCAAAGTACAAATTATTCCATTACATCAAGTTCTAAATAAAGAAGCATAAACTTAAGATAACAAAAGTAAATTATTCCCCAAAAATAGCAGAAGTGCAGCCATAGCATAGCTCAAGACCAAACCGTACATGAGCTGACAGAAAGCAAGCTAAATCCAAGCTAAGAGCTAGCGTTTCCTCCCTACGAACCTGGGGGGGACGAAAGAAAAAGAGGCGAAAGAAAAAGGGTCAGTCATAAAGACTGGTAAGCCCTAGTGACTTTCAGCATAAAACCTAGTAAAAGTAACATGACATGCGAAAACTGGAATTAAACATAAGGATGATAACAGGACTGGTATGATAACTAAGATAACAAGATAAGTCAAGTTTAGCAACGCATATTCAAGATTCGTTGCACCAAATGTACTAGTACTCTAACCCATGTCAAGTATTAACCATGAAATGATCCCTTGGCCCTGTATCATGAAATAACCCATTACGGGGTCCTACAGTACGATATACTAATCGATCGGTTCCATACAAGTTCTAGCTCGTCATGTGTCTGTGTCATACGGCCCAATCACGAAATGTAGTCACCTGTGCTAGGTCCACCATAGGGTGTATCAAGCCCTAGGGTGCCAACCATCGACACGAATCAAGCACGCATAGTGTAAACCTACTGGTGCCCAATGCCGGCTTTTTCAACTCTGGACTACGTGCACGAACATTGTCCGCCTAAACCTACAATGGCGCACCAACTCAGCTGTCGTTCTGGTCGCTTACAATCAGCCCAGTAATCGTGCCCCACCCTGCCTAGTCCCAGTAAGTGGGTTACTACTGAAAAGGACCGCGTAACGAGGGTTTCTAATGGGTTAAGTGTTGTCATTCAAACTCGTGACTTAACCCTATCCAATCATGTATCAAGTTGGTTAAGTGTTGTCTTTCATGTTCATGACTTAACCCTATCATGTAGCATAAATTCATTAATGCACCCCAACCTCTGACATTAGACTAGTTTTTGTGGTCACTGGGCGGTTCCGGGAAGATTTACACCACAACATAGTCTAACCTCGGGTTTTAGGTGCGATATGACCAACTACCCACATTGGATCCTATTGTTTGCAGTCACTGGATTCCCCGGGCCGTTCCGGGCAGATTTACACTGCAAACTCAACCCAACCTCGAGTTGGCCATTTTCAAGTTCATTCTAGAGTCATGACCATGTTCAAGTCTCATATCAAGTTCGTGACAAGTTTCAAGGTAAGTTTCATGTCCATATTCAGATTCAAGTTATAACAATGTTCATGTTCCAAGTTCATGGTAGATTCAGGTTTTCCTAAACTACCCAAGTCGTATTCCCATCGCACGTGAATTCGAATTGATACAAACAAAACTAATTAGGGAATAACATAGAAAGAACGGGCATAAGATGGCAAAAGTTATTACAAGTCAAGCATGGTATAACTTGAGATAAACGATTACAACAATACTGGAATATGGAGTAGTGGTCTCAAATATCAAATCTAGCAAAATAGGCTGATAGTCATGGTGACAGTTGACATAAGATAATAACCCCAAACTTGTGAATAACAACTAATTCAACATCACAAGCATGAATATTATGGACATTAGGGGTTTTAGATCTACAACATATATAGGCCCCAAATCAATTTCGTATAAATATTACCACAAGCCAAGATTCAAGATGAATAGATCCAAGGTGAACAAATAGTAGATCCAAAATACTAGATCCAAAATGAACAATGATAGATCCAAGATATACAATGATAGATCCAAGTAATTGTCATACTTAGGTTCAATTTCAATTTACAACATGTCCATATTAAGTTTAAAGTTTAGATCTAAAAGTAACTGGGGCATACAGATCGTGGTTTGAGAATTAGGAAACAAAGAGGCGATGTTGAATCTCGATTCTAACAGAAATCCCCCAAATAGCAATACTCTACACGTAGCCTTGTTGGAGAAGAAGCAATCCCTTTTCTCTAACTTTTCAACCAGAGTTTTAGCAGCATAAGGCCAGAGAGAATTTGAGTAGAGAGACTAGAGTTAGGGGCTGTTTATATAGGGTCAGGCCAATGAATTTAGACAGAAATTGGACTAGAAACATCAGAGTGAACTCTGACTCAAAAATGGGCTCGGCAACCAGGTCGACACCCAGGTCGACTCTATGGTCGACCTGGTCTTGGGCAGGTCGACACTATGGTTGACACCCAGGTCGACCTGGTCCTGAGCGGGAAATTTCCCGCCCAGTCCGTTCTGGGGTTTGAATTCGAAATTTGAATTCGAGTTCTGAGCTGTTTTTGAACTTGAAATTTGTGAAACTTTGAAGGGTCATAACTTGGTCATACGGACTCCGATTTTCGAAAACTCGGACTCGTTTCCAAGCAAAATTTCGAGACGAACGTAATGGCCTAACCCGTTGCCCTTGACCCATATTTTAAAAATTAATTATGCCTTGATTTATGGTTATAACACGTTATTTAAATACGGGTTGTTACATTCTCCCCTCCTTAAAGAATTTCATCCCCGAAATCTCTAAGTTAGAAAGAATATATCCTACCATCCAATCATCCATCTACTCAAAACATCATCCACAGGCAACCATTGTCCTTAAAAGATTTCTAGTGCTGTATGAACATATGCAGTAAGTGTGTGTATATGTACTTATCTAATGCAAAAGATCAGGCGGTTACTGATTCAGTAAACCTCCTTAATGCAAAATATGTTAGTGTAATGAGTCCAACATGTATGCAAATTCCTAACATAATTTATAATCTCTACATGAGTGCACATAACATTCATTCATATGCAACATCCAAGTGATAGCATAACAAGTTCCATTCATGTACAAGTATAAGCACTCATGCATATGCAACATGAAAATGTGACTGAGCCGATCTAGTGCCTAATGTGTGTCATGCATCCACTAGCAATCACTTGCAAACACTTGCAACCATTTGCAAACATCAACCATAACATGTTTCAATCACATGTTTACATCCATATGGTTCTACCTAAGGTTCTCAAGATAAGATCGAGAAGATTACAAGGCAAACATAGGTAGTAAAAGCATGATACGAAAGGCTTTCAAGTTTATAGGAAAAGAGATCGAGAATGTACCCTCAAAAAGAAATGGCTAAAGCGCGCATATCTACTCTTCGGTTTCCCAAGTTGCGTCTTCTTGGGCTTCAATCCACTGTACTTTAACTAGCTTGACTTCTCGATTCCTTAGCTTCTTGATCTCCGTTCCTAAGATACGAATCGGAAATCAACTCAATGTTGCTTCTTTTTCCACTTCTACGCCTTCAAGGATGCTTGGCTCAACCACTTCAGCCGACTCATGTAAGCACTTTCGGAGATGCGAGACATGAAAGACATTGTGTACTCCGGTCAGCTTCTCGGGTAAGTCTACCTTATAGGCCATCTGCCCAATCCTCTCAGTGATAGGGAACGGTCCTACGAACCTTGGTGCTAGCTTTCCAACTGCTCCAAAATGAACCACATTGTGTAAAGGAGAAACTTTTATAAAGACCATATCTCCAACTCCGAACTCTAGGTTTGTCCTTCTCTTGTCCGCATAAGATTTCTGTCTATCTTGGGCCGTTTTCATCCATCTTCGTATCAACTCAACCTTCTCAGAAGTGTCCCTTATCATGTCGGGCCCAAGTATAAGGCTGTCTGTCGTCTCCCACCAACAAGTTGGCGACTTGCACGGTCTTCCATACAGGGCTTCGAACGGTGCCATTCCGATGCTAGCTTGGTAACAATTATTATATGCAAACTCCACGAGAGGAAGATGGTCTTCCCAAGTACCATCAAAGTCAAGAATGCATAGCCTCAAAAGATCCTCTAGTACCCTATTTACCCTTTCGGTTTGTCCATCCGTCTGTGGGTGATAGGCCGTGCTTAAACTTAGTCGTGTACCCATTGCTTCTTGTAGACTATTCCAAAACTGGCTAGTGAAAATCGGGTCACGATCACTAACTATACTAGAAGGAACCCCGTGCAACCATACTATCTCTCGAAGGTAAATAGACGCTAGCCATGATGCGGTCCTCTTGCTTTTCACCGGAATGAAGTGAGCACTTTTCGTGAGTCTATCAACTATGACCCATATGCTAGTATTTCCCTTCCTTGACCTAGGCAGTCCATCCACGAAATCCATCGTGATACTCTCCCATTTCCATTGCGGAACCTCCAAAGGATGTAATAGCCCACCGAGGTTCTTCAACTCGGCCTTTACTTGTTGGCACACCATGCACTTCGAAACGAACTCTGCCATGTCCTTTTTCATTCTAGGCCAAAAGAAAATGTGTTTCATATCCCTGTACATCTTATCCCCTTCGGGATGTATGGTCATCTTCGAGTGATGCGCCTCCTCGAGGACTTTCCTTACTAAGTCTCCCACTTGTGGGACACATAGCCTTCCATCACGCCTTTGCCATCCCTTGTCATCTATGGCATACCTACCGAGGTGACTTGACGTCTCACCACTAATCATCTTGTCCATGATTTCGACTATCTATGGGTCTTCCTTCTATGAAGTCCATAATTGATCTAGAAGTGTAGGTCTTAACTCAAGAGATGCTAACGTAACAGTCAATGACTCAACAGCAGGTGTAAAATCAATGGTTGCTATAAACTCTAGACTTTTCCTTTCAACAAACAATGGGCTCAAGGTCAACCTTTTCCTACTTAGCGCATCCGCCATCACCTTACCCTTGCCATGGTTATAAGCTATATCGAAGTCATATGATGCCAAGAATTCCATCTACCGCTGTTGTCTCAGATTCAAATCTTTCTGTGAGAAGAGGTACTTAAGTGATTTGTGGTCGGTATACAGCTCAAACCTCTCCCCTAGAAGAAAATGGCGCCAAGATTTAAGTGCAAAAGTGATTGCCTCCAACTCCAAGTCATGTGTGGGATAGTTCTTCTCATGAACTTTAAGTTGTCTACCCCCATAGCATATCACTTTCCCGTTTTGCATTAGGACAACGCCTAATCCTGTGCCACACGCATCTGTGTACATGTAAAAATCTTACTTCCGTCAGGTAAAGCCAAAACTGGAGCTGTGGTGAGGGCTCTCTTGAGTCTCTGAAAAGCAATCTCACATTCTATGTCCCATGCAAACGCTAGGTTTTTCTTCGTTAACCTAGTAAGAGGGGCTGAAATCTTAGCGAAGTCCTTAATGAACTTCCTATAGTAGCTTGCCAAACCGAGAAAGCTTCTCACCTGCGTTGCGTTCTTAGGAATTTTCCAGTCTTGCACCGCAACTATCTTTGCGGGGTCCACGGCTATGCCTTGCATAGAAACTACATGTCCAAGAAACCGAACTTCCTTCCTCCAAAAATGGCATTTGGAGAACTTAGCCTTTAACTGGTGTGCTCTAAGCGTATCCATGACTTCCTTGAGATTTTTAGCATGCTCTTCTTCATCCTTTGAGAAGATCAAAATATCGTCGACGAAAACCACTACAAACTTGTTAAGGAACTCCCGAAACACCCTACTCATCAAATCTACAAAGTACGCGGGTGCATTCGTTAACCCAAACGGCATGACGAGCCATTCGAAGAACCCATCTGGAGTCCTAAACGCAGTTTTGTCAATGCTATCCTCAGCCACTCTAAGCTGATGGAATCCGGTGGCTAGATCGAGTTGAGAGAAAACAGATGCTCCCACAAGCTGGTCAAACAAATCATCGATTTTTGGTAGTGGGTGTCTATTTTTCTTTGTTAGCTTGTTTAACTCACGATAATCTATGCATAGACGAAGAGAACCATCCGCCTTAGTAGCGAATACCACCGGAGCACCCCATTCAGAAATGCTTCATCTTATGAAATTTTTCTCAAGCAACTCCTTAACTTGTTTACTGAACTCTCTTCTTTCTCGCAGGGCCATGTGCCTAACGGGCAATGAAACTGGCTTGGCATTATCAACAAGATAAATTTGGAAGTCTATCTTGCATTTAGGAGGTAACCCCTTCACCTCATCAAAGACATCTGGATATTCTCGGACCACTCTTACAGATTGCAAATTGTCGATGGATGAGTCAAGAGATTCAAGATAACACAACATGACCAGACCCTTAGGGTTACAAGAAATTTCAAGGGTATTACCAAGGCGATTCATGAGCCTCACTACCCTTCGTTCACAATCAAGAATGGCTCCATAATTGGACAGCCAATCCATACCTAGGATCAAACCGTATCCCATAAATCCGAGAACATAAGCATTACACGTTAATTCTACACTTAAGATAGAAATCCTCAAATCCACACACATTATAGATAAACGCGCGGAGCCCCCTATTGGATTTGAAACTATAACGGGATCCTCAACCAGACTAGTACTTAGGTACAGATTTTTAACAACATCAGAAGAAATAAAAGTATGCGATGCGCCAGAGTCAAATAAGGTTCGAACAGGAAATTCAGAAATGTAAACAAGGCTTTCTACAGAAATATTACTACCTCGGTCAAGTGCCGGAGTGGTGTTGAGAGTATGCAACTGCCCTCCAGAAGGTCCTGCTCGCTGGGCCTGCCCCTGCCCTTGCTTCTTAGGGCAATCTTTGCTGATGTGTCCAGTATCTCCACAATGAAAGCATTCACCCAACTTTCTCTTCTTCCTTCTACAGTCTTTAGCTAGATGTCCCGTAATACCATAAAAGTTGCACTTCCTTGTCTTACGTGGTTTGTTAGTATTGTTGTTGTTGTTCTTGTTATTCTTGTTATTCTTGTTGCCTCCCTTCTTAAAGTCAACCTTCTTATTCTGAGTCTCATCAGGCTTAACCTCCTTCTTGCTATTCTTGTCTTCCTCATGAAATAGGGCCATATCCACCAAGCTTTCAAAGGTCGCCCCCATGGGTATATGAGTTATGGCCAAACTATGTAGTGGCTCGTTCAATCCTCGAGCAAAGCGTACAGCCTTCTTCTAAGCTGTGCTAACGAAGTCCAATCCGAACCTAGCAAGCTGGTTAAACTTATTCACGTACTCCTTAACAGTCATGTCCTCTTGCTTAAGTGCTAGGAACCTCTCCATCTGAAGGTTCTCTTTTGCTAACGATAAGAATTTAAGCCCAAACCTCTCTCTAAAGTCTGCCCAACTCTCAACTGGCCTGGCAGCGTTGGTGACTTCCCACTAAAATGCAGCTTCCTCTTTCAACAACCATGTTGCCAACTGAACTTTCCTATTATCCTCCGCATCGAAGATAATAAACAAGTCTTCAGTCTCCTTTAGCCAGTTTCGTGCCTCAATGAAGGTTTCAATTCCAACGAAGTTCTTGCCGCCAATTGCTTTAAAGTCTTTGCATATTTTGGCAAAGGCGGTACCAGGAGGAGGAGGAACCACGACCACTGGGGGAGGAGGAGGAGGGATGTCTGCCGGGCCCGCGCCGTTGGCCCTAGCCTCTAAGTACCTTCGGAACCATCCAGGTACGGGTACTCCCTCAGGAAAGATAAGATCAGACATGCTGAAAAACGAAAAGAAAAAAGAATCAAACGAGGAAACAAAGGAAAGTGCTAATGGCTTTTGGGGAATAGCCTTTTTAAACATAAAACTTTTATTGAAAATTGCTTCTTTATAAACGGATTTGGAAAATAGTTTTAGAAGGTTTTTAAAAATTTTGCCCCGTCTGGTAACCTTCTGCTCTGATACCAAATGTAACACCCCACCTCCGCTAGGGTCACTCACAAAGGGAATGCACTAGTTTTAGTGGAATATTATCTAGGTAAACATACACAGAGATATCACAAGGCAGAACATAAATAAAGCAGCGGTAGAAATTAAAAACCAAATTTCATTACTTTCAAGAAAAGAGTCAAAACCTCATATATCTAAAGTACAAATTATTCCATTACATCAAGTTCTAAATAAAGAAGCATAAACTTAAGATAACAAAAGTAAATTATTCCCCAAAAATAGCAGAATTGCAGCCATAGCATAGCTCAAGACCAAACCGTACATGAGCTGACAGAAAGCAAGCTAAATCCAAGCTAAGAGCTAGCGTTTCCTCCCTGAGAACCTGGGGGGGAACGAAAGAAAAAGAGGCGAAAGAAAAAGGGTTAGTCATAAAGAGTGGTATGCCCTAGTGACTTTCAGCATAAAAACTAGTAAAAGTAACATGACATGTGAAAACTGGAATTAAACATAAGGATGATAACAGGACTGGTATGATAACTAAGATAACTAAGATAAGTCAAGTCTAGCATCGCATATTCAAGATTCACTGCACCAACTATACTAGTATTCTAACCCATGTCAAGTATTAACCATGAAATGATCCCTTGGCCCAATACCATGAAATGACCCATTACGGGGTCCTACAGTACGATCTACTAATCGATCGGCTCCCTACAAGTTCTAGCTCGTCATGTGTCTGTGTCATACGGCCCAATCACGAAATGTAGTCACTTGTGCTAGGTCCAACATAAGGTGTAACCCTAGGGTGCCAACCACCGACACGAATCAAGCACGCACAGTGTAAACCTACTAGTTCCTAATGCCTGCTTTTTCAACTCCGGACTACGTGCACAACCATAGTCTGCCTGAACCTACAATGGCGCACCAACTCAGTCGTCGTTCTGGTCGCTTACAATCAGCCCAGTAATCATGCCCCACCCTGCCTAGTCCCAGGGTATCGTGATACATCTAAGTGGGTTACTGCTGAAACGGACCGCGTAACTAGGGTTTCTAATGGGTTAAGTGTTGTCATTCAAATTCGTGACTTAACCCTATCCAATCATGTATCAAGTTGGTTAAGTGTTGTCTTTCATGTTCATGACTTAACCCTATCATGTAGCATAAATTCATTAATGCACCCCACCCTCTCACATTGGACTAGTTGTTGTGGTCACTGGATTTGTCGGGCGGTTCCGGGCAAATTTACACCACAGCATAGTCTAACCTCGGGTTTTAGGTGCGATATGACCAACTACCCACATTGGATCCTATTGTTTGCAGTCACCGAATTCGCCAAGCGGTTCCGGGCAGATTTACACTGTAAACTCAACCCAAACCTCGAGTTGGCCATTTTCAAGTTCATTCTAGAGTCATGACCGTGTTCAAGTCTCATATCAAGTTCATGACAAGTTTCAAGGTAAGTTTCATGTCCATATTCAGATTCAAGTTATAACAATGTTCAGGTTCCAAGTTCATGGTAAATTCAGGTTTGCCTAAACTACCCAAGTCGTATTCCCATCGCACGTGAATTCGAATTGATACAAACAAAGCTAATTAGGGAACAACATAGAAAGAACGGGCATAAGGTGGCAAAAGTGAATACAAGTCAAGCATGGTATAACTTGAGATAAATGATTACAGCAATACTGGCATATGGAGTAGTGGTCTGAAATATCAAATCTAGCAAAATAGGGTGATAGTCATGGTAATAGTTGACATAAGATAATAACCCCAAACATGTGAATAACAACTAATTCAACATCACAAGCATGAATATTATGGACATTATGGGTTTTAGATCTACAACATATATATTCCCCAAATCAATTTCATATAAATATTACCACGAGTCAAGATTCAAGATGAATAGATCCAAGGTGAACAAATAGTAGATCCAAAATACTAGATCCAAAATGAACAATGATAGATCAAAGATATACAATAACAGATACAAGATAATTGTCATACATAGGTTTAATTTCAATTTACAACATGTCCATATTAAGTTTAAAGTTTAGATCTAAAAGTAACTGGGGCTTACAGATCGTGGTTTGAGAATTAGAAAACATTGAGGCGATGTTGAATCTCGAGTCTAACAGAAATCCCCCAAACAGCAATACTCTACACGTAGCCTTGTTGGGGAATAAGCAATCCCTTTTCTCTAACTTTTCAACCGGAGTTTTAGTAGCATAAGGCCAGAGAGAATTTGTGTAGAGAGACTAGAGTTAGGCGCTGTTTATATAGGGTCAGGCCAACAAATTTAGACAGAAATCGGACTAGAAACATCAGAGTGAACTTTGACTCAAAAATGGGCTCGGCAACCAGGTCGACACGTAGGTCGACTCTATGGTCGACCTAGTCCTGGGAAGGTCGACACTATGGTCGTCCCCCAGGTCGACCTGGTCCTGGGCGGGAAATTTCCCGCCCAGTCCATTCTGGGGTTTGAATTCGAATTCTGAGTTGTTTTTGAACTTGAAATTTCTGAAACTTTGAAGGTCATAACTTGGTCATACGGACTCCAATATTCGAAAACTCGGACTCGTTTCCAAGCAGAATTTCGAGACGAACGTAATGGCATAACCCGTTGCCCTTGATCTTTATTTTAAAAATTAATTCTGCCTTGATTTATGGTTATAACAAGTTATTAAGATACGGGTTGTTACACTAAGTCAGAGAGCGAACATGAAAAACATTTGGAACAAGTGTTAGAGATTCTAAGAAAGAATGTTTTAAAAGCCAAATTTTCCAAATGTATATCCTGGCAAGAAGAAGTCAAATTCCTTGGTCACGTCGTGTCAAAGGAAGGAATTTCAGTTGATCCCAGTAAAATCGCTGCTATTCAGAATTGGAAATAGCCTCGTACACCTACAGAAGTCCAAAGTTTTCTCGGATTGGCCAGTTATTATCGGAAGTTTGTTAAGAATTTTTCGAAGATATCCAGTTCCTTAACAAAGCTTACTAAGAAACATTCCAGATTCAATTGGACTCCGGAATGTGAGGCGGCTTTCCAAGAGCTGAAATTAAAATTGAAAACTTCTCCATTGTTAACAATTATCGATGGCAATCAGGACTTGAAAGTCTGGACAGATGCTTCTAAAGAAGGTCTCGGTGCAGTATTAATGCAAAGAGGCCAGGTAGTCTCTTATTCTAGCCGTCAATTGAAGACACATGAGAAGAATTATGCAACTCACGATCTTGAATTATTAGCCATCGTGTTTGCTATGAAAATCCGGAGGCATTATCTATTGGGTGAGAAATTTGAATTACACACTGAAATATATATTCACCCAGAAGGATTTGAATATGAGGCTGCAGTGTTGGTTAGAATTTCTCGTGGCATATGATCTTGATATCTTATATACTCCGGGGAAAGCCAATGTTGCGGCTGATGCGCTCAGCAGAAAGAATGTAATTATCGCCAGTCTTATCATCATGCCTTTATTGATTGATAACATATCTGCTCTTCAGAAGGATGATCACTTCATTCAGAAGATCAGAGAGAGAATTCAGAAAGGTGAGTCCTTAAGTTTTCAGATCGATAACGATGGGATTCTGAGGTTAAAGAGTTGGATTTGTGTTCCAAACATTCCTGAACTCTGGAGAGGAGTATTGGATGAATATCACAAAGCCAAACTTGCTATCCATCCAGGAGTGAGCAAAATGTATAATGATATCAAACGCACTTTCTGGTGGAGATCTATGAAACGAGACATTTCTTTATACGTTAGCCGGTGTGCCACTTGTCAGCAAGTCAAAAGCGATCAACGGAAACTGGCTGGACTGTTGCAACCGTTGGAAATTCCAGGTGGGAAGTGGGAACAGATTTCTATGGATTTCATAGATGGTTTGCCTAGAACCAGGAAAGGAAATGACAGTATTTGGTTGATCGTATATCATTTCACGAAGACCGCCCATTTCATATGTAACAACCCGTATTTTCAATAACCTGTTATAACATAAATGGAGGCAGAATTAAACTGTAAAATCTGAATCAAGGGAAACGGGCTATTCCATTGCGTTCGTCTCGGAAAAATACGCGAAATAGAGTCCGAGTTTCCGAAAATCATAGTCCGTATGACCAAGATATGGCCTCGCGAAGTTTCACGACAAATTCCCAAATTAAAGTATACTTAATTAAGTGAAATGGGTTGCGCAGAGAAATATATATATATATATATATATATATTGATATATATATATAATTGAAAATTAAATAAATAAATATGAAAAATGTTCAAAACAGCGAATTGGGAGAGGGGAATAACCGAACCGGCCGATTTTTGAGGTCGACCCGAGCCCGCTGGGTCGACTAGGGGTTAATCCAGGGTGTTTGGCTGTTGAAACACCCCACCTCCGTTAGGGTCACTCTCAAAGGGAATGCCCTAATTTTGGTGGAAGTTTATAAGTATAAGTCACAGATGTACAAGACAGATATAAGAACACATATGTGTAAACAGCGGAAAATCAAGAACTTTTATTTCATAAAAGCAAATACGTGTTACAACAACATCACCATAATTGTCTTACATCCTTTCCAAAAACATAACATAATACTTTCATAATCTGTCTTGATTACATTATTTAAAGAAGCATAAATAAAACATAGATAAACTGCAAAAGCCCCATAGAGTTTGTCCAAAGCCATAGTTCAAAAACGGAAAGTTCCAAGCAATACATTTCTCTTCTTCAAGCTGGATGTTAATGCTGGTCAAGCTGTAGAGTTCCCTCCCTGTGGACCTGGGGGGGGGGGGAACGGAAGAAAAGAAGACGAAAGAAAAGTAGAGTCAGACATAAAGCCTGAGTAAGTCTAGTACTATTTTGTCTATGAACAAAGAACTGGTTATGATAAGTATAATCAAGAAGTGGGAAAGCACTATAAACTTGGTTAAGTTGTCTAGGGTCGAATATACTATCGTACCCCATGTCAATCTCTGAACCCATATTAACTAGTTTCCAACTGGCACCCCATAATCAGGGTGATGTGATCCATTCTATGATGATCGGCTCCTACTCGCATAGTTACATGTGTCTTACGGCCCCCGATGTTGTAGTTACCTATGCTGGTCCCACCATGGGGTGTATCAAGTCCCATGGCGGCGGCCCGACACAACCTTAGAATGCACAGGTATGCTACTGGTGCCCAATGCCTTATTTTTCTGCGCCGGAGTGTGTGCACGCCCGCACCCCGTTAGAACCTACACTGCTGCACCACCGCCGTCGATTTGACCTCTTACAATCAGCCCAGTAATCGTGCCCCACCCTGCCTAGTTTCAGGGTATCATGATACACCTTATAGGTTTACTGCTGAAAAGGGTCCCCCGTTACTAGCTTTTCTATCTCTAGCCAACATGCTAAGTTGGTTAAGTGTTTTCTAACCTAACCCCCACCAGTCCGTTTAGTTTAGCATGTTCCATTTTGATTAAGTCTTTAGTTCACTTAATCCTAACAATCCTGACTCAGCCTTAATTGTCTTATTAAGGCCCTGACCTCTCACATTAGACAGGTATTGTTGTGGCTGCCTGTTGCCGGTTGGTTCCGGGCAGTCTTACGCCACAACTCAGTCTAACCTCGGGTCCTTATTGGGCTCCATGTTTAACCTCCCACATTGGATAGGTATTGTTGTGACTACTGGACAGCCGGGCGGTTCCGGGCAGGTTTACATCACAACTCAATCCAACCTCGGGTTAAACACATCGTATTTTCTACATTTACATATTTTGTCTTTCTTCTTTATTTATATGTAAATATTTGCGGCCCATTATTAAAAATCAATGGTGTAAAGGTTACACCAATCATGGGCCCAACCCATTCTTGAATTTGGGCCCTTTTACTTTATATTTTCATTCATTAATTAATTTGGCCCAACGTTATTTTCCCCGTTTAATACGTTCGTTTATATGTTGGGCTTAACCTTTTTAAGCCCAACTTAGCCATGCGAAAGAGGGGAGGCTTAAAGCGTGATTACATACACGAAAAGGGGATTGTGAGCGCATGAACTTGCAATGTGACGTTGGAACTACAAAATAGAAACTGGTGTACTTGCATAGTAGTAACATATACTTTGGTCATAAAAGCATAAGTGACATGAATTAAACCATGTAAACTTGTAGTTAAGTTAAGAATATCACTATTGACACATGGGCTTAACTACAACATAAACCTATACTTTTATTCAGGAATAATGTCAAACATAAACAAATCATGTTCATAAGGTTTCTACATGTTTACAAAGGGGATTACTTTTGTTACTAATACAAAAGCATAGTTCAACTTAATCATGATTTAAGTCTAATCACATAACGATGGTACAAATATACTTATGCATAAATATTTCTAAACATGGTGTTTACTTTATTCAAGCAAACTTGCAAAAAGGGATTTTTGAGTCTAACCTAGCCACGTCTCACATATGTCATCATATAATTCTTGCTAACAATATAGAACTAACATGGTTTTCAATTATGTAAAATATCAATCATAGCCTAGTCATATTCATAAGTTTGCACATAGGTTTTTCTAGTACAAAAGCATGGCTTAATACATAGACCATGGTGCCAAATTATCAACATAATTTCCTATGGATTATAACAACCCAAACTTATTCCAATTTCTTCACAAAAATGATGTTTGTATAAAAATACACATTATGATGGCATAGTAGCAAAACCCCAAACTTGCATGATTTTCAATTTAACAACTACATACATGTAGCTTCAACATAAATTACATATTTTGCGAATATCCAAACGTCATACTTGCATAAAACTACCGCATGTAGTTTTCCATAATGAATAACATAATTCAAGAATATCCAAACGTATACAATATTCCAAATTGATAGCAACGCACAAATATGAATTACTTCATCGCCACAAATCAAGTATACAAACCAACACAATTATTTGTTCATACCAAAATAATACTCTACTTACAATGGTGAGGCGAATTCTCAAATTTAGGAATTTGAAGATGCGGTTTGATTTGATTGAGTTGCTTTATGCCTTAGAATTTGCCTCCTAATCCTCTCTCCAATTGGTGGCTACCCCTAGTCGTTCCTCAGCAACATGGCGGCTTTGTTCTTATTTTTGAATGAATAGATTAGGGTTAGTCTAGGGTTGTTTTTATAGAGGTAATGAACTGATTAGGACCATTGATGTTGCTTGGATTGATCGTAGCCATTCATTCGAAAGAGAGACCAATTAGAGCCTGCCACCTAGCCCTAATGACAAAGCAAGCTTCTGAAAATCGGCCAAACACAGACCTGGCCAGCCAGGGCTTGACCAGACCTGACCAACAGGTCATTTTTGACCTGGGCGCACTTGGCAGGTGCGCCAGGTCAAAAATGTACTGGCGCACTTCACAGGTGCGCCAGTGCATTTTTGTTCTGGCGCACTTCCCAAGTGCGCCAGTGCATTCTGACCCGTCTTCCGGTTTTTCGCCCAACTTCGTTCGTCCATAACTTCTTCATACGATATCCGTTTTACGCAAACTCAGACTCTATCTCAAGCAGGATTTCGAGACGAACGCAATGGCGTATCATGTTTCCCTTAATTCTTTGATTTAACATTAGTTATAGTTTAATTTATGAATTTCACAGTTATAAAATATACGGGGTGTTACATTCTCCCCCACTTAAAAGGATTTCGTCCCCGAAATCTTCAAGTTAGGAGGAATGTATATCCTAACATCCAATCATCCATCTACTCATCCATCAAACACGAGCATCCATTGTCCTTAAAAGATTTCTAATGCTTCATGAACATATGCGAAGTGTGTGTGTACATGTACTTATCTAATGCAAAATCAGGCGGTCTACTGATTCAGTTGACCTCCTTAATGCGAACTATGTAAGTGCCATGAATCCATTATGAATGCAAATCCCCCTACTCATGATTCTACATGAGTGCACAATCATTCAATACAAATGCAACATCCACATGACAACACATTAAAGTTCAACCATATACGAATGCAAACATATATATGCATATGCAATATGAAGTGACTGAGCCGATCTAAAACCTAGATTGTGTGTGTATATGCAACCACGAGCAACCACTAGCAATCACTTGCAACCACTTGCAACCATCAATCATAACATGTCTCAAACACATGTTTCCATCCAAAAGGGTTTCTACCTAAAAGATAAGGTCGAGGAAATATACCTAAAAAGATAGACAAAAGCGCAACTTAAGGAAAAAGGAAAGATCAAAGATGTACCCTTGAAAAGAAAAGGGTAGGCTGCGCGTATTCTAACTTCAGTTTCCCAAGTCGCGTCTCCCTCGGCGTCGCTCCACTGAACTTTGACGAGCTTGACTTCGCGGTTGCGTAGCTTCTTCACTTCCGTTCCTAATAGGCGGGTTAAAACTTTCCTCACGGTTGCTTCGCGCTCCACTTCAGCTTCTTTCAGGATATCTGGCTTTACCATTTCAGCAGACTCATGTAGACAATTTCGGAGATGTGAAACGTGAAAAACGTTGTGAACTCCGGCCAACTTCTCGGGTAGCTCTAATCTATAGGCCATTTTCCCAATTTTCTCGATGATAGGAAATGGTCCTACCTAAAGGTATAGTCGAATGATAGAAGCAAGTAAAATCTTTGTGCCCATTAGGCAATGTCAAAACTGGAAATCTATGCCATATATATATTGATTAGGAGAATAACTCTCTAAGCATCAGCCCCGAAGACCGAAATCAACATCAGACTGACACCCAAAGAATTACTCAACCCAACCACCATATATGATTCTAGAAAACTAAGCATGATGGACTCCTTTTAGGTCACAAGGGAGTCCCTTCCTAAGACCAATCTGTATCCTATAAAACCCAAAAAGTTTGGTCAATCCAACGAACACCCTCAAGCCCAACATGTGTTACTAACAGATGAGTCATACTCCCTATGGGGTTTGCAATAGAAATTGGATTAAGAATAGGACCGAGAGGATATACACAAAAGATAGCATGCAAGTGAGCTTTACAGGAAGAGAGGGATCAAGGATATACTCTTAAGAAGAGATATGATGCACGAATCTAGTCTTCAATCTTCTAAGTCGCATTTCCTTGAGCTTACCTCCATTATGCTTTGTCCGTCTTTAACTTCACAATTTCGTAGCTTCTTAATTCTTGTTTCCAAAATATGGGTTGGAACCTTTTTCACTGTTGCCTCTCATTCCACTTTCACTTACTCTACTTCTAATATACTTAGCTCAAGCCTAACGGCATACTCATGGTTCCATGCAAGCTCTCCAAAATTCACAAGTGAATCTTGGATCTCGTCCCCGCATTATCAGGTAAAGGAACTATCTTTTGGAAATAAATGCCAACCATATTGCCAAATGTACTTACTAAGGTGATTCTCCACAACTCATGCATAAGCGAAATGAACCTTCTGCGAGAAAAGATATTTCAATGATTTATGGTCCGTGTAAAGTTCGAACTTCTCACCTAGGAGATAGTGTCGCCAAGACTTGAGTGCAAAGACGATGGCGGCTAACTCAAGATCGTGGGTTGGGTAGTTCTTTTCGTGCACCTTCAACTGCCTCCCGCCATAAGCTACTACCCTTCCTTCTTGCATTAAGACGGCGCCTAGCCCTGTCCCACATGCATCCGTATAAACAGTGAACATCGTGCTCCCATCTGGCAGCGTCAAAACTGGGGCTGTTGTAAGAGCCCTTTTCAGTCGTTGGAAAGCAAATTCGCAATCCAAATCCCAATTGAACACTAGATTCTTCTTAGTCAATTTCGTGAGTGGAGCTGAGATTTTCGCAAAATCCCTTATGAACTTTCGATAGAAACCCGCTAGTCCTAGAAAGCTTCGGACCTCAGTTGCATTCCTTGGTGTCTTCCAATCCTGTACCGCCACTACCTTAGCAGGGTCCACGGCTAACCCTTGTTTGGATACTATGTGCCCAAGGAACCTCACTTCTTCTCTCCAAAAGTGGCATTTGGAGAATTTGGCTTTTAGTTGATGGACTCGCAAAGTTTCCATGATTGCCCTTAAGTGCTGAGCATGTTCCTCTTCACTCTTTGAGAAGATAAGGATATCATCTACGAAGACGACTACGAATTTGTTGAGGAAATCTCTAAATACCCTACTCATCAGGTCCACGAAGTAAGCAGGTGCATTTGTCAAGCCGAAAGGCATGACAAGCCATTCAAAGAAGCCGTCTGGGGTTCTGAACGCCGTTTTATCGATGCTATCTTCAGCCACCCTTAGCTGATGAAAACCGGTTGCTAAATCGAGCTGGGAGAAAACAGACGCTCCTACAAGCTGGTCAAACAAATCGTCAATTCTAGGGAGAGGGTGCCTATTCTTTTTCGTTAGCTTGTTGAGCTCCCTATAGTCAACACATAGACGGAGTGAACCATCCGCCTTTGTAGCGAACACCACTGGAGCGCCCCATTCTGAAATGCTCCTCCTAATGAACCCCTTTTCTAGAAGCTCTTTAATCTGTTTACTGAGCTCTTTTCTTTCTCGTGGAGCCATGTGTCTAACGGGCAACGCAACGGGCTTTGCATTATCTACAAGATATATGCGGAAGTCTATCTCCCGCTTCGGAGGCAAGCCCTTCACCTCTTCGAAGACATCCGGATATTACCGGACCACTCTAACTGATTGCAAATTTTCAACAGAGACATCTAGCGATTCAAGATAACTAAGCATAACCGCATACGAGGGATTACAAGAAATTTCCAAAGTATTACCGAGCTGGGTTAGGAGCCTAACAACCCTTTTCTCACAATCAAGGATGGCCCCATTACTGGATAGCCAATCCATGCCCAAAATCAAACCATATCCCGAAAAGCCCAAAACAAAGGCGCTACATTGAAATTCTACGCTTAGAATAGAAATTTTCAATCCCAAACAGATCATAGACAAATGAGGTGGGCCCCCAATTGGGTTTGAAACAATTAAGGGGTCCTCTACCATACTAGTTTTTAGGTGCAGAGATTTTTAACTAAAGCAGACGAGATAAAGGAGTGTGATGCGCCAGAGTCAAATAAAGTGTGAACGGGGTGATCATAAAGATAAACTACACTTTCTACCGAAGTATTTATACCTCGTTTCTTTGGGCAGTCCTTAGCCCTATGGCCTACCTCACCGCAAGAAAAGCACCCACCATTCATCTTGGCCTTCTTTTTCCGGCAATCTTTCACTAAGTGCCCCACTTTGCCACAGAATTTACACTTCCTCTTCTCTCAGGACTTGTTGTCTTTCCCGCCCTTCTCAAAGTCTGTCTTCTCAGGGCGGTCTTTGCTGATGTGTCCAGTCTCCCCACAATGAAAACATTCTCTTTGCTTTCTTTTCCTCTATCTACAATCCTTGGCTATGTGCCCTTCCATACCACAAAAATTACATTTCCTTTTTTTTTCTCGTTTCTTATTATTACTGTTACGATCCTTTCTTGTTTGACTATTATTCGTCTTCCTACTCTGGGACTCTTCCGCTTGCTGGTTCACGTGGAGGAGGAGGAGTGAAAGCGTCAGCAGCTGGGGAGTAAGGTCTCCAGACATGCTGAAACAGAAAGGATAGATTCAAAACGAAGGATAGAAGATAGTACCAATGGCTTTGTGGGGGACTTTGCCTTTTTTAAAATAAAATAATATTTTTCTTTTTAAAAATGCTTCTTTAAAATTCCTTTTTGAAAATAATTTTCAAAACTTTTTATCTTATCTGGTAAACCTATGCTCTGATACCAAGTGAAACACCCCACCTCCGTTAGGGTCACTCTCAAAGGGAATGCCCTAATTTTGGTGGAGGTTTATAAGTATAAGTCACAGATGTACAAGACAGATATAAGAACACATATTTGTAAACAGCGGAAAATCAAGAACTTTTATTTCATAAAAGCAAATACGTGTTACAACAACATCACCATAATTGTCTTACATCCTTTCCAAAAACATAACATAATACTTTCATAATCTGTCTTGATTACATTATTTAAAGAAGCATAAATAAAACATAGATAAACTGCAAAAGCCCCATAGAGTTTGTCCAAAGCCATAGTTCAAAAACGGAAAGTTTCAAGCAATACATTTCTCTTCTTCAAGCTGGATGTTAATGCTGGTCAAGCTGTAGAGTTCCCTCCCTGTGGACCTTGGGGGGGGGGGGGAAACGGAAGAAAAGAAGACGAAAGAAAAGTAGAGTCAGACATAAAGCCTGAGTAAGTCTAGTACTATTTTGTTTATGAACAAAGAACTGGTTATGATAAGTATAATCATGAAGTGGGAAAGCACTATAAACTTTGTTAAGTTGTCTAGGGTCGAATATACTATCGTACCCCATGTCAATCTCTGAACCCATATTAACTAGTTTCCAACTGGCACCCCATAATCAGGGTGATGTGATCCATTCTATGATGATAGGCTCCTACTCGCATAGTTACATGTGTCTTACGGCCCCCGATGTTGTAGTTACCTATGCTGGTCCCACCATGGGGTGTATCAAGTCCCATGGCGGCGGCCCGACACAACCTTAGAATGCACAGGTATGCTACTGGTGCCCAGTGCCTTATTTTTCTGCGCCGGAGTGTGTGCACGCCCGCACCCCGTTAGAACCTACACTGCTGCACCACCGCCGTCGATTTGACCTCTTACAATCAGCCCAGTAATCGTGCCCCACCCTGCCTAGTTTCAGGGTATCATGATACACCTTATAGGTTTACTGCTGAAAAGGGTCCCCCGTTACTAGGTTTTCTATCTCTAGCCAACATGCTAAGTTGGTTAAGTGTTTTCTAACCTAACCCCCACCAGTCCGTTTAGTTTAGCATGTTCCATTTTGATTAAGTCTTTAGTTCACTTAATCCTAACAATCCTGACTCAGCCTTAATTGTCTTATTAAGGCCCTGACCTCTCACATTAGACAGGTATTGTTGTGGCTGCCTGTTGCCGGTTGGTTCCGGGCAGTCTTACGCCACAACTCAGTCTAACCTCGGGTCCTTATTGGGCTCCATGTTTAACCTCCCACATTGGATAGGTATTGTTGTGACTACTGGACAGCCGGGCGGTTCCGGGCAGGTTTACATCACAACTCAATCCAACCTCAGGTTAAACACATCGTATTTTCTACATTTACATATTTTGTCTTTCTTCTTTATTTATATGTAAATATTTGCGGCCCATTATTAAAAATCAATGGTGTAAAGGTTACACCAATCATGGGCCCAACCCATTCTTGAATTTGGGCCCTTTTACTTTATATTTTCATTCATTAATTAATTTGGCCCAACGTTATTTTCCCCGTTTAATACGTTCGTTTATATGTTGGGCTTAACCTTTTTAAGCCCAACTTAGCCATGCGAAAGAGGGGAGGCTTAAAGCGTGATTACATACACGAAAAGGGGATTGTGAGCGCATGAACTTGCAATGTGACGTTGGAACTACAAAATAGAAACTGGTGTACTTGCATAGTAGTAACATATACTTTGGTCATAAAAGCATAAGTGACATGAATCAAACCATGTAAACTTGTAGTTAAGTTAAGAATATCACTATTGACACATGGGCTTAACTACAACATAAACCTATACTTTTATTCAGGCATAATGTCAAACATAAACAAATCATGTTCATAAGGTTTCTACATGTTTACAAAGGGGATTACTTTTGTTAATAATACAAAAGCATAGTTCAACTTAATCATGATTTAAGTCTAATCACATAACGATGGTACAAATATACTTATGCATAAATATTTCTAAACATGGTGTTTACTTTATTCAAGCAAACTTGCAAAAAGGGATTTTTGAGTCTAACCTAGCCACGTCTCACATATGTCGTCATATAATTCTTGCTAACAATATAGAACTAACATGGTTTTCAATTATGTAAAATATCAATCATAGCCTAGTCATATTCATAAGTTTGCACATAGGTTTTTCTAATACAAAAGCATGGCTTAATACATAGACCATGATGCCAAATTATCAACATAATTTCCTATGGATTATAACAACCCAAACTTATTCCAATTTCTTCACAAAAATGATGTTTGTATAAAAATACACATTATGATGGCATAGTAGCAAAACCCCAAACTTGCATGATTTTCAATTTAACAACTACATACATGTAGCTTCAACATAAATTACATATTTTGCGAATATCCAAACGTCATACTTGCATAAAACTACCGCATGTAGTTTTCCATAATGAATAACATAATTCAAGAATATCCAAACGTATACAATATTCCAAATTGATAGCAACGCACAAATATGAATTACTTCATCGCCACAAATCAAGTATACAAACCAACACAATTATTTGTTCATACCAAAATAATACTCTACTTACAATGGTGAGGCGAATTCTCAAATTTAGGAATTTGAAGATGCGGTTTGATTTGATTGAGTTGCTTTATGCCTTAGAATTTGCCTCCTAATCCTCTCTCCAATTGGTGGCTACCCCTAGTCGTTCCTCAGCAACATGGCGGCTTTGTTCTTATTTTTGAATGAATAGATTAGGGTTAGTCTAGGGTTGTTTTTATAGAGGTAATGAACTGATTAGGACCATTGATGTTGCTTGGATTGATCGTAGCCATTCATTCGAAAGAGAGACCAATTAGAGCCTGCCACCTAGCCCTAATGACAAAGCAAGCTTCTGAAAATCGGCCAAACACAGACCTGGCCAGCCAGGGCTTGACCAGACCTGACCAACAGGTCATTTTTGACCTGGGCGCACTTGGCAGGTGCGCCAGGTCAAAAATGTACTGGTGCACTTCACAGGTGCGCCAGTGCATTTTTGTTCTTGCGCACTTCCCAAGTGCGCCAGTGCATTCTGACCCGTCTTCCGGTTTTTCGCCCAACTTCGTTCGTCCATAACTTCTTCATACGATATCCGTTTTACGCAAACTCAGACTCTATCTCAAGCAGAATTTCGAGACGAACGCAATGGCGTATCCCGTTTCCCTTAATTCTTTGATTTAACATTAGTTATAGTTTAATTTATGAATTTCACAGTTATAAAATATACGGGGTGTTACAGCTGTCAACCCGTGGGCCGATTCGCTCAAATGCAGATTTTGCATTTGGATGGTTCTCATGGTTCATCTTTAATCTAAAGGCCCTAGATGGTTCCTACACTTGACTTCTTCCCCAAGACATTCTTTGATGGCTTGGATTGAATCTAGGTTTAATCCTATGGCCTAAAACACTTGCCTAATCTATAAATAAGACCCTAACCTATCCTAAATCCTCATTATTCATTCATGCAACTAAACTATGGCAAAATTGCTCCACTCATGGCCTCCACTCAAAATCCTAGCCTCCACTTCATTTCTATGAGAGGTTTCATGATCATGAGAGTATTAGAGAGTCCCTATGTTAGTATGAGAGCTTCTCAAGTTGATTTCAAGGCTAAAGCTATGACCTTTGTTCATGAAGATGGTGTTTTTATTGATTTGGAGCATCCATCTTTGGGTTTTTGGGTGATGGCATGCATAGGCTTCCTCACAAGCTTTAGTTTAATCGATTTAGGCCTTCAAAGAAATGTAAGCCCTTTCCCTACTATTAGATATTAACTATGAAGTTAAATGTTCATGTTGCAAGTTTGGGTTTGATCATTGAGAATGATACATGCTATCATGTCATGCAAGTTTATGAAGTCATTATCTTGACCTTGTGAGCAAAAAGCTACAACCTTTATGTTGAAATGTTGCATTATGCAACATGAGAACCTTCATAACCTTTATGTCAACTTGCATATGAAGTCATAACCCTTATATGATGATATATGCGAGTTACTAGTCATCATTCCATGTCTTTTGTCACCATGATTCGCTTATGTGCCAAGTTTGGGTTTATGCATGTTTTGAGGCTTAAGAATGCAACATGCAAGTTAA
Organism: Allium sativum; assembly: GCA_030737875.1. NCBI lineage: Eukaryota > Viridiplantae > Streptophyta > Magnoliopsida > Asparagales > Amaryllidaceae > Allium > Allium sativum. The sequence continues at coordinate 364,588,165 of CM060909.1, forward strand.
TGAACACATTTGTGCCTCATTTGCCACCATGATTAACATGTGGCTTAATATCCATTTTTGTCATGCCTTTGACAAGTTCCTTCTTTGAATCCATTATGCGAGTTTAAAAGCGTTGGGGTCACATTATGGGAAAACATAATGACCTGAACATGATTTGGGTAAATGGGTATAAACATGACAACATGTAACGTTAAATATGACATGTGTTTATACTTGAAAACATGACTTGAAATATAACATGGAAGTTGACATGTAAGTATGCTTGAAAACATAAGCTTGGGAATTTACCTATTAAGTTAGGTCTACCCATTGGGAATTTACCTATTAAGTTAGGTCTACCCAATTGCTTGAAAACTTGAATATGAACATGACACTAGACTAAACATGAAAATGGCCAACTCGAGGTTGGGTTGAGTTTGCAACGTAAAACTACCCGGAACCGACCGGCCTAACTAGTAGTTGCAAACAATAGGACCCAATGTGAGAAGTTGGTTATGTTGTGCTTGAACCCGAGGTTAGACCAAGTTGTGGTGTAAAGCTACCCGGAACCGACCGGCTTAACTAGTAACCACAACAAAGTCTAATGTGAGAGGTTGAGGTGCATTAAGTAATTAATGCCACATGATAGGGTTAAGTTAATTTGATTAATGACTCTTAACCAAATATGACATGGACAAATGGGTTAAGTAATTGGATTAGGCTAATGATACTTAACAAAACATGACAAGGTTGGGTAGGTTAAGTAACTTGATTTACCTAATGACACTTAACCATTTTTATACGACTAGTGGACGAGGATTAAGTTAACCAACACTTAATCAATCCAACACGATAATTTGGTAAGGTTAAGTAAGTTTTCTTAATGACACTTAACCAAAAGATATAGTTAATGGATGGGGTTAAGATTAGACTCAACTAGTCTAAACATGATAATCGGATGGGGTTAAGTTAGCCTAGACTTAATTAATCCCACTTGGTAGTTTAATGGGGTTAAGTTAAATACTTAACTAATCTAACACGATGATTTGAAGTGGTTAAGTGACCTATACTTAACCAATCTCACCCGTTAATTTGAAGAGGTTAAGTGACCTAAACTTAACCAATCTAACTCGTTAATTTGATGTGGTTAATTGATCTATGCTTAACCAATCTAACTCGTGAATTTATTGAGGTTAAGTTAACCCATACTTAACCAATATAACGTGAAAACATGATAAGGCTAAGTCATGAATCGCTTGAATACACTTGACCGGTTTGACTAAGTAATTTCATAGGGTCAAGTTAATATATACTTAACCAACTTGAGCATGGTTTGTAGGGTTAAGTCTTGGACTTGGATACTTAGCCAATTTTGACATGATTTGTAGACGGGTTAAGTCTTGGACTTGGATACTTAGCCAATTTTGACATGATTTGTAGACGGGATTAAGTCATGAACTTAAGTGACACTTAATCTATTATGTAAACCCTAATTCGGAGAATTAGGTGGGTAACCGTAATTAACAAGGATAACGGGAATAAGGCTAAGTCGTAAACCTTGGTTGAAGGATAACTAAGTAATGATTCTTAGTCAAGGAAATTTAGACCAGTTCATAGATAGATGAGTAACCTGATACGGTAGGTCATCGTTTAAGTATACGAGTAGGAGCAAGTATGTAACACCCCGTATTTGCTGTAAACATAAGAGTTAAAAATCAAGGTATAATTAATTTTTAGGAGAAGAAATAAGGGAAATGGGTTGCTCCATTGTGTTTGTCTCGGAAAAATACGCGAAATAGAGTCCGAATTTGCGTAAATCGGAGTCCGTATGAAGAAGATATGGACGAACGAAGTTAGGCAGAAAAACCGGAAACAGGCCAGAATACACTGGCGCACTTGTGAAGTGCGCCAGTACAAAAATACACTGGCGCACCTGCCAAGTGCGCCCATACAAATCCAGCACCGAATTCTGGAGTGTTCTGAGGTGACGTGTCTTCTTTTGAGTGGCTGGATGATGTGTATTCGAGCTGTGCGATTCTGATGACTTCTGGACTGATCTGAAGGCTCTAAATCACCCTATCCTCCTATAAATACATCCCTAACCTAAACCTAAGTCTCTTACACAATTCTCTAGCCTCCATTGCTCTCTTCTTCTAATTAAAAATAAAAATGGCATCGCTACTCTGCTAGAATCAAAACTAGAAGTCAATCAACATCATCCTAAATTCAAATTTGAGATAAAAGCTTCTGCAACAATTCTGTAACAACTAAAGTTCTTTCTTTAATCCAATCAAGGCAAGTACAGTTATTTTCTGCTATAAACATTAATTATAATTCTGATATGCTTTTAAATCTGAATCTGAGATTGTATATCTGTTAGATCTATTTTTCTGTGACTGTTCTGTATCCCTTTCTGCTTCCTTTCTGTTTCTATAGCCAGGCTACCACGAGCCTGTGCCTAATCTCATAAGAGATTAACGTATGAACGCAAATTTTGGGATAAATAATGAATGATGCGAAATTTGACGAGACTGAATTGAACATATGACTTTAGATCTGAGGCATAAAAATATATTGACATATGACTTGGGATTGGATGCATGAATTTGACTGTAAACATATAATTTATATATGTTGTATGCATAGTGTACGTTGTAATCTAGATCTGTAACTAATTAGAGAAATGAACATATGTTATTTAGATCTGTAATTAATTAAAAAAATAAGCATATGTTATAAACTAGTTTTAGACCTATGCATATTCTGTGATAAAAGAAGAAGAGGAACCACTGTAAGATTACATATGATTTGAGACTTTGGACAAAATGCATATAAAAGTCAAGATCTGATTTTTAGAAGATATGATTTAAAGATTTAGATTGTTGGATATAGTTTGCATAATGATTCATGACTTAAAAAGAAGAAGATATGGAAACTTAGGTGTAAAGATTTACATTAATTAGGATATCTATTATTGTGATTACACCTAAATAGGGATTTTTGGATATATGGCATGCATTGAAATTAATGGTTATATTTGGTATAATTTATATGTGAATCTGCTGTAAAATGCTAGTTTAACAAAAATTGGAACATATATTATATGGCAAATTATGTCCATATTCTGCGCTTATGCAAACATGGAGTATATGTTGTGAATCATGACAATTATGTAGGCATATGAATTTAGGCCAATTTATGATTAGGCAAGGCATGTAAATAGAACCTTTAGAAATATTAAATTTGCTAAATCTGCTAATTTTCCAAGTTGCCTAAACTGCTAGTTTTGTTATATTGCCTAGACTGCTAATTAGATTGAAATGCCTAATCTGTTAAATTTGTCGGTTGAAATGCCTAACCTGTTATATGCCAAAATCTGCTAAGTTGCTAAATCTGTTAAATCCGTTAAGTCATATAAAATCTGTTATCTGCTAAAATCTGTTATCTGCTGTGTTGATATAATCATCCTGTTATTGATATAATCTAAATTGGCATATATATTGGGCGTGCGCATAAACGGTAAATTATTAATTAATTGGCCGCAAAGATAAACGTGACTAACTCGAGGTTAGAATGAGTTTGCGGCGTAATTCTGCCCGGAACCGCCCGGCACATCCAGTGGCCGCAAACAATAGGTTCTAATGTGAGAAGTTAGTCATAACCTGCTTAAGACACGAGGTTAGGTCTGGCTTGTGGCAGAAGTCTGCCCGGAACCGCCCGGCCCATCCAGCGGCCACAAGCTAGCGACCTAATGTGAGAGGTCTGGGCATTAATAATTAATTAATGCAAATCTAAGATAAGAATGACGTCTAAAACGTATTGGGGGGGAATAGGGTTAAACCAACTGGATTAGTAGTTGTAGTAAACCCGTCCATGAATCTGTAGGCCCAATACAAAGTTAGACAAATCTGAAAAATCTGTACATCTGATCTGTTAGTCTGGGGACACAAGGTTAGGAGGGGAATTACTTGTGTCATCTATTGTTTGGGACCCATATTAGTCAGTAACCCTTTCTGGTATCAAAACTTTGACCCAACAGTAGGTAGGGTCCGGGCACGCTTACTGAACTAATTATAAGTGGTTCATTCTGATAATGGCGAGGGGTGTTGATGGTGCGTTCCAACCGGGTCATGTGCGTGCATGGATCCCGGTCTGCCTCTGAGGATGTAAGACGCCGTGACATCTGTAAATAGGTCTGTGCCAATTGGTTGTCACTTTAGGGAGTGATACACCCTACTGTGGGGCCGACACAGGATATTTATGTATTAGGGAGCCGATCGCTTGGGGTAGGGTTTTAGGGTACGCTTAGTTCTGTCTGTTTCTGTTGGTACCGTCTGTTTCTGTTGGGTGGTAACACCTGTCTGTTTCTGTGTGGTACCGTCTGTTCGGGTGGTAAAGGCCCATTACTAGTGTACACCTAATTCTACATTCTGTTTCCGTAGGGATAAATCTGTTTCTGCTTCTGTCTGTTTCTGATCGGGTAGTAAAGTCCCATTATTAGCATTCTGTTCTGTACCTGTTCTTGCTTCAATTTAGACATTAGGGAGACACCTAATTGTGCTATACTAGTATTAGTGCAGAGAAGTGTAAAACAATAGTTTATATCATTCTGTTTTTCTGTTATATCTGCTACACCTGTTACAGTTATCTCACATCCAGTTTTATGATCATATCATATTATTATTATCTGTTCATATGCTGAAAGTCACTGGACTTGCCAGACTTTTTGTCTGACCCTTGTTGTTTCGCCTCCTTTCTTCCGTTTCCCCCCAGGTTATCCAAGGAGGGAATACTTTAGCTTGATCCGGATTTCTCTTTGCTTGAAGTGCTTAAAGTATGGCTTGGCTCTGTATAGCTTCCATTCCATGGGGATTATGATTTTAAACCATGCATTTTGAAGGTTTTTGTACAAGACTGATATTTTGTACTTGAATTTTGAAATTTGAAAGGATGTAACCATATTAATTTCTGTTTCCGCTGTAATAAAGTTAAAAATTTTCAAGCACTGTTTTATCTGTCTTGTAAGTTTCTGTTCTGTTTACTAAAATGCTCCACCAAAGTTAAGGCATTCCCTTTGTGAGTGACCTTAACGGAGGTGGGGTGTTACACTTGGTATCAGAGCTGAAGGTTACCAGATTGGGTAAAGTTTTTGAAAACTATTTTTAAAAAGGTTTTGGAAGGAAGTATTTTCAAAAATAAAGCTTATTTTGAAAAACATGATCCCCAAGAGCCATATATCTTTCTTTCAGTCCTTTTTGTATTGAACCTTTCCTTTTTCGTTCCAGCATGTCTGAAGCATCTGAGATACCAGAGGGTGTTCATGTACCCGGTTGGTTTCGTCAATATCTTGAGGCTAGGGCCGCCGCTGCAGGTCCAGCAAATGATCCCCCTCCTCCACCCCCTCCTCGTGCAATTGCTTTCTCAAAGATCTGTAGAGATTTTAGGGCCATGGGTGGGAAGGATTTCAAAGGAACTGAATCATTCGTAGAAGCAAGGAATTGGATCAAAGAAACTGAGGATCTATTCGTTATCTTCGAGGTGGACGATAGGCAGAAGGTACAGTTGGCAGTATGGATGCTCAAAGACGAAGCTTCCTACTGGTGGGAAGTCACTAATGCCGAGAGGCCGGTTGAGACATGGATGGATTTCAGAACAAGGTTTGAGACAAAATTCCTCTCGCAAGCTGAACGAAGTTTACAATTGGAAAAGTTCTTATCTCTTAAGCAAGGAATTATGACGGTCAAGGAATACGTCAACCAGTTCAACCAACTAGCAAGATTCGGATTGGATTTAGTCAACACTCAGCATAAAAAGGCTCTCCGCTTTGTTAAAGGATTGAATGAGCCACTGCACAGCCTAGCCATGACCCATGTACCCATGGGAGCAACTTACGAGAAATTGGTGGATATGGCACAACTGCACGAGGAAGACAAGGGCCCGAAAGAGACAAAGAAGAAAGAACCACAGAATAAGAAATCGGGGCCCAAAAAGGAAACACAAAAGAAGGATGAGAAGTATGAAGATAAGAAGGGGAAAAAGTGCTTTACTTGTGGGAGCTCGACTCATCTGAACAAGGATTGCAGAAAAAGGAAGGGCGCTTGCTTCAACTGTGGGGAAATGGGACACTTCACTAGGGACTGCCCGAAGAGACGAGGACAAGGAGGGCAGGCGAACACTCTTGAGGCTAGTGGCTAGGATAGAAATAGGAAATTTTCTATAGTAGGTTTAATTTCTTTATCTGATTTTGGAGTTAAGACTTTTTCTGATTCTGGTATTTTGATTTTGTAATCGATACTCTGCACTTTAATACTAGTATTATTTCTGAATTCCGCTGTAGACTCAGACCCATAAGGGTTATGGATCATCTGTTTGAGATTGGGGTTTGAGGGATATCTGTGTTAGGCGTCAAGTATGACGCATACATTCTGAGTTTTCGTGGGGTATGATTTTATCATGCTTAGCTTCCTAAGAATCATTAGGGAACCTGATCTGTACCAGTAGTCTGTAAATATCTAAATACTTTTGATAGGATTTCCAGTTTTGACATTTTCTAAAGAAGGTAATCCTCTGGGTGTCAATTTGATGTTGGTTTCGGTCTTTGGGGCCGATACTTAGGACCCATGTCTAATGGGAACCAAATTTTCGTTCTATCTGTACTCGCTTCCATCATTCGACTGTATCCTATCGATCGAATCTTCGAACTTTAGGTAGAAACTAATGGGTGTAAACATGTGTTTGAGACATGATATGTTTGATGGTTGCAAGTGGATGCAAGTGGTTGCTAGTGGTTGCCCGTGGATGCATATACACACACTAGGCACTAGATCGGCTCGAAAACACTCTCATACTGCATATGGATGGGTGAGCATTTTTCAATTCTTGTGGATGCAAAATGATTGATTCAGCACATGGATGTTGCATTTGAGTGAATGATTGTGCACTCATATAGAAATAATATATATCATTAGAATTCTATTGCATACATGTTGGACTCATGGCACTGACATAATTCGCATTAAGGAGGTCAACTGAATCAGTAGACCGCCTGATCTTTGCATTAGATAAGGAACATATACACACACTTTTGCATATGTTCATACAACATTAGTAGTTTTCTAAGGACAATGGATGCTTGTGGATGATGGTTGAGTAGATGGGTGATTGGATGGTAGGACACATTCTTCTTAACTTGAAGATTTCGGGGACGAAATCCTCTAAGGAGGGGAGAATGTAACACCCCGTATTTTCTGTAAACATAAGAGTTAAAAATTTTCAAGCACTGTTTTATCTGTCTTGTAAGTTTCTGTTCTGTTTACTAAAATGCTCCACCAAAGTTAAGGCATTCCCTTTGTGAGTGACCTTAACGGAGGTGGGGTGTTACAAAGTATCTGATTTAGATAAAGGCTCCAGCGAACTGGGTAACGAAGCAGCGGCTTCGAGGAACGTGAGGATATTCTTGGGATCCCTCTGTGGGCTGCCAGGTAATTATACTAGGCTCATGAGAGGTTAAGGTCTGCGTTAGAAGAACCAAGAGTATGCCTTGGTTGCTATACGAGCGACCTAAAGATGGGGATGGATAGGGTATAGTCGACGAAACACGGTCGTACCCTAGATAGCATTTTTCGTCAGGCTACCTTCCATCTTTGGTCAAGCGTGTATGTACGGAAAGGCAGAGAACACCCAATAGACCATAATTGCTATCTAATTATGGGTGCGGTAAGGCTCGGATTGGGGGTTGGCCAGTAGTGTGTTCTCGTACAGGATTTATCCTGTCTTGTCTTTCGCTAGTTGAGGGAGGGGTCGCGTGGGACCATAGCCACGTATAGAAAAACAGACCTTAGCATCTGCATCGGCAGATAAATCGTAAGCTCCCGACCGAGTCCTGTATTTCCTGGTCTGCCCTGTGACAGGATTCGGATGGCACGATGTGATACATGTGCATACAGTCATGGAAAAACGATTCACGGTGAATGCGTGGGAAAAAGGGCGCGGTTGGCGGTTAACGTAATCCCTAGTGGCCCTAGGTGGTTGAACCCAAACCGAGATACGAAAACGTGCAATAGGTAAGCGTAATCCCTAGTAGCCCTAGGTAGCATAAGTCCTAGTTGTACAGACGCTAATTCATGTTGGAAGACCCTAGCTAGGTTTAGGGTAACAGTCCAAACCGATCTTAAGGATCATGGAACTATGTAAAGTAATATAGAATCTCATGGGAAAGCCCGTATGGCCTACGGCAAGGGACTGAACATTTACATGGAATAAAACATACGAGTTGAGTAACCTATATATGCGATATATTAGGTTGACATGGACCACTACACGACTTTTGAGTAAGGGTCATTCACGGATAACACGTGATACAGTTGGGATACTAGTACGGTAGGTGCAGAGCAGATGTACAGGATAGATACCATGGGATGTTATACGTGATAGATATCTTGGGATATTATACTTGATAGAAACCTGACGATGTGATACCTTGTTTTATCTTGACATCGCAATTTATCATGACACCTTAGTTTATCTGAGTTCAGTAGTTCATCCTGTTATTTTGATTTAGCTTATCTATCTTGTTATCATGCTTATGTTCATCTCAGTTTCTCATGTCAGTTAATTTTACTAGTTTTTATGCTAATAGTAGATAGGGCTTACTCAGTCTTTTTGACTGACCCGTTTTGTTTTGCCTCTTTTCTTCCGTTTCCCCCCAGGTTATAGGGAGGAAATACTGTTGTTTAGTTCGGACTTCTTCTGCTTGAAGGTCATCATGGATGGCTTGGACTTTTCTTGGCTATTGGCTACTTTACTGTTTTTACTTGGGGAATAATTTATGAAAATGTCTTTATGCTTCTTTACTATTGCAAGACAGGTTTTGATGTACTCTGATGTAAAAGGCTTTAGACCTTATTTATTCATGTTATGAAAGTTTGATTTTACTTCCGCTATTTTATATGTTCTGTCTTGTGATATTTCTGTACATGTTTACCAATAATTCCCCTCTAAAGCTAGTGCATTCCTTTGCGAGTGACCCTAGCGGAGGCGGGGTGTTACATTTGGTATCAGAGCAGAAGGTTACCAGACTGGGCAAAAGTTTTTAAAGACCTTCTGAAAACTATTTGAAAATCGTTTATAAAGAAGCATTTTTCAAGAAAATTTTCTTTTAAAAGAAAAAGGCTATTCCCCAAAGGCCATTAGCACTATCCTTGTTTCCTTAATTGAATCTCTTTTCCTTTCTTTCCTCCATCTGTAGTCACAGTGGTTTTAACTGCGACTAGTCTTTTCTATCTACGAAAGTGTTTTCCTTACGATGGAGGTGGTTCTCGAGAGACCAGTGGTCGCGTTATAAGAAAGGATAGTGAGGAAGAGGATAAAGGATACGAGCTTAAGGATGAGCAACTTGTTGGTATGGCTCAGCCCAGGACGAGAGAGAAGGATGAACAATGAAACCCATGACGAGAGAGTACCTTTGGCATGGTAAAACGGGACGGATAGTTAAGTATTATGGGAAAAGGACAAGATCATCGGGAGGGCAGCAGTATGCTCTCATTTCTAGGGTACCTCGGAAGGAGGGTGACGATCTTGTTAAAGGTTTAGCTTTTCTTCTCTATCATCCCGTTAGGACTTTGTTTTGATCATCGTATCATTTAAGTCTGCTTCGATAGTTGAGTCTCTGCACCTTAAGTACTAGCGTAATAGAGAATCCCATTTTTGTCTCAAAGTCCTATTGGGGAATCAGTCCATTTATACATGACTTGTTTGGATTTGGGAATGTCTATGCCAAGTGTTGAGTTTGGAAATAATGCTTATGTTTATAAGCTATGGATGGATTCTAGGGATGAAGTGGTTATCCAGTAGGGGGTGCCACTCTCGGTTTTGATAGGAGGGTAGTTAGACCTTTTGACTAGCCTTGGTAATGCCCTCGAAGTATCGGGTAACCTTTTTGAGGTTCTGTCATGACTAGTTACTTAGAATCCCTTGATGCCTTTATTGGAAATTTGAAGCCCGATCGAGTGGTGTTCGCCAATAAGACGGATGGTTTACTTCATTTATGCATGGGTTATAGAGATCACCCTAGTAAGTGCGCATGATAACCTGATTGACATCTGTTTACTTTCAAGAGAAAGTTCTTCTACATGGAATGCCTTATAGTATATAAATGAGATCCAAGATTCACTAGTGAATTTTGGAAAGCTTGCATGAGATCATGAGTATGCAGTCATGTTTGCGTCAAGTATTCTAGGAAAAGGATAAGTGCAAGTGGAACGAGAGGTGACGAAGAAATGAGTTCTAGCTCATGTTATGGAAACAGGAATAAGAAGCTACAAAATCGCGAGGTTAAAAGACGACTTTGATGGTCAAAGACTAGATACGCGCATGATATCTCTTTTTGGGAGTATATCCTTGATCCCTGTTTTCTGTAGAGCTTACTTGTAGGCTATCTTTTGTGGACATCCTCTCGGTCCTATTCTCCGTTACAAACCCTGTAAGGAGTTTGTCCTGTTTATCTTCTCGACCCTGTTTCAGGGAATTCTAGGTAGAACCCTATGGATGTAAACATGTATTTGAAACATGTTATGATTGATATGGTTGCAAGTGGTTGCTCGTGGATGCGCGAATACACATTAGATACTAGCTCGACTCGGTCACATTTCATATTGCAAATGCACGAGTATTTATACTTGTTTATGGATGAAAACGAATGTATTATCATGCGGTTGTTGCATATGAATGAATGATTGTGCACGCATATAGTATCTATATGACTAGGACTATTTGCATACATGTTGGATTCATGGCACTATACATATTTTGCATTAGAAAGATTATTCAGGCCTGATCATTAGCATTAGCTAAGGAACATGTACACACACGTTTTGCATATATTCATACAGCATTAGAAATCATCTAAGGACAATGGTTGCTTGTGGATGATGTTTTGAGTAGATGGATGATGGATGGTAGGATATGTTCTTCCTAACTTGGAGATTTCGGGGACGAAATCCTAAAAGGTGGGGAGAATGTAACAACCCGTATTTTCAATAACATGTTATAACATAAATGGAGGCAGAATTAAACTGTAAAATCTGAATCAAGGGAAATGGGCTATGCCATTGCGTTCGTCTCGGAAAAATACGCGAAATAGAGTCCGAGTTTCCGAAAATCGGAGTCCGTATGACCAAGATATGGCCTCGCGAAGTTTCACGAAAAATTCCCAAATTAAAGTATACTTAATTAAGTGAAATGGGTTGCGCAGAGAAATATATATATATATATATATTGATATATATATATATATATAATTGAAAATTAAATAAATAAATATGCAAAAATGTTCAAAACAGCGAATTGGGAGAGGGGAATAACCGAACCGGCCGATTTTTGAGGTCGACCCGAGCCCGCTGGGTCGACTAGGGGTTAATCCAGGGTGTTTGGCTGTCAACCCGTGGGCCGATTCGCTCAAATGCAGATTTTGCATTTGGATGGTTCTCATGGTTCATCTTTAATCTAAAGGCCCTAGATGGTTCCTACACTTGACTTCTTCCCCAAGACATGCTTTGATGGCTTGGATTGAATCTAGGTTTAATCCTATGGCCTAAAACACTTGCCTAATCTATAAATAAGACCCTAACCTATCCTAAATCCTCATTATTCATTCATGCAACTAAACTATGGCAAAATTGCTCCACTCATGGCCTCCACTCAAAATCCTAGCCTCCACTTCATTTCTATGAGAGGTTTCATGATCATGAGAGTATTATAGAGTCCCTATGTTAGTATGAGAGCTTCTCAAGTTGATTTCAAGGCTAAAGCTATGACCTTTGTTCATGAAGATGGTGTTTTTATTGATTTGGAGCATCCATCTTTGGGTTTTTGGGTGATGGCATGCATACGCTTCCTCACAAGCTTTAGTTTAATCGATTTAGGCCTTCAAAGCAATGTAAGCCCTTTCCCTACTATTAGATATTAACTATGAAGTTAAATGTTCATGTTGCAAGTTTGGGTTTGATCATTGAGAATGATACATGCTATCATGTCATGCAAGTTTGGGTTTGATCATTGAGAATGATACATGCTATCATGTCATGCAAGTTTATGAAGTCATTATCTTGACCTTGTGAGCAAAAAGCTACAACCTTTATGTTGAAATGTTGCATTATGCAACATGAGAACCTTCATAACCTTTATGTCAACTTGCATATGAAGTCATAACCCTTATATGATGATATATGCGAGTTACTAGTCATCATTCCATGTCTTTTGTCACCATGATTCGCTTATGTGCCAAGTTTGGGTTTATGCATGTTATGAGGCTTAAGAATGCAACATGCAAGTTAATGAACACATTTGTGCCTCATTTGCCACCATGATTAACATGTGGCTTAATATCCATTTTTGTCATGCCTTTGACAAGTTCCTTCTTTGAATCCATTATGCGAGTTTAAAAGCGTTGGGGTCACATTATGGGAAAACATAATGACATGAACATGATTTGGGTAAATGGGTATAAACATGACAACATGTAACGTTAAATATGACATGTGTTTATACTTGAAAACATGACTTGAAATATAACATGGAAGTTGACATGTAAGTATGCTTGAAAACATAAGCTTGGGAATTTACCTATTAAGTTAGGTCTACCCATTGGGAATTTACCTATTAAGTTAGGTCTACCCAATTGCTTGAAAACTTGAATATGAACATGACACTAGACTAAACATGAAAATGGCCAACTCGAGGTTGGGTTGAGTTTGCAACGTAAAACTACCCGGAACCGAATGGCCTAACTAGTAGTTGCAAACAATAGGACCCAATGTGAGAAGTTGGTCATGTTGTGCTTGAACCCGAGGTTAGACCAAGTTGTGGTGTAAAGCTACCCGGAACCGACCGACTTAACTAGTAACCACAACAAAGTCTAATGTGAGAGGTTGAGGTGCATTAAGTAATTAATGCCACATGATAGGGTTAAGTTGATTTGATTAATGACTCTTAACCAAATATGACATGGACAAATGGGTTAAGTAATTGGATTAGGCTAATGATACTTAACAAAACATGACAAGGTTGGGTAGGTTAAGTAACTTGATTTACCTAATGACACTTAACCATTTTTATACGACTAGTGGACGGGGATTAAGTTAACCAACACTTAATCAATCCAACACGATAATTTGGTAAGGTTAAGTAAGTTTTCTTAATGACACTTAACCAAAAGATACAGTTAATGGATGGGGTTAAGATTAGACTCAACTAGTCTGAACATGATAATCGGATGGGGTTAAGTTAACCTAGACTTAATTAATCCCACTTGGTAGTTTAATGGGGTTAAGTTAAATACTTAACTAATCTAACACGATGATTTGAAGTGGTTAAGTGACCTATACTTAACCAATCTCACCCGTTAATTTGAAGAGGTTAAGTGACCTAAACTTAACCAATCTAACTCGTTAATTTGATGTGGTTAAGTGATCTATGCTGAACCAATCTAACTCGTGAATTTATTGAGGTTAAGTTAACCCATACTTAACCAATATAACGTGAAAACATGATAAGGCTAAGTCATGAATCGCTTGAATACACTTGACCGGTTTGACTAAGTAATTTCATAGGGTCAAGTTAATATATACTTAACCAACTTGAGCATGGTTTGTAGGGTTAAGTCTTGGACTTGGATACTTAGCCAATTTTGACATGATTTGTAGACGGGTTAAGTCTTGGACTTGGATACTTAGCCAATTTTGACATGATTTGTAGACGGGATTAAGTCATGAACTTAAGTGACACTTAGTCTATTATGTAAACCCTAATTCGGAGAATTAGGTGGGTAACCGTAATTAACAAGGATAACGGGAATAAGGCTAAGTCGTAAACCTTGGTTGAAGGATAACTAAGTAATGATTCTTAGTCAAGGAAATTTAGACCAGTTCATAGATAGATGAGTAACCTGATACGGTAGGTCATCGTTTAAGTATACGAGTAGGAGCAAGTATCTGATTTAGATAAAGGCTCCAGCGAACTGGGTAACGAAGCAGCGGCTTCGGGGAACGTGAGGATATTCTTGGGATCCCTCTGTGGGCTGCCAGGTAATTATACTAGGCTCATGAGAGGTTAAGGTCTGCGTTAGAAGAACCAAGAGTATGCCTTGGTTGCTATACGAGCGACCTAAAGACGGGGATGGATAGGGTATAGTCGACGAAACACGGTCGTACCCTAGATAGCATTTTTCGTCAGGCTACCTTCCATCTTTGGTCAAGCGTGTACGTACGGAAAGGCAGAGAACACCCAATAGACCATAATTGCTATCTAATTATGGGTGCGGTAAGGCTCGGATTGGGGGTTGGCCAGTAGTGTGTTCTCGTACAGGATTTATCCTGTCTTGTCTTTCGCTAGTTGAGGGAGGGGTCGCGTGGGACCATAGCCACGTATAGAAAAACAGACCTTAGCATCTGCATCGGCAGATAAATCGTAAGCTCCCGACCGAGTCCTGTATTTCCTGGTCTGCCCTGTGACAGGACTCGGATGGCACGATGTGATACATGTGCATACAGTCATGGAAAAACGATTCACGGTGAATGCGTGGGAAAAAGGGCGCGGTTGGCGGTTAGCGTAATCCCTAGTGGCCCTAGGTGGTTGAACCCAAACCGAGATACGAAAACGTGCAATAGGTAAGCGTAATCCCTAGTAGCCCTAGGTAGCATAAGTCCTAGTTGTACAGACGCTAATTCATGTTGGAAGACCCTAGCTAGGTTTAGGGTAACAGTCCAAACCGATCTTAAGGATCATGGAACTATGTAAAGTAATATAGAATCTCATGGGAAAGCCCGTATGGCCTACGGCAAGGGACTGAACATTTACATGGAATAAAACATACGAGTTGAGTAACCTATATATGCGATATATTAGGTTGACATGGACCACTACACGACTTTTGAGTAAGGGTCATTCACGGATAACACGTGATACAGTTGGGATACTAGTACGGTAGGTGCAGAGCAGATGTACAAGATAGATACCATGGGACGTTATACGTGATAGATATCTTGGGATATTATACTTGATAGAAACCTGACGATGTGATACCTTGTTTTATCTTGACATCGCAATTTATCATGACACCTTAGTTTATCTGAGTTCGGTAGTTCATCCTGTTATTTTGATTTAGCTTATCTATCTTGTTATCATGCTTATGTTCATCTCAGTTTCTCATGTCAGTTAACTTTACTAGTTTTTATGCTAATAGTAGATATGGCTTACTCAGTCTTTTTGATTGACCCGTTTTGTTTCGCCTCTTTTCTTCCGTTTCCCCCCCAGGTTACAGGGAGGAAATACTGTTGTTTAGTTCGGACTTCTTCTGCTTGAAGGTCATCATGGATGGCTTGGACTTTTCTTGGCTAATGGCTACTTTACTGTTTTTACTTGGGGAATAATTTATGAAAATGTCTTTATGCTTCTTTACTATTGCAAGACAGGTTTTGATGTACTCTGATGTAAAAGGCTTTAGACCTTATTTATTCATGTTATGAAAGTTTAATTTTACTTCCGCTATTTTATATGTTCTGTCTTGTGATATTTCTGTGCATGTTTACCAATAATGCCCCTCTAAAGCTAGTGCATTCCTTTGCGAGTGACCCTAGCGGAGGCGGGGTGTTACATCATACCTGTCAGATCGAATAGAACTGCTCAGTGTCTGGCGCAGATTTATTTTAGAGAAATTGTTAAACTGCATGGAGTTCTCATGAGCATTGTTAGCTATCGTGACCCGATTTTCGCTAGTAAATTCTGGGAAGCATTCCAAGCAGAATTGGGAATGAAACTGAACTTGAGCACCACTTATCATCCTCAAACAGATGGCCAAACTGAGAGGGTGAACCGTATTCTATAAGGTTTATTGCGGGCTTGTGTTATTGATTTTGGCGGATCATGGGAAGACCATTTGCATTTGGCTGAGTTCTCATACAACAACATCTACCAAGCGAGCCTGACAATGTCACCATTCAAAGCACTGTATGGTAGACCGTGTCGTTCTCTTGTTTGTTGGATAGAACCTGGTAATAGACTCGTATTGGGACCCGATATGATTCACGAAGCTGCGGACAAAGTCGATTTCGTTAAGAAACGATTACTCGCGGCTCAAAGCCGACAAAAGATCTATGCAAATAAGAGAAGAAGAGATATAATATTTGATGTTGTTGACTATGTGTATTTGAAGGTATCTCCGATGAGAGGAGTAGTCCGGTTCGGTAGAACAGGAAATTAGCGCCCAAATTTATTGGTCTGTTTCCTATTCTAGAACGGACTGGAACTGTCGCTTATAGGGTTCAATTACTAGATTGGTTGCCTAGAGTACATGATGTGTTTCACGTATCTCAACTTCGAAAGCATGTGCATGATCCAGACTTGATCGCGGAAGAAACCGCGTAATGGGATTTGGAAATTACTCCAGAATTGGCTGTGAGAAGAGAGCCGCTAAAGAATATTGGCAAAGAAACAAAAGAACTGAGGAACAAGAAGGTTCACTTAGTCAAAGTGCAATGGAGTGGAGATCCACGAGACTGAACTTGGGAAACTGAAGAGAGCATTAAGAAGGCCTATCCCAAGTGCACGGTGGATATCTCTGATTAACTCTGGTGCAAGGTATATTTACCATATTTTGCATTTCCATTTTGTTCTCTACTTTGTTGTTGTTTTCTTTTTCATGGATGTAAATTTTTTAATTATATAGTCTGATGATTTTAAAAGAGTATATTTTAAAAAATTTGATCAACAAATTGATTGTTGTTTGTGTTGTGTGATTAAGAATTTGATTAATCAGAATATTAGAAGATAATTAATTTAATCAACAAGGGAATGAATGGCAAATTTATTCAATTAAATCAAATGTTGAACTGATTTGAAATAGATAGAAATATATGCATGTGCATAATATATGTTTGAACAGGTAAATGGATTTGCTGTTGAGTAAATATTTTATTTGTGTGCCCGACAAATAGGTAAACCTTAATGAGTTGGATGCGGAATTTTATTATTATATCAACTCCTGTGAATGCCATTGGATTCGGAGTGTTGGTTGTTCTGTGTGTAACAATAAACGTCGCCATAGGATAGTAACAATTAATTTTGAACTACACTACATGGCATACTTCTTGAAGATAGCATACTTCATCATAGACCACATAAGCATTTGGAGCTTGTGCGACGAGGTTGAAGATTTACCATACGAGCGAGAGGCTTGTATGGCGATGACTATATATTATAGGTTGAACTGACGACTGATATGAAATATATAAAATGTAACGGTAAATTGCCAAATTTATAAAAAACCCACACGGGTCTGGAGATGACAATAAACACGTCTCTCTAGTCATTAAGGCACAAAAACAATTTATAGGGTGACGAGAATTTATTCTCTGGAGTTATGATCTATACACACTCCCCTGTGGATACCGGAATATATCACTATAAATATGTGTATGCCTATTAGGATTTATTGGGTACCTAATACGGCCCGATAAATTTCCAAACCCCTCCCCGTACAAAGGAGGTTATGAAGAAATTTTTCGAAAATTTAGGGTGTTAGCCAAATTTTTGAAGAATTAGAAAATTCTTAGAAACTGAAAAGTTGAAGAATGAAAGATGAGTTGGTTAATTAAACAACTTTCCACTTCGTTCCTTTTCGGGGACGAAAAGATTTTAAGTGGGGGAGATTGTAACAACCTGGAAAATCAGAACCAATTTAAAAAAATTTAATTTTGCTATTTTAGTGAATTTTGAACATTTAAAATAAATTATTTTAAATATTAACGACGGAAAGTCTATTTGAATCGATATTTGAAAATAAATATATTTTATTTCAATTATAAACAAGGCCTGAAATGGCGCGGCAGTTTGAAAATTTGAATTCGAACTTTGACTGACTGTACCGAGTGCAAAATAAAACGGATTTTAATGAAACCAAAAATATTTAAATCTGTTTATGAATATCTTTCCAACGAATCTGAAAAATCAAAGTTTCATAGCGGGAATCAAAAGTTATGGCCAAATGAATTTTCAGAAAGGTCGCTATGAAGTTTATATAGCCCGTGAAAATAGCCATTTTTCAAACAACCTCTATTTTCGACGAAACCACTTTTGTTGGATCCGGGATGTCAAATTATTGCTAGGCTTCAAATTCCGTATTTTTTGAAGTTAATATGTGAGCATGGCGAAGGAAAATGTGTTTGGTTGATTTAAGTTAAATTGGATCGACCAGAAAATAGCCATTTTTCAAACGGTCTCAGAATTCGACGAAACTAGTTTTGTTGGGACTGTATCATCAAAACATAGCTAGATTTATTTTTCTGGAATTTTTGGGATCTTTATGTGGCCCCGGCAAATTGAGATGTATGTTCAAATCAAATATTGAATATTTTATATTTTAATTTAAAGAAAAACTGACTAAAATAGTTGAATGGGCCTACGAAACATATCCCATTGTGTTAGGAATGGGGGTATTTAGCTAGGGGCGACAGTCGTTGGGTTCGAATTGGAGTTCGTACGCGATAAGGGGTATTTTCGAATTTAAATAAATTAAAAATTAATTATAAAACCCACGACCAATCACGTTTCATCTGGAAAAACCCTAACCCCCTTATATCGAACAGCGGCTCCCTTTCTTTCCTTCTCTCCTCTTTTTCTCTTAAATCACTCAACGAAATCACTCTACCCAGTTGAAGACTTTGAAGAGCATCGCAAGAGCATTAAATCCATACCAACTTCAGATTTTTTCATGGAGTATCAAGCTCAGATCGATCTCAAGAAGTTGCCGACTTCAGCCGCTGTTTGCTCCGCCTAGCCCAGCTCGAGTTGGCTGCGACTAGTACCCTCGGGCGTGCCGTCTGGAGCACTTCAACGTGGTGATGGTCGATTAACATCTCGAGCTTCGGATGGAAAGATAATCAAAGACCTAGGTTTGAATGTTTACTGGAAAGGTACAGGTTGGGTTTTAATTAAGTGATTTCCACATTTAAAGGCGTCACAAAGGTTGGTTTACTGATAAAAATCATATCTTTTTGCTATGTTGTCGAAATCCAGTGAAACAATAGACATTGGACTCGTGTGGACATCTTCTACATTCTAGAAGAGACCGGATATTTTTCTGAGCCTTTTACAATTTTTCAAGGAGTGGAACCCAATGTAAGATTTCTGATTAGTAAACGATATGGAAATGACAATGTATAAATTATATAGTCGATTTATGAGTTATATAAGCGTTGTACACCCTATGTATAAGCGTTGTATAAGTTATATGTTCGATGTATAAGTTATATATGCGTTGTAGAAATCATATATGCGTTGAATGAAATTGAAATTTACTGAAATGAAATTGAAATTTATTGAAACGAAATCAAATTATATATATACACACACTCTCCTCGTCCACAGACCATGGATGATATATATTGGTTGTGATATTGTTTGGATTTGGTTGATGTGAAATTTGGTGAATATCATGAATGATTGATTGGAAATGATTGATTGTGGTTGAAATCCCAAAAATTTGGTGAATATCATTTTTGAAATAAATTGTTTTACAAAAAAAATCACATTTTTATAATATATATGAATAGCCAAAAATCTACATTTTTGAAATAAATTGTTTTAACAATAAAGATCGCATTTTTATCATCTATATGAAGTTTATAAATTAATCGTGTTTGAAATAAATTGTTTTAACGATAAAAATCACATTTTTATCATCTATATGAAGTATATAAAATAATCGTGTTTGAAGTAAATTGTTTTGGCAATAAAAAATCACATTTTTATTATATATATGAGTTGTTAAAAATAGTCATGTGTTGAAATAAATATTTGTTGGATGAAAATATCATTTTTATCACATGTATGAAATGAAATGGTTTGGAAATCAAAGAAAAGATTATATATATATATATTAATATAATTAAAATAAATCGAATAATGAAGTTGCAGTTCGTATTTTGAAACCATGATTTCAAATGATTATTACGAGAGATCCGACCATGGGATTTTCTAGAAACCGAAACCGTTGGGTTCGCTTTGGAAATATCATTCCAACGACACCAACTTTGCAAAGATCCAGCGGTTAGATTGTCTGGAATGTTTAATTCAAATCTGAAGAAAAACAGCACCAGAATCTATTATATATATATATAACTAAAATAAATCGAATTACGATGCTGTAGTTCGTATTTTGGAATCGTAACTTGAAACGATTGTACCGGGAGATCCGACTGTCGGATTTTCCCAAAACTGGAATCGTTGGATTCGTTTTGAAAAGATCTTTCCAATGATATAAAATTTCTAAAGATCCAACAGTTAAGATATGTGTAAAACAAATATGAAGAAAAACAACGCCACGGCCGCGTTATGGCCTGAAGCGTCGTTTATATATGGCTATTTTTAAATGAAAAAAATAGCGATAAATCGTTGTAAAATATTATAAACGATATGTAATGGAAATGAACTGAATTTGCTTGGCTTATTGGATATATGATGGTTGAATGTGTTTGACGTGAAAATTACATTAACAAACTAAATTATGGATATCGAATAATTTAACCATTGAAATGAATTGATACTAATTCTAAATATACGTGAATTATTTGAAAAGGCAGAGTTAATTCTCATTTCAAATAATTGATTGACGGTTAGAAGTCGAAGATATGAAGACGGTGCAAGACCGATGATCTTCACATCGAATGGATGGCTACTGATGCCTTTGATAGGAGTTGCTGCCCTGATGGGGTCATAGTGGTAGTTGTCCTGATGTACTTCTTGATCGTTCGGATGTGCGAGGTATAAAGATCCTCCGGTTTCGTTTAGATCAAGAATGGACTTGTAAATGGATGTGTGTCTGACGTTGTAGATTGACAACGTGGCATACAGAGTTGCTGTGATTGAAGCTTTTGTTGAAAAGCAGAGCTTTGTGGTTGATGATCAAAGCACGGCTTTAAATAGCTAGCTTTGTGTTTATCGCTGTTTCGCGAGCCTCACACCAATGTATGAGCCAGAAACGGGATAGGACATCAGGGAGGACCTTTGTTTCTTTCTAGCTAGGAGTGGTGTTTTGGGTTTTACACGCCCGGGCATTTTACTTATGTGGATGATGGATAGCGAGGCGCCTCGGTTATATCGATCGCTCCCGGGTCGATGGTTTGGTCGGTATATGACCAGTTTACGCCCCATAGGGCGGGGAAACGCAGTGTCCAGACATTTTAATCCACTCCATGTGGACCGGCCCTGACGATCCAAGGGTCGATGCGCTCTGACCCTGAGACTCGGGCTAGACAGTCTCGAAGCGGTAAGGACGATCCCTTGCCTTGGTTCATGACGGAAATCCAATTTCCAAATACGACATCGTGCGGTTTTGATTGTATACCTACATATGGAGACATGATATATGGTACCCATGCCGTCTATGATTGATACTTATGATTGAAATTATTTTTGAAATATATCAACACAAGTAATAATATCAAATGATTTGTTTTATTCATATCAAGCATATTTTGGCCATTATAAGGTAAAACTCCATCCTCTGATTTGCGTTGCATTGTGTGATGGGAATTGAGTCTTAAAATGGCTTCATTTTTATAAAAAGCATTGCGATGTTTAAAAGATTTACTTGTTTATAGCACTGGCAATCCAATGGAGTAAACCCGTTCCGCGTTAGCGGCGTGGTCCTATGATTGGCCTTATTGTAAAATATGTTAAGTAGATTTCTTATACCAGTCCCATGACTGACTCGTAGTTTGTTTCACTTGCAAACTCGGGTGCCCCTTTTTCTACATGGGCAGCCTTGTATTCAGGTTTTAGCAGGCTCTTTCTGGATAGCTGGAGCTGAAACTGGATTCTATCACTTCTTTCTTTTTATGTTGTTCAGCTCCTGTTGTACATATTATGTTTTGGTTCCGCTGTACACATTTTATGTAAAGCTAAACTGTATTTTGTACTAAGTATGATCCTATATACTGTGTAACTCTGATGATTATGTTTATCCAGTGTATTCTATTGTACATTTTCTGGTGTATTTATCTATTTCTATTCTGCTGTTATTTGTTTATGTGTTATATTCCAAAGATTACCCTTGCCATCGTGGAACGGGGTTTGGGGTCATCGCATTTTGGCTAATTTATTTTGTTAATTTCTTCGGTATTTTGGTTTATTTTATCCTACCATCCTGTTTTATTCTGATCTGCTGATTTATATATGTTTCAGGAATTCACATAATGATACATACAAGAACAAAGGTTGTTGGGTTGCTGCTGAAATTCCCTAGCCAGTCCAACATTTCATAAATCAGGTTACCATCATGGAATAATTATTTGCAATCAGATAGTTTTTGTAGATCATCACGGAGAAAAATAAGCCATGCACTGTTGAAATGATACGTGGTTTCAAGTTCATTTCATTTGTGATCTTTGATCTTTAAACATTTTATAGCTTCTTATTAAGCTAACGTGCTTATGTAAATCATTATGCAGATGTATGTAGTCTATGTTGTGATAGGTACAGATTACAATTTGAAGATTACAAAATTAAAAATGTGAATTAAGAACATGGTTTTTACCATAAAGGCTCACTTATTAAGGAGATAACACAAAATTCTACATCTTGCTCTTTTATTTTCTAATTAGTATTTTTAAAATAGCGACATTCTCATTTTGAAGAATCTAGAAAGTTACCTCAAATTGACGTAGCATACATACTTACCATACCTGGATAATATTTCATGCTAATTTTTTACTCAATAGCAAAAGTACAAAATTGTAGGATAACTAACTTGAATCTTAAGGTTTCAGCATTCTCACATCACTTTCTATTATTATAGACCAGCCATGCATTGTTTATTTCACAATTATTTTAATTGCTTTTTGCTCTTACTCTTTTTTTCATAGTTTTGACGTAGGTAGTTTTATGGTATTTATGGCTTAATTTTGTTTCTATATTTATCCTGATTTAATTGTTTTATTTAATGACATTGCTAATGGTCTACTTACAATCAATGTTTCATTGAATGCGAGCAATTTTAGGTTGATAATGTTGCAAGTTTTAGTTGTTTTGCCAGATATTGGAATTTAATGATCGTTGCATTAAATTCATCAAACTTCCCGATTTAAATTTTTGAACTAAGTTATCCATGTTTAATATTCACACTTTCACCATTCTTTAGCATTTCGTCGACTCTATGAAACAATGTTGCTATATGCTCTCACAGTTCTTTTCTCAATATAAATATTGCCAACATTTGGAATAAACCGAATTCATTCTATTTATGGGTTCCTAAATTTTAATGGCATAATAGTTATTCTTACAGTATGTCAAGTCTATTTACGTTATGATTTTAATTCGTATTCAAAGCCTATTTCATGCAAATTAAATGTAGAAAACGTCCTATGATAATTATCTTCTATTATTAATACTATTCATATTATCGTATTGATATGCACCTCTCACGCAAAAAATATAGTTTATATATATTATTAGATGAATCTGACCTTACTTGATATTCATGTTTTTGGCATTTAATGACATAGAAATAAGGTTTCATATTTCGAGATCTACATTTACGTTTTAAGCATGGTGGAAATTATATATTACATAAATTGCAAAGTGTATCTTGGATGCATATGAGTCTTGGTCCTCATTTTATTCTATGTTGTGAGGAAGTTATAATGAAACATTGTCACTATATCCTAAGAATGAATAAGGTATATTTGTGAATATAAGGTTAGAAGGTAAGTAATGGCAGTTTGAGAGATGAAAATGAAAAATTTATATGGTAAATGACTAAATAAGTGCCCATGGTATTGGTACGCAATAACTAGGATATGGAGATTAAAGTTAAATATGTTAAAAAAATACAATCACAATTCAAAATTGGACATAGTTTCACCATTTAGTGTATTACATAGAAAGAATCTTAATTGTGAATGTTTTAGAAAGGTGAAGGTAGAGTTAGACAAGGTATCATCATTTGATACCTCCTATTTTCTTATATTTGAACTTTTTCGTAATACTTTCAACAGTTTACGTTTTCTTATATTTGTACTTTTTGGTAATCCGAATGAAGTAGCTACTTCCATTGTAACAATCCGAAAATCTGAGCCAGTTTAAAAATTTTATTTTGGCAATTTTAACGAATTTTGAACATTTAAAATAAATTATTTTAAATAATATCGATGAAAAATTTATTTTGAATATATTTAGAATGTATATATTTATATAGATCGTCATTAGAATATAAATAATTATATATAATTATAAAAGGAATTGAAAATGGCGTGGTAGTTCGATAATTTGATTTCAAATTTCAAATGAATGTACCAGGTGCAAAATAAATCGGATTTTAGCGAAACCAAAAATCTTTGAATCTAATAAAGAATATTATAAAATAAAGGTTCATGTGTTGACAGTACTCATCCGTTGAGATTAGTCATGTGTTGAACAAAATATTTTAACAATAAAATTTACATCTTTATCATATATAAAATTAGAAACTAACTGGAAAATAGATAAGATGAGTGGTCTCCTGGATATTGATCTGATGTTGGTTTCGGCCTTCGGGGTTAATATTCAGGGAACCGTTCTCTTACTAATTTACGGTTGGAGTCTGATTTGAAATCAAACGAAAGATACCATAATTTTTATAAAATATATTAAATAACAAAAATAGTCACACGTGGAGAGTACTCATTCGTTGAGATTAGTCATGTGTTGACAAAAATATAAATTCATGTATTGAATAGGATAAATATTCATTTGTTGAATATAATAACGGAATTATTGAAATATATAAAGCCGTGTTGATTAGAGATGCGCTATTTTGACGCGAACGATATTTATATCGATTATATTCATTTTTATAATGAATATTGAAAAGAGATAAAAATCGAATATTTATAACACAAATTCGAATTGAATTTAATTGAATTGAAAAGAAAACGAATTCGAACTGAATTGAATTTAATTGAATTGAAAAGAAAACGAATTCGAATTGAATTGAATTGAAAAGAAAATGAACTCAAATTGAATTGAATTTAATTGAATTGAAAAGAAAACGAATTCGAATTGAATTGAATTTAATTGAATTGAAAAGAAAACGAATTCGAATTGAATTGAATTTAATTGAATTGAAAAGAAAACAAATTCGAATTGAATTGAATTGAATTGAAAAGAAAAAGAATTCGAATTGAATTGAATAGAAAATGAATTCAAATTGAATTGAAAACGAATTGAAATAGAATAAAAAATCAATTTGAAATGAATTCAAATTGAATTGAAATTTGAATTGAATTGAAATGAATTTAAAATGAATTTATAAGGAAAAATTCAATTTTGATTTGAATTTGAAAAGGAAGTTGAAATTGTTTTTGAAATGAATTTAGAACTATTTATAAAATTCGTTTTAAATAGAAATCGATGAAATATATAATATATATATATATATATATAATATAATGGCCTGAATAGAACGCGCCGCGGCAGTTCGTAAATTTCGACCATTGACTTCGAATGGACATTACGGGAGATCCGACCGTCGGATTCTCCTAAAACCGGAACCGTTGGGTTCGTATCGAAAAGAGCTTTCTAATGAATATTCGAAATTTGAAATCTAACAGTTGGATTTGGAGATATGTCCAAATCAATTTCAGAAAAGGTCGCTGTAAGTGTAGTTCGATGGCCATTGATGGAAATCGACTGTACGGGCCTTGATAAAATTATTAAAAATATCAATAAATTGTGTAAAATCATAATGAATGATTTAGGAAGAACTGGGTTGAAAAACCCCACCTTTTGTAAAGATAAAAATAGATTTTTATTGGAATGAACTAGTTTTGAACTAAATTTAAAACCGAATTATTTT
Organism: Allium sativum; assembly: GCA_030737875.1. NCBI lineage: Eukaryota > Viridiplantae > Streptophyta > Magnoliopsida > Asparagales > Amaryllidaceae > Allium > Allium sativum. Next base: position 364,614,029 of record CM060909.1, read on the forward strand.
TTTAAATAAATAAATTGGATTAAAAAGGGGTTTTAAATAATCGAAATTTCTAATACATTTGATTGGAATTGAATTAGAATTGATTTGTGGGTTTATCGTGAACGGTGTTTTAAATAACACTTGTTCTTTAACCCGATAATAAGTAGAATGTGATTTGGGTTTATCGTGAACTGTGTTTTAAATGACATTAGTTCTTTAACCCAGTAAAAGGAGTTTTAATGAATCTGCAATTAGATTGAAATGTGAATTGATAATTTGAATTATCAAATCTGGAAAATGAGCGAGAATGGAGTGTCACCAGTTTTGCTCCAAGCGATAGTTAAATCTTTAATTAGATTTGAACGTGAAATGGTAATTAATTTTATTGATAACACCGTGGTATTAGATATGGAGTATTACCAGTTTTTCTTCATGGGATAAATAGGTGGGGATTGGGAAATAAAATAAATAATTACTTCGGTGTGGTTCGCTAATCCCGACTAGTTTGGAAAACCATAATTTGGTTTGAAATGATATCCAAAGGAAGATTAAAGAATAAATTTAAAAGAATTTACCTTTGATAAAATTAATGGGAACCTTTCCCTAAGATTATGAAATTTAGAAACTAGATGTAGGTTAGCTAAGAAGAATGGTTTCCTGGGTATTGATCTGATGTTGGTTTCGGCCTTCGGGGTTAATATTTGGGAAATTGTTCTCTTCCTGATTTACGGTTAGTGGCTGTTGAATTGGAATGAGGCGAATGTTGTGTTTGTGTAACATTTATTTTTAATATACGTGGGTTGTTCGGAAAGGCCGGGTTTATACCCATTCTGAATAACCGATTCGACGATAAATCGAAGATGATGACGGTGGTCGAAGACCGGAAGTCTTCACATCGTTTGGATAATTACTGATGATCCTGATTGGGCTGTACACCCAAGAGGAGGGAAATAGTTGGTGGTCGTCCAGACGTACTTGGAGATCGATGGATATACGAGGAAAGTGCCTCCGGTTTCGTTTAGACCCAGAACGAACATGTAAATGGACTGTGTGTCTGACATTGGATTTTATTCTGTGTTGATTGATCTCCATTAAATATACATCTGTTTGGCGGCGGAGAATTTATTCTTTTGCTTAACGCCCTTCTCTGAGACGTACGAGCTCAGAGGTTGTATATCGATGGACATCAGTCCCATGGCATGAATTGCCTGTATGGCACGCCTAAGTGACAATAGATCAAGGCTTCTGTTGAAAAGCAAAGTCTTGTGGTTGATGATCAAAGCACGACCTACGTGGCATAGCTTTGTGTATAGCGTGGATTCGCGAGCCTCACACCTCGGTATGAGTTAAAAACGGGATAAGGACTGCGGGGAGAGCACGACGTTTCTTTCTAGCTTTGGTGGTGTCAGTGACTTACCAGCCCTGACATTTATATACTTTTCACCTATGTGGTTGTTGGATGAGGCGCCCCGATTTTAGGTCTGTAAGGACCGGGAAACGTGTGTTCAGGAATACTAATCCACTAATGTAAGTGTGGACCGGCCCTGAAGCATCCAGGGGTTACCCAGAGTGTGTAGTCCCGAGGCATTTGCTAGAGTGTCTCGAAGCGGAGAGGAGCTTTCCCCTTGCCTCGACTCATGACGGAATCCGATTTCCAACACGAGATATTTCGGTTTTATTTGTAGAGCCTAGTATGGCAACATAGTAGCATGGGATGCTATGCCGTCTATGATTGATATTTATGATTGAAATTGTTTTGACACTATACAATTATAATAGTATCAAATGATTTGTTTTAAACGTACCAAGCATGTTTGGCTGTTATAAGATAAAAACCCTATCCTCTGGTTTGCGTTGCATTGTGTGATGGGACCTGGTCTTATAACAGCTTCATTTTTCTTTACTTAGCATTGCGCTGTTTGTTTTATGCACTGGTATTCTTGGGAGGAAACCCATTCCGTGTCATACGGCGTGGTCCCTTGATTTACCTTATTTTTAAAGTAAAGTTTTGAATAACTGTTTTAGTTCTCACACCAGTCACATGACTGACCTGGAGTTTATTGTTTTAACCTAAACTCTGGGTGCCCCTATTTTCGACACGGGCAGCTGGTAGTTTTGGTTTTGTAGATTATATTCATAGGATCCTGGTTTACAGCTGGAATGATATCCGGAAAGCTCTGTATCCGTATATCACCTTCAGTTGTGCTTTGTATTATTTTTCCGCTGCAGTACTGTATTTAAATCTCTGATATTCTTTGTTGTATAATATTTATTCATACTCTGTATATTCTTTTATTCTGGTGAATTGTTGTAATAACAATGAAATGTTCTTCTGTTTGCGTTCTGATTGGTCTTGTCATCAAGGTAATCCGTGCTTTCCTTCACGGGGAAGTAATGGGCTATCACATCCATTGTCATTAATATATTTATGTTTTCAATTTCTTCCCTTGCTCGATCTCACTACCATGTCTACACCAAAGTCATTGAATGGTCTCCCCCTGTAAAGCCATGGTACTCAAAATTAATATGTTTTATACTTCTATGCCAATATTCTATATATCATTTTGTTTCTATACCTATATTCCCTTGCTCAAATATTATGTTCTTGATGTTTTACATTTTAGCTTTTGGTTATGAATTTATTTGGGAATTTCAATATCTTTTCTTTATGTGTTCATGTTGATGCTAATTCAGTTCTGATACTCCAATTTTACTCTCTTTGCGTTTCTGTTATCCGATCATTCTCACTCATCTTTCACTCATGTTAAGTTGTCCAATGTTATTTCTGTAATCAGGTAATGGATAACATTGTGCAAATATGTGTATGCCAACGTCATGTCGTTTTCACTGTACCTGATGTGGGTTAGGTGCATCTTCAACGAAGGGAATATTAAGGTTTGCCTTCTTCCATTCATTTTTTAAAGCTATTCACATTCGATTCACCTTACAATGCAAGTTTCATTTTATTTCTAATAGCTTTTATGAGACCGTTTCTATCATGATATTAGAAATAAGATTATTTGCATTGATCTTTATTTCTTTGTTACTAATACACTTAGAGTGATTTCTATCTTTCAAAACCAGATGCTCATTGTATTTGGGGAAGCGAATCGCAAATAAATGTATTTAACAAGTAAATTTTTTTTACAAAATAGATTGATCATTGATATTTAATGATAAGTATATCATTTTTATTAAATTTGATGCTTAACCATTTTATCATCTACTATTTCATGCTATGTCTGCATTACCATTGGACTGTCAAGGTAATTGTGTATGCATAGGATCTGAGAGGATGCTAAAAACAGGGGTGTCATGGTAATTGTAATAATAAAATCTAATATTTATCGTAAAATGTCTGCATTACCATTGGACTGTCCAACTTTAAATGGAAAGAATTAAAAATAGTTTTTATGAACCATCAATTTATTTCACCATTCTATATATTCTTGCTCATTATAAATAACTTAATGCTTACATCTTCATTGGGTTAATTTTATATATGACAACAATGGCTATTTGTAGCTTCCAATTATACTCAACAATATCAATATTGTTTCAAATTGCAATTAGAATACGATATATCATATCTATAATTTAATAGTAAAAAATTACAAGATACATGTACTCATTTTATCATTTTACAAATATTGCGCTTATGTATATAGCTGGCCACATATGTTTAAGTACCAATACAATAATTGGTTAACCACTTTTATCTTATCTAAATGAAAAAAATAAAGTTACATGCTATAGTTTTTAGATGTCTTGAAGCTATTTGGATACTACTACCATTCATTTCAATTTGTTGCACTATCTTTGTTTTACATAGATTAGTTGTACCTATAATTTTTTATATCACACTACAATTCTTTATATTCTATTATGTGTTGACCAAAAATCTAATTATGGCAATATATTTCCACTTAAAATTGTTTTATATGGTATACTTTACAGATGAAATTAACACTAAGTAATGATTTACTTAAAGGGTGCTACTATTCACACCCCGTGTAAAGACCCGTAACTTCCCCGGTAAGGAAAGCCCGGATACTTTGAGAACAACACACAAAAGAACGCAGACAAAAGAACATTTCATTGTGTATTACAACAATTCCATCAGAAACAAGAATATACAGAGTATGAATAAATAAAATACATTCGATAAATATCAGAAATTACAATAAATTACATTACAGCGAAAAAACAATACAAAGCACAACTGAAAACAGATACACGGATACAGAGCTTTCCGAATACCGCTTCAGCTGTAAATCAGGATCCTATGAATATAAATCTGCAAAACCAAAACTACTAGCTGCCCGTGTTAAAATAAGGGCACCAAAAGTTTTGGTTAAAACAATAAACTCCAGGTCAGTCATGTGACTGGTGTGAGAACTAAAACAATTATTAATCTTTATTTTAAAGTTGGGTCAATCAAGGGACCACGCCATATAACACGGAACGGGTTTCCTCCCAAGAATACGAGTGCATAAAACAACAGCGCAATGCTAAATAAAGAAATAATGAAGCTATTATAAGACCCAAGTCCCATCACACAATGCAACACAAGCCGGAGGATAGGGTTTTACCTTATAATAGCCAAAGAATGCTTGATACGCTAAATTTCATGTTTTATTATTACTATAAGTTTATAGTGTCAAAACAATTTCAATCATAGACGGCATGGGTACCATATATCATGTCGCCAATACTAGGCTCTACAATCAAAACCACAAATATCATGTATTGGAAGTTGGATTTCCATCTGTGAACCAAGGCAAAAGATAGTCTTCTACCGATTCGAGATGCTCTAGCCCGTGTCTCAGGAAAGCGCGCAGGCAAGCCTTTGGATCGTCAGGGCCGGTCTACCGATGTGGATTAAAATGCCTGAACACTGCGTTTCCTCACCCTATGGGATGTCAATGAGTCCACTGACTCTATTGGCTCCACATTGTCACCGATATATCCGAGGCGCCTCACAACAGCAACAACCACATAAGTCAAACTCGTCAGGGTGTGTCAAACCACTGACGCCACTTCTAACTAGAAAGAAACGCATGTCCTCCCTGATGTCCTCTCCCATTTATGGTTCACAACCGGGGTGTGAGGCTCGCGAATCAACGCTACACAAAGCTATGCCATAGGCCGTGCTTTGATCATCAACCACAAGACGCTGCTTTTCAACAGAAGCCTTGATCATATTGCCACTTAGGCATGCCACACAGGCAATTCACTCCATGCGTTTGATATCCGTCAATATATAACCTCTGAGCTCGTACGTCTCATAGAAGGGCGCTAAGCAAAAGAATAAATTCTCCGCCGCCAAACAGATTTATATTTAATAGAAATCAATCACACAGAATAAAATCCAATGTTAGACACACAGTCCATTTACAAGTCCGTTCTGGGTCTGAACGAAACCGGAGGCACCTGGTACCTCGCATATCCATCGTTCTCCAAGTACGTCTGGACGATCACCAACTGATTCCCTCCTCGTGGGTGTACGGCCAAATCATGATCATCAGTAATTATCCAAACGACGTGAAGACCTCCGGTCTTCAACCACCGTCTTCATCCTCGACACCAAGTCGAATCAGTTATTCAGAATGGGATAAACCCGGTCTTTCTGAACAACTCGCGTATATAATAAACAAGTGTTACACAAACACAACATACGCCTCATTCCAATTCAGAATATTCTTTTATTCAAATATTCTTATACTTTGGGAAAAGTTCCCATTAATTTTATCAAAGATAAATTCTTTAAATTTATTCTTTAATCTTCCTTTGAATATCAATTCAAATTAGTCGGGATTAGCGAACCACAACGAAGTAATCATTTATTTTATATCCCAATCCCAACCTATTCATCCCATGAAGTAACACTGGTAATACTTCATATCTAACACCACGGTGTTATTGGTAAATTCAATTACCATTTCACGTTCAAATCTAATTAAAGATTTAACTATCGCTTGGAGCAAAATGGGTAATACTCCATTCTCGATCATTTCAATCTGATTAAAGATTCATTAAAACACCACTAGGTTTTAATCTTCCCAAAAATCAGTATCCTGTCTTTAACTGGATAAAAGAATCAATGACATTTAAAACACAGTTCACGATAAACCCAAAATCACATTCCATTAATTATCGGGTTAAAGAACAAGTGTTATTTAAAACAATTTTCACGATAAACCTAAAAATCAATACCAATTCAATTACAATTAAATATTATTTAATTGATACACTTCATTAAATCTAAATAGAAAGATTTAATCTTTTTCTCAACTGGGTTTAAGAACAGGGTTAATGAAGACACCATCCACGACAAACCCAAATCACATTTGATATTAAATACAAGGCTCTGAATAGAAAATATATCGGCTTATATTCAATCTTAAATTCTATGACCAACAAATATCGTATTGGAAATAACGATATAAATATATCTTTCAAATTTCCACAACAATATCTGTATAATCACGAAATCCAACATCGAAATATTCCTCAGACAATTTCGATTCAAATCCACTCCAATTCAATTATTGGAAATTTCTGGTTATTTTTAAAACCATTTCAAATCCAATTATTTATTTAAAAATAAATAAATTATTATTCTAGTTCAAAACTAGTTCATTTCGATAAAAATCTATTTTTATCTTTTCAAATATGGAGTTTTTCATCCCAATTCTTTACAAATCATTTCTTATGATTTTACACAAATTATTACTATTTTTAATAATTTTATCAAGGCCCCTACGGTCGATTTCCATCAATGGACATCGAACTGCACTTAGAGCGACCTTTTCCAAATTTGATTTGGACATAATTCCAAATCCAGCCGTTAGATTTCTAATTTCTAATATTCTATAGAAAGCTCTTTTCAATACGAACCCAACGGTTCCGGTTTTAGGAGAATCCAACAGTCGGATCTCCCGTAATGTCCATTCGAAGTCAATGGTCGAAATTCGCGAACTGCCGCGGCGCGGCGCGTTCTATTCAGGCCATTATATATATATATATATATATATATGTATATTATATATATTTCGTCGATTTCCTTTCAAAACGTATTTTATAAATTGTTTTAAATTCGTTTTCAAAACGATTTCAACTTCATATCCAATTTCAAATCAAAATTGAATATTCCACATCATCGATATACAAATGATAATATTTTCAAAACGTTATATTTCAAAATCCCTTTCTTTTCTAAGTTCATTATAAAAATGAATATAATCGATATAAATATCGTTCACGTCAAAATGGCGTCAATCTAATCAACACGACTTTTATTCAACACATGAATGTTTGTTCTATTCAACACATGAATATTTATTCTATTCAACAAATGAATTTATATTGTTCAACACATGAATTTATTTTCTATTCACCACTTGAATTTATTTTCTATTCAACACGTGAATTTATTTTCTAAATTAGAATGAGGCCCAATCAATTACCATATAATGTTAATTATATGGATTTTCTACAACACATGTATATAATAGCAACGATAAATAATCAAACACCATCCATAGTGCACCACACAACTGCATAAGCATTAAATATAAATAATTAACGCTTACACTGTTTGTCAACCCATCGATTAACATACAACTAAATGATCGGGATTAGTGTACGCCAAATACCATCCCAATACCTGTGTGGGGTTTCAAATCAACAAACACAGATTTTATTTGTGTAGTTGAGCGATGTGTAAAATTTATCGTCCCAATCAATATCAGTCAAATCAGTGTATATAAACAAATCGTCCGGTTTGTTTATAAATATTTATTTTATATACACGTTAAAAATTACATTTTTAACTTCAAAATATTTTCCACTATATAATATTTTATTTCATTCACCATCACACAATCAAATTTCACTACATAGCAATCAAACAAACAAGCTATCCATGGTCTGTGGACGACGGGCGTCGGGTGCTACTAAGCACCGTCTGCATCCTAGTATATTTTTCAAACTAGAAATAAATTAAAAGTGAGGAGTTCTCACCAAGAGCTAAACCAAATGCCACGACTCTTCATATGTAGGAAATCCTCGCCATTCTAGCCTTTTATCACTTTTGTTGCCCGTATTCACTACATATATAAAAATCACATTTTTATATTTTTGCTATGTATATAAAAATCACATTTTTATAACTACGCTACATGGATAAAAATTCTATTTTTATATCGCTACTCGTATAGAAAAGATTATATTTTTATATTCTCGATCATATAAAAATCCTATTTTTGATTCGCTACTCATATAAAAATTATATTTTTCTTCACTACACTATATAAAAATTATATTTTTATTCAGTACACTATATAAAATTTATATTTTTCTTTACTGTGTTAAAAATCAAATCTTTATCTTTTTAAAAATCAAATCTTGGTATCTTTTTAAAAATCTCACTTTTATCATGATAAAAATCATTACTTTACAAAGATTACATTCCTAATACTATTACAAACATATAAAGATCCAATTTTTATATAGTGTTTTTCATTTATATATATAAATAAAACTGAATAGAAACAATGTTATTAAATAAAACAAAGAAAAGAACTCACAATTCTTTTTAAACAAGAAAATCAGATCTTGCTAGAAGAGGGCCAAATCGACGGTGTAGACAGCGGGGAAGGTGGCGGGTTTCACTGGGTGTGGGTTTAGGGTTATATTGATTTGGGCATGGGGTTTTAAGGCAGAGGAGGAAGAAGGGGGTGCGCGGGGCCTGCAGAGGGTCGGGGGGTCTAGGGTGGTCGGTGATGGTCACTAGCGGTCGCGGCAGGCGGGGTTTGGGTTGTGGGTGTCTCGAATGGCGGAGGAGGGAGGGTCGGGAGATGGGGAATGAGGAGGAGGATCAGGGAAGAGGGGAGCCCTTGCCATGATGGCGGCGCACTGCTGGGCGCGGGGGGGGGGGGGGGGGGAGGTATCGTGTTTTTTTTCTTTTTTTCCCTTCGATACAAATCTGAACGGGGGGGTGCTGAAAAAAGGAAAGAGGGGTGAGGTTTTTTTTTAATTTAATTCCAAAAAGCAACTTTTAATTTCGACCTCAAAATCGAACCCACTGCCTATCGTCCATAGCTATTACCCCCATTCCGAACACAATGGGATATGTATCGTAAGCTGATTCGATCGTTTCGATCAGTTTTCATCAAAATCAAAATATAAATCTATATATTGAATTTGAACGCACATTTCAATTTACCGGGCCACATATGGACTTTAAATATTCCCGAAAAATATTTTCTAGCTTCGTATTGATAATACGGTCCTAACAAAACTAATTTCGTCAAATTCTGAGACCGTTTGAAAAATGGCCATTTTCCAGTCGATTAAAATCAACTGAAACTAGTCAAACGTGTTTTCCTTTGCCACACTCACATATTGATTCGAAAAATTATGAATTTTGGAATCTAGCAATAACTTGACATCACAGACCCAATAAAAGTGGTTTCGTCGAAAACCGAGGTCGTTTGCAAAATTTCCATTTTTAAGGGCCAGAATTCCATAGCGACTATTCCGAATTTTCAACTGGACATAACTTTTTATTCCCGCTATGAAATTTCAATTTTTCGGATTCGTTGGAAAGATATTTTCAATTAGATTCTAATATTTTTGGTTTCGCTAAAATTCAATTTATGTTGAATCCTGTACATTCATTTGAACTTTGAAATCGAATTTTCAAACTACCGCGCCACTTTCAATTCCTTTAATAATTTAAAGTAAATATTTATATTCGAACGACGATTCAAATAAATATATACATTCTAATTCTAATCAAAATAAATTTCTCGTCCTTATTATTTAAAATAATTCATTTTAAATATTCAAAATTCACTAAGATCGCCAAAATAAAAAATTTAAATTGGCTCAAATTTCTGGGTTATTACAATCTCCCCTACTTAAAAACTTTTCGTCCCCGAAAAGGAACGAAGCCGAAAGTTGTTTAACCAATCAACTCAACTTCCCTTATTTTCATTATGGCATAAGTTCTTCGACTTTTCAGTTTCTAAGAACTTTTCAAATTTTTGGTTAACATCCTAAATTTTCGAATTTTTTTGCCATAACCTCCTGTGCACCGGGGACTTCGGGATATTTCAAATAGCCTCCCATGGCCCTCATCAATCCAAAAAGAAAAAGAAACAGCCAAGCGGCTAGCCAATCGGCTCATAAAATCATCCAAAACCCAATAAATTAGTAAACATGTACCTATTTGTCGGGCAAACAATTTTATTCTTCTGCTCTAGCCTCCTAGTTATGACCTGTTCAATGTAAGTACATGTATATGCATAAAAATGGGACTAATTTTCAATACAACTCACTTTTTGGTACAATTTGGCTAAAGGATCAACATTTAATTAATCACAACAATAATCAAACAACACAATCATCAATCAATTAGTTGATTATCTTTTCAATCACATAACTTTGGTACATATTCTAAAAATCAGATTTTTGATGCCAAATCACAACAATAAGCCCTATCTAATTTTGGTTCTCGCACCAGTCAATTGGAAATATATAAATATCACACCTTCGAAACTTGAACACTAATTCTAATGATGTAGCTACAATCATTAGAATCATCTCCGGGTGACTAGAGTGTGAATCTATACCTATCCAGTACATTAAAACTTCAAATACACGCAGATCAGATGTATACGCAAAATCTATATATATATATATATATACATATATATATATATACACACACACACTAGATTGTCCAAATTAATACAAGTAAATATTCAAATACGTATAATTGAATTTAACTTTTCAAAACAAAATTTGTTTTCATTTTAAAGATATACTCTTTACACTCGTTCGAGGATACTACTGATCCTATCTCTAACGAGTCATTCCTATTGGATATTACTAATCCAATATCTGATGAATTCTTATGTATGGTTCTAATGTGTCTTGTTCTCGAGCTTTGTAAACCAAAGCTCTGATACCAACTGTAAAATAGCCGACGAAATCCGGTAGGCTTTGCAACCATCCCTTCATCCCCCAAGCAGCAGGTAATACCCACCGTGGCTCCCACATGGTCCCCCAGTACACTTGTTTTACGGCGACCCTCTCGAGCCTCCCGACCACCGCCTAACCAACACCCGCAAGGGACATGTGTGGGTAAGAGTCTCCCGTTCGCCACCAAACCTCGAAGCGAGAACCCACCATCATGACTGCAACAAGAACTGGTGATACTCCATTCTCGATCATTTCAACCTGATTAAAGATTCATTAAAACACCACTTGGTTTTAATCCTCCCAAAAATCAATATCTTGTCTTTAACTGGGTTAAAGAATCAATGTCATTTAAAACACGGTTCACGATAAACCCAAAATCACGTTCCATTAATTATCGGGTTAAAGAACAAGTGTTATTAAAAACACTGTTCACGATAAACCCAAAAATCAATACCAATTCAATTCCAATTAAATATTATTTAATTGGTACACTTCATTAAATCTAAATAGAAAGATTTAATCTTTTTCTCAACTGGGTTCAAGAACAGGGTTAATGAAGATACCATCCACGACAAACCAAAATCAAATTTGACATTAAATACAAGGCTCTGAATAGAAAATATATCGGCTTATATTCAATCTCAAATTCTACGACCAACAAATATCGTATTGGAAATTACAATATAAATATATCTTTCAAATTTCACTAACAATATCTGTATAATCACGAAATCCAACATCGAAATATTCCTCAGACAATTTCGATTCAAATCCACTCCAATTCAATTATTGGAAATTTCTGGTTATTTTTAAAACCGTTTCAAATCCAATTTATTTATTTAAAAATAAATAAATTATTATTCTAGTTCAAAACTAGTTCATTTCGATGAAAATCTATTTTTATCTTTCCAAATATGGAGTTTTTCATCCCAATTCTTTACAAATCATTTCTTATGATTTTACACAAATTATTACTATTTTTAATAATATTATCAAGGCCCGTACAGTCGATTTCCATCAACGGCCATCGAACTGCACTTACAATGACCTTTTCCAAATTTGATTTGGACATAATTCCAAATCCACCCATTAGATTTCTAATTTCTAATATTCGTTAGAAAGCTCCTTTCAATACAAACCCAACGGTTCCGGTTTTAGGAGAATCCGACGGTCGGGTCTCCCATAATGTCCACTCGAAGTCAATGGTCGAAATTCGCGAACTGCCGCGGCGCGAGGCGTTCTATTCAGACCATTATATATATATATATATATATATATATATAGTATATGTATTATATATATTACGTCGATTTCCTTTCAAAATGTATTTTATAAATCATTTTAAATTCATTTTTAAAACGATTTCAACTTCAATCCAATTTCAAATCGAAATTGAATATTCCACATCATCGATATACAAATGATAATATTTTCAAAACGTTATATTTCGAAATCCCTTTCTTTTCTATATTCATTATTAAAATGAATAAAATCGATATAAATATCGTTCACGTCAAAATGGGGTCAATCTAATCAACACGGCTTTTATTCAACACATGAATGTTTATTCTATTCAACACATGAATATTTATTCTATTCAACACATGAATTTATATTATTCAACACATGAATTCATTTTCTATTCAACACATGAATTTATTTTCGATTCAACACATGAATTTATTTTCTAAATTGGAATGAGGCCCAATCAATTACCATACAATGTTAATTATATTGATTTTCTACAACACACGTATATAATAGCAATGATAAATAATAACCATCATCCAGAGTACACCACACAACTGCATAAGCATTAAATATAAATAATTAACGCTTACACAGTCTGTCAACCCATCGATTGACATACAACTAAACGATCGGGATTAGTGTACGTCAAATATCACCCCAATACCCGTGTGGGGTTTCAAATCAACAAACACAGATTTTATTTGTGCAGTTGGGCGATGTGTAAAATTTATCGTCCCAATCAATATCAGTCAAATCAGTGTGTATAAACAAATCGTCTGGTTTGTTTATAAATATTTATTTTATATACACGTTAAAAATTATATTTTTAACTATAAAATATTTTCCACTATAAAATATTTTATTTCATTCACCATCACACAATCAAATTTTGCTACATAGCAATCAAACAAACAAGCCATCCATGGTCTGCAGACGACAGGTATCAGGTGCTACTAAGCACCGTCTGCATCCTAGTATATATTTCAAACTAGAAATAAATTAAAAGTGAGGAGTTCTCACCAAGAGCTAAACCAAATGCCACGACTCTTCATATGTAGGAAATCCTCGCCGTTCTGGCCTTTTGTCACTTTCGTTGCACGTATTCACTACATATATAAAAATCACATTTTTATATTGTTGCTATGTATATAAAAATCACATTTTTATAACTACGCTACGTGGATAAAAATTCTATTTTTATATCGCTACTCGTATAGAAAAGATTATATTTTTATATTCTCGATCATATAAAAATCCTATTTTTGATTCGCTACTAATATAAAAATTATATTTTTCTTCACTACACTATATAAAAATTTTATTCACTACACTATATAAAAATTATATTTTTCTTTACTGTGTTAAAAATCAAATCTTTATCTTTTTAAAAATCATATCTTGGTATCTTTATAAAAATCTCACTTTTATCATGATAAAAATTGTTACTTTACAAAGATTACATTCCTAATACTATGATAAACATATAAAGATCCAATTTTTATATAGTGTTTTTCATTTAGATATATAAATAAAACTGAATAGAAACAATGTTATTAAAAAAACAAAGAAAAGAACTCACATTTCTTTTTGAACAAGAAAATCAGATCTTGTTGGAAGAGGGCCAAATCGACGGTGCAGACAGCGAGGAAGGTGGCGGGTTTCACTAGGTGCCGGTTTAGGGTTAAATTGATTTCGGCATGGGGTTTTAAGGCAGAGGAGGAAGAAGGGGGTGCGCGGGGCCTGTAGAGGGTCGGGGGGTCTAGGGTGGTCGGTGATGGCCACTTGCGGTCGCGGCAGGAGGGGTTTGGGTTGTGGGTGTCTCGAATGGCGGAGGAGGTAGGGTCGGGAGATGGGGAACGAGGAGGAGGATCGGGGAAGATGGGGGCCCTTGCCCTGACGGCGGCGCGCCTGAGGAGGCGGCCGTGCGCTGCGGGGGGGGGGGGGGGATGAGGTCTCGTGTTTGTTTTTTTCTTTTTAATTTTTTCCCTTCGATCCAAATCTGAATGCGGGGGGGGGGGGGTGGAGGGGGGGCTGAGAGAAAGGAAAGAGGGGTGAGGGTTTTTATTTTTATTTATTTATTTAATTCCGAAAAGCAATTTTATTTTCGACCTCGAAATCGAACCCACCGCCTGTCATCCGTAGCTAATTATCCCCATTCCGAACACAATGGGATATGTATCGTAAGCTGATTCGATCGTTTCGATCAGTTTTCGTCAAAGTCAAAATATAAATCTATATATTGAATTTGAACGCACATTTCAATTTACCGGGGCCACATATGGACTTCCAAAATTCCCGAAAAATATTTTCTAGCTTCGTATTGACAATACGGTCCTAACAAAACTAATTTCATCAAATTCTGAGACCGTTTGAAAAATGGCCATTTTCTAGTCGATTAAAATCAACTACAACTGGTCAAACGCGTTTTCCTTTGCCACCCTCACATATTGATTCGAAAAATTATGAATTTTGGAATCTAGCAATAACTTGACATCACGGACCCAACAAAAGTTGTTTCGTTAAAAACCGAGGTCATTTGCAAAATTTCCATTTTTAAGGGCCAGAATTCCATAGCGACTATTCCTAATTTTCAACTGGATATAACTTTTTATTCCCGTTATGAAATTTCAATTTTTTGGATTTATTGGAAAGATATTTTCAATTAGATTCTAATATTTTTGGTTTCGCTAAAATCCGGTTTATTTTGAATCCTGTACATTCATTTGAACTTTGAAATCGAATTTTCAAACTACCACGCCACTTTCAATTCCTTTTATAATTTAAAGTAAATATTTATATTCTAACGACAATTCAAATAAATATATACGTTCTAATTCTATTCAAAATAAATTTATCGTCCTTATTATTTAAAATAATTCATTTTAAATATTCAAAATTCACTAAGATCGCCAAAATAAAAAAATTAAATTGGCTCAGATTTTCGGGTTATTATACCCCGGTTTGCACTTCCAGCCACCTTTCTAAATTTAATACAAGTGTTTATTTTTTATATTCTTCTGGCCACCATATATTATTCTTTCACTTATTGTTCTCCACCGTACTTCTTCTAAAAAAACACGTAATTCTCTACAATTTCAAACCCTAAATCCTAACAAAAGCATATATTCTTTTGTGCCTAATAGAGATGGAAGATGAAGATAAAAAAGATGTTAGAATTGCTTGATTTTTATTGTTTTTTATTTGTTATAGAACACGTTGTTAGGTTTTTTTTAATGGTTAGAGTTTTCCATTGCGTCTTAGGATATTTTGCTGCTCCACTGAAAATTTTAAGCTTGGAGGACATTAAATTTGACAACGTTGTAATAGAAAATGACAATGTAAGTTTTGACTTGTATGATTTTTATCCATATAGCTTACGTATCTTCTTTTACAAATAGATACACTGACTTTTTTGTCGTTTGATAGATGGAGTATTTAAATGATGATAAATTGGAGTTCAATCAAATAACCCAAAAGATGTAAATGCATGATGTAAGTGAGGTAGGAAGTGTTTATGTAGAGGAAGGTGCTGGTGGCCTCTTCATTTTTATGTTATTAATTTAGATGGTGGGCAGTAGAGGAAATTTAAAAAAATTGGGGTGCTTTTAGTTTTGGTGGCCAGAAGTGTAAATCGTGGTGTGAACAGTAGCACCCTACTTAAATGATTTTTTTTTCCATTACCTAATATCGTTGTTCGGCCAAATTGTTAGAAGATATACCCTATAGAACCTATTATGTAACGACCCAGATTTTTGAACAGTTTATTTTAAATATTTAGTATGGTTTTAAATATTGAATTCATAATATAAATGAATTTTATATTGGATTTGTCAATTTAATTATCGATATATGATTTAATATCGAATATAGTTAATTATCGTAATAGTAAAAATTGAATTCCCAGTGTAACACTAAATTAGAACGATAATAAATTTGTATTATCTATGGATTTAGTTATTTTAAAATCAATTTATATTTTAAGTAATTGAATTTAATATAAATTATCGATTTAAACTGTTGTCTATTATATACTGTTAACTAAATTTCAGAATATGTTCCGTTAGGTTTAGAATATCGTATAAATGTGGAAATGTCGGTTGTTATGTTGAATTGCAGTTCGGGATTTCAAATCAGGGACCATGAGATATTTTGGTCTATTATATTATATAAAATCAAATCAAAATAAAGCAGTGTATGTACTTAAGCAAACATGGATTCCTCAGCCGACCTAACCATTTATTTGCGCAGACCTCATTTGTTTCCTCGAGCTGAAAAATGTGTCTTCCTTCTTTGATATCACGGGACAAGATTTAATGGCTCTTCGTACGTATTGCTTCCTCCTTGCGCTTATAAGAAGGGCCGAAGCCTTCATTCCTTAATCTCACGAGACCAGCTCGACTTTCTTTCCTCTTCATTCCATTTTCTTTTTCCAGTAAAATCTGATTCGATCAAAAAAAAAAAAAAAAAAATTATGAATCGCGATTAAAGCCAGGAGTCCACCGAAGCTCAAAATCCAATCACGGCAACCCTACATCTCAAATCAAGACCGGAGGCATTCGTAAATTTGGGGTTGTCAATGTCGAGGTCGAGTAGATCGACGTATATGTTGCTCGCGTTCTGGAGAGGGGTTCGCGAGTTGGTTTCTGGGTTCGACGGTCATCGCGAAAGGGGATTGGGAGGTCAGTGAGTTGACTGAGGAATTTCGACGTCGAAGGGGTTCGGACCCGTGCTTCAGGGAAGGAAGTCGATGATGTATTGAAGGGGGACTGAGCGGAGTTCAGACATGATGTAAATGGAGTGTTGGGTTGCTGGTTCTTCTTCTGGCATGAACAATAGTGGGAAGGTAGCAGATTGTAGGTGATTAAAAAGGGAATTTAGATCGCCGATGAAATGTTCGTGAAAATGTCAAAATGGGATAAAGCTGTTTTGGGGGCTGATTTCAATGTGAATGGATCGGTGAATTGCTGGGCTGCTTAGTGGTTAGTCGAGTGCTTTCAGTGGCAACAAGGTATATGTTTAATAAATTTGAATTCATAGAATAATTAATTAAATTGTGTTAAGTTAATTTAAATTAATAATGTTTAATCAATAAAATTAAATAAATCATCGTAGGTACGAAATGGATTTGGTTGAAACAAGCCGAGACGATATGGAAACTTAATCGGATATTCGGCAAATAAATAAAATACAAGGTGAGTAAATCTCACTCACCTTTAGAATTATTTTTATTTCGTTAAAAATAATTGTTGTTGCTCGTTTGGATTTTTCTGCTTGCTTTACATATATTAGTTATTTAGGCTATTATATATATATTGGGTTGATTGATTGGTTGGATTCCCGCAGTCTCATTAGCGGATGCCCGCAGTTTCATAGCGGATGATTACCCTATACGCCCCACGCTATGATTAGTGGATGACCTTCTATACCGCGATATTCTACCACGAAGCAGAATGGGTATTATTTATGTGCTAATATCTGTGGATGCAGGGAAACAGGTTGGAGGAATCCAACTGGATTCCTCAAAAATATATTATCTGTTTGTTTATTTGTTTGCATATATATTTTTATATATGATGTGTTAGAAAAATAAATAATTCGTTGCTTTGTGTGTTTAAATATCACTGGGCTTAAGTAATGATATTTAAAAATATCATGGAAGGATATTTGGGATTTAAAAAGGAAAAATTCTATTTTTAAATAGAATTTGAATTTTAAATGGAAATAAAAATATAAACTTGTTTTTGAAAAATAAAACAAGTAGTTTCTTTTTAAACGAAGTTTATAAATAGTTCTTTTATAACGAAGTTATAAATGAAGTGAAAAGAATTATCATTTGATAATTCAGAAATAGAAATACAAGTGTGAAATTGGAATTTGAAATGAAATTTCAAAATAGGATGGGAAATGAAATTT
This sequence comes from Allium sativum, assembly GCA_030737875.1. Classification (NCBI taxonomy): domain Eukaryota; kingdom Viridiplantae; phylum Streptophyta; class Magnoliopsida; order Asparagales; family Amaryllidaceae; genus Allium; species Allium sativum. The sequence goes on from CM060909.1 coordinate 364,632,164, forward strand.
TTAAATATATAACTCAAATGAAATTTGAGTATAACATTTGAATTTTAAAAGGAGTTTAAATATTCGAATTTTAAAAGGAGATTGAATATTAGAAATTCAAATAGAAGTTCAAATAGAATTTGAATAGACGAAGTTAGAATGAAAAATATAATTTGAATTCAAGGAATTAAAATAAAATTTGAATTCAAAGGAATTCGAATAAAGAAATTCAAATAGAGATTTGAACGTAGAATTTCAAAATAGAATTTGAAATAAACTTTGAAATAGGATTTTCAAAGTAGAATTGGAAACAGAATTTCAAAACAGGATTTCAAAATAGGAAATCCAAATGGTTTTGAAATTGAATTTGAATTCAAGGGAATTCAAATGGATTTGAGTGAAGAAATTCAAATGGTGTTAAAAATAAGTTTGAATATTAGAAATTCAAATGGTGTTGGAAATGAATTTGAATATTAGAATTCAAATGGAAATGGAAAATGAAATTTGAATATAAGAGATTCAAATTGAATTCAAATAGGATTTAATCTATGAGATTTGAATATAGAAATTCAAATGGAGTTTTGAAACTAGATTTGAAATAGAATTCAAATAAGAGGATTTAAATAGAATTTGAATGACAAAATTAAAAAGGGGTTGAATATTTGAAATTTCAAAATAGAATTGAATCGGAGTTTGGATATTTGAAATTCAAATAGAATAAATATAGAATTTGAATTCGAAGAGGATTGGATAGGGAATTTGAATGTAGAATTCAAAAAGGAATTCAAATGGAATTTAAATTATAGAATTTGAATATAGTATTCAAATGGAATTTTAAACTATGGGTTTTAGTTATATAATTCAAACGGAATTTGAAATATGGAATTTGAATATAGGATTCAATAGAAGTGAAATTTGGATTTGAATATAGCGTTCAAATAAAAGTGAAAATGAAGTTTGAGAGGAGTTGAATTCATTTTAAACGAAGTTTAACGTTTATATTTATAAATATAATTAAAACGAACTCGCCGCAGCGCTGCAGTTCGTAAATTGGCGATTCGAACTTCAATTGAGTATACAGAACGCAATTGAAGTCGGAATTCTTCGAAACAAGAAACGTCAGGACCGATTTGATAATAGTTTTCTAATGAAGGAGAAAAATCTGGATTTCGTCGTACATATTTTGAGTTATATCAAAATCAAATTTTCAGAAAAACAGCGCCAGAATCGTTTTAAAACCATAATGGTTTATTTAATGTTATAAAAGGATTTTAAGCGGAAAAATCCGAATTGTTTATTTAGAAAATTTCAGAGTTGAGTTGTAAAATATATGTGAATTCAAGTTGTGTAAATGAATATGATTTTTGAAACAGAAACCAGATTTTGATTTATTGAATAGAATTAACTAAATTGAATTGAAATTAGTTAATGAGTTTTCGAAGGGATATTGGGGGTTGAATAAGTGAATTCGATTTAAAAATTTATATTCGAAATAGAAAAGAGAACTAGAATTGAAATTGAAATTCAATTTGGTTATGAACGAGTTAAATATTTTGTTTGAACATGTTATGTTCAACCAAAGAAGTGAAATAGGCAAAATGGCCGATTTAAAGAATAAATGGGCAAAACTGAATTCAAACGATTAGATAGTGTTGAATTGAATTGAAACAGGTGAACATGTGTTAGACAGGTACATGAGGAAGTATATCAAGATTTTAATTTATGTGCTCGACAAAAAGGTACATGTTCAATTCGTATATGAGATTTTATGCGCCGTATCGGCAAGCCGCTTGGCTTTTCCTTTTTCTTTTTGAGATAAGAAGGACCGGGAAGCTATTTGAAATTTCCCGATCCTCCCGATACAGGGGAGGTTATGGCGAAATTTTCCGGAAATTTAAGGAGTTAGAATATTTTTAAGAAATTTGACAATTAGAAATCTATATATCGATATATATAGAATTCGATAAGAAAACGAAATCAAAAATAGCGTAAAGGGCCAAGATTGATTATTGAAATATTTGGTAAACAAATATTGATAGAGAAAATGGAAAAGAGATTTAATTAATGAAATATTAATTAAAGGGCCCAGTGATTTGTTTGATATGTTTGGATGAACACTTGTTTTATTCGATAGTTAAATCACAGACTATCGAAGTTTTTGACCATCGTTGTCAAAATGGGGAGACCGGTTGGATTATTATCCGAAGAACCACTCCGTATCGGCATAAGTGTTGCGAACCAAGTATGCTGAATATATTGAAGACGGAGTAAAGTGCAAGGGCTTTTCTATTAAATAGAAATAGTGCCTTCGGTTTCGTTCAATCCCAGAACGAACGTAAATGGACGAATGTCTGACAGAGTATTTCCAATGATCAAATGGGTTGGTCTGTATAAATATATATGGTTGCAACGGATTTATTCCCTTAGCATAACATCCAGAATATTTGTGCAAACTCAACTAGTGATTAACAGATCTGACGATGTGGCATTCAAAGTGATGGTGTCATCAATGAATGGTAATTATTCGTAGCCTCAGGCCTCAACAACCGGGAATGGACAAAAATCGGGCAGGCAGCATGGCTATGTGGGTCGCACCCATTAGGGTGTATAATCACCTATCTAGAGGTTCATTTAATTTCTCATTCTATTCGATGCTGTCCCAGTCGGGAGACGGTTGCTGATCCCAACCGTTGGTGATATACATTCGATACACTCAAGCGAAATGAGTGGTCGGTCATGTGTGGGCCGGGTTACAAGATGTTCTTGTTGAACCCAGTGTATTCCTCTCTAGAGATACACTAGCGGAAGGTGGTTCCATACCTTGTCATGTTGGAAATCCAATCTCCAATAAGCGCCATGCGATTTTTGATTTTATACTATATATGTGGAGCGTGAGATGCAAGCGTTCTGCTATTTGGTTATTTACTTGATGTAGACATTATTATAATATCACTAGATTTTCGTATCAAAGTGATTTGGGTTATAGTAAGGTAAAAACCGTCCATGTTTATGTGTGGGCTGGTCTTACTATTATCTTTTCTTTCGAAAAGGATTTTTGAAAGTTAAACAAGTGGTTGGAGTTTACTCACACCAGTCCCATGACTGACCCAGAGTTTATTTTGTTTTGTTTTCCCTAAACTCTTGGGTGCCCAAATTTGTACGGGCAGTCAAGTAGTCGGGATTTTTCAGATTCCCTTGGAAGAGCTGGAAGCAGGAGGCTTCACCAGTTAGATATAGACTATCATATATTCCGCTGTGTACTACGTTGTATTTGGAAACAGGTGTTTATAACTGTTCCAGAAATGACTGTTGTGCTCTGATGATGGTATGTATATAAAGTTACTGATTTGTATTTCAAGAGTTATATTATAAAATATATTTTATTCGTTCCGCTGTGAGTTGTGATCTTCGTTTTTTCTTCTATTCTAATATTTCTTTCTTTCTATTTCTCATCTTCTAACTTCTTTCTATTAATGGTTCGTATTTCTGTGTGATTTGGGTTGGACATGTGGTGTATTTAGTCAACTCAGATAGCTCAGATTTGCTGGTCGTTTCAGTTGGTATCAGAGCTGGTTGCTTAATTGGTACGGATGATAAGGGGTTCTCGCTTCGCGTTTGGTGGCGAACGGGAGACTCTTACCCCTACATCTCCCGACAATGTGGGTTGGTCGAGTCGAGAGGCTGGCCGTAAAAGCAGTTCTGAGCTATCTCTGTAAGCCACGCTGGGAGGTTAGCCCAGTGCCGAGGGAGGAGAGGATGGTTGAAAAGCCTACTCGAATCCCGTGGTCGTTTCAGTTGGTATCAGAGCTTAGGTTGAGCGAATACCTAGGCTTGATAGGGATGTGCTCATTAGAGATAGGGTCAATAGTACCCTAGAATGAGTTGAATGTATATATATACGAGAGCGCGTATTTGTAAATTGATATAAAAAGTTGTTTTATATTGTGTTGGCTAGTCTGTTGAGTAGTTTATGAATTCTGGTCGGATAGTGGGACGCCACGAAGTCGATAGGGATTTCTAAACACTTGAACAGAGGAATTCGACACAGTATTGTTTTAAAGAGGGTAAATGAAATTATTTTACCCAAAATTCTATTTTGATATAGAAAGAATAATTTTTGAAATTATTATAATATATGGATGTGTTGGTTGTTATTATTATAATCAAATGAGATTATAAAATTTGAATGGTTATTTATAACCAAATAGAATTTGTATAGAAAATTAAATATACAAATGAGATAAATTAGAATTAAATTCAAACCAGAATTAAGAATTCAAAATCCAGGGAAGTTTGACAATATTTTTCAAAGTATATTAAAATAATATAGATTTGTTTTAAAGGATTTGAAAGAAAATCATGGATTTTGAAAATGATAAAGCACTGAACTCACTTCAGTGGCTGGGAAATAATTCTGATGATGATTGCAACATCATCAGTGTTCATTTCTGAGTTTCTAAGTGATGAAATTGCTACCTTAGAAAGTTTTTGATGGAAATTTGTTTTGAAGGAAAACAAGTAGATTGAAAATTCAAATGTTTTGAATTGAGATGAAAATAAATATAAGTATACATTTATGTATTTCAAAGGATTTGAAATGAAAACCCTGGGATTTGGATTCTGGAATTAAAATTTAACTGAAGCAAGTTAAATGGTTCGAGGTGAGTAAATTGACTAGAATCAATTTGAAATAAATTGAAATGAATATGAATTAGGATGCATATGAATGGAAACCAAAAGTTTTGGTGGAACTAAATTTGTTGAAATGTGAAGAGATGAGTTTCAACATAAGTGAATTTTTGAAAAGTAATAGATTTGTACCATTTTTTCCTACCTTAACAATTTCGAGGACGAAATTATTTTAAGGGGGAAAGAATGTAACGACCCATATTTTTGAACAGTTTATTTTAAATATTTAGTATGGTTTTAAATATTGAATTCATAATATAAATGAATTTTATATTGGATTTGTCAATTTAATTATCGATATATGATTTAATATCGAATATATTTAATTATCGTAATAGTAAAAATTGAATTCCCAGTGTAACACTAAATTAGAACGATAATAAATTTGTATTATCTATGGATTTAGTTATTTTAAAATCAATTTATATTTTAAGTAATTGAATTTAATATAAATTATCGATTTAAACTGTTGTCTATTATATACTGTTAACTAAATTTCAGAATATGTTCCGTTAGGTTTAGAATATCGTATAAATGTGGAAACGTCGGTTGTTACGTTGAATTGCAGTTCGGGATTTCAAATCAGGGACCATGAGATATTTTGGTCTATTATATTATATAAAATCAAATCAAAATAAAGCAGTGTATGGTCTTAAGCAAACATGGATTCCTCAGCCGACCTAACCATTTATTTGCGCAGACCTCATTTGTTTCCTCGAGCTGAAAAATGGGTCTTCCTTCTTTGATATCACGGGACAAGATTTAATGGCTCTTCGTACGTATTGCTTCCTCCTTGCGCTTATAAGAAGGGCCGAAGCCTTCATTCCTTAATCTCACGAGACCAGCTCGACTTTCTTTCCTCTTCATTCCATTTTCTTTTTCTAGTAAAAACTGATTCGATCAAAAAAAAAAAGAAATTATGAATCGCGATTAAAGCCAGGAGTCCACCGAAGCTCAAAATCCAATCACGGCAACCCTACATCTCAAATCAAGACCGGAGGCGTTCGTAAATTTGGGGTTGTCAATGTCGAGGTCGAGTAGATCGACGTATATGTTGCTCGCGTTCTGGAGAGGGGTTCGCGAGTTGGTTTCTGGGTTCGACGGTCATCGCGAAAGGGGATTGGGAGGTCAGTGAGTTGACTGAGGAATTTCGACGTCGAAGGGGTTCGGACCCGTGCTTCAGGGAAGGAAGTCGATGATGTATTGAAGGGGGACTGAGCGGAGTTCAGACATGATGTAAATGGAGTGTTGGGTTGCTGGTTCTTCTTCTGGCATGAACAATAGTGGGAAGGTAGCAGATTGTAGGTGATTAAAAAGGGAATTTAGATCGCCGATGAAATGTTTGTGAAAATTTCAAAATGGGATAAAGCTGTTTTGGGGGCTGATTTCAATGTGAATGGATCGGTGAATTGCTGGGCTGCTTAGTGGTTAGTCGAGTGCTTTCAGTGGCAACAAGGTATATGTTTAATAAATTTGAATTCATAGAATAATTAATTAAATTGTGTTAAGTTAATTTAAATTAATAATGTTTAATCAATAAAATTAAATAAATCATCGTAGGTACGAAATGGATTTGGTTGAAACAAGCCGAGACGATATGGAAACTTAATCGGATATTCGGCAAATAAATAAAATACAAGGTGAGTAAATCTCACTCACCTTTAGAATTATTTTTATTTCGTTAAAAATAATTGTTGTTGCTCGTTTGGATTTTTCTGCTTTCTTTACATATATTAGTTATTTAGGCTATTATATATATATATTGGGTTGATTGATTGGTTGGATTCCCGCAGTCTCATTAGCGGATGCCCGCAGTTTCATAGCGGATGATTACCCTATACGCCCCACGCTATGATTAGTGGATGACCTTCTATACCGCGATATTCTGCCACGAAGCAGAATGGGTATTATTTATGTGCTAATATCTGTGGATGCAGGGAAACAGGTTGGAGGAATCCAACTGGATTCCTCAAAAATATATTATCTGTTTGTTTATTTGTTTGCATATATATTTTTATATATGATGTGTTAGAAAAATAAATAATTCGTTGCTTTGTGTGTTTAAATATCACTGGGCTTAAGTAATGATATTTAAAAATATCATGGAAGGATATTTGGGATTTAAAAAGGAAAAATTCTATTTTTAAATAGAATTTGAATTTTAAATGGAAATAAAAATATAAACTTGTTTTTGAAAAATAAAACAAGTAGTTTCTTTTTAAACGAAGTTTATAAATAGTTCTTTTATAACGAAGTTATAAATGAAGTGAAAAGAATTATCATTTGATAATTCAGAAATAGAAATACAAGTGTGAAATTGGAATTTGAAATGAAATTTCAAAATAGGATGGGAAATGAAATTTTTAAATATATAACTCAAATGAAATTTGAGTATAACATTTGAATTTTAAAAGGAGTTTAAATATTCGAATTTTAAAAGGAGATTGAATATTAGAAATTCAAATAGAAGTTCAAATAGAATTTGAATAGACGAAGTTAAAATGAAAAATAGAATTTGAATTCAAGGAATTAAAATAAAATTTGAATTCAAAGGAATTCGAATAAAGAAATTCAAATAGAGATTTGAACGTAGAATTTCAAAATAGAATTTGAAATAAACTTTGTAATAGGATTTTCAAAGTAGAATTGGAAACAGAATTTCAAAACAGGATTTCAAAATAGGAAATCCAAATGGTTTTGAAATGGAATTTGAATTCAAGGGAATTCAAATGGATTTGAGTGAAGAAATTCAAATGGTGTTAAAAATAAGTTTGAATATTAGAAATTCAAATGGTGTTGGAAATGAATTGGAATATTAGAATTCAAATGGAAATGGAAAATGAAATTTGAATATAAGAGATTCAAATTGAATTCAAATAGGATTTAATCTATGAGATTTGAATATAGAAATTCAAATGGAGTTTTGAAACTAGATTTGAAATAGAATTCAAATAAGAGGATTTAAATAGAATTTGAATGATAAAATTAAAAAGGGGTTGAATATTTGAAATTTCAAAATAGAATTGAATCGGAGTTTGGATATTTGAAATTCAAATAGAATAAATATAGAATTTGAATTCGAAGAGGATTGGATAGGGAATTTGAATGTAGAATTCAAAAAGGAATTCAAATGGAATTTAAATTATAGAATTTGAATATAGTATTCAAATGGAATTTTAAACTATGGGTTTTAGCTATATAATTCAAACGGAATTTGAAATATGGAATTTGAATATAGGATTCAATAGAAGTGAAATTTGAATTTGAATATAGCGTTCAAATAAAAGTGAAAATGAAGTTTGAGTGGAGTTGAATTCATTTTAAACGAAGTTTAACGTTTATATTTATAAATATAATTAAAACGAACTCGCCGCAGCGCTGCAGTTCGTAAATTGGCGATTCGAACTTCAATTGAGTATACAGAACGCAATTGAAGTCGGAATTCTTCGAAACAAGAAACGTCAGGACCGATTTGATAATAGTTTTCTAATGAAGGAGAAAAATCTGGATTTCGTCGTACATATTTTGAGTTATATCAAAATCAAATTTTCAGAAAAACAGCGCCAGAATCGTTTTAAAACCATAATGGTTTATTATTGTTATAAAAGGATTTTAAGCGGAAAAATCCGAATTGTCTATTTAGAAAATTTCAGAGTTGAGTTGTAAAATATATGCGAATTCAAGTTGTGTAAATGAATATGATTTTTGAAACAGAAACCAGATTTTGATTTATTGAATAGAATTAACTAAATTGAATTGAAATTAGTTAATGCGTTTTCGAAGGGATATTGGGGGTTGAATAAGTGAATTCGATTTAAAAATTTATATTCGAAATAGAAAAGAGAACAAGAATTGAAATTGAAATTCAATTTGGTTATGAACGAGTTAAATATTTTGTTTGAACATGTTATGTTCAACCAAAGAAGTGAAATAGGCAAAATGGCCGATTTAAAGAATAAATGGGCGAAACTGAATTCAAACGATTAGATAGTGTTGAATTGAATTGAAACAGGTGAACATGTGTTAGACAGGTACATGAGGAAGTATATCAAGATTTTAATTTATGTGCTCGACAAAAAGGTACATGTTCAATTCATATATGAGATTTTATGCGCCGTATCGGCAAGCCGCTTGGCTTTTCCTTTTTCTTTTTGAGATAAGAAGGACCGGGAAGCTATTTGAAATTTCCCGATGCTCCCGATACAGGGGAGGTTATGGCGAAATTTTCCGAAAATTTAAGGAGTTAGAATATTTTTAAGAAATTTGACAATTAGAAATCTATATATCGATATATATAGAATTCGATAAGGAAACGAAATCAAAAATAGCGTAAAGGGCCAAGATTGATTATTGAAATATTTGGTAAACAAATATTGATAGAGAAAATGGAAAAGAGATTTAATTAATGAAATATTAATTAAAGGGCCCAGTGATTTGTTTGATATGTTTGGATGAACACTTGTTTTATTCGATAGTTAAATCACAGACTATCGAAGTTTTTGACCATCGTTGTCAATATGGGGAGACCGGTTGGATTATTATCCGAAGAACCACTCCGTATCGGCATAAGCGTTGCGAACCAAGTATGCTGAATATATTGAAGACGGAGTAAAGTGCAAGGGCTTTTCTATTATATAGAAATAGTGCCTTCGGTTTCGTTCAATCCCAGAACGAACGTAAATGGACGAATGTCTGACAGAGTATTTCCAATGATCAAATGGGTTGGTCTGTATAAATATATATGGTTGCAACGGATTTATTCCCTTAGCATAACATCCAGAATATTTGTGCAAACTCAACTAGTGATCAACAGATCTGACGATGTGGCATTCAAAGTGATGGTGTCATCAATGAATGGTAAGTATTCGTAGCCTCAGGCCTCAACAACCGGGAAAGGACAAAAATCGGGCAGGCAGCATGGCTATGTGGGTCGCACCCATTAGGGTGTATAATAACCTATCTAGAGGTTCATTTAATTTCTCATTCTATTCGATGCTGTCCCAGTCGGGAGACGGTTGCTGATCCCAACCGTTGGTGATATACATTCGATACACTCAAGCGAAATGAGTGGTCGGTCATGTGTGGGCCGGGTTACAAGATGTTCTTGTTGAACCCAGTGTATTCCTCTCTAGAGATACACTAGCGGAAGGTGGTTCCATACCTTGTCATGTTGGAAATCCAATCTCCAATAAGCGCCATGCGATTTTTGATTTTATACTATATATGTGGAGCGTGAGATGCAAGCGTTCTGCTATTTGGTTATTTACTTGATGTAGACATTATTATAATATCACTAGATTTTCGTATCAAAGTGATTTGGGTTATAGTAAGGTAAAAACCGTCCATGTTTATGTGTGGGCTGGTCTTACTATTATCTTTTCTTTCGAAAAGGATTTTTGAAAGTTAAACAAGTGGTTGGAGTTTACTCACACCAGTCCCATGACTGACCCAGAGTTTATTTTGTTTTGTTTTCCCTAAACTCTTGGGTGCCCAAATTTGTACGGGCAGTCAAGTAGTCGGGATTTTTCAGATTCCCTTGGAAGAGCTGGAAGCAGGAGGCTTCACCAGTTAGATATAGACTATCATATATTCCGCTGTGTACTACGTTGTATTTGGAAACAGGTGTTTATAACTGTTCCAGAAATGACTGTTGTGCTCTGATGATGGTATGTATATAAAGTTACTGATTTGTATTTCAAGAGTTATATTATAAAATATATTTTATTCGTTCCGCTGTGAGTTGTGATCTTCGTTTTTTCTTCTATTCTAATATTTCTTTCTTTCTATTTCTCATCTTCTAACTTCTTTCTATTAATGGTTCGTATTTCTGTGTGATTTGGGTTGGACATGTGGTGTATTTAGTCAACTTAGATAGCTCAGATTTGCGGGTCGTTTCATATTATAATTAAGGTATCTAATTTGTTAGGTGGCTAGAACATGCAGGAGTAGGGCAATGTGTTTAGATGGATGTCGGATTGGGCAGGGATGAAACACCAAGGTGTTTGTCACAGATGATAGGCAAGACAGAAGGTGCAGCTGTAGGTTGAAACAAAGCAGGTGAAAAAGAATAACCAAGATAGGTCAAAATGACTTTCTTCATGATTGGCCCTGAATTTACGTTAAATATTGCAATATATCAAGTATTTGAAAGGATGGCATTTTTAAGGGATTTCATCAAATACAATTGAGCTCCAGAAAGGAACGATTATATCAGCAAACAATGTTACAAACTGTGTTGATCAGATAATAGGCGTTAACTTTATTTATAATGTAATATATATGGAACTGATTTGTTTACATAATATCTTGGTTGTTGCTGTTCTTACTATTTTACCTGCTTTGCACAAAGTAAAGTTTCTGCACAAAAACCAAGCTTTGCTTCAATTGTCTATGCACACGTCCAATAGACGTGTCTTCGTACTAGTATATATATACCATTAATTAAATATTGATTCTGTTTATCAGAATAATTTATATAGACATAAAATAGATGTTATTTATGTCGTTTAACATTTGTGAATGCAAGGAAACAGGTTGGAGGGATCCAACCGGAATCCTCAACATTTATGTTACTGTTTTTCATATATTGTGATATATGGTTTGATATATGATATGTTATTGATTATGTGTGTTTGGATGGTACTGGTGTGGTATTTTAAAATACCATAAGTGATATTAGAATATAAAAGGGAATTCTTGAAGTGGATATTGAATTAAATTTTTTATATAAAATCAATGGATTTTACAAAAAGGAAATATTTGGAATATTAATACAATAATAAAAACAGGAAATGGTGAGACATAAAAGAACAATGAGATATGGATTTTAAGTAGATTTTAAATAGAATCTGTTTTAAAAGATAAATTGAGAAGAACAATTTATAAATAATGTTTTATAAATTAAATAAAATATTTATGATTTGATAAATGGAATCTATAAGTCTGAATTTATATAAAGAAGTAAAATCGATTTTAACACCGATATTTGAAATTGAATGTGAACATAGCTGTTATAAAGGAAATTTCAATGAGATTATAATTTTTGAAAATAAAATAAGATTTTTACAAATAGTTCTATAAATAGAAGTATAAATAGAATTTGGGTTTGATATATTGTTTTTAAATTGCGAAATCAAACTATTTGGTTTGTATAAAAGGAACATTATTCACATTTGATGTGAATCAGGAATTTAAGCAAATATTTTGCAAAATGAAAATAGTATAAAGGAAAATGGGTTTTGAAATAGGAAATAAAAGTGGAGTTAAAAGAATTTGAAACTAACTGGAGATTAGTTATGTTGAACAACTTTCTGGATATCAATCTGATGTTGGTTTCGGCCTTTGGGGTTGATATTCAGGGAATTGTTCTCTTACTAGTTTACACTTAAAGACTAATTGATGTGGGAAGATAGTGTTGCGTGAATAGGGAATGGAAATGTTTTACAATGTTAATAATGTTTATTTTCTATAGAAAATAAGGATTTACGAATACGAGGAAATGAAAAAATTAATGATAAATTAATTTAAAAGGGAAAAATGTTGATTGATGATTGATCGATAAAATTTCCTATTGGAAATAAAATCGTTGTGTGTATGGATATTTCCTTTGATAGTTAAATAATCGAATATCAAAGTTTTGACCATTTTCCCGTTGTCAATATAAAAGACCAGGATCAAATTTATTATCTAAAAACTACTTCTTATAAGCATTAGCGCTGCGAATCAAATATGATGAAGATAATTGAAGACGGAGTTTATGCACGGGCTGTTCTAGAAAATCCTAGGTAGAAATTGCCTAAGATGGATTTACAGAATAGTGCCTTCAGTTTGTCCAGTCCCAGAAAAATTTGTATGGAAGAATGTCTGACAGAGTATATCCAATAGATCGCGTAAGTTGATCTCTTCAAACGTATTTACGTTTGGTGGCGGAGGAATTCGTTTCTCTTAGCTGTATACCCATGGTATTTTTGGAGAAATCAATTTGTGATTTGGCAGGTATGACGATGTGACATTCAAAGTAAATAAAGGTGTGATCTATATTTTATGGCCTCTAGCCTCACAACCGAGAAATGGTATAAAATCGCGTAGGTCGCATGGCTAAGTGGGTAGCTCCCAATTAGGGTGTATTGTCACTTGATCTAGAGAAAATCGATTTACTTCTTATATCTATTTCCATGCTGTCCCTTTTGGGAAACAGTTGTTGATCCCAACCGTTGGTGATAATACATTCGATTCACTCAAGCGAAATGAGTGACCGGTCATGTTTAGCGTGGGTTGCAAGATGTTCTTGTTGAATCCGGTGTATTTCTCTCTAGAGATACACTGTTGTAAGGTGGTCCCATACCTTGCTAGTTGGAATCCGTTACCCAGTAAGAGCCTGCGATTTTGATTGTATATTATATATGTGGAACGTTAGATGAAAGCGTCCCACCAGATTGTTGATCGTTTGATTTAGACACTAATATAATATCAGAAGAGATTTGGTATAAAGAATATTTTGGTTTATCGTAAGGTAAAAACCATCTGGTTTTATGTGTGAATTGGTCTTACGATCATTCTTTCATTTAAAAGGATATTAAAAGTTATACAAATGTTTGGAGTTTACTTTGGAGTTTACTCACACCAGTCCCATGACTGACCCAGAGTTTATTTTGTTTTGTTTTCCCTAAACTCTTGGGTGCCCAATTTTGTACGGGCAGTCAAGTAGTCCGAATTTTACAGATACTTGGAGAGCTAGAGCAGGAGGCTTCAGGATTATATAGCTATTATTTAATTCCGTTGTGTTGTAAGTGTTGTACCCCGATAGTGATATTGTATACAAATGCTGGTTTATTTCAAAGTTATGTTATCTAATATATTTATTCATTCCACTGTGAGATTTGTATTTACTCTGATGTTGTTGTTATGTTCTTCTTCCTCTTCTATTCTATTTTTCTATCTTATCTATTTCTCACCCTATAATTTCTTTCTATTAATGATCTGGAATGTTCAATGCCTGAATAATTGACATGGGTTTTATGTTGATTTTCTAGGTTAAAATCCAGTTCGTTACCGGTATGGAGGAGACGGGTTGGGTTCTTCTCTGATATGTTGGTAGATTAGTTGATTGATCCACCTATTTCTCATATAATTTATTAATGATGTTAGATAGCTGGTTTACCACTTACCGAGGTTATTTTCTGACTCAAGGTTTTATGTCTCCCTCTGATTACCTTGTGTTGTTCAATCATGTGATGAGTGGGCAGACTGAGTAGCATGTGGCAGATAGTAGATCTTGGTGAGGACGATACTGCTGACCGACGACAATCAAGAGGCTGACATATTAGTTCCTACTATCTATTATTGTTTTCCGTTGTTTGATGTATTCTCTGAGTGACTTGTAGTGGGGAATTTTGTAAAGATTCTTATGGTATATCCCGGTGTTGTATGGATAACTAATGATGATATAAAAAGTTTAAGATTCTGCTCAATTCTACTTCACCATTACTGCCTGTTGTATATGATCTATTATATTTTATCCTTGCGTTGTGAGTTATACGACAGGTTCCGCGCATGTTTATCTTACTCTGATGATCGTCCATAGCTAGCTGACACGTTTTTCAGCGCATTATTCCTCTTGTTAAGTGCAAGGGTTATGGGCGGTCCTCACATTTCTGACATGACACATTTGAATATATATCACACATGAAATTGTACTATTGAAAGAATTCAAACGAAATTGACAGATTGAATTGAACAACACAAATATATTTTATTTCAATCAATTTGTTTATCACAAATAATAGTATAATTTTTTTCATGTCTATGATCATTAAGTATACAAATGATCCTCGCTACATTCCACCCGATCCACTCAGTTATACATATTCACACACACACACACGCACACACACAGAGAATCTTCTTGTGATCCAATCCAGTCCAGTCACTTGTACACCTTTCACAGAAACACACACAGTAAACTGGAACAAAAATAGATTTAAATACAAGTAAATATGAATTTATTTTAAATTTAATTTGCCTCAGAATTTTTGTGTGTTTCTCATCATTTTTCTAGACTAGGTCTGATATATATACATTTATCAGAGTCTAGACTACTTGTAATATTCACAGTGATACACTATAATACTATAGGGCGGACTGTATCTCTAGTTCTCATAGATCAGCCGCGACACAACCATATTGGTTTGCTGATCAGAATTATCATTTAAAATTTGTTGATTTTGAATAGCCACAACGCAGATATAGTAGGTCTGCTAATGGAAAATTCATGTCTGTCATTCAAATAGCCCACAAATATAAAAGTTGCACACACATGATACATGTGTACACATACAGTTGTGTGTTTATACACACACATATATTTATAATGTGCAAGTGCATAAGTCGTACAAGCAGCACGGTTTTACTCAAGATTAAGTCGTTCTAGTGGCATGCAACAACATAAAGTTTACATGCACAATCAACAACAAGGAATGTCGCAAACCAATGGAGCATGAAAAATATGCAAATACATATACACGCACACACTTGTTAATGTATGTGTATATGTATGCAAATAGCAAGGCAGGTTCAAAGAAATATACATGATAGCAAAAGAAAGCACCAATGCACATGATTTAGGATCAAGTGGACACAAGTAACCCAAGCTTGGTACATGCAACAAATTCAAGAGTAAATATACACAGTATGGCATATTCACAAAAGTACACAATGCAACAAAGTGGTGCATGGCCAAATACGTGCACAAGTGAAAATGTACAATGACCAGGCAAAGCTATCAGACCAGGCCATTTTTCTATTTCCATAAGTAAAGAGACAAGTTAATAAAAGAAGTTAGCTAACTAAAGGGAACGGGGTAATAGCAAATAAAGGATCCAGCCAAGTTCATTGCAAGGTCACCAACACATAAGTTTTGAAAGGGAATGCTCTAGTTTAAGTGTTATTATATAATTAGTATCTATGTTTTTGACTTAAAGTGTGTTAGGTCTTACAAGATTGTTTTTATTTTATTTTTATTTTTATTTTGAACTCTAATTTTACTAGGTTACAAACTACAGGGATTGTAGTTTGGGGAGAAGAGTTACGGGATTGTAATTTGGAGGAATCTAGTAGAAATCTTGGGAAATGCAATAATAGGCAAGGTTTTGACGAGGTTGGGTATTTCTATGTGTTATTTACTTTTCTGCACTTACTATGATTATTATTTGTGTTGTTATTATTATTACTCAGCGAAAAAATGTAATAAAACCTATTCACCCCCTCCCCCTCTAGGTTTAATTTAGATCCTACACACATAACCCTCAAGAATAGAAGGCGTACCTCTAGGCTGGGAAGAACCTCCAAATACACTAGCCATGTTGAGATTACCAAAATTTGGCCTTTTAGGACACGAAGAAATCTCATGGTCCTCTTTCTTTCAATATCTGCACATATGACGCCTAGGACAAGCTCGAGAGAATGATTGAATGAACCACAATTGTAACATCCCTTCGCTGAAGCCGAAGGAGGTGTCACATGAGATGAGAACCAGAACTACTTTGCTTCTTCTTCTTATTATTCTAACGGAAAGACTTAGACTTAGAAAATTCTTATTGGTCAGATTGCCTCGAATAATAACCTCGTCATCACTATCCTTCTCCTTCTCGATTCCTCAAGATGGAGAGCAGCATCAACAAGCTCTTCGAAGGGTAACTTCAATTGTAAGATAAGAGGCTTCTTAAGGTATTTCTTAAGTCCACTCACGAACTTAAGGTTCTTCTTATAATATGTAGAAAATATGCTCCAATTCATACTTCGATAAAGCTTCAAAGGATAAACATACTCCATAATGGTCGAATCTCTTTGCCCAAGGTCAAGGAAGAGACGAGCAAGAATCTCTTTCTCCGATTCAGGAATAAACTTAAGCTCGAATATTTCTTTAAAGTGCTCCCAGTCTAAGGTGTACTCATCTAACTCAGCCACAAGAAGCTATTGCCAATCAAGGGCACGTTCTTGAAGCATACTCGATGTCACAAGAACGCGATTATGCTCATAAATATCCATGGGCATGAAAATACGCTCACAAGTACAAAAGCCAAGCCTGGACCTCTAAGACAATCTCGGTGCCTTTGAATGACTTTCCATCGAGATGAGTAAAATATCTATAGATCTACTCAAAGGAAAATTTACGCGGAGGGGAAGATCGAAGAGGTGCAGGAGGCTGAGTGCTTCGGAAAAGCTCGAGTATCTGATCTATGGACATGTAAACCTTTCAGGGAAAGTATCACTTGAAGGTCTAACGCACTCATTGGTGAGTCGACCACTGGACAGTCTCGCAACCCATGTATGTATTCTATCTCGGCCATACATAGCAGAAAGATTGATAAGAGAAGATTATTTACTTGGATGGGATATCATTCACAAAATAAGCACGAAAGGTATACTATGACAATAAAAGTTCATATTCCCAGACGTATCCCATTTAACATTTCAATCGGATGCAAGAAAAGTTAAGGACATGACAATGATCACTTAGGCCGAGGTATGCCATTTGTATTAGTATTATACATTAATGTAACGTTAGGCGTATGCAGTTCTATATGTTATATCACATTTTGTTTTGAACGTCGCTCTGGTACCAAGCTGTGACACCCTACCTTGAGACTCATATTAACAAAGAGTATTAACTCGTAATACTGTCCGCTAATATGGAGAATATGGCATGTTAGAAGCAACCGCCCGCAATATCGTATTAAGTAAGTATCGAATAAATCGAGTTTCTTTCTCTTTGCATATTGACATATCCAATCCTCATTCAATACATTACTATGGTGGCTTCAGGATTTATTCAGAACAAAGTGCAATATAATGCCAACGCAGAATACTGAACAACAGACAAAGATATACATACATATATATATATACATCATGTACTATATGTCATACATCAAGAAGTATATTAGTCACTACACAAAATATACATATATGTACATCAAAACCTCCGTAAAATATACATCACCATGTCCATAGAAAGTACAAAAGACGGAAGCAAAAACACTGTGATCCCCAAAAGTGAAGCAGAATATCTAAGTGAACAACTAAGCATTTTGAGGTTTCACAGAATAAGCTAACTAGTCTATTTCATTATGCTTTTGGTATCGTGACACATTGTTGGTCATGATGGTATTTTTATTTTTTTTCGTTAGCAGCCCATGAATAAACGAAAATTTTCACAACAGGGTATCCTTTATAATATATATGTAACAACCTGAATATCTGAGCCAGTTTAAATTTTTTATTTTGACAATTTTAATGAATTTTGAATATTTAAAATAGATTATTTTAAATGATATCGACGAGAAATTTAATTTGAATAGAATTAGAACGTATATATTTATATACGTCGTCGTTAGAATATAAATAATTATATATAATTATAAAAGGAATTGAAAATGGTGCGGTAGTTCGATAATTCGATTTCAAACTTCAATTGAATGTACCGGGTGCAAAATAAACCGGATTTTAGTGAAACCAAAAATAGTAGGATCTAATTGGGAATATATTTCCAAAGAATCCGAAAAATCAAAATTTCATAGCGGGAATCAAAAGATATGCCCAATTGAAATTTTAGAATAGTCGCTATGGAATTCAGACCCTTAAAAATAGCCATTTTGCAAATGACCTCGGATTTCGACGAAACCACTTTTGTTGGATCCGCAGTGTCAAGTTATTGCTAGGTTTCAAATTTCATAATTTTTCGAATCAATATGTGAGCGGGGCGAAGGAAAACGCGTTGGACCAGTTTTAGTTAATTTTAATCGACTGGAAAATGGCCATTTTTCAAACGGTCTCAGAATTCAATGAAACTAGTTTTGTTAGGACCGTGTCGTCAATACGAAGCTAGAAAATATTTTTCTGGAATTTTTAGAGTTCGTATGTGACCCCGGTAATTTGAAATGTGTGTTAAAATTCAATATACATTGATTTATAATTTAAATTGAACGGAAACAGATCGTAACGATCGAATTGGCCAGTGAAACATATCCCGTTGTGTTCGGAATGGGGTTAAAACGCTAGGGACGACAGTCGGTGGGTTCGATTTGGGATCTGAACGGAAGGTCAACTTTCTGAATTTAAAATTAAAATTAAAAATATAAAATATATATTTTAACCCCACCCCTCACGTTCTCTCTCCCGTTGAATCAGTCAAACCAAAAAAAAAGAGAAAAAGGGAGGGCGACGCAGACTCCATTGCGCAGCCGCCAGAGACGGCGACCTCCCCTCCTCCAGCGATCGAAGGCGCTGCCCCCCTCCTTCTCCTTCTTCCTCCATCCTCCAATTCGACGCAGCCAAATGCCCTAGCCCCAAAACCCCATAGCGCCAGCCACCACTGACCATGCCCCGACCCTACGCCACCTCCGCCCTTGACCCACCCACCGTCCGCGCCACCTGCAGCCCGCGCAACCCCCAGTGGACCTCCCCCCTTCCTCTCTCCTTCAAAACAGCCCCAAAAACCCGAAGTTGAAGCCCGCTGCCCCTTCCGACAGACCGTCACCTCAACGCCAATGTCTCCCCCTCTCCATAGAATCAAACGAGGTAAGTTTCTATAGTTTTATTTACATTAAAAATGATTTTTTTTAATTTAACATAAGAACTGATTTTTAGCTTGATAAAAATAGGATTTTTAGCTTTATTAGGCTATGATTTTTACATAGGAAGTAAAGGTATAAAAATTCAATTTGTACATAGGAAGCAAATGTATAAAAATTCGATTTTTACATATGGAGTAAAAGTATAAAAATTCGATTTTAATACATGAAGTAGCGATGAAAAGATTATATTTTTATAAATGAAAGATTAGATCTTTAATTTAGAGAATATTATATTTTTAAAATATAAAGAGATTTGATTTTTAGTGGATAAAGAAGTGATTTTTACTTATAGTTATAGACAATAAAAATATAATTTTTATAATATAGAAAGATAAAAAATTGAATTTTTATTATAGCAGAGTATTAAAATTATAATCTTTACATTTGAAAAGGCGAAATCTTTATATTTGTAAAGGCGAAATCTTTATATTTGTAAAGGCGAAATCTTTATATTTGAAAAGGCGAAATCTTTATATTTGTAAAGGCGAAATCTTTATATTTGAAAAGGCGAAATCTTTATTTTTGAAAAGGTGAAATCTTTATATTTGTAAAGGCAAAATCTTTATATTTGTAAAGGCGAAATCTTTATATTTGTAAAGGCGAAATCTTTATATTTGAAAAGGCGAAATCTTTATATTTGAAAAGGCGGAATCTTTATATTTGAAAAGGTGAAATCTTTATATTTGAAAAGGTGAAATCTTTATTATATGAACACCGTTATAAAAATAGAATTTTTATCTATATAGCAGCGATGTAAGAATAGAATTTTCATCTATATAGTAGCGATGTAAAAATAGGATTTTTATATACATAGTAACAATATAAAAATGTGATTTTTATATATGTAGTGACTACGGGCAACGAAAGTGACAAAAGGCGAGAACATTGATGATTTCCTACATTTGAAGTGTCGTGGAGTTGGGATAGCTTTGGTGAGAACTTCTCACCTTAAATTTACCTTTCTAGTTAAATATATATATTAGGATGTAGACGGTGTTTAGTAGCACCCGACACCCGTCGTCCACAGATCATGGATGACTTGTTTGTTTAGTTGTGTAGTTGATTGGATGATTGGTTTGAATTTGGTTGTTTGGTGAAATGAGATTGATTAGATTGGTATGTATATGGCGTGGGCCATTATTAGACCGAGGATAAGGCTAGGCCTTGTCCCGTTTCTAGTATCGTGCCGTTATGCCGCCGAAATTTTCTAAAATAAGCTAGAAAAAATAAAGATATCATTTTATTTAATAAATGAACCGAATAGAATATTCGTAGGTTGAATAAAATAATTTGGTCGTTAAAAATATAATTTTTAACGTGAACGTGAATAAATAAATATTCATTTACAAACCGGACGGTTCGTTTATGTACACCTATTTGAAGGACATTGATTGGGACGATAAATTTTACACATCGCCCAACTGCACAAATAAAATCTGTGTTTGATTGTTTGAAACCCCACACGGGTATTGGGATAAAATACGGCATACACTAATCCCAATAATTAGTTGTATGTCGATCGATGGATCGACACGTTGTTTATAAGCGTTAGATATCTATATTTGATGCTTATACAGTGTAGTGCACTTTGGATGATGGTTGATTATTTATCGTTGCTATTATATACATGTGTTGTATGGAATCCATATAATTAACTTTATATGGTAATTGATTGGGCCTCATTCCAATTTAGAAAATAAAGAATATTATAAAATTAGAAACTAACTTCTTTATAAGGTTCATGTGTTGACAGTACTCATCCGTTGAGATTAGTCATGTGTTGAACGAAATATTTTAACAATAAAATTTACATCTTTATCATATATAAAATTAGAAACTAACTGGAAAATAGATAAGATGAGTGGTCTCCTGGATGTTGATCTGATGTTGGTTTCGGCCTTCGGGGTTAATATTCATGGAATCGTTCTCTTACTAATTTATGGTTGGAGTCTGATTTGAAATCAAACGATAGATACCATAATTTTTATAAAATATATTGAATAACAAAAATAGTCACACGTGGACAGTACTCATTCGTTGAGATTAGTCATGTGTTGACAAAAATATAGATTCACGTATCGAATAGAATAAATATTCATTTGTTGAATAGAATAACGGAATTATTGAAATATATAAAGCCGTTTTGATTAGAGATGCGCTATTTTGACGCGAACGATATTTATATCGATTATATTCGTTTTTATAATGAATATTGAAAAGAGATAAAAATCGAATATATATAAAGCAAATTCGAATTGAATTGAATATAAAGCAAATTCGAATTGAATTGAATATAAACCAAAATCGAATTGAATTGAATATAGAATGAATTGAAATTTGAATTGAATTGGAAATGGAAGTTGAAATGTTTTTGAAACGAATTTAAAACTATTTATAAAATTCGTTTTAAATAGAAATCCACGAAATATATATTATATATATAATCTAAAGGCCTGAATAGAACGCGCCGCGCCGCGGCAGTTCGTAAACTTCGACCATTGACTTCGATCAGACATTACGTGAGATCCGACCGTCGGATTCTCCTAAAACCGGAACCGTTGGGTCGTATCGAAAAGAGCTTTCTGACGGATATTAGAAATTTGAAATCTAACGGTTGGATTTGGAGATACGTCCAAATCAAATTTGGAAAAGGTCGCTGTAAGTGCAGTTCGATGGCCGTTGTTGGAAATCGACTGTACGGGCGTCGATAAAATTATAAAAAATAGTAATAATTTGTGTAGAATCATAAGTAATGATTTGTGAAGAACTGGGATGAAAAATCCTACATTTGTAAAGATAAAAATGGATTTTTATCGAAATGAACTAGTTTTGAACTAAATTTAAAACCCAATTATTTTTAAATAAATAAATTGGATTTGTAAAGGGGTTTTAAATAATCGGAATTTCTAATATATTTGATTGGAATTGAATTAGAATTCATTTGTGGGTTTATCGTGAACGGTGTTTTAAATAACACTAGTTCTTTAACCTGATAATAAATAGAATGTGATTTGGGTTTATCGTGAACTGTGTTTTAAATGACATTAGTTCTTTAGCCCAGTAAAAGGGAGTTTTAATGAATCTGCAATTAAATTGAAATGTGAACTGATAATTTAGATTATCAAATTTGGAAAATGAGCGAGAATGGAGTATCACCAGTTTTACTCCAAGCGATAGTTAAATCTTTAATTAGATTTGAACGTGAAATGGTAATTAAATTTACCGATAACACCATGGTGTTAGATATGGAGTATTACCAGTTTTGCTTCATGGGATGAATAGGTTGGGATTGGGAAATAAAATTAATAATTAATTCGGTGCGGTTCGCTAATCTCGACTAGTTTGGAAAACCATAATTTGGTTTGAAATGATATCCAAAGGAAGATTAAAGAATAAATTTAAAAGAATTTATCTTTGATAAAATTGATGGGAACCTTTCCCTAAGATTATGAAATTTAGAAACTAGCTGTAGGTTAGCTAAGAAGAATGGTTTCCTGGTTATTGATCTGATGTTGGTTTCAGCCTTCGGGGTTAATATTTGGGAAATTGTTCTCTTGCTGATTTACGGTTAGTGGCTGCTGAATTGGAATGAGGCGTATGTTGTGTTTGGGTAACATTTGTTTACTATATACGCGGGTTATTCAGAAAGGCTTGGTTTATACCCATTCTGAATAACCGATTCGACGATAAGTCGAAGATGATGACGGTGGTCGAAGACCGGAAGTCTTCACATCGTTTGGGTGATTACTGATTATCTTGATTGGGCTGTACACCCAAGATGAGAGAATCAGTTGGTGATCGTCCAAAGGTACTTGGAGATCGATGGATATGCGAGGAAAGTGCCTCCGGTTTCGTTCAAACCCAGAATAAACTTGTAAAAGGATTGTGTGTCTGACATTGGATTTTATTTTGTGTTGATTGATTTCTGTTAAATATATATCTGTTTGGCAGCGGAGAATTTATTCTCTTTCTTAACGCCCTTCTCTGAGACGTACGAGCTTAGAGGTTATATATCGATAGATATCAATCGCATGGCATGAATTGCCTGTGTGGCACGCTGAGTTGCATGGATCAAGGCTTCTGTTGAAAAGCAAAGTATTGTGATTGATGATCAAAGCACGGCCTACATGGCAGCTTTGTGTATAGCATGGATTCGCGAGCCTCACACCTCGGTATGAGTCAAAAATGGGATGAGGACCCAAGGAGTGCACGACGTTTCTTTCTAGCTATAGGTGGCGTCAGTGACCTACCAGCCCTGACATTTATATACTTTTCACCTTTGTGGTTTGGATGCGAGGCGCCTCGATTATAGGTCCTATAGGGCCGGGAAACGTGTGTTCAGGAATAACTAATCCTCAAACGTAAGAGAGGACCAGTCTTGGAGGATCCCAGGGGTTACCCAGATTGTGTAGTCCTGAGGCATTTGCTAGAGTGTCTCGAAGCGGAGAGGAGGTTGTCCCTTGCCTCGAGTCATGACGGAAATC
The DNA here is from genome assembly GCA_030737875.1 of Allium sativum. Lineage (NCBI taxonomy): Eukaryota > Viridiplantae > Streptophyta > Magnoliopsida > Asparagales > Amaryllidaceae > Allium > Allium sativum. Next base: position 364,655,949 of record CM060909.1, read on the forward strand.
CAATTTCCAATATGTGATATTGCGGTTTTAATTGTAGAACTAGTATGGCGACATGATAGATGGTACCCATGCCGCCTATGATTGATATTTATGATTTGAATTGTTTTGACACTATACACTTATTATAGTATCAAATGATTTGTTTTAAACGTACCAAGCATGTTTGGCTATTATAAGGGAAAACCCTATCCTCCGGCTTGCGTTGCATTGTGTGATGGGACCTGGGTCTTATAATAGCTTCATTTTTCCAAAGAACATTGCGCTGTTTTGTTATATGCACTAGTATTCTTGGGAGGAAACCCGTTCCGTGTTATACGGCGTGGTCCGTTGAATTACTCTCTTTTAAAGTAAAGTTTTGAATAACTGTTTTAGTTCTCACACCAGTCCCATGACTGACCTGGAGTTTTTTGTTTTAACCTAAACTCTGGGTGCCCCTATTTTCCACATGGGCAGCTAGTAGTTTTGGTTTTGCAGATTTATATTCACAGGATCCTGGTTTACAGCTGGAATGATATCCGGAAAGCTCTGTATCTGTATATCACCTTCAGTTGTGCTTTGTATTATTTCTCCGCTGCTATGTAATTTATTGTAATCTCTGATATTTATCGAATGTAATTAATTCATTTATATTCTGTATATTCTTGTATTCTGATGGAATTGTTGTAATATACAATGAAATGTTCTTCTGTCTGCGTTCTTTTGTGTGTTGTTCTCAAAGTATCCGCTCTTTCCTTCACGGGGAAGTAACGGGTCCTTACAATATATATATATATAATATGCATTCCTTAGTGGCTAAGATTCTAACCTATCCTTTCAAAACTATAGCTCGTATATTAGAATGCAACAGACCTATTTGGAAATGACAACTCTTAAATAATCACTAAAGTGAAGTGTACCATTTCTTTTGCTACTAAGTTGGCTTAACTGTTAAGTTTACACAGACAAAAAAATGTTGTACCATTTGATTCTTTTCTTAGCAATGAAAAAACCCACACACCGATATATACAGAGGATGGGACATCGCTTGAGCCACTTTTCATATTTTCTTCACTACATGTTATTTTCCTTTCCAGAAAATGCATATGCAGTCTGCATCGTATCTCTTCAAAATACGCGGGCTCTAAAGTCTTTAAATTAAAAGTAAAAGTCAATAAAACTCAAAGAAAAAATATAAAGCCCAACGTGAATAAGCAGTGTTGTTGGGATCAGAGAAGTAAAACGTGGGAGCTCTGTTGGGGTTCGAATGGCCATGGATCCAGACGCGGAAGCAAGGGGATATCGTGCTCGGGTTCGATGGAGGAAGTCGAGTTCGAATTGGTGGTTATCCACTAAGCTCGTGAGGAAGGAAACTAGTGATAGTCTTGTGTGTTGAACGGTGAAGTAACAAATCCCAGAGGTGGTGGGAATAATACGGAAGTAGTGGATCCACAGTTGGATCGGTGAAGGTTTTTTTCGAAGAGTTTGGTTGTTGATTTTGTTCCATGTACTGTAGCGGCTAGGGAAGGTGTAAGCAGTTGTTCACGTGAATGATTTGTGGGAAGAAGCATGGACAGAAAGGGAACGTTAATTCAAGTGTTGGCGCATGATGCTTCCTATAGCACCACTGTTACTGTTGCTGCATGATGAAGATCATCGGCACAACGGAAGTGGTGGTATCAAGTTGAGTTGGCGTAGAGGAAATGGGGAGTTCATGGATGCAGTCATATATGAAAATGTGAGCTGCAAATGGATGAAGTGCCCTGCAAATGAAGTGAGTTGTAAAGAAGAAACGTGAGGGCCAATGGAAGAAAAGGTGAAGTAGCAAGTGAACGGAGGTTGTTGGTTCATGGTTTTGGTAAGCTACAGCGTTGTAAGTAGCTCGCAAGGTGGGGGGTCAGCTTTGTTATTCTACGGGAAGTTACGGTTTTGTCGAAATGGGTTTGTCTAAAGATGGAAGAAGTGTTTAACAGACGGATTATGGGAAGGATTAAAACATAATAAGGTCATAGGATTAATTGGTGGATACTAACGTGGGTGATTGGGCTGAGTTCACCAAAGCGGCCCGAAGAAAAATGAAAAAAAAATATAAATAGAAGAGAGAAACTTGCGGTGGAGTGGAATGCTGGAATTGGGGGAAGATGGGTGGAAACGTGTACTGGTGTTGTTATGGTGGGCTGAATGGTTGAGACATGGGCCGTTAAAAACAATTGGTAAAGCCCGATTATAAATTATAAAAGAAATTAAGTTCTATTTTAAATCTAATCAATGTATTAACTTGTATTTATAATATCTTAGCCATACGGTGTCAGATTTACGAACGGCCGGATCCGTTGGGATTGTATGGACGAGGGCTTCACAATGGAACTGGTTTGGAGTGAACTGGAGCTCATTACAAATTATGGAAGAATAAAACGCCTGAATCAAACCGACGATCACTTATCGTTATTTAACGATAACCGACCAATGTGAGTAAATCTCACTAACTCTGATCAATTTATATCGTTAATCAAATATTGATTCTGTTTATCAGAATATTTCATATTGAAATGAAGTTAGTGTTAATTATATTGTTTAACATCTATGGATGCAGGGAAACAGGTTGGAGGGATCCAACTGGATTCCTCAATATTTGAAATAATGTTTTTATATATATTATGATATATGATGTGATATATAATATGTGATTGATTATGATGAAACTAGTCTTGTTATTTGGTATTTTAAATACCATAAAAATACTGGAATGTAAAAAGGGAATTTTCAAAGTTTATATTGAAAATAAAATATTTAATATAAAATCAATGCATTCTATAAAAAGGAATTTTTGGAAAATTAAATAAGAACTTCTGTATAAGATTATTAACGTTTATATGAATGTTTTGAAAGGCGGTTTTGGGTATAAATACTGAATGCAGGTGAGGTAAATAAGTGAGCATATGGAGTAAATATAATATTTTGCGAAATTTGTAGGATTATAAAAAGAGAATTTTACATTAGGGAGGTTTAGACCCGTGCTTTATACACGGATGTAACATGATATTGATTAAGGGGAACTGGCAAAATATAAAAGAATTATAGGTCGATTAATTTAAAGTAAATTTTAAATAGAATCTGTTTTTAATAGATAAATTGAGAAGATTAATTTATAAACAATATTTTATAAATTAAATAGAGTATTTATCATTTGATAAATGGAATACATAAGTTTGAAATTTATATAGAGATGTAAAATCGGTTCCAACACCGATATTTGAAATCGAATATGAACATAGCAGTTGTAAAGGGAGTTATAAATAAGATTTTTACGAATAGTCTAAATAGAAGTATAAATAGAATTTGGAATTTGGATATTGTTTCTAAATGCGAAATTAAACTATTTGATTTGATAAAAGAAATATTTTTCACATTTGATGTGAATAAGGGATTTAATTAAATATTTGGCGAAATGGAAATATTATAAAAGAATCTGGGTCTTGAAATAGGAATTTAAAAAAAGACTTAATCGAATATAAATTATTCAAAGATAGCTAATCGAATATAAGTTATTCGAAAGAGAGTTAATCGAATAACGATTATTCAAAGTAGAGTTATCGAATAGAGTTCTTTCGGGAGAAAATTATGCATTAGATTTCGACTGTATCGAATGCGGGAAAGTACTATTTACTTTCTGTTTTTTAAACCAAGATTTATTTATTTAATAAGTTTATGAATTATTATTTATTCAAACTAAAGAATAAAAGTTTCATTTAAAGTTAGATATTTCAGAAGTAGGGATTATAAAGCTATCGTTATAACCAATGTTTTTCATAAAAGAACTGAATTCGTAAACTGAATCCGAGAGTTGCGTTAGCAATGATTTGATAAGAAGATAAGAAACGAAGTTAAGGAAATTAGAAATTGATTGGAGATTAGTTATGTTGAACAATTTTCTAGGTATCGATCTGATGTTGGTTTCGGCCTTTGGGGTTGATATTCGGGAATTGTTATCTTACTAGTTTACAGTTAGAGACTGATGGATATGGGGAGATAGTGATACGTGAATAAGAAATGGAAATGTTTTCCAATGTTAATAACGTATATTTTCTACATTTAGAAAATAAGAATTTCGCGAATATATGGAAATTGGGAAATGCATAAATTAACGACAAATTAATTTAAAGGGAAAAATGTTGATTAATGATTGATCGATAAAATTTCCATTTGGAAATAAGATCGTTGTATGTATGGATGTTTTCCTTTGATAGTTAAATAATCGACTATCAAAGTTTATACCATTTTCTGTCGTCAATATGGAGAGACCGGCATCAGATTTTTTATCTGAAAATCACTCCATATGGGCATTAGTGTTGCGAATCAAATACAATCAAGATAATTGAAGATGGAGTTTATGCAAGGGCTGCTTTGGCATATCTTAGGTAGAAATTTCCTAAGATGGATTTACAGAATAGTGCCTTCAGTTTGTCCAGTCCCAGGACAAACTGTATAGAAGAATGTCTGACAGAGTATATTTAATGGATCACGTAAGTTAATCTCTTCAAACGTATTTACGTTTGATGGCAGAGGAATTCGTTTCTCTTAGCTGTATACCCATTGTATTTTATGGGAAATAAATTTGTGATTTGGCGGGTATGACGATGTGACATTCAATGTAAATAAAGGTGTGATCTATACGTTATGACCTCTAGCCTCACAACGAGGAAATGGTATAAAATCGGGTAGGTCGCATGGCTAAGTGATTAGCTTCCAATTAGGGTGTATTATCACATGATCTAAAGAAATTCCATTTACTTCTATAATCTAATTCGATGTTGTCCCTTTCGAGAAATGATTGGTGATCCCAACCATTGGTGATAATACATTCAGTACACTCAAGCAAAATGAGTGGCCGGTCATGTTTAGCCTAGGTTACAAGATGTTCTTGTTTAACCCGGTGTATTCCTCTCTAGAGATACACTATCAGAAGGTGGTCCAATACCTTGCCAGTTGGAACCAATTACCCAATAAGTGCCCGTGGTTTTTGATTATATATTATATACGTGGAACGTGAGATGAAAGCGTTCCACTAGATTGTTGATTATTTGATTTAGACACTATTGTAATATCAGAAGAGATTTGATATAAAAGAATATTTTGGTTTATCATAAGGGAAAAACCATCTGTGTTTATGTGTGGATTGGTCTTACGGTTATTCTTTCTATTAAAAAGTATTTTAAAAGTTAAACAAATGGTTGGAGTTTACTCACACCAGTCACATGACTGACCCAGAGTTTATTTTGTTTTGTTTTCCTTAAACTCTTGGGTGGCCAATTTTGTACGGACAGTCAGGTAGTTAGGATTTTACAGATATACTGAGAGCTTGGAGCAGGAGGCTTCAGGATTACACAGCAATTGTTTATTTCTGCTGAGTTGTAAGTGATGTACTTTGATAATGGTATGTATATTCAAGTACAAATTTGTATTTCAAAGTTATGTTATATAGTATATTTTATTCGTTCCGCTGTGAGATTCGTGTTACTCTGATTCTGTTGTTATGTTCTTCTTCTTCTTCTACTCAAATTTTCTATCTTGTGTATTCTCACCCTCTATTTTCTTTCATTAATTATTTGGTGTTCTGATACTTGAGTTCTAGCAAGTAATACGAGTTTATGTATTATTGTTGGAATTCGGGCGTTGAATTCCCTAGGTCGTTACAGTGGTATCAGAGCTGTAGGTTAAGTAATTACCTTGGCTCTGTGGCATGACTGGATAGGGATGGGATTAGTAATACCCTAGATTGATTTTTAATGTATATATACGGGAGAATGTATTTGTAGATTTTATAGAAAAAATGTTTTATATTGTGGAGATTTATTGGTTGAGTTGTTTATAAGTTATGGTCGATCAGTTTGATCCACTGTATCGGTAGGAGTTTCTAAACACTTGAATACGATGAACCAACACAATATGTTTTGATAAGAGGGTAAATGAATTAATTTTACCCAAATTATATTTTGATATAAAAGAATGATTTATGTTTGGATTATTATAGTATATAGGATGTGTTGGTTGTTATTATAATCAAATGAGATTATAAAAGTAAAATGGTTATGTAAATAACCAATCAGAATTCATATAAGTGTAATATATGAAACCGGGTGAACTAAATCTGAATTTAAAGGCAGAATTGGAATCAAAATTCCTAAAAGTTGGAGAAGTGTTTGTAAATGGATTGGAATTAAGTATATGGAAATTTTAAGTTCCTGGGAAATTTGGAAATGTTTTTCAAAAACACTGTGAACAATATTTTGAAATAATTTCAAAATGGAAATGTTCAAATATGAGTTTGAAAAGTGATATAGTATTGGACTCACTTCAGTCGCTGGGAAATAACTCCGATGATGTTGGCCATATCATCAGTGTTCATTTTCGAGTTTGTAAGTGATGAATTACTACCAAAGATACTATTTTTGGAAATGTTTTGAGAAAATAAGTTGTTTTGATTCCGAAAGGGAATATTTGATTTTTGAAAAGGGTAAGTTGTTTAAAATTCCCAGGTAGAGATTGCTTGAGTTAAAAACAAATTAAACCGAAATTTGTAAAAGCAAATTGAAATTGAATTAAAGCCAATTAAGTGGAAATTAAATTAAAATAATATGATATCGTGTAAAATTGGATTTTGAATATAATTGGAACTATGTGAATTGAAATGGATTGATTTTTAAAACAAAAATCAGATTAGCGTTCTAAGATAAAAATAACTGGTTAGAGAAATTAATTAGTTAATGGAATGTGGAAATGAAAATTAACGAGGTTGAGTATAATGTTTGGTGCGTTAAGAAATTGAAATGGAATTTTGCTGGTATAAGCAGAGGATTTGGTTTGGTTATAAAAGAATAACTACGTTGAGGATAAATGGATTGGAGTTTGAATTAAATTACATCAATAATATGCTAACGTGATACAAGATTGAAAGTGATAGAGTTGAATGCCCAACAAAAAGGTACAAGTTTATATTTTATATGAGTTTAGTGATTTTATGAGCCGATTTGGCAATCCACTTTGCTGTTTGATTTTCTTTTGAATTAGGGAAGGCCTAGAGAGGCGAGTTGAGATTTGAGCAATTGATCGGTACAAAGGAGGTGCTGGTGAATTTTTTTTTTTTTGAAAATTTAAGGTGTTAGAAAATTTTCGGAATTTTTGAAAATTTTCATTAATAATAATAAAGTAATATTTTAATAGAAAACGATTGGTTCAGTCGAAATTGAAGATAATAGATAAACAAAAAAAATTAACCCAGTTAATATGTTTTCTACCTTAGAAATTTCGAGGACGATATTATTTTAAGGGGGGAGAATGTAATGTCCTGTATTTTTACAATATAATAATTAATTATTTTAATTATTTAAATAATGATTTCGAGAATTAAATGGATGTTTAATTAAATTATATTGAATATTTAATTAATATAAATAATAGAATAATATGTCTATTTTCGAAATAGTCGAAAATAGTGGAATTCACAATATTGTGTGAATTGGATTATTTATAAGATTTAATTCAGTTTAGAATTGAATTATAATAATGAGTATATTATTTAAACAACAGTTGAACGTAATATATATAATATAATTATAAACGAGCTCGTAACGTCACGGTAGTTCGTAATTGAGCATTTTGAACTTCAACTGAGTGTATATGATTCATTATAAGTCGGATTTCTTCGAAACAAGAAAGTTCGAATCTGTTGAGCTATATTTTTCTAACAGAAGAAAAAATGGAGATTTCGACGTATAGATTGAAAGTTATGTCCAAATCAAATTTTCAAATAGTAGCTATGGAATCATTTATAAACCATAACGATATATTTAATTATAATTAAATATTGGCTTCGAAATTGGACAAGATCTTTGAGACGTAGTTATAATTTAATTTTTAGAATTTTACTATAATTTTTATTTTGTAAAATAGGCACTTTTTTGGAGTATTTTACACCCTATATCAGCATTTGGAGATTTCACAGAATAAGCTAACTAGTCTATTTCATTATACTTTTGGTATCGTGGCACATTGTTGGTCATGATGGTATTTTTATTTTTTTTCGTTAGCAGCCCATGAATAAAAGAAAATTTTCACAACGGGGTATCCTTTATAATATATATATAATCTACATTCCTTAGTAGCTAAGATTCTAACCCATCCTTTCAAAACCACAGCTATTATATTAAAACGTAGCAGACCTATTTGGAAATGAAAACTCTTAAATAATCACTAAAGTGAAGAGTACCATTTCCTTTGCTACTAAGTTGGCTTAACTATTAAGTTTACACAGACAAAAAAGATACTGTACTATTTGATGCTTTTCTTAGCAATGAAGCAACCCACGCACCCATATATACAGAGGAAGGGACATTGCTTGAGCCACTTTTCATATTTTCTTCACTACATATTATTTTCCTTTCCAGCAAATGTAACACCCCGTAATTTTATAACATTAAAATTCACAAATTAAAGTATACTTAATTTTTAGAAAAGAATTAAGTGAAATGGGTTGCGCAGAGAAATATATATATATTGATATATATATAAATTAAAAATTAAATAAATAAATATGCGAAAAAGTTCAAAACAGCGAATTAGGAGGGGGGAATGACCGAACCGACCCATTTTTGAGGTCGACCCGAGCCCTGTTGGGTCGACTAGGGGTTAATCCAAGGTGTTTGGCTGTCAACCTGTGGGCCGATTCGCCCAAATGCAGATTTTGCATTTGGTTGGTTCTCATGGTTCAGGGTTAATCTAATGGTCCTAAATAACTTCATACACCTATAAATACATCCTAATGCTAACCCTAAACCTAATTAAAATTGAAACTAAAGCCGTTATGCCATCGCCATGGAACTCAGTGTAGCCGCCGCCAACTAAAGAGGAAGATAGCTAATCAATTCAACCTAATTCAAGCTTAGAGCTTCAACAACGAATCAACTAACGTCGCTACAACAATTCTGCATCAAGTTTGATCAATTTTTCATAATTCTTTAACCACGAAAGGCAAGTTCGATTTCTCTAATCAAGATAATTATTAAATTAAGTAAGATTAGATATAATTGTGGATTATATGGATATGATGTGAATTATTGACCGTATGATATGATTATGTTGTTAAATTGTGATGTTATCATACATGTTGCAAAGTTATGATCTATGTTGTAATTCTATGATTGGCTTATGTATAATCAAATCATCATGTTGTTTAAATGCTAGTTTGGTTATGTTGATTCATATGATAGATCATATGTATGTATGCAAGTTTAGATGTTGATTTAGACATAAATCACATGCAAGTTATTAAAGATTATGACATCTATTTTAGATCAAAAGTTAGGCTATGACATGTATGAGTTATATGCTGAATCTTTACATGCTAGTTTATATGTTTAGAGGTAAATTTACACCATTGTTATGTTGCATAAATCACGTATGCAAGTTTATATAAAAATATGAGTTTGGAATATGAATCATGTTATGCAAGTTTGTGGTTATTGCCTATGTAAATTTTGTGATGAAAATCTTATTCATAACATGCAAGTTCATACCTTTTAGGCCTATGTTTAGATCTATGATTTCATGCTAGTTATGTGGTAAATTCTCATATGCAAGTTAGACCTATTTTGTATGTTATGTGAATATGTGGTGTTTTTCCCTTTTTCATGTGTTAGACTATTTCTTAGTCTATCATATATTCTATGCGAACGGACGCCGCGGGGGTTATGGGAAAAATATTGATTATGTTAATAAATGTGAATTGGCATGTAATAGCCTTAAAAGAGGCATATATGTAAATTGAGATATTAATTGGCAAAGTGATATATGGACATAATTAATGTGAATTATGGTCATAAAGATAATTGGAATTTTATTAACATATTTGATTAGGAATAATTAATCCAAATATGGGATGAAAATATTGATTATGTTAATAAATGTGAATTGGCATGTAAATGAGGCATATAACGAATTTGAGATATTAATTAAGGTGAATTGCCTTAAAAGGCGAAAAATTTAATGAAGGCAATAATTGGAAAATTAATATGTAGTAATGGACATAGTTTAATTATGGACATAGATTAATTTGAATTTGAATAGGGATATTAAATATTGGGAATTGGCACAAATGCCTAAAAAGGCATGAAATTAATTTGAGATATAAATTGGTACAATTTATGTACCATAAATAGTGGACATAATTAAGGTGACATATTTATACATAAATAAGTATGGAAATGATTTGTAATTTGAATAGGGAAAGTAATTCAAATATTGGGGGAAATTAATTATGTATAATTAATTGCCTAAGACACGAGGTTGGACTCATTTGTGGTGTAAGGCTGCCCGGACCCGCCCGGCAAATCCAGCAGCCACAAATGGTAGCCCAATGTGAGAGGTCAATGGCCCAAACTAAATGCGTAACAATTGTATGGACACGAGGTTAGGCTCGTTTGTGGTGTAAGATTGCCCGGACCCGCCCGGCAAATCCAGCAGCCACAAATGTCAGTCTAATGTGAGAGGTCCTACAGGGGTTACGATAGTAATAAATTAAGAAACACTTAACCAAAGTAAATATGTAGTGGGACATGAGGGGGTTAAGTGGGTACCTTGGGTGGCATGAGGAATCTAGTGGGTGACATGTGGGTGACATGAGGATGTCATGAGAAATACGATTATAAAAATGGAGTAATTTGAATATAAACCATTATGACATGTAATTCAAATTGTTGGATAAAATAGGTATTGACACCTATGAAGGGAAAGGTTTTAATTAATTGATTAATTAATTAAAAATGGACATGGTAAATGAAATGGACTACTTAACCAAATCTGATCCCTAGGGATTGTAAGAACTTAAGTTTAAGTTGGGGGTTAAGTAAACTGGGTTTTACGGAATGAGTGGGTTAAGTAAATCTTGGGTAGGTGGGTAATACTAGTACATATAGGGCCACAAACTTAACCGTAAATTAATATGTCTGAACCAGTGAGAGGGTTAAGTAAATCTTGGGTAGGTGGGTAATATTTGTGTATATAGTCCCACAGACTTAACCAATACAACCTGTTAATTAAACAAAAGGGTGAGACTAGGTTAAATTAGAAAACACTTAACCAAATTTATACATGTAAGTGGACATGGGGTTAAGTGGGATGTATTAGAGGGGACCAAGCCTAGGTGGGAAGCTTGGTGGGGGCCCTTTTCAGTCCAGTAGCCCATTAAGTATCTTTGTGAGCTCGACCCAAGTCGAGGACGGGACACGCCTACTGGGCCTGATTGTTAGAGGCCAAAATGGGTTAGCGGTGGCAACGCAAGTCCAACAGGGTCATGTGCGTGCGTGGGCCCGGGCCGGTAGGTAAGACGTTGTTGCATCGTGTAGGTATAAGCCGTGCATCCTTAAGTTGTATTGGGTTGCCACTTTAGGGGAGTGATACACCCCACTGTGGGACCAGCACGGGTATCTACGAGTTAGGGAGCCGATCAAATGGGGCAGGGTAGTGGGTACATCTAGTGGAGATAGGGGAAGACGGCACCTATGCAGTCAGCTAGGGGTACACGAAGCTACCATTATTAATTAATCATTAAAGGGGTACACCTAGTGGAGATAAGAGCTGGCGGCACCTATGACGTCAGCTAGGAGTACATGGAATTACCATTGAAGGGGTACATCTAGTGGGGATAGTGGGTACATCTAGTAGTACATGAAGCTATCATCATTCTATTTAGTCAAGAGGGATCAAGTTTCTAGAGTGACTAGTATGGGTGCAGTTAGTGTTAGTACAGTACAATACGGTACAGTACGGTAGAGTATAGTGATTACCCTATATTGATTAGGAAGCGCCTTTAACTTTATCTTTGCTCATCCGATTATTTTTGGTTGCTTGGTCTTGCCATTAATTCACAGTCATTTCCTTATTTACCAAGCTTATGTCTTATCCTAGTTACTTTGATAATTATATTGTTGGAGTTATCGGACTTGCCAGACTTTATGTCTGACCCCCTTTGTTTCCACCTGTTTTCTTCCTTCCCCCCCCCCCCCCAAGGTTCTTAGGGTGGGAAGCTTGATTTGGATCTCTTTGGGAGCACTTGGATTTGGATTGCTGAAGTAAAGCTCAACCTATCTATTTTATTGCTATTTATGGGATTATGCTTTTTATATTATGTACTCTAATTTTGTCAAGATGGATATTATGTACTTGACTTTAGTCTTTGGGTTTTGGTGATGTAACCAAACATATTTACCTTCCGTTGCAATAAATAAAGTTTTAAATTTTCAAGTACTATTTCATATCTGGCTTGTTGTGATTTTCTGTTCTATATTCACTTAAAACGCTCCATAGAAGTTAATGCATTCCCTTTTGTGAGTGACATTAATGGACATGGGGTGTTACACGTGGTATCAGAGCTGAAGGTTACCAGAACAGATAAGATATTTTGAGAAACTATTTTTCAAAAGCATTTTTATAAAGAATACTTTCAAAAATATGTTTGTAGAAGAGTATTTTTGAAAGAAAGGTTTGTTTTAAAAAAACATAATCCCCAAGAGCCATATATCCTTCCTTCGACTCTCCGTTTTGAATCTCTTCCTCTTTTTCTTTTTTGGATTTCCCCACCGCGTATAGATGCTTTTTCTAAGATAAATAGGGACTTTCATACGAAGGACGAAAAACCACTTCAAGGGACTTAGACGTTTGACGGGCTAGAAGTTAGTTCAAGGAAGTGGAGGGCTTGTTGATACTTTTAAGGTAGACGATGGGAGGAAGGTTCAAATAGCTGTTGGTTAATGAAGGACGAAACCTCATCTTGGTGGAAGGTCACGAATGGGGAATGTGAACAAGAAGGCTAGTAGTTATCCTTTTGGAGAAATAGGACACCTTATTAGGATTGTCCAAAGAGGCAAGGGCAAAGTACAGGATCTTCTGTAGGGTAGTTATATTCCCTCACAGCTGGTATACCTGATAGGGGTAGGACCGTCCAGGTAGAAATTTGGTTTACTTTATCATCCTGTTCGAACTTTGTTTGATTCTGGCGCTTCATACTCGTTAGTATCTGCTTCGTTAGTTGAAAACACTGCACCTAAATACTAGTCTAGTTAAGGATCCCATCCTCATCTCAAATCTTTTTGGTGGTTCGGCTCATCCTTCAATGGTTTGTCGGGATTTGAGAGTGTCTATCTTGGACGTTGGATTTGAATGCAACGCCTTCGTCCTTGGTTTCACGGGCTATAGTTTGATTCTAGGGGTGGATTGGCTACCCAGGCGGGGTGCCATCCTAGATAGTGAAAGGAGGGTAGTTAGACTATTGATTCATTATGTAAAGACCTTCATATTTCTTGTGACCCTAGGGGTTCAGTGACGTTTAGCTATCTCGAATCTCTTGACGTATCCAACGTTGATTTGGAATCTTTTCGTGTGGTCCGTGAGTATAGTGACGTCTTCGATCAAGTGCGGGGTTTACCTAGAGGCACGAGGTATTCGTGTGTGCCTAGGGGATAATGCAAAGTCAGTTAGGTGATTAGTGATGGTTTTGAAGCAAGACTGGCGAGGACAGCCAGAGTCGGTTAGGTGCCCAATTATTTTTTTTGCTAGTATCATCTCACGTAGACTGTCTGAAATCGGAGGAGGTATTCCTTGGGTGCTTTTCTGATATTGGTTTAAGCCTTTGGGGCTTGTGCTTGGGGGATATCGAGTTCGAATAGGACGGCTTGCGTGGGAGATGGATAGTTGCGATGAGTTCACATGGATAGTATCTCGATAGATTTTGTTGATGGATTACCAAGATCGAGGAAGGGTAATACGGGGATTTGGGTTATAGTAGATAGACTTACTAAGAGCGCCCATTTTATTCCCGTGAAGAGTAAGAGGACTGCTCCGTGGTTAGCTACTATATACGTCCAAGAGATAGTTCGTTTGCATGGTGTTCCTTCTAGCATAGTAAGCGACCGCGATCCTATCTTCACTAGCGAATTTTGGAGGAGCTTACAAGAAGCGGTAGGGACTCAGTTATGTTTGAGCACCGCATATCACCCTCAGACGGACGACCAAACCGAGAGGGTCTATCGTATTCTAGAGGACCTTTTGAGGCTATGTATCCTAGACTTTGGGGGTACATGGGAAGAGCATCTTCCATTGGTGGAGTTCGGAAATAATAATAGCTTTCAGTCTAGCATTGACATGGCACCTTTCGAAGCTCTTTATGGACGACCTTGTCGTTCACCTACACGTTGGTGGGAATCTACGGATAAGATCTTACTTGGGCCCGATATGATTAGAGAGATTTCGGAGAAGATTGATTTGATTCGAAGAAGGATGAAGGCAGCGCAAGATAGGCAGAAATCTTATGCGGATAAGAGGAGTTGCCTGAGAGACTTAGTGGTGTACACGACGTATTCCATGTATCACATTTGAGGAAATGCTTACACGAGACCGCGGAGGTAGTGGAGCCGAGCTTGCTTAGAGAGGTGGAAATAGAGCATGATGCAACGATTCGACGAGCTCCTACATGCATTCTTGGGTCGGAGATCAAGAAGTTGAGAAATCGAGAGGTCAGACTAGTCAAAGTACAATGGGGAGACGATGAGAGTAACGCTACTTGGGAGACGGAAGAGAAGATGCGTTCATTGTACCCTTTTCTTTTCGAGGGTATGTCTTTTAATTTCTCCTTTATCGCTTAGCTTGTTCTTATCTTGTCTTTAGTATGTCCTCTCGCTAGTATCTTTGACCTTCAGTTAGGGAAATCCTATGGTTGAAACATGTGTTTGAGACATGTTATGTATGATGGATGCAAAGTGGATGCAATTGTTCGCTAGTGGTTGCTCGTGGATGCATATACACACACTATTAGGCACCAGATCGGCTCAATCACTTCATATTGCATATTGCATATATATGGACGTATTTAGTAAAATGGATGTATAATGGTTGTATTATCATATGGTTGCTGCATTCGGGGGGATGGTTGTGCACGCATATAGAATTAATATGTATCATTTGGAATCTTTTGCATACATATTGGACGCATGGCACTATCATGAATTGCACTAAGGAGGTCGACTAAATCAGTAGACCGCCTAATTTTGCATTAGATATGGACATATACACACACTGTGCATATAAACATTAAAGCATTAGAAGTCTTTTAAGGATAATGGATGCTGGTGTTTGATGGTTGAGTAGATGGACGATTAGATGATAGGATATACATTCTTCTTGACTTGGAGATTTCGGGGACGAAATCCTTTAAGGAGGGGAGAATGTAACACCCCGTAATTTTATAACATTAAAATTCACAAATTAAAGTATACTTAATTTTTAGAAAAGAATTAAGTGAAATGGGATGCGCAGAGAAATATATATATATTGATATATATATATATATATATATATAAATTAAAAATTAAATAAATAAATATGCGAAAAAGTTCAAAACAGCGAATTGGGACGGGGGGAATGACAGAACCGGCCCATTTTTGAGGTCGACCCGAGCCTTGCTGGGTCGACTAGGGGTTAATCCAGGGTGTTTGGCTGTCAACCCGTGGGCCGATTCGCTCAAATGCAGATTTTGCATTTGGTTGGTTCTCATGGTTCAGGGTTAATCTAATGGTCCTAAATAACTTCATACACCTATAAATACATCCTAATGCTAACCCTAAACCTAATTAAAATTGAAACTAAAACCGTTATGCCGTCGCCATGGAACTCAGTGTAGCCGCCGCCAACTAAAGAGGAAGATAGCTAATCAATTCAACCTAATTCAAGCTTAGAGCTTCAACAACGAATCAACTAACGTCGCTACAACAATCCTGCATCAAGTTTGATCAATTGTTCATAATTCTTTAACCACGAAAGGCAAGTTCGATTTCTCTAATCAAGATAATTATTAAATTATGTAAGATTAGATATAATTGTGGATTATATGGATATGATGTGAATTATTGACCGTATGATATGATTATGTTGTTAAATTGTGATGTTATCATACATGTTGTAAAGTTATGATCTATGTTGTAATTCTATGATTGGCTTATGTATAATCAAATCATCATGTTGTTTAAATGCTAGTTTGGTTATGTTGATTCATATGATAGATCATATGTATGTATGCAAGTTTAGATGTTGATTTAGACATAAATCACATGCAAGTTAGTAAAGATTATGACATCTATTTTAGATCAAAAGTTAGGCTATGACATGTATGAGTTATATGCTAAGTCTTTACATGCTAGTTTATATGTTTAGAGGTAAATTTACACCATTGTTATGTTGCATAAATCACATATGCAAGTTTATATAAAAATATGAGTTTGGAATATGAATCATGTTATGCAAGTTTGTGGTTATTGCCTATGTAAATTTTGTGATGAAAATCTTATTCATAACATGCAGGTTCATACCTTTTAGGCCTATGTTTAGATCTATGATTTTATGCAAGTTATGTGGTAAATTCTCATATGCAAGTTAGGCTTATTTTGTATGTTATTTGAATATGTGGTGTTTTTCCCTTTTTCATGTGTTAGACTATTTCTTAGTCTATCATATATTCTATGCGAACGGACGCCGCGGGGGTTATGGGAAAAATATTGATTATGTTAATAAATGTGAATTGGCATGTAATAGCCTTAAAAGAGGCATATATGTAAATTGAGATATTAATTGGCAAAGTGATATATGGACATAATTAATGTGAATTATGGTCATAAAGATAATTGGAATTTTATTAACATATTTGATTAGGAATAATTAATCCAAATATGGGATGAAAATATTGATTATGTTAATAAATGTGAATTGGCATGTAAATGAGGCATATAACGAAGTTGAGATATTAATTAAGGTGAATTGCCTTAAAAGGCGAAAAATTTAATGAAGGCATTAATTGGAAAATTAATGTGTAGTAATGGACATAGTTTAATTA
This sequence comes from Allium sativum, assembly GCA_030737875.1. Taxonomy (NCBI): domain Eukaryota; kingdom Viridiplantae; phylum Streptophyta; class Magnoliopsida; order Asparagales; family Amaryllidaceae; genus Allium; species Allium sativum. The sequence goes on from CM060909.1 coordinate 364,672,858, forward strand.
TGGACATAGTTTAATTATGGACATAGATTAATTTGAATTTGAATAGGGATATTAAATATTGGGAATTGGCACAAATGCCTAAAAAGGCATGAAATTAATTTGAGATGTAAATTGGTACAATTTATGTACCATAAATAGTGGACATAATTAAGGTGACATATTTATACATAAATAAATATGGAAATGATTTATAATATGAATAGGGAAAGTAATTCTAATATTGGGGGAAATTAATTATGTATAATTAATTGCCTAAGACACGAGGTTGGACTCATTTGTGGTGTAAGACTGCCCGGACCCGCCCGGCAAATCCAGCAGCCACAAATGGTAGCCCAATGTGAGAGGTCAAAGGCCCAAACTAAATGCGTAACAATTGTATGGACACGAGGTTAGGCTCGTTTGTGGTGTAAGACTGCCCGGACCCGCCCGGCAAATCTAGCAGCTACAAATGTCAGTCTAATGTGAGAGGTCCTACAGGAGTTACGATAGTAATAAATTAAGAAACACTTAACCAAAGTAAATATGTAGTGGGACATGAGGGGGTTAAGTGTGTGCCTTGGGTGGCATGAGGAATCTAGTGGGTGACATGTGGGTGACATGAGGATGTCATGAGAAATACGATTAGAAAAATGGAGTAATTTGAATATAAACAATTATGACATGTAATTCAAATTGTTGGATAAAATAGGTATTGACACCTATGAAGGGAAAGGTTTTAATTAATTGATTAATTAATTAAAAATGGACATGGTAAATGAAATGGACTACTTAACCAAATCTGATCCCTAGGGATTGTAAGAACTTAAGTTTAAGTTGGGGGTTAAGTAAACTGGGTTATACAGAATGAGTGGGTTAAGTAAATCTTGGGTAGGTGGGTAATATTGGTACATATAGGCCCACAAACTTAACCGTAAATTAATATGTCTGAACCAGTGAGAGGGTTAAGTAAATCTTGGGTAGGTGGGTAATATTTGTGTATATAGGCCCACAGACTTAACCAATACAACCTGTTAATTAAAGAAAAGGGTGAGACTAGGTTAAATTAGAAAACACTTAACCAAATTTATACATGTAAGTGGACATGGGGTTAAGTGGGATGTATTAGAGGGGACCAAGCCTAGGTGGGAAGCTTGGTGGGGGCCCTTTTCAGTCCAGTAGCCCATTAAGTATCTTTGTGAGCTCGACCCAAGTCGAGGACGGGACACGCCTACTTGGCCTGATTGTTAGAGGCCAAAATGGGTTAGCGGTGGCAACGCAAGTCCAACGGGGTCATGTGCGTGCGTGGGCCCGGGCTGGTAGGTAAGACGTTGTTGCATCATGTAGGTATAAGCCGTGCTTCCTTAAGTTGTATTGGGTTGCCACTTTAGGGGAGTGATACACCCCACTGTGGGACCAGCACGGGTATCTATGAGTTAGGGAGCCGATCGAATGGGGCAGGGTAGTAGGTACATCTAGTGGAGATAGGGGCAGACGGCACCTATGTAGTCAGCTAGGGGTACACGAAGCTACCATTATTAATTAATCATTAAAGGGGTACACCTAGTGGAGATAGGAGCAGGCGGCACCTATGACGTCAGCTAGGAGTACATGGAATTACCATTGAAGGGGTACATCTAGTGGGGATAGTGGGTACATCTAGTAGTACACGAAGCTATCATCATTCTATTTAGTCTAGAGGGATCAAGTTTCTAGAGTGACTAGTATGGGTGCAGTTAGTGTTAGTACAGTACAGTACGGTAGAGTACAGTAATTACCCTATATTGATTAGGAAGCGCCTTTAACGTTATCTTTGCTCATCCTATTATTTTTGGTTGCTTGGTCTTGCCATTAATTCACAGTCATTTCCTTATTTACCAAGCTTATGTCTTATCCTAGTTACTTTGATAATTATATTGTTGGAGTTATCGGACTTGCCAGACTTTATGTCTGACCCCTTTGTTTCCACCTCTTTTCTTCCTTCCCCCCCCCCAAAGGTTCTTAGGGTGGGAAGCTTGATTTGGATCTCTTTGGGAGCACTTCTGTTTGGATTGCTGAAGTAAAGCTCAACCTATCTCTTTTATGGCTATTTATGGGATTATGCTTTTTATATTATGTACTCTGATTTTGTCAAGATGGATATTATGTACTTGACTTTAGTCTTTGGGTTTTGGTGATGTAACCAAACATATTTACCTTCCGTTGCAATAAATAAAGTTTTAAATTTTCAAGTACTATTTCATATTTGTCTTGTTGTGATTTTCTGTTCTATATTCACTTAAAACGCTCCATAGAAGTTAATGCATTCCTTTTTGTGAGTGACATTAATGGACATGGGGTGTTACAGCAAATGCATATGCAGTCTGCATTGTATCTCTTCCAAATACGCGAGCTCTAAAGTCTTAAAATTCAAAGTAAAAGCCAATAAAACTCAAAGCAAAAATGTAAAGCTCAACTTGAATAAGCAGTACTGTTGGGATCAGAGAAGTAAAACGTGGGAGCTCCGTTGGAGTTCGAATGGCCACGGATCCAGACGCGGAAGCAAGAGGGTATCGGGCTCGGGTTTGATGGAGGAAGTCGAGTTCGAATTGATGTCCGTCGAGTGTGCTCGTGAGAAAGGAAAATAGTGATAGTCCTGTGTGTTGAACGGTGAAGTTACAAAACCAGGAGGTGGTGGGAATAATACAGAAGTGGTGGATCCACAGTGGGATTGGTGAAGGTTTTTATCGAAGGGTTTCAGTGTTGATTTTGTTCCATGTACTGTAGCGGTGTGGGAAGGTGTAAGCAGCTGTTCGCGTGGACGATTTGTGGGAAGAAGCATGGACAGAAAGGGAACATTAATTCAAGTGTGAGACGACCCGAAATCCCGTTCTCACGGAGACAAGGGTTATCTTTGGAATATAACACAGAAACAGATAATAGCAGAACAAAATTAAATAAATACACCAGATAATTGAACAACAAAATATACTGGATAAAAGTAATCATCAGAGTTACACAGTATACAGGATCTTACTTAGTACAAATACAGTTCAGCTATACATAAATGTCTACAGCGGAAATAAACGAAATATGTACAATAGGAGCTGAACAGCATAAAAAGAGATAAATGATAGAATCCATCCTCTGCTCCAGCTATCCAGAAAGAACCAGCTAAACCTGAATACAAGGCTGCCCGTGTAGGAAAAAGGGGCACCCGAGTTTGAAAGTGAAACAAACTACGAGTGCCCCTTTTTCCTACACGGGCAGCCTTGTATTCAGGTTTAGCTGGTTCTTTCTGGATAGCTGGAGCTGAGGATGGATTCTATCATTTATCTCTTTTTATGCTGTTCAGCTCCTATTGTACATATTTCGTTTATTTCCGCTGTAGACATTTATGTACAGCTGAACTGTATTTGTACTAAGTAAGATCCTATATACTGTGTAACTCTGATGATCACTTTTATCCAGTATATTTTGTTGTTCAATTATCTGGTGCATTTATTTAATTTTGTTCTTCTATTATCTGTTTCTGTGTTATATTCCAAAGATAACCCTTGTCTCCGTGAGAACGGGATTTCGGGTCGTCTCAACGTGGTATCAGAGCGTTCATCGGGTTTTTTTTTTAATTTCTGTTCGAAGTGAAGAGAGAGAAGAGGGAATAGGGGGGGGGTTTATATAAAATATATATATTTAATTATTTAATTTTTCAAAAAGTTGACTTTTACATACGACCTCTAAACGAGGCCCACCGCCTGTCGTCCATAGCGTTTTACCCCCATCCCGAACACAATGGGATATGTATCGTAAGCTGATTCGATCGTTTGAATCAGTTTCCGTTGAATTTAAAGTGTAATTCTTTATATATTCAATTTAAACGCACATTTCAATTTAGTGGGGCCACACACGAACTCGAAAAATTCCAGAAAAATATTTTCTAGCCTCGTATTGACGATACGGTCCTAACAAAACTAGTTTCGTCGAATTGTGAGACCGTTTGAAAAATGGCCAATTTCCAGTCGATTAAAATCCACAGAAACTGGTCAAACGCGTTTTCCTTTGCCACGCTCACATATTGATTCGAAAAATTATGAAATTTGAAACCTAACAATAACTTCACATCACGGACCCAACAAAAGTGGTTTCGTCGAAATCCGAGGTCATTTGCAAAATGTCCATTTTTAAGGGCCCGAATTCCATAGCGACTATTCAGAATTTTCAACTGGACATATCTTTTGATTCCCGCTATCAAATTTCGATTGGTCAGATTCGTTGGAAAGATATTATCAATTAGATTCCATTATTTTTGGTTTCACTAAAATCCGGATTGTTTTGCACCCGGTACAGTCCGACAAAGTTTGAAATCAATTTTTGAAACTGCCACGCCACTTTAGGCCTTGTTTATAATTATAATTAATTATATTCGTTTTCAATTGTCGATTCAAACTCAGTTTTCATCGCCTTTATTTTAAATATTTATTTTAAATATTTAAAATCCATTATTTTAGCCAATTTAAAATTTTTAAATTGGTTCAGATTTTCTGGGTCGTTACAAAGTGTTGGCGCGTGATGCTTCCTGTAGCACCACTGCTACTGTTGCTGCATGATGAAGATCATCGGCACATCGGAAGTGGTGGTATCAAGTTAAGTTGGCATAAAGGAAATGGGGAGTTCACGGATGCAGTCATATGTGAAAACGTGAGCTGCAAATGGATGAAGTGCACTGCAAATGGAGGAAGTGCGTTGTAAAGAAGAAACGTGAGGGCCAATGGAAGATAATGTGAAGTAGGATATGAACGGAGGTTGTTGGTTCATGGTTTTGCTAAGCTGCAGCGTTGTAAGTAGCTCGCAAGGGGGGAGGGGGTCGGCTTTGTTCTACTACAGGAAGTTACGTTTTTTTGAAATGGGTTTGTCTGAAAATGGAAGAAGTGTTTAACAAACGGATTAAGGGAAGGATTAAAACATAATTAAGGTCATAGGATTAATGGGTGGATATTAACGTGAGTGATTGGGCTGAGTTCACGAATAAGGCCCGAAGAAAAAGGAAAAAAAATACATAAATACGAGAAAGAATCTTATGGTGGAGTGGAATGCTTGAGTTGGGAGAAGATGGGTGGAAAGATGTACTGGTGTTGTGGGCGGGCTGAACGGTTGAGACATGGGCCGTTAAAAACAATTGGTAAAGCCTAATTATAAATTATAAAAGAAATTAAGTTCTATTTTAAATCTAAACAATGTATTAACTTGTATTTATAATATCTTGGCCATGCGGTGTCAGGTTTATGAACGGTCGGATTCGTTGGGATAGTATGGACGAGGGCTTCACAATGGAACAGTTTGGAGTGAAGTAGAGCTCGTTACAAATTATGGCAGAATAAAACGCCTGAATCAAACCGACGATCGCTTATCGTTATTTAACCATAACCAACCAATGTGAGTAAATCTCACTAACTTTGATAAATTTATATTTTTATAATGTATTTTCAGAATTTATAAATGTTGGTTGATTGTTGTGTGTTGATTGTCTGGATGAACTACTAATTGATTGGTTGAAAATATAGATAACGATATATATATATATATATATATATATATATATATATATATATATCGTTAATCAAATATTGATTCTGTTTATCAGAATATTTCATATTAAAATGAAGTTAATGTTAATTATATTGTTTAACATCTGTGGATGCAGGGAAACAGGTTGGAGGGATCCAACTGGATTCCTCAATATTTAAAATACTGTTTTTATATATATTGTGATATATGATGTGATATATAATCTATGATTGATTATGATGAAACTGGTCTTGTTATTTGGTATTTTAAATACCATAAGAATACTGGAATGTAAAAAGGGAATTTTCAAAGTGTATATTAAAAATAAAATATTCATTATAAAATCAATGCATTCTATAAAAAGGAATTTTATGGAAAATTAAACAAGAACTTTTGTATAAGATTATTAACAGTTATATGAATATTTTAAATGGTCGTATTTGGTATAAATACTGAATGAAGGTTATAAGAGGTAAATAAGTGAGTATATGGAGTAAATATAATATTTTGGGAAATTTATAGGATTATAAAAAGAGAATTTTATATTAAGGAGGTTTAGACCCGTGCTTCGCACGTGGGTGTAACATGATATTGATTAAGGGGAATTGGCAAGATATAAAAGAATTATAGGAAGATTAATTTAAAGTAGATTTTAAATAGAATATGTTTTTAATAGATAAATTGAAAAGATTAATTTATAAATAATATTTTAGAAATTAAATAGAATATTTATCATTTGATAAATGGAATATATAAGTATGAAATTTATATAGAGATGTAAAATCTGTTCCAACACCGATATTTGAAATCGAATATGAACATAGCAGTTGTAAAGGGAGTTATAAATAAGATTTTTACGAATAGTCTAAATAGAAGTATAAATAGAATTTGGAATTTGGATATTGTTTTTAAATGCGAAATCAAACTGTCTGATTTGATAAAAGAAATATTTTTCACATTTGATGTGAATAAGGGATTTAAGTAAATATTTGCCGAAATGAAAATATTATGAAGGAAACTGGGTCTTGAAATAGGAATTTAAAAAGAGAGTTAATCGAATATAAATTATTTAAAGATAGTTAATCTAATATAGGTTATTCGAAAGAGAGTTAATCGAATAGTAATTATTCGAAGTAGAGTTATCGAATAGAGTTTTTTCGGGAGAAAATTATGCATTAGATTTCGACTGTATCGAATGGGGGAAAGTACTATTTACTTTCCGGTTTTTAAACCAAGATTTATTTATTTAATAAGTTTATTAATTATTATTTATTCAAATTAAAGAACAAAAGATTCGTTTAAAGTTAGATATTTCAGAAGTAGGGATTATAAAGCTATCGTTATAACCAATGTTTTTCTTAAAAGAATTGGACTCGTAAACAGAATCAGAGAGTTGCGTAAGCAATGATTTGATAAGAAGATAAGAAACAGAGTTAAGGAAATTAGAAACTGATTGGAGATTAGTTATGTTGAACAACTTTCTGGGTATCGATCTGATGTTGGTTTTGGCTTTTGGGTTGATATTCAGGGAATTGTTTTCTTACTAGTTTACAATTAGAGACTGATGGATATGGGGAGATAGTGATACGTGAATAAGAAATGGAAATGTTTTCCAATGCAGATAACATATATTTTCTACATTTAGAAAATAAGAATTTCACGAATACATGGAAATGGGGAAATGAATAAATTAACGATAAATTAATTTAAAGGGAAAAATGTTGATTAATGATTGATCGATAAAATTTCTATTTGGAAATAAGATCGTTGTATGTATGGATGTTTTCCTTTGATAGTTAAATAACCGACTATCAAAGTTTAGACCATTTTCCGTTGTCAATACGGAGAGACCAGAATCATATTTATTATCTGAAATCACTACGTATGGGCATTAGCGTTGCGAATCAGGTACAATAAAGGTAATTGAAGATGGAGTTTATGCAAGGGATGCTCTGGAAAATCCTAGGTAGAAATTGCCTAAGATGGATTTACAGAATAGTGCCCTCGTTTTGTCCAGTCTCAGGACAAACTGTATGGAAGATTGTCTGATAGAGTATGTTTAATAGATCGCGTAAGTTGATCTCTTCAAACGTATTTATGTTTGGTGGCGGAGGAATTCGTATCTCTTAGCTATATACCAATTGTATTTTTGGGGAAATCAATTTGTGATTGGCGGGTATGACGGTGTGACATTTAAAGTAAATAAATGTGTGATCTATATGTTATGGCCTCTAGCCTCACAACCAGGAAATGATATAAAATCGGGTAGGTCGCATGGCTAAGTGGTTAGCTGCCAATTTGGGTGTATTGTCACATGATCTAGAGAAATTACATTTACTTCTATAATCTATTTCAATGTTGTCCCTTTCGGAAAACGGTTGCCGATCCCAACCATTGGTGGTAATACATTCGTTACACTCAAGCGAAATCAGTGATCGGTCATATTTAGCCTGGGTTACAGGATGTTCTTGTTAAACCCGGTGTATTCCTCTCTACAGATACACTATCGGAAGGTGGTCCCATACCTTGCTAGTTGGAATCCTTTACCTAGTAAGAGCCCGTGGTTTTTGAGTATATATTATATATGTTGTAATAACCCTGAAATTCTGAGCCAATTTAAAAGTTTTATTTTGGCAATTTTGATGAATTTTGAATATTTAAAATGAATTGTTTTAAATAATAACGATGAGAAATTTATTTTGAATAGAAATAGTACGTATATATATATAGATCGTTGTTAGAATATAATTATTTATTTATAATTATGAAAGGAATTGAAAATGGCGTGGTAGTTTGAAATTTCGAGTTTAAAGTTCAAATGAATGTACATGATGCAAAATAAACCAGATTTTGGAGACACCAAAAATATTAGAATCTAACTGAGAATATCTTTCCAACGAATCTGAAAAGTTGAAATTTCATAGCGGGAATCAAAAGATATGTCCAGTTGAAAATTCAGAATAGTCGCTATGGAATTCTGCCCTTAAAAATGGAAATTTTGCAAACGACCTCGGTTTTCGACGAAACCACTTTTGTTGGATCCATGATGTCAAATTATTGCTAGGTTTCATAATTCGTAATTTTTCGAATCAATATGTGAGCGTGGCAAAGGAAAATGTGTTTTGACATTTTCAGTTGATTTTAATCGACTGAAAAATGGCCATTTTTCAAACGGTCTCAGAATTTGACGAAATTAGTTTTGTTAGGACCGTATCGTCAATATGAAGCTAGAAAATATTTTTTGGGAATTTTTAGAGTTAGTATGTGGCCCCGGTAAAATGAAATGTGCATTCAAATTCAATATATAGAGTTATATTTTGATTTTGACGAAAACTGATCGAAACGACCGAATCAGCTTACGATACATATCCCTTTGTGTTCAAGTGGGGGTAATTAGCTATGGACGACAGTCGGTGGGTTCGATTTCGAGTTCAAAATTAAAAGTTGCTTTTTGAAATTAAATAAATATATATATATTAATATACTCTTCCCCCTTTATCACTGTTCAGCCCCCCTCCCCCGTTTACTTTTTCTAAATAAAAAAAAGAAGATGAAGGAGGAGTCGTCGCTGCTCCGATCAAGGAGCCGCCGCGCCTCCTGGAGCACCGCCATCGGAGTGCGAGCCCCCCTTCTTCCCCGATCCTCCTCCCCCTTTCTTCGAATTAAACCGCGCCCCCTATTTCCCCCAAAACCCACGAACCCGCAACCGCAGCCATCCCCTGGCGGGCCCCCGACCACCGCACCGCGCGCCGCTTCCTCTGGCCGGCGCCGTCCCCCTCCTGAAACCGCCATCCCAAAGAAAAACAGCCCCCTTTCCTCCAAACGAAAAGTAAGTATTTATTTTAATGATTTCCTTTGTTAATAATCAGTTTAATTATATGTAGTGTACATGAAAGATGGTTTTTTTTATAAACATAGAAAGCTTTGATTTTTATTTATATTGTTAACATAGAAAGCTTTGATTTTTATTTATATTGTTAACATAGAAAGCTTTGATTTTTATGTTAATAAAAATAAAGATTTGTATGACAATGAAGTTTTAATTTTTATATGTGAATGATGGTAAAAAGATTTGATTTTCTTTTATTCGCATAAAAATATGATTTTTATATTATATGGATAATAAAAATTCGATCTTTATATCATAGGAAAAATAAAAATATGATTTTTATTCATGTAGAGTAATAAAAATAATTTTTTTTATTATATTACTAGCAAGATAAAAATATAATTTTTATCATGGAAGTAGCGTTGTAAAGGAGTAATTTTTACATGGGTAGTACAGATATAAAAATAAGATCCTTATATATAAAAATGTGATTTTTATATATGTAGTGGCTACGAGCAACGAATTTAACAAAAGGCGAGCACGACGAAAGTTTTCTACATATGAAGAGTCGTGGCGTTTGGTTTAGCTTTCTGTGAGAACTTCTCACTTTAAATCTTGTTTTCTAGTTAAAAATATATACTAGGATGTAGACGGTGCTTAGCAGCACCCGACACCCGTCGTCCACAGACCATAGGCGACTTGTATGCTTGATTGATGTGTTGTGAAGTTTGTTTGTGATGTTAATGTGAAATGGATAATAAAACATTCATGTGTTGAAATAAATTAATTATCGTTAAAAATATAATTTTTAACGGGAATGTGAATAAATAAATATTCATTTACAAACCGGACGGTTTGTTTATGTACACCTATTTGAAGGATATTGGTTGGGACGATAAATTTTACACGTCGCCCAACTGCACAAATAATATTCAGTGTTGGTGGATTGAAACCCCACACGGGTGTTGGGATGATATTTGACGTACACTAATCCCAATTATTTAATTGTATGTCGATCGATTGATTGACAGACTGTGTAAGCGTTAATTATTTATATTTAATGCTTATGCAGTAGTGTGGTGCACTTTGGATGATGGCTGATTATTATCGTTGCAATTTATATACATGTGTTGTATAGAATCCATATGATTAACATTATATGGTAATTGATTGGGCCTCATTCCAATTGGGACATGAAGAATATTATAAAATAAAGATTCATGTGATTAATAGAATAAACAGTCATGTGTTGACGATATTCATGTGTTGAAAAATATATATTCATGTGTAGAGTAAAATATTTTAAACAATAAAATTTACATCTTTTTCATAATTTTATAGAATATATATTAAATTACAAAAATAGTCATGTGTTGACGATGCTCATGTGTTGAGAATATTCATGTGTTGAAAGAAAAATATAGATTCATGTGTTGAATAGAACAACAAAGTTATTGAAATATATAAAGCCGTGTTGATTAGAGATGCGCCATTTTGACGCGAACGATATTTATATCGATTATATTCGTTTTTATAATGAATATAGAAAAGGAAGTGATTTCAAAATATAACGTTTTGAAAATATTATCATTTGTATATCGATGATGTGGAATATTCAATTTTGATTCGAAATTGAATATGAATTTGAAATCGTTTCGAAAACGAATTTAAAACGATTTATAAAATACGTTTTAAAAGGAAATCGACGAAACATATATAACACACACACACACACACATATATATATATATATAATGGCCTGAATAGAACGAGCCGCGCTGCGGTAGTTCGTGAATTTCGACCATTGACTTCGAATTGATGTTACGGGAGATCCGACCTCGGATTCTCCTGAAACCGGAACCATTGGGTTCGTATCGAAAAGACCTTTCCAATGAATATTAGAAATTTGAAATCTAACGGTTGGATTTGGAATTAGGTCCAAATCAAATTTGGAAAAGGTCGTTGTAAGTGCAGTTCGATGGCCGTTGATGGAAATCGACTGTACGGGCCTTGATAAAATTATTAAAAATATCAATAATTTATGTAAAATCATAAGAAATGATTTGTGAATAATTGGGATGAAAAATTCCACATTTGTAAAGATAAAAATAGATTTTTATCGAAATGAACTAGTTTTGAACTAGAATTAAAATCAAATTATTTTTGAAATAAATAAATTGAATTTGAAAGTGGTTTTAAAAATAACCAGAATTTCCAATATACGAATTGGAATGGATTTGAATCGAAATTATCTTCGGAATATTTTGATGTTGGATTTCGTGTTTATATAGATATGGTTATGGAGATTTGAAAGATATATTATATATCGTTATTTCCAATATGATATTTGTTGGTTTCAGAATTTGATATTGAATATAAGCCGGTATATTTTCTATTCAGAGCCTTGTATTTAATATCAAATGGGATTTTGGGTTCGTCGTGAATGGTGTCTTAAATAACACTGTCCTTGAACCCAGTTAGAAAAAGAATAAATCTTTTAATTAAGATTTAGTGAAATTGTCCAGTTAAATAATATTTAATTGGAATTGAATTTTCATTGGTTTTTGGGTTTATCGTGAGCGGTGTTTTGAATAACACCTGTTCTTTAACCCGATTAACAATGGAAAGTGATTTTGGGTTTATCATGAACCGTGTTTTGGATAACATTGGTTCTTTAACCCGGTTGAAGACAGGATATTGATTTTTTGAAGATTAAAACTAAGTGGAGTTTTAATGAATCTTTAATTAGATTAAAGTGATCGAGAATGGAGTATCACCAGTTTTGCTCTAAAGCGATAGTTCAATTTTTAATTAGATTTGAACGTGAAATGGTAATTAATATTTACTGATAACACCGTGGTGTTAGATATGGAGTATTACCAGTTTTGCTCCATGGGATAAATAGGTTGGGCTTGGGAAATAAAATAAATAATTACTTCGGTGTGGTTCGCTAATTCCGACTAGTTTGGAAAACCATAATATGGTTTGAATGATATCCAAAGGAAGATTAAAGAATAAATTTAAAAGAATTTATCTTTGTTAAATTAATGGGAACCTTTCCCTAAGAATGTGAAATTTTGAATAAAAGAATATTCAGAGTTGGAATGAGGCGTATGTTGGGTTTGTGTAACATTTGTTTATTATATACGCGGGTTATTCAGAAAAGTCGGGTTTATACCCATTCTGAATAACCGATTCGACGATATGTTGAAGATGAAGACGGGGGTTGAACACCGGATGTCTTCACATTGTTTGGGTGATTACTGATGATCGTGATTGGGCTGTACACCCAAAGGAGGGAATCCGTTGGTGATCGTCCAAACGTACTTGGAGATCGATGGATATGCGAGGAAAGTGCCTCCGGTTTCGTTCAAACCCAGAACGAACTTGTAAATGGACTGTGTGTCTAACATTGGATTTTATTCTGTGTTGATTGATCTCAATTAAATATACATCTGTTTGGCGGCGGAGAATTTATTCTCTTGCTTAACTCCCTTCTCTGAGACGTACGAGCTCAGAGTTTGTATATTGATGGACATCAGTCGCACGGAGTGAATTGCCTGCGTGGCACGCCTAAGTGGCAAATGATCAAGGCTTCTGTTGAAAAGCAAAGTCTTGTGGTTGATGATCAAAACACGGCCTGCGTGGCATAGCTTTGTGTATAACGTGAATTCGCGAGCTTCACACCTCGGTATGAGTCAAAAACGATCAGGGGTTTCGAACGGTCTTGGTCGGTTTAACGATCGATTCGGATCGAGCGAAATTCCTTACCGTTACAAGTGGTATCAGAGCTTTGGTTTACAGAGCTCGAGAACAAGACACATTAGAACGATACGAAAGAATTCATCAGATATTGGTTTAGTAATATCCAATTAGAATGATCGTTAGAGATGGGATCAGTAGTATCCAAGAACGAGTGTGAAGAGTATATTTTTCAAATAAAATTGAAAACAATTTTTTTTTTGAAAATTTAAACCAGTTTATACGTATTTGAATATTTTATTTGTATTGAATTTGGACAATCGAGTATATCAAGATTTTGCATATACGCGTCATGAACGTATGTTCGAAGTTTTAATATACTGGATAGATATAGAATCACACTCGAGTTGCCCGGGGATGATTCTGATAATGCTGCAGCGTTATCAGTATTTATTTTCGAGTATCGAAAGTGAGATATCTATATATTTCCATTAGACTATGTGAGAACCAAAACTACATAGGATTATTTGTTGTGATTTAGCATCAAAAATATGATTTTTGACTATGTATTAAAGATATGTGAGTGAAATTCTAATCCACTAATTGATTGATGGATGTGTTGTATGATTATTATTTTTATTTATTAAAGTTTTGAACCATTTTGGACAAATTGAAACAAATATTGAAATGTATTGAAAATTGTTTGAAAATACATGCATATACATGTACTTACATTGAACAGGTCATAGTAAGGAGGCTAGAGCAGAAGAATAAAATTGTTTGCCCGACAAATAGGTACATTGAGACGACCCAAAATCCCGTTCAGACGGAAACAGGGTTATCTTTGGAATATAACACAGAAACAGATAATAGCAGAACAGAATTAAATAAATACACCAGATAATGAACAATAGAATATACTGGATAAAAGTAATCATCAGAGTTACACAGTATACAGGTTCTTACTTAGTACAAATACAGTTCAGCTATACATAAATGTCTACAGCGGAAATAAACAAAATATGTACAATAGGAGCTGAACAACATAAAAAGAGGTAAATGATAGAATCCATCTTCAGCTCCAGCTATCCAGAAAAAGAACCAGCTAAATCTGAATACAAGGCTGCCCGTGTAGAAAAAGGGGCACCCGAGTTTGAGAGTGAAACAAACTACGAGTCAGTCATGGGACTGGTATGAGAAATCTACTCAACACATATATAATTTGGCAAATCACAGGACCATGCCACTTTCGTGGAACGGGTTTACTCCATTGGATTGCCAGTGCTTTAAAACAAATCTTTCTTTTAAACATCGCTATGCTTTTTATAAAAATGAAGCCATTATAAGACTCAGTTCCCATCACACAATGCAACGCAAACCGGAGGATAGAGTTTTACCTTATAATGGCCAAAATATGATTGATATGAATAAAACAAAGGCATTTGATATTATTGCTAGTGTTTATGTGTTTTGAAAACAATTTCAAATCATAACTATCAATCACAGACGGCATGGGTACCATATATCATGTCGCCATATATATATACAATCAAAACCGCACGATGTCGTATTTGGAAATTGGATTTCCGTCATGAACCAAGGCAAAAGATAGTCCTTACCGAATTCGAGACGCTCTAGCCCGTGTCTCAGGATCAGAGCTCGAGTGACCCTAGGAGCGACAGGGCCGGTCCACCGATGTGGATTAAAATTCCTGAACAATACGTTTCCCCGCCCTTTGGGGCGTCAACGAGCCAACGAATGACTCCATCGGACCCGGATCGTCCGATCAAACCGAGGTGCCTCGCAACAGCAACAACCACATAGGTGAAAAGTATATAAATGTCAGGGCTGGTAGGTCACTGACACCACCCTAGCTAGAAGAAAACGCATGTCCTCCCTGAGGTCCTTCCTCCCATTTCTGGTTCATACCGGGGTGTGAGGCTCGCGAATTTACGTTATACACAAAGCTACGCCACACAGGCGGTGCTTTGATCATCACCACAAGACTTTGCTTTTCAACAGAAGCCCTGATCACTGCATCTTAGCATGCCACACAGGCAATTCACACCGTGCAACTGATGGCTATCAATCACACAGAACAAATTCCCATGTCAGACACACAGTCCATTTACAAGTCCGTTTTGGGTCTGAACGAAACCGGAGGCACTAAATACCTCGCAAACCCTTCGATCACCACTCACGTCTGAACGATCACCACTCATTATCCATATTTCGGGATGCCTCCCAATCAGGACCTCGGTTACCATCCAAACGAGGTGAAGATCTCCAGTCTTCGACCACCGTCTTCATCTTCGACTTTCAGTCGTCGACCGTTTATTTGAAATGAGAATTAACTCGGCCTTTTTAAATAATTCACGTATATTTAGAATTTCAAATCAATTTATTTTAATGGTTAAATTATTCGACAACATCAATATTGTTCTTTAATGTAATTTTCACACCAAACACATTCAACCATCAAATACAACATAAATCGAGCAAATTCAGTTTATTTCCATTCCATAATGTTTATGGTACTTTATAATAATTTATCGCTATTTTTATTTATTTTAAAATAGCCCATTTATTCAAAACGACGCTTCGGGCCATAAAGCGGCCGTGGCGCTGTTTTTCTTCAGATTTGATTTACACATATCTGAAAATCTAACCGTTGGATCTTCACAAAATTTACATCATTAGAAAGGTCTTTTCGAAACGGATCCAACGGTTCCAGTTTCGGGAAAATCCGACGGTCGGATCTCCCGGTACAATCGTTTGAAGTTTCGATTTCAAAATACGAACTGCAGCGTCGTTATTCGATTAAATATATAACTATATATATATATATATAAATATATTCGCTTCTGGCGCTGTTTTTCTTCAGATTTGAATTAAACATTCCAGACAATCCAACCGTTGGATTTTTACATGGTTGGTGCCGTGGGAAAGATTATTCCAAGGCGAACCCGACGGTTGAGGTTTCGGGAAAGTCCAATGGTCGGATTTCCCGTACTAGTTGTTTGAAATCATGGTTTCAAAATACGAACTGCACGGCTTCGTTTCGTTTTAATTTTATTTATATTTATATATTTATATAAATATAGTTCATTCAATGATTTCCATATCGTTTTCACTTCAAATATTTTTCTAACACCTTAAAATTTTGGAAAATTTCGCCATAACCTCCCCTGCATCGGGAGCATCGGGAAATCGCAAATAGCTTTCCCGGTCCTTCTAATCTCAAAAAGAAAAAGAAAAAGCCAAGCGGCTAGCCAACAGGCTCATAAAATCATCACCCAAACAAAACAGTAAATGTGTACCTATTTGTCGGGCACAAAATTTTATTCCTCTTCTCTAGCCCCTTTGCTATAACCTGTTCAATGAATATGCATGTACATATATATACAGTTCTTATCATTTATCATTTTCTATTCAACTTCATATTTGATTTCTATTTGGTTTAAAAAACACCATTCATTCTAATGTTACATAAATAGGTGCAAATCATTTCATTAGCTGTTTAATGAATATTTCAACTCACATATGTTTATTTTGAACAAGTGGCTATTTTTAACACTTCACATTTCAACGATTTATGCATACAATAAAAATGTGATTTTTTTATTGTAAAACAATTCATTTCAAAACACTATTTTTCTATATAGTTCAAGTTGGTGATAAAAATGGGATTTTTATCATAAAACAATTTCTTTTAAAACGAGACTATTTTACACAGTTCATATAGTCGGAAAAAAGATGATTTTTATTATCAAACAATTTATTTCAAAATATGAATACCATTCAACACATGAATTTCTAATCAACGAATGAATATCAATTCAACCCATGAATGTTTTCTATAGCTTCTATATATAGATAAAAATGTGATTTTTATTATCAAACAATTTATTTCAAAATATGAATACCATTCAACACATGAATTTCTAATCAAAAATGAATATCAATTCAACACACGAATGTTTTCTATAGTTTTTATATATATATAAAAGGTGATTTTTATTATCAAACAATTTATTTCAAAATATGAATACCATTCAACACATGAATTTCTAATCAACGAATGAATATCAATTCAACACATGAATGTTTTCTATAGTTTTTATATATAGATAAAAGGTGATTTTTATTATCAAACAATTTATTTCAAAACATGAATACCATTCAACACATGAATTTCTAATCAACGAATGAATATCAATTCAACACATGAATGTTTTCTATAGTTTTTATATATAGATAAAAATGTGATTTTTATCGTCAAACAATTTATTTCAAAATATGAATACCATTCAACACATGAATTTCTAATCAACGAATGAATATCAATTCAACACATGAATGTTTTCTATAATTTTTATATATAGATAAAAATGTGATTTTTATCGTCAAACAATTTATTTCAAAATATGAATACCATTCAACACATGAATTTCTAATCAACGAATGAATATCAATTCAACACATGAATGTTTTCTATAGTTTTTATATAAAGATAAAAATGTGATTTTTATCGTCAAACAATTTATTTCAAAATATGAATACCATTCAACACATGAATTTCTAATCAACGAATGAATATCAATTCAACACATGAATGTTTTCTATAGTTTTTATATATAGATAAAAATGTGATTTTTATCGTCAAACAATTTATTTCAAAATATGAATACCATTCAACACATGAATTTCTAATCAACGAATGAATATCAATTCAACACATGAATGTTTTCTATTCAATGAATAAATATAGTTTAAGCATATGAAAATAATTCAAACACACGAATATTATTCAAAATTTCGGCAGCATAACGGCAGGGTAGTTAAAACCGGGACCGTCCCTAGTACGGCTCCTCGCTCTACCTTAAAACCTCGCGGTTTTTGACAATGGGGATCATGCATCTAGATCGCACGCAGGCGGCATGTATATATTTATTTCATTTCCACAAACTAATCCTATGTGGTTTCAACCAAATATTTCTCAACCACAAATGGGTATTTTTCAACCACAATCAACCAATATCAATCCCAAACAATCCCAAACAATCAATCGCTATCAATCAATTTTCACAACAATTTCAACCAATAAATATCGTCCATGGTTTGTGGACGAGGGGCGTGTGTATATATATATATATATATATATATAGCAATTCACTTTAATTTCACACATATATATATAGCTAAAGAAATTGAAGAGTGAGAAATTCTCACCAATAGCTATCCAATACTACGACTCTTCCTTTATAGAAATCTTCGCCAATCTCGCCTTTCGTCGCTTTCGTTGCCCGTATTCTCTACATATGTAAAAATCGAATTTTTACTATGTTATTCAATATATAAAACTTGCATTTTGACTTCGCTATTCAATATATAAAGATCATATTTTTATTATTCCTATGATGTAAAAATTATATTTTTATTGCTTTAAAAATATAAGAATCATATCTTACTTCTTCTACTTAATAAAAATTCCGTCTTTTCTATTTTAAAAATATGATCTTTTCTATTCAAAAAAAAAACTGATCTTTTTCTATTTAAAGTTTAAATCTTTTTCCTTTTTTTTTAAAAATTAAAATCAGTTTTTAAACCCTTTTAAAATTCAGTTTTAAACCCTTTTTAGAATTCAGTTTTAAATTCTTTTAAAATTCAGTTTTAAACCCTTTTAAAATTCAGTTTTAAACCTTTTAAAAAAACAGTTTTAACCTTTTAAAAAAAACCCGTTTTAACCTTTTAAAAAAAATCAGTTTTAACCTTTTAAAAAATCAGTTTTAATCCTTTATAAAAAATCAGTTTTAATCCTTTATAAAAATCAGTTTTAATCCTTTATAAAAATCAGTTTTAATCCTTATAAAAATCAGTTTTAATCCTTTATAAAAATCAGTTTCTACAGAATAAAAATAAAAATAAAATAAAATAAAATACTCACCGCAATCTGCGAAGGGGGGGACTGCTGCTGCTCTTGGCGGCGTCGGGGAGGTCGCGGTTGAAGGAGGGATAGGCGGAGGCGGGTTCTCGACGTCGGAGGTCCTAGGTTAGGGCGTCGGAGGTTCTAGGTTAGGGACTTCGATCTATGGAGGGGGAACAGGCGGAGGCGGGGTCTCCTCGACGAGGCGATGGCGGTCGGTCTTCGTCTTCGACGAGGTTTTTTTTCTTTCTTTCTTTCGTTTGAAATTGAAATGAACGGGGGAGGGGGGCCAGAACGAAGGATAAGGGGAGGGAATTAATTTTTTTTTTATTATTTAATTATTTAATTTCCTAAATGTTGACTTTAACATACGAATCTCAAATCGAGCCCAACGACTATCATCCCTAGCGTTTCACCCCCATTCCGAACACAACGGGATATGTATCGTAAGCTGGTTCGAACGTTTTGATCAGTTTCCGTTGAATTTACATTTAAATCACTATATTGAATTTTAAACGTACATTTCAAATTACCGGGGTCACATACTAACTAGAAAAATTCCAAAAAAATATTTTCTAGCTTCGTATTGACGATACGGTCCTAACAAAACTAGTTTCGTCAAATTCTGAGACCGTTTGAAAAATGGCCAATTTCCAGTCGATTGAAATCAACTGAATCCGGCAAAACGCGTTTTCCTTTGCCACGCTCACATATTGATTCAAAAAATTATGAAATTTGAAACCTAACAATAACTTGACACTGCGGATCCAACAAAAGTGGTTTCGTCGAAATCCGAGGTCATTTGCAAAATGTCCATTTTTAAGGGCCTGAATTCCATAGCGACTATTCAGAATTTTCAACTGGACATATCTTTTGATTCCCGCTATCAAATTTCGATTGGTCGGATTCGTTAGAAAGATATTCACTAACAAATTTAAATATTTTTGGTTTCACTAAAATCCGGATTGTTTTGCACCCGGTACAGTCCGACAAAGTTTGAATTCAATTTTTGAAACTGCCACGCTGTAACACCCCGAAAATCTGGGCCAGTTTAAAATTTTTATTTTGGCGATTTTAGCGAATTTTGATTATTTAAAATGAATTATTTTAAATAAAAACGACGAGAAATTTATTTTGAATATAATTCGAACATATATATTATACGCGTCGTCGTTAGAATACAAATATTTATATATAATTATAAATAGAATTGAAAATGGCGCGGTAGTTCGATAATTCGATTTCAAACTTCAATTGAATGTACCGGGTGCAAAACAATCCGGATTTTAGTGAAACCAAAAAGTTAGGATCTAATTGATAATATCTTTCCAACGAATCCGACCAATCGAAATTTCATAGCGGGAATCAAAAGATATGTCCAGTTGAAAATTCTGAATAGTCGCTATGGAATTCAGGCCCTTAAAAATAGACATTTTGCAAATGACCTCGGATTTCGACGAAACTAGTTTTGTTGGGTCCGTGATGTAAAATTATTGCTAGGTTTCAAATTTCATAATTTTTCGAATTAATATGTGAGCGTGGCAAAGGAAAATGCGTTTGACCACTTTCAGTTGATTTTAATCGATTGGAAATTGGCCATTTTTCTAACGGTTTCAGAATTCGACGAAACTAGTTTTGTTAGGACCGTATCGTCAATACGAAGCTAGAAAATATTTTTCTGGAATTTTTCTAGTTAGTATGTGACCCCGGTAAATTGAAATGTACGTTTAAAATTCGATATAATGATTTAAACGCAAATTAAACGGAAACTGATTGTAACGATCGAATCAGCCTGCGATACATATCCCATTGTGTTCGGAATGGGGGTAATACGCTATGGACGACAGGCGGTGGGCCTCGTTTAGAGGTCGTATGTGAAAGTCAACTTTTTCAGAAATAAAATAATTAAATAAAAAAAAAACCTCTTCCCCTTAATCTCGTTCTGGCCCCCCGATTTAATTCATTAGAACAGAAGAAAGAAAAAATAATAATAATAAATCGGAGAGGGGTGGAGCGGGGGGGAAACCCACCGCCGACGCCATCGCGCTCCCTCCCTCAAGAGGTGCACCGCCTTCTTCTTCTTCCCCCCGCCCTCGCCAGATTCGACGCGAAGAACCCACCTCCCCCTATCACGACACAGCCCCCCCCCCCCCCCCCCAGTTTCGAAGCCCACCGCCGAGCTGCTCCACGCCAGGGCGCCTCCGACGAGTCCCTCTCCTCTTCCAGTCAACGACAACGATGAATTCGCCCCCCCCGAAAGATGCAGTATGTTTCTCTTGCTTTTAATTTAGTTTAAATTAGTTTAAAAACTAATTTTTGTTATATGTTAAAAAAAAGGTATGGATCTTTATATGTTAAAAAAAGTATGAATCTTTATACGTTAAAAAAAGTATGAATCTTTATATGTTAAAAAAGGTATGAATCTTTATATGTTAAAAAAAGTATGAATCTTGATATGTTAAAAAAGGTATGAATCTTTATATGTTAAAAAGGTATGAATTTTTATATGTTAAAAAGGTATGAATTTTTATATGTTAAAAAAAGTATGTATTTTTATATGTTAAAAAGGTATGAATTTTTATATGTTAAAAAGTATGAATTTTTATATGGTAAAAAGACTGAATTTTTAGAAGTAAAAATGTGATTTTTATATATTGAACATCGAAATAAAAATGTGATTTTTATATATTGAACATCGAAATAAAAATGTGATTTTTATATATTGAACATCGAAATAAAAATGTGATTTTTATATATTGAACTTCGAAATAAAAATATGATTTTTATATATTGAACTTCAAAATAAAAATATGATTTTTATATATTGAACTTCAAAATAAAAATATGATTTTTATATATTGAATAGCGAAGTAAAAATTCGATTTTTACATAGGTAGTGAAAGCGGGCAACGAAGGTAACAAAAAGGCGAGAACGAAGGAGATTTATATCAAAGAAGAGTCAAGATGTTTGGATAGCTTTCGGTGAGAATTTCTCACCTTTCAATTTCATTTTCTAGTTATATATATATACTAGGATGCAGACGGTGCTTAGTAGCACCCGACACAATCGTCCACAGACCATGGACTTGTTTGTTTGGTTGCATAGATTAGTTGGATATTTGATTTGAATTTGGTTGTTTGGTGAATTTGATTGATGTGTGAATGGCGTGGGCCTTCACTAGACCGGGGATAAGGCTAGGCCTTGTCCCGTTTCTAGTATCGTGCCGTTATGCCGTCGAAATTTTCTAAAATAAGTTAGAAAAATAAAAATATCATTTTATTTAAAGAATGAACTGAATAGAAATTCATATGTTGGAATAAAATGTTTTGTCGTTAAAAATATAATTTTTAACGTGAATGTGAATAAATAAATATTCATTTACAAACCAGACGGTTTGTTTATGTACACCTATTTGAAGGACATTGATTGGGTCGATAAATTTTACACATCGCCCAACTGCACAAATAAAATATGCGTTTGATTGTTTGAAACCCCACACGGGTGTTGGGATGAAATTTGAAGTTCACTCATCCTGATTGATTAAATATGTCGATCGATTGATTGACAGGCTGTTATAAGCGTTAGATATCTATATTTGATGCTTATACAGTGTAGTGCACTTTGGTTGATGGTTGATTATTTTTCAATGCTATTATATGTGTGTAATGCACTAAATTCCATATAATTAACTTTATATGGTAATTGATTGGGCCTCATTCCAATTTGAAAAATAAAGAATAATATAAAATAAAGGTTCATGTGTTGACAGTACTCATCCATTGAGATTGGTCATGTGTTGAACGAAATATTTTGATAATAACAACTATTTTGAAAAAGAAATATTTGAAATAGAATATTTGAAAATAGAAATTTATGAAGCCATGTTGATTAGATTGACGCCATTTTGACGTAAACGATATTGATATCGATTTTATTCATTCTGAAATGAATTGAAAACGATTTCGGAAATGAATTGAATTGAAAACGATTTCGAAATGAATTGAATTAAAAACGATTTCGGAAATGAATTGAATTGAAAACGATTTCGAAATGAATTGAATTGAAAACGATTTCGGAAATGAATTGAATTGAAAACGATTTCGAAATGAATTGAATTGAAAATGATTTCGAAATGAATTGAATTGAAAACGATTTCGGAAATGAATTGAATTGAAAACGATTTCGAAATGAATTGAATTGAAAACGATTTCGGAAATGAATTGAATTGAAAACGATTTCGAAATGAATTGAATTGAAAACGATTTCGAAATGAATTGAATTTAAAACGAATTCAAATTGAATTGAAATGAATTCAAATTGAATAGAAATTTGAATTGAATAGAAATGAATTTTAAAACCAATTTATAAAGAAGAATTCAATTTTGATTTGAATTGAAATGGAAGTTGAAATTGCTTTTGAAATGAATTTTAAAACTATTTATATAATTCGTTTTAAATAGAAATCGACGAAATATATATTATATATATAATATAATGGCCTGAATAGAACGCGCCGCGCCGCGGCAGTTCGTGAATTTCAACCATTTATTTCAAACGGACATTACGGTAGATCCGACCGTCGGATTCTCCTAAAACCGGAACCGTTGGGTTCGTATCGAAAAGAGCTTTCTAACGAATATTAGAAATTTGAAATCTAACGGTTGGATTTGGAGTTACGTCCAAATCAAATTTGAAAAAGGTCGCTATAAGTGCAGTTCGATGGCCATTGATGGAAATCGACTGTACGGGCCTTGATAAAATTATTAAAAATAGTAATAATTTGTGTAAAATCATAAGAAATGAATTGGGAAAAATTGGGATGAAAAACTCCATATTTGAAAAGATAAAAATAGATTTTTATCGAAATGAACTAGTTTGAACTAGAAATATAATTCTATTTATTTTTAAATAAATAAATTGAATTTAAAAAGGGTTTTGAAAATAACCAGAATATCCAATGATTGCATTGGAGTGGAATTGAATCGAAATTGTCTTCGGAATATTTCGATGTTGGAATTCGTGATTATACAGGTGTTGTTATGAAAATTTGAAAGATATATATTTATATCGTTATTTCCAATACGACATTTGTTAATCGTAGAATTTGATATTGAATATAAGCCGATATATTTTCTATTCAGAGCCTTATATTGAATATCAAATGTGATTTGGGTTTGTCGTGAATTGTCTTCACTAACACTGTTCTTGAACCCAGTTGAGAAAAGATTAAATCTTTTTATTTAGATTTAATGAAGTGTACCAATTAAATAATATTTAATTGGAATTGAATTGATATTGATTTTTGGGTTTATCGTGGACAGTGTTTTAAATAACACTCGTTCTTTAACCCGATAATTAATGAAGGTGATTTTGGGTTTATTGTGAACTGTGTTTTTAAATGACACGGATTCTTTAACCCAGTTAACGATTAAAACTAATTTGAGTTTTAATGAATCTTTAATTAGATTGAAATGGTCGAGAATGGAGTATCACCAGTTTTTCTCCAGGCGATAGTTGAATCTTTAATTAGATTTGAACGTGAAGTGGTAATTGAATTTACAGATAACACCGTGGTGTTAGATATGAAGTATCACTAGTTTTACTTCATAGGATGAATAGGTTGGGATTGGGAAATTAAAACAAATGATTACTTCGGTAAGGTTCGTTAATCCCGACTAGTTGAATCGAAATTCAAAAGATGATTAAAGAATAAATTCAAGGAATTTATCTTGGATAAAATTAATGGGAACCTTTCCCTATGAATGTGAAATTTAGAAACTAACTGTCGGTTAGCCAAGCAGAATGGTTTTCTGAATATTGATCTGATGTTGGTTTCGGCCTTCGGGGTTAATATTTGGGGAATTATTCTCTTGATTAATTTACGGTTAGTGGCTAATGAATTGGAATGAGGCGTATGTTGTGTTTGTGTAACACTTATTTAAAATATACGCGAGTTATTTGGAAAGACCGGGTTTATCCCATTCTGAATAACTGATACGACGATAAGTCGAAGATGAAGACGGTGGTCGAAGACCGGAAGTCTTCACGTCGTTTGGGTGATTACTGATGATCTTGATTGGGCTGTACACCCAAGAAGATGGAAACAGTTGGTGATCGTTCAGACGTACTTGGAGATCGATGGATATGCGGGGTACTAGGTGCCTCCGGTTTCGTTCAGACCCAGAACGGACTTGTAAATGGACTGTGTGTCTGACATTGGATTTTAGTCCGTGTGATTGATCTCTATTAAATATATATCTGTTTGGCAGCGGAGAATTTATTCTTTTGCTTAACGCCCTTCTCTGAGACGTACGAGCTCAGGGGTTATATATTGATGGATATCAAACGCATGGAGTGAATTGCCTGTGTGGCATGCTTAAGTGGCAATTGATCGAGTCTTCTATTGAAAAGCAAAGTCTTGTGGTGATGATCAAAGCAAGGCCTTTGTGGCGTAGCTTTGTGTAACGTTTACTTCGCGTGTTTCACACCCGGTATGAACCAAAAACGGGAGAGGACCTCAGGGAGGGCATGCGTTTCTTTCTAGTTAGAAGTGGCGTCAGTGGTTTTACACGCCCTGACGAGTTTGACTTATGTGGTTGTTGTTGTTGCGAGGCGCCTCGGTTTGATCGGACGATAAGAGTCCGATGGAGACATTGGTTGGCTCATTTATGCCCCGAAGGGCGGGGAAACGCAGTGTTCAGGCATTTTAATCCACATCGGTGGACCGGCCCTGACGATCCAAGGGTCGATGCGCTCTGACCCTGTGGCTCGGGCTAGAGAGTCACGAAACCGGTTGAGGACTATCTTTTGCCTCGGTTCATAGACGGAAATCCAATTTCCAAATACGTGACTTTGCGGTTTTATTTGTAAACTTATATATGGCGACATAGTGGTATGGGGCATTCATGCCGCCTATGATTGATACTTATGATTTGAAATTGTTGTATACACTATGCACTTATTATAGTATCAAATAATCTGTTTTAAACGTATCAAGCATTCTTTGGCTGTTATAAGGGAAAACCCTATCCCCCGGCTTGCGATGCATTGTGTGATAGGACCTGGGTCTTATAACAGCTTCATTTTTCTTTATTTAGCATTGCGCTGTTTGTGTTAGGCACTGGTATTCTTGGGAGGAAACCCGTTCCGTGTTATACGGCGTGGTCCCTTGATTTACCTAACTTTTAAATTAAAGAAGAATAACTGTTTTAGTTCTCACACCAGTCACATGACTGACCTGGAGTTTATTGTTTTAACCTAAAACTCTGGGTGCCCCTATTTTGACACGGGCAGCTAGTAGTTTTGGTTTTGCAGATTTATATTCACAGGATCCTGGTTTACAGCTGGAACGATATCCGGAAAGCTTTGTATCCGTATATCCCATTCTAGTTGTGTATTGTATTATTTTCCGCTGCTATGTATTTAAATGTAATTTAAATCTCTGATATTTCTGTGTAATATTTATTTGTTTTTACTCTGTATATTCTTGTAATCTGATGCGTTGTTGTAATATACAATGAGATGTTCTTCCGTATGCGTTCTGTTTTGTCGTGTTCTCAAACGATAGGGCGTTTCGAACGGCCTGGATCGGTTTAGCGACTGGTTCGGACCGAGCGAAATTCCTTGCCGTCACAGTTGGTATCAGAGCTTTGGTTTACAAAGCTCAGAGAACAAGGCACATTAGAACCATACGGAAGAATTCATCAGATATTGGATTAGTAATATCCAATGGGGATGACTCGTTAGAGATGGGATCAGTAGTATCCTAGAACGAGTGTGAAGAGTAAATTTTTAAAGTGAAAACAGATTTTTGTTTTGAAAATTTAAATCAATTATTCGTATTGGATTATCTATTTATATTGAGTTGGACAATCAAATATATAGAGATTTTAGTATACGTCTGATCCACGTATATTGAAGCCTCAAATATATTCGATAGATATAGAATCACACTCTAGTCGCTCGGACATGATTCTAATGATTGACGCGTCATCATTAGAATTTATGTTTGTGTTTCGAAGGTGTGATTTTCTATATATTTCCATTAGGCTGGTGTGAGAACCAAAACTTATATATAGCTAGAACACATTGTTGTGAATTGGCATCAAAAACATGATTTTTTGTATATGTATCAAAATTATGAATTTGAAACTCTAATTCACTAATTGATTGATGTTTGTGTTGCTTGTTTAGTTGTTTGATAAATTTTGAACCATTACGCCTAATTATATCAAATATTGAATTGTATTGAAATTTGGTCGCATCTGCTTGCATACATATACTTATATTGAACAGGTCATAGCAAGGAGGCTAGAGCAGAGAATAAAATTTGTTTGCCCGACAAATAGGTACATGTTTACTACATAATTTACTGTTTTGTTTGGGTGATGATGATTTTATGAGCCTATTGGCTAGCCGCTTGGCTTTTTCTTTTTCTTTTTGAGATCTGAAGGACCGGGGAAGCTATTTGAAATTCCCCGATGCTCCCGGTGCAGGGGAGGTTATGGCGAAATTTTTCGAAAATTTAGGGAGTTAGCCAAATTTTTGAAATTTTGAAAATTCTCAGAAACTAAAAGATTGGAGAATGGAAGCCGGATCGAACTTAGAGTTGATTAATCAAACCACTTTCGACTTTGTTCCTTTTCGGGGACGAAAAGTTTTAAGTGGGGGAGATTGTAACAACCCGAAAATCTGGGCCAGTTTAAAAATTTTATTTTGGCGATTTTAGCGAATTTTGATTATTTAAAATGAATTATTTTAAATAAAAACGATGAGAAATTTATTTTGAATATAATTCGAACGTATATATTATACGCGTCGTCGTTAGAATATAAATATTTATATATAATTATAAATAGAATTGAAAATGGCGCGGTAGTTCGATAATTCGATTTCAAACTTCAATTGAATGTACCGGGTGCAAAACAATCCGGATTTTAGTGAAACCAAAAACGTTAGGATCTAATTGATAATATCTTTCCAACGAATCCGACCAATCGAAATTTCATAGCGGGAATCAAAAGATATGTCCAGTTGAAAATTCTGAATAGTCGCTATGGAATTCAGGCCCTTAAAAATAGACATTTTGCAAATGACCTCGGATTTCGACAAAACTAGTTTTGTTGGGTCCGTGATGTAAAATTATTGCTAGGTTTAAAATTTCATAATTTTTCGAATTAATATGTGAGCGTGGCAAAGGAAAATGCGTTTGACCACTTTTAGTTGATTTTAATCGATTGGAAATTGGCCATTTTTCTAACGGTCTCAGAATTCGACGAAACTAGTTTTGTTAGGACCGTATCGTCAATACGAAGCTAGAAAATATTTTTCTGGAATTTTTCTAGTTAGTATGTGACCCCGGTAAATTGAAATGTACGTTTAAAATTCGATATAATGATTTAAATGCAAATTAAACGGAAACTGATTGTAACGATCGAATCAGCCTGCGATACATATCCCATTGTGTTCGGAATGGGGGTAATACGCTATGGACGACAGGCGGTGGGCCTCGTTTAGAGGTCGTATGTGAAAGTCAACTTTTTCAGAAATAAAATAATTAAATAAAAAAAACCCTCTTCCCCTTAATCTCGTTCTGGCCCCCCGATTTAATTCATTAGAACAGAAGAAAGAAAAAATAATAATAATAAATCGGAGAGGGGCGGAGCGGGGGGGAAACCCACCGCCGACGCCATCGCGCTCCCCCCCCTCAAGAGGTGCACCGCCTTCTTCTTCTTTCCCCCCCCCCTCGCCAGATTCGACGCGAAGAACCCACCTCCCCCTATCACGACACAGCCCCCCCCCCCAGTTTCGAAGCCCACCGCCGAGCTGCTCCACGCCAGGGCGCCTCCGACGAGTCCCTCTCCTCTTCCAGTCAACGACAACGATGAATTCGCCCCCCCCCCCCGAAAGATGCAGTATGTTTCTCTTGCTTTTAATTTAGTTTAAATTTGTTTAAAAACTGATTTTTGTTATATGTTAAAAAAAGGTATGAATCTTTATATGTTAAAAAAAGTATGAATCTTTATATGTTAAAAAAAGTATGAATCTTTATATGTTAAAAAAGGTATGAATCTTTATATGTTAAAAAAAGTATGAATCTTTATATGTTAAAAAAGGTATGAATCTTTATATGTTAAAAAGGTATGAATTTTTATATGTTAAAAAGGTATGAATTTTTATATGTTAAAAAAAGTATGAATTTTTATATGTTAAAAAGGTATGAATTTTTATATGTTAAAAAGTATGAATTTTTATATGGTAAAAAGACTGAATTTTTAGAAGTAAAAATGTGATTTTTATATATTGAACATCGAAATAAAAATGTGATTTTTATATATTGAACATCGAAATAAAAATGTGATTTTTATATATTGAACATCGAAATAAAAATGTGATTTTTATATATTGAACTTCGAAATAAAAATATGATTTTTATATATTGAACTTCAAAATAAAAATATGATTTTTATATATTGAACTTCAAAATAAAAATATGATTTTTATATATTGAATAGCGAAGTAAAAATTCGATTTTTACATAGGTAGTGAAAGCGGGCAACGAAGGTAACAAAAAGGCGAGAACGAAGGAGATTTATATCAAAGAAGAGTCAAGATGTTTGGATAGCTTTCGGTGAGAATTTCTCACCTTTCAATTTCATTTTCTAGTTATATATATATACTAGGATGCAGACGGTGCTTAGTAGCACCCGACACAATCGTCCACAGACCATGGACTTGTTTGTTTGGTTGCATAGATTAGTTGGATATTTGATTTGAATTTGGTTGTTTGGTGAATTTGATTGATGTGTGAATGGCGTGGGCCTTCACTAGACCGGGGATAAGGCTAGGCCTTGTCCCGTTTCTAGTATCGTGCCGTTATGCCGTCGAAATTTTCTAAAATAAGTTAGAAAAATAAAAATATCATTTTATTTAAAGAATGAACTGAATAGAAATTCATATGTTGGAATAAAATGTTTTGTCGTTAAAAATATAATTTTTAACGTGAATGTGAATAAATAAATATTCATTTACAAACCAGACGGTTTGTTTATGTACACCTATTTGAAGGACATTGATTGGGTCGATAAATTTTACACATCGCCCAATTGCACAAATAAAATATGCGTTTGATTGTTTGAAACCCCACACGGGTGTTGGGATGAAATTTGAAGTTCACTCATCCTGATTGATTAAATATGTCGATCGATTGATTGACAGGCTGTTATAAGCGTTAGATATCTATATTTGATGCTTATACAGTGTAGTGCACTTTGGTTGATGGTTGATTATTTTTCAATGCTATTATATGTGTGTAATGCACTAAATTCCATATAATTAACTTTATATGGTAATTGATTGGGCCTCATTCCAATTTGAAAAATAAAGAATAATATAAAATAAAGGTTCATGTGTTGACAGTACTCATCCATTGAGATTGGTCATGTGTTGAACGAAATATTTTGATAATAACAACTATTTTGAAAAAGAAATATTTGAAATAGAATATTTGAAAATAGAAATTTATGAAGCCATGTTGATTAGATTGACGCCATTTTGACGTAAACGATATTGATATCGATTTTATTCATTCTGAAATGAATTGAAAACGATTTCGGAAATGAATTGAATTGAAAACGATTTCGAAATGAATTGAATTAAAAACGATTTCGGAAATGAATTGAATTGAAAACGATTTCGAAATGAATTGAATTGAAAACGATTTCGGAAATGAATTGAATTGAAAACGATTTCGAAATGAATTGAATTGAAAACGATTTCGAAATGAATTGAATTGAAAACGATTTCGGAAATGAATTGAATTGAAAACGATTTCGAAATGAATTGAATTGAAAACGATTTCGGAAATGAATTGAATTGAAAACGATTTCGAAATGAATTGAATTGAAAACGATTTCGAAATGAATTGAATTTAAAACGAATTGAAAGTGAATTGAAATGAATTCAAATTGAATAGAAATTTGAACTGAATAGAAATGAATTTTAAAACCAATTTATAAAGAAGAATTCAATTTTGATTTGAATTGAAATGGAAGTTGAAACTGCTTTTGAAACGAATTTTAAAACTATTTATATAATTCGTTTTAAATAGAAATCGACGAAATATATATTATATATATAATATAATGGCCTGAATAGAACGCGCCGCGCCGCGGCAGTTCGTGAATTTCGACCATTTATTTCAAACGGACATTACGGGAGATCCGACCGTCGGATTCTCCTAAAACCGGAACCGTTGGGTTCGTATCGAAAAGAGCTTTCTAACGAATATTAGAAATTTGAAATCTAACGGTTGGATTTGGAGTTACGTCCAAATCAAATTTGAAAAAGGTCGCTGTAAGTGCATTTCGATGGCCATTGATGGAAATCGACTGTACGGGCCTTGATAAAATTATTAAAAATAGTAATAATTTGTGTAAAATCATAAGAAATGAATTGGGAAAAATTGGGATGAAAAACTCCATATTTGA
This sequence comes from Allium sativum, assembly GCA_030737875.1. Classification (NCBI taxonomy): domain Eukaryota; kingdom Viridiplantae; phylum Streptophyta; class Magnoliopsida; order Asparagales; family Amaryllidaceae; genus Allium; species Allium sativum. The sequence goes on from CM060909.1 coordinate 364,704,324, forward strand.
AAAGATAAAAATAGATTTTTATCGAAATGAACTAGTTTGAACTAGAAATATAATTCTATTTATTTTTAAATAAATAAATTGAATTTAAAAAGGGTTTTGAAAATAACCAGAATATCCAATGATTGCATTGGAGTGGAATTGAATCGAAATTGTCTTCGGAATATTTCGATGTTGGAATTCGTGATTATACAGGTGTTGTTATGGAAATTTGAAAGATATATATTTATATCGTTATTTCCAATACGACATTTGTTAATCGTAGAATTTGATATTGAATATAAGCCGATATATTTTCTATTCAGAGCCTTATATTGAATATCAAATGTGATTTGTGTTTGTCGTGAATGGTGTCTTCACTAACACTGTTCTTGAACCCAGTTGAGAAAAGATTAAATCTTTTTATTTAGATTTAATGAAGTGTACCAATTAAATAATATTTAATTGGAATTGAATTGATATTGATTTTTGGGTTTATCGTGGACAGTGTTTTAAATAACACTCGTTCTTTAACCCGATAATTAATGAAGGTGATTTTGGGTTTATTGTGAACTGTGTTTTTAAATGACACGGATTCTTTAACCCAGTTAACGATTAAAACTAAGTTGAGTTTTAATGAATCTTTAATTAGATTGAAATGGTCGAGAATGGAGTATCACCAGTTTTGCTCCAGGCGATAGTTGAATCTTTAATTAGATTTGAACGTGAAGTGGTAATTGAATTTACAGATAACACCGTGGTGTTAGATATGAAGTATCACCAGTTTTACTTCATGGGATGAATAGGTTGGGATTGGGAAATTAAAACAAATGATTACTTCGGTAAGGTTCGTTAATCCCGACTAGTTGAATCGAAATTCAAAAGATGATTAAAGAATAAATTCAAGGAATTTATCTTGGATAAAATTAATGGGAACCTTTCCCTATGAATGTGAAATTTAGAAACTAACTGTCGGTTAGCCAAGCAGAATGGTTTTCTGAATATTGATCTGATGTTGGTTTCGGCCTTCGGGGTTAATATTTGGGGAATTATTCTCTTGATTAATTTACGGTTAGTGGCTAATGAATTGGAATGAGGCGTATGTTGTGTTTGTGTAACACTTATTTAAAATATACGCGAGTTATTTGGAAAGACCGGGTTTATCCCATTCTGAATAACTGATACGACGATAAGTCGAAGATGAAGACGGTGGTCGAAGACCGGAAGTCTTCACGTCGTTTGGGTGATTACTGATGATCTTGATTGGGCTGTACACCCAAGAAGATGGAAACAGTTGGTGATCGTTCAGACGTACTTGGAGATCGATGGATATGCGGGGTACTAGGTGCCTCCGGTTTCGTTCAGACCCAGAACGGACTTGTAAATGGACTGTGTGTCTGACATTGGATTTTAGTCCGTGTGATTGATCTTTGTTAAATATATATCTGTTTGGCGGCGGAGAATTTATTCTTTTGCTTAACGCCCTTCTCTGAGACTTACGAGCTCAGGGGTTATATATTGATGGATATCAAACGCATGGAGTGAATTGCCTATGTGGCATGCCTAAGTGGCAATTGATCGAGGCTTCTGTTGAAAAGCAAAGTCTTGTGGTGATGATCAAAGCAAGGCCTTTGTGGCGTAGCTTTGTGTAACGTTTACTTCGCGTGTTTCACACCCGGTATGAACCAAAAACGGGAGAGGACCTCAGGGAGGGCATGCGTTTCTTTCTAGTTAGAAGTGGCGTCAGTGGTTTTACACGCCCTGACGAGTTTGACTTATGTGGTTGTTGCTGTTGCGAGGCGCCTCGGTTTGATCGGACGATCCGGGTCCGATGGAGTCATTCGTTGGCTCATTTACGCCCCGAAGGGCGGGGAAACGCAGTGTTCAGGCATTTTAATCCACATCGGTGGACCGGCCCTGACGATCCAAGGGTCGATGCGCTCTGACCCTGTGGCTCGGGCTAGAGAGTCACGAAAACGGTTGAGGACTATCTTTTGCCTCGGTTCATAGACGGAAATCCAATTTCCAAATACGTGACTTTGCGGTTTTATTTGTAAACTTATATATGGCGACATAGTGGTATGGGGCATTCATGCCGCCTATGATTGATACTTATGATTTGAAATTGTTGTATACACTATGCACTTATTATAGTATCAAATAATCTGTTTTAAACGTATCAAGCATTCTTTGGCTGTTATAAGGGAAAACCCTATCCCCCGGCTTGCGTTGCATTGTGTGATAGGACCTGGGTCTTATAACAGCTTCATTTTTCTTTATTTAGCATTGCGCTGTTTGTGTTAGGCATTGGTATTCTTGGGAGGAAACCCGTTCCGTGTTATACGGCGTGGTCCCTTGATTTACCTAACTTTTAAATTAAAGAAGAATAACTGTTTTAGTTCTCACACCAGTCACATGACTGACCTGGAGTTTATTGTTTTAACCTAAAACTCTGGGTGCCCCTATTTTGACACGGGCAACTAGTAGTTTTGGTTTTGCAGATTTATATTCACAGGATCCTGGTTTACAGCTGGAACGATATCCGGAAAGCTTTGTATCCGTATATCCCATTCTAGTTGTGTATTGTATTATTTTCCGCTGCTATGTATTTAAATGTAATTTAAATCTCTGATATTTCTGTGTAATATTTATTTGTTTTTACTCTGTATATTCTTGTAATCTGATGCGTTGTTGTAATATACAATGAGATGTTCTTCCGTATGCGTTCTGTTTTGTCGTGTTCTCAAACGATAGGGCGTTTCGAACGGCCTGGATCGGTTTAGCGACTGGTTCGGACCGAGCGAAATTCCTTGCCGTCACACACGCCATTTCAGGCTTATTTATAATTATAATTAATTATATTCGTTTTCAATTGTCGATTCAAACTCAGTTTTCATCGCCATTATTTAAAATATTTATTTTAAATATTTAAAATCCATTATTTTAGCCAATTTAAAAATTTTAAATTGGTTCAGATTTTCTGGGTCGTTACATGCATGTTTACAAATTTATTGGGTTTGGATGATTTTATGAGCCGATTGGCTAGCCGCTTGGCTGTTTCTTTTTCTTTTTGGATCGAAGAGGGCCATGGGAGGCTATTTGAAATATCCCGAAGTCCCCGGTGCAGGGGAGGTTATGGCGAAATTTTTCGAAAATTTAGGGTGTTAGCCAAATTTTTGAAATTTTTGAAAAGTTCTTAGAAACTGAAAAGTTGAAGAACTTAAGCCGTAAAGGAAATAATGGAAGTTGAGTTGGATTGTTAAACAACTTCCAGCTTCGTTCCTTTTCGGGGACGAAAAGTTTTAAGTGGAGGAGTTTGTAATAACCTGGAAATTCTGAGCCAATTAAAAATTTTTATCTTGGCAATTTTGATGAATTTTGAATATTTAAAATGAATTATTTTAAATAATAACGACGAGAAATTTATTTTGAATAGAAATATAATGTATATATTTATATAGATCGTCGTTAGAATATAATTATTTATTTATAATTATGAAAGGAATTGAAAATGGCGTGGTAGTTTGAAATTTCGATTTTAAAGTTCAAATGAATGTACAGGGTGCAAAATAAACCGGATTTTAGCGAAACCAAAAATATTAGAATCTAATTGAGAATATCTTTCCAACGAATCCGAAAAATTGAAATTTCATAGCGGGAATCAAAAGATATGTCCAGTTGAAAATTCAGAATAGTCGCTATGGAATTCTGGCCCTTAAAAATGGAAATTTTGCAAACGACCTCGGTTTTCGACGAAACCACTTTTGTTGGATATATGATGTCAAATTATTGCTTGGTTTCAAAATTCGTAATTTTTCGAATCAATATGTGAGCATGGCAAAGGAAAACGCGTTTTGACAGTTTTAGTTGATTTTAATCGACTGGAAAATGACCATTTTTCAAACGGTCTCAGAATTTGACGAAATTAGTTTTGTTAGGACCGTATCGTCAATATGAAACTAGAAAATATTTTTCGGGAATTTTTAAAGTTAGTGTGTGGCCCCGGTAAAATGAAATGCGCGTTCAAATTTAATATATAGAGTTATATTTTGATTTTGATGAAAACTGATCGAAACGACCGAATCAGCTTACGATACATATCCCATTTTGTTCGGAGTGGTGGTAATTAGCTATGGATGACAGTCGGTGGGTTCGATTTTGAGTTCGAAATGAAAAGTTGCTTTTTGAAAATAAATAAATAAATAGATATTAATATACTCTTCCCCCCTTTATCACCGTTCAGCCCCCCCCTTCGTTTACTTTTTCTAGAATATATATAAAAAATAAGACGAAGGAGGAGTCGTCGCTCCTCCGATCAGGGCACCGCAGCGCCTCCTGGAGCGCCGCCATCGGAGTGCGAGCCCCCACCTTCCCCGATCCCCCTCTTCGAATTAAACCGCGCCCCCTATTTCCCCCAAAACCCGCGAACCCGCAACCGCAGCTGTAACACCCCGCATTTTTAGGTATAATTAAAAATGAAATAAAATATATGAAAATATGCTTAGGATACGTAAATAATGGTGATGCATAAGGAGAATTAATTAATACATGGAAGAGAAGAAAAATTAGTTCGATAATGGCGTATGTTACGGAAAAGATAGTAAAATAAGGATAACTAATTCAAGAAATAGGAATTAGGTAAAATGGACATCACCATTGCGTTCCACTCTAAAAATACACGAAATAGAGTCCGAGTTTTTGAAAATCAGAGTCCGTATGACCATGATATGGCCAAAACAAGATTCAGAAGGTTTCGGTCAGCCCAGAACTGGGCAGGTCGACCCGGGGGTCGACCTGGGGCCCAGGTCGACTGGGGAGTCGACCTGGGAGTTGACCTCCCCCCCCAGGTCGACTGGGGAGTCGACCTGGGTGTCGACCTGGGGGTCGACCCCCCTGGTCGAGCCAGGTCGGCCTGGGTGCACCTGGATGGGTTTTTGGGCTATTTTGGTGAGTCTGTGACGAATTATGACGGTTCTGATCTGTTTTAGGTTTATCTAAAGGCCTAAAACAACTAACTACACCTATAAATAGATCCTAAGACCTAGCCTCCTCTACACACAATTCTATTCTGCTTCTTCTCTGCCTCTGTTCTAATAAAAATAAAAATGGCGTCGCTACTCTACTAGAATCAAAACTAGAAGCTAATCAACATCAACCTAAGCAATTCAATTCAAATTTGAGATAAAAGCTTCTGCAACAATTCTGCAACAACTAAAGTTCTTTCTTTAATCCAATCAAGGCAAGTACAGTTATTTTCCGCTATAAACGTTAATTCTGATTTTGACATGAATTGTGAATCTGAATCTGAGACTGTATATCTGTCAGATCTGTTTTTCTGTGACTGTTCTGTATCCCTTTCTGCTTCCTTTCTGTTTCTATAGCCAGGCTACCACGAGCCTGTGCCTAATCTCATAAGAGATTAACGTATGAACGCAAATTTTGGGACAAATAATGAATGATGCGAAATTTGACAAGGCTGATTTGAACATATGACTTTAGATCCGAGGCATAAAATATATTGACATATGACTTGGGATTAGATGCATGAATTTGACTGTAAACATGTAATTTATATATGTTGTATGCATAGTGTACGTTGTAATCTAGATCTGTAACTAATTAGAGAAATGAACATATGTTATTTAGATCTGTAATTAATTAGAAAAGTAAGCATATGTTGTAAACTAGTTTTAAACCTATGCATATTCTGTGATAAAAGAAGAGAGGAACCATTGTAAGATTACTTATGATTTGAGACTTTGGACAAAATGCAGATAAAAGTCAAGATCTAATTTTTAGGAGATATAATTTAAAGATTTAGATTGTTGGGTATATTTTGCATAATGATTCATAAGTTGAAAGAAGAAGGATATGGAAACTTAGGTGTATAGATTTACATTAATTAGGATATCTATTATTGTGATCACACCTAAATAGGGATTCTTGGATATATGGCATGCATTGAAATTAATGGTTATATTTGGTATAATTTATATGTGAATCTGCTGTAAAATGCTAGTTTAACAAAAATTGGAACATATGTTATATGTCCACATTCTGTGCTATGTAACTTTATGCAAACATGGAGTATATGTTCATCATGAAAATTATGTAGGCATATGAATTTAGGCCTAATTTATGACTAGGCAAGGCATGTAAATAGAACCGTTAGAAATATTAGATTTGCTAAATCTGCTAATTTTCCAAGTTACCTAAACTGCTAGTTTTGTTTTATTGCCTAGACTGCTAATTAGATTGAAATGCCAAATCTGTTAAATTTGTCTGTTGAGATGCCTAACCTGTTATATGCCAAAATCTGCTAAGTTGCTAAATCTGTTAAATCCGTTAGGTCATATAATCTGGAAAATCTGCTATTTGCTAAAATCTGTTATCTGCTGTGTTGATATAATCATCCTATTATTGATATAATCTGAATTGGCATATATATATTGGGCGTGCGCACAAACGGTAAATTATTAATTAATTGGCCGCAAAGATAAACATGGCTAACTCGAGGTTAGAATGAGTTTGCGGCATAATTCTGCCCGTAACCGCCCGGCACATCCAGTGGCCGCAAACAATAGGTTCTAATGTGAGAAGTTAGTTATAACCTGCTTAAGACACGAGGTTAGGTCTGGCTTGTGGCAGAAGTCTGCCCGGAACCGCCCGGCCCATCCAGCGGCCACAAGCTAGCGACCTAATGTGAGAGGTCTGGGCATTAATAATTAATTAATGCAAATCTAAGATAAGAATGACGTCTAAAACGTATTGGGGAAAATAGGGATAAACCAACGGGATTAATAGGTGTAGTAAACCCGTCCTTGAATCTGTAGGCCCAATACAAAGTTAGACAAATCTGAAAAATCTGTACATCTGATCCGTTAGTCTGAAAACTTGTTCACTTAATTTGTGAACTAGTAAATCTGAATTCTGTATGTCTGAACTTGTAAACAAGTTAATCTGAAATCTGTTAGTCTGGGGACATAAGGTTAGGAGGGGAATTACTTGTGTCATCTGTTGTTTGGGACCCATATTAGTCAGTAACCCTTTCTGGTATCAAAACTTTGACCCAACAGTAAGTAGGGTCCGGGCACGCTTACTGAACTAATTATAAGAGGTTCATTCTGATAATGGCGAGGGGTGTTGATGGTGCGTTCCAACCGGGTCATGTGCGTGCATGGATCCCGGTCTGCCTCTGAGGATGTAAGACGCCGTGACATCTGTAAATAGGTCTGTGCCAATTGGTTGTCACTTTAGGGAGTGATACACCCTACTGTGGGGCCGACACAGGATATTTATGTATTAGGGAGCCGATCGCTTGGGGTAGGGTTTTAGGGTACACTTAGTTCTGTCTGTTTCTGTTGGTACCGTCTGTTTCTATTGGGTGGTAACACCCGTCTGTTTCTGTGTGGTACCGTCTGTTCGGGAGTTAAAGGCCCATTACTAGTGTACACCTAATCCTACATTCTGTTTCCATAAGGATTAATCTGTTTCTGCTTCTGTCTGTCTCTGATCGGGTAGTAAAGGCCCATTATTAGCAATCTGTTTCTGTTAAATTATTCTGTACCCGTTTCTGTTTAGACATTAGGGTGGCACCTAATTCTGTTATACTAGTATTAGTGCAGAGAAGTGTAAAGCAATAGTTTATGTCATTCTGTTCTTCTGTTATATCTGCTACATGTGTTACAGTTATCTCTCATCCAGTTTTATGTTCATGTCATATTATTAGTATCTGTTCATATGCTGAAAGTCACTGGACTTGCCAGACTTTATGTCTGACCCTTGTTGTTTCGCCTCTTTTCTTCAGTTTCTCCCCCCAGGTATTCTAAGGAGGGAATACTCTAGCTAGATCCGGATTTCTTCTGCTTGAAGTGCTTAAATTATGGTTTGTCTTCTTCTGTGGGGATTATGATTTTAAACCATGCATTTTGAAGGCTTTTGTACAAGACTGATATTTTGTACTTGTATTCTGAGATTTGAAAGGATGCAACCATATTGATTTCTGTTTCCGTTGTAATAAAGTTAAAAAATTTCAAGTACTGTTTTATCTATCTTGTAAGTTTCTGTTCTGTTTACTAAAATGCTCCACCAAAGTTAAGGCATTCCCTTTGTGAGTGACCTTAACGGAGGTGGGGTGTTACACTTGGTATCAGAGCTAAAGGTTACCAGATTAGATAAAAGTTTTTGAAAACTATTTTCAAAAAAAAAAGTTTTTAAAAGGAAGTATTTTCAAAATTAAAGCTTATTTTGAAAAACATGATCCCCAAGAGCCATATATCTTTCTTTCAGTCCTTTTTGTATTGAACCTTTCCTTTTTCATTTCAGCATGTCTGAAGCATCTGAGATACCAGAGGGTGTCCATGTACCCAGTTGGTTTCGTCAATATCTTGAGGCTAGGACCGCCGCTGCAGGTCCAGCAAATGATCCCCCTCCCCCACCCCCTCCTCGTGCAATTGCTTTCTCAAAGATCTGTAGAGATTTTAGGGCCATGGTGGAAAGGATTTCAAAGGAACTGAATCATTCGTAGAAGCGAGGAATTGGCTCAAAGAAACTGAGGATCTATTCGTTATCTTCAAGGTGGACGATAGGCAGAAGGTACAGTTGGCGGTATGGTTGCTCAAAGACGAAGCTTCCTACTGGTGGGAAGTCACTAACGCTGAGAGGCCGGTCGAGACATGGATGGATTTCAGAACAAGGTTTGAGACAAAATTCCTCTCGCAAGCTGAACGAAGTTTACAACTGGAAAAGTTCTTATCTCTTAAGCAAGAAAGTATGACGATCAAGGAATACGTCAACCAGTTCAACCAACTGGCTAGGTTCGGATTGGATTTAGTCAACACTCAGCATAAAAAGGCTCTCCGCTTTGTTAAAGGATTGAACGAGCCACTGCACAGCTTAGCCATGACCCACGTACCTATGGGAGCGACTTACGAGAAATTGGTGGACATGGCACTACTGCACGAGGAAGACAAGGGCCCGAAAGAGACAAAGAAGGAAGAACCACCGAATAAGAAAGCGGGGCCCAAAAAGGAAACACAAAGGAAGGATGAGAAGACTGAAGATAAGAAGGGGAAAAAGTGCTTTACTTGTGGAAGCTCGACTCATCTGAACAAGGATTGCAGAAAAAGGAAGGGCGCTTGCTTCAACTGTGGGGAGATGGGACACTTCACTAGGGACTGCCCGAAGAGACGAGGACAAGGAGGGCAGGCGAATAATCTTGAGGCTAGTGGCTAGGATAGAAATAGGAAAATTTCTATAGTAGGTTTAATTTCTTTATCTGATTATGGAGTTAAGACTTTTTCTGATTCTAGTATTTTGATTTTGTAATCGATACTCTGCACTTTAATACTAGTATTATTTCTGAATTCCGCTGTAGGCTCAGACCCATAAGGGTTATGGCTCATCTGTTTGAGATTAAGGTTTGAGGGATATCTGTGTTAGGCGTCAAATATGACGCATATATTCTGAGTTTTTGTGGGATATGATTTTATCATGCTTAGCTTCCTAAGAATCATTAGGGAACCTGATCTGTATTAGTAGTCTGTAAATATCTGAATAATTCTGATTTCCAGTTTTGACATTGTCTAAAGAAGGTAATCCTCTGAGTGTCAATCTGATATTGATTTTGGTCTTTGGGGCTGATACTTAGGGGAATTATTTTCAACCAATGTCTAATGGGAACCAAATCTTCGTTCTATCTGTACTCGCTTCCATCACTAGACTCTATCTTATCGATCGAGTGTTCAACTTATAGATAGGAATCCTAATGGGTGTAAACATGTGTTTGAGACATGTTATGTTTGATGGTTGCAAGTGGATGCAAGTGGGTGCTAGTGGTTGCTCGTGGACGCATATACACACACTAGGCACAAGATCGGCTCGAAAACACTCTCATACTGCATATGGATGTGTGAGCATTTTCAATTTTTGTGGATGCAAATTGATTGACTCAGCACATGGATGTTGCATATGACTGAATGGTTGTGCACTCATATAGAAATGATATGTATCGTGTAACGACCCGGATTTTTCAGCTGTTTGATTCGAATATTTAGATTTATTTTAAATGAAGTTTTATTTGGAATTCAATATCGAATTCGTTAATCAAACGACGACTGAGCGTTTATATTTATATTTTAAATTATAAAACGAACTCGAAACAGCGCGGTAGTTCGAAAAATTTAATTTTAACTTCAATTGATCATACAGAACTCGTGTTGACTCGAATTTCAGTGAAACAAGAAACATCTGAATGTAGTTGGTAATATTTTTCTAATGGAGGAGAAAAATCGAGTTTTCGTATTGTAGATTTTATTTTACGTCTAAATCAAATTTCGAAATAGTCGCTGTGAAATCGTTTATACGCCATAACGATTTATTTAAATATAATTAAATATTGGCTTCGAATTTGGACAAGTCCTTTGTGACGGCCGGGAATTTCGCTCGATCCGAATCAGTCGTTAAACCGATCTAGACCGTTCGAAACCCCTGAACGTTGAGAACAGGACAAATCAGAACACAAACAGAAGAACATTTCATTGCTATTACAACAATTCCATCAGATACAAGAATATACAGAGTATAATTGAATAAATTACATTTGATAAATATCAGAGATTACAATGAATTACATAGCAGCGGAAAAATAATACAAAGCACAACTGAAGGTGATATACGGATACAGAGCTTTCCGGATATCATTCCAGCTGTAAACCAGGATCCTGTGAATATAAATCTGCAAAACCAAAACTACTAGCTGCCCGTGCGGAAAATAGGGGCACCCAGAGTTTAGGTTAAAACAATAAACTCCAGGTCAGTCATGTGACTGGTGTGAGAACTAAAACAATTATTTAAAACTTTACTTTAAAAGATGGTGATTCAAGGGACCACGCCGTATAACACGGAACGGGTTTCCTCCCAAGAATACCAGTGCATAGAATAAACAACGCAATGCTTTTTTGAAAAATGAAGCTATTATAAGACCCAGGTCCCATCACACAATGCAACGCAAGCCGGAGGATAGGGTTTTCCCTTATAATAGCCAAACATGCTTGGTACGTTTAAAACAAATCATTTGATACTATAATAAGTGTATAGCGTCAAAACAATTTCAATCATAAATATAAATCATAGACGGCATAGTATCCCATGCTACTATGTCGCCATACTAGGCTCTACAAATAAAGCCGCAATACACGTATTGGAAATTGGATTTCCGTCATGAGTCGAGGCAAGGGGCAAGCTCCTCTCCGCGTTCGAGACACTCTAGCAAATGCCTCAGGATTACGCACACTGGGTAACCCCTGGATCTTCAGGGCCGGTCCTCACTTACGTTAGAGGATTAGTTATGCCTGAACACACGTTTCCCGGTCCTTACAGACCTATAATCGAGGCGCCTCATCCAACAACCACAAAGGTGAAAAGTATATAAATGTCAGGGCTGGTAAGTCACTGACACCACCAAAGCTAGAAAGAAACGTGTGCTCTCCCTGCAGTCCGTATCCCGTTTTTAACTCATACCGAGGTGTGAGGCTCGCGAATACACGCTATACACAAAGCTACGCCACAAGGGCCGTGCTTTGATCATCAACTACAAGACTTTGCTTTTCAACAGAAGCCTTGATCCATGCAACTCAGCATGCCACACAGGCAATTCATGCCATGCGATTGATATCTATCGATATATAACCTCTAAGCTCGTACGTCTCAGAGAAGGGCGTTAAGCAAGAGAATAAATTCTCCGCCGCCAAACAGATATATATTTAATAGAAATCAATCAACACATAATAAAATCCAATGTCAGACACACAATCCATTTACAAGTCCGTTCTGGGTCTGAACGAAACCGGAGGCACTTTCCTCGCATATCCATCCATCTCCAAGTACGTCTGGACGACCACCAACTATTTCCATCCTCTTGGGTGTACTGCCCAATCAGGATCGTCAGTAATTACCCAAACGATGTGAAGACTTCCGGTCTTCGACCACCGACTTCATCTTCGACATATCGTCGAATCGGTTATTCAGGATGGGTATAAACCCGTACTTTCCGAACAACCCGCGTATATTAAAACAAATGTTACACAAACACAATATACGCCTCATTCCAATTCATTAGTCACTAACCGCAAATTAGCAAGAGAACAATTTCCCAAACATTAACCCCGAAGGCCGAAACCAACATCAGATCAATACCCAGGAAACCATTCTTCTTAGCCAACCTACAGCTAGTTTCTAAATTCCACATTCTTAGGGAAAGGTTCCCATTAATTTTATCCAAGATAAATTCTTTAAAATTTATCCTGTAATCTTCCTTTGGATGTCGTTTCAAACCAAGTTATGGTTTTTCTAAACTAGTCGAGATTAGCGAACCACACCGAAGTAATTATTTATTTTATTTCCCAATCCCAACCTATTCATCCCATGAAGCAAAACTGGTAATACTCCATATCTAACACCGTGGTGTTATCGGTAAAATTAATTACCATTTCACGTTCAAATCTAATTAAAGATTTAACTATCGCTTTGGAGCAAAACTGGGAATACTCCATTCTCGCTCATTTTCTAAGTTTGGTAATTTAGATTATCAATTCGAATTTCAATCTCATTGCAGATTCAATAAAACTCCTTTTACTGGGTTAAAGAACTAGGTGTTATTTAAAACACAGTTCACGACAAACCCAAATCACATTCAATTTGTCATCGGGTTAAAGAACTAGTGTTGTTTAAAACACAGTTCACGATAAACCCATTTCAAATTTAATCAAATATATTAGAAATTCGATTATTTAAAACCCCTTTTTAAATCTAATTCATTTATTTAAAGATAATTGGGTTTTAAATTTAGTTCAAAACTAGTTCATTTCGATAAAAACCCGTTTTTATCTTTTCAAATATGGAGTTTTTCACCCTAATTTTTCTCAAATCATTTCTTATGATTTTACACAAATTATTACTATTTTTAATAATTTTAATAAGGCCCGTACAGTCGATTTCCAACAATGGCCATCGAACTGCACTTACAGCGACCTTTTTCGAATTTGATTTGGACGTATCTCCAAATCCAACCGTTAGATTTTGAATTTCTAATATTCGTTAGAAAGCACTTTTCGATACGAACCCAATGGTTCCGGTTTTAGGAGAATCCGACGGTCGGATCTCCCGTAATGTCCGTTTGAAATAAATGGTCGAAATTTACGAACTGCCGCGACGCGGCGCGTTCTATTCAGGCCATTATATTATATATATAATATATATAATATATATTTCGCCGATTCCTATTTAAAACGAATTATATATTTAGTTTTGAATTCGTTTCAAAAGCAAATTCAACTTCCATTTCAATTCGAATCAAAATTGAATTCTTCTTTATAAATTCGTTTTAAAATTCATTTCTATTCAATTCAAATTTCAATTTAATTTGAATTCATTTCACTTCATTTTAAATTCAATTCGAATTCGTTTTTCAATTCAATTCAATTCAATTCAAATTGGTTTTCTATTCGATTCAAATTCATTTTCTATTCAAATTAAATTCGTTTCGTTTTCTATTTGAATCAAGTTCATTATATATATTCAATTTGAAATCAAATTGGTTTTCCATTCCATTCAATTCGAAATCGTTTTATATTCAACTCAAATCGAAATCGTTATATATTCAATTCATTTCGAAATCGTTATATATTCAATTCATTTCGAAATCGTTATATATTCAATTTTAAATGAATAAAATCGATATAAATCGTTCACGTCAAAATGGCGTCAATCTAATCGACACGGCTTCATATATTTCTATTTTCAAATACTTCATTCAACAAATGAATATTTATTTTTGTCAACACACGACTAATCTCAACGAATGAGTACTGTCCACGTGTGACTATTTTTGTTGTTTAATATATTTTATAAAAATTATTTCGTTCAACACATGACTAATATCAACGGATGAATATAGTCAACACATGAACCTTTATTATATATTGATAAAGATATAAATTTTATTATAAAAATATTTCGTTCAACACATGACTAATATCAACGGATGAATATAGTCAACACATGAACCTTTATTATATATTGATAAAGATATAAATTTTATTATAAAAATATTTCGTTCAACACATGACTAATATCAACGGATGAATATAGTCAACACATGAACCTTTATTTTATATTATTCTTTATTTTCTAAATTGGAATGAGGCCCAATCAATTACCATAAAATGTTAATTATATGGATTTTCATACATCACATGTATATAATAGCATTGAAAAATAATCAACCATCAACCAAAGTGCATTACACTGTATAAGCATCAAATATAGATATCTAACGCTTATAACAGCCTGTCAATCAATCGATCGACATATTTAATCAATCAGGATGAGTGAACTTCAAATTTCATCCCAACACCCGTGTGGGGTTTCAAACAATCAAACACAGATTTTATTTGTGCAGTTGGGCGATGTGTAAAATTTATCGACCCCATCAATGTCAGTCAAATCAGTGTGCATAAACAAACCGTCTGGTTTGTAAATGAATATTTTATTTTATTCACTTTCACGTTAAAAAATTATATTTTTAACGATAAAACATTTTATTTTAACATATGAATATTTATTCAGTTCATTCTTTAAATAAAATGATCTTTTTATTTTTCTAACATATTTTAGAAAATTTCGGCGGCATAACGGCACGATACTAGAAACGGGACAAGGCCTAGCCTTATCCCCGGTCTAGTGAAGGCCCACGCCATTCACACATCAATCAAATTCACTTTCGTTATGCAAACCACAAAATTTGGAGTAAGGGTCTAACCTAGCCTTACTCCTTCGCCTTATAACGGCGCACGTCTAATCCTAACCAATTTATCGATTCGATTTTTCACACCACAAACCACATTCAAATCAATATCTCAATCAATTACCAAACAGCCAAACAAACAAGTCCATGGTCTGTGGACGATTGTGTCAGGTGCTACTAAGCACCGTCTGCATCCTAGTATATATATATATATATATAAATATAACTAGAAAAAGAAATTGAAAGGTGAGAAGTTCTCACCAATAGCTATCCAACTTCACGACATTCCTATTGTAGAGATCTTCGTCGTTCTCGCCCTTTTTGTCAGCTTCGTTGTCGTAGCCACTACATATGTAAAAATCGAATTTTTACTTCGCTATTCAATATATAAAAATCGAATTTTTATTTCAAAGTTCAATATATAAAAATCCTATTTTTATTTCGAAGTTCCTTATATAAAAATTCTATTTCTACATTGCTACTATATAGATAAAAATTCCATTTCAAAAATATAGATTTCATCATTATAAAAATTACCACTTTATCTCAACGTATATAAAATAAAAATCAGATTTTTATTTCGCTACATATACAAAGATGA
The DNA here is from genome assembly GCA_030737875.1 of Allium sativum. Taxonomy (NCBI): domain Eukaryota; kingdom Viridiplantae; phylum Streptophyta; class Magnoliopsida; order Asparagales; family Amaryllidaceae; genus Allium; species Allium sativum. The sequence goes on from CM060909.1 coordinate 364,719,704, forward strand.
TATTTTTATATTCTCTATCCTATAAAGATTATATTTTTAATACTTTAAAAATATAAAAATCCTATTTTTAATACTTCTATATAGTAAAGATTATATTTTTAATACTTTACAACATAAAATAAAAAAATTAGTTTTAAAGTAAATAAAAAAAACAGTTTTTAAAATAAAGAAAATTCAGTTTTAAAAATAAATAAAAATCAGTTTTTAAAATACTTTTTCAAATCAGTTTTCATTTCTAAAAAAACAGTTTATATATCTTTTTAAAAAAACAGTTTTTATATCATTCAAAAATCCAGTTTTTATTTCATTTAAAAAACAAGCTTTTAAAATCTTTTAAAAATCCAGTTTTTATATTCTAAAAAAAATTCTGTTTTTTTTTTTTAAATTCTTTTTTTAAATCAGTTTTAAAAATTCTTAAAAATCAGTTTTAAAAATTCTTTTAAAAATCAGTTTATAATCTTCTAAAAAAAAAGAATCAGTTTTAAAACTTAAAAAAAAAACAGTTTATAACAGAACAAAACAAAATAAAAATAAAAAGGAAATTACCTAATCACGTGAAGGGGAGGCAGAGGGGTCGTCGGTTGGGTCTTGGACTCGATTTGGGGCTTCAGGCGAGATGCGCGAGGGGGGGGGGGGGGGGGTCGTCGACGTGGGTGGGCGGCGCAATTGCCGGAGAAGAGGGGGGTCGCGGAAGTCGAGATCGAGGGGGGGCGATCGGCGTAAAACGCCTGAGCGATTTAGTTAGTTTTTTTTTCTTTTTTTTTTCTTTCTTTAATGCTTCGGGTTGGACGATAAAAAGGGGGGAGGGACTGTTGACCACGCAGAAGGATAAACAAGGGTTTTGACCCCGTTTGACTAGGTTATATAATATATAATTTAATATTATTAAATTCTAAAAAGTTGAATTTCCCTCCGAACACCAAATGAATCCTAACGACTGTCGCCCCTAGCTAAGTACCCCCATTTCGAACACAATGGAATATGTATCGTAAGCTGATTCAATCGTTTGAATCAGTTTCCGTTAAATTTACACTTAAATCACTATATTGAATTTTAAACGTACATTTCAAATTACCGGGGCCACATACTAACTAGAAAAATTCCAGAAAAATATTTTCTAGCTTCGTATTGACGATACGGTCCCAACAAAACTGGTTTCGCCGAATTCTGAGACCGTTTGAAAAATGACCAATTTCCAGTCGATTAAAATCAACTGAAACTGGTCAAACGCGTTTTCCTTTGCCACGCTCACATATTGATTCGAAAAATTATGAAATTTGAAACTTAGCAATAACTTGACACTGCGGATCCAACAAAAGTGGTTTCGTCGAAATCCGAGGTCATTTGCAAAACGTCCATTTTTAAGGGCCTGAATTCCATAGCGACTATTCAGAATTTTCAACTGGACATATCTTTTGATTCCCGACATGAAATCTTGATTTTTCGGATTCGTTGGAAAGATATTACCAATTAGATCATAATGTTTTTGGTTTCACTAAAATCCGGATTGTTTTGCACCCGGTACATTCAATTGAAGTTTGAAATCGAATTATCGAACTACCGCGCCATTTTCAATTCTATTTATAATTATATATAATTATTTATATTCTAACGACGACGTATATAAATATATACGTCGAATTATATTCAAAATAAATTTTCTCGCCGATATTATTTAAAATAATCTATTTTAAATATAGAAAATTCGCTGTAATTGCCAAAATAAAAATTTTAAACTGGCTCAGAATTTCCGGGTTATTACAATCTCCCCCACTTAAAACTTTTCGTCCCCGAAAAGGAACAAAGTCGAAAGTGGTTTGATTATTAAGCTCTACGTTCGATCTGGCTTCCATTCTCTAACTTTTTAGTTTCTGAGAATTTTCAAAATTTCAAAAATTTGGCTAACACCCTAAATTTTCGAAAAATTTCGCCATAACCTCCCCTGCACCGGGAGCATCGGGGAATTTCAAATAGCTTCCCCGGTCCTTCAGATCTCAAAAAGAAAAAGAAAAAGCCAAGCGGCTAGCCAATAGGCTCACAAAATCATCATCACCCAAACAAAACAGGAAATTATGTAGTAAACATGTACCTATTTGTCGGGCAAACAAATTTTATTCTCTGCTCTAGCCTCCTTGCTATGACCTGTTCAATGTAAGTATATGTATATACAAGCAAATGCGACCAATTATCAATACAGTTCAATATTTGATTCAATTAGGCATAAATGGTTAAAATTTAGCAAACAAATAACCAAACAATGCAAACATCAATCAATTAGTGAATTAGAGTTTCAAATTCATAATTTTGATATATATACAGAAAATCTTGTTTTTGATGCCAATTCACAACAATGTGTTCTAACTATATAAGTTTTGGTTCTCACACCAGTCTAATGGAAACATATAGAAAGCACACCTTTGAAACACGAAACTAATTACTAATGATGACGCGTCAATCATCAGAATTAGGTCCGGGCGACTAGAATGTGATTCTATATCTATCCAGTATATTAAAACTTCGAATATACGTTCATGACGCGTATATACAAAACCTTTATATACTCGATTGTCCATATTCAAAATAAATAAATAATCAAATACGTTTAAAATGGTTTAAATTTCAAACAAAATTGTTTTCATTTGAAAAATATACTCTTCACACTCGTTCTAGGATACTACTGATCCGATCTCTAACGAGTCATTCTAATTGTATATTACTAATCCAATATCTGATGAATTCTTTCGTATGGTTCTAAGGTGTCTTGTTCTCGAGCTCTGTAAACCAAAGCTCTGATACCAAATGTGACGGCCGGGAATTTCGCTCGATCCGAATCAGTCGTTAAACCGATCTAGACCGTTCGAAACCCCTGAACGTTGAGAACAGGACAAATCAGAACACAAACAAAAGAACATTTCATTGCTATTACAACAATTCCATCAGATACAAGAATATACAGAGTATAATTGAATAAATTACATTTGATAAATATCAGAGATTACAATGAATTACATAGCAGCGGAAAAATAATACAAAGCACAACTGAAGGTGATATACGGATACAGAGCTTTCCGGATATCATTCCAGCTGTAAACCAGGATCCTGTGAATATAAATCTGCAAAACCAAAACTACTAGCTGCCCGTGCGGAAAATAGGGGCACCCATTTCGAACACCAAATGAATCCTAACGACTGTCGCCCCTAGCTAAGTACCCCCATTTCGAACACAATGGAATATGTATCGTAAGCTGATTCAATCGTTTGAATCAGTTTCCGTTAAATTTACATTTAAATCACTATATTGAATTTTAAACGTACATTTCAAATTACCGGGGCCACATACTAACTAGAAAAATTCCAGAAAAATATTTTCTAGCTTCGTATTGACGATACGGTCCCAACAAAACTGGTTTCGCCGAATTCTGAGACCGTTTGAAAAATGACCAATTTCCAGTCGATTAAAATCAACTGAAACTGGTCAAACGCGTTTTCCTTTGCCACGCTCACATATTGATTCGAAAAATTATGAAATTTGAAACTTAGCAATAACTTGACACTGCGGATCCAACAAAAGTGGTTTCGTCGAAATCCGAGGTCATTTGCAAAACGTCCATTTTTAAGGGCCTGAATTCCATAGCGACTATTCAGAATTTTCAACTGGACATATCTTTTGATTCCCGACATGAAATCTTGATTTTTCGGATTCGTTGGAAAGATATTACCAATTAGATCATAATGTTTTTGGTTTCACTAAAATCCGGATTGTTTTGCACCCGGTACATTCAATTGAAGTTTGAAATCGAATTATCGAACTACCGCGCCATTTTCAATTCTATTTATAATTATATATAATTATTTATATTCTAACGACGACGTATATAAATATATACGTCGAATTATATTCAAAATAAATTTTCTCGCCGATATTATTTAAAATAATCTATTTTAAATATAGAAAATTCGCTGTAATTGCCAAAATAAAAATTTTAAACTGGCTCAGAATTTCCGGGTTATTACAATCTCCCCCACTTAAAACTTTTCGTCCCCGAAAAGGAACAAAGTCGAAAGTGGTTTGATTATTAAGCTCTACGTTCGATCTGGCTTCCATTCTCTAACTTTTTAGTTTCTGAGAATTTTCAAAATTTCAAAAATTTGGCTAACACCCTAAATTTTCGAAAAATTTCGCCATAACCTCCCCTGCACCGGGAGCATCGGGGAATTTCAAATAGCTTCCCCGGTCCTTCAGATCTCAAAAAGAAAAAGAAAAAGCCAAGCGGCTAGCCAATAGGCTCACAAAATCATCATCACCCAAACAAAACAGGAAATTATGTAGTAAACATGTACCTATTTGTCGGGCAAATAAATTTTATTCTCTGCTCTAGCCTCCTTGCTATGACCTGTTCAATGTAAGTATATGTATATACAAGCAAATGCGACCAATTATCAATACAGTTCAATATTTGATTCAATTAGGCATAAATGGTTAAAATTTAGCAAACAAATAACCAAACAATGCAAACATCAATCAATTAGTGAATTATAGTTTCAAATTCATAATTTTGATATATATACAGAAAATCTTGTTTTTGATGCCAATTCACAACAATGTGTTCTAACTATATAAGTTTTGGTTCTCACACCAGTCTAATGGAAACATATAGAAAGCACACCTTTGAAACACGAAACTAATTACTAATGATGACGCGTCAATCATCAGAATCAGGTCCGGGCGACTAGAATGTGATTCTATATCTATCCAGTATATTAAAACTTCGAATATACGTTCATGACGCGTATATACAAAACCTTTATATACTCGATTGTCCATATTCAAAATAAATAAATAATCAAATACGTTTAAAATGGTTTAAATTTCAAACAAAATTGTTTTCATTTGAAAAATATACTCTTCACACTCGTTCTAGGATACTACTGATCCGATCTCTAACGAGTCATTCTAATTGGATATTACTAATCCAATATCTGATGAATTCTTTCGTATGGTTCTAAGGTGTCTTGTTCTCGAGCTCTGTAAACCAAAGCTCTGATACCAAATGTGACGGCCGGGAATTTTGCTCGATCCGGATCAGTCGTTAAACCGATCTAGACCGTTCGAAACCCCTGAACGTTGAGAACAGGACAAATCAGAACACAAACAGAAGAACATTTCATTGCTATTACAACAATTCCATCAGATACAAGAATATACAGAGTATAATTGAATAAATTACATTTGATAAATATCAGAGATTACAATGAATTACATAGCAGCGGAAAAATAATACAAAGCACAACTGAAGGTGATATACGGATACAGAGCTTTCCGGATATCATTCCAGCTGTAAACCAGGATCCTGTGAATATAAATCTGCAAAACCAAAACTACTAGCTGCCCGTGCGGAAAATAGGGGCACCCAGAGTTTAGGTTAAAACAATAAACTCCAGGTCAGTCATGTGACTGGTGTGAGAACTAAAACAATTATTTAAAACTTTACTTTAAAAGATGGTGATTCAAGGGACCACGCCGTATAACACGGAACGGGTTTCCTCCCAAGAATACCAGTGCATAGAATAAACAACGCAATGCTTTTTTGAAAAATGAAGCTATTATAAGACCCAGGTCCCATCACACAATGCAACGCAAGCCGGAGGATAGGGTTTTCCCTTATAATAGCCAAACATGCTTGGTACGTTTAAAACAAATCATTTGATACTATAATAAGTGTATAGCGTCAAAACAATTTCAATCATAAATATAAATCATAGACGGCATAGTATCCCATGCTACTATGTCGCCATACTAGGCTCTACAAATAAAGCCGCAATACACGTATTGGAAATTGGATTTCCGTCATGAGTCGAGGCAAGGGGCAAGCTCCTCTCCGCGTTCGAGACACTCTAGCAAATGCCTCAGGATTACGCACACTGGGTAACCCCTGGATCTTCAGGGCCGGTCCTCACTTACGTTAGAGGATTAGTTATGCCTGAACACACGTTTCCCGGTCCTTACAGACCTATAATCGAGGCGCCTCATCCAACAACCACAAAGGTGAAAAGTATATAAATGTCAGGGCTGGTAAGTCACTGACACCACCAAAGCTAGAAAGAAACGTGTGCTCTCCCTGCAGTCCGTATCCCGTTTTTAACTCATACCGAGGTGTGAGGCTCGCGAATACACGCTATACACAAAGCTACGCCACAAGGGCCGTGCTTTGATCATCAACTACAAGACTTTGCTTTTCAACAGAAGCCTTGATCCATGCAACTCAGCATGCCACACAGGCAATTCATGCCATGCGATTGATATCTATCGATATATAACCTCTAAGCTCGTACGTCTCAGAGAAGGGCGTTAAGCAAGAGAATAAATTCTCCGCCGCCAAACAGATATATATTTAATAGAAATCAATCAACACATAATAAAATCCAATGTCAGACACACAATCCATTTACAAGTCCGTTCTGGGTCTGAACGAAACCGGAGGCACTTTCCTCGCATATCCATCCATCTCCAAGTACGTCTGGACGACCACCAACTATTTCCATCCTCTTGGGTGTACTGCCCAATCAGGATCGTCAGTAATTACCCAAACGATGTGAAGACTTCCGGTCTTCGACCACCGACTTCATCTTCGACATATCGTCGAATCGGTTATTCAGGATGGGTATAAACCCGTACTTTCCGAACAACCCGCGTATATTAAAACAAATGTTACACAAACACAATATACGCCTCATTCCAATTCATTAGTCACTAACCGCAAATTAGCAAGAGAACAATTTCCCAAACATTAACCCCGAAGGCCGAAACCAACATCAGATCAATACCCAGGAAACCATTCTTCTTAGCCAACCTACAGCTAGTTTCTAAATTCCACATTCTTAGGGAAAGGTTCCCATTAATTTTATCCAAGATAAATTCTTTAAAATTTATCCTGTAATCTTCCTTTGGATGTCGTTTCAAACCAAGTTATGGTTTTTCTAAACTAGTCGAGATTAGCGAACCACACCGAAGTAATTATTTATTTTATTTCCCAATCCCAACCTATTCATCCCATGAAGCAAAACTGGTAATACTCCATATCTAACACCGTGGTGTTATCGGTAAAATTAATTACCATTTCACGTTCAAATCTAATTAAAGATTTAACTATCGCTTTGGAGCAAAACTGGGAATACTCCATTCTCGCTCATTTTCTAAGTTTGGTAATTTAGATTATCAATTCGAATTTCAATCTCATTGCAGATTCAATAAAACTCCTTTTACTGGGTTAAAGAACTAGGTGTTATTTAAAACACAGTTCACGACAAACCCAAATCACATTCAATTTGTCATCGGGTTAAAGAACTAGTGTTGTTTAAAACACAGTTCACGATAAACCCATTTCAAATTTAATCAAATATATTAGAAATTCGATTATTTAAAACCCCTTTTTAAATCTAATTCATTTATTTAAAGATAATTGGGTTTTAAATTTAGTTCAAAACTAGTTCATTTCGATAAAAACCCGTTTTTATCTTTTCAAATATGGAGTTTTTCACCCTAATTTTTCTCAAATCATTTCTTATGATTTTACACAAATTATTACTATTTTTAATAATTTTAATAAGGCCCGTACAGTCGATTTCCAACAATGGCCATCGAACTGCACTTACAGCGACCTTTTTCGAATTTGATTTGGACGTATCTCCAAATCCAACCGTTAGATTTTGAATTTCTAATATTCGTTAGAAAGCACTTTTCGATACGAACCCAACGGTTCCGGTTTTAGGAGAATCCGACGGTCGGATCTCCCGTAATGTCCGTTTGAAATAAATGGTCGAAATTTACGAACTGCCGCGACGCGGCGCGTTCTATTCAGGCCATTATATTATATATATAATATATATAATATATATTTCGCCGATTCCTATTTAAAACGAATTATATATTTAGTTTTGAATTCGTTTCAAAAGCAAATTCAACTTCCATTTCAATTCGAATCAAAATTGAATTCTTCTTTATAAATTCGTTTTAAAATTCATTTCTATTCAATTCAAATTTCAATTTAATTTGAATTCATTTCACTTCATTTTAAATTCAATTCGAATTCGTTTTTCAATTCAATTCAATTCAATTCAAATTGGTTTTCTATTCGATTCAAATTCATTTTCTATTCAAATTAAATTCGTTTCGTTTTCTATTTGAATCAAGTTCATTATATATATTCAATTTGAAATCAAATTGGTTTTCCATTCCATTCAATTCGAAATCGTTTTATATTCAACTCAAATCGAAATCGTTATATATTCAATTCATTTCGAAATCGTTATATATTCAATTCATTTCGAAATCGTTATATATTCAATTTTAAATGAATAAAATCGATATAAATCGTTCACGTCAAAATGGCGTCAATCTAATCGACACGGCTTCATATATTTCTATTTTCAAATACTTCATTCAACAAATGAATATTTATTTTTGTCAACACACGACTAATCTCAACGAATGAGTACTGTCCACGTGTGACTATTTTTGTTGTTTAATATATTTTATAAAAATTATTTCGTTCAACACATGACTAATATCAACGGATGAATATAGTCAACACATGAACCTTTATTATATATTGATAAAGATATAAATTTTATTATAAAAATATTTCGTTCAACACATGACTAATATCAACGGATGAATATAGTCAACACATGAACCTTTATTATATATTGATAAAGATATAAATTTTATTATAAAAATATTTCGTTCAACACATGACTAATATCAACGGATGAATATAGTCAACACATGAACCTTTATTTTATATTATTCTTTATTTTCTAAATTGGAATGAGGCCCAATCAATTACCATAAAATGTTAATTATATGGATTTTCATACATCACATGTATATAATAGCATTGAAAAATAATCAACCATCAACCAAAGTGCATTACACTGTATAAGCATCAAATATAGATATCTAACGCTTATAACAGCCTGTCAATCAATCGATCGACATATTTAATCAATCAGGATGAGTGAACTTCAAATTTCATCCCAACACCCGTGTGGGGTTTCAAACAATCAAACACAGATTTTATTTGTGCAGTTGGGCGATGTGTAAAATTTATCGACCCCATCAATGTCAGTCAAATCAGTGTGCATAAACAAACCGTCTGGTTTGTAAATGAATATTTTATTTTATTCACTTTCACGTTAAAAAATTATATTTTTAACGATAAAACATTTTATTTTAACATATGAATATTTATTCAGTTCATTCTTTAAATAAAATGATCTTTTTATTTTTCTAACATATTTTAGAAAATTTCGGCGGCATAACGGCACGATACTAGAAACGGGACAAGGCCTAGCCTTATCCCCGGTCTAGTGAAGGCCCACGCCATTCACACATCAATCAAATTCACTTTCGTTATGCAAACCACAAAATTTGGAGTAAGGGTCTAACCTAGCCTTACTCCTTCGCCTTATAACGGCGCACGTCTAATCCTAACCAATTTATCGATTCGATTTTTCACACCACAAACCACATTCAAATCAATATCTCAATCAATTACCAAACAGCCAAACAAACAAGTCCATGGTCTGTGGACGATTGTGTCAGGTGCTACTAAGCACCGTCTGCATCCTAGTATATATATATATATATATAAATATAACTAGAAAAAGAAATTGAAAGGTGAGAAGTTCTCACCAATAGCTATCCAACTTCACGACATTCCTATTGTAGAGATCTTCGTCGTTCTCGCCCTTTTTGTCAGCTTCGTTGTCGTAGCCACTACATATGTAAAAATCGAATTTTTACTTCGCTATTCAATATATAAAAATCGAATTTTTATTTCAAAGTTCAATATATAAAAATCCTATTTTTATTTCGAAGTTCCTTATATAAAAATTCTATTTCTACATTGCTACTATATAGATAAAAATTCCATTTCAAAAATATAGATTTCATCATTATAAAAATTACCACTTTATCTCAACGTATATAAAATAAAAATCAGATTTTTATTTCGCTACATATACAAAGATGATATTTTTATATTCTCTATCCTATAAAGATTATATTTTTAATACTTTAAAAATATAAAAATCCTATTTTTAATACTTCTATATAGTAAAGATTATATTTTTAATACTTTACAACATAAAATAAAAAAATTAGTTTTAAAGTAAATAAAAAAAACAGTTTTTAAAATAAAGAAAATTCAGTTTTAAAAATAAATAAAAATCAGTTTTTAAAATACTTTTTCAAATCAGTTTTCATTTCTAAAAAAACAGTTTATATATCTTTTTAAAAAAACAGTTTTTATATCATTCAAAAATCCAGTTTTTATTTCATTTAAAAAACAAGCTTTTAAAATCTTTTAAAAATCCAGTTTTTATATTCTAAAAAAAATTCTGTTTTTTTTTTTAAATTCTTTTTTTAAATCAGTTTTAAAAATTCTTAAAAATCAGTTTTAAAAATTCTTTTAAAAATCAGTTTATAATCTTCTAAAAAAAAAGAATCAGTTTTAAAACTTAAAAAAAAAACAGTTTATAACAGAACAAAACAAAATAAAAATAAAAAGGAAATTACCTAATCACGTGAAGGGGAGGCAGAGGGGTCGTCGGTTGGGTCTTGGACTCGATTTGGGGCTTCAGGCGAGATGCGCGAGGGGGGGGGGGGGTCGTCGACGTGGGTGGGCGGCGCAATTGCCGGAGAAGAGGGGGGTCGCGGAAGTCGAGATCGAGGGGGGGGCGATCGGCGTAAAACGCCTGAGCGATTTAGTTAGTTTTTTTTTCTTTTTTTTTTCTTTCTTTAATGCTTCGGGTTGGACGATAAAAAGGGGGGAGGGACTGTTGACCACGCAGAAGGATAAACAAGGGTTTTGACCCCGTTTGACTAGGTTATATAATATATAATTTAATATTATTAAATTCTAAAAAGTTGAATTTCCCTCCGAACACCAAATGAATCCTAACGACTGTTGCCCCTAGCTAAGTACCCCCATTTCGAACACAATGGAATATGTATCGTAAGCTGATTCAATCGTTTGAATCAGTTTCCGTTAAATTTACACTTAAATCACTATATTGAATTTTAAACGTACATTTCAAATTACCGGGGCCACATACTAACTAGAAAAATTCCAGAAAAATATTTTCTAGCTTCGTATTGACGATACGGTCCCAACAAAACTGGTTTCGCCGAATTCTGAGACCGTTTGAAAAATGACCAATTTCCAGTCGATTAAAATCAACTGAAACTGGTCAAACGCGTTTTCCTTTGCCACGCTCACATATTGATTCGAAAAATTATGAAATTTGAAACTTAGCAATAACTTGACACTGCGGATCCAACAAAAGTGGTTTCGTCGAAATCCGAGGTCATTTGCAAAACGTCCATTTTTAAGGGCCTGAATTCCATAGCGACTATTCAGAATTTTCAACTGGACATATCTTTTGATTCCCGACATGAAATCTTGATTTTTCGGATTCGTTGGAAAGATATTACCAATTAGATCATAATGTTTTTGGTTTCACTAAAATCCGGATTGTTTTGCACCCGGTACATTCAATTGAAGTTTGAAATCGAATTATCGAACTACCGCGCCATTTTCAATTCTATTTATAATTATATATAATTATTTATATTCTAACGACGACGTATATAAATATATACGTCGAATTATATTCAAAATAAATTTTCTCGCCGATATTATTTAAAATAATCTATTTTAAATATAGAAAATTCGCTGTAATTGCCAAAATAAAAATTTTAAACTGGCTCAGAATTTCCGGGTTATTACAATCTCCCCCACTTAAAACTTTTCGTCCCCGAAAAGGAACAAAGTCGAAAGTGGTTTGATTATTAAGCTCTACGTTCGATCTGGCTTCCATTCTCTAACTTTTTAGTTTCTGAGAATTTTCAAAATTTCAAAAATTTGGCTAACACCCTAAATTTTCGAAAAATTTCGCCATAACCTCCCCTGCACCGGGAGCATCGGGGAATTTCAAATAGCTTCCCCGGTCCTTCAGATCTCAAAAAGAAAAAGAAAAAGCCAAGCGGCTAGCCAATAGGCTCACAAAATCATCATCACCCAAACAAAACAGGAAATTATGTAGTAAACATGTACCTATTTGTCGGGCAAACAAATTTTATTCTCTGCTCTAGCCTCCTTGCTATGACCTGTTCAATGTAAGTATATGTATATACAAGCAAATGCGACCAATTATCAATACAGTTCAATATTTGATTCAATTAGGCATAAATGGTTAAAATTTAGCAAACAAATAACCAAACAATGCAAACATCAATCAATTAGTGAATTAGAGTTTCAAATTCATAATTTTGATATATATACAGAAAATCTTGTTTTTGATGCCAATTCACAACAATGTGTTCTAACTATATAAGTTTTGGTTCTCACACCAGTCTAATGGAAACATATAGAAAGCACACCTTTGAAACACGAAACTAATTACTAATGATGACGCGTCAATCATCAGAATTAGGTCCGGGCGACTAGAATGTGATTCTATATCTATCCAGTATATTAAAACTTCGAATATACGTTCATGACGCGTATATACAAAACCTTTATATACTCGATTGTCCATATTCAAAATAAATAAATAATCAAATACGTTTAAAATGGTTTAAATTTCAAACAAAATTGTTTTCATTTGAAAAATATACTCTTCACACTCGTTCTAGGATACTACTGATCCGATCTCTAACGAGTCATTCTAATTGTATATTACTAATCCAATATCTGATGAATTCTTTCGTATGGTTCTAAGGTGTCTTGTTCTCGAGCTCTGTAAACCAAAGCTCTGATACCAAATGTGACGGCCGGGAATTTCGCTCGATCCGAATCAGTCGTTAAACCGATCTAGACCGTTCGAAACCCCTGAACGTTGAGAACAGGACAAATCAGAACACAAACAAAAGAACATTTCATTGCTATTACAACAATTCCATCAGATACAAGAATATACAGAGTATAATTGAATAAATTACATTTGATAAATATCAGAGATTACAATGAATTACATAGCAGCGGAAAAATAATACAAAGCACAACTGAAGGTGATATACGGATACAGAGCTTTCCGGATATCATTCCAGCTGTAAACCAGGATCCTGTGAATATAAATCTGCAAAACCAAAACTACTAGCTGCCCGTGCGGAAAATAGGGGCACCCATTTCGAACACCAAATGAATCCTAACGACTGTCGCCCCTAGCTAAGTACCCCCATTTCGAACACAATGGAATATGTATCGTAAGCTGATTCAATCGTTTGAATCAGTTTCCGTTAAATTTACATTTAAATCACTATATTGAATTTTAAACGTACATTTCAAATTACCGGGGCCACATACTAACTAGAAAAATTCCAGAAAAATATTTTCTAGCTTCGTATTGACGATACGGTCCCAACAAAACTGGTTTCGCCGAATTCTGAGACCGTTTGAAAAATGACCAATTTCCAGTCGATTAAAATCAACTGAAACTGGTCAAACGCGTTTTCCTTTGCCACGCTCACATATTGATTCGAAAAATTATGAAATTTGAAACTTAGCAATAACTTGACACTGCGGATCCAACAAAAGTGGTTTCGTCGAAATCCGAGGTCATTTGCAAAACGTCCATTTTTAAGGGCCTGAATTCCATAGCGACTATTCAGAATTTTCAACTGGACATATCTTTTGATTCCCGACATGAAATCTTGATTTTTCGGATTCGTTGGAAAGATATTACCAATTAGATCATAATGTTTTTGGTTTCACTAAAATCCGGATTGTTTTGCACCCGGTACATTCAATTGAAGTTTGAAATCGAATTATCGAACTACCGCGCCATTTTCAATTCTATTTATAATTATATATAATTATTTATATTCTAACGACGACGTATATAAATATATACGTCGAATTATATTCAAAATAAATTTTCTCGCCGATATTATTTAAAATAATCTATTTTAAATATAGAAAATTCGCTGTAATTGCCAAAATAAAAATTTTAAACTGGCTCAGAATTTCCGGGTTATTACAATCTCCCCCACTTAAAACTTTTCGTCCCCGAAAAGGAACAAAGTCGAAAGTGGTTTGATTATTAAGCTCTACGTTCGATCTGGCTTCCATTCTCTAACTTTTTAGTTTCTGAGAATTTTCAAAATTTCAAAAATTTGGCTAACACCCTAAATTTTCGAAAAATTTCGCCATAACCTCCCCTGCACCGGGAGCATCGGGGAATTTCAAATAGCTTCCCCGGTCCTTCAGATCTCAAAAAGAAAAAGAAAAAGCCAAGCGGCTAGCCAATAGGCTCACAAAATCATCATCACCCAAACAAAACAGGAAATTATGTAGTAAACATGTACCTATTTGTCGGGCAAATAAATTTTATTCTCTGCTCTAGCCTCCTTGCTATGACCTGTTCAATGTAAGTATATGTATATACAAGCAAATGCGACCAATTATCAATACAGTTCAATATTTGATTCAATTAGGCATAAATGGTTAAAATTTAGCAAACAAATAACCAAACAATGCAAACATCAATCAATTAGTGAATTATAGTTTCAAATTCATAATTTTGATATATATACAGAAAATCTTGTTTTTGATGCCAATTCACAACAATGTGTTCTAACTATATAAGTTTTGGTTCTCACACCAGTCTAATGGAAACATATAGAAAGCACACCTTTGAAACACGAAACTAATTACTAATGATGACGCGTCAATCATCAGAATCAGGTCCGGGCGACTAGAATGTGATTCTATATCTATCCAGTATATTAAAACTTCGAATATACGTTCATGACGCGTATATACAAAACCTTTATATACTCGATTGTCCATATTCAAAATAAATAAATAATCAAATACGTTTAAAATGGTTTAAATTTCAAACAAAATTGTTTTCATTTGAAAAATATACTCTTCACACTCGTTCTAGGATACTACTGATCCGATCTCTAACGAGTCATTCTAATTGGATATTACTAATCCAATATCTGATGAATTCTTTCGTATGGTTCTAAGGTGTCTTGTTCTCGAGCTCTGTAAACCAAAGCTCTGATACCAAATGTGACGGCCGGGAATTTTGCTCGATCCGGATCAGTCGTTAAACCGATCTAGACCGTTCGAAACCCCTGAACGTTGAGAACAGGACAAATCAGAACACAAACAGAAGAACATTTCATTGCTATTACAACAATTCCATCAGATACAAGAATATACAGAGTATAATTGAATAAATTACATTTGATAAATATCAGAGATTACAATGAATTACATAGCAGCGGAAAAATAATACAAAGCACAACTGAAGGTGATATACGGATACAGAGCTTTCCGGATATCATTCCAGCTGTAAACCAGGATCCTATGAATATAAATCTGCAAAACCAAAACTACTAGCTGCCCGTGCGGAAAATAGGGGCACCCAGAGTTTAGGTTAAAACAATAAACTCCAGGTCAGTCATGTGACTGGTGTGAGAACTAAAACAATTATTTAAAACTTTACTTTAAAAGATGGTGATTCAAGGGACCACGCCGTATAACACGGAACGGGTTTCCTCCCAAGAATACCAGTGCATAGAATAAACAACGCAATGCTTTTTTGAAAAATGAAGCTATTATAAGACCCAGGTCCCATCACACAATGCAACGCAAGCCGGAGGATAGGGTTTTCCCTTATAATAGCCAAACATGCTTGGTACGTTTAAAACAAATCATTTGATACTATAATAAGTGTATAGCGTCAAAACAATTTCAATCATAAATATAAATCATAGACGGCATAGTATCCCATGCTACTATGTCGCCATACTAGGCTCTACAAATAAAGCCGCAATACACGTATTGGAAATTGGATTTCCGTCATGAGTCGAGGCAAGGGGCAAGCTCCTCTCCGCGTTCGAGACACTCTAGCAAATGCCTCAGGATTACGCACACTGGGTAACCCCTGGATCTTCAGGGCCGGTCCTCACTTACGTTAGAGGATTAGTTATGCCTGAACACACGTTTCCCGGTCCTTACAGACCTATAATCGAGGCGCCTCATCCAACAACCACAAAGGTGAAAAGTATATAAATGTCAGGGCTGGTAAGTCACTGACACCACCAAAGCTAGAAAGAAACGTGTGCTCTCCCTGCAGTCCGTATCCCGTTTTTAACTCATACCGAGGTGTGAGGCTCGCGAATACACGCTATACACAAAGCTACGCCACAAGGGCCGTGCTTTGATCATCAACTACAAGACTTTGCTTTTCAACAGAAGCCTTGATCCATGCAACTCAGCATGCCACACAGGCAATTCATGCCATGCGATTGATATCTATCGATATATAACCTCTAAGCTCGTACGTCTCAGAGAAGGGCGTTAAGCAAGAGAATAAATTCTCCGCCGCCAAACAGATATATATTTAATAGAAATCAATCAACACAGAATAAAATCCAATGTCAGACACACAATCCATTTACAAGTCCGTTCTGGGTCTGAACGAAACCGGAGGCACTTTCCTCGCATATCCATCCATCTCCAAGTACGTCTGGACGACCACCAACTATTTCCATCCTCTTGGGTGTACTGCCCAATCAGGATCGTCAGTAATTACCCAAACGATGTGAAGACTTCCGGTCTTCGACCACCGACTTCATCTTCGACATATCGTCGAATCGGTTATTCAGGATGGGTATAAACCCGGACTTTCCGAACAACCCGCGTATATTAAAACAAATGTTACACAAACACAATATACGCCTCATTCCAATTCATTAGTCACTAACCGCAAATTAGCAAGAGAATAATTTCCCAAACATTAACCCCGAAGGCCGAAACCAACATCAGATCAATACCCAGGAAACCATTCTTCTTAGCCAACCTACAGCTAGTTTCTAAATTCCACATTCTTAGGGAAAGGTTCCCATTAATTTTATCCAAGATAAATTCTTTAAAATTTATCCTGTAATCTTCCTTTGGATGTCGTTTCAAACCAAGTTATGGTTTTTCTAAACTAGTCGAGATTAGCGAACCACACCGAAGTAATTATTTATTTTATTTCCCAATCCCAACCTATTCATCCCATGAAGCAAAACTGGTAATACTCCATATCTAACACCGTGGTGTTATCGGTAAAATTAATTACCATTTCACGTTCAAATCTAATTAAAGATTTAACTATCGCTTTGGAGCAAAACTGGGGATACTCCATTCTCGCTCATTTTCTAAGTTTGGTAATTTAGATTATCAATTCGAATTTCAATCTCATTGCAGATTCAATAAAACTCCTTTTACTGGGTTAAAGAACTAGGTGTTATTTAAAACACAGTTCACGACAAACCCAAATCACATTCAATTTGTCATCGGGTTAAAGAACTAGTGTTGTTTAAAACACAGTTCACGATAAACCCATTTCAAATTTAATCAAATATATTAGAAATTCGATTATTTAAAACCCCTTTTTAAATCTAATTCATTTATTTAAAGATAATTGGGTTTTAAATTTAGTTCAAAACTAGTTCATTTCGATAAAAACCCGTTTTATCTTTTCAAATATGGAGTTTTTCACCCCAATTTTTCTCAAATCATTTCTTATGATTTTACACAAATTATTACTATTTTTAATAATTTTAATAAGGCCCGTACAGTCGATTTCCAACAATGGCCATCGAACTGCACTTACAGCGACCTTTTTCGAATTTGATTTGGACGTATCTCCAAATCCAACCGTTAGATTTTGAATTTCTAATATTCGTTAGAAAGCTCTTTTCGATACGAACCCAACGGTTCCGGTTTTAGGAGAATCCGACGGTCGGATCTCCCGTAATGTCCGTTTGAAATAAATGGTCGAAATTTACGAACTGCCGCGACGCGGCGCGTTCTATTCAGGCCATTATATTATATATATAATATATATTTCGCCGATTCCTATTTAAAACGAATTATATATTTAGTTTTGAATTCGTTTCAAAAGCAAATTCAACTTCCATTTCAATTCGAATCAAAATTGAATTCTTCTTTATAAATTCGTTTTAAAATTCATTTCTATTCAATTCAAATTTCAATTTAATTTGAATTCATTTCACTTCATTTTAAATTCAATTCGAATTCGTTTTTCAATTCAATTCAATTCAAATTGGTTTTCTATTCGATTCAAATTCATTTTCTATTCAAATTAAATTCGTTTCGTTTTCTATTTGAATCAAGTTCATTATATATATTCAATTTGAAATCAAATTGGTTTTCCATTCCATTCAATTCGAAATCGTTTTATATTCAACTCAAATCGAAATCGTTATATATTCAATTCATTTCGAAATCGTTATATATTCAATTCATTTCAAAATCGTTATATATTCAATTTTAAATGAATAAAATCGATATAAATCGTTCACGTCAAAATGGCGTCAATCTAATCGACACGGCTTCATATATTTCTATTTTCAAATACTTCATTCAACAAATGAATATTTATTTTTGTCAACACACGACTAATCTCAACGAATGAGTACTGTCCACGTGTGACTATTTTTGTTATTTAATATATTTTATAAAAATTATTTCGTTCAACACATGACTAATATCAACGGATGAATATAGTCAACACATGAACCTTTATTATATATTGATAAAGATATAAATTTTATTTTAAAAATATTTCGTTCAACACATGACTAATATCAACGGATGAATATAGTCAACACATGAACCTTTATTATATATTGATAAAGATATAAATTTTATTATAAAAATATTTCGTTCAACACATGACTAATATCAACGGATGAATATAGTCAACACATGAACCTTTATTTTATATTATTCTTTATTTTCTAAATTGGAATGAGGCCCAATCAATAACCATATAATGTTAATTATATGGATTTTCATACATCACATGTATATAATAGCATTGAAAAATAATCAACCATCAACCAAAGTGCATTACACTGTATAAGCATCAAATATAGATATCTAACGCTTATAACAGCCTGTCAATCAATCGATCGACATATTTAATCAATCAGGATGAGTGAACTTCAAATTTCATCCCAACACCCGTGTGGGGTTTCAAATAATCAAACACAGATTTTATTTGTGCAGTTGGGCGATGTGTAAAATTTATCGACCCCATCAATGTCAGTCAAATCAGTGTGCATAAACAAACCGTCTGGTTTGTAAATGAATATTTTATTTTATTCACTTTCACGTTAAAAAATTATATTTTTAACGATAAAACATTTTATTTTAACATATGAATATTTATTCAGTTCATTCTTTAAATAAAATGATCTTTTTATTTTTCTAACATATTTTAGAAAATTTCGGCGGCATAACGGCACGATACTAGAAACGGGACAAGGCCTAGCCTTATCCCCGGTCTAGTGAAGGCCCACGCCATTCACACATCAATCAAATTCACTTTCGTTATGCAAACCACAAAATTTGGAGTAAGGGTCTAACCTAGCCTTACTCCTTCGCCTTATAACGGCGCACGTCTAATCCTAACCAATTTATCGATTCGATTTTTCACACCACAAACCACATTCAAATCAATATCTCAATCAATTACCAAACAGCCAAACAAACAAGTCCATGGTCTGTGGACGATTGTGTCGGGTGCTACTAAGCACCGTCTGCATCCTAGTATATATATATATATATAAATATAACTAGAAAAAGAAATTGAAAGGTGAGAAGTTCTCACCAATAGCTATCCAACTTCACGACACTCCTATTGTAGAGATCTTCGTCGTTCTCGCCCTTTTTGTCAGCTTCGTTGTCGTAGCCACTACATATGTAAAAATCGAATTTTTACTTCGCTATTCAATATATAAAAATCGAATTTTTATTTCAAAGTTCAATATATAAAAATCCTATTTTTATTTCGAAGTTCCTTATATAAAAATTCTATTTCTACATTGCTACTATATAGATAAAAATTCCATTTCAAAAATATAGATTTCATCATTATAAAAATTACCACTTTATCTCAACGTATATAAAATAAAAATCAGATTTTTATTTCGCTACATATACAAAGATGATATTTTTATATTCTCTATCCTATAAAGATTATATTTTTAATACTTTAAAAATATAAAAATCCTATTTTTAATACTTCTATATAGTAAAGATTATATTTTTAATACTTTACAACATAAAATAAAAAAATTAGTTTTAAAGTAAATAAAAAAAACAGTTTTTAAAATAAAGAAAATTCAGTTTTAAAAATAAATAAAAATCAGTTTTTAAAATACTTTTTCAAATCAGTTTTCATTTCTAAAAAAAACAGTTTATATATCTTTTTAAAAAAACAGTTTTTATATCATTCAAAAATCCAGTTTTTATTTCATTTAAAAATCCAGCTTTTAAAATCTTTTAAAAATCCAGTTTTTATATTCTAAAAAAAATTCTGTTTTTTTTTTTAAAATTCTTTTTTTAAATCAGTTTTAAAAATTCTTAAAAATCAGTTTTAAAAATTCTTTTAAAAATCAGTTTATAATCTTCTAAAAAAAAAAGAATCAGTTTTAAAACTTAAAAAAAAAACAGTTTATAACAGAACAAAACAAAATAAAAATAAAAAGGAAATTACCTAATCACGCGAAGGGGAGGCAGATGGGTCGTCGGTTGGGTCTTGGACTCGATTTGGGGCTTCAGGCGAGATGCGCGAGGGGGGGGGGGGGTCGTCGACGTGGGTGGGCGGCGCAATTGCCGGAGAAGAGGGGGGTCGCGGAAGTCGAGATCGAGGGGGGGGCGATCGGCGTAAAACGCCTGAGCGATTTAGTTAGTTTTTTTTTCTTTTTTTTTCTTTCTTTAATGCTTCGGGTTGGACGATAAAAAGGGGGGAGGGACTGTTGACCACGCAGAAGGATAAACAAGGGTTTTGACCCCGTTTGACTAGGTTATATAATATATAATTTAATATTATTAAATTCTAAAAAGTTGAATTTCCCTCCGAACACCAAATGAATCCTAACGACTGTCGCCCCTAGCTAAGTACCCCCATTTGAACACAAAGGAATATGTATCGTAAGCTGATTCAATCGTTTGAATCAGTTTCCGTTAAATTTACATTTAAATCACTATATTGAATTTTAAACGTACATTTCAAATTACCGGGGCCACATACTAACTAGAAAAATTCCAGAAAAATATTTTCTAGCTTCGTATTGACGATACGGTCCCAACAAAACTGGTTTCGCCGAATTCTGAGACCGTTTGAAAAATGACCAATTTCCAGTCGATTAAAATCAACTGAAACTGGTCAAACGCGTTTTCCTTTGCCACGCTCACATATTGATTCGAAAAATTATGAAATTTGAAACTTAGCAATAACTTGACACTGCGGATCCAACAAAAGTGGTTTCGTCGAAATCCGAGGTAATTTGCAAAACGTCCATTTTTAAGGGCCTGAATTCCATAGCGACTATTCAGAATTTTCAACTGGACATATCTTTTGATTCCCGACATGAAATCTTGATTTTTCGGATTCGTTGGAAAGATATTACCAATTAGATCATAATGTTTTTGGTTTCACTAAAATCCGGATTGTTTTGCACCCGGTACATTCAATTGAAGTTTGAAATCGAATTATCGAACTACCGCGCCATTTTCAATTCTATTTATAATTATATATAATTATTTATATTCTAACGACGACGTATATAAATATATACGTCGAATTATATTCAAAATAAATTTTCTCGCCGATATTATTTAAAATAATCTATTTTAAATATAGAAAATTCGCTGTAATTGCCAAAATAAAAATTTTAAACTGGCTCAGAATTTCCGGGTTATTACATCCTTTGAGACGTAGTTATAATTTAATATTTAGAATTTTACTGTAATTTTTAATTCGAAGAATAAGCAACTTTTTATTCGGAGTATTTTGCACCATGTATCAGCGTTTTGGGATTTCATAATATAAGTTAACCTACCGATGTTATTATATTTTTGAAGTCATGAGGAAATGCTTGATACAACGGTGTTTTCATTTCTGTCCATAGCGGCGTAAACGTGAACGGAATTCTACGATCATACGGTATGCCACGACTCTAATTAGTACAAACAAAGAAAACGTACTAACCTACCCCTAAATGTGCACCCGCTTATACTGAAATATCTCCTACTTAGACCGTACATTGATGGTTTAGTCCCCATCAGGTATGCTACAGCACAGAGATTGGCACGTACCCTATGTATACACAAACCTATATTTCAAGCTGTGTACCCATACTTTACACTTTCATGTCCTGTCTTCTCATGCAAAAGTGAAAAGGAAACACCCTGCCAACAAATTTTCTGAACCAGCCGAGACTTAAGCCTTAAGTAAAGTATCTTGCCTACCCTATTTTTTCTGATGCCTATACACATGCGCCCTGCCCTAACCGACGGGTCACTGTGCTTACTCTAATTCTTCTCAGCTACCCTACTTCCTTTCCGGCTACCCTGCCTTCATTTGTTTTGTCAAGCGGGCCAACAAACATCTGCAAAAGTAAACATATACAGACCTTTACATATTAAAAGCAGTGCCTACCCTTTTATATTTCCCTATAGCCTAACCTATCACCTTAAGAGAGATATAAACATACACCTTGGAACCTGTTGATGTTGAACGAACAGGCCAAGTTAAATCATGTGCAGCTGTAGCACATGGCTACAGTATTTGCCTATTTCTAGAACTCAAAGTACACTGCCGGAGGAAGGACAATACACTGCTAGCTACCTCCACTGTTTCCACCGGCCTACCAATCTCTTGCGTGGCCTCCAAACCAACTAACCCTTGTCGCCCAAGTAACTGTGCATACCGTGATGGCCAAGGCGTTTTAACCTATAAATACATGTTCCCTCTTTTAGTTCCAGTATGCTTTTCCTCTCCTAAACAACACTATAAACCAAAAACCCCTCCTCGCAGATACCCTGCACCGATCCTCTCAAAATAAGCCGCAAACTTCTTGTAAATAACTTAAATCTCCTCGTCTCCCTTGTTGTGTCGAACCGGCAACATGAAGAGGAGCGGGATCTGAACATTGGTGAGTGGGTTCGGTGTGCGACTTGTTTGTGGGGAGGGAACAACGGATGCGGATGGAAGGGTGCGGTTTCTATTTGGATTGAAGTGGGAATTTTGAGAGTATTTGCATGCACAGTACTGGCGATGGGAAGTGATTTTGCCGATGATGAAAAGTTGGCAGTGCATGGCATTTGCAGGTCAGTAACGGAAGGAGCATGTGTTCATGCAAATGAAGAGAAGGCAGCTTGTTGCTTGATGTGTAGCGGATCCTTGCGTCATAACAAGAAGAAAGAAAATATGTCGTGAAGACTTTGGGGCTTCTGGCGGGTATGAGGGAAAGCTGGCATGCACCCCGGTGGTGGTGAGAACTGAGAACGAGGTTCAGGCGTTGTGGAAGCTTGTCTGCATGATATTCTGTTCATGCATGTAAGGGATGGACACGGCAAATGGTCAGAAGGAGGGGTCTTCAACAGTAAGAACATTGGGCGAGGAGTAGAAGGTATGTTTGGCATACAGGAGCTTCACGCAATTGGCATGGAGAGGAAATTTGTATGGGGAAGCAAGAGCAAGGGGCTGATGTTCACATGCAGGAAAAAGGGAAGAAACGAGTGGGTTCAGGAAGCACACGTGGAAGCTTTTTACGGTGAGAAGTTGTTGCGTACTGGAGCAGGGAATGTATGGGGTTGGTAAAGAATCGGGTTCGAGTGGGTTAATTAGAAAAAAACGCATGGGATTCACGGTTGTTAGATGACGAGAATGGTAAGTTTATAAGGTAATTAACTGATATTTTATTAGCGTTAATAATTAACAGTTAAGATTATTAGTTTTAATATTTATAATAACGATTAGCTCATTCTAGTTAAGAACCTACACTTATAATATGGATAACTTATTATTAGGCTAGTTATTGTTCGTTGAATTAAATATACTGGTAATCAGTATAACGTGTTCATTCGTTATCAGATCCAAACGAAACCGGATCCGATGGAAGTGCAGTGCAGAGTACTACTGCTGTGCTAATTCACAAAGGAGCGGAATTAATCGGATTTTCCGTTTAATTTTAGATGTTGATTTAAAATTAAACAAAGAGATGCGCGAACCATCGATCGATAAAGGTGAGTTCATTCTCACACATTTCTGAAATACTAGGATGTGCTAAATTTAATTTTAATTGATTGATTGGATGCCTTGGATGCCTATGGTTGTTTTAATGGTTGACGTTAATTATATTATCGTCGGTTAAAATATTTCTATGTGCTAATATGAAATATTTTTGATCTGTGGTGCAGGGAAGAACAGGTAGGAGGAATCAAACCGGTTCCTCAAATATTTAATGTGCTGTTATTGCATATTTTATGAACTGTTTAGAACCCGTTGACTTTAAACCCTGTTGGTTGTTGATTGTGGTTGAGCTTCGAATCAATATATAGTATTGATTACGAAAGAAATAGCAGATGGCCGAATATACACCGTTTTATAAAGATCGATTCACCGTTAGGTGAATCGCTAGAATGAGGTTATAGAATGTATTTTATAACCGACTCTATATTTTTAAATATGTTATTTTAAATGAAGTTTCTTAAAAGGAATGAACCATCAACATCTATACATTGATTTTTTTAACCAAATCTACCGTGCGCGAAGCACGTGCTTATTAAGTGGTTTTTTTTTAAAAAATAAATAAATAAACTGTATTTAGCTAATTCAAGTGACCAGAAGTAGCGTAACAGTAAGAAGGGGTTTACATTATTTATTTAATAGAATCAAAGTGAATAGAATTATTTAGATTTATTAATTATTGATTAATTTAAATGGGAAGATAAATTAAGATTTGATTAACAAGTTAATCATGCTAGGAGTTGACTGAATCAACTGTGTTAACTAAAATGAGATTTGAATTGATATTGGGAATAAGTATGGATTTTTGGTATTACAACTAATATCCATCGTAAGATAAGAATGTTGTTGATCAAGGTCTGAGAGGTAATTAAAATACCCCAACTTGAACGACTTCAGAATCAAAGGATAATATTAGTCGTAATGGTGAGGATGTTTTGAGAAATAATAACGTAACTTGAAATGTTGGAAATATATATATGATAAGATTCCAGATAAAAAGGGAATTAGAAAGGGGTTAGAGAATATGAAGTGATTTTTCCCTAATAAAAGAAATAAAAAGGGAGATTTGTGAAAGTAAACGGTATCTGCAAAGTATTGAAATGAGGTTTGAGTGGGATTATTCCAAAAAGGGATTTGAGTATAATATATTAAACCAATATATTATCTTTGGGTATTTCAACTAAGATATCGTTTTTAAATGGCCAAGTGATGCTGGGTAATAAACCAATGGATTGTTTTATCTTTATGGTTGTTTATTTTGATAGTTAAATAACCGACTATCAAAATCTGACCCAACGTTAATGGCACGGAAAGACCGGGATTGAATTTCCATTCGAAAACCATTCCGACCAATAAATACGAATACGTCGAAGACGCTGATCGAGATGGAGAAATTGAAGACCGTAGATCTTCATGAAACGGAAGAATTACTTACGATCTCTGGCTGATCCCTAGAGATATACTGCGATTCTGTCGTGATTGGAATCTACGGTTTGCAAGGACTTCTCGCTGCTGATCCATGGGGTGATTCCTATATTGGATGCAGTAGGAGAGTGCCTTCGGTTCATCCTGTACCTGGATGACGTATATGGACGATGTGAATGGTGGCCAGCTGTTTTCAAAAGTCGATTATAGCCTCCAGCCTCATCAACCGGGGAATGACAAAAATCGGGCAGGCAGCATGGCTATGTGGGTCGCACCCATTAGGGTGTATTGTCACCATCTAGAGAATATTCATATTTGTTACTTCTTTCATTTCTATATCTCCCGGGGATTTCGGTGGTCGCGACAAAAAAGCCGAAAGGTGACAATATATTCGATACACTCAAGAGAAATGAGTGGTCGATCATGTGTGGGCCGGGTTGCAAGATGTTCTTGTTGAACCCAGTGTATTCGTCTCTAGAGATACACTAGCGGCAGGTGGTCCCATACCTTGTCATAATTGGAAATCCAATCTCCAATAAGCGCCCGCGGTTTTGATTGTATACTATATATGTGGAGCGTGAGATGCAAGCGTTCTGCTAGATTCTATTTATTTGTATCTAGACACTATTATAATATCAGAATAAGATATTGATTTCAAAATGGTTTGGGTTATAGTAAGGTAAAAACCGTCCGTGTTTATGTGTGGGCTGGTCTTACTATTATCCTTTTATTTCAAAAGGATTTATAAGTTAAACAAGTTGGTTGCTGTATGAATTTATCACTGAAAGTATTTCAGACTGATCCGGGTGAATTTTGTTTTAAATCAAATGTGCTCGGGTCAGACCGTGCATATTATCAGGTTAGGTATCGCTTGGAGCTTCAGAAGAGGAGTTGAAGTCGAGATGTATTTCATATATATACTGGTACTAGTTTATTTCCGCTGTGTGTTGTATTGATCTGAATGTATACTCTGATGTTGAAATATACAGTTCTTTTATAAAGTATTATTGGCTATTATATTTTGTCCATTCCGCTGTGAGACTCTAATCTTCTTATTCTTCTATTCTAATATTTCTTTCTTTCTTCTCTCACCCTCTAACTTCTTTCTATTAGCTTTCTGGGTTTTCGGTACTTGAGTTTGGACACGAGATGTGTTAGTGTCTGGACTCGAGTGTCGAAATTCCCGGGTCGCTACAGTTGGTATCAGAGCAATGGTTTAGGAATAACCTTGGCTCTGTGGTGTAACTCGATAGAGATTGGGCTAGTAATACCCTGAATCCAGTTGAGTGTATATATATACGAGAGCGCGTATTTGTAATTTGAATATAAAATTATTTTTATATTGTTTTGACCCAAAATATTTTATAAAAAGGTAAGATTTATAATTTTCTCAATCTATTATTTTATTCAAAATTTATATAAAGTTAGAAAACATTTTAAATATGAAATGGGAATTAATTTTAACTTGTATAAGTTAAAATGGATCCTTTGAATTGGATTTAGAACCAACGAATGAGTTGGGCTAGTTAAAATGAAATCCAGGTGTAAAAAAATTTGAATGGTTTAATAAAACCAGAAGGAAATTTAAATTATAAAATTGGTGAATATGAAATTTGATATGGAATTAAATAAATCGGAATTTAACTTAAACTAAGTTAAATATTGGATGATTTGTTTGTATTGTTCATGGTTTGGTTTATTGAGTGATAGTTGGTTGAGTTAAATTCGACAAACGAGTTAATAAGAAATTGAACGAATTGGAAACAAAGAGATAAATTCCAGTATAATGAATTGAGATTAAAAAAATCAATTAAGAAATGAAACTGGGAAAAAAATTAACCTTGGATTGTTACCTGTATTGTAAGTGGAGCTAAGTGCAGATTGCAATGGGCTATGAAGTTGATTGGGTACACAGATTGAGAGTACAGATTGACAGACGAAGGACAGTTACTTGGGTTGCTTTGAAATTGAAATGGAGTTGCCCGACAAAAAGGTAAACCTTAATATTATTGATTATTTATACTCGAGATGGGTGGCCGCTTGGCGTTTATTTTCTTTGGATCAATTTGGGGGTCGGAGTGACGAATTGGAGTTGTTTGGATCAAACAGTACAGAGGAGGTGCTGGCAAATTTTTCGAATTTTTTTTGAAACTTATAAACATTTTTGATAATATTTTGAATTAATTATTTTGAAAATAATTGCGGTTGGAGCATTCTTTTTACCTAGCAATTTCGAGGACGAAATTTATTTAAGGGGGGAAGAATGTAACGACCCGGATTTTTCAGCTGTTTGATTCGAATATTTAGATTTATTTTAAATGAAGTTTTATTTGGAATTCAATATCGAATTCGTTAATCAAACGATGACTGAGCGTTTATATTTATATTTTAAATTATAAAACGAACTCGAAACAGCGCGGTAGTTCGAAAAATTTAATTTTAACTTCAATTGATCATACAGAACTCGTGTTGACTCGGATTTCAGTGAAACAAGAAACGTCTGAATCTAGTTGGTAATATTTTTCTAATGGAGGAGAAAAATCGAGTTTTCGTATTGTAGATTTTATTTTACGTCTAAATCAAATTTCCAAATAGTCGCTGTGAAATCGTTTATACGCCATAACGATTTATTTAAATATAATTAAATATTGGCTTCGAATTTGGACAAGTCCTTTGAGACTTAGTTATAATTTAATATTTAGAATTTTACTGTAATTTTTAATTCGAAGAATAAGCAACTTTTTATTCGGAGTATTTTGCACCATGTATCAGCGTTTTGGGATTTCATAATATAAGTTAACCTACCGATGTTATTATATTTTTGAAGTCATGAGGAAATGCTTGATACAACGGTGTTTTCATTTCTGTCCATAGCGGCGTAAACGTGAACGGAATTCTACGATCATACGGTATGCCACGACTCTAATTAGTACAAACAAAGAAAACGTACTAACCTACCCCTAAATGTGCACCCGCTTATACTGAAATATCTCCTACTTAGACCGTACATTGATGGTTTAGTCCCCATCAGGTATGCTACAGCACAGAGATTGGCACGTACCCTATGTATACACAAACCTATATTTCAAGCTGTGTACCCATACTTTACACTTTCATGTCCTGTCTTCTCATGCAAAAGTGAAAAGGAAACACCCTGCCAACAAATTTTCTGAACCAGCCGAGACTTAAGCCTTAAGTAAAGTATCTTGCCTACCCTATTTTTTCTGATGCCTATACACATGCGCCCTGCCCTAACCGACGGGTCACTGTGCTTACTCTAATTCTTCTCAGCTACCCTACTTCCTTTCCGGCTACCCTGCCTTCATTTGTTTTGTCAAGCGGGCCAACAAACATCTACAAAAGTAAACATATACAGACCTTTACATATTAAAAGCAGTGCCTACCCTTTTATATTTCCCTATAGCCTAACCTATCACCTTAAGAGAGATATAAACATACACCTTGGAACCTGTTGATGTTGAACGAACAGGCCAAGTTAAATCATGTGAAGCTGTAGCACATGGCTACAGTATTTGCCTATTTCTAGAACTCAAAGTACACTGCCGGAGGAAGGACAATACACTGCTAGCTACCTCCACTGTTTCCACCGGCCTACCAATCTCTTGCGTGGCCTCCAAACCAACTAACCCTTGTCGCCCAAGTAACTGTGCACACCGTGATGGCCAAGGCGTTTTAACCTATAAATACATGTGCCCTCTTTTAGTTCCAGTATGCTTTTCCTCTCCTAAACAACACTGTAAACCAAAAACCCCTCCTCGCAGATACCCTGCCCCGATCCTCTCAAAATAAGCCGCAAACTTCTTGTAAATAACTTAAATCTCCTCGTCTCCCTTGTTGTGTCGAGCCGGCAACATGAAGAGGAGCGGGATCTGAACGTTGGTGAGTGGGTTCGGTGTGCGACTTGTTTGTGGGGAGGGAACAACGGATGCGGATGGAAGGGTGCGGTTTCTATTTGGATTGAAGTGGGAATTTTGAGAGTATTTGCATGCACAGTACTGGCGATGGGAAGTGATTTTGCGGATGATGAAAAGTTGGCAGTGCATGGCATTTGCAGGTCAGTAACGGAAGGAGCATGTGTTCATGCAAATGAAGAGAAGGCAGCTAGTTGCTTGATGTGTAGCGGATCCTTGCGTCATAACAAGAAGAAAGAAAATATGTCCTGAAGACTTTGGGGCTTCTGGCGGGTATGAGGGAAAGCTGGCACGCACCCCGGTGGTGGTGAGAACTGAGAACGAGGTTCAGGCGTTGTGGAGGCTTGTCTGCATGATATTCTGTTCATGCATGTAAGGGATGGACACGGCAAATGGTCAGAAGGAGGGGTCTTCAACAGTAAGAACATTGGGCGAGGAGTAGAAGGTATGTTTGGCATACAGGAGCTTCACGCAATTGGTATGGAGAGGAAATTTGTATGGGGAAGCAAGAGCAAGGGGATGATGTTCACATGCAGGAAAAAGGGAAGAAACGAGTGGGTTCAGGAAGCACACGTGGAAGCTTTTTACGGTGAGAAGTTGTTGCGTACTGGAGCAGGGAATGTATGGGGTTGGTAAAGAATCGGGTTCGAGTGGGTTAATTAGAAGAAAACGCATGGGATTCACGGTTGTTAGATGACGAGAATGGTAAGTTTATAAGGTAATTAACTGATATTTTATTAGCGTTAATAATTAACAGTTAAGATTATTAGTTTTAATATTTATAATAACGATTAGCTCATTCTAGTTAAGAACCTACACTTATAATATGGATAACTTATTATTAGGCTAGTTATTGTTCGTTGAATTAAATATACTGGTAATCAGTATAACGTGTTCATTCGTTATCAGATCCAAACGAAACCGGATCCGATGGAAGTGCAGTGCAGAGTACTACTGCTGTGCTAATTCACAAAGGAGCGGAATTAATCGGATTTTCCGTTTAATTTTAGATGTTGATTTAAAATTAAACAAAGAGATGCGCGAACCATCGATCGATAAAGGTGAGTTCATTCTCACACATTTCTGAAATACTAGGATGTGCTAAATTTAATTTTAATTGATTGATTGGATGCCTTGGATGCCTATGGTTGTTTTAATGGTTGACGTTAATTATATTATCGTCGGTTAAAATATTTCTATGTGCTGATATGAAATATTTTTGATCTGTGGTGCAGGGAAGAACAGGTAGGAGGAATCAAACCGGTTCCTCAAATATTTAATGTGCTGTTATTGCATATTTTATGAACTGTGTAGAACCCGTTGACTTTAAACCCTATTGGTTGTTGATTGTGGTTGAGCTTCGAATCAATATATAGTATTGATTACGAAAGAAATAGTAGATGGCCGAATATACACCATTTTATAAAGATCGATTCACCGTTAGGTGAATCGCTAGAATGAGGTTATAAAATGTATTTTATAACCGACTCTATATTTTTAAATATGTTATTTTAAATGAAGTTTCTTAAAAGGAATGAACCATCAACATCTATACATTGATTTGTTTAACCAAATCTACCGTGCGCGAAGCACGTGCTTATTAAGTGGTTTTTTTTAAAAAAAAATTAAATAAACTGTATTTAGCTAATTCAAGTGACCAGAAGTAGCGTAACAGTAAGAAGGGGTTTACATTATTTATTTAATAGAATCAAAGTGAATAGAATTATTTAGATTTATTAATTATTGATTAATTTAAATGGGAAGATAAATTAAGATTTGATTAACAAGTTAATCATGCTAGGAGTTGACTGAATCAACTGTGTTAACTAAAATGAGATTTGAATTGATATTGGGAATAAGTATGGGTTTTTGGTATTACAACTAATATCCATCGTAAGATAAGAATGTTGTTGATCAAGGTCTGAGAGGTAATTAAAATACCCCAACTTGAACGACTTCAGAATCAAAGGATAATATTAGTCGTAATGGTGAGGATGTTTTGAGAAATAATAACGTAACTTGAAATGTTGGAAATATATATATGATAAGATTCCAGATAAAAAGGGAATTAGAAAGGGGTTAGAGAATATGAAGTGATTTTTCCCTAATAAAAGAAATAAAAAGGGAGATTTGTGAAAGTAAACGGTATCTGCAAAGTATTGAAATGAGGTTTGAGTGGGATTATTCCAAAAAGGGATTTGAGTAAAATATATTAAACCAATATATTATCTTTGGGTATTTCAACTAAGATATCGTTTTTAAATGGCCAAGTGATGCTGGGTAATAAACCAATGGATTGTTTTATCTTTATGGTTGTTTATTTTGATAGTTAAATAACCGACTATCAAAATCTGACCCAACGTTATTGGCACGGAAAGATCGGGATCGAATTTCCATTCGAAAACCATTCCGACCAATAAATACGAATACGTCGAAGACGCTGATCGAGATGGAGAAATTGAAGACCGTAGATCTTCATGAAACGGAATAATTACTTACGATCTCTGGCTGATCCCTAGAGATATACTGTGATTCTGTCGTGATTGGAATCTACGGTTTGCAAGGACTTCTCGCTGCTGATCCATGGGGTGATTCCTATATTGGATGCAGTAGGAGAGTGCCTTCGGTTCATCCTGTACCTGGATGACGTATATGGACGATGTGAATGGTGGCCAGCTGTTTTCAAAAGTCGATTATAGCCTCCAGCCTCATCAACCGGGGAATGACAAAAATCGGGCAGGCAGCATGGCTATGTGGGTCGCACCCATTAGGGTGTATTGTCACCATCTAGAGAATATTCATATTTGTTACTTCTTTCATTTCTGTATCTCCCGGGGATTTCGGTGGTCGCGACAAAAAAGCCGAAAGGTGACAATATATTCGATACACTCAAGAGAAATGAGTGGTCGGTCATGTGTGGGCCGGGTTGCAAGATGTTCTTGTTGAACCCAGTGCATTCGTCTCTAGAGATACACTAGCGGCAGGTGGTCCCATACCTTGTCATAATTGGAAATCCAATCTCCAATAAGCGCCCGCGGTTTTGATTGTATACTATATATGTGGAGCGTGAGATGCAAGCGTTCTGCTAGATTCTATTTATTTGTATCTAGACACTATTATAATATCAGAATAAGATATTGATTTCAAAATGGTTTGGGTTATAGTAAGGTAAAAACCGTCCGTGTTTATGTGTGGGCTGGTCTTACTATTATCCTTTTATTTCAAAAGGATTTATAAGTTAAACAAGTTGGTTGCTGTATGAATTTATCACTGAAAGTATTTCAGACTGATCCGGGTGAATTTTGTTTTAAATCAAATGTGCTCGGGTCAGACCGTGCATATTATCAGGTTAGGTATCGCTTGGAGCTTCAAAAGAGGAGTTGAAGTCGAGACGTATTTCATATATATACTGGTACTAGTTTATTTCCGCTGTGTGTTGTATTGATCTGAATGTATACTCTGATGTTGTAATATACAGTTCTTTTATAAAGTATTATTGGCTATTATATTTTGTCCATTCCGCTGTGAGACTCTAATCTTCTTATTCTTCTATTCTAATATTTCTTTCTTTCTTCTCTAACCCTCTAACTTCTTTCTATTAGCTTTCTGGGTTTTCGGTACTTGAGTTTGGACACGAGATGTGTTAGTGTCTAGACTCGAGTGTCGAAATTCCCGGGTCGCTACATATCGAGTAGGAAAATTGCATACATGTTGGACTCATGGCACTGGCATAATTCGCATTAAGGAGGTCAACTTAATCAGTGGACTGCCTGATCTTTGCATTAGACAAGGAACATATACACACACTTCTTGCATATGTTCATACAGCATTGGAAATCTCTTAAGGACAATGAATGCCTGTGATTGGTGATTGAGTAGATGGATGATTGGATGGTAGGACACATTCTTCTTAACTTGAAGATTTCGGGGACGAAATCCTTTAAGGAGGGGAGAATGTAACACCCCGCATTTTTAGGTATAATTAAAAATGAAATAAAATATATGAAAATATGCTTAGGATACGTAAATAATGGTGATGCATAAGGAGAATTAATTAATACATGGAAGAGAAGAAAAATTAGTTCGATAATGGCGTATGTTACGGAAAAGATAGTAAAATAAGGATAACTAATTCAAGAAACAGGAATTAGGTAAAATGGACATCACCATTGCGTTCCTCTCGAAAAAATACGCGAAATAGAATCCGAGTTTCGAAAATCGGAGTCCGTATGACCAAGATATGGCCAAAACAAGATTCAAAAGGTTTCGGTCAGCCCAGAACTGGGCAGGTCGACCCGGGGGTCGACCTGGGGCCCAGGTCGACTGGGGAGTCGACCTCCCCCCCAGGTCGACTGGGGAGTCGACCTGGGTGTCGACCCCCCTGGTCGAGTCAGGTCGGCCTGGGTGCACCTGGATGGGTTTTTGGGCTGTTTTGGTGAGTCTGTGACGAATTCTGACGGTTCTGATCTGTTTTAGGGTTTATCTAAAGGCCTAAAACAACTAACTACACCTATAAATAGATCCTAAGACCTAGCCTCCCGTACACACAATTCTATTCTGCTTCTTCTCTGCCTCTATTCTAATAAAAATAAAAATGGCGTCGCTACTCTGCTAGAATCAAAACTAGAAGCTAATCAACATCAACCTAAGCAATTCAATTCAAATTTGAGTTAAAAGCTTCTGCAACAATTCTGCAACAACTAAAGTTCTTTCTTTAATCCAATCAAGGCAAGTACAGTTATTTTCCGCTATAAACGTTAATTCTGATTTTGACATGAATTGTGAATCTGAATCTGAGACTGTATATCTGTCAGATCTGTTTTTCTGTGACTGTTCTGTATCCCTTTCTGCTTCCTTTCTGTATCTATAGCCAGGCTACCACGAGCCTGTGCCTAATCTCATAAGAGATTAACGTATGAACGCAAATTTTAGGACAAATAATGAATGATGCGAAATTTGACAAGGCTGATTTGAACATATGACTTTAGATCCGAGGCATAAAATATATTGACATATGACTTGGGATTAGATGCATGAATTCGACTGTAAACATGTAATTTATATATGTTGTATGCAAAGTGTACGCTGTAATCTAGATCTGTAACTAATTAGAGAAATGAACATATGTTATTTAGATCTGTAATTAATTAGAAAAGTAAGCATATGTTGTATACTAGTTTTAAACCTATGCATATTCTGTGATAAAAGAAGAGAGGAACCATTGTAAGATTACTTATGATTTGAGACTTTGGACAAAATGCAGATAAAAATCAAGATTTATTTTTAGGAGATATAATTTAAAGATTTAGATTGTTGGGTATATTTTGCATAATGATTCATAAGTTGAAAGAAGAAGGATATGGAAACTTAGGTGTAAAGATTTACATTAATTAGGATATCTATTATTGTGATCACACCTAAATAGGGATTCTTGGATATATGGCATGCATTGAAATTAATGGTTATATTTGGTATAATTTATATGTGAATCTGCTGTAAAATGCTAGTTTAACAAAAATTGGAACATATGTTATATGTCCACATTCTGTGCTATGTAACTTTATGCAAACATGGAGTATATGTTCATCATGAAAATTATGTAGGCATATGAATTTAGGCCTAATTTATGACTAGGCAAGGCATGTAAATAGAACCTTTAGAAATATTAGATTTGCTAAATCTGCTAATTTGCTAAGTTACCTAAACTGCTAGTTTTGTTATAATGCCTAGACTGCTAATTAGATTGAAATGCCAAATCTGTTAAATTTGTCTGTTGAGATGCCTAACCTGTTATATGCCAAAATCTGTTAAATCCGTTAGGTCATATAATCTGGAAAATCTGCTATTTGCTAAAATCTGTTATCTGCTGTGTTGATATAATCATCCTGTTATTGATATAATCTGAATTGGCATATATATATTGGGCGTGCGCATAAACGGTAAATTATTAATTAATTGGCCGCAAAGATAAACATGGCTAACTCGAGGTTAGAATGAGTTTGCGGCGTAATTCTTCCCGGAACCGCCCGGCACATCCAGTGGCCGCAAACAATAGGTTCTAATGTGAGAAGTTAGTCATAACCTGCTTAAGACACGAGGTTAGGTCTGGCTTGTGGCAGAAGTCTGCCCGGAACCGCCCGGCCCATCCAGCGGCCACAAGCTAGCGACCTAATGTGAGAGGTCTGGGCATTAATAATTAATTAATGCAAATCTAAGATAAGAATGACGTCTAAAACGTATTGGGGAAAATAGGGATAAACCAACGGGATTAATAGGTGTAGTAAACCCGTCCATGAATCTGTAGGCCCAATACAAATTTAGACAAATCTGAAAAATCTGTACATCTGATCCGTTAGTCTGAAAACTTGTTAACTTAATTTGTGAACTAGTAAATCTGAATTCTGTATGTCTGAACTTGTAAACAAGTTAATCTGAAATCTGTTAGTCTGGGGACACAAGGTTAGGAGGGGAATTACTTGTGTCATCTGTTGTTTGCGACCCATATTAGTCAGTAACCCTTTCTGGTATCAAAACTTTGACCCAACAATAAGTAGGGTCCGGGCACACTTACTGAACTAATTATAATAGGTTCATTCTGATAATGGCGAGAGGTGTTGATGGTGCGTTCCAACCGGGTCATGTGCGTGCATGGATCTCGGTCTGCCTCTGAGGATGTAAGACGCCGTGACATCTGTAAATAGGTCTGTGCCAATTGGTTGTCACTTTAGGGAGTGATACACCCTACTGTGGGGCCGACACAGGATATTTATGTATTAGGGAGCCGATCACTTGGGGTAGGGTTTTAGGGTACACTTAGTTCTGTCTGTTTCTGTTGGTACCGTCTGTTTCTGTTGGGTGGTAACACCTGTCTGTTTCTGTGTGGTACCGTCTGTTCGGGAGGTAAAGGCCCATTACTATTGTACACCTAATTCTACATTCTGTTTCCATAAGGATTAATCTGTTTCTGCTTCTGTCTGTCTCTGATCGGGTAGTAAAGGCCCATTATTAGCAATCTGTTTCTGTTAAATTATTCTGTACCCGTTTCTGTTTAGACATTAGGATGGCACCTAATTCTGTTATACTAGTATTAGTGCAGAGAAGTGTAAAGCAATAGTTTATGTCATTCTGTTCTTCTGTTATATCTGCTACATCTGTTACAGTTATCTCTCATCCAATTTTATGTTCATGTCATATTATTATTATCTGTTCATATGCTGAAAGTCACTGGACTTGCCAGACTTTATGTCTGACCCTTGTTGTTTCGCCTCTTTTCTTCCGTTTCTCCCCCTCAGGTTTTCTAAGGAGGGAATACTCTAGCTAGATCCGGATTTCTTCTGCTTGAAGTGCTTAAAGTATGGCTTGTCTTCTTCTGTAGGGATTATGATTTTAAACCATGCATTTTGAAGGCTTTTGTACAAGACTAATATTTTGTACTTGTATTCTGAGATTTGAAAGGATGCAACCATATTGATTTCTGTTTCCGTTGTAATAAAGTTAAAATTTTTCAAGTACTGTTTTATCTGTCTTGTAAGTTTCTGTTCTGTTTACTAAAATGCTCCACCAAAGTTAAGGCATTCCCTTTGTGAGTGACCTTAACGGAGGTGGGGTGTTACAGCAGCCATCCCCTGGCGGGCCCCCGACCACCGCACCGCGCGCCGCTTCCTCTGGCCGACCCCGTCCGCCTCCTGAAACCGCCATCCCAAAGAAAACAGCCCCCTTTCCACCAAACGAAAAGTAAGTATTTATTTTAATGATTTCCTTTGTTAATAATCAGTTTAATTATATGTAGTGTACATGAAAGATGGTTTTTTTTATAAACATAGAAAACTTTGATTTTTATTTATATTGTTAACATAGAAAGCTTAGATTTTTATTTTTATTGTTAACATTGAAAGCTTTGATTTTTATTTATATTGTTAACATATAAAGCTTTGATTTTTATTTATATTGTTAACATAGAAAGCTTTGATTTTTATGTTAATAAAAATAAAGATTTGTATGACAATGAAGTTATAATTTTATATGTGAATGATGAAAAAAAGATTTGATTTTCTTTTATTCGCATAAAAATATGATTTTTATATTATATAGATAATAAAAATTCGATCTTTATATCATAGGAAGAATAAAAATATGATTTTTATTCATGTAGAGTAATAAAAATATAATTCTTATTACATTACTAGCAAGATAAAAATATATTTTTTATCATGGAAGTAGCGTTGTAAAGGAGTAATTTTTACATGGGTAGTAGAGATATAAAAATACGATCCCTATATATAAAAATGTGATTTTTATATATGTGGTGCTACGGGCAACAAAATTGACAAAAGGCGAGCACGACGAAGGTTTTCTACATATGAAGAGTCATGGCGTTTGGTTTAGCTTTCGGTGAGAACTTCTCACTTTAAATCTTGTTTTCTAGTTAAAAATATATACTAGGATGTAGACGGTGCTTAGTAGCACCGACACCCGTCGTCCACAGACCATGGACGACTTGTATGCTTGATTGACGTGTTGTGAAGTTTGTTTGTGATGTTAATGTGAAATGGATAATAAAACATTCATGTGTTGAAATAAATTAATTATCGTTAAAAATATAATTTTTAACAGGATTGTGAATAAATAAATATTCATTTACAAACCGGACGGTTTGTTTATGTACACCTATTTGAAGGATATTGGTTGGGACGATAAATTTTACACGTCGCCCAACTGCACAAATAATATTCAGTGTTGGTGGATTGAAACCCCACATGGGTGTTGGGATGATAATTAACGTACACTAATCCCAATTATTTAATTGTATGTCGATCGATTGATCGACAGACTGTGTAAGCATTAATTATTTATATTTAATGCTTATGCGGTAGTGTGGTGCACTTTGGATGATGGTTGATTATTATCATTGCTATTTATATACATGTGTTGTATAGAATCCATATAATTAACATTATATGGTAATTGATTGGGTCTCATTCCAATTGGGAAATAAAGAATATTATAAAACAAAGATTCATGTGTTGAATAGAATAAACAGTCATGTGTGGACGATATTCATGTGTTGAAAAATATATATTCATGTGTTGAAAAATATATATTCATGTGTTGAAAATATTCATGTGTTGAGTAAAATATTTTAAACAATAAAATTTACATCTTTTTCATAATTTTATAAAATATATATTAAATAACAAAAATAGTCATGTGTTGACGATGCTCATGTGTTGAGAATATTAATGTGTTGAAAGGAAAATATAGATTCATGTGTTGAATAGAATAAATATTCATTTGTTGAATAGAACAACGAAGTTATTGAAATATATAAAGCCGTGTTGATTAGAGATGCACCATTTTGGCGCGAACGATATTTTTATCGATTATATTCATTTTTATAATGAATATAGAAAAGGAAGTGATTTCAAAATATCACGTTTTAAAAATATTATCATTTGTATATCGATGATGTGGAATATTCAATTTTGATTCGAAATAGAATATGAAGTTGAAATCGTTTCGAAAACGAATTTAAAACGATTTATAAAATACATTTTAAAAGGAAATCGACGAAATATATAATATATAATATATATATATATAATGGCCTGAATAGAAAGCGCCGCGGTGCGGTAGTTTGTGAATTTCGACCATTGACTTCGAATTGACGTTACGGGAGATCCAACCGTCGGATTCTCTTCAAACCGGAACCGTTGGGTTCGTATCGAAAAGAGATTTCAAATGAATATTATAAATTTGAAATCTAATGGTTGGATTTGGAATTATGTCCAATTCAAATTTGGAAAAGGTCGTTGTAAGTGCAGTTCGATGGCCGTTGATGGAAATCGACTGTACGGGCCTTGATAAAATTATTAAAAATATCAATAATTTGTGTAAAATCATAAGAAATGATTTGTGAAGAATTGGGATGAAAAATTCCACATTTGTAAAGATAAAAATAGATTTTTATCGAAATGAACTAGTTTTGAACTAGAATTAAAATCAATTTATTTTTGAAATAAATAAATTGAATTTGAAAGTGGTTTTAAAAATAATCAGAATATCCAATATACGAATTGGAATGGATTTGAATCGAAATTATCTTCGGAATATTTTGATGTTGGATTTCGTGATTATATAGATATGGTTGTGGAGATTTGAATGATATATTATATATCGTTATTTCCAATACGATATTTGTTGGTTTCAGAATTTGATATTGAATATAAGCCAGTATATTTTCTATTCAGAGCCTTGTATTTAATATCAAATGGGATTTTGGGTTCGTCGTGAATGGTGTCTTAAATAACACTGTCCTTGAACCCAGTTAGAAAAAGAATAAATCTTTTAATTAAGATTTAGTGAAATTGTCCAGTCAAATAATATTTAATTGGAATTGAATTTAAATTGGTTTTTGGGTTTATCGTGAGCGGTGTTTTAAATAACACCTGTTCTTTAACCCGATTAACGATGGAAAGTGATTTTGGGTTTATCGTGAACCGTGTTTTGGATGACATTGGTTCTTTAACCCGGTTAAAGACAGGATATTGATTTTTGGAAAGATTAAAACTAAGTGGAGTTTTAATGAATTTTAATTAGATTAAAGTGATCGAGAATGGAGTATCACCAGTTTTGATCCAAAGCGATAGTTAAATCTTTAATTAGATTTGAACGTGAAATTGTAGTTAATATTTACCGATAACACCGTGGTGTTAGATATGGAGTATTACCAGTTTTTCTCCATGGGATAAATAGGTTGGGATTGGGAAATAAAATAAATAATTACTTCAGTGTGGTTCGCTAATTCCGACTAGTTTGGAAAACCATAACATGGTTTGAATGATATCCAAAGGAAGATTAAAGAATAAATTTAAAAGAATTTATCTTTGATAAAATTAATGGGAACCTTTCCCTAAGAATGTGAAAGTTTGAATAAAAGAATATTCTGAATTGGAATGAGGCGTATGTTGGGTTTGTGTAACATTTGTTTATTATATACGCGGGTTATTCAGAAATGCCGGGTTTATACTCATTCTGAATAACCGATTCGACGATATGTCGAAGATGAAGATAGTGGTTGAAGACCGGAAGTCTTCACATTGTTTGGGTGATTACTGATGATCTTGATTGTGTTGTACACCCAAGAGGAGGGAATCAGTTGGTGATCGTCCAGACGTACTTGGAGATCGATGGATATGCGAGGAAAGTGCCTCCGGTTTCGTTTAGACCCAGAACGAACTTGTAAATGGACTGTGTGTCTGACATTGGATTTTATTCTGTGTTGATTGATCTCTATTAAATATACATCTGTTTGGCGGTGGAGAATTTATTCTCTTGCTTAACGCCCTTCTCTGAGACATACGAGCTCAGAGGTTGTATATCGATGGACATCAGTCGCACGGAGTGAATTGCCTGTGTGGCACGCCTAAGTGGCAAATGATCAAGGCTTCTGTTGAA
This sequence comes from Allium sativum, assembly GCA_030737875.1. Taxonomy (NCBI): domain Eukaryota; kingdom Viridiplantae; phylum Streptophyta; class Magnoliopsida; order Asparagales; family Amaryllidaceae; genus Allium; species Allium sativum. Next base: position 364,760,650 of record CM060909.1, read on the forward strand.
AAGCAAAGTCTTGTAGTTGATGATCAAAGCACGGCCTGTGTGGCATAGCTTTGTGTATAACGTGAATTCGCGAGCTTTACACCTCGGTATGAGTCAAAAACGGGATAGTGACCGTTGGGAGAACACGACGTTTCTTTCTAGATAGTGGTGGTGTTAGTGCTTAAACTGGCTGACATTTATATACTTTTCACCTGTGTGGTTGTTGGAATGCGAGGCGCCTCGAATATAGGTCTATTAGGACCGGGAAACGTGTGTTCAGGAATAACTAATCCTCAAAAGTAAGAGAGGACCGGCCCAACCGATTCCAAGGATCGCTATGTGTGGTCCAGAGACATTTGCTAGAGTGTCTCGAACGGAGAGGAGCTTGCCCCTTGCCTCGATTCATGACGAAAATCCAATTTCAAATACGTGACATCGCGGTTTTAATTGTAGAACTAGTTTGGCGACATGATATATGGTACCCATGCCATCTATGATTGTTATTTATGATCGAAATTGTTATGACACTATACACTTATAATAGTATCAAATGATTTGTTTTAAACGTACTAAGCATGTTTGGCTATTATAAGGGAAAACCCTATCCTTCGGCATGCGTTGCATTGTGTTATGGGACCTGGGTCTTATAATAGCTTCATTTTTCCAAAAAGCATTGCGCTGTTTTGATATATGCACTGGTATTCTTGGGAGGAAACCCGTTCCGTGTTATACGGCGTGGTCCCTTGATTTACCTAACTTTAAAAATAAAGATTAGTAATTGTTTTAGTTCTCACACCAGTCACATAACTGACATCGGAGTTTATTGTTTTAACCTAAACTCTGGGTGCCCTTATTTTCGACATGGGCAGCTAGTAGTTTTGGTTTTGCTAATTTATATTCACAAGATCCTGATTTACGAATGGAACGATGCTCGGAAATCTCTGTATCCGTGTATTACTTTCAGTTGTATTTTGTATTGTTTTTCCACTGCTATGTAATTTATTGTAATCTCTGATATTTATCAAGTGTGTAATCTTTATTCATACTCCGTATATTCTTGTATTCTGATGGAATTGTTGTAATAAACAATGAAATGTTCTTCTGTTTGCATTCCGATTTGTCGTGTTCTCAAAACGATCAGGGGTTTCGAACGGTCTTGGTCGATTTAACGATCGATTCAGATCGAGCGAAATTCCTTACCGTTACATATGTGGAACGTGAGATGAAAGCGTCCCACTAGATTTTTGATTATTTGATTTAGATACTATTGTAATATCAGAAGAGATTTGATATAAAGAATATTTTGGTTTATCATAAGGTAAAAACCGTTCGTGTTTATGTGTGGATCTGTCTTACGGTTATTCTTTCTTTTAAAAAGGATTTTAAAAATTAAACAAATGGTTGGGGTTTACTTACACCAGTCACATGACTGACCCATAGTTTATTTTGTTTTGTTTTCCCTAAAATCTTGGGTGCCCAATTTTGTACAGGCAATCAAGTAGTCGGGACTTTATAGATATACTAAGAGCTTAGAGTAGGAGGCTGCAGGATTATATAGCAATTGTTTATTTCCGCTGTGTTGTAAGTGCTATAATTTGATAATGGTATGTATATTCAAGTACAGATTTGTATTTCAAAGTTATGTTAAATAGTATATTTTATTCGTTCCGCGGTGAGATTCGTGTTACTCTGATTCTGTTGTTATGTTCTTCTTCTTCTATTCAAATTTTCTATCTTATCTATTCTCACCCTCAACCTTCTTTCATTTACTATCTGGTGTTTTTGATTCTTGTAATGACCCGCATTTGCAGAGGTATTATAATTAATTTATTTAATTATATAAATAGTGATATAGTGAATTAAATGGTGGTTTAATTAAATAGCTGGGAATATTTAATTAAAATAATAATTAAATAATATATTTAATTCTGAAATAATCAGAATTGGCTGAAATGACGATATGGTGTGAACTGGATCATCTGTGATATTTAATTCAGTTTAGAATTGTATTTGATTAACGAATATATTATTTGAACGACAGTTTGAACGTATAATTATATTATAATTATAATCGAGCTCGAAATGGCGCTGTAGTTCGTAAATTGGCGATTCGAATTTCAATTGAACGTACAGGGTTCGTTTAAAATCGGATTTCTGTGAAACAAGAAACGTATGGAGCTGGTGGAGTGTATCTTTCTAGTGGAGGATAAAAATCGGGATTTCGTCGTGTAGATTTTGATTTATGTCCAAATCAAATATTCAGAAAATCAGCGGTATATTCGTTCGTGGCCATAACGGTTATTTAAAAATATTTGAATATCGGGGTTGAATTTAGACAAGGTTCTTTTGGGACATAACGATAGTTTAATTTTTATAACTTTATTGAAATTTTTAATTAATTAAATAAGAAACTTTTTTTTTGGAGTATTTTGCACGTTATAGTCAACATTTTGAGGTTTCACAAAATGAGTTAATCTACCGATATTATTTTATTTTCGGGATCGTGGTACACTGCTCATGGACTGAGCAAAACCAAATTACACTCGAACTTGCAACCGCTTATTTGAAGTATGATATAACCATGATAATAATATATACACGCGACTTATGATATTATATATATTAAAACAGAAAGGTTTCCTTCACTATTAAGTATTCCTACTCACCATCTAGGACATCACGCATCACAAGTGAAAAGAAATAAACCTATACATCTAAGATGGTCTACACGATTCCCATTACTGAACAATAACGAGAGGTGAAAACTCATGACAACAAAATCAGACTAAAACTTAGTGGCGAGGAATTGAACACCCACCCTATACTCTACTGCTATCCTAAAGCCTCTGTTGTAAGCTTGTCCTCTAATTTTCTATATAAATAATGAAAACCTCTATCCATTTTCGTTTCTTCAGCGATGAAAAACCCCAAGTCGGTATAGTTCTCGAAAATCAAAGCATGAAATTCACCAACTAATAATTCCAGAAATCCTAGCATTGAAATCCTCGTTCGCTTCTCTTCTCTTCTATACAAATATTAATGGGTTCGACGCTTTTCCTTTTTGCTGTGTTTGTACAGCAAACATTTAGGGTTTGCGGATGCTTAGAGCTAGGAGCCTTAATACAAGAAATGGATGTTGTTTATGAGATTGTGGTTGGAAACGATGTTTGTTTACAAAAGAATTGGGTGGATTCATAGTATTTGGGTTCGGTACCTGCTGTGTTGGAGCACGTGATATCCTTGAGGTCGCAGTGAACAACTGAGATGCGAGGATGCTTTGGTAGGTGGGTTGGAAGGAGAAAGCGAAGTGGAGTTCGTCGGTGGTTAGCTTGGGTGATCTGGTGGAGTAATGACAAAATTTGTCTTATAAACAAATCGGAAATGGCTGTGAAACCGAAATGAAGTGGTTCGGTTAATCCTGGAGTGGAAGAAAGGATTTGCGGTGTGGGCTTTTAATGGGTGTAGTTGGTCCTTATGAAAATTGGGTGAGCCCAATTTTAGTTTAAAAGTTTGGTTTTAATTTAATAATGTATGATATTGTAAACTCAATAACTTGAGCATACGTGATCGAAATTCAGCAAACCAAGATCCGTCAGGATCTTATGGACGACGGCTACACGATGGAACTGACTGGACGTGGATTGGAGCTCGTCACAATTTATAGCGAAATAAATTGTTTGATTCAAATCAAACAACAGTTTATCGTTCTTTAACGATGAACTGCCAAAGTGAGTAACTCTCACTAACTCTGAATAGTTATATTTCATGTTGTATTCTTAGAACTGTTAAATATTAGTTGATTGACTATGTTTTGACTGTTTGATTGAACTGCTAGTCAGTTAGTTGAATTTCTATATTGATTCTGTTTAACAGAATATATCATATGGAACTGAAAGTGATGTTGATTTTATTGTGTAACATTTGTGGATGCAGGGAAACAGGTTGGAGGAATCCGACTGGATTCCTCAACAGTTATTTTATTGTTTTTCATATATTGTGATATATGATGTAGTTTATAATCTGTGGTATTATATGTGTTTGGACGGTATTGGTCATCGTGATATGATATGTTAAGTACCATAAAATATCAGAATGGGAAAAGGAGATTTTCAAAGTGATATTGAAAACAGAATATGTATAAATTGGAATATTTATAAATAAGAAATATTTATAAATTGGAATAATTATAAAGTGAATTATTTATTTAGGATAAATAAATAAGATGTTATAAAATGGACTATTTACTTAGAAAATAAATAGGAGATAATAAGTGAGATATTTATTTGTTAAATAAATAGAATAAGGAAAGGACATATTTATTTGTTAAATAAATAGGGTTATTAAAGGAAACATTTAGAATAAATAAATAGGATATTAAACGGATTATTTATTTAGGAAATGAATAAGCTATGATAAAGGGATATTGACTTAGAAATTGAATAAGTTATAAAAGAGATGTTAAGCAAAATAAATGGAATAAAGGATTTTCTATTTAGAAAATAAATAGAAGAGTTAATCAAATTGAGTTAAGTTACAGAGTAAATCAAATTGAGTTAAGTTATCGAGTTAATCAAATTGAGTTAAGTTATCGAGTTAATCAAATTGAGTTAAGTTATCGAGTTAATCAAATTGAGTTAAGTTATAGAGTTAATCAAATTGAGTTAAGTTATCGAGTTAATCAAATTGAGTTAAGTTACCAAGTTAATCGAGTTGAGTTAAAGTGAGTTAATCAAGTTGAGTTAAACCGGGTTAGCCAAGTCAAGTTAATCAGTTAGGGTTAACCAGTTAGGTTAAACCGTAGAGTAAACCGTAGAGAAAAACCAGTTAGAGTTAATCGATAGAGTTAAATTGAACTAGAGTTATTAAATAGAGTTTAATCGAATTTAGTTTATTCGAATAGAGTTGAAATGAGATAATCGAATAGTATATAATCGAAGTGAGATAATCGAATAGTAAATATTCGAAAGTAAGTTAATCAAATACAAGTTATTCGAATAAGTTATTCGAATAAGAGTTAATCCAGTAAGAGTTAAATAGAATAAAAGTTCATCGAATAAGAGTTATAGCTTAGAGTTAACCAAATAGGAGTTAATAAACTAGTTGATCGTTATATTATTCGAGTTAGGAAATAAAAGTCATATTAAAGATAATATATTTCGGATGCAGGAGATTATAACACCATTGTTATAATCACGTAAACTTGTAGAAGAAAGGGGTTCGTAAATAGAATCCGAGGGTTCGTAAGGAAGTGTTAAAGAGTTAAAAAGGTGAATCTTATCTATTTCGAGATTTAAAAGGTGGTTCAGTTAAGGTCTGAGAGGTAGCTATACCCCAACTTGATTGACTACGTTTTTAATTAAGAGATGGTTACGGTTCGAGTGTGAAGTGGTTAAGTGGATTTAGTATAGTGGTTTGAGTCGTCATCGCAATATAGTTTTAACATCTGTTTTAATCCCAATTAAGAAGTTTTGGAAATGTTTTCCAAACAAGAATAAGAAATGCTTTCTGATAATAGAAAATAAGAATTTAGAATATATGGAAGCAGGAGATAAGTAAATTAATGAAATAAAGAGATAAATGTTGAATGTTGATTGATCGGTATAATTTCCTCCTAGAAATAATATCGTTGTTTGCACACCTGTTTTTCTTTGATGGTTAAATCACAGACTATCGAAGTTTTGACCATTTTAACATTGTTAATATGGAGAGAACGGTTGGATTGTTATCCAAAGAACCACTCTGTATTGGCATAATCTTTGCAAATCATATATGCCAAAGATAACAAAAGACGGAGTAAAGTGCAAGGGCTATTGTATAAGTCTTAGATAACAGTGCCTAAGATGGATGTACTAAATAGTGCCTTCGGTTCATGCTGTTCCTAGATGACTTGTATGGATGAATTTCTGGCAGAGTGTTTCCAGAAAGGTCATGTACATTGATTTTTTCAACCGTACCAAGAGTGGAAGCGGAGAAGGAAACTTCTTTAGCCAACACGTAATGTACTGTTGTAGACATCAATTAGTGATTTTCGATGGATTTGACAATGTGGCATTCGAAGTGAATCTGATGTGATGATAAGGCGTAACCTCAAGCCTCATCAACCGGTAAATGACAAAAATCGGGCAGGTAGCATGGCTATGTAGGTCGCACCTATTAGGTTGTATAATCACCTAATCTAGAGTTTCGTTTACTTCTAAAAATCTATTGTTAATGTTGTCCCATTCGGGAAAACGGTTGTTGATCCCAACCGTTGGTGATATGCATTCGATACACTCAAGTGAAATGAGCGGTCGGTCATGTGTGGCCGGGTTGCAAGATGTTCTTGTTGAACCCAGTGTATTCCTTTCTAGAGGTACACTAGCGAAAGGTGGTTCCATACCTTTTCATAGTTGGAAATCAATTACCCAATACGTATTTGCGGTTTTGATTGTATACTATATATGTAGAACATGAGATGAAAGTGTTTCTGCTAGATAATTATTATATTGTGGTTGATAGACAATATAATAATATCAATGAGTTTTGATATAAAGATATTTTCGATTCTCATAAGGGAAAAACCTGTTCCGTTATACGCCGTGGTCTTATGAGATATAGTTTACTTGTTCAAACTGTTTTAAACTGTTTTACTCATACCAGTCCCATGATGGACCCGGAGTTTATTGTTTGTTTTCCCTAAACTCTTGGGTGCCTAAATTTGTATGGGCAGTCAAGTAGTTGGGATTTACAGATATACTGGAAGAGCTTGGAGCAGGAGGCTTCAGGATTATATAGCTATAGTTATTTCCGCTGTGTTGTAAGTGTTGTTGTAACGACCCGTGTTTTTGGCACTCGAATATGTAATTTAATTTATTTAATTTAAATATTATATTTGGAATATCGATGGAATTAATATCTAATTCGCTATTTAAACAAAGTTCGACGTTATATATTTATATAATTATAAATAGAGCTTGAAATATAGCGCTGCAGTTTGAAAATTCGAGTTTGAACTTCAACTGCAGATACAGAGTCCGATATAAGTCGGATTTCTGTGAAGCAAGAAACGTTGGGAGCGTGTTGACGATAGCTGTCATATGAAAGAGAAAAATCCAGATTCCGTGTTATTGGTTGCGAGTTATGGCTAAATCAAATTTTGGAAAAAACGCTATGGAAATCGTTATCGGCCGTTAAAATAGTCGTTTTGCAAACGGACTCTGTTTTCGATGAAATTAGTTTCATTGGGACCGTAACGTTAAATTATTGCACAGTGTCAAATGGCGTGGCAAACCGATGTCGTATGTGACCACGGTAGCCATAAACGCCCGTTCAATTTCTATAGCGCGTATTTAAATAAATAAAGAGATATTCGAATGTAACTTGAACAGACGATCGAATTAAGCCACGAAACTAGTCCCGTTGAGTTCGTATCGTCGATTAGAGCCAGAATAGGTATATAGTTTGTTATTTTTAGAGACCGGAAAATTTGGTGTTCAAAAGCGTAGGGCAGTTCGGGGTAAAAACAGCCTATCGGGCAAACAGTCTCAGAATGCAATGAAACAGGTGTCGTTGGGTTCGTATTAAAAAATTATTATAGGATCTGAAGGTTTCAAGTTGATTTGATTTATCTGGTGATCGTAGAAAAATTAAATGCGTGTTCATTTCTGGTTTTATAAAGGAAATTTTTTCATACGATGTCGGAATTCGACGAAACTTGTCCCATTGGATCCGGAATATCTTTTTACACTAGGATTAACTTTTTTATAAGTAGACTGAAATCATTTGTAGGGGTTTTAATCAACTACTTTAGGACGAAGTTTCGTTATAATATTTTATTATAAATTCTTCGTTATATATATACCAACACATCAGAACGCTAAACCTAAATGTGAAGTCAAACTGGATTTTCGTGGTCAACAGCACTTAACCAGCACCTCCACAACCAAATTAACAGCAAATAAAACTCCCTTGAATCGCTCTAATTTTCCCTAAATCAATTAATCGACTCTAAACCCTTCAACAGCAAAGAGGCCGAGCTCAACGAGTTTTCAAGATCAGACGGAGACGATGGACAACAACCTTGTTTGGTGGTCGGAATCAAGGATCGAAGGGCATCGGCTTTCAATGGGTTTAGCGGACGAATGGAGAGGCGGAAAACCCGAGTTTTCTGGTGATGGCAAAGGAGAGTCACGTGAGTTCTTTGATGGCTTTTGATCACAAATCCGGTTGATGGAAGGGCCTGGGCGATGAGGCCTTGAAGGACTGGGAGCAGAGATAGTTTTGGCGAACAGTAGCGGTTTTAATGAACTGGTGTTTGAACGAAAGTCTGGGAAGGAGAGGGTCATCGCATGAAGATGAAAGAAGGGTATAGTGAACTGTCGGCTTGGGTAATAAGCAATTAACCTTCCTAATCAACGTATAGTTAGCTTAATCTGTAATTGGACGTTATTGATCTGAGTTAAATCCTGGTCGCTTAAAACGAAATTGATAAATAAGTAGTAAATTAATATAGTATTATATTGAAACATAATAACATTCTCATGTTTGCCAGGATGGAAACAAAGCACTAAAGAGGAACGAAACCGAGAAGATTATGGGCTTGTTGAACTGTGTACTGAGAGTAATTAATTTTTTTTATTAGTTATTAATATATATAATTAGGGACTAAATTATTTATTAAAATAACCTTAACTTTGAATGCGAGAATTTGATGCAGAAAATCGATACTGCTAGAAACGAATGCACACAGGTCAATGAATTGGGCATTTGTTACTGGCAGCAGGAGTGCAACGGCGGCAAAGTAATCCGACCTTTAAAATTCAAGTGTAACTAATTTTATTAATTAACTAAGAGTGATCAAGTAAACTAATTTATTCATGTATATTACAGAAGATGGAGAACGAAGACAAGAATACAAGTTGCGTTCTGAACCCGGGTACAAGGATGAGGAAGTCGGCTTGAAGAGTATATAATGTAATGGATTAAATATTTATATTAATTTTATCATTAGGGTTAATGAAAATGTTTAAATAAGAAATTTGCATAGTTAAGTTATATAAACTTCGAATATTAATAACTCCATCATATATGATCAGAATGGAACACAACAAGCGATGCCGGGACTATATGAATGAGATCTACATTCTGAAACAGAAACAGACGTAGTGGAATGCAGCTGGAAATCCCAGTTAAATTAAACGCGAGTTTAATTTAATCAAATCAGTTGTTATTATAACAACACAACTCAAGGTGAGTTAAACTCACCCAGTTACCATTTTTATATTTTATATAAATTGGGTGTTTTTATTTTGTGTGTCCTGCTTGCCAATGGTTGACTGTTTTGCTAATTATCTATTCATCTGTTGATTTAACCGATGAAATTAAACCGTGTTTAATTTCAGTGAAATACCAAATCGTTATGTTAACGATTGGATCCAACGGAGGTAACTCACCCTGTTGGTCACGTTTATTTATAAACGTGCTTAATTATTTGTATTGTTCTGTTATGTGGTTGGTGTTAAATGGTTGTTATTTATCATCAGTTAAATGTGATTGATTTGATGGTTGATTATGGACGAAATATTCAACATCTGTTTGGTTTGAACCAATGGGCGATATTGGTTAAGTGTTTGGCAGGGTATGGTCTTTAAAATCAAATCGGGTTATAGACGTTGATTCACCGTCAGGTAAATAGACAGAGCTGAAATTATAAACTTTATTTTATAACTGAAGTTAGATTTTGAACATGTTATTTTGAGAAAGAGTTGGCAAAGAGAAATAAATAAGTTTTCTATTTATTTAAGATTTTGATTTATTATCAAGTTATTTTCTAATGTTAATTCGGATATTAATCAGATTTATAAGAATGAAGATAAATCGAATGGTAAACCTTTGGTAATTGTTTTGTAAGGGAAACAATTAATGGAATTTATTTAAATTAACTATATTTTTAATTAATTTGAAGTGAAGAGTAATTGGGATCGATTAATTAGATAATCGAGGTTGAGTTAATTAAATTGACATTTTTAATTAGAAGGGGTTATCAAGTTGATGCATTTGATGAAAATAGTCTCAGGAATATGGTTTAAATTTAAATAAGGTTTTAAAAGGAATTTACTATTTATTTTAGTTAATAAGGGAATTAACTATTTTACAATTGTTAATGAGTAAATAAAAGTATTATCCTGATTAATAGTGATTTAAGAAATTAGTTTTATTTGAATAATTGTAAGAAAGTGATCGAGGTAGAAATGGAATCAAATGGTGGAAGGAATTTTGAACAGGTTGTATATTCAAACCCAAAATTTCATAATGAAGTTAAAAGGAAATTTCCAAGCGGATACAATAGCTTGAAATAAATGTACTTAATTATATGAATTAAGTGAAAGGAGATTGGCAAAGGTGATCGAAGGTGAATTTGGGTAAGAAATGGGTCATAAAGTGGTATAACCAAATCAGAGAAATGGGAAGTGTTTTGAGATTTAAATGGAATATGGGTTGATTACAGCTGATATTTATCTGAGGATAGGAACGTTGTTTGATCAAGGTCTGAGAGGTAACTAAAATACCCCAACTTGAACAACATCGGGATTATCTGAAGATGATGTTGGTTGGTAATTGTAAAGAGGTTCGTGATAATACAACGAATGCTTGAAAGGAGAATTGAGTGGAACTTATATATGGATATAAGTTATTTTACCAAGTATTATAACGTAATGGTTCTGAGGACATTTGTATATAATAATATAGTTATTTGAGCTAGAGTTAGTCAAACATAGTTATTCAGGACGAGTTGCCATTTCATACGACTGCTAGCGTAATTCGCAGGGTTATAGATAGCCTACGGCGGTCAGATGTTTCCTGAGGGAATCAGGCGTAACCATCATGATCGCTGCGATCTAGAGTCAAGCGAATGGAGCTAAGTTGAATATTAGTTAATTGATAGGAGTTAAATAAGTCGAGTTAGTCCGTTTGAATAAACCAGTTAGAATTAATAAATTAGAGTAATCGATTAGAGTTAAATAGAATTAGAGTTATTCAAATCTCGTATTTTTGAATATTAAAAGAGTTAAGAAGTTTTAAAAGAAAACCAGTTGTTAAAGGCCAGGTGATGCTGAATACTTAACCAGTGAACTCATTGGAGTGTCATGATTGAAACACCGTATATTTTGATTGTTAAAACACCGACTATCAAACCTGTCCAATACGATTGTTGGTATGGAAAGACCGAAATCGAATTTATATTCGAAAACCATTCCGACCAACAAATACGTGAAGATCTCAGAAGATGATCGAGATGGAGCACTGAAGACCGTGGATTTTCATAAACGGAAGAACCACTAATATTCTCTGCCTGGCAAGCAGAGACAAGCTGTGATTCTGTCGTGGTTGGATTCTACGGGTTGCAAGGACTTCTCTCTACTGATCCGTGTGGTGATTCCTATATCGGATGCGGTAGGAGAGTGCCTTCGGTTCATCCTGTTCCTGGATGACTTGTATGGACGGATGTCTGACAGAGTATTTCCAAAGGGTCACGTACGTTGATTTCTTCAAACGTGCTATGGTTGTTGGCGGAGAATTGCCGTTCTCTTAGCTTCCAGCTAGAGTATTTTTGTGGACGTCAATTAGTGATATCTGACGGGTCTGACGATGTGACATTCAAAGTGAACGACGACCAGATGATCAGAAGATAAATTCTGGCCTCAAGCCTCATCAACCGGGAAATGACAAAAATCGGGCAGGCAGCATGGCTATGTGGGTCGCTCCCATTAGGGTGTATAATTACCTATCTAGAGATTCATTTCATTCTTTATCTATTTTGATGCTGTCCCTTGTCGGGAGACGGTTGCTGATCCCAACCGTCGGTGATATACACTCGATACACTCAAGAGAAATGAGTGGTCGGTCATGTGAGGGCCGGGTTGCAAGATGTTCTTGTTGAACCCAGGGTATTCGTCTCTAGAGATACACTATCGGCAGGTGGTCCCATACCTTGTCATAGTTGGAAATCCAATCTCCAATAAGCGCCCGCGGTTTTGATTGTATACTATATGTGGAGCGTGAGATGCAAGCGTTCCACTAGATTCTATTTACTTGTATTTAGACATTATTATAATATCATCAAAGATATTGGTTACAAAGATGGTTTGGGTTATCGTAAGGTAAAAACTGTCTGTGTTTATGTGTGGATTCGGTCTTACGATTGCCCTTTGTTTTTGAAAGATTTTGAACCTTAAAATCAAGTTGGATGATCACCTTTAATACTGTGCGAGTTTATCTCACTCTGGTTCACCAGATTGACCCGGTGTTTTGTAAATGCTCGGGTTAGATCGGGTTGTACAGGTTCAGGTTATCGTCTGCTGCGAAGAGACGAGCTGGAAGAGTTCAGACGTATTGTATTATATAGCTTCCATCCCACTGTGTTGTATATGAGGACAGATCGTTATAACTGTCCAGATGTGTGATGCACTCTGATAATGTAAGTATTTCAAAAGCTCTCTTTAAAGATTTATTTTAGTATTATATTTTGTTCCGCTGCGATGTGAGACTTTGTGTGGTGTTGTTCTTCTTCTTCTTCTATTCTTATATTTCTTTCTTATCTCACCCTCTAAATTCTTTCTATTAACTATCCAGTGTTTCGGTGCTTGGAGGATCGACATGAGATACGGTAGAGGTATTTATGTTGATTTTCAGGGCCGAAATCCTTGGGTCGTTACAGTGGTATCAGAGCTGAAGGTTAAGTAATTACCTTGGCTCTGTGGCGTGACTCAGTAGAGATGGGGTTAGCAATACCCTAGATTGAGTTGAGTGCATATATACGAGTGAACGTATTTGTAGATTTTACAAAAATTGTTTTGTATTATGGAGATTTATTGGCTGAGTTGTTTATGAGTTCTGGTCGATCAGTTTGATCCACTGTATCGATAGTGGTTTCTAAACACTCAAGTACGATAAACCGACGCATTATGTTTGAAAAAGGGTAAATGAAATAATTTACCCAAATTATATTTTGATATAAAGAAAAAATATATATTGGAAATATTATAATATATTGGATGTGTTGCTTGATTATAAGTGAAATGGTTATATAAATAACCAATTAGAATTCGTATAATATAAAAGCAGATTTATTAAATCTGAAATTTTAATCAGAATTGGAATTAAAATTCCCAAAAGTGGGAAAGGTGATTGTAAATGAACTCGGGTTAAATATATGAAAATTTTAAGATCTTGGGAGATTTTAAGTTGTTTACAAGCATCGTGAATGATATTTTGAAATAGATTTCAAAATGGAGGTGTTTACATATGATTTTGAGTGGTTATATAGTACTGAACTCACTTCGATAGCTGGGAAGTAACTCTGATGATGCTGGCCACATCATCAGTGTATATTTTCGAGTTCTAAGTGATGGATTACTACCAAAAATCTTGTTTTGAATTGTTTTGATAAAAACGAGTTGTTTTAAATCCTGAAAAGGAATATTTGATTTTCGAAGGAGCTGAACTGTTTAAAAACTCCCAGGGAAGTTGTTTGAACAAGTGCAAAATTAAATAGAAATTGTGAAAACAAATATGAATTGAATTGAAACCAATTAACTGGAAATTGAATCGGGAGATAATATATCAAGTAGAATCAGATTTTGAATTGTGAGACAGGAATCTAAAATAGTGTTGGGCTTGTAAATTAAGATTTGGAATTGATAATGGATGAGGATTGAGTTAAGAATGGGATTTGGCTTGGACGCGTGAAGGATTTGGTTTTGAGAATAAAATTGGAATTTTGTTTGGGAACGCATTTGTATATGCTGTCAGGGTAGCAAATAAAAAGGATATAATGATATGCCCGACAAAAAGGTACACGTTTATTTTTATATGGGTTTGGAGATTTGTGAGCCGATTTGGCAAGCCATTTGGCTATTTTATTTTCTTTTGAAGTGGAGAAGGCCCAGAGAGGTGAGTTGTGATTGTACCGATTGAGCCGTACAGAGGAGGTGCTGGCGAAATTTTTCGAAAATTTAAAGTGTTAGAAAATTTTCGATATTTTTGAAAATATTTATTTACAGTATTGAATTGGTTTCTAATTTAATATAAAATTAGATTTGAAATTAATGAGTTTATAACGTTCTTTCTTACCTTAGCAATTTCGAGGACGAAATTATTTTATGGGGAGGAAGAATGTAACGACCCGTGTTTTTGGCACTCGAATATGTAATTTAATTTATTTAATTTAAATATTATATTTGGAATATCGATGGAATTAATATCTAATTCGCTATTTAAACAAAGTTCGACGTTATATATTTATATAATTATAAATAGAGCTTGAAATATAGCGCTGTAGTTTGAAAATTCGAGTTTGAACTTCAACTGCAGATACAGAGTCCGATATAAGTCGGATTTATGTGAAGCAAGAAACGTTGGGAGCGTGTTGACGATAGCTGTCATATGAAAGAGAAAAATCCAGATTCCGTGTTATTGGTTGCGAGTTATGGCTAAATCAAATTTTGGAAAAAACGCTGTGGAAATCGTTATCAGCCGTTAAAATAGCCGTTTTGCAAACGGACTCTGTTTTCGATGAAATTAGTTTCATTGGGACCGTAACGTTAAATTATTGCACGGTGTCAAATGGCGTGGCAAACCGATGTCGTATGTGACCAAGGTAGCCATAAACGCCCGTTCAATTTCTATAGCGCGTATTTAAATAAATAAAGAGATATTCGAATGTAACTTGAACAGACGATCAAATTAAGCCACGAAACCAGTCCCGTTGAGTTCGTATCGTCGATTAGAGCCAGAATAGGTATATAGTTTGTTAATTTTAGAGACCGGAAAATTTGGTGTTCAAAAGGGTAGGGCGGTTCGGGGTAAAAACAGCCTATCGGGCAAACAGTCTCAGAATGCGATGAAACTGGTGCCGTTGGGTTCGTATTGAAAAATTATTATAGGATCTGAAGGTTTCAAGTTGATTTGATTTATCTGGTGATCGTAGAAAAATTAAATGCGTGTTCATTTCTGGTTTTATAAAGGAAATTTTTTCATACGATGTCGGAATTCGACGAAACTTGTCCCATTGGATCGGGAATATCTTTTTACACTAAGATTAACTTTTTTATCAGTAGACAGAAATCATTTGTAGGGGTTTCAATCAACTACTTTAGGACGAAGTTTCGTTATAATATTTTATTATAAATTCTTCGTTATATATATACCAACACATCAGAACGCTAAACCTAAATGTGAAGTCAAACTGGATTTTCGGGGTCAACAGCATTTAACCAGCGCCTCCACAACCAAATTAACAGCAAATAAAACTCCCTTGAATCGCTGTAATTTTCCCTAAATCAATTAATCGACTCTAAACCCTTCAACAGCAAAGAGGCCGAGCTCAACGAGTTTTCAAGATCGGACGGAGGCGATGGACTACAACCTTGTTTGGTGGTCGGAATCAAGGATCGAAGGGCATCAGTTTTCAATGGGTTTAGCGGACGAATGGAGAGGTGGAAAACCCGAGTTTTCTGGTGATGGCAAAGGAGAGTCACGTGAGTTCTTTGATGGCTTTTGATCACAAATCCGGTTGATGGAAGGGCCTGGGCGATGAGGCCTTGAAGGACTGGGAGTAGAGATAGTTTTGGCGAACAGTAGCGGTTTTAATGAACTGGTGTTTGAACGAAAGTCTGGGAAAGAGAGGGTCATCGCGTGAAGATGGAAGAAGGGTACAGTGAACTGTTGGCTTGGGTAATAAGCAATTAACCTTCCTAGTCAACGTATAGTTAGCTTAATCTGTAATTGGACGTTATTGATCTGAGTTAAATCCTGGTCGCTTAAAACGAAATTGATAAATAAGTAGTAAATTAATATGGTATTATATTGAAACATAATAACATTCTCATGTTTGCCAGGATGGAAACAAAGCACTAAAGAGGAACGAAACCGAGAAGATTATGGGCTTGTTGAACTGTGTACTGAGAGTAATTAAATTTTTTTATTAGTTATTAATATATATAATTAAGGACTAAATTATTTATTAAAATAACCTTAACTTTGAATGCGAGAATTTGATGCAGAAAATCGATACTGCTAGAAACGAATGCACACAGGTCAATGAATTGGGCATTTGTTACTGGCAGCAGGAGTGCAACGGCGGCAAAGTAATCTGACCTTTAAAATTCAAGTGTAACTAATTTTATTAATTAACTAAGAGTGATCAAGTAAACTAATTTATTCATGTATATTACAGAAGATGGAGAACGAAGACAAGAATACAAGTTGCGTTCTGAACCCGGGTACAAGGATGAGGAAGTCGGCTTTAAGAGTATATAATGTAATGGATTAAATATTTATATTAATTTTATCATTAGGGTTAATGAAAATGTTTAAATAAGAAATTTGCATAGTTAAGTTATATAAACTTCGAATATTAATAACTCCATCATATATGATCAGAATGGAACACAACAAGCGATGCCGGGACTATATGAATGAGATCTACATTCTGAAACAGAAACAGATGTTGTGGAATGCAGCTGGAAATCCTAGTTAAATTAAATGCGAGTTTAATTTAATCAAATCAGTTGTTATTATAACAACGCAACTCAAGGTGAGTTAAACTCACTCAGTTACCATTTTTATATTTTATATAAATTGGGTGTTTTTATTTTGTGTCCCCTGCTTGCCAATGGTTGACTGTTTTGCTAATTATCTATTCATCTGTTGATTTAACGATGAAATTAAACCGTGTTTAATTTCAGTGAAATACCAAATCGTTATGTTAACGATTGGATCCAACGGAGGTAAGTCACCCTGTTGGTCACGTTTATTTATAAACGTGCTTAATTGTTTGTATTGTTTTGTTATGTGGTTGGTGTTAAATGGTTGTTATTTATCATCAGTTAAATGTGATTGAATTGATGGTTGAGTATGGACGAAATATTCAACATCTGTTTGGTTTGAACCAATGAGCGATATTGGTTAAGTGTTTGGCAGGGTATGGTCTTTAAAATCAAATCGGGTTATAGACGTTGATTCACCGTCAGGTGAATAGACAGAGCTGAAATTATAAACTTTATTTTATAACTGAAGTTAGATTTTGAATATGTTATTTTGAGAAAGAGTTGGCAAAGAGAAATAAATAAGTATTCTATTTATTTAAGATTTTGATTTATTATCAAGTTATTTTCTAAAGTTAATCCGGATATTAATCAGATTTATAAGAATGAAGATAAATCGAATGGTAAACCTTTGGTAATTGTTTTGTAAGGGAAACAATTAATGGAATTTATTTAAATTAATTATATTTTTAATTAATTTGAAGTGAAGAGTAATTGGGATCGATTAATTAGATAATCAAGGTTGAGTTAATTAAATTGACATTTTTAATTAGAAGGGGTTATCAAGTTGATGCATTTGATGAAAATAGTCTCAGGAATATGGTTTAAATTTATATAAGGTTTTAAAAGGGATTTACTATTTATTTTAGTTAATAAGGGAATTAACTATTTTACAATTGTTAATGAGTAAATAAAAGTATTATCCTGATTAATAGTGATTTAAGAAATTAGTTTTATTTGAATAATTGTAAGAAAGCGATCGAGGTAGAAATGGAATCAAATGGTGGAAGGAATTTTGAAAAGGTTGTATATTCAAACCCAAAATTTCATAATGAAGTTAAAAGGAAATTTCCAAGCAGATACAGTAGCTTGAAATAAATGTACTTAATTATATGAATTAAGTGAAAGGAGATTGGCAAATGTGATCGAAGGTGAATTTGGGTAAGAAATGGGTCATAAAGTGGTATAACCAAATCAGAGAAATGGGAAGTGTTTTGAGATTTAAATGGAATATAGGTCGATTACAGCTGATATTTATCTGAGGATAGGAACGTTGTTTGATCAAGGTCTGAGAGGTAATTAAAATACCCCAACTTGAACAACATCAGGATTATCTGAAGATGATGTTGGTTGGTAATCGTAAAGAGGTTCGTGATAATACAACGAATGTTTGAAAGGAGAATTGAGTGGAACTTATATATGGATATAAGTTATTTTACCAAGTATTATAACGTAATGGTTCTGAGGACATTTGTATATAATAATATAGTTATTCGAGCTAGAGTTAGTCAAACATAGCTATTCAGGACGAGATGCCATTTCGTACGACTGCTAGCGTAATTCGCAGGGCTATAGATAGCCTACGGCGGTCAGATGTTTCCTGAGGGAATCAGGCGTAACCATTGTGATCGCTGCGATCTAGAGTCAAGCGAATGGAGTTAAGTTGAATATTAGTTAGTCGATAGGATTAATAAATTAGAGTAATCGATTAGAGTTAAATAGAATTAGAGTTATTCAAATCTCGTATTTTTGAATATTAAAAGAGTTAAGAAGTTTTAAAAGCAAACCAGTTGTTAAAGGCCAGGTGATGCTAAATACTTAACTAGTGAACTCATTGGAGTGTCATGATTGAAACACTGTATATTTTGATAGTTAAAACACTGTCTTAGGCAATTTCTACTTAGGATTTTCCAGAACAGCCCTTGCATAAACTCCGTCTTCAATTATCTTCATCATATTTGATTCGCAACGCTAATGCCCATATGAGTGGTGTTTAGATAATAAATTTGATCCCGGTCTCTCTATATTGACAACGGAAAAATGGTCAAAACTTTGATAGTCGGTTATTTAACTATCAAAGGAAATATCGATACACGCAACGATCTTATTTCCAATTGGAAATTTTATCGATCAATCATCAATCAACATTTTTCCCTTTTAAATTAATTTATCATTAATTTTTTCATTTC
Organism: Allium sativum; assembly: GCA_030737875.1. NCBI lineage: Eukaryota > Viridiplantae > Streptophyta > Magnoliopsida > Asparagales > Amaryllidaceae > Allium > Allium sativum. The sequence continues at coordinate 364,779,404 of CM060909.1, forward strand.
CTCATATTCGTAAATCCTTATTTTCTAAATTTAGATAATAAATGTTATTAACATTGGAAAACATTTCCATTCCCTATTCACACAACACTATCTTCCCACATCAATCAGTCTTTAAGTGTAAACTAGTAAAAGAACAATTCCCTGAATATCAACACCGAAGGCCGAAACCAACATCAGATCGATATCCAGAAAGTTGTTCAACATAACTAATCTCCAGTTAGTTTCAAATTATTTTTACTCCATTTTTATTTCCTATTTCAGAACCCATTTTCCTCTATAATATTTTCATTTTGCAAAATATTTGCTTAAATTCCTAATTCACATCAAATGTGAGTAATGTTCCTTTTATACAAACCAAATAGTTTGATTTCGCAATTTAAAAACAATATCTCAAACCCAAATTCTATTTATAATTTTATTTATAGAATTATTCGTAAAAATCTTATTTTATTTTCAACAATTATAATCTCACTGAAATTTCCCTTATAACAACTACGTTCACATTCAATTTCAAATATCGGTGTTAAAACAGATTTTACTTCTTTATATAAATTCAGACTTATATATTCCATTTATCAAATGATAAATATTTTATTTAATTTATAAAACATTATTTATAAATTATTCTTCTCAATCTATTTGTTAAAACAGATTCTATGTAAAATCTACTTTAAATCCATATCTCATAATTCTTATATATCTCACCATTTCTTGTTTTTATTATTATATTAATATTCCAAATATTTCCTTTTTATAAAATCCATTGATTTTATATAAAAATTTAAATTCAATATCCACTTAAAAATTTTCTTTTTATATTCTAATATCACTTATAGTATTTTAAAATGCCACACCAGTACCATGCAAACACACATAATCAATAACAGATTATATATCAAATCATATATCACAATATATGAAAAACAGTAACATAAATGTTGAGGAATCCAGTTGGATCCCTCCAACCTGTTTCCCTGCATTCACAGATGTTAAACGACATAAATAACATCTATTTTGTATCTATATAAACTATTCTGATAAACGGAGTCAATATTTAATTAACGATATATATATATATACCAGTACGAAGGCACGTCCTGTAACGACACGGATTTAGCACGAACCTAATCGATCGCTAAATCAATCAAAACTGTTCAAAACCGAATACGTTAACTCTGGGAATACAACACATCAGAACAACAACAGCAGACTTTTATAAACATTACAATAATGTTACATCAGAGTACAGAATATCAGAGTACATCGATAAATAAAATATAGCGGAAAATAATTTTTACAATATTTTTAAAACAATTCTCAGCGGAAGTCTTTCTATGCTCTGGACACAGCTTTAAGCTTCGATCCAGAATCCTGCTCAAGAGATAAATATCTGCAAAAAAAGCTACTCAACTGCCTATGTGGAAAATATGGGCACCCGAGTTTGCCAGTGAAACAAACTACAGGTCGGTCATGGGACTGGTATGAGAAATCTAACTTAACTAATCTAGTAATAAGGCTAATCACAGGACCACGTCGCTAACGCAGAACGGGTTTACTCCATTGGATTGCCAGTGCATAAAATAAAGTAAATCGTTAAAACAATGCAATGCTTTTTAGAAAAATGAAACCATTATAAGACTCAGGTCCCATTACACAATGCAACGCAAACCGGAGGATAGAGTTTTACCTTATAATGGTCAAAAATGCTTGATACGATAAAAACAGATTTTATATTATTATTAGTGTATATATGTTTCAAAAACATTTCATTCATAATGTATCAATCAAAGACGGCATAGCTACCATATACTATGTCGCCATACTAGTTCTACAATCAAAACCGCATGGTGTCGTATTGGAAGTTGGGTTTTCCATCATGAAATCGAGGCTAGGGATCGTCCTCTCCGATTCGAGACACTCTAGCAAATGCCTCAGGCCCGGACTCTGGTGAAACCTTGGATCTTCAGGGTCGGTCCCTACCTAACAGTAGCGGATTAGTTATGCCTGAACACACGCTTCCTGGTTCCTTTGAACCTCCATATGGCTATTAACAACCTATAAATCCGAGGTACCTCAATCCATCATCCACCTAAGTAAAATGCCAGCTAGTTTAAGAACTGACACCACTCCTAGCTAGAAAGAAACGTGTGCCCTCCCTGCAGTTCTAATCCCGTTTTTGACTCATACCGGGGTGTGAGGCTCGCGAAGTCACGCTATACACAAAGCTATCCCTAATCAGGCAATGCTTTGATCTTCAACCACAAGGCCTTGCTTTTCAACAAAAGCCTTGATCCATGCATCTTAGCATACCACATTGTCAATCCATACCATACTGTTGATTTCTACCAATATATAACCTCTAAGCTCGTACGTCTCAGAGAAGGGTTTTAACCACCAAACAGATATATATTTTGCAGATATCAACGAATACAGCATAAAGGAATACAACGTCAGGCATACCTTCCATTTACAAGTCCGTTCTGGGTCTGAACGAAACCGGAGGCACCTTATACCTCGCATATCCGAATAATCAACACTACGTCCGGACGGCTACCCCTGACTCCCCTTCAAGGTAGTTAGTCCAATCATGGGCCTCAGTAGCAACACATCCATTCGAGGTGAAGATCGTCGGTCTTCAATCACCGTCTTCAACTCTTCGACTTAGATCGACGTATAATCATTTGAATTGAGATTGAACTCGGAGTTTTCAAATGATCCTCGCATATATATATATTGAAATCATTTCATATCGTTTCGTATTTAATAACGACCTATCGCTATTTATACATATATAAAAATAGCAAAATCTATTTAACGACGCTTCGGGCCGATCAGCGGCCCTGGCGCTGTTTTTATACAAATTGATTTACACATATCCCGAAATTTAACCGTTGGATTTTTACAAAATTTATATCGTTGGAAAGATCTTCCCAAAGCGGTACTAACAGTTCCAGTTTGGGAAAATCCGACGGTCGGATCTTTCGGTATAATCGTTTGAAGTTACAACTTCAAATTGCGAACGGCAGCAGCGCGATTCGTTTTATTTTAATTTATATTTATATGTATATAAATATAATTCATTCGTTCGACGATTTCATATTTGTTCTCTAAATAATTTTCTACACTTCGTATTCAAGTTATTTTTAAAGAACAGAAGTCTATTTCAAAACATGTACATTTTCTTCATTTCTTATATGACAATAAAAATGTATTTTTTTTTATTGTTTATCATCTTTATTTCAAACGATGAACATTCCTCTATATCCTTTGTTTACATTTCATTAAAATGGGATTTTAATGATAACATGTTCTTATATTCTAAAACATGACGTTTTCCTATTTCCTTACATTTCCTACTCTTTTATATTTCATCAAAAATGTGACTTTTCTATTCTTTTAATTACAACTCCACAGAATGTAATTTTACTATTTTTTTATTTAACTAACAAAAATGCATGTTTTTGTCTAACTCTTTTTTAACTAACAAAAATGCATGTTTTAGTCTAAGTCTTTTTATCTAACAAAAAAGCATGTTTACAAATAAAAGTGTACTTCATTTTCTATGGGTTTTTATTTGCATACAAAAAGGCAAATAAAATGTACTTCTTAAAATTCATGTCCTTTTATTCACATCTAAAATATGAATAAAATATCTTTTTGAATCCATATTTTTATTCACATCTAAAATGTGAATAAAATATTCCTTTTTAAATTTCATGTCTTTATTTGCATCTACAATGCAAATAAAATGTGAACTTTTTACATCACATAAAAATGTAAACTTTTCCATCCTTATATTACATTATATAGAAATGTAATCCTTTCGTTTCTTATATTGCATTCATGAGAAATGTAATCTTTTTCTTTTGAAATCTTTTCTTTTCTTTTGAAATCATTTATTTATATTGCAAAATGAAATCTTTCATTTCACATTCAATTACATTTCCAAATGTAACTTTTATATTCTCTCTTTAATTACACTGCAAAATGTAACTTTTATATCCTTATTACATTATAGGAAAAAAAATGTAATATTTTCTCTCTTTCTTTAATTACATTAAAGATGTAATCTTTCCTAATGTAATCTTTTTCTCCTCTTTTCCAATTTTATGTTTACAATCACATTAAAAAGTATAATTCTTTTTCTATGTTTTATTTGCATGTAAAAATGCAAATAAAAAAGTATAATTCTCTTTCTATGTTTGTTTGCATATAAAAAGAATAATTTCTATGTTAACACTTTTCTATATATTCTAATATTATATAAATAATATTTTTCTACGTTAACATCTTCTATGCATTCTAATATTATATAAATAATATTTTTCTATGTTAACATCTTCTATGCATTCTATTATCACATAAAAGAATATTTTCTATGTAAACATTTCTAACCTTTCATAAAAAGGATATTTTATTTTAAAATCAATTCTAACATTTTCAACGGGACAAATAAAAAAGATAACTTTGTTTTTGTTGACAATTCTATTTCAACAAAAACATATAAAAGTAATATATTTGTTTGTTGTAAATTCTAACACACAAACAAATAAAAAGTGATACTTTTGTCAACTTCCACATTTTATGACTAAATGTTATTCTTATTCACCTTAACATTTTATAACTAAAATGTTATTTTAATCCATTAACATTTTACCTAAAATGTTATTCCTCTTCATCTTAACATTTTATAACTAAAACGTTATTCTTATCTTCACTTTAACATTTTTTAATTAAAATGTTATTTTTTCTTCTTATCTAATGTTTCATGTCATAAATAAAAATGTGATTTTTATTTTTCTATCTTTTCTAATGGTAAAAAACAAAATTTTTATTTTAATTCTAGTATCACATAAAATAATATTTTATATGTAAACCTTTCTAAATAAATGGCATTTTCTATATAACAATACCTTTCTTAATAAATGGCATTATATAACATTACATTTCTTAATAAATGGCATTTACTATTCAAGGTGGTATTAACATGACAATTTCCAACAAGGTGATATTAAAATGACAATTTCCCATTTAACAAAGTAAGTAATTTTGTTTTTCTTATTTTCCTATTCAACAAAATAAGTAATTTTATTTGTAAATAGTTTTCTATGTTATACAAATGACAAATACATGACTATTTTATTCGCTAACAATATCCTATGTTATACAAGTGACAAATAAATGATTATTTATTTGCTAACAATATCCTATGTTATACAAGTGACAAATAAATGATTATTTATTTTCAAACAAATGATTCAATCAATCAACAGATCTGTATAACTGAATTCATCAATCCACATCAAAAATGAATAACAACACATAACAATATCATACATCGCAAATTAACGTACACACATGGAATTTAAATAACGCGAAATAATTAAATTTTAATTATTTTAAAATATAGAAATCTCAACAATCAATTCAGATCTGAAATTTCCCTCAAATCTTGGTTTGCTCAGAATTGGTTCTAGTTTGTTCTATGTTGTAGTGCTCGGGAATACGAATCCAACGCAATCAATTTCGTCAATTTCTGATAAGATTTGAACAAGATATAGCCGTTTATATTTTAATTGCATAAATTAGATAATTAATTCATTAATTAATCTCTAATTACACTTAAGAAAATCTAGGCCGATTAGTTTCCCTTCTTCTTCGTTATTGTCTGATATAGCAACTGAACCCATCTTCCCCATTCATCCTCCACACGCACGCCTGCCAGAGACAGCCACCACCAATCAGAACCTGCCACCACGACGCCGATCGTGAGCGCCACCCACGCCACCCCATGACCGCCGACTCGCACGCCCTCCTTCGTCAGAAATCCCACTCAAAGGCGCCACTGTAACAACCCGTAAAATGCGAGCCAGTTTGAAATTTTTATTTTGGCAATTTTAGCGAATTCTGATTATTTAATATGAATTATTTTAAATAATATCGACGAGAAATTTAATTTGAATATAATTCGAACGTATATATTATACGCGTCGTCGTTAGAATATAAATAATTATATATAATTATAAATAGAATTGAAAATGGCGCGGTAGTTCGATAATTCGATTTCAAACTTCAATTGAATGTGCCGGGTGCAAAACAATCCGGATTTTAGTGAAACCAAAAATAATGGAATCTAATAGTGAATATCTTTCCAACGAATCCGAAAAATCCAAAGTTAGTAGCGGGAATCAAAAGATATGTCCAGTTGAAAATTCTGAATAGTCGCTATGGAATTCAGGCCCTTAAAAATGGACATTTTGCAAACGACCTCGGATTTCGACGAAACCAGTTTGGTTGGGTCCGGGATGTGAAGTTATTGCTAGATTCCAAATTTCATAATTTTTAGAATCAATATGTGAGCGTGGCAAAAGAAAACGCGTTTGACCAGTTTCAGTTGATTTTAATCGACTGGAAATTGGCCATTTTTCTAACGGTCTCAGAATTCGACGAAACTAGTTTTGTTAGGACCGTATCGTCAATACGAAGCTAGAAAATATTTTTCTGGAATTTTTCTAGTTAGTATGTGACCCTGGTAATTTGAAATGTACGTTTAAAATTCAATATAATGATTTAAATGTAAATTCAACGGAAATCGATTGTAACAAATGAATCGGCTTGCGATACATATCCCATTGTGTTCGGAATGGGGGTAAAACGCTATGGACGACAGGCGGTGGGTTCGATTCTGAAGTCGACAGAAAAAGTTACTTTATGAGAATAATTTAATAAAAAAAAAAATCTCTCTTCCCTTTCCTTTATCTCTGCCCCCCCCCCCCTAAAATTTCATTTTAATCGAGATAAAAAAAAAAAAGAGAAAGAAAAGAGATCGAGGGCGCCAGCGCTAGGGCCGACGCCTCACCACCGCTCCGACCCTCCCCCTCACCCGCGCCCTCTCCGTCAACGCCCCCTCGCATCGCGCGCCGCCCCTCCAACGAAGTCCGCCATCGGAGACCCCCCCCCCCTCTTCCCCCTCGCCTGCGCACACCACCACCTCCACACCCCGACCTACCACCTGAGATGAACCCCGACCCCCCCTGCGCCCTTTCCCCCTTCTTCTTCGAGATTGAGCAGTAAGTATTTTAATTTCTTTTCTTTTTTATATATATAATGTTTTGTTTTAAAAAAAAGGGGGTTTTAAAAACCTGAGCTGTTTTTTTTTATATAAAGTAAAACTGATTTTATATAATGATTAACTGATTTGATATATAATGTTAAAACTGATTGATATATAATGTTAAAACTGATTTTTATATTTTGTTAAAACTGATTTTTATAAATTGCAAAAACTGATTTTTATATTTTTTTAAAACTGTTTTTTTTATATTGCAAAAACTGATTTTTATATTTTGTTAAAACTGATTTTTATAAATTGCAAAAACTGATTTTTATATTTTTTTAAAACTGTTTTTTTTATATTGCAAAAACTGATTTATGTTAATTGCAAAAACTGATTTTTAATTTAAGATTAAAACTGATTTTATTTATTTCTAAAACTGAATTTTCTTTAGCTTTAAAACTGAATTTTATAAGATTTAAAACTGAATTATATAAAGCATATAAACTGATTTTAAATTTTAAGTTAAAAGAAAAAGACTTGAACTTTAAACTGATTTTAAATTTTAAATTTTAAGTTAGAAGGAAAAGGTTTAAACTTTAGAATAGAAAAAGGTTTAATCTTTTTAAAGAAAAAAATTAGAACTTTTAAAGGAAAAGATCATATTTTTAAAAACTTCATATTCGTAAAGAAAATCGAAATAACATACTTTGTTTTGAAAATCGAAATAACATACTTTGTTTTGAAAATCGAAATAACATACTTTGTTTTGAAAATCGAAATACTTTGTTTTGAAAATCGAAATACTTTGTTTTGAAAATCGAAATAACATACTTTTTGAAAATAGAAAGTGAAAAAGATTTATAATAATGAAAAGGCGAGATTTTTAATAATGAAAGGGCGTGATTTTTATATACTGAACATCGAAATAAAAATTTGATTTTTATATATTGAACATCGAAATAAAAATTCGATTTTTATATATTGAACTTTGAAATAAAAATTCGATTTTTATATATTAAATAACATAGTAAAAATTCGATTTTTACATATGTAGTGGCTCTGGGCAACGAAGACGACGAGGATGCGATAGCGATGAAGATTTCTATCATTGAAGAGCCGTGGAGCTAGGATAGCTATAAGTGAGAATTTCTCACCTTTCTATTTCTTTTCTAGTTATATATTTATACTAGGATGCAGACGGTGCTTAGTAGCACCCGACACAACCGTCCACAGACCATGGACTTGTTCGTTTGACTGTTTGGTGATTGATTGCGATATTGGTTTGAATGTGGTTTGTGGTGTGAAAAATCGAATCGATAAATTGGTTAGGATTAGACGTGCGCCGTTATAAGGCGAAGGAGTAAGGCTAGGTTAGACTCTTACTCCAAATTTTGTGGTTTACATAACGAATTGATTTGATTGATGTGTGAATGGCGTGGGCCTTCACTAGACCGGGGATAAGGCTAGGCCTTGTCCCGTTTCTAGTATCGTGCCGTTATGCCGCCGAAATTTTCTAAAATATGTTAGAAAAATAAAAATATCATTTTATTGAATAAATGAATTGAATAGAAATTCATAGGTTGAAATAAAATGTTTTATCGTTAAAAATATAATTTTTAACGTGAATATGAAAATAGTGAAGTGAATAAATAAATATTCATTTACAAACCAGATGGTTTGTTTATGTACACTTATTTGAATGACATTGATTGGGACGATAAATTTTACACATCGCCCAACAGCACAAATAAAATAGGTGTTTGATTGTTTGAAACCCCACACGGGTGTTGGGATGAAATTTGAAGTTCACTCATCCTGATTGATTAAATATGTCGATCGATTGATTGACAGGCTGTTATAAGCGTTGAATATCTATACTTGATGCTTATACAGTGTAGTGCACTTTGGTTGATGGTTGATTATTTTCAATGCTATTATATACATGTGTTGTATGGAAATCCATATAATTAATTTTATATGGTAATTGATTGGGCCTCATTCCAATTTGAAAAATAAAGAAAATTTGAAAATAGAAATTATGAAGCCGTGTTGATTAGATTGACGCCATTTTGACGTAAACGATATTTATATCGATTTTATTCATTTCAAAATGAATTGAATTGAAAACGATTTCGAAATGAATTGAATTGAAAACGATTTCGAAATGAATTGAATTGAAAACGATTTCGAAATGGATTGAATTGAAAACGATTTCGAAATGAATTGAATTGAAAACGATTTCGAAATGAATTGAATTGAAAACGATTTCGAAATGAATTGAATTGAAAACGATTTCGAAATGAATTGAATTGAAAACGAATTCAAATTGAATTGAAAGTGAATTGAAATGAATTCAAATTGAATTGAAATTTGAATTGAATAGAAATGAATTTTAAAACGAATTTATAGAGAAGAATTCAATTTTGATTTGAATTGAAATGGAAGTTGAAATTGCTTTTGAAACGAATTTAAAACTATTTATATAATTCGTTTTAAATAGAAATCGACGAAGTATATATTATATATATTATATATATAATATAATGGCCTGAATAGAACGCGCCGCGCCGCGGCAGTTCGCGAATTTCGACCATTGATTTCAAACGGACATTACGGGAGATCCGACCGTCGGATTCTCCTAAAACCGGAACCGTTGGGTTCGTATCGAAAAGAGCTTTCTAACGAATATTAGAAATTTGAAATCTAACGGTTGGATTTGGAATTATGTCCAAATCAAATTCGAAAAAGGTCGCTGTAAGTGCAGTTCGATGGCCATTGATGGAAATCGACTGTACGGGCCTTGATAAAATTATTAAAAATAGCAATAATTTGTGTAAAATCATAAGAAATGATTTGTGAAGATTTGGAATGAAAAACTCCATATTTTAAAAGATAAAAATAGATTTTTATCGAAATGTACTAGTTTTGAACTGGAATTATAATTCTATTTATTTTTAAATAAATAAATTGAATTTGAAAAGGGTTTTAAAAATAACCAGAATTTCCAATGATTGCATTGGAGTGGATTTGAATCGAAATTGTCTTCGGAATATTTCGATGTTGGAATTCGTGATTATACAGGTGTTGTTATGGAAATTTGAAAGATATATATTTATATCGTTATTTCCAATACGACATTTGTTAGTCGTGGAATTCGATATTGAATATAAGCCGATATATTTTCTATTCAGAGCCTTGTATTGAATATCGAATGTGATTTGGGTTTGTCGTGAATGGTGTCTTCACTAACACTGTTCTTGAACCCAGTTGAGAAAAGATTAAATCTTTTTATTTAGATTTAATGAAGTGTACCAATTAAATAATATTTAATTGGAATTGAATTGATATTGATTTTTGGGTTTATCGTGAACAGTGTTTTAAATAACACTCGTTCTTTAACCCGATAATTAATGAATGTGATTTTGGGTTTATCGTGAACCGTGTTTTAAATGACACTGATTCTTTAACCCAGTTGAAGATTAAAACTAAGTGGAGTTTTAATGAATCTTTAATTAGATTGAAATGATCGAAAATGGAGTATCACCAGTTTTGCTCCAGGCGATAGTTAAATCTTTAATTAGATTTGAACGTGAAATGGTAATTGAATTTACCGATAACACCGTGGTGTTAGATATGAAGTACTACCAGTTTTACTTCATGGGATGAATAGGTTGGGATTGGGAAATTAAAACAAATGATTACTTCGGTAAGGTTCGCTAATCCCGACTGGTTTGAATTGATATTCAAAAGTAGATTAAAGCATAAATTCAAGAATTTATCTTTGATAAAATTAATGGGAACCTTTCCCTATGAATGTGAAATTTAGAAACTAACTGTCGGTTAGCCAAGCAGAAGGGTTTTCTGGATATTGATCTGATGTTGGTTTCGGCCTTCGGGGTTAATATTTGGGAAATTATTCTCTTGATTAATTTACGGTTAGTGACTAATGAATTGGAATGAGGCGTATGTTGTGTTTGTGTAACACTTACTTAAAATATACGCGAGTTATTCGGAAAGGCCGGGTTTATCCCATTCTGAATAACTGATACGACGATAAGTCGAAGATGAAGACGATGGTCGAAGACCGGAGGTCTTCACGTCGTTTGGGTAATTACTGATGATCTTGATTGGGCTGTACACCCAAGAAGATGGAAACAGTTAGTGATCGTCCAGACGTACTTGGAGATCGATGGATATGCGGGGTACTAGGTGCCTCCGGTTTCGTTCAGACCCAGGACGGACTTGTAAATGGACTGTGTGTCTGACATCGGATTTCATTCTGTGTGACTGATATCGGTTGCATAGGATGGTTTGCCTGTGTGGCATGCTAAGATGCAAATGATCAAGGCTTCTGTTGAAAAGCAAAGTCTTGTGGTGATGATCAAAGCACGGCCTTTGTGGCGTAGCTTTGTGTAACGTTTACCTCGCGTGTTTCACACCAGGTATGAACCAAAAACGGGAGACGGACCTCAGGGAGGGCCTGCGTTTCCTCCTAGCTAGAAGTTGCGTCAGTGGTTTTACACGCCCTGACGAGTTTGACTTATGTGGTTGTTGCTGTTGCGAGGCGCCTCGGTTAGATCGGACGATCCGGGTCCGATGGAGTCATTCGTTGGCTCGCTTACGCCCCAAAGGGCGGCGAAACGCAGTGTCCAGGGTTTAAGTTTAATCCACTCCGTGTGGACCGGCCCTGACGATCCAAGGGTCGATGCGTTCTGATCCTGAGACTCGGGCTAGGCAGTCTCGAATCGGTTGAGGACTATCTTTTGCCTCGGTTCATAGATGGAAATCCAATTTCCAAATACGTGACATTTGCGGTTTTATTTGTAAACCTATATATGGCGACATGATATATGGTACCCATGCCGCCTATGATTGATACTTATGATTTGAAGTCGTTTATACACTATGCACTTATTATAGTATCAAATGATTTGTTTTAAACGTATCAAGCATACTTTGGCTGTTATAAGGGAAAACCCTATCCTCGACTGCGTTGCATTGTGTGATAGGACCTGGGTCTTATAACAGCTTCATTTTTCTTTATTTAGCATTGCGCTGTTTGTTTTATGCACTGGTATTCTTGGGAGGAAACCCGTTCCGTGTTATACGGCGTGGTCTCTTGATTTACCTAATGATTTAAAGTAAAGATTAATAACTGTTTTAGTTCTCACACCAGTCACATGACTGACCTGGAGTTTATTGTTTTAACCTAAACTCTGGGTGCCCCTATTTTCGACACGGGCAGCTAGTAGTTTTGGTTTTGCAGATTTATATTCACAGGATCCTGGTTTACAGCTGGAATGATATCCGGAAAGCTTTGTATCCGTATATCTATTTCTAGTTGTGTATTGTATTATTTTCCGCTGCTATGTATTTAAATGTAATTTAAATCTCTGATATTTCTGTGTAATATTTATTCGTTATACTCTGTATATTCTTGTAATCTGATGCATTGTTGTAATATACAATGAAATGTTCTTCTGTATGCATTCTGTTGTGGCTTGTTCTCGAACTATCCGACGCTTTCCTTTACGGGGAAGTTGCGGGTTTTCACAGTTGGTATCAGAGCTTTGGTTTACAAAGCAGAGAACAAGGCACATTAGAACCGTACGAAAGAATTCATCAGAAATTGGATTAGTAATATCCAACGAGAATGACTCGTTAGAGATGGGATCAGTAGTATCCTAGAACGAGTGTGAAGAGTATATTTTTGAAAATGAAAACAAATTTTTGTTTTGAAAATTTAAATCAATTATTCGTATTTGATTATCTATTTAAATTGATGTGGACAATCCAGTATATATAGATTTTGCGTATACGTCTGATCCGCGTGTATTCGAAGTTTTAATATATTGGATAGATATAGAGTCGCACTCTAGTCGCCCGGACATGGTCCTGATGATGAAGTATACCATCACCAGCATTTATTTTCGAGTAACGAAAGTGTGATATCTATATATTTCCATTAGACTGGTGTGAGAACCAAATCTTATATAGCTAGAACACTTTGTTGTGAATTGGCATCAAAAACAAGATTTTCAGTATATATATCAAAATTATGAATTTGAAACGTTAAATTCACTAATTGATTGATGTTTGTGTTGTTTGTTTATTTGTTTGCAAATTTTGAACCATTATGCCTAATATAACCAAATATTGAATTGTATTGGAATTTGGTTGCATTTTCTTGCATATACATATACTTATATTGAACAGGTCATAGCAAGGAGGCTAGAGCCAGAGAATAAAATTTGTTTGCCCGACAAATAGGTACATGTTTACTACATAATTTACTGTTTTGTTTGGGTGATGATGATTTTGTGAGCCTATTGGCTAGCCGCTTGGCTTTTCCTTTTTCTTTTTGAGATCTGAAGGACCGGGGAAGCTATTTGAAATTCCCCGATGCTCCCATTGCAGGGGAGGTTATGGCGAAATTTTTCGAAAATTTAGGGTGTTAGCCAAATTTTTGAAATTTTGAAAATTCTCAGAAACTAAAGAGTTGGAGAATAGAAGCCAGATCGAACGTAGTGTTGATTAATCAAACCACTTTCCACTTTGTTCCTTTTCGGGGACGAAAAGTTTTAAGTGGGGGAGATTGTAACAACCCGTAAAATGCGAGCCAGTTTGAAATTTTTATTTTGGCAATTTTAGCGAATTCTGATTATTTAATATGAATTATTTTAAATAATATCGACGAGAAATTTAATTTGAATATAATTCGAACGTATATATTATACGCGTCGTCGTTAGAATATAAATAATTATATATAATTATAAATAGAATTGAAAATGGCGCGGTAGTTCGATAATTCGATTTCAAACTTCAATTGAATGTGCCGGGTGCAAAACAATCCGGATTTTAGTGAAACCAAAAATAATGGAATCTAATAGTGAATATCTTTCCAACGAATCCGAAAAATCCAAAGTTAGTAGCGGGAATCAAAAGATATGTCCAGTTGAAAATTCTGAATAGTCGCTATGGAATTCAGGCCCTTAAAAATGGACATTTTGCAAACGACCTCGGATTTCGACGAAACCAGTTTGGTTGGGTCCGGGATGTGAAGTTATTGCTAGATTCCAAATTTCATAATTTTTAGAATCAATATGTGAGCGTGGCAAAAGAAAACGCGTTTGACCAGTTTCAGTTGATTTTAATCGACTGGAAATTGGCCATTTTTCTAACAGTCTCAGAATTCGACGAAACTAGTTTTGTTAGGACCGTATCGTCAATACGAAGCTAGAAAATATTTTTCTGGAATTTTTCTAGTTAGTATGTGACCCTGGTAATTTGAAATGTACGTTTAAAATTCAATATAATGATTTAAATGTAAATTCAACGGAAATCGATTGTAACAAATGAATCGGCTTGCGATACATATCCCATTGTGTTCGGAATGGGGGTAAAACGCTATGGACGACAGGCGGTGGGTTCGATTCTGAAGTCGACAGAAAAAGTTACTTTATGAGAATAATTTAATAAAAAAAAAATCTCTCTTCCCTTTCCTTTATCTCTGGCCCCCCCCCCCTAAAATTTCATTTTAATCGAGATAAAAAAAAAAAAAAAAAAGAGAAAGAAAAGAGATCGAGGGCGCCAGCGCTAGGGCCGACGCCTCACCACCGCTCCGACCCTCCCCCTCACCCGCGCCCTCTCCGTCAACGCCCCCTCGCATCGCGCGCCGCCCCTCCAACGAAGTCCGCCATCGGAGACCACCCCCCCCCTCTTCCCCCTCGCCTGCGCACACCACCACCTCCACACCCCGACCTACCACCTGAGATGAACCCCGACCCCCCCCTGCGCCCTTTCCCCCTTCTTCTTCGAGATTGAGCAGTAAGTATTTTAATTTCTTTTCTTTTTTATATATATAATGTTTTGTTTTAAAAAAAAAGGGGGTTTTAAAAACCTGAGCTGTTTTTTTTTATATAAAGTAAAACTGATTTTTATATAATGATTAACTGATTTGATATATAATGTTAAAACTGATTGATATATAATGTTAAAACTGATTTTTATATTTTGTTAAAACTGATTTTTATAAATTGCAAAAACTGATTTTTATATTTTTTTAAAACTGTTTTTTTTATATTGCAAAAACTGATTTTTATATTTTGTTAAAACTGATTTTTATAAATTGCAAAAACTGATTTTTATATTTTTTTTAAAACTGTTTTTTTTATATTGCAAAAACTGATTTATGTTAATTGCAAAAACTGATTTTTAATTTAAGATTAAAACTGATTTTATTTATTTCTAAAACTGAATTTTCTTTAGCTTTAAAACTGAATTTTATAAGATTTAAAACTGAATTATATAAAGCATATAAACTGATTTTAAATTTTAAGTTAAAAGAAAAAGACTTGAACTTTAAACTGATTTTAAATTTTAAATTTTAAGTTAGAAGGAAAAGGTTTAAACTTTAGAATAGAAAAAGGTTTAATCTTTTTAAAGAAAAAAATTAGAACTTTTAAAGGAAAAGATCATATTTTTAAAAACTTCATATTCGTAAAGAAAATCGAAATAACATACTTTGTTTTGAAAATCGAAATAACATACTTTGTTTTGAAAATCGAAATAACATACTTTGTTTTGAAAATCGAAATACTTTGTTTTGAAAATCGAAATACTTTGTTTTGAAAATCGAAATAACATACTTTTTGAAAATAGAAAGTGAAAAAGATTTATAATAATGAAAAGGCGAGATTTTTAATAATGAAAGGGCGTGATTTTTATATATTGAACATCGAAATAAAAATTTGATTTTTATATATTGAACATCGAAATAAAAATTCGATTTTTATATATTGAACTTTGAAATAAAAATTCGATTTTTATATATTAAATAACATAGTAAAAATTCGATTTTTACATATGTAGTGGCTCTGGGCAACGAAGACGACGAGGATGCGATAGCGATGAAGATTTCTATCATTGAAGAGCCGTGGAGCTAGGATAGCTATAAGTGAGAATTTCTCACCTTTCTATTTCTTTTCTAGTTATATATTTATACTAGGATGCAGACGGTGCTTAGTAGCACCCGACACAACCGTCCACAGACCATGGACTTGTTCGTTTGACTGTTTGGTGATTGATTGCGATATTGGTTTGAATGTGGTTTGTGGTGTGAAAAATCGAATCGATAAATTGGTTAGGATTAGACGTGCGCCGTTATAAGGCGAAGGAGTAAGGCTAGGTTAGACTCTTACTCCAAATTTTGTGGTTTACATAACGAATTGATTTGATTGATGTGTGAATGGCGTGGGCCTTCACTAGACCGGGGATAAGGCTAGGCCTTGTCCCGTTTCTAGTATCGTGCCGTTATGCCGCCGAAATTTTCTAAAATATGTTAGAAAAATAAAAATATCATTTTATTGAATAAATGAATTGAATAGAAATTCATAGGTTGAAATAAAATGTTTTATCGTTAAAAATATAATTTTTAACGTGAATATGAAAATAGTGAAGTGAATAAATAAATATTCATTTACAAACCAGATGGTTTGTTTATGTACACTTATTTGAATGACATTGATTGGGACGATAAATTTTACACATCGCCCAACAGCACAAATAAAATAGGTGTTTGATTGTTTGAAACCCCACACGGGTGTTGGGATGAAATTTGAAGTTCACTCATCCTGATTGATTAAATATGTCGATCGATTGATTGACAGGCTGTTATAAGCGTTGAATATCTATACTTGATGCTTATACAGTGTAGTGCACTTTGGTTGATGGTTGATTATTTTCAATGCTATTATATACATGTGTTGTATGGAAATCCATATAATTAATTTTATATGGTAATTGATTGGGCCTCATTCCAATTTGAAAAATAAAGAAAATTTGAAAATAGAAATTATGAAGCCGTGTTGATTAGATTGACGCCATTTTGACGTAAACGATATTTATATCGATTTTATTCATTTCAAAATGAATTGAATTGAAAACGATTTCGAAATGAATTGAATTGAAAACGATTTCGAAATGAATTGAATTGAAAACGATTTCGAAATGGATTGAATTGAAAACGATTTCGAAATGAATTGAATTGAAAACGATTTCGAAATGAATTGAATTGAAAACGATTTCGAAATGAATTGAATTGAAAACGATTTCGAAATGAATTGAATTGAAAACGAATTCAAATTGAATTGAAAGTGAATTGAAATGAATTCAAATTGAATTGAAATTTGAATTGAATAGAAATGAATTTTAAAACGAATTTATAGAGAAGAATTCAATTTTGATTTGAATTGAAATGGAAGTTGAAATTGCTTTTGAAACGAATTTAAAACTATTTATATAATTCGTTTTAAATAGAAATCGACGAAGTATATATTATATATATAATATAATGGCCTGAATAGAACGCGCCGCGCCGCGGCAGTTCGCGAATTTCGACCATTGATTTCAAACGGACATTACGGGAGATCTGACCGTCGGATTCTCCTAAAACCGGAACCGTTGGGTTCGTATCGAAAAGAGCTTTCTAACGAATATTAGAAATTTGAAATCTAACGGTTGGATTTGGAATTATGTCCAAATCAAATTCGAAAAAGGTCGCTGTAAGTGCAGTTCGATGGCCATTGATGGAAATCGACTGTACGGGCCTTGATAAAATTATTAAAAATAGCAATAATTTGTGTAAAATCATAAGAAATGATTTGTGAAGATTTGGAATGAAAAACTCCATATTTGAAAATATAAAAATAGATTTTTATCGAAATGTACTAGTTTTGAACTGGAATTATAATTCTATTTATTTTTAAATAAATAAATTGAATTTGAAAAGGGTTTTAAAAATAACCAGAATTTCCAATGATTGCATTGGAGTGGATTTGAATCGAAATTGTCTTCGGAATATTTCGATGTTGGAATTCGTGATTATACAGGTGTTGTTATGGAAATTTGAAAGATATATATTTATATCGTTATTTCCAATACGACATTTGTTAGTCGTGGAATTCGATATTGAATATAAGCCGATATATTTTCTATTCAGAGCCTTGTATTGAATATCGAATGTGATTTGGGTTTGTCGTGAATGGTGTCTTCACTAACACTGTTCTTGAACCCAGTTGAGAAAAGATTAAATCTTTTTATTTAGATTTAATGAAGTGTACCAATTAAATAATATTTAATTGGAATTGAATTGATATTGATTTTTGGGTTTATCGTGAACAGTGTTTTAAATAACACTCGTTCTTTAACCCGATAATTAATGAATGTGATTTTGGGTTTATCGTGAACCGTGTTTTAAATGACACTGATTCTTTAACCCAGTTGAAGATTAAAACTAAGTGGAGTTTTAATGAATCTTTAATTAGATTGAAATGATCGAAAATGGAGTATCACCAGTTTTGCTCCAGGCGATAGTTAAATCTTTAATTAGATTTGAACATGAAATGGTAATTGAATTTACCGATAACACCGTGGTGTTAGATATGAAGTACTACCAGTTTTACTTCATGGGATGAATAGGTTGGGATTGGGAAATTAAAACAAATGATTACTTCGGTAAGGTTCGCTAATCCCGACTGGTTTGAATTGATATTCAAAAGTAGATTAAAGCATAAATTCAAGAATTTATCTTTGATAAAATTAATGGGAACCTTTCCCTATGAATGTGAAATTTAGAAACTAACTGTCGGTTAGCCAAGCAGAAGGGTTTTCTGGATATTGATCTGATGTTGGTTTCGGCCTTCGGGGTTAATATTTGGGAAATTATTCTCTTGATTAATTTACGGTTAGTGACTAATGAATTGGAATGAGGCGTATGTTGTGTTTGTGTAACACTTACTTAAAATATACGCGAGTTATTCGGAAAGGCCGGGTTTATCCCATTCTGAATAACTGATACGACGATAAGTCGAAGATGAAGACGATGGTCGAAGACCGGAGGTCTTCACGTCGTTTGGGTAATTACTGATGATCTTGATTGGGCTGTACACCCAAGAAGATGGAAACAGTTAGTGATCGTCCAGACGTACTTGGAGATCGATGGATATGCGGGGTACTAGGTGCCTCCGGTTTCGTTCAGACCCAGGACGGACTTGTAAATGGACTGTGTGTCTGACATCGGATTTCATTCTGTGTGACTGATATCGGTTGCATAGGATGGTTTGCCTGTGTGGCATGCTAAGATGCAAATGATCAAGGCTTCTGTTGAAAAGCAAAGTCTTGTGGTGATGATCAAAGCACGGCCTTTGTGGCGTAGCTTTGTGTAACGTTTACCTCGCGTGTTTCACACCAGGTATGAACCAAAAACGGGAGACGGACCTCAGGGAGGGCCTGCGTTTCCTCCTAGCTAGAAGTGGCGTCAGTGGTTTTACACGCCCTGACGAGTTTGACTTATGTGGTTGTTGCTGTTGCGAGGCGCCTCGGTTAGATCGGACGATCCGGGTCCGATGGAGTCATTCGTTGGCTCGCTTACGCCCCAAAGGGCGGCGAAACGCAGTGTCCAGGGTTTAAGTTTAATCCACTCCGTGTGGACCGGCCCTGACGATCCAAGGGTCGATGCGTTCTGATCCTGAGACTCGGGCTAGGCAGTCTCGAATCGGTTGAGGACTATCTTTTGCCTCGGTTCATAGATGGAAATCCAATTTCCAAATACGTGACATTTGCGGTTTTATTTGTAAACCTATATATGGCGACATGATATATGGTACCCATGCCGCCTATGATTGATACTTATGATTTGAAGTCGTTTATACACTATGCACTTATTATAGTATCAAATGATTTGTTTTAAACGTATCAAGCATACTTTGGCTGTTATAAGGGAAAACCCTATCCTCGACTGCGTTGCATTGTGTGATAGGACCTGGGTCTTATAACAGCTTCATTTTTCTTTATTTAGCATTGCGCTGTTTGTTTTATGCACTGGTATTCTTGGGAGGAAACCCGTTCCGTGTTATACGGCGTGGTCTCTTGATTTACCTAATGATTTAAAGTAAAGATTAATAACTGTTTTAGTTCTCACACCAGTCACATGACTGACCTGGAGTTTATTGTTTTAACCTAAACTCTGGGTGCCCCTATTTTCGACACGGGCAGCTAGTAGTTTTGGTTTTGCAGATTTATATTCACAGGATCCTGGTTTACAGCTGGAATGATATCCGGAAAGCTTTGTATCCGTATATCTATTTCTAGTTGTGTATTGTATTATTTTCCGCTGCTATGTATTTAAATGTAATTTAAATCTCTGATATTTCTGTGTAATATTTATTCGTTATACTCTGTATATTCTTGTAATCTGATGCATTGTTGTAATATACAATGAAATGTTCTTCTGTATGCATTCTGTTGTGGCTTGTTCTCGAACTATCCGACGCTTTCCTTTACGGGGAAGTTGCGGGTTTTCACAGCCACCTTCTCGCTCCAATTTCTCACGGTTTACACAATTAAAATTGATCTCAGCCGTTGAACTTACAGAGTGTGAGGAGCACTTCGATTTGGCGTTGGGGGATTCGAAATTTATTAGGGAAATTGAGAGATAATAGCGTTCAAATTTGTGTGCTTTATGGCCATTAAAATAGGTAAATGGCGGCTTCTCATATTTAGGGTTAGAGGAATACTGTATTGGACCGTATATACTAGGTATATATAATAATATTTAATTTATTAATTCAAGGAAAAAGCCTGTTAACCCCTTTCTATTCCAATTTCAGCCCAACGAACTTTGTTCCTAAGCAAATACCCACGCTCCGGACGCGATGGGCTAGCTCCCGTCTGCCAGTTTGATCGTCTGAGCCCTGTTTTATTTTAAATTAATATTTAAATCATTTATTTATTAAATTCCATCGTACCTTTAAATTTATCGGGGCCACATACAGACTCTAAAAATTACAGAAAAATTATTTCTAGCTTTGTTTTGACGATACGGTCCTATCAAGACTAATTTCGCCAAATTCTGAGACCGTTCGAAAAATGGCCTTTTCTGGTCGATCCGATTTGACTAAAACTGACGAAACATATTTTCCTTCGCCACGCTCACATATTAATTCGAAAATTCTAGAAAATTAAACTTAATAATAATTTGACATTCTGGTTCCAACAAAAGTGGTTTCATCGAAAACCGAGGTCGTTTGCAAAATGACTATTTTCAAGGCCAATATATTATATTAAAATATATATAAATTCTACAGCGACTTTTCTAAATTTTAAACTGGACATAACTTTCAATATATAAAGTGAAATTTCAACTTTTCAGATTCGTTAGAAAGATATGATTAAATAGATTTAAATATTTCTGGTTTTACTCAATTCTGGTATATTTTGAATCCTGTACATCCAGTTAAAGTTTAAAATCAAAATTTCAAACTACAGCGCTATTTCTAACTCTTTTTATATTTAAATTAAATTTATTCATTTTAACATCGTTTAAAATAAATTTTCTATCGTTATTATTTAAAATAAACCATTTTAAATATTCTAAATTCATTAAAATTTCTAAAATAAAAATTTTAAATTGGCCCCAAAATTCCGGGTTGTTACAATATCCCCCACTTAAAATCTTTTCGTCCTCGAAAAGGAATGAAGCTGAAAGTTTTTTAATTAACCAACTAAATTTTCTTTTTATCTTTATTGGTTCCAATAATTTTACTAGTTGATTAATCTTTTGAATATATATAACTTTTATATATTAAAAATCATATTTTCTAAGAACGGATTACATATATAATCACAAATACGTTAATTGTAAACTTTTTACTATGTACTCATTCTAGGGCATTACCAACCCCATCTCTAATGAGTTCTCTCATTCTAGGATACTACTGATCCCATCTCTAATGAGTATTCTTATTGGATATTACTAATCCAATATCTGACGAGTCTTTTCTTCAATCCTAACGAGTTGTACCCCAAAGATTTGAGCTAACCAGAGCTCTGATACCAACTGTAACGACACGGATTTTGCCCGGTCCTAATCGATCGCTGGATCAATCAAAACCGTTCAAAACCCGAATACATTAACTCTGGGAATACAAAACATCAGAACAACAACAACAGACTTTTATAAACATTACAATAATGTTACATTAGAGTACAGAATATAAGAGTACATCGATAAATAAAATACAGCGGAAAATAATATTTACAATATTTTTAATACAATACTCAGCGGAAGATTTTCTATGCTCCGGACACAGCTTTAAGCTTTGATTCAGAATACTGCTCAAGAGATAAATATCTGGAAAACAAGCTACTCGACTGCCTGTGTGGAAAATATGGGCACCCGAGTTTGCCAGTGAAACAAACTACAGGTCAGTCATGGGACTTGTATGAGAAATCTAACTTAACTAATCTAATAATAAGGCTAATCACAGGACCACGCCGCTAACGCGGAACGGGTTTACTCCATTGGATTGCCAGTGCATAAAATAAAGTAAATCATTAAAACAACGCAATGCTTTTTAGAAAAATGAAACCATTGTAAGACTCAAGTCCCATCACATAATGCAACGCAAACCGGAGGATTGGTTTTACCTTATAATGGTCAAAAATGCTTGATACGATAAAAACGGATTTGATATTTTTATTATTGTATATATATTTTAAAAACATTTCAATCATAATGTATCAATCATATACGGCATATCTACCATATACTATGTCGCCATACTAGTTCTACAATCAAAACCGCATGGTGTCATATTGGAAGTTGGGTTTTCCATCATGAAATCGAGGCTAAGGATCGTCCTCTCCGATTCGAGACACTCTAGCAAATGCCTCAGGGCCCTGACTCTGGCGAACCCTTGGATCTTCAGGGTCGGTCCCTACCTAACGGTAGCGGATTAGTTATGCCTGAACACACGCTTCCCGGTTCCTTTGAACCTCTATATGGCCACTAACAACCTATAAATCTGAGGTACCTCAATCCATCATCCACATAAGTAAAATGCCAGCTAGTTTAAGCACTGACACCACTACTAGCTAGAAAGAAACGTGTGCCCTTCCTGCAGTCCTAATCCCGTTTTTGACTCATACCGGGGTGTGAGGCTCGCGAAGTCACGCTATACACAAAGCTATGCCTAAACAGGCTATGCTTTGATCATCAACCACAAGGCCATGCTTTTAAAAAAAGCCTTGATCCATGCATCTTAGCATGCCACATTGTCAATCCATACCATACTATTGATTTCTACCAATATATAACCTCTAAGCTCATATGTCTCAGAGAAGGGTGTTAACCACCAAACAGATATATATTTAGCAGGGATCAACGAATACAGCATAAAGGAATACAACGTCAGGCATACCATCCATTCACAAGTCCGTTCTGGGTCTGAACGAAACCGGAGGCACCTTATATCTCGCATATCCGAACAATCAACACTACGTCCGGACGGCTACCCCTGACTCCCCTTCTAGGTAGCTACTCCAATCATGGGCCTCAGTAGCAACACATCCATTCGAGGTGAAGATCGTCGGTCTTCAATCACCGTCTTCAACTCTTCGACTTAGATCGACGAATAATCACTTGAAATGAGATTGAACTCGGACTTTTCAAATGATCCTCGCATATATATATATATATTTTTTGAAATCATTTCATATCGTTTCGTATTTAATAACGACCTATCGCAATTTATACATATATAAAAATAGCTAAATCTATTTAATGACGCTTCGAGTTGATCGGCGGCCCTGGCGTTGTTTTTGTCCAAATTGATTTACACATATACCAAAATTTAACCATTGGATTTTAACAAAATTTATATCGTTGGAAAGATCTTCCCAAAGCGGTCCTAACGGTTCCAGTTTGGGAAGATCCGACGGTCAGATCATTCGGTATAATCGTTTGAAGTTACGACTTCAAATTGCGAACGGCAGCAGCGCGATTCGTTTTATTTTAATTTATATATATATATATATATATATAATTCATTCGTTCGAAGATTTCATATTTGTTCTCTAAATAATTTTCTACACTTCGTATTCAAGTTATTTTTAAAGAACAGAAGTCTATTTCAAAACGTGTACATTTTCTTCATTTCTTATATGACAATAAAAATGTAATTTTTTTATTGTTTATCATCTTTATTTCAAACGATGAACATTCCTCTATATCCTTTGTTTACATATCATTAAAATGGGATTTTAATGATAACATGTTCTTATATTCTAAAACATGATGTTTTCCTATTTCTTTACATTTCCTACTCTTTTATATTTCATCAAAATGTGACTTTTCTATTCTTTTAATTACATCTCCACAGAATGGAATTTTCCTATTTTTTTTAATTAACTAACAAAAATGTATGTTTTTGTCTAACTCTTTTTTAACTAACAAAAATGCATGTTTTTGTCTAACTCTTTTTATCTAACAAAAATGCATGTTTACAAATAAAAGTGTACTTCATTTTCTATGGTTTTTTATTTGCATATAAAAAGGCAAATAAAATGTACTTCTTAAATTTCATGTCCTTTTATTCACATCTAAAATGTGAATAAAATATCTTTTTGAATCCATATTTTTATTCACATCTAAAATGTGAATAAAATAATCCTTTTTAAATTTCATGTCTTTATTTGCATCTACAATGCAAATAAAATGTGAACTTTTTACATCACATAAAAATGTAAACTTTTCCATCCTTATATTAAATTATATAGAAATGTAATCTTTTCTTATATTACATTCATGAGAAATGTAATCTTTTTCTTTTGAAATCTTATATTTTCTTTTGAAATCTTTTATTTACATTGCAAAATGAAATCTTTCATTTCACCTTCAATTACATTTCCAAATGTAACTTTTATATTCTCTCTTTAATTACACTGCAAAATCTAACTTTTATATCCTTTTATTACATTATAGAAAAAAAATATGTAATATTTTCTCTCTTTCTTTAATTACATAAAAGAGGTAATCTTTCCTAATGTACTCTTTTTCTTCTCTTTTCTAATTTTATGTTTACAATCACATTAAAAAGTATAATTCTTTTTCTATGTTTTATTTGCATGTAAAAATGCAAATAAAAAAGTATAATTCTCTTTCTATGTTTGTTAGCATATAAAAAGAATAATTTCTATGTTAACAATTTTCTATGTATTCTAATATTATATAAATAATATTTTTCTATGTTAACATCTTCTATGCATTCTAATATTATATAAATAATATTTTTCTATTTTAACATCTTCTATGCATTCTATTATCACATAAAAGAATAATTTCTATGTAAACATTTCTAGCCTTTCATAAAAAGGATATTTTATTTTAAAATCAATTCTAACATTTTCAACGAGACAAATAAAAAGGATAACTTTGTATTTGTTGACAATTCTATTTCAACAAAAACATATAAAAGTAATATATTTGTTTGTTGTCAATTCTAACACACAAACAAATAAAAAGTGATACTTTTGTCAACTTCCACATTTTATGACTAAAATGTTATTCTTATTCACTTTAACATTTTATAACTAAAATGTTATTTTAATCCATTAACATTTTACCTAAAATGTTATTCCTCTTCATCTTAACATTTTATAACTAAAACGTTAATCTTATCTTCACTTTAACATTTTATAGTTAAAATGTTAATTTTATCTTCTTATCTAATGTTTCATGTCATAAATAAAAATGTTATTTTTATTTTTCTATCTTTTCTAGTGGTAAAAAACGAAAATTTTATTTTAATTCTAGTATCACATAAAATAATATTTTATATGTAAACCTTTCTAAATAAATGGCATTTTCTATATAACATTACCTTTCTTAATAAATGGCATTATATAACATTACATTTCTTAATAAATGGCATTTACTATTCAAGGTGGTATTAACATGACAATTTCCAACAAGGTGATATTAACGTTACAATTTCCCATTTAACAAAATAAGTAATTTTGTTTTTCTTATTTTCCTATTCAACAAAATAAGTAATTTTATTTGTAAATAGTTTTCTATGTTATACAAATGACAAATACATGACTATTTTATTCGCTAACAATATCCTATGTTATACAAGTGACAAATAAATGATTATTTATTTGCTAACAATATCTATGTTATACAAGTGACAAATAAATGATTATTTATTTTCAAACAAAATGATTCAATCAATCAACAGATCTGTATAACAGAATTCATCAATCCACATCAAAAATGAATAACAACACATAACAATATCATACATCGCAAATTAACGTACACACATGGAATTTAAATAACGCGAAGTAATTAAATTTTAATTATTTTAAAATATAGAAAACTCACCAATCAATTCAGATCTGAAATTTCCCTCAAATCTTGATTTGCTCAGAATTGGTTCTAGTTTGTTCCTTATTGTAGTGCTCGGGAATACGAATCCAACGCAATCAGTTTCGTCAATTTCTGATAAGATTTGAACAAGATATAGCCGTTTATATTTTAATTGCATAAATTAAATAATTAATTCATTAATTAATCTCTAATTACACTTAAGAAAAATCTGGGCCGATTAGTTTCCCTTCTTCTTCGTTATTGTCCGATATAGGAACCGAACCCATCTTCCCCGTTCATCCTCAACACGCACGCTTGTCAGAGACCGCCACCACCAATCAGAACCTGCCACCTCGACGCCGCTCGTGAGAGCCACCCATGCCACCCCATGACCGCCGACTCGCACGCCCTCCTTCGCTGGAAATCCCACTCAAAGGCGTCGCCTTCTCGCCCCAATTTCTCACGGTTTACATAGTTAAAATCGATCTCAGCAGTTGAACTTACAGAGTGTGAGGAGCTCTTCGATTTGGCGTTGGGGATTCGAAATTTATTAGGGAATTGAGAGATAATAGCATTCAAATTTGTGAGCTTTCTGGCCATTAAAATAGGTAGATGGCGGGTGTTCGTATTTAGGGTTAGAGGAATACTGTATTGGACCATATATACTAGGTATGTATAATAGTATTTAATTTATTAATTCAAGGAAAAAGCCTGTTAACCCCTTTCTATTCCAATTTCAGCCCAACGAACTTTGTTCCTAATCAAATACCCACACTCCGGACACGATGGGCTAGCTCCCGTCTGCAGTTTGATCTTATGAGCCCTGTTTTATTTTAAATTAATATTTAAATCATTTATTTATTAAATTCCATCGTACATTTAAATTTACTGGGGCCACATACGGACTCTAAAAATTACAGAAAAATTATTTCTAGCTTTGTTTTGACGATACGGTCCTAACAAGACTAATTTCGTCGAATTCTGAGACCGTTCGAAAAATGGCCTTTTTCTGGTCGATCCGATTTGACTAAAACTGACGAAACACATTTTTCTTCGCCACGCTCACATATTAATTCGAAAAATTTTGGAAAATTAAATTTAACAATAATTTGACATTCCAGTTCCAACAAAAGTGGTTTTGTCGAAAACCGAGGTCGTTTGCAAAATGACTATTTTCAAGGCCAATATATTATATTAAAATATATATAAATTCTACAGTGACTTTTCTAAATTTTAAACTGGACATAACTTTCAATATATAAAGTGAAATTTCAACTTTTCAGATTCGTTAGAGAGATATGATTAAATAGATTAAATATTTCTGGTTTTACTCAATTCTAATATATTTTGAATCCTGTACATCCGGTTAAAGCTTAAAATCAAAATTTCAAATTGCAGCGCTATTTCTAACTCCTTTTATATTTAAATTAAATTTATTCATTTTAACTTCGTTTAAAAAAAAATTCCATCGTTATTATTTAAAATAAACCATTTTAAATATTCTAAATTTATTAAAATTTCTAAAAAAATATATTAATTTGGCCCCAAAATTCCAGGTTGTTACACGTCCGTTGGACGTGTGCCTAGATAATTGAAGCAAAGCTTGGTTTTTGTGCAGAAACTTTACTTTGTGTAAAGTAGGTAAAACAGTAAGAACAGCAGCAACCAAGATATTATGTAAACGAATTAGTTCCATATATATATATATATTACATTATAAATAAAGTTAATGCCTATTATCTGATCAAATGGAAAGGGGACATTATTAAAATTACTTTAAATAGTTCCACCACAGTTTGTAACATTTTTTGCTAATACAACCGTTCCTTTCTAGAGCTCAATTGTATTTGATGAAATCCCGTAAAAATGCCATCCTTTCAAATACTTGATATATTGCAATATTTAACGTAAATTCAGGGCCAATCATGAAGAAAGTCATTTTGACCTATCTTGGTTATTCTTTTTCACCTGCTTTGTTTCAATCTATAGCTGCACCTTTTATCTTGCCTATCATCTGTGACAAACACCTTGTTGTTTCAACCCTGCCCAATCCGACATCCATCTAAACACATTTCCCTGCTCCAGCATGTTCCAACCACCTAAAAAATTAGACACCTTAAATATAATAGGTTCTATAGGTATATCATCTAACAATTGGCCGAACAATGATATCAGGTAATGGAAACAAATCATTTAAGTAAATCATTACTTAGTGTGTAACAACCCGAATTTTTATAACATGTTAAAGTCATAAATCAAGGCAGAATTAATTTTTAAAATAAGAATCAAGGGAAACGGGTTATGCCATTGCGTTCATCTCGAAATTTACACGAAATAGAGTCTGAGTTTTTGAAAATCGGAGTTCGTATGACCAAGTCATGACTTCTAGAAGTTTCAGAAATTTTCAGAATCAAAGACAGCTCGAATTTCGAATTCGAAATTCGAATTCAAACCCCAGAATAGGCTGGGCGGGATAATTCCCGCCCAGGGACCAGGTCGACCATAGTGTCGACCTCCCAGGGACCAGGTCGACCATAGTGTCGACCTGGGGGTCGACCTGCCTCCCGAACAACTTTTCTGAACCTGATGCATTCTGATGTATTTAGACTTGTTTCGTGACTAGATTCGTCTGCCTAACCCTATATAAACAGCCCCCTAGCCTCATTCTCTCCACACCATTTCATTCTGTCCTTATGTTGCTTCTAAAAATAATTAAATTAAAGAGAGAATGGCTACATCTTCTTCGTCAAGACAACATCTAGGAATTGCAAATTTGGGGTTTTCAACTAGAACAAGACTAAACAAATAGAGATTCAACAACTGCAATAACCATTTCCAGAATCAAATCTCTGCACTCTAATCCTCGATCCACGCTATGTAAGTTCTAGTTACTTTGAGATTGAAACTTGTTAAATTTGATATGGACATGGAATAAAATGAAATTGGACATAAGCTTGATTATCTATTTGGATCTGTTCTTATCTCTTCTTGAATCTATGATTTTGGGTTATTTCTTATCGATTGAATCATGCCCATTCATGTTGTTGGACCTAGTTTATTATTCAAACGCTAGATTGTAACATAAATTTTTGGATCTTGACTTGTGGAAATATTTCTATTTGAGGCCTATTCATGTTATAAATCAAATTCTTTCATGTCTATAAACCTTAATATGCTTATGAGACTGTGGACATAAGGTTTTGCCTATGCCTATGACCATGATGATGAACATAAGACTATACCTATGCCTATGACTAAGAACATAAGACTGTGGCTATGACTGTGAACATAAGACTATGTCTGTGCCTATGACGGTGAACGTAAGACTGTTGCCTATGACTATGACAAGGACAATTGTGGCTAATCAACTATGACTCTTGACTATGAGAATTATTCCTTATGATTATGAACATAAGGCCATTATCTACGACCATTACTGTCAGTTGCCTATGACTATTGCCTAGAACTATTTTGGATAATTAACCATGACTATTGTAATTAATCGCTTAGGGTTCTTAATTATGAGATTTTTACCTATGACTATGACCATGACTATTGGGGTTAATTACCTGGGACTATTATAGTTTATTGAAACCCATGTTGTATACCGAATTTGCAGTTTGTTAAATCTCATACCGAGGGTGTGACTTGCTTAGTTTATTTCGCTATTATGTACACCGAAACCATTAGATCCATTATCCTTGTATTTGGATTGCTTTCGCATACCTATTCTTTTATGTCAGCGTTTACCATGACTATCGTCTTATCTTGCTAGATTTGAAATCCTTTATGCCAGTGATGTTGTAACCAATTATCTCAAGTTATGTCATGCTAGCTTTGTAACCCCTTTTATCGCTTTATGCTCGTCTCTTTTGCCTATCATAGTTTTGATGTTATTCCCTCTATTTCGAGATTTGGATTTATTTGTAGTATAGATCGATTCACGTTCACATGCGATGGGAATACGATTTGGATAGAATAGGCAAAACATGAATTGGTTATGAACATGAATTATGAACCTGATAAAAGGCAAAACTTGAAACATGAACGCTGTTATAACTTGAACCTAGATATGGACATGAACTTGACATCGACTTGATATGAAACTTGCCTTGAAAACTTGACACGAACTTGACATGAAACTTGAACATGGACATAACATTAGAATAAACATAAAAATATCCAACTCGAGGTTGGGTTGAGTTTGCAGTGTAAATCTGCCCGGAACCGCCCGGCAAATCCAGTTACTGCAAACAATAGGATCCAATGTGGGTAGTTGGTCATATCGCGCTTGAAACCCAAGGTCAGACTGAGTTGTGGTGTAAATCTTCCCGGAACCGCCCGGCATATCCAGTGACCACAACAACTGGTATGATGTGAGAGGTTGGGGTGCATTATTGAATTAATGCCACATGATAGGGTTAATTCATGTACCGCTTGAATATACTTAACCTATTTGACACAATGACTTGATAGGGTTAAGTCCTGAACCGCTTGAATATACTTAACCTATTTGACACGATGACTTGATAGGGTTAAGTCCTGAACCGCTTGAATATGCTTAACCAGTTAACACGATGATTTGATAGGGTTAAGCCATGAACCGCTTGATTATACTTGACCAACTTGGCACATGATTCGTAGGGCTAAGTCATGAACTTAAACGACAACACTTAGCCAATTTGACATGACACGTAGACGGGTTAAGTCACGAACTTGAATGATAACACCTAACCAACTTGACATGCTAGACCGATGGGGTTAAGTCTCGAATTTAATTGACAACACTTAACCTACTAGACGGAAACCCTAGTTACGCGGTCCGTTTCAGCAGTAACCCATTAGATGTATCATGGTACCCTGGAACTAGGCAGGGTGGGGCACGATTACTGGGCTAATTGTAAGCGACCAGAACGACGGCCGTGTGGGTGCGCCAGTGTAGGTTCTAACGGAGTGCGGGCGTCCACACTCAGGAGCAGAAAAAGCAAGCATTGGGTATCAGTAGGATTATCTATGCGTGCTTGATTCGTGTCGATGGTTGGCACCATAGGGCTTGATACACCCTATGGTGGACCTAGCACAGGTAACTACATTTCGTGATTGGGCCGTATGACACAGACACATGAACAAGCTAGGACTTGTAGGGAGCCGATCGATTAATAGATCGTTACGTGGAATTCGTTAGGTAGCATAAACCCTAGTGGTCCTAGGTGGCATAAACCCTAAATGAATCTAGAAAACATTCAATAGGTAGCATAATCCCTAGTGGTCCTAGGTGGCATAAATCCTAGTTGAACACGTAATAGTTCATGATAAGGAAACCTAGCCAGAACAAGGGTGGCAGTCCAAACAATTTCAAGAATGGTGGCACTACGTTGAAATAGTATAGAAATGCGTGATGAAACCCGTACGATATACGGCAAGGGACTGTACATATACATGGAAAGGATGATACTGGTTGGGGTACTAGTATAGTTGGTGCAGAGAATGTTAAACATGTGATGTTATACGTAGCTTTTGTTGTTACCTTAGTTTTCCTTCTGACCTTAGTTTATCTTGTTACCGTAGTTTATCTTGTCATCTTAGTTTAACTTGCCAATCTTGTAATCATTCTTATGTTTACTTTCAGTTTACACATGTCATGTTACCTTTACTTGTTTCTATGCTGCAAGTCACTAGGACTTACCAGTCTGTATGACTGACCCATTTTGTTTCGCCTCTTTTTCTTCCATTCCCCCCTCCCCCAAGTTCTCATGGAGGAAGCACTACTATTTAGTTTGGACTTCTTTCTACTTCAAGATCATCATATATGGCTTGGACCTTTCTTGGCTATGGCTGCTTTACTTTTTTACTTGGGGAATGATTTATGACTGTGGTTTTATGCTTCTTTACTATTGCAAGACAGATTTCGATGTAATAGAATTTAATGGCATTTTGATGTAAAAGGCTTTAGACCTTACTAGAATTTAAAGAAATGAAATTTGGTTTTTCTTCCGCTGTATTATATATGTTCTGTCTTGTAATAT
This sequence comes from Allium sativum, assembly GCA_030737875.1. Classification (NCBI taxonomy): domain Eukaryota; kingdom Viridiplantae; phylum Streptophyta; class Magnoliopsida; order Asparagales; family Amaryllidaceae; genus Allium; species Allium sativum. Next base: position 364,811,699 of record CM060909.1, read on the forward strand.
TTCTGTGTATGTTTACCTAGATAATGCTCCACCAAAGCTAGTGCATTCCCTTTGTGAGTGACCCTAGAGGAGGTGGGGTGTTACATTTGGTATCAGAGCAGAAGGTTACCAGACTGGGCAAAATTTTCTTAAAACCTTCTGAAATTATTTTCAAAACCATTTACAAAGAAGCATTTTTCAAGAAAAATCTTGTGTTATTTAAAGGTTATTCCCCAAAGCCATATGCACTATCTTTTGATTCTCTCCTTGAGTCTCTTCTCTCTTTCTTTTTCACCATAGTTTGTAGGCATGCGACACATGTGGGAGGATAAAGAAGTGTCCAACTTCCATCTGTAGCCGCAGTAGTTCCATCTGCGTCTAATCTTATTTCAAGCTTTGTAGGGTTGCTGTGCGATGGGGGTAGCTTTCAAGAAACTTGTCAACAAGCTATACAAGGATAGTAAAAATGAGGATAAAGAACACAAGCCTAAGGATGAGAAACTTGTTGATAAGGCATAATCCACGAAGGAGGAAAAGGTGAAAGGGAAGAGGTCAAAGTAAAAGAATAATAAAACCCATGATAAGAAAGAACATCGTTGGTATGGTAAAAAGGGACATGAAGTTAAGTATCATAGGACAAGGACAAGGGCAAAGAACAAGATCGTCGAAAGGGAAATTGTATGCTCTCACTACTAGCATACCTAAGAGAGCTGGTAACGTTTCTGTTGAAATTTTAGCTTTTCTTTTCTATCATACCGTGGGAACTTTGTTTTTATACATCGCATCCTTTTAATTCTGCCTCGATAGTTGAGTCTCTGCACCTTAGTACTAGCATGGTAGAGGATCCCATTTTTGTCTCAAATTCAGTTGGGGAATCGGCTCATTTATTCATGACTTGTTTGGATTTGAGAATGTTTATGCTAAGTGTTGAGTTTATAAGTAAAGCTTATGTTTTTAGGCTATAGGTTGATTCTAGGGATGGAGTGGTTGTCCAGAAATGGTACCATCCTCGAGTATGAAAAGAGGGCAGTTATACGCTTGATTTGCCTTGGTACTGCGCTCGAAGTCTAGTGTAACCCTTAGGGTTCTGCCATGTTTAGTTACCTAGAATCTCTTGATACATTTATTGATCCCGAGTAGTGTTCGCCACTAAGGTGGATGGTTCATTTCGCTTATGCATGAGTTATAGGAAATCACCTTAGTAATTACATTTAGCAACATGGTTGACATCTATTTATTTGCAAGAGATAATCCTTCTGCGTGGAATACCCTATAAACGAGATCCAGGATTCACTAGTGAATTTTGGAGAGCTTGCACGAAACCATGAGTACGCAGTTATTTTTGAATTGGATATACTAGTAAGAAGAATAAGTAAAAGTGGAACGAGAGGCAACAGTGGAATGAGTTCCAACTCATATTTTGGAAACAAGAATTAAAAAGCTACAAGAATTGTGAAGTTAAAGACGGTGTAAGCACAATAGAGTTAAGCTCAAGGAAATGCGACTCAGAAGATTGAAGACTAGATACACGTATCATATCTCTTTTTAAGAGTATACCCTTGATCCCTCTTTTCCTGTAGAGCTTACTTGTATGCTATCTTTTAAGTATAACCTCTCGGTCCTATTCTCAATCCTATTTCTGTTGCAAACCCCATAGGGAGTATGACTTATCGGTTAGTAATACATGTTGGGGCTTGAGGGTGTCCGTTGGGTTGACTAAACTTTTTGGGTTTTACAGGATATGGGCTGGTGCGTAGGGAGTTCATCTCTTATTCAGTATATATGTGACGTAGATTTCCAGCTTTGACATTGCCTAATGGGCACAAAGTTTTTACTTGCTTCTATCATTCAGCTATATCTTTAGGTAAGAACAATTGGGTGAAACATGTGTTTAAGACATGTTATGATTGATGGTTGCAGGTGGTTGCAAGTGGTCGCAAGTGGTTGCTCGTGGTTGCATAACACACATTAGGCACTAGATCAGCTCTGACACATTTTCATATTGCATATGCATGAGTGTTTATACTTGTTTATGGATGAAATTGAATGTGTTATCATGTGAATGTTCCATATGGATGGATGTTTGAGCACACATATAGTGTTTATGTGATTAGGGCTATTTGCATACATGTTGGACTCATGGCACTAAACATATTTTGCATTAAGAAGATCAATCAGGCCTGATCATTTGCATTAGATAAGGAACATATACACACACTTTCTGCATATGTTCATACCGCATTAGAAATCTCTTAAGGACAATGAATGCCTGTGATTGAAGATTAAGTGGATGGACGATTGGATTGTAGGACACATTCTTCCTAACTTGAAGATTTCGGGGACGAAATCCTTTAAGGATGGGAGAATGTAACAACCCGAAATTTTATAACATGTTAAAGTCATAAATCAAGGCAGAATTAATTTTAAAACAAGAATCAAGGGAAACGGGTTATGCCATTGCGTTCGTCTCGAAATTTTACACGAAATAGAGTCCGAGTTTTCGAAAATCGGAGTTCGTATGACCAAGTTATGACCTTCAGAAGTTTCAGAAATTTTCAGAATCAAAGACAGCTCGAAATTCGAATTCAAACCCCAGAACAGGCTGGGCGGGAAAATTCCCGCCCAAGGACCAGGTCGACCTAGGGTTCGACCATAGTGTCGACCTCTAAGGGACCAGGTCGAACACTATGGTCGACCTGGGGGTCGACCTGCCTCCCGAACCACTTTTCTGAACCTGATGCATTCTGATGTATTTAGACTTGTTTCGTGACCAGATTCTTCTGCCTAACCCTATATAAACAACCCCCTAGCCTCATTCTCTCCACACCATTTCATTCTGTCCTTATGCTGCTTCTGAAAATAATTAAATTAAAGAGAGAATGGCTACATCTTCTTCGTCAAGACAACATCTAGGAATTGCAAATTTGGGGTTTTCAACTAGAACAAGACTAAACAAATAGAGATTCAACAACTGCAATAACCGTTTCCAGAATCAAATCTCTGCACTCTAATCCTCGATCCGCGCTCTGTAAGTTCTAGTTACTTTGAGATTGAAACTTGTTAAATATGATATGGACATGGAATAAAATGAAATTGGACATAAGCTTGATTATCTATCTGGATCTGTTCTTATCTCTTCTTGAATCTATGATTTTGGGTTATTTCTTATCGAATGAATCATGCCCATTCATGTTGCTAGACCTAGTTGATTATTCAAATGCTAGATTGTAACAAAAATTATTGGATCTTAACTTGTGGAAATATTTCTATTTGGGGCCTATTCATGTTATAAATCAAATTCTTTCATGTCTATAAACCTTAATATGCTTATGAGACTGTGGACATAAGGTTTTGCCTATGCCTATGACCATGATGATGAACATAAGACTATGCCTATGCCTATGACTAAGAACATAAGACTGTGCCTATGACTGTGAACATAAGACTATGCCTGTGCCTATGACGGTGAACGTAAGACTGTTGCCTATGACTATGATAAGGACAATTGTGGCTAATCAACTATGACTCTTAACTATGAGAATTATTCCTTATGATTATGAACATAAGGCCATTATCTATGACCATTACTGTTAGTTGCCTATTACTATTGCCTAGAACTATTTTGGATAATTAACCATGACTATTGTAATTAATCGCTTAGGGTCCTTAATTATGAGATTTTTACCTATGACCATGACCATGACTATTGGGGTTAATTACCTGGGACTATTATAGTTTATTGAAACCCATGTTGTATACCGAATTTGCAGTTTGTTGGATCTCATACCGAGGGTCTGACCTGCTTAGTTTATTTCGCTATTATGTACACCGAAACCATTGGATCCATTATCCTTGTATTCGGCTTGCTTCCGCATACCTATTCTTTTATGTCAGCGTTTACCATGACTATCGTCTTATCTTGCTAGATTTGAAATCCTTTATGCCAGTGATGTTGTAACCAATTATCTCAAGTTATGTCATGCTAGCTTTGTAACCCCTTTTATCGCTTTATGCTCGTCTCTTTTGCCTATCATAGTTTTGATGTTATTCCCTCTATTTCGAGATTTGGATTTATTTGTAGTATAGATCGATTCACGTTCACATGCGATGGGAACACGATTTGGGTAGAATAGGCAAAACATGAATTGGTTATGAACATGAATTATGAACCTGATAAAAGGCAATACTTGAAACATGAACGCTGTTATAACTTGAACCTGGATATGGACATGAACTTGACATCGACTTGATATGAAACTTGCCTTGAAAACTTGACACGAACTTGAAATGAAACTTGAACATGGACATGACATTAGAATAAACATGAAAATGGCCAACTCGAGGTTGGGTTGAGTCTGCAGTGTAAATCTTCCCGGAACCGCCCGGAAAATCTAGTTACTACAAACAATAGGATCCAATGTGGGTAGTTGGTCATATCGCGCTTGAAACCCGAGGTCAGACTGAGTTGTGGTGTAAATCTGCCCGCAACCGCCCAGCATATCCAGTGACCACAACAACAGGTCTGATGTGAGAGGTTGGCGTGCATTAATGAATTAATGCCACATGATAGGGTTAAGTCATGTACCGCTTGAATATACTTAACCTGTTTGACATGATGACTTGATAGGGTTAAGTCCTGAACCGCTTGAATATACTTAACCTATTTGACACGATGACTTGATAGGGTTAAGTTCTGAACCGCTTGAATATACTTAACCAGTTTAACACGATGATTTGGTAGGGTTAAGCCATGAACCGCTTGAATATACTTAACCAACTTGACACATGATTCGTAGGGCTAAGTCATGAACTTAAACGACAACACTTAGCCAATTTGACATGACACGTAGACGGGTTAAGTCACGAACTTGAATGATAACACTTAAACCAACTTGACATGCTAGACCGATGGGGTTAAGTCTCGAATTTAATTGACAACACTTAACCTACTAGACGGAAACCCTAGTTACGCGGTCCGTTTCAGCAGTAACCCACTAGATGTATCATGGTACCATGGAACTAGGCAGGGTGGGGAACGATTACTAGGCTGATTGTAAGCGATCAGAACGACGGCTGTGTGGGTGAGCCAGTGTAGGTTCTAACGGAGTGCGGGCGTGCACACACTCCAGAGCAGAAAAAGCAGGTATTGTGCATCAGTAGGATTATCTGTGCGTGCTTGATTCGTGTCGATGGTTGGCACCATAAGGCTTGATACAACGTATGGTGGACCTAGCACAGGTAACTACATTTCGTGATTGGGCCGTATGACACAGACACATGAACGAGCTAGGACTTGTAGGGAGCCGATCGATTAATAGATCGTTACGTGGAATTCGTTAGGTAGCATAATCCCTAGTGGTCTTAGGTGGCATAAACCCTAAACGAATCTAGAAAACATTCAATAGGTAGCATAATCCCTAGTTGTCCTAGGTGGCATAAATCCTAGTTGAACACGTGATAGTTCATGATAAGGGAACCTAGCCAGAACAAGGGTGGCAGTCCAAACAATTTCAAGAATAAATAGTATAGAAATGCGTGATGAAACCCGTAAGATATACGGCAAGGGACTGTACATATACATGGAAAGGATGATACTGGTTGGGGTATTAGTACAGTTGGTGCAGAGAATGTGAAACATGCGATGCTATACGTAGCTTTTCTTGTTACCTTAGTTTTCCTTGTGACCTTTGTTTATCTTGTTACCGTAGTTTATCTTGTCATCTTAGTTTAACTTGCCTATCTTGTCATCATTCTTATGTTTACTTTCAGTTTATACATGTCATGTTACCTTTACTTGTTTCTATGCTAAAAGTCACTAGGACTTACCGGTCTGTATGACTGACCCGTTTTGTTTCGCCTCTTTTTCTTCCGTTCCCCCCCCCCCCAAGGTTCTCAGCACTACTATTTAGTTTGGACTTCTTTCTACTTCAAGATCATCATATATGGCTTGGACCTTTCTTGGCTATGGCTGCTATACTGTTTTACTTGGGGAATGATTTATGACTGTGGTTTTATGCTTCTTTACTATTGCATGACAGATTTCGATGTAATAGAATTTAATGGCATTTTGATGTAAAAGGCTTTAGACCTTACTAGATTTTAAAGAAATGAAATTTGTTTTTTCTTCCGCTGTTTTATATATGTTCTGTCTTGTAATATTTCTGTGTATGTTTACCTAGATAATGCTCCACCAAAGCTAGTGCATTCCCCTTGTGAGTGACCCTAGCGGAGGTGGGGTGTTACAAAGTGTTAATTTCATCTGTAAAGTATATCATAAAAAAACAATTTTAAGTGGAAATATATTGCAATAATAAGATTTTTGGTCAATATAAAATATACCACATAATAGAATATTAAGAATTGTAGTGTGATATAAAAAATTATAGGTACAACTAATCGATGTAAAACAAAGATCATGCAACAAATTGAAATGAATGGTAGTAGTATCCAAATAGCTTCACGGTGTCTAAAAACTATATGATGTAACTTTTTTTTATTTATATAAGATAAAAGAGGTTAACCAATTATTGTATTGGTACTTAAACATATGTGGCCAGCTATATACATAAGTGCAATATTTGTAAAATGATAAAATGAGTACATGTATCTTGTAATTGTTTACTATTAAATTATAGGTATTCTATATCATATTCTAATTGCAATTTAAAACGATATTGATATTGTTGAGTATAATTGGAAGCTGCAAACAACCATTGTTGTCATGTATAAAATTAACCTAATGAAGATGTAAGCATTAAGTTATTTGTAATGAGCAAGAATATATAGAATGGTGAAATAAATTGATGGTTCATAAAATTTATTTTTAATTCTTTCCATTTAAAGTTGGATAGTCCAACGGTAATGCAGACATTTTACCATAAATATTAGATTTTATTATTACAATTACCATAACACCCCTGTTTTTAGCATTCTCTCAAATCCTATGCATACACAATTACCTTGACAGTCTAATGGTAATGCAGACATAGCATGAAATAGTAGGTGATAAAATGGTTAAGTATCAAATTTATATACAAATGATATACTTATTATTAAATATCAATGATCAATCTATTTTGTAAAAAGAATTTTTACTTGTTAAATACATCTATTTGCGATTCGCTTCCCCAAATACAATGAGCGTCTGATTTTCAAAGATAGAAATTACTATAAGTGTATTAGAAACAAAGCAATAACGATTAATGCAATTAATCTTATTTCTAATATCATGATAGAAACAGTCCCTTAAAAGCTATTAAAAATAAAATGAAACTCGCGTTGTAAGGTGAAATGAATGTGAATAGCTTTAAAAAATGAATGGAAGAAGGAAAACCTTAATATTCCCTTTGTTGAAGATGCACCTAACCCATATCATGTACAGTGAAATTGACATGACGTTGGCATGCACATATTTTCACAACGTTATCCATTACCTAGTTATAGAAATAACATTAGACAACTTAACATGAGTGAAAGATGAGTGAGAATGATTGGATAACAGAAACGCAAAGAGAGTAAAATTATAGTATCTGAACTGAATTAGCATCGGCATGAACACATAAAGAAAAGATATTGAAATCCCAAAATAAATTCATAACCAAAAGCTAAAATGTAAAACATCAAGAGCATAATATTTGAGCAAGGGAATATAGGTACAGAAACAAAATCTATACTATACTATTAAAGCTGAGTTGATTTTAGATGGTTCACAAGCCCCCCCAAATTATTATTTCCATTGAACATGAGCGCGACACGTGGAATGTTTACCCAATCGTCTCAATTTTCCACGCATCTGCCTTTTTCACCGCGTCGTTCACTTCGCCCTTCTCATCTATCTGACCCCTCACGCTTCTTCCTCCTTACATTCCCCTTTCTTACCCTACCGCCTATTTACCTCCCCGTCGTTTTCCCAAAACCTGCAATCAGCCTTCTCCCTCCCCTTCGTCGCTGACGCCCCCACAAGCTCCACTCTTGAAACCCTAACTTGATTTGGTCTTCCTCGGTCTGCGCCCTCGCCCGTTCTCCTGCCGACCATCCTCTGATCGTCGCTGTCTCTGCCTTTGCGTTCCATCAACGTCTACGCCCGATCTGCCTATCGAAACATTGTAAGGTATCACTCTGGGATTGGATCTTTATTATTTTCGGTTGTTTTAGAATCTTCAAAACACATGATGTTATTTTGGTTATTCACTTATTTCTATATTATTTTGATGCTGCATCTTTATAATTTTTTGTTATTTCAAACTCTTCAAAACCACAAAATGTTGTTATTATGCTGCTTTTACTTTAGTGCTTCGTTTCATAATTATTATTATATGAATTCTTTTTTAAACTATAAAATTCTTATGTTGACATATGTAACGACCCGTATTTTTGGTCGATTTATTTTAAAATTTAGTATAGTTTTAAATATTGAATTTTATATAAATGATCGATTTAAACTGTTATCTATTATATACTATCAATTAAATATGAGAATACGTTCTGTTAAGTTCAGAGTATCGTATCAACTTGGAAGTGTCGGTCGTTAAGTTAAAATATGGGTTCGGGGTTGCGAATTACGGACCCTAAAATATTTTGATTAAATAAAAATCACTTCAAATTCTTCTCAACGCCGCCTATTTTAAAACCAGAGCCGACCTATGTTTCTACTACGCTGCCAATATTTCCTTGAGCAGGGAAAAATGTTTGCTTCCTTCACTACAAAACTAAAGCTCGAATTTAATGGCAGTACGTATTCTGAATCACGTCGACAAATTCCCTCCCTCGAGCCAAAATAGCTGTCCCCTCTTCAATTATAAAAACGCAAATACCCGTCCGTTCTTTGAAAAACCAAATCGAAAGCCTCAGAAAAAAAAAACTCGAATTAAAATGGCCGGACTTCTCTAATCAAAATCGCGATTGGGGTTTTCGAATCCCTTGATACTCGTTGATGTTGGCTCCGGAAGTAGCGTGGTGTTGTTCGAACTCGGTTAAACTTGGGTGGTCTAGGGTTGAGTCACAATCGCGAAAGTAAGGAGTCAAGCGTGAAAGGAAAACACAGAGCGATTGGGTTCCTGATGTTCGATTCTCGAACGACGCAGCGGGATGGGCAAGCTGAAGTCGCGATAGGAGAAAAGGGGCATGGAAATTTCTGGTGAGGTCGACGCATTCTTGGATGCAACTGAGGGTTGCGATGTACCCCTGTTCGAATTGGGGGAAGTCTGAATTGAAGCTCGAACACGAGCATGGGAAGAAAGTGGCCGTTACTTGGAGAAGGATGCTTGGACAGTGAGGTGGTCAAGATCACGAGTGTAGCTGATGTCGGCTTTGGCTTCTACAGGAGCAGACTGGTTTTTTTTGATGAGATTAAAGAAGGGTTCAAATAAATTAAAGGTAATTAATTTAAAATTTATTTACTTATTGTTTCTCATGTAAATTCAATTAGTAAAATGGTTAGAACTTAATTAGTTTAAAGGTTAGAACTTAGCTAATATATTGGTTAAGATTAAATCAGTATACTGTTAAGAGGAAAGAAAGTGACACTTTACTGTTAGTTGAAATTTGAAATCTAGTAAGGAAGATTTCTTTAGAAAATCACTAGATAAAATTGTGGATTTGATGAGTAAACAATTTAAACTTGAAATTTGTTAGGTTGTTAAAATTAGGAAATTTAGAAAGTAAAGAAAATTTAAATGTTGGTATATTATTAACATAAAACCCCGTCAAGGAATTTCATTAGCTTATTATAAAAATTCAGATTTTTCCTAGGCAAGGATAAATCAAATAAAGTGTTCGTGTAGAGTACGAAGCCTTGGATATTCGGCAAAGGATAAACCAAGTGAGTAAATCTCACTCACCTTTAAAATTATTTTTATTTCCTTAAAAATAATTGTCTGTTGCTTGTGTGTATGCTTTCTGGTTGTTTTATATATATTAGTTATTTAGGCTATATATATATATATATATTGGGTTGATTGATTGGTTGGATTCCCGCAGTCTCATTAGCGGATGCCCGCAGTTTCATAGCGGATGATTACCCTATACGCCCCACGCTATGATTAGTGGATGACCTTCTATACCGCGATATTCTGCCACGAAGCAGAATGGGTATTATTTATGTGCTAACATCTGTGGATGCAGGAAAACAGGTTGGAGGAATCCAACTGGATTCCTCAAAAATATACTATCTGTTTGTTGTTGCTGATTTCATATATTCATATATGATGTGTTAAAAACCAAATGATTGAAAGTTGGGTGATTTGATTGTTTTAAATATCACTGGGCCAATTAGAAAGATATTGAGATTTTTAAAGGGAAAATTCTATTTTTAAATAGAATTTGAATTTTTAATGGAAATATAATATAAACTTGTTTTTGAAAATATAACAAGTAGTTCCTTTATAAACGAAATTTATAAATAGTTCTTTTATAACGAAGTTATAAATGAAGTGAAAAGAATTATCATTTGATAATTCAGAAATAGAAATACAAGCGTGAAATTGGGATTTTGAAATGAAATTTTCAAAATAGAATGTGAAATGAAATTTTTTAAATATATAACTCAAATGAAAGTTGAGTATAATATTTGAATTTTAAAAGGAGTTTAAATGTTTGAATTTTAAAAGGGGATTGAATATTAGAAATTCAAATTGAAGTTCAAATAGAATTTGAATAGACGAAATTAGAATGGAAAAATGGAATTTGAATTCAAGGAATTAAAATAAAATTTGAATTCAAAGGAATTCGAATAAAGAAATTCAAATTAGAGATTTGAATGTGGAATTTCAAAATAGAAATTGAAATATAGAATTTCAAAGAAGAATTGAATAGGATTTGAAATGTGAAATTTGAATAAAGATTTGAATTGGAATTCAAATATGAAATTTGAATAGAGATTTGAAATAGAAATTCGAGTATTGAATTTTGAACATGGAATTTGAATAAAGAAATTCAAATAGAAATTTGAATATGAGATTTCAAAATAGAATTTGAAATAAACTTTGAAATAGGATTTTCAAAGTAGAATTGGAAATAGAATTTCAAATAGGATTTCAAAATAGGAAATCCAAAGGGTTTTGAAACGGAATTTGAATTCAAGGGAATTCAAATGGGTTTGAGTGAAGAAATTCAAATGGTGTTAAAATAAGTTGAATATTAGAATTCAAATGGGGTTGGAAATGAATTTGAATATTAGAATTCAAATGGAAAAGAAAAATGGAATTTGAATATAAGAGATTCAAATTGAATTCAAATAAGATTTGAATCTATGGGATTTGAATATGAAATTCAAATGGGTTTTAAACTATGGAATTTTGAATATAGAATTTAAAAAGGAGTTTGAATATTTGAATTTCAATAGAATTCAAATATAGAAATTGGAATATAGAAGTTCTAATGGAATTTAAATATAGAGTTTGAATAAAAGAATTCAAATGAATTCGAACATAGAATTTGAATATGGAATTGAAATAGAAAATTCAAGTATTGCATTTGAATATCCAATAGAAAGAAATTGGGATTTGAAATTTAGAATTCAAAAGTAAGATTGGAATTTGAACCAAGGAATTCAAATAGAGTTAAAAATGGAATTGAATTCGTTTTAAGAAGTTTAAAAAGTTTATATTTATAAATAAAATTAAAACGAACTCGCCGCAGCGCTGCAGTTCGTAAAATAGCGATTCGAACTTCAATTGAGTATACAGAACGCAATTGAAGTCGAAATTCTTTGAAACAAGAAACGTCAGGACCGGTTTGATAATAGTTTTCTAATGAAAGAGAAAAATCTGAATTTCGTCGTATAGATTTTGAGTTATGTCAAAATCAAATTTTCAGAAAAACAGCGCCAGAACCAATTGAAAACCGTAATGGTGTATTTAAATGAATAAAAGGATTTTTATAAATAAAAATCCGAATTTCCATCTAGACTGGAGATATAAAACAAATATGAACTCCAGTGAAGTAAATGAATTGATTTTTGAAACAGAAATCAGATTTTTGATTATTGTATAGAATTAACTAATTCGAATGGTAATTAGTTAATGAGATTTTGAATTAATATTGGGCTTTGAATAAGTGAATTCGATTTGAAAATTTAGATTCGAAATCAAAAGGGGAACTAAAATTGAAATTGAAATTCAATTTGGTTGTGAGCGAGTTAAATATTTTGTTCGAACATGTTATGTTCAAACAAAGAAGTGAAATAGGCAAAAAAGCTAATTAAAAAATAATTGAGCGAAACTGAATTCAAACGATTCGAAATTGAATTCAAACGAATGGATTGAGTTGAATTGAATTGGAAACAGGTGAACAGGTGTTAAACAGATATGGGATGAAGTATATGAAGATTTAAATTTATGTGCTCGACAATAAGGTACATGTTTAATTCATATATGAGATTTATGCGCCGTATCGGCAAGCCGCTTGGCTTTTCCTTTTTCTTTTTGATTGAGGAAGATACCGGGAAGCTATTTGAAATTTCCCGATGCTCCCGATACAGGGGAGGTTATGGCGAAATTTTCCGGGAATTTAAGGAGTTAGAATATTTTTTAAGAAATTTGACAATTAGAAATCTATATATCGATATATATAGAATTCGATAAGGAAACGAAATCAAAAATAGCGTAAAGGGCCAAGATTGGTTATGGAAAATATTTGGGTAACAAATATTGATAAGAGAATATAGAAGAGATTTAATAAATGAAATATTAATTGAAGAGCCCAGTGATTTGTTTGATATGTTTGGATGAACACTTGTTTTTATTCGATAGTTAAATCACAGACTATCGAAGTTTTTGACCATCGTTGTCAATATGGAGAGACCGGTTGGATTATTATCCGAAGAACCACTCTGTATCGGCATAAGCGTTGCGAACCAAGTATGCTGAATATATTGAAGACGGAGTGAAGTGCAAGGGCTTTTCTAGTAATAGAAATAGTGCCTTCGGTTTCGTTCAATCCCAGAACGAACGTAAATGGACGAATGTCTGACAGAGTATTTCCAATGATCAAATAGGTTGGTCTGTATGAATATATATGGTTGCAACGGATTTATCCCTTAGCATAACATCCAGAATATTTGTGCAAATTCAACTAGTGATTAACGGATCTGACAATGTGGCATTCAAAGTAATTGTGCTATCAATGAATGGTAAGTATTCGTAGCCTCAGGCCTCAACAACCGGGAAAGGACAAAAATCGGGCAGGCAGCATGGCTATGTGGGTCGCACCCATTAGGGTGTATAATCACCTATCTAGAGAAATTCCTTTTTGTTTCTAAATCTATCGATTCTGCCCATTCGGGAAACGGTGGTTTGAGTCCAACCGTTGGTGATATACATTCGATACACTCAAGCGAAATGAGTGGTCGGTCATGTGTGGGCCGGGTTACAAGATGTTCTTGTTGAACCCAGGTGTATTCGCCTCTAGAGATACATCATCGGAAGGTGGTCCCATACCTTGTCATGTTGGAAATCCAATCTCCAATAAGCGCCATGCGGTTTTTGATTTATACTATATATGTGGAGCGTGAGATGCAAGCGTTCTGCTATTTGGTTATTTATTTGATGTAGACATTATTATAATATCACTGGATTTGATATCAAAGTGTTTTGGGTTATAGTAAGGTAAAAACCGTCCATGTTTATGTGTGGGCTGGTCTTACTATTATCTTTTCTTTTGAAAGGATTTTTAAAAGTTAAACAAGTGGTTGGAGTTTACTCACACCAGTCCCATGACTGACCCAGAGTTTGTTTTGTTTTGTTTTCCCTAAACTCTTGGGTGCCCAAATTTGTACGGGCAGTCAAGTGTTTCAGGCTTTTACAGATACACTTGGAGGAGCTTGAAGCAGAAGGCTTCAACGTTAGTTATTTAGAGTTACTTCCGCTGGATCAAATGTTATGTGTACTCTGATGATGGTATGTATATATGTACAAAACAGATTTGTATTTCGAAGCTTATGTTATATAATATATTTTATTCGTTCCGCTGTGAGTTTGTGATCTTCGTTTTCTTCTATTCTAATATTTCTTTCTTTCTATTTCTCATCCTCTAACTTCTTCCTAATAATGAGTCGTATTTCTGTGTTATTTGAGTTGGACGTGTGGTGTTTTTAGTCAACTCAGATAGCTCGGATTTGCGGGTCGTTTCAGTGGTATCAGAGCTTAGGTTGAGCGAACACCTAGGCTTGGGTGGCATGTGCTCATTAGAGATAGGGTCAGTAGTACCCTAGAATGAGTTGAGTGTATATATATACGAGAGAGCGTATTTGTTATTTGATATAAAAATTGTTTTATATTGTGTTGGCTTGTCTGTTGAGTAGTTTATGAATTCTGGTCGAATCGTGGGACGCCACGAAGTCGATAGGGATTTCTAAACACTTGAACAGAAAATACGACACGATATTGTTTTAAAATGGGTAAATGAAAAATTTTACCCAAATTTCTATTTTTATATAGAAGGAATAATTTTCTGAATTTATTATATTATATGGATGTGTTGATTGTTAAGATTATAATCAAACAAGATTTTAAAATTGGAATGGTTATTTATAACCAAATAGAATTTGTATATGAATTAAATATACAAATGAGATGAATTGAAATAAAATTCAAGCCAGAATTTGAAAATTTAATCCTGGGAAGTTTGAAATATTTTTGGAAATATATTAGAACAATATAACTTTGTTTTAAAAGGATTTTGAATGGGTTTTGAAATAATAAGGCACTGAACTCACTTCAGTGGCTGGGAAATTATTCTGATGATGATTGCAACATCATCAGTGTTCATTTCCGAGTTTCTAAGTGATGAATTGCTACCTTAGAAAAAGTTTTGATGGAGATTTGTTTGAAAGAAAACAATTGGTTTGAATATTCAAATGTTTTGAATTTGAAATGAAAATAAATATATGTATATATTTATGTGATTTCAGAAGAATTTGAAAAGAAAACCCCAGGATTTGAATTCTGGAATTGAAAATTTAACTTAAACAAGTTAAATGGGTCGAAGTGAATGAATTGATTAGAATCAATTTAAATAGATTTATTGAAATAAATTGAAATAAATATGAATTGAATGTGAAGGCATATGAAAGGAAGAAGACCAAAAGTTTTGGTTGAGATTAGAGTCATAGAAATATGAGGAGTTGAGTTTCAACATCAGTGAGATGTTGAAAAGAAATAGATTTGTACCCTTTTTCCTACCTTAGCAATTTCGAGGACGAAATTATTTTAAGGGGGGAAGAATGTAACGACCCGTATTTTTGGTCGATTTATTTTAAAATTTAGTATAGTTTTAAATATTGAATTTTATATAAATGATCGATTTAAACTGTTATCTATTATATACTATCAATTAAATATGAGAATACGTTCTGTTAAGTTCAGAGTATCGTATCAACTTGGAAGTGTCGGTCGTTAAGTTAAAATATGGGTTCGGGGTTGCGAATTACGGACCCTAAAATATTTTGATTAAATAAAAATCACTTCAAATTCTTCTTAACGCCGCCTATTTTAAAACCAGAGCCGACCTATGTTTCTACTACGCTGCCAATATTTCCTTGAGCAGGGAAAAATGTTTGCTTCCTTCACTACAAAACTAAAGCTCGAATTTAATGGCAGTACGTATTCTGAATCACGTCGACAAATTCCCTCCCTCGAGCCAAAATAGCTGTCCCCTCTTCAATTATAAAAACGCAAATACCCGTCCGTTCTTTGAAAAACCAAATCGAAAGCCTCAGAAAAAAAAACTCGAATTAAAATGGCCGGACTTCTCTAATCAAAATCGCGATTGGGGTTTTCGAATCCCTTGATACTCGTTGATGTTGGCTCCGGAAGTAGCGTGGTGCTGTTCGAACTCGGTTAAACTTGGGTGGTCTAGGGTTGAGTCACAATCGCGAAAGTAAGGAGTCAAGCGTGAAAGGAAAACACAGAGCGATTGGGTTCCTGATGTTCGATTCTCGAACGACGCAGCGGGATGGGCAAGCTGAAGTCGCGATAGGAGAAAAGGGGCATGGAAATTTCTGGTGAGGTCGACGCATTCTTGGATGCAACTGAGGGTTGCGATGTACCCCTGTTCGAATTGGGGGAAGTCTGAATTGAAGCTCGAACACGAGCATGGGAAGAAAGTGGCCGTTACTTGGAGAAGGATGCTTGGACAGTGAGGTGGTCAAGATCACGAGTGTAGCTGATGTCGGCTTTGGCTTCTACAGGAGCAGACTGGTTTTTTTGATGAGATTAAAGAAGGGTTCAAATAAATTAAAGGTAATTAATTTAAAATTTATTTACTTATTGTTTCTCATGTAAATTCAATTAGTAAAATGGTTAGAACTTAATTAGTTTAAAGGTTAGAACTTAGCTAATATATTGGTTAAGATTAAATCAGTATACTGTTAAGAGGAAAGAAAGTGACACTTTACTGTTAGTTGAAATTTGAAATCTAGTAAGGAAGATTTCTTTGGAAAATCACTAGATAAAATTGTGGATTTGATGAGTAAACAATTTAAACTTGAAATTTGTTAGGTTGTTAAAATTAGGAAATTTAGAAAGTAAAGAAAATTTAAATGTTGGTATATTATTAACATAAAACCCCGTCAAGGAATTTCATTAGCTTATTATAAAAATTCAGATTTTTCCTAGGCAAGGATAAATCAAATAAAGTGTTCGTGTAGAGTACGAAGCCTTGGATATTCGGCAAAGGATAAACCAAGTGAGTAAATCTCACTCACCTTTAAAATTATTTTTATTTCCTTAAAAATAATTGTCTGTTGCTTGTGTGTATGCTTTCTGGTTGTTTTATATATATTAGTTATTTAGGCTATATATATATATATATTGGGTTGATTGATTGGTTGGATTCCCGCAGTCTCATTAGCGGATGCCCGCAGTTTCATAGCGGATGATTACCCTATACGCCCCACGCTATGATTAGTGGATGACCTTCTATACCGCGATATTTTGCCACGAAGCAGAATGGGTATTATTTATGTGCTAACATCTGTGGATGCAGGAAAACAGGTTGGAGGAATCCAACTGGATTCCTCAAAAATATATTATCTGTTTGTTGTTGCTGATTTCATATATTCATATATGATGTGTTAAAAACCAAATGATTGAAAGTTGGGTGATTTGATTGTTTTAAATATCACTGGGCCAATTAGAAAGATATTGAGATTTTTAAAGGGAAAATTCTATTTTTAAATAGAATTTGAATTTTTAATGGAAATATAATATAAACTTGTTTTTGAAAATATAACAAGTAGTTCCTTTATAAACGAAATTTATAAATAGTTCTTTTATAACGAAGTTATAAATGAAGTGAAAAGAATTATCATTTGATAATTCAGAAATAGAAATACAAGCGTGAAATTGGGATTTTGAAATGAAATTTTCAAAATAGAATGTGAAATGAAATTTTTTAAATATATAACTCAAATGAAAGTTGAGTATAATATTTGAATTTTAAAAGGAGTTTAAATGTTTGAATTTTAAAAGGGGATTGAATATTAGAAATTCAAATTGAAGTTCAAATAGAATTTGAATAGACGAAATTAGAATGGAAAAATGGAATTTGAATTCAAGGAATTAAAATAAAATTTGAATTCAAAGGAATTCGAATAAAGAAATTCAAATTAGAGATTTGAATGTGGAATTTCAAAATAGAAATTGAAATATAGAATTTCAAAGAAGAATTGAATAGGATTTGAAATGTGAAATTTGAATAAAGATTTGAATTGGAATTCAAATATGAAATTTGAATAGAGATTTGAAATAGAAATTCGAGTATTGAATTTTGAACATGGAATTTGAATAAAGAAATTCAAATAGAAATTTGAATATGAGATTTCAAAATAGAATTTGAAATAAACTTTGAAATAGGATTTTCAAAGTAGAATTGGAAATAGAATTTCAAATAGGATTTCAAAATAGGAAATCCAAAGGGTTTTGAAACGGAATTTGAATTCAAGGGAATTCAAATGGGTTTGAGTGAAGAAATTCAAATGGTGTTAAAATAAGTTGAATATTAGAATTCAAATGGGGTTGGAAATGAATTTGAATATTAGAATTCAAATGGAAAAGAAAAATGGAATTTGAATATAAGAGATTCAAATTGAATTCAAATAAGATTTGAATCTATGGGATTTGAATATGAAATTCAAATGGGTTTTAAACTATGGAATTTTGAATATAGAATTTAAAAAGGAGTTTGAATATTTGAATTTCAATAGAATTCAAATATAGAAATTGGAATATAGAAGTTCTAATGGAATTTAAATATAGAGTTTGAATAAAAGAATTCAAATGAATTCGAACATAGAATTTGAATATGGAATTGAAATAGAAAATTCAAGTATTGCATTTGAATATCCAATAGAAAGAAATTGGGATTTGAAATTTAGAATTCAAAAGTAAGATTGGAATTTGAACCAAGGAATTCAAATAGAGTTAAAAATGGAATTGAATTCGTTTTAAGAAGTTTAAAAAGTTTATATTTATAAATAAAATTAAAACGAACTCGCCGCAGCGCTGCAGTTCGTAAAATAGCGATTCGAACTTCAATTGAGTATACAGAACGCAATTGAAGTCGAAATTCTTTGAAACAAGAAACGTCAGGACCGGTTTGATAATAGTTTTCTAATGAAAGAGAAAAATCTGAATTTCGTCGTATAGATTTTGAGTTATGTCAAAATCAAATTTTCAGAAAAACAGCGCCAGAACCAATTGAAAACCGTAATGGTGTATTTAAATGAATAAAAGGATTTTTATAAATAAAAATCCGAATTTCCATCTAGACTGGAGATATAAAACAAATATGAACTCCAGTGAAGTAAATGAATTGATTTTTGAAACAGAAATCAGATTTTTGATTATTGTATAGAATTAACTAATTCGAATGGTAATTAGTTAATGAGATTTTGAATTAATATTGGGCTTTGAATAAGTGAATTCGATTTGAAAATTTAGATTCGAAATCAAAAGGGGAACTAAAATTGAAATTGAAATTCAATTTGGTTGTGAGCGAGTTAAATATTTTGTTCGAACATGTTATGTTCAAACAAAGAAGTGAAATAGGCAAAAAAGCTAATTAAAAAATAATTGAGCGAAACTGAATTCAAACGATTCGAAATTGAATTCAAACGAATGGATTGAGTTGAATTGAATTGGAAACAGGTGAACAGGTGTTAAACAGATATGGGATGAAGTATATGAAGATTTAAATTTATGTGCTCGACAATAAGGTACATGTTTAATTCATATATGAGATTTATGCGCCGTATCGGCAAGCCGCTTGGCTTTTCCTTTTTCTTTTTGATTGAGGAAGATACCGGGAAGCTATTTGAAATTTCCCGATGCTCCCGATACAGGGGAGGTTATGGCGAAATTTTCCGGGAATTTAAGGAGTTAGAATATTTTTTAAGAAATTTGACAATTAGAAATCTATATATCGATATATATAGAATTCGATAAGGAAACGAAATCAAAAATAGCGTAAAGGGCCAAGATTGGTTATGGAAAATATTTGGGTAACAAATATTGATAAGAGAATATAGAAGAGATTTAATTAATGAAATATTAATTGAAGAGCCCAGTGATTTGTTTGATATGTTTGGATGAACACTTGTTTTTATTCGATAGTTAAATCACAGACTATCGAAGTTTTTGACCATCGTTGTCAATATGGAGAGACCGGTTGGATTATTATCCGAAGAACCACTCCGTATCGGCATAAGCGTTGCGAACCAAGTATGCTGAATATATTGAAGACGGAGTGAAGTGCAAGGGCTTTTCTAGTAATAGAAATAGTGCCTTCGGTTTCGTTCAATCCCAGAACGAACGTAAATGGACGAATGTCTGACAGAGTATTTCCAATGATCAAATAGGTTGGTCTGTATGAATATATATGGTTGCAACGGATTTATCCCTTAGCATAACATCCAGAATATTTGTGCAAATTCAACTAGTGATTAACGGATCTGACAATGTGGCATTCAAAGTAATTGTGCTATCAATGAATGGTAAGTATTCGTAGCCTCAGGCCTCAACAACCGGGAAAGGACAAAAATCGGGCAGGCAGCATGGCTATGTGGGTCGCACCCATTAGGGTGTATAATCACCTATCTAGAGAAATTCCTTTTTGTTTCTAAATCTATCGATTCTGCCCATTCGGGAAACGGTGGTTTGAGTCCAACCGTTGGTGATATACATTCGATACACTCAAGCGAAATGAGTGGTCGGTCATGTGTGGGCCGGGTTACAAGATGTTCTTGTTGAACCCAGGTGTATTCGCCTCTAGAGATACATCATCGGAAGGTGGTCCCATACCTTGTCATGTTGGAAATCCAATGTCCAATAAGCGCCATGCGGTTTTTGATTTATACTATATATGTGGAGCGTGAGATGCAAGCGTTCTGCTATTTGGTTATTTATTTGATGTAGACATTATTATAATATCACTGGATTTGATATCAAAGTGTTTTGGGTTATAGTAAGGTAAAAACCGTCCATGTTTATGTGTGGGCTGGTCTTACTATTATCTTTTCTTTTGAAAGGATTTTTAAAAGTTAAACAAGTGGTTGGAGTTTACTCACACCAGTCCCATGACTGACCCAGAGTTTGTTTTGTTTTGTTTTCCCTAAACTCTTGGGTGCCCAAATTTGTACGGGCAGTCAAGTGTTTCAGGCTTTTACAGATACACTTGGAGGAGCTTGAAGCAGAAGGCTTCAACGTTAGTTATTTAGAGTTACTTCCGCTGGATCAAATGTTATGTGTACTCTGATGATGGTATGTATATGTGTACAAAACAGATTTGTATTTCGAAGCTTATGTTATATAATATATTTTATTCGTTCCGCTGTGAGTTTGTGATCTTCGTTTTCTTCTATTCTAATATTTCTTTCTTTCTATTTCTCATCCTCTAACTTCTTCCTAATAATGAGTCGTATTTCTGTGTTATTTGAGTTGGACGTGTGGTGTTTTTAGTCAACTCAGATAGCTCGGATTTGCGGGTCGTTTCAACATATTAATTAAGTTAAATAATTCATATTGTATTCAATTTTGTGTCCAAACGTCCATTACACCTTCATTCATTGAATAATTGCAGTTTTGTTTGTGAAATATACTTATGAATATATTCTTGAAGGTAAATTTCTAATTGAATTTAACAATTGTTCTTAGTTTTTTCAAATGTAAATTACAACATTTGGCTTATTTTATGCTAAAATTCACAAATTCAAAACCACCATTTTCTTTAAGAACTCCAAAATGAAAATTGTTTAAAAAATTAGATGAATATTGTAATTATAATTGTCATAGTTCTGCTACAATAACTATAGTTAAATATATGATATATGTAATACTTTACTTATTTTTCTCATTTTTCTACTTTTCATGTTTGCCGTTGCTCGAGTCAGGGCTTCTTCATTCATACCTATATCAAACAAGTATGAATGGATTGTCTTTAATGTTTCTATTTTGCTCTAATGCTCAAAAGAGGCATGGCATTAAATTATACTATTTTGATCTGTCTGTTAAACCATTAAAAATATATCGGTACTTTATTATTAATGAGCATCTAATGACATTAATATATTACCGTAATAAGTTATATTCGTAGTATATACATATTTTAATTGTGTCAGCATAAAACGTTACTGAATAAGTTGGTTGTCAAACTACATAGTTTCTCATATATAAATTTGACGAACTCCAAACGACACGTAATTAGGCCACTGATGATGGCCTATATTGGTGGTGAAGTTTTTGTTTACTACATGATTAGGTTTATCCCAAATTTCTTCAAGGACTACCTTTAATTTGAACTGAATTTACATCTTTACATGTAATATTTTGTTAGTTAGATATTGCATTTTAGGCTTTGTTGATCACATATTGAATTTTATTATCCTTACCAAATACATAAAACGAATCAATAGAAGCTGTCTAATTTAATAGTTGTAGATTTAGATTCCCTTTAGTTATATTTGGATGCATTTAACCCGTTGTACCATAGAGAAACTTGACCGTACAGGTATCCTTTGAACTTGGTTCAAATAGAAGAAAAAAATTCCAAAGTTTATCGCATGGAGCTTAAACTTATGTAAAGAAGAAGCTGACATATATGAGCATTCACTTTATAGTAAAATTTATATCTTTAGCGACAAAAGCATGTTCCCATTTGATGATATGTTATGGTCTGCTAATAATCACATTAATTTGGTTGCACAAGATGGTACTTTTTTGTACCATGTAAACTTTAGATGCACGGTGAATAAACATGACAACCATATAGAAACGACCAAGGATAATGGATCAAAACAGTTTTGAATATTGATTGAATCGATCCTATCGTATACCATGTCTTTAGTTTGAACATAATATGCATTTTGCACTGCATTGCTTTATCTATCAGACGTTGCATTCTTAACGACGAGATATTCACAAAATAACTTGCTTTTCATTTTACCAAAACTGCTCAATTTTATGGTTGTTGCAAATATCAGTTTGCCTTTTTTTCTATGTCTAGGCATGTTTAGATCTTCAATAAATGATTGGTGTCCATTGATGCTTTATTCAAATAATAGTTTGCTAATCAAAAGCAGATGCTGTGTTCCTTATGGTCCAGGTTTTTACACATCAGTTTTCACATTATATTAATTTCAGCGAAGATATTTCAGTTTCATATAGAAAGGTCGCTCATTCTTAATTTACTTATATTTACAATATATTGCTTTTTTTACTTTCCTATTGATTTGAGTCTTTTTTAAAAAATAAATTACAAAACTAAATCAATTTTCTGACCTTGGCTTCTTCTCGATTTTCCAATTTAAATATTTTGAAGTTGAATGTTACCTTGAAAATGGGAATATTGAATCTAGATTTAAAAGTTTTCCGTACATACATATTATTTCTTTCTATTTTTCATTTTATAAATTATTTTTCAATTTTTATATAAGGATGGATTTACCAGTATTGGTCAACTTTAGGAATCTTCAAATCATATTGGTTTGCTATTATGGCTTTTTTACTGAAATTATTTTACCCATTTATCTTTTATTCACCTGTCAATGACTTAACATATATATTTAGATATAGAATTCAACCGTCCAGAATTTGGATGAGGTTTTGACGTATTGACTGTCAAATCTTTGGAATATTAACAAAAATGTCAACTCAATTATTATAGCAGTTTTTCGAAACAAATAGCAAGTTTTCAATCTTTTGGCATTATTTAATTTTTCCATACATTGGTTATTTGGACAGTTTAGTCCTGTTCATTTCATATATGCTTTGTTCATTTCACGTGTAGTCCATTATTTTCCTTGCAGATTGGGTTTGCATATGAATCAAAACTCTTTGAATCTGCTTTTGTTCTTGATTTTTGGTTGACATGGTAGTATTACTTTATACTGTATGTGTTAATGAGAAAAAAATCTCCCTGAATTTTTTTTACCTTATACTATACTAATTTTTTCACCAGAAAGATAAATTGTTTTGTATATGCTTTCTTCTGTCAATTTGAGCAGTGGTAATTTTGTATTAGTTTACTTCCTCTTTGAACAGTTCAGTAATTTGAAAGGTTTAAATTATTTTATTCCTAATTAGAGCAGTTTTGTAATTTTATTAGATCCAATCCATTGACTGCTCATCCTATGAAATAAGTTATTCCTTCTCCCGTAGCTTTTTACCTTAAAAGCGCAATCTGTTAGTTGCAGTGATTTTGGTTCACTTCTTGCTGATTCCCTTTCCCTTCTTGCCTAATCTTCTAAAGATTTATTTTCCAATTTCAACTGATATGGCTTGAAACATTTTTTGTTTCTGCAACCTTACTTTTAATTAATTATGCCTGCTGCAATGAATTTATTTCACTTCTTTGTGATTCCCTTTCTCTTCTTAATTGATCTTCTAAAAATTTTATTTCAAACTTGAAGTCATATAGTCTGAATCAAGTATGTCTTTGCAAATTCACTTAGATTTTATTATGCTTTTCTCTAACAAAGGTGGAAAGCTTTTACCACAAAAATAATTTACTCAATTGATTTGCAATCTTTTCTTACAATTTTGTTCACACCTCGCATATTAGTAAACTAGCTCCAATGATTCAGTTATATTATTGAACTTTAGCATCATGGATGTTATAAGCTTTTTTTTAATGAATTCTTTTTTATTTTTCCTTCAAGTTAACTCCCTACTAGCAAAGTTGGTTCGTCTTCTAGAATTTATGCTATTTTGAGTGACAAGAATGAAAACTGTACATTTGACATCTTATTTATTTTCCCATTCTCATATTTTAGGCGAGCTTTTCACATCTGATTTATCTTCTTCCCCTCCATTGCCCGTAGAATCACATGGTTTTTAATTGTTGCAAATTCACATTCATTAGTACTTCTTAATATTAAGGTCGTCATTTTTTTTCCAAAATATTCTTTTAACTATTTTGAGTATGTGCCACGTTAAATAAACACCAGATATAAACTTAAAAACAATAGCGAATTATGAATATATTATGATGGAATATTATAAAAGAAGGACAAAGAAATTTGTATTCGGTAATAGCTTTTCCCTCTTCCATTCATCCATGAATTGCTAACAGAATTACATGTTACTTTTTTTTATTTAATTTTCATCTTTTGAATGAAATCGTGTATTTATAAATTAAATTTATTTTATTTCCCTTTTATATTACTAATAGGTAATCATTGTATTCGTGGAGACCAAGCTGTATTGATTTTCCAAAACAATATTCAGGTAATTTAAATTACTAAAAATTGTAAAGTCTTCAAGATATTATAATGCAGGAGAAAATATTAAATAGATCATTTGTTCTATCCAATTTTTCATGCATAGAAACTTTAGTCTAAGATGTTAAATATTGGTGAAAGATTTTCTTTGATCGAGTTTATTTTCCTTCTTATATGTATGAAACAAATATTATGAACTGTAATTATCCCCTAAAATTTTCATTTTTCACGTTGTATGGTAATCATGGGATTCTCATTATAGGATATGGACAATGTTAGCAGTTTTGAAATATGACTGTAACTAATTAGAATATTTAAATCCATTTTATTTTCTTTCTTCTCAAGATCTGCATTTCATTTAAGGTTTACTTACAATTTGATTCTACATTTACAATTGCTATAGTTTGGTTTTCAGAGCATGGAGTGCTGATGATTTGTTTTTATTTCCTGCTATAATAAGGCGAAGAAATTTCATTTATAATTGCCGGTTTGAATGGATTTTTTTATTACGTAAAACTATTTATTGCATAATAATTATAAAAATTTAGGAGTCACAAAACACATAATTCAGCCTGCTTTGTTTAGTGCTAAGTTTTTGTGGCTAAACTATTGTAATTTCTTCTGTAGGAAGCACAAAATAATGATGTTACTTTCTTCCTTTTTGGTCCCTGATCAAGTGGACTGTTTTAAAAAAAAAAAAAATCAGCTGTTGTGTTATAGGAGATGTGGTTGAAATCATTCTGACTATAGATTGATTCAAAAATAATTTTAAGTACAGCAAATATGATAAATTATCATTTTATTTAATTGACATTTCTTTTAGTGTCATTGACTATGATAGGAAAAGAGAGATAAATTGTTTAGAACTATATTTGTAGGATGATTCCAAGGTTACCTTGCATGTGTATTCAGGCAATTATGATAAATTATCATTTTATTTGATTGACGTTTCTTTTAGTGTCATTGATTGTGATAGGAAAAGAGAGATAAATTGTTTAGAACTATATTTATAGGATGATTTTAATGTTACCTTATTTATATGCTTAAGAAATTTGTACCAAAATCTAGGTAAGATTAATAAGGCAATATGGTACAGGTTGAAATTACAAATTTAAAGAAACAGTGAAGCAGCTTGATCGTATATTTCACTGTCAAGGTGTTGAAAAATCATTAGTTAGGAAAGGTCTTTCTGGGATATTTTACTGCATTATCATCATTCAATGCAAGCACAGCTAATTAGAATAAAATTAATCTTCCTATTAAGTAAATTATATGGAACTGACATTATAGCCACATATTTATGCCTCTAACAAAAACAAACAGGCAACAAAATAATGACTCATTAGGCATATATATCTTAAACGGCCAATTAAATAGTGCCATGTATTATTAGGCATAGTCAATAGAATGTGCTACTTGCAATGCTTAAAAATTGAGTAGAAGTGGGTGATATTTCAAATACGTTTTCTGTATTGAGAAAAGAAATTTATAACCAAATCACTCTAGCCAAACTTAAATTGAAATAGCTGAGTCCAATTTTAATTTGCACGATATTTGCCTACATGATTTTATTCGTTCACAATTAAAGTCTTGGACAATAATTACCGATGATTACTTTTTTACTATGTCTACTTCTTCTTTTGATAAGGTAAAGATGGTGGAAATATGTATTTTAGCTCCTAAATTATGTTGGTAAACTCAAGTTGTAAGAGGCAGAAATATTACTTCTCCAGAACAAAATGCTTTGTGGTGTTGTACAATATTGAAGTTGTGTTGCACACTTGAGGAACGGACGAATTCCTGGGTTGTGTACACTTTTTTGGATACAGATAAGTTTAACATTTTGTCCTGGTTGTTTATGATAACTATTTGTTAGAGACATAAGATAAAGGTAGGAAATGTTGTGTGAACTTTTAGGTAAGCAGTTTCCCTTTTTTTGTCAGCAACATAATCATTTTATTTTTCTACAGAATACTAACTTAAGTTATGCAAACTTTTTTCTACTGACCAATGTTTCCGTTTATTTTTTGTTGACCTATGTTTACTAATTTGTATTTTATATTATGTAGTTAAATGTCATGTTGGATCATATTGGAGGGATCAGAATCCACGTTGCTTCAGGAAAGCCAGAGGGGTCCTTAACCCGGAGCCTTGCAGTGACGATGCTGAGTTGTTATACTAAGCAGAAGGGCAACTACTGTGACGTTGACCATCAGAGTTAGAACCGCATTGAGCCGGTCTCCGAAGTGGGCTAAGGCGAACTACTGAGAGAGAGTATTGTTGCAAGGTGTTATTGTAGCTATGCTTATGACCAAGCTAAGGCGAAGATGATGGCAAACTGTTCTTACGCACTGCAAGTCAAAATGCATGGTCATGATGATCATAACATAAGCACACTGACCCTGTCAGGTGATGCATGTCAGACGGAAATAATTAATAATCTCTTTTCATTGTTTGCTTTAGGAAGCTCAAGGAAGAACATTGTGCTTTAAGTCTTTATTTTAATAAAAGGACTTTAGTGCAAACATATCCTTTTAAATTTTGTATGTAGAAAAATTAGCTTTCACTATTTTCTATATCATACGCAGATGATAGTTTGATGTTTTTGCTATTAATATGTGGTCGTCTATGGAGTTTTCGCACCTCAAAAGTGTATTCTTATACAGTTATAAAATTATACATCAATTTGGGAGTTGTTGCTAAAGTGATATAGAGATGCTTTATGTAACGGAGTAAAGTACAGTGCCTCGATATTGTATTCACAATGCGAAATAAATATAAAAATTGAAACATGTATGTTCTGTATCTTTTGAGGAAGATTTTATCCTTTAATTCTATTTTCATGTTGTTTAACCTTTTGTTCTACATAGATTAAACATGAATAAAGGGGTAAAATCTGTTAAGTATACATTTATTTCATGGTTGTTTGCTACTGCAATGATCATTAGCACCTACCATTTATCCATTTATTATGGATTTGCATGATTATCTCTATTTATTCCATCAATGTTAGTTTCCTAATTTTCTGCAATTCGTATGTCTTAAGCTTGAGAAAATTCATTTTAGTATCTCCATTACACTTGAACGTTAGTTGATGATTTTGAAAGATCTAATTTCAATGGTGTTTTGCATGATTCATAGTGACAAGCACCTGAAAATGCAAACAATGGAATACTTACTGAAATATGTGTAATTTTTCATCTACATTGTTAGCATTAGCATATCAGGGCGATTAAGAGGTAATTGTATGTTAAAAATTATGTTTTTCAATCATTGTTTTCCAAATTTAGATTATATTAGGTAGGAGAATATGGGGCATCATCCACTATATTGGTAACTTTCCTTTTTACAAATTGAGTTTTAGGATGGTTTTGGGTGAAACTACCCTAAATCTTTGTTCAAAGATTAATAATGCTAAATCAACTCTTTTAAATTGAGTTACCTGAATACCAACTTATGTTCTTTTGTTGCCATTTCCATGTGTATTTTACTAAGCTTCTTTTCGCTATCGTAAAGTTTGTGATTCAATGTTCTATTACATGCCATACATGTTCTCTTACCTTATTTATTTTCTATTCCTTATGTCAATGATCATCCGATAAATAGCGTGCTCTGTAAATAAAATATTTTCACTGTTTCCGTGTGCGAAGCACGGGTTCGCACTCGTAATATATAGAATATAGGTACAAAAGTATATAACATACTAATTTTGAGTACCATGGCTTTACAGGGGGAGACCATTCAATGATTTAGGTGTAGACATGGCAATGAGACCGAGCAAGGGAAGAAATTGAAAACGTAAATATATATAATGACAATTGAAGTGGCTAATGCATTCGGATAAGTATATGGTCTAGGAATGGACAACACGGTATTAAAAGCGTTTGGGAAACGATCAGAAGTAACAACGAAAACAAAATATAGGACAAAGTTTTGTAGCATAAAATACTTGTCCTAAGGATCGCAGTATGTATTTATAAGTATTAAATAATTTCTATCCTAACAAATGTTCATGTCAGGGTGTAGCCGACTCAATCATAATTTTGATGTTCTTTTTTTTCAAAATTTCAGTTGATGCGCTACCGAAACACAAAATATCAAGCCTGTACTGAAAGAAATCACAAAAGGTTGCATAATTTATTATGATTACCCATTAAAATGGTATATTCACACAGGTCATAAAGTTCATTGAAACATGTATGAATCTAAGGACCCCCAGTAAATTGAATGACTCAAAACAACTTATAGAACCAAAAAGAAAATAATTTTATGCAGCTATGATTGAATTCATTAAATTTTCATTATACTACACAAATAAGAGAAAGAATAGGGCTGTAAATTTTGTTCGAATGTCCGACGTCCGTTCGTGTTCGTGACCGAAATACGTCCGTCCGAGTCCGTCCGATTTTCAATTAGGACACGAGTTAGGACAACAAGATTTGTACGAGAAAAAATCATGTCCGGTCCGGGCTCGTCCGAATTCGTCCGAATTATTCGAAATTCGTCGTATAGTAGAGAGAAAATCTAATAAAATGTACAAAACGTAATATAAATAGCCATGTCCGACCGAGTCAGACTAGTCCGATCGTGTCCGTGTCCGACCGATTTTATTTAGGACACGAATTAGGACAACGAAATTTGTCCGAGAAAAAATTTGGTTCGGTCCGTGTTCGATCCGATTTTTTTTAGGACAGAAACTGAACATACCTCCGTCCGGTCCGGTCCGACCGATTTACACCCCTAAGAAAGAAAAACATAAATTGTTGAAAGTATTACCAAAAAGTAAAAATATAAGAAAATAGGAGGTATCAAATGATGATACCTTGTCTAAATCTACCTTCACCTTTATAAAAATAGTCATAATTAAGATTCTTTCTATGTAATACACTAAATTGTGAAACTATGTCCAATTTTAAATTGGGATTGTATTTTTTTTAGCATATTTAACTTTAATCTCCATATCCTAGTTATTGCATACCAATACCATGGCATTTATTTAGTCGTTTACCATATAAAATTTTCATTTCACCTCTCAAAAAGGAATATTGCCATTACTTATCTTTTAACCTTATATTCACAAATATACCCTTATTCATTCTTAGGATATAGCGATAATTTTTCATTATAACTTCCTGACAACCTAGAATAAAATAAGGACCAAGACTCATATGCATCCCAGATACACTTTGCAATTTATGTAATATGTAATTTCCACCATGCTTAAAACGTAAATGTAGATCTCGAAATATGAAACCTTATTTCTATGTCGTTAAATGCCAAAAACGTGAATATCAAGTTAGGTCAGATTCATCTAATAATATATATAAACTATATTTATTGCATGAGAGGTGCATATAAATACGATAATATGAATAGTATGAATAATAGAAGATAATTATCGCAGGACGTTTTCTACATTTAATTTGCATGAAATAGGTATTAAATACGAATTAAAATCATAACGTAAATAGACTTGACGTACAGTAAGAATAATTATTATGCCATTAAAATTTAGGAACCCATAAGTACAATGAATTCGGTTTATTCCAAATGTTGGCAATATTTATATTGAGAAAAGAACTTTGAGAGCATATAGCAACATTGTTTCATAGAGTTGGTGAAATGCTAAAGAATGGTGAAAGTGTGAATATTAAACATGGATAATTTAGTTTACAAATTTAAATTGGGAAGTTTGATGAATTTAATGCAACGGTCCTTAAATCCCAATATATGGCTAAACAGTTAAAACTTACAACATTATCAACCTAAAATCGCTCACATTCATTGAAACAATGGCTGTAAAAGTATACCATTAGCATTGTCATTAAATGAAACAATAAAATCAGGATAAATATAGAAACAAAATTAAGCCAAATACCATAAGACTACCTACGTCAAAACTATGAAAAAAGAGTAAGAGCAAAAAGCAATTAAAATAATTGTGAAATAAACAATGCATGGCTAGTCTATAACAATGGAAAGTGATGAGAATGTTGAAACCCTAAGATTCAAGTTAGTTACCCTAC
This sequence comes from Allium sativum, assembly GCA_030737875.1. Lineage (NCBI taxonomy): Eukaryota > Viridiplantae > Streptophyta > Magnoliopsida > Asparagales > Amaryllidaceae > Allium > Allium sativum. Next base: position 364,842,416 of record CM060909.1, read on the forward strand.
AATTTTGTAGTTTTGCTGTTGATTAAAAAATTAGCCTGAAATATTATACAGGTATGATGAGTATGTATGTTATGTCAATCTGAGGTAACTTTCTAGATTCTTCAAAATGAGAATGTCGTTATTTTTAAAAGTACTAATTAGAAAATAAAAGAGCAAGATGTAGACTTGTGTTGGGGATTGTTAATGACACACCATTTTTTGTTAAGGGGGGTCAAATTTTAAGGGCACACCAACATTAAGTAAATTTTTAAGGGGAGGTCAGAGTGTTTTACCATTTGTTTTTCTCGTTCCCAAACTATCCTCAAGTCAATACTGCTAAACCCTAATATCTCGTACGTAACTCAGTCTCACGCTACCATTCGAAAATTCAAAACGCCTGGCATAAACCCTAATTTCTCGTCCTAAATTTCTGAGTTCAAAACCCAATGTAAACTCTAATAACGCAAGCGATGCCACGATTTAAGAGAACGGGGAAGAAGGACATTGTTGATCCTAATCCGATGTAGAAGAAGCTGGAGAGGTAAGAAATCTTTTTTTCTAATCTCTGCATTGTGTCCAATTTGATTTTCACGATAAGTGTAAAGTGGAATGTGGGGTATTTGGTGAGAGTTGGGGGTGGTGGTACGTAGGTGTACTGTATGTGTAGTTTGACATTGTCGATCGGCAAGTAGCCATCGTATGGAGTTTTACGACTTATTTATGTCGTTTTAGTGTAAGTAATACGACGACAACATGTCGACATTTGTTAAAAAAAATTATATTTGCATAATTAGTTCATTCGACGTACAAATGTCATATGTGTATGTTTTATGCGATATTTACCTGCCGTATGAATTTATACGATGGCTCTCTGTCGTATAGAATTTTGTATTAACTCTAATTTTTTCACCAGTTATATACGATGCTGTGTTGTCGTATAAATATTTTTTATACGATTCTCCATATTCGTTTTAGCCCATACGGTTACTCTGTGTCGTACAAACAGTAATTTGTGTTTGATGTTTCTGCAAAAGAGGTTAACTTAATGTGTTTTTTGTTTCATGTTTTGTTTGTGCACGAAACAAGGGACAGGAGCATCCTCTTGTAGGCCGTTGACGGCTTCGAATCGGAAACGGCTTCAAACCGAATGACAAAAAGAAGAACAATCAAAAAGGAAAAAATTGTGATGGAAGAAGAACCTAATAAGTCCAATGATGAGGAGGGTCGCAATGATCAAGAAAGTAATGATGATGAGGAGGGTAATGAGGAGGGAAATAATGAGGAGGGTAATGATGATGAGGGTAGTGGTGACAAAGAAAGTAATGATGATGAGGGTAGCGGTGACGAAGAAAGTAATGGTGATTTAGAAGAAAAAAGCAATGAGGTAGAAAACGAAACTAGCGATGACGAAGAACAAGAGAGTAGCAAGGAACAAGAATCCCACGATGACGAGCAAGAGGAAAGCAGTTCAAAAATTACGAAGAGAAAGAGTAAACAATCATCCACTCAACACAAAGGAAAAGACGTTGAACCATCCCCTCTTTTTGCTTTCGAAGGACATATTTGTAATGACCCGGTATTTTCACGGATCACTGATACGGTGTTAATTGATCGTGAATACGTATTTTCAAATACGATTTAAAAATTGAATTTATTAATTACAGAATTTGTTGACATATATATAATAGCATGTCTATGTGCAGCATTTATCAAAATCCATTTTTTGATATATTATGGTATGATAGCACAAATTTAATAGCGTTTGTATAATTTTATTTTACACGTGTATATATGATAGCATGTATTTAATAGCACTTGTTAAATTCATATTTAATGTATGTTAAGCAACACTTTTACATAGCAAAAATTTTAAATGCTATGACTTTGCAAATACTTGTTCATGTTTTCAAAAAGCTTTAAAATATTTGTTTTAGCAAACCCCTTGTTTCAAACTCAATTAAACCCCTTGCTTAAGACATGTTAATCACCTTTTTGTTCTCAAAATAAAATACAAGAAAATATGTGAATTTATATATGTTTAAAATCAAACATGTATTGTCAAATCCCTTGGTAAAATCATATTTTCAAACACCATAAATACGATTTGATCTCATGACAATTATTTGAACATGCATATGCATTTAAAGGTGAACTTGTAATTTCAAAATCACTTTCACTTCATGATATCATCTATGAAACACCTACATCATAAATCATACTAGCAAGTAGGATAAAGTCTAGGCACATGGCAAGGTAAATTTAGATAAGTTATTTTCAGTTTTAGCCATACTTACAAGACAAGTTGGTATTTAATATATATGCATTGTAAAATCAGTTTGACATGAGAGGAAATATGGATTGACAACACATTTAAAACTGAGCATTTTAGTACATGAAATGGCCTCAACATGTTGCTAGAACCAAAGGAAAAGATGGGTAGAAAGGAGGTGGTACATTGCACAATTAATGTGTGTTTTTTTGTCAAGGCTAAAGGGGAGACATTGGTACAATGCTTAGGGTTTTTAGGGGGTGTCTAGGCTGAAATATGCCATGTGAAAACTGATGAGAGTTGGCAAGGACGTTGAGAGAGAAAGAGGTGCTTGTCTGGTTTTTCATTGACAAGAAAAGAGGGCTGTTATATTGGTTCACATCAACAATAAATGCACAGTATTTTATTCATTTCTCAGCCCTATATAAGGACCTACATGTACACCATTTCACTCACTCAAAACACACAGCAATTCAAGTGTTCTAGCAAAGAAAAAGCAAGAGGTTTGGAGCATCTAAAGTGAGTAAACTTACAAGTTAAATTCTGTTTTTGGTTTCCTGCAGTTGTGAGTAAACCTGATTTACATATTCTGGTTTTCATTCCTGCATTATCTTGCTGTTTTGATTATATGTTGGAATTAAATCTTGGTAGGATGTTTGTTCAAGTAGTACACCTTGGATGGTTTGCTTGATTTGTATGATATAGGAGTTGTCGATTTTGTTAAATCCAAGTTGAAGTATAAGGTATTAAGAGAGTATTACCTGAAGATGTTCCAGACCCTGTATATTTGTGTGGATCTTGACCACCCTAGGTAGATCAATAAATCTATGATTAAGGAATTGAAACTGATATGTTATACCACGTTTACACCTTCATATAGTCATACCAGTATTCAAAATTTAGGTGGACTCGGCTCAAAAACATTACTGTCATGCTAAACAGAAATAACAGGAACAACAGTAATTCTCTGATCCAAACTTTCAATGATGATTTTCAAAACTGATTAAACCCCGTTTTGATCATATAAACATGATGAGGTAACACATTTATGATTTTTAAAACAAAAATCAAGATTTTAAAAAGAGTAAATCAAGGGGTAAAAAGGAATGGTCATAAAATGCAAATCTGTGAATTTCCGTCGATCCAAGAGTTCAGAGGCGATGGCGCTTGGCCTGGAGGAGTGGAAGGAAGGGCAGACGACCAGAAAAATACTAATTAAATTTTTAATTGAAGGAATTTTGCAAAATCAATAAAAATAGGTTTTAAAAAGCTGTTTGGGATTCCGGTGGTTGGAGTCGAACTGCTCGAGGTAGGAGGGATGGATGAGCTGCGGTCCAGGGGGGATTAAGGCATCAGGGTCATGTGCTGATATGGCCAGGAGGTGGTGGCATCCGGTGATCATGGGGAGGAGGTGCGAGGGGTTTTCTTTGATGGAGTTTTTTTTTTGTTCTTTTCTGAAAGGGGTGGCACGGCCGTTTTTAGTTCAGGGCAAGTGGAGGTGATTCGGACAGTGGTAGTGGGGTCTGGCGGTGGAGAGAGGTATGGGGCGACGGTCGGTGATGGTAGGAAGTGGCCCACGTGATTGTGCACGTGCACAGCTAGGGCAGAAAGAAGGTGGAAGAAGAAGGGAGTGGCAAACTTTGAGCGCATGGTGTTTTTGTGTGATCAAGAGGAAAAACACTGAGTTCTGGACGTTGGTACCATGGTACCTAGCAGTTTGTCAAAGGGAAAAATTGGTACTTAGCCAAATCGTGGATCTGGACTGATTTTTTTGCAAGTGCGCGGTAGAATTTTTTTTACCCTGGGACTTTGCCAACTTGGTATTTTGTTATTTTAGTTTAAAAACTATAGTTTTAAACTTAAATTTAGTTTTAAGTTTAGTGTTGGTTTAAATAAAATAAGGAAATAAATACTTAAATTAAAATAATTGTTTTTTTTATTTAATTATAAATGGGAAATAAGGGAAGAGAAGTTTGAACAAGATTTTTATTTAAGTTTTAAATAGATAGAATAATTATGATTTAAACGGACATAATTATGTAAATCAAGAATTATATTTTTGCTAGTAAGAGAAAGGTGAATCAGGATACAGTTTTCGTCAGGAACTGAAAAATAAATACAGAATTATAATTTAGATTAAATTATAAATTTAATTGGAAATAATGATTTCAGATGATTTTCTAATATAATATTTTAGTTGTAAAGTCAAACGAAGAAAAGTTGTTCCAGAGTAACAGATCAAGTATGACTTTGACAGACGACGTGAAATCAGAACAGAAGCTGTTATTTCAGATAAATTATAAATTTATTTTATAATTTAAATTTGAATCTATTTTCTGATGGAATATTTGAAATATTCAAATTGAAACAAGATAAAGAAATCGTATGCGATACATGAATTAGAGACGGTCAGTTTTATCTGAGATCTAAGTACCAGATATAAAGATCTGATCATGAACAGTTCTGTATTTTAAACAAGAACTGTGAATAAATAATTTGATCGTGTTTTAAACTGATAAAATAAAAGAGAGAATTTTATCAGTATGAAAGGAAGAAAAGAAAGATCAAGGATAAAGGATCGAGGGAGAAATTGACGAAAGATACAAAGTGTAAAAGTCATTGAATTGATTTTAAATCATCAAATCTGTTCGTTCAAGAATAACCAGAGTAAGTAATATTTTTCTGAAGTCAAATAAAGTAAGAATTTATTTTTAAAAGGGATGAACAAAACGGAAAGAGAAAACCCGTGCTACGCACACGGCAAAATTCACCGTTTTGGAAAGATGATCAATATATCAGATATTGCCAAGATGATCATGAGCTGTTTGGTTTGACTGTAACCATATATACAGATTAGATTATAATCCTGTTAGAATTATAATTTGAAGTGAAATTTGTTCGTTAATCATTTCAAAGAGACCGGAATCTATATTCCACTTTGAATTGATTCTACGATGCGCGTTAGAATTATCGAAGACAATTGAAGACGGAGTTGTGCAAGGGCTGTTCTGTTTTTCAGAATAGTGCCTTCGGTTTGTTCAAACCCAGAACAACTTGCATGGACGAGTGTCCGACAAAGTAATTCTGACTGGTCACGTACGTTGATCTTTTCAAACGTAATTATATGGTGGCAGAGGAATTCGTTTCTCTCGCCGTATACCTATAATGTATTTTTGAGGAAGTCAATTAGTGATCGGGAAGTCTGGACGATGTGGCACTCAAAGTAATGAACCAGTGGTGATGAAGCGAGTCTAGCCTCAAGCCTCACACCCAGGAAATGACAAAAATCGGGCAGGCAGCATGGCTATGTGGGTCGCTCCCATTAGGGTGTAGTATCACCTATCTAGAGAAATTCTTTTTGTTTCTAAATCTATCGATTCTGCCCATGCGGGGATGGTTGCCGCGCACAACCATCGGTGATATACATTCGATACACTCAAGAGAAATGAGTGGTCGGTCATGTGAGGGCCGGGTTGCAAGAAGTTCTTGTTGAACCCAGGTGTATTTGCCTCTAGAGATACATCATCGGAAGGTGGTCCCATACCTTGTCAGAGTTGGAAATCCAATTTCCCTAAGCGCCGAGCGGTTTGTATTTGTAATACTATATAGGAGAATGTGAGATGCAAGCATTCTTCTAGATTCTAAATTATTTGAGGAGAACTTATATGATAATATCTGTTTTCAAGTATACAAAGTGTTTTGATCTCATAAGGTAAAAACCCGTTCCGTATTTACGGCGTGGTCTTATGAGATATTTTCATTTGTTTTTTTTACTGTTTACTCATACCAGTCCCCTGACTGACCCGGAGTTTATTTTTCTGTGTTTTCCCTTAAACTCTTGGGTATTCATAACGCTTGTTATGAATAGACAAGTGAATCAGGATCGGATAACTTGTGAAGCTGAATGAAGATTATCAGTGTGCTGGACTATCCATCCTGTCTACTATATAATTATAAGTCTGCAGTTAGTCAAGAAGGTTATGTATAATTACTGATGTACCATGAAATAGTTGTATCACTGGACATGTGATGATCTGATGTATTATGTACTGTTGTGTAACATTATAAAGTATTATCTTTTTGTGAAAAATTCCGCTGTGAGATTCTGATGTTCTGTGTTTTGTCTTCTATCTATTTTCATTTCTCATTGATGGCACAACTTGAGATGTGTTCGAAAGTTGGGTCGTTACAGTTGGTATCAGAGCTTAGGTTACTGATTACCTAGGCTTTGGGTGAGCGTGAGAGAGCGTATTTTTATATAAAAATTTAAAATGAATTTAACACAACTTGGATGATATACCTAAGGTAGTTATATCCTATCAAGGCTCGATTGACAACCTGTTATAGTCAGGTAATCAAAATGAGCACCCGTGCACGAAGAGGTCGAGCTAGGGGGTCATCCACTGTTACTGGTCGTACTACTGGATCCCAAGACCAAGGGGAAACGGTAGAAGAAGTTGCACCAGTTCAACATGATAAGAGCTTTGCGACCATTTGTAAGGAGTATACGACTCTGGGAGGAAAAGTTTTCAAGGGAACTGAATCGTTTACTGAAGTTCAAGCTTGGATGAGGTCTTGTGAAAGGATTTTCAAAGGGTTGAAGTTGAATGACGATCAGAAACGTCTTTTGGCATCATGGCAACTTCAAGGAACTGCCGCGATTTGGTGGGATGCTCAAACTGCTAATGTTCCTGAGGAAGATTTCACTTGGGAAAAATTCAAAGAAGCTTTCGAAGCACAGTTTCTACCTGCAGCAGGGAAGACGAGGATGTATAGAGATTTTATTGATCTCAAACAAGGGAACATGAAAGTATCTGAATATGAGAACAAATTCAACTCACTTTCTTGTTTCGGGCCAGAACTGATCAATACCCCACTTAAGAAGAACGAAATGTTCGTAGCAGGATTGAAGGATAGCCTGCAAGTTCAGATGATTGGACATCTCAAGATTTCATTCGTTGATCTAGTAGATATGGCAGTTCGCTATGAGGCACTGGAGGGTAAGAAGCCAGTTGCAAAAGCAGCACAGACGGGAGGATCTAGTGGGGAAAATCCAAACAAAAGGAAGTTCAACCCGAACTGGAACAACAACAAGGAAGTACCCAAGATGGGAGAAAAAGCCAAAGAACGATTCAAAGATACCATATGCCACAACTGTTTGGAGAAAGGACATATTGCCAGGTTCTGCACCAAGCCAGCAGCAGAAAAGCCACAACAGACTCAGCAACCGGAGCAACCTCAACCAAAGAGAACAAGTGACGTTATTCCCCAAAAAATTTCATGCTACCATTGTCATCAGCCGGGACACTTGGTTAGAGACTGTCCACTGAAGAAGGCACAGCAACCAAAGGTCTACGCTTTGATGGATAAGTCGTCAACTTCTGAGGATGTGAAAATGGAAGGAGCTTCAGAAGGTACTTTACTCTTTTCTTACAAAAGGGAGTTAATTTACTAGGGTCAGCCACGAGATAATTTAATATGGTTGGATTAAAATAGAAGAATATCCATTCATATTGATACCGGAAATCAAGTTAGAATTTTAAATTGAGTTAAAATTTGGATTTCCTGGGATCGAGGCTGGACTTGAAAATTTATTGGATATGAACTCGGGCAAAAGGGAATTGGTCGATTTGTGAAGTCAAATCAGATTGGGAATTCCAAAAATAGAGATCGTTAAGTACGTGAATAAAGATTTTGAATAATACTTAACGGAGTTAAGCAAATTGGCCGATGAGTTAGAAAGGGGATTTGGACGGATATTTTTGGTTTTGAATAGGATATTGCTGATGTGTGTTTTATTTTTGATGTGTGGTTATTTATATAAGTCAATAACTCTAAATCTACTACTTACAAATTTCGGGGACGAAATTTTTATAAGGGGGGTAGAATGTAATGACCCGGTATTTTCACGGATCACTGATACGGTGTTAATTGATCGTGAATACGTATTTTCAAATACGATTTAAAAATTGAATTTATTAATTACAGAATTTGTTGACATATATATAATAGCATGTCTATGTGCAGCATTTATCAAAATCCATTTTTTGATATATTATGGTATGATAGCACAAATTTAATAGCGTTTGTATAATTTTATTTTACACGTGTATATATGATAGCATGTATTTAATAGCACTTGTTAAATTCATATTTAATGTATGTTAAGCAACACTTTTACATAGCAAAAATTTTAAATGCTATGACTTTGCAAATACTTGTTCATGTTTTCAAAAAGCTTTAAAATATTTGTTTTAGCAAACCCCTTGTTTCAAACTCAATTAAACCCCTTGCTTAAGACATGTTAATCACCTTTTTGTTCTCAAAATAAAATACAAGAAAATATGTGAATTTATATATGTTTAAAATCAAACATGTATTGTCAAATCCCTTGGTAAAATCATATTTTCAAACACCATAAATACGATTTGATCTCATGACAATTATTTGAACATGCATATGCATTTAAAGGTGAACTTGTAATTTCAAAATCACTTTCACTTCATGATATCATCTATGAAACACCTACATCATAAATCATACTAGCAAGTAGGATAAAGTCTAGGCACATGGCAAGGTAAATTTAGATAAGTTATTTTCAGTTTTAGCCATACTTACAAGACAAGTTGGTATTTAATATATATGCATTGTAAAATCAGTTTGACATGAGAGGAAATATGGATTGACAACACATTTAAAACTGAGCATTTTAGTACATGAAATGGCCTCAACATGTTGCTAGAACCAAAGGAAAAGATGGGTAGAAAGGAGGTGGTACATTGCACAATTAATGTGTGTTTTTTTGTCAAGGCTAAAGGGGAGACATTGGTACAATGCTTAGGGTTTTTAGGGGGTGTCTAGGCTGAAATATGCCATGTGAAAACTGATGAGAGTTGGCAAGGACGTTGAGAGAGAAAGAGGTGCTTGTCTGGTTTTTCATTGACAAGAAAAGAGGGTTGTTATATTGGTTCACATCAACAATAAATGCACAGTATTTTATTCATTTCTCAGCCCTATATAAGGACCTACATGTACACCATTTCACTCACTCAAAACACACAGCAATTCAAGTGTTCTAGCAAAGAAAAAGCAAGAGGTTTGGAGCATCTAAAGTGAGTAAACTTACAAGTTAAATTCTGTTTTTGGTTTCCTGCAGTTGTGAGTAAACCTGATTTACATATTCTGGTTTTCATTCCTGCATTATCTTGCTGTTTTGATTATATGTTGGAATTAAATCTTGGTAGGATGTTTGTTCAAGTAGTACACCTTGGATGGTTTGCTTGATTTGTATGATATAGGAGTTGTCGATTTTGTTAAATCCAAGTTGAAGTATAAGGTATTAAGAGAGTATTACCTGAAGATGTTCCAGACCCTGTATATTTGTGTGGATCTTGACCACCCTAGGTAGATCAATAAATCTATGATTAAGGAATTGAAACTGATATGTTATACCACGTTTACACCTTCATATAGTCATACCAGTATTCAAAATTTAGGTGGACTCGGCTCAAAAACATTACTGTCATGCTAAACAGAAATAACAGGAACAACAGTAATTCTCTGATCCAAACTTTCAATGATGATTTTCAAAACTGATTAAACCCCGTTTTGATCATATAAACATGATGAGGTAAAACATTTATGATTTTTAAAACAAAAATCAAGATTTTAAAAAGAGTAAATCAAGGGGTAAAAAGGAATGGTCATAAAATGCAAATCTGTGAATTTCCGTCGATCCAAGAGTTCAGAGGCGATGGCGCTTGGCCTGGAGGAGTGGAAGGAAGGGCAGACGACCAGAAAAATACTAATTAAATTTTTAATTGAAGGAATTTTGCAAAATCAATAAAAATAGGTTTTAAAAAGCTGTTTGGGATTCCGGTGGTTGGAGTCGAACTGCTCGAGGTAGGAGGGATGGATGAGCTGCGGTCCAGGGGGGATTAAGGCATCAGGGTCATGTGCTGATATGGCCAGGAGGTGGTGGCATCCGGTGATCATGGGGAGGAGGTGCGAGGGGTTTTCTTTGATGGAGTTTTTTTTTTGTTCTTTTCTGAAAGGGGTGGCACGGCCGTTTTTAGTTCAGGGCAAGTGGAGGTGATTCGGACAGTGGTAGTGGGGTCTGGCGGTGGAGAGAGGTATGGGGCGACGGTCGGTGATGGTAGGAAGTGGCCCACGTGATTGTGCACGTGCACAGCTAGGGCAGAAAGAAGGTGGAAGAAGAAGGGAGTGGCAAACTTTGAGCGCATGGTGTTTTTGTGTGATCAAGAGGAAAAACACTGAGTTCTGGACGTTGGTACCATGGTACCTAGCAGTTTGTCAAAGGGAAAAATTGGTACTTAGCCAAATCGTGGATCTGGACTGATTTTTTTGCAAGTGCGCGGTAGAATTTTTTTTACCCTGGGACTTTGCCAACTTGGTATTTTGTTATTTTAGTTTAAAAACTATAGTTTTAAACTTAAATTTAGTTTTAAGTTTAGTGTTGGTTTAAATAAAATAAGGAAATAAATACTTAAATTAAAATAATTGTTTTTTTTATTTAATTATAAATGGGAAATAAGGGAAGAGAAGTTTGAACAAGATTTTTATTTAAGTTTTAAATAGATAGAATAATTATGATTTAAACGGACATAATTATGTAAATCAAGAATTATATTTTTGCTAGTAAGAGAAAGGTGAATCAGGATACAGTTTTCGTCAGGAACTGAAAAATAAATACAGAATTATAATTTAGATTAAATTATAAATTTAATTGGAAATAATGATTTCAGATGATTTTCTAATATAATATTTTAGTTGTAAAGTCAAACGAAGAAAAGTTGTTCCAGAGTAACAGATCAAGTATGACTTTGACAGACGACGTGAAATCAGAACAGAAGCTGTTATTTCAGATAAATTATAAATTTATTTTATAATTTAAATTTGAATCTATTTTCTGATGGAATATTTGAAATATTCAAATTGAAACAAGATAAAGAAATCGTATGCGATACATGAATTAGAGACGGTCAGTTTTATCTGAGATCTAAGTACCAGATATAAAGATCTGATCATGAACAGTTCTGTATTTTAAACAAGAACTGTGAATAAATAATTTGATCGTGTTTTAAACTGATAAAATAAAAGAGAGAATTTTATCAGTATGAAAGGAAGAAAAGAAAGATCAAGGATAAAGGATCGAAGGAGAAATTGACGAAAGATACAAAGTGTAAAAGTCATTGAATTGATTTTAAATCATCAAATCTGTTCGTTCAAGAATAACCAGAGTAAGTAATATTTTTCTGAAGACAAATAAAGTAAGAATTTATTTTTAAAAGGGATGAACAAAACGGAAAGAGAAAACCCGTGCTACGCACACGGCAAAATTCACCGTTTTGGAAAGATGATCAATATATCAGATATTGCCAAGATGATCATGAGCTGTTTGGTTTGACTGTAACCATATATACAGATTAGATTATAATCCTGTTAGAATTATAATTTGAAGTGAAATTTGTTCGTTAATCATTTCAAAGAGACCGGAATCTATATTCCACTTTGAATTGATTCTACGATGCGCGTCAGAATTATCGAAGACAATTGAAGACGGAGTTGTGCAAGGGCTGTTCTGTTTTTCAGAATAGTGCCTTCGGTTTGTTCAAACCCAGAACAACTTGCATGGACGAGTGTCCGACAAAGTAATTCTGACTGGTCACGTACGTTGATCTTTTCAAACGTAATTATATGGTGGCAGAGGAATTCGTTTCTCTCGCCGTATACCTATAATGTATTTTTGAGGAAGTCAATTAGTGATCGGGAAGTCTGGACCATGTGGCACTCAAAGTAATGAACCAGTGGTGATGAAGCGAGTCTAGCCTCAAGCCTCACACCCAGGAAATGACAAAAATCGGGCAGGCAGCATGGCTATGTGGGTCGCTCCCATTAGGGTGTAGTATCACATATCTAGAGAAATTCTTTTTGTTTCTAAATCTATCGATTCTGCCCATGCGGGGATGGTTGCCGCGCACAACCATCGGTGATATACATTCGATACACTCAAGAGAAATGAGTGGTCGGTCATGTGAGGGCCGGGTTGCAAGAAGTTCTTGTTGAACCCAGGTGTATTTGCCTCTAGAGATACATCATCGGAAGGTGGTCCCATACCTTGTCAGAGTTGGAAATCCAATTTCCCTAAGCGCCGAGCGGTTTGTATTTGTAATACTATATAGGAGAATGTGAGATGCAAGCATTCTTCTAGATTCTAAATTATTTGAGGAGAACTTATATGATAATATCTGTTTTCAAGTATACAAAGTGTTTTGATCTCATAAGGTAAAAACCCGTTCCGTATTTACGGCGTGGTCTTATGAGATATTTTCATTTGTTTTTTTTACTGTTTACTCATACCAGTCCCCTGACTGACCCGGAGTTTATTTTTCTGTGTTTTCCCTTAAACTCTTGGGTATTCATAACGCTTGTTATGAATAGACAAGTGAATCAGGATCGGATAACTTGTGAAGCTGAATGAAGATTATCAGTGTGCTGGACTATCCACCCTGTCTACTATATAATTATAAGTCTGCAGTTAGTCAAGAAGGTTATGTATAATTACTGATGTACCATGAAATAGTTGTATCACTGGACATGTGATGATCTGATGTATTATGTACTGTTGTGTAACATTATAAAGTATTATCTTTTTGTGAAAAATTCCGCTGTGAGATTCTGATGTTCTGTGTTTTGTCTTCTATCTATTTTCATTTCTCATTGATGGCACAACTTGAGATGTGTTCGAAAGTTGGGTCGTTACAATATTGGTCATAAAATATGGAATTCCACGGTAGGTCTACCAATAACTTGCATATCTTGATTATCTTGATTAGTAGCACGATTGTCTTGATTACAAATAACGGACATATTGCTTATCTTGATCACAAATAACGGACATATTGCATATCTTGATTATGTTGATTACAAATACATTTCATATCTTGATTTTCATTTCATATCTTGATTATCTTGATTACAAATAAAGGACATATTGCTTTCAAAGGACATTTAGTAAAACGATACAAATAACTTGCATATCTTGATTAATTTACTTATTCTTATGCAAGGCGTCGAAAGGGGAAGCTAGAATTGGTAGTATTCACAATCACGTGGGATCACATCGATAGTGGGTGTTAGACGATGAATGTAAGTTTGTGCGGGATGTCGTAATTGGGTCAGGTTTATATAAGCTAATTTTACATTCTTATGATAAATTCGACAGAGTGGTTATCAATGCTTTTGTGGAAAGATTTTATCCAGAAACAAATACATTTCATCTTCCATTCGGTGAAATGATGATAACTATCAACGAAGTTGTTCACATTACCGGTTTGCCAGCAGAAGGATGAGTTGTTTCAGGATCTCTTAGTGGTTCTAGGAATATAAGTGCTGATAATGTTTATGGTCTCTTGGAAAAATATCTAGGGATAGATAGGCTAGAGGCTATTATGATAATGGGAGGGGAAAAAAGATACGATTGGAATGGTTGAGAAAGACGTTTGCAGGTTCGAAAGAGGACGACTATGATGATAAAAAAAACAATGTGCAACTGCGTATCTCTTGTATACCATTGATTTATTAGTGTGTGGTGATAAGTCGGGCAACAAAGTATCCGTTTAGTATTTACAGTGTCTTGATGATTTTACATCAGTGCATATGTATTCATGGGTCACAACTTGCATGAGCTGGTTGTTCTACAATTTAGGTCAATGTAGCAGAAAAGATGTGTGGCAATTATGTGGTTGTATGACGTTGCTGCAGGTATGTGTTCGTAATTCCTCTTATTTATCCTTTACGTGTAATTACGAATTCATAATGATAACATATTGTAGGTATGTATTTATGAGCACTTTCCTGTTTTAAGGTGACATAATAGATGTGTTGGGGCAGTTGAGGGAGATGTGAGGCATCGTTCTACTTTGCAATTGATCAAGCTCAAAAACGGGCGTCCGATTTAATTAATTTGGGAGAGAAGATTGATGATTTAACACAGTGTGATGTTGTGTGGGACTGTTACCAAGGTAAGCGTGGCATCTACAAATTAGAGCGATGTTCTTTGTACAATGGTCCAATTGTTTGTTTTGAAACCGTTGAGCTATATCTTCCGCAAAGGGCACTTCGTCAATTTGGTTACTTTCAACCCATCCCTTTGACTACTTTCTTTGTCAATAGTAAGAAGTTCAAGCTGTCTTCTACATTTTATAAAGCATCATACTCTAATATCCAAGATCGTAGCTGTGAAGAATGGTCGAATCATTTGTTGAACGAGAGATTACTGTCTACAAAAGTTGTACGTCCTTGGGAGTGTGCCCACACTTACATGGAATGGTATAGCTCTGCTTCCCATCCTCTCGTGGCTAATCCTAAAAACAGATTAACTGAACGAAGGAATGAACATGACGCAGCTGAAAAGCTTTGTCATATTGTAAGTTGTATTTTTTTCAATTTTGATTACGTAATTTCCAATTTGATGTTAATCATTTTCATATGTCATCATGTAGCAAAAGAGGTTGCGACACATTACTGAGTTCATAAGCTCTTCCGCTTCTGATGAAACAATGATGAAGCAAAACTAGAGAAGATTGCACAGATAGAGGGGCCAGAGCCAGTGGAATTACACGGAGAGGATATTGCAGCTGGGGAACAAAGTGTTAGCAAGGCGCTGCAGAGCAAAGCAACCAAAAATGTGGCAACCAAAAAGAAACCAGTGAAGAAGAGGAAGTAGTTGCATTTCTATTCTGTGTACTTGTTAATATGTACTTGTTAATTATGTACTTGTCATAGGTGACAGTGTTTTGTGGTGGGTTAACTTATTGTGTTTTGGTATGAAATTAATTATGTGTACGGTATGACGGTTAAGACTTTGTGACTTGTTATGACTAGTGATTTTTTGGTGAATGGTTTGAATTTTATGACTTCTGAAAATTTGTGAATTATTTGAATTTGTGAATGGTATGAATCTGTGAATGGTAGGTAATCATTTGTGAATGGTATGAAAATGGTGTGAATGGTAATCATTTGTGAATCTGAATTTGTGGATGGTATGAAAATGGTGTGGATTTGAGAATGGTGTGAATTTATGAACTTGAGAATGGTCTGATTTTGTCAATGATCCGAAGCTGACTCTTCCTAATGACAAATTTTATATGACAAATGCATGTCGTATAGGCCAAAACGAAATGCTTAGTTTGTATTAATATTTTTTATACGACAGGTTCCTGTCGTATAGTTCTAGGAGAAATGAAAGTAAACCCATATAACATAACACGACATATTTCTGTCGTATAATTATTTTTTACATGACAGGTTCTTGTCATATAGTTGTAGGAAAAAATGACAGTAACCCTATGTAACACAACACGACATATTCCTGTCGTATAAAATTTGTTTACACGACAGGTTCCTGTCGTATAGTTGTAGGAAAAAATGACATTAACCCCATATAACATAACACGACATATTTCTATCGTATAAAAATTTTTTACACAACAGGTTCCTATCGTATAGTTGCAGGAAAAAATTACAGTAATCCATATAACATAATACGACATATTTCTGTCGTATAATTTTTTTTAATACGACAGACATATGTCGTGTTATGTTATATGGGATTTTGTCATTTTTTCCTGCAATTATATGACATGAACCTGTCGTGTAAAAAAAATTTATACGCCACTTACTCTTCGTATTATGTTATCCGCCATTCCTGTCATATTTCCTACAACTATACGACATACTTGTTCCGTATAAAATATATTAATACACACTAAGTCTTTTGTTTTAGCCTATATGACATGCATTTGTCGTATAAAATTTTTCATTAAGAAGAGTCTCATATACCATAAACATTAACCATGAACATAACCATAAACATTAAACATGAACATTAACCATTGAGATACCATTAACATGAAGATACCATAGTCACAAAATACCATTGTCAATTAGAAGCTACCGTAATCACAAATGTCGTAGTCATCAATTACAAGCAGTAATAGTTACAAAATAGTCAATTACCACATGATACTAGCAGGAAGACAAATCTACTGTTTTACTATTGTCCTCATCTTCGAAGTCTTTAGCAATCGCGCGGTATATGCTGATTCGGTCGCTGATTCGTCTGACCCAGTCTTGTGCATTAATGTTGTAGAATTGCTCAAAGTATTGAAATTGCGATGGAGGAGGCAATGGACTTGCTGAAGTAAGTTTTAGACCAACAAAATGCGAACTGCCTATGTAGCCCATAACAACCATTCTATTTTTATTCATAAGGTTTACACGAACTATAGTCGGAACAACGGTACAACAGATTTGTTTACTTATCAGCACTACCATGGTGCCAAATGTTTCTGCTATTATAAATCCTGACTGTGGCATCTGCATCCACTTATCAACCCCAACAAAATCTATATCTAGTATTCTATTTTTAATTTAGCCGAAACCACATTCATCCAACATTCTTTTACACATCTCCGAATTTTGTGGTAGGTTGTCAAGCATCGACTCGCGGACAAACTTACACGGATTATCTGGTCTTCGATTATGTAGATTTAGATGTTCAACAACAACCCAATATCCACTATTTCCGTCACTTGGCATGTCCTGTATATCAAGTACATATGGTTCCATATGTTTTGGAATTTGCGACAAATATTTGTGCACAAATAGTTTGTTCTCGTACCCCCTTTTAGTAGAAACACCGAGTTTTTTTAGATACCGACTAACCGGAGTCAAATTCGAGCCACGTGACAGTTGAGCATCAACATGTTCGTAATAAGAAGGATCTCGCATAGTTGATTTATCTTTTTTGGACAGTCTACCTTTTCGAATGGTGGCGACAGGAGGTTCTAAAATATCGGTTATCTGTGGAAACGCTTGCTTTTTCAAACTTTTTTGCATAACTAATCGAACGTTATCAGGGGATTCATCGTACCTGCTCTTCAAGGCCTTGATTTCAGGCAAGTCATAAAAATCTAGAGTTGCTCGATGTAACATAGGGGGAGTACAGGATAATTGCTTCCAATAAGCATCTATAGCGGTTAGAGGTATGAACCATGCGTGTGTCTAAAGTCCGCGAGCATATGACCACAGGGTAAACCATTTACTTGCCACATAACACAACCGCAATTGTCAGCAGTCAAACCAACAGTTGAAATGCTTCGTAGTTCATCGAGTAACAAGTCCAATGCTTTATGCGACACAAACCCAATTAACTCCTTCAACATTGGTTCTTTTTGAAATCGATGCATTCCCTTTGATGTGCTTATTTCGAATGCATTTTCTATTCCAACAAATTCATTTTAAGAACACATATATGCACTATTCCAACATTGCACAAAATTTCCAACAGCCGTGTCAAAGTACAATTTCGAACGGGTGTGTGCACTTTCTGCAATGCTCATAGACACGTTATCATAGTGTTTTATTTTGTTGGTCCAATCCAAAACAAACATTTCTTTATATTTATTTAACCAATTTTTAATCACATACATGACAGATTTTTTTGCTTTCCATCCCATTCAACACGAAACAAGTTAAGATTGCGACAATACTCTTCTTCGGAAAGTGAGTTTATTATATTTGTCCAACCTTCCCAAAAACGTTCATACTCCTTTTTACCTTCATCATCATCTAGTATGACCTCTTTTTGTTGAATCATTACTCGCTTCTTTTTCACAAAGTTGGGTTTAGAGTTTGCTTGAACGTTCTTCGAAATATGCCATGCACATAGGATATGTCGAGCTGCTGGAAATACATTAGCTACTGCATTTATAAGTGCGATTTCAGCATCTGTGATAATAACACTTGGAATATCTTTTTCTCTATAAAACTGTCTTACGCACTGAAGAGCCCATATATATGATTCTGTGGTTTCTCGGCTAAGAAAAGCAAGGTCAACGGTAAAGGATGCTCCTGTCGATGTTTGAGAAACCATATGGAAGCATGGTAGCTTGTATCGATTCGTTTTGAATGTGCAATCTAAAAACAATATTTGACGAAAACACTGCGCTAGAAGGACGCATCTTGGATGACTGAAGAATAAATCTGTAATTCCGTTACTTTTCTAATCCACTCTATGTTGAATGGAATAAGAATGGATGCAGGCCAATTTCATAAATTATTGCATAATTGTCCGACCTTTTGTAATATGTTGTTTAATTTTCACTTTAGCATTGTACATAGTTCTTATGGTCGACTTGTTCTCCGGGTTGTCAATTCTTATAGCACTTAAAATATTTCGAGGCCTAACACCGCTTATCGTCATTGTTTCAATGGTTTTAAATTCTTCATCTTTTAGCCTTGCCACGAAAGGATGTCCGGTTAATACGTTTGGAATCCTACGATTATGTTGTCCATTAATAACTTCCAATGTCCATCTTCTTGACATCAAGCATGTAGACTAAATGGACATGCGCATTTTCTACTTCCTGACTGTCTGCGTTTTTTTTCCCGATATCGGAATATAATTCTTTCCCTTATGATCAATATACTCCCCGCTTCTTTCGCAAACAAGATACATCAATGATACTTTTCCATTTGCATGCAAATTTCTCAGTCTAGTTCTTCTTGTCACAACAACACAGTTTGCAGCGATGCCACGTTTTATGCACCAATCTCGTACTATTTCTTTAGAATCAAACATCTGCAAAAAACAAACAACAAAAACTCAAAGGAACTTCAATTGATTAATTGAAATATATGTTTATCTTACCATATCCGTAGTGAAATGAGCTGTTAAATCAGGATATTCCTCGTTGTTACAATTGCCATCTCACTGTCATCCTCATTGTTACAATTGTCATTATCATTGTCATCCTGGTTGTCAAAATTGTTATTCTCATTATCATCATCACTGTTACACCTGTCATTCTCAATGTCAACCTCCATGATACAATTGTCATTCTCATTGCCATCCTCATTGTCATCCTCAATGCCGTTCTAAATGTCAAGCTGAACGTCGACACCATCATCAGTTTGTCTATTGGTGGTTGCTAGTTTCTGCAAAAGCAGCTCATACATTAAAAAATTTACAAAACTGTATTAATACAACAAAATATCACCGTTTAGGGTTACACGATGGACAATTATCGTATCTAGTTAATCTAAACGAAATATATGTACCGTTTAATTACGGCCTTAGATTCTCTATCGTATATTGTTATACGAAACTGTTCTATCGTACAAAATATCATTATACGACGTCAGAGCATCGCACGACGATGATATGCGACATATATCCCTGCAACCTTTAAAAAAAGGGTAAAAAAATTAGTCACGTGCTTGATTTTTTCCATATATTCAACGTGACATTCACTTTCTTGCGTAAGAATCATATTTGAATCTTGAATTGATGGATCATCCATTGTTGAATTAAGAAGTTGATTAGAAACTAATTAGGGTTTAATCTTCATCTTGATAATTACGGTTTTTTACCACAGTAGGAAAAAGGACATTTTGGGAATTTTATTTTATATTGTTAAAGGGGGGACTATTTGGGTTGTCCTCCCCTTAACACAAATTTTTTTTTCAAAAAAAATGACTCCTCTTAACAAAAAATGGTGTGTCGTTAACAAATCCCTTTGTGTTATCTCCTTAGTTAGTGAGCCTTTACTGTAGAAACCACGTTCTTAATTCACATTTGTAATTTGTAATTTGTACCTATCACAACATAGACTATGTACATCTGCAAAATGATTTACGTAAGCACGTCAGCTTAATAAGAACCTATAAAATGTTTAAAGATCAAAGATCGCAAATGAAATAAACCTAAAAACCATGTATCATTTGAACAATGCATGGCTTTTGTTTTCTCCGTGATAATCTACAAAAAATATCTGATTGTAAACAATTATTCCATGATGGTAACCTGATTTATGAAATGTTGGACTGGCTATAGAATTTGAGCAGCAACCCAGCAACCGTTGTTCTTGTATGTATCATTTTGTGAATTCTTGAAACATGTATAAATCAGCAGATAAAATAAAACAGGATGGTAGGATAAAATAAAAAAAAATAGCAAAGAAATTAACAAAATAAATTAGCCAAAACATCACTTTACAAATGAAGCAAATCTCTCCTTCGGGCTAAAGAACAAACCGAATCCAATAAATCACGATCAAGTTTAACGGTGAATATATCTAAGGGCGTTAACACATTCATCAATAGTTTACATTTGCATAAGCTATAAAATACAAAAATAAGCACAGTAAGACGTGAAAAAGCCTATAATGGCAAGCGTCTGGTAATTCAAATGTCAAATCTGAAGAACGGAGCACTTATTCTGGTCGTAAAGCATGACCTAGAACAATTACAATGAACTACTAATAAGAACAAATTAATAATAACAATTTGCAAGAAGTTCGGAAGTACAAAATAATTTTACCTTAGATGTCATCGTGGAGGCAGAAACACGGGCTCGTCCACTGCAAGATCTGAAGAGGATTCGAGTGGTAAAGCGCACATAATTTAACCGTTGATTCTGTTGTAGAGGTGGAACTTGGTTCATCGACTGACATATCTGAAGAGGAGTAGCAGATGTGAGGAAAAGCGGCAATTAAATGGGATGCTTAAGTAGAGAAGGTAAAGGTAGGTAGAGGTGAAGGTGGAAGGAATTAAAGGCTAGATTCGATGGAAGGAGATCGAATTAGTTTATGGATGAGTGTGGGAAAGAAAGGCGGTGGAAAAAAGGGAGAACATGAAGAAAAGAGTGAAGAACAAAAGGAAAGAAACGGAAAGTAGGATACGATTTGAAACACCACTGAAGCGGTAATGAGTTTCAGGAAGTGGTACCACGAAAGACGTTTATGCCCTCCAACCATTTTTTTCTCTAGTATTATATTGCTAAGAGGACAATTGGTTTTTTAGGAAATGCAAAAAAGCTTCACCATAACCAAATCAGATGGAGTTTTCTTCATGTTTCAATTTGCATGTGAGGAGGACATGCAGAATGCCCTAATGGTGGAACCTATAATCATGAAAAGTAAGCTTTTTATAGTCAAACCATATGATCTGAATGTAAGTAATGTTTGTGGGATGGTTAAATTTGTACTAGTATGGGTACAATTCTCGAATATACCTCTCTATTTTTGGTCACATGCTGGAATTAATTGGCTAGTTTTAGGCTTGGGAAATTGATCTGCTTAGATGAAATGACTGAGAAGATAGATAGATTACAATATGACAAATGCTTGGTCGAAATCAAACCAGACAAATCCTTATTGATAACATTTTGGTGAAGTTACCAGATGGGGTACATAATGAGTTCAGGTGGACTATTTATGGAAACCACATCTCTGCACCAAAGGTTGTGTTTTGGGGCAAAAATGATGAATGTGAAGTGAGAAGAAACAAGGAATCAACTCATAACATCAAACACAAAGGCAATCAAGAGAATGCAAAGGAACAAGCTAGCAAAACCATTTTGAATAAGGTCAAAGAACACGCTAACAATTTTGTCAATCACACTGAGACCAGAAGAGATAGAATGTAAGGCAATAAAGATAATGCAAACAAGGAGTCAGTTGGCACAAAGTTGAAAGGAACAAGAAAAGGATATCATTTAAAACCCAAAGGGTAGCCTACATGGTTAAGAAAACACTCCCTAAATGACAAGCACAAAGATAAAGGAAATCTGCTTGGCAGACTACATGTTAGAAGAAGGAGAAATTATTGAGAAAGAAAGTTCAGTGAAATAGACTTACGTAGCTACCACTTCACAAGGCTTGAATGTTATCATTGTTGATCCTCTATCAACCAAGAACAGTTTAACCATCTGCTATATTGTGAAGAGGCTGCTATAGAGGAGATAGTAGCACAACCTAATGACACAACTGACAAAAATGAGGATACTGCAATTCTTCACTCACTTGAAAATGATACTTCTCACTTGGGTTTTGAAGAGGCACAAGCAAAAGTAGTTATCCCTAGTGGGAAAGCTACTGTAGAAGTACAAGATGTTTCTAACACTTATGCATGTGATCAGGGACCGGTAATACAAATGAAGCTTATGTTTTCACTGCAACTGAATATGAACCAGGGATCTTGGAATGTATGACTGGCTTAAGTACCACCACTGCTTGCATTTTGTTGCCCACTTGTGAAGAAGAGACTCAAATTGATCAAGTTAAGGATCAATCCCTAAACAAAGTCTCAAAAGGAACTACAAGTGTTGAAACTTGTTGCAAACAGAATATGAATGCATATAACAACATCACTCCTCCAGCTAGGCACAAAGAAGTATCTGAATCTTACCTTATTAAATTAGACAAGGATTCTAATGAGATTCAAAATACCAAGAATAGCAAAAGTAACAAATAAACCAAGCTTGACTCACCACTGACAAAAAATGATCCCTGTGGTACAGATTCAGGTAAGATCAAAATAGATCTATGATAAGAAGTACTGAAAAACATCTTGGGTTTAATAATGTTGCAAAAACAATGTATTTGGAACGTTAGAGGGGCTCATGTGGACATTAAATTGGACAGATGCAAATTACTTATCAGGAAATACGACCTCACTGCCTTGGATTTACTGGAAACAAAATTCAATGAAGCATAATCAGCTAGAGCAACCAGGTTTATCAATTCTAAATGGAAAATGATACATAACTTAGATGTTGAAAACTATGGCAGAATTTTAATTATTTTTTATCCATTAATTCACAATTTTACCAAAGTTAGCTCCACAAAGTCAATTTATTCACTGCCAGAACCTGCATGTCCTTTCTTCTTCATTATATTTTTTATCTTTGTATATGCATTTAATTCATCCAGTGCTAGAGAATGCGTTTTTCAAGTGTTACCCACTTTGAAACAACCAATTCATCCTTGGATAGTTTTTGGATATTTCAACTCTCCTCTCAAACTCTCTAATAGGATTGGGGGATCTATTGTCTCTCTTTCTGAAATTAGATCCATTAATCTGGACATTTTGAGCTCTGACTTAGTTGAAATTAGTTCCTTTGGCTCTGAATTTACATTGAAAAATTATAAAAAGATGGCATTCGAAATTTTTCTAGAATTGATCATTCTTTCTGTAATATTGCTGCACTTAACACTTGGCCTTGCCTATCTAATGAACTTGCATTGCTCATTCTCTTTGATCACTCTCCTAAAGTTTTACACTTGAGTGAGAAAGTTATCCAGAGAATGCCAAGCTTTAGATTTTTTGATACCTGGACTAAAGAAACTAATTTTCTTGAAATTGTCAAGAAATCATGGGATGTTCCCTTTTATGGAAATCCAATGCTCGAACTTTTCAAAACACTTAAAGCTCCTAAGAATGTTCTGAAAGCATGGTCTACTAAAGTTTTTGGGAGTTGTAGCTTGAAGTCTACTACGCTGCAACAACAGTTAGAACAAATACAAATTCATATGCAACATGAACCACAAAATTCAACCCTCTCCAGCATTGATTATGACATCTCTTGCAAACACAAAGATGCTTTACTCATGGATTCCTTGATGAGAAAGCAAAAAACTAGGATCAAATGGTTTGAGGATGGTGATAGGAATTCTGCATATTTTCATGTTGCTCTCAAGGATAAGCAAGTCAGAGAAACAATTCACTCCATTTCTGGTATGCAAGGTCAGGTACATTCTGCTCAAATTTGCGTTCAAAAAGCCTTTGTTGAGTACTTTTCAAATATTTTTGGCAATACTGATAATTTTGAACCTATGATTAATGAAATTAATCCCATGCTTCTCCCTGAACTTAACCATGATCAAAAATCATATATGTGTAATGTGATTATTGATAAGGAGATTAAGGAAGCTATGTTCTCTCTGAATCAATATTCATGTGGTGGCCCTGATGGTTATAATGTTGTTTTTTATACTCATTGCTGGAAAATTGTGCAAACTGATGTCTGCAATGCTATCGAATAATATTTTAAAAAGGGACAAAATGTTTGAATTTTCAACAACACTGTGATTTCCCTTATCCCTAAAGTGAAGAATGCCAATTCTGTTAGTGCTTTTAGACCTATATCATGCTGTAATACAATTTACAAATGCATCACCGAGATAATAACATGTAGATTCAAACATGTGCTCCTCACCCTCATTTTTGTCAATTCGTATGCTTTTCTGCCTAATAGGAATATTCTAGACAACATACTTCTTGCACGTGAACTCATTAAAGGGTATAACTCTAAGAACAAATCCCTTAGAGCTATGATAAAACTTGACATTAGAAAAGATTTTGATACATTTCAATGGGCATCCGTTAGAAAATCCCTTTATGGATTTTCCATCTTGTTTCACTGCATGGATTCATGCATGTGTTAGCACTACCCACTTCTCTATCAATCTTAATGGATCTCCAGTTGGTTTTTTTCAATAGCAAGGAAGGCATATGGTAAGGTAATCCTATCTCATCTTACATATTTATCATTTTCATGGAAATGCTAACCAGGATGCTTGATAAATTGGTTGACACCAGTCAGTTTGAGCTATGTCCAAAATGTAAAGACCTACACATAATTTCCCTCATGTTTGTTGATGTCATAGTTATTTTTTGCAAGCCTGATAATAAAACTCTGTGTACTATCATGGCTACACTTGATAAATTCTACATGCTTACTGGCTTGAAAATTAATTATGAAAAAAAATCTGACTATGCTTGCTAGTGTTAGCCAAACTCGTAGTGACTACATTCAAAACCTTAGTAGTTTAAAATGTAGTGAGTCCACCTTATTATACCTTGGGTTGCCTATGGAAACTTCAAGGATTACCACTTTGCAATGTCTTCCTTTCTTTGATAGAATAACTAAGAGATTGGAGTGTTGGTCTACTAGTTTTCTCAGCCAAGCTGGCAGACTATCAATAATCAAATTTGTTATCATATCCAAGCAAGTTTACTGGTCACGTACTTACCTTCTTCCAACCAAGTTACAAAATAATATAAAATTTGCTTTCATGAATTTTTTCTGGA
The DNA here is from genome assembly GCA_030737875.1 of Allium sativum. Lineage (NCBI taxonomy): Eukaryota > Viridiplantae > Streptophyta > Magnoliopsida > Asparagales > Amaryllidaceae > Allium > Allium sativum. The sequence continues at coordinate 364,867,623 of CM060909.1, forward strand.
AATGTAGCATACATGCTAAGTATATAGCTCCTATATCCTTTGTAAAGCTTGAAAACACCAAAAATAAAGTTGGGCTTGGTATTGTGAATAGTAAAACAAGGAACACTGCTGCAATTGCAAAGCATATTGATGACATTCTCAACAATAAACAAAGCATTTTTGTGAATTGATTCATTAAACATGTTCACAAAAATCACAGTTTATGGTCTCTGAATTCTCTTTAGGGATTCAGTTGGACATGGAAGAGTATTAATAAGCTCAAAAATGAAATTCCCCTTTATTTTAAATTTGGTTACATGGCTTTTTATCGAATTAAATTTTGGGAGGACCCATGGCTAAATTATGGCTTTATCATTAGTGACATTGTAACATACTTGGAAAAATATAGTTCTGGTGTCCATCAGGAATCCAAAGTGGCTGATTTACTTGTGCATGATCAGTTTTGCATGCCTGTTACCACCATTTAGAATGTTTAAATGATTTGGAACAGGATTGAAATCAGCAACAATTAACCCAAACCTGAAGTCACCACAACTTGGAACTGACAAGGTGATATATCTATGTATATTAATTTATTTGTTCTTCATCTCTTGATGAATGCAAATGATACAAGGTTGTTTAAAAGAGAGATAAATGTGCTAACAAAAACCTTGGAATGTGGTGAACCATGTTGTTCTAACCAAGGAGAAGCTAGCAAGCTATGGAATGGAACATGAAGTTAAGTGTATTTTTTATGGAGATTTTTCCGAGAATGTGCAATGCCTTTTCTTCGAATGCAGAGTTATTCAGCAACTCTGGAATGATGTTCTTGTGCAAACTAGACACTACTGTTTCCCTGCTACTTGCTGCGAGCAATGGAATTTTATTAAATGGAAGATTGGCATCAGAAGGGCAAGGCCGAGGCTATTCAACTATATTCTTAAGAAAGTGATTAGCAGTGTGTGGAAAGAAAGGAATGCTTATGTGTTCGACAATGAGCATGCAATGAACTACATGTAATGGAAGCAGCTTTTATGGAGCGACATCAGGAATGGTCTTAAATACTTCAAATTCACTTATGATCCTCGTATTTTTGTGTCATAGAGCTTGCTAAAATTGTATATACTTGTTGTTTTGTCTCCTTAGTTTAGGCTTTGATATGCTCTGTATTTAATTTTCTATCTGTGTTTCTATGTAATCATCTTTGCATATCAATAAATGTGGTAAGGTCCATTCATCCCCATTGTCTTTGCCAAAAAAAATAAACATGAAACACAAATCACATATTATGGGTCCATCAAAAAGTGGCAAGTTGAATCCATGCCTACACGTGCAATCATAAAGGATGGCTTAAAACAATAGCCAATACTATACACACAGAAGGGTACCCAGATGTCCTGTAGATCCATATAGTTCACGCAGGATCACACATAGAATTGACCCGAAGGTCTAGTACTAGCGGTCACACGAGAATGTATCACAGAACCTCAAATAGTAACCCAAAAAGTGTTAATCCTGCATCCCATACCACAATTTCCGTTTAACGGTTCACACACTATAACCCAAAAATTGATTTATTAGCAAGCCAACCTACAATTTTCGTCATAATATACAAATTTGCTCAATTATTTGACAAAGCAACATTTCCCAACGTAATAACCTCCAAGACTCAAACAAATCGTTAAAAATGATTAATTAAACATTTTACCACAGGAAACCCCAAAATGCATAATATTAAATGCCCACTTAAATAATTAAGCTAATTTACCGAGGGAGTTAATAAATCCAACTTAATTTCCTCCTTATCATTTATTTACTAGTTATTAATAAATATAGCAGGTAATCACTACAACTCATGTTGTGTGACGATCGCTCCATACCTCCTGCACAAATTAAGGAAAAGATGCGGTGTATAAAGTGCTAGGCTGATACGGGACGATCATCAGGGTAAAGTAACATACACGAAACCTGTCGTATAACTGATAGCGTAGGGATAAAATATAATAGACTATATACAACATGATATAATAGAGAAGCACAATTGAACAAAATCTTAACCTTTTCATATCATCATGAAAATATCCGTAAAACATTTGGAGTACATCAGAATCTGTACAAAAAGCCTCACTATAGGTTCACTTAGAGTAGCATACATAATCAATATCAGCGAAAACAAACATATATGTATAGTAGAAAGTAATACATTAGCCTCCAGCTCGTCATCGTTCAGTAGATATCAAGATCTATTATCTGCCACCTAGTCAACCCATCCACAACATGGATGAACAACCCAAGGTAATAAGAGGGAAACATAAAATCTTGAGTCAGACAACAGTCTTAATGAGTGATAAAATAGCAATCAACATTATCATCAATAAAGTATATGAGAAATAGGTAGTTCGATCATCTGATCTGCCAACACATCAAAAGAGAAGTAACCCAAACCATCTCCTCCACAACCTACGATGATAGCCTTCCCAGTGAATTAAAGAAGAAACAAACAGTAACATCCATAGCAACCAATTATCAAGCGTAGACTATTCTATTCAAGTTCAACACCTCCCAAGCACAAACCCCGAAGGCCTAAACTAACATCAGATAAGCACCCAAGAGATATCTCCCTTTACGTCGAATAATACACACAAAAAGATACAAGCAAACAATAAACATCCATGACCTTGGCTATCACCATATTCCTTGCTTTGAATCCATCTTAATCTTATAACTGGCCCATCTTGACATCCGTCAATGGCTAATGGTAACCTCGGTTCAAGAAAAACTCCTTACGCCATCATGACTCGTATCCAGGCCCATCGTGACAGCCTACGGTATTGGACTAATAATCTAGTCTTTGGGTGCCCCCGTTATACCACTGCTTTGAATCTGCAAGAGCATCCAACTAATGATGGCCCTTGGCACTTCAATAACTCTAGCCATCCACCTTGACAACTATCCATAAGATCAAGCGCCTTCTGGAGCAACCATTATCCACGAGCTCAAATCATCCTGAGTCGTCTTCACCACATCATTGCATCCTTATCCGACCAACGATCACATGACTTTTCCTTGAACATTCCATCTGAATTCACATCGAAGCTACGATCATTGTCGAACCAAAAATCAACATCATTTGGTCATTACTTGATGGATCACCCCTTTCCTGGATCGCAACCGATCCATACAGATCGCACACCCAATCCATCAGTTTTGGCCCACCCATCCTCCATGCCAACCCATAATAATCATCTCACCGCGTCTTGGCCGATCCATCCAAAGCCACCGATCCATCAAACCACCGAGCCGACCCTTGCATTGGAGCTGACCCAATCTCCACGATCCAACGATCCATCCACTTTTGCACAATCCAAACGATCCATGCTTTGCACAAGCCAACCAATCCATCACCATGTTGATCCATGCGATCCAACAACTTTGGATGATACATCACTAAACCTACCCGATGCTTCCTCTTTCTCTTTTTAATATCCAACTGATCCATGTTTCTTTGCACATCAGGTCGATCCATGTGCCACACGAACGATCCACCATTTGAACCATATGATCTAGTCCATGCGATCCATACTTTCCACGTATGCAGGCACTGATCCATGCACCGATCCAATCAATCCCCATCACGAATCAAATCTCGACTGACCCATACAATCTATGCTTTAACGATGAAAATCAATGCATCCATCTCATCCAAATCGACCAATTTCAACCAAGCGATGAATAGAACAACAAATAATTATCAACAAACAATATTACAACAAATAATCATCATACAATCATATGAAATTCACCATATCATGATGGAACAATAAACAAATCAATAATTAGATCTAAACTTACATAAACATATGAATTAACCATTATAACTTGCTAGATCTGATCCAATGGTCTGATCTGAATTGAAAAAAATACTTACCTCGATTAGATCTAGGTGAAAACAACTTGTTTTGATGAATAAAGATCAAACAAACCCATATATTGATTGAATCCATGTGATAGATGCTTATCACTCACCAAATCCACAAAATAGTTTCAAATAAATCAATCTCTAATCCGGACAACAAAGAACCGTCTCCGAATCAACTCAATTGATGCGATCTACCCTTCCTCGACCTTGATCTTCAATCCTTGTTTAAGAATTTATGAATTGAAATGAAATGGAGGTGTATTTGGTTGAGCCGGAGAATCACAGACACCAACCAAATGAGAAATGAAGGGACTAAACAATTATCTTTACCCCTACCACCTATTTATAGCCAACAGCCCCTAGCCTTAATGGGCCTCACTGATCTTGCCACTAATGACTAATTAGTCTGTCCGTAAAATTGGCAACACCAAAACAGCGATTCCTCCCAAACCGCTCCACCAAATCTTTAATGTACCACTCTACATAATTGGAAACACCATTTCGATCCGATGAAATCGATCCCAGCTCCTGATTCGATCCCATTTAAAAGTTATGTCCTAAACAAAAACAACAGGTGCAAAATGGTCATAAACAAAGTTGATAAAATTCATGGACATGTCCCACATCCCCATGAACAACATAGCAAAATATGAGAATGATTAGACCCTTGGAGAATCAAACAAAAATATTTTATGATCCTCCGATACATAAAATGTGGGTTGTTACGTTCTTCCCCCTTTAGGATTTTTGCCCCGAAATCCCAAGCAAACACGAGCAACCAAAACCATTATGCACGTCTAACATCCACAAGCAGTCAATTTACCATCCAAACTAGCATCCAACAAGCCATGCATCCATAGCCCTGTTCTAGCACGTGGAATTCTAATAATAGTACAAGTTACAATGGTGTAAATGGGTGACATGATATCAATGGGTCATACCAGTGAAGAGTTCTGGATGGATCGCCTTCATACTCTCTTCTGTTTCGCGCGTACAATCACTATCATTCTCACCCCCACTGTATCTTGACTAGCCTAATCACCTATCTCCTAAGCTGTTTCGTGTCATTCCCCACAACGCGAAGAGGCTTATGAGGTCTCAAAACAATGGACTCAACTTCTAGGTCTTCATACTGTTCCGGAGATACCACCACACTCAAATCTTGCATGCACTTTCTTAGAAAGGACACATGAAAAACATTGTGCACAGTCGACATCTTCTTGGGTAAATCCAATCTATATGCGAGCTTTCCAATTCGCTCGACTATCGAAAATGGTACCACAAATCTTGAAGCTAACTTTCCTTTATTTCTGAATCGTATAACATTCTTCAAAGGTGAAATCTTAACAAAAACCATATCACCAACTTCGAACTCCAAATCCTTTCCACGCTTATCAACGTAACTTTTCTGAGGATCTTGGGCTAACTTCATTCTTTGACGAATGATCTCAATACAATCTGAAGTCTTTCTTATCATCTTAGGCCCAAGTATCAACTTATCTCCAATCTCTAACCAACGTGCCGGAGAATTACATGGTCTACCATACAACTCCTCTTATGGTGCCATCCCGATGCTTGACTGGTAGCTGTTGTTATATTCAAACTCAACCAAATGTAGGCGGTCTTCCCTTGATCCCCCGAAGTCCAATAAACAAGCTCTAAGTAGATCTTCCAATACTCGATTAACTCGCTCAGTCTGACCATCAGTCTGGGGATGATAAGCCATACTCAAAAATAGTTTAGTTCCCAAACTCTATTGCAAACTCTTCCAAAACCCACTAGTGAACAATGGGTCTCGATCACTCACTATGTTCTACAGAATACCATGTAATCTAACTATCTTTTAATGTATAGCTCAGCCAACTTCGATGATTACTAATCGATCTGACAGGAATAAACCTCGCGCTTTTGGTCAAGCAATCCACAATGACCCAAATTCCTTCGTTTCCTTCCCTTGTCCTAGGAAGTCCATCGATAAAATCCATCTATAGCTGCTTCCATTTCCATGTAGGAACTTCTAATGGCTTAAGCAATCCACTCGGCTTCTTCTGTTCAGCTTTCACCGACTAACAATTCATACATTTGGAAACAAAATTTCCAACATCTCTCTTCATTCCTTCCCAATAATAAAATCGCTTCATGTCCCGATACATCTTATTACCACCTGGATGAATCGTCAACTTTGAGTGATGACATTCTCTCAGAACCTCATCTCTCAATCCATCAATATCAGGAAAAACCATTCATCCTTTCTTCTGAAGCCAACCATCTCGATCGACCTCGAATTCCTTATCCTTTTCTGGTTATGCTCTCGCTTCCAGCTTCTGGATAATCTTGACAAGATTTTAGTCATGCTTTTGGATTTTTCCAATCCTATCGATGAGAGTAGGTCTTATCGATAAGCTTGCCAATATTTCAGGCTCTAACTCACATCTAGGTCTGAAATTAAGTCCTGCCAAGTACTCGAGGTGCTTCGTTCCGAAAACATCGCTCCCAAGCCTGCATGTCTTCGACTTAACGCATCTACCACTGCATTACCTTTACCACGAGTATAGGCAATACCAAAATCATAAGATGTCAAAAACTCTAACCATCGCTGCTGCCGAAGACTTAAATCCTTTTGGGAGAAAAGATACTTCAATGACTTGTGATCCGTAAACAGCTCGAATCGAACTCCCAAAAGGTAATGCCTCCACATCTTTAGAGAAAACACGATCACTCAATCTCTAAATCGTCAGTAGGATAATTCTTTTCATGCGGCTTCAGCTGTCGACTCGCATAGGCCACAACTCTACCCTTCTGCATTAGCATTGCTCCAAGTCCAGTACTACATGCATCGGTGTACACAACCATTGTTAGAGAATATAATTTTGATGACAACAACCTTGTTTCAATTTTTAACATTATTGATTATAAATATATACTAACATTCTTGTCCATAATATATGTATATGTATGTATATATAAAAATATATATACAGGATATATGAAGGATGTAAATATTGAAGAATGTACAGTATTAGATTTTTAAGATATCAAGGAATTCAAGACTCATGAGTATCAAGATAATCATGATTTCAAGAGCTCGAGATTATTAAGTAAAAGAGTCTAGTTTATACGTAAAACCCCGGTTACACTTGCAAATTATGTTTTCAATTTTTATTTTCAAATTCCGTTTCGAATTGATTTCAATTTTATTTTAAACTCCTTTTCTAAAATAGTTTCAAATTATTAAGATTTTACTTACGATTTCAAACACACACACACACACATATATATATATATATATATATATATATATGTTTGTATATGTGTGTGTGTGTTTATAATTTATAAAGTTTTTAGGTTTTATAGTCTTATATCATTTAATTTTATAAATACGTTTATATTTTATATTACTATGTTCTTATATGTTTTTATACTTTAGTAATTCATTTCGAAACATTACTTTTGATTCAATAATTTCCATAATATATATATATATATATATATATTAGTTTTAACACTTGAAAAATGATTCTAAAAATCAAAATAATAAAGGTCCGCTCAACCCTATTATAATTACTGCCATTATTGTCGACTCCATTCTTGTAATTATTTGTTCATTTTGTCTTCATTTAGTGGCAGAGGTCCACTCAAGCCCGTTGTCTCTGCCAAAATAATAATAATAATAATAATAATAATAATAATAGGTATATGTCAACATACAAGTTTGAGCATGTCGACATATAACTGTCAAATTTTCAATTTTCAAAGGAAGTGTCTTTTCATATTTGCAACATTTCAGAAACATTGCAACCTTTCGAACGCTACAAAAAGGGGTTAAATTCAAACTTTTTTATCACTTCTTCTTCTTCTTAATCTTCATCCTATCTCTAACCACCATTATTATTATTCAATTTCTTGATTTCTACGCTTATGCTTTTCCGATTTCAACAAAAATCATATCATTCTCTTTTCCTTCTCAATCATTATCAACTACTATTTGTTTGGAAGTGTTATTCAAGAGTTCTTGGGCTGTTGTAATCATTTGGGAAAATGTAAGTTCCTTGTAGCCCTGAAATCAAGGGAATGGAGTGGTGTTTATCTTGTAGCCATGAAATCAAGGGTGGTGGAATCAGTGTTAACCTTGGTGCCGTGAAATCAGGGATGTTGTAAGAATGATACTAGTACTAATAAAACTCTGTGCAATCCAGCGTTGCGTGGGACTGGATGTAGGAGTAGTCTAAAGCAGTATAAAATCCGGTGTGTTCTTTCCTTTCTACATTTTATATTTATTTACATCTATGTTTGTGATTGTTTCTGTGCTTGTGATCATTTCTGGTGTGATAATCATTGTGTGTTTCATATAGTAATTCAAGATTGTTTAAATTTTCCATAATCTCTTTAAAACACTTTCCACCCCCCTCTAGAGATAGTTTTGCCTTAAGATCCATAATCTGCAATCCCTAACAATTGGTATCAGAGCATAGGTTTTCAAAAGTTCATCGTCTAAAATTTGAAAATATTAAATGGCAACCAACACTGGAACTGTTAGTAATAATAGTTCATTTGTAGAGGGTCAGTCCACCGTTAGACCACCATTATTCAATGGCAGTATTTATTCATATTGGGCATGTAGAATGAAAATATATTTGCAATCCGTATATTAGTCATTAGACACTAGGAATAGTACACAAACTACATATGTTGAACACACTACTAATTTTGCACAATGGACCAATGAACAAAAGGCTATTGCACAAAGTAATTCTAAGGTTATGAATATGTTATTTTGTTCATTAGATAGAAATGAATTTAATAGTGTGTTAGTTTGTAAATCTGCTTATGAAATATGGAGAACATTACAAGTTACTCATGAAGGAACCAATAAAGTTAAATAGACCAAGATATCCATGTTAACTAATCAATTTGAGTTATTTAAAATGAATTAGAATGAAACTGTCTTCGATATGTACTACAGGTTTCAGGAAATCGTGCATTCATTAATGGTTTTGGGAAAACTTATTCTAAGGAGGATAAAGTCAAAAAAAATCTCAATTCACTAACTCCAGAATGGGATCAGAAAACACTGGCAATAGAAGAGGCAAATAATGTTAGTGAAATAAAGATTGAGGAGTTTATAGGAAATTTGATGTCATTCGAAGTTTAGTTACACAAAAGAAAGGAGAATAAGTCAACAGAAAAGAAATCCATAGCATTCAAGGCAACAAATGACAGTTCTGATTCAAGTAGTGAGGAAGATGAAGAAATTGCCTTAATGACAAGGAATTTGAGAAAATTTCTGAGATATAACAGGAGAAATATTTTTTCGAGAAATAATCAAGGAAGTTCAGGAAGAAATGATGATAGGTGTTACAATTGCAATAGACCAGGCCATAAAAAGAGAATGTGTCCATATCCAGATAAATCAAATCAAAAAACAGATAATAATAATTCGTCAAAGAAAAGGAAAAAGGCATATGCAAAAACTTTAGATGAATCAGACTCATCGTCAAGCGATGAAGAAGCAGAAACAGGAAATTCGAATATGAGCTTCACAACGATTCGGAATTCAGAAAATATTGAAGAAATGGATCTAAGTACCAAGTACGCCTTAATTAATTTTGATTGAATTGGTCGAATGGATGCTTTTAGATTTTTTGGTTGCTTGCCTTGTTTGAATTTAAATTTAAAAATTCAAACTTGAACTTTAAAACTCAAATTTGAAATTTGAAATTCAAAATAATAAAATAATAATAATATAATGTTTGTTTGGATTGATATTAGTTCAGGAAATAATAAATCTGAAAATATAAAATGTTAAAATAAAAACTAAGTCAAAAAGAAACATGTGTTTTCTAAATACACATATATGTTGACATACCCAAATCGACATGTCGACATATGTGCTAGTAATTGAAATTCAAAATTTAAATTTCAAGGGTTTGAACTTTTAAACTTCCCTCCATCTTTTCACTAACTCCAAAGGCCTGAAAAGGTGTCCTTATTTTCAGAAAAGTAATGACCATTCGAAAGGAAAGAAGAGAATGAACTAATCGAAAACCTATAGAATGAACTAATCGAAAACCTATAGAATGCCTCACAGCGCATGAGATAAAATATAATAACAACATACTTGACATAAAACAGGCGAGACAGTGCATAAGCTGAAAACTAAACATCAACATCATCATCAGAGTAGCGGAAATCCAAATACAGCTTATTACAACTTCCCAAATTACTATCTCTAAATAAAAGAAAGAAAGGTACACCACTAATGCCCAAAGTAGTGACCGCAGCAACACAGGGAGAATATCTATATATATATCATACGTGGAAGCCTCCTGCTCGTCTCCGGTACAGCTACTCGCGCATACCACCTAACCTGTCTCTAGTCTGCTCGTGAGAGCACACAGAGTAATAAGAAGAGACATAAAACTCTGGGTCAGACAAAAAATCTGGTATGAGCAATAAGCAGCAAAACAGAACAATAACAGGTATACTAAACCATACCTGAACCTGGACCTGCAACCAAAGAGTTAGCACGACATACCATACAATACTCTAAGGTGCCACTAAACAGATGGTGTAAAGAATACAGGGGTGGGGTGGGCATGTCACAATGATGGCAAACAAATCAAGCATAGCAACCATCCTCACATCTCTCACTCAGTGCGTAAAGCATACGATGTCCACCACTAGACCCATCGAAATTGTGACGGAGTTCGACTTGTACAACTACTGCTACTACCAAGCTTACCACATGGAGTCATGACCAAAACTTTACAAATGACCCCACCTCATTGGTCTATAGCTCTTTAGTCGTCGTACCTAGGCCACTGTGGCCTTGAATCCGTTCACGTACTCCCTACACATAGTGATTCAAAGTTACAGACATCGACAACCCCTTTGCACACGTCCCGCAGCAAAGCCCAACTCATGAAGTTAACTCGTTGGTTCCCAACTGGATCCTGAGTATAAACTTCCCCCTTGGACTACCTTTGCATCTCGGGTTTTGGTCGTCACCTTCTTCTCCGGATCAGTCTTCATTTCTTCAGTTCACTTTGCTTCAGGTCGTGGTCATCAGCTCCTCGGTTCGGATCGGAATACCCATACGGGTCGGGTCATACTCCTCCAGCTCGTGACTCATCTTCAGGTTCTACTCATGATGCAACGCCATTGGCTCGGAGTCCACTAAGCGGCTCGGATCGCATACTCCTCCCTGAGCAATCGGATAGGTTCGGAAGTGGTCTCCCTTCGAGGTACAAGAAGCTCAAGCCCTCCTCTCTGGTCCGGGTCGGATCGAGGAACCTCTGGCGGATCGGTTCGGGAGTGACCACTCGGGTCGGGTCGGGGTGGCACATGGCCATGAGAGGCGGATCGGGTCAGAGAGGGTGTTGTGATCGGGTAAGACGATCTGATCCGGTCCGGTTATTTTCCTGTACTTTTCCTGCAACTTCCTGTTGGATCTAGATTAACCCTAGAGGGGGGGGGGTGAATAGGGTTTATCACAGTTTTTAAACTGAATTGAAAAACTGATAGGATATTAAAATAATAAACAGATCACAGAATGCAGCAGAAATAAAAGTGCAGAAAATAAATCACACACAGATATACCCAGCTTCGGCAAAACCCTGCCTACTGCTGCATTTCTAAGGTTTCTACTAGGTGTTATAAACAGATCCCGCATACAAGACCATGTACACTCGCAGCGCCTGCTCCTGTCCTAACCCTACGCTCAAAACCCTAGACTGACTGATATCCCTTCGATCAGATTTCCCGAATTACAAACCCTGTAACTCGTAACCCTAGAATTTACAGACTCTAGTGGACTGCCAGTCAATACCCTGACTGGAACTCTAGAATTTTACAGACTTCTAGAAAAATAGTTCAGAATTGTTTACAGAAGAAAAATTAAAAACAAAATTAAATAAACAAAGAAAACCCTAGGAGATTAAATAAAAGGGGTCATCCCCTTTTCCATTTGAAAACACTTGTCCGGCCTTTTAGAAATGGTTCCACCCTTGTTTTACTTTGTCTCAATCTCTTCTAAAAGAAATGGCGGCGGCTGGAAAGAATCTAGGGTTTTTCTCAAATCGCGATTAAAACAAAGCTCTGGAAATTCTCTTGAAGCTTCAATTGCTTTGTTGCTCCACGTCTTTTGCTCTATTAGTTGGAAATTCCTTGCGATCGAAAAACTTGGTTAGTAAATTCTGATTTGACTCTTTGTTGCTCCCAAATTTTTGTTGTGATCTTCGATGCATGTTTGCCAGTGATGAGTTGGTGTAGTTATAGGGTTAAGAAAACCATATCCCTCTGATTTCGATTAAGTGGCTTGACCTGATTCTGCGTTGCCCCTTTTGATTTGTTGCCTGATTTTGCTCGACTTTGAATGGAAAAAAAATGAGCCTCTAATTCTTTAATAAATTCTGGATATTAATACATGATTCCATGTCATATATTCCAGAAACGTTGCCTTTGTGAGTTTGTGATGTTTCCTCTTGTGATTTGCGAGATTTAATTGTTGCATTGGTTTCCTCTTTTGAAATTTTCTGCATTGAAATGCTTGCCAAAAATAGAATTGGTCTTTGAATTTCTTGCTGTGATTGTGTCCTTGAATAAATTCCAAGTATGCTTTCCCTTGAATGAATTTAGAAAATATTTCACACAAGTATTTCAATCTTGCCAAAACTTAATCCCTTGATTTCAGGAAGGATTGAAAAGCTTGCCAAACATTTTCTACCGTGTCATTTTTCTTGCCAAAAACAGATTTTCTAATTTCTGAAACAGTTTAAAAGCTTGCCAAATACTGGCTTTGATTGCTCAAATATGGTTCACTGTATTTTCCCTTTTGTTCAAACCTTAAATGAAATTTAGTGTTGAAATCTTGCATGAACTTACTGTGATTGATGAATTTCAGGAAATGTATTACACACTTGCCAAAAATGTTGTTTACAGATATGTTTTCTTTAGCAAAATTTAATATCATTTCTTGTCAAGTATGCCATCAGATTCTTCCCACAACATGTTTTGATGATTTTGGAAAACTGGAAACAATGATTAATCACTTACCTGTTTTGATTCATACTGGTCTACTGATTGAAAAACTTGCCAAACCATATGAGCACTGATTTCCTTGAATCATTCTTTGGCAAAATTTTGAAGTTGAGTTCCTCTTTATTTGCAAAGCATACTCGGTATTGAATTGCTGGAAAAAAAAAATTGATGAACTTGGCCATGTCCTTGGTTCTCAATGATTTTAATGCTATTGCTTCTCTGATTAGAATGATTTGCTTCCATGCTTGACCATACATGTTTCGATGTATGATTGTTTTTCATTGTTTCACTTTCAACACTTTGTACATGTACACATTTGCATTTGCTATTGCATTTGAACATTAGTCTTAATCTTGAGCATGCTCACTTGAGTTCACCTGATTTGTAACATCACTTATATATGCAGTCTAATACTTGAGCAAAACACTGTTTGTAACATTCTTGACCATGAAACTGAACTTGGCTGACCATATTCATATTCTACCTGCTTTGAGTCATTGTGTATATGTCAGTGGATTTGTTGTTACTGTACTATTAACTTGTCATGCTTGGTGCTGAGTCCATTTTGCTGAAACAATGTGTGCACTTGAAACATGTACTCTTGACCATGTTCTAGCTCAACCACTTTTGTTTGTTCTTGTATGTTTTTGTGCTGTCATGCATTTAGCTATCTTGATTATGTTGTCTTGAACACTTTGCGGCTGCACCATCCATTGTACTGCTTATTCCACCATTGTTGTTTTCTTGAGTCAAATGCCTCGACCATGTCTGCATGTAAGTGGTCTGTCATCATGTTTGAATTTGGTCTTGCTTCATTGTTGAAGGTCATGATGCTTGCTGCATTTACTTTGTTGACTGTGCTTGCACTTGACTTTGAACCTGACCATGTCTTGTGCATGACTTGAACTGATGCACTTCATTTTTGTGTCCACTTGCCATGCTGCTTTACTTGAATGTGTTTTTAATCATGTTGACACATGTTTCTTGACCACTTTGACTTTCTTCTTGGACTTTGACCTGTCTTGTGTCAATTTTGACCATGCTTTTTGACATTTTGTATAAGTGTATATATGTGCATATCACCAGCAGACTGACTGTACTGAGTTGGGGCTGGTCAGAACCAGCTGAGTTTAATGCTGGTTCTGATCAGCAAACCAGTATGGTTATGTCGAGGCTGATCAGTGGGTACAAGAAATATATCAGATCAAGTCATGAAAAATGATGAGAAACACACCAGAATTCTGAGGCAAACAAAAATTTTAAAATTAAAATTTATATTTGCATATATTCAATATTATTTCTATTGCAGTGTACTGTGTGTATGTTCATTTGTATGACAGGTATGAAGACTGGACTAACTGTGAAGACTGAAGACAAGAAGACAGAAGGCAGAAAAACAAGAACAGTGTGTGTAACAATGAAAGTGTCTGTATATTGGGTCTGTGAATGTATAAGTGAAAAAATATTGAGTGTTGAGTGATATAGTGAGGAGCTAATTTATATGAAAAAGTGATTGTACTGATTATTTGTAATAAACAAAATCTGTTTGAAATAAAATATTATTTCATTGTTGTCAAACAGACTTGTCTATTCTATTCTGTTTATTTATAAGTACAAAAATATGAAGTGATTAAATAGTGGAGTTAATATAGATGTACTGTTTGATATTGAAATAAAATATTCTATTCAAATAAAATACTGTGAATATTTAAATTTCTGTACAGTTGTATTTTATTTAAATATAAATATTATATTCCAGTCTGTGATTTACAATAACAGTACAATATCAAACACATTAAAATAATATTTATTTGGTTGTTATCATCAAACAAAAATCATATAATTGTGTATACAACACCGTTATATACAACAATCTCCCCCTTTTGATGATGACAAACAAATAAAAGATTTTGTATACAATAGATGTGTTTGACAGTGAATATTGAACTCCCCCTATTTATTAGCTCCCCCTACAACAGAAAACTCCCCCTATAACTGTGCATGAGCGAAATGTATGAATAATAATAAATTTTCAAAATTAAAAATATTTATAAAATATTCACTCATAAATCAAAATCTCTATCCATTCTCCCCCTTTTGTTATCATCAAAAGGATACAGAATTTAAAATATAGATGAAAAATGACTAACAAATACTATATCAGCTTAAGAGGAAGAACAGTCATCATAAATCTCAATTAGTCAAACAAAAATCATAATAAACTAAGAACTGGTGGCATATCTCACATTGTAGAGAATGACGGATTTACGATGAATTTTATATAAAATGGGGAGAGTAAAAAAAATGTATTCCAATTATTTTCCAAAAAAAATGAGGTTCAAAAACAAAGATGGAATTTGGACTATAACTAATAATTCAATTTAAGTGACAAGATCGAATAACCTCAAATCCCAATACCCATCAATCAGCAAATCATAATACGTCATAAAATATTAACACATTTCACAAATTAGAAAATGGATTGGTAGGCTGGCTTTTATACACAAAGAAGAATTTCAAGTTTATTTCAATTTATAGCACATTATTCCTTTTTTCTTTTATTTTTATTTAAGAGCACACTGACCACGCATAACCAGAGCTTGGATTTTTAAACGAGGTCAGTCGCAGCTTAAATTATAAGTTGTCTCTTAACCATGCATGACCAGAGCTTGGATTTTTAAATGAGGTTAGAGACACACTTATATATTAATTATATTTATTATTTTCAGCATTTAAAGGAAAAACTCTTCAGTATGTAAAACCAATATATGAATGATAGAAAATGGGGTAGGTACAGAGATGGACTGAGAAAATAAATTTCTAAATTAATTATATTATGAAATAAGCTCGACTGTAACGGGATTATTGAAAATTTCAATTATCACTAATTCTGAAAAATAATATAGTCCCATTTCTATCACAAATAATTTTCACTGTTTTAAAACAAGATGATTTTTCTTTTTAAAAATAAACTCTCCACATTAATATAAAATCATGATGGATGGCAGACGGGTGATAGATAAAGGAGATGGTTGTGAAATATTTGCCAGTTCAAAGATATTATAATTAATATTCAACCATCGTGAAAATCCAAATAAAATCTCCTCTTGTTGTGAAATACACTGTAGTCACAATTCATCACAATTTCAAAAACTGATGATAATTTTGATGAATTATAAACACAGCACAAATTGGATATTGATTTCAATTTCTGAATGAATAAAAAATAGATAATTTTAAAATTGAAAAACAATTACAAGAAGAAATTAAACAGATTTATAAAAAAAATTGAATCTATACAGGGTGATAATTCAAAAAACAGATGAGTGAAAAAGGCTGATACCAAATGTTCTCGCTTATCGAGGAATTTAATTACACCCTGATGGACTATCATGGGCATCTCGCACCAAAAACTTTAAACACAAACCCAGCCAGACAAATTTAGCGCATTTATTTGTATAAGGCAAAAAAAAAGTGTGGATCTATACAAGGTGAAAATTTGAATCTCAGTACAGATTAGTGAAACAAAAAAAATAAGAACTTCTGATACCACTTGGTGTCTCTATTTACGAGGAATTTTAACATGATACTGAACAAGAATGTCCTAGACAAAAGAATTATTGAGTACCAAGCCCAAACAGACGAGGTAATAGATTATGCACATGTATCAGAGCAGCAAGCATGTGATTCCAGAACAAACTTTTTTAAAGCAGTATCAGAGCAACACAGAAAAATCAATATCACAACAGACTTGTCAGACGATGTTTCTGAAGGTCACAAAAAAAAAATTCCATGATCCATGATTATAAAATTTAGTTTATTTTAAATCATTTGAAGAAATGTGAATATATCAGGATTTAATGAATCAATCATAAAATATTATATTTCAGATTCAGGATATGTGTGCGAT
Source organism: Allium sativum (assembly GCA_030737875.1). Lineage (NCBI taxonomy): Eukaryota > Viridiplantae > Streptophyta > Magnoliopsida > Asparagales > Amaryllidaceae > Allium > Allium sativum. Next base: position 364,884,470 of record CM060909.1, read on the forward strand.
TCAATAAATCAATAATTTCAAATGATTTTAAACAAACATATATTAAAATCAAATAACCATGAAATAATAGAGAATTTTAAGACCATATTTTCAAAGAAATTTTCACAGGGATTTCTGACAAACCCATAGAAAAAAAACAGATCATTTACATCAGGTTTGATAGATATTCATGATCCAAAATAATTTATTTGAAATAACTTGAATCAATGTCAAGTTTTGAAATATAATGAATCAGTCACACAAGGTTGATAATTTAAAATTTAGGAGGTGTGTGATTATTCAAAATATTAATAAAATCAGATGATTTCAAACAAACAATTCTAACCATGATGATCATGAATAACAATGATTTTCAAGATGTATCACTGAGATTCTAGACAATTTAAAATTTCCAAGCCAATCTAAAAAATAATGGAAATATCACTACTGATAAATAATAGAGTGTTGTAATGAGTGTAATATTTCAAGTTTTTCTAAAATGAATTAGAAGAATCTCAAAACAACAACGATGTGTGAATTTCCATTAAACTTTCAGATCTCCAAAAGTTTAGAATTCTAATTAACAGTGTTCAAGATTTGACAAGAATACATTAACACTGTTATGAATTCATAAATCAGAAAATAAACTTCAAAACAATTGCAGATATTTACAAGATTAACATCAAGATCTAGAAATAATCAACACATCAGAGTTCGATTCAAATAAAGAAAATTTCCACAAGATTATGAGAACTGCAATTGGAAGTTAAGAAAGCTCAAGAGAAAGGATATATGGCAGTGACAAGTTAAAAGAAAAAAATAAACAGAAGAGACAGAAGGAGATAGAAGAAGAAATAAACAAGAAAATTAAAAAGATACTTACGAAGATGAGTTCAGAGATCATACCGAAGATCAGTGTAAACCAGAATCTCTAACTCAACTAGTTTGGCTAAAGGAACTGAAAGTGATTCAATGATATGAAGCAGTTTGAAGCCAGTTTCTCTTTCTGCACAGCAGTTCCTCAGCCTCCTTCGGTACCTAACAGTTTATAGGATCGAGTGGTCTAACAAAGTTTGTAAAACCACTTACAGTTGTGTTCACATCTTTTGGTACCCAAATATGTTTATATAACAAACCATTAGAATTAACTTTCGTACCCTTAGGAACCCAAACCTGTTTGAACTTGACGAAGCCCGTTTTATTTTTTGGGATCCAAAAATGTTTAAATGGTTTATTATAAAACGATTTCTCATCACAATTTTGATTCAAATAACCTTTGAAATTATCAAAGTTAAAATTATCAAAACAATTATTTCCAAAGCAGTTTGTGGGATTGTTCAAATCATTTGAATTTTGTTTTCTAGAAACATCATTTTTCCCGAAGCCAAGACCAGATTTATTTCCACTAGAAACTTGGTTTTGTAACAGCATATTCAACGATTTTTCCCCATTAGAAAATTTATCCAATGTTGATTCCAATCGTTGAATTTTGGATTTTAGATCGCCATTTTCTTTTAATAAATTTGAGCAATTATTTATAGCGATCATCTGTTCAGCATTGGTCTGTTTTAAAACCAAATTCTCATTTTCAAGCAATCTAATTTTGGCTTGAGATTCCGAGATTTCAAGTTCAAATCGTTTTTGTTTTTCAGACTCAAAAATCTTGGATTTTTCAATCTCATTTTCAAGTTCTTTCAAAATCAAATCACTTCTCACCAAATTTTCATTTTCAGCAATCTCAAATTTGGAACTTATATCAGTCTTAAGAACTACAAATTCCTTTTGTAGAAGATTGTTCAAATTTGATAACTCAATCTTGTTTTCTTTTAAGATCAGAATTTCCTTTTCAAACTTTTGAATATTTTTATTGAGATGAACAAGATTGGTTTTCAATTTTAAACAATTTTTGCAATCTGAATTTGAAGAATTTTTAAAATATTCAAGCTGTGATTCCAAATCATCAATTTTGCTGGTCAACTCAGTATTCCTAGATTTCAGAGATTTGTTTTTAGATTTGAGTTTATCAACAGATTTAGTTAAATCAACACACATATAAACCAAATCTTCATATGAGAAATTTTCAACTTCAGCATCTGTTGATTCTCCATCATCTGATCCTTCTGAATTTTCATTTGTAAATCCTATTAAACAAAGTTCTGAATCTGAGTTGACTTTCTCGGGTTTTGAGCTGCCGTTGTCAGATTTTCCAAACTTCGTATTGAGAGTATCCCAGATTTCCTGTGCAGATAAACAATGGCAGATAAGATTAAACTGTTCAGTACTAAGATAATCAAATATAATTTTCATAGCACGGGTATTGAAAGTAATATCTACACTATCAAATCCATGGATAACAACATTCCAACATTTAATATTAACAGATTTTAAATAAAATTCCATTTTGGATTTCCAGTTTAAAAAATCTGTACCATCAAAAATATTTGGAATGTGACTGAACTGACTCTTTATGGACTGATAACTAGGAATCACCATTGCTCTAGAGTTAACAGAATACCTGGCTCTGATACCAAATGTTGGATCTAGATTAACCCTAGAGGGGGGGTGAATAGGGTTTATCACAGTTTTTAAACTGAATTGAAAAACTGACAGGATATTAAAATAATAAACAGATCACAGAATGCAGCAGAAATAAAAGTGCAGAAAATAAATCACACACAGATATACCCTGCTTCGGCAAAACCCTGCCTACTGCTGCATTTCTAAGGTTTCTACTAGGTGTTATAAACAGATCCTAAGTCTCCGAATACTCGAACACAAGTATCAAGCTACCCTTGAATCCCTACAGTCGGCTCTGTTCCCAAAAACCGTTTCCCACCAAGAGTAGTGAAATCTTTAGACGGCTTAGCGAAATCAACCACCCTAGGCACTTGCACTTGAACACCAACATCTACCACAGTTGCTTATCGAGCGGGTACCTTCTCATGATCGCTGCCACCATGGCCTCGAACGTAGCTGGGTAATCTGGTAAACCACCATCTCCTTTTGCTGGAACATGCTCTTCCCTAGCAGTATGTCTTGAAGATCGATGACCCATTCTAAATCTAAAAATAGAATGATTGGTCCAAACATGAGAAAAACTGCAATGGGGTTCAAGCGTTACTATACTCCACACTATAATATAATAATCATCCATTAGAAAAGCACAAATATGTCTCTCATATGTCATTACTCCCACGAACTTTGGATAAAATCGATTAACTCAAAGATCTGATACCAAATGTGATGATCGCGTCGTACCTCCTGTACGAACTAAGGTGAAGATGTGTTGTATGATGTGCTAGGCCGATACCGGACAATCAAGGGTAATGTAAACACACGAAACCTGTCTTATAACTCACAGCGTAGGGATAAAATAGAAAAGAACATAAACAACAGGATATAATAGCGAAGCAGATTTGAACAGAATCTTAAACTTTTCATAATATGTTGAAAATATCCATACAACATTTGGATTACATCATAATCTGTACAAAAAGCCTCACTACAGGTTCACTCAAAGTGGCATACATCATCAATATCAGCGGAAACAACATATATCTATAGTAGAAAGTAATACGTAAGCCCCCAGCTCATCGTCGCTCAGTAGCATCGGCCTCATCAAGATCTACTACCTGCCACCTAGCCTTCCCATCCACAACATGGATGAGCAGCCCAAGATAATAAGAGGGAAACAAAAAACCTTGAGTCAGACAACAATCTTAATGAGTGATAAAACAGCTATCAAGATTATCATCAATAAAGTGTATGAGAAATAAGCAGTTCAATCATCTGATCTGCCAACACATCAACAGAGAAGAAACCCAAACCCATCTCCTCCATAACATATGATGATAGCCTTCCCAGAGAATTAAAGAAGAAACAAACAGTAACATCCATAGCAACCAATTATCAAGCGTAGACCATTCTAATCAAGTTCAGCACCTCCCAAGCACAAATCCCAAAGGCATAAACCAACATCAGATAAGCACCCAAGAGATATCTCCCTTGATGTTGAATAATCCACATAAGATGATACAAGCAAGCAATAAACATCTATGACCTTGGCTATCACCGTCTATCTTTCCTTGAATCCATCGTTAATCATATGACTGGCCTATCCTTCTATCTGTCAAGGTCTAATGGCAACCTTGGTTCTAGAAAAACTCTAAACGCCATCATGATTCGTATCTAGGCCCATCATGACTGCCCAGGGTATTCGACTAATCATCTAGTCTTTGGGTGCCCCAGTTATACCCCTGCTTTGAGTCCGCTAGAACCTCCGACTAACGACGATCCCTTGGCACTTCAATAACACTAGCCAACCACCTAGACAACTATCCACAAGCTCAAGCGTCTTCTCAAGCAACCATTATCCACGAGATCAAATCATCCCGAGTCGTCTTCACCACATTGTTGCATCATCACCTAACCAACGATCACTCGACTCTGCCTCGAACATTCCATCTGAATTCACATCAAAGGTACACCATCGTCGAACAAAAAATCAACATTATTTGATCATTACTGGATGGAACACCCCTTTCCTAGATCGCAACCGATCAATATGGATCATACGCCTAATCCACAAGTTCAGCCTGACCCATCCTCCATGCCGATCCATCACAAGCATCTCACCACGTCTTACCGATCCATCCAAAGCCACTGATCCATCAAATCACGGACTCGACCCCTGCATTCGAGCCGATCCAATCTCCACGATCCAATGTTCCATCCACTTTTGCACAATCCGAACGATCCATGCTTTGCCCGATGCAACCGATCCATCAGCAGGTTGATATATGCGATCCAACAACTTCGGCCAGTCCATAACTAAACCGACCCAATGCTTCCCCTTTTTCTTTTCAATATCCGACCGATCCATGTTGCTTTGCATGTCAGGACGATCTATATGCCACAAGAAAGATCCACCATTCAAACCACACAATCCAATCCATGCGATCCATACTTTCCACGTATGTAGTCATCGATCCAATCTATCCCCATCACGAACCAAATCTCGACCGACCCATACATTCTATGCTTTAACGAGGAAAATCTATGCATTCATGTCATTCAAATCGACAAATTTCAACCAAACTATCAATAACACACCAAAAAATCATCAACAACCATTAGCACAACAAATAATCATCATATAATCATATGAAATTCACCAAATTATGATACAACAATAAACGAATCAATAATTAGATCAAAACTTACATAAACATATGAATAACCATTATAACTTGCTAAATTTGATCCTAGGTTATGATTCAAATTGAAAATATACTTACCTCAATTAGATCTAGGTGAAAACAACTTATTTTGATGGAATAAATATCAAACAAACCCATATACTTGATTGAATTCGTGTGAGAGATGCTTATCACTCACCAAATCCACAAAATAGCTTCAAATCAATGACTCTCTAATCCGGACAGCGAAGAACAGCGAATAACGGCCTCCGAATAAACTCAATTGATGCGATCTACCCTTCCTCCATGCTGATCTTCAATCTTAGTTTATGAATCTATGAATTGAAATGAAGTGGAGGTGTATTTGGTTGAGCCGAAGAATCATAAACACCCAACCAAATGAGAAATGAAGAGACCAAACAATTCTCTTTACCCCTACCCTCCTATTTATAGCCAACAGCTCCTAGCCTTAATGAGCCTCGCTAATCAGCCCACTAATGACTAATTAGTCTGTCCAGAAAATTAGCAACACTAAAACAACGATTCTTCCCAAACCAATCATCCATATATTTAATGTAATCACTCTACGGAATTGGAAACACTATTTTCGATCCAATGAAATCAATCTCAGCTCATTATTCGATCCCATTTAGAGGTTATGCCCTAAACGAAAATAACAGGGGTAAAATGGTCACAAACAAAATTGATAAAAATCATTGATATGTTCCACATCCCCATGAACAACATATCAAAATATTAGAATGATCTGACCCTTGGAGAATTTAATAAAAATATTTTATGATCCTTTGATATGTAAAATGTGGGTCGTTACAGGCAGTTACAAGTTTTTACGAATGTAAATCTGTAAACATGAACACAGTATTATTTCTTGTTACCTTTTACTGTTTATATTTAAAGTACCTAAAATACTTTGAGAAAATGGATTTACTACTGGATCATTTGTGTTCTTCTCACCATTAAATGAGTAGTATTGGAGTTTTGAAAATCAGCCCTCTTCTAGATCCATTAGTCTCAATCCTTATCCTCATTATAGTCACTTGTGAAATCAATCCTCGTACTCTCTAGCAAATTGATTACTTTTCTTTCTTTACCTGAACAAATCTGTTTTCCTTATGCTTCTTTCTTCTTTGAACTAAAATTGAGCGATCAAAGGGCTTATGCTGCGATTTCATGTATTTCTAGATTAAGATTTTCGATCTTTTAGGTATGCTTGTTTTCCAGTTCTTACCTTTTGGATTTTTTAGTTAAATGCATGTTCTTTGTTTAGATCTAAGTATGATTATGAAATTCAATTGCTCATACTTTGAATTTTTCTAAAAAAAATTATCATGTTAGTAATCTCTGATGGAAATTAGGAAAATATTAACTTTGCTAGAAATATTGTCTTGACTATGAATTTGTTTGCTTATTTGATCATCCTTAGTTATCACCTCTTTCATGGTTGGTTCATTAATTTGACAACCAAAGAATTTTTTTATTTTGTAGATTTTAATTTTCAACAACTTGTGGAAACTATGGATATTATCCAAAAATATATATTTTTAGATTGATTGCTCAATTACAGTTTGATCTATTGACAAAAAAGAAAGACGTTTGATTTTTCTATTACTTTGCATTGTAACTGAGAGATTTAAGAAATTTTTATTATCCATGTTGCCTATTGTGTATTCTTTAATTATATGTGTAATTCTCTTTAATGGTCCAAGCAAATCGTATTCACATGCTTAGTGTATATTTGGTCAATTGTATACCAGCTATGCATTAATTTTACTCCTGAATGCACTTGTAGTATACCATTTATCTCTTAAAAACCCATTAAAAATTGTTTCATGACATCAACAGACAAAGCTTTCGATAATCTTAATGCTATAGAAACCAGATAATATATATGTATCTTAGTATGAAGTACAAACGGTCATGTAGAGATTTTCTATCATTTTATATTATTGTCAAATTATTAATAGCCTTTCCTAATATTTATTACAGGATGACAATCAAGTGTCCGTTGATACATTTCATGTAAGTATTTTGTACTTTATGTTGTACTATTATCAATGTCATTATTACCGTACCCTAATTTTTATGCAAAAATGATATGTATATGACTGTTGAAAGATGGATTTTATTCGCAATCCATGCTCGAGAAATGTTATCCTATAAAGTAAAAAAAGGAAAATTTATTATATAAAGAAATATCCGGATAGAAGGTAGATGTATGGAACTTTTTTACAAGATAGGGCTTGAAAGTTCTAATTGATAAACAAAAAGTTGAGATCTCATATACTAAACAGTGTTTGTCGAATGTAGAGTAGTCATGCATGTGGATGATGATACAATCAAATATGGGATGCAAGTTCTATAGATGTTATCAAAATTTAATATCACTAATAAATAGGATCTCGATATTAAATTTCATGTACCGAACCAAAACTCACATCTACATATATTTAATATATTTTCATATATCTTAAAGCAGGATCTTCAAATTAAATTTCGTTTAGAAATCCAAACTCTTTTCTACAAATATTACTAGATCCTCATATAACTTGAAAATAAAATTTAACAAATAAACTTTATTTATGAATTCATCAAGTTTTACATAACAAAAGATATATGTTGCAAATAAGAAATAATACTAATTGAACACGATTTTAATGCAAACATATAACTAAATATCATTGTAAATTATCTTCTCTTAAGTGGTTAAACGCAGAAAATATCCACGCGCAAAGCTCGTGCTGCAACGCCCATAATTAATAAGTAATATTTAATAATCCATTATTTATTATTAAGGATTAGTATTTTTTACAAATATTAATAATAATTAATATTTTATACTTAGTATTTAATAATTAATTTTGATAATTACATTGTTAAAAAATAATTGTTAATCTATATTTAATAGTAACCTAACAAATCAATAATTACTATTAATTATTAATAATTAGTAAATAGTAATTAGTTTCTAATAATTATTGTTAAATATTTAATAAATAATAATCGGTAATATTAACTTTCAACCACTAATATTAAATTATAATTAAGGTGTAATATGCAATAATTAATAATTATTATGTATTAATTAATTCAAGGTAAGCAATAATTAGTAATGATTTTTGTTTGTTAATTTTAATTTTTCATTATTTATTTACCAGTTACAATTGATAAATATATTTAACATTTTAGAAAGTTTAAAACTTGGAAATTTTTTAAACTAAATTTAGAAATATTCATAATGTTTGTAAACAATATTTTTGAAGTTTTCTTAAAATTAAAATATTAGATAAATTTGAATTCAATAAAACATTTAAACTTCAAAAAATGATAAACGTTGATTTTTTTTGAAACTCATAAACTTTTGTTCTCCAAATTAGGCTCCAACCACTACGCCATAGATGGCCTATGGCAACACCAAAGAAGTGACGCGGTAGGTGCAAAAAAGTGTTGCTATAGGCAAAAAATGATCTGTTGCAACACTTTCTTGGGGTTGCCTTTTGCTGCGTTGCCTTAGAGTCAAAGGAAACACATTTGCGACCCTAAGGTAACATCAGCATAGGAATTGCCGCATGTACTAAATTTACAAAAATGTGGGGCCCACTAAAATCTGTAACCCGAGTATATGGAATCGCCACTAAAATCTGTAACCCGGGTTCACAGAATCCAGTTGTGGGTCCCATAGGCATAAATCTATGGCAACAATTTTACCACCCAATGGCAACACTATATCATAACTATGGCAACTGTAACGACCCGCATTTTCAGCGATGTATAATTAATTTATTTAATTATATAAATAATGATTTAGAAAATTAAATGGTAATTTAATTAAAATAGGGAATATTTAATTAATATAATAATTAAATAATATATTTAATTCTGAAATAATCAGAATTAGTGAATTGGCAATATAATGTGAACTGGGCAATTCAAATTATATAATTCAGTTTTAAATTGAATTACAATAACGAATATATTATTTAAATGAAGTTTGAACGTATAATTATAATCGAGCTCAAAATGGCGCGGTAGTTCGTAATTTGACGATTCGAACTTTAAATGATTATACAGAAGCCGTTTTAAGTCGGATTTCTGTGAAACAAGAAACATTAGGAGCTGGTGAAGTATATTCTTCTAATGTGTAACGACCCGGAAAATCTGAACCAATTTAAAATTTTTAAATTAGCTATTTTAGTGAATTTTAAATATTCAAAATAAATATTTTAAATAATAGTGATGAAAGTAAGTTTGAATCGACAATTGAAAAGGAATATAATTGATTCTAATTATAAACATGGCCTGAAATGGCGCGGTAGTTTCAAAATTTGAATTCAAACTTTGACTGACTGTACTGGGTGCAAAACAAAACGGATTTGAGTGAAACCAAAAATATTTAAATATGTTAGTGAATACCTTTCTAAAAAATCTGAAAAATCGAAGTTTCATAGCGGGAAGCAAAGGTTATGGCTAAATGAATTTTCAGAAAGGTCGCTATGGAATTTATATAGCCCGTGAAAATGGCCATTTTGCAAACGACCTCGGATTTTGGCGAAACCACTTTGGTTGGATCCGGGATGTTAAACTATTGCTAAGTTTCAAATTTCATAATTTTTGAAGTTAGTATGTGAGCGTGGCAAAGGAAAATGTGTTTGGTCGATTTCTATTAAATTGGATCGACCAGAGAAGGGCCATTTTTCAAATAGTCACAGAATTCGACGAAACTAGTTTTGTTGGGACCGTATCATCAAAACATAGCTAGATTTATTTTTCGGGAATTTTTAGAATCAGTATGTGGCCCCGGCATATTGAAATATACGTTCAAATTAAATATTGAATGTTTTATATTTTAATTGGAAAGAAAACTGACTGAAACATTCGAATGGGCCTACGAAACATATCCCATTGTGTTCAGAATGGGGGTAAAATGCTAGGGACGACAGTCGTTGGGTTTGGATTGGAGCTAGCATATGAAGAGGGGTATTTTTGAATAAATATATATATCGGCGAATCAGAAAATTTCTTCAATAAATAAATGAACAGAAAAATACGCGTATCTCTCCCCTCCCCCCCAATGTACGGTGGAAACCTCCTCAGATCTTCCCGATCATTTTACGGTGAAACCATGCACCAAAACCCCCTGCCACTTCGATGTTTCTGAAGATCTTTCCCCCCTCTTCAAATCAAAACAAACCCCACCTCAAATCGTTGTGTATTTCTCGAGTTTGAGCTCTCCAAAGTTTCGCCGTTCGCAAGTCGATTGCTCCTCTCCCAGACCTCCGAGTTCGACGTCGTCAGCACCCCAGGCGCGCCTCTCCGAGCACCACGTCGTGGTGGAATCCGATCCCCTCCAGGCCGAACGGATCGAGCGAAAAATCTATACCTAGTTTTGAACATCGTTGAAGGTATACGGCTGTGTATATGTTGAAATGATTTTGACGCTTTAAAGTGTTGCAAAATTTTGAAAAATCATATCTTTTTCGTGTATTGATGAAATTCGATGAAACAGGAAACATCGTGACTGTGAGGACGTCTTCTACATTTTAGAAGAGACCGCTTATTTTTCTGAGCCTTCTGCTATTTTTGGTGGAGTGGAACCCAATGTGAGATTTCTAATTTATAAACGATAAGGAAAACGACGATGTATAAATTATGTAGTCGATGTATGAGTTATATAAGTGTTGTACACCTCATGTATAAGCGTTGTAAAAGTTGTACTTTCGATGTATAAGTTATATATGCGTTGTAAAAATTATATATGTGTTGAAATAGAAGTGAAATGCTTATATAAATATATATATATACGCCCCTCGTCCACAAACCATGGACGATATTTATTTGTTGTGACTGGTGTGAAAATTGATGAATAGCGAATGATTTATTAGAATTGTTTGTGGTTGAAATTGATTGGTTGTGGTTGAAAAATACCCGTTTGTGGTTGAGAATTATTTGGTTGAAACCACATAGGATTAGTTTGTGGAATTGAAAAAAATATACATGTCGCCTACGTGCGAACTAGATGCATGATTCCCCATTGTCAAAAGCTGCGAGGCTTTAAGGTAGAGCGAGGAGCCGTACTAGGGACGGCCCCGGTTTTAACTACCCTGCCGTTATGCTGTCGAAATTTTGAATAATATTCATGTGTTAGAATTATTTTCATGTGTTGAAACTATATTCGTGTGTTGAATAGAAAACCTTCATGTGTTGAATAGAAATTCATTCGTTGAATAGAAATTCATGTGTTGAATGGTATTCGTGTTTTGAAATAAATTGTTTTATAATAAAAATCATATTTTTATCATCTATATGAACTATATAAAAATTCATGTTTTGAAATAAATTGTTTTCTAATAAAAATCATATTTTTATCATCTATATGAACTATATAAAATTGTCATGTTTTGAAATAAATCATTTTACAATAAAAATCACATTTTTACTATATATATACAAACTATAGAAAACCTTCATGTGTTGAATAGAAATTCATTCGTTGAAGAGAAATTCATGTGTTGAATGGTATTCGTGTTTTGAAATAAATTGTTTTATAATAAGAAACATATTTTTATCATCTATATGAACTATATAAAATAATCGTGTTTCAAAATGAATTGTTTTACAATAAAAATCACATTTTTACTATATATGTACAAACTATAGAAAACTTTCATGTGTTGAATAGAAATTCATTCGTTGAACAGAAATTCATGTGTTGAATGGTATTCGTGTTTTGAAATAAATTGTTTTATAATAAAAATCATATTTTTATCATCTATATGAACTATATAAAATACTCGTGTTTTGAAATGAATTGTTTCACAATAAAAATCACATTTTTACTATATATATACAAACTATAGAAAACCTTCATGTGTTGAATCGAAATTCATTCGTTGAATAGAAATTCATGTGTTGAATGGTATTCTTGTTTTGAAATAAATTGTTTTATAATAAAAATCATATTTTTATCATCTATATGAACTATATAAAATAATCGTGTTTTGAAATAAATCGTTTTACAATAAAAATCACATGTTTACTATATACAAGAATAGTTAGAAATAGCGAAGTGTTGAAATAATTGTCGGTTGGATAAAAATATCATTTTTATCAAATATATAAAAAGAATATAGTTTTGAAAGCGAAGAATCGATATATATATATATATATATATATATATATATATATATATATATATATGGAATTGAAATATATCGAATAACGAAGCTGCAGTTCGTGTTTTGAAACCGTGATTTCAAATGATTAGTGCAGGAGATCCGACCATCGGATTTTCCCGAAACCGAAACCGTTGGGTTCGCTTTGGAAATATCTTTCCAACGATACCAATTTTGTAAAGATCCAACGGTTGGATTGTCTGGAATGTTTAATTCATATCTGAAGAAAAACAACACCAGAATCGATTATATTTATATAAATATATAAATTAAATTAAATTAAACCGAATAACGACGCTGCAGTTCGTATTTTGAAATCGAAACTTCAAACGATTGTATCGGGAGATCCGACCGTCGGATTTTCCCAAAACTGGAACTGTTGGATTCGTTTTGAAAAGATCTTTCTAATGATGTCAATTTTGTGAAGATCCAACGGTTAGATTTTCAGATATGTGCAAATCAAATCTGAAGAAAAACAGCGCCATGGCCGCGTTATGGCCCGAAGCGTCGTTTGAATAAATTGGCTATTTTGAAATAAATAAAAATAGCGATAAATCGTTATAAAATATTATAAACGATATGGATGTGAAATTTAGAAACTAACTGAAGGTTGGCTAAGTCGAATGGTTTCCTGGGTTTTGATCTGATGTTGATTTCGACCTTCGGGGTTAATATTTGGGAAATCGTTCTCTTACTGATTTACGGTTAGCGACTAATGAATTGAAATGATGCATATGTTGTGTTTGTATAGCACATGTTTATTTATATACGCGAGTTACTCAGAAAGACCGGGTTTATCCCATTCTGAATAACTAAATCGACGATAAGAAATCGAAGATGAAGATGGTGGTTGAAGACCGAAAATCTTCACCTCGTTTGGATGGTAACTAATGTCCTGATTGGGAGGCATCCCGAAATATGGATAATGAGTGGTGATCGTCCAGACGTACGTGGTGATCGATGGGTTTGCGAGGTATATAGTGCCTCCGGTTTCGTTCAGACCCAGAACGGACTTGTAAATGGATTGTGTGTCTGACATTGGAATTTATTCTGTGTGATTGATAGCCATCAGTTGCATGGTGTGAATTGCCTGTGTGGCATGCTGAGACGCAGTGATCAGGGCTTCTGTTGAAAAGCAAAGTCTTGTAATTGATGATCAAAGCATCGCCTGTGTGGCATAGCTTTGTGTATAACGTGAATTCGTGAGCCTCACACCCCGGTATGAACTTGAAACGGGAGAAGGAACTCAGGGAGGGCATGCGTTTCCTTCTAGCTAGAGGTGGCGTCGATGCTTAAACTGGCCAACATTTATACTATTTTTCACCTACGTGCTTGTTGCTCTTGCGAGGCGCCTCGGTTATATTGGTCGATCCGGGAGCGATGGAGTCATTCGTTGGCTCATTTACGCCCCAAAGGGCGGGGAAACGTAGTGTTCAGGCATAATAATCCACATCGGTGGACCGGCCCTGACGATCGAAGGGCCCACCTGAGTCTGGGTCCTGAGACATGGGCTAGAGCATCTCGAATTCGGTAAGGACTATCTTTTGCCTTGGTTCAGGACGGAAATCCAATTTCCAAATACGACATCGTGCGGTTTTGATTGTATACCTATATATAGCGACATAGTGGTATGGGGCATTAATGCCGTCTATGATTGATACTTATGATTTGAAATTGTTTTTGAAACATATAAACACTAGTAATAATATCAAATGCTTTTGTTTTATTCGTATCAAGCATATTTTGGCCATTATAAGGTAAAACTCTATCCTCCGGTTTGCGTTGCATTGTGTGATGGGAACTGAGTCTTATAACGGCTTCATTTTTATAAAAAGCATTGCGATGTTTAAAAGAATTATTTGTTTTAAAGCACTGGCGATCCAATGGAGTAAACCCGTTCCACGAAAGTGGCGTGGTCCTGTGATTAGCCATATTTTAAATATGCTGAGTGGATTTCTCATACCAGTCCCATGACTGACTCGTAGTTTGTTTCACTTTCAAACTCGGGTGCCCCTTTTTCTACATGGGCAGCCTTGTATTTAGGTTTTAGCTGGCTTTTTCTTGATAGTTGGAGCTGAAGATGGATTCTATCATTTACCTCTTTTTATGTTGTTCAGCTCATATTGTACATATTATGTTTGTTTCCACTGTAGACATTTATGTATAGCTGAATTGTATTTGTACTAAGTATGATCCTGTATACTGTGTAACTCTGATGATTACGTTTATCCAGTGTATTATTTGTTCATTATCTAGTGTATTTATTTAATTCTGTGCTACTATTATCTGTTTCTGTGTTATATTCCAAAGATTACCCTTGCCTCCGTCTGTACGGGATTTGGGGTCGTCACAACGTGGTTTCAGAGCTTTGGTTAAGCTTAGTGCTGGAATTTAACATATTAACGAACTCGTCAGAAATAGAACCAGTAGTGTTCTAGGATGGGTAACTCAATACAGATAGGATCAGTAATATCCTAGTATGAGTATAGCAGAATGAAATACACCCCAATAGACACATTTACATTTGAAGTATATGTTTCAATGTTTTAAATTATCTTTTCTGTTGACCTAACACTTGATCTACTATTTGCAGAAGTACTAGAAAATGAGTGTCATAATCAGAAGGAATGCAGAACCAGATATTGAAGCCCTATTGATTAAGTATCGAAATATGGGTGGAATACCATTCACGGGCGAAGAATCTATTATGAAAACACAAGCTTGGATTCGTTCTTCTGAGAAGATCTTTAACGGTTTAAAGCTGAGGGATGACCAGAAAAGATTACTGGCATCATGGGCACTCAAAGATGAAGCCTTATTCTATTGGGATTCAATTATTAAGGATAATCCAGAAGGTGATATCACCTGGGATAGATTCAAAGTGATTTTCCTAGAAAGATTTACACCTCCCAAAGCAATTGAGTGGTTATGTGATGAATTTTCTTATCTGATACAAGGTGATATGACCATCCCAGAATATCATAAGAAATTCAACGAACTTTCTCACTTTGCTCCTCATCTGATTCAAGATTCAAAGAGGAAGAATCTGAGGTTTATTCATGGCCTGCAAAGAAAATATCAGAATAGTGTAATGAGGAATGTGAAGCTTCCTTTTTCTGAAATGATATACACGGCTTACCAGTATGAGGATCTCGACAAGAAAGGTATGTTGCGTCACGAAGAGGAAGTCAGTTCTAGTAATAAAGGTGAGTCTGAAACTGATCGGCCGGAGGCCAGTACGATGTCTGAGGTCAGTAAGAAGCCTAAAGTCAATCGGAAAAGGGCCAGATCTAAAAAAGAACCAGTAACGACTGCCATATGCAATAACTGCCATCAGAAAGGGCATTTGTCGATAAATTACGGACCCTTAAAGAAACGAATCAAGAGTGGATCTAGTCCCGATAAGAAGTTACAAGAGGGGAGAGGATGCCATAAGTGCCACCAGGCCGGTCATATTGCGAAGAATTACTGGCT
The DNA here is from genome assembly GCA_030737875.1 of Allium sativum. Classification (NCBI taxonomy): domain Eukaryota; kingdom Viridiplantae; phylum Streptophyta; class Magnoliopsida; order Asparagales; family Amaryllidaceae; genus Allium; species Allium sativum. Next base: position 364,900,311 of record CM060909.1, read on the forward strand.
GTTAAAAAAGACCAAAGAGGCTCAGGTAAATGAAGTGGCAGAAACCTCAGCACCCTCAGCTATTCAGGAAAGGTCAGATGTTTTAGAAGGCACGCTAACCGTCAAAGATATTCTAGTTAAAGTACTGTTTGACATCGGCGCGTCACGAAGCTTTGATGCAAAGAACGCGGTTAAGAAACTAGATTTAAATTTGAAGAAGCTCAAAGAACCAATGACTGTCTATAATCCGGTTGGGGGTTCCCTCGATCTTAGTTGGGTTTATGGAGTGCCAGTTTTTTTTTCTCGTTATCGGTTCCCTACCATCGCGGTCGTCATGAATTTTACAGAGTTTGATCTTATCTTGGGGTTAGACTGGTTGACCAAGTATGAAGCTGAGGTTAAATGCGCCGACAGAGTCGTTAAGGCAAAGATAAAATCAGGTGATTGTATTACCATTCCCTATGAAGGCCAGAATTCAAATAGAAAAGTCTTCTGGGCAACTTTGGATGTTTCTCCTGTCCAAATAGAAAATACCCCTGCAGTCACAGAGAATATTCCCGACCTCGTAAAAGATATTCATGTCGTCAAGAATTATGCGGATGTGTTCGAAGAAGTTGTTCGCTTACCTCCGCAGAGAGAAATTGATTTCAAAATTGCTTTAATCCCGAATGCAAGGCCAGTAGTTCACGCTATTCGAAGAATGACCTTGAAAGAGAAAGAGGAATTAGACAATCAAACAAGATAGCTCGTATAGAAGGGTCTGATCATGCCTAATTTCTCTGATTGGGGAGCAGTAGTGGTGTTTGTCCCAAAGTCTGACAGTACTCTACGACTATGTGTGGATTATCGTGATTTGAACAAGCAGACAATAAAGAATAAATATCCATTGCCGCGAATCGATGATTTATTGGATCGTCTGAATGGAGCACAAGTATTTTCAAGGATGGACCTAGCTACAGGCTTCCATCAGCTTCGTATTGCCGAAGAGTGTGTTCCTATGACAGCATTCAGAGGTCCAGACTTATTCTATGAGTGGTTAGTAATGTCGTTCGGCTTATGTAACGCTCCAGCTTATTTCGTCGATTTGATGAACAGAGTGTTCAGAGGAGTCCTGAATAAGTTTGTTCTGGTTTTTATTGACGATATTCTAATCTTCTCTAAATCAAAGACCGACCATGAAAAGCATTTGGAACAGGTTCTAGAAATTCTGAGAAGGAATGTATTAAAAGCTAAACTGTCCAAATGTATATTCTGGCAAGACGAAGTGAAATTTCTTGGCCACGTCGTATCGAAAGAAGGAATTGCGGTGGATCCAAGTAAAATCACAGCTATTCAAAATTGGAAATAGCCCAGTACTCCTACAGAAGTCTGAAGTTTTCTTGGATTGGCTAGTTATTACCGGAAGTTCGTTAAAAAAATTTCGAAGATATCTGGTCACTTAACAAAGCTTACAAAGAAGCACCCAAAATTCAAGTGGACTCCAGAGTGTGAGGAGGCTTTTGAGGAGCTAAAGTTAAGATTAACAACTGCTCCAGTGTTAACGATAATCGAAGGCAATAAGGATTTGAAAGTCTGGACAGATGCCTCTAGAGAAGGCCTTGGCACAGTATTAATGCAAAGAGGTCAAGTGGTTTCTTATGCTAGCCGTCAACTGAAGCCACATGAAAAGAACTACGTCACTCATGATCTTGAGTTGTTGGCTATAGTATTTGCTTTAAAAATCTGGAGACACTATCTCCTAGGTGAGAAATTCGAATTGTTTACAGATCACCAGTCGTTAAAGTATCTGTTCACCCAAAAAGACCTGAATTTGAGGCAGCAACATTGGCTAGAGTTCCTTGCAGCATACGATTTGAGATTCTATACACTCCAGGGAAAGCCAATGTCGTGGCTGATGCGTGAAGCCGAAAGAATGTAATGATCTCCAGCTTTATTATTACGACTTCCTTGATTGACAAAATATCTATCCTTCAGAAGGATGATAATTTTATTAAGGATATGATCAAAAGGATCCAGAAAGGCGAACCCTCATGTTTTCAAATAGATAACGATGGGATCCTGAGATTAAGAGGAAGGATTTGTGTCCCCGAGATCCCAGAGCTAAAAAGGGAGGTGTTAGACGAGTGTCACAAGTCCAAGCTGAGTATCCATCCTGGTGTGGCCAAAATGTATAACGATCTCAAGCGAACATTCTGGTGGAAGGCTGTGAAAAGGGACGTTTCAATATATGTTAGTCGATGCCCTACTTGCCAACTAGTCAAGAGCGACCAACAGAAACTTGCTGGATTGTTGCAACCGCTGGACGTTCCAGGTTGGAAGTGGGAACATATTTCCATAGATTTCATAGATGGTTTGCCCAAAACCAGAAAAGGAAATGACAGTATTTGGGTGATCGTATATCGCTTCACGAAGACCGCCCATTTTATACCTGTTAGATCAAACAGAACTGCTCAGAGTCTGGCGCAGATATATTTCAAGGAAATAGTTAGGCTACATGGAGTGCCACTCAGTATAGTCAGTGATAGAGATCCAATATTTACTAGCAAATTATGGGAGGCATTTCAAGTAGAACGGGGAACAAAGCTGAACTTGAGCACCGCCTATCATCCTCAGACAGATGGTCAGACTGAGAGGGTGAATCATATTTTAGAAGATCTATTGCGGGCTTGTGTTCTAGATTTCGGTGGATCATGGGAAGACCATCTGCATTTGGCTGAATTCTCATATAACAACAGCTACCAGGCAAGCCTGACAATGTCACCATTCGAAGCATTGTATGGTAGACCATGCTGATCCACCGCTTTTTGGGTCGAACCCGGTAATAGACTTGTGTTGGGACCTGGTATGATCCGAGAAGCTGCCGACAAAGTCGATTTCGTTAAGAAACAATTACTCGCCGCTCAAAGCCGACAGAAAAGCTATGCAGATTCGAGAAGAAGGGATTTGGCCTTTTCTGTTGGTGATTATGTGTATATAAAGGTTTCTCCGATGAGGGGAGTGATTTGATTTGGAAAAATTGGAAAGTTGGCGCCCAGATTTATTGGTCCATTCCTTATTCTTGAACGAATTGGAACCCTCGCTTATAGAATTAAATTGCCTGATTGGTTGCCTGGAGTTCATGATGTATTTCACATATCTCAACTTCGAAAGCACGTTCATGATCCAGACTTGATCGTGGAAGAAGCAGTGCAACAGGATATTGAAATTACTCCAGAATTGGCTGTGAGAAGAGAGCCGCTAAAGATTATCGGCAAAGAAACCAAAGAGCTGAGGAACAAGAAGGTTCACTAAGTCAAAGTGCAATGGAGTGGAGATCCATGAGATTGTACTTGGGAAACTGAGGAGAGCATTCAGAAAGTCTATCCTAAGTGTCGAGTAGATATTTCTGATTGACTCCGGTGCAAGGTACATTTACCATACTTTGCATTACCATTTAGTTCTCTACTTTGTTGTTATTTTCCTTTCATGGATGTAAATTTTTAATTCTATAGTCTGAATGATTTTAAAACAGTATATGAATTGATTAGGACATTTTTGAAAAGTTAAAAACAAATTGCTTGTTGTTTGTGTTGTGTGATAGTAAATTGGATTAATTAAATTATTGAAACGATAGTTAATTTAATTAATAAGAGAATGAATGGTAGAATTTATTCGACTAAATCACGCATTGAACTGATTTAAAAATAGATAGAAATATATACATGTGCATTATATATGTTTGAACAGGTAAATGGATTAGCTGCTGAGTAAAGATTTTATTTGTGTGCCCGACAAATAGGTAAACCTTAATGAGTTAGATGCGAAATATTATTATATCAACTCCTGTGAATGCCATTGGATGCGGAGTGCTGGTTATTCTGTGTGTAAAAATAAATGTCGTCATAGGATAGTAACAACTAATTTTGAACTACACTACATGGCATACTTCTTGAAGATAGGCATACTTCATTATATACCACATAAGCATTTGGAGCTTATGTGACGAGGTGGAAGATTTACCATACGAGCGAGAGGCTTGTATGGCGATGACTATATATTACAGGTTGAACTGATGACTGATATGGACCATATAAAATTGTAAAGATAAATTGCCAGCATAATAAAAACCCCACACGGGTCTGGAGTTGACAATAATCACGTCTCTCTAGTCATTAGATATGGCATATGGATTATTTATTTCCCACACGGGACGAGGTGACGATAATTTATTCTCTGGAGCAATTAAAATACACACTCCCTTAGGCTTTGACAGGGTGACGAGAATTTATTCTCTAGAGTTACTATCTATACACGCTCCCCTGTAAACACCAGAATATATCACTTTAAATATGTGTATGCTTTATAGGATTTATTGGGTACTTAATACGGCCCAATAAATTTCCAAACCCCTCCCCGTACAAAGGAGGTTATGGCGAAATTTTTCGAAAATTCCGGGTGTTAGCCAAATTTTTGAAGAATTTAAAAATTCTCAAAAACTGAAAAGTTGGAGAATGGAAGCCAGATTGAACGTGGAGTTGATTAATCAAACCACTTTCGACTTTGTTCCTTTTCGGGGACGAAAAGTTTTAAGTGGGGGAGATTGTAACGACCCGGAAAATATGAACCAAATTAAAATTTTTAAATTGGCTATTTTATTGGATTTTAAATATTTGAAATAAATATTTTAAATAATAGTGATGAAAAGTAAGTTTGAATCGACAATTGAAAAGGAATACAATTGATTCTAATTATAAACATGGCCTGAAATGGCGCGGTAGTTTCAAAATTTGAATTCAAAATTTGACTGACTGTACCGGGTGCAAAACAAAACGGATTTGAGTGAAACCAAAAATATTTAAATTGTTAGTGAATATCTTTCTAACGAATCTGAAAAATCGAAGTTTCATAGCGGGAAGCAAAAGTTATGGCTAAATGAATTTTCAGAAAGGTCGCTATGGAATTTATATAGCCGTGAAAATGGCCATTTTGCAAACGACCTCAGAATTCGACGAAACCACTTTTCTTGGATCCGGGATGTTAAACTATTGCTAAGTTTCAAATTTCATATTTTTGAAGTTAGTATGTGAGCGTGGCAAAGGAAAATGTGTTTGCTCGATTTCTATTAAATTGGATTGACCAGAAAAGGGCCATTTTTCAAACAGTCTCAGAATTCGACGAAACTAGTTTTGTTGGCACCGTATCGTCAAAACATAGCTAGATTTATTTTTCGGGAATTTTTAGAATCAGTATGTGGCCCCGGCAAATTGAAATATACGTTCAAATTAAATATTGAATGTTTTATATTTTAATTGGAATGAAAACTGACTGAAACATTCGAATGGGCCTACGAAACATATCCCATTGTGTTCGGAATGGGGGTGAAACGCTAGGGACGACAGTCGTTGGGTTTGGAATGGAGCTAGTATGTGAAGAGGGGTATTCTTGAATAAATATATATATCGACGAATCAGAAAATTTCTTCATTAAATAAAAGAAAAAAAATACGCGTATCTCTCTCCTCCCCCCCCCCCTGGATATACGGCGGAAACCTCCTCAGATCTTCCCGATCGTTTTCCGGTGAAACCACGCACCATAACCCCCTGCCACTTCGACGTTTTCTGAAGATCTTTCCCCCCTCTTCAAATCAAAACAAACCCCACCTCAAATCGTTGTGTATTTCTCGAGTGTGAGCTCTCCAAAGTTTCGTCGTTCGCAGGTCAATTGCTCCTCCCCCAGACCTCCGAGTTCGACGCGTCAGCAACCCAAGTGCGCCTCTCCGAGCACTACGTCGTGGTGGAATCCGATCCCCTCCAGGCTGAATGGATCGAGCGAAAAATCTATACCGAGTTTTGAACATCATTGAAGGTATACGGCTGTGTATATTTTGAAATGATTTTGACGCTTTAAAGTGTTGCAAAACTTTGAAAAATCATATCTTTTTCGTGTATTAACGAAATTCGATGAAACCGGAAACATCGTGACCGTGAGGACGTCTTCTACATTTTAGAAGAGACCGCATATTTTTCTGAGCCTTCTACTATTTTTGGGGGAGTGAAACCCAATGTGAGATTTCTAATTTATAAACGATAAGGAAAACGACGATATATAAATTATATAGTCGATGTATGAGTTATATAAGCATTGTACACCTCATGTATAAGCGTTGTATAAGTTGTACGTTCGATGTATAAGTTATATATGCGTTGTAAAAATTATATATGTGTTGAAATAGAAGCGAAATGCTTATATATATATATATATATATATATATATATATATATATATACGCCCCTCGTCCACAAACCATGGACGATATTTATTGGTTGTGATTGGTGTGAAAATTGATGAATAGCGAATAGTTGATTAGAATTGTTTGTGGTTGAAATTGATTGGTTGTGGTTGAAAAATACCCGTTTGTGGTTGAGAATTATTTGGTTGAAACCACATAGGATTAGTTTGTGGAAATGAAAAAAATATACATGCCACCTGCGTGCGAACTAGATGCATGATTCCCCATTGTCAAAAGCTGCGAGGCTTTAAGATAGAGCGAGGAGCCGTACTAGGGACGACCCCAGTTTTAACTACCCTGCCGTTATGCTGCCGAAATTTTGAATAATATTCATGTGTTAGGATTATTTTCATGTGTTGAAACTATATTCGTGTGTTGAATAGAAAACCTTCATGTGTTGAATAGAAATTCATTCGTTGAATAGAAATTCATGTGTTGAATGGTATTCGTGTTTTGAAATAAATTGTCTTATAATAAAAATCATATTTTTATCATCTATATGAATTATATAAAAATTCGTGTTTTGAAATAAATTGTTTTATAATAAAAATCATATTTTTATCATCTATATGAACTATATAAAATGGTCGTGTTTTGAAATAAATCATTTGACAATAAAAATCACATTTTTACTCTATATATATACAAACTATAGAAAACCTTCATGTGTTGAATAGAAATTCATTCGTTGAATAGAAATTCATGTGTTGAATGGTATTCGTGTTTTGAAATAAATTGTTTTATAATAAAAATCATATTCTTATCATCTATATGAACTATATAAAATAATCGTGTTTTGAAATGAATTGTTTTACAAAAAAAATCACATTTTTACTATATATATACAAACTATAGAAAACCTTCATGTATTGAATAGAAATTCATTCGTTGAATAGAAATTCATGTGTTGAATGGTATTCGTGTTTTGAAATAAATTGTTTTATAATAAAAATCATATTTTATGAACTATATAAAATAATCGTGTTTTGAAATGAATTGTTTTACAATAAAAATCACATTTTTACTATATATATACAAACTATAGAAAACCTTCATGTGTTGAATCGAAATTCATTCGTTGAATAGAAATTCATGTGTTGAATGGTATTCGTGTTTTGAAATAAATTGTTTTATAATAAAAATCATATTTTTATCATCTATATGAACTATATAAAATAATCGTGTTTTGAAATAAATCGTTTTACAATAAAAATCACATGTTTACTATATACAAGAATAGTTAAAAATAGCAAAGTGTTGAAATAATTGTCGGTTGGATAAAAATATCATTTTTATCAAATGTATAAAAAGAATATTGTTTTGAAAGCGAAGAATCTATATATATGTATATATATATATATAAATGGAATTGAAATATATCGAATAATGAAGCTGCAGTTCGTGTTTAGAAACCGTGATTTCAAACGATTAGTGCGAGAGATCCGACCATCGGATTTTCCCAAAATCGGAACCGTTGGGTTCGCTTTGGAAATATCTTTCCAACGACACCAATTTTGTAAGGATCCAACGGTTGGATTGTCTGGAATGTTTTATTCAAATCTGAAGAAAAACAGCGCCAGAATCGATTATATTTATATAAATATGATTAAATTAAATCGAATAACGACGCTGCATTTCGTATTTTGAAATCGAAACTTCAAACGATTGTACCGGGAGATCCCACCGTCGGATTTTCCCAAAACTGGAACCATTGGATTCGTTTTGAAAAGATCTTTCTAATGATGTAAATTTTGTGAAGATCCGACGGTTAGATTTTCAGATATGTGTAAACCAAATCTGAAGAAAAACAGCGCCACGGCCGCGTTATGGCCCGAAGCGTCGTTCGAATAAATTGGCTATTTTAAAATAAACAAAAATAGCGATAAATCTTTATAAAATATTATAAACGATATGGATGTGTAATTTAGAAACTAACTGAAGGTTGGCTAAGTCGAATGGTTTCCTGGGTTTTGATCTGATGTTGGTTTCGGCCTTCGGGGTTAATATTTGGGAAATCGTTCTCTTACTGATTTACGGTTAGCGACTAATGAATTGAAATGATGTGTATGTTGTGTTTGTATAGCACATGTTTATTTATATACGCGAGTTACTCAGAAAGACCGGGTTTATCCCATTCTGAATAACTAAATCGACGATAAGAAATCGAAGATGAAGATGGTGGTTGAAGACCGGAAATCTTCACCTCGTTTGGATGGTAACTGATGTCATGATTGGGAGGCATCCCGAAATATGGATAATGAGTGGTGATCGTCCAAACGTACGTGGTGATCGATGGGTTTGCGAGGTATATAGTGCCTCCGGTTTCGTTCAAACCCAGAACGGACTTGTAAATGGATTGTGTGTCTGACATTGGAATTTATTCTGTGTGATTGATAGCCATCAGTTGCATGGTGTGAATTGCCTATGTGGCATGCTAAGATGCAGTGATCAGGGCTTCTGTTGAAAAGCAAAGTCTCGTAATTGATGATCAAAGCATCGCCTGTGTGTCGTAGCTTTGTGTATAATGTGAATTCGCGAGCCTCACACCCCGGTATGAACCAGAAACTGGAGAAGGACCTCAGAGAGGGCATGCGTTTCCTTCTAGCTAGAGGCGGTGTCGGTGCTTAAACTGGCTGACATTTATACTATTTTTCACCTATGTGGTTGTTGCTGTTGCTAGGCTCCTCGGTTATTTCGGTCGATCCGGGACCGATGGAGTCATTCGTTGGCTCATTTACGCCCCAAAGGGCGGGGAAACGTAGTGTTCAGTCATAATAATCCACATCGGTGGACCAGCCCTGACGATCTAAGGACCAACCTGAGTCTGGGTCCTGAGACACGGGCTAGAGCTTCTCGAATTCGGTAAGGACTATCTTTTGCCTTGGTTCAGGACGGAAATCCAATTTCCAAATACGACATCGTGCGGTTTTGATTGTATACCTATATATGGCGACATAGTGGTATGGGGCATTAATGCCGTCTATGATTGATACTTATGATTTGAAATTGTTTTTGAAACATATAAACACTAGTAATAATATCAAATGCTTTTGTTTTATTCTTATCAAGCATATTTTGGCCATTATAAGGTAAAACTCTATCCTTCGGTTTGCGTTGCATTGTGTGATGGGAACTGAGTCTTATAATGGCTTCATTTTTATAAAAAGCATTGTGATGTTTAAAAGAATTATTTGTTTTAAAGCACTGGCGATCCGATGGAGTAAACTCGTTCCACGAAAGTGGCGTGGTCCTGTGATTAGCCATATTTTAAATGTGTTGAGTAGATTTCTAATACCAGTCCCATGACTGACTCGTAGTTTGTTTCACTATCAAACTAGGGTGCCCCTTTTTCTGCAGGGCAGCCTTGTATTCATGTTTTAGCTGGCTTTTTCTGGATAGCTGGAGCTGAAGATGGATTCTATCATTTATCTCTTTTTATGTTGTTCAGCTCCTATTGTACATATTATGTTTGTTTCCGATGTAGACATTTATGTATAGCTGAACTGTATTTGTACTAAGTATGATCCTGTATACTATGTAACTCTGATGATTACGTTTATCCAATGTATTATTTGTTCATTATCTGGTGTATTTATTTATTTATTTCTGTGCTGCTATTATCTGTTTCTGTGTTATATTCCAAAGATTACCCATCGAGATTTCGTCGTGTAGATTTTGATTTATGTCCAAATCTAATTTCAGAAAAGTCGCTATGGAATTCCTTTGAAATTTATAAATATATATTTATATTATAAAAGGATTTACAGTATAAATTGAATATCGATTTAATCAGGATTTGAAATATCGAGTTATAAATCCAATTGGAGCTGTATGATATTGTATGTGAATATATATACGATAATATTAATTCATTAATATTTAATTTAATTATTTTTAAATATATTTATATTAAAAAAGGGTTTATTTAGAGCTTTAAAAATAACAAGTTTTGCAAATGACCTCTGTTTTCGATGAAACTAATTTTGTTGGATCTGCAATACTAAATTATTGTTAGATTTCAATTTCCGTGATTTTTGAAGTTAGTATGTGGCCGTACGGGATTTTAATGTGAAATACAGTCGATATTTTGATGGTTAAAAATACGCTGTGTGAGCAAACGGAGTCGGAATACGACGAAACCAGTTTCTTTGGGTCCGTTATGTCGAACTATAGCCGGATGTCCATTTTCGTCGAAATTGGGTTTAGTATGTGGCCTTAGGAATTTTAAAACGATGAACAGAATAACGGTTGGTTATAAACTAATATAATGACCATTATAAAATGATATCCTCTCCTTATAAATAGCCACTATTACCTCCGTTAAGACCTAAAACCTCATTTCCTTTTTGCTGTAAGGTCTACAACATTTGAGCCGTCACAAATTCCTCTCACAAGAAAAACAAATTGATATTTTAGATCAAAATAAATTCAGATATATTCTGATAAATCAAAACGAGATTATTCTTAGGATCCCGGAGGTAAACACTTCAACGCAGTATGTTTATTTGGAAGCTCGACGAGATTTTTCCCGGTTCGAAAGTGACGCAGCAGCTAGGGTCCTAGCTGATTGAGAATCGAAGCAATGATCTTCGATTTGAAGTTTGAATCGCAGCTTAGCAAGTCGTTAAGAATTTTTTTGCTGAACTTTGGTGAAATTGGTGACGAATAAGGTCGCGGTGATGTACTGTTGCGTGGGAAAAAAGCCAGAAGTCCCGACCTTCATTGATGATGCGAAGTGGTGATGAGTAGTATGTGGTTGGAGAGGAGGAGACGAGGTGATTTTAGTCTGATTTATAAGTGAAAGGAGAGGAGGCTGTTTGGAGAGGAAGGTTTCGTCGATGGGCTGAGCAACCGATACTGGAAGAAGATGGCATCCATTTAGGGAAGGAGATGATTGAGCAGGTCTTGGTATATGAATGGGTGTGGGCTTTGTTTTGACAGTGAGCCCAGTTGGGATTTTTTTTTTTTTGAAGTGGGTTGCTTTTCCAATGTAAAGTGAAGAGGACAAATTGAATGAAGGGATGTCGGCCATGTTTTGTTGTAAATGCTGGAGTGCGGATTTAAGAAGGGGAAGAAGGAGATTAGTAGCGGGCACGGGTTGCCTTGGCAGTGGGCCGGTTGGGTAGTTGGGCCGATGAAGAATTTGGGGTGAGGCCCAGTTTTAATTTGTTAAGTTAATTCAAATTAAAATCTGTATAACTTGTGTAAATCATATCTTTATCATACGATATCAGAATCACGAACAGTCGGATCCGTTGGGATCGTAGGGACGGACACTACAACTGAAAGTGATTAGAAGTGAATCCGAGCTCATTACAATTTATAGCAAAATGAATTGTCCATCTGAATCAAGCGATGGTTATCGTTATTAACGATGATCGTCCAATATGAGTAAAACTCACCAACTTTGAACAGTTATATTTTTATAACGCATTCTTAGAACCGATAATTATTTGTTGATTGTTGTGTGTTAACTGTTTGGTTAAATTGCTTGTGTATTGGTGGAAATCATAGATAACGATATATATATAATTCGTTAATCAAATATTGATTCTGTTTAGCAGAATATTTCATATTGAAATGAAATTGATGATAATGATATTGTTTAACATCTATGATGCAGGGAAACAGTTTGGGGGAATCCAACTGGATTCCTCAACATTTATTTTACTGTTTTCATATATTGTAATATATGATGTGATATAAAATCTGTTGATGATGATGTGTGTTTAAATGATATCGATCATTATGATTTGGCATTTTAAATATCGCAAGAAATACTGGGATGTAAAAAGGGGATTTTCAAAGTATATTTTGAAAATAAATTAGTTATATAAAATCAATGGATTTTATATAGAAAAGGAAAAAGGGATTTTATAGAAGAAAGCAATTATAAAATCAAAAGGGTTTTGAAAAGGAAACATTTATTGAAAATAAATATGATATTATAAAAAGGGAATTATTTATAAAATCAAAGGATTTTATAAAGAGGAATATTTATTGAGAAAATAAATAGAAGTATGAAATGAATTTATTTATTTGATAAATAAATAGAACTGAAATGGAATATTTATTTAAGAAATAAATAGAAGTATAAAGGGATTATTTATTTGGGAAATAAATAAGAGTTATAAAGGAAAATATTGTGAAACAAATAGAAAAGGAAAATATTTGTTTGTTAAATAAATAGAAAGATGAAAAGGGAATATTTGTAAAATATTTACAAATAAAATAAAAAGGGAATTATTTGTAAAACATTTACAAATAGAATTGAAAAAGAATTTATTTATTTAGAAAATAAATAACGATAAAAGGGGAATTTATTTGAGAAAATAAACAGAATTATATAAAGGAAATATTTATATGAAATAAATATAGACAAATAGGAAAGGAAGTATTTGTAGTCGATTAGAGTTAACCAGTTAGAGTTAACCAGATAGAGTAAACTGAACATAGTTAATCGAATTAGGATTAATTGAATATTAGTTATTCAATTAGAGTTGATCGAATATAGTTATTTGAGATTAAGTTAGTCAAACTGAGTTAATCAAGTTAAGTTAGTCAAGCTGAGTTAATCGAGTTGAGTTAGTCAAAGTGAGTTCATCAAACCAAGTTAATCCAAATTAGTTAATCGAAAGGAGTTTATCGATTTTAGTTAATCGAAAGGAGTTTATCGATTTTAGTTAAATCGAAAGGAGTTTATCGATGTTAGTTTAATCAAAAGGAGTTAATCGATGTTAGTTTAATCGAAAGGAGTTAACGATGTTAGTTTAATCGAAAGGAGTTAGTCGATGTTAGTTTAATCGAAAGGAGTTATCGATGTTAGTTTAATCGAAAGGAGTTATCGATGTTAGTTTAATCGAAAGGAGTTAATCGAATTTAGTTATTCGAAAGTGAGATTATCGAATATAAGTTATTCGAAAGGAGGTTATCGAATATAGTGTATTCGAAAGAAAGGAGATTATCGAATATAGCGTTTTCGAAAGAAAGAGATCGAATATAAGTTATTCGAAGTGAGTTAATCGAATATAAGTTATTCTGTCACGATCCCAAAATCCGTGTGACGGTATTAAGGATAATCATTGGAATATAACACATCAATCATCATTGCAGAGTACAGATAATAGCAAAAACAATAAATAGAAAATTTTTACATAGATATGACAGCGGAATCATAATATGTAACAACATCAGAATAGCACAACGTAGGATATAACTTAGTAAATAAAAGGGAAATGATCAGTCACCATCGCCAGAGGCGGAATATATACATGCAGTGAGACATAATAAGGGTATCAGTCTACATCGCCGAAGGCGGTACATATACATACGATAATAAGTACTGAAAATAAAGCAATCTACATCGCCTGTGGCAGAATCATAATATAAGTACAATAATGGCGGAAAGTGTCAAAGTCATCTCTGTGAAGTCAGCCTCGCCATGAGCCAAAATGCAGTCTATGCACTAGTGCAGAGCCAAAAACAACCTGTGAACTAGGTTGCCCGTGTGAAAATATGGGCACCCGCGTTTGCAAAGTGAAACAAACAACGAGTCAGTCATGGGGACTGGTATGAGGAATCTATTTAATAGTTTAAACAACAGTAATAAGCAAATCATAGGACCACGCCACTTTCGCGGAACGGGTTTACTCCAGTGATTGCTAGTGCATTTAAAACAAAGTAAATTCTTTAAAACAATGCAATGCTTTTAAAAAGAATGAAGCCATTATAAGACTCAAGTCCCATCATACAAAGCAACGCAAGCCGGAGGATAGAGTTTTACCTTATAATGGCCAAATATGCTTGATACGTGTAAAGCAAAATCATTTGGTATTATTACTAGTGCATATATGTTTCAAAAATGAATAGCATCATAAATATCAATCATAGGCGACATGAGCGTCTCATGCCACTATGTCGCCATATATAAGTTATAATCGAATCCGTTATCTCGTATTGGAAATTGGATTTCCGTCATGAGTCGAGGCAAGGGGCAAGCTCCTCTCCGCTTCGAGACATTCTAGCAAATGCCTCAGGACTACACACTCTGGGTAACCCTGGATCGGCTGGGCCGGTCCTCTCTTACGTTTGAGGATTAATTATTCCTGAACACACATTTCCCAGTCCTTATAGACCTATAATCGAGGCGCCTCGCATTCCAACAACCACATAGGTGAATAATAGATATAAATGTCAGGGCTGGTAAGTCACTGACACCACCATAGCTATAAAGAAACGTCGTGCTCTCCTAGCGGTCCGTATCCCGTTTTTAACTAATACCGAGATGTGAGGCTCGCGAATCCACGCTATACACAAAGCCAGGCAATGTAGATCGGGCTTTGATCATCAACCACAAGACTTTGCTTTGCAATAGAAGCCTTGATCATAGCATCTTGGCATGCCACATGGGCAATCCACTCCATACGACGATTTCTATCGATATATAACCTCTGAGCTCATACGTCTCAGAGAAGGGCGTTAAGCAAAAGAATAAATTCTCCGCCGCCAAACAGATATATATTTAACAGAGATCAATCAGTATAGAACAAAATCCAATGTCAGACACACAGTCCATTTACAAGTCCGTTCGGGGTCTCAACGAAACCGGAGGCATCAAATCCCTCGTATATCCGTCCAATCAACACATACGTTCAGACGGCTACTACTTCCGTTCCTTCACGGTAGCTACTCCAGTCAGGAACCTCAGCAGCGCCCATCCAAATGATACGAAGATCGTCGGTCTTGAATCGTCTTTGCATTTTCCAATTCGAATCGCTCGATCAATTATTTGAAATGAGGGTTAGCTCGGCCTTTTCAAATAATTCACGAAATTAGAATTCAAATCAATTCTTTCTATGGTTATATTATTCGACATCCATATTTCAGTTCTTTAGTGTTATTTTCGTGTCAAACACATACAACCATCAAATATCAAATAGATCAAGCCAAATTGGTTTATTTCCAATCTATGTTGCTTATAATATTTTATAACGATTTTTCGCCATTTTTATTTATTTAAAAATGGCCATATTTAATTAAACGACGTTTCAGGTCGTGCCATGGCACTGGCGCTGTTTTTCCTCTAATTTGTTTTACACATATCGGAAAATCTAACCGTTGGATTTCCACAAAGTCTATATCACTGGGAAGATATTCCCAAAGCGAACCCAACGGTTCCAGTTTCGTGAAAATCCGACGGTCGGATCTTCCACACTAGTCATTTGAAGTTACGGTTTCAAAATTCGAACTACAGCGTCGTTATTCGATTTAATTTAATTATATTTATATATAAATATAAACGATTCTGGCGCTGTTTTTCTTCAGATTTGAATTAAACATTCCAGACAATCCAACCGTTGGATTTTTACAAGGTTGGTGCCGTTGGAAAGATATTTCCAAGGCGAACCCAGCGGTTGCGGTTTCGGGAAAATCCGATGGTCGGATTTCTCGTACTAATCGTTTCAAAATACGATTCCGAAACACGAACTGCACGACTTCGATTTCTTATAATTATATATATATATATATATAAGTATAGTTCATTCTATAATTTCAAATATAGTTCATTCATTAATTTCAACTTCGTTTTTACTTCAAATATTTCACTAACGCCTTAATATTTCGAAAAATTTCGCCATAACCTCCTTTGTACGGGAAGGGGTTTAGAAATTTATTGGGTCGTGTTAGGTACCCAATAAATCCTAATAAGCATCCACATATTTATAGTGATATATTCTGGTGTTTAGGGGGGAGCATGTATAGATAATAACTCCAAAGAATAAATTCTCGTCACCCCGTTCCATGTGGAAATAAATAGTCCATGTGCCGTATCTAATAACTAGAGAGACGTGATTATTGTCAACTCCAGACCCGTGTGGGTTTTTTATTAATCTGGAAATTTATCATTATATTTTATATAGTCCATAACAGTCATCAGTTCTACCTGTAGTATAAAATCATCGCCATACAGGCCTCTCGCTCGCATGGTAAATCTTCCACCTCGTCACACAAGCTCCAATTGCTTATGTGGAATATGATGAAGTATTCCTATCGTCAAGAAGTATGCCATGTAGTGTAGTTCAAAATTAATTGTTACTATCCTATGGCGATGTTTATTATTTAACACAGAATAACCAGCACTCCGCATCCAATGGCATTCACAGGAGTTGATATAAAAATAAAATTGCGCAACCAACTCATCAAGGATAACCTATTTGTCGGGCACGCAAATAATTTCTTTACTCTACAGCTAATCCATTTTTCGTGTTCAACACATGTATATATATGCAGAACAAAGCTAATAATAATATTTCTAGCAAACTATTATTTATTTCCACACGTGTGTATTTTTATCAAAGCGTATACATGATAAAAGAAATTTTTTTATCATCAAAAATATTTATTCAACACGTGAATGTTTTTAACACTTCATATTCACAATAAAGATGTAGTTTTTATTATCTATTCATTTTATTTTGAAATACGATAACATCCAACACATGAATTTCCATTCAACTAATGAATTTCAATTCAACACATGAATATTCTCTATAGTTTGTATATATATAAAAATGTGATTTTTATTGTTAAATATATTTGTTTAAATTCAAATAATATTCAACACATGAATTTCAACTCAACGGATGAATTTCCATTCAACACATGAAAATTTTCTGTAGTTTGTATATATATAAAGATGTGATTTTTATCGCTAAAGCTATTTGTTTAAATTCAAATAATATTCAACACATGAATTTCGATTCAATGAATGAATTTCAACTCAACACATGAATATTGGTTTCAACATATGTGATTAATTTCAACAAATGAAAATTATTCTAACACATGAATATTTCAGAAAATTTCGGCAACATAACGGCAGGGTAGTTAAAACCGGGACCGTCCCTAGTACGGCTCCTCGCTCTACCTTAAAACCTCGCGGTTTTTGACAATGGGGATCATGCATCTAGTTCGCATGCAGGCGGCATGTTTTATTTTCGATTCCACAATCCTATTCTAATTTGTTTCAACCACAAGAGGGTATTTTTCAACCACAAAGGTATTTTCCAACCACAAAGGTATTTTTCAACCACAATATCAACCACAAACAATTATTTCCAACCATTCGTCATACCATATAATATCACGTCAATCACAAGCAATAAATATCGTCCATGGTCTGTGGATGAGGGGAGTATATATATATATACATATATATATATATTATTTCTATAATTCACTTGCATTTCATCACAATTCAAAGCATATATGTTTCATTCAACGCTTGAAAAATTTATACATCGCTAATATAACTTATAAAACACATGTACATGAGGTATACAATGCGTATATAATTTACACTTCGCTTATATAATTTATACAACACTATTCCATTCACACAATTTAGTTCAGATTCTTCACATTGGTTTTTGTAGTGCTACAAATCGTAGGAAGATCAGAAAAATCCGCGGCTTCTGCTAGATGGTAGAGAGCCTCCTTGCGGTCTCGGTGTCTCCTGTTTCATCAAATTTCGTTAACGAACGAAAAAGATATTATTTTTAAAAGTTTTGCAACACTTAAAAGTGTTATTTTCAATTCAGAATAATAAAGGTCGGACCTTTATATTTCGTTCAGAACTAGGTTTGGGATTTTCGCGAAATTGGTGGAGTATTGGGATGATCGGCGGTGCTGACGTGAAAGAGGGTGGTGGGGGCTTCCTGTCGACGGTGGTCCGGTCCTCTCCAGTGGCCTGTGGCGTCGGCGGCGGCTCTGGGAAGTCTCGGAGTTTGGGGGCTCGATTCAGGCGGAGGAGGTGATGGTGGAGGTCGTGTTGGGGTCGGATCTAAAGAGGGGGAGAAGGCGAGTCGAATGGTGGTGGTGGCGTTGGCTGTAGGTGGCGGTGGCGGCCGGAAAAGGGGAGGGAAGGTTTGAACGATGTGAATCGTCGATGGAAGGGGGGCGGCTAGGGTTTCTGTTGTTTTATTTATTTATTTATTTTGAAAGAAAAAATCCTATTGGCCGAGGATTTATAGAAAATTTTAAATAGTGTTTTTACAAACGAACACCAATCCGAACCCAACGACTGTCGCCCCTAGCTAAATACCCCCATTCCGAACACAATGGGATATGTTTCGTTAGCCATTTCGACTGTTACAGTCAGTTATTTTTCAAATTAAAATATAAAACATTCAATATTTAATTTGAACGTACATTTCAATTTGCCAGGGCCACAAACTGAATCGAAAAATTCCAGAAAAATAAATCTAGCTTTGTTTTGACGATACGGTCCCAACAAAACCTGTTTCGTCGAATTCTGAGCTCATATGCAAAATGTCCATTTTCAGGTCGATCCATTTTAACAGAAATTGACCAATCACATTTTCTTTTGCCCCGCTCGCATACTAGCTTCAAAAATTATGAAATTTGAAACCTAGCAATAATTTGACATCCCGGACCCAACAAAAGTGGTTTCGTTGAATTTTGAGGTCGTATGCAAAATATCTATTTTCCAGGGCTATACATTCTATATAGCGACCTTTCTGAAAGTTCATTTAGCCATAACTTTTGATTCCCGTTATGAAACTTCGATTTTTCAGATTCGTTAGAAAGGTATTCATAAACAGATTTAAATATTTTTGGTTTCGCTAAAATCCGTTATATTTTCCACCCGGTACAGTCAGACAAAGTTTGTATTCAAATTTCAAACTGCCTTACTATACCCAATTCTTTATTTTATTGAAATAAGCTATTTCAATTATTCAAATTCCTTGACAATAATCAATTTTAAAAATTTTAAATTGGTTCACATTTTCCGGGTTATTACATATTCGAAGTGAGTTAATGAGATTATCCAATATAGCGTATTCGAAAGAAAGAGATCGAATATAAGTTATTCGAAGTAAGTTAATCGAATATAAGTTATTCGAAGAGAGATAATCGAATATAGGTTATTCAAAGAAGAGTTAATCAAATATAGATTACTCGAAAGGGAGTTATACGTCGAATTCGATTATATCGAATTCGGAAAAGTATTATTTACTTTCCGGTTTTTAAAATCAGGATTTATTTACTTATAAATAAATTAGAGTAGGTTAATTATTCAAATTAAAGAATAAAAGCTATAATTGAAGTTCGATATTTCGAAAGTAAGGATTATAACGTTATCGTTATAACCAATGTTTCTGTAAAAGAAGTGGATTCGTAAATAGAATCCGAGAGTTACGTAAGGAAGTTTGTTAAAGGTTTAGAAGATAAACTTTGCCTATTCCAAAGTTAAAACGTTGTTCAGTTAAGGTCTGAGAGGTAATTATACCCCAACTTGATTGACTTCCTTCTTAACTAAGGAATGGCTAAGGTTTGATAGTGAATGATGGTAAAGTGAATTTAGTAAATGGTTTGAGTTGGCATGGCGATGGTTGATTTAAACATCAGTTTAAATCCAGTAAAGGAGTTTTGGAAATGTTTTCCAAATAAGAATCAGAAATGTTTTCTGATAATAGAAAATAAGAATTTAGAATATATGGAAACAGGAGATAAGTAAATTAATGAACTAAAGAGATAAATGTTAAATGATGATTGATCGATATAATTTCCGTTTGGAAATAATATCGTTGTTTGCACACGTGTTTTTCTTTGATAGTTAACTCACTGACTATCGAAGTTTTCGACCATTTTAACGTTGTTAATATGGAGAGACCGGTTGGATTATTATCCGAAGAACCACTCCGTATTGGCATAAGCGTTGCGAATCATATATGCCAAAATAATTGAAGACGGAGTAAAGTGCAAGGGATGTTGTATAAATCTTAGGTAAAGATTGCCTAAGATGGTTGTATTGAATAGTGCCTTCGGTTTGTCCAGTCCCAGGACAACTTGTATGGACGAATGTCTGACGGAGTATATCTAAAGGATCGCGTAAGTTGATCTCTTCAAATGTAATTACGTTTGGTGGCGGAGGAATTCGTTTCTTTTAGCTTTATACCCATGGTATTTTGGGGAAATCAATTTGTGATTTGGCGGGTATGACGATGTGACATTTAAAGTGCATAAACGTGTGATCTGTCAGAGATAAGCATGGCCTCTAGCCTCATGACCGAGAAATGACAAAAATTGGGAAGGTGGCATGGCTATGCAGGTCACACCTATTAAGGTGTATAATCACTGGATCTAGAGTTTCATTTACTTCTAAAAATCTATTGTCGATGCTGTCCCATTCGGGAAACGGTTGCTGATCCCAACCGTTGGTGATATACATTCAGTACACTGAAGCGAAATGAGTGGTCGGTCATGTGTGGCCGGGTTGCAAGATGTTCTTGTTGAACCTAGTGTATTCCTCTCTAGCGGTACACTAGTGAAAGGTGGTTCCCTACCTTGTCATAATTGGAAATCCATTACCCAATACGTGCTTGTGGTTTTGATTGTATACTATATATGTAGAACGTGAGATGAAAGCGTTTCTGCTAGATGAGTATTATATTGTGGTTGATAGACACTATTATAATATCAATAAGGTTTGATATAAAGATTATTTTGGATTCTCATACGGGAAAAACCCATTTCGTTTTACGGCGTAGTCTTATGAGATATAATTTACTTGCTCAAACTGTTTAAACTGTTTTACTCACACCAGTCCCATGATTGACCCGAAGTTTATTTTGTTTTGTTTTCCCTAAACTCTTGGGTGCCCAATTTTGTACGGGCAATCAAGTAGTCGGGATTTACAGATACTTGAAGAGCTGGAGCAGGAGGCTTCAAGATTACATAGTTATTGTTATTTCCGCTGTGTTGTAAGTGTTATACTCTAATATTGGTATTGTGTACAGATACTGTTTTATTTCAAAGTTATGTTATGAAATTTATTTATTCGTTCCGCTGTGAGATTCGTGTTTACTCTGATTTTGTATGTTATTCTTCTTCTATTTTAAGTTTTTATCTTATCTATTCTCACCCTCTAATTTCTTTCATGGACTATCCGGTCAATTTTCGAGTCTTGAATGGTCGGCATGGTGTTGTATGTCGAATTTTTTAGATCGAAAATTTTTCAGTACTTTACAACAACATTTATCATCACATACTGCAACATTATATTATATACATGGCAAAATTACATAACATAACATCAAACTGACAAAGAACTTTTTATTTCAAATTAATTAACCAACAAACATAAGTAGTACATATTCTACTACAAAATAACAAAACATAGCCACTAAATTCAATTTTACAGACGTTTCAGTTACAAACACAGCTAGTCCTAAATTCATGTTTACTTAAAACTAAAACAGTTTCAAAATATAGCGCAAGCCTCCAATGCGTTTAATCCTCTACTATGTCGATCGTACCTCTAGTGCCTTCAGTAACAAGTTCTTGAAAATCCTCATCAATGCCTCCTTCACCTGCATACATCAGTTGCATTTCAACACAAAATAAGAGGTATGCATGCCTCAATTGCATTTCAGCACAAACAATGGTCATAGTATAACTGAGTTTCCTTTCAGCACAAACTGAGTTTCATAACTGAATTCCATTTGCATTTCAGTATAACACAGTATACTGATCTAAACAATGTGTATACAAGTGTACTGATCTAAACAATGTGTATATAAGTGTTTACTGATCTAAACATAACTGAGTTTCATTTGCATTTGCGTTTCATTTACATAACTGAGTTACATAGTAGAGGCACAATGTGGATACAAGTGTATACTGATCTAAATACAACTGACTTACACAGCTGAGTTACATAACTGATCTAAACAATGTGTATACAAGTGTATACTGATCTCAGCATAACTAAGTTTCATTTGCATTTGCGTTTCATTTGCATAACTGAGTTACATAATAGAGGCACAATGTGGATACAAGTGATCTAAACAATGTGTATACATAGTATAACAGAGGCACAATGTGTATATAAGTGTATACTGAGTAAACAATTAGAAAGTTACAATGTGGATAAATATATCAGTAATCATTAATTTAGGTTTAATAGGCAATGTGGCAAAAATTATCACTAATTTGCAATGTGGCAAAAATTATCACTAATCCACAATGTGACAAAACTTAAAATTATACGTGAAAAACTGCCCGTGCATGTTATTTCATGTTACTTCACTGCTCTTCATTCCCATAACAGAACTCCAAACATGATCCAAGACATAGCTAAAGCTTTTGCAAAGAATTTTTCTCCTGTCTCATATTTTCCACATTCAATGTGTATTAGGGCCAACTCTTCCTTCATATCTGCCACAAATTCATCGGCTTTTGCCCACTTTTGCTTTTGCTTCAGCAGCTTTTCTTCAGTTGTCTTCTTTTCCACGAGAAATTGCGATATAGTCTTTTCTTTTTCCATCAATTTAACAGTAGTATCATCCAATTCAGCAATGTTGTTCATTTCATAAACATCATCATGCCACGTAAAATACCTGCAATCGCCATTCTGCACATATCTTAAATTCTCGACTAAAACATCAATGAAAGATATGATAATCGACATGAAGCAACCAAAAAAAACCTAATTTATACTTACCGGCCACATAGAGCAACCAAAAAACTTCTTCCCCGCATTTGACCCTACCTTCACAGTCCTCATCTTCGCTGGGATTTTGTGGTGGCAGTTCTTTCTCGCAACCGCTGTTGACAAATTTGAAGTAGAAATTGATTGAGTGGTCATTGAACTCGAATTAAAGGAAGAATTGAAGTAATATTACAAACTACAAATCATTCAGTAGGCTTTCAGGCATGTATTTCATGTATTCAGCATTTGTGTGCATAGCCAAAACAAAGCATGTTTATATTTATTAGCCAGTCTTATACGGGTAACTCTATTCTCATCCTTTAGTTTTCTCTTCTCACCCCCATACAAAAAATTATTTTCTTCTTGACATAAATATCCTCTATAAAAATTAGAATTCAAACTTACTTCAAAACATTGGAAATCAAAAATAAAAACAGTAGTCCTTCTCTAGAGTCAGTTTATAATTGCACATAATTTATCTGCAACCATATTAAAAATCTGGACTGAAAATGTAACTAGGAAGCTACCAATTTTAACATCATACTGTAACTCTACCATTCATATTTGAGCAATACTAAAGAAGAGAATCATCTCAAGTTCTCAGCAAATCCTAAGTATTAGGTTCTTCAATCCAATTTGTGCAGCATTTAACAAATTATACTAATTAGGAAAACAATTTAAAGACAGGATCATGGTTTTGAAATTTTTCTTCTACATTTTAGACTTAAAATTTCTTTATGAAAGAAACTCAAATAGAAATGGAAAGAAGAAGAATCAGGTTAGATTCAGTTCTTTCAAAACTAGAAAAAAGGGCATTGTTGGAATTGATTGGGGGTGGGAAGAGAAGATGATGGGGTGGGAGAATTTTATGTGAAATAATGGGGTGTTTAAGGCAAATATCGGGGGGTTAATAGAGCTAGCCGTCTTACACACACACACACACACACACACACTTAAGAAATCATACTTATACTTATTAGATGGTTTTATGGATATAGATCATGATAACACTTAAGAAATGATAACTATCATGTATATGTAACCATACTTAAGAAACCATTTTCATAAACCAGTGTATCATATCTCAATCATCACTGGCAACAGCAACTTGGGAAACCCGAGCAGTTGTTTAGAACATGCAGCTCATATAAGGTCATTGGTCTAGTTGTTTACAACCACACTTCACTAGGAACTAAAGTTCTGTGTTATTAAATTGATTAACAACCAAACAACGGCTCAGAGAACATTTTAGTGAATCAACATACAACAGAACCACAAAAAAACACCACTAACCAAACAAAATTATACTCATGGTGATAATAGTTTCCGTTTCTCGGTAGACTAATGAATATCGATGATCAAAAAACCAATAGAAACGTACATGAGAAACACAAGATAAAAAGCTAGCACCTTTCTTCTTGGATTGACTGTTGTTTGATAACGGGGAATGGGAGAAGTGAGTGCATTTGGATTCGAGGACTCGATGGAAGAATTGGAGGACGCAGAGAGGGTTGGAGTGGAAGAAGGTGAATGAAAATTAGCGATTAGAGTTGGAAATTTGGGGGTGAGAACGAACAGATCTGAGAAATTGAGAAGAAGGAATCCAATAAGTAACGTAAGTTGATTTCCTATCGATGGTGAAGTATTTTAACGGATTGGTGAGGTGTCAATTTCAGATGTTGTTTTAAAAAGGTAAATTGATGGATAAATATGCATCTTTTTATATATGAAGATTGATGACGTGGCAAATTAAACTTATAAGTTATAACTATAGCTACTACAACACAATTTGATATCTATGGTAACACATTAAAGAGTGCGTTACAATACACAAAAATCTGCATACCTGTGGCAACATTTTAGCTGGCAACACCTTGGATTTTCATTGCAGTAGGCAATCTTTGGCGTAGTGAACCCTGCTGCATTTCGTCCCCATCATCCATTATCTTTTATTGCTCTTAGTCTTATCCGTCTGCTTATTCCGCTTCCACTTAGGGGTGAAAATCAGTTGGACTGGACCGAACGGAGGTGTGTTTTGTTTCTGTCCAAAATAAAATCAGACTGGACACGAACCGACCGAAAAATTTTCTTACACAAATGTTGTTGTCCTAACTCGTGTTCTAAATAAAATCGGACGAACATAGACAATTTTTTTCCCGATACGAACATGAAAGGACCCAGTCGGATAAGCTATTTATATTAAGTTCTATATTTTTTATTAGATTTTTTTCAACTATATACAGAGATACAAGGAATTCGGATGAATTCAAATGAACACGGACTAAACGTGATTTTTTTCTCGTACATATTTTGTTGTCCTATATCATGTCATAAACGAAAATCAGACGGACTCGGATGGATATATTTCGATCACGGACATTGGACACTCCGACAAAATTTACAATAGTTCCCATAACTTCATTAAATACAAAACATTATTATTGTCTTCACCATTTCTTTTTTCTAACTTTCAGATCTAAAACAAAAACCGATTGCGCTGCTACTTTATTCCCAGTCAAAACAAAATCCAATCAAATAGTTTCGCAAAGCTAAAATATAAAACTATCGTTGTCAAACTAACTGCACTGCCTGGAGTCGTCATCGTTCGGTCTGGAGTTCTCTCATGAATTTCGTTGTGTACAATGGGATCTGGATTTGTCTGGAAAGTATTACAATTTCATTTTTTACATGTATGTCACACAATGGCAATCATACAAACTCTAAGGAGTTACTTCAGCAAATCTAATCCTTGTACATACATATGTGTGTATGTCATGGTTTCATCTTCCTTTTGATACTATAGTATTAGCTTTCATTGAGGAAATGTGTTCTTGGACGAGGCACAAGCCTGGATTTCTAAATAGGAAAATCATAGTATTGTTGTCCTCATTGAAGGTACCAGTTGTTGTTTTTTGAAACAATGCATCATAGTATTGTTGTCCTCATTGAAGGTACCAGTTGTTGTTTTCTGAAACAATGAAGAATGAGATGGTTTATAAGCTAGATCGAATGTTGGAGGATAAAAAGACTGCTTGTGAGGTTCTTACTAATTCGTGTGCTAAGCGAGGGATGATAGTCCTATGATGTTGAGCATTAGGTTTGACTAAATGACTGAACCACACTTAAGGGGGATGCTTGCTTGTGTAAGGATGACGCAGTTGAAAGATTTGGCAGTAAAAACAAGGATATTTGTAAATAAAGGGAGGCGGCTGATGGGTGTGTTTGGATTAGCTTGGGCTGTTAGAACATGGGTAGTGCTTTGTTCGGGTTTCTAGTCCTTGTGTTGAGAACGCCTTATTGAAGCATGAGGAGTGATTTAAGAGTAGGAAGGAGAGGAAAGAGGTGATAAAGTTTATGATAGTTTTTTTCTAAAATTCCATGTTTGCACCCAGGTGATGTTAGGGTACTTGAAGCGACCGATGTGTCGGAATTGAAGCATCTTGTGAACTGCTTGGTTTTTCCATAGAAAGGAGATATAGCACATTAAGATGCGACTAGTGGAAGCGACCTTAAGGGAAATATGTATTTTTTACTTGGGAACAGTGGTTGATTCCACTAAGTAAAAGTAGTTGGCCTTTGATGGATTATACTACAGCTAAGACCAAGGATGAGTCACAACCCACTGTTCATCAAGTGAGTTATTTGTTTCTTTCTTTCCTTTTTCCTTTTTCTCAAGTAAAATCTTACATTATGTTCTATTTAATTTTGATTGGTTGATTGCAATCATTGTACATTGCTCTTTTATATATTTTATATCATCCATAGGATTGAGTAAATTTGCCAATATTGTTTAATGGAAATTATATATATAATATTATATATATAGCAAATGAAATATGTCGGCTCCGTTCGCTTCTTTACTTTTATATTTTTCATTCTGGGCTTGTATGTTATCTAGCTTGGCCCAAGCCCAACCCTTTCTTTAATAATTAACGTTACCCAAAACATTATATAAGGGTTAACGTTGCATTGTACAGTTTAGTTCAGATTTACAATTTTACATGCATTCAATAAAATTCTCTTCTTTTCTTTCGAGAATTCCAACTTGGTATCAGAGCCAAGGGTGCTCGCTTCTTGCTTTGATCTTCGGCAGTGTTTATCAAAATGTGATCCATCGGAGTATTGTCACCATCTGGATCACCCTTCATCGAAGCTTCAGCCTGTCATCTGAAGGTTGCTGCCTTATTCATAAATCAAGAAACCTAGCCTACATATTTGTGGCTGCAATCTATTTTCAGAATAAGGTTGGACAGAGATAATTCAAGCTCTCTTGAAACCGATCAAGACAACCCAAGTTATCACTAATATTGTATCAGTGCCATCATAGATTGTCAATCAGATTCTTTGTATATGTTTTATCAGATTTTAATAAGATTCTTTTCTTCATTTTGACAATCTAAGTTGCATCGTTCAACAACATTGTATATCCTGAAATCCATCTCAATTCAAAGTTTCTGAGAATTGATCTTACCTCTGATTTTCTAAACTATTGAGCTTTTGCATTTGAGTGCATTCTTTTCATCATGACAAATAATGGAAGTGATTCAAGCCCACAGGTTTCCAGTAGTAGGGCTCATCAACCACCACCAGATCCCATACAAGATTTAATGAAATCCATCATTAAGCCGCAAAGTCAACTGATCTCTACACATCTTGACGAATCAAACTATATGTTACGGAAATTACAGGTAGAAACAACGCAGTTAGAGCATATGGTCTAGAGGACTATATTCTTGGAACAAAAATTGTTCCTCCAAAATTTATTAGAGATAATGAAGATAAACTTGTGAGTAATCCTGAATATATTATGCAACAGAGACAAGATGGTTTGATGTGTGCCTGGATGATGTCTTCTATTGGTCCAACTATTCTACCACAGTTAATTGGGGTCAAACCTGCTTAAGAAGTGTGGGAAACAGTTCAAAGAAATTTCCAAATTAGTTTTCACCGACGCCCCGGTGTAGTGATAAGTGAGCAAGGGTCCTCGCATTTTTCTCGGCGGATGCAAGGGGCAAGGAAGCTAGTCGACGATAGTAGGGTTCGGTTATGTAGTTGGAATGTAGGGTCCTTAACAGAAAAATTAAGAGAGATAGTGGATACTATGATTAGGAAAAGGGTTAACATCTTATGCGTTCAAAAGACTAAATGGGTGGGTCAGAAGGCGAAGGAGGTGGAGAACACTGGCTTCAAATTGTGGTACACGGGAGAAGTACGTAACAAGAACGGGGTAGGCATATTGATTGACAAGAACCTTCAGAACAATGTGGTTGACGTCAGAAGACGAGGGGATAGGATCATCTTAGTTAAGCTAGTAGTTGGTGAGGCAGTTTTGAATGTCATTAGCGCATATGCCCCACAGGTAGGTGTAAGTGAAGAAGCCAAATGGAAGTTCTGGGAAGACTTGGATGTCATGGTTAGGAATGTGCATAGTAACGAGAAATTTTTTATAGGAGGAGACTTCAATGGCCATGTTGGCTCATCTAGCGGAGGTTTTGAACGAGTGCATGGTGGTTTTGGATTTGGCAGTAGGAACCAAGAGGGTGAAGATATTTTGAATTTTGCTCTCTCTTTTGATCTCATAATTGCTAACACCTTCTTTAGAAAGAGGCAATCACATCTGATCACCTTCAGTAGTGGCCAACAGGCTAGCCAGATTGACTTTGTCCTAACTAGGAGAGATAGTAAACGAGATTGTGTTGATTGCAAGGTCATACCTGGATATTATGTCGTGTAACAACACCAGCTCTTGGTGTGCGTATTTCGTCTTCGGGTGGTGAAGGATAAGAGAGCGAAGATTAGCAGGACGAAATGATGGAAACTCAAAGGGGATGCTTCATGGAGTTTAAAGATAGAATGATGGGAGAAAGGGCTTGGAATGTGGAAGGAGAAGCAAATGTCATGTGGAATGCGGTGGCAACTTGCATTCGGAGAGTCGCCACTGAGGTATTTGGGATAACAAGAGGAAGAAAGCAAGAACCCAACGATTTGTGGTGGTGGAATGACGAGGTGCAAAAGGCTATCAAAGAGAAGAAGGAATGCTACAAATGCATGTAACATCATAGAAGCGAAGAGAACATCAGAGGTACAAAGTGGAAAAGAAGACTGTAAAGAGAGCAGTGAGTGAAGCAGGGGGACGAGCGTACGAAGATTTGTATCAAAGGCTAAGTACAAAGGAGGGTGAAAAAGACGTTTACAGAATAGCTAGGCTGCGTGATAGGAGGACAAGGGACTTCAATCAGGTTAAATGGATTAAGGATGAGAATGATAGACTTTTGGTGAAGGACGATGAGATAAAGAATAGGAGGAGAGAATACTTTGATAAGATTTTCAACGAAGAAAGTGATAACTCTTCGATCGAGTTGGAAGACTTAGCCGACAGCATCAATAGACATTTTTTGCGGAGATTTCAAGAAGCCGAGGTAAAGGGGGCGTTGAAATGTATGAAATCAGGCAAGTCGGTAGGACCTGATGACATTCCTATTGAGGTGTGGTGATGCTTTGGAGATGTAGGGATAAGATGGCTAACTAAGTTGTTCAATAATATTTTCAAATCAAACAAAATGCCAAATGAGTGGAGGAGAAGCATTTTAGTTCCAATCTTCAAGATTATAGGAGATATTCAAAGTTGCACAAACTATAGAGGAATAAAGCTTATGAGTCATACAATGAAGCTTTGGGAGAGAGTTTGCGAGCAGCGTTTGAGGGGGTTGACAAGTGTCTCTAGGAATCAATTTGGTTTTATGCCTGGAAGGTCAACCACTGAGGCGATTTTCTTGGTTAGGCAACTTATGGAGAGATATAGGGAGCAGAAGAAAGATCTCCACATGGTTTTTATTGACCTGGAGAAAGCTTATGACAGAGTGCCAAGGAGGGTTATGTGGTGGGTGCTAGAAAGGAAGAGAGTGCCATCAAAATATATTACCCTTATTAAGGATATGTACGAGGGGTTGTGACTAGTGTTAGGGCATGCGATGGTGAGACCAGAGACTTCCCAATTAACATAGGGTTACATCAAGGTTCGGCTTTGAGCCCCTATATTTTTGCATTAGTGATGGATGAAATCACAAAAGATATACAAAGGGAGATTCCCTGGTGTATGCTCTTTGCCGATGATGTTGTGCTGATTGATGAAAGTAGAATAGGGGTTAATCGACAACTGGAGTTGTGGAGGGAGACCTTGGAATCAAAGGGTTTCAGGCTTAGCATAACTAAAACAGAGTATATGAAGTGTGAGTTTAGTAGTGTCAGGTCAGATGACGGAGATGTTACCATGGCTGGTAGAGTAGTACCCTAGAAGGGATCGTTTCGATACTTAGGATTTATGTTGCAGTTTGATGGAGAGATTGATAAGAATGTTAGTTTTAGAATTCAAGCAGGATGGGTGAAATGGAGACTAGAATCTGGCATTCTCTATGATCAGAAGATTCCTCAGAAGCTTAAAGGAAAGTTCTGTAGGACAGCAGTCAGGCCTGTAATGTTATATGGTGCAGAATGTTGGCCTACTAAGAGGCAACACGTCCAGAAGATAAGCGTAGCAGAGATGCGGATGCTGCGTTGGAGCTGTGGGCATACCAGACGAGATCGGATTAGAAATGAGGATATTCGAGAAAAACTTGTAGTTGCACCTATTGAAGAGAAGTTAGTCCAATACCTCTTGAGATGGTTTGGACATATCCAACGTAGACCATACGATGCACCTGTATGCGTTCGAATTCTAGGCTGCGCCAAAGGCCCAAAGAGAGGTAGAGGTCGACCTAAATTGACATGGGAGGAGATAATAAAGAGAGATTTAAGTAATTGGAGTTTATCGGAAGAGCTGGTAGTTGATAGGAGTGCATGGAAACTGGCAATCCATGTACCAGAACCTTAGTTTTTAGACTTTATTTCACGTTTACTGAACCTTTTTACTTTTTATTACTATTTTAGATTTTATTTCACTTTTATTGAACCTTTTTACTTATTATTATTACTGTTTTAAAAAACCCCTTTATCAGACGACTTTTTATTTGTTTGGTTATTTTAAACCCTTTATATATATATATTATCATCATTATTAATTTTATTTTATTTTAGTTTTGGGTTCCATATCTAGCGAACCCCAACTTGTTTGGGATATATGGCTTTGTTGTTGTTGTTGTTGTAGTCTTCAACTAGAATAATGCATCATAGAAGACAGTTATAAAGCATAAGAAAAGGAGAATCGTTTATGAATGAATACTTGGTAAAGGTTAAAAACATTTGTGATCAATTAAATTCAACAGGTCAAAGAATACCTGAATCAGAACAGGTTATTGCAATTGTAAGTGGTTTAGATGACGAGTATGAAGTTGTCACTGCAATCATAATGTCCATGGATCCAACTCCCTCATTACAATATGTGTATTCTACTCTATTATCACATAAAGGTATAATAGAACACAAGAAAAATTGTTAGTACAGATTTATCTGTCAACTATACTACATATGGCAGAGGAAAAAATCAAGATAAGGGAAATAATTCTAGAAATCAAGTCAACAATCAAAGAGGGGGTTGGGTTGGCAGAGGAAGAAGAGGTGGTAAAAGTAACAACAACAATATGATCAGATGTCAAAATTGTGAAAAAGTGGGGCATAGTGCAAGCAAGTGTTATTTTAGGTTCAATACTAATTACACTCCTCCATAACAAAGTAACAATGCTACTGCAAATTTGGTTAGTTCTTCAAAAGATAGCAGTAAGGCACAGGCAGAAATTCTTAATACAGAATCTACCACCAATGATGATTTGTCAGATGAATGCTGGTTTCCAGATTCTGGTGCAACCAACCATGTCACCAACAATCTAAACTTGGGTAACAAGGTGTATAAATATACACAAAACATTACTGTTGGTAATGGTAAAACTGCACTCATTACACACACTTGAAATGCAAGTTTAGATGGAACCAAAAAATTATTCTTAAAATTTTTATTAAGAGTTTCATTAATTAAGAAGCATCTGATGAGTGTCTCCAAATTTGCTAAAGATAATAGGGTTTATTTTGAATTTTACCCTGATTCATGTCGTCAAAGACATACTGACACATAAAATTCTTTTGCAGGGTAAAGAGAGTAGGGGATTATACAGATTTGATATCAGTTCAAATAATTCTGATCATAAAAATGACAAACGTATAATGTTTGTTACTAATGATTCTGATTGCATTAAGGACTTTGAATTGTGGTATTATAAACTAGGTCATCCCAGCATAAAAGTTACTAAGCATGTAATGATGAATAATAATTTTTCTACTTATCAATTCCCTGAATCATATATGTGTTCTACATGTCAATTGGAAAAGAGTCATAAACTTGCATTTCCAGACTCACATACTGTCTACACTAGACCACTTGAACTAATTTCTACATATTTATGGGGTCCTGCACATATCATTTCTAGCTATAGTCTTAAATATTATATATCTTTCATTGATGCAAATTCTAGATTTGTATGGATTTACATACTTAAGTCCAAATCTGAAACCGGTAATGTTGTAATACAATTTATTAACAAGGTTGAAAACATTACTGGAAATAAAATACATACATTCCAAACAGATGGTGGAAGAGAATTTTTACCCTTAAAATCATTTTTTGATAAAAAAAAAAGGGCATTAATCACAGAACTACATGTCCCTATACTTCAAAATAGAATGGGTTAATTGAAAGGAAACATAAGCATATTGTTGAAGCTGGTTTGACTTTATTATCACAAGCCTCTGTGCCTTTTAAGTGTTGGGTAGATGCATTTTCTACTGTTGTACATTTGATTAACTTAATGCCTACGAAGGTATTAAAATTCAAATGTCCCCAAGAAATTCTAACTAAAATCAAACCAGATTACAAACATTTAAAAGTGTTTGGGTGTCAATATTTTCCTTATATATGACCTTACAATAATCACAAGTTAGATTATAGGTCTACACCTTGTACTTTTCTGGGGTATTGTAATAAACAAAAAGATATAAGTGTCTAGATAAAAAAGGGAAGATCTATGTCTATTGGCATGTAAGATTTAATGAACATGTATATCCTTTTAGCAAAGCTAGTGAAAGTCCTCCAAATAAAGGTGTAAGTACTAGACAGGTAATGTTTGACATACCTGATGATACTGAAGTATTGGTGCCAGTTCATGCTGATGAACATGATACAAATACAAACTCTCAACACACTGTGCCATCAAGTAGGCCAGGTCAAGAGCAAAGCAACAATGCAAGCCCTCAACACACCATGCCTTCAAATAGGCCAGGTCAAGGGCAACCTTCTTCCCGCCATCAAATTGAAGACAATGCTCAACAAAAAAGTATTAGTGAATCTCATAATGATCTTAAAATAGATAATAGTGCCACTAATGACAATCAAGCTACTGCAGTCAATGAGGCAACTAATCAACATCCAATGCTTACTAGAGCCTAATGTGGAATTTTCAAACCCATGATTTATAATGCTACAACTATTTCGGAAGGGCCATCATCATACTATGAAGCAGTTCAAAATGAAAACTGAAAGTCAGCTATGCATGATGAATACAGTGCCTAAATTAAGAAAGGAACTTGGAAATTGGTTGAAAAACCAAAACACAAAAATATTATTGGCTGCAGATGGATTTTTAAATTAAAAAGAAATGTTGATAGTTCAATTTCTAAGTACAAAGCATGGCTTGTTGCTAAAGGGCATTCACAACAGTGTGGTTTTGACTTTTTAGAAACTTTTTCATCTGTTGTGAAACCAACATCAACCGGAATAATTTGAACAATTTTTTTTTATAGAAATTGGAACATCAAACAATTAGATGTTAATAATGCATTTCTTAATGGTGATTTATGCAAAGAGGTTTACATGGAGCAGCCTCAAGGCTTCACTCAATAGTCAACAAAAAATTTGGTCTGCAAACTCAACAAGGCAATCTATGGGTTAAAGAAAGCTCCTAGGTTTGGTTTGACAAGCTAATAACCGTTGTATATAACGCAGTTGTATACACAATTATATGATTTTTATTTGAGGATAACAACCAAATATATTATTATAAATGTGTTTGTTATTGTACTATTTCATATATTCATCACAGACAAGATTATAATATTTATATTTAAGTAGAATACGACTGTACAGATATTCATATATTCATACAGTATTTTATTTAAATTGAATATATCAAACATTCAAACAGTACAACTATTTATAACTCCACTATTTGAATACATCACTGATATGCATTTCATTTCATATCCACTTTCATATACAGTACATCATTCTACATTCATTGATCTTGTAAAATAAACCGAATATGATTGACAAATTCGTTTGAACACAATAAAATAATATTTTATTTCAAACAAATTTGTTTATTACAAATATCAGTACATTTCCCTCTACAACACTCATACAGTCACTCTGTCTATACAAATCATATATACATACATTTTCACTTTCATATACAGACACATTTACTGACACTTCTTCATTCAATGTCTTCGGTCTTCTGTCTTCACAGCTCTCTGTCAGTCAAGTCATCATCTTCTTACCTGTCACAATGAAACACACACACACACAGAGTACACTGCAATAGAATTTAAACTGAATATATGCAAATATAAATTTTATTTGCCTCAGATTTCGGTGTGTTTCTCATCATTTTTCTGACTTGATCTGATATGTGAATGTAGCACGCGCACGATACATGTATACACATACATGTGTATGTATATACACATATTACAGTGCAGGGACAGGAAAACTCGTCTGATGGCTGCATGTACACACGTGCATATATATACACGTGTGCACTGCCTCGCCAATCAGTGTGCAACTGAGGAGTAGCCGTGTGGACCATCTCGACTCAGTGCAAAATCAACAGTGGGACAATCAAATACAAGGGACAACTCAAACAATATGACAAAGCAGCATGAAGTTCAACACGACATAACATGAAAACAACTCAAGTGTAAGTGGGCATTCATGCATGTATTCAACAACAAGTTCAATGCAAGTGTGCACATTAAAATGATCAGCAAGTGCATATGAATATGATCAAGCTACTTCAAGTGTCGAACAACATTGACCAAGTGGTCAACACAGTCAAGATCAGCCAATCCAAGTAAAACAGGTGCATCAAAAAACATTAGGGTAGCAACATTAAAAGCAGTTTATGGACAATTCAGTTTTAAAGAAAACTCAAGTGTTACAAGCACAAGTGTTTTTGGTAAGTCACAGATGATTAGAAAAAGTGGGCACGATTATGAAACATGGTGCAACAAGTAGCATAAATGTACAAGTAGAATATTGGTTCAGGTCCTTCATGCATGCACAAGGAAGTCAAGATAAAACTACATGGCAGGTTGAAATAGTCAAACCATTTCAGAGATCAAGCAAGCAAAGTTTCAATACATAAGCAGCAATTATATGCTCAGGTGGAACATGTTCAAAGTCGCCAAAGTATACAGCATGTGCAATCAAGGGTATAAATCAGAATGGGTACATATGTTAATGCAACTTGAATAAACAATTAAGTATGATGTTTTTGCTTCAGGTTCTGGTTCCAGATTTGGGAAAGTTTTTTTTGGAAAAATTTAATCAATT
Organism: Allium sativum; assembly: GCA_030737875.1. NCBI lineage: Eukaryota > Viridiplantae > Streptophyta > Magnoliopsida > Asparagales > Amaryllidaceae > Allium > Allium sativum. The sequence goes on from CM060909.1 coordinate 364,935,669, forward strand.
CTTTTTGGGCAAGTTCTTTTTTAAATTATTTTTCCAATGCAAATTCGAGGTGGACATATATTTGTGTCAATCAAGCAAAAATGAATCAAATTCCAGAACTACATTCAAGGCATGGAGCATATTTTGGCAAGGAAGTATTTTTGTAAGCAAGTAATTAAACAAGAGTCAAATCAATATTGAGTCTACTAAGTGTTCTAAAGTGGCAATCAAAAGAGGGATATCAATATGTTGTGTCACGGCATTTCAAAACAGGAAATCAGGAACTTTCTTCTATGGGATAAATCAAGCAAATCAGTGCATGCATATCTGGTCTAGTTTTTTCAGAAATGGACAAGTTCTCAATTATATATGGAAGAATTAATTTATGTAAATTTGGCAAAGTCGATTTCAATGATTTCTTGTTTCCAAAATTGTACATATACAAAATCAATCAGGGAATTTAATCAAAGGCAATAGTTAATCAAGCATATTAACATTCCAGAAAATCATGCAAGGGTGAAGAAAACAGAATTTGTGTTTCCAGTATTGGGAATATGTGTTTTTGGCAAGTATTAAATATTTTTGTGTCAAAATAAATCAGACTTTTCTTCTAGCAACTCACACACGCATGGGACCAGTGATATAACATGATAAAGCTCGGATTTGCTCATATATGGAATGATGTTCTAGCATGAATCAAACTTGGCAATTAAAGGAAAATAAGCAAATTTTCACAATACGATAAATCCGTCCAGGTACATAGAAAAGGGGGAAAATGTGTCTACATACATCAAGCATTTTTCACGCTGGTTTAAAATTCAGAGATGTTAATTCAAGGAAGAAATCTTTTTTGTTCAAGACCGTCTTTCTAGAAAGGATTAATTTGCTATCAAGGGACAAAATTGATTTAATTGTTTACCAAAAATTCCTCAAATCATTTTGGGCAAGTCTACATTGAAATTAGAGAATTAGGGTTCGTATAACCCTATAATACACCACATACATCATAGGCATGGACATCGAAAATCAAGCTATACAATTTCAAGAGAAAATATAAAAATCATCTCAAGGCACTTACGAATTTTTCAACCACGAGACAAAACCCAGATCAGTGACAAGCAAAGCAACAGCAATCGATCATTAGGAGATTCATTCACAATTGAAGAAACAAACCGATTTGGGGATTTGTCAAAAACCCTAGTTTTTGACATCGGCAGCCATTGAAGCGTAAAGACATAGCCGACTTCACTTGATAAAGAAAATGAAATGGGACGGCTCAAATAATCTTGGCTAAACCTATGTGTTTTTTTTTAATATCAAAAGGACTAGGGTTTTCATTAGTTTATTTATTGTTTCTATTTTGTTTTTTTTGTTGTAAACCTATCCGAACAGTTCTAGAGTCTGTAAAATCTAGGGGGATTCAGTCAGGTTGTTGACTGACAGTTGCTAGAGTCTGTAAAATCTAGATTACTGGTTAGGGGGTCGTAATCAGGAGAAATCTAATCGAGGGGATATCAGTCAGTCTAGGGTTTTGAGCGTACGGTTAGAATAGGAGTAGGGTTTGCGAGTGTACATGGTCTTGTATGCGGGATCTATTTTGTCACCTAGTAGAAACCTTAGGAATGCAACAGTAGGCAGGGTTTTGCCGAAGCTGGGTATCTCTTGTGTCATTTACTTTCTGCATTTCTATTTCTGCTATATTTTGTGATTTGTGAATATTTTAATATCTCGCGAAAATTTAATAAACCCTATTCACCCCCCTCTAGAGTTAATCTAGATCCAACAATTGGTATCAGAGTCTGGTAATTTCATTAACCCTAGATTCATGGATCCTGGTTGTCGGCCCTTTGAGAGTCGGTCCAGCCACATTCCAAACATTTTTGATGGTACGGAATTTTTGAATTGGAAATCAAAAATGAAATCCTATCTGAAATTTGTTAATATTAAATACTGGGATGTTGTTAACAATGGAGGTGATATAATTGATAGGAATATTAATGCTCGTGTTATTCATATTCTCTATTCTCATCTTAGTGATAATCAACTTGATCTTATCTCCCATTGTTTGACTGTGCAGGAAATCTGGAGAACTCTCAATGCAAAGTTTGGACAAAATGACAACAAGTGCTCAAAACCTGCAAAGATCAACTCAGATTCAGAAGTATGTCTGACAGGATTTACTAAAGAAGAATCAAATGATGATAGTGTTGGAGATTCAACAGATGATGAAATAAGAAATTTTTCATATGAAGATCTGGTTAACTAAATCTGTTGATAAACTTCAATGGAAAAACAAACTTTTGAAATTTGAAAATTGTGATTTGATTAACAAAAATAATATGTTGGAATTAAAACATGAAAACTTTGATTGCAAGAATTGTTTCAATTTGAAAAATGATTTAGCTCATCTTAATAAAAGTCTTCAAAAATTTGAAAAAGAAATTATGGTTTTAAAACAAAATGAGGATGAGCTAATTTATAAAAACAATGCTTTGCAAAAGGAGTTGGATAATCTTATTTCCAAACATAAAATTTTTGAAAATCAAAATTTACAGAAATCTGAATCAGTTTTGAAAGAGCTTGAAAAAGAAATTGTGAAATTCAAAGATTTTGAAAAATCTGCTTTTCGAATAAAAAGCTAAATTTGAATTTGAGATTGCTGAGTCCCAAACCAAAATTACTTCACTTGAATATGAGAATTTGGTTTTGAAACAATTTGATACTGAGTGAAAGATCACTAATAATCGTCGTTCAGATTTAATAAAAGAAAGTGACGATCTTAAATCCAAAATTCAACGATTAGAATCAACTTTGGATAAATTTTCTAGTGGAGAAAAAACTTTGAATATATTGTTGAAAAAACAAATTCCTGTTGGAAATAAAAGTGGTCTTGGTTTTGGGAAAAACAATGTTTTTGAAAAGCTAAATTCTTATGATTTTAAAAATCCTTCAAACTGCTTCAAGATGGGTCATTCTGAAATTTTGAAATTTGAAAATTCCAAAAGGTTTTTGAATCACAAACGAAACAAGAATTGGTTTGATAACAATCCAGTTGAACAGATGTGGACCCCAAAAAGAAATAAAATGATTTTTGGAAAGACTAAATGAATTTGGGGTCCAAAGGGTACTCTAGTTGATTCTAACGGATTGTTATACAAACAAATTTGGGTAACCAGAGATGTGAATAAAACTGTGAGTGGTTTTACTACTTTTGTTAGACCACTCAATCCTCTTAATAGTTAGGTACCAAAGGAGGCTAAGGAACTGCAATGCTAAAAAAAAATTGGATTCAAACTGCTACATATCACAGAATCATTCGCAGTTCCTTACTCACATCTGATGAGTCGGAGATTCTGGTTTACATGGATTTCAGGTATAATCTCTGAACTCATTTTTTGTAAATTTTTTGTTTATTCCTTCTTCTACCCTGTTTATTTTTTGCTTGATTTGTCACTGTCATATCATTATAACTTATTTTGGACTTCCTTGAACTTCCAATTATAGAATTCATATTTTCTGGAAATTCTCTTCAATTGTATAAAACTCTAATGTTTTAATCTTTTCCAGATCTGAAATTTATTTTTGTAAATATCTGCAATTGTTTTGAAGTTTATTTTTTGATTTTTGAATTCATAACAGTGTTGATGTAGTCATGTCATATCTTGAACATTGTTGATTCGAATTCTAAAAATTTTTGAAGATCTGAAAGTTTTGTGGAATTTCACACACCTTTGCTGTTTTGAGATTCTTCTAATTCATTTTGGAAAGGTTGGAAATATTATACTCATTACAGCACATTATTATTTTATAGCTGTGATAATTTCATAGATTTTCAGATTGGCTTGGATATTTTGAATTATCTTGAATCAGTGATACATCTTGAAATTCATCTTTATTCATGATCATTATGATGGTTGAAATTTGTTTGTTTGAAATCATATGAAATTCTTGATATTTTGAATGCCAAACACCTCTTAAATTTGAAATTATCAAACTTGTGTGACTAATTCATTGTATCTCAAAACTTGATATTGATTCAAGTGATTTCAAATGAATTATTTTTAATTTTTTGTATCATGAATATCTCTCAAACTTGATGTAAATCATTCGAGATTTCTCTTATGCTTATTAGAGAAAATTGTGAAAAATTCTTTTGAAATACAGGTCTTGAAACTTACTGTCATTTCATGGTTATTTGTTTTAAATATTTATTTGTTTAAAATCATTTGAAATTATTGATTTATTGAATCTCACACACATCTCAAATCTAAAATTTACATTCTGGTGTGATTGATTCACTGAATCTTGAGAGTTTCATATTCCTCAAACGATCTCAAATAAACGGTATTTTAAATCATGGATCATGAATCATATTCTGTGACCATCAGAAACATCTTCTGACAAGTATACTGTGCTATTGGTTTCTTGCGCTGCTCTGATATTGTTTTTGAAAATATTTTTTAGCGACTCCCTGTTTTGGTATCAAATATATACCATGCTCTGATAAATGAAATTAATTTGTTAGACTTGTCTGCTTAGGCCTTGTGATTAAATTCTTTTATCTGTGATATTCTTGTTTGTCTCCCGTGTCATGTTACAATCCTCATTAGTAAAGACATCAAGTGGTATCAGTTTAGAAGTGCTGAATTTGTTTTTGTTGTATATATTTTTAACTCTCATGTCTTGTATAGATCTGCATATTCCTCTTGTAATTGATTTTCAGTTTTAAAATTATTTATTGATTATTCATTCAGAAATTGAAATCAATATCCAAATTGAACTATATTTATAATTCATCAAAATTATTAACAAAATTTGGAAATTGTGATGAATTGTGACTGCAGTATATTTCACAACAAGAGATTTTATTTAGATTTTTTATGATGGTTGAACATTTTTTATAATATCTTTGAACTGGCGATTATTTCACGACCATTTTCTTTATCTACCATTATTCTGCCATCCATCATGTTTTTTATATTAATGTGGAGAGTTTAATATTTTAAAAAAATAATAATAAATATTTTTGAAAAAACAGTGAAAATATTTGTGATAGAAATTGGACTATGTTATTATTCAGAATTAGTGATAATTGAAAATTTTCAATGATCCCGGTACAGTCGAGCATATTTCATAATATAATTAATTTAGAAAATTATTTCACAGTCCATCTCTGTACCTACCACATTTCTATCATTCATATTGGTTTTATATACCGAGGAGTTTTTCTTTTGATGCTGAAAACGATAAATATATAATTAATACATAAGTGTGTCTCAACCTCATTTAAAAATCCAAGCTCTGGTCATGCATGGTTATGAGACAACTTATAATTTAAGCTGCGACTGAGCTCATTTAAAAATCCAAACTCCGGTTATGCGTGGTCAGTGTGCTCTTAAATAAAATAAAAAGAAAAAGGAAATACTATGCTGAAATTCTCCTTGGTGTATAAAAACCTTCCTATCAATCCATGTTCTAATCTGTGAAATGTGTTAATATTTTATGACATATTATGATTTGTTGATTGATAGCTATTGGGATTTGAGATTTTTTTTGTCACTTAAAGTGAATTTATAATTATAGTTCGAATCCGTCACCGTTTTGTGCATCATTTTTATAAAAGTTCTTTGGAAACTAATTGAAATTCATTTTTTATAACTCTCTCCATTTTATATAAATTTCATCATAAATCCATCATTCTCTACAATGTGAAATACGCCACTAGTTCTCATTTTATTATGATTTTTGTTTGACTAATTGGGATCTATGATTCCTCTTAAGCTGAAATTATATTTCTAGTCAGTATTCATCTATATTTTAAATTTTGTATCCTTTTGATGATAACAAAAGGGGGAGAATGGGTTGAGATTTTGATTTATGAGTGAATTAAAAATATTTAATTTTGAAAATTCCAATTCAGTTTCACATTCTTTTCACTAATGCACAGTTGTAGAGGGAGCAGTCAAATAGGGGGAGTTCTGTTCAGAGTTGTGTTCTTTACAGTCAAACACATTTACTGTTTTCAAAATCTTCATATTTGTTTGTTATCATCAAAAGGGGGAGATTGTTGTATATAACGCAGTTGTATACACAATTATATGATTTTTGTTTGATGATAACAACCAAATATATTATTATAAATGTGTTTGTTATTGTACTGTTTCATATATTCATCATAGACAGGATTATAGTATTTATATTTAAATAGAATACGACTGTATAGATATTCATATATTCATGAAGTATTTTATTTAAATTGAATATTTTAAACATTCAAACAGTACAACTATTTATAACTCCACGATTTGAATACATCACTGGTATACATTTCATTTCATATCCACTTTCATATACACTGCATCATTCTACATTCATTGATCTTGTAAAATAAACTGAATACGATTGACAAATTTGTTTGAACACAATAAAATAATATTTTATTTCAAACAAAATTTGTTTATTACAAATATTGGTATATTTCTCTCTACAACACTCATACAGTCACTCTGTCTATACCAATCATATATACATACATTTTCACTTTCATATACAGACACATTTACTGACACTACTTCATTCACTGGCTTCAGTCTTATGTCTTTACAGCTCTCTGTCAGTCCAGTCATCGTCTTCTTACCTGTCACAATGAAACACACACACAGTACACTGCAATAGAATTTAAACTGAATATATGCGAATATAAATTTTATTTTTAAAATTTTATTTGCCTCAGATTTCAGGGTGTTTCTCATCATTTTTCTGACTTGATCTGATATGTGAATGTAGCACGCGCACGATACATGTATACACATACATGTGTATGTATATACACATATTATAGTGCAGGGACAGGAAAACTCGTCTGATGGCTGCATGTACACACATGCATATATATACACGTGTGCACTGCCTCGCCAATCAGTGTGCAACTGAGGAGTAGCCACGTGGACCATCTCGACTCAGTGCAAAATCAACAGTGGGACAATCAAATACAAGGGACAACTCAAACAATATGACAAAGCAGCATGAAGTTCAACACGACATAACATGAAAACAACTCAAGTGTAAGTGGGCATTCATGCATGTGTTCAACAACAAGTTCAGTGCAAGTGTGCACAGTAAATTTTCAGCAAGTGCATATGAATATGGTCAAGCTACTTCAAGTGTTGAACAACATTGACCAAGTGGTCAACACAGTCAAGATCAGCCAACCCAAGTAAAACAAGTGCATCACAAAACAGTGGGGTAGCAACTTTAAAAGCAATTTATGGACAATTCAATTTTAAAGAAAACTCAAGTGATAAGTTAGACAAGTTAACATACATGCACAAGTGTTTTTGGTAAGTCACAGATGATTAGAGAAAGAGGGCACAATTATGAAACATGGTGCAACAAGTAGCACAAGTGTACAAGTAGAATATTGGGTCAGGTCCTTCATGCATACATAAGGAAGTCAAGACAAAACTACATGGTAGGTTGAAATAGTCAAACCATTTCAGAGATCAAGCAAGCAAAGTCTCAATACATAAGCAGCAATTATATGCTCAGGAGGAACATGTTCAAAGATGCAAAAAGTATACAACATGTGCAATCAAGGGTATAAATCAGAATGTGTACATATGTTAAGTCATGCAACATGAATAAATAATGAAGTATGATGTTTTTGCTTCAGGTTCAGGTTCTAGATTTGGGAAAGTTTTTTTTGGAAAAACTTAATCAATTTTTTGGGCAAGTTTTTTTTAAATATCTTTCCAATGCAAATTCGAGGCAGACATATATTTGTGTCAATCAAGCAACAATGAATCAAATTCCAGAACTACATTCAAGGCATGGAGCATATTTGACAAGCAAGTATTTTTGTAAGCAAGTAATTAAACAAGAGTCAAATCAATATGGAGTCTACCAAGTGTTCAAAAGTAACAATCAAAAGAGGGATATCAATATTTTGTGTCACGACATTTCAAAACAGGAAATCAGGAACTTTCTTCTATGGGATAAATCAAGCAAATCAGTGCATGCATATCTAGGCTAATTTTTTTTAGAAATGGACAAGTTCTCAATTATATATGGAAGAATTAATTTATGAAAATTTGGCAAAGTCGATTTCAATGATTTCTTTTTTCCAGAATTGTACATATACGAAATCAATCAGGGAATTTAACCAAAGGCAACAGTTAATCAAGCATTTCAACATTCCAGAAAATCATGCAAGGGAGATGAAAACAGAATTTATGTTTCCAGTATTGGGCATATGTGTTTTTGGCAAGTATTAAATATTTTTTTGCCAAAATAAATCAGACTTTTCTTCTAGCAACTCATACACGCATGGGAACAGTGATATAACATGATAAAGCTTGGATTTGCTCATATATGGAATGATGTTCTAGCATGAATCAAACTCGGGAACTAAAGGAAAATAAGCAAATTTTCCCAATACGATAAATCCGTCCAGGTACATACAAAAGGGGGAAAATGTGTCTACATACATCAAGCATTTTTCACGCTGGTTTGAAATTCAGAGATGTTAATTCAAGAAAGAAATCTTTTTTGTTCAAGATCGTCTTTCCAGAAAGGATTAATTTGCTATCAAGGGACAAAATTGATTTAATTATTTACCAAAAATTCCTCAAATCATTTTGGGCAAGTCTACATTGAAATCAGAGAATTAGGGTTCGTATAACCCTATAATACACCACATACATCACAGGCATGGATATCGAAAATCAAGCTATACAATTTCAAGAGAAAATATAAAAATCATCTCAAGGTATTTACGAATTTTTCGACCGCGAGACAAAACCCAAATCAATGACAAGCAAAGCAACAACAATCAATCATCAGGAGATTCATTCACAATTGAACAAACAACTCGATTTGGGGATTTGTCAAAAACCCTAGTTTTTGACATCGACAGCCATTGAAGCACAAAGACAAAGCCGACTTCACTTGATAAAGAAAATGAAATGGGCTGGCTCAAATAATCTTGGCTAAACTATGTGTTTTTTTTAATATCAAAAGGACTAGGGTTTTCATTAGTTTATTTATTGTTTCTATTTTGTTTTCTGTTGTAAACCTATCCGAACAGTTCTAGAGTCTGTAAAATCTAAGGGGATTCAGTCAGGTTGTTGACTGATAGTTGTTAGAGTCTGTAAAATCTAGGTTAGTGGTTATGGGGTCGTAATCAGGGGAAATCTAATCGAGGGGATATCGGTCAGTCTAGGGTTTTGAGCGTAGGGTTAGAATAGGAGCAGGGTTTGCAATTGTACATGGTCCTGTATGCGGGATTTGTTCTATCACCTAGTAGAAACCTTAGGAATGCAACAATATGCAGGGTTCTGCCAAAGCTGGGTATCTCTTGTGTCATTTACTTTCTGCATTTCTATTTCTGCTATATTTTGTGATTTGTGAATATTTGAATATCTCGCGAAAATTTGATAAACCTTATTCACCCCCCCTTCTCTCGGGTTAATCCAGATCCAACAAAAATAACTCTTGTCAGTCATGGCTACAGATCATCCAAATCTGATAACTCAATTTTTATTCAAATTACTGGTTCTGATGCAACATATATACTGATTTATGTTGATGATTTTATCATTACAGGAAGCAATATTGATGAAATCAAAGCTATTACAAATATGCTAAATTCAGAATTTTCAATTAAAGACTTGGGTGATCTAAATTATTTTTTGGGTGTAGAAGTGAAAAGAACATCAGATTCTGAAATACGTCTTAGTCAAAGAAAATACATTTTAGAAATTCTCCTCAGAGCTCAAATGCACAAAGCAAATCCATTGCCTACTTCTATGATCACAAACATACAACTATCCAAGCATAAAGGAGAATCTTTTCAAGATGAATTTTTTTTAGAAGCATTGTTGATGCACTGCAATATGCTACTATAACCAGACCAGGCATAACTTTTAGTGTCAGTAAGGTTAGTCAATATATGCAAAATACTTTGGAAAATCACTGGAAGGAAGTTAAGAGAATTTTAAAATATCTCAAAGGAACAATTGATCATGATTTAATTCATAAGACAAGCAACGCATTAAACATCAATGCTTATGCCGATGTAGATTGGGGAACGGAATGTGATGACAAAAAATCAACTTCAGGTTACTGTATTTTCCTGGGTAAAAATCCTCTATCTTGCTGTGATAAAAAACAAAATACAGTGTCCAGATCAAGTACTGAAGCAGAGTTTAGAAGTGTAGCTAGTTGTACAACTGATGTTATGTGGTTAGAATCTTTGTTAAGTGAACTACAAATCACATCATCTAAGAAATCTACTGTGTGGTTTGATAATATTATTGCTATATCCCTAACTTCCAATCCAGTGTTACATTCTAAGACCAAACATATTGAATTAGACCTATTCATCAGAGAACAAGTCATAAATGAGAAATTGAAGATAGGGTATATACCTTCCTCAGATCAAAAGGCAGACATACTTACGAAGCCCTTGTCAAGGCCAAGTTTTTCCAAGCTCAAGGAGGAATTAATTATAGATGTTGCCAACATAGCTGAAAGATCGAGGAGAATCATTTACGTTCCAGATTCCAAATTTACCTCAAGATGATTGAGGTGTTATGTCTGATTATTGTTAGATCCGCTCTCCTCAGCCAGGACTTCATAAGAACATGGCAGTTCCTCATCCAATTTAACATCTCTCAGCAAATCGAGCCCTCTCAAGTGTTTTAAGCTCAAGCATAGCTCAATTTACCTATCGTGGAGGCCTGTAGAGGAAGATCTTTCATCAATCGGAACTTTGAGGCCGAAGGAGTCGCCATTATTCTGTTTTTCGAGTGCAAACCCTAACCCTAGGTTAGGTTTGAAGGGGGGAAATGAAATATGACGGCTCCGTTCACTTCTTTAATTTTATATTTTTCATTTTGGGCTTGTATGTTATCTGGCTTGGCCCAAGCCTAACCTTTTCTTTAGTAATTAACGTTACCCAAAACATTGTATAAGGGTTAACGTTGCATTGTATAGTTTAGTTCAGATTTACAATTTTACAAGCATTCAATAAATTTCTCTTCTGTTCATTCGAGAATTCCAACTACAGCATTTGAGATGCTTTTTTGAGGATATCTTATGAATCACATATAAGAAACGTTGTTGTTCTTCTTTCTCCATAACCAGCAATTTGTTTATACTTATTCCAGATTTTCCTATGCCTATTTATTTGGCAGTTCAATCAAAACTTGATAGGTCTACCTCGTTAACCCGATCCCGAGATAAAGTCACCAATCTGCTATATTTTCAGGTGCTTAACAGACGTATGTAGCTTTCTATTTTTTCTATTTTTTAAATAAATAAATAAAATTTGATATTATGGAAACAAAAAATAAGTATACATTAATGCAGAGATCAATTTGGCAAACAAATTCTAGATTGGAACAGCTAGCTCTTGAGAGGAAGAAAGAAATAGAATTGCGGCATGCAAATTCCATGGTGAGGCAACACATTTTTTCGAGCACAACTGCACATATGTTCATTGAAAATCTGCAGCGAACCGTGTCTAATCCTCAAGAAAGAATTAATGGATACGAAAATGCTGAAGAACATGATAGTGATTCAGATGGTGCACCTACTGAAATGTTTGAAAGTGAAAAGGACAATGGAGGGAGTAATGTGACTGGAAAATGTAGATCCGATAATCAACCCGAATATCCAACCAATTTTCCAGATATGGCAACCAATTTTTTTTGCATAAAATAAGATCACGACCATATTATTTGGAGAAGAAGTAAAGAATGAAACATTAGATTCGATCCATGCCAATGTTATGAAATTAGATAATGAACATGAGGTGCGGTACTGTAAAAATCCACTTGAAATGGAGAATGAATTATGGTGTTGTGTTAAAAGGTAAGTAGAGGAGGGGTATGGAAGGTGAGAATAAGGATGAAAGCACAAAATGGAGCAACTGCCTCCTTAATTCCAATGCAGTAGAAGGGAAAGTTTTTAGAGGAGAAGAAACTTCCGTTTTGTTTTCTAGTGCACCTCATAGAAAGATTCCATGTTACTTAGGGCACAACAAACAATGGCTGGTTCAATTGAAAAATTAATCACTGCATATCAGGTGTGATTTGTTTACCTCCCCATGGCGGGTCAGGATGATTTCATGTCTTGTTGACTGAATAGAGACTGGTGTTTATAACCGTGAAGCTTTGACCGTTATAAGTTTATAACAGCGAAGTCTTTGTCTGTATAAATTCATAACATCGAAGTCTTCGCCATTATAAACTTTTCATATTATAAAAGCATGCAAATTATTTTTAATATGTTTGAAACATCATACATATTGAAGTGGCCTTTCTTTTGCAGTGTGACACCAATAATTAGTCCACACATATTTGTGCGCTGATTAAATATTTATATTTAAATTTGTATGTTGTCGTGCTAACTTATATTCGTGTGGCCGCAAACGCCCTTATAATTATAATAGTGAAGACTTCATGATTATAAATAATGATTTTTTTATTTAAAAAACCAGTCAGTGTTTTGTGGTTATTTGGGTGCACAAATCATTCGTTCAACCCAAAAGTATGAGAGAGAGTGGAGTGAACAGGTCGGATGTTGGTGATTGTCTTAGGGTAGGTTCTTGGCGAACGAAAACGGGATATTTGTGCTGGGCATTTTGAGCGGAGTATTTAAGCGTCGTACTGTAGCGAACGAGAAATGTGTTTTTAGCTACGAACGGGGTATTTGAGCGTGGTATATAAGCAGAGTATTTAATTGTTAAATTAATTGTTATAAACTAATTAAATACTGATTTTTAATTGGATCGTTAAATCTAATTAGAGTATGTGTTGAAACCATTTTAAACAACAATACAATCGATGCAAATACATTATAATAGCATTAAGCGTTAACAGTCTACAAAAAAATTACATTAACCATTAAAAATAGTCTACAGTAGGCATTAAGCACTAATAAACAGTGTACACCAAAGCAGTAAAGAAATTGGGTAAAGGTGGGACTTAAAGCGTGGTCTATCTAGAGCAAGGCATGTGCATGTACCAACTAGACCAAATGTGCTTTTGTTAATTAACTAGATTAGACATCAATATTACTTTGCATCGGACGCGTCCGACGCCAACGACTCGATTTATCCCGTTCTCCGAGCGTTCTTTCTGGACGGAGTTAATTGTGTTGGCGTCCGACGCGTCGGAGCAAACACATCCCCCAACGTGGCATTTTTTGGCTGCGAACACACCCTTATACTCTGAATCTTCTAGGCAGTATAATGTTTCTTTTAGGCTTTATATTCGTGTCAAGCCCCTCATAACAAAGTCAAATGAGCTGCTCTTGTTGTAACTCAGCTAGCTATTCGTTTACGGTCTTGCTCTGAAGAGTGGTATAGCTCTCTTTGCATGTTATTTCATTCTCTGCTCATATGCTTAATTAAGGTTTAATATATAATTAATTAATTTGGATTTTCGATCAAAATTTTTCTGAATATATAATTAATAAAATTTTCGATGTTTAATATAAATGATAATTAATTTTTGATGTTTAATATATAATTAATTTGGTTTTTCTGAATATAAATCTGATTTAATTAAGGTTTAAATATAAATTTTGATTCTTATATAAATCTCTTGTTTTGTTTTACAAATTGAGAGATTACAAAGTATGATTTATTTCTAAAGATTTTACCAAACATGGATATTTAAAAAAAAAAGTAATATTATTTCGATGGCATATGATCACAAAGATAAATTTTTAATACTAATAAGAAATGATAATTAATTTTGATATTTATATGAGTATATGAGTTTTGTAAGGATCTTTAAGTATTTAAACTCTATTTTGGTTAATTATAACTTTGCTAAATTATATTTACAAGTAATGCATGGTAAGTTGTAAACATTATTTATAATATAATTTTAAATAAAATTTGGAAGGTTGAAATGATTTTAGATAAAATTTTAAGAATAATTTAAATTGATTTATTTGAATACTTGAACATGTATCAAAGTGTACAATTAATTTTAACTAAAGAATTTGAAATCCAATTTAGTGTATATATTTGGACAAAGGGTATTTAAATTTACAAAGGATCGTTTGCAATGTAAAGTGCGGACAATAAGTGCTCCATACCGCGTGAAATCGAAATAAACGTTAGTGATGCTTAAAATTTGAATAAAAGAAACGGACACTTGTTCTAATGTTGTTTCGAATTCAACAAATGGCTTCATCAAGCTTGTTAAAAGTTAATTTGTAATTTTATCAGGCAACAATTAAATGCATTGACAGATATGCTTTTGTATTAATGTAGAGAATAATTTATTCCTATATATGACGTAATTAGATAAATCTAGATAAGGCGTTATCTAGAATATTCCAGAGAACGCATTATATTATAAAGACAAGTTGTATCTCATGTAATCAATCAAGTATCAAAAAAAAAAAAATCTTTTATCTATCTATCCACATATTGCTCTGCTGTGCCTAACAAAGCTGACATCAGTAAACGTGTTCCTCGTTGCTTACGTTATTACCTATTTTAGAAGCCAGCTGATTCTTAAAAAAATAGAACTCTCAACTCTCTCTCTTATCAAAGTAGCCCCTCTCCTTCCCGTACTCCTCTCCTCTTCTTTCTTTCTCGTTGGCGTTCCACCATTCCATTTCTTCACCGCAAGCCCTCCTGTCAACCACGCTCCACTTTCCAAACAGTCGGCTTCCCCTAACCACCTCCAACCACCAGCTTCACTTTCGCCACTGTAAACACCGCCGCCACTGACTCCGCCACCTTCATTCCGCTCTTTCTCCCCCCTCTCCTGAACGCCACTGTCCCTCCTTCCAGTTGGCTTCACCAACCCCGCAACGCATATCTTCTCCACTTCAGCTCCACCGCTCATCCTACTTACACCCCAGCGTTGACAGTTAGCCACCACCGTGACCCTCCACCACTGCGTCCACAGCTGCTGCCATCAGCACTACACTTCAACTTGCCATCCTCTTTCTTCTCAAAACTGCAACCAAACTCCCTATTCCCTTCCTGAACCAGTCCGCCTTTACCCTTTATCAGCCACCGCTCACCGTTATCTCCTCCTCACACATCGTCAACCGCCAGCTCCTCACACCAACGTCCACTACCAGTGCCTCCTGAACCTCCAGCGCACTTTCCCCGCCAGTTCTTCTCTCTCTCGTTCTTGTAATAAAACAACATGACGCTCCTTTCATAAATCCATGGTTTCCTTTAACAACAACCTCCACCACTGGATTCAGGAACCGCCGCCTCCTGCCACACCAACTGACGCTGGCCAGACCCATCACCGACCGAACTCGCAAGCCTTCCTGCCTCTTGAACCTGCTATGTTCTTCCCGTTCAAAATGGAGGAAAAAAACAAAGAAATACAAACAGTCTGTGTTAATACGGGTTTTGAAGGTGAAGATTTGGAGAGTTTTGAGTCAGACCTCTGATTTAAATATTTTACTTTAAATTAGTGGTTAATTTTAATTGATTGATAAGTATGCTTAGTTAATATTAGTTGATTTTGGGTAGTCATGGATGGTTGTATGTGATGTTTGAATGGACAATATATAGTTAAAACACGAAAATACTAAGCGTTATTAGATGTAACGCTTAGCGCACAATAAAAGTTGGCTGTTTAATTGTTGTGTTACAATGGATGAATGTATGTTATATGGTTGATTTATTGCTTGTTTATGGCTGCATCACACACCGTAGTTGCGAATTACACAAATAATCGATTTAAATTTTCCTTCCTTTTAAATGAAGATTTCTTTATTGAATTAATGGATGGAAGTTTAATTTTATTTAGATCTCAAATAGGAAGAAAAAAAAATCTAAACAGTATTTCGTAAAAGACGAGACAATTTTGGATTTTTCCACAGTGACCCGGTTTTGAAATTTGTAATGAATATTATTTTGAGTCACATACTCGAGTATGGGATTATATGCAAATAGTTGATTTCATCAAAATAATCGAACGAGTTTTAGGGAATGATTATTTGTTTAATTTAAAACGAATATTTGGAAATTTAAAAATAATGTTTTGAAATAAGTTGTTTTAAATGGGGCTATAGAATATTCATCTGGAAGGATTTGGAATAAGTATGAAATTCTAGAGTTAAAGATTTTTAAAATGACTTTCGTAAAAGATGATGCAATTTTGAAGTGTTTCGCTAATTTATATTAATGGGTTGGTTAGTTTGCTAAAAAAATTTGAATTACATTTCAATTATTTGAAATTTTACTTGATCAACCAATGTTCGTGAAACAAAATTCTGGAATTGAATTGGGTTTTGGAAATATAGTTTGGATATTGTTTGAAATATGTAAGATTTGTTGCTATGCAACAATTTTTAACGATAATTACAAGAAGTCAAACTAGTATCGGAAATATTATTTTAAGATTGGATTTAATTTGAAATGAGGATTAGAAGTAAAATGATTTTGGAACTCGAATATAAGTATAAAATGTTATTTGAAATATGGTTTTAAAAGTTAAGTTGTAGAAATTTAAATATATTTTGAAAAAGGTTTAGATGATTTATTTTTAAATCATTATATAGCTTGAATTAAACGCGTTGCGTAACAACAGTTCATTAATATCGATTTTAAATTTTCAAATACTATAACTTAAGCGTTTTAAATCGGACTGACGTGAAACGAGAAACGTCGGAGTTATATTAATAATAATTTTTGACTAGAAAAGAAAATTTTGAATTCCAACGTTTGATTTTCAAGTTATTTTTAAAACAAAATTTGAAAAGGTCGCTACACGTGCAGTTCGGTGACCTTAACGTAAAATCGAATTAAGCGGGTTTAGAAAATTATAAACAAATTCGGGAAAAGTATGATTAATCATATTTGATGATTAAAAGTGACTTAATTAGGAATATCTAAATTTTGAATGATTTTAAATCAATTTGATTTAAATGGCTATTTTTACTACATTATTGGTAATGTGGATAAATGTTAATTATAACATTTTGAAAACAACGAGGTTTGAAGTTATGAACCATAATCTATTACTTTAACCATAAAATGGTTTGTGAAATATTTGGAAAAGAACTAAAATTATTTCATACAGAATTTATTTAAACATTACCGAGTTTAAATAAGATATCGAAAGTTTGAAATGTAAAGAAAATGATTTTATTTAAAGTATAGTCGAATATTCCCTATGAAAAGAAGATTATAAATTATTTTGGCAATCTAACATTTGCTAAAGTTGTGAATTGATTTCTAATAATAAGTCGATTTAACGCCACTTGGAATATTAAATGTTTGAATTATTGTGAATGGAAAACCAAATTAAAATTTGGTGATTTTGAAACTTGTGGAAAAAAATAACGACTAATGGAAAAAATACGTTTGAATATAAAGTCGGAAAATTTGAATATCGAATCTCAAAAGAAGAGTTAAAATGGTTTTATGAAATTTAAATGAATCCAACTTTGCTCGGTAAATAAATTAATAATGATTTGGAAGGAGATTTGAATCGAAAACCCGTATAATCCATAGCTTGTTTTAAAATGCGCTTATTACTTGGAAAGACCGGGATCAAACATATGTTCAAAAACCATTCCAGGTAATAATAAGACGTTATAAAGAAACCAACGACTTGGAAATCGATAAGTGAAGACCGAGAATTTTCGAATTATTCGGATTGACTGCTGATGTCTCATTTGGGCCGAATACCCGATACGAGGTTATAAGTGGCATGAGATCTGAATATATTCGAATATTTTCGGATTGTTGTTCCATTCAGACCCAGAATGGACTTGTATGGATTGTGTGTCTGACATTGAAATTGACCGCGTAGCACTGATTTCTGTTAATATATATATATATATATATATATATATATATATATATATATATATATATATACATACACACACACACACCATATTTTGTGGAAATGTATTATTCTCATCTCTAAGATATACAAACTTAGAGGCTATGTATTGATGGAAATCAATGACATGTTGTGAATTTTCAATGTGGCATACTCGAGTTATGAAGTGAGCTAGTGATGATCAAAGCATGACTTATTGAAGCGTAGCTTTGTGTATATCGTGACATCGTCGAACCTCACACCCCGGATTGATGGTTAACTGGCAGTTAGGTTGTATACATAATCTCTAGTGAAATTGAAAGCTACAGCGGTAGATCTACCTTGAAACCTGAGGGAATAAAGTATATACGATGTCCGATGTCTGGATGTTATCCGAGATATATACTTTTGCATTATATATTCGGTGTCCGTTGTCTGGATGTTAACCGGGAATAATTAGCTTTGTGTCCTCTAATGATCTTTCATGTCAGGAACCATCATGTTGGAAACCCAATCTCCAATACGAGCTCATGCAATTTTGAATGTATACCTATATGTCAATATAACCAGTTGGGGTTATAGGGGCTATGATTCTATATTTATTTGCGAAATGTTTGTCGACACTATGTATTAATGGTAATATTAAAAGAGGATTTTACGTTTTAAAACATTTTTGGTTGTCATAAGATAAAACTCGCCTATTTGGTGTGAGTTTGCATTGTGTGATGTGGGACGAGCTTATGATAACTTCATTTTCCAAAATCATTGTGAATTTCTATGCACGAGAACTCACATGGAATAAACCTGTAACTGTAACACCCCACCTCCGCTAGGGTCACTCACAAAGGGAATGCCCTAGTTTTGGAGGAGTATTATCTAGTAAACAGGCACAGAGATAACACAAGACAGAACATAGATAAAATAGACTATATAAAGCAGCGGATATAAACTTTAAAACCAAATCTCATTACTGAAAAATAGAGTCAAAACCTCTTACATCAAAATACCAAGTCATTATTTCATTACATCAAGTTCTAAAGAAGCAAAGTACTTAAAACAACATAAGCAAAATATTATTCCCCAAAAAGCGCATGAGTGCAGCCATAGCATAGCTCAAGACCAAACCGTACATGAGTTGTCAGAAAGCAAGCAAAGTCCAAGCTAAGAGCTAGGGTTTCCTCCCTGAGAACCTGGGGGGGGGGGACGAAAGACAAAGAGGCGAAAGAAAACGGGTCAGTCAAAAAGACTGGTAAGCCCTAGTGACTATCAGCATAGAAACTAGTAAAGTTAACAAGACATGAATAAGCTGGAATTAAACATAGGAATGATGATAAGTCTGACATGATAACTAAGCTAACAAGATAACTCAAGTCTAACATTGCGTATTCAAGGTTCGCCATACCAACTATACTGGTATACTAATCCCGTGTCAACTATAAATCAAGAAATAATCCCTTGGCCCAATATCGTGAAGTGACCCAATTCGGGGTCCAACGGTATGATCTAATCGATCGGCTCCCTACAAGTCTAGCTCGTCGTGTGTCTGTCATACGGCCCTATCACGAATGTAGTCACCTGTGCTAGGTCCACCATAGGGTGTATCAAGCCCTAGGGTGCCAACCACCGTCACGAATCAAGAATGCACAGATAATCCTACTGATGCCCAATGCCTGCTTTTTCAACTCCGGACTAAGTGCACGACCCTAGTCCGCCTGAACCTACAATTGCGCACCAACTCAGCCGTCGTTCTGGTCGCTTACAATCAGCCCAGCAATCGTGCCCCACCCTGCCTAGTCCCAGGGTACCGTGATACATCTAGTGGGTTACTGCTGAAAAGGACCGCGTAACTAGGGTTTCGTTCAGCAGGTTAAGTTGTCATTTAAAATCGAGACTTAACCCCATCTACGTGTCATGTCAAATTGACTAAGTGTGTCGTTCTAGTTCAAGACTTAGTCCTACGAATCATGTGTCAGGTTGGTTAAGTGTGTTCAAGCGGCTCATGACTTAACCCTATCAAATCAACGTGTCAAATTGGTTAAGTATATTCAAGTGGTCCATGACTTAACCCTATCCAGTGGCATTAATTTACTTAATGCACCCCTAACCTCTCACATTAGACTTGGTTATGGTTACTGGATGTGCCGGGCGGGTCCGAGCAGTTTTACACCATAACCTAGTCTAACCTCGGGTTTCGAGTGCGATATGACCAACTACTCACATTGGGTCCTATTGTTTGCAGTTACTGGATTCGCCGGGCGGTTCCGGGCAGATTTATACTGCAAAATCAACCCAACCTCGAGTTGGCCACGTTCAAGTTATCTAAGTGTCATGTCCCAAATTCATATTTTCAAGTATAATTTCATGTCAAGTTCATGTTTCTATCCAAGCTCAAGTTATAACGATATTCATGTTTTCAAGTTCATACTAAATTCAGGTTTTCCTAAACTACCCAAATCGCATCCCCAACGCTCGTGAATTCGAATCAAGGCAATAGATGTAACTAGGGAATAACATAACAAGGATGGGTATAAAGTGGCAAAGGTGATTTCAAGGCAAGCATGGTGTAACTTGAGATATGATCATAACATCACTGGCATATGAAATAGGGTGATAAACATAGCAATAAATGACATAAGATGATAATCCTAAACTTGTGACTAGCGATAGTTTCAACATCACAACATCACAGGCATGTTAAAATAATGATAGGGTTTAGGTTATGACATGAACAGGCCCCTAAATCAACTTCTTATCAGTATTCCACAAATCAAGGTTCAATATGAACGGTACTAGGTTCAAGGTGAATAGATCTAGGGTGAACAAGAGTAGATCTAATATAATAGACCAAAAATGAATAGTCATAGATCAAAGATATACAAGAGTAGGTCTCAAGTAGTTATCATGTTTATGTTCAACTTCAATTTACACATGTCCGTATAAAGTTTAGAGTTTAGATCTAAGAGTAACTGGGGCTTACAGATCATGTTTTTGAGAACTAAGAACAGAAATTGTCATAGGATCGTTGTTGAGATGTTGATCTATTCCCTTGAATTGTTGTAGAAACGTTGGCCTTCGATTTGGATCTAGTTTGAATGTTTAAGCTTCAAGTTGGAGGCGGCGACCATGGTTCAAGAGGAGACTTAACAGCATAATGGTGTTAGGAAGATTTGTTGTGGATTAGCCTAGGTCTTAGGGTGTTTTTATAGTTGCAACAACTAGTTTAGGCCATAGGATAAACCCTAGAATCAATCTGAACCGCCAAAAATCGTCACAGGCCCTCAAACAAGCCAACAGGGTCAAGCAGGAGCAACCAGGCCCAAACCAGGTTCGGGGACCAGGTCGACACCCAAGTCGACTGCGCAGTCGACCTGGTCCTGGGGGTGTCGACTGCCCAGTCGACTCCCTAGTCGACCTGGGGTGCTGGGCGGGAAATTTCCCGCCCAGTCTGTCTGGGTATTGAAATTCGAATTTGAACTCGAATTCGAACTGTTTTGAACTTTGAAAATTTCTGAAACTTTGGGGAGCCATAACTTGGTCATACGGACTCCGATATTCGAAAACTCGGACTCGATTTCATGCAGAATTCCGAGACGAATGCAATGGCGCAACCCGTTTCCCTTGGTTCTTATTTTAAAATTTAATTCTGCCTAGATTTATGGTTATAACACGTTATCAAAATACGGGTTGTTACATTCTCCCCTCCTTAAAGGATTTCATCCCCGAAATCTCTAAGTTAGGAAGAACGTATCCTACCATCCATCATCCATCTACTCAAAACATCATCCACAAGCAAACATTATCCTTAAGAGATTTCTAATGCTGTATGAACATATGCAAAAAGTGTGTGTATATGTTCCTTATCTAATGCAAATGATCAGGCCTGATTGATCTTTCTAATGCAAAATATGTTTAGTGTCATGAATCCAACATGTATGCAAACAAATCCTAGTCACGTAAGCACTATATGTGTGCACAAACATTCATCCATATGCAACATTCATATGATAACACATTCAATTTCATCCATAAATAAGTATAAACACTCATGCATATGCAATATGAAAATGTGTCTGAGTCGATCTAGTGCCTAATGTGTGTTATGCAACCACGAGCAATCACTTGCAACCACTTGCAACCATTCACAAATATCAAGCATAACATGTTTCAAATACATGTTTACATTCATAGGATTCTACCTAAGGTTCTCAAGACAGGATCGAAAGAATATACAAGATAAAACAGAGTATCTAGGGAAAAGAAGTTAAAGATGTACCCCTAGAAGGTCCTTCTTGCGGGGCTTGCCCTTGCTTCTTAGGGCAGTTCTTGCTGATGTGTCCAGTTTCACCGCATTGAAAACATGCTCCTATCTTCATCTTCTTCTTCCTA
This sequence comes from Allium sativum, assembly GCA_030737875.1. Taxonomy (NCBI): domain Eukaryota; kingdom Viridiplantae; phylum Streptophyta; class Magnoliopsida; order Asparagales; family Amaryllidaceae; genus Allium; species Allium sativum. The sequence continues at coordinate 364,957,859 of CM060909.1, forward strand.
CAGTCCTGGACTATATGCCCGTCAATACCACAGAAGTTGCATTTTCTTTTCTCACGTGACTTGTCATTCTTGTTGTTGCTGTTCTTTCCTCCTTTCTCGGAGTCTACCTTCTTGTTTTGAGACTCATTCGCCTTGACCTTCTTCTTGCCATTCTCGTCTTCTTCATGAAGTAGGGCCATATTCACCAAGCTTTCAAAGGTCGCCCCCATGGGTACATGAGTCATGGCCATAGTGTGGAGTGGCTCGCTCAATCCTCGAGCAAAGCGTAGAGCCTTCTTCTCAGCCATGTTGACTAAGTCCAAACCAAACCGAGCAAGCTGATTAAACTTATTCACGTATTCCCTAACTGACATGTCCCCTTGCTTGAGTGCCAGGAACCTCTCCATCTGAAGACTCGCTTCTGCGGATGATAAAAACTTAAGCCCAAACCTCTCTCTAAAGTCTGCCCAAGTCTCAATTGGCCTGGTAGCGTTGGTGACTTCCCACCAAAATGCAGCTTCTTCTTTCAACAACCATGCTGCCAACTGAACTTTCCTATGATCCTCCATATAGAAAATAACAAACAAGTCTTCAGTCTCTTTTAGCCAGTTTCGCGCCTCAACGAAGGTTTTAGTTCCAACGAAGTTCTTGCCGCCCATTCCTATAAAGTCCTTGCATATTTTGGCGAAGGCGGTACCCGGAGGAGGAGGAGGAACCGTGGCCATCGGGGGAGGAGGAGGAGGGATATCTGTCGGGCCCGCGCCGTTGGCCCTAGCTTCCAAGTATCTTCGGAACTAGCCAGGTATGGGTACTCCCTCAGGAAGGTTAAGATCAGACATGCTGAAAAGCGAAAAGGAAAAAGATTCAAACGAGGAAACAAAGGGAAGTGCTAATGGCTTTTGGGGAATAGCCTTTTCTTAAAAATAAATCTTTTCTTGAAAAATGCTTCTTTATAAACGGTTTTGAAAATGGTTTCATAAGGTTTTTAAAACTTTTGCCCAGTCTGGTAACCTTCTGCTCTGATACCAAATGTAACACCCCACCTCCGCTAGGGTCACTCACAAAGGGAATGCCCTAGTTTTGGAGGGGTATTGTCTAGTAAACAGGCACAGAGATAACACAAGACAGAACATAGATAAAATAGAGTATATAAAGCAGCGGATATAAACTTTAAAACCAAATCTCATTACTGAAAAATAGAGTCAAAACCTCTTACATCAAAATGCCAAGTCATTATTTCATTACATCAAGTTCTAAAGAAGCAAAGTACTTAAAACAACATAAGTAAAATATTATTCCCCAAAAAGTGCATGAGTGCAGCCATAGCATAGCTCAAGACCAAACCGTACATGAGCTGTCAGAAAGCAAGCAAAGTCCAAGCTAAGAGCTAGGGTTTCCTCCCTGAGAAACTGGGGGGGGGGGGAACGAAAGACAAAGAGGCGAAAGAAAACGGGTCAGTCAAAAAGACTGGTAAGCCCTAGTGACTATCAGCATAGAAACTAGTAAAGTTAACAAGACATGAATAAACTGGAATTAAACATAGGAATGATGATAAGTCTGACATGATAACTAAGCTAACAAGATAACTCAAGTCTAACATTGCGTATTCAAGGTTCGCCATACCAACTATACTGGTATACTAATCCCGTGTCAACTATAAATCAAGAAATAATCCCTTGGCCCAATATCGTGAAGTGACCCAATTCGGGGTCCAACGGTATGATCTAATCGATCGGCTCCCTACAAGTCTAGCTCGTCGTGTGTCTGTGTCATACGGCCCTATCACGAATGTAGTCACCTGTGCTAGGTCCACCATAGGGTGTATCAAGCCCTAGGGTGCCAACTACCGACACGAATCAAGAATGCACAGATAATCCTACTGATGCCCAATGCCTGCTTTTTCAACTCCGGACTAAGTGCACGACCCTAGTCCGCCTGAACCTACAATTGCGCACCAACTCAGCCGTCGTTCTGGTCGCTTACAATCAGCCCAGCAATCGTGCCCCACCCTTCCTAGTCCCAGGGTACCGTGATACATCTAGTGGGTTACTGCTGAAAAGGACCGCGTAACTAGGGTTTCGTTCAGCAGGTTAAGTTGTCATTTAAAATCGAGACTTAACCCCATCTACGTGTCATGTCAAATTGACTAAGTGTGTCGTTCTAGTTCAAGACTTAGTCCTACGAATCATGTGTCAGGTTGGTTAAGTGTGTTCAAGCGGCTCATGACTTAACCCTATCAAATCAACGTGTCAAATTGGTTAAGTATATTCAAGTGGTCCATGACTTAACCCTATCCAGTGGCATTAATTTACTTAATGCACCCCTAACCTCTCACATTAGACTTGGTTATGGTTACTGGATGTGCCGGGCGGGTCCGGGCAGTTTTACACCATAACCTAGTCTAACCTCGGGTTTCGAGTGCGATATGACCAACTACTCACATTGGGTCCTATTGTTTGCAGTTACTGGATTCGCCGGGCGGTTCCGGGCAGATTTATACTGCAAAATCAACCCAACCTCGAGTTGGCCACGTTCAAGTTATCTAAGTGTCATGTCCCAAATTCATATTTTCAAGTATAATTTCATGTCAAGTTCATGTTTCTATCCAAGCTCAAGTTATAACGATATTCATGTTTTCAAGTTCATACTAAATTCAGGTTTTCCTAAACTACCCAAATCGCATCCCCAACGCTCGTGAATTCGAATAAAGGCAATAGATGTAACTAGGGAATAACATAACAAGGATGGGTATAAAGTGGCAAAGGTGATTTCAAGGCAAGCATGGTGTAACTTGAGATATGATCATAACATCACTGGCATATGAAATAGGGTGATAAACATAGCAATAAATGACATAAGATGATAATCCTAAACTTGTGACTAACGATAGTTTCAACATCACAACATCACAGGCATGTTAAAATAATGATAGGGTTTAGGTTATGACATGAACAGGCCCCTAAATCAAGTTCTTATCAGTATTGCACAAATCAAGGTTCAATATGAACGGTACTAGGTTCAAGGTGAATAGATCTAGGGTGAACAAGAGTAGATCTAAAATAATAGATCAAAAAGGAATAGTCATAGATCAAAGATATACAAGAGTAGGTCTCAAGTAGTTATCATGTTTATGTTCAACTTCAATTTACACATGTCCATATTAAGTTTAGAGTTTAGATCTAAGAGTAACTGGGGCTTACAGATCGTGGTTTTTGAGAACTTAGAACAGAAATTGTCGTAGGATCATTGTTGAGATGTTGATCTATTCCCTTGAATTGTTGTAGAAACGTTGGCCTTCGATTTGGATCTAGTTTGAATGTTTAAGCTTCAAGTTGGAGGCGGCGGCCATGGTTCAAGAGGAGACTTAGCAGCATAATGGTGTTAGGAAGATTTGTTGTTGATTAGCCTAGGTCTTAGGGTGTTTTTATAGTTGCAACAACTAGTTTAGGCCATAGGATAAACCCTAGAATCGATCTGAACTGCCAAAAATCGTCACAGGCCCTCAAACAAGCCAACAGGGTCAAGCAGGAGCAACCAGGCCCAATCCAGGTTCGGGGACCAGGTCGACACCCAAGTCGACTGCGCAGTCGACCTGTTCCTGGGGGTGTCGACTGCCCAGTAGACTCACCAGTCGACCTGGGGTGCTGGGCGAAAAATTTCCCGCCCAGTCTGTCTGGGTTTTGAAATTCGAATTTGAACTCGAATTCGAACTGTTTTGAACTCTGAAAATTTCTGAAACTTTGGGGAGCCATAACTTGGTCATACGGACTCCGATTTTCGAAAACTCAGACTCGATTTCATGCAGAACTCCGAGACAAACGCAATGGCGCAACCCGTTTCCCTTGGTTCTTATTTTAAAATTTAATTCTGCCTAGATTTATGGTTATAACACGTTATCAAAATACGGGTTGTTACAGTAACGACTCATACTTTTACGGGTAATAAATAACTTATTTAATTATTTAAATAAAGGTTTGGTAATTTAAAATGACCAAAATTAAATAATAAGGAATATTTAATTAATATAATAATTAATAATATATTTAAATTCCAGAATAGTCGGAAATAGTAGAGTTCACAATACGATGTGAATTGAATCATATATAAGCTATAATTTAGTTTGGAATTGAATTAGAATAACGAATATATTATTTAAACGAAGTTTGAACGTATAATTATATTGTAATTAAATCGAGCTCCTAATGGCGCGACAGTTCGTAATTTGGCGATTTGAACTTCAACTGAATATATTGGGTCTGTTTTAAATTGGATTTTTGTGAAACAAGAAACGTTCAGAGCTGGTGAAGTATATTTTTCTAATGGAAGAGAAAATCGGGATTTCATTGTATATATTTTGATTTATGCCCAAATTAAATTTTCGAAAAGTCGCTATGGAATTCCTTTATAATTTATAACGATATATAAAAGGAATTTCATTATAAATCGAATATCGATTCAACCGGGATTTGAATATCGAGTTAGAAATTCATATAGGAATATTCTGGAGCTGTATGATATTATATTGTGAAAATATATGATAATATTTATTTTAAATATTTAATTTAATTATTTTTAAATATATTTATATATTTAAATGGGTTATTTAGAGCTTTAAAAAGAGCCAGTTTTGCAAACGACCTCCGTTTTCGACGAAACTAATTTTGTTGGATCCGCAATATTAATTTATTGTTAGATTTCAATTTCCGTGATTTTTGAAGTCAGTGTGTGGCCGTATAGATTTTTAATGTGAAAAACAGTCAGTATGTTGATGATTAAAAATACGCCGTGTGAGCAAACGGAGTGGAATTCGACGAAACTAGTTTCGTTGGGTCCGTAATGACGAACTGTAGCTGTATGTCCATTTTCATCAAATTCAGACATTGTTTGTGATTATAGAGATTTTAAAACAATAAATACGAACAACGATTGGTTACATCTGAATACAAAATTGATTAAAATAAATTTTCCCACTGCTATAAATATCACCTAAGTTTTCCTAAACCTAAACAAACTTCATTCTTTGGTCAATGCCTCTTTAAGCCGTCACACTTGAAAGGAAAAACGAGATCTTCAGAAAATCACAATAAATCCAAAACTTGTTGAAATCCAACCAAGTAGGATTCATTAGCCTTAGTAAATTTCGAGCTTCAATCTGGTTTCAATTGTTTGGGGTTCGACACATTTCTCCATCGTTGATTTGTTAGACAGTGACCTAGGCACTACTACAAAAGTGGGCATATTCGACACTAATTTGTGTGCGTTGCATGAAAAGTGTGGCGAAAGCTATGCATTCTTTGATCTTCTGCAACAACATTCATTTGTTGTTGCATTAGATGTGAACACAGTGTTGCAGTTGAAATTCTAGTGCTGTGACTTGCAACACCAGTTCAAAGTGTTGCATTACATAAATACATGCCAGGTCAGCGATCCGCATTATCAGTTTAAACAAATAAATAACTGTAGATGTTGATTAATCCAACGGTTCTTGCCGATCCTTGCAACACCAGTTCAAAGTGTTGCATTACATAAATACATGCCAGGTCAGCGATCCGCGTTATCAGTTTAAACAAATAAATAACCGTAGATGTTGATTAATCCAACGGTTCAAGCTGATCCTTGCTACAACTTAGTGAAAATTTGGCGCGACAGTTTCCCCATTCACGAAATACTTCCCCCCAAAACAAATTTCTCCGGTACTCCTCCTTCTGTCCGTTTCTCTCTCCACGAAATCCGTCCAAGAACGCCTCCGATTGCTACTCTTCCTCAGGTTACAAACTATAAACCTTCGATTTCTCCTATTTTATGAACTTTACACCTCCAATTTGGATCGTTTAGGACAATTACAGGTAGTTAGGGCTTCATCATTTAGGTTTTATTTAGTTGATTTCATCTCTAACTTATTTTGATCTGCGTTCAAAGTCTCTGGGTGATTTGGGTATACCGATTACCTTAAATTAGGGTTTTTATACTTGAAGTGTTGTATTTATATGTTTGCATGTGTTGAAATTGTGCAAGTTCTGTATTTTTATGTTTGCCAAACCATTGATGTATTGGTAAATAATGCCTATTTCCAAAGGTGTTAACAAAATTTAGAGGATAAAAGAAATCCAATATGAATGTTCAAATATCTATTTCTGTTTGTAGTTAAATAATGCCTATATCTCTTCCTACATCGTATGACTACGAAGATACCCTGGGCATGGGTGATCTAGGACTGTCAAACCCATCATCACCAGAAACTCCTATTGATTTTTATATAGAGATGCAAGAAAGGCACTACGATGATTTGCTTGAGTATGAACTAGAGCAAGAAGAACTCCGAAGACAACGGCGAGAAGAAGAACGACGTGAAGAAAGGGCGATGCGACGGCATAGTCGTTTGCGTCGTCAGCATCAAAACAACCAAGTGGTTAACGAACAACATGCTGACTCACCAATCATAATGTGTCATTGTGGGTATGCCGCTGCAGAAGATGTTATTTCGATTGGATTCAACATTGGTCGTCGTTATTTTAGATGTCGGGTTTATCCCAAAGGGTGTACCTTTTGGCAGTGGATTGACCAACAGTTTCCAAGTCGAGCCGCTGAGTACGCAAATGAGATACAACATCAACTTACAACGCTGCAAAATCATGTTATTGGTTTTCGAACTGATGTTAGTAGACTTAACGACCAGCTTCAAGGGCTAAACATTAGACGACAAAATTAAATTATTGCATCGTTCTTTGTATTAGATACAACTGTATCGTCTATGTACCACCTGTATAGTCTTTGTATCTGTACTGTTTTGTTTTGGTGCAGTCATGTAATGTTATGCATTTGTGTTCAGTATCCTTAGTTGCTTGTTTTATGTACGTATTCTCTTGGTAACTCAGTTCCAAATGTCAGTGATAATTCATATCAAAACAATCGTCCTTGTATCATCACACTGATTATGTATATTTGTAAATTATTAACTTGTTTTGTTTTTATTTCTAATTTAGTCTAACATTACAGGGTAGCCCTTGTTCGTGTCTTGAAACTCTTAGGGGTATCAAATTTAGTCTTACTAAGCCGTGGTTAGATTGTGTCAATGGATAGTGAGTATTACATATGGATAGGACTTCCGAGATCGAGCGCAGAATATGTAAGAGGGGTAACAGCTTTTCTAAGAAATGCATTTCCCATTTATAAAGTAGGTGATGAGATGAAGTGCCCCTACAAAAAATGTACAGAACGTAATTGGTATTGTGAAAATGTCATATACGATCATCTTATTTTTAATGGCCCTTCTCCATTACATACCGGGTGGATTTGTGAAGTTTTACAGACAAAATTAATAGGTGTTGATGACCATATGGATTGTGCAACGGAGATGGATTTTGAGGATAATTTAGATGTGATGTTCAAGTGTGCGGGTTACAAATTTGGTCAAAATCCCAAGGACTTTGTAGTAGAACCAAATCCAGAGGCCGAGAAATTTTATCGGCATGTTAAAGAAGGAAAAAAACCGTTATATCCTGGCTGCACTAAATTTTCTCGACTAAGTTTCTTGATCAGGCTTTATCATTTAAAGTGTGCTTATGGAATTAACGAGTCTGCGTTTGGGGAATTACTAAAGCTTATAAAAGAAGCCTTTCCTGATGCCCAGCTGCCTTTGTCTTCCTACGCTGCAAAGAATGTCATTAAGGATTTAGGTCTTAATTACCATAAAATACATGTCTGCCGAAACCATTGCATGTTATATTGGGCAGAGAATAAAGATAAAGAGGCTTGTGACATTTGTGGTTTTTCGAGATGGGCTGTAAAAGAAAAGGAAGACATCGTTGATAATAATGATCCACCAAAGTCGATTCCCAAAGTGCCGGCAAATGTTATGAGGTACTTTCCTCTAAGACCAAGGTTACAAAGGATGTTTATGTGCAAAGAATTTTCCAAGCTTATGAGATTTCACCAAGTGGAACGAAAAGAAGATGGAAAATTAAGACATCCGGCTGATGGTGTGGCATGGAAGATGATGGATGCTCGCTATCCTGATTTTTCATCAGAAAATCATAATGTTAGATTGGGTCTAGCATCTGATGGATTTAATCCATATCGTTCAATGAGCTCAAGTTATAGTACATGGCCAATTGTGTTGGTAAACTACAATCTTCCACCTTGGTTATGTATGAAACAAGAGAATTTGATTCTTTCAACATTAATATCTGGTCCAGATTCTCCAAAGAACAGTATTGACGTATATATGCAGCCTTTAATTGCGGAATTGAAAGCGTTATGGAATGTTGGCGTCGAAACATATGATTCCTTGACTGATGGGAATTTTAATTTACGTGCAAGCGTCTTATGGACCATTAGTGATTTTCCGGGATATGCCATGTTGTCAGGTTGGAGCACGAAGGGGAAACTAGCGTGTCCAGTATGCCATTACGAAACTTCTTCAAATTATTTGAAGCATAGAAAAAAAATGTGTTATATGAACCATAGAAAGTTTCTTGATCCGACACATAAGTGGAGGCTAGATAAGAGGAGATTTAATGGCGAAACTGAAATGGGGAGCATTCCAGAAATATTATCAGGAACTGATATTGAAGAGTTATTGTGGGGGTTCAAAAATCGGTTTGGGGATAAGACGAAGAAACCTGGTAAAAGTGACGGCCCTTTTAAAAAGAGGTCAATACTGTTTGACTTACCATATTGGTGTCATTATCCCCTTCGACATAATCTGGATGCCATGCACATAGAGAAGAACATATGCGACAAAATATTAGGTACTTTACTTAATATAGGTCGCATGTCGAAGGATCACCTAAACGCTCGTTTGGATTTACAGGAATTGGGCATAAGGAAGGCCCTTCATCCTGTTGAATGTGGTGATGGAAATCATGTTGAAATTAGAGCTGCAATATTTGATATGATAAACAAGGAAAAAGAAATATTTTGCTCTGTATTGAAGAACGCCAAACTGCCCTACGGTTGTGCCTCGAATGTTAGTCGGTACGTGCACGTAAAAGAGAGAACAGTTGTGGGATATAAGAGCCATGATGCTCATTTCATACTCCACTATTTGTTACAATTTGCTGTGAAGAAAGCGTCAAAACCCGAGGTTGCGTTATCAATGATCAGATTTAGTGCATTCCTTAGAGGACTATGGAGCAAGGTTATCGAAGTAGATGATATCAAGAGGCTGCAAAAAGAAATTGTAGAGATACTTTGTCATTTGAAATGATTTTTCCACAGGCTTTTTTCGATATAATGGTACACTTGCCTGTTCATTTATGCAGAGAAATCGAATACAGTGGGCCTGAACATCTTAGATGCATGTATCCAATTGAGCGATATCTAGGAAAGTTGAAATCTTATGTGCGAAATAGAAATAGACCAGAAGGTTCGATTGCAGAAGGTTACTTGGCAGAAGAGTGTGTGACCTTCTGTTCAAGATTTTTAAGCGTCGATGGAGGAACAGAAAACACGTCGATTGATTTTGGAAGATGTCAAACAGATTTGGAATATCATATTGGAACAAAGAAGAATAAAGATGGAAAGATGTTCAATTTGAAAGATGCAGTTTGGAAGGCAACGCATCGCTATGTTCTGTTCAATTCCGGTAATAAAGAAATTGAGAGTTTGATCGAGTAAGTTCTTAAGTTCCTATATCATTTTCCTTAACTATAAATTAACATATGCATTTCGTAGTTTTTTGACCGTAATTATTATTTAGGGTTCATCGAGCTTTTGTGGATGGTCTTGCAAATAGAAGAAGATACAAGAGGGAACGAGAACATTTCGAAGAGTTTTGGAATTGGCTTAAAGAAGAGGTTCTGAAAAAGGACAAGATTTCAACAGATGTAGAGGTGTTTGCATTAGGTCCTAATCGAGTTGCTAGGAAGTTTACCGGTTATATAGTAAATGGATATAGATTCCACACAAAATTTAGAGATTCTCGATGTACTACACAAAATAGTGGTGTATTTTTGACTACCAAAACCACCAGCTTTGCAAGTTCGAAAGACCAAAACCCAATAGTGGGTGATGTCAATTACTACGGATCAATCGAAGAAATTTTTGAGCTTGATTATTGGGGAGCTTTCACAGTGGTCCTTTTTAAGTGTTGCTGGTACCAAGAGGAAAAAGATTCATATGGTCTTACTCGAGTAAATTTTAGCAAGTGCCATAAAACTGATCCTTTTGTCCTGTCTTCGCAAGTGCAGCAAGTATTTTATGTGGAAGATGCAGTTGAAAAGAACAGTCATTACGTTATTAAAAAATTGCCGAGAGATTGGTGTGATACTGAAAATGAGAATGCAATGGAAGAAGACATGAGCAATACACAACCACATGATATGGGCATAGGTGGTGAACTAGAACCAGAAATTATTGATGGGGGTTGGATTAGGGATGATGTCCCCGTAATACAACTAGAAACAGAACTAGAAGCAGAAGTTTCTGATCCTGTTCCGTCTTGTTAGGACAAAAAATTCCTCTTTCTTATTGCTTTAATTTGGTCTAATTCATGATGTATTTGGCACTTTTTTTTAGCTGGAAATTATTATCTTTGATGAATGTATTTGGCACTCTTTTCTCATATTGCAATCTACAATGTTCGCATGTTTTATGATTTAATGCTATGTTCTTTACTGCCATCTAAATTGGTTATAGACCAAAATGTTATAGTTGTTGTTTTCTGTCCACTTTAACATGCATGTATCTTGTTCTAATGTATTCATTTTGTACAGGATGGATGAACTTATTAATATCCGACTGCAACATGGTGGACAGTTTCGAAGGGCATGTTACGTTGGCGGAGAATCCTTCGTAGTAACAAAATATGATGTAGACCGGTTTTCTACAGTGTGCTTATGGACTTTGTTAAAGATTGTCTCCATTACACTGAAATAGGAGGAGTCTACATCAGAAAAGGAACGAGGGGTGGCTGGCAGCTAATACTGAATGACAAGGACGTAAACGAGTACGTACAGGGCTGCAATAAGCAAGAAGACGTGGTTTTTTACATCGACAACACCATTGACAAAGACAGTGAGCCGTTGATTCAACTGCAGCCACATGTAATCATACGGCCAAGGAAAAACATAATTCAAGGTATATATGTATATGTAATATAGATCCATTCTTATATATATCTCTGTGTGTGTGTACAGAACTTTGAAGGAGGCCATCGTTATTATTTTTATTGTTCCAGGTTCTGCTAAGAAGCCGGTTGCAAAGCGCAAGTATACTACTGCACATAGACTTCAGCAGCAACACAAAATGATGAAAAACAACCCAACTCAAGTGGGTCAGAACAAACTATCGTCGGAGCCTGATATGGATAATGATGAAGAAGATGTTACTGTGACGGACAAAGGAACCCGGAGGAAATTAAATGTAGAAAATGAAACAGGTAAAGATGATGTTACCCGAGAGAATGAAGCTGATGTTCAGGTATTTTTCAGTTTTCATTTCAGTTTTATTAATCCGGATGAAATCTTATTCCGACCATGAAGGCTGCAGCTAATTCAAGTAACTGTTTGTTCTTTGTGCATGCATTCTGTCAAAATAGCAAGAACTGTTTATACGTCAACTCTATTTGGTTAACTAGCTTAAATTTATCATCGATGGTGAGTAATAATGCCAATCTGCTTGCAGTTCTCACAACCATCAGTTTTGACGAAGTATGAACAAGAGCGAATCGCGCGCATGCAAGAAAATGATGCAGTTAGTAGATCACTTGGGGTGCCTTCATTAGTTGTATGAAAGAGGCTGCCGCACGAAATAAGAAAGATAAATGTAAAGATGTTGCTGGAAGTGATGAATACATCCCAGACAATGCTGGTGAAGACGTCACTGATGATTCATCAGATTCGGAGGTATAAAGAAGTTATTTGTTTATTACTTATTGTATTTGCCTTTATGAACGTAAAAAATCTTGAACTTCAACTTAATTGTAGAGAATCAAAATTGTTAAGTCAAAGGATCTTTTACCTGGACCGAGAACTCGTGCGCGAACCAATGCAGCCATTGAAATTGAGAAGGAAGCGATGAAGCGCACCCCCCTCCAAAGAAAGCTGGCTCCGACAAGGATTTGATCCTGACATTCACTCCCACTCCAAAGAAACTCAGTAACCGGGAGAAACAGACAGAAACATTAAAGAAACTTACGAACCCAACACCGTCTTTTTCAGGAGTTATAAAACCTACAACGTCTCGGCCATCCGTTTTAAAATCTACATGTAGAAAATTGTTCAAACAATCAACCAGTTCATGTGAAGCTGCTGGTTCAGTTGCTGCTTATTTAGCGATGCGGAAACGTCAAAAGCAGAACGTTGAAGCGCCTCTAACAATGGAAAATCTTACCGATCGATTAGAGCAGGAATGGACTGCACAGGAAGATGAAGCAGGTACAGGTATATATATAAATAATAATGTTTCTTTATCTGTGCACTGCACTGTTGAGTGTGTCTTTTTTCTATTCACATTTTTGAACCTGGTAGATAAAGTACAAGGTCCAAAAAATCCTAGAGGGAAGTCAAAAATGACCAAGGTGCATGCTAGAACCCCTGATGATAAAGTAGTCATTGAGTTGAATGAGGATGGCCAGCCAGTTTCTGATAATATTACAGAGTTAAGCAATTTTCTTGGTACACTAGCAAAGGATAATGTGTCTCTTACTTACATCAATTGGCATGTGGTTCCTGATCAATTAAAGCGACAAATGTTGGATTATGCTCTGGTACAATCTAATTTCCTTAACCATATACAGTTCAACTGACTTCCTAAATGTTTGGTTTTACTTAATTAGTTTGTTTCCTGAATTTTGTGATTGCTATATTGTAGGCTAGGTATGTCATACCGGAAGAAGGACACAAGTGGGTCTTGAACACGCTTAACGACTCTTGGAGGCAGTACAAGTCTCGCATCAAAACAAGGTATTATAAAAAATACTCAACTGATGAGGAAAGGCTTGCAAATAGGCCCAGTACAATTCCGTTGGAGGATTTTAAAATGCTCTTGGACTACTGGGGGATGAAGCAGTTCAGGTACGGCTTTAATGATATTCACATTTGTATAATGTTTATTAGTTCACATTATCTTGTTTAATGCTAATCTTTAGTAGTTCACATTATCCTTGTTTAGTGCTATTTTTTTTGGATTTCCAGGCCCAAGCTGATTCTAATTCCGCGCATCGTAATTCGTTGAATGAGACACATACCATGGGTCCCAAAACTCATGCAGTAGCCAAAGAAAAGATAGTATGTGTTTTTCTGAACTTAAGTTATTTTTTATTGTGATTGAGTTGAATTGACCACATGATAATTCTAATTTGTTATATCATTGAATTATTGGTAATCCTAATACTTGACAGAGAAAGAAGGACCCAGAAAAAGCCTCCCCATCCGCTGCCTTGGTTTATCTAGAAACTTATAAACGAGAACCAGGTCGAAGTTACAAGACTAACACGGATGAACTGAAGGCCAAATACGTGAGTACATATATAATTAGATACTGAAATAGCAATACTTGTGTCAGTATAATTGGCACATTGTACGTTTGTTGGAGCTGCATATTAAATCGAACACATATATAGTTAGTTTGAAAGAGAACCAGTTCTGTTAATAAATTCATTCCTGCCAGCTGCCTATTTATCTATATGCTTGCCTGGTTTTCATTTTGTAGGCGAAGGTGCAAGCAATGGTGGATGCTGGAAACATTGCTGAGGCAGATGCACTGGATTCTGGTGGGAAGAGGCACACGCGTAACTGGCTTGTAGGAAGGCGAGGCAAATTGGCTGAAAAGTCTCCAAATCCTGGTTCTTTGGACATCTATGTCCAAGAGTTGACAAAAAAAATAAGGCAAGAGCTGGAGGCGGACTTGGAGGAGAAGGTGAATAGAAAAGTTAAAGAGAACGTGTCGTGGGTGTTAAAAAAGCTAGGTGAAGCCAATCCAGATCTAAATTTAGATGTCGGAGACCTTTGTGTCACCACAACAAGTGATGAAGATGCTGACAATTGTACTCCTTCAACCCCGGCAACTGACTGAAGTATTTGGATGGTATGTGTTAGCACTTGTGATATATTCAGATTGTTCTTTTAAATGATGGCACTTGTGGTATGTGTTTGTGATGACAGTACTTGTGGTATGTTTTGGTGATGGCAGTACTTGTGGAATGTGTTGGTGATGATACTTGTGAGTTGGTATATATAATTGGTTGGTCTGACTGTGGTGATGAATGTTTTGGGAGGAATTGTTGTATGAATATTTTGGTATATATGTATGAATGTGGTACAATGTTTTGGATTGAATATATGTACTGCAGAATCTGTAATTACAGGGTTGTATTACAGCTGCAGTTGATTTTTTCCTGGTGTCGCATTTGTTTTTTGTGGTGTTGCGTTAGACTGTGCTGTGGTGTTGCATTAGACTGTGCTGTGGTGTTGCATTAGACTGTGCTGTGGTGTTGCATTAAGTTTAACATTATTAATTCCATAATGGTACGGCACGTGGGCCCCACATCTTACGTGGCGCCACGTGGATAGCTGACATGGCATGTGACACGTGTGCAGCTGACGTGGCGAGCTGACGTGGCATGTGCCACGTTGACAGCTGACGTGGAAAGTCAATGCGGACCCCACTATCATGAGCTGGAAGCCAGGGTCTGGCTTGTACTTAAGGCAACTCTGTATGTTGTTGCATTACATGGATATGCTGTTGCAATAGGGCAAAAGTTCTACTTAAGGCAACGCTTTCTTTCCGTGGCCGTAGATGGACAAAAGCGTTGCATTAGATGGCTAATGCAATGGCCGCGGATGTCACGCCCCCCTGGTGTTGCCTATTTAAAAAAAGGGCCTACGGCAACGCTTTTTTGATCTACGGCCACAGAAGAATAGTGTCGAATATGCCCACTTTTGTAGTAGTGAGGGTTTTCCAATTTGGGCATTTGAAAGATAAATTAATGTTTTTGGGAATGATTTTGGGTTCGTGGCAGTTAGAGACTGTTATTCCGTTGTTTTTGTGAAGTTCAGTGACATCTCTTGTCGATAGCTTCACGGTAGTGGGACTGTGGAATCGCAATTTCCAAGGAGAAGGGAGAGCTCGAGAAATGGAAGTAAGGTGGTGGAGATTTATGTGAGGAGTTCAATGGTAGATTCACTTTGATGTTTAAGTGATGTAATGAAGGATTTTTGGGTGAAGGAATCAAGCGCAGTGGCCATGAGAAGAGGATATCGGTTCCTGGAATTCGATGTTGGGGTTAAGAAGACGATGACCAGGGGCTGTTGTGGATTTGAATTGATAAATGGTGGATTAAGGTTAACTAATATATAATTAATTTGCTTATCACCTTTTTATGTATACGAGATTGGAAAATATATAACTTTCTCATATGTTAAACAAATTCAGCGAAACAAGATCCGTCGGAATCGTACCGATGAGAGCTACACACTGGAACTGAGTCGGAGTGAATTAGAGCTCGGTACAAATTATGGAAGAATTAAATTGTCCGGTCGGAATCAACTATAGTTATCGTTATTTAACGAAAACTGTCCAATGTGAGTAGAACTCACCAACTCTATCAGTTCATATTTTTATAACGTATTTTTAGAACTGATAAATGATGATTGATTGTTGTGTATTGACTGTTTGGTTGAACTGCTAAGTATTGGTTGAAATTATAGATCTGGTTATATATAAATATATATACATATAAATTGATTCTATTTAGCAGAATATTTCATAGTGAAATGAAATTGATGTTAATTATATTGTTTAACGTCTGTGGATGCAGGGGAACAGGTCGGAGGAATCCAACTGGATTCCTCAACATTTATTTTACTGTTTTTCATATATTGAATTTATATGATGTGATACATAATCTGCCGTTGATTTTGTGTGTTTGATGATATTGATCATTGTTATAGGGTATGTAAATTACCATAAGAAATACTGGAATGTAAAAAGAGAATTTTTAAAGTGTAATAGAAAGAGAAATATTTGTAAAACATTTACAAATAAAATAGAAAGAGAAATATTTGTAAAACATTTACAAAAAAAATAGAAAGAGAATTATTTGTAAAACATTTACAAATAAAATAGAAAGAGAAATATTTGTAAAACATTTACAAATAAAATAGAAAGGGAAATATTTGTAAAATATTTACAAATAGAATTGAAAAGGAAATATGTAGAAAATAAATAGAAGTGGAAAGGAAATATTTGTTTGATAGAAGTGGAAAGGAAATATTTGTTTGTTAAATAAATAGAATTGAAAAGAAAATATTTATTTGTTAAATAAATAGAATTGAAAAGGAAATATTTATTTGTTAAATAAATAGAATTGAAAAGGAAATATTAATTTTTTCAATAAATAGAGTTGAAAAGGAAATATTTATTTGTTAAATAAACAAATGGAAAAGGGAATATTTGTAAATAAAACCAATAGAAAAGGACATATTTGAATAAACAAATAGAAAAGGAAGTATTTGTAATCAAATAGTGTTAGTCGAATTAAAGTTAGTTGAATATTGGTTATTCGAAAAGAGTTATCGAATATTGGTTATTCGAAAAGAGTTATCGAATATTAGTTATTCGAAAAGAGTTATTCGAAGAAAAGGAGTAAATCGAATGTAGTTTATTCGAAAGGAGTAAATCGAATGTAGTTTGTTTGAAAGGAGTAAATCGAATGTAGTTTATTCGAAAGGAGTTAGTCGAATATTAGTTAATCGAAGAAAAGGAGTTAGTCGAATATTAGTTATTCGAAGAAAAGGAGTTATCGAATATTAGTTATTCGAAGAGAGTTAATCGAATATAGTTTATTCGGAAAGGAGTTATCAAATAGAGATTATTTGAAAGAGAATTATATGCTGAATTCGATTATATCAAATTCGGGAAAGTACTATTCACTTTCCGTTTTTAATCAAGATTTATTTATTTATAAATAAATTAGTTGTTTGTTTATTTATACAAATTAATAAATAAAAGTTATACTTAAGTTATTATATTTCAAAAGCATGAGATTTTAACACTTGTTAAAATCAAATGATTTCTGTAAAAGAAGTAGATTCGTAAATAGATTCAGAGCGTTACGTAAGGAAGTTTGTTAAAGATGTAAAAGATGAACTTTGTCTATTTCGAGGTTAGGAATGTTGTTCAGTTAAGGTCTGAGAGGTAGTTATACCCTAACTTGATTGAATTCGTTTTTAACTAAGGAATGGTTAAGATTCGATAGTTAAGGTTGGTTAAGTGAATTTAGTTAATGAGGTAATGGTTTGAGTGGCATAGCGATGTTTTATTTAAACATCTGTTTAAATCCGATGAATGAGTTTTGGAAACGTTTTCCAAATATAATCAGAGATATTTTCTAATCATAGAAAATGAAATGTTTGATGATTAAGAATACTGGAATGACAGTGATACGTGAAAAAGAGATGGAAATGTTTTCTAATGATTAATAACGTATGTTTTCTAAATTTAGAAAATAAGGAATGCTGAATATATGGAAACAGGAAATGAATAAATTTATGAACTAAAGATATAATGTTAAATGATGATTGATCGATATAATTTCCATCTGGAAATAATATCGTTATTTGCACACGTGTTTTTCTTTGATAGTTAATCATCGATTATCGACGATTTTGACCATTTTTCCGTTGTCAATACGGAGAGAACGGGATCAGATTCATTATCTGAAAACAACTATGTATGGGCGTTAGCCTTGCGATCAAATATGATGAAGATAATTGAAGACGGAGATATGCAAGGTCTTTCCTGTTTACAGAATAGTGCCTTCGGTTTGTCCAGTCGCAGGACGACTTGTATGGAAGAATGTCTGACAGATTATATTTAATGGGTCACATAAGTTGATCTCTTCAAACGTATGTACATTTGGTGGCGGAGGAATTCATTTCTCTTAGCAGTATACCCGTTGTATTTTTGGGGAAATCAATTTTCGATTTGGCGGGTATGACGATGTGACATTCAAAGTGAATAATTGTGTGATATATTAGAGATAAGCGTGGCCTCTAGCCTTACAACCGGGAAATGACAAAAATCGGGCAGGCAGCATGGCTAAGTGGTTGGATGCCAATTAGGCTGTATTATCACCTATCTAGAGATATTCATTTCATTCTTTAATCTATTCGATGCTATCCCATTCGGGAAACGGTTGCTGATCCCAACCGTTGGTGATATACATTCAATACACTCAAGCGAAATGAGTGGTCGGTCATGTGTGGCCGAGTTGCAAGATGTTCTTGTTGAACTCAGTGTATTCCTCTCTAGAGGTACACTATCGGAAGGTGGTTCCATACCTTTTCATAGTTGAAATCCATTACCCAATAAGTGCTCGCGGTTCTGATTGTAACTATATATGTAGAACGTGAGATGAAAGCGTTTCTGCTAGATGATTATTTAGTTGTGGTTGATAGACATTATTATAATATCAAAAGAGTTTTGATATAAAGTTTATCTTTTCTTTCAAAAGGATTTGAAAGTTAAATCAAATGTTTTGGATTCTCATAAGGGAAAAACTCGTTCCGTTATATGGTGTGGTCTTATGAGATATCGTTATTTTCCCAAACTGTTTTAAAATTGTTTTACTCACACCAACCCCATGACTGACCCATAGTTTATTTTGTTTTGTTTTCCCTAAACTCCTGGATGCCCAATTTTGTACGGGCAATCAAATAGTCAGGATTTTACAGATATACTTGGAAAGCTTGGAGCAGGAGGCTTCAGGATTTTATATAGCTATTGTTGTTCCGTTGTGTTGTAAGTGTTATACTCTAGTAATTTTACTGTATACATATACTGATTTTATTTCAAAGATATGTATCTAATATATATTGTTCGTTCCGCTGTGACATTCGTGTTTACTCTGATGTTGTATGTTCTTCTTCTTCTTCTATTCTAAGTTTCTATCTTATCTATTCTCACCCTCTGTTTTCTGGCTTCCAGTGCAATGTGGGTTGGACTTGTGTTATTTGGTCAGCTCAAATTGTACCGGAATTTCGGGACACTACAAAACTCGTTCTGCGTTAGCAGCGTGGTCCGGAGAATTATCCCAACTTTAAAATAAATCCGAAATAATAACTATTTTGCGTTCTCACACCAGTCGTACGACTGACCTGGAGTTTACTGTTTCCTACATAAACTCTGGGTGCCTATTATTTTGCACAGGAAGTTAGTTGTTTAGTCTGCAGGTTTAGATTTTACAGCTGGATTCAGATTTGGAGCTAGAGATACGTTTTAAGATTTTACTTCTTCCGCTGTGAGTCTTTTGTTTTCCGCTGAGCCTATGTTGTACTCAGATTCATTGTAACTCTGACATAAAGTTTTGTAATGAAATAAAAAGCTCTGTTTTGTGTTCAAATATGTTGGTACCCATAACTATTCGCCTTTATGAGCGATTTAAGTTGGTTTAATTACCGGAGAGAATCGAACAGAAAAGTTGGTCGTTACACGATGCTTCTGAACTATTGCAAATTAATAAGTGCGAGTGTTTAAATTCAAACAGACATAACCATTGGAAAACGGTTGCATCTCTTCGCTGTCTATAAAAAAACTGCCCCGAATTCAGTTTAACACAACTCGAGTTCCTCTTCTTCTCCTTCCTTTTCTTCTTTTCTGCCATTAAAATAACTCGAGACTCTGCCAAATTCTTGAGTGTAGTCTACGAGTTATTGTTCTGTAGGCTATAACTCTTTCATCTTGTCACTGCAACGATCAATTCTAAGATACTGAATCGCCGTGTCTGTGCAAACACGTCGATTAAAAGATATTCGATACCTACTCCATTGAATCTTCGAATAGATTTGCCATTACTCGTGCTCATAATTAAGAGGGCAAATAATATTTTAGGATAGCGATCACCACATCGTGCCTCAGAGATTTGTGTATTCAGAGATCAGAAAATCCAGCGACGAATTCGACTTACAACAATCTAAAACAGTATTTCTGCAATGGCTCCTCATGGTCTTAAAGAGTTTGCCGCTGATTTCACAAACCTAGAGCTCTTTGATGGTGTCAATTTTCTACGCTCGCAGAAGAAGATGCATTTCTTATTGGTGGTTATGAAAGTTGTTTATGTTTTGACTACGCTAAAACCGGTGGAGACAGAAGATGAAACCATTGCACAGGCACGAGATCAGATCAAATGGGAACAGCATGATTATATTTGCAAAGGCCATATCTGTAATGAGATGATGGACACACTTTTTGATATTTACTACAAGGCAACTACAATGGATGTTTGGGATGCATTAGAGGTGAAGTATCTGATGGAAGATGCAATAAGTAAAAAAATTCTAACCACCAATTTTTTTAATTACAAAATAACCAATGATCGTTCAGTACTAGAGCAATTCATTGATTACATACACATTCTTAACCAATTCAGTCTACACAAGTTAAATATGGATGAGGAAATTAGGGTTTCCTCGATAACAGACAAATTACCCCCTTCTTGGAAAGATCAGAGGAAACTACTGAAACACAAGAAGAAGGATATAAGTCTAGACAGCCTTGCACAATATTTGCAAGTTGAACAACAACTGAGGCAAAAAGATGCCCAAGATGAAAAAGTTGTTGATACATCAAAGGTCCATATGGTGGAAGAAAGGCAAGCAAATAATGATTCAAATAATTCTTTTAATAAAAAATGAAATGGGAGAACAACAATAATTCCCAAGATCAGAACAAGAAAGGCAAAAATGGTGGTTGCTACTTTTGTGGTAAACCGGAACATTTCAAAAGGTATTGTCGCTGTTGGAAAAAGAAACAACAATCTGAAAAGGAAAAGTTTGCCGGAGTCATATCAGAATTGAATATGATTGAACAAGACAATTCTTGGTGGATCGGTTCTGGCGCTACTAAGCATATTTGCATTGACAAGAATCAATTCAAGAAACTAGAACATATTGAAGATGAAGACTACCTTTATATGGGAAATTTAGGAAAGGCATCGGTCAAAGGAAAGGGGACTGTAGATTTGGAATTCACATTCAGAAAAGTTCTGACATTAAGTGATGTATATTATGTACTTGAAATTAGGAAGAACCTTGTATAGAGAAGTCTTCTTAATAAGTTTGGATTCAAAACAAGTCTTTGAGTTAGACAAATATGTGTTGACCAAAGGCGGTGTGTTTGTGGGAAAGGGGTACATGTGTGATGGCATGTTTAAACTGAATGTTGATATTAATAAAAGTATGAATTTTGCTTGTATTGTTGATTCATTTTCATTACGGCACAATAGATTAGGACATGTTAATCATAAATGCGTGCTTGATATGATATCTTTGAATCTAATTCTCAAACACCAAAATGATATGATATATAAGTGTAGGATATGTTCATTAACTAAGATCACTAGAAAACCATTTCCTCATAAAACAGAAAGTACAACAAAATTGTTACAGCTTATTCATAGTGATGTATGTGATATACATAGTACTCCTACTAGAGGAGGAAAAGGATATTTTGTCACATTTATAGATGATTACTCTAAATATTGTTATGTCTATCTTATGCATGATAAAAGTGAAGTGTTAAATTCATTCATTACTTGTAAAACTGAAGTAGAAAACCAATATGATGTCAAAATAAAAACACTTAGGTCGGATAAGGGTGGTGAGTATCAATTCCCTGAATATTGTGAATCAGTAGGAATTATACATGAGACATTTATTGCTTACACTCCACAAAAAAATGGAGTGTCTGAAAGGAAAAACAGAACTCTTACCGAAATGGTAAATGCAATGTTGTGTAATTCCGGACTTAATACTAGTTTCGGGGGAGAAGCCTTACTTACTGCATGTTATATTCTAAATAGAATACCTCATAAGAAAAGTAAAATTACTCCGTATGAACTTTGGAAGAAACGGAAACCAAATCTTGATTATTATCGAGTCTGGGGTTGTAGAGCGATTGTCCGATTACTTGAACCAAAAATCAGAAAATTAGGACAAAAGGCTATCGAGTGCATATTCTTATGATATGCTCAACATATCAAAGGATATAGGTTTCTAATAATAGAACCTAATAGCTCTATTGCTGTAAATACAGTAATAGAATCAAGGGACGCGATGTTTTATGAGAATAGATTTACATCTATTCGGAATAAACCGATTCATGAAACGGTGGAGGTTAATACACCTATTAATGAAATGGTGGAGGTTAATGAACCAACTATTGAACCTGTAGAATACATTGATGGAAATATCGACAAAAATGGTGATTCTCTTAGGAGAAGTAAACGAAGAAGGATAGAAAAATCCTTTGGACCAGATTTCATCATATATTTGGTCGAATGATCTAGAAATAATGTAGATCATCAATTAATGATATATACTAATATATAATCTGACCCATTAGCATATGCTGAGGCAATGAAATCTCAAGGTTCATCATTATGGCAAGAGGCCATAAATGATGAAATGGATTCTATTATGGGAAATAAAACATGGAAACTAGTAGATTTGCCTCCTGGTTCTAAACCAATAGGATGTAAATGGATATTTAGGAAAAAGTTAAAAGCATATGGCACAATCAAAAAAATTTAAAGCTAGATAAGTTGCCAAAGGATTCACAAGGTAAGAAGGAATATATTATTTTGATACGCCCCCGTAGCTAGAATTTCAACTATTAGGACTTTAATTGCATTAGCTTCTACCTATAATTTTGAAATTCATCAAATGGACGTCACGACAGCATTTTTAAATAGTGAACTTGACAAAGGATATATATGTCTCAACTAGAAAATTTCGTGATGCCTGGACAAGAAAGTAAAGTATGTAAACTTACCAAATCACTTTACGGTCTTAAACAAGCACCAAAGAAATGGCATGAAAAGTTTGATAAATCTATTATTTCTAATTGCTTTAGGATTTTTGAATCTGACAAATGTGCCTATAACAAGTTTAATTCAGGAAAAGGTGTAATTATATGCCTTTACGTGGATGTTATGCTTATATTTGGAACAGATACTTCGAGTATTGAAGAAACTAAAAGTTATTTATATTCATGCTTTGACATGAAAGATATAAGAGTAGCTGAAATGATTCTGGGAATAAGAATCATGAAAACAAAAGATGGGTTGTCAATTACCCAGTCTCATTACATTGAGAAAATTTTGAAAAGGTTCAATCTATTCGATTGTAAACCTATGTCTACTCCGTTTGATCCAAATATGCAATTATACACTAATATTGGAAGAGTTATAGAGCAATTGGAATATGCTATAGTTATTGGAAGTCTGATGTATGCTGTGACATGCACGCGACCAGATATTGCCTATACTGTTGGCAAAATGAGTAGATATACTAGTAACCCTAGTCATATCCATTGAAATGCAATACATAGAATTTTAAAGTATATAAAAGGTACCATAAATTATGGTATACATTACAACGGTTATCCGAGTGTAATAGAAGGATAAACATATGCTAGTTGGAACACTGGAAGTGAAGATAATAAATCAACTAGTGATGGATATTCACTCTTGGTGGGGAAGCAATATCCTGGGCCTCAAAGAAACAAACATGTATTGCTGATTCAACCATGCCTGCTTAGTTTATAACACTGGCTTCCAGTAGTAAAGAAGCAGAATGGTTAAGAAATTTATTATTAGAAATTTTTGTGTGGCCAAAACCTATGCCACCAATATATGTGCATTGTGATAGTCAATCTACATTGTCACAGGCATACAACTAAGTTTTGTAATGGTAAATCTAGACATATTGGTCTAAGGCACAGTTTGGTTAGGCAAATGCTCACTGAAAGGGTAATTACCATAGATTTTGTGAGATCTAGCCAGAATTTGGCAGATCCATTTACTAAAGGACTTGCAAGGAACTTAGTGATAAAAACTTCACAAGGAATGGGTTTAAAGCCTATACAATACAATCGCCAATGAAGGAAACTCAAATCTACATAATAAAGAAATTTGTTATCTTGAGTTCAAAGAGCAAAAGTACTTCATATGTTTGCGGTTGGAAGCACTATAATATTTAGTCTGAAAAACTAAGTATTATCATACATTCCAAGGAAAAGTGCTCGGTACTTATAATGACGAAGAGAGGATGTTATGCTTAGAACTTAATAGGTTTATAATAGATATACTGTTGAGGTGTGTATTATAAGGCACTTCTGATAAACCTACCTACATGAATGCAATGAAGTTGCTGCCGCCTTCTGCGATATTTTGGCTTGATCTCTAAGGGCATTTCAAGAAAGACAATACCGACCCAAGGCCAATCCACAGGTTGAGCATACATACTATTTGGATAAAATGAAAATGAGTGTGTGATAATCACATCCAGTAAGATCATATATGATTGATGGTTTAATGCTTAGTCAACCACTCCATCCTGATATACTTTGAGGGTGTTCACTACGTATAGATTCAAGTCTGTACGACATCTATACTTATGCACAAATTTTCCTGCATATAAATGACAAGATGTATTTATTTAACATTTGATGGAGGATTGTTGGAGGAAATTTTAAATAAAAGGAGGAAGAAAGGGGCAAAATCATCTAGTCCCACATCGGGGAAAACTAATGCCTTTGTCACTATATATGAAAAGTCATTATGTATTATGTCAAAAAGAAAGGGGATATGGAAAGAGAAGAGACAATGGCATGAACCAAGAGCATATCCATGGACATTAATATTTAAAATGTCAAAAGATGGGCCTCGGGCCTTGGGTCTTGTGATCAGATGGGCCTCGAAATGCCAGTGGGCTTGCGTAGATCTGTTAAGTTTTTGCGCTAGCAGATTTAAAATTTGAAACTCTTCAGAGCCGTTGCAAATGAATGGACGCGTCTGTTCATCATTCAAATTTGCAACGCTTCTGAACTGTTGCAAATCAATAGGTGCGACTGCTTGAATTCAAACAGACATAACCATTGGAAAACGGTTGCATCTCTTCTCGGTCTATAAAAAGGCTGCTCGAATTCAATTTGACACAACTCGAATTCCTCTTCTTCTCCTTTTCTTCTTTTATGCCATTATAATAACTCGAGACTCTGCCAAATTCCTGAGTGAATTATACGAGTTATAGTTCTGCAGGCTATAACTCTTTCATCTTGTCACTGCAGCGATCAATTCCAAGATATTGAATCATCATGTCTGTGCAAACACGCCGATTAAAAGATATTCGATATCTTCTCCATTGTATCTTCGAACAGATTTGCCATTATTGTGCACATAATTAAGAGGGAAAATACTGTTTTAGGATAGCGATCACCACATCATGCTTCGGATATTTGGGTATTCAGAGTTCAGAAAATCCAGCGAAAAATTCGACATACTACACTTGTCATAAATAGTAAAATAAAATGTCAGAGAGAAATCCAATGATATTAGTAAAGATGACTCGCGTTTCTGAAACTATTTATATGGCATAAATGTCATACCTTATCATGATCTTCTGCTTGCAAGAGCTCCAAGCTACTTCATGGTGATGTATTTTAATGAAGTATTTTCAAGTTTTAGTATTACATTTCTATTTTTTAAAATTTCTGGATATATTGTATCAGTTATCATAAAATGGAATATAAGAACTTGCTTAATATAAGAGTATTTTTTGAGTTGGCTACTTTGCTTAATGAGATGTTAAATTCAACCTTTCAATATTTCCTATAGTTGATTGTTCCTTTGTCTCAATATTTATACCAGTCTGTCAGAATCAAACCAAATTATCAATTTTTTGTTTTGTAAATGTTAGGTAAAGGAAGATAAGTCTAGTAAATGAGCACTGAGGATTAAGTTTACTATCCTGATTACCATGGAAGATTATGTCAGAAATCCCTAATTTAGAAACCATCAAACTAAATCAGATCACATAAGTTAAATTCAATTACAGAGCAATGAATGCTACAACTACACAATTTAAATTGTCATTGGTTGTTCGTAAACACTTATTATGCTTGACATTTCCGTTCACAACTTAAGTTCCTATACTGGTTGACTAAATTATCTTCGCAATCTTTGTGGGCCCGTTGTTGCATCATGATCCATGTCAAGAAATGCTTTTTTTACCCCTCCAATTAACTATTACATTAAACATGCAAATAATATTGGTGTTTTCTTACGCTGATTAATTGCATTATTATGGGTCAATGCATATGCATAGATATCACTTGATTTTGGATTGGAAAAGAAATAATATCATGTTTTGATTCATCGTTTCAAGCTCTCTTCATAAGCAACTTTCTCTTTCTGTGTATGGTTACAATTTACATCTTGATCACTTGTTCTTTTATTAGAAAAATAAAAATAAGACCTATATTATTGTTCTAGTACATTTACGTGTATGATATACTGGTTTTTTCTTATGGCATAGTTATGATTGTTTTTGTCAATTTCTTGTAATACTTAAATCAATATTTTAGGCAGCTGAAAAAAATACAGCATAGGTGGACAAATATGCATATCACTCTTTAAATCTGTGTTTGTTTACAGAAAATAAACTCATTTCTAGCTGGCATTGCATTTCACAATTAAACATGGATTATTTATTTTTATGGATGGTAAATGCTACTTCGGAATGATTGGAGCCATCTTCTACCATTAATGTCATTTGTTGGTGTTGAGGGAAAGATGTTTAACTTGCACCAAAATCAGCCATCAGTGTTGACCACCATGGTATTCTCAATAACTTTTAGTATTCCATTCTCTATATTGTCTTTTATTTATGATGCAAGTGAATACTTAGTGTTTGCATTGTTATGTTTTCAGAGTGAAGATGGTGATATTATTGACTGTGTTGATGTATACAAACAACCTGCGTTTAACCATCCGTTACTCAAAAATCAAATCATAAAGGTTTGGTATAGAGTTCCATTTAAATTTCTATATGTCTAGTACATTATCAACTCATGTTGATCAGTTGACGCTAACACAATTAACATAATAGATGAGGCCTAGTTTTCTTTCGTCGGTTCAAGGTAATTACACCCTATGATATTCCACAAAAGCATGGAGGTTGCCCTGAAGGGACAATCCCAATGCTGCAGAATAAAGCAATAGAAAATGCTACTAACCATGGGTCATCCTAGAACTATGGTTTGAATGGAGAATTTGCAAATTGCAAAGTTGAGGGATATATATCTCTATACCTCTTTGATATGATGAAATCCAATGATAAGACACAGAGGAGAAAATATTTTCATACTTGGGTATACTTAAGCTGTCGCCCACATAGAACCTTTTAAACCTGTCATTTAAACTAGGGCAAGTTTATTTGAAATTGATTTAAGTTTTAATTTGGAGATACTGTTACTATGCTCATTCAACATTATAATCTAGAAGTCAACTACGCTTTAAGTTGAAAAATCAATGTATTTTTGATATATTTGGATGACATGTATATATTTTTACTAAGAGTCCCGTTTGGAGATGAATAAAAAGGGCACATATATTGGTGCCTTGGCTAGAACAAATGTTTGGAATATAAAAGTTGAGGATGACGAATGGAGCTTAAACTCGGTTTCAATATTTAACAAAAAGAACTAATTTATAGAGAGTGGATGGGCGGTATGTCTACTTTTTCTTCCTTTTGCCCCTTTGCCAATTTCATTTTTTTCCTTATCCCGATATCTTGCTATATCAATATTAGGAATCATCATATGAATTGTTCAAGTTGGTAACCACTAAAACTATTATATTATTTGTTTGTACGTCAAAGATAGTGTTTGAATTGCGATCACTGTACATGCACTTAATACTTAAAGTGTATTTTTAAATTATCTAGTACGCTAGGCACTGCTTGATATTAAGAAAACAAAATGGATTCATAAAATATTATTCATAGCATCAGAAAAAATATTTCTATATGATAGTTCTGTATATTGTGAAAAATGATTCAGTTTACACTTCGATTTATACCGCCACTTTTGGAAAAGATCCTTTTCTTTTTCTACTATCCACATACTAGATGGATATGGGAAATTAGCAGCTGATACCCATGAACACAGTATGCCAATGGTGTATGATGTTAATCAAACAAGTTACTTTCTTTCATTTCTATAATGTATCAAATTATCGCTGTATTTGTTTCTTTTCATGGTCTGGTTAGTACTATCTTCTTTGGCAACCGAAAGCCACGACCGTTGTTAATTGGCTGGTATGGTAGCTTCTATTACATTTAATTGTAGGCTATTTCTAAAATATCTGTATTCATCTTTTGACTAAATGCCATTCAGTTGTAACATAATATTCCAATTTAAGGTTTGCGTAGAATGCACCTAAAGATTCTGGGTGTTTTATCCGGAGGTGCCCTAGGATTGTGCATGTATCAAACCATATCATGCTTGGAGGCGCTCTACCAAATATCTAAAAAATAAATAGAGAACAATTTGATTATGAATTTGCAATCTATAAGGTATATATCTCAGAACTTTTTTACCTACGCAATGTACAAGCTCAGTGTGAGTAATCTTGTTTTTAATAAAATGAAGGATGTTAAGCAAGGGGCATGGTGGGTAACTGTTGAAGGCCATCCATTATGCTACTGGCCAATAAGTTTGTTTGGAGATTTCGATGCGGCTCGGCGAGTCAATTGGGGTGGAAGTGTGTGCAATTCACGTTTCCATGGGACTCACACCTTAACAGAAATGGGGAGCGGGGTTTTAGCCAACAATCGGTATAGGAGGGCAAGGTATATCCATGGGATTATGGTCCTTGATTGGAACAGAAAATTTATAAGTCCAAATGTTAACCATCTCTCCACCTCGTGTGAAGATTTCTATAGTGTGACGTTGAACTGCTATGATTTTGAGGTTGGCGATGGACAATGCATATATTATGGTGGGCCTGGAGGTAGACTGTGACATTCCAATGTAAATGTTTGCTTTGCACTGATGTTTTGGAATGTGTTTTATGCCTAAATGGTTGGATAAAATGTCTGGAATAAAGTCAGTCTTGTTACTCCGATGTATATGTTTAGGACCACATTTTTACCATATTAACCTTTGTCAACCATTATCAATTGATATCTATTAAACTGATACTAAAAAAATCGATGTCTATTAAACTTATTAGTGAAGGTAATTCTTTACTAAATAATGTTGTAATAACCTACAACTGTTGTTGTGAATGTAGATTTATATATAAATGTATTTCCCCTAATCTTGCTTTCAAGTAAGGGTTTGGGGTGGACTTTTCAATTTGTATAGCATTTGTTAGCTGTATGTTTTATTTTTGTCCTCCTCAACCCAATTGTATCATGTTTCCTTTTATTTTTTTTATATAGTACCCATTTTTCAAAAACAATTTTTTTTCCACTTTTGGTCCGATGACCTCGTGTAAATGGCGACAAGTAATTTCCTTTTATTCTTCTGCCTTCTAACTCCTCCGCCTTCTTTAATACTGATCTCCACCTTCAAATCCTCCTCACTTCACGATCTCTCTCCCCTATTCCTTGTTTTCGTTGTGCGTACGAGGTTCATCGAGCCCTAATTTTCATTTCTAGATCTAAAGACCACTTTTCATTTCCAGATCTAAATCTACAAGCATGCGAGCCTCTTTCCCTTTGAATTTCAGCTACCTCCCTTCTTGATTTAGCCACAGGTGACCGTTCTATGCCTTTGTGTGGTGGCCAAAGTTGTTTTCAACTTTGGTTTCGACTTGCTGAATCATGGAATTGCTGGTGCTTTGCAGTGTGACTGGCGCTGCTTCAACTCATCCACCTCTGTTGTGGTTATCGCGACTTTCCAACTGGCTTTTCTGGTATGCGTTTCCGTTCGGTTATCTACTGAGGTGCAATCATTCTCACATGAGACTGTAAATTAGCTAACGAGGAATACATTTGCGTGCTTTGCCTCTTCTCAGTGAGCTGTAACTTGAAAGTATAAGCTATTAGTTTTGTCTGGTTGTTTAGCTTAGTTGCTCGCGTGTTGTTTGTGCTTGTAGTGGTTACGGTTTTCGACTTGAGGCGTTAGTTTTGTTGCTAGTGGTGTATCTGGTGTGGGATGTTAGTTGTGCTTTATGGTTCTTGGAGACTTTGCAGTTCATGTTTTTCTTGGTTCATGTTTAGATGTTCTGTGAGTCCTAGGATTATCTTTGTTCATCATATTGTGAAGCCTTGCTCTCGTTGATGCTGGTTTAATTACAGTGTTTCTACCTTCTTTTCTCATAGTGTATTCAGGTATTAACCATTTTTTCAACGTGGCCATAGCCCTGAATCTTCTAGTTTATGTTTTAGTCATTGCGTGATCCATGTCAAGTTTCTTGCTCCTTTCTTCACATTGTTCTCTTGACAGTATGTGTTTTGGGAGCATGCTCTTCCTTGTTGCTTTTGATAGTTCACATCATCTCTTTTCAGCAACAATATGCCATGTACTTTTTGGTTGTCACGTGAAGCCATACTTTTGTATGGCTCGAGGCCCACGTTATCTGATGTTTCTTTAGCTCTTGGAAACAATCAAGTGGTGTTATTAACAGCACTTCATTATGTAAATGACTTAGATTCTTAACAGGTATAGATTTAGATCCAGATTTATAAACAGTCAAGGTTAATCTTAAATTTTTATATCTAAAAGTAACATGAACTCACAGAGATTGGATCTAAAGATCAAAAAATAATATGTTGAAGTTGCAAAAGAGATTCTTGTACATGTATAAGCTGATGTTTGAGGAAGATAGGCTAATTCAATCCAAGCTGGGGCTACATCTCATTGTCCCCATTGTTTTTGGTGTAGAAAAAAATAGAAATGTTGTCCTATCATATATATATATATCCTATCTCCAACGAACCCAGTCACAAAAACGTCCAGAAGCACTAAGAGAATGCGACCAGTTCCCGGTTGCGTTGACCCACCCTCGCCTAGGTCGACCCGCGTGGCCTTAGGTCAACCCATAGGTCGACCCAGCCCAAGTGTGGGTAATACCCAATGGGTTTGGTTCCCGCCTGGTTTTGTTGCCTCGCTGTTTGAATTGTTTTGAAAATTCTAAGTTGTTATATATATAATTCTCTTATACGCATACAAACTTCTAAGCTTAATAACTTTCTCATATGATGTCTGTTTTAGCAAACTCAAAGTCTACCTTAACCAGAATTCCGAGACGAACACAATGGTACAGACCTTTTTTCTTAGTTCCTAATATTTAATTAAGTATTCCTTAGTTTATCGTTATAATTTCCTTTAAAATTACGGGGTGTTACAAAAGAGCTTTGCATTATGGGTATAGGTAGAAGGAGGAGATTAAGAGAAGAGAAATGATGGTTGTTGCGTGAGTTTTAGCAAAGAGGTGGAGGAGAATGAGTAGGAGGAAGCTTGTGTGAATAGGGTTGTTGTGTGCGTGAGTTTCTAGTATTTGCGTGCAGAAGAGAAAGGATGAGTAGAGGATTAAGTTGATAATTAAGGTTAATTATTTTATCAATTATATTGTTAATGACCTTATAAATGTATATAAATTTATAAATTGCATATCTTTCTCGTACGTTACCAGAATTGAGAGAAACATGATCCGTTGGTACCGTACGGATAAGAGCTTCGCAACAAAACTAAGTTAGAGAGATTTGGAGCTCGCTGCAATTTTTAGCAAAGGAAAACGCATGATTTAATCAATCGATGTTTATCGTTATTCAACGATAAACGACCAATGTAAGAACTTTCACTCAACTGGATTTATTATAAGCTATTATTATCTTGTTTGATTATATATATTGTTTGCCTATGATAGCAATGTTTGTTTTGTGGCTGATGAATGATATATGCAGTTTTTACTTTTATTATTATTAAATTGTGAGTATAAGCGTTGACAATAGAAACACTTATATTATAATGATTGTTTGACAGATGCTAGTTGATATGATATTAATGGTGTGTGAAATCCATATAAATTAAATTATATGGTAATTGGTTGGATCTTATTCCAATTTGGGATTAATGTGAATATTTTTATTAATAAAATATTCAGTGAAAATGACAATTTGAATTTTAAATTCAAACTAAATATAGTTTAAATGATTACGAATGAATTTCATAAATGTTAATTCGAATTAATTTTCAATTTATAAAGGCATGTTTTCAGATTTATTTTGAAATAAATAGTAAATTTCAAAATGCGAACTCGAGTTAGGCATGTAAACGACGTTTCTAACTCGAATGGATTTTTCCACTGATCTTATTTATTTTTATAATGGATGTCGAGAAAATTTGTATTTCAAAATATTATATTTTGAAAATATTATTATTCTAATATTATAATTACATGGAATATTCAATTTTGATTAAAAAGTGAATTAAAGGTTGAAATCGTTTTTAAAAACGAGTTTATAAACGTTTTATAAAATACGTTTAAACGGAATAAATGAACGTATTATAAATAATAAAATGGCCCTAATAGGATGAGTCGTGCAACGACTATTCACTAATTTCGACCATTAACTTCAAATTGACGTACCAAGAGATCCGGCCGTCGGATATTCCTAAAACAAAAAACATTTGGTTTAGAATCAAAAGATCTTTCCAATGATTTGTAAAGTGTTAAAATTCAATGGTTATATTTTGAGATAAATCCAAATCAAAATTGAATAAAAAACAGGGCTAGTGTTGTAAATGACCGGAAATGGATTTTTAAAGAATTGAGTTATTTTAAATTATTAAAAATAGGGAAAATTATGATAAATCATAATAAATGATCTAATAGAGATTCGGACTAAATATGTTTAGTTTTGGATAATATAAAGATATTTTATGAAAATTAGCTATTTTGACAAAAGTGAATAAAACAGTTTGAAGGTAATAAATACTTAACCAAGTTAAGTTTTTCCAATATATGAATACTGGATTGGAATGGAAATAATCTTCGGTTATTTCGATAGTGGATTCCGTGATTATATGGATATTATTTTGAGGAATTTGGAAGATAGAGCTATCATTATTCCTTATACGGTATATGTTGGTTTCAGAATTTGATATTGAATATAAGTCGATATGATTTCTATTCAAAGCCTTATATTTGATATCAAATTAGATTTTGGGTTTGTCGTGAATGGTGTCTTCAATAACACTATTCTTAAACCCAGTTGAAAATGAAGTTTATTGAATTATTCTTTTAATTAAGGTTAATGAAATCTTCTAAAGTGAAGTTTTCCAATTAATAAAATTTATTGGAATTGAATGGAAATCGATTTACTTATAATCAAGATGAACCTCCATAGAGGAAGAGCTTTACTATTTAAGCAATTTTAAAGGCTTTGTTGTTATTCAGCTTATAGTATTAGTCTGACATAGAAATTCATATCGATTATATACTGATATGATTTCCATGAAGATTCCATTTCTAATAGAAGTTTGATTTTAAGTTTATCATAAATGATGTTTTAAATAACATTTGTTCTTTAACCCAGTTAAAGAGACTGGATTAATTTCCAAAGTTAAGTAATCACTGATTAAGGATTTTCAGAGATTAAAACAATGTTAGAGTTTTAATAATTCTTTCAATAAAGATTTAATTAGATAAATCGGAGACTAAAACCCTATTACAGTTTTAATAAATCTTTCAATATAGATTTGATTGGATATATCGGAGATTAAAGCCATGTTACAATTTTAATAAATCTTTCAATAAATATTTGATTGGATAAATCGGAGATTAAAACCATGTTAGAGTTTTAACAAATCTTTCATCAAAGATTTGGAATGAAAGTAGGTAATTAAACTTACCGAAACACGAGGGGTGTTAGATATGAAGAACCCCAGTTTTGCTCCATGGGATGAACAGGATGGGAACGGGGTAACGATATGAGATATTACCTTTTTCTAAGGCTCGATAATCCCGAGATGGCTTATAAACCTTGATTTAAGTTAAGTTTGTGAAAAGATAGTATATAATCTTTTGAAATGATTTCAAAGGAAAGATTTAAACAAGAATTATAAATTATGTAAATCTTTGATAAAAATTTTGGGATTAATTCCCGAGGTAAAGAATATTATGAATTGGAAAGAGGCTTATGATATGTTTATATATCACTTGATTTTGAATGGTACGATATTATTTGAAAAGACCGAGTTTTAACCCATTCTGAATAACTAATACGGCGATTGTCAAAGATATTGAAGTTGGTGGTTGAAGACCGGAGATCTTCACATCATTTGGATTATGGCTGGTGCCTTGGGTAGCTCCCGTTATAAGGTTAAACTGGTGGTCGTCTAGACGTACTTGGAGATCAACTGGTTATGCAAGGGCTTCTCCCTTTATGGGACAAGGAATAAGGTGCCTTTGGTTTCATTCAGACCCAAAACGAACTTGTAAATGGATGTGTGTCTGACATTGTACTTCATGATATAATAAATTGATATCTATTGATAATATATCAAGTTGGTGGCAGAGAATTCATTCTATTATATTAACACCCTCCTTTGAGACTTACGTACTTAGAGGATTATATATTAATAGACACTGATTATATATTGTGAATTGACAATGTGGCATGTTAAAATGCTGTGATCATAGTTTTTATTGAAAAGCAGAGCTTTGTGATTGATGATAAAAGCATTGCTAACATAGCGTCGTAGCTTTATGTTGGGACATGACTGCGGCAAACCTCACACCCCGTAATGGTCTAAAACATGATGAAAGACAACAGAGTAAGGGCATAAGTTTCCTTCTAGCTAAAAGGTGTTGCCATGGTATGGTTATTATGAGGTAAAACTCTATCCTCCGGCTTGCGCTTGCATTGTGTGATGGGACTTGAGTCTTATAATAGCTTCATTTAAAAAAAAACACATCGCAATTTTTTATAACTAGTATTCATGTGGATAAAACCTGTTCTGTGTTATACGGAGTGGTCCCGTGATCTACCCAACTTTAAAATAAAGCAAATAACTATTCTGGTTCTCATACCAGTCCCATGACTGACCTGGAGTTTATTGTTTTCCACCTAAACTTTGGATGCCCATATTTTCCATACGGACAACTAATAGTTTTGGTTTTGCATATATTTTTAAAACATGATTATGGATTATAGCTGGAGTTATACTCTGGATTATTTTGTAGACTTCTGGTGAATATATTTATGTTTCCGCTGTATTGTAAATTATTACTCGAATATTTATCCATTGTTTATTAATTGTCTGTACTCTGATTTATTATTGTACTCTGATGTAAAATTGTTGTAAAAGCAATGAAAAGTTCTTTTATGTTTTGTTCTGATGTGTTTTTATCCCATAATGGTTCGAGGATTTCTACTCTTTTGGATCAGACCTGCGTGGCTTATGATCGATTCGAGAGGCAGGAATTTTCGGGCCGTTACAGTTTCCTTTAAAGCCTGTAAGTAAAACTCATCTTACCCGTAAATCCATGTTCCAAAAATTCATTTCATAACTGCCTCTTTAAACATATCTTTTTAAATCAAAGATAACTTAGCTTCAAAAATCTCAATAATCATTCGTTAACATTTCACCCAGATTCATTAACTCTTCATTAATTTATTTTCCTCTTAAAACCCATCTCAAAACCCATCTCAAAACCAAGATCATCAAGTATCGTTTCGAATAACCTTTACAAATCATAATCCTCTTTAGATTCCAAATCAAGATTTAATATTTAGTGGGTTAAGAATGACGTTATTTAAGACACCATTCACAACAAACCTAAAACCAATTCATATTGAATATAAGATTTAAACATAAATTATCAACTTATATTTGATATAAAATTCTCATACTCAGGGAATACTATAAACGGAATAATAATATAAATATCCCTCAAATTCCTCAGATAGTATGCATCCGGCAATGGAATTCCATATAATATACTCAAAGATTATTTCTATCCAAACCCACCTTATTAATTTTGGAAAAACCTTTATTCCCAGATGATTAAACTGAAATCATATTATATTTGAACTGGATAGAAATTACATCACTTATGTTCGATATCAGCTTCCATACTAACTGATATTACAAGCAGAATAATAGTAAATCTTCCTTTTAAATTCCTCAAATTGTAAAAATCTACTTATGGACTTAATAATGACATTCGAAGATCACCTTCAACCATTTCCAATTTATTCATAATTGGAAAACCATTTATCTCAAGTCAAATTTAATCTTACATAAAACCAATATGTTTTAAGTACTATAAACTTCAAAAATATTTGATTAATAATTAAAAAAAATAGTCATTTAAAATTTGGATAATGTTTCATAAGTTTAAAACTTCAAAATAAATAATTTCAAAAAAAAAAGTTGCAAATGTGTTTCAAAAGTGTTAAAAAGTGTCACAAAGCAGTTAATATTAGCCAATTTGATCAAAATAACCTTTATATGATCCAAAACTATATTTTTCCAATTCAAAACACTTTTAAGTAACTTATAATGATTTTACAAAAAATCCCATATTTTTAATAATTTTAAAACAATCATTTTTCGTTATGATATGCGAATTGCGTTTGTAAGGACTTTTACTCAAAATAGATTTAAGCATAACTTGAAAACTATTCATTGGAATTTGAATTTTCCTTTTTCCTTTGAAAACTTTTGTTATAAGAAAGCAAATGTTTTCTGTTTCACGTCAATCTGATTTACATTGCATAAGTTATAGTCGTTCAAAACTTATGGTGGAAATTCGTGAACTGCCATTGCGCAACACGTCCTATTCAAACCATAATACGATTGAAAATAATAATTCGTACGATTCCCTTCTAGTACGATTATGAACCTTTATAAAGATTAATTTACTCGTTTGGAAGCAAGATTTCAAAAATAAACTTCAAATTCAATTCAAAACTTAATATTTAATATTATTATATAAAATAATATTATTTTCCAAAAATTGATCCAATTAACTTCAAATTTTGTAGAAAACAAATTTATAATAACATAAGACTAATGGAAAAATCGATTTGAGTTAAAACATCGTCCACATACCTAACTCAACTTCAAATTCCAAATTCGCTATTCAAATTAAATTTAAAATTGCACTAGCCAATTATAGTGAAAACCTTTTCCTCATTTCCACCCTTACACCTTTATAAATCATTCGTATATACCACAAATCCATTCCCCAATTATTTTAGATATCAAAAGTAAAACTTTATTTTAATACCCAATCTTCAATATTGAATTAATGTAAATTGATTATATTTCCAACTGAGAAGGAGACCTAACCAATTACTCATATAGTTCCATAACTAGGTGCGGTAGGAGTGCAACAACATACAAAGCAGTACTTAACAACATACGAACATCCATAACATTCATCAATAATTTTAGTTCCTACGTGCAAGCATTACGGTAATCAACACTTACCAGTGTATAAGTGTCATTAACAATGCATACATTCATCCAACATCACACATATATTCTAACACCCCATATTTTCTGTGAACATAAAGCAACAAAACAAAGTATACTTAATTTTTAAAAGAAGAATTAGGGAAAACGGGTTACGCCATTGCGTTCGTCTTGGAATTCTACTTGAGATACTCCGAGTTTGTGTAAATCGGACTTCGTATGAAGAAGTTATGGCACTTAAAAGTTTCAGGAATTTAAAATAAAAACCAGCTCGAATTCAAAATTTAAAAGTTCGAAATTCAAAATACACACCCGGACTGGGCGGGAAAATTCCGCCCAGGAACCAGGTCGACCAGGGGGTCGACCTGGGTAGAACAGGTCGACCATGGGGTCGACCTCCCCACCTTTTCCAAATCTATGGTCAGATTCAATTTTTTTTTTGCATTTAGACGCCCGTTCTGACCAGATTCGTTGCTCCTAAGCTATTTAAACACCCCAAAACCTCACTTTCTCTCCACACAATTTCATTACGCCTTTACTCTGCCCTAACTCATATTAAAATAAATCAATGGCGTCGCTACTCTATTAAAACCTAAGCTAGAACTAGTACTTCTACTTCTTCCAATCTGAATAGGATTAAAAGAGAACAACTACAACACTTTTTCTTTTGGAATCCAACCAAGGTGAGTACAGTTATTTTCAGATATGAAATTTAATTATGATCTTGACATGGTTATAAATATGAATTGGAGATTATGCATATTCTTGTTTATCAGATCTGTTTTTCTGTGTAGATCTATTTTATTCTTGTTTATCAGATCTGTTTTTCTGTGTAGATCTATCTTATTATTGTAACTATTCTGTATCTCTTCCTTCCTTCTGTTCTATAGCCAGGCTACCACGAGCTTGAGCCAAATCTCATAAGAGATTGATGCACAAACGCTAAATTTGGGGAAAGTAATGAATGATGCATAATTGGACATGACTGATTTGTGACTAATTTAAGAAAAGGGTATATGTTGTAATTTAAGATCTAGATCTAGGCATACTGTATATGGCGGTTTATGATTTGGAAGAAGGAGAATATTTGTATGACAACATATGACTTGTAATTTGGGGACATAATGCATGATATAATTCAAGATCTGATTTTGAGGAAATAATACATGTTGTAATTTAAGATCTACATTTGGGGCTTATTTTATATGATGATCTATGACTTGGAAGAAAAGGATATGTGTCTTAGGCCTGAAAAACCTATATTATAATAGGGATAATTATAAATGTGAATACACCTAATTTAGACTTTTGGATATTTGACATATGCGATAATCAACGGCTATAATTTGGCATAATTTATATTGTGCCTCATGATTTGAGGGTTTTTTTTAGAGAATATTTTGTACGATGCAAATTTAAATAAAATTTGGGACGTATGTTATATTGTGAATTATGACCATAATTTAGGCATGTAAAATTAGGCTTAATTTTATGATTAGGCGAGGTATGTCAATGGAATTTTAAGGGATGATTAAATCTGTTAAATTACCAAATCTGTTGAAACTAAATACGGTAATTTGGGGTAGGAAATCTGTGGACTCAATCTAAAATTGAGCAAGATATGTTAATAGAACTTTGAGATATTTGCTGTAACTTGTAAAGAAGCTAATTTGTTGAATTGGCATAATTAGTCTGATATTGGCATAATCTGTGAATGAATACTTTAGCTAAAAATAAGAATGCTGAGACATGAGGTTAGACTCTGTTTGCGGTAGAAACCTGCCCGGACCCAACAGGCTTAACCAGCAACCACAAACTGTTAGTCTAATGTGAGAGGTCGTAGGCATAAAGATTCTTAGACACGAGGTTAGGTCTGGCTTATAACAGAAGTCTGCCCGGAACCGCCCAACACATCCAGCGGCCACAAGCTACCGACCTAGTGTGAGAGGTCTGTGTATTAATATTTAATTAATGCAAATCTAAGATTTATCTAATACCTAAAATGTGTTGGGTGGATAGGGCTAAAACAACTGGACTGATGAATCTAGTAAACCCATTTCGTAAGACTGTGGGCCCAATACAAGGTTAGGTGAAACAATCTGTAAGTCTGTTAATCTGTATATCTGATCCGTTAGTCTGAAAACTTGTTAACCTATATGTCTGATCTGAGACTAGTTAATCTGAACTTTGTACATCTGAAATCTATAAGAAAGTTAATCTGAAATCTGTTGGTCTGGGGACACAAGGTTACGAGGGGTAATTACTCGTGTCATCTGTTGTTTGGGACCCATAATAGTCAGTAACCCTTTCTAGTATCAAAATTATGACCTAACACTAGGTAGGGGTCCAGGGCTCTCTTACTGAACTAATTATAAGAGGTTCATTCTGATAATGGCGAGGAGTGTTGATGGTGCATTCCAACCGGGTCATGTGCGTGCATGGATCCGGTCTGCTCTGAGGATGTAAGACGCTATGACATCTGTAAATAGGTCTGTGTCTTTCTGTAGGTTGCCACTTTAGGGAGTGATACACCATTTTGTGGGACCGGCACAGGGTATTTATGTATTAGGGAGACGATCGCTTGGGGTAGAATTTAGGGTACACTTAGTTTTGTCTGTTTCTGTTGAGGTGCCGTCTGTTTCTGTTGGGGTGGTAACACCTATCTTTTTCTGTATGGTACCGTCTGTTGGGGTGGTAAAGGCCCATTACTAGTGTACACCTAATTCTAATATTCTGTTTCCGTAGGGATTATTCTGTTTCTATCTCTGGTTTCATTCCTGCTTCTGTTTCTGTACGTCTGTCTCCGTTAGGGTGGTAAAGGCCCATTACCAGCATTCTATTTCTGAACGTCTGTCTCTGTTAGGGTGGTAAAGGCCCATTACTAGTATCGTGTTTCTGAAGAGATCGTTCTGTTTTCTGTTTGGACATTAGGACAACACCCAATTCTGTTATATTAGTATTAGTACAGAGAAGTGAAAACTAAGTAAGTAGCTTAGTTTAGCCTATATCATTTTGTCTCTTCTGTTAATCTGCTACTCCTGTTATGGTTATCTCTCATCTAGTTTTATGTATACGTCATGATACTGTTATCTGTTTATATGCTGAAAGTCACTGGACTCACCAGAATTATGTCTGACCTAGTTTGTTTCGCCTCTTTTATTCCGTTCCCCCCCCAAGGTTCTCAAGGTGGAAACATAGGAGCTTGATTTCCATCTGCTTGAAGTGCTTGAAATATTGCTTGCCTTTGATTCTACCTGTTTATGGCATTCTCTGTTGGGGATTATGGCTTTAAAATTATGCATTCTGAAGGATTTTATATAAGACTGATATTTGTGTACTTGGGTTTTGGCATTGTGATGTAACCAAACTTATTTTTGTTTTTTGATGTAATAAAGTTATAAAATTTTCAAATACTACTTTAAATATCTGTCTTGTAAATTTTTGTTCTGTTTACTTATAACGTTCCACTGAAGTTAAGGCATTCCCTTTATAAGTAGCCTTAACGTAAGTTGGGCTGTTACACTTGGTATCAGAGCTGAATGTTACCAGATTAGATAAAAGTGTTTGAAAACTATTTTCAAAACCGTTTTAAAAAGGATGTATTTTCAAAAGTAGAGTTTATTTTGAAAAATATAATCCCCAAGAGCCATATATCTATCTTTCGATTCTCCATTTTGAATCTCTTCGTTTTTCTTTTCAGCATGTCTAGGTACCCGAGATACCCGAGGGCATACTGATACCAACTTGGTACAGAAGGTATCTGGAGGCAAGTGCCACCGCCGTAGGCCCAACAGACGTTCCTCTTCCTCCTCCCCCTCCCCGCGTTGATACTTTCTCGAAGATATGCAAAGACTTTCGGGCAATGGGCGGGAAACCATTCCACGGGTCAGAGACATTTGCTGCTCGAAATTGGCTTAAGGAGGTGGAAGATTTGTTTGGTATCTTCGAGATAGAAGATGGACGGAAGGTCCAATTAGCTGCTTGGTTAATGAAGGAAGAAGCCTCGTTTTGATGGGAGGTCACGAATGGAGAGTGTCCGATAGAGACATGGATGGATTTCAGATGTAGGTTCGAGATGAAATTTCTATCACGAGCAGAAGAGAATTTATACATGGAGAGGTTCTTGGCATTAAAGCAAGGGAATTTATCAATAAAGGAGTACGTCAAAAAGTTCAATCAGTTGGCGAGATTCGGCTTAGACTTGATGAACACACCTGAAAAGAAGGCCCTGAGATTCGTTAAAGGTTTGAATGAGCCGCTACACGGGTTGGCTATGACCCACATTCCTATGGGGACTACCTTCAAGAAATTGGTTGACATGATGTTAATGCGTGAAGAGGAAGCCAAAAATGAGAAGAAAGAAGAAAAGCCCGAAGGACGACAGAACAAGAAAGAGTGGCCCAAAAAGGAAACACAAAAGAAGAATGAAAAGTTTGAAGATAAGAAGGAGAAAAAGTGCTGTACTTGTGGAAGCTTGACTCATCTGAATAAGGATTGTAGAAAGAGGAAGGGCGCTTGCTTCAACCATGGAGAAATGGGACACATCACTAGGGCCTGCCCGAAGAAACGTGGGCAAGGGCAGAACCTACTTCTGGATGGTAGGCGAATGTTCACGTGACTGGTAGATAGGGTAGAGATAGGAAAATTTCTATAGGAGGTTTAATTCCCTTATCTGATTATTGAGTTAAAACTCTTTTTGATTCTGGCATTTTGATTCTGTAATTGAGACTCTGCATTTTAAAACTAGTCTTGTTTCTGATCCCGCTATAGTCTCAAACCCCATGAGGGTTACGACTCATCTGTTTGTGATAGGTTGGGGTTTGAGGGCATCTGTGTTGGGCGTTAAGTTGACTATGATGCATACATTCTGGATTTTGTGGGATATGGTGGGGTTTTATCATGCAAAGAATTATTTGATAATCTTATCTGTACCAGTAGTCTGTAAGTATTTGAATATTTCTGATAAGGTTAGGGTTTTTTACTCAAAGCGTGAAGAAGATTTCCAGTTTGACATTGTTTAATGGGAGTAGTTCTCTTAGTGTCAATCTGATGTTGATTTGGGTCTTCGGGGTTGATACTTAGGGATTTATTCTCTTAACCGATGTCTAATGGGAACAGAACTTTTGTTTTTATACTTGCTTCTATCACGCGGCTGTATCCTATCGATCGAGTCTTCGACCTTTAGGTAAAAACTAATGGGTGTAAACATGTGTTTGAGACATGTTATGTTTGATGGTTGCAAGTGGATGCAAGTTGTGACAACCCGGAAAATACGAGCCAATTTAAAATTTTTAAATTGGTTATTTCAAAGGAATTTGAACAATTGAAATAGAATATTTCAATAAAATAGCGAATTAGAAATAGTGAGTCAGTTTGAAAATTTGAATTCAAACTTTGACTGACTGCACCGGGTGCAAGATA
Organism: Allium sativum; assembly: GCA_030737875.1. Classification (NCBI taxonomy): domain Eukaryota; kingdom Viridiplantae; phylum Streptophyta; class Magnoliopsida; order Asparagales; family Amaryllidaceae; genus Allium; species Allium sativum. The sequence goes on from CM060909.1 coordinate 365,000,480, forward strand.
TAACGGATTTTGGTGAAATAAAAAATATTTAAATCTGTTAATGAATATATTTCTAACGGATTTGAAAAATCGAAGTTTCATAGCGGGAATCAAAAGTTATGGCCAAATGAATTTTCAGAAAGGTCGCTATATAGAATATATAGCCCTTGAAAATAGATATTTTGCAAACGACCTCGGAATTCGATGAAACTACTTTTGTTGGGTCCGGGATGTCAAACTATTGCTAGGTTTCAAATTTCATAATTTTTGAAGCTAGTATGTGAGCGTGGAAAAAGAAAATGTGTTTGGTCAATTTCTGTTAAATTGGATCGACCAGAAAAGGGCTATTTTTCAAACGATCTCAGAATTCGACGAAACTAGTTTTGTTGAGACCGTAGTGTCAAAACATAGCTAGATTTATTTTTTTGGAATTTTTCGAATCAGTTTGTGTCGCTGGCGAATTGAAATGTACGTTCAAATTGAATATAAAATGTTTTATACTTTAATTTGAAAAATAACTGACTGTAACAGTCGAATTGGCCTACGAAACATATCCCATTGTGTACGGGATGGGGGTATTAATCTAGGGGTGACAGTCATTGGGTTTGAACTGGGGTTCGTAAGTGAAAACCCTAATTTTCTGAATAATATATATATCGACGAATCAGAAAATTCCATTCATAAATTAAAAATAAAAAAAACGCTCAAAACCCTCACCGCCTCTCTCGTTAACGGCGGAAGCCGCTCCACGCTTCCCCCATTTTCCGATCGCCTCCGTCAACGTTGACCTCCGCCACCACCCTGACTCGGCGGCGCCCGCCTCCCTCTTCAAATCCGACCAACCCCCGCCCTTTCTCCCTTCGCCAGCGTCGAGAACGACGCCCTGAAAGTCGTCGACGCCCCCTCACCAGAAACCACCGAGTTCGCCATCTCCACCACCGACGGACTCGCCTCGCTCCCCTCTTTCACGTCGCACCTTCTGATCGGAGCATCGATTCACGGAATCCAAGAAAATTGCAAACCCTAGTTCGAACCAATATTGAAAGGTAGCGGATTTATTATTTTGAATAGAAAATAACACTTTTTAGTGTTACAAAACGTTGAAAAATCATATCTTTATAGTGTGTTGACGAAATTCGATGAAACAGGAAACATCGGGACCGCAAGGAGGCTCTCTACCACATAGAAGAGACCGCGGATTTTTCTGAGCCATCTACGATTTTTAGCACTCCGAAAACAAATATGAGAAATCTAAATTAAATATGAATTTGAATGGAAAATGTCATGTATAAATTATACAAGCGAAGTATAAATTATACACGTGTTGTATACCTCATGTACATGCGTTGTGTAAGCTATATGAGCGAAGTATGAATTATACATGCATAGTATAAATGATATGTGTGTTGAAATGCAAGTGACATATAGAAATAATATATATATATATATATATATACTCCCCTCGTCCACAAACCATGGACTATATTTATTGTTGTGAAATATTGGATGAAAAATGCGAATGGTTGAATAATTGGTTGTTGTTGATATTGATTGGTTGTGGTTGAAAAATACCCATTGGTGATTGAAATAAATTGGAAATAATTGTGGAAATGAAAATAAAACATGTCGCCTGCGTGCGAATTAGATGCATGAATCCCCATTGTCAAAAACCGCGAGGTTTTAAGGTAGAGCGAGGAGCCGTACTCGGGACGGTGCCGGTTTTAACTACCCTGCCGTTATGCTGCCGAAATTTTGAATAATATTCATGTGTTAGAATTATTTTCATATGTTGAAATTATTTTCATGCGATGAAATTAGAGTCATGTGTTGAAACTATATCCATGTGTGGAAATGCTCATGTGTTGAGAAGTGATGTGTGAAAATTAAATTCATGTGTGAATGAATAAAGTGTTTAAACAATAAAAATCACATTTTTATAATATATATGAAGTATGTAAAATATTCGCCTTATATATAAATAGTTTTAACAATAAAAATTTCATCTTTCTTATATGAACAAAATATATAAAATATCCATGTGTGGAGATGCTCATGTGTTGAGAAGTGTGTGTGTTGGAAAAATTCATGTGTTGAATAAAAAGGTCGAACAATAAAAATTGCATTTTTATTGAAATTATGAAGTGTTAAAAACATTCATGTGTTGAATAAATATTTTAAATGATAAAAATACCATTTTTATCATATATGTGATTTGCTAAAAATATGCGAGCGTTGAAATAAATATTTGTGAAAGAAATATTGTTTTTAACATGCATAGGAACTAAATAAAATAGTCATGTGTTGAAATATATTTTAGTTCGCCAAAATTATCATTTTTGAAATGTGAATTGTTAAAAATAACCACTTGTTCAAATAAATATGCATGAGTTGAAATATTCATTAATTAGCTAATGATATGATTTTTGCCTATGTATGCAACATTAGAATGAATGGTGTTTTTAAACCAAATTGAATCAAATATGAAGTTGAATGGAAAATGATGAATGATAAGAATTGCATATATGTACATGCATATTTATTGAACAGGTTATAGCAAAGAGGCTAGAGAAGAGGAATAAAATTTTGTGCCCGACAAATAGGTACTTGTTTACTGTTTTGCTTGGGTGATGATTTTATGAGCCTGTTGGCTAGCCGCTTGGCCTTTTCTTTTTCTTTTTGAGATGAGACGCCCGTGTGGCTATTTGGGAATTTTCCCAGCCCTTCCCGTACAATGGAGGTTATGGCGAAATTTTCCGAAATTTAAAGGCGTTAGTGAAATATTTGAAGTGAAAGCGATATAGGAATCTTCGAATGAACTATATTTATATAATTATATAAATATATGTATAAAATTAAAACGAATCGTGGCCGTGCAGTTCGTGTTTTGAAACCGTGATTTCAAACGACTAGTGTGGGAAATCCGACCATTGGATTTTCCCCGAAACCGCAACCGTTGGGTTCGCCTTGGAAATATCTTTCCAACGGCACCAACTGTGTAAAAATCCGACGGTTGGATTGTCTGGAATGTTTAATTCAAATCTGAAGAAAAACAGTGCCAGAAACGATTATATATATATAATTAAATTAAATCGAATAACGACGCTGCAGTTCGTAATTTGAAATCGTAACTTCAAACGACTAGTGTGGAAGATCCGACCGTCGGATTTTCCCAAAACTGAAACCGTTGGATTCGTTTTGAAACGATCTTTCTAATGATATAAAATTTGTGAAGATCCAACAGTTAGATTTTTCAGATATGTGTAAAACAAATTTTGTGAAAAACAGCGCCAGTGCCTCGGCACGAACTGAAACGTCGTTTAATTAAATATGGCCGTTTTAAATAAATAAAAATGGCGATATATCGTTATAAAATACTATAGACGATATAGAGTGGAAATAAACCAATTTTGTTGTGTTGGCTTGATATGTGATGGTTGAATATGTTTAACATGAAAATTATACTAAGGAACTGATATGTGAATGTTGAATAGTTTAACCATGTGAAAAATTGATTTGAAAATCCAAGTATACGTGGGTTATTTGAAAAGGCCGAGTTCATTCTCATTTCAAATAATCGATCGATGTTGAGAAGTCGAAGAGTCGAAGACGGTTGAAGACCGACGATCTTCACATTGGATGGATGGGCGCTACTGATGCTCGTGATTGGAGTAGCTGCCTTGAAGGGGCTGAAGTAGTAGCCGTCTGGACGTATTGTTGATTGTGCGGATATGCGAGGAATTGGTGCCTCCGGTTTTGTTCAAACCCAGAACGAACTTGCAAATGGACTGTGTGTCTGACATTGGATTTTGTTCTGTGCTGATTGATCTCTGTTAAATATATATATATGTTTGGCGGCGTAGAATTTATTCTCTTGCTTAACGCCCTTCTCTGAGACGTACGAGCTCAGAGGTTATGTATTGATAGAAATCAGCCGCATGGAGTGGATTGCCTGTGTGGCACGCCTAAGTGGCATATGATCAAGGCTTCTGTTGCAAAGCAAAGTCTTGTGGTTGATGATCAAAGCATGGTCTGTGTGACGTAGCTTTGTGTATAACGTGGATTCGCGAGCCTCACACCCCGGAATGAGTCAATAACGGGAGACGGGCCGCTGGGAGAGCATGACGTTTCTATTTAGCTATGGTGGTGTCAGTGACCTACCAGCCCTGACATTTATATCTACTTTTCACCTGTGTGGTTGTTGGAATGCGAGGCGCCTCGATTATAGGTCTGTAAGGACCGGGAAACGTGTGTTCAGGAATTTCCAATCCTCAAAAGAGAGGACCGGCCCAGCCGATTCCAAGGATCGCTGTGTGCGATCCTGGGACATTTGCTAGAGTGTCTCGAACGGAGAGGAGCTTGCCCCTTGCCCCTTGCCTCGACTCATGATGGAATCCAATTTCCAATATGAAATTTCGGATGTGATTGTATTACTAGTATGGCGACATAGTGGTATGGGTCATTTATGCCGCCTATGATTGATATTTATGATTGAAATCTCTTTTGAAACATATATGCACTAGTAATAATATCAAACACTTTTGTTTTATACGTATGAAGCATTTTTGGCCATTATAAGGTAAAACTCTATCCTCCGGCTTGCGTTGCATTGTGTGATGGGACCTGAGTCTTATAATGGCTTCATTTTGATAAAAAGCATTGCAATGATTTAATCATTTACTTTATTTCATGCACTAGCACTCATTGGAGTAAACCTGTTCCGCGAAAGTGGCGTGGTCCTTTGATTTGCCTTATTATTGTTGTTAATAAGTTAAGTAGATTTCTCATACCAGTCCCATGACTGACTCGTAGTTTGTTTCACCTTGCAAACTCGGGTGCCCTCATTTTCAAATGGGCAGCCTAGTTACAGGTATCTGGTGCACTTTTGGCTCATGGCGAGGCTTGACTACACCGTGATGACTATGACTTTTTCCGCCATTATTGTATATGTATTATGATTCCGCCACTGGCGATGTAGACTGATATCTAGTTTGTGTACTCTTTATGTATGATTCCGCCTCCGGCGATGATGACTGATTATGTATTATTATGCACTAAGTTGTATCCTGCACTGTGCTCTCTGATGTGGTGAGATCTATACGATTCCGCTGTCATATGTGTGTAAATTATTCTATTTCATGTTTATGCTATTATCTGTGATCTGCTAATGATGATTAATGTATTATATTCCAATGATTATCCTTAACACCGTGTCATGGGGTTTTGGGATCGTCACAGCTGGTATCAGAGCATTGGTTAACCTTAGTTCTGGAGTCTAACACATTAAACACTTCGTCAAAATAGAATCAACTATATTCTAAGGCGAGTAGCTCAATAGAGATAGGACTAGTAATGTCCTAGAATGAGCTAAGCAGAATAGCAAAAACAATTTGATCAGTCCATCGTTATCTTTCCTTAAGTTTTCTGCTTAATCATGCGATAAAATTATCATTTCTGTAGGCTGACTCTTTTCTTGCTTGTACAGAACTTGAAAAATGGCTACCCGAGCAGCCGCTGCTAGAGGAGGCCGTGGCAGAGGACGAGGAGAAGTCCCAGTTGAAGAAGGACCCTTGATACAACCCCCGGCCGCTCAACAATTCGAGCTGGACCGCGTAGCTAAGAGGTACAAGAACCTGGGAGGCAAAACCTTCTCTGGAAATGGCACAGTAATAGAGGCCCTTGCATGGCTGAAAACATGCGAGAAGGTACTAGAAGGCCTAAGGCTTGGTGATCAAGATAAAGCTTTTATGGGCGCTTGGCTCCTACAAGAAGAAGCCGAACTATGGTGGGAAGCTCTCACCGCTGGAAATAGAGATGCTGGTAGAACCTGGGACGGATTCAAAGAACTATTCAAAGAGAAGTATGTCCCAGAGCAAGCCCTTGAGCGCATGCACGACGACTTCGAAAATCTCCAGCAGGGGGATCTCTCGGTGCAAGATTATCTGAATAAATTTACACAATTGTCCCGCTATGCTCCAGAGCTCGTCGCCACTGCAAAGTCCAAGAATAAGAGGTTCATCCTCGGGCTGAAGCGACAGTACCATGATAGAGCAATGGCCCACATCAAGCTGGGGTTTAATGAATTGGTGGAAATGGCGTGCAACTACGAAGACCTGAATCAAAGGCACCTGGAACAGGATCGTGCTAAAAGCCAAGCCGAAAATAAACGCAAGCCCGCTGCGAATCAAGCTGAGTCAAGCAAAGCGGCATCCTCGAAACCACAGACTGGCAGGCCGCCAAAAGGAAGCTGCTATAATTGTGGCAAGGTGGGGCACTACTCAAATGTTTGCACAGCCCGAAGAGGCAGAAGACAAATTCACATGGTTCAAGCCAAGGCTCTCAGAACCCTCGCTCCTGCTTTAATTGCCGCAAGACGGATCATCTTGTCAAAGACTGTCCTTTGCTTAAGAAGGCTGCAGTAGCTCACGTGTATGACGGGACGAAACCGCCGGCTGCTTCCGATGGAGCAGGTAAACCCGATGTTTTGGGAGGTACCCTTACAATTAAAAATATTCCTGTTTCTGTATTATTTGACACGGGTGCATCACGTAGTTTTATTGCTAGTAACACAATTCACAAATTAAAGTTAAAACAGAGAAAGCTTAAAGAATCGGTTAAAGTACATAACCGGATAGGAGGATCTCTCATTCTCAATTCATATTGTAAAGTACCTGCTTCTTTTTCTCGATACCGGTTTCCTTATGATCTAATCGTCATGGAATTTCCCGAATTCGATATCATTCTCGGGCTTGATTGGTTAATGAAATATGAAGCTGAAGTGAAGTGTACAGAAAGGATAGTAAAAATTAGAACGAAGCTTGGATATATTACTGTACCATGTCATGGTTCGAATCCAGATAGAGAGGAATTTTGGTCTGCGTTAGAAGTTATCCCCACTTCCTTAGAAAAGATTCCTATTGTTAGAAAGTATGCGGATGTGTTTGAAGAAGTCGAAAACTTACCTCCGCGAAGAGAAATAGAATTCAGAATTGATCTAATTCCCAATGCCAGACCAGTAGTACATCCAATTCGCAGAATGACTCCAAAGAGAAAAGGAAGAATTAGGCGATCAAACTCGCCAACTGTTGTGGAAGGGTCTGATCAGACCTAGCTTTTCTAGTTAGGGTGCAGCTGTAGTGTTTGTCCCAAAGTCAGACGGTACTCTTCGATTGTGTGTTGATTACCGAGACCTCAACAAACAGACGCTCAAAAACAAATACCCATTACCCCGCATCGATGATCTTCTAGACCAATTAAATGGGGCGAGAGTATTTTCCCGAATGGACCTAGCTACGGGTTTTCATCAATTGAGAATTGCAGAGGATTCCTTTGACAGCTTTCAGAGGTCTAGACATATTTTATGAATGGTTAGTAATGCCGTTCGGCCTGTGCAATGCTCCAGCATACTTCGTCGATCTAATGAATAGAGTGTTCAGGGGAGTTCTGAATAAATTTGTCCTCGTATTCATCGATGATATTTTAATCTACTCCAAATCAAAACCCGAGCATGAAAAACACTTAGAACAAGTATGGAGATTCTAAGAAAGAACGTCTTCAAAGCCAAATTCTCAAAATGTGTCTTCTGGCAAGAAGAAGTGAAGTTCCTTGGCCATGTCGTGTCAAAGAAATGGATTTCTGTAGATCCGAGCAAAATAACAGCAATTCAAGACTGGAAACAGCCCACTACACCCACAGAGGTTAGAAGTTTTATGGGGTTGGCTAGTTATTATCGAAAGTTCATTAAGGATTTTTCGAAGATATCCGGTCCGTTAACGAAGCTCACGAAGAAGCATGAGAAATTTAAGTGGACTTCCGACTGTGAAGAAGCTTTCCAGGAATTGAAATCGAAACTGACAACTGCTCCAGTGTTAACCATTATCGATGGCAATCAGGATTTGACGGTTTGGACAGATGCTTCTATTAGAGGTCTTGGTGCATTGTTAATGCAAAGAGGCTAAGTAGTCGCTTATGCAAGCCGCCAGCTAAAACCGCATGAGAAGAATTATGTAACTCATGATCTTGAGTTGCTAGCCATCGTTTTTGCTTTGAAAATCTGGAGGCATTATTTATTGGGTGAGAAATTTGTACTGTACACAGAACATCAATCATTGAAGTATTTATACACCCAGAAAGATCTGAATTTGAGACAGCAGCGTTGGCTAGAATTTCTTGCAGCGTATGATCTAGATATCCTGTATACGCCGGGAAAGGCTAACGTTGTAGCGGATGCGCTTAGTAGAAAAACCGCAATCATTGCCAATCTTATAATTACGCCAGGATTGATTTATAAAATATCTGTTCTTCAGAAAAACGACAATTTTGTAAAAGAGATGATAAAAAGGATTCGAAGGGGCGAAGGCTCCAGTTTCCAAGTGGATAGTGAGGGAGTTCTGAGATTGAATAGAAGAATATGTGTTCCCGACATCCCTGAGCTCAAAAGAGAGGTGCTCGATGAATGCCATAAATCCAAGTTTTGCATTCATCTTGGGGTAAGTAAAATGTACAACGATATCAAACGCACTTTTTGGTGGAAGGCAATGAAGAGGGACATTTCTTTATATGTTAGCAAATGCTCTACTTGTCAATTAGTCAAGAGCGACCAACATAAGCTAGCTGCATTGTTGCAACCGTTGGAAGTCCCAGGTTGGAAATGGGAACAAATTTCCATGGATTTCATAGATGGTTTGCCGCGAACTAGGAAAGGTAATGACAACATTTGGGTAATCGTAGATCGCTTCATGAAGACTGCCCATTTCATACCTGTCAGATCCAATAGAACCGCTCAAAGTCTAGCACAGATATATTTTAAAGAAATCATTAAGCTGCATGGAATTCCCATCAGCATGGTCAGTGATAGAGACCCAATATTTGCTAGCAAATTCTGAGAGGCATTCCAGATCGAATTGGGAACAAAACTGAATATGAGCACCGCTTATCACCCTCAAACAGATGGCCAAACTGAACGGGTGAATAGAATTCTGGAAGATATATTGCGGGATTGTATAATTGATTTTGGTGGGTCATGGGAAGATCACTTACATTTGGCAGAATTCTCATATAACAATAGTTATCAAGAAAGTTTGGGAATGTCGCCATTTGAAGCATTATATGGCAAACCGTGCAGATCTCCAGCATGTTGGGTAGAACCTGGCAACAGACTTGTGTTAGGGCCCGATATGATTATAGAAGCGTCTGATAAAGTCGACTTCATCAAAAAGCGATTGAGAACCGCACAAAGCCGACAGAAAAGTTACGCAGATTCTAGAAGAAGAGATTTGACATTTTCTGTTGGTGACCATGTTTATTTGAAAGTTTCTCCGATGAGAGGAGTAATCAGATTTGGCAAAACTAGGAAGTTGGCACCGAGATTTATTGGTCCCTTTCCTATACTTGAACGAATTGGAACTATTGCTTATAGGGTTCAATTACCAGATTAGTTGCCTGGAGTGCATGATGTGTTTCACGTATCTCAACTTAGAAGACATATGCATGATCCAGATCTTGTTGTAGAAGAAGCAGCGCCACAGGACTTGGAAATAACTCCAGAATTAGCAGTCAGAAAAGAGCCATTAAAGATTGTTGGCAAAGAAACTAGAGAGCTAAGAAGCAAAAAGGTTCATCTAGTTAAAGTGCAGTGGAGTAGTGATCCTAGAGACTGTACTTGGGAGACTGAGGAAAGCATTAAGCAAGCTTACCCCAAATGCAGAGTGGACATCTCTGACTAACTCCGGTGCAAGGTACCTTTACAATACTTTGCATTTACATTTTGTTTCCTACTTTATTGTTGTTTCCTTTTTGGGGACGAAAAGTTTTAAGTGGGGGAGATTGTAACAACCCGGAAAATACGAGCCAATTTAAAAAATTTAAATTGGTTATTTCAAAGGAACTTGAACAATTGAAATAGAATATTTCAATAAAATAGTGAATTAGAAATAGTGAGTCAGTTTGAAAATTTGAATTCAAACTTTGACTGACTGCACCGGGTGCAAGATATAATGGATTTTGGTGAAACCAAAAATATTTAAATCTGTTAATGAATATCTTTCTAACGAATCTGAAAAATTGAAGTTTCATAGCGGGAATCAAAAGTTATGGCCAAATGAATTTTCAGAAAGGTCGCTATATAGAATATATAGCCCTTGAAAATAGATATTTTGCAAACGACCTCGGAATTCGACGAAACCACTTTTGTTGGATCCGGGATGTCAAACTTTTGCTAGGTTTCAAATTACATAATTTTTGAAGCTAGTATGTGAGCGTGGCAGAAGAAAATGTGTTTGGTTAATTTCTGTTAAATTGGATCGACCAGAAAAGGACTATTTTTCAAACGATCTCAGAATTCGACGAAACTAGTTTTGTTGAGACCGTAGTGTCAAAACATAACTAGATTTATTTTTCTGGAATTTTTCGAATCAGTTTGTGGCCCTGGCGAATTGAAATATACGTTCAAATTGAATATAAAATGTTTTATACTTTAATTTGAAAAATAACTGACTGTAACAGTCGAATTGGCCTATGAAACATATTCCATTGTGTCCGGGATGGGGGTATTTAGCTAGGGGCGACAGTCGTTGGGTTTGAATTGGGGTTCATAAGTGAAAACCCTAATTTTCTGAATAATATACATATCGGCAAATCAGGAAATTCCATTCATAAATTAAAAATAAAAAAAACGCTCAAAACCCTCGCCGCCTCTCTCGTTAACGGCGGAAACCGCTCCACGCTTCCCCCCTTTTTCCGATCGCCTCTGTCAACGTTGAGCTCCGCCACCACCCTGACTCGGCGGCGCCCGCCTCCATCTTCAAATCCGACCAACCCCTGCCCTTTCTCCCTTCGCCGACGTCGAGAACGACGCCCTGAAAGTCGCCGACTTCACGTCGACGCCCCCTCACCAGAAACCACCGGGTTTGCCATCTCCACCACCAACGGACTCTTCTCGCTCCCCTCTTTCACGTCGCACCTTCTGATCGGAGCATCGATTCACGGATTCTAAGAAAACTGCAAACTCTAGTTCGAACCAATACTGAAAGGTAGTGGCTTTATTATTTTGAATAGAAAATAACACGTTTAGTGTTACAAAACGTTGAAAAATCATATCTTTATAGTGTGTTGACGAAATTCGATGAAACAGGAAACATTGGGACCGCATGGAGGCTCTCTACCACATAAAAGAGACCGCGGATTTTTTTGAGCCATCTATGATTTTTAGCACTCCGAAAACCAATGTGAGAAATCTAAATTAAATATGAATTTGAATGGAAAATGTCATGTATAAATTATACAAGCGAAGTATAAATTATACACGTGTTGTATACCTCATGTACATGCGTTGTGTAAGCTATATGAGCGAAGTATTGATTATACATGCATAGTATAAATGATATGTTTGTTTAAATGCAAGTGAAATATAGAAATAATATATATATATATACACTCCCCTCGTCCACAAACCATGGACGATATTTATTGTTGTGAATTGGTGTGAAATATTAGATGAAAAATGCGAATGGTTGAATAATTGTTTGTGGTTGATATTGATTGGTTGTGGTTGAAAAATACCCATTGGTGATTGAAATAAATTGGAAATAATTGTGGAAATGAAAATAAAACATGCCGCCTGCGTGCGAATTAGATGCATGAATCCCCATTGTCAAAAACCGCGAGGTTTCAAGGTAGAGCGAGGAGCCGTACTCGGGACGGTGCCGGTTTTAACTACCCTGTCGTTATGCTGTCGAAATTTTGAATAATATTCATGTGTTAGAATTATTTTCATCTGTTGAAATTATTTTCATGCGATGAAATTAAAGTCATGTGTTGAAACTATATCCATGTGTGGAAATGCTCATGTGTTGAGAAGTGATGTGTGAAAATTAAATTCATGTGTGAATGAATAAAGTGTTTAAACAATAAAAATCACATTTTTATAATATATATATGAAGTATGTAAAATATTAGCCTTATATATAAATAGTTTTAACAATAAAAATTTCATCTTTCTTATATGAACAAAATATATAAAATATCCATGTGTGGAGATGCTCATGTGTTGAGAAGTGTGTGTTTTGGAAAAATTCATGTGTTGAATAAAAAGGTCGAACAATAAAAATTGCATTTTTATTGAAATTATGAAGTGTTAAAAACATTCATGTGTTGAATAAATATTTTAAATGATAAAAATACCATTTTTATCACACATGTGATTTGCTAAAAATATGCGAGCATTGAAATAAATATTTGTGAAAGAAATATTATTTTTAACATGCATAGGAACTAAATAAAATAGTCATGTGTTGAAATATATTTTAGTTTGCCAAAATTATCATTTTTGAAATTTGAATTGTTAAAAATAACCACTGGTTCAAATAAATATGCAAGAGTTGAAATATTCATTAATTAACTAATGATATGATTTTTGCCTATGTATGCAACATTAGAATGAATGGTGTTTTTAAACCAAATTGAATCAAATATGAAGTTGAATGGAAAATGATAAATGATAAGAATTGCATATATGTACATGCATATTTATTGAACAGGTTATGGCAAAGAGGCTAGAGAAGAGGAATAAAATTTTGTGCCCGACAAATAGGTACATGTTTACTGTTTTGCTTGGGTGATGATTTTATGAGCATGTTGGCTAGTCGCTTGGCCTTTTCTTTTTCTTTTTGAGATGAGACGCCCGTGTGCCTATTTGGGAATTTTCCTAGCCCCTCCCGTACAAAGGAGATTATGGCGAAATTTTCCAAAATTTAAAGGCATTAGTGAAATATTTAAAGTGAAAACGATATAGGAATCTTCGAATGAACTATATTTATATAAATATATAAATATATATATAAAATTAAAACGAATCGTGGCCGTGCAGTTCGTGTTTTGAAACCATGATTTCAAACGACTAGTGCGGGAGATCCGACCATTGGATTTTCCCGAAACCGCAATCATTGGGTTCGCCTTGGAAATATCTTTCCAACGGCACCAACTGTGTAAAGATCCGACGGTTGGATTGTCTGGAATGTTTAATTCAAATCTGAAGAAAAACAGTGCCAGAAACGATTATATATATATAATTAAATTAAATCGAATAACGACGCTGCAGTTCGTAATTTGAAATCGTAACTTCAAACGACTAGTGTGGAAGATCCGACCGTCAGATTTTCCCAAAACTGAAACCGTTGGATTCGTTTTGAAACGATATTTCTAATGATATAAAATTTGTGAAGATCCAACGGTTAGATTTTCAGATATATGTAAAACAAATTTAGTGAAAAACAGCGCCAGTGCCTCGGCACGACCTGAAACGTCGTTTAATTAAATATGGCCGTTTTAAATAAATAAAAATGGCGATATCTCGTTATAAAATACTATAGACGATATAGAGTGGAAATAAACCAATTTTGTTGTGTTGGCTTGATATGTGATTGTTGAATGTGTTTAACATGAAAATTATACTAAGGAACTGAAATGTGAATGTTGAATAGTTTAACCATGTGAAAAATTAATTTGAAAATCTAAATATACGTGGGTTATTTGAAAAGGCCGAGTTCATTCTCATTTCAAATAATCGATCGATGTTGAGAAGTCGAAGAGTCAAAGACGGTTGAAGACCGACGATCTTCACATTGGATGGATGGGCGCTACTGATGCTCGTGATTGGAGTAGCTACCTTGAAGGGGCTGAAGTAGTAGCCGTCCGGACGTATTGTTGATTGTGCGGATATGCGAGGAATTGGTGCCTCCGGTTTCGTTCAAACCTAGAACGAACTTGCAAATGGACTGTGTGTCTGACATTGGATTTTGTTCTGTGCTCGTTGATCTCTGTTAAATATATATCTGTTTGGCGGTGGAGAATTTATTCTCTTGCTTAACGCCCTTCTCTGAGACGTACGAGCTCAGAGGTTATGTATTGATAGAAATCAGTCGCATGGAGTGGATTGCCTGTGTGGCACGCCTAAGTGGCATATGATCAAGGCTTCTGTTGCAAAGCAAAGTCTTGTGGTTGATGATCAAAGCATGGTCTGTGTGACGTAGCTTTGTGTATAACGTGGATTCGCGAGCCTCACACCCCGGTATGAGTCCAAAATGGGAGACGGACCGCTGGGAGAGCATGACGTTTCTTTCTAGCTATGGTGTTGTCAGTGACTTACCAGCCCTGACATTTATATCTACTTTTCACCTGTGTGGTTGTTGGAATGCGAGGCGCCTCGATTATAGGTCTGTAAGGACCGGGAAACGTGTGTTCAGGAATTGCCAATCCTCAAAAGTAAGAGAGGACCGGCCCAGCTGATTCCAAGGACCGCTGTGTGCGATCCTGGGACATTTGCTAGAGTGTCTCAAACGGAGAGGAGCTTGCCCCTTGCCTCGACTCATGATGGAATCCAATTTCCAATATGAAATTTCGGATGTGATTGTATTACTAGTATGGCGACATTGTGGTATGGGTCATTTATGCCGCCTATGATTGATATTTATGATTTAAATCGCTTTTGAAACATATATGCACTAGTAATAATATCAAACACTTTTTTTTATACGTATGAAGCATTTTTGGCCATTATGAGGTAAAACTCTATCCTCCGGCTTGCGTTGCATTGTGTGATGGGACCTGAGTCTTATAATGGCTTCATTTTGATAAAAAGCATTGCGATGATTTAATCATTTACTTTATTTCATGCACTAGCACTCATTGGAGTAAACACGTTCCGCGAAAGTGGCGTGGTCCTTTGATTTGCCTTATTATTGTTGTTAATAAGTTAAGTAGATTTCTCATACCAGTCCCATGACTGACTCGTAGTTTGTTTCACCTTGCAAACTCGGGTGCCCTCATTTTCAAACGGGCAGCCTAGTTACAGGTATTTGGTGCACTTTTGGCTCATGGCGAGGCTTGACTACACCGTGATGAGTATGAATTTTCCGCCATTATTGTATATGTATTATGATTCTGCCACTGGCGATGTAGACTGATGTTTAGTTTGTGTACTCTTTATGTATGATTCCGCCTCCGGCGATGATGACTGATTATGTATTATTATGCACTAAGTTGTATCCTGCACTGTGCTCTCTGATGTGGTGATATCTATATGATTCCGCTGTCATATGTGTGTAAATTATTCTATTTCATGTTTATGCTACTATCTGTGATCTGTTAATGATGATTAATGTGTTATATTCCAATGATTATCCTTAGCACCGTGTCACAGGGTTTTGGGATCGTCACACAAGTGGTTGCTAGTGGTTGCTCATGGATGCATATACACACATTAGGCACTAGATTGGCTCAAAAACACTCTCATACTAAATATGGATGTGTGTGCATTTTTCGATTTTTGTGGATGCAAAATGATTGACTCATCACATGGATGTTGCATTTGGATGAATGGTTATGCACTCATATATAGATGATGTGTATCAAATAGGATTTCTTGCATACATAAGTGGACTCATGGCACTAACATAATTCGCATTAAGGAGGTCAACTGAATCAGTAGACCACCTGATCTTTGCATTAGATAAGAGACATATACACACACTTTTGCATATGTTCATACAACATTAGAAGTTTTCTAAGGACAATGGATGCTTGTTGATGATGGTTGAGTAGATGGGTGATTGGATGGTAGGACACGTTCTTCTTAACTTGAAGATTTCGGGGACGAAATCCTTTAAGGAGGGGAGAATGTAACACCCGTATTTTCTGTGAACATAAAGTAACAAAACAATGTATACTTAATTTTTAAATGAATAAATAAGGAAAACGGGTTACTCCATAGCGTTCGTCTCAGAATTCTGCTTTAGATGGAGTCTGAGTTTGCATAAATCGGACTTCGTATGAAGAAGTTATGGCACTTAGAAGTTTCAGAAATTTAAAATAAAAACCAGCCCGAATTCAAAATTTAAAAGTTCGAAATTCAAAACAGACACCCGGGCTGGGCGGGAATTTTCCCGCCTAGGACCCAGGTCGACCAGGGGGTCGACCTGGTTAGAACAGGTCGACCATGGGGTCGACCTGGGGGTCGACCTCCCCCCTTTTCCAGATCCATGGTCAGATTCGTTTTTCTGCATTTAGACGCACGTTCTGACCAGATTCATTGCTCCTAAGATATTTAAACACCCTCAAACCTCACTTTCTCTCCACACAATTTCATTAAGCCTTTACTCTGCCCTAATTCATATTAAAATAAATCAATGGTGTCACTACTCTGCTGAAATCTAAGCTAGAACTAGTACTTCTTCTTCTTCTAATCTGAATAGGATTAAAAGAGAACAACTACAACCCTTTTTCTTTTAGAATCCAACCAAGGTGAGTACAGTTATTTTCAAATATGAAATTTAATTATGATCTTGACATGGTTATAAATCTGAATTGGAGATTATTGTAATGACCCGCATTTTAGCTGTCGAATAATTAATTTATTTAATTATCTAAAATATCATTTTGGCAATATCGATAACTGGAATTAAATAATATTGAATATTTAATTAATAATTATAATATAATGATATATTATAATGTCGAAATAGTCAAAAATAGCTGAATTCACAATACAGTGTGAATTGGATTATATATAAGGTATAATTCAGTTGGAATTGAATTTGAATAACGAATATATTTTATAAACGATAGTTGAACGTATGGTTTATAATATAATTATAAACGAGCTCGAAATGGCGCTGCAGTTCGCTATTTGGCGATTTGAACTTCAACTGAATATACAGGGTCCGTTTTAAGTCGGATTTCTGTGAAATAAGAACCGTCAGGACCGATTTGATAATAGTTTTCTAATGGAGGAGAAAAATTGGGATTTCGTCGTGTAGATTTTGATTTACGTCCAAATCAAATTTTAGAAAAGTCGCTATGGAATTCCTTTATAATTTATAACGATTTATAAAAGGAATTTCAATATAAATTGAATATCGATATAATATGGATTTGGAATATCGAGCTGTAAATCCATATATAAATATTCTGGAGGTGTGGTATATTCTATGTGAATATATAAACGATAATATTAAATTTTTAATATTTAATTTAATTTATTTAAATATATTTATATATTTAAATAGATTATTCAGAGCGTTAAAAATAGCCAGTTTTGCAAACGAACTCCGTTTTCGACGAAACTAGTTTTATTGGATCCATAATGTCAAATAGTTGTTAGATTTCCAGTTTCGTGATTTTTAGAGTCACTGTGTGGCCGTACGGATTTTTAGAGTGAGAAACAGTCGATATTTTGACGGTTAAAAATACGCTGTGCGAGCATACGGAGTCGGAATTCGACGAAACCAGTTTCATTGGGACCGTAATGTCGAACTGTAGCCACATGTACAGTTTCGTGATTTTTGGGTACCGTATGTGATTATAGGAAATTTTAACAATATAAACATATAACATTTGCTTAAAATAGAAAAGAATAATGAATATAAAAATATTTTAAATTTCCTATTTATAATCTTTTACTCTTGTAAACCTAATTCTAAACCTAAGAAATTCTGCCAAGGTCAATGGGAGAAACCTCCGTCACATTTTCACTCAGCAAAACATTTCGTGAGCATTAGAAAATCAAAACAATTCAAGGGAAAATCCTAAAATCCCTGAAATAATCTCGTTGGCCTTGCAAGCCGATGTTATACAGCCCTATACCTATTTCCCTGGGTGCGATGTCAATTCGCGAGGACCCAAATCGGAGCAGTAAACGCTAGGGTTTTTGCAGTTGTGGA
Source organism: Allium sativum (assembly GCA_030737875.1). Lineage (NCBI taxonomy): Eukaryota > Viridiplantae > Streptophyta > Magnoliopsida > Asparagales > Amaryllidaceae > Allium > Allium sativum. Next base: position 365,018,170 of record CM060909.1, read on the forward strand.
TTCTGGAGCATTGATGGTATAATCGAGTTGTATTTTTGGGTTTGTGATGTGAAAAGGGGTTTGTTGGCATGGGTTTTGTGGTGTTCGGTGGTAGCAAGCGTCGACAGCTTCCTATAGAAGCTCGAGACCACGAGTGTGGGGAGATGTGCGAGTGCGACAATGTTGGGGTGGATGCGAAGAGGAAGTAAAGGAGGTTGTAATGGTAGTTCCTATTTGAACTTCGGTGAAGTACAGGAGGGATGGTGGGAGATCGAAGTAGCCGTAATGGCCTTGGTGATTTCCCTGAAGTCCGATATTTTGAAGAAGATGGATTGATACGGGTTGGGCTGGAGTACGTGGGGGAGTGGTTTCTGTTGGGCCGAAGAGAATTCAAGGGAAAAGCCCAATGGTAAACGGAAATATATTTTAGTTTAAATAATTTAGTGTATTAACTTCGTATAGACATAACTTGCTCATACGTAATCAGAATTCCGCGAAACAAGTTGCGTTGGGACCGTATGGATGAGAGCTTCACAATGAAGCTGACCAGGTGTGGATTCGAGCTCGTTACAATTTATAGCGAAATAAATTATCTGATTCAAATCAAACAAATAGTTTATCGTTCTTTAACGATGAACTGCCGAAGTGAGTAAAACTCACCAACTCTGAACAGTTATATTTTTATAATGTATTCTTAGAACTGTTAATCATCTGTTGATTGTTGTGTGTTGGTTGATTTGATTGAACTGCTAGTCAGTTAGTGGAAATTATATATATATATATATATATATATAAACCGTTAAATATTTACATATTGATGCTGCTAGCAGAATATTTCCTATCGAACTGAAAGTGATGTTCATTTTATTGTTTAACATCTGTGATGCAGGGAAACAGGTTGGAGGGACCCAACTGGGTTCCTCAATATTTATAATACTGTTTGTTTCATATATTGTGTTATATGATGTGATATATAATCTGTGTTGATTATATGTGTTTGGACGATATTGATCATCGTGATTTGATATGATTTAATACCACAACATACGGGATGTTGATAAGGGAATTTTCAAAGTGATGTTGAAAATAAAATATAAGAAAATGGAATAATTTATAAATAAGAGATATTTATAAATTTGAATATTTATAAATAACGAATATTTATAAATTGGAATATTTTTAAATAGGAGATATTTAGAAAGGAAATAAATTTCAAACCATTTTCTTTTTGAATGGGAAGGCCTGTGTGGCGGTTTGGGGATTTTCCCGATGCTCCTGATACAAAGGAGGTTATGGCGAATTTTCCCGGGAATTTAAGGAGTTAGAATATTTTTAAGAATAAATTTGAAAAGGAAATATTTGCAAACCATTTGCAAATAGAATAAAATAGAAAAAAGAAATATTTGTAAACCATTTACAAATAGAATTGAAAAGGGAATATTTAGAAAATAAATAGAGTTAATAAAAAGGAAATCCTTATAAGTAGGAAAATGTTATTAAAAGGAAATCCTTATAAGTAGGAGAACGTTATTAAAAGAACATTTATAAAGTGAAGAACCGTTACTAAAAAGTGAATCTTTATAAATGAATAAACGTTGTTAAAAGGGAATCTTTTTAAATGGATAAACGTTATTAAAAAAGGAGTAAATCGAATATGTTGATTCGAAGTTAGTTAATCGAATATGGTATTCGAAGTTAGTTAATCGAATATGGTATTCGAAGTTAGTTAATCGAATATGGTATTCGAAGTTAGTTAATCGAATATGGTATTCGAAGTTAGTTAATCGAATATGGTATTCGAAGTTAGTTAATGAATATGTTATTCGAAAGGGGTTAGTCGAGTCGAGTTAGTCAAATAGAGTTAACCAGTAGAGTTAATCAGTTAGAGTTAACCAGTAGAGTTAATCAGTTAGAGTTAACCAGTTAGAGTTAATCAGTTAGAGTTAACCAGTAGAGTTAATCAGTTAGAGTTAACCAGTTAGAGTTAATCAGTTAGAGTTAACCAGTCGAGTTAGTCAAATAGATTTAACCAGTAGAGTTAATCAGTTAGAGTTAACCAATAGAGTTAATCAGTTAGAGTTAACCAGTTAGAGTTAATCAGTTAGAGTTAACCAGTAGAGTTAATCAGTTAGAGTTAACCAGTTAGAGTTAATCAGTTAGAGTTAACCAGTAGAGTTAATCAGTTAGAGTTAACCAGTTAGAGTTAATCAGTTAGAGTTAACCAGTAGAGTTAATCAGTTAGAGTTAACCAGTTAGAATTAATCAATTAGAATTAATCCAATTAAGATGCCATTTAGCGCGACTGCGAGCGTAATTCGCAGGGCTGTAAATAGCCTACGGCGGTCGGATGTTTCCTAAGGGAATCAGGCGTAACCATTGTGATCGCTGCGATCTAGAGTCAAGTGAATGGAGTTTAATCGAATATTAGCTATTCGAAATAAAGTTAAACAGGCATAGTAATTCGAATATAAGTAAATCGAATATTAGTTATATTGATAGGAGTTAAAAAAGTCGAGTTAAGTAAGTTAAGTTAGTCAAGATGAGTTAATCAAACCGAGTTAATCCAAGTGAGTTAATCCAAAGGAGTTAGTCGAATATTGGTTATTCGAACGGAGTTAAATAGAGTTAGTCGAATATAGTTTATTCGAATAGAGTTAAAGGAAAGGAGTTATCGATTATAGTTTAATCGAAAGGAGCTATCGATTAGTTTAATCGAAAGGAGATTATCGAATATATCGTATTCGAAAGAAAGAGATCGAATATAGTTTATTCGAAAGAGAGAGATTTCGAATATAAGTTATTCGAAGAGAGATAATCGAATATAGGTTATTCGAAGAAGAGTTAATCAAATAGAGATTACTCGAAAGAGAATTATACGTCGAATTCAATTATATCGAATTCGGGAAAGTAATATTTACTTTCCGGTTTTTAAATCAAGAGTATACACTAATAAATTAGGGTTAGGTTTAATTATTCGAATTAAAGAATAAAGGTTATAATTGAAGTTAGATATTGTGAAAGTAGGGATTATAACGTTATCGTTATAATCAATGTTTTCAATAAATAAGTGGATTCGTAAATTGAATCCGAGAGTTACGTAAAGAAGTTGTTAAAGGTTTAAAAGATAAACTGTTACTATTCCGAAGTTATAACGTTGTTCAGTTAAGGTCTGAGAGGTAATTATACCCCAACTTGATTGACTTCCTTCTTAACTAAGGAATGGTAAGGTTGATGGTGAATGATGGCTAAATAAATTTAATAAATGGTTTGGGTTGGCAAAGCGATGTTTAGTTAAAACATCAGTTTAATTCCAATGAAGGAACTTTGGAAATGTTTTTCCAAAGAAGGAATCAGAAATGTTTTCTAATATAGGAAACAGGAAATGGAAATGTTTTCCGTTATTAATAAAGTATATTTTCTAAAATTTAGAAAATAGGAAATGTTGAATATATGGAAACAGGAGATAAGAAATTAATGAACTAAAAGTTAAATGTTGAATGATGATTGATTGATAAAATTTCCAGCTGGAAATAATATCGTTGTTTGCACACGTATTTTTCTTTGATAGTTAACTCACCGACTATCGAAGTTTTTGACCATTTTAACGTTGTTAATATGGAGAGACCGGTTGGATTATTATCCAAAGAACCACTCTGTATTGGCATAAGCGTTGCGAATCATATATGCCAAAGATAATTGAAGACGGAGTAAAGTGCAAGGGCTATTGTATAAGTCTTAGATAACAGTGCCTAAGATGGATGTACTAAATTGTACCTTCGGTTCATCCTGTTCCTTGATGACTTGTATGGATGAATGTCTGACAGAGTATTTCCAGAAAGGTCACGTACATTGATTTCTTCAACCGTACCAAGAGTGGAAGCGGAGAAGGAAATTTCTTTTAGCTGACATGTAATGTATGGTTGTAGACGTCAAATTAGTGATTTAGATGGATCTGACAATGTGGCATTCGAAGTGAATCTGATGTGATGATAAAGCGTAACCTCAAGCCTCATCAGTCGGTAAATGACAGAAATCGGGTAGGCAGCATGGCTAAGTCGGTCCCACCGAAGTAGGGTGTATAATCACCTATCTAGAGAATATTCATTTGCTTCTTTAATCTATCAATGCTGTCTCATATATATACGGGAAACGGTTGCTGATCCCAACCGTTGGTGATATACATTCGATACACTCAAGCAAAATGAGTGGTCGGTCATGTGTGGCTGAGTTACAAGATGTTCTTGTTGAACTCCAGTGTATCGTTCCTAGAGTACACTGATCGGAAGGTGGTTCCATACCTTGTCATAGTTGGAAATCCATTACCCAATACGGGCTTGCGGTTTTGATTGTATACTATATAGTAGAACGTGAGATAAAAGCGTTTCTACTAGATTGATATCTATTTGTGCTTAGACATTATTATAATATCAGAATGATATTGCTTTACAAAGTTGTTTGGATTTTCATAAAGGAAAACCCGTTCCGTTTTCACGGCGTGGTATTATGATATATCCGTTATTAAACCAAGTGTTAGAAGTTTTACTCATACCAGTCCCATGACTGACCCGGAGTTTATTTTATTTGTTTTCCCTAAACTCTTGGGTGCCTAAATTTGTATGGGTAGTCAAGTAGTCGGGTTTTTACAGATACACTTGGAGAGCTTGGAGCAGGAGGCTTCAGGATTCTATAGCTATTATCATTTCCGCTGTTGTTGTAAGTGTTGTACTCTGATAAGTGCTATTGTATATATAACTGTTTGTATTTGAAAAGTTATGTTATATTTTATTCGTTCCGCTGTGAGATTCGTGTTTACTCTGATGATGATTGTAATAACGCTGAAAACCCGAGGCAGTTTAAAAATTTTATTTTGGCAATTTTAATGAATTTTGAATATTTAAAATGAATTATTTTAAATAATATTGACGAGAAATTTATTTTGAATAGAATTCGACGTATATATTATACGCGTCGTCGTTAGAATATAAATAATTATATATAATTATAAATAGAATTGAAAATGGTGCGGTAGTTCGATAATTCGATTTCAAACTTCAATTGAATGTACCGGGTGCAAAACAATCCTGATTTTAGTGAAACCAAAAACATTAGGATCTAATTGGGAATATCTTTCCAACGAATCTGAAAAATCAAAATTTCATAGCGGGAATCAAAAGATATGTTCAGTTGAAAATTCTGAATAGTCGCTATGGAATTCAGGCCCTTAAAAATAGCCATTTTGCAAACGACCTCGGATTTCGCTGAAACCACTTTTGTTGGATCCGTGATGTCAATTTATTGCTAGATTCCAAATTTCATAATTTTTCGAATCAATATGTGAGCGTGGCAGAGGAAAACGCGTTTGACCAGTTTCAATTGATTTTAATCGACTGGAAATTGGCCATTTTTCCAACGGTCTCAGAATTCAACGAAACTAGTTTTGTTAGGACCGTATCGTCAATACGAAGCTAGAAAATATTTTTCTGGAAATTTTCGAGTTAGTATGTGACCCCGGTAAATTAAAATGCGCGTTCAGATTCAATATATAGAGTTATATTTGGATTTTGACGGAAACTGATCGAAACGGTCGAATCATCTTACGATACATATCCCATTGTGTTCGGAATGGGGGTATTACGCTATGGACGACAGGCGGTGGGCCTCGTTTCGAGTTCGTATGTAAAAGTCAACTTTTCCATAATAAAATAATTAAATAAAAAAAAATTAACCCTCTCTTCCCCTTATACGTCTGCCCCCCCCCCCCCCGTTCAAAATCATTCTACAGAAAAAAAAAGGAGACGAGCGTCGCCCCCCCTAAACCGCCGCCACCTCGAAGAGACCCCCCCTCCTCGTTAGATCGGAGACCCCCCCACCTTGCGCGCAACCGCGAAGATCCCCCCCCCCCCCCCGCATTTTGCGTGCAACCGCGAAGACCCCCCCTCCCCCCCCCCCCCCCCCCCCGCGCGCAACCGCGACAGCCCCCCCTTCGCCTGACCTCCGCCCTCCCTTCCACCTCCTTGACCTCCGACGAAGAAGCACAGCCCCCCCCCCTCGACCAAAATCTGTAAGTTTTAATTTTATTTTTATTTATAAAATCAGTTTGTTTATGTGAATTAGTATTTATATATTCGTATAGCATAGAAGAATTTGATTTTTTTATATTCGTATAGCATAAAAAAAATATGATTTTTACTATATGAAAGATTAGATTTTAAAATAGAAAAGACTAGATTTTTAAAGGAAGAAAGACGATATTTTTAAATGGAGAAAGGCGTGATTTTTATATATTGAATAGCGAAGTAAAAATTCGATTTTTATATATTGAATAGCGAAGTAAAATTTCGATTTTTATATATTGAATAGCGAAGTAAAAATTCGATTTTTATATATTGAATAGCGAAGTAAAAATTCGATTTTTATATATTGAATAGCGAAGTAAAAATTCAATTTTTATATATTGAATAGCGAAGTGAAAATGTGATTTTTATATATAGAGGCTACGGGCAACGAAAGCGACAAAAAGGCGAGAACGACGAAGATCCCTATAAATGAAGTGTCGTGGAGTTGGAATAGCTATTGGTGAGAACTTCTCAATCTTCAATTTCTTTTCCTAGTTATATATATATATATATACTAGGATGTAGACGGTGTTTAGTAGCACCCGACACCCGTCATCCACAGACCATGGATGGCTTGTTTGTTAAATTGTTTGGTTGTGTAGTTGGTTAGATTATTTGGTTTGAATTGAATTGTTTGGTGAAATGGAATGGATTTGATTGATGTGTAAATGGCGTGGGCCTTCACTAGACCGGGGATAAGGCTAGACCTCGTCCTGTTTCTAGTATCGTGCCGTTATGCCGCCGAAATTTTCTGAAATAAGTTAGAAAGATAAAAATATCATTTTATTTAAAGAATGAACTGAATAGAAATTCATATGTTAAAATAAAATGTTTTATCGTTAAAAATATAATTTTTAACGTGAAGTGAATAAAATAAAATATTCATTTACAAACCGGACGGTTTGTTTATGTACACCTATTTGAAGGACATTGATTGGGACGATAAATTTTACACATCGCCCAACTGCACAAATAAAATCTGTGTTTGATTGTTTGAAACCCCACATGGGTGTTAGGATGAAATTTGAAGTTCACCCATCCTGATTGATTAAATATGTCGATCGATTGATTGACAGGCTGTTATAAGCGTTAGATATCAATATTTGATGCCTATACAGTGTAGTGCACTTTGGTTGATGGTTGATTATTTTTCAATGCTATTATATACGTGTGATGTATGAAAATCCATATAGTTAACGCTATATGGTAATTGATTGGGCCTCATTCCAATCGGGAAAATAAAGAATAATATAAAATAAAGGTTCATGTGTTGACAGTACTCATCCGTTGAGATTAGTCATGTGTTGAACGAAATATTTTAATAATAAAATTTACATCTTTATCAATATAAAATAAAGGTTCATGTGTTGACAGTACTCATCCGTTGAGATTAGTCATGTGTTGAACGAAATATTTGAAAATAGATATATTTGAAAATAGAAATATTTGAAATAGAAATATTTGAAATAGAAATATTTGAAATAGAAATATTTGAAAAGGAAATATTTGAAAAGAAATATTTGAAAATAGAATATTTGAAAATAGGAATATATGAAGCCGTGTCGATTAGATTAACGACATTTTGACGTGAACGATATTTATACCGATTTTATTCATTTTAAAAATGAATATTGAAAAGTAATTTCGAAATCGAATATTTTGAAATGCAATTTGAATTGAATCGAATAAAAAACCAATTTGAATTGAATATAAAACGATTTCGAAATGAATTGAATATAAAACGATTTCGAAATGAATTGAATATAAAACGATTTCAAAATGAATTGAATATAAAACGATTTCGAAATGAATTGAATATAAAACGGTTTCGAAATGAATTGACTATAAAACGGTTTCGAAATGAATTGAATATAAAACGATTTCGAAATGAATTGAATATAAAACGATTTCGAAATGAATTGAATATAAAACGATTTCGAAATGAATTGAATATAAAACGATCTCGAATTGAATTGAATAGAAAACCAATTTGAATTCGAATTGAATTCAAATTGAATAGAAAACGAATAGAATTTAAATTGAATAGAAAACGAAATGAATTCGAATCGAATTAAAATCGATTTGAATTGAAATCAAATAGAAATGAAAGTAAAAAGGATTTATAATAGAAAGTTCAATTTTGATTTGAATTTGAAATAAAGGTTGCAATTGTTTTTGAAACGAATTCAAAACTATTTATAAAATTCGTTTAAAAATAGAATCGACGAAATATATATTATATATATAATATAATGGCCTGAATAGAACGCGCCGCGCCGCGGCAGTTCGTAAATTTCGACCATTGATTTCAAACGGACATTACGGGAGATCCGACCGTCGGATTCTCCTAAAACCGGAACCGTTGGGTTCGTATCGAAAAGAGCTTTCTAACGAATATTAGAAATTTGAAATCTAACGGTTAGATTTGGAGATACGTCCAAATCAAATTTGAAAAGGGTCGGTGTAAGTGCAGTTCGATGGCCGTTGATGGAAATCGACTGTACGGGCCTTGATTAAATTATTAAAAATAGTAATAATTTGTGTAAAATCATAAGAAATGATTTGGGAAAAATTGGGATGGAAAAATTCCATATTGGAAAAGATAAAAATAGATTTTTATCAAAATGAACTAGTTTTGAACTAATATTAAAACCCATTTATTTTTAAATAAATAAATTGGATTTGAAATGGGTTTTAAATAGAATTGATGTGGGTTTATCGTGAACAGTGTTTTAAATAACACCAGTTCTTTAAACCGATAATAAATGGAATGTGATTTGGGTTTGTCGTGAACTGTGTTTTAAAAGACATTAGTTCTTTAACCCAATAAAAGGAGTTTTAATGAATCTGCAATTAGATTGAAATGTGAATTTGTAATCTAAATTATCAAATTTAGAAAGTGAGCGAGAATGGAGTATCACCAGTTTTGCTCCAGAGCGATAGTTAAATATTTAATTAGATTTGAACGTGAAATGGTAATTAATCTTACCGATAACACCGTGGTGTTAGATATGAAGTATTACCAGTTTTGCTTCATGGGATGAATAGGTTGGGATTGGGAAATAAAATAAATAATTACTTCGGTGTGGTTCGCTAATCTCGACTAGCTTAGAAAACCATAATTTTGGTTTGAAATGACATCCAAAGGAAGATAAAAGGGTAAATTTTAAAGAATTTATCTTTGATAAAATTAATGGGAACCTTTCCCTAAGAATGTGATTTTGTGAATAAAAGGATATTCTGAATTGGAATGAGGCGTTTGCTGTGTTTGTGTAACATTCGTTTTTAATATACGCGGGTTGTTCGGAAAGGCCGGGTTTATACCCATTCTGAATAACCGATTCGACGATATGTCGAAGATGAAGACGGTGGTTGAAGACCGGAAGTCTTCACATCGTTTGGATAATTATTGATGATCCTGATTGGGCTGTACACCCAAGAGGATGGAAATAGTTGGTGGTCGTCCAGACGTACTTGGAGATCGATGGATATGCGAGGAAAGTGCCTCCGGTTTCGTTCAGACCCAGAATGAACTTGTAAATGGATTGTGTGTCTGACATTGGATTTTATTCTGTGTTGATTGATTTCTGTTAAATATATATCTGTTTGGCGGCGGAGAATTTACTCTCTTGCTTAACGCCCTTCTCTGAGACATACGGGCTTAGAGGTTATATATCGATAGATATCAATCGCATGGCATGAATTGCCTGTGTGGCATGCTGAGTTGCATGGATCAAGGATTCTGTTGAAAAGCAAAGTCTTGTGGTTGATGATCAAAGCACGGCCTTTGTGGCGTAGCTTTGTGTATAACGTGAATTCGCGAGCCTCACACCTCGGTATGAGTTAAAAACGGGATACGGACCGTTGGGAGAACACGGCGTTTCTTTCTAGCTTTGGAGGTGTCAGTGACTTACCAGCCCTGACATTTATATACTTTTCACCTTTGTGGTTGTTGGAATGAGGCGCCTCGATTATAGGTCTGTAAGGACCGGGAAACGTGTGTTCAGGAATAACTAATCCTCAAACGTAAGAGAGGACCGGCCCAGCCGCATCCGGGGTTGCCCAGAGTGTGTAGTCCCGAGGCATTTGCTAGAGTGTCTCCAAGCGGAGAGGAGCTTGACCCTTGCCTCGATTCATGACGGAAATCCAATTTCCAATACGTGTATTGCGGTTTTAATTGTAGAACTAGTATGGCGACATGATATATGGTACCCATGCCGTCTATGATTTATATTTATGATTGAAATTGTTTTGACACTATACACTTATTATAGTATCAAATGATTTATTTTAAACGTACCAAGCATGTTTGGCTATTATAAGGGAAAACCCTATCCTCCGGCTTGCGTTGCATTGTGTGATGGGACCTGGGTCTTATAATAGCTTCATTTTTCGAAAAAGCATTGCGTTGTTTATCTATATGCACTGGTATTCATGGGAGGAAACCCGTTCCGTGTTATACGGCGTGGTCCCTTGAATTACTGTCTTTTAAAGTAAAGTTCTAAATAACTGTTTTAGTTCTCACACCAGTCACATGACTGACCTGGAGTTTATTGTTTTAACCTAAACTCTGGGTGCCCCTATTTTCCGCATGGGCAGCTAGTATTTTTGGTTTTGCAGATTTATATTCACAGGATCCTGGTTTACAGCTGGAATGATATCCGGAAAGATCTGTATCCGTATATCACCTTCAGTTGTGCTTTGTATTATTTTTCCGCTGCTATGTAATTTATTGTTATCTCTGATATTTATCGAATGTAACTTATTCATTATACTCTGTATATTCTTGTATCTGATGGAATTGTTGTAATAGCAATGAAATGTTCTTCCGTCTGCGTTCTGATTTGTCTTGTCCTCACAGTAATTCGTTCTTTCTCATCTCTTCGGAGACCGGGGAAGTTCGGGTCGCTTCAATGATGTTCTTCTTTTTCTTCTATTCTATTAGTTCTACCTTATCTATCCTCACCCTCTATCTTCTTTCTATTAGTTTCCTGTTTTCCAGTTTAATTTGGGGTTGGACTTATGTTTTTGGTCAACTCAAATTGGAACGGATTTTCGGGTCACTACAGTTGGTATCAGAGCATAAGGTTAAGTGAATTACCTTGGCTCTATGGCGTAATTCAGTAGAGATGGGATTAGTAATATCCTAGACTGAGTTTGAGTGTATATATACGAGTGCGTATTTGTTAGTTAATATAAAGTGATTTATATTGTGGAGACTCATTGGTTGAGTGGCTTATGGATTCTGGACGATCAGTTTGATCCACTGTATCGGTAGGAGTTTTATAAACACTTGAATACGATGAACCGACATGGTATGTTTTGAAATTAATATAGTATATTGGTTGTGTTGGTTGTTATTATAATCGAATAAGATTATAAAGTGAAATGGTTATAAATAACCAATCAGAATTCATATAAGTATAATATATGAAAACCGATGAATTAAATCTGAATTTCAATCAGATCTGGAATTAAAATAAGGAAATTTTAAGTTCTTGGGAGATTTTGAAAAAGTTTTTCAAACTGAAAGTGATAGAGTATTGAACTCACTTCGATAGCTGGAAAATAGATTCTGATGATGAATCGCGACATCATCAGTGTTCATTTTCGAGTTCTAAGTGACGAATTACTACCAAAGGTTTTGTTTTGAATTGTTTTGAGAAAACAAGTTGTTTAGAAATTCAAAGGTTTTGAATTGGAATTATGATTTCAAATTGATTTGAAATTTACCCAGGAATTTAAGTTCTGGAATTAAAATTTAACTAATGAAGTTAAATAAAATGAGATGGTAAAAATAAATTGAAATTTAACTTGAACTAAGTTAAATAAAAATTGAATTGGATTAGAGAATAATCTGAAATGGAACCAAATTGATAAGTCAATAATTTGGAATTTGATATTGGGGTTAGAATGAAATTCGATTTGGATTTGAGGATATGAACTGATTGGGATTTGATTGAGATAACACTGGTATATGCTGAGTTGATAGCATATGGAAGTGATAGAGTGGATATGCCCGACAAAAAGGTACCAGTTTATATTATATATGGAAACGAGATTTATGAGCCGATTTGGCAAGCCGCTTGGTTTTTTGATTTTCTTTTGGGTTGAAGAAGGCCTAGAGAGGCGAGTGGTGGTTTTACCGATAGGGCTGTACAAAGGAGGTTATGGCAAAAATTTCTGAAAAATTAAAGTGTTAGAAAATTTTCAGAATTTTTGGAAATTTAGTTAGTCGGAATAAATTAATGTTTTAGTCGATATTAATTGGTTCAGTTGAAACCGGAGATAAGAGGTAAACAGACATATTTTTACCCAGTAGAAAGGATCGTCCCCTACCTTAGCAATTTCGAGGACGAAATTATTTTAAGGGGGAAGGATTGTAATGACCCGCATTTTAGCTGTCGAATAATTAATTTATTTAATTATCTAAAATATCGTTTTGGCGATATCGATAACTGGAAATAAATAATATTGAATATTTAATTAATAATTATAATATAATAATATATTATAATGTCGAAATAGTCAAAAATAGCTGAATTCACAATACAGTGTGAATTGGATTATATATAAGGTATAACTCAGTTGGAATTGAATTTGAATAACGAATATATTTTATAAACGATAGTGGAACGTATGGTTTATAATATAATTATAAACGAGCTCGAAATGGCACTGCAGTTCGCTATTTGGCGATTTGAACTTCAACTGAATATACAGGGTCCGTTTTAAGTTGGATTTCTATGAAACAAGAACCTCGGGACCAATTTGATAATAGTTTTCTAATGGAGGAGAAAAATCGGGATTTCGTCGTGTAGATTTTGATTTACGTCCAAATCAAATTTTAGAAAAGTCGCTATGGAATTCCTTTATAATTTATAACGATTTATAAAAGGAATTTCAATATAAATTGAATATCGATATAATATGGATTTGGAATATCGAGCTGTAAATCCATATATAAATATTCTGGAGCTGTGGTATATTCTATGTGAATATATAAACGATAATATTAAATTATTAATATTTAATTTAATTTATTTAAATATATTTATATATTTAAATAGATTATTCAGAGCGTTAAAAATAGCCAGTTTTGCAAACGAACTCCGTTTTCGACGAAACCAGTTTTGTTGGATCCGCAATGTCAAATAGTTGTTAGATTTCCAGTTTCGTGATTTTTAGAGTCACTGTGTGGCCGTACGGATTTTTAGAGTGAGAAACAGTCGATATTTTGACGGTTAAAAATACGCTGTGCGAGCATGCGGAGTCGGAATTCGACGAAACCAGTTTCATTGGGACCGTAATGTCGAACTGTAGCCACATGTCCAGTTTCGTGATTTTTGGGTACCGTATGTGATTATAGAAAATTTTAACAATATAAACATATAACGTTTGCTTAAAATAGAAAAGAATAATGAATATAAAAATATTTTAAATTTCCTATATATAATCTTTAACTCTTGTAAACCTAATTTTAAACCTAAGAAATTCTGCCAAGGTCAATGGGAGAAACCGCCGTCACATTTTCACTCAGCAAAACATTTTGTGAGCATTAGAAAATCAAAACAATTCAAAGGAAAATCCTAAAATCCCTGAAATAATCTCGTTGGCCTTGCAAGCCGATGTTATACAGCCCTATACCTATTTCCCTGGGTGCGATGTCAATTCGCGAGGACCCAAATCGGAGCAGTAAACGCTAAGGTTTTTGCGGTTGTGGATTCTGGAGCATCGATGGGATAATCGAGTTGTATTTTTGGGTTTGTGATGTGAAAAAGGGTTTGTTGGCATGGGTTTTGTGGTGTTCGGTGGTAGGAAGCGTCGACAGCTTCCTGTAGAAGCTCGAGACCGCGAGTGGGGGGAGATGTGCGAGTGCGACAATGTTGGGGTGGATGCGAAGAGGAAGTAAAGGAGGTTGTAATGATAGTTCCTATTTGAACTTCGGTGAAGTACAGGAGGGATGGTGGGAGATCAAAGTAGCCGTAATGGCCTTGGTGATTTCCCTGAAGTCCGACATTTTGAAGAAGATGGATTGATACGGGTTGGGCTGGAGTAACGTGGGGGAGTGGTTTCTGTTGGGCCGGAGAGAATTCAAGGGAAAAGCCCAATGGTAAATGGAAATATAGTTTAGTTTAAATAATTTAGTGTATTAACTTCGTATAGACATAACTTGCTCATACGTAATCAGAATTCCGCGAAACAAGTTGCATTGGGACCGTATGGACGAGAGCTTCACAATGAATCTGACCGGGTGTGGATTCGAGCTCGTTACAATTTATGGAGAAATAAATTGTTTGATTCAAATCAAACAAACAGTTTATCGTTCTTTAACGATGAACTGCCAAAGTGAATAAAACTCACCAACTCTGAACAGTTATATTTTTATAATGTATTCTTAGAACTGTTAATCATCTGTTGATTGCTGTGTGTTGGTTGATTTGATTGAACTGCTAGTCAGTTAGTGGAAATTATATATATATATATATATAAACCATTAAATATTTATATATTGATGCTGCTAGCAGAATATTTCCTATCAAACTGAAAGTGATGTTGATTTTATTGTTTAACATCTGTGATGCAGGGAAACAGGTTGGAGGGACCCAACTGGGTTCCTCAATATTTAAAATACTGTTTGTTTCATATATTGTGTTATATGATGTGATATATAATCTGTGTTGATTATATGTGTTTGGACGATATTGATCATCGTGATTTGATATGATTTAATACCACAACATACGGGATGTTGATAAGGGAATTTTCAAAGTGATGTTGAAAGTAAAATATAAGAAAATGGAATAATTTATAAATAAGAGATATTTATAAATTTGAATATTTATAAATAAGGAATATTTATAAATTGGAATATTTTTAAATAGGAGATATTTAGAAAGGAAATAAATTTCAAACCATTTTCTTTTTGAATGGGAAGGCCTGTGTGGCGGTTTGGGGATTTTCCCGATGCTCCCGATACAAAGGAGGTTATGGCGAATTTTCCCGGGAATTTAAGGAGTTAGAATATTTTTAAGAATAAATTTGAAAAGGAAATATTTGCAAACCATTTGCAAATAGAATAAAATAGAAAAAAGAAATATTTGTAAACCATTTACAAATAGAATTGAAAAGGGAATATTTAGAAAATAAATAGAGTTAATAAAAAGGAAATCCTTATAAGTAGGAAAATGTTATTAAAAGGAAATCCTTATAAGTAGGAAAACGTTATTAAAAGAACATTTATAAAGTGAAGAACCGTTACTAAAAAGTGAATCTTTATAAATGAATAAACGTTGTTTAAAGGGAATCTTTTTAAATGGATAAACGTTATTAAAAAAGGAGTAAATCGAATATGTTGATTCGAAGTTAGTTAATCGAATATGGTATTCGAAGTTAGTTAATCGAATATGGTATTCGAAGTTAGTTAATCGAATATGGTATTCGAAGTTAGTTAATCGAATATGGTATTCGAAGTTAGTTAATCGAATATGGTATTCGAAGTTAGTTAATCGAATATGTTGTTCGAATGGGGTTAGTCGAGTCGAGTTAGTCAAATAGAGTTAACCAGTAGAGTTAATCAGTTAGAGTTAACCAGTAGAGTTAATCAGTTAGAGTTAACCAGTTAACCAGTTAGAGTTAATCAGTTAGAGTTAACCAGTAGAGTTAATCAGTTAGAGTTAACCAGTTAGAGTTTGTCAGTTAGAGTTAACCAGTCGAGTTAGTCAAATAGAGTTAACCGGTAGAGTTAATCAGTTAGAGTTAACCAGTAGAGTTAATCAGTTAGAGTTAACCAGTTAGAGTTAATCAGTTAGAGTTAACCAGTAGAGTTAATCAGTTAGAGTTAACCGGTTAGAGTTAATCAGTTAGAGTTAACCAGTAGAGTTAATCAGTTAGAGTTAACCAATTAGAGTTAATCAGTTAGAGTTAACCAGTAGAGTTAATCAGTTAGAGTTAACCAGTTAGAATTAATCAATTAGAATTAATCCAATTGAGATGCCATTTAGCACGACTGCTAGCGTAATTCGCAGGGCTGTAAATAGCCTACGGCGGTCGGATGTTTCCTGAGGGAATCAGGCGTAACCATTGTGATCGCTGCGATCTAGAGTCAAGCGAATGGAGTTAAATCGAATATTAGCTATTCAAAATAAAGTTAAACAGGCATAGTAATTCGAATATAAGTAAATCGAATATTAGTTATATTGATAGGAGTTAAATAAGCCGAGTTAAGTAAGTTAAGTTAGTCAAGACGAGTTAATCAAACCGAGTTAATCCAAGTGAGTTAATCCAAAGGAGTTAGTCGAATATTGGTTATTCGAACGGAGTTAAATAGAGTTAGTCGAATATAGTTTATTCGAATAGAGTTAAAGGAAAGGAGTTATCGATTATAGTTTAATCGAAAGGAGCTATCGATTAGTTTAATCGAAAGGCGATTATCGAATATATCGTATTCGAAAGAAAGAGATCGAATATAGTTTATTCGAAAGAGAGAGATTTCGAATATAAGTTATTCGAAGAGAGATAATCGAATATAGGTTATTCGAAGAAGAGTTAATCAAATAGAGATTACTCGAAAGAGAATTATACGTCGAATTCAATTATATCGAATTCGGGAAAGTAATATTTACTTTCCGGTTTTTAAATCAAGAGTATACACTAATAAATTAGGGTTAGGTTTAATTATTCGAATTAAAGAATAAAGGTTATAATTGAAGTTAGATATTGCGAAAGTAGGGATTATAACATTATCGTTATAATCAATGTTTTCAATAAAGAAGTGGATTCGTAAATTGAATCCGAGAGTTACGTAAAGAAGTTGTTAAAGGTTTAAAAGATAAACTGTTACTATTTCGAAATTATAACGTTGTTCAGTTAAGGTCTGAGAGGTAATTATACCCCAACTTGATTGACTTCCTTCTTAACTAAGGAATGGTAAGGTTGATAGTGAATGATGGCTAAATAAATTTAATAAATGGTTTGGGTTGGCAAAGCGATGTTTAGTTAAAACATCAGTATAATTCCAATGAAGGAACTTTGGAAATGTTTTTCCAAAGAAGGAATCAGAAATGTTTTCTAATATAGGAAACATGAAATGGAAATGTTTTCCATTGTTAATAAAGTATATTTTCTAAAATTTAGAAAATAGGAAATGTTGAATATATGGAAACAGGAGATGAGAAATTAATGAACTAAAAGATAAATGTTGAATGATGATTGATTGATAAAATTTCCAGCTGGAAATAATATCGTTGTTTGCACACGTATTTTTCTTTGATAGTTAACTCACCGACTATCGAAGTTTTTGACCATTTTAACGTTGTTAATATGGAGAGACCGGTTGGATTATTATCCAAAGAACCACTCTGTATTGGCATAAGCGTTGCGAATCATATATGCCAAAGATAATTGAAGACGGAGTAAAGTGCAAGGGCTATTGTATAAGTCTTAGATAATAGTGCCTAAGATGGATGTACTGAATAGTACCTTCGGTTCATCCTGTTCCTTGATGACATGTATGGATCATTGTTTGACAGAGTATTTCCAGAAAGGTCACGTACATTGATTTCTTCAACCGTACCAAGAGTGGAAGCGGAGAAGGAAATTTCTTTTAGCTGACACGTAATGTATGGTTGTAGACGTCAAATTAGTGATTTAGATGGATCTGACAATGTGGCATTCGAAGTTAATCTGATGTGATGATAAAGCGTAACCTCAAGCCTCATCAGTCAGTAAATGACAGAAATCGGGCAGGCAGCATGGCTAAGTCGGTCGCACCGAAGTAGGGTGTATAATCACCTATCTAGAGAATATTCATTTGCTTCTTTAATCTATCAATGTTGTCTCATATATATATATATATATATATATATATATATATATATATATATATATATATATATATATATATATATATACGGGAAACGGTTGCTGATCCCAACCGTTGGTGATATACATTCAATACACTCAAGCAAAATGAGTGGTCGGTCATGTGTGGCTGAGTTACAAGATGTTCTTGTTGAACTCCAGTGTATCGTTCCTAGAGTACACTGATCGGAAGGTGGTTCCTTACCTTGTCATAGTTGGAAATCCATTACCCAATACGTGCTTGTGGTTTTGATTGTATACTATATAGTAGAACGTGAGATTAAAGCGCTTCTACTAGATTGATATCTATTTGTGCTTAGACATTATTATAATATCAGAATGATATTTCTTTACAAAGTTGTTTGGATTTTCATAAAGGAAAACCCGTTCCGTTTTCACGACGTGGTATTATGATATATCCGTTATTAAACCAAGTGTTAGAAGTTTTACTCATACCAGTCCCATGACTGACCCGGAGTTTATTTGTTTTGTTTTCCCCAAACTCTTGGGTGCCTAAATTTGTATGGACAGTCAAGTAGTCGGGATTTTACAGATACACTTGGAGAGCTTGGAGTAGGAGGCTTCAGGATTCTATAGCTATTATCATTTCCGCTGTTGTTGTAAGTGTTGTACTCTGATAAGTGCTATTGTATATATAACTGTTTGTATTTGAAAAGTTATGTTATATTTTATTCGTTCCGCTGTGAGATTCGTGTTTACTCTGATGATGATGTTCTTCTTTTTCTTCTATTCTATTAGTTCTACCTTATCTATCCTCACCCTCTATCTTCTTTCTATTAGTTTCCTGTTTTCCAGTTTAATTTGGGGTTGGACTTGTGTTTTTGGTCAGCTCAAATTGGACCGGATTTTCGGGTCAGTACAATTATGCATATTCTTGTTTATCAGATCTGTTTTTCTATGTAGATCTATCTTATTCCTGTTTATCAGATCTGTTTTTCTGTGTAGATCTATCTTATTATTTTAACTATTCTGTATCTCTTCCTTCCTTCTGTTATATAGCCAGGCTACCACGAGCCTGAGCCAAATCTCATAAGAGATTGACGCACGAATGCTAAATTTGGGGAAAATAATGAATGATGCATAATTAGGCATGACTGATTTAAGAAAATGGTATATGTTGTAATTTAAGATTTAGATCTAGGCATACTATATATGACGGTTTATGATTTGTAAAAAGGTGAATTATTGTATGACAACATATGACTTGTAATTTGGGGACATGATGCATATTATAATTCAAGATCAAAATTTGAGGACATAATATATGTTGTAATTTAAGATCTAGATTTGGGGCGTATTTTATATGACGATCTATGACTTGGAAGAAAAGGATATGTGACTTAGGCCTGAAAAACCTATACTATAATAAGGATAATTATAAATGTGAATACGCCTAATTCAGACTTTTGGATATTTGACATACGCGATAATCAATGGCTATAATTTGGCATAATTTATATTGTGCCTCATGATTTGGTTTTTTTTTAAAGAATATTCTGTATGATGCAAATTTAACTAAAATTAGAGGCGTATGTTATATTGTGAATTATGACCATAATTTGGGCATGTAAAATTAGGCGAGGTATGTCAATGGAATTTTAAGGGATGATTAAATCTGTTAAATTACCTAATATGCTAAATCTGTTGAAACTGAATACGGTAATTTGGGGTATGGAAATCTGTGGGCTCAATCTAAAATTGAGCAAGACATGTTAATAGAACTTTGAGATATCTGCTGTAACTTATAAAGAAGCCAATTTGTTGAATTGGCATAATTAGTCTAATATTGGCATAATCTGTGAATGAATACTTTAGCTAAAAATAAGAGTGCTGAGACACGAGGTTAGACTCTGTTTGCGGTAGAAGCCTGCCCGGACCCCACCGGCTTAACCAATGAGACGACCCGAACTTCCCCGGTCTCCGAAGAGAAGGGTAAGAACGAATTGTTTTGAGAACAGGACAAAATCGAACGCAGACGAAAGAACATTTCATCGTATATTACAACAATTCCATCAGATACAAGAATATACAGAGTATGAATGAATAAATTACATTCGATAAATATCAGAGATATTACATAGCAGCGGAAAATAATACAAAGCACAACTGAAGGTGATATACGGATACAGAGCTTTCCGGATATCATTCCAGCTGTAAACCAGGATCCTGTGAATATAAATCTGCAAAACCAAAACTACTAGCTGCCCGTGCGGAAAATAGGGGCACCCAGAGTTTTGGTTAAAACAATAAACTCCAGGTCAGTCATGTGACTGGTGTGAGAACTAAAACAGTTATTTAAAACTTTACTTTAAAAGAGAGTAGTTCAAGGGACCACGCCGTATAACACGGAACGGGTTTCCTCCCAAGAATACCAGTGCATAGGAAAGACAACGCAATGCTTTTTCGAAAAATGAAGCTATTATAAGACCCAGGTCCCATCACACAATGCAACGCAAGCCGGAGGATAGGGTTTTACCTTATAACAGCCAAACATGCTTGGTACGTTTAAAACAAATCATTTGATACTATAATAAGTGTATAGTGTCAAAACAATTTCAATCATAAATATAAATCATAGACGGCATAAGTGCCCCATACCACTATGTCGCCATACTAGGCTCTACAAATAAAGCCGAAATAGACGTATTGGAAATTGGATTTCCGTCATGAGTGGAGGCAAGGGGCAAGCTCCTCTCCGCTTCGAGACACTCTAGCAAATGCTCAGGACTACGCACTCTGGGCAGCCACTGGATCGGTTGGGCCGGTCCTCACTTACGTTAGAGGATTATTTATTCCTGAACACACGTTTCCCGGTCCTAACAGACCTATAATCGAGGCGCCTCATTCCAACAACCACAAAGGTGAAAAGTATATAAATGTCAGGGCTGGTAAGTCACTGACACCACAAAAGCTAGAAAGAAACGTCGTGTTCTCCCAACGGTCCGTATCCCGTTTTTAACTCATACCGAGGTGTGAGGCTCGCGAATCCACGCTATACACAAAGCTACGCCACGTAGGCCGTGCTTTGATCATCAACCACAAGGCTCTTCTTTTCAACAAAAGCCTTGATCATTGCATCTTAGCGTGCCACACAGGCAATTCATGCCATGCGACTGATGTCCCTCGATATACAACCTCTGAGCTAGTACGTCTCAGAGAAGGGCGTTAAGCAAAAGAATAAATTCTCCGCCGCCAAACAGATGTATATTTAATAGAAATCAATCAACACAGAATAAAATCCAATGTCAGACACACAGTCCATTTACAAGTCCGTTCTGGGTCTGAACGAAACCGGAGGCACTTTCCTCGCATATCCATCCGTCTCCAAGTACGTCTGGACGACCACCAACTATTTCCATCCTCTTGGGTGTACAGCCCAATCAGGATCGTCAGTAATTATCCAAATGATGTGAAGACTTCCGGTCTTCAACCACCGTCTTCATCTTCGACTTATCGTCGAATCGGTTATTCAGAATGGGTATAAACCCGGACTTTCCGAACAACCCACGTATATTAAAAACAAATGTTACACAAACACAACATACGCCTTATTCCAATTCATTAGTCACTAACCGCAAATTTCATATTCTTAGGGAAAGGTTCCCATTAATTTTATCCAAGATAAATTCTTTAAAATTTATCCTTTAATCTTCCTTTGGATTTCATTTCAAACCAAATTATGGTTTTCCAAACTAGTCGAGATTAGCGAGCCACACCAAAGTAATTATTTATTTTATTTCCCAATCCCAACCTATTCATCCCATGAAGCAAAATTGGTAATACTCCATATCTAACACCACGGTGTTATCGGTAAAATTAATTACCATTTCACGTTCAAATCTAATTAAAGATTTAACTATCGCTTTGGAGCAAAACTGGTGATACTCCATTCTCGCTCATTTTCTATATTTGATAATTTAGATTATCAATTCACATTTCAATCTAGTTGTAAATTCATTAAAACTCCTTTTACTGGGTTAAAGAACTAACGTCATTTAAAGCACAGTTCACGATAAACCCAAAAATCAATTCTATTTAAAACCCATTTCAAATCCAATTTATTTATTTAAAATAAATGGGTTTTTATTTTAGTTCTAAACTAGTTCATTTCGATAAAAATCCACTTTTATCTTTTCAAATATGGAGTTTTTCATCCCAAATTTTCCCAAATCATTTCTTATGATTTTACGCAAATTATTACTATTTTTAATAATTTTATCAAGGCCCGTACAGTCGATTTCCAACAATGGCCATCGTACTGCATTTACAGCGACCTTTTTCAAATTTGATTTGGACGTATCTCCAAATCCAACCGTTAGATTTCAAATTTCTAATATTCGTTAGAAAGCTCTTTTCGATACGAACCCAACGGTTCCGGTTTTAGGAGAATCCGACGGTCGGATCTCCCGTAATGTTCGTTTGAAATAAATGGTCGAAATTTACGAACTGCCGTGGCGCGGCGCTTTCTATTCAGGCCATTATATTATATATATATAATATATATTTCACCGATTCCTATTTAAAACGAATTTTATAAATCGTTTTAAATTCGTTTCAAAAACAATTTCAACTTCCATTTCAATTCAAATCAAAATTGAATTTTTCCTTATAAATTCGTTTTAAAATTCATTTCTATTCAATTCAAATTTCAATTCAATTTGAATTCATTTCAATTCGTTTTCAATTCAATTCCAATTCGTTTTCAATTCAATTTGAATTGGTTTTCAATTCAATTCGAATTGGTTTTATATTCAATTCGAATTGGTTTTATATTCAATTCTATTCAATTCAAATTTCAATTCAATTTGAATTCATTTTCAATTCAATTAGAATTGGTTTTCAATTCAATTCGAATTGGTTTTCAATTCAATTCAATTCAAATTGGTTTTCTATTCGATTCAATTCAAATTGGTTTTCTATTCGATTCAATTCAAATTGGTTTTCTATTCGATTCAATTCAAATTGGTTTTCTATTCAGTTCAATTCAAATTGGTTTTCTATTCGATTCAATTCAAATTGGTTTTCTATTCAATTCAATTCAAATTGGTTTTCTATTCGATTCAATTCAAATTGGTTTTCTATTCAATTCAATTCAAATTGGTTTTCTATTCGATTCAATTCAAATTGGTTTTCTATTCAATTCAATTCAAATTGGTTTTCTATTCAATTCAATTCAAATTGGTTTTCTATTCAATTCAATTCAAATTGGTTTTCTATTGAATTCAATTCAAATTGGTTTTCTATTCAATTCAATTCAAATTGGTTTTCTATTCAATTCAATTCAAATTGGTTTTCTATTCAATTCAATTCAAATTGGTTTTCTATTCAATTCAAATCAAATTGGTTTTCTATTCAATTCAAATCAAATTATAAAAACGAATATAATCGATATAAATATCGTTCGCATCAAAATAGCGCATCTCTAATCAACACGGCTTTATATATTTCAATAAATTCGTTATTCTATTCAACAAATGAATAATTACTCTATTCAATATGTAAATCTATATTTTTGTCAACACACGACTAATCTCAACGAATGAGTACTGTCCACGTGTGACTATTTTTGTTTGTTATTTAATATATTTTATGAAAATTAAGGTATCTATCGTTTGACATTAAATCAGACTCCAACCGTAAATTAGTAAGATAACGATTCCCTGAATATTAACCCCGAAGGCCGAAACCAACATCAGATTAATATCCAGGAGACCACTCATCTTATCTATTTTCCAGTTAGTTTCTAATTTTATATATGATAGAGATGTAAATTTTATTGTTAAAATGTTTCGTTCAACACATGACTAATCTCAACGGATGAGTACTGTCAACACATGAACCTTTATTCTATAATATTATTTATCCTCTAAATTGGAATGAGGCCCAATCAATTACCATATAAAGTTAATTATATGGATTCCATTCAACACATGTATATAATAGCAATGATAAATAATCAACCATCATCCAAAGTGCACTACACTGTATAAGCATCAAATATAGATATCTAATGCTTATAACAGCCTGTCAATCAATCGATCCACATATTTAATCAATCAGGATGAGTGAACTTCAAATTTCATCCCAACACCCATGTGGGGTTTCAAATCAACAAACACAGATTTTATTTGTGCAGTTGGGCGATGTGTAAAATTTATCGTCCCAATCAATGTCCTTCAAATAGATGTACATTAACAAACCGTCCGGTTTGTAAATGAATATTTATTTATTCACATTCCCGTTAAAAATTATATTTTTAACGATAAAATATTTTATTTTAACACATGAATTTTTATTCAGTTCATTTACAAAATAAAAATGATATTTTTATTTTTCTAACTTATTTTCGAAAATTTCGGCGGCATAACGGCACGATACTAGAAACGGGACAAGGCCTAGCCTTATCCCCGGTCTAGTGAAGGCCCACGCCATTCACACATAAATCAAATCAATTTCATTTCACCAAACAATTCAATTCAACCCAAACAATCTAACTAACAACACAGCCAAACAAACAAGTCCATGGTCTGTGGACGATTGTGTCGGGTGCTACTAAACACCGTCTGCATCCTAGTATATATTATAATATAACTAGAAAAAGAAATTGAAGAGTGAGAAATTCTCACCAATGGCTATCCAATACCACGACTCTTCCTTTGCAGAAACCTTCATCGTTCTCGCCTTCTATCACTTTCGTCGCCCGTATTCTCTACGTATGTAAAAATCGATTTTTTACTTTGCTATTCAATAAATAAAAATCGAATTTTTACTTCGCTATTCAATATATAAAAATCGTATTTTTACTTCGCTATTCAATATATAAAAATCGTATTTTTACTTCGCTATTCAATATATAAAAATCATATTTTTACTTCGCTATTCAATATATAAAAATCGAATTTTTATCTAGCTACTCAATATATAAAAATCTCGCCTTTTATCTACAAAGATTTCTTCTTTTCAAATTCATAGACTTCGCCTTTTTAAATATATAGACTTCGCCTTTTCAAATATATCATTATAAAAATCACACTTTTATTTTGCTACACATATAAAGATGATATTTCTAATATTCCTATCATGTAAAAATCATATTTTTAATTCTCTACATAAACAAAAATCATATTTTTACATCTTCTACTTAATAAAGATTATATTTTTAATACTTTAAAAATATAAAAATCATATTTTTATTACTTTAAAAATATAAAAATCATATTTTTACATGCTATACGAATATATAAATGCTAATTCACATAAACAAACTGATTTTATAAATAAAAATAAAATTAAAACTTACAGATTTTGGTCAAAGGGGGGTTGTGCTTCTTCGTCGGAGGTCAAGGAGGTGGAAGGGAGGGCGGAGGTCAGGCGAAGGGGGGGGGGGCTGTCGCGGTTGCGCGCGGGGGGGGGGGGGGGGGGGGGGGGGGATCTTCGCAGTTGCGCGCAAAAAAGGGGGGGTCTTCGCGGTTGCGCGCAAGGGGGGGTCTCCGATCTGACGAGGAGGAGGGGGGCGCTTGCCTGGCGGCGGCGGCGAACGGGGAGGAAGGGGGTCGCGATTTCCTGAGCAACGGTTTTTTTTCTTTTGTTTTGATCTGAAGGAGGAAACGTGAAGGGGGGGTTGACCTAGCTAGGTTATATAATTTTATATATATATATTTTTTATTTTAAATTCCATGAAGTTACTTTTACATACGACCTCTAAACGAGGCCCACCGCCTGTCGTCTATAGCGTTTTACCCCCATTTCGAACACAATGGGATATGTATCATCTGCTGATTCGACTGTTTAAATCAGATTTCGTCAAAATCAACATATAACTCTATATATTGAATTTGAACGCGCATTTCAATTTACCGGGGTCACATACTAACTCGAAAAATTCCAGAAAAATATTTTCTAGCTTCGTATTGACGATACGGTCCTAACAAAACTAGTTTCATCGAATTCTGAGACCGTTAGAAAAATGGCCATTTTCCAGTCGATTAAAATCAACTGAAATTGGTCAAACGCGTTTTCCTTTGCCACGCTCACATATTGATTCGAAAAATTATGAAATTTGGAATCTAGCAATAATTTGACATCGCGGATCCAACAAAAGTGGTTTCGTCGAAATCCGAGGTCGTTTGCAAAATGTCTATTTTTAAGGGCCTGAATTCCATTGCGACTATTCAGAATTTTCAACTGGACGTATCTTTTGATTCCCGCTATGAAATCTTGATTTTTCGGATTCGTTGGAAAGGTATTCCCAATTAGATCCTAATGTTTTTGGTTTCACTAAAATCCAGATTGTTTTGCACCCGGTATGTTCAATTGAAGTTTGAAATCGAATTATCGAACTACCGCGCCATTTTCAATTCTATTTTATATTTATATATAATTATTATATTCTAACGACGACGTATATAATATATACGTTTGAATTATATTAAAAATAAATTTCTCATCAATATTATTTAAAATAATCCATTTTAAATATTCAAAATTCGCTAAAATTGCCAAAATAAAATTTTTAAACTGGCCCAGATGTGACGGCAAGGGATTTCGCTCGGTCCGAACCAGTCGCTAAACCGACCCAGACCGGTCGAAACGCCCTATCGTTTTGAGAACAGGACAAAATAGAACGCATACAAAAGAACATTTCGTTGTATATTACAACAATGCATCAGATTACAAGAATATACAGAGTACGAATAAATATTACACAGAAATATCATAGATTTAAATTACATTTAAATACATAGCAGCGGAAAATAATACAATACACAACTAGAAGAGATATACGGATACAAAGCTTTCCGGATATCATTCCAGCTGTAAACCAGGATCCTGCGAATATAAATCTGCAAAACCCAAAACTACTAGCTGCCCGTGTCAAAATAAGGGCACCCAGAGTTTAGGTTAAAACAATAAACTCCAGGTCAGTCATGTGACTGGTGTGAGAACTAAAACAGTTATTAATCTTTATTTTAAATCATTAGGTAAATCAAGGGACCATGCCGTATAACACGGAACGGGTTTCCTCCCAAGAATACCAGTGCATAAAACAAACAGCGCAATGCTAAATAAAGAAAAATGAAGCTGTTATAAGACCCAGGTCCCATCACACAATGCAACGCAGCCGAGGATAGGGTTTTCCCTTATAACAGCCAAAGAATGCTTGATACGTTTAAAACAAATCGTTTGATACTATTATAAGTGCATAGTGTATAAAACAACTTCAAATCATAAGTATCAATCATAGGCGGCATGAGCGCCCCATCCCACTATGTCGCCATATATAGGATTACAACTAAAACCGCAAGATCACGTATTTGGAAATTGGATTTCCGTCTATGAACCGAGGCAAAAGATAGTCCTCAACCGATTCGAGACAATCTAGCCTACCATGTCTCAGGAACAGCCGCAACTGCCCCCCTGGATCGTCAGGGCCGGTCCACCGATGTGGATTATTATGCCTGAACAATACGTCTCCCCGCCCTTTGGGGCGCAAACGAGCCAACGAATGACTCCATCGGTTCGAGAACGACCGATCAATCCGAGGCGCCTCGCAACAGCAACAACCACATAAGTCAAACTCGTCAGGGCGTGTAAAACCACTGACGCCACTTTTAGCTAGAAAGAAACGCAAGTCCTCCCTGATGTCCGTCTCCCGTTTTTGGTTCATACCGGGTGTGAAACTCGCGAAGCAAACGTTACACAAAGCTACGCCACAAAGGCCTTGCTTTGATCATCACCACAAGACTTTGCTTTTCAACAGAAGCCTCGATCAATTGCCACTTAGGCATGCCACACAGGCAATTCACCCCATGCGTTTGATATCCATCAATATATAACCCCTGAGCTCGTACGTCTCAGAGAAGGGCGTTAAGCAAGAGAATAAATTCTCCGCCGCCAAACAGATATATATTTAATAGAGATCAATCACACAGACTAAAATCCAATGTCAGACACACAGTCCATTTACAAGTCCGTTCTGGGTCTGAACGAAACCGGAGGCACCTAGTACCCCGCATATCCATCGATCTCCAAGTACGTCTGGACGATCACTAAATGTTTCCATCTTCTTGGGTGTACAGCCCAATCAAGATCATCAGTAATTACCCAAACGACGTGAAGACCTCCGGTCTTCGACCATCGTCTTCATCTTCGACTTATCGTCGTATCAGTTATTCAGAATGGGATTAACCCGGTCTTTCCGAATAACTCGCGTATATTTTAAATAAGTGTTACATAAACACAACATACGCCTCATTCCAATCCATTAGTCACTAACCGTAAATTAATCAAGAGAATAATTTCCCAAATATTAACCCCGAAGGCCGAAACCAACATCAGATCAATATCCAGAAAACCATTCTGCTTGGCTAACCGACAGTTAGTTTCTAAATTTCACATTCATAGGGAAAGGTTCCCATTAATTTTATCCAAGATAAATTCCTTGAATTTATTCTTTAATCATCTTTTGAATTTCGATTCAACTAGTCGGGATTAACGAACCTTACCGAAGTAATCATTTGTTTTAATTTCCCAATCCCAACCTATTCATCCCATGAAGTAAAACTGGTGATACTTCATATCTAACACCACGGTGTTATCGGTAAATTCAATTACCACTTCACGTTCAAATCTAATTAAAGATTTAACTATCGCCTGGAGCAAAACTGGTGATACTCCATTCTCGATTATTTCAATCTAATTAAAGATTCATTAAAACTCCACTTAGTTTTAATCGTTAACTGGGTTAAAGAATCAGTGTCATTTAAAACACGGTTCACGATAAACCCAAAATCACATTCCATTAATTATCGGGTTAAAGAACAAGTGTTATTTAAAACACTGTTCACGATAAACCCAAAAATCAATATCCATTCAATTAAATATTATTTAATTGGTACTCTTCATTAAATCCAAATAAAAAGATTTAATCTTTTCTCAACTGGGTTCAAGAACAGTGTTAGTGAAGACACCACTCACAACAAACCCAAATCACATTTGATATTCAATACAAGGCTCTGAATAGAAAATATATCGGCTTATATTCAATATCAAATCCTACGATTAACAAATGTCGTATTGGAAATAACGATTTAAATATATATCTTTCAAATTTCCATAACAACACCTGTATAATCACGAATTTCAACATCGAAATATTCCGAAGACAATTTCGATTCAAATCCATTCCAATGCAATCATTGGAAATTTTGGTTATTTTTAAAACCCTTTTCGAATTCAATTTATTTATTTAA
The DNA here is from genome assembly GCA_030737875.1 of Allium sativum. NCBI lineage: Eukaryota > Viridiplantae > Streptophyta > Magnoliopsida > Asparagales > Amaryllidaceae > Allium > Allium sativum. The sequence goes on from CM060909.1 coordinate 365,047,400, forward strand.
AAATAAATAGAATTATAATTCTAGTTCAAAACTAGTTCATTTCGATAAAAATCTATTTTTATCTTTTCAAATATGGAGTTTTTCATCCCAATTCTTTCTAAATCATTTCTTATGATTTTACACAAATTATTACTATTTTTAATAATTTTATCAAGGCCCGTACAGTCGATTTCCATCAATGGCCATCGAACTGCACTTACAGCGACCTTTTTCGAATTTGATTTGGACGTATCTCCAAATCCAACCGTTAGATTTCTAATTTCTAATATTCGTTAGAAATCTCTTTTCGATACAAACCCAACGGTTCCGGTTTCAGGAGAATCCGACGGTCGGATCTCCCGTAATGTCCGTTTGAAATAAATGGTCGAAATTCACGAACTGCCGCGGCGCGGCGCGTTCTATTCAGGCCATTATATTATATATATAATATATATAATATATATTTCGTCGATTTCTTATTTAAAACGAATTATATAAATAGTTTTAAATTCGTTTCAAAACAATTTCAACTTCCATTTCAATCCAAAGCAAAATTGAATTCTTCTTTATAAGTTCGTTTTAAAATTCATTTCTATTCAATTCAAATTTCAATTCAATTTGAATTCAATTCAATTCAATTCATTTCGAAATCGTTTTCTATTCAATTCATTTCGAAATCGTTTTCTATTCAATTCATTTCGAAATCGTTTTCAATTCAATTCATTTCGAAATCGTTTTCAATTCAATTCATCTCGAAATCTTTTTCTATTCAATTCATTTCGAAATCGTTTTCTATTCAATTCATTTCGAAATCGTTTTCAATTCAATTCATTTCAAAATCGTTTTCAATTCAATTCATTTCAAAATCGTTTTCAATTCAATTCATTTCGAAATCGTTTTCTATTCAATTCATTTCAAAATCGTTTTCAATTCAATTCATTTCGAAATCGTTTACGTCAAAATGGCGTCAATCTAATCAACACGGCTTCATAAATTTCTATTTTCAAATATTCTATTTCAAATATTTCTTTTTCAAAATAGTTGTTATTATCAAAATATTTCGTTCAACACATGACCAATCTCAATGGATGAGTACTGTCAACACATGAACTTTATTTTATATCGATAAAGATGTAAATTTTATTACTAAAATATTTCGTTCAACACATGACCAATCTCAATGGATGAGTACTGTCAACACATGAACTTTATTTTATATCGATAAAGATGTAAATTTTATTACTAAAATATTTCGTTCAACACATGACCAATCTCAATGGATGAGTACTGTCAACACATGAACTTTATTTTATATCGATAAAGATGTAAATTTTATTACTAAAATATTTCGTTCAACACATGACCAATCTCAATGGATGAGTACTGTCAACACATGAACTTTATTTTATATCGATAAAGATGTAAATTTTATTACTAAAATATTTCGTTCAACACATGACCAATCTCAATGGATGAGTACTGTCAACACATGAACTTTTATTTTATAATATTCTTTATTTTTCAAATTGGAATGAGGCCCAATCAATTACCATATAAAGTTAATTATATGGATTTTCATACATTACACACATATAATAGCATTGAAAAATAATCAACCATCAACCAAAGTGCACTACACTGTATAAGCATCAAATATAGATATTCAACGCTTATAACAGCCTATCAATCAATCGATCGACATATTTAATCAATCAGGACGAGTGAACTTCATATTTCATCCCAACACCCGTGTGGGGTTTTCAAACAATCAAACACAGATTCTAATTGTGCGGTTGGGCGATGTGTAAAATTTATCATCCCAATCAATGTCATTCAAATAGGTGTACATAAACAAACCGTTCGGTTTATAAATGAATATTTTATTTTATTCACTTCACGTTAAAAATTATATTTTTAACGATAAAACATTTTATTTTAAACATATGAATTTCTATTCAGTTCATTTAGTAAATAAAATGATATTTTTATTTTCTAACATATTTTAGAAAATTTCGGCGGCATAACGGCACGATACTAGAAACGGGACAAGGCCTAGCCTTATCCCCGGTCTAGTGAAGGCCCACGCCATTCACACATCAATCAATCCATTCATTTCACCAAACAATTCAATTTCAAATCAAATCACCAAACTAATCTATGCAACCAAACAAACAAGTCCATGGTCTGTGGACGATTGTGTCGGGTGCTACTAAGCACCGTCTGCATCCTAGTTTATATATATAACTAGAAAAGAAATTGAAAGGTGAGAAATTCTCACCAATAGCTATCCAAACATCTCGACTCTTCTTTGATATAAATCTTCTTCGTTCCCGCCTTTTTGTTACCTTCGTTGTCCGCTTTCACTACCTATGTAAAAATCGAATTTTTACTTCGCTATTCGATATATAAAAATCATATTTTTATTATCTCGAAGTTCAATATATAAAAATCATATTTTTATTTCGATGCCATATAGACAAGAATTCCCTTTCACAAAAATATAGATTTCGCCTTTTCAAATATGAGGTTTTAAAAATATGATCTTTTCCTTTAAAAGTTCAAATCTTTTCCTTTTAAAAGTTCAAATCTTTTTCTTTTAAAAGTTCAAATCTTTTTCTTTAAAAAGATTAAACCTTTTTCTATTTAAAGTTTAAACCTTTTGCTATTTAAAACCTTAAAATAAAATCAGTTTTAAACCTTTTTTTTTTAAAATCAGTTTTCAAGTAAATAAAAAAAACAGTTTAAAGTAAATAAAAAAAACAGTTTAAAGTAAATAAAAAAAACAGTAGGGAACTTACAGGGGGGGCTCGTCGGCGGCTCGGAGGGGGTCTGGGCGGTCAGGGGAGGTGGCGGAAGTGGCTGCAGGCGGAGGAGGGGGCTGGAGGTGCGTCGGCGTCGGGTTCAGGCACTGTAGCGTCGAACGGAGGGAGTTGGGTTCGAGGGGGTCTGCGAGGCCATGGGAGGCGCCTAGATGCGGTGGTTGGGACCTAGGGTTCCGGAGCTTTAGAGATTTTGGGTTCGAAGGGAGGAAAATCGAGGGATGGAGAGGGAAAATCAAGGGCTGGAGGAGGTGTAGGGGATGGCGCACGAGGGGAGGGGCCCGACGGCGGTGATGGTTGCGCTGCCACCTTCGACGGCGTGGAGGACTTTGACGGGGGCTTTTTTTCTTTGTTCTTTTTATTTTCGAATTAGACTGAAAGAGGGTGGAAGAGAAAAAGGGGAAGTTTTATTATATATATTTAATTTAATTATTTAATTTAATTCCCATAGAGTTGACTTTTTGTCCAAATTCCAATCGAGTCCCAACGACTGTCGTTCCTCGCGTTTTACCCCTATTCCGAACACAATGGGAAATGTATCGTAGGCTGATTCGACTGTTACAATCAGTTTCCGATAAATTTACTTTTAAATCACTATATTGAATTTTAAACGTACATTTCAAATTACCGGGGTCACATACTAACTAGAAAAATTCCAGAAAAATATTTTCTAGCTTTGTATTGACGATACGGTCCTAACAAAACTAGTTTCGTCGAATTCTGAGACCGTTAGAAAAATGACCAATTTCCAGTCGATTAAAATCAACTGAAATGGTCAAAACACGTTTTCCTTTGCCACGCTCACATATTGATTCGAAAAATTATGAAATTTGGAATCTAGCAATAATTCGACATCACGGACCTAACAAAACTGGTTTCGTCGAAATCCGAGGTCATTTGCAAAATGTCCATTTTTAAGGGCCTGAATTCCATAGCGACTATTCAGAATTTTCAACTGGACATATCTTTTGATTCCCGCTATGAAATCTTGATCTTTCGGATTCGTTGGAAAGATATCATCAAATAGATCCTAAAATTTTTGGTTTCACTAAAATCCGGATTGTTTTGCACCCGGTATGTTCAATTGAAGTTTGAAATCGAATTATCGAACTACCACACCATTTTCAATTCTATTTATAATTATATATAAATATTTATATTCTAACGACGACGTATATAATATATACGTCGAATTATATTCAAAATAAATTTCTCGTCGATATTATTTAAAATAATTCATTTTAAATATTCAAAATTCGCTAAAATTGCCAAAATAAAATTTTTAAACTGGCCCAGATTTTCGGGTTGTTACACCAGATTTTCGGGTTATTACAATCTCCCCCACTTAAAACTTTTCGTCCCCGAAAAGGAACGAAGCCGAAAGTGGTTTGATCAATCAACTCTACGTTCGATCTGGCTTCCATTCTCCAACTTTTCAGTTTCTGAGAATTTTCAAATTTTCAAAAATTTGGCTAACACCCTAAATTTTCGAAAAATTTCGCCATAACCTCCCCTGCACCGGGAGCCACGGGAAAATCCTGAAATTGCCATATAGGCCTTCTGATCTCAAAAAGAAAAAGAAAAAGCCAAGCGGCTAGCCAATAGGCTCATAAAATCATCATCACCCAAACAAAACAGTAAATTATATAGTAAATATGTACCTATTTGTCGGGCAAACAAATTTTATTCTCTGCTCTAGCCTCCTTGCTATGACTTGTTCAATGTAAGTATATGTATATGCAAGCAAATGCGACCAATTTCCAATACAGTTCAATATTTGATTCAATTAGGCATAATGGTTCAAAATTATCAAACAAATAAACAAACAACATAAACATCAATCAATTAGTGGATTAGAGTTTTCAAATTCATAATTTTGATACATATACAAAAAATCATGTTTTTAATGCCAATTCACAACAATGTGTTCTAGCTATATAAGTTTTGGTTCTCACACCAGTCTAATGGAAATATATAGATATCACACCTTCGTCACTCGAAAATAAATACTGGTGATGGTATACTTCATCATCAGGACCATGTCCGGGTGACTAGAGTGTGACTCTATATCTATCTAATATATTAAAACTTCAAATATATGTTCATGACGCGTATATGCAAAACCTTTATATACTAGATTGTCCAAATTCAAAATAAATAAATAATCAAATACGTTTTAAAATGGTTTAAATTTCAAAACAAAATTGTTTCCATTTGAAAAATACACTCTTCACACTCGTTCTAGGATACTACCGATCCTATCTCTAACGAGTCATTCTAATTGGATATTACTAATCCAATATCTGATGAATTCTTTCGTATGGTTCTAATGTGCCTTGTTCTCGAGCTCTGTAAACCAAAGCTCTGATACCAAATGAGACGACCCGAACTTCCCCGGTCTCCGAAGAGAAGGGTAAGAACGAATTGTTTTGAGAACAGGACAAAATCGAACGCAGACGGAAGAACATTTCATCGTATATTACAACATTTCCATCAGATACAAGAATATACAGAGTATGAATGAATAAATTACATTCGATAAATATCAGAGATATTACATAGCAGCGGAAAATAATACAAAGCACAACTGAAGGTGATATACGGATACAGAGCTTTCCGGATATCATTCCAGCTGTAAACCAGGATCCTGTGAATATAAATCTTTAAAACCAAAACTACTAGCTGCCCGTGCGGAAAATAGGGGCACCCAGAGTTTAGGTTAAAACAATAAACTCCAGGTCAGTCATGTGACTGGTGTGAGAACTAAAACAGTTATTTAAAACTTTACTTTAAAAGAGAGTAATTCAAGGGACCACGCCGTATAACACGGAACGGGTTTCCTCCTAAGAATACCAGTGCATAGGAAAGACAATGCAATGCTTTTTCGAAAAATGAAGCTATTATAAGACCTAGGTCCCATCACACAATGCAACGCAAGCCGGAGGATAGGGTTTTACCTTATAACAGCCAAACATGCTTGGTACGTTTAAAACAAATCATTTGATACTATAATAAGTGTATAGTGTCAAAACAATTTCAATCATAAATATAAATCATAGACGGCATAAGTGCCCCATACCACTATGTCGCCATACTAGGCTCTACAAATAAAGCCGAAATACACGCATTGGAAATTGGATTTCCGTCATGAGTCGAGGCAAGGGGCAAGCTCCTCTCCGCTTCGAGACACTCTAGCAAATGCTCAGGACTACGCACTCTGGGCAGCCACTGGATCGGTTGGGCCGGTCCTCACTTACGTTAGAGGATTATTTATTCCTGAACACACATTTCCCGGTCCTTACAGACCTATAATCGAGGCGCCTCATTCCAACAACCACAAAAGGTGAAAAGTATATAAATGTCAGGGCTGGTAAGTCACTGACACCACCAAAGCTAGAAAGAAACGTCGTGTTCTCCCAACGGTCCGTATCCCGTTTTTAACTCATACCGAGGTGTGAGGCTCGCGAATCCACGCTATACACAAAGCTACGCCACGTAGGCCGTACTTTGATCATCAACCACAAGGCTCTGCTTTTCAACAAAAGCCTTGATCATTGCATCTTAACGTGCCACACAGGCAATTCGTGCCATGCGACTGATGTCCATCGATATACAACCTCTGAGCTCGTACGTCTCAGAGAAGGGCGTTAAGCAAAAGAATAAATTCTCCGCCGCCAAACAGATGTACATTTAATAGAAATCAATCAACACAGAATAAAATCCAATGTCAGACACACAGTCCATTTACAAGTCCGTTCTGGGTCTGAACGAAACCGGAGGCACTTTCCTCGCATATCCATCCATCTCCAAGTACGTCTGGACGACCACCAACTATTTCCATCCTCTTGGGTGTACAGCCCAATCAGGATCGTCAGTAACTATCCAAACGATGTGAAGACTTCCGGTCTTCAACCACCGTCTTCATCTTCGACTTATCGTCGAATCGGTTATTCAGAATGGGTATAAACCCGGACTTTCCGAACAACCCGCGTATATTAAAAACAAATGTTACACAAACACAACATACGCCTCATTCCAATTCATTAGTCACTAACCGTAAATTTCATATTCTTAGGGAAAGGTTCCCATTAATTTTTTCCAAGATAAATTCTTTAAAATTTATCCTTTAATCTTCCTTTGGATTTCATTTCAAACCAAATTATGGTTTTCCAAATTAGTCGAGATTAGCGAGCCACACCGAAGTAATTATTTATTTTATTTCCCAATCCCAACCTATTCATCCCATGAAGCAAAACTGGTAATACTCCATATCTAACACCACGGTGTTATCGGTAAAATTAATTACCATTTCACGTTCAAATCTAATTAAAGATTTAACTATCGCTTTGGAGCAAAACTGGTGATACTCCATTCTCGTTCATTTTCTATATTTGATAATTTAGATTATCAATTCACATTTCAATCTAGTTGTAGATTCATTAAAACTCCTATTACTGGGTTAAAGAACTAATGTCATTTAAAGCACAGTTCACGATAAACGCAAAAATCAATTCTATTTAAAACCCATTTCAAATCCAATTTATTTATTTAAAATAAATGGGTTTTTATTTTAGTTCTAAACTAGTTCATTTCAATAAAAATCCATTTTTATCTTTTCAAATATGGAGTTTTTCATCCCAATTTTTCCCAAATCATTTCTTATGATTTTATGCTAATTATTACTATTTTTAATAATTTTATCAAGGCCCGTACAGTCGATTTCCAACAATGGCCATCGTACTGCACTTACAACGACCTTTTTCAAATTTGATTTGGACGTATCTACAAATCCAACCGTTAGATTTCAAATTTCTAATATTCGTTAGAAAGCTCTTTTCGATACGAACCCAACGGTTCCGGTTTTAGGAGAATCCGACGGTCGGGTCTCCCGTAATGTTCGTTTGAAATAAATGGTCGAAATTTACGAACTGCCGTGGCACGGCGCTTTCTATTCAGGCCATTATATTATATATATAATATATATTTCACCGATTCCTATTTAAAACGAATTTTATAAATCGTTTTAAATTCGTTTCAAAAACAATTTCAACTTCCATTTCAATTCAAATCAAAATTGAATTTTTCCTTATAAATTCGTTTTAAAATTCATTTCTATTCAATTCAAATTTCAATTCATTTCAATTCGTTTTCAATTCAATTCCAATTCGTTTTCAATTCAATTCGAATTGGTTTTCAATTCAATTCGAATTGGTTTTATATTCAATTCGAATTGATTTTATATTCAATTCTATTCAATTCAAATTTCAATTCAATTTGAATTCATTTTCAATTCAATTCGAATTGGTTTTCAATTCAATTCGAATTGGTTTTCAATTCAATTCGAATTGGTTTTCTATTCGATTCAATTCAAATTGGTTTTCTATTCGATTCAATTCAAATTGGTTTTCTATTCGATTCAATTCAAATTGGTTTTCTATTCGATTCAATTCAAATTGGTTTTCTATTCGATTCAATTCAAATTGGTTTTCTATTCGATTCAATTCAAATTGGTTTTCTATTCAATTCAATTCAAATTGGTTTTCTATTCAATTCAATTCAAATTGGTTTTCTATTCAATTCAATTCAAATTGGTTTTCTATTCAATTCAAATCAAATTGGTTTTCTATTCAATTCAAATCAAATTGGTTTTCCATTCAATTCAAATCAAATTGGTTTTCTATTCAATTCAATTCAAATTGGTTTTCTATTCAATTCAATTCAAATTGGTTTTCTATTCAATTCAAATCAAATTGGTTTTCTATTCAATTCAAATCAAATTATAAAAACGAATATAATCGATATAAATATCGTTCGCGTCAAAATAGCGCATCTCTAATCAACACGGCTTTATATATTTCAATAAATTCGTTATTCTATTCAACAAATGGATAATTACTCTATTCAATATGTAAATCTATATTTTTGTCAACACACGACTAATCTCAACGAATGAGTACTGTCCACGTATGACTATTTTTGTTTGTTATTTAATATATTTTATGAAAATTAAGGTATCTATCGTTTGATATTAAATCAAACTCCAACCGTAAATTAGTAAGAGAACGATTCCCTGAATATTAACCCCGAAGGCCGAAACCAACATCAGATTAATATCCAGGAGACCACTCATCTTATCTATTTTCCAGTTAGTTTCTAATTTTATATATGATAGAGATGTAAATTTTATTGTTAAAATGTTTCGTTCAACACATGACTAATCTCAACAGATGAGTATTGTCAACACATGAACCTTTATTCTATAATATTCTTTATCCTCTAAATTGGAATGAGGCCCAATCAATTACCATATAAAGTTAATTATATGGATTCCATTCAACACATGTATATAATAGCAATGATAAATAATCAACCATCATCTAAAGTGCACTACACTGTATAAGCATCAAATATAGATATCTAACGCTTATAACAGCCTGTCAATCAATCGATCGACATATTTAATCAATCAGGATGAGTGAACTTCAAATTTCATCCCAACACCCGTGTGGGGTTTCAAATCAACAAACACAGATTTTATTTGTGCAGTTGGGCGATGTGTAAAATTTATCGTCCCAATCAATGTCCTTCAAATAGGTGTACATAAACAAACCGTCCGGTTTGTAAATGAATATTTATTTATTCACATTCCCGTTAAAAATTATATTTTTAAGGATAAAATATTTTATTTTAACACATGAATTTTTATTCAGTTCATTTACAAAATAAAAATGATATTTTTATTTTTCTAACTTATTTTAGAAAATTTCGGTGGCATAACGGCACGATACTAGAAACGGGACAAGGCCTAGCCTTATCCCCGATCTAGTGAAGGCCCACGCCATTCACACATCAATCAAATCAATTTCATTTCACCAAACAATTCAATTCAACCCAAACAATCTAACTAACAACACAGCCAAACAAACAAGTCCATGGTCTGTGGACAATTGTGTCGGGTGCTACTAAACACTGTCTGCATCCTAGTATATATTATAATATAACTAGAAAAAGAAATTGAAGAGTGAGAAATTCTCACCAATAGCTATCCAATACCACGACTCTTCCTTTGCAGAAACCTTCGTCGTTCTCGCCTTCTATCACTTTCGTCGCCCGTATTCTCTACATATGTAAAAATTGAATTTTTACTTTGCTATTCAATAAATAAAAATCGAATTTTTACTTCGCTATTCAATATATAAAAATCGTATTTTTACTTCGCTATTCAATATATAAAAATCGTATTTTTACTTCGCTATTCAATATATAAAAATCATATATTTACTTCGCTATTCAATATATAAAAATCGAATTTTTATCTAGCTACTCAATATATAAAAATCTCGCCTTTTATCTATAAAGATTTCTTCTTTTCAAATTCATAGACTTCGCCTTTTTAAATATATAGACTTCGCCTTTTCAAATATATCATTATAAAAATCACACTTTTATTTTGCTACACATATAAAGATAATATTTCTAATATTCCTATCATGTAAAAATTATATTTTTAATTCTCTACATAAACAAAAATCATATTTTTACATCTTCTACTTAATAAAGATTATATTTTTAATACTTTAAAAATATAAAAATCATATTTTTATTACTTTAAAAATATAAAAATCATATTTTTACATGCTATACGAATATATAAATGCTAATTCACATAAACAAACTGATTTTATAAATAAAAATAAAATTAAAACTTACAGATTTTGGTCAAAGGGGGGCTGTGCTTCTTCGTCGGAGGTCAAGGAGGTGGAAGGGAGGGCGGAGGTCAGGCGAAGGGGGGGGGGCTGTCGCGGTTGCGCGCAGGGGGGGGGTGGTCTTCGTGGTTGCACGCAAAAAAGGGGGGGTCTTCGCGGTTGCGCGCAAGGGGGGGGTCTCCGATCTGACGAGGAGGAGGGGGGCGCTTGCCTGGCGGCGGCGACGAACGGGGAGGAAGGGGGGTCGCGATTTCCTGAGCAACGGTTTTTTTCTTTTTCTTTTGTTTTGATCTGAAGGAGGAAACGTGAAGGGGGGGTTGACCTAGCTAGGTTATATAATTATATATATATATATATATATATATTTATTTTAAATTCCATGAAGTTACTTTTACATTCGACCTCTAAACGAGGCCCACCGCCTGTCGTCCATAGCGTTTTACCCCCATTTCGAACACAATGGGATATGTATCGTCAGCTGATTCGACTGTTTAAATCAGTTTTCGTCAAAATCAACATATAACTCTATATATTGAATTTGAACGCGCATTTCAATTTACCGGGGTCACATACTAACTCGAAAAATTCCAGAAAAATATTTTCTAGCTTCGTATTGACGATACGGTCCTAACAAAACTAGTTTCGTCGAATTCTGAGACCGTTAGAAAAATGGCCATTTTCCAGTCGATTAAAATCAACTGAAATTGGTCAAACGCGTTTTCCTTTGCCACGCTCACATATTGATTCGAAAAATTATGAAATTTGTAATCTAGTAATAATTTAACATCGCGGATCCAACAAAAATGGTTTCGTCGAAATCCGAGGTCGTTTGCAAAATGTCTATTTTTAAGGGCCTGAATTCCATTGCGACTATTCAGAATTTTCAACTGGACATATCTTTTGATTCCCGCTGTGAAATCTTGAGTTTTCGGATTCGTTGGAAAGGTATTCCCAATTAGATCCTAATGTTTTTGGTTTCACTAAAATCCGGATTGTTTTGCACCCGGTATGTTCAATTGAAGTTTGAAATCGAATTATCGAACTACCACGCCATTTTCAATTCTATTTTATATTTATATATAATTATTATATTCTAACGACGATGTATATAATATATACGTTCGAATTATATTCAAAATAAATTTCTCATCAATATTATTTAAAATAATCCATTTTAAATATTCAAAATTCGCTAAAATTGCCAAAATAAAAATTTTAAACTGGCCCAGATTTTCGGGTTATTACAACCAGCAACCATAAACTGTTAGTCTAATGTGAGAGGTCGTAGGCATTAAGATGCTTAGACACGAGGTTAGGTCTGGCTTGTAGCAGAGGGCTGCCCGGAACTGCCCGGCACATCCAGCGGCCACAAGCTACCAACCTAATGTGAGAGGTTCGTGCATTAATATTTAATTAATGCAAATCTAAGATAAATCTGATACCTAAAACGTGTTGGGTGGATAGGGCTAAAACAACTGGACTGATGAATCTAATAAACCCGTTTCGTAAGTCTGTAGGCCCAATACAAGGTTAGGTGAAACAATCTGTAAGTCTATTGATATGTATATCTGATCCGTTAGTCTGAAAACTTTTTAACCTGTATGTCTGATTGAGAACTAGTTTATCTGAACTTTGTACATCTGAAATATGTAAGCAAGTTAATCTGAAATCTGTTAGTTTGGGGACACAAGGTTAGGAGGGGTAATTACTTGTGTCTTCTGTTGTTTGGGACCCATATTAGTTAGTAACCCTTTCTGGTATCAAAATTATAACCCAACACTAGGTAGGGGTCCAGGGAACGCTTATTGAACTAATTATAAGAGGTTCAATCTGATAATGGCGAGGGTTGTTTATGGTGCATTCCAACCGGGTCATGTGCATGCAGGGATCCAGTCTGCTCTGAGGATGTAAGACGCCGTGACATCTGTGAATAGGTCTGTGTCTTTCTGTAGGTTGCCACTTTAGCGAGTGATACACCCTTCTATGGGGCCGACACAGGGTATTTATGTATTAGGGAGTCGATCGCTTGGGGTAGAATTTAGGGTACACTTAGTTCTATCAGTTTCTGTTGAGGTACCGTCTGTTTCTGTTGGGGTGGTAACACCCCTCTGTTTCTGTGTGGTACCGTCTGTTGGGGTGGTAAAGGCCTATTCTAGTGTACATCTAATTCTAATATTCTGTTTCCATAGGGATTATTTTGTTTATGTCTCTGATTTCGTTCCTGCTTCTGTTTATGTACGTCTGTCTCTGTTAGGGTGGTAAAGGCCCATTACTAGCATTCTGTTTCTGAACGTCTGTCGCTGTTAGGGTGGTAAAGGCCCATTACTAGTATTTTGTTTCTGAAGAGATCATTCTGTTTTCTGTTTGGACATTAGGACAACACCTAATTCTGTTATACTAGTATTATTGCAGAGTAGTGAAAACCAAGTAAGTAGCATAGTTTAGCCTATATCATTATGTCTCTTCTGTTAACCTGCTACTCCTGTTATGGTTATCTCTCATCCAGTTTTATTTACATGTCATGATACTATTATCTGTTTATATGCTGAAAGTCACTGGACTCACCAGACTTATGTCTGACCTAGTTTGTTTCGCCTCTTTTCTTCCGTCCCCCCCCCCCCCCCCCAGGTTCTCAGGGTGGAAACATAGGAGCTTGATTCAGGTTCCATCTGCTTGAAGTGCTAGAAGTGCTTGAAATATTGCTTGGCTTTGATTCTACCTATTTATGGCGTTCTCTGTTAGGGATTATGGCTTTAAAATTATGCATTCTGAAGGATTTTGTATAAGACTGATATTTGTATACTTGGGCTTTGGCATTGTGATGTAACCAAACTTATTTCTGTTTTCTGCTGTAATAAAGTTATGAAATTTTCAAGTACTATTTTACATATCTGTCTTGTGAATTTCTGTTCTGTTTACTTATAATGTTCCACCGAAGTTAAGGCATTCCCTTTGTGAGTGACCTTAACGGAAGTTGGTGTGTTACATATATATTTAACGTCCATAATTAAGTAAATAGGTGTAAAGAATTCTCACTGACGTATCTACTCCGCCAAACTTTATCATAGGACCTTAATCGAACCGACGGATAGCGTAACCGCAATACTGTGGTTTAACTTTTCTAACTTTGAAAATATGCTAACTTCCCTTTAGTTTTTAGACTAGCTACTCTATGAGATTGGAAAAGTACCCAACTAAAAGTTGTAGAAAAAAAATTCTATTTGGTTTTAACAAGTAATTTCCTAATTATGATAATTTTTTAGGGAGATATGATCCAAATAGTGGAGGAGTTTTTCAGATTCAACAAAAGAAACCAGAGAATATTTCCTTCAAGGATCTGAATTTTGGGATAGCTAGGCTCAAAATTAAGAAAAGTGCTCAACTAAAAAGTTGTGGCTACTGAAAAATACACAATCTGAAGTAAAGAATTACATGGTTTGGTTCAGTTTAGAGGAAGTCATGGCCTTGGAAAATTGCTGGTTGTGGGATGAGGTGGAGGCTGAGAAGAATGAAGTGGTGGTGAATGGAGGTGGTAGTGTGGGATGCTTGGCTAGACTTAGGTGGAGGAAGTGGGGTTGTGGACAAGTGGAGGAGGAGGTAGGGAGGAGGTTGGCCAAGGGTGGTGGTGGAAATGGGGTGTAGGCCGTGCTTGGAGGAGGAAAGGAAGAAGAGAACGAGGAGGATGAGAGTGGAAAAATGGAGGTGGTAGAGCATGGTGCAGGGAGTGTTGGTCATGGTCGAATTAGTGGAGGAGGAAGAGGAAAGAAAAGAGAGAGGGGGAGAGTTTTTCATGCCATGGAAGATATAACCATTAAGGTGAGAAAAAAGGAGGAAGTTAGAAATGAATGGACTGAGTGAAAAAGATGGAAATGCTCTCCTTATATAGAAAAAGAAGGTAAGAGAAACAGTGACACCTAATAGGACATGTGTCCTTATCACATTAAAACCATGAAACCACTCTTTAAAACCATGAGTAATTGCATATGGTTCGCTACCTACCTATTTGTTACTTCTTTGTAACACGTTAAGGTGTTTCTGGTTTGTAACGCTTAAATACGTCACTAAAACTCATGTTTTAGGCCATGTTTAATCGTCTAATCACTCAACGACTTATGTTATCAAAATTACAAGATGTTAACAACTTATTTAACATTCAAAATAATTATTTTATTTTATTTTATTTATCTATATTTAAAATATATTTATACAACTAGAAAAGAATGCACTTAAAAATAGTTTTATAAAAACGTATTGTGAAAATTCGTTGTAATAAAACCTGATAAATTCTTACAAACATTATACCATTATATTTTGACAAAAAAAAATATCTATTTTACTATCTACACACACACACACACACACACACATATATATATATATATTAAAATTTTATATCAAAAAATTATTCTATAGTTATTCCAAATCCATATTTAAATCATATGAAATCAATTTTGTACCCAGAAAATTCAAATTATTTATCCAAAAATTTAGTTTTAAATTGGTTAAAAATTTCAGATCATTACACTAGCAGTGACAGGAACTATCACATAAACTGTCTCAAAATGTTAAAGCAACAAACTGTAATCTCCACTAGCAACTAAGCATAGACACAAGAGTAAAGACAACCACAATCACCACACACATGAGTGTCTTATTAATACTTATAATATAATACATATATACAAATAAATTTTTAATGATATACACACACACTCACACACATATATATATAATCACTTGGATATTTATAATACAAGTGTACGAACATATTTGGACAATATTCAATACATATGGAATAAGCAAATGTGTACGTTGCGATGTAAATCCTAACATATACATATGGCCATATTATATCTTGCATGGAATACCATGTTGCACATGCCTCATATACATATGTATACTTATATATTTAAATAAAATACATGATATTTTGTAGATCAAAATTGAAAATATTCTAAATAATTTAGACTACATAGGCTCAAGCCCAAGAATGATCCAATATGGTAATTCGTTTTTGAAATTCATATATATCTTCAATAGCGAAAAGAATTGTTTTCAATTATTATATCAGAGCCCAATAGCCTTTTTTTTATTAATCATGTTAGGGTTAACAAATTATGCTCTCAACTTAGTAGTAGAGTGTACAATATGGAATTGTTCAGAAATGGGTTTGGGTAATTAAGTACTCTGCTCTACCAAGCACCAGCTTAGCCCAAACAAATATATAAGCATGAAATTGCCACTAATAAAAAAGGGCCTATTTGAATTGGGCCTAGGCTAATTTTCATTTTTAATTTTAGATATAAATTTCAAATTTAAAATAAAAATAATATTAGAAATGTTATAATATAAAAGTTTCAAATTATTTTGAAATTTTAAAAATATAAAGTTTAAAAGTTTATAACTAAATTCCAAAAATATTTGAAAATTAGTTTTGAAATTTATCATACTCAGTCTTTTGACCTGGCTATCTTGACCGATTAAACAAATGCAACTCAATGATGATTGAGGTAGTCAACTCAAAGAGATGATATGAAGCTCTATATATCAAGTGTAAATAAAACCATGAGACAATAGTTAAACGAACTTAATGGAATAACATCATGAAATGTTCTAGGTACGAACCAATATACTTCCTTGACAAATGATCAATATACGTTCCTTGACTTAAGCAACAAGTTCAATTCAATGATGATCCCTCAATATCTTAAGAAAACACCTATATAATTATATAAAAAAAATTTAGAGTCAACACATCATCACTTGGAATTGCACATTCCTCATTACAAACTCGAAGGATTAGTACCTGTTTATCCAAAAATGGGAAAGTTTCCTAATGTTGGTGAAAGCACAAGTAGATTTAGAAAGTAAAGAGATAGAAAATCGAAGAGAGAAGACAATAATTCAAAGTTGTTGGGTTGTTAATGAAGCCTATGCCTACTAGAAGATTCTTTATCATTGGCTTCCTATTACAAATTTTTTGAGTATAGTTGATTCAATTAAGAAGAGTCACAAGTTTATAAGGCTACTAGAGAATCACAATAACCTTCTTGTAGACTATTATGTAGAGGAAGAAAATGAAGAATTATTTTAACAGCATACAGGAAATCAAAATTTTGGTCCCATTTATGATGCAAGTAGTTTGATATTTATGGGAGTTCAAAGATAAATTTGACTAAATCATAACACTAGATGGCTTGCACTAGAGGCCAAAGTTGCACTAGAAGTTTGGATCTTATATGAGTTATGGATTGAAATGGATACCAAACTATATGGGATGGATCGATGCTAAGTCAAATATGTACTTTTGGGTGTAGCAATCTTTTTTGTTGGCCTCTTTACTTTATTGTGATGCTTCCTATAAATTTTCATAGCTTTTGGACTTTACTTGATTGTACTTCATACTTGAGTCTGTTTTGAATTGCATTCCAGATTGGATGAGTCATCTAGAACTTGATCCGGGCACATCAAATTAATACAAAACTTGGATAGTAAGCTAATAATACTAATGGATCATGATGGAAGTGACCATGACGGTCGCACTATGTACTTTTAGATCGGTACTGAACAATAGGGTATGAATTAATGTCGTTTCAATGTATTTTTATGCTAATTTTCTTGAAGTCCCTTCATGTCTTCTTTTGAGTGCTTTTTCCAAGTTCCACATCCTCTTGATCTTGTCTCAATATTCTAACTTCTCATAGTTCTGATTGGGTAAAAATCGAGTTGAATTTTAGCCCTCAAGACTATTTCTTCGTTGAAAACAGGATATGTTCTAGGATAAGTTAACTTTGAAATTTTGTCTTCCGAAATTTGGTCGGTTACACTGAACTACCTCTAAAAAGGTTTCTTTTATTTTTAAGTATTTGCTTGAGTTTTATAACTTGATTCGTCTTTGCTTTTAGTAACCATGTAATTTTGATCCCAAATATTTCAAGATGTCTTAGAGTAGGAAATATGTCATATACAAAAATTTTAGGGTCAATTAGGTAGGTATAATTGACTCGGCACTGTAATAAACCTCACTTTTCTAAGCTTGAATTTCGAAAAAAAAAACTCAAACTCATCCAGGCATGGATCGTGTAAATTTGATACCTACAAATAATGAGCATGAACACAATCAGAGTACAATAAAACAACTCAACTGAAACAAGATAGGATACTAAGTATCAACTAAGGAAATTTTCCTTAATAGTGAATAGCCACACCAATATCGAGCATGAGAGAACAAGAACAGAAAACCAAATTTGAAGCCTTGCAAAGACACATCATCCCCAAGAAGAACCTTAGAATTGTTATAAGGAGGAGGGCCAAAACAACAGGTCCTGACGAGTAGAAAATATATGACATCGTTACGCGTATGAATCCCATTTGGTTTTACCTAAATAAATATGTCTAACAAGGTAAGTGGTTCTAACCTAACCTGATGAAGATTACTCACAATGATTAACTATTATGCCCAAGGTAGCATGTCCCAAAGATAGTTCATCGATGAATACTAAGATAGAACTTTTACGTATATATAATGCCTTTAAACAGCCAGACATACAAATACCAAAAACTAAGAGGTGTGCTCTCTGACCACTTAATACCTTGTTAATAAAAGAGGCTAGTTACATAGCCACTTAAGACTTCACTCACAATATAATATAATGAGTGGATTCTTACAATCACTTTACGCCTAAGGTAGATTCAATGGTCACTTAATACCTTGACCTGTGGTTTAATAGAACACTATTATAAATTAAAGGACACTAGCTTCTAAGTCTAACTAATTTAAGGCTTCTGTTATTCGCCCGTGTCTCAACCTTTCATAAGGCAAGAGATAGTAAGCAGTCACTTATTACCTACATGATAGACAAATGACTAACTGACATTTAAGACCTTCCCCTAGCGGACCGCTGTGTTACTACTAGATGACCTTATTAGATAATCTGCTAGTCATTTAATACTTGCCGCATGATAGGAAAACCTATGGTATCAATATAGCGGTCATTTAATATCATATCCCAAATTGGACTCTAACTCGATCACTTACTTCCTAGAGGAAGTGGAGAATCACGGAGATTACCGACTACGTATCCAATTAGCCATTTAATACTTCTTATTTATATAGAATCGAGTTATCCAATCAATTAATACTTGATAAGGGTGGACCATATGATTCTACCCTTACCTTAAAGGAAAAGGGATAAATATAATCACTTAATACCCCCAATAGGCGGATTTCACTACTTAATGCTTAATCCCAAAGTAGGCTACGCTATCACTTGGTCCCTATAAATTTATTCTTTCAGAAGGGAGGCTGGCCCTGCAGCCACTTAATACCTCAAAACTTAAATTGAACCTTTAAGATAAATTCATATTATGAAAATTGGTGTTTATCAAGGGTTCCCATGGTTAATGATATCTCATGTAAGTT
This sequence comes from Allium sativum, assembly GCA_030737875.1. NCBI lineage: Eukaryota > Viridiplantae > Streptophyta > Magnoliopsida > Asparagales > Amaryllidaceae > Allium > Allium sativum. The sequence goes on from CM060909.1 coordinate 365,066,326, forward strand.
GTATATATATCCAACTGCTGGAAAGTGCAGATTTTTGTTGAAGAACGCGTGCCTAGAATTAAACCAGAGATAAGATCAGAATGATTTTCCTAATATTCGTAACACTAAGATTATTTATTTATTGGACTTAGTATTAATTACGATAATAAATACCCAATTCCTCATTCAATTTGTTAATTACCATAACGATTACATGCCATTAATGACCATAACAGTCACCTTTCCTAAGGCAATGGACCCCCAAATAAATGCCATTAATACTAGTCCACTTAACTACATTAATTCTATTTATTGTAGCTCCCATTTGGTAATTACAATCTTAATTTTTTTTTAACTTATTAATCTTATGTGTATGTGTATATATATTCCTAATCGAAGTTCTAAAATTTATTTCCTATATATTCTAATTATAACCTTTTGATATTTATATACTGTTTGTTTCCCTACACATTCTTGGTACAATATTAATTCTAATTTAAGTCAGTTGCAAACTTTTCAAGTACAATAATTAACTCCACATTTATTGTTAATTAACATTAAGGATACAAATATTTATTTTCATTCAATGCAGAATATGTTACCATGTACCCATCATAAATGGAAAACATCCAAATGCAAACCTATAATTTGCATTCACCTAATTAATAGTAATAATACCAGCGTTATTTACATATATTTTTGGATGGATAAATTATAATATAATTATATATATTTTAGCTCAACGTTTACGTGATTAGTAATTATTTAAATTCTAATTAATGACCTGAACAATCTTTTTGTGTTCCATCTTGCAAAGAATCAAAATCTCATAAGAAGGTTAGTTACTATAATTCTTGTAAGTTTTGCCCAAATAATTAAAAAGAGTAAATATTGACATTTTCAAAGTCACAAGGAATAGGTAATATTTTATTTGGAATATATGATATTAACTACGTACAAAATACGGGAATTTACATATTTGTTCCTATGTGTCTGGTTAATATTCGTTGTAAACTTCAAACAATGTCTTTTTCATAGAAAAAGAACAAAAAGGACTAATTTACAAAAATCAAGCAAAACACCAAACAATCCAAAATACATAGATTTACAAATAAAAAATGATCATTTACACCTATCTTACAGTTACATCCAATCCTACAAATCTGCAATAAGCAACTACACAAATCTCAATAATATTTAGGAACTGGTTTCCGGATTAAAGCGTAGACAACAACCAGAAGATACCAGAAGAGTTGCAGGAAAGATAAGAATATTTTAACTTAAAAGCCTACAAAAATATATTATATTTTGGCATATAATTTCAAATTACGCTTACGAAATAAATCTAATATCAGAAACAATTAATAGATTTCCCACTCACCTGAAATCTATTTCAAAATTCAAATCTAAATAACAGTTGTTAGGCTTATATTTCCAAATCTCCACCGGTCTATAATATGTATAGAACGAGGATAGATATACATATTAATATTCATAGATCTAGAAAATAATTAGAAAAAGAGAAAGGAAATATGGTACAGAATTTACCTAATACACATAAACAACCTTTTTTCATATATCTAGATTCAACTTTTCAAATTCTTATTTGTTTGATTGAAAACTAATTTATTCTAGAAGATTTAGAAGAGATTGGAGAAGTGGAAATAGCAGAGCTTCGCTGCTACCTCTAGAAAATTTTAGCAAAGGGTTGGGGGTATTGGCCTATATTTATAGGTACTCAATTGACCCATAACCTTTTTATTTAGTTTAAATAAAATCCTTTCATCGATACAAATATAAAACCCTCAAAACAGTTGCTGCCACAGGAAATGGCGACCAACCGCCTAATCAACTGCTATGTCGACCGCTTAGGTCGACCTGCCATCTGCTGAGGTGGGGTATTTATGGTAAGGTTAATTGCCATATATTGAATATGGTTGTAACACACCAAACTTTTTTGAGCCTAAATTTAGAAAAATAGAAACTCAAACCCATCCAAGCAATGAGCATGTAAATCTGGCACCTGCAAATAAAACGAGCATAAGCATAATCAGAGTACATAAAATAACTCACAGTGGAAACAACATATTATAGACTAGTAGCAACTGGGGTAACTACCTTATCAGAGTGAGTCAGCATGTCGATACCGAGCATGAGGGATAACGAGAACCGAAAACCAAACTTAAACATCTATGAGAACTAGACCCTATCAAGAAAATCTGGGATATTGTAATGAGAAGGGGGTCAGAACAATAAGTTTTGGTGAATATGAAGAGCATAACATTGTTTACTTTACACAGATGTATCCAGTTTGGTTCAACCTAAGACATATGCCTCCAAGGCCAGTGATTCCAACCTAACCTTGTAAACATCGACACACGACTCCGACTACCATACCCAGGGTAGCATTCCCAATGATAACAGTATTGAGATAGAACATTTACGTGTATATTTATAAATCCTTTAAAACATCATTTAACCAATTACCAAAATTAAGAGGTGGCTCTCGACTACTCGCTACTCATACCGAGGTTATATATATATATATATCTATATATCTATATAGCCACTTAAAACATCATTATCAAATGATAGCTAAGGGTGGATCCTCTTGATCACTTAAGACCCTAGGCGGACCTATTGGTCACTTAATGCCTCTCGATGGTTTACTCAACGCTAATATAAACTAAGGGACACTGGCTATAAATCCTACTAATTAAGGCTACCGTTATTCGTGCATATAGACCCATGGCCCCAAATAAGGCAAGAGATAGTAAGCGGCAGCTAAAGACCACCCGTTTAGGTAGATGTAGCATGTATTTAAGACCCTTATGTGATGGACCCTCCCGTTACTATCTAGCTAGCCTTATTGGGTAATTTTCTAGTCGCTTAATACTTCCTGTAGGATAGATAGCCCTATGGAAATACCATACCGGACCTTTTAAGACCTATTCCTAGGTGGACCCCTTGAACCAAGCAACTTAAGACCCAAGGAAGCAGACTATTCGTGAAGGTTATCGAGCTCGTACCCGATTAGCCTTTAATGCTTTCATTTATGGGAGACAAGCTACGTTATCACTTAATACTTTTTTATAGGTGAATCTAACCACTTAAGACCTTAATCCCAAAGTAGGCCACGTTATTGAGTTATTCCCACTTAGTTCCTCTTTGCGGAAATATTTCCACGTACACAAACTAGCTATCGTCACAGGTTCCTATGGTTAATGATATCTTACATCAGTTGGACATATATTCGACTGTTGGAAAGTGCAGACTTCTATCGAATAAGGCAATTGACCTCGCATCATTAAACTATTAAGTCCACTCGATGACTATTGCACTTAGTATTTAAAATGACAACCAATACCTATTAATAACCTTTTTAATATTCCATTTTGTTTCTATTTAATAGGATTATTGCCACTTATGACCATAACAGTCATAAATTTCCTAAGGCGCTAATTAACCCTTTAAATGCCATTTATTTCCATTGATTATAATTAATGCCACTTATGAACCTAACGGTCATAATTTCCTAAAATATTAATTATCAATGAAATGTACTTATTGTATCAGTCCCATTTTTTCTAATCTAATTATTCTAACTCCTTAAGCATTCCTATTATTTTAATTTGATTTATTTTGTACATTTACATATACGTTATAAGAAATGTTTATTCGCTTAATTGGAGTTACAATTTTTGTTCCTAAATCATTGTTTTAAATTGTAACCATTAGGCCTAACTACGTAATTAAATTTGTTTTCCCGAATCAACGATGGTTACAATAGTTATTATTTCTTTATGACCTTATTTATAGCAATTCAATTACATTAATAACTACAACAGTCATAATATATATTTCCATTCAATATGGATTACATTTCCATGCATAATTCCATAAAATGGAAACCATTCAAACACACAAACATTTATTATAGTATATATTTTGTCGTTAACATAGATTTGGATGGATAGTGTATATTTACGTATATATCATATATATATATATATATATTTGTGCTGTTAACATAGTTATTATTATTTTATCTTTATTATTATTAAATTTATTGTTTTGGTTCAAGCTAATAACCAAACATTCCTTTTCGCGTTCAATTTTGTAATAAGATTCTAATTCTTACAAAAAGGCTGTCAACTGTAATTATTGTAAATTATGCCTGAATATTTAAAAGGAGAATAAACATATTTCAAATCATAAGAAATATATAATAAGCATATTTTTGGAATAGTTGATGTAAACCATGCACAAACATATTTTTATATATATAAACCTGTATTTGTGCGTGAATTTACACAACCTTTATCCTTTTTGTTTTGAACATATTTCTTATTGATTTCAATTTTTTTATTGAAAAGAGGAAAAAAGCATATTTATAATAACTAAGTTAAAAACCAAACAAAACTGAACACCAATAGGCTTATATCTTTTTAACTAGTATTATATAAACTACATTTAACATCGAAACTACATCTTAATAGTAAATTATGGGACTGATTTCCAGTTCTATGGTGTTTGCAATAACCACAACATTTTAAACACAATTGTAGGCGTTAATACGAACAATCAATTAAGCCTACGAAATAATAATATTCAAAGCACAAATTTTTTTTTCCAGATGTAACAATATTCACAAACAGATCTGATTGAAATTATTTCAGATTTAACCAAATTATAAATGGATCTAATAAATATTAGGCATACATTTCAGATCTAGTACAAATGAAATAATTAGGTTATTGTATACTTTGTATGTAAATTTCCTACTCACCTGAAAGCATCCAAACCTGATTCTTTTAGGCCTACAATTCCTAAATTCTTACAGATCTACAGTTATTCTGAAAAGAATATACTTTTAGATTTATAGATTTGCAAGAAAATAAGAAAAGTGGGGAGAAGTATAATGAAGAAGAACCTAGATGCCAATCCATAACTTTTTCCACTTGAATCTAGTTACCCCTTTCAAATTATATTGTTTATGTCTGGTTTTGATTGCATATGAACATATTTTTGTTTTAGAATTTATTTGAAGAGAAGGGAAATGGTAGGGCTTCGCTACTGCTCTCAGAAATATGTGGAAAAGAACGAGGGCCTAAGACTTTATTTATAGGTGTTAGACAGAGCCTAGAGCATTAGATTTGATTTAATTAACATCCGCCCGTTTATATAACAAGTGCGAACCCGTGCTTCGCACACGGGTCGTAGCTTTATATATTTTTGTAATTTTTGTTGAATCCTTTTAGGAATATATATATATAATTAACTTGAGTATTTCTCGTTTCTTGACAATGCTTAAGATATTGTCCAAAGAGTGATTTTTTAAAATAGTTGTTTTACTTGAATTATCGAATTATGTTGTAACCAATGTAATAAAATAGATTCCTTGATTTTTCATGCTCATGAGACTGGCTTGAAGGCAAATATATTATGTGCTCTCGGACGATTACACACCTTTCAAGTTATAGTATTTTAAGATACACCCTCATTTGATTTATATATGATCAATGCTTAGCAACATGTTAAATATATGTATAATGCATGAAAACAGGCTAAAGAAATTTCATTTTTACAAATTAAGAACCTTATATCACTTGTCCATCACCACGAAATTATTAGTATTGAATTATAGGACAATAAAATAAGTTATGTATAATAAATATTTAGTACACAAACCGTGTTTCGCACACGGGACTGAAATGATATGATTTAGAAATTAGTTTTTTCATCAAATTTCAAATGGACTTCCTCATATGTTTATATATACATATGTGCAAAACACTGGCTACATCTTACGTTTGCAACATTTGACATTCTTTGGATTTCTACCATATTTATTGATTTAAGAAATTATATTTATATACATAAATATGGATTCCTTAACTGTTTGTTCTAAGAGAACCCTCTACCATAATGCTTCTCAATTGGGTGATTTTTTCATAGTGTTGCATATTAGGAAATCGTTCTAAAAATATATTTGATAATGATGCCTAAATCTTGAAAGGTAATCCCTGAATGAAAAAGTAATTAAAATACATGAAACTGTCAAATTGAAAAAATGGAACAAATAAATGCACAACAACAAAACAATTTTTTTTATAGGTTCTGGTCATTTTATTAATATCAAAAAAACCAAATTTCTTTGTTAAACGGTAAGTAGAGTGAATCCCAAAAAACATGTACAACAACAAAATAACAAAGTTCTAATGTAGTGACAGAGCCGGCTCAGGGGCCAGGCGGAGCAGGCGGCCGCCTTGAACAACCCCCCGGCCGGGGCAACCGTCAGAGGCTGGTGGTGGTGATAGTTAGAATAGTTTTAAAACAAAGAAAATAGATACGCATAGTTGAATAAATAATGAAGTGTCCTGGTGGTTCTATGTGTGGCTTGACTCATGAGAAGGTCGCTAGTTCAAATCTTTGTTATGACCTGCATGATTTTGCTACATTTCAGGTAAGGCCAACCCATTTTTTCTCTATTCTATCTCGCCGTCGCCTAGGGAAGCCCACTTTTTTCCGGTTCTTGGAGCCGCCACTGTGTAGTGATACTAATGCTAAGAAGTATATTATGAATTTTTTATATATCGGTATATGTCTTTAAAAATATTATTTCCATTCATCTTTTTGTGAGTTAATACTAATGCTAAGAAGTATATTGTGAATTTGATGAAGAAGCAACAAATTAAAATACACAAAAAAAAGACTTTGTAACATGATTGGATTACATACAACTTTTAATGCAACGGAACGAAAATTTCAAATTTTGATATATATGATTTAAATGACAGTTAATTTAAAGGTGACTGAAAATACATAGCCTCACATGCATTGTTCATGCATCTTCAAAAGCATTACGTTGAACTAAAAATGAAGTAAATTAGAACCAAAAGATGTCTTGATCTTTTAGCTAGAATGAGACAATATCTTACATGCATAATCTATTTTGAGAATCATAATAGTTTAATGGGGTTTAGGATGATAACAAAATCGAAATCTAATTTAGATGGGCATAAGCTTAAAAATTTAAAACACAGATTGGGATATCTTTTGACTGAAACACATTACAAATATTAAAATTAATGGTAAATATGTAAAATCATTATATATATTGTCTCCCACTATAATATCAATTTAAGATCTGGTTTTAAAATAATAATAAGGTGATAATAGTAAAGCTGTAAAATGAAATCTGCATAAATATGTAAAAATTATTTTTTTAGCCAATATTTGAACTACATATTCAGTAATAGGCATTATAACTTTACCTTAAAATCTAGGAAACTATTTGAGCTTTAGATTAAAACAGTGAAAGACAACGTTAAATATAGTACTGATATTATGGTAATAATAAATCTTTTTATAGCAGACGGCGAACCGGACGTCACATCATAATTGGAAAAATTGATTTTTCGTTGTATTCAAATGAGTTCGTTCAAGCCTTTATCAGTTCAATGTCATATACGCAAAAAACAGTCTGTTTAACTTCATCAAATTTTGCCATGAATTCGAAAAGTGCAATAAAATATAAGTCATAAGTGATATCGTTTTATTGCACAACAACCACACATCTGTTGATCATAAAACATGATCAACCATCAATACTTGTTATTAAGCTTTAATTAGGCTCTTGTTTTAAATTAATATTTGTCGTGTATTTCTAATAATTGTGTTATACAACAACATCATTATAAAAATGATTATCAAAAAGTAGGCACAACTTTGTACATCGATATAGCATTTTTATAACCCATATACTAAAATGTTTTTTCTACCCTAAATCGAACAATAGCTGGCACATAAACTGGATCATAAAGCTTATACGTTTGAGCCAAATTTAACATGGGTTTTTTTCTATATACTAAATAATATAACCAAAATAAGTTCATAATAAATCAAAAATGCTAACAGCAAACCAGTAAAATATTATAAGGCAAAACATAATTCCTTTACTTTCGCATAGCATACATTCACCTATACAGCAAATTAAAAAAAAAGACGTAATTCAAACTGCCACAACCTCCACCCACCAATACACAAACTCTCCTGATCAGGAACACCAAAAACACTGCCACTGCTAGTCGTCCCCCATCCACACAACTTTCAGCCACATTTTATAGTCTGCACGAACGTCCAAGCTACCCTGCTGCCACAATCACTTCATAAACTGCCATCAACAAATTGTTACTCCTTTCCAAAACACTATCCATTACACTTCAAACTGACGCTAACCATTCCTGCCAATTCACACAACACCTGCTCCCATCACTCAACATAAAGAACTCACCTTCACCTGAACAGTATCATCAAAAAACCTTTTTACTGCCCTAACAAATTCAACCGCAGCCATTTGCACCTCAACCAACTAACACCCAACTGGTTTAAAAATCATTAATCTGCACTGCACCAACCACCACGATTTTGAAAAGAGCTTCCAATTTGAAAATCGCTAGCTCAATTGCATTGCCATAACATTGAGTCTGAAAATAAAAGGGGACAACAAACATTGCTGAAATGAAATAAAGAAAACCAGTATAAAAAAATTGAAAATGTCGGCCAATGTTGATGTTTAGAGAACACCATTCATGAAATTTGAGCTGAACCAAATGAATACTAACGCTGATTTGGATTAGCCCTTCCGCAATTAGAATATATTTTATGTTCTAGCACCTGGGTAATGAAAAATAATTTCTGTAGGATCTATGTAGTATGTAAATGAATGTTTTAAATACGTTTGCAGTGGAAAATGAAATGTTACCAAGTATTATATATTATATTATTTAGTTCAGACTAAAGATGAAACAATAATTGAAAATAGTGCGTTGCTTCAAATTGTGTTATTGTTCCCCCATGCAAATTGCAAAGTAGCGATACTTAGCGCCATTAGTATTATAGTTTAACAAATCTACTGGCTAGTTAGACTCTCTGCCTGATTTGAAGTTTCATACCAAGTCAAAGGAAAATTTGCTGCCTCTTCCAATCAACATGTCATTTTCCGTTTCCCGTAATCACAATTTCTTACCTTTTCTCTTCTGCGTGCAACTTGTCTTGTGTAACTCATCCTTCTAAGTAGGGTGGACCCTCTAAAAGCTGAATCCAATGTCAAATTACCTACATTACCTCAAAAAAGAAATGTTAGATAGCTGGTCTAAGAAAACACTAAAAGAATGCAAGAATGTATTTTCTATTAAATATGAATATCTTTTGATGTATGTAAGGCTAGCATATGTCTGATACTTGTATCATCAGTTGAAATTAGAAAAGTAAGTTAAGCTTAAGGTTATCTAAGTAGCATTATCCATATTTTACATTTAATTTATTTGTTTCAGAAATATGAGTTTTATGTAAATGTAATCATGCTAATTAGTAAGTTAACAATTTATTTAAAGATTTTTCAAGAATCAGCAGTCAGGCAAGTAAGCTTGTTCTTATCATGTCCTCATAGTTTTTTATAATATTACTGATACAATAAAAAAAAGAGATATTTATGTGTTATCTATGGTTAAATGGATACTGACAATAAAACCATTTTCTTCAAAAAAAATTAGGTCATGTCTGGTTTATTCCATGTTTTGTATTTTTAGTTTTCAACGTTAATTACAAAAAAAAAATTTGAAGTACAATGCAGAGAATAGGACGACATAGGGGATGACGGGAGAGATTGGAGGGACGAACAAATGATAAATTATTTCCGTTCTTCCCTCAATTCCCAAAACACCAAAAATTAAAAAAGTGTTTTCTATTTTGTTCGTTAACTTTATTTTCTGAAACGACCATGTTTCACGATATACATGCGTCGTTCATGGTTTTTTTATGGAAAAAAATTCATAACTGAAAATGATAAACCAAACACCACCTAAGTGAAATGAATGTCTTGAATTTTTCAACAAACTGTCTATAAATATAAATGGTAACTTAAGAGTAAATTGTCAAAGTATGATCTTGGGTCATGGCCCTATTTGATGTAGAACTTTTTCAATTAAGGTCGAGTGAAAATACACCATTATAGTGATAAAGAGACTGGTTTGAAAAAATTATTACACAACAAAATGAAGATACAACATTTACATTATTTTGATCATATTCAATCATAAATTATCACTGTATTCTATGTATGGTAGCTATTTCTCTGTAGTTAGTCGATGATAATGCAGATATAGAATTTATCACATTTCAATGGCTAGAAATAAATACAAAATAAATAAATTAGCATACAATATCTTAATTAAATAACAAAGGAAAACAGTAAGTAGAATAATATGTAAGATACTACAAAATTAATAGGAAAAAAATGAAAAGGTTGCAGCGAGAGTAAAAGTACAATAATATGTACAATTGGATGACCATTGTAAAAATAGATATCAATGGATGTGGATGAAAAAAAGACTCAAAAAAATTCATTTTGACATGCACATAAACTTAAAAGCCTGTAGCTAGCATTCATATATAACTTGCACTATGAATTTAAATGAGCAAATCAATTTCATAATTCAAATAATCATAGTACTATTTTTAAAAAACAACAACAAATTAACATGGCTTATTCACATGGCAAACCCTGATAATTCATAAAATAAGAAATGATAATGATGATGAACATTACATATTCACGCAAACACAATTTTCAGGTGCATTTAAGGAATAACACATTTTGGTGAAGTTGAATAACTTAATAAATCACATTAGTAAATTAAATGCACTCAATTTTGAAACATGCATTATCAGGCATGTAAATAGGTATAAAATGTTTCCTTTAGAAATAAACTTTGAAACATAGGGCTTAAGACGTTTTCCAATCAAACACAACATCTAACTACAAATTGTAGCATACGATTTAAATGCTTTCTATGAGTGAAGAAGAAAAGGCAAGTTTTGATATGTTTATAGAAAAATTCCTGTGTAATAATGTATGTAAATATTTAAAGCCCGGAGTAGGTTAGGTCGCAAACTAAACTTCGTTTTTCAAAAATATTTACAGAATTGAAAAAAATGATAATGGAAAAGTGATTATTATTATTTTGATAAAAACACATAAGTAATGGCTATACATAGAAAAAAATTGTAAATTTACATTATATTCATTGACACATTTGATATTTTTCACCTTGATGGGACTAAATAATAAATCATACTACTCTAATGGCTTATAAAAAGAAAAGCACCTTAAAATTGTTAAGTAGGCTAAGTGGAGAAATTCCATTGCATATTATTTTATGCCTCTAATATTCAGCAAAATATTATATATGGAAGTACAAAGAATGGCTTTAAAAGCAATAAAATTAAGGTAATTTTTATTTTAATCCACGGTCTTAATAAGTTAATCCACCATTTTACTTTAATAAGTTAATCCACAACTATTTTGTAAGTTAATCCACGAGTGGATTTACTTACAGATTTCACCCTATTATATATCTAATAATCGATTTTGTGCTTCTTGTTTCACAATTCTGCGTTATTTCACAATTCTCATATCAGATTAATAACAATAATCCAACTAACCTAAAATATAGATCTCATAGCAGATAATTATGTGAAAAAAATACACATTACGAATCTACTGTATGCAACATGTTTCTTATATAAATTTATCAGTCTTGAATAAAATCCTTGATTTCCTGCAATTTCCTTAGTACTGTAACTACCGTCTCCCTCATCAAGATGTAAACGGTTTCTCTTCTCAGACATATTTCTATCAATTTTTCAAGATTCAGAAAATAACTAACTACAATTATATTTGATAATAGTGAAATTAAAAAAAATTACATTTTTGTATACAATTAATCAACTTCAAAAAAAAAAAAAACAAACTACTTATTATTATGTTGAATTACTCCGCTTATCGCTTAAGCTTGGATTTAGATGCTAGGATTCCAGAACCGAGAAGACGACGGAAAAAGCAAGGAAGAAGAAAACGCATGGAAGAGGAAAACGCACAAAAGAAGAAAATGCAGAAGATTGAGAAGAGGGGAATACGTACGGTTTTCTTTTTTTGGTGGATGCACTGAATAAAATTTAAATTTTAGTAAAAATCAACGATCCTATTAAATTGGGTGGATTAACTTACTAATATAGTGGATTAGAATAAAAATTACCTAAAATTAATGTGTTGAAAACAAGAACATAGATAGTTAAAAACAACACTTCGAATGAATGACCAAACATATTTTTATTCTCATATCCACCCATTTTCATTGCTCTCCACCATACTCAACATGAATGAAATTGTTTGTTAAATTAAGGATGTGATATTTTCATCGAAATTTGTGGAACTGGATGGTACCTCGATGAAAACCATACTTTATATAAATTCAAATCAGGCAACTAAGCATCTCAGTAATTGGGCCCACATGATTAATTTGTACATTGCACAATACCGAAATATTGTCTAATTAAGCAAAGGAAAAGTGGTACATACATATTCAGAGATTTTTTTTTACTATATATGACTCATTATAATGATGTTACTGTGGTGGCTACTCTCTATGGAGTATTAAGGATTCAAAGGGATATTTCTCCTATAATGAAGATATAATTTATGTTATCCAAAAATCATATTAGCAGCATAATTTTAAAAAATACACACCACACATGCTAATCAATCATCTTACCATCAAATATACACGAACATGAAATATAACAGCATGCATGTTTCATTTTAGTCAAAATGAAGTAAGTAGGAATAAATCATATGAGAATTTTATTAAAAATCATTAGATGTATTGAAAGATTGGTTACCTGATGTTTAAATTGAAATATTGGTCGCCAAATGAGCATTTAAAGATGCCAACCCAAGAAAAGTCCACCACTTAGTAGGTTACTTAATGTTTCTATTGGAAAGACCGAAATCAAATATATCAGGATATATGCAAAGAAATAACTTGACATACATCAACAGAGGATTACTAAAATCATATTGAAAAAAGTTAGTTGTCTCATATGCAAAGCTTTATTACATTACATAATAAACTTACAAAGACTGTAAAAAAGAATATTTTACATAACATGTAAAAGCACTAATTTGGATTTAATTGCCACTGAACTTAAATAAGTAACCAAATATAGTTACTCAAAAAAAGAATATTTGACATACCATGTAAAAGTGCTAATTTAGATTATAATTGCCACTGCACGTAAATGATTAACCAAATACAATTTATTACCTGCCATGTTGAACATTGTAGTGATCACCTTCTAGTCAACCACTCAAGTTACACCACTTTTATGTAGAGGATCGACTTCACTAAACAACAGCAAAAAAATATATAATAAAGTAAAGCAAAAGTAGAATGTATATACGCGTAGATAATAAATTCTAATATATGACTCATTAATGATGTTACAGTGGTGGGTAGCCAGACAGCGTTATTTTCTCCATGGAGCATTCAGGTTAAATGGGATGTTTATCCTATAATGGGAAAACAATTTATGACATTCGAACAGTGTATACAGCATCATAATTTTTCTAAAGACGCACATCACATATTCTAATTAAGTAATCTTATCCATCAAGTAAATCTATTCTGTAATGTAATATGTCATGTATATTGAATGTGAAATCTAATATAATTACTTCTTGTGTTTCATCTTAGTCAAGATGAAGTTAAAAAAGAAAAAATCATATGGGAATTCTATTCAAAATCAGCAATCACATGGAATAGAATTACAACTATCCGAAGACATAAAACTCAATGAAAACCTAAGGCTCACTAAATCAAAGAATGACCCTCAGCTACATTTAGAATTTTGCTTTTGTATGTAATACGCTGAAGAAATTTATAAGTGCGGGCTGATCATGTGAGCCTACTATAGAAGGGAACCAAAGGGTTGAGGCTCAAATGTTTAAAACATAATTGGAAAAGATATGAACAGTAAAATACAGCTAATACCTTGTATAAATATGAACTTAACACATCCAAGTTATTTGTAAGTGAAAATAAATATGTGATGGCATCTTCTATAGCTTTATGTGTGAGATATGGTGCAAGGAAACCACTGAATACTGCAAGCTGGCATGTAGGTGATACTCGAGTCCAATATCAAATTCAAGCGAACATCAAAAATACATCTAATTCAATGGCACATAATGATAAGGAATTCTTTGTGAGTATATAAAATGATCTTGTTTAGAAGTTCTAACTTTTAAACCAAAGGGTTGAGTTCCGTTGTCAAGTATGGTTATCTATTTTGTTTTGCTATTTAAGGTAAGAGATTTGAAGTCGCTTACCTCGTTGATGCAGTTACTCACTTTGATAAAAGGAATGTTGGTTTCCAACGATTATTTTTTGCTTCAATTCTTTCTCTGTGTAGGAGTATTTCAAAACCTAGTAGATGCAGGAAAGAAAGTTCGTATTATGGGTCAATGTACGATGCCAGTTGAATTATGTTGTGTATGGCATACCTTTTGAGATATAAGTTACACTGATTAATTCAATATATAAATTTTATTAATTACAACAACTTGGCGAGTTTGATTAAAACGACAACAGAATAAACTTATAAATAGATTTAATAAATAATTTTACAACTTGACCGGATGAGTCAGTTTGGTCAGTCAGTTCAGATTCTATCCAAAATTAATCATCTTGATGCATGTAGATATAGATTTATGTATAGATTTTCAGAGATAGTTGATAAAGCATAATATCGAAAATACTTATTGATTGTGTACACAAAATAACTTTTACAGTAACACACATAGAAGAACACAATCATGAATAAAAAAATTATTCTACTGTTTATTGTAAATATAGACACCAAATAATGGAGAACAAATTGATCAATGTGGGAAGAACGTTATGTGATCTACACTAACTGGTGTTGTACACTAACTGGTGTTATAGTCTTATGCAGAACTATAATTGCATTCTCAAGAGTGCGGTTATATGTAGCATACACAGTTAATAGAAATAAGCTAACACTGGTTTCAAAAAAGAGCTAAGTAGCTGCTATAATGACCAAAAGAAATGTTACATGCTCACAAGATATTTTGGAAAACTACAACACTTTGTATTCAAGCACAGTAGCCGTAAAAATTGGTGAAAAGTAAGAGAAGCACTTGAACTACAAATAACGATTATACAAATTTAAAATATATAAATTGTTCACTGATACTGATTTATATGGATAAACCACATCAAACATTGAAGTAAACAAATAGAGAAACTATAAAGGATAGCTTACAACTATATGCATAGTATGACCATTAATTAAATAAATAAATGGTGTAAAAAAAGGTTTGTAACATATTTCCGACGTTTTGCATATGCAAATCAGAATTAGTCAGATGAATAGAATCTTAGCAGCATAAACAATTTGCAATGCCCATCTTCATCCTAACAGCTCACACGTAGGGCTAACTTGCTTTTGCATTGAAACCAATAGGGTTTAAAGTGTTATAATGTCAAAATTCACATTGTATATTGTAACAATGTATATCAGCATGTTGAAGTTCTTAAGTGCATGTATCTAGCTATAGGACTTGCATGTAAGAAAACTTCACTTTTTTATACTGCATATTCACATGTATAAGCATATCTTGATGTAAAAAATGGTTAAAATAAATGAAACTAAAACATTTACGCCTTTTGAAAATTTGATGCACAGCTCCACACATCAGCTGTGCATACAAATATTTGCAACAATCATTTATGATGGATGCGTATAACTAAAAGTGATGCGATGAAATAATATGTTATTGCTATTTGTTCTAATTTTGCCTATTTGTTGATAAAGAAAGTTAAGAGAAAAGCCCAGCTCTGTTACCTTTCCAGCACAAAAAAAGAGAACATAATGTGTGTCATTAATTAACCTATGATATTTTAATGTGATATTAGCTATGTATTGCACTACTAATATGACTTGTTATACAATGTCAACTATCACACAGTAACATCCATTGGATTCTGCAACCTGTGTTTAATTTGAAAATAACATACATTACGATTAAATACGAAATCAAAGTGTCTTACCATATTATAAAGTGTTCTCTGTAATTTAGATCTTCTATATACAGCCGGAAAAAAATGGGATGACTGTCTAATTTTATAAAATTTGCAATGCAAGCAGACTCACATTTTCACATTATTTTACAATATTTCCCACCAAATCATGTTATTTCAGATGTAAAATATATAAGCATATACGGTTATGGAACTCTTGCTAGCAAAATAGTATCATTTAGTCTTTAAATTACTGAACAACGTGATGTCATTAAGGAAGGAAATACTATTGGATTAACACTGAGCCTTTCTATAGGTTTGGTTAAGCATACACTCAGTTTAGTTAAATCCTATGATAGCTATATTGGCATCTATGTAAGTTAGGGTATCATCTACATATATAAAAATTGATGTCGTACTTGAAAAAAACCCGCAAGCAGAAATTCAGCAAAGAAAATAAATATGCCCCATGATCTTAATAGACCCAACTGTCAAAATAGAGGAATTTATTATGATCAAATGGTTTTTGAAATTCATATTAATGGTATCAGGAGTTAATCTAATCTTGACTAAAAAAGAAATCAATTTTAGTAGTAAAATATAATCGTTGATAAAACTAACCAAACATGCATTTTGAGAAAGATTGAATGATGTCATGATACGTAACATATAGCGGAAAACAGCTTTCATCAATCTGGGAGAACCCGGATAATAAAATTATTATAGCATATCCAACCCCAAATCAGGGTAAGATTAGAACTTTCAATGATTTAAGCACTTCGTACCTGAGGAAAAAAAGTTGGTGCTATGCTCCATCGTGAAGTCCGAGAGCCGTGAAATTGAGGCGCCCAGGAAGCGTAGGGACGATGTGAAAGCACTCGATTTCCATTGAATTACTGATAGGACTATTACTTTAGGACTTCAAATTTGCAGAATGAAAGGGTAGGGAGGTTAATATTTACAATAAGGGGGACAATTTGATCTAGGGTTTGGAAAAGGCAGGTTGGGGAAAAGGCAACAGAGGAGGAAGATCTTTTATAAAGAAGCGAAACGTGGAGAACGATTGTGATTTGTGAGCCTTTAAAATGTAGGGGACAACTTGACCTGGGGATTGGAAATGGCAACGGACGAGGAAGATTAAGCGAAACGGGGAGAGAAAGATTCTGCTAAATGCACGACGTTTCAGTTCAAATTAGTGAGAAGGGGGAATGCTAACTCAATAATTACAGTATAGTATAGATAATTTAAATACTAAAAACCTATATAACCCTAGCCGTCATTGAACCGAATTTTCCCATAACAGTCGACCGTTTTTAGTCAAGGGTGTCGACCGCCCTTGAGAAATTTCTCCCAGTGAAGGCAGGTAATAAAAAAATATTATATTTATTCTATTTTAATGTTTTCATCCGTTTTTCATATTTTGTACGTAACTTTTTCATACGGACTCCATTCGCGAAACTTCAAACATGAAAGTTGACCAGATTTTCAAAATGAATGCAGCTGTGAAAGTTTGATGGTCAAATTCCATCATTGCAGAAATTCCTATTTTAGAAATCTAATTAAATAACTGATTTATTTATTGTCAAAATTCTAGGTTGTTACAATAGTTGATTAATTATTTTATGTTCATTTTCATATTTCATCCATAACCTTATTCATATAGACTTCGTTTGCGAAATTCAAAACATGAAAGTTGATCAGAGTTCCATCACGAATGCACTAGTATAAGTTTCATGTAAAATTCTATTGTCTGCCAAAAATTCCATTTTTGAGACCTAAATTAATAACAAATACAATTAACACTAGATTATAGGCTTCCCACGAACCTCCTAAAGCTCTGTCTGAATCTGGCGAAGAACGACAAGCTCGGGGCTCTCAAGGCCTACTGCGCCCGGCTGTTGTTGTTGCTGAACTAGAGTTGGAAGTGATGGAACTTGTGTGGGAGCTACGAGCAACTGAATGACATCATCCGAAGGGTGGCACGATCGATAGTTGTCAGGGTCTTCCTAATCACACCTTCCCATATAAGATTCACCCCCAAAATGTCGGAAGAAACGGGTGAGGAGATGATTATGAGGAAAGGGAGTCCTCAGAGTGCTAACGGGAGGCAAGCGAAGTGGATCATCAACGTGCGGGCCTAGTTAATAGTTATGCCGCCAATGGTAGTGTAAGTGGCCTTACACATTGAAGGACGCATTTACTCATGACTCCCCATCTTGGGAATAGTGTTGTGTTGGATGATGCACACAAATAAACGTAAAAAAATTCGCAAATTGTTTAATTTTCAAACATCAACAACTCCAATAGAGATACACCCGAGAATCTGAGGGTCATTCATTACTATATCATCTAAATATTCTTCGGCCATGGAAATCTCTAAAATATCAGACAAATTCTGGTTGGAAAACTGGATCGAGTTCCCTTTACCTCTGACCGAAGTTAGCTGATGCCTCATCAAAATCAACTACCATCGGGGCATCCAAGAGACGAATACAACCCAGATAGCGCTTGCACTCAATGGTCTCGTAGTGCAAGATTGGTGCTAGGCCTACGGTTACGAATAGCTGCTCAAGACATAAAGGAGCGAAATCAGCAAAGTTCACCAGTTGCCCTTGCTGAAATTCGTATTTTTCCATTTTCAAGTAAGTAAAAATCTTCATCTTGTTGTGGTCCAACCACACCGCCTCTTGATGTGTGAGACCTGGGTGGCACGTAAGGATGTTAGAGGTTTAAGTGGCTGCCATGGAGAAACAATGAAATCGAGGAGAAAAAGTATAGATGTGAAGTAGCAAGCAACTATATCTACCACACAAGAATTTTGTTGGTGATTGGAGAAGAAACGGGGGTTAGAGGCTTGAGTTTTGATGTTTGTAAATGGTGGGGATTGGGTTAGGCGGTTGCAGATTGAGAAGGAACGGATAAAATGATAACCATGGCTTTTAGGAAGCGATATATAACGCTTCCCAGGTTCGGGCCGCACCCGATGGGGTAGAGCGGTCGATCTCGCTATAAGAGGACGTTCGACTTCCTGATCGACCGCCATCAGTCAACCGCCTTCCCAAAACATGCATGGCATGAGCCTGAACCTAAACGAGCTTGTTCGAATAGGAAATATAAATAAAAATTGTATCGCTTTTTTAAATCCTCAGATTATCTCGTGCCAACGTCCACTATCAATAGAGTCGAGAAATATTTTCCCCAATGCAACTTATTCACCTTAGAACACTTGGGCCAACAACAAACTAATTCCGAAGAAATCTGTATTAAATTTAAAATGAACTTATCCCCTTTTTAGTTGAAAGTCAACCATTGAATTAAGAAATTGAATACCCAATCTAAACCGAATTTTCCTTAGTCCAATCAAGATAAAAATTTAGAAAAACTTTTTTGAAATTTAATTTTGTTTATAAACTGAGGGTTTCATAGTATTAGCTTATTTTATTATTATAATTTCTTTAAAAACAAAACTTATTTGCATAAAAATGAATTTTCTAGTAAATAACTTAAAATCTTCAAAAACCCTTCCTAACATGTTTTAAAAATTAATTTTCTCCCAATAATAAGATTGAAAACTCAAAGAAATAATACAAATAAAAGAATACCTAGCTTGCCAAAATAAGTAATCTAGTAAATATACCTCATTAACGTGCCTCCGGACTAATACGTCATATTCAAATGAATTTCCCGTTTAACTTAAAATCAAAAAGGGTCTTTGACAAGAACTCCCAAACAAAACCCAAAAATCATGATTATCTTAGTTATGGCTAGCTTTTCGTCTTGTCCTAAAGCCCAAGCCCATGGGATTCACCATATGTCATCCTCATGTTCTTCAAGACAATCGCCAAATGCACTGTGGTGTAAATTTGGGTTGGTAAGAAAGTAAAAATCCAAAAATATTCCTAACTCATAGTCATGCAAAACCATTACTACTAATTAGGATCACAACTACTTCATCGTAGAAACTATTTATAGTCAAGCGCAAAGATCCGAAGAAAAATAGAAAGAAAGCTTGAGTACGTTTTCTCACTAAATGTAACACCCCAAATTTTTAACAATATTAAAGAGGATAAATTAAAGAATAATTAATTTAGTATGCAGAATTAAGGGAAACGGATTACATCATTGCGTCCGTCTCGAAATTTTGGTCAAGATAGACATCTGGTTTGCGTAAAACGGATAACGTGTGAAGAAGATATGAACAGTAGAAGTTTGACGATCAAAACAGGGATAACTGGTGCACTTGACAAGTGCGCCAAGGCAATTTTACACTGGCGCACCTGTAAAGTGCGCCTAGAATAATTTTTGGGTATTTGTACCTTTTTCAAATGGGTGGCAACCCATGACCCTATTCCCTTAGGGATGAGGTGGATTCCGAATTCTGTAACCTAGCAGCTATATATATACCTCAATTTCATTGTTTTCTTCACAAAGAAACAATTGCGGCCAGACTCTGCCGGTGTCTGAATTGAACGGGATCCCTTAACTTCTACTATCAACTAAAGAAAATCAAATTCTGAGATTCAAGCATAGATTCAACACCAATTTCTTTTCTATCATTTTAGCAATCCAATCATAGTGAGTTGGTTATTTTTAGGTTTAAATAAATAGAAGTAAATTATGAAAGACTGTGATTTGGATATGTGTAAACCATGAATCTATGCTATTATCATATCTTATGCTATGTCATGATCGATCTATTTCTCTAGATCCAATTTAATTGTGATTATTCTACTATGTTATTATTGTGGATCCTGGTTTGTAACTATATTTTGGTTAATATAAATCTGTTAATTTGTACAGTTATATCATTGGATAGATCTAATCATTTATGTAAATCATGAACATGTGTCACCTTGAATTGGTTAGGATTGGATCTAAATCTTTATCTTAATTGTAACTTCTATGACATGCAATGATGTGGATTTGTGTAGATCTATTTCTAAACCAGTAGATCTAATTTATATGGACATTGAAACTGTTAGTCAGATCTAGATTATCACCTTGTATTTATGATGTTAGATCTAAACCAATTAGACATCTAAATTGCTAATTTAGATCTCACTATGCTGATTGAGATATCATAGTTATGTTAGAACAAATTGACTGCCACAAGTTCACTAGTTTTATGTCCAACTTGTTATGATGTTAATTATATGTCCACGACAGTATGTACATTCACCTTATCACCATGCTAGTTTATGTTTATGCCAAGTTGTGTTAAAAATGATATCTTTGGTTATATTCCCATTATTTTCCCTATTATTGTTTATGACTAGGCTATTATCTAGCCTAGGCATGCCGCCAATTTATGAGTGCGCTAGTTAAGGAACGGGGAAAAAGGGTTAATATTGGCATAATTTGAATATGAACATTTTTGGACATATAATTCAAATTATTGGAATGGGAATTAACACCTAAAAAGGGAAAGGTTTAATTAATTGATTAATTAATTAAAGATGGAATGTTTAATAATTACAATTAGGAATTGTAATTGTACTTATGACACGAGGTTAGGTCGCATTAGTGGCGGAAGTCTGCCCGGACCCGACCGGCATATCCAACAGTCACTAATGTTGAACCTAATGTGGGAGGTCTAAGTACGTAAATACGAATCGGGCTATGACACGAGGTTAGGCCCAACTGTGGAATAAGTCTGCCCGGACCTAACTGGCATATCCAACATCCACATGTTGTAGGCCTAATGTGGGAGGTCTAACCCATTATAAACCATAAATGGATATGGTAATGAATTGGACTACTTAACCTAAGTTAATCCATAGGGATTGTATGAACTTAAATTTAAGTTGGGTGTTAATTAAACTTGATTGAACAAAAAGGGTGGATTAAGTAAATCTGAGGGGGGGGGGGGTGGGTAATATTCACATATAGGCCCACAAACTTAACCTGTTAAGGTTATGTAATTAAAGACACCTAGTGGTATACATAACCGGAGGAAATAATAAAGTTATGTAATTAAAGACACCCTTTAGGGTAAGCATAACTGGTAGAAATAAATAAGGCTATGTAATTAAAGACAACTAGTGGTATACATAGTCAGTGAAAACCTAGTGGGGGATACAAGACAAAGGGGAGAGCTTGTATCATATTGTGTGGGACCCATTTCAGTCAGTAACCCGTAGTAGGTATCAAACAAAGTACTTCGTACTAGGCGGAGAAAGGGCACACTTACTGACTGATTGTAAGATATTCAAATGTGGAGGACGGTGTAGGCGGCACAAATCGACCGGGCCATGTGCGTGCATGAACCGGGCAGAGGGGATAAGACGACCGTGACACCTGTAGATATGGTTGTGCATATTATTACGATGAGGGGTTGCCACTTTAGGAAGTGATACCTCCTACTGTGGGGCCAACAAAAGGTATCTACGAGGGTTAGGGAGCCGATCGATCTGGGTAGTAGTTAAGATACGTTTGGACGTACACCTAAGTCTACCGCCTTATAGTTGAAGGGATCATCTCTTTCTAGATATACTAGTAACAGTGCAGAGTAATCATTAGAAGCATATACACCATATCCTATCTACCTTGTCACACCTGCCATTTAGGTAGTGATCTCTCTTATCCACTTTATATGCCTATCATGTTACTCTTGTTTATTTACTGGCTAAATGTAACTAGACTCACCAGGCTTTATGTCTGACCCTTTTTGTTTCTCCTTCTTTCTTCCGTTTCCACCCCAAGTTCTCAAGGAGGAAACACCCAGGCTTGACTGTGATTCTGCTTATTTTGCTGGAGGTGCTGATATGTATGGCTCAAGCTCCTATCCTTGTTGCTATGGCTATATTCTTTTCTTGGTGAATTTTATTTCTTTTATGTACGCTGATATTTCTGAAGTACAAGACAGTGGTTTTTATGTTGTAATGGGCTTCTATATTTCAGACAAATGATGTTATGGACCACGGTATCTTATGATTAATAAAGTTGTTTATTTCGTTGAATTTTTTTTATATCTATCTTGTAATATTCTATGTCTATTTACCTAAAACGCTTCACGAAACTTAATGCATTCCCTTAGTGAGTTACATTAATGGACGTGGGGTGTCACACTAAATCCCAATTTACTAATACCTCTGATTGCCTAAACCTGGCTCTGATACCAAATGTAACAAACCATACTTTTCTGAGTTGAATTTAATAAAATTGAAACTAAAACCCATATAAGCATTGATCATGTAAATCTGGTACTTGCAAATAACGAGCATGAGCATAATCGGAGTACAACAAAATAACTCACAGTAGAAACAAGATGGGATTATAAGTATTGGCTAAGGCAACCACCTTAATAGTGAGTCGTCACATCAATACTAAGCATGAGAAACAACAACAGAAAACCAAACTTGAGGACTTGCAAAGGTCGGTCGTCTCCAAGAATATCCTAAGAATTGTTATGATGAGAGAGGGTTAGAACAACAAGTCCCGGTGTAACAACCCCGAATTTTATCGCTTTGATTTGGAATATTTAACTAGTTTTAAATATTCAAAATCAAGTATTTTTATAATTAAAATACCCTCTTTAAATTTTTATTATATAATGTGTAAAGCATTTTTAAATTTGTTTTACAAAAATAAATAGTTCAAAGAAAAACAAAAAATGTGACCAGAAGAATTTTTCAAAAAGGATGATTTTGATCATGTTAAAGTTGTTAAATATTGTTTAAATTACTTAAATAAATATAACATATAAATATATTAAAATATAAAGTTATATTAGTATTAATTACATAATTAATTTAATAAAGAAGTGATGTAAACTAAGATTAAAGAAGAAAATAAAATAAAAGTGCTAAAAAGAACACATAAATTAAGGAAAAAAAGACACATAAATATTTTTGTGTAATGAGGTGTTGGAAGGAAGGACATTACGTGGAAATAGAAGTGTAAGAAAGATGGTGAGGTGTCATTAGCTTAAGGAGGGTCAAGTATAAAGGGTGTAAAAGTAATTTGATATATTCATTTTATATAAAACTGATTTCGTCTTTCTCTTTCTCATTTTCATTTTTTATTTCCACATTTTCAAAACTTCCTTCTTCTTCCTTTAAGCTTTTTTATAAAAAAATTAATGGTTTCTTAGTTTTAAAATTAAACTTTCATGGTATTAAAACTCAAATTTATCAGATTTCTTGCATTTTCAAAACTTTAAATTATATGCTTTTATTTATTATTTTACTCAGTTTTTACCTCTTTTCCATCCGGCCATAACTCTCTGTAAAATAAATAATTTATTCAAATCAATTCTTTATTAAATAAAAAAAAATTTAAGTTACAATTTAAACTAAAGCTTTGATTAAATTAGTTTAATCAAAAAGATTTAAGTACAAGGTTAAATCTTCTTATCAGATATAATTACGTCAAATTAGATTGAATTCTAAATACTTTCATTTAAGTAATAAATAATTAACAACTTCAACTCTGATATTAAAATCTTCTCATTTAATTAAATTTAAATAATCTAATCAATTCAAATCTTATAATTTAAATAAAGTCAATAAATTAATTCTTAAAATCAGTAAATTAATTTTAAATAAATCTAAATTTTAATTTAATCTTTTGCTAAGTAATTTCTTTTAATGAATCATAAAGTCAAAAATAAATTTCTTAGCTCAAACTAAAAAATAAAAATTTCCATTTAAATTCCTAAATCGATTT
This sequence comes from Allium sativum, assembly GCA_030737875.1. Taxonomy (NCBI): domain Eukaryota; kingdom Viridiplantae; phylum Streptophyta; class Magnoliopsida; order Asparagales; family Amaryllidaceae; genus Allium; species Allium sativum. The sequence continues at coordinate 365,090,919 of CM060909.1, forward strand.
ATTAAATTAAGATATGGTTTTATATCATTTCAACCCATATTCTAATTTTCACAAAATTTAATGTATAGGTTATGATGTTTGGAACTTGTAGATGTGATAACAGGGGCGATAAAATCAAAATAACAACCATGCATACAAATTTTAATTTCAAACAATAGCGTCCTTTAGATCTATTGTGGAGAATTCAAAATTCGAATTAAAAAATGCTTTCTCCTCCATTGCTTCATCGTTTGCTAAGCATAATTCTAATTTGAATGTTGACAACGATAGATAGGACAAAGATCCACATCCTACATATAAGGAAATTCTTCAACGTCCACCTGTAAAGCGTTACCTTTTTTTTAATAATAGATCTAAAAGTACAAAACCTTTTCTTTATAAATCCCTAGGCACGAATTCTGAATCGTCATCTAGAAACCGAAGTAAATATAGCTCTTTTCTCAGAGACATAAATCGAATAATGGGTGTTATAGGTGCGGATCTAATGATCACCGGGCACGTTCGTACCGAAATCCATTGGTGTGGTTTAAGTGCCACAAATCTGGACATAAGGGTTTTAATTGTAAATCATCTTTTCTTTTTCCTCCAAAAATGGCGAATGGAGATAACTCTGCTCCGATCTCGGCTAATAATTTTCCAAAGTAATTTAATTGGGCTCGTTCGATGGTTGTGATCTAGATCGAGAGGGGATCTTTCTCAATGGCTCAGTTGGAACAGATTCTCAAAAACATATTTGGCAAGAGGGCTGCATATTGGAATTGGAATGTTAAGAGGATGGGAGATAACTTCATTGTAAAATTTCCACCTTCTCTGTTAACTGATAATTGGAAATATGCTATTGGGTTCAATGAGGGATCCTTGCAGCTGAGGAGGTGGTCTCCTCAAATTGGCAGTGCCCAAAAAGAAAAGGTGAGTATGTAGGTTTTGATCAAGCATGCACCAGTGGTATGCAGGAAGATAAAGGTGTTGAGGGTTTCCATGGCTGATATTGGATATGTGAATAGGGTGCAATATAGGGCATTGCATGTGCCGGGTTTTACATGGTTGAAGGCTGGGCTGTTGGTGGAAGAACCAGTCATCCTTCCCACTTCGAGATGGGTCCCTGTTGAAGGTTTTCTGCATAAATTACTGATTGAGAGGTATGATGATGGGGAACCTTTTCCTATAGAAGAGGTGTTGGGCTTTAAAAAACGTGTTTTTGCAACTGGCAGTGATGGTAAGTTGAAGGTTTTATCTAATACTTTGAGGAGTGAGGGAGCTTTAAGATAGGAAGATGGTATTAACATTGGGGGTGCAATTAGGAGTGATGATTCTGTAGGTGTGGGAAGGAGTGATGGGACTGTCGCAGCTAATGCTAGGTGCAATGTTGAAGTTGATGAGGACGTTGGTAATAATGCTGATGATACTGCTGATTATGTTAATGATTCTAGTAATAATGATAATGGTTGTGGCAATCCAATCTTAATTTCTTCTAAGGAAGGAGTGAGAGCTGAAGGAGAAGTAGGGAATCAGATTGTGGTTTATGAGGACGAAATTCAAGTTGAATTTGATGATTTGGGAAACATTGTAGGTGTTGGGAAGGTGCTCAACCAGGGGAATGTGGGTAATATGGAAGAACTGGGAGACAGTAATTCAGTAGATGGAGGGAGCGCTGAAGTGTCAATGGATCTTAATGATGTTGGTGATTGTACCAAAGACAAAGGCAAAGAGATTGCTAACTCTGGAGAGTGTTCATCATCAAGGAGAATCATAAGCAAAGGAAAAAGATCTTTGACTGATGGAGTGGTGATGCTGCGAAGAAGTGTTAGGAGCCTGGATCATCCGCTTAAAGGTAGTATATATGTCCCTGCTTTGCTGACTTTTTTATCTTATGATAAAATGTATGAATTAGCAAGAAGTTCAGGTCTTATGTTGAATGATGAAGTCATAAATGATAATAAAAATAAGAAACTAGAGAGGGCTAATGTTTTACCATGATTATTATAACATGGAATGTTAGAGGCCTAGGAACTTTTGATAAGTGTCTTAGGGTAAAAAATTACTTAAAGTCTAATAAGCCCGACATTGTGTTGTTGCAAGAAACTAAACTTGAAAACCCTGGGGATAATGTTTTTAAATGTTTGGGTTGGGGTGTTCTTGATTCCTGGTGTTTCATCCCTACCCTTGGAAGTGCTGGAGGATTGTTTACTAGATGGAACAGTAATCGATGGTCCTTAAAACAAGAGATTAGACAAAGCCAATATCTGCATCTTGCACTGGAATATAGAATACGTAAAGTTTTATATTTCATATCCAATGTGTATGGGCCAAACACTAGAGCTGAGAGGAAAACCTTATGGAGTGAGGGGGTTGATTTTCATAATTTGTCGTATGGACCTTGGGTGATTGGAGGAGATTTTAATGTTACTAGATTTGATTTTGAGAGAAGTAACAGCAGAGGCAGCCATGTGGGAGGTATGGAAGATTTCAGTACGTTTGTGCATGATTGTGCTTTAATTGACCTCCCCTTAAATAATAGGCGATTCACATGGAGTGATGGTAGAACTCTACCTATTCTAGTTAAACTCGATCGTTTTTTCATTAACCCAAGTTTTGAAGACTTGCATCCACTTACCTTTCAGAAGGGTTTGTCTTCGATTATTTCGGACCATTGCCTTATTATGTTGGACACATGAGATTCGATTAAGACAAAAGTTTTTTTCAGATTTGAAAAAGATGTAGTACCTGGAGGATAATTTTGACGAGATGATTTTGAGCAAATGGACTGGTTTCGGAGAAAGTGGAGATGCAGCTAGTAACATATGTAGAAAATTGAAGATGTTACGCAAGTTTTTGACTAAATGGAATAAGGAGGTATTTTGCAGCGTCAAGATGAAAAAAGCAACGCTTGAAAAAGAAATTTTGGACTTAAACACTTTGGAAGAGAGTAGGTGTTTGAGTGAGGAGAAGAAGACTTTGCTTTTAAAGAAAGAAAAGGAGCTCATGAAAGTGATTGATCAAGAGGAGATTTACTGGAAACAACGATCTAGAACACAATGGCTCAAAGAAGGTGATATCAATACAAGTTATTTTCATAGGATTGCCAATGGTAGAAGACAGAAAAATATGATCAATAGCATTTGGAAAGTGGAAAAGAGATTTGTGATCAATAAAGGCTTAGGAATCTTTCACTGATTTCTATAAGAACATTTTTGGTGAGAGGATTGAACACAGGTGCACAGTGGATTGGAAGAGGCTTTATCCTTCTGATGTAAACCTTGATGATCTCGAATACGCTTTTACGGAGGATGAGATTTTGGTAGCTTTTGAAGAGATGCCTGGGGATATGGCGCCTGGACCTGACGGGTACCCTAATTTCTTTCTCAAAAAGTACTGTAATATGGTGAACAAGGATGTTTTGATGCTGTTTGACGAACTTTACGATGGCACCCTTAGGCTTGATCTATTGAGTTACGCAAATGTTGTCTTGAAACCTAAGAAGGAAGGAAATGTCACTGTTGCTGATTTTCGTCCTATTAGTCTGTTGAATAGCACTTGCAAGCTGTTGACAAAGGTTTTGGCGAATAGGCTGAAGAAGAAGTTGGACGATTTAATTGATAAATTCCAAATGGCATTTATTAGAGGTAGGTTTATTTTGGACGGTGCTGTTTTGGTTCAAGAAGCTATCTCCCATTGTGACCGATATAATGTTCCATGTGCCATTATCAAATTGGATTTTGCTACAGCCTTCGATACGGTGGATTGGAGATTTTTGATTGAGGTCCTGAGAGCAAGGGGTTTTCCTAGTAGGTGGATCAACTGGATTTCCATGATTGTTACTTTGAGCAGATCTAATATTTGTGTGAATTAGATTGCTGGTAATACTATACATTCGAAGAGAGGTCATAGGCAAGGGGATCCTATGTCCCCTCTTCTCTTTGACTTGGTGGCTGATGTATTCTCTCGTATTCAGAAGGTTAGTTGTGACAGTGGGTTGATCAGGAGCTTCAATGATGATCATGTGGTGGGGGGTATCAATTCTTTACACTATGCTGATGATACTATTCTCTTTAATAAACTTGATTGCAAAAACATTGCCACTCTTAAATTTTTGTTGTATGCTTTTGAGAGTTTATCAGGTTTGAAAATCAACTTCCACAAAAGCAGCGTTTACATATTGGGATGCAATGCAGATTTGTCAAAAAACTGTGTTGTGATGCTTAATTACATGGAGAAGAATTTTCCATTGAACTACATTGGTATGTGTATTAGACCAAAGAATATTTTTAAAAAAGATTGGTTGCATCTTATCGAGAAGGTTGATATGAGACTGGCTAGGTGGAAAGGTCATTCTCTCTCAAGAGTGGGCAGATTGGTGCTGGTGAATTCGGTTCTCTCCTCCATTCCGCTTTACTGGCTATCCTTTTTCAGATGTCCTGCCTGGGTTTTTGACAAGATTAACGCAACACGGAGAAATTTCTTTTGGACAGGAGAGAAGGAGACAAAGAAATTGAGTTGTCTGGTTTCTTGGGATCAAGTTTGTAAAGCTAAAGATCAAGGAGTTTTAGGCGTGCTTAATTTGAAAGACATGAATGCTGCTCTTCTTTGCAAATGGTTATGGATGATGTTAAGTGACAAAAAGGTTTTGTGGAAAGAATGGATCATAAACATTTATTATGCTGGTACATTTGATTGGAGTAGAGATTGGTCACATTGTTCTGTTTTTTTGGCAAGGGGTTATGAGCTTCTCGCATTGGATTAAGATAGGAACAAAGGTTGTGATAAGGAATGGGTATAATATCTCTTTCTGGTATGACAGCTTGCTTCTGCCTATCCCTTTGAAAGATGAGTTTGGGGAGCTTTTTGATAATGCAAGCAACAAATATTATTCAGTCGGGGACATGTATAACTCAGAGTTGACGGATTTTAAGTAGAGATTATCTTTTTGAAAATTTGTTTTTGGTGTTTCTCTTCAACAGTTGCCAATTATACATGTTGTTAGAGAATGTCCAGTTAAAGGATGAAAAGGATGAATTTGTGTGGATGTTAGATGGTGGTAAGGAGGTGTTTCAGGTAAAAAGTGTTTACAAACTGATTAACTTTGTTGGTAGAAGAAGGATGGAGTTCGAGAACATGTGGAAGGTTAAGAATGCGCCGTTAAAAGTTAAGATAGATATGCGGGTGGTGATTCATGATAGATTAAATACAACATGCAGACTAAGGCATAAAGGATTTGTTGTAAATAGTGGCTGTGCGTCTTGTGATGAGGTGGATGAAGATTACAAACATGTGTTCTGGAGCTGCGATTTTGCCTTTTATGTGTGGACGAAATGCCGGGTTTTTCTTAACTTAGACCTGAATTGGAGAGATTTTATTATGGACCAGCAAAATTTTTGGCAAAACATTTTACCAAATCTTGATAACACCCCTAATCAGCATTTTTTTCATTTTACTTAACTTCGCTTATTCATGATATTATGGTAAGAACGAAATTCTAGGAAGTTCAAATTCAAGATGAAAACGTCTAATAAAACTATTTATGTCAGACTTAAATATGTTTTATTGTGGGCAGGAAAGAGCAGTGAAAAGTTCGTGGATACCATCGCTGCGAGAGTCCACGACCGCAAATGCAGGCGTATTGGTGGATAGCTTGCTTTTGGGTTGTTGTAATTTTTTAGTATGTTATGTAACCTTTTTGGCTTGCTAAGTTACTTGATGCGATCTGGTATGATGTTTTTTGGTGCTGGAATGCACATGGTGTAATTATGTTGTAAATATGCTATGTAGACTGTACCGAACCTTATGCTATATATATATATATATATATATATATATATATATATATATATATATATATATATATCGGCGTGAATCTGATGATTCACTACCTTTTGTTGTCAAAAAAAAAAACAACCATGCAACAATCACAACTATTATTATACATAAATCAAACATTATTATTTAATGGAATTTATCCATCGCCATTTCACGTAAATTGTCAAACATCATTTCACGTAGATTTCGACTATTATTTAATGTGATTAGACCAACAACTCAATAAATTATTAACTGTTAATTCAAATCATAGTCAACAAACATTTTATGATAAAAATTTAACAATTAAAATTCACGAAATTAACAACTAATCAATCAAGCAATTTTAAACTAACAATTCAAGCATTCATCAATCAAAATAACGCAACATTAATCAAATATTATTATTTCATATGATGTCAACTTGTAGCATATGAATATTAATCGTGAGAGAAACTCTCACCTTGTGTGTTTTTAAGATTGGTAACAAGCATTATAACGGAATGACATGGCACCACCGCACATGAAAGGCGTACTGCTTTGACTAACTCAAATGCACAATCAAAACACCATGAAGAAATGATCAATTTGTCTCAAGTTCAAGTTGGTCACACCAAATCAGTATTTTTAGAATAGCCTCAAATAGCCAACAACGTCCAATCAACTCGCAACAAACACAAGTGGATATGGATTGATGCCGAAATAAAATAAAAACCAGGAAATGGTTTGGCATCAAAGAATAGTTGCAATGGTCAACTAAGGAAGGAGTGCGATGGCTTGGGTTCGCCGTTGTGTAGGCCTAAGGCAAGGGGACCTTGAACAACGGACCAAAGGCTGTTGGTCGGACTGTTGAGTTGAGGGAGGAGGCTAGTAGTGCATTTTGCATACCCAGGATGGCGCTGGTGGATGAAGCGAGCTCGGGTGGTAGGGATGGAGCGGCGCACAGGAGTGATGGATCAAAGAAGGTGCGGGTTGTTGGAATTGTTGGGGTCTGCAAATGGCATCTACGGTGGTGACAGGCTCAAGGAGGAAAGGGCGACATGGGCAGGATGCGAGTGTGGGCTGTTCGGGAGGCGAGTTGGCCAGAATGGCCAAGCTTGGCGGAGGTCATTTTGTGCATGGAGGAGGGGTACGATGGAGATGGTTTATCCGAGTCGTGCTTTGAGGAGGAGGATGCTCGCGGAGGCAATGGCGGAGAGATGGGCAAGTGCGGTGCTGCAACGATAAAGGAAGGAGGCGGATGCATGGTGAGTTATGTATGTATACATATATATATATATATATATATATATATGTATATGTATATGTATATGTATATGTGCGTGTATATGTATATATATGTATATAAGGGCTTCGACCATATTTAGAAGAAGGAGAGTATGTACAAAAATAAAGAAGAGGGGAGAGTGGCAGAGTAAAGAATAGATAAGGATGCCTCTTATATACATACATACATACATACATACATACATATATATATATGCATGTATGTATGTATTCAGAGAGGGAGAGACTGATGTTTCAGAAAAGAGATGATGGAGCGGATATTGAAGAGGTGGCGTATTAATATATTCTTTTTTATTCGCATAAATAATGGGAGGGTAGGAGGGCATTACAGGTTATCAATAATAGTTACATTCATTTTAGCATGAGAAAGTGGCACTACAGGTTGGTAATAACATTTCTAAACTTGAATCATGTCTAATGATTTAAATAGATATTAGTTTCTTATACTGCTGACAAAACGAACTTCCATGTGTTACTATGAAAATTCTTCTACTTCTATATTTAATTAGACGTATTCTAAATATTAAATTTTCTTAAGTAAATTTGACTGTCAAATTTTTTGTGTAGTTTTCAGACAAAATCGTATGTATGGTGGACCAAATTTTACGAAACGAAAAATGATGTTCTCTTCAGAATACGGTACAGTATTTTTGGTTCAAATCACTCAAATTTCGACAACATTTTATTTATAGCGATTTATTCAAATTTTAAATTATAATTATAATTGATATATAGGTTGTCGCTACCGTAAATCATCGTCAAAAATCAATTCAAATGGAGCAAGCGAACTTTGACGTTTTCGACATATAATTGTTTAGGTCACTTCTATATGAAAATAATGAATATTAACGATCAACGTTAATTTTCGTTAATTACACTATTTAAATGTACGTTACATATCGTTACAATTCTTCCTGTACAAATTTTAACTGGAAACGTTTGTTAAAATATTATAAATTATCGCATCAACTTAAATATTCAAGTTTTTTAAATAAACCAAGGATTCAACTACTAAAATTTCTTTTATTAACAACAGTTGAAAGTTAATTATTTGAAATCCACATAAAATTTTATAATAATTTCCATGGTTATAAATCACCATTTGTCTTATTATAAATTGTTATTTATTAGAAATAAAATTGAATTCGTTCATTAATAACATCATAATTTTTATTATAAAACAATTTTAAATTCAATAATTGATTTTAATTAAATAATGTAAATGGTCGAAATTTACGAGATGTTATTATCTCTTCAACTCTAGACTTTTGGTCCCCGAAAAGGAAAGAAATAAGAAATTAGTAATTAAACGATATACAATTCATATACATACCAACTTTGATTGCTTTTTCAAACACAAAAGTTTGCTTTCAATTAGTATTGGAAACTGGATCACTCTAGTGCTGACTTCTGATTCGACTTCTTGATTTTATCAGTGTTCGTCGTCGAAAATAGAATGAAAAATTCTATTTGAAATCAAAATTATATATTCGAATCTGAATCAAAACTGTTATAGGAATGGAATGATATACGATCACTCACGTATTATATTTCATTGGATTCTTAGTTACCAACATATTTAAATCAATAGAATTCAAATTAGGTGTTTTATTTTATAATAAATTTAAAGTTTTGAAAATTTATTTGAAAATTTTCTTTGTAAATCGAAAATACTTTATATCGAAAATAGTTTTGATAACTCGATGTTCCACAAGTTTATCATCATTCTTAAAGAATCTAGTAATATGTTGATCAAGCGTAGAACTAGAAATCTTGGAGTATTAAGTAGAATTATTTCAAAACCCAGTGAAAATACTTGACAAACTCAAAACATATAAGAGAAGCACCATCTGATAAACCGACCGATGAAACTGTTCATGAATCGCAAATACATAATGGTTACGCCTGAGTCCCCCAATAAACATCCATATCTATACGAAACCTATTCCCTACGATTTTCATTATGAAAAAAATTCAACTAAATGAATCAATAGAATAGAATAACCTAAGATCATCATGGAACGCATCCCCTAAGGTCGCTCTATCACCAGGTCGAGAGGACAAAGCACCGAAGTCATATGTGGCTAGACAATCATTGCCTTATGCGTTTTGCCATAATACCTAAAAACAATCGCGTGGTTCGAGGTCTATATTTAGTAACACTGGTGGTTACATCTCTATCACCCATAGACCTTAGGCAATCACTTCCCTATGAATTACGCCATTTGGACCGTAGATACACAATGGTTGCGCTTGGATCCTCCAAGAAACATCCATACCCATAAGCTTTCGCAGTCCTACGGATTTCACCATCGTAAAACAACCATGGATCGTAGTAGACACAATGGTTACGCTTGGTTTCCCCAGGAAACATCCGTCGACGTAGGCTTTCACGACCATGTGAATTTCACTATGCAGTCGAGTTCATAGTAAACTGATGAGTATTATGTCCGATCAATCACAATCAAAGAAATATTAGCAAGAGTTCATGCCGAGTAGGACCTTGATTTTCGAAGGAAGGTACTTTGCTTACCTTAATTTCAAAATATACATATATTGTAATTTTGAATATAGTATTCTTATATAAACTCCGTTATATATAAGATTTTCATTGTTATATCGAGTACCCTTTCAAGTCAATAGTTTTGAATTAACTTCATTCTTAAACAAATATTTTATATATAAGTTCGAAAACATATATAGCAAAATATTTATAGAATCGAAGGTTCTTGAAATTATCCATTTAAATATCAGTTTGGTTTCAAATTCATATATGACTTCAAAAATCATTTACTTAAATTGGATATTATAAATTCAACACTTTCGAAGTTCCATGTCCATGGTTTAGGAAATTTACCTATAAAGTCATGTTTACATAAAATCAACATTTCTTCCAAATGATTATTTTATTCAAAATATCACTTAAAATGAACATTCATTTAAACCTTTCAAATACAATTATATAATATAAAATTTTATTCATTACATGTTTCAGATATCTAATAGCTTTAAACATGTTTTAAATTGCACTTAACTTAATATTTTAATTTTTATTTGAAAAGGTCAGGTTATTCAAAATAACTAAAAAATAAAATTCTTATTTAATAATTTGTAATCAAAAATCTCTTTGAGATGAAAGATCAAATTATCCTAATGCATAGAATAATGTTATTCAATCAAACTCAAGGAAAAATATTGGACTTCTATTCAATCATTTGAAATAAATATATATACATACCATTATATATCAAATCACACTTCAGAGATTTAAATAAAATTCATTTCATTAAAATAAACAATCAACACGACTACTTTTGTGGTCTCCCCCACTCCGACTCTCGAAATGAATTTCAATGATGTGGAAATCATCACTAAAATTATTTTCCAACGTCAGAAGAGAGCTCTCCACTCTTATTTCTTTTCAAAAAAAAATAATTTTCTTTTAAAAAACTTAAAAATTTCAATTCGAGAATATTTTAAATAGCACAAGTATCATTTTCGAAAATTTTAGAAATCAATTTTAGAATTTAATTCTCACATTTTAGTTGAATAACTTTTAAGTTACAACATAATAAAATTTTAATACACAATTCCTTATTAAATAAAATTTTAATTCATATACATTTCATTTAATTTTTCCCATTTCAATTTATTAACCTTAAGTACATTTCAATAATCACAAACACAAATTTAATATTTTAGAAAATTATGCTTTCTAAATCGATAGGTTCATTACTTTAATAGACTTAAATTAACAACAATTTCCTATAAGCTTCAAATTATGAAAATCCAAGCACATTATACTCAACTAATTATATAATTACTTTAATTTAATTCAAATCATCAAATTATAGCAATTATTCAAGATTTCAAATATATACATTTACAAAAATACAAGTACGCTATCTCAATACACCTAACTCATTCAAGGGCACTATTAACCCTCTAATGAGTATATCACACATGCTAAGGTTTATTACTAAACCAAAGCTCTGATACCAACTACTTTGATCTGCCTTTTTAAATGGTTATAAATCAACAATAAACTACACATGTCAGATTCAAACCATTCAAATAGATAGATTATCGATGGGTTTGTTTTAAATAAATAAAATTCAGAAGAACGAATACTGAATCTTGCAGCAGAAGGAATAAAATATAATAGTATCATAAGTACACAAAATAGTTCATGAAGCTGTTTAAAATTGATTTCACTTATACACAATTCACAAAATTATATAAAATCACCAAACAAAATATGCAATGCTGATATAGTAATAAATAAATTCTTTGACTTCGTCCTCGTCTCGCGGAGTGAAATGCTTCGAAAAACTAAATACCTGGTCTGACCCGAGCGTAAAGTAAAACAAAACACTCGATTCAGGATTAATATTCTTATGGATGTAAAATCAACAAAAATGAAATGCTAGGTGACATATTATAACGACCCAGATTTTTGGTCGATTTATTTTGAACATATAATATTGTTTTAAATGTTGATTTGACAACATAAATGGATTTTATATGGAATTTATCAATTTAATAATCGAATATGATATAATTTTGAGTATATTGAATTATCGTAATACAAAAACAAATATAATTTAATCCGAAGTTAAAAATGAATCGAAACGATTCAGATGGTAAATTCTATTTGAAAATAAACGATAATAATAATTTATTATTGATGAATTGATTGTTTCTGAATTTGAATTATATATTGATTTAATATGGTTATTTTAAGTTCGAATTAAAATTTAGAATCTATTTCGTTGAGTTTAGAATAGCGTTATAACATTGGAACATCGGTCATTACATTAAAATAAGGGTTCGTAATTTCGAGTTATGAACCCCGAGATATTTGATTATAAAATTAATGGATAAGCTCGAAAACAAATCAAATCTTTTATAAATCAAATAACATTAAAATTTAAATCAAATCGAAATTATTTTCTATGCATTTCGCCGACCTAAATTGTTACCCAACGCATACCTACTTAATTCCTCGTTTTATAAATTCGCAACCACCCCATCCCTTTATTTCTTCTTCACAAACTGAAAGCTTCAACAAACTTCAAATAAATAAATAAAATTGAACGAACTCTTTCCAAATCAAAATCAAAATTTAAAAATCAAACGAAAGTCTTCGCTGTCCAAATTCGTTAAAATTTTTTGTCTCATTTTAAATAAGTATGGCCGCTCCTCCCATCCTCATTACTCAAATTGAAAACTGCCCTTTCCTAAAACATTTTCCTTCTTCCAGTTATCGAAATTGATTCGGTGAAGGTGCAAATCATTTTATATGGTTCGATGTTGAACTACCGAGAACTAGGAGAAGTCGCGATAGTCACGTTTGTTTTTGAGGGTTCGAAGTGGAGACGCTCGCAAGGTTAGAGTCATGGTTACTGTTTGGGATTCGAGGGGGAATGGAAGGAAGATTGGGAAAGGGAGTGATGTGATTAGCTGGAGATAATGGGTTTAAAGTTTCGGTAAGGGCGATGGGGCGCTGCTACTGCGTGGCTTTTGGGACATAGTTGCAATGAAAAGGAGATATCGAAATTCATGGCATGGTGAGGATTGTTCTAGTGGGTTTCAATAAGTTCGAAGTGGAGATGGTAATTAAGCAGCTAATATTTTTAATGATGTTTATATATATATAAATGCATAAAGTTAATCTGTGTCATACAATAAGAGTGGCACATTTTCAGTATACATTGTTGCATACAAATATTGCTTTTGCCTTTTAATGGTTTCAAGTGATATTAATCTTTGAATATGTATTTATTTTAAACAAACAATTGTTGGTTACAAACACATATTAGTAAGGTAATTAAGGTTTATGATAGTGATTAAATTTGAAGTAATTTATCATATATATTATTGTTAACTTATAAAATATAAACCTTCGTATACATTTCTAGACTCAAACGAAACCGATTAAATTGGATTTGAATTGGCAAAAGCTTAACATCCATACTAATTTTGAGCAATATGGAGCTAGTCGGAATTTTTGATTAAAATAAACACTTGTTTAATTTAATCGTAAATAAATCACTGTTACAACAAATAAAATCATGGTGAGTAAACTTACTCTCTACATTCGTTTATAATTTATTATAAATGAATATTTATTTAATATATAATGGTATATGTTGTTTGTTGGTTGTTTGAATGCATTGAAATATTATTGTGGCTATAATATACATTAGTTATATTTAGGCTCGGTGATTGTGTGTGTGTGTGTGTTTATATATATATATATATATATATATATAATTGGTGATTGGATATTTCCCGCTGTACCATTAGCGGATGACCCTATGCGCCCCACGATATACATAGTGGATAACCTTCTACACCGCTATATCCTATTGTAACAACCCACTCATTCCATGATAGTAGATTTAAATATTTTATTTAAATATATCGCCGTATCCGATATGTCACTTAAAAATGCCGTTTTTCACAAACGATAAAATTAGGACTCGGGACCACTCTCATTGGGTCTGAATCATCGTTTACAACCTTTCTGACTATAAGCATCGACACCTTTTGAGTTGGGCGAATTTGGTCATTTTCATTTGGTGTATGACCAAAATATCACTTTTTGTATATGGACGAATTTTGACTCGAAACCACTTCCATTGAGTTCAAAATGTCGTTTAGGAGTTCGAAAAGTATAAACTTTGATATATTCCCAGCTTCAGAATTTTGGCACCTTGGCTAGGGCTTGGTTAGCCAACCTAGCTCATTCACTTAAGAGCTCCACCTAGCTATCTCCTCCATCATTCATTCTCACTTCAAAGAAAATATAAAATGGGGAGGGGAATGGGAAATAGAAATTCCCTAAGCTAGGGCCTTCAATCTAGAGCTCAATTCTTGTGCAAATCCAATTCTAAGACATGGGTAAGCTCTCTACTCTCCCTGCCTACCTTATACTCCTCTCAATTTCGGATTTTTCTCAGAACCCTAACACATATATGTTTGGATGTGAATGTATGAGTGATTTCGAAGGTGCAATTGATGAAAGATAGGAGCTTTGCTCATTTGGGTGCTTGTTCTACGTTGTTGGAGCTTGTTCTTGATATTCAAGAACCAACACTGAGTTCTTTTTGAACTCACATCTATGCCACAAGCCATTGGCTTGAACAAGTGTAATTTAGTGTTCATATGAGTTTGCATGTGCTAGTGAATTGGTTATGTTAGTGTAACTTAGCCGATTTCATGTTTTTATGTTTCATTGAGTTGAAAATTATGATAAGGATTGTTCATATGATCTAATGCATATGTTATGAGTTGATTTGGTGATGTTGTGAAGCTCCGTTGCCCCGGCAAATTTCTAAGTCTTCACAAGTCGCTTGAATAGCTTTTGTGTGCTTTGGTTTGGAATTTTGTTCATACTTGAATTTATAAACAGAATCATTGCAATCTTATGTATATATGCTTATGCATGTGAATATGGTGTTGTGAAGTACCATTGTCGCACCCGACAAGTTCTAAGACTTCACAATTCACTTATATCGCATTTGATTACTTTCGTTAGAGAATCTAATCGTTTTGGGGTTTATAATCAAGAATCATTGCAAATCTCATGTGTGAATGTTTGTGCATGTGAATTTGGTGTTATGAGTGGCTGTGGTGAGTTGTAGACGTCTCATTTGCATGTATTTAGCATCGTAGGCCTTCGGGCATTGGCCGGTATCATTTTGGAGATGTTTGGTAGGCAAAAATGTAATTTTTTTGGGGTTTAACAGCCGTTCGGCCATTATTGGCCGAGCAAATGTCTTCTGTTCGGCCATTAATGGCCGAGCAGAAAAAAAGTTCAATCTTTAAACGATCATAACCTCTTCATACAAACTCGGAATTGAGCTAAATCAGGTGCATTGGAACCGTCTCAACGAGAGCTTTCCAATGAAACTAATTTGGAGTGATTTAGAACTAATGAGAATTTTTGCTGGAGGAAAACATCCAATGTAAATAACCGAACAGTGAAAAACAAAGGGTGAAATAATTATCCACTTTAAAACGATCATAACTTTTTCATACGAACTCAGAATTCAGCGAAACAAGATGCATTGAAACCGTATCGACGTGAGCTTCGAAATGAAACTAATTTTGGAGTAATTTGAATCTATTTACTTGTTAATTCAGCCTTGACCCTCGATATTAGTTCGATTATGATTCACGACTCTAAAACGTGAATTATCGACTCGATATCCTTCGAGTCTATTCCGATGTAGTTTAAAACCTTTGGGTGCTAATTTGGGATTTCGATTCGTTTGTTGATCGAAATTACAGCCGTTATCCCTTTGATTTCCTGTATGTTGTTGTAATGTGAATTACGCATTAGCGATCACCTTGGTGATCGCTCTTTGATCTGCGGCACCTGATTTTGTGTCTTTGTTTCCTGTCACTCTAGGGTGATTTCTAATCGTTTCTTAACATCATTTGATTCACTAACGAGCTATATGTATATTCGATTTATCGAATTTATATTTGATGATTTATGATTTGAATTCACGTCATTGTGATGTGAATCCCCTTGATCGATTTGCCTCGGCAATCGTAATATTGTTTATTGCCACTTTGAAATTATATAAAGAGGTTTATGTTATTTAGTAGATATCAAATTATTGTACTAAAATGGTTTCCAATCTTACTTCATCATACGAAGCTAATTTACGAAATCGTTTTATGAACCTTCTTCAAATCTACTAGTATATATTTTATAAACCTTTTCTCGTTCGTAAGAGAAATCTAATTAAACGTCTTAGTAAAATCAAGGACTATGAACCCTTGCTTTTGCTTCGATGGTTAATTCTTGGACTCATCCGATTGAAAACCATGGCAATGCTCCTTCTATGATTTTCTCTATTTTTAATAGGAAACAATTACGAGTGTGTAAATATTCGAGAATAGCATGTGGTTATGGGACATGTTGCTATTTTCTTATATTAACTAGCTCGGAGTAATTTCTATTCACCCGGATCCATGGTATCCGCCCCCATGACTTATGTTTTGTGTTCCTCGATCGCCCGAGTATGATTTACGATTCTTGGATTTCACCTATGGGACTTCGGTCCAACTTTCTATGATTTTCTATGATCTATGTTTTCCTCTACCGGGGTCACGACCCGGCTCCGTGGGGAGCTTCGGCTCAAACAAATGGGTTCGCTACCAAGAGATCGTATCTCACCACTTTGATGCACTACGCGTCAATTTGACCACTTTGACGCATTGCGCGTCAATTGGATAAATGATTTCTGATTCTGGATTACTTTGACGCGATGCGCGTCAATTTATATATGATTTCTGACTCTTGATTACTTTGATGTGATGCACATCAATTTGATAAATGATTTTTGATTCTTGATTACTTTGACGCGATGCGCGTCAATTTGATAAACGATTTTTGATTTATGTTTACTTTGATGCGATGTGCGTCAATTTGATTTATGTTTGGCATTCCTCTGTCATTTCCTGTTGTGTGCTATTATTTGAATGTTGCATTCTACATTAGCTAGGAGATTATTTAGAGATATTTATGTGCTGACATTCCATTGTCATTTCCTGATTGTGTTGACATGCCATGTTTCATATTTGTTTATGATTAGATGTTATTACTAGAATCATGTCATCCTTTGCTATATCCCTTACTATCTCAGTTTATTTGATAAGTACAGCTAGACTAATCCGTTTATTGTTTATTTTCTTATAAATAATACTCGGGTCAGGCCGAGTCATTTTAGGTGCTCCTTTGGGCCTCATCGCAGGATTGATCTTTCGCTTTCAGCTTGCTACTCTGTCTCCGTAGTTTTATGTACTTTTGTACCTATGACATTATCTATCGTTGTGTACATATTCTTTTATTTAGATCACGGTATATGTATTAGTGGATCTTTGTAGACCACTATCTTGTTGTATACATCCTTGGTTTATTCATATCTATTCCGCCTTTGTGATATGATTATTCTGTGTCTGGCTTTGAGATATACCATACTTCTATTATTTTGTTGTCTATTTTATTCTGCTTTCCGGATTGCATATAGCCGTTGTGTAGTTGCCCTATGTGTCGAATGGTCATGTCAAAATTTTAATCGGTATCAGAATTCGATGTGCATTCCTCACATGGAGTGATCATACAATCGATCGCTCTTCACAAACCTCATTCTCCATTATAGTGTACGACATTTATCTGAAATGAACTGGATGATATTGGGTATAGAGGCGGGGCGTTACAGATGGTATCAGATACACTTTCCGGAATAGTGTAAGATAGTATGACGATGGTATTGTCTTGAGCCTCTCTCGGAAATCATGCTTTAGGGTTTTAGTTAGAGTCTTAAGACCCGTCATAGCTTATCTTCCTATACGCTTCCATTTTTGATTGAATTCGCATCGTTTGAATTCAACTTGAGACTAACTTTTTCTTAATTCTTTTTCCTTAAAGAAGTGAAATAGTTGGTCGTAGCCGTGCAAGTGCCGGTTCAACTGGTGTACCTCCTACATGAGGGGTGATTATGTCTCAAGTCGTCTATCTTTAGTCTTTTAGAATAGTTATCGACTTGTCTCCTTCGGGTTGATTTCTATAGTCCATTTAGGGCCCGTGTGCTCTAGTGGTGCTTCTGTTTCATTCTTTGAATCGAGTTGCTAATCGATGTCTGTTTGGCCTATTGTGCATCGCACTTATCTTGTTTATCTTTTATGATCCTTGTAGTTGATTAATCATTGGATATCTTGCCCATGCGTCATTACGCACGTCGTAAGCGCTTTTAATCCTGATATTTCTTGATTTCTAGTTAAGATTGTTTCGTACGTCGTTACGTACATTGCATGGTCTATTGATCACTTGTCAGTAGGTATGGAGATACCATGTCTTTGTGATTAAACCTACTTCCTTGTTATCAGCTATATAGTTCTAGTTCAGTGTGAGATCACCAAGCTCTCAGGCTAACAACTCATTTGTTACCTCGTTGTGTCGGTGTGAGTCACCAAGCGTTTGTGCTAAATTAACTCAACAAATGTGCAATGATACATTTGTGTCACCACGTTGTGTTCCAAACTCAAGATCAAGAATGAGGGAAAGCACCCCACTTCTTGTGATCCCTCTTCTTGAATCTGGGTATGTGTCATCAACTCCTTAATATCATTTACCATATTCAGGGATTACTTTATTTATGTTCTTTTGATATACGTCGATCATGTTCTTCGTTATCAAAAGATATCATTTATGTTTTATTCGTAAGTTGATAAAGGAATTTTATTTTCTTTTTGCCATCCCGAATGATTTATTGAATTTTTATATTTTTGTGAGATTTGCATGAATGTTAGAAATTGTGAGGACCTTCTTATGTTAACTTGTCCATTGGGTGCGTTAATGATCTCGAACGAGATATGGGACGCCATGTTGTAGTTCGGAATTCCTAAACACCATTATGTGACAATCCGACATTTGAAATGACCCCTAAAATTAAATTAACCATTAATAAGTTAATCAAAATAATAATAATTTGGATTTTTGCGATTTTTCGTAATCGTTTGTTATCTTTCTAGATAAATTATTTCTAGATTTCCTTAGAGAAATTCCAAGAATTTGATTGGTTCAAGATTTTTAATTAGAAATCATCTTGAATCTTTTCTTTGAGTAAATAAATAACCGATGTCTCTTGTTCCTGAAGTTGTTTATTTATGTCTCTAATTTCTAGGTTTCAGTTCTCTGATTCTCGGAAATTCTTAGTGATTGAGAATCTCGCCTAATTCTTAATCCTTGTTTCTTTTTGCTAAAGAGAATTTAGTATTCTTGTGATTTCACGGGTCTTCTTATTTTCACTAGTGAACGATCACTCAAGAGAATGGGAGTTCCCGTTGGGGAGGGAAGATTTTGGTTTTGTGATCCATGACAAACTCAATAATTCCTTTCTTCGAATCTATGATCTAGTCGGTCGTTCGGAAATGCTATAGTCAATTCACTTATGGACTTATCCTTCCGTTGTTCTTAGAAATGAATATCGAAAGGATGAGCTCTTTTGATATTCCTCCTTTGTTTGATTGAATCATTTGGATTGACAATTGTCTCCGCACATTTGTTAACCCTTGTCAATCAAATCTTTGGGGATTATGACCTCTTTGGTTTAATCTCATCTTGTTAGAGAAATTGTCTACTGTTTCTTTGATTAATTGCTGATGTTTTTGCGATTTGAGATTTTCGGCGGAAAATTATCTTAAATCATGTGGTTCCGAAGTGGTAAGTTATGCACTACTTATCCATCATTTTCTCGATGTTTCCGATTTCCTAAGATTGATACTCGAGTTTTGAATATTAGGAATTTCATATAATTCCTAACGATTCGTCTTTGTGGTTACTAAACGAGATTCAGAACCTAGTTAGAAATCAATTTCCCCGAGTATTTCATTGGTATTCTGTTACCAATATTTGTTATCGGTTTCTAGCTGGTTGGTATTCTGTTCCCAACCTTGAATCATTGATATTAAAATTGATTATTCCTTCAAAAATTGCTTTCCTTAGCTAAATTCGTTGGAATCACTGTGTTGTTCTTTTGTTGGTGTCAGCCACCTTGTCGCAGGACTAAAGCGCTTGGGTTTGATGTTCGCTACATAGTCGTGATTGAGTTTGGAATTGTTTTACCCATTTGGGATGACTACCTTCATGGGTAATGGAGTTCGAGATTTAACTCTAGTTTTGATGATCTTGTGAGACGAAATTGGGATCTCACCTAGCCGTTGGTGTGATTTTTTCATTTCATGTCAGTTCTTGTTGTACTACTTCGTGATATAATTTTTGGTTGTTACCTATTACTTTAATCTTAAGGAATTGAGGGGACGCAATTCTTTTAAGGGGGGAAGTCTGTAACAACCTACTCATTCCATGATAGTAGATTTAAATATTTTACTTAAATATATCGTCGTATCCGATATGTCACTTAAAAATGTCGTTTTTCACAAACGATTAAATTAGGACTCGGGACCACTCCCATTGGGCCCGGACCATCGTTTACAACCTTTCTGACTTTAAGCACCGACACCTTTTGAGTTGGGCGAATTTGGTCATTTTCATTTGGTGTATGACCAAAATATCACTTTTTGTATATGGACGAATTTTGACTCGAAACCACTTCCATTGAGTTCAAAATGTCGTTTAGGAGTTCGAAAAGTATAGACTTCAATACATTCCCAGCTTCGGAATTTTGGCACCTTGGCTAGGGATTGATTAGCCAACGTAGCTCATTCACTTAAGAGCTCCACCTAGCTCTCTCCTCCATCATTCATTTTCACTTCAAAGAAAATAGAAAATGGGGAGGGGAATGAGAAATAAAAATTCCCTAAGCTAGGGCCTTCAATCTTGAGCTCAATTCTTGTGCAAATCCGATTCTAAGACATGGGTAAGCTCTCTACTCTCCCTCCCTACCTTATACTCCTCTCAATTTAGGATTTTTCTCACAACCCTAACACATATATGTTTGGATGTGAATGTATGAGGTGATTTCGGAGGCGCAATTGATGAAAGAGAGGAGCTTTGCTCATTTGGGTTCTTGTTCTACCTTGTTGGAGCTTGTTCTTGATATTCAAGAACCAACGATGAGTTCTTTTTGAACTCACATCTATGACACAAACCATTGGCTTGTACAAGTGCAATTTAGTGTTCATATGAGTTTGCATGTGCTAGTGAATTGGTTATGTTAGTGTAACTTAGCATATTTCATGATTTTATGTTTCATTGAGTTGAAAATTATGATAAGGATTGTTCATACAATCTAATGCATATGTTATGAGTTGATTTGGTGATGTTGTGAAGCTCCATTGCCTCGGAAAATTTCTAAGTCTTTCACAAGTCGCTTGAATCGCTTTAGTGTGCTTTGGTTTGGAATTTTGTTCATACTTGAATTTATAAACCGAATCATTGCAATCTTATGTATATATGCTTATGCATGTGAATATGGTGTTGTGAAGTACCATTGTCGCACCCGACAAGTTCTAAGACTTCACAATTCACTTATATTGCATTTGATTTCTTTTGTTAGAGAATCTAATCGTTTTGGGGTTTATAATCAAGAATCATTGCAAATCTCATGTGTGAATGTTTGTGCATGTGAATTTGGTGTTATGAGTGGCTCCGGTGAGTTTTAGACACCTCATTGGCATGTATTTAACATCATAGGCCTTTGGGCATTGACCGGTATCATTTTGGAGATGTTTGGAGGCAAAAATGTACTTTTTTTGGGGTTTAATAGCCGTTCGGCCATTAATGGCCGAGCAAATGTCTTCTGTTCGGCCATTAATGGCCGAACAGAAAAAAAAGTTCAATCTTTAAACGATCATAACTTCTTCATACGAAATCGGAATTGAGCGAAATTAGGTGCGTTGGAACTGTCTGGATGAGAGCTTTCTAATGAAACTAATTTGGAGTGATTTAGAATTAATTAGAATCATTGGTGGAGGAAAACATCCAATGTAAATAACCGAATAGTGAAAACCAAAGGGTGAAATAATTATCAACTTTAAAACGATCATAAATTTTTCATACGAACTCAGAATTTAGCAAAACAAGATGCGTTGAAACCGTATCGACGAGAGCTTCGAAATGAAACTAATTTTGAGTAATTTGAATCTATTTACTTTTAATTCGGCTTTGACCCTCGATATTAGTTCGATTATGATTCACGACTCTAAAACGTGAATTATCGACTCGATATCCTTCGAGTCTATTCCGATGTATTTTAAAACCTTCGGGTGCTAGTTTGGGATTTTGATTCGTTTGTTGATCGAAATTACAGTTGTTATCCCTTTGATTTCCTGTATGTTGTTGTAATGTGAATTACGCATTAGCGATCACCTTGGTGATCGCTCTTTGATTTGCGGCACCTGATTTTGTGTCTTTGTTTTCTGTCGCTCCAGGGTGATTTCTAATCGTTTCTTAACATCATTGGATTCACTAACGAGCTATATGTATATTCGATTTATCGACTTTATATTTGATGATTTATGATTTGAATTCACGTTATTGTGACATGAATACCCTTGATCGATTTGCCTCGGCAATCGTAATATTGTTTATTGCCACTTTGAAATTATATAAAGAGGTTTTATGTTATTTAGTAGATATCAAATTCTTGTACTAAAATGGTTTCCAATATTACTTCATCATACGAAGCTAATTTACGAAATCATTTTATGAACCTTCTTCAAATCTACTAGTATATATTTTATAAACCTTTTCTCGTTCGTATGAGAAATCTAATTAAAAATCTTAGTAAAATCAAGGACTATGAACCCTTGCTTTCGCTTCGATGGTTAATTCTTGGACTCATCCGATTGAAAACCATGGCAATGCTCCTTCTATGATTTTCTCTGTTTTGAATAGGAACCAATTACAAGTGTGTGAATATTCGAGAATAGCATGTGGTTATGGGACATGTTGCTATTTTCTTATATTAACTAGCTCGGAGTAATTTCTATTCACCCAGATCCATGGTATCCGCCCCCATGACTTATGTTTTGTGGTCCTCGATCGCCCGAGTGGGATTTACGATTCTTGGATTTCACATATGGGACTTCGGTCCAACTTTCTATGATTTTCTATGATTTATGTTTTCATCAATTTGACCACTTTGATGCATTGCGCGTCATTTTGATAAATGATTTCTGATTCTGGATTACTTTGACGTGATGCGCGTCAATTTGATATATGATTTCAGACTCTTGATTACTTTGATGTGATGCGCATCAATTTGATAAATGATTTTTGATTCTTGATTACTTTGACGTGATGCGCGTCAATTTGATAAACGATTTTTGATTTATGTTTACTTTGATGCGATGTGTGTCAATTTGATTTATGTTTGGCATTCCTCTGTCATTTCCTGTTGTGTGCTATTATTTGAATGTTGCATTCTACATTAGCTAGGAGATTATTTAGAGATATTTGTGTACTGACATTCCATTGTCGTTTCCTGGTTGTGTTGACATGCCATGTTTCATATTTGTTTATGATTAGATGTTATTACTAGAATCATGTCATCCTTTGCTATATCCCTTATTATCTTAGTTTATTTGATAAGTACAGCTAGAATGATCCGTTTATTATTTATTTTCTTATAAATAATACTCGGGTCAAGCCGAGTCATTTTTGGTGCTCCTTTGGGTCTCATCGCAGGATTGATCTTCCGCTTTCCGCTTGCTACTTTGTCTCTGTAGTTTTATGTACTTTTGTACCTATGACATTATCTATCGTTGTGTACATGTTCTTTTATTTAGATCATGGTACTTGTATTAGTGGATCTTTGTAGACCACTATCTTGTTGTACACATCCTTGGTTTATTCATGTCTATTCTACCTTTGTGATATGATTATTCTGTGTCTGGCTTTGAGATATACCATAATTATATTATTGTTGTTGTCTATTTTATTCTGCTTTCCGTATTGCATATAGTCGTTGTGTAGTTGCCCTATGTGTTGAATGGTCATGTTGAAATTTTAATTGGTATCAGAATTCGATGTGCATTCCTCACATGGAGTAATCATACAATCGGTCGCTCTTCACAAACCTCATTATTCGTTATAGTCTACGACATTTATCTGAAATGAACTGGATGATAGTGGGTATAGAGGCGGGGCATTACACCTGTCATGAAGTCAGATGGGTATTATTTATGTTGTCTAATATCTGTGGATGCAAGGAAAACAGGTTGGAGGGATCCCACTGGTCCTCAAAATTTATTACTATTTATTTTCATATATATTATCATATACGATGTGCTAGAAAACCTGTGATCGATGATCGTGTGTTTTGGATATTTGAATAATACCAGCCCTAAATAATGGGTATTTAGATACGATAAAAATATATTCGAATGAAAAGAAAAGGGTTTGAGTTAAAAAGGAAAATTAAAAATTTCGAGTATAGAATTGAATTTCGAATGGGTTAGAAAAATATATAACTGGTTTTTAATAATAAAAACAAGTAATAAGATTTGTAAGTGATCACTATAAATGAAGTGGAACAAATTATCATTTGATCTTTTGAGAATGAAAAATCAAATACGGATTTAAAAAGAGAATTGGAATCATTTAGAAAAATAAACGTTGAAGTTTATCCCAATATTCGAAATGTAAAATTTAATTGGATAAATCCATGTGGATATATGATTTGAATTCGACTATGTCGAATTTATAAAATAAAATATTTTCGGTAAAGGTATTGGAATTGTATTAGATAAAAACTAAAATTAAATATGCAAATAGATTCTATGTTATATATATAAGTTATAATAAATAAGATATTTCAAAATTGGAAAATGGAACTTGTTTTAATGTATAAAACAAGGAAGTAAATTTATAAATGATATTTAGAAAGTAGAATTAATATCATGGGATAATTTGGAATTATAAATTCATGTACGAATTTAAAAGCGAACGGGAAATCGTTTTGAAAAAGGGAATGCCGGATTTTATTCTGGAATTCAAAATATAAACCGAATTGAGATAAATCCAAAAGATATATAATTGAAATTTAATTATATTGAATTTTATAAATAATTTATTTCTAAGGGAATTGGAATTTATTATAAAAGATTTAGTTATAAATAAATTTATAACTGGAAATAAGCAACAATTTAGGATAATCGAGAATTTTAAGTTAGATTTAGAAAATTATTTTAATTTATATTTAAATATATAAGAATAAGATCGAAATTTATTAATTAACATAGGTTAAATGTTTATATTTAAATTTAATAAAAACGGACTCATCACGACGCGGTAGTTTGTAATTTGACGATTTGAACTTCAATTGAGTATATAGAACTCAATATAAGTCGGAATTCTTTGAAACAAGAATCGTCCGGACCTATTGAGTAATAATTTTCTAATGAAAGAAAAAAAATATAGATTTCGTATAATAGATTTTGAGTTATGTAAAATTCAAATTTTCAGAAAAACATTGCTATAATCGTTTATAAACCATAATGTTTATTAAATAAAACAAAAGAATTTTGAGTGAACAAAAATTCGGATTTCCATTAATAAATTACTGAATTTAGTTATAAAATAAATATGAACACAAGTGGAGTAACTGAATTGATTTTTGAAACAAAAACCATATTTTTGATCATTGAATAAAATTAACTGAGTAGAAGAATAATTAATTAATTGGTTTTTGGGATCGAGATTGAATTTGGATAAGTAATGAGGTTTGTGAATTCATATACGAAATTGAATATGAAACTTGAGTTGGAAATGGAACTCGATTGGTTTATAAGCAAATTAAAAATATTTTTGATGTGATATATTCAAATAAAAAGGGGACTAGGTAAAAGAGCTAACAAAAAAATGAATTAGCGAATTGAGTTAAAGACGACTGGATTGAGTTGGAATAAATTGGGAATGTTTAAATATATATTAGATATGTATGGAATGAAGTGTATGAAGAGAAATTAATTGGATGCCTGACAAAAAGGTACGTATTTAAATTGAATATGAGGTTTTATGAGCCTAGTTTGCAAGCCACTTGAATTTTGGATTTTCTTTCTGTACGGAAATGGCCTAGAGAGGCGATTTGTAGTTGTACCGAGTGACCCATAGAAAGGAAACGCTGACGAAATTTTCCGGAAATTTAAGAAGATAGAAATTTTTAGAAAGTTTGATAACTAGAAATCAACTTATCAATTATATATTGAATTTAATATGTAACACCCCACCTCCCTACACACGTTAGCCAAGATCATTGCAAGCAATGATGTCAACTAACACGAAGAATAAGGCTATTGACGAGTGACCATCTGTATAATAGCATTGAACGAGAGTAAAACGTATCGATAATGTGGTCTTATTTTTCAAATCTCATGAGGAAATTCGACACATCTAATTTAAGTTCAAAACTGCTACACAGCGATTGTATATAATTCGGAATCAATATAAAGTAACATAACAATATAATAAGAGTCAGGCACAGATATTCATATCACAAAGACAGAAATAGTATGAATATAACACATAAGTGTGTACACCAAGTTAGTGGTCAAACTCGATCCACTGTACGACAAAAGAATAGGTACAAAGGCTGCACAAAATAGTATGTATACAAAAGAATCTTGGTCTCATATACATATAACCCAAAAAGTACAACACTAAAGTAGTTCGGCCAAAAGTGGATGGTAGTCCATGCTGGAATTAAGAAGAATCACCTGAAATACCTCGGTCTGACCCAAGTATTATTTACATAAAGAAAAATAATAAACGGATCAGTCTAGCAATACTTATCTCAAAAAATAGGATATAATAAGAGATAAAAATAAATGTAAACATGCATACGATAATAATAATGTCACGCGTAAGTGTGAAGCCCAAAAATGCCTATGGTGTATCTCAAGAACCAATATCGGAACTATAAAAGAATATCTCATTCAAAGTTATACAGCTACTCCCGGAAATGATAAATCATATCAAATCAATACAAATTTACAACTCGAAAGTCAATGAAAGTCAGATTGATAAATTAATACCAGTAATCTCCAATTTGATAAATTAATAACAGTAAACTCAGATTGATAAGTGAATATCAATAAACTCAAATTCCAGAAATCATATTAAGAAAGCCAGAAATCTCAAAAAGGGGGTAAGGCCTAACTCAAAACGGGAGCCTGAAGACTCACCAACATGTGTATCCCAAATGAGAAGCAATCTCTAGGTATCTAGCCTATAATATTGAGCCTATGCTCCTCAAATGGTCCAGAGACTGCGGGTTGCGATTCCGCACAAACGGTCTGAAGGCCGTCAAAAACATAAATCCATAAAAATGATCCGAAGGTCCTTAAAATGATCCGACGATCATTAAAATACTAAAAAAGAACCAAAGTTCCTCAAAAGTGATCTGGAGATCTAAAATACTCAAAATGAATTGAAGTTCCTCAAAATGATCTAAAGATCATTAAAATACTCAAAATGAACCAAAGTTCTTCAAAAAGATCCAAAGATCATTAAAATATAGAATAAAGTCCCTTATTCAAAGACATCGCATAAAGCTAGTCTAAATCTCAGAAAGGTCACAATTGATCAAGGAATGTGTAAACTACGCCAAGCTAGCAAAATATAAGAGTTAAGCTACATGTACCATAACCACTTTCTTTACTCGAATATTTACGAACAAGTTGTATATTCCACTAGAAATACTAAACGATCATTGCCATGGTATTCAATCGAACGAGTCCAAGAATTAAACGTCGAAGCAAACACAAGGGGTCATAGTCCTTGTTTTTACTAAAGCGTTTAATTAGATTTCTCATACGAACAAGAAAAAGGTTTATAAAATATATACTAGTAGATTTGAAAATGATTTATAAAATGATTTCGTAAACAACTTCGTATAATAAAGCAAGATTGGAAAACATTTTGGTAAAAGAATTTGGTATCTACTAGTAATATAAAATCTTTTATATATAGTTTCAAAGTGGCAAATCTCGTATAATAACGATCGAAATAAGAATTCATGTTTTTATAACGTGAATTAAATCTCGTAAATATCGATTATAAAATTTATTCACAATGAATAAATCAAAAATCCATAAAATCGAGCTGCAAAAATATATGAATCAGAGAAACTGAAAAGTCACAAAAAAGACCAAACGGGCTGAAACTTGACCAGGAAAGAGCCTGAAAAAACCTATATAGTAGACCGTGGTCTCGGTCTACTGTCAAAAAGAAAACAGCAGGACTAGTCGAATGGTCCATTTTTGACCAACTGACTGGTCAACTTACCAGCAGACATCAATTTTAATTTACATTTTATTTTTCTCCGGTAGCAGGTACCAGTCGACTGGTCCATTTTGACCAGTCGACTGGTGACTGTCAAACTACCCATTTGGTTATTTTGTTAGCCAAATCTCATACGAATCATTTTCGACGAACCATGGAGGCTATGAACTTGATCTGGATGATAATAAGGTCTCATAAGCTTGTTGAAACACTTCATATCACAATGCTCAAACATACACAAAGATTTATATGTTAATCCATCAAGATGAAATCAAAACTCATGAATTTGAAAGTCTAAACACAAACAATCCAAAACACTCAATAAACACACAACATATAAGTGCCAAAGGCACATTAGACAAGCTTATAGACTAAGGCATATATGTGAGTTCTCAAAGAACTCGCCTTTGATCTTAATATGGAAGGAGAACTCCAAAACAAAGTAAGATTAATCTCTCTTCAATACGAACTGAAGAATCCACAACCTAAACACAAATGCACGAATCTCCTAAGATTAGGCTTACGAAAATTTCATAAACTGAAGAGAGAATAGGTTGGAGAAGATGGAGAAGCTTATCCAAGTTTCTACACTTGATTTCCTCTTGATTTGAGCTCCTAATTGAAATCCCTATCTTAGGAATTTTAATTTCCCGTCTTTTCCCCCATTTTTACTTATGTTTTGAAGAGAGGAAAGGAATAAGGGAGAGAGGGCTGATGGGGGGCTTAAAGCGGTGGGTTAGGTTTAGCTATCCAAGCCCCAACCAAAGTCCTAATTTTCACAAACTCGAAACATATTGATGCTTATAGTTTTCGAATACGTAAATGACGTTTTGAACTCATTGGAAGTGGTTTTGAGTCCAAATTTATCTATATGCAAAATATCACTTTTTGGACACATATTCGATTAATAATTGATGACGTTATATTTAAATAAAATATTTAAATACATTATCATCAAATATGCGATTGTTACATAATAAGTGAATAAACGTATAATGAAATGTTATAAGTAAAAACGGGAAATTTATAAAATTAAAACTTAAGAGGTTGGAAGGAGAAACATATACACCCTTTAAAGTGAATGATGGTTTAAAAGAAAATGTTTTGCAGATTGAAATGATTTTGTTGATAAGAAGTTAAGAAATGGAGTTAAAGAAATTATAAACTGACTAGAGGTTTGTCAAGTTGAATGGCTTCCTGAAGTGTTGATCTGATGTTGGTTTCGGCCTTTGAGATTGATACTTAGGGAGTTGTTCTCTTACTAGTTTACATTTAGGGACCAATGAATGTGAAAGAATAGCAATTTTTGAATATATGGAAATATTTTTGTAATGTTAAAAAGAGATACTTTCTGAATATAGAAAATAAATAGTTAAGATAGATGGAGACATTTTTCCATGAATCGTGAGAAGTTAAATGGGTTTGGAGAAATATCTAGGAAAATATATTGAAGAGAAATTGAGAAATGAAAATTTTAATTAATTAAATATTAATTAAAAAGGGGCTCGGTGATTGTTTGATGTTCATTAATAGTATTCCCTTTGGGAATAAAATCTTTGGATGAATGTCTGTTCCATTGATAGTTAAATAACCGACTATCAAAGTGTTGTCCAATTTAATACCAACATCATCAATACGGGGAGACCGATTGGATTATTATCTGAAAACCACTCGGTATAGGCATAAGCGTTGCGAATTAGATTACACTAAAGATAATTGAAGACGGAGAAAATGCAAGGGATGTTTCGTTAATCCTAGGTAGAAATTGCTTAAAATAAATTGATGGAATAGTGCCTTCAATTTGTCCGATCCCAGAACAACTTATATGGACAAATGTACGACAAAGTAAGTCTAACAAATCATATACATTGATCTCTTCAAATGTATCTACGTTGGTGGCAGAGAAATTCATTTCTCTTTGCTTTATACCTTTGATATTTTTGAGGAAATCAATAAAAAAATTGGCGGGTTTGACGATGTGGCATTCAAAGTAAATGAAGAGATTTGGCGTGTCAAAAGTTAAGCATGGCCTCACAACCGGGAAATGGTATAAAATCGGGTAGGTCGCAATCCATTTGCTTCTTTATTCTTTCGATGTTGTCCCTTTCAGGTAACGGTTGTTGATCCCAACCATTGGTGATAATATACTCGGTACACTCAAGTGAAGTGAGTGATCGGTCATGTTTATCCTGGGTTGCAAGATGTTCTTGTTGAACCCCACGTACTCCTCTCCAGAGATACACTATCAGAAGGTAGGTCCCATGCCTTGCTAGCTGGAATCCATTCTCCAATAAGAGCCCGCAGTTTTGATTGTATACTATGTATGTGGAGCGTGAGATGTAAGCGTTCTGCTAGATTGCTGTTTACTTGATTTAGATACTATTATAATATCAGAATAATATTGATTTCGAAGAATGTTTTGGGTTATCATAAGGTAAATTATCTATGTTTTTGTGTGGATTGGTCTTACGATTATCCTTTCTTTTAAACGGATTTTTAAAAGTTAAACCGAGTGATTGGAGTTTACTCACACCAGTCCCATGACTGACCCAGAGTTTATTTTGTTTTGTTTTACCATAAACTCCTGGATGTCCAAATTAGTACGGGCAATCAAGTAGTTCAGGAATTTTCAGATATCCTTAGAGGAGCTTGGAGTAGGAGGCTTCAACATTATATAGTTATTGTTATTTCCGATGTGTTGTAACTGTGATGTACTCTGATGATGAATGCAAGTACAAATTTTGTATTTCTAAGGCTCTTACATATATATATATATAATATTTATTCCGTTGCGATGTGAGATTCTGTATTGTTATTTCTGTTCTGCTTCTATCTTTTTTCTTCTTTAACACATAATGATTCATATATCTGTGCAATTTAGGTTGGACGTGTAGTGTATTTAGTCAACTCAAATAGTACGGATTTGCGGGCCATTACACAATATTCTCAAGATCTTGACATCATATTTATCTTAATAATTGGTTTGTTTCAACTATCTCAACTTCGTTATCATTTCCAAAATCGATTCAATATTCAAACTTTAGACTTCAGATCCCAATTCAACTTCATTTATTGGATTAAACTTCAATTTCCATATTTCCAGAAAATTTATTTCCAAAACTTCAATTTGACTTAGATTTTCATGTCACACTTATCTCATTTAAAATCTTTATGTTCAAATAATTTGGACTCGGTTGTTTGGATTGGAAGCAAACTTTAGTTAACTAATTATGGGGCAAAAAGAGTAAAATGTAAAATATTTTAATTTAAATAATTATAAATAAAATAGATAAAAAATATAAAAAATTTAAATTAAATATAAGATTAAATTGTTTAGTTTAATATAATATAATCTTTTTAATTTAAAATAATTGTATATAAAAATGTTAATTTTAATGTAACATAAGATGTTAAAATAAATAAAATATAAAATAGTTAAATTAAGTAATAATATAAACTAAACTTATAATAAAAAATATAAATATAAATAGTTAACTAAATGAAAAAAAAAGTTATTATAAAGCAATATTAATTTCAAAAATTCTATAATATGTTCCAATACAATCTAGTTCGAACATTTCCTAATCTGGCTTAATATCCATTCAATTTTCACATTTCAATTTTAATTAATCAATTCAATCTATATATTTAAAATTTACAACACTAAATCTTTATATTTAATGATTTCATTAAGTCCCATTTTGTCAATCAATCAAATCTTATAGTCAAATATTATCTAAAAACTAAACCAAATATTTCATTCATTCAAATTAATTCTTTATTAAATCAACAAATTTTAATTTTAATTTAAACTAGAGACATTAAATCAATTTAAGTAAAACAATTTAATTACAAGGTTAAATCTTCTTATCAAATATATTTACGTCAAATCCAATTGAATTCTAAGTACTATCATTTAAGTAATAAAGAATTAACAACTTTAACTCTAATATTTAAATATTCTCATTTAATTAAAGGGTGCGTTTTTTACAGGTCCCTATTAAGTTTCAAAATATAAAAAAAACCCGGTGATAAAAAAAATAAAGAATACATCCCTGTTTTCGAATTTCCATTAAAAAAATTACTGCTGTACCCTTACGCATCTATCGCTCCTATCATCTTGCTGAAATCATCTCGCTCAAAAAATCAAAAGTACTCAGTATATCGCTCCTATCAAATCGCTCAAAACCCTAAACCTAGAATTCTGCAAAACCGTCGATCAATCCTACATCGATTCGTCGATAGTACTTAGTCCGATCGCTTCTTCAATCTCGCGCAAAAACCAAATTCCACGGTTTTGAAAGACTCTGGAGCAATAAAAACCAAATTTGTCCTGTGTTGCTGTGATGTCGACATATTAAAGTACAAAAATTAGCGAAAAAAGTTATTAATATAATTGTTTGTTTCGTTCTGTATGATTGTAAGCGAGAACGTTTAAGAATTAAATATTTGAATGCATTTATATGCTATTCAGCAAAATTTCAGTAAAATATGCATATTTATATGCATATATTCTAGATATATGCATACATATATGCATATGTTATATATTATGTTTTTTTGATTGCTTGATACAGAGAAACATGCAGATATGCAAATTTGTGTAAATGTAGTTTAAAAGATATCGCACAGTTGTAGTTTTAACCAAAAAAATGCTTGATAGTTTATTTGAGTGATTTTTGCACAATTTTGTGCAGGTTTAAAGAAAAGGTGCATATATTTATGCAAGTATTTTGTTGTAAATCAGTTCAGTATTATACTATTATTGTAATTATGCAATTCAAATATGTATTTTGTTGTACATTAGTTATATGTATGCAATTATTATTTGTATTGTCTGCATATTCGTATGCAAGTAATAATAACATTTTCATAAAAGTATGCTAGTATTTAACTTCTGCAATTCCAATTTGCAAATTTTCAAAATAATTGCATACAATGATGCTAATATTTAGAACAACTGCACACCAGGATGTTAAAATTCCAGGTTATTATCTAGAACCAAACTAACTTGAAACCGTACAAAATAAACCTCAGCGAGTCATTATTGCAATTAATAAACAACAGACCATTGTTTGAAATCAAAATACCAGTACGAATATTCAAAAAAAAATCATGTAATAAATGCACATAAACATGCAACTGTTATTACTAAATTTATTTGTTTATGCAAGAATTAAAAATTTTCTGAACAAATAATTGCATACTAGTAAACAACAATTCTGATTATCTGCATATAAATATGCAACTATCTGCTGGCATTTGCAAACTTTCAATCAACACTTCAAAATTGAATTCAGAGATTTCGTCATGGCGGTGCAATTTTTTGCATACATGTATGCAAGTTTTGCCAATTGTTGCATACATGTATGCAACTATCTGCTTACGCATGCAAAAAATATGTGCGTGCATACTGAATAATTGCATACAAGTATGCAGGTACTCAGAATAACTGCATACTTGTATACAAGAATACGTTGAAAGTCGTAGACAAGGAAAAGTCGTGGCAATTTCAACATGAGATTTGCAAAAAAACGCGAGAACAAAGGTATATTTTTTATTTTCTAATTATAATTTCAACAAATGAAAATTTACGTATATTATATAATAAACCGTGGATGAATATGGAATAGTTGCATGATTTTATGATTTTATGGTTTGGTGCGTGATTATATTTTTTTTTTTAGAATTGTTGAATGATTCTGAAAGTTTAATTAAAGTTGTGAAACTATCGACAGATTTATGCATACATGTACGCAATTAATAACAATTGTTGCATGTAATTGTGCAACTATTAACTAATTGCTGAATAATTGTATGCATTTATCCAAAACTATTAACAAGATATTGGTATGAATATTTGAAAACATGTTTGAATGTATGCAAATGTTTCATAAAGGAAAATCAGCTATCATTTTTTCCTGCAGATTTGTTGCACATATGTCTGCATGTTTTTTGGGTTTTTTCATACTTAAATGCAAATAAAAATGAACTAAGTTGCATTGTTATGCATAATTGCATATTTTTATGTAAGAATTATACAATATTTACATTTATATATGCTAGTAAATCAACACAAGTGAAAAACCTGGAATACATGCACATATGTATGCAAGAAAGTTCATATGTCTACATAATATTATGTATTTAACTGCATTTTATCTTTGTTTTATTTGTTTTCTTGTTTTTGACGTGTTTTTTAATGTTTTTGGACTGATTTTTTGGCGAATATTGGAAACACATTTGAATACATGGATCAATATATTCAAAACAGTTAAATTTAGCCATGAATTTATATAAAATATTTTTTTTGTAATTTTTTTCAGTGTGGATTGTGCAATGTTTGTAACGAACATGATGAAGCAAAGAAGTGAAAACAAAGACATAAACAAGAAAGATGAAGTCTACACTCCTGTAGCTGTTGATAAACAAAGAGCTATGCTTGCATATAAACTTCTCAACTGCGTAGCACATAGCTGGACAATAAATCACAACTTGACACAGAAGTGGTTGCGGTCTAATGCAAGAAAATTAGATTGAAAATGAAAAGTCTGGTTTGTTTGGTTTTTTGTAAATAGATGTAGTGGTTTTATTGTTTAGTGACTACGGCCATTTGATTTTGTATTGTGTAAACTGAGTTACATTGTTATTTTGTGAGCTGAATTAAGTTCTTTTAATTTTACGTTAAATTATATATATTGATGATTTCATGCATACAGATATTCGTAATATATTGCATACATATATGCATATTTTCAGTATAATTTCAGACGTAAATGCAAATATTTGCAGCATTACTCGAACAGACGATGATGTTGTTAAAAAAAATAACATTGTTAAACAAAGAACACTGTTAAACGAAGAAGAGAATCAGCAGTAATAAGCCTAATGTGCAATACTCATATAAAAATACATAAACTTCTTCAAATAATTATAAATAGATGCATACATATACACGCAAATTAATAGAAGATGCATAATTGTATGCAAATTATCAAATTAGTTGCACATACTTGTAGGCAGAATACATGCAAAAACCCTTTACTATGCATATAGTAATAATATATGCATATTTGTATGCAACTACTCAGCAAACACACGAAAACATTTTTTTTTTAAGATCTGCATATACGTATACATATATACAGAATATATGCATACATATACGCGACTTTCCTGAATATAACCAAACATATATGCACGAGTTCAAACAATAGTTGCATAAATATATGTTCATATTAACAATATATGCATAATCTTATACACGTATTAAGAATAGAAAATCAAATAAAATGAAAATTAATACATACAACTGTATGATCCACAAAAAACATAAAATTTTATACAAAATTACATTAATTCCATGATCAATGCCTTCTGCACCTACATAAGCTCCACTAATCCTCCATTCACATATCTTCGTCAGTTATAACAATATCTGCATTTTTTTATGCAAATATTAACAATTTATGCATAATCGTATGAAGAAATTCTGTGTGAAGTGAATATATGAAAAACATATACCCCAGTTATAACAATGTCTGCATTTTTTTATGCAAATATTAACAATTTATGCATAATCGTATACACCTATTCAAAATATAAAAACAATAGTTGCATAAATATATGCTCATATTAACAATATATGCATAATCTTATACACGTATTAAGAATAGAAAATCAAATAAAATGAAAATTAATACAAACAACTGTATGATCCACAAAAAACAAAAAAAATTATACAAAAATTACATTAATTCCATGATCAATGCCTTCTGCACCTACACAAGCTCCACTAATCCTCCATTCACATATCTTCATCAGTTATAACAATATCTGCATTTTTTTATGCAAATATTAACAATTTATACATAATCGTATGAAGAAATTCTGTATGAAGTGAATATATGAAAAACCTATACACCAGTTATAACAATATCTGCAT
This sequence comes from Allium sativum, assembly GCA_030737875.1. Lineage (NCBI taxonomy): Eukaryota > Viridiplantae > Streptophyta > Magnoliopsida > Asparagales > Amaryllidaceae > Allium > Allium sativum. The sequence goes on from CM060909.1 coordinate 365,126,711, forward strand.
TTTTTTATGCAAATATTAACAATTTATGCATAATCGTATACACCTATTCAGAATATAAAAACAATTGCATTCCCAAATTTAACAAATAAAACTGTACGCTCTATAACAAATTTAAAACTTTATACATTGATTAAATTATCAATCGTCAAGTCTATACAATTAAAGAAGATCAAATTAACCAATTAACAAAGATCGAGCAAAAAAATGATACCCGTAGAAAATAAAAATTATAAATTACCTTGAAGAATAAACATTCATTACAGAAATCAACGATGGATCGAATTAAATCACTGAAATAATTCTGAGCGAATTAGATTTTAGATCGACGGAATGAAAAAAAGCTGAGAAAGATGATGCGCCGCCATTTTTCAGAATTATATGATTGTGGAAAGAACTAAACCCTAATACGTGTTTCGTGTTTTTTTAATTATGACGGTAATTAACGAAAAAGGGCATTAGTGGAAAAAAAATAACCGCTATTTGAAAATAAGGATGAAATTTATATGTTTGAAACGAGGAGGATGTGGGTCTAATTAAGTTTAGTTTTAAGGATGTGAGCCTAATTTTCACTTAATTAAATTTAAATAATCTAATCAATTTAAATCTTAAAATTTAAATTAAATATTTTAATGAATAAATTAAATTATATATATATATCAAAATTTTAATTCAATCTTTTGCTAAGTAATCTTTTTAAAAATCATAAATTCAAGCATAAAATTCTTAGTTCAAATTTAAAATTAAAAATTTCCAATTAAATTCATAAATCGATTTATTTAATCAAAATTTGGGTATGTATCATATCAACCCATAGTCAAATTTTCACAAAATATAATGTATAGGTTATGATGTTAGGAACTTGCATATGTGATAGTAGAAGTGATAAATCAAAATAACAGCCATGCAACAGTCACACTGATTACTATACATAAATCATACATTATCATTTCATGGAATTTATCCATTGCTATATCATGTAAACTATCAACTATCATTTCACGTAGATTTCGACTACCAGTTCATGTGATTAAATCAAAAATTCAATAAGTTATTAACTAATAATTCAAATCATAGTCAACCAACAATTTATGAAATTATGATTAGAAATTTAACAATTAAAATTCATGAAATTAACAACCAACTAATCAAGCAATTTTAAACTAACAAGTCAAGCATTCATCAACGAAACAATACGAAACACTAATTAAATATTATTATTATTATCGCACATGTGTTAATTTGTTGCATATGAATATTAATTATGAGAGCGATTCTCATATTGCGTAATTTTAAGATTGGTTTACAATGGGATGACTCGGCACAACCACACATGAAAACTGTATGGATTTGGCCAACCCAAGTGCGCAATCAAAATGCCATGAACAAATGATCAATCAATCTCAAGTTCAAGTTGGCCACAACAAGTTCAGTGTTTTCAAAATATCCTCAAACATCCAGCAATGTTAAATCAACTTGCAACAAACACAAGTGTATATGGACCGATGCCAGAATAAAATAAAACTAAACAAAACTAGGAAAAGTTTTGGCAACAAAGAACTGGTGCAATGGGTCGAATAAGGGAGTCACGGGATGGCGTGAGTTCGCTGCTGTGTGGGTCTGAGGCGAGGAGACCTAGGACAGCGGGTCAGACGCTGTTGGTCGAATTGCAGTGTTGAGGGAGGAGGCTAATAGTGCATTTTGGGTACCTGCGATGGCGCTTGTGGATGAATTGGGCTCAGGTGGTGGGTCTGGAGAGGCACGCAGGAGTGATGGATCGAAGGTTGTGCGGCTATCGGAGGTGTTAGGGGCTTGTGGATGGCGGCTACGGTGGTGGCAAGCTCAAGGAGGGAAGGGCGACATAAGAAGGATGTTGGTGTGGACTATTGGGAGGTGAATTGGTCAGATTATGTAGAGCGTGAGATGCAAGTATTCTGCAAGATGGTTATTTATTTGTGATTAGACAGACACTATTATAATATCATTGGATTTGATATATCAAGAATGTTTTAGGTTATCGTAAGGTAAAAACCGTCTGCGTTTATGTATGGACGGATCTTATGATTATCCATTTCTTTCAAAAAAGATTTCTAACGTTAAGGATGTTGTTTCTCATGTGAATTTGTCACGGAAAGTATTCCAGACTGATCCGGGTGAATTTTGGTTTGCTTCAAATGTACTTGGGTCAGACTGGGTATATTTCCAGATTAGGTTTCGCTTGGAACTTCAGAAGATGAGCTGGAGTTGAGACGTATACCCATATTTACTGGGATTAGTTTATTCCGTTGTATATATTGATTGATATGAATGTATATTCTGGTGCTGTAATCACTTATGTATACAATTTTCTTTTGAATAAAGTATGTTGATATATTATATTTGTCCATTCCGTTGTGAGACTCTGATCTTCTTATTCTTCTATTCTAATATTTCTTTCTTTCTTCTCTCACCCTCTAATTTTTCTCTCCTAATTATCCGCTTTTGCGTGCATTTTGTGTTGGATAGAAGTGTAATTAGCCAACTCAAAGTGTACGGGAAAAGTGGATCGTTACAGAGGCAGTGGTGGAAAGCTGTATGAGAGCGGTGCTACAACGACAAGGGAAGGAGGCAGATGCAAGGTGGGTTACGTGTAAATATATATATATATATAGGTTTCGACCATATTATGAAGGAGAGTAGGCAAAAAATAAGGAAGAGGGGAGAGAAGCAGAGTAAAGAATAGACAAGGACGCCTCTCTCTCTCTCCCCTTTTCCTTATTTTTTGCCTACTCTCCTTCTTAATATGGTGGAAACCTTCATATGTATATATATACACACACACACATACATACATACATACATGCATACATACGTAACCCACCTTGCATCCGCCTCCTTCCCTTGTCGCTACAGCATTGCTTTCATGCAGCTCTCCACCACCGCCTCTGCAAAGAACCACTTAGAGAGAGAGAGAGAATGGCATTTCAGAAAAAGAAGATGGAGATGATATTGAAGAGGTGGCATATTAATATATTCTTTTTTCTTCGCATGAGCAGTGGGAAGCTAGGAAGGCATTACAGGTTGGTAGGAATAATTGAATTCATTTTAACATGGAAAGTGGCACTACATGTTGATAATAACATTTCTAAACTTAATTACATTCAATTTAGCATGGGAAAGTGGCACTACAAATTGGTAATAACATTTCTAAACTTGAACCGTGTCTAACAATTTAAATAGATATTCGTTTCTTATACTGCTAAGTATAACTACGAAAATTCTTCCACTTCTATATTCAATTAGACGTGTTCAAAATATTAAATTTTCATTATTTAATTTGAATGTTAAATTTTTGTGTAGTTTTTCAGACAAAATCTGAAGTATGGTGGTCCAAATGTTCGAATTTTATGAAACGAAAAATGATGTTCTCTTTAGAACACAGTTTAGTATTTTTAGTTCAAATTCTGATAACATTTTATTATGGTGATTTTTTAAATATTTAACAAAATTAATACAAATAGAACTAACTTCCGTATTTTTCTACGAAACTCAATCCTCCGTTATGTCTCATTAAACGTATCTCAATTATTAAATTTCAGATTTTTATTCAAATTTTATATTATTATTTTTATTGATATATTAGTTGCCACTATTTCAAATCAATCGTTAAAAATCAATTCAAACAGACCGAACAATCTTTGACGTTTTCGATTTAATAGTTTAGATCACTTCTGTATGAAAATAATAAATTTTAATGGTTAACGTTAATTTGCGTTAATTGCGCTAGTTAAACATATGTTATATATTGTCATAATTTTTCCTATACAAAATCAAACAAGAAACATTAACTAAATTATTACCATTTATCACATTAACTTCAAGATTCAAGTTATTTTAAACAAATCAAGGATTTACATATTAAAATTTTCATTTATTACAACAGTTCAAAGTTAATTATTCGAAATACACATATAATTTGATAATAATTTCCATTGTTATAAATCACCATTCATCTTACTATAAATTGTTATTTATTAAAAATAAATTTGAAATCATTCATTAATAACATCACAAAATTTATTTTAAAACTGTTTTAAATTCAATCAATAATTTAAATGGTTGAAATTATGGGATGTTACAATAGTGCTAGTCTAATTTCCATTGCTCACAACACTTATTTTGCCTCTCATTCCTGTTCAATTTTCAAAAACATTTATATTATATAATTACACAATATTTCTTTTTTTTACTAAAGTAAATGGTGATGACATCTATTATATATTATGCTATCGTTTTAATTGTTTAGTGCTGCCTTACATGTGCGATTGGAGTATCATACATCCTGTAACAACCCGGATTTTCAAAACCAATTTAAATTTTTTATTTTAGCCATTTTATTGTATTTTAAATACTAAAAATGATTTATTTTAAATAATAACGAATAAAATTTACTTAAATCGAAGATAGAACGTATAAATTTATTTTAATTATAAAACAAGCCTGAAATGGCGCGGCAGTTTGAAAATTCGATTTCAAATTTCAAATGAATGTACAGTATTCAAAATAAATCAGATTTCGGTAAAACTAAAAATATTTGAATCTGTTTAATTATATCTTTCTAACGAATGTGAAAAATCCAGATTTCATAATATAAATTGAAAGTTATGTCCAGTTTAAAATTTAAAATAGTCGTTATTGAATTTATATATATTTATATATAAATAAAGCCTTTAAAAGTAGCCATTTTGCGAACGACCTCCATTTTCGATGAAACCACTTTTGTTGGATCCGGAATGTCAAATCATTGCTAGATTCCAAAATTCATAATTTTTGGAATCAATATGTGAGTATGGCAAAAGAAAACGTGTTTTGACAATTTCAGTTGAATTGGATCGACTAGAAAATAGCTTTTTTCAAACTATCTCCAAATTAGACGAAATTAGTTTTGTAAGGACCGTATTGTCAAAAGACAGCTAGATTTATTTTTGGGAATTTTTGGAGTCAGTATGTTGCCCGGGTAAATTAAAATGTACGTTTAAATTGAATATATAATGATTTATATTTTAATTTTGATAAAAACTAATCGAAACGATAGAAACGATAGAATTGGTCTACGAAACATATTCCATTGTGTCCGAAATAGGGGTATTTAGCTAGGGGCGATAGTCGTTGGGCTGTATTTTGAGTTCGTAACGATAAACAAATATTTTTCAATTAAAATAATATTAAATAAAAAATATATAAATAACCTAGAGAACCAAACCCTAGCCTATTCATTACAGCACCGCAACTCCCTATTCAACGGCTGCGAATGCTTGATCCTTTTCCCTTTTTTTCTCATAATCCATCGAATAATACACGAAAATTACAATTTCCATATTAAAGAGTGATTAGAGAGCTTCAAATCCAGATAACATTGATGAATTTTCATTCAGTGATTCATTTCAATTTCTGTCTCGAACCCGACGACTTCGTGTTCGTTTCTTGGATAATTGGGGCTGCCGAGTTTCAAAATTTTGGGGGCATGGGTGGCACGGCACGTAGGCACGTGGTAGGGAGAGCTCCGATCTACTTCCGATCTGCTTCAGGGGGTGCGACGCTTGGATTCTTGGATCGAGAGTTTTGCGTTGAGGGTTCCAGAAAAATAGTCAGAGAAGAAGACAATGTAAAAGGGAGCCGACAGTGTAAATATAATTAACTTTGTTAATTTTGTAGTTGAATTTTTTTAAAGAAATAACATTGATAAAAAAATTGGATTTTTAATATAAAAAGCATTCTTAAAAATATGAAATTTATATATATGATATTGTTTTAAAAATATGAAATTTATGTATATGATATTGCTTTAAAAATATGAAATATATATATATATATATGATATTGTTTTAAAAATATGAAATTTATATATACGATATTGTTTTAAGAACGTGAATTCTCAATTTTGAATTTATATATATATATAAGCATTGTTTTTAAAATAGGATTTTTAATTAAAAAATTGTTTTCAAAATATGGTTTTAAAAATATATATATATAGCATTGTTTTTGAAAATAGAAATAGCAGTGTGATTTTTATCTTAAAAGCTTTGTTATAGAAAGAAAATATGATTTTTATTATAAAAGACTTTGTTTTAAAATATGATTTCTAAAAATATATAGAATAGTTTAAAAATGTGATTTCTAATTCTATATAGCAATGTTTTAAAAATGTGATTTTTAACATAAACCGCTTGAAACAGATTGCGATGGAACCGACTGGAAGCAAAACAGAATCCAAACCATCGTCCGCTAAAGACTGGCGGAGTGGAAACCAAATGTGAGAACTTTTACTCACTCAATTCATTTACAGTTAAATGTATACTACGATGCAGACGGTGCTCAGTAGCACCCGACACCATTGATTGTACAAACCATTGATGTTTGTTTGGATTGAATTGACTGTATTGTATTCATGTGTTGAATAAAATATTTGAATAATAAAAATATCATTTTTATTGTATAAATGAACTGTATAAAATATTCGTGTGTTGAATAAAATATTTTATCGTTAAAAATATAGTTTTTAACGTATATATGAACGACAAAAAATTCTCTTGAAATGGAAAATAAATATTCATTTACAAATCGGATGGTTTGTTTATGTACACCCATTTAACTGATATTGATTGGGATGGTAAATTTTACACATCGCCCAACTGCACAAATAATAACCAGTATTTGTTGTTTGAAAACCCCACACGGGTATACGGATGATATTGGACATACACTAATCCTAATATTTAGTTGTATGTCAAACGATGGGTTGACAGGCAGTGATAGCATTAATTATTTATTTTTAATGCTTATACAGTTGTAAATTGCACTCTGGATGATGGTTGATTGTGTATCATTATTGTTATGTACATGTTGTTGGCTAGCTTTTGGACCAAGCCACCAAGACACACATGCAAGTCCAATGTGAAGTCTCACTCGAGAATCCATCATTAGTCCATTCGTGGTTCCTTCTCCATCCTTGGTTCGTGGTCCTTCTCTGCTTCCTTCGGCTCGTGATATACTTCTCACGATCCCGCTCGTGGCATGCTCACAACGACCCGCCTCATGCCAGTACCTCACGATCCGATCCCAAAGCCAGAGAATAGTGGCCACGACCAGGTATTCCATGACCCACAAATTAAGGACCCTGCGATACCTGTCCATAACCGTCATATTAAACATTTCTCCATCCAGCTACGAACCAGCCCGAGATCCTCGGGATCCGTGCCATGTGTCTTCACGAACCTCCTACAGATATCACCTATAAATAACTCCATGCTTGTCATTTCTGGGAACTTTAGGGGGCAATTCTGAGTGTTGTTATCACTATTGTTGCCTCTCTATTATTTCTCATTAGTATTATTATGAAATTACTGAGTGAATCATCATTGTAATCGTGAGATTGAGAGAATCATTGATTGTACTTGCATTCTACATATAATCAAAGATATATAAAGTGGACATTGGCTCGTTAACGCCAAACCACTATAAGTTTGGTGTCGTTTTCTTCTTTTTCTTCATTTCTAGATATAATTCTCTGCAAAATATGAACTATTCGGGTCTTAGAGCCAAATATGGATCTAACATTTTGGTGCTTTTACTGAGAACTGAAGTCTTACTCTACTGTTCGGATATTCAAGTCCGAAGAAAATAGTCTGAATCTCCACTGTTTTGATTTTTCAAGAATTTAAAAAACTCAAGGCATTATGGCTGGAAAGAAGTCCAAGGATGCGTGAGCTTCACAAGAAAACGAAGCTGCAAACAAAGCTAATGAAGAAAGCGTTCAAGAGCAGGTCAAGATGGAGTCTCCAGTTCGCGAGGATGAGGGGGCGATCCGACACGACGATGGTATCACGACTCGACCTGTAGATGGTATCACGACCCGATCTCAAGACAATGCCACGAGTCGCCTTGCTCACACCACCACGAAGCGTCTCCAGGGGGCTACCATGAGCCGACATCAGGAAGGAGCCACGAGCCATCAGCAGAGGGGGGTCACGACCCGAACTGACAATCAAACTACAACTCGACCTGAAAAGGAAACTATGGCTCGTTCTGCTCGTGCTGGTACTTTTGCTCGACCTGACTCGAGTTCTTTATGTATAAGAGAGAATGTTGATGATGAATTCAATCCTTCCGCTCCAGCTACTGAAGGAGATCTTTCCCGCATCCTTGATATGTTGGGGAGAACGAATGACGAGTTGGAAGCCCAAAGACAAGAGAGCTCCCTGCTACGACAGAACCTTACTGCATTGGACATGCATATTGATGATCTCCAAAGGCAGAGGACACCTCCGCCAGCCTGTCCTTTGACTCCAGTATACTCGTCTTCATCTGGGGAATCTCCAAGACCTCCACGGCGACCATTGGAAAGACATAAAAATATAGAACAACTTCGATTTGGATCGCTTCCTTCTCGAGAAGAGGCAACACTTAACGCAGGACCCGTTGACCGTAATCTGAATAATCCTGCAACACTTCCTAGAGCACAGGATGTTAATGATCCTGTTGAAAATCGACCACCGCAACCCTTAGCCGCATGATTGACCATGGTAACAGGGGCAATTAAGCTCTGTACAAGCTCCTGACTTCGTAGCGGCTCGTCGAAGGAATGATGGAGGACCCCGCAGGGCAAGGAGTGTTGATCCTGAATCTATAGTGACCCATGCTGACGTTGAAGCAATGATTAGGTAGATCATGGTAGATAGCCGCGGGCAGAGAAACGAAGATTAGGGCATAGAGCAAAGTCATACGCCCTTTACTGACGATATATTGGAGGTTACATTCCCAAGGCGTTTCAACGTGCCAACTATGAATCGCTATGCGGGCAGGACAGACTTAGTTCAGCAACTAATGAGATACTCATGGTCTATGAATGCCGCTGCAACATTTGATGTTGTAAAGTGCAAAGCATTCCCTATATTCTTGGAAGATGTGGCGTTACTATGGTTTACCCGCCTGCCAGCACGATCGAAATCCAGTTTCAGGGAACTGAGTGAAAAATTTGTGAATCAATTCCGGCTTCACGATCAGAGGACTAAAAATGTCACTGAGTTATCCCTCATTAAACAACGACCTGACGAGACTCTGAGGTCGTACCTGGATCTTTTTAACTTAGCTGTCACAGAGGTCATAGACCCTCACGAACAGACTGTCTTGATGGCCTTAATCGACGTGGTGGACAAAGATACTGAATTTGGAAGGTACCTAGCTGGCAAGCCACCGTTGACTAGAGAGGTATTCTATGAGAAAAAAATATTCGCCTGCGTCAGGAAGAAATATGCGCCAACCGGAAGAGGAAGGCTGTTGATAAAGAAGATATACAGAGCAACATGGCCATTAAGTAGACAGGAGATAGCTCAAGGAAAGTTGAGGTGATTGTCGGAAATAAAAGTCAAGGAAGTGGCCGCCAGTCAGGAAATAATAGTCGAAAGAAAAACCAGAGGAACGATTCCCAGAGAAGGCCACGGTCTAGGCCATTTGAGAACTTTACACCGTTAAATGATACGTTAAAGGTCATCTTTATGGATAATTATAATATTCTCCAGTATAAGAGGCCTCCCCCAAGGGATTCGACAGAGAAGGAATGAGAAACTGGAAAGTTCTTCCTTTTCCACCAGGTTCATGGTCACTCCACCAACGAGTGCCGCCATTTGAGAGATGTGGTTGAAAAGCTACTCCGAGAGGGAAAATCAAATGAGTATAATGTGACTCCAAGAGACAGGGGGCAAGCTGGACATGCCTCGAACCAAAACCAACCCATTGTTAGACCTACCCCTTAGTGGAAAGGGAAGAATATTGTAATCAACACCATAGTCGGAGGACTTCATTTGGAAGGACACAGCTTCAGGGAAATGGATCATTATGTCAATGCGGCCAAACAACACATTGAAGTTGGAGAATGCAGTAACCCTGACGATTTTGCTCCAATCAAACAACAAAAGACAATGTCCGACGATGTTATATTCCGCAGTAGAGAGAGTATTGGAGTCCATTCCCCAGCTGAAGACCCATTAGTGATCACAATCATTATTAGTCCAGCTATAGTCCATAAAGTTTTAGTGGATAATGGAAGCTCTGTCAACATTCTGTTCAAGAAAGTGTTTGACCATATGAAGTTGGAAGCAAAAGACTTAAAGCCTTGCGAGGGATGGGTCCACGACTTTAATGGAGCCTCAACTGCCCTGATCATATATGTAGAGTTGTTAGTGAACCTGGGAGAAGGAGATCGCCGGGGATTGAGGATTCTCCCTTTCGTGGTCTTGGACATAGAATCACCGTACAATGCCTTTTTGGGTCGACCGGCCTTGGCAGAATTCAGAACCTTCATCGCACCCTGGTGTCTCCTGTTGAATTTCCCAACGGATGCAGAAGTAGGGATAATTAGAGGAGATCGGGTCATAGCACGAGCCTGCTACATAGGAATTAAAGGTACTACGTAAAGGAAGAGATTTGGAAACAAAAGGCGCTTCCTCCCCTCCAAGGGAGGAATCGACGTAGCAACTAAAGAAAACTACCTTGGAGGAGCCGCCCAGAGAACTGCCCGAGGATATAGATCCCAGAGAGGATGAAGAGCCCGGGGAAAGAATGGCGACTCCAAATGAAACAACTATGGATGTACCAATCGATAATGATGACCCGGCGAACGTCCTAAAGATTGGATCCCAGTTAGACCCTCTTCGAACAAGAGAATTGATTGATTTCCTAAAAGCTAACTTGGATGTGTTTGCCTAGACTCACGCTGATATGTGTGGGATATCTCCCTCGATCATGAGTCATTCATTAAGCATCAATTCGAAGCATTCACCTGTTAAACAGAAAAGGCGAATGCTTGGCCCAGAAAGGTTAGCTTCCTTAAAGAAGTTGAGAAGCAATTGGTTTATTAAAGATTCAACCTACCCGGAGTGGATTTCCAATACGATTTTGGTAAAGAAGGCTAACAGGAAATGGCACACTTGAATCAACTTCTCAGACTTGAACAAAGCCTGCCCGAAGGATAGTTTCTGCTACCAAGAATCGATCAGTTGGTGGATTCAACGGCAGGTCACGAACTCCTCTCCTTTATGGATGCCTACTCGGGATAAAACCAAATCCCTATGCATGTTCTTGACCAAGAGCATACCAACTTCATCATGGATCTAGGGTTATATTGCTATGTAGTGATGCCATTCGGTTTGAAGAATGTCGGTGCTACTTATCAACGATTGGTGAATAGAATGTTCTACAACCAAATCGGGAAGACGATGGAGGTGTACGTCGATGACATGTTGGTGAAGTCCAGACAATCGTCCAACCACATTGCCGACTTAGCAGAAATGTTTGATATTCTCCGAAGATAAAGGATGAAACTTAACCCTATGAAGTGTTCATTTGGGGTTGCCTCTGGGAAGTTCTTAGGATTCATTATCAGTTCGCGTGGAATTGAAATCAATTCAGACCAAATCGCGGCAATCCGAAACATTCAGAAACCCAGAAAAAACAAAGATGTGCAAATCCTCGCAGGAAAAGTAGCTGCGTTGAGTAGATTCATCTCCAAAGCTACGGACAAGTGCATTCCGTTCTTCGAGGTGATAAAGCGAGGAAATTGCAATTTCGAATGGACTCCTAATTGCGTAGAAGCATTTCAGAACCTTCTGAATCATCTTGAGAGACCCTCGATACTGTCCAAACCGATCGACCACGAGGACTTGTTTGTGTACTTGGCAGTGTCGTCCCATGCGATAAGTTCAGCCTTGGTGAGGGAAAAAGATAAGGTTCATAGGCTAGTGTACTATGTGAGTAAGAAGTTGGCAGTAGTCGAGCGAAACTACCCAAGAATAGAAAAGCTCGCATGCAGTCTACTGATTGCTTCTAGGAAGCTTCAGCACTATTTTCAAGCTCATCCCATCACCGTGTACATTGACCACCCCCTTAGACAAGTTCTGCAGAGGCCAGAGACATCAGGAAGACTACTCAAATGGAACATTAAGTTAAGTCAGTTTGATTTGAATTTCCAGCCCCGACGATCAAAAATGGGGGAAGTGCTGGCAGACTTTATAGCAGAGTTCACTATCCCAGAGGATGATGTTGTGAGTGAAGAAGTTGATTCTCCGAAACAACTTCTTGACTCCAACGCCTGGAAATTGTAAACTGACGGGGCCAAGAATGATAGACGATCTGGCTTTGGAGTTGTGCTTGCAACTCCCGAAGACCGATTGATATACTACGCCCTTAGATTGGAGTTTCATGCCATAAATAATGATTCTGAGTATGAAGCCCTGATTGTCGGGCTGAAGCTCGCAAAGGAGTTGGTGATAACGAAGCTAGATTTCTTCTACGACTCCAAGTTAGTTGTGAACCAGGTTAATGAGGAATTTCAGGCCAAGGGTTTGAGGCTGATATCATATTTAAAAGAAGTAAGAAAGTTTCTCGATAACCTTGATCACTATAGCATATCCTATATTCCTCGAGTGGAGAATCAAAAGGCAGACAAGTTGGCAAAGATGGCCAGTTCCGATAGTCCCGAAGACACAGAACTAGTCCAATTGAAGATTGCACTCTCCAAGCGTTGATCAAATGGAAATTTATCCCGTATTGGAAATTGAACCAGAAAGGGAGTCGTGGATGACACCCTTGAAGAATTTTCTAATGAATGGAACTCTTCCGACCAAGAAGAGCGAGAGGTGTGCTGTTATCCGAAAAGCCTCCAGATATATCATGCAAGGCAAAATCCTATATAGGCAGGGATTTTCGATGCCTCTCCTTCGGTGCATAGCCCATGACGACGTCAAGCGTGTACTGAAAGAAGTGCACGAAGGTGAATGCGGTTACCATACTGGAGGACAAACGCTGGCAAAGAAGATATCGCGATATGGCTATTTCTGGCCTACCGTAAACAAAGATGCAGCTAAATATGCACGACGATGCGATGCATGCCAAAGATTTTCCAAGATCCATAGGGCCTTCCCTAGCCAGTTGAAGACGATGATGAGCCTGTGGCCCTTTGCTGTTTGGGGAATGATATTATTGGAAGCCTCCCCATAGCTAAGGCCAGAGCGAAGTTCGCCATTGTGGCCATGGATTACTTCACAAAGTGGGTCGAAGCAGAACCGATGACCATGATCACGACCAAGCGAGTAATTAACTTCGTCGTCAGAAACATCATATGCTGATTTGGGATTCTGAAAGTCGTCATAACAGATAATGGAACCCAGTTTGATAGTGCCAAATTCCGAGACTTTTGCCAGAAGTACCACATCGAGAAAAGGTACACCTCTGTGGCGCATCCGCAATCGAACGGGCAAGTCGAAGCGACAAATAAAGTGATTAAATCCATTCTGAAGAAAAGACTGAAGTAGGGCGAATCCATGCAGGTCGATGAACTACCCTTGGTATTATGGGCCTACAGGACAACATACAAGTCGGCAATGGGCCACACACCTTTCTCACTCGCTTTCGGAGCAGAAGCGGTCATCCCGGTTGAATTAGAAGTACCCTCTCACAGAACCACTTATTATGACCCGATGACCAATAACACGCTGCTCCTTGAATCCATGGATATGGTTGAGGAAAACAGGGACAAAGCCGACCTCCGTGCCTTGAGGCATAAGGAGCAAGTTGTCGGATACTACAATAAAAAGGTTCGAGCCCGAACCTTCGAATCCGGAGACTTAGTCCTGAAACATGTTTTTCCACCCCTAGTACATCTGGGCCCAAAGTGGGAAGGACCGTACGCCATCCTTCGGAGGCTAGATAATGGAACCTTCAAGTTAGCGACCGTGGATGGAGATAAAATCCCTAGAGTGTGGAATGCCCGACATCTGCGGCATTACTTGACATAAAATTGTCGATGTATTCTTTTGTTTTTAGGACCATGTAACAAGGCTCGACTTGCCTAGAACAGCCTGGTTACTTGAACAAGAGATTATAAAGTGGACGTAGGTCATGATTCGACCGAACCACTATAAAAATATCATGTGTCATTTACTTTTACCACACTGATTATTATTTATTTTCTCATTCTTTATCCATATGAACTATCACCATTATGAAATATACTATTAATCTTGCGACGATCTTGAAACACATAATTCAAAAATCCCCTCTATTAGATCAAGAGGTCAACAAGATGCAGAGCCCCAAATGTGTAGTAAAGTAAATGGCACTACTGTCAATGCTTCAGTTCTCATGATCTGAGAAGGAGTACGAAGGACAGAGAATTGTCCATGAGATGTGAAGGTGCACCATGATTAAGAGACCGTATCGACAACCCTCTACCCTTGACATTCGAAGGGAAAGTATGAAGGCGCTAGAGACTTAACGCCACCAAAGAACTACTACCCCGCTGAAGGATCGGGGAGCAAACTGAAAGATGAGCCCAAACCCCTCATTTCTAGGCATGGAAGGGGGCAACATGGGGGCATATTAATACACATTTATGCGTAGTGCAGGAAATTTTAATTTTAATTTTTATCATGCATGATACTAAATTAGTTATGATTTGAATATTCATAACCGAGGATGATAAACTTGCAGGTACACAGTGATGCAAGAGAAATAGTTTTTTATTTAACAACTGCAGGTTTACAAAACGAGACTAGACAAAAGTGAGCGCCATTCTCACAATAACATTCCAAGGTCAGTGGAAAGTCTGAAAACAAAATATGAACTAAAGAACACATTCTACTTGTGCTTGGGGGACGACCTTGGTTTTTTGTCCTACCTTTTCTTCTCTAGCTCCTCCCTGTCGACATCAGATATGTCATCCTTCTTCCTCTTCTTCTTATCGGAGGGGGGATCCCATGAAATGTTGGAGGACTGGGAGGCAAGCTGTGTGGTTATTGATTTAGAGGCAAATTTTATAATTAATCCAGTTTTGGGATCAACAGCAGTGATAGGTGGCACATTTAGAGGTTCTTGCTCCTCTATTTTCAATGTCAATTGTTTATCTCTCTTGGCCTTTATGTCGGCTAAAGTATCATTATCATCATCCTTGGTCTCCTTTGTAATAATGACCTCCTCTTCTTCATCTTCATGACCACCATCAGTGTCTTGCAAGCCTCCGATAACCTCAGCATCCACGGGAGCATCGGTACATTGTGTCACAATAATCTGCTCAGTTGAAATGCATTCCAACTGCTTTAGGACCTCAAAAACTTCAGCACCTAGTGCTACACTGACCTCCTTCGCCTCTGTTTGCTCTTCCGTATCTCGCTCGATCGGGTTGGTGCCTATATCATGAGAAGCAACTGCTATTAGTTGAGGAGAAAGCATGGTCTTCTCGACTGTATGGTCTGCTATTCGACGACAAGTTATGATAGCTTTGACGATTTGGGGAGAGAATATGAAAATACCTTATGCTGATTCCTCACTCGAACCTATTATAGAAGCTCCGGCAGCTAAAGGAGCTGTAGCCAAGGGGATCAATGGATCATCAGGATTATATTCCTCTACCTCAGAGATCTTGGCTCCATTGCTGAGCTTGACCCTTCGTCTACCTTGTCCTTGCCTTTAAGTTTGGCTCTCTCCTTCTCCATCTCCTCTTGGATCTGACGTCTACCCTTTGCCAAATCCTTAGGCTTTCCTCCTTTGAGAAAGGTCTGCATAAGCTGAGCCTCATCGATATCCTCAACTTTTAAGCGCTGCTTCTCTCCCTCGACAATCATGTCCTATACATTAGCTAGAGTGGTGTGATAATTATGGATCCAAGAGATATCTCGAGTCTTTATGACTTGACCAAAGAAGTCCATTAGCAGCTCATCAAACCCTTCTATCTCCCGTTCAGCTGCAGCAAGCTTATCAGTAGCGGTGGAGGCCGATTTAAAGGCTACATCAGCGTTGCCTTCGGCAAAAGCAGCATGTTCCTGAGCATGAGCAAGCCTATCATTTAAGCTTGCATTTTCCTTCTCGACTAATGCAAGATTGTCTTTTAAACTCACCCTCTCTTTCTCCCAAGCAGTTTTCTTGGCAGAAAAATGGTCATGTGCCGCTTTCAATTCAATATTGGTCGTCTTAAGATCCTCAATTTCCTTTTTCAGAGCCACACACTCTTGGCTATGAGAATCAAGCTCAAGATGGAAGCGTTTCTTGGCATCCTCCAGCTCTGTCCTGTAATTCCCCGCATCTCACTGAGCTAAAGCGAGTAGAGCTTGCGCATCCTCGAGTTCCTTTTCTATCTTACCGCTGGCCCTACCATCGTTATCAATTTTCACTCTAACCCTAGCTGCATCCGCTTCCAGATGACGGATAACCTCTGAAATCTTTGCGGCATGCTTTTTCATCAATCTATATTGCTTGGCCATGTTACTCACGTGCCCCATAACCTCAGTATCCCACTCCTCAGGGACAGGTTCATGATCTGGGACGAACATCATTCTTTCGAAGTAAAGGTCAGGAAAATGCTGTCGTAAATGCTCCAACTTTGCCTTGTTATCAGGAGTAAGAGAAACATCCGGTACAACGGCGGTACTCGACTTTTGCTGGCTAGTTGGGACGAGAGTTGTCGTGTCCGCTTCAGAACTTTTCTCGGGCCTTTGTCTCTGTCTTTGGATTCATGATGTTTTTTGGAGGATTTACTGTGAGACGGTGTACTTTTTGGGGGAGTCAAATCTTTAGGAAGCTGCTTACCCCCTGCCGGTGGAAGTTGACGGCTATGATACTTCCCAGAATCTTGTTTCATGGGAGAGCAAGACCGTGTAGAGTAAGGATTATAAGAATCAAGGGGTCATTGGCTATCTCTCCCCCGACTATCACTGCGATCATGCTCAGATGTGGAGATAAGTCTGGTTGTGTTCTCGCGAAGTGAATGATGAGAGTAGGTGTACTTCGAGGCATTTTTTCTGCGAAAAGAAACAAACAGATAAAAGAATCCTGAATACAAACAGTGTACCAGTGTTGTGATGAGTGGTTCATATGATTCGCGTATCTCATGTGATCCCCCCTTAACAGACCAGGGCCCAGAGATTGGCTTGTCTGTGCGGTATCTTTTTCTTTAACTGGAGCAGTTTCTTCCTCAGAAATCAGAAAGAACGACTCCCCTCTAAAATATTTTGGTGTATAGATGTTGTCTGGTAGGGGAATCTTGCTTAACTCCCCAAATATCTACTCCTCTGTTAATTCGTCATGAGCAGAAGGATCAACTGATAGCGGAATCCTCAGAGGAGACTGTTCTTTGGAAACTGAAGCTTCCTTTGGCTCCTCAGCTCAGGTTTCATCTCCTTTATATACACTCAAGTCCTCATCATCTTGATCGATCATCGGTGAAGGACTCTTACGAAGCTCGATTGTTTTCGTGATCCCCGAGGTCCCTTCTCCCTTAGCCGGGGGCACATACTTGTAATGTTTGCCACCCGCACCAAGCCTAAATCTTACATCTAAAAGGCGGTGTTTGTGAAGACTCTCATCGGTTATGCACTTCTTGATTCTACAAAAATCAGATTTGCTTTTTAAGAGATGGGATAATCGATCTTCATACACCTAACCCTCTGTTTTCTCAAAGTTATGAGCTATACAAGAAAGAGGAACACATTAGTATTTTTATCATGCAACTGGAACACGCTATGGAGGACTTGAGACCTTCTTGATTGTAGCCACTTCCTTGCACACCCCGCTTGATGTTTTATGTAAAACCAGTCAGACTTAGCATCTCCTGGACTACTATGTCCGTTCGACAATACCTTCTTAGAGGGAACCGATTCAAACAAGATAAAGTTAGGAGTTCCCGAGGAGTGATGATTGAAATAGTAGTAGAAGTTTAAATCTTTGAAGGTGAGCTCAGTCTCTAGAATCTCCGCGTATGCAATATACAAATTGTACACAATATCATAGGCATTGGGATGGAGTTGCATGTGAGCGATGCGTAGTCGTCTTAGAAGATCAACGACAATCGGAGGAAACGGAGGAATAGCACCCATCCAGTACATGAGCCTTCTTATGGCCATGTACCCTTCCAGAGCGTAGTAGAGCCTATCTCCTTACTCTGGAACTTTCAGATCATTCCAAGAGATCCCGTGCCTTAAACAGATTTTCTCCAGCTTTAACTTGTCCAATTTGGAAGCAATGGAGTCACTCAGTTTCTCTTGTTCTATTTCTATAGCACCCAGAATCTCAGTGGGGCCAGATCATCCTCCTCATCCTCAAGTGATGTACTTTCAAAAGATGCTGACTTTGTGTCAAAATCCATTTCATAGTCGGGATCAGAATTCTCCCAGTCCGGATTCGATGGAAGTGCATCAGGATTATAGTAATTTGACGACTTTGGATTTGTATTCTTCTCTGAAACTCTTGTTGAGCATCTATAAGACATGGCTGTGTTGGCGAGTAAATATGAGAAATTAGAATGCAGTTACCCGTGTCCCGTGTGTGCAAGTGCAAGTGTGTGCATGTGCATGAAGGAAAATCATCAAGATAATTAGAAAAGCGCAATGATGGCCATTGTATGCTGCTTAGTTATGCTATTGTTCAGTCCAAAAAGTTCAACTCGAAGGCTCTAACCTAACTGTCCATTGGTATATTAGAATTACAATGCATTTGTTAGTCAATATGTGTATCGGATCGTGGGACAGAGACCGACTAGTGAATGACGGATCGTCAATAAGTCACATTCGTGGAAGAACTTCGGCTCGTGAGACAGGCTTCAGATCCTGGGACAGTCTAGCTCGTGACCCTCTCTGCCTTACCCGAACGTCTCGTGAGAGATCCCCCACGATCCGCTCCACTTCCACGAACCAATGCTCCCCCATTTCCACGACCAGATCCGCTGTCCAATTTAACACCTCGCCTTCATATCTGGTCCCTCCATATTGCCAGGAACCGAGCCATCACCCTACCTACGAGCCAATCTGATTTTCAATATCTTCTTCCTCATCGTTCCTCTCCTCCATCCATAAATTCACACTCTCCATTCTTAAGCAAACCCATTTCGTCATTGCCATGTTCAGGCCTCAGCACCACGAATTCCGCCATTAGCAGCTCGCGGACGCGAGGACTTGGAAACCAACAAAGATTTGAATGGATTGAAGAGGGATAAAAATGAAATCACATGAAATTGATCCTAGTGTAATTTCCTTCTTCGATTTAGGTGGTGGGATGAGGCCAATTCCTAAAAATCACAATTTAGGGTTTTAGGTTAAAAAGAGGAGAGACGGCGGTAATAAAAGAGAAGAAGAGGAGTGGAGGGGAAGCCCTGATTTATATAAGTATATTGCTGACTCTTTGACTTCCTTTCTTTGTCCTATTCGGAACCGTGAAGAGCTCGTGGGCCACGAACGAAAGCCCACAGTGGATCGTGGAAGAGCCCGTTCCGCCAGTGGCTTGCGATCAGGTCCAAAGCCCATTGCAATTTGAAAAGAAGCCTACCCGACAGCTGGACCGTGGTGAGTGCCAAGCTCACGGATCAGACGGTGTTCTAATAATCCGCCCAAAAAAAAGAGAGAGAAAAAAAAAACTTACTTGACAGGTTGATCGCAGTATCTTCTGGAAATTAAGAAATGGAAATCAGCCGACAAATAAAGAAATGATCGAAGGTTTAACCTGATATTTATATCCGTCAGGAAGCACAACTCTTTAAAGCAGTGCGACGTTACAAATAGATAAGACTATTGATTCACATTGTTTCATGAAAAGATAGTTCGGCAATTTCGAAGCATATTCCATCTCTGATAAAACATACTTCGAGGGGGCAAAATGTTGGCTAGCTTTTGGACCAAGCCACCAAGACAGACACGCGAGTCCAATGTGAAGTCTCACTCGAGAAGCCATCATTAGTCCATTCGTGGTTCCTTCTCTATCCCCGATTCGTGGTCCTTCCCTGCTTCCTTCGGCTCGTGATACCCTTCTCACGATCCCGCTCATGGCATCCTCACCACGACCCGCCTCATGCCAGTATCTCATGATCCGACCCCAATGCCAGAGAATAGTGGCCACGACCAGGTATTCCATGACCCGCAAATTAAGGACCCTGCGACACCTGTCTATAACCATCATATTGACCATTTCTCCATCCAGCTACGAACCAGGCCGAGATCCTCAGGATCTATGCCACATGTCTTCACGAACCGCCTGCAGATATCACCCATAAATAGATCTATACTTGTCATTTTTGGGATCTTTGGGGGGCAATTCTGAGTGTTGTTATCACCATTGTTGCCTCTCTACTATTTCTCATTAGTATTATTACGAAATTACTGAGTGAATCATCATTGTAATCGTGAAATTGAGAGAAATCATTGATTGTACTTGCATTCTACGTATAATCAAAGATATATAAAGTGGACGTAGGCTCGTTAATGCCAAACCACTATAAATTTGTTGTCGTTTTCTGCTTTTTCTTCATTTCTAGACATAATTCTCTGCAAAATCTGAACTATTCGGGTGTTAGAGCCAAATTTGGATCTAACACATGTGTTGTATGAAATCCATATAAATAACATTACATGGTAATTGATTTTGTCTGATTCCAATTCAGAAATAAAGAATATTTTAAAATAACGAATATTTTAGAATAATGAATATTTTAAAATAATATTCAGTAAAGGATTAAAATCTGATTTTGATGTCCGTTTTTGGATGGACACAAAAATATTGAAATGTGTGAAGCCGTGTTGATTAGATATGCGTCATTTTGACACGAACGATATTTATATTATTTTATTCATTTTTATAACGAATATTGAAAAGGAAATGATTTCTAAATCAGATATTTTGAAAATATTATCATTTATATATTATAATGATATGGAATATTCAATTTTGATTTAAAAATTGAAATGAAGTTGAAATCGGTTTTGAAATGAATTTAAAACGATTTAAAAAATACGATTTAAATGGAAATCAATGAAATATAATATATAAATATATATATATTATATTATATATTTAATGGGCTAAATAGAATGCGCCGCGCCGCGGCAGTTCGCAAATTTCGACCATTGACTTCGAATGGACGTTACGGGAGATCCAACCGTCGGATTCTCCTAAAACCGGAACCGTTGGGTTCGTATCGAAAAGAGCTTTCCAACGAATATAAGAGATTTAAAATCTAGTGGTTGGATTTGGAATTATATATAAATCAAATTTGGAAAAGGTCGTTGTAAGTGCAGTTCGATGACCGTTTATGGAAATCGACTGAAAGGGCCTTAATAAAATTATTAAAGGTATTAATAATTTGTGTAAACTCATAATAAATGATTTGGAAAGAATTGGTATGAAAATTTCCAAGTTTATAAAGATAAAAATATATTTTTATCGAAATGAACTATTTGTTAACTAGAATTATAATCCAATTATTTTTAAATAAACAAATTGGATTGAGAATGGGTTTTAATATAACCAGAATTTCCAATATATCAATTGGAGTGGATTTGAATGGAAATCATCTTCGGAATATTTCGATGCTGGATTTCGTGATTATATAGATATTGTTATGGAAATTTGGAAGATATATTTATATCGTTATTTCCAATACGATATTTGTTGGTTTCAGAATTTGATATTGAATATAAGCCGATAAAATTTCTATTTAGAGCCTTGTATTTAATATCAAATGGGATTTTGGGTTTGTCGTGAATGATGACTTTATTAACACTGTTCTTAAACCCAGTTGAGAAAAGAATAACTCTTTAATTTAAGATTTAGTGAATTTTTCCAATTAATTAATATTTAATTGGAATTAAATAAAAGAATTGGATTTTTGGGTTTATAGTGAACGATGTTTTAAATGACACTTGTTCTTTAACCCGATTAACCGTGGAATGTAATTTGGAATTTATAAATCTTTTTACTATGATTTAATTGAAAATTTCCAAAGTAAAGTTTTCCAATTTAGTAAAATAAATTGGAATTGAATGGAATTCGATTTGGTAATTATCGATGTGAACTTCTATGGAGGAAGACTGTTACTATATATGGAATTTAAAAGGCTTTGCCGTTATTCCATTTATATTATTGGTTGGATATGAAAATTTATATCGATTATATATATATTGATCCGTTTTTCGTAAAGATTCCATAATTAATGGAATATGATTTTGGGTTTACCGTGAACTGTGTTATAAATGACATTGGTTCTTTAACCCAGTTAAAGTCAGGATTTATTTCTAAATTAGAATAATCATTATATAATGATTTTTGGGAAGATTAAAAATAAGTGGAGTTTTAATGAATCTTTAATTAAATTGAAATGTGATAATTTAAATTATCAAATTTGGGATATGATCGAGAATGGAGTATCACCAGTTTTACTCCAGGCGATGGTCAAATCTTTAATTAGATTTGAACGTGAAATGGTAATTAAATTTACTGATAACACCATGGTGTTAGATATGGAGTATTACCATTTTTGCTCCATGGGATGAATAGGTTTGGATTAGGAAATTAAACAAATGATTACTTCGGTAAGTTGCTCTAATCCCGACTAGTTGATAAACCTTAATTTGGTTTAGAATTGATATCCAAAGGAAGATTGAAAGAGTAATTTAAAGGAATTTATCTTTGATAAAATTAATGAGAACCTTTCCTAAAGGATATGAATATTTAAATAAAAGAATATTCAGAATTGGAATGAGACGTATGTTGTGTTTTTATAGCACTTGTTATAAAATACGCTAGTTATTTGGAAAGGCTGGATTTATACCCATTCTGAATAACTAATTCGATGATAAGTCGACGATGAAGACGGTGGTTGAAGACCGGAGGTCTTCACATTGTTTGGATGTTGATGTCTTGATTGGGTCATACATCCAAGACAAGGTAATAAGTGGTGATCGTCCAGACGTATTTGGAGATCTACCGGATATGCAAGAACCCCTCTCCTATATTGGACATATGGGATAAGGAACAAGGTGCCTCCAGTTTCGTTCAGACCCAGAACGGAATTGTAAATGGATGTGTGTCTGACATTGGATTTTATTCTATGTTGATTGATTTATGTTAATTATGTATCTGTTTAGTGGCGGAGAATTTATTCTCTAGCATAACAACCTTCTCTAAGACGTACGAGCTTGGAGGTTATATATCGATAGATATCAGTCGCATGGCATGAATTGTCGGTGTGGCATGTCGAGATGCAAAGGATCAAGGCTTTTTTTGAAAAGCAGAGCCTTGTGGTTGATGATCAAAGCACGATTTTAAATAGCAAAGCTTTGTGTAGCATTAGTTCGTGAGCCTTGCACCCAGGTATGAACCAAAAACGGGATAGTGATTGCATGGAAATGGACATATGTTAGTTCTAGCTACGAGTAACGTCATGGTATGGAGACCATATTGTTTACTTATGTGGATGTTGCATACTGTTATTACTTGATGGGAGACGAGGTACCTCGGATATATCGGTCACTGCGGGGCTGATGGATATTACATCGATCACTGCGGGGCTGATGGATACGGTCGACATACTGACCATTTTAGAGGTTCGATAGAACTGGCTAACATATAGTTTATGGTATAACCAATCATCGACGGATGACCAGCCATGAAGATCCAAGGGGTTCACTATGGGGGATCCTGAGGCACTTGCTAGTGTATATCGAAATCGGTGAGGATAATCCTCGACTGAGTTCATTGTGTGATGGTACCTGATTCTTATAATAGCTTCATTTTTCTCTTTAGCATTGCACTATTATTTTTATGTACTAGTATTCATGAGGGATAAACCCATTCCGTGTTATATGGCGTGGTCCCATGATTTACTTGACTTTAAAATCAAGTTAATAATTGTTTTAGTTCTCACACCAGTCACATGACAGACCTGGAGTTTATTGTTTTAACCTAAACTCTGGGTGCCCCTCTTTCCACACGGGCAGCTAGTAGTTGGGTTTCTATAGATATTATATTCACAGGATCCAATATTTACAGCTGGAACTATACTCGGAAAGCTCTGTACCCGTGTATTCCTTTTAGTTGTATTATGCATTATTTTTCCTCTGCATTTAATTTTAAATCATTGATATTTATCAAATGTATATTATTTATTAATACTTTGTTATATTCTTGTGCTCTGATGTAATTGTTGTAATAAGCAATGTAATTTTCTTCTGTTTGTGTTCTGATTTGTCGTATTCTCAACTCAATCCAGGCTTTCCCATAAGGGCGAGTTTCGAGTTGTTTCACATCCATGTGACATTAAGTTGCATTATTATAACCAAAGTGGTTTTAAAGAAGTATTTGAATGGTCAGATCTAATCGATCTAATTGTTTTAGCTTCTTACCTAGCGCGTTTATAATGATCGAAAAGATATTCCAGAGAAAATTCAACTGACTTACCCATATAACCTAATTCCAATTTTCTTGATTTTCTGAATCTTTAAATCCATGATTCTCTTAAATTACAAACTGGTAAAATGCAATTTTCCTTGATCTCCAAATTTGCAGAAGGTGGTTTCTCTCTAAATCCTTGAATCTACAAAAGGTAATTTCTCTAAATTTGATTTTAGTTTTTTTTTTATGATGTGGGAAAGAAGTCCTTGACTCGTTAGTTATATAGTTTTACTACTAGCATTTACTTTAGTTTATTTTCTTCGTCCCTTTCTCAGGTTTAATGGCCCTTTATTCTCGGTTTTATTTAAGATCACTACCGGAAATTCTGATTATTTTGACCGAGTGGCGCGACGGTTTCTAACGGTCCATTTCCGACGGCTTTTGAAACCAACACCAACCGACTCCGGCCATCAAAAATAGAATCGACAAGCTGTTCCTATTCCCGACGTCTTGAAATGCGACGGTTATTTTCGACGGTCGGCAACCGTTTTGAGGCGTCAGAAATAGCATTTATTCTTGTAGTGGATGTTTTTATTTTTGCTAGCTTTATTTGATGGTATAGTAAAGAGTTTTTATGAATGTAAATTGTTAAGTTTGACTAAGGTATTAATTCATGTAACCATTTAGTATTTATATTAAATGCTACCTAGAATACTCTGAGAAAATGGAAACGTTGAATCATTCATGATCTTCTCACCATTAAATGCATTGTATTGGAATTTTGAAAATTAACCCTCTGCTAAATCCATTAGTATCAATCCTTACTGGCTTTATAGTCACTTGTGAAATCAATCCTCTCCTCATGCTCTCTAGAAAATAGATTACTTTTCTCTTTTACATCACCAGATCTATTTTCCTTATGCTTCTATCTTCTTTGAACTAAAGTTGAGCGGTCGAAGGGCATGTGCCGCAATTTAATCTGTTTCTAGATTTAGATTTTCGATCTTTTAGGTATGCTTGTTTTTCAGCTCTTACCTTTTTGATTTTTTTGATTAAATGATGCATAAATAGTTTAGATCTAAGTATGGTTATGAAAATCAATTGCTTAGGCTTTAATTTTTTTTCAAAAATTATCATATTAGTAATCTTTGCTAGGACAATTAGGAAAATATTAACTTTGCTAGAAATATTGTCTTAAGTATGGATTTATCTGCTGATTTGATCAACTTTAGCTATCGCCTCTTTTACTTTTGGCTCGTTGATTTGAAGACCAAATAATTTTTTTATTTTTTCTATAGATTTATGATTTTCGGTAACTTGTGGAAACTATGGATATTATCCCAAAAAAAAATCATAGATTGATTGCTCAATTACAGATTGATCTATTGACAAAAAAGAAAGATGTTTGCTTTTTCTATTACTATGCATAGTAAATGAGGGATTTAAGAAATTTTGATTACTCGTGTTGCCTATTGTGTATTATTTAATTATATGTGTGATTCTCTTTAATGGTCCAAGTAAACCTTATTCATATGTTTAGTTTATATGTAAGTGTTCTTTAATTATAAATTCATAATTTCACAAGCATGTCTTTTCGATAACAATTTATATGCTTAGTTTATATATTTTAAGGCTTGGATTACTAAGTAAAGTTGATAAAATTTGAGAAATCATGTTGTTTAAGAAAAATTTATTTGCTTAAATTTTTGAGAAAATATGATTTTTAGTAAGTAATAGTCGAACAATAATAAGTCTTTATTCAAATTTTTGGCTGCACAATAAACTAGTTTCTTCCATTATTGTCTATGGGGCAGAGAAAATGGTTAATTTTAATGTTAACATCAATGAGATATCTGAGAAATTATTTAAGATTCGAAGAAGATTGATGAATGGTTTTTCTTTTGGTGTGCATGTTTTGTTTGATTGGGTTGTAGATAATATTGGTTATTTTCATATTTTGGAGCATTGTGCGTATGATTTCTTTTATTGTCAACTACATGAGTTATACTTTTGATTATGGAAAATAAGAATAAGTGGAAATTTGTTTGGATTACAGTAACTTATGATTTGAAGGTTTGATAATCTTAGAAATCAAGATGTTCCTTACCATGAATAATAATGAAATTTTACGGATATATGAATGTATATATACATAAGATAAAAGCATTTACTGGTAGCTCTCTAGCTATTTTGTAGCATTACTCTAGCCCATTGATTTTCATCGCATAATCCTATTTAGATAATACTTATTTCTTTCTCTTCAACATCATATAAAATCATAGAGAAAAAGTATTATTGAGTGCTCCTCATTGTATACATACACAAATACATACATACATACATACATATATATATATATGCATATATATATATAATAATCTTTTTCATCTCTGTTAATTTTAGTGATTCATTATTTAGTTCATGCGGTTCATTAACAATGTAGCATCTTTTATTTATTACATATGATTTGATTTCTCTATACTTCTGTTCCTTGAATTGTGTTGTTCTTTGATTGCTTTAGGTTTTCCCTTCCACTATTTATATTGCTATCAGCTCTTTTTTTTGTAATTGAAGGCTTTAATGTGAAGCTAGAGTTTTTAGGTTATAATTTTTTGCTAATGACTTTATGTTCGCTTTTGCAACATTTTTTCCTATTGATACAAGAGGACACATAAAATTTTCAATTATTGATGTTACTAATTTATTTTTATTTCCCATTACATTACATACAATATTTGTTGGTGTTCATTCTTTATGCCATCTATTAATCCGAATAGAGTTTCGAATGTACAATAGTCAAAAAGGCGTTTGACAGGGTTGAAAGACATGCTAACTCGTTAAGTGATACCGGGTAGTCCCTCTTTATTTTATGTACATATAATGGACATACATTCATATTGGCAATATAAACGTATATAAAATATGTCAGCTTTATTTTTATGTATATGTTTCAAATACATATAGTTATACAGAACTACATTTAAATATTTGGATATCGTTATAATTAATATAATATCCATAATATCGACAAAAGACATAATTTCTTTTTGTAATTATAAAATACAAATATTGAATTTGCTTTTTTGAGTTCATTTTGAAAATATCTTAAATGAAATAATTATATATTTTTATATTGAGCCGTTTATAAGTTACAAGTAACAAGACCAAGTACAAAATGAATTCTCTTATTAAAAACATGTTATATAAAAGAAAAAACCTCATATTTTTAAATTTTAGGATATCTGCGAAGGATAGAATAGATATTTGCAGAGAACTCTACAGGTGTTTATTGAGTCCTTTGTAATCATTTGCATTAAAAAAATGCTTAGTAGATCATAGAAAATGTTCAAATTTATTATAAAAAATTGATTTTTAACCAAAACTAAAGGTAGGTTGCAAGTTAATACATATTTTTAAGACGGGGGTTTCATGTATTAAATTTAGAAATAAGGGATGGAACCTAGTTTTCATGAATAATTGTCAAATCATACATGTTTACCGTGTTTTAGCCATATTTTCCACAGGAACAATATCTAATATATATTTTATTGCTCCTTTATTTCTACAACACAATTTTTTTTAATCTTAATCTACAGATTTTGGCGCATAATAAAATCATACATGATGAATTTGCTACTTTTGGATTTCAAATATAGAATGCATATGTTTTATTTACATGACTTAAACGTTGGTTCGCTCAAGAGCACCTAGTTTCATATAATTTTATGCATTTCATTTTTTTCCTATAACATCCATCCTTTTTAGGCTGTTGACTTGTCATAACAGGCGGTTGGTAATTATATTTAAAGAACACCTTTATTTGTAATTGAGGGCTTTAGCATCAAGCTAAAATATAATAGATGTCTTTTACAACTAAAATTATTTATTAATATTCTATGTAAAGATTTAAAAAAAAAAAATTCATGCTATCTTCGTTGATACGTTCTTAAAACTTTTATTTTAATAACAAAAAGAAGAACACATATATAATATATGAGTTAATTTACAAATATTGTTAAAAAAATTATGTTTAGGGTTTATAGTAAATTACTTTGTTGCATCATTTGTATATATGATGGTTCATTGAAAACAATCGTATATTGATTACCTTAATCAATCAATCCTTTATGTGAATGAAATATATATATATATATATATGTATATATATATCTTACCTTCTTTATAGAATGTTTTTATTAGACTATTAGTTAGATAACTAAAACTAATGCATGTCAAATTATTATTATTATTATTGCAACAATCATTAATTGTAATACTAAATAAAATAGTTTCACTAGCATCCATTTTGACGAACGTAAAAGAAAAAATCAATTCACTTTTATTAAATTGGCATTTATCCTAACTTCAGTTATTACGTTAGTATATCTTTACATGGCATTCTTTCATGGTATCTATTGAATAAACATCGCACTTCACTGGGTTGTTTGTATTTTATTTTTTTACCATGAAATTCATTTTTGAACTTAAGCTCCTTTATGTTTAGTAATTTTCAATTGAACTATGTACAGGTAGTCTTTTGGAGGGATTGAAACTATCGCATTGTCATGATAACTTTGATAAGTTATGGAGAATACTTTTGTTTGATAGACGATAAGGACGATGATGATAACAATGATGATGTTGATGACGATGACAACGATGATATTCAATGTTCAACCCGATAACCAAGTATGCCTTATCCTCACCTCTTAATAAATTCAAAACAACTACTGAAATATTGGTTGTTTGGTATATAATGCTTCCATGTATAATGCAATATTAAAAATATTTCAAGAGCCTTTATATTGAGAAAAATGAATTACGTTCATGAAAACGCACAACAATTTTCTATCCACTATCAATCGTAGATGGATTTTGTATAATTGTATCTCACCAAAAAAAATTTGAAGCTTCACATTGCAATATTATCATATTTCTGAAAAATGGCCAATATATTAGTTAAAACTCATTTGACTACACCAAATCTACTCTGATAAAAACTGTAATTTTACAATTGTCACAAAATGTCATTTGTAATAGATTTTTACAGTTTTTTTATTCATAAAGATGTAATATATATAAGTCTTCAACAATCCCTTTATTTTGCATGTTGTAATAGATGCCTATTGCAATAGTTCTTTTTTGGCAATTGTAGAAGATACTTATTTTTGACAAATCTTCCTTTTGTCAATTGTAATAAATATCTATTACAAGTCTTTTTGTCAATTGTAAAAAAATGTCTAATTTAAACACTTTTTTTTGCCAAATGTGATAGATGTCTATTACAACTATTTTTGTCAATTGTAAAGGATATTTTTTTTAGTAATTCTTCTTCTTGGTCAATTATCATCTATATCTATCAGTTTTTTTCCTTTTACGTATATAATAATTATAACTAAACAAGAATACTTAATAAATAGTAACTAATTAATTAAATAGTCAGTTAAAAATACAATTATTAATTATTAATATAAAATAATTAGTAATCAATATGATTATTGACAAATAGAAAATAATTATTAAATGGTAAATATTAAATAATTAATAAATATGAATTTACTTTTAACTAATCTTTTTTAATAGTTGTAATAGCTTTGGTATCACACTTTTTTGGTATACAAGTGAACTACCAAAAATGCCACTTTTTATGTTATTAAAACCCTACTGTCGCTTGATAATAGGATTCGACAAATAAACTTATTTTACTAATTCAAAATAGATCTCTATACATAATACCAAATTAAATCATAATAATTTTATTAATAGTTATAATACTTTTGATGCCACGTTTTTTGATATACATGTAAACTATAAAAATGCCACTTTATATATTATTGAAAGTCACTATCGCTAAATAATAGGATCCGACCAGTAAGATTTTTTTACTAATTCAAAATACATCTCTACAGATAATGCCGAATTAAATCTTAATATAACGTAAAAATAGGATTTATAGACTCGTGAAATACTTTGCGTTAAACCTCATTAATGGCTGCGCACAACTAACCTTAACAAATATAGGTAAAGCTAGGGAGAAAATCCTTTCTATCCCGGTTTGGGTACCTTCTGTTCTTTAACCTTTTATTGGATTTAATTGGTTGGCAAGTTTGTTTGGGGAACTCCAATGCTTCGATGCTAACAATGTGTGTAGAAAGAGTTTAAAGTATGCACAAGCTCTAATTGAAATCTCACTCAACGAGCTTTTACCTGATAGCTCAAGGTCACTTTAGTTGATGGATTTGATGTAGATATAGATGTTAGTTATCGCTGGCATCCTAAAATTTGTGTTAAGTGTCGTTCATTTGGACGCACGGTTGAGACTATACCACCATAATCTCTGTATTTGAGACTCCTGCAGTTCGAGTCCTTCTTTGTAAGCCAAATTTACAATGGATACCAAAGCTCAGAAATATTCCTACTTCTAAACCTTCTATAAAGATTGATTCACCTACTGTGCCTTCCTTAGCTACTTCGTTTAAGGATAGTGATGTTTCTGATATTCCTGAGCTATATCCTACAGAAAACCCTGATGTTTTCTGGATTACGACTAACCAAGCTTGGCACCACTTACCTTCTGGGATGCGTTACTCACCTGGAGAGAAATGTTATTTTACTTACATGGATAATGAGATCCATGAGGCTAGATGTTTATTTTAATGTTGTATTGGTGATGAGTTTGTTCTGAGTACCAATGAAGAGGAGGGGCTAGTGAATCCTGGCTCGTTGTCTTGTCCGACATGGGATAAGAAGGTTATTTATGACTCTAATGCAGTATGTTATACCCCTGACCTTGTATTTATTTATAAGGGCTACTGTCATGTATATCATCTTGTTGAGGGTAAGGGATGTTCTCTTTCTTCCTCTATGAAGGTGAAATAGGCATTGTTTTATAGTAGTTGAGACATTTTTGCTTCATTCTTGTTCTGTATTTTGTGTTCTGGCACATCAAACCAGTTTTAGTAGTAAGACGATTGGTATAACTCTTGTACTTCATGTATCATTATTTTGTAAAGAAAAGTAATTGCGGCCATTAAAAACTGATCGTCTTTGCTAAAAAAATAGATTTAAAAAATAAATCCTTTTTAATGATTCAAAATAGGCATCTTTACATAAAGAGATTAGATCATCTCACCTAAAAATAGGATACAAAAGATAAATTTGCTTAACAAATTAGTTCTTTCATAATCAATAATGGAAAGAAAAAAACTTAAGGAAAAAAGTATATGTTGCAACTTAAAAATATGTCATACCTTTGGTGCCATGCTTTTTTTGTATACACGCGAATTAAACAAAAATGCTCATTTAGATATTACTAAAACACCACTATTGTTTAACAAATAGGCTTATTTTACTAATTCAAAATGCATCTCTACAAACAATACCAAATTAAATCTTAATATAACGTAAAAAATAGGCTTTAAAAAGTAAATTAAAACTAACTACACAATATTATTACGTAAAAATATAATTAAATACATGTACTTGTAAAAAAATAATTCATGTGCCACAACGCTCGTAACTAATAATCCAACTAGATCACAAGTTCAACTATCATAATGAAATATTTTCTGGTAGGCAAGCTTTTACAAAATATGTTTAGGTCATTAAAAGTTTACATATTTTCATTATGCTTTGTAGATATGGTGGTACAGGGTAAGCGGTCTTTTTTCCAGATTTGTATATATCATTTATGACATTAAATAAGATGATTAATTGTATTTTATATGACAGTTGCACCGTAGGTTAATTAATTAATTTTAGTTAGTAGACAGTTGTCAATCACCATTTTTTGTATATTTCTACAACAAATCGAGTTCCTTTTTTCCTTTGATTAGTGTTTTATTTTTGTGAATGGGCAGTGGCAATGGAAAGGAACAAAGCTGGAGATTTTGGCAGACGGGAGGATTGTTGGGTGGGAAAAGAATTTCACTTTTTATGGCTGGACCAATCGTAGCATCAAAGATACTACATTTATCCCAAGGTTTCGATTTTGTATATCAATTTAGTTACATTTTTTGCATTTGCATTAATGCATACAGCTTGTGTCAAGTTGTTAAACGTCATAGTTGCGTACGAGTCAGAGCAACTGATTACTTAAAATGGATGAATATATTTGAATGTAACAAAGATTGGATAGTATTGGTATGGATGAATATATATGCTATATTTTCAGGTACTTAACATATATATGTAGCTTTCTATTTTTCTCAAAAAATAATTAAATTTTGATATTATTGAACCAAAAAATAAGTATACATTGCATACATCAATTTGGCAAATGAATTATAGATTGGAACTATTAGCTCTTGAGAGGAAGAAATAGAACTTCGGCATTCAAATTCCATAGTAGGGCAACACATTTTTTCGAGCACAGCTGCGCACATGCTCATTGAAAATATGCAGCAAACCGTGACTAATCTTCAAGAAAGAATCGATGGATACAAAAATGTTAACAATGCTGAAGAAAATGATAGTGATTTGGATGGTGCACGCTCTGAAATGTCTGAAAGTGAAAAGGACGATGGAGGGAGTATTTTGATAGATTCAATGATCAACCCGAATATCCAACCAAATTCCCAGATATGTATCTTCTTTGCTATTCTGGTAGATGGTCGAGGCAACCAAAAATTTGTCCACAAAAAAAGATGAGAATAAGGGTGAAAGCACAAAATGGGAGCAACTAGCTACTTAATTCCAATGCGGCAGAAGGGAAAGTTTTTAGAGGAGAAGAAACTTCCATTTTGTTTTCTAGTGCACCTCGTTGAAAAATTCCATGTTGCTTTGGGCATAACCAACAATGACCTGTTCAATTGAAAAATTAACCATCGCATATCAGGTATGACTTGCTTCCTTCCCTTTGGCCGGTTCAGGATGATTTCGTGTCTTGTTGACTGAACAAAGACTAGTGTTTATAACGGCGAAGCTTTGACCGTCATAATTTTATAACAGTGAAGTCTTTGTCCGTATAAATACATAACAGTGAAGTTTTCACTGTTATAATCTTTTCATATTATAAGAGCACTTCCAACAGCGGGGAGAAGGCTCAAATGGGGATGATAGAGTAATCAACGCTCTCCAGCAACAGTGATACGGGTGTGGGGGAGGAATTGAAATGGCAACACTCGCCGTTTCCAATTTGGAGCGGCAATAGATAAACAGTTTTGTAAAAACCGTTTATATGTTAAACGGTTTTCAGAAAACCGTTTAACATATAAGCGGTTTTCAGAAAACCATTTATATGATATGGTCCATTGTGTTTAAATGCACATCCTTAAGCATTTTGTTTGAGTTTATTAATTTGTTAACCATTTTTGTTTTCTGAATTTGTTAAACATTTTAAGTTTGTAAATTTGTTTCCTATATTTAAATTATTTAATTATTTAAAGTTTGTAGTTAATTTGTTTCCTATATTTAAATTCATTGATGTTTGAAGTTTGGAAATATGTTTTTTAAATTTGTTAATTCTGTTTAAGTTTCAATTTTTTAATCTTAACATTAGATTACTTATTTTTTATAGTTTTTAAATTAAAGTTGAAACTTTTTTTATGTTTAAGTTTTAAATTTGCTTTTACATCACAGATTTACCTAAACTCATCTTTTTATTTTTACTGTGTATTTAAAACTATATACGCATAATTAATTACTTTAAATCTTTTGTTTTCCTTAAGCACTTTATATCTTTCTAGTTTGATAGTCGTCAGTTGATATAACATATGTTAGTTATTAAAAATGGTATCAACGATACTAATTCCAACAAATATATGTGATACAACAAATATTCATTATAACATCACTTGCCAAACGTATGATATAAGAGAAATAACTAAATACTAGCCACTAAAATATAGGATACAAGAGATGTTAAACTAGGAAATTCAGTAAGCAAGCACATTAATTGTTATGCTCAATCTGAAGGGATTCTAAAGAGGTTCGAAGTCGCCTAATCTCTTGTTCTAACTCGTTGGCATAAGAAATATTCCTTCGACATAAACGGTCATCTATCCACTCAAAATAATTGCATCCGTTAGGCCATAGCGAGCATAACTGGATCCTAAGACCAATATTCTCTCCGTCCGCCCGGACTACTACCTCCGCCGCATAACTACAGTGGCAACAAACAAGATATGAGTTAACTTCCCACTTGTTAGGAAACCGGTTAACTAAAACTTGTCGTACCTCTTGTTCATATGGAGGCCGAACTACCAAGAATTGATCTACCACTTCAACAGTCTGAGGACGAGGGACTATAGCCGCTCGTAAGTGTTCTTCATTTACAATTTGGACTACTTGATGACCTACATCTGGAAAATGAGCAATTAGTGGATGAATCGTCAAGAGGGCCAGCTCCAGGTGGTCACGACGTAGGTCCTCTTAGTGGTGCTCTTAATATTCGATATTCCAATCAATATCTGTTCTTGGACTTGATGGCGGTTGCTCAACAAAGTTTGATCGTAGTTCGAATCCATTGAAGAGGGCCATGACCATGAAGGCATTTTTTATCTTGATTAAAATTTTGGTTTCAGATAACTAAAAAGTAGTAACCGTAGATGTTTATAGGGGCAATATGTGGAGTAAACGCACAACAAATTAGATGGAGCAACCTTAGACTAGTTAATGCAGGGTTATAGTAGTGTACATGTGACGACCCCTTAAATTACGGAGTTATTAATCTTTCCTGATAAGACTAGTTAGTGTAGGGTTAAAGCAGTGTACATGTGACGACCCATTAAACTAAGGTGATATGACAAGTCAGTGGGCTCAGTTCAGAAAATGTCTCCTATAGTGATTCTTAACACCTTCACATATGTAGCAATAGAGCACTATAACGATAGGATCCACCTCTAAAGCGATATGACTACACAAGAGCACTATAGCAACGTAGCACTGGAGCATTAAAGTGATATGTAGCAATAGAGCACTATAGCAATAGAGAACTGGAGCACTAAAGTGATAGGAATACTGTAACAATACAACACTGGAGCAGTGATAGGACTACTCAGTATAAGCAGTGTACATTTATATATACATCCAAGTTTTTTGCTCTGTAAGCTCATAATCCATTCACTCACCATTTATTTATACGTCCCAGTTTTATGTTTTTAACTCCTTTATCGCTATGATGAGGTTGGTTATCTAAGCCTAACACCATATTGATTAGTACGTATGTAATAACCCGGAAATTCTGAACCAGTTTAAATTTTTTTATTTTAGCAATTATAGCGAATTTTGAACATTTAAAATAGATTATTTTAAATAATATCGACGAAAAATTTATTTTGAATATATTTAGAACGTATATATTTATACACGTCGTCGTTAGAATATAAATAATTATATATAATTATAAAAGGGAATAGAAAATGGCACGGTAGTTCGATAATTCGATTTCAAACTTCAATTGAATGTACCGGGTGCAAAACAATCCGGATTTTAGTGAAACCAAAAACAATAGGATCTAATTGATGATATCTTTCCAACGAATCCGAAAAATCGAAATTTCATAGCGGGAATCAAAAGATATGTCCAGTTGAAAATTCTGAATAGTCGCTATGGAATTCAGGCCCTTAAAAATGGGAATTTTGCAAACGACCTCGGATTCCGACGAAACTACTTTTATTGGATCCGCAGTGTCAAATTATTGCTAGATTCCAAATTTCATAATTTTTTGAATCAATATGTGAGCGTGGCAAAGGAAAACGTGTTTGACCAGTTTCAGTTGATTTTAATCGACTGGAAATTGGCCATTTTTCAAACGGTCCCAGAATTCGACGAAACTAGTTTTGTTAGGACCGTATCGTCAATACGAAGCTAGAAAATATATTTCTGGATTTTTTCGAGTTACTATGTGACCCCAGTAAATTGAAATGCGCGTGCAAATTCAATATATAGAGTTATATGTTGATTTTAACGGAAATTGATCGAAACGATCGAATCAGCTTACGATATATATCCCATTGTGTTCGGAATGGGGGTAAAACGCTATGGGCGACAGGCGGTGGGTCTCGTTTCGAGGTCGAAAATAAAAGTTGCTTTTAAGGAGTTTAAAATAATTAAATTTCACCCTTTCCCCCTTTCCTTTCTAATACCCTCTCAGCCCCCATTTCAATCGGAAAAAAAAACCCACGAAGGAGATCGCCCCGCCCCCCCAGTACTTCCGCCGCCGTCGCCAGGCGTCGTCGCCCTCCCCATGGCCGGCGCTGCCCTTCCCAAACCCCCATCTCGCAGCCGCCCCTCTTCTTGATCCTTTTTCCACCCAGAAGCCCACGCACCGCCCTGATTCACCACCGAGCGACACCACCAGCAGGGCCCACCGCACCTACGCCTCCTCCTCGCGAGTTCGCGACCTCCAGCAGCCCCCCTTCCTACAGTAAAAATGGTGAGTTCTCCCTTTTCCTTTTTCAATAAAGAATGGGATTTTTAATTACATGAAAATATAATTTTCAGATTAGAGAGAGACTATATTTTTAATTAGGGAAGGGCGGGATTTTTAATTACATAAAAATATAATTTTTATTATAGTCGAAGATTAAAAATATCATCTTTCATATAGTAGAAAGATAAAGATATAATTTGTATATAAAGAGGATAATTAAAATATGATTTTTATATTTTTAAAGAATTAAAAATATGATTTTTATATTTTTAAAGTATTAAAAATATAATCTTTATTATGTAGAAGGTGTAAAAATATGATTTTTGTTTATGTAGAGAATTAAAAATATAATTTTTACATGATAGGAATATTAGAAATATCATCTTTATATGTATAGCAAAATAAAAATGTGATTTTTATAATGATAAATTTGAAAAGGAGAAATCTTTATAGTTGAAAAGGAGAAATCTTTATTATGGAAAAGGCGATATCTTTATATAGAAAATAGCAAAGTAAAAATTCGATTTTTATATATTGAATAGCATAGTAAAAATTCGATTTTTATATATTGAATAGCAAAGTAAAAATTCAATTTTTATATATTGAATAGCAAAGTAAAAATTCGATTTTTATATATTGAATAACGAAGTAAAAATTTGATTTTTATATATTGAATAGCGAAGTAAAAATTCGATTTTTATATATTGAATAGCGAAGTAAAAATTCGATTTTTATATATTGAATAGCAAAGTAAAAATTCGATTTTTATATATTGAATAACGAAGTAAAAATTCGATTTTTATATATTGAATAGTGAAGTAAAAATTCGATTTTTATGTATTGAATAGCAAAGTAAAAATTCAATTTTTATATATTGAATAACGAAGTAAAAATTCGATTTTTACATATGTAGGGAATACGGGCAACGAAGATGAATAAAAAGGCGAAAACGACGAAGGTTTCTGCAAAAGAAGTGTCATGAAGTTGGGATAGCTATCGGTGAGATTTTCTCACTCTTCAATTTCATTTCTAGTTATATATATATACTAGGATGCAGACGGTGCTTAGTAGCACCCGACACAATCGTCCACAGACCATGGACTTGTTTGTTTGATTGCAAAAATTAGTTAGATTATTTGGCTTGAATTGAATTGTTTGGTGAAATGGAATGGATTGGATTGATGTGTGAATGGCGTGGGCCTTCACTAGACCGAGGATAAGGCTAGGCCTCGTCCCGTTTCTAGTATCGTGTCGTTATGCCGCCGAAATTTTCTAAAATAAGTTAGAGAAATAAAAATACCATTTTTACTTTGTAAAGGGACTGAATAGAATTTCATTTGTTGAAATAAAATAAAATATTTATATAGTTAAAAATATTGTATCGTTAAAAATATAATTTTTAACGTGATTGTGAATAAATGGATATTTATAAATGAATCGACCGATTTGTTTATATACACTGATTTGACTGATGGATTGGGATGATAAATTTTACACATCGCCCAACTGCACAAATAAAACCTGTGTTTGATTGTTTGAAACCCCACACGGGTGTGGGGATGAAATTTGAAGTTCACTCATCCTGATTGATTAAATATGTCGATCGATTGATTGACAGGCTGTTGTAAGCGTTAGATATCTATATTTGATTCTTATACAGTGTAGTGCACTTTGGTTGATGGTTTATTATTTTTCAATGCTATTATATACGTGTGATGTATGAAAATCCATATAATTAACATTATATGGTGATTGTTTGGGCCTCATTCCAATTTAGAAGATAAAGAATTTTATAGAATAAATGTTCATGTGTTGACAGTACTCATCCGTTGAGATTAGTCATGTGTTGAACGAAGTATTTTAATAATAAAATTTACATCTTTATCTTTATAGAATAAATGTTCATGTGTTGACCGTACTCATCCGTTGAGATTAGTCATGTGTTGAACGAAGTATTTTAACAATAAAATTTACATCTTTATCTTTATAGAATAAAGGTTCATGTGTTGACCGTACTCATCCGTTGAGATTAGTCATGTGTTGAACGAAATATTTTAACAATAAAATTTACATCTTTATCATATATAAGATTAGAAACTAATTGAAAAATAGATAAGATGAGTGGTCTCCTGAATATTGATCTGATGTTGGTTCCGGCCTTCGGGGTTAATATTTAGGGAATCGTTCTCTTACTAATTTACGGTTGGAGTCTGATTAAATATCAAACGATAGATACCTTAATTTTTATAAAATATATTGAATAACAAAAATAGTCACACATGGACAATACTCATTCGTTGAGATTAGTCGTGTGTTGACAAAAATACAGATTCACATATTGAATAGAATAATTATTCATTTGTTGAATAGAATAACGAATTTATTGAAATATATGAAGCCGTGTTGATTAGAGTTGCGCTATTTTGACGTGAACGATGTTTATATCGATTATATTCCTTTTTATAATGAATATTGAAAAGGAAGTGATTTCAAAATATAACGTTTTGAAAATATTATCATTTATATAGTAATGATAGGGAATATTCAATTTTGATTTGAAATTGAATATAGAATTGAAATGTTTTTGAAATGAATTTAAACTATTTATAAAGTTTTTTTTAAATAGAAATCGACGAAATATATATTATATATATTATATATATAATAAAATGGCCTGAATAGAACGCGCCGCGCCGCGGCAGTTCGCGAATTTCGACCATTGACTTCGAACGGACATTACGGGAGATCCGACCGTCGGATTCTCCTAAAACCGGAACCGTTAGGTTCGTATCGAAAAGAGCTTTCTAACTAATATTAGAAATTTGAAATCTAACGGTTGGATTTGGAGATACGTCCAAATCAAATTTGGAAAAGGTCGTTGTAAGTGCAGTTCGATGGCCGTTGATGGAAATCGACTGTACGGGCCTTGATAAAATTATTAAAAATAGTAATAATTTGTGTAAAATCATAAGAAATGATTTGGGAAAAATTGGGATGAAAAACTCCATATTTGAAAAGATAAAAATAGATTTTTATCGAAATGAACTAGTTTTGAACTAAAATAAAACCCGTTTATTTTCAAATAAATAAATTGGATTTGAAATGGGTTTAAATAGAATTGATTCATGGGTTTATCGTGAACTGTGTTTTAAATAACACTAGTTCTTTAACCCGATAATAAATAGAATGTGATTTGGGTTTATCGTGAATTGTGTTTTAAATGACACTAGTTCTTTAACCCGGAAAAAGAAGTTTTAATGAATCTACAATTAAATTGAAATGGGAATTGATAATTTAAAATTGTCAAATTTAGAAAGTGAGCGAGGATGGAGTATCACCAGTTTTGCTCCAAAGCGATAGTTAAATCTTTAATCAGATTTGAACGTGAAATGGTAATTAATTTTACCGATAACACCGTGGTGTTAGATATGGAGTATTACCAGTTTTGCTTCATGGGATGAATAGGTTGGGATTGGGAAATAAAATAAATAATTACTTTGGTGTGGTTCGCTAATCTCGACTAGTTTAGAAAACCATAATTTGGTTTGAAACGACATCCAAAGGAAGATTAAAGGATAAATTTTAAAGAATTTATCTTGGATAAAAATAATGGGAACTTTTCCCAAAAGATGTGGATATTTAAATAACAGAATATTCAGAATTGGAATGAGGCGTATGTTGTGTTTGTGTAACATTTGTTTTAATATAAGCGGGTTGTTCGGAAAGTCCGGGTTTATACCCATTCTGAATAACCAATTCGACGATATGTCGAAGATGAAGACGGTGGTTGAAGACCGGAAGTCTTCACATCGTTTGGGTGATTACTGATGATCTTGATTGGGTTGTACACCCAAGATGAGGGAATCAGTTGGTGATCGTCCAGACGTACTTGGAGATCGATGGATATGCGAGGAAAGTGCCTCCGGTTCCGTTTAGACCCAGAACGAACTTGTAAATGGATTGTGTGTCTGACATTGGATTTTATTCTGTGTTGATTGATTTCTGTTAAATATATATCTGTTTGGCGGCGGAGAATTTATTCTCTTGCTTAACGCCCTTCTCTGAGACGTACGAGCTTAGAGGTTATATATCGATAGATATCAATCGCATGGCATGAACTGCCTGTGTGGCACGCTGAGTTGCATTGGATCAAGGCTTCTGTTGAA
Organism: Allium sativum; assembly: GCA_030737875.1. Taxonomy (NCBI): domain Eukaryota; kingdom Viridiplantae; phylum Streptophyta; class Magnoliopsida; order Asparagales; family Amaryllidaceae; genus Allium; species Allium sativum. The sequence continues at coordinate 365,167,430 of CM060909.1, forward strand.
AAGCAAAGTCTTGTGGTTGATGATCAAAGCACGGCCTACGTGGCATAGCTTTGTGTATAGCGTGGATTCGCGAGCCTCACACCTCGGTATGAGTTAAAAACGGGATACGGACCGCTGGGAGAGCACGACGTTTCTTTCTAGCTTTGGTGGTGTCAGTGACTTACCAGCCCTGACATTTATATATTTTTCACCTTTGTGGCTGTTGGAATGAGGCGCCTCGATATTAGGTCTGTAAGGACCGGGAAACGTGTGTTCAGGAATTGCCAATCCTCTAACGTAAGTGAGGACCAGCCCAGCCGATCCAGGATTGCCCAGAGTGCGTAGTCCTGAGACATTTGCTAGAGTGTCTCGAAGCGGAGAGGAGCTTGCCCCTTGCCTCGACTCATGACGGAAATCCAATTTCCAATACGTGTATTTAGGCTTTATTTGTAGAGCCTAGTATGGCGACATAGTAGCATGGGATGCTATGCCGTCTATGATTGATATTTATGATTGAAATTGTTTTGACACTATACACTTATTATAGTATCAAATGATTTGTTTTAAACGTACCAAGCATTTTTGGCTATTATAAGGGAAAACCCTATCCTCCGGCTTGCGTTGCATTGTGTGATGGGACCTGGGTCTTATAATAGCTTCATTTTTCGAAAAAGCATTGCGCTGTTTATTCTATGCACTGGTATTCTTGGGAGGAAACCCGTTCCGTGTTATACGGCGTGGTCCCTTGAATTACTCTCTTTTAAAGTAAAGTTTTAAATAACTTTTTTAGTTCTCACACCAGTCACATGACTGACCTGGAGTTTATTGTTTTAACCTAAACTCTGGGTGCCCCTATTTCCGCACGGGCAGCTAATAGTTTTGGTTTTGCAGATTTATATTCATAGGATCCTGGTTTACAGCTGGAATGATATCCGGAAAGCTCTGTATCCGTATATCACCTTCAGTTGTGCTTTGTATTATTTTCCGCTGCTATGTAATTTATTGTAATCTCTGATATTTATCGAATGTAACTTATTCATTTATACTCTGTATATTCTTGTATCTGATGGAATTGTTGTAATAGCAATGAAATGTTCTTCCATATGCGTTCTATTTTGTCCTGTTCTCAAATGATCAGGGGTTCCGAGCGGTCTAGATCGGTTTAACGACTGATTCAGATCGAGCGAAATTCCCGGCCGTCACATTTGGTATCAGAGCTTTGGTTTACAGAGCTCGAGAACAAGACACATTAGAACCATACGAAAGAATTCATCAGATATTGGATTAGTAAAATTCAATTAGAATGACTCGTTAGAGATAGGATCAGTAGTATCCTAGAACGAGTGTAAAGAGTATATTTTTCAAATGAAAACAATTTTGTTTTGAAATTTAAACCATTCTAAACGTATTTGATAATTTATTTATATTGATGTGGACAATCTAGTATATAAAGGTTTTGCATATACGCGTCATGAACGTATATTCGAAGTTTTAATATATTAGATAGATATAGAGTCACACTCTAGTCGCCCAGACATGGTCCTGATGATGAAGTATACCATCACCAGCATTTATTTTCGAGTGACGAAGGTGTGATTTTCTATATATTTCCATTAGGCTGGTGTGAGAACCAAAACCAATATAGCTAGAACACATTTGTTGTGAATTGGCATCAAAAACATGATTTTTGTATATATATTAAATTTATGAATTTGAAACATTAATCCACTAATTGATTGATGTTTGTGTTGTTTGTTTATTCGTTAGATAATTTTGAACCATTTATGCCTAATTGAATCAAATATTGAACTGTATTGAAAATTGGTCGCATTTGCTTGCATATACATATACTTACATTGAACAGGTCATAGCAAGGAGGCTAGAGCAGAAAAAAAAATTGTTTGCCCGACGAACAGGTACATGTTTACCATAATTTACTGTTTTGTTTAGGTGATGATGATTTTATGAGCATATTGGCTAGCCGCTTGGCTTTTTCTTTTTCTTTTTGAGATCAGAAGGCCTGTATGGCAATTTCGGGATTTTCCCGTGGCTCCCGGTGCAGGGGAGGTTATGGCGAAATTTTTCGAAAATTTACGGTGTTAGCCAAATTTTTGAAAATTTGAAAATTCTCAGAAACTGTAAAGTTGGAGAATGGAAGCCAGATCGAACGTAGGGCTGATTGATCAAACCACTTTCGACTTTGTTCCTTTTCGGGGACGAAAAGTTTTAAGTGGGGGAGATTGTAATAACCCGGAAATACTGAACCAGTTTAAAAAAATTTATTTTAGCAATTATAGCGAATTTTGAATATTTAAAATAGATTATTTTAAATAATATCGACGAAAATTTATTTTGAATATATTTAGAACGTATATATTTATACGCGTCATCGTTAGAATATAAATAATTATATATAATTATAAAAGGGAAAAGAAAATGGCACGGTAGTTCGATAATTCGATTTCAAAATTCAATTGAATGTACCGGGTGCAAAACAATCCGGATTTTAGTGAAACCAAAAACAATAGGATCTAATTGATGATATCTTTCCAACGAATCCGAAAAATTGAAATTTCATAGCGGGAATCAAAAGATATGTCCAATTGAAAATTCTGAATAGTCGCTATGGAATTCAGGCCCTTAAAAATGGGAATTTTGCAAACGACCTCGGATTTCGACGAAACCACTTTTGTTGGATCCACAGTGTCAAATTATTGCTAGATTCCAAATTTCATAATTTTTCGAATCAATATGTGAGCGTGGCAAAGGAAAACGTGTTTGACCAGTTTTAGTTGATTTTAATCGACTGGAAATTGGCCATTTTTCAAACGGTCTCAGAATTCGACGAAACTAGTTTTGTTAGGACCGTATCGTCAATACGAAGCTAGAAAATATTTTTCTGGATTTTTTCGAGTTACTATGTGACCCCAGTAAATTGAAATGCGCGTGCAAATTCAATATATAGAGTTATATGTTGATTTTAACGGAAACTGATCAAAACGATCGAATCAGCTTACAATATATATCCCATTATGTTCGGAATGGGGGTAAAACGCTATGGGCGACAGGCGGTGGGTCTCGTTTCGAGGTCGAAAATAAAAGTTGCTTTTAAGGAGTTTAAAATAATAAAATAATAAAATTTCACCCTTTCCCCCTTTCCTTTCTAATACCCTCTCAACCCCCATTTCAATCGGAAAAAAAAACCCACGAAGGAGATCGTCCCCCCGGTACTTCCGCCGACGTCGCCAGGCGCCATCGCCCTCCCCATGGCCGGCGCTGCCCTTCCCAAACCCCCATCTCGCAGCCGCCCCTCTTCTCGATCATTTCACCACCCAGAAGCCCACGCACCGCCCTGATTCACCACCGAGAAACACCACCAGCAGGGCCCACCGCACCTGCGCCTCCTCCTCGCGAGTTCGCGACCTCCAGCAGCCCCCCTTCCTACAGTAAAAATGGTGAGTTCTCCCTTTTCCTTTTTCAATAAAGAATGGGATTTTTAATTACATGAAAATATAATTTTCAGATTAGAGAGAGACTATATTTTTAATTAGGGAAGGGCGGGATTTTTAATTACATAAAAATATAATTTTTATTATAGTCGAAGATTAAAAATATCATCTTTCATATAGTAGAACGATAAAGATATAATTTGTATATAAAGAGGATAATAAAAATATGATTTTTATATTTTTAAAGAATTAAAAATATGATTTTTATATTTTTAAAGTATTAAAAATATAATCTTTATTATGTAGAAGGTGTCAAAATATGATTTTTGTTTATGTAGAGAATTAAAAATATAATTTTTACATGATAGGAATATTAGAAATATCATCTTTATATGTATAGCAAAATAAAAATGTGATTTTTATAATGATAAATTTGAAAAGGAGAAATCTTTATAGTTGAAAAGGAGAAATCTTTATTGTGGAAAAGGCGAGATCTTTATATAGAAAATAGCAAAGTAAAAAATCGATTTTTATATATTGAATAGCATAGTAAAAATTCGATTTGTATATATTGAATAGCAAAGTAAAAATTCGATTTTTATATATTGAATAGCAAAGTAAAAATTCGATTTTTATATATTGAATAACGAAGTAAAAATTCGATTTTTATATATTGAATAGCGAAGTAAAAATTCGATTTTTATATATTGAATAGCGAAGTAAAAATTCGATTTTTATATATTGAATAACGAAGTAAAAACTCGATTTTTATATATTGAATAGCGAAGTAAAAATTCGATTTTTATATATTGAATAGCAAAGTAAAAATTCGATTTTTATATATTGAATAACGAAGTAAAAATTCGATTTTTGCATATGTAGAGAATACTGGCAACGAAGATGACTAAAAGGCGAAAACGACGAAGGTTTCTGCAAAAGAAGTGTCATGAAGTTGGGATAGCTATCGGTGAGAATTTCTCACTCTTCAATTTCATTTCTAGTTATATATATATACTAGGATGCAGACGGTGCTTAGTAGCACCCGACACAATCGTCCACAGACCATGGACTTGTTTGTTTGATTGCAAAAATTAGTTAGATTATTTGGCTTGAATTGAATTGTTTGGTGAAATGGAATGGATTGGATTGATGTGTGAATGGCGTGGGCCTTCACTAGACCGGGGATAAGGCTAGGCCTCGTCCCGTTTCTAGTATCGTGCCGTTATGCCGCCGAAATTTTCTAAAATAAGTTAGAGAAATAAAAATACCATTTTTACTTTGTAAAGGGACTGAATAGAATTTCATTTGTTGAAATAAAATAAAATATTTATATAGTTAAAAATACTGTAACGTTAAAAATATAATTTTTAACGTGATTGTGAATAAATGGATATTTATAAACGAATCGACCGATTTGTTTATATACACAGATTTGACTGATGGATTGGGATGATAAATTTTATACATCGCCCAACTGCACAAATAAAACCTGTGTTTGATTGTTTGAAACCCCACACGGGTGTTGGGATGAAATTTGAAGTTCACTCATCCTGATTGATTAAATATGTCGATCGATTGATTGACAGGCTGTTGTAAGCGTTAGATATCTATATTTGATGCTTATACAGTGTAGTGCACTTTGGTTGATGGTTTATTATTTTTCAATGCTATTATATACGTGTGATGTATGAAAATCCATATAATTAACATTATATGGTGATTGTTTGGGCCTCATTCCAATTTAGAAGATAAAGAATTTTATAGAATAAATGTTCATGTGTTGACAGTACTCATCCGTTGAGATTAGTCATGTGTTGAACGAAGTATTTTAATAATAAAATTTACATCTTTATCTTTATAGAATAAATGTTCATGTGTTGACCGTACTCATCCGTTGAGATTAGTCATGTGTTGAACGAAGTATTTTAACAATAAAATTTACATCTTTATCTTTATAGAATAAAGGTTCATGTGTTGACCGTACTCATCCGTTGAGATTAGTCATGTGTTGAACGAAATATTTTAACAATAATATTTACATCTTTATCATATATAAGATTAGAAACTAATTGAAAAATAGATAAGATGAGTGGTCTCCTGAATATTGATCTGATGTTGGTTCCGGCCTTCGGGGTTAATATTTAGGGAATCGTTCTCTTACTAATTTACGGTTGGAGTCTGATTAAATATCAAACGATAGATACCTTAATTTTTATAAAATATATTGAATAACAAAAATAGTCACACATGGACAGTACTCATTCGTTGAGATTAGTCGTGTGTTGACAAAAATATAGATTCACATATTGAATAGAATAATTATTCATTTGTTGAATAGAATAACGAATTTATTGAAATATATGAAGCCGTGTTGATTAGAGTTGCGCTATTTTGACGTGAACGATGTTTATATCGATTATATTCCTTTTTATAATGAATATTGAAAAGGAAGTGATTTCAAAATATAACGTTTTGAAAATATTATCATTTATATAGTAATGATAGGGAATATTCAATTTTGATTTGAAATTGAATAAAGAATTGAAATGTTTTTGAAATGAATTTAAACTATTTATAAAGTTTTTTTTAAATAGAAATCGACGAAATATATATTATATATATTATATATATAATAAAATGGCCTGAATAGAACGCGCCGCGCCGCGGCAGTTCGCGAATTTCGACCATTGACTTCGAACGGACACTACCGGAGATCCGACCGTCGGATTCTCCTAAAACCGGAACAGTTGGGTTCGTACCAAAAAGAGCTTTCTAACGAATATTAGAAATTTGAAATCTAACGGTTGGATTTGGAGATACGTCCAAATCAAATTTGGAAAAGGTCGTTGTAAGTGCAGTTCGATGGCCGTTGATGGAAATCGACTGTACGGGCCTTGATAAAATTATTAAAAATAGTAATAATTTGTGTAAAATCATAAGAAATGATTTGGGAAAAATTGGGATGAAAAACTCCATATTTGAAAAGATAAAAATAGATTTTTATCGAAATGAACTAGTTTTGAACTAAAATAAAACCCGTTTATTTTCAAATAAATAAATTGGATTTGAAATGGGTTTAAATAGAATTGATTCATGGGTTTATCGTGAACTGTGTTTTAAATAACACTAGTTCTTTAACCCGATAATAAATAGAATGTGATTTGGGTTTATCGTGAATTGTGTTTTAAATGACACTAGTTCTTTAACCCGGAAAAAGAAGTTTTAATGAATCTACAACTAAATTGAAATGGGAGTTGATAATTTAAAATTGTCAAATTTAGAAAGTGAGCGAGGATGGAGTATCACCAGTTTTGCTCCAAAGAGATAGTTAAATCTTTAATCAGATTTGAACGTGAAATGGTAATTAATTTTACCGATAACACCGTGGTGTTAGATATGGAGTATTACCAGTTTTGCTTCATGGGATGAATAGGTTGGGATTGGGAAATAAAATAAATAATTACTTCGGTGTGGTTCGCTAATCTCGACTAGTTTAGAAAACCATAATTTGGTTTGAAACGACATCCAAAGGAAGATTAAAGGATAAATTTTAAAGAATTTATCTTGGATAAAATTAATGGGAACTTTTCCCAAAAGATGTGGATATTTAAATAACAGAATATTCAGAATTGGAATGAGGCGTATGTTGTGTTTGTGTAACATTTGTTTTAATATACGCGGGTAGTTCGGAAAGTCCGGGTTTATACCCATTCTGAATAACCGATTCGACGATATGTCGAAGATGAAGACGGTGGTTGAAGACCGGAATTCTTCACATCGTTTGGGTGATTACTGATGATCTTGATTGGGCTGTACACCCAAGATGAGGGAATCAGTTGGTGATCGTCCAGACCTACTTGGAGATCGATGGATATGCGAGGAAAGTGCCTCCGGTTTCGTTCAGACCCAGAACGAACTTGTAAATGGATTGTGTGTCTGACATTGGATTTTATTCTGTGTTGATTGATATCTGTTAAATATATATCTGTTTGGTGGCGGAGAATTTATTCTCTTGCTTAACGCCCTTCTCTGAGACGTACGAGCTTAGAGGTTATATATCGATAGATATCAATCGCATGGCATGAACTGCCTGTGTGGCACGCTGAGTTGCATTGGATCAAGGCTTTTGTTGAAAAGCAAAGTCTTGTGGTTGACGATCAAAGCACGGCCTACGTGGCATAGCTTTATGTATAGCGTGGATTCGCGAGCCTCACACCTCGGTATGAGTTAAAAACGGGATACGGACCGCTGGGAGAGCACGACGTTTCTTTCTAGCTTTGGTGGTGTCAGTGACTTACCAGCCCTGACATTTATATACTTTTCACCTTTGTGGATGTTGGAATGAGGCGCCTCGATATTAGGTCTGTAAGGACCGGGAAACGTGTGTTCAGGAATTGCCAATCCTCTAACGTAAGTGAGGACCGGCCCAGCCGATCCAGGATTGCCCAGAGTGCGTAGTCCTGAGACATTTGCTAGAGTGTCTCGAAGCGGAGAGGAGCTTGCCCCTTGCCTCGACTCATGACGGAAATCCAATTTCCAATATGTGTATTTCGGCTTTATTTGTAGAGCCTAGTATGGCGACATAGTAGCATGGGATGCTATGCCGTCTATGATTGATATTTATGATTGAAATTGTTTTGACACTATACACTTATTATAGTATCAAATGATTTGTTTTAAACGTACCAAGCATTTTTGGCTATTATAAGGGAAAACCCTATCCTCCGGCTTGTGTTGCCTTGTGTGATGGGACCTGGGTCTTATAATAGCTTCATTTTTCGAAAAAGCATTGCGCTGTTTATTCTATGCACTGGTATTCTTGGGAGGAAACCCGTTCCGTGTTATACGGCGTGGTCCCTTGAATTACTCTCTTTTAAAGTAAAGTTTTAAATAACTGTTTTAGTTCTCACACCAGTCACATGACTGACCTGGAGTTTATTGTTTTAACCTAAACTCTGGGTGCCCCTATTTCCGCACGGGCAGCTAGTAGTTTTGGTTTTGCAGATTTATATTCACAGGATCCTGGTTTACAGCTGGAATGATATCCGGAAAGCTCTGTATCCGTATATCACCTTCAGTTGTGCTTTGTATTATTTTCCGCTGCTATGTAATTTATTGTAATCTCTGATATTTATCGAATGTAACTTATTCATTTATACACTGTATATTCTTGTATCTGATGGAATTGTTGTAATAGCAATGAAATGTTCTTCCGTCTGCGTTCTATTTTGTCCTGTTCTCAAACGATCAGGGGTTCCGAGCGGTCTAGATCGGTTTAACAACTGATTCAGATCGAGCGAAATTCCCGGCCGTCACAACGTACATCATTGGATTGACCACCTTCATCGCTATAGTCGTCATCATCACCCTCCTCATCACCCTCGTCATCTTCCTCATCACCCTCCTCATCACCCTCCTCATCTTTCTCATCACCCTGCTCATCACCCTCGTCATCTTCTTCCTCCTCCTCTTCCATATATACACGAATTTTTCTTTTTTTCCTGCTTTTTGTTCGACCTGACCGTTTAGACGCCATATCCAACGCTGGTTCCCTAAAAACCGGCATGTTCTGCGCAATATTTAAAAACAAATACAATATCATTATACAAATAGTACTAGGGATTCTATGTTCTGAGCAATATTGAAAAACAAACATGTATCACAAAAATTAAATCGGTAACTTACAAACGTGTATGCAACTGTGTTAATCCTGTTCAAGCCCTCTTCATAATACTTCGACTGTTCAAGAGCTAATTGCCGCATACCCATATTCATTTCCCATAGACTATTAACGGTGTAATGGGACGGAACTTGCGGTATATCCATCAAATGAGGAATGGGTAACGGCTCATGTCCTGTCCATTGCAAGTTCCATCCAGGATCCTCGGCCCACTCACTTTGTTGTGGTTGTTGGTAAAACTGAGATGCATAATTAACTTCTGAAGACGTGACGATTGGGGCTTCAATTCCTGCCTTCAAAGCAGAAGGTCCGAAAAATATCCATATTACCGATACGGATTGAAGCATCTAGTAATGGACCAACATCTCTGCCCACTGACCGCCAATATGTGTTGTAGTCCATATCTGGCTCTTTATATATATATATATATATATATATATATATATTGTTGACAATCATCTTGGTATAAGGCTTGTTGCAACTCCGCATATGTAGAATATGTCATCTTGCAGGTCATGTGTGCGGGAGGATCAATGGGAATAGTCGCCCAGCCTGTAAGTTGCCGCGTACACCTCTCTCCTAAATACATCTCATATGAGCTACCGGGTGGACCAATCAAAGGCAACCGTTTCATCGATAGGTTGCGTGTATGGACAACCTCTCCATCTGCGAATGCGACTGTATTTTGCCACGAATTCCAATTTATATGCGCTGCGTGGCGATGATCAATATGATACCGTGTGCTAGAGAACAAATGAGCTGAAGTATCATGTGTGATGAGCCTATTTTTTCCTCCCAGGCTCTCAATCTCGGATATGAAGCTTGCTTCACCTTTTCTTTGACAATATATCCGCACACTGTCATGTACTCAAAAAACCAGTATTGCAAAACAGAAAGATGCAATATTAAATACTAGAATAAACCACTGAGACATAAAATACTTTGTGCTTACTATAGCTCACCATACCTGCAGTAGCTCAATAAAACCAGTTATATGCCCTCCCTTAGTTATAACAACATCCAAACTCTGGTAGAGGTAACCCATAATCGTTGAACCCCAATTGAACTGTTCCACCAAGCATAAATCAAATACGGCCTCCAAATATCTCAGACTAATAGTGTCATTTATTATCGTAAAAAATTGAGTAACTATCATATACAAAACAAAAATGCGGGCAATATGACTTTTGTTATCATTGGTCTCAAGATAACCATCATGAAAGTGCTTTACAAGATGCGATAAAGCAACATTTCCTACCCGAAATTCTTTCTCCTCAAAAAGTGGCAATAGTTGCTTCGCATTTTCGAATTCCCCTCAACTCTCATCATACGGCATCGTTAGATTATGCATTCCCATTGGAATGGATATCAACATGGTAAAATTTAACAGTGTAAACCCGATCTCCGTACTAAGTAATAAAAAGGTATGCGTAGTCGGCCACCAACGCTCAACAATAACATGTATGCATCTGTTATCATAGTTTTTCAATTCAATTTCCATAAATTTTCCAAATATACTCATTATCGATACACTTTAACTTTCTTCCACCATTTCAACATTGTCGTAAATGCTTCATGACATCTCATCTTGTTGCGATTCTAATTATAAAGCTAAATCAGTTACATAATCTTTTCATATCGAATAATTTTAGTTAACACACTTTAAAACAAAACAAAAAAATACCGTAAGCTCTTTTCCACTATTGTAATATGTGTAACTCCTTCTTGTAGACTCGTGATAGATATGAATGGAAACGTTGGATCAATTGTTGTCTCCTTCCTTGCTCCATAGCCACTTTTTCGCTTTCAATCGTTTTTCGATTTTTTCGCAAAACTTTTATTCTACGTAACTCACTCGCGGCACTACTGCCTTCAATGATTTTGTCTTCTATCATCAACCAATTCAACTAGTTTGCTAAATCCACAAAAATGATGGGTTTAAGGTGAAGAATGATGGTATTGATGGTGCTAAAGTGATGAGAAAGAGTAGATATTATTTGTTTGAAATTATATCAAAAATCCTTTATTTTTAAAAGTATTTTTGGACTAGGGTTTTGATTTTTTTTGCGGATTTTGATGAAAATCGTGAACTTCTGTTTACAGAGAATAATGACTCTGTAGACAGCAGCTTGCGATTTTGTTTTTCCCCGATACTAAACGGTTTTCAGAAAACTGTTTAGTGTTTAATTTTTAAAAAAATTAACACAGCGTCCCCCCACCGACTGCTGGAAAAGTGGGGGAATCAACACCCAAACATAACGATTCACGCTCCAAAATGCACTTTATGCTAGGAGTGCTCTAAAATCATGCAAATTAATTTTAATATGTTTGCAGCAGCATACATATTGAAGTGGCCTTTCTTTGCAGCATGAGACCAATAATTAGTCCAATCGTATTTATGCGCTGATTGAATATTTATATTTATATTATATGTTGCTGTGTCAACTTATATTTGTGTAACTGCAAAGACTTCGCCCTTATAATTACAATAACGAAGACTTCATGATTATAAACAATGATTTTTTTATTTAAAAAACCAGTCAGTGTTTCGTGGTTATTTAAAAAACCAGTCAGGTCGGATTGTTGGTGATCATCTTATTCTCTGAATCTTCTAGGCAGTATAATGTTTCTTTTAGGCTTTGTATTTAGTCAAACGAGCTGCTCTTGTTTTAACTCAGCTAGCTATTTATGGGGATTATGCAAACATTGTACTCAAACGCAGTTAGTTACCATGATACAAAATACAGTGCTCTTAAATTTGTAAGATCTAATTACTTTTCCAAATGATAGTTACCTTTCAACGGTAAGGACGCTTGAAATTTTGATTATTTTACATTTTACATTAACAGTGCCTTTGTATTTATTTTCCATATCAATCCTGGTAGAATGTGTAATGACAGAACATGTTTTATGGAAGGTTCCGGACCCAACTGTGTGACTCCATACTGTTGTGTGCTCGTAGAGTTTGCTTCTTTGCTCACAGTGCTGAGCATCTTCGACCTACGGTCATCTTTAGTCCTTTGGACCATGCGATCCTAGAACAAGGCCTATTCAGTTCAGTTCCGGTGCAACCTGAAGGAGTAAATGCAAATGCCAGCAATGGAAAGAGCAGTAACGCAACTGCTGAGGTGATGCTGAATGCTCCTCCTGCTCTACCCTCTTCGTCATCGAATGTGACTGAGAGGTTGATGCTAAATGCTCCTGCTGCTGGCTTCTCTTCGGAAGAAAATGATAAAGATGATCTTAAGGATCTGTATGAAGATTTTCCAATGATAAAGATGATCTTAAGGATCTGTATGAAGATTTTCCGCATTTGGACTAGGTGATGGATGTCTGCAACTAGGAGGATTAAAGAATGTGTGTATAAATAATATATCATTTGCTGTATTACCTTTTTTTTTCCTGTTTCTGATATGTGGGAAGTGTAAATATTTTAGTGTGTGATCTGGGAAGTGTAAATATTTGTGGTTATTTGAAGTTTACTAAAATCAACCGTCTGTCATCTCTGAGTCAGTGGAAGAAGTTTAAGGGATTTTTTTTCTAATTCCTTTTCTTTAAGTTTAACAACTTAAAATAAAATACGCACTTGCTGAAATATATTGGTGCTGTAAGTGTATTTTTATGTATTTACACTGTAATTTCATATATTCTCATGTGTTGTGAAAAGTAAGTCATAAAACCAGAGATTTTGGCGAACATCTTCAGCCCGTTTTATGTTCCATTCTTTCTTCATACTCTCTTTTAAACGAAAACAGCCATTTTGGTTTTCAACCTTAATTTATTCTCTGAATCAGTAATGATTTTGTACACAATCAGCAAAGAAAGTTAATGCCAACCTTTATATGCTTGTTAACACTTGGTGCTATAAAGGGACAAATTTATACTGCTGTACAGTCACTTGGTGCCTATTAAGCGGCTGAAGTTGATTGCCTTTGCCTATATCGACAAGCACTTAACCAGAAACAAATGAAAGTTGGAAGCGGTTCTTCGGTTGCATGTGTCGGCATATTCATAAAGTGTCATACTAGGATTTATTTTCATAGGTGGACTGAAAGTAATTCCAACATCATCTTAAAAAAGGTAGATAAAAGGTCCGGACCAACATATCGAGGTTCTAAGCTAATACATCAACAAAATTTTAATTTGAACCCTGATTAAAATTTATTTACAATTTTGTATTGAAAATAACATGCAAACACCCAAACTGAAATTGAACATCTACCAAAAAAATAAAAATAAAAACAAAAATAATAATAGTACATTACTTGCACGAAAATTAAACTATAACACAAATGAGTAAGTTTCGATTTAAGACCTTAACTAGAGATTTTTTTTTTTTTTGAAGATGCTGTCATGGAGTCTACGGTTTTTCCCTTTTATAACCACATGGATATTGATCCTGTTGGAAGCTATACAGATGGTTTTGTATTAGTTTCTAAAAGGAAAGAGAAATCTATGGCGAAGGGTGCTTCTTCCCTTCATGTTCGATGCCTTCCACAAAGTCCTGTTTGAAGCAACACATGATGATACGTTTATGACTGTTCATGAGATTATATATGCTACAATTTCAGTTTGGATAGTTTTCCTAATCTTGACATTGATTTTTGAACATAGGAAGCTATTAGTAGAATTGCGTCTAATCAAGATGATGGATTATAAGAATGATAATGTTTAATGTAATATAGTTCAATCCAAAGACTCCATGATGATGGGTTATAAGAATTTAGATATGATTTGCAGTATAATCTTCAAATGAATAGTAAAGAAAAGTTGAAATGCAATTGATACATAAATACTTTTGATACAATGTACAAGTATTTATATATAAATATTTTCATGCGGTTAGTGTGACACCCACGTCCGTTAATGTCACTCTTTATCAGAATGCATTAAGTTTCATGAAACGTTATAGATAAACAGACATAGAATTTCACAACACAAATATACAAGATAGCAGCGAAAATTTAAAATTTTATTTTCTAACACAAAACATCATGGTCCAAAAATCTAGTTACAACATCAGACTGAAATACTGAAACAAAATATATCAAATAAAAACATCTGTTTTGCGTTAAAAATCATCAAAGTCATAAATGAAAAATTATAATCTCCATAAGTAAACAAATATTTCAAAGTTTACCGTTATATGATTTGGTAAAATTTAAAATTTGGGTCAATTAAAAACGTAACTAACAATAGAAGCTTGTTGGTCGATCTTCCGTGTATCTGAAGTCCTTTGTTCACCTCACCTATCACCATCAACACTTTTTTGTTGTTAATTCAAGTGCGCTTGAATATTTTTAGTAGTGCAGGTAGTCTCACAGACTTCACATCTTGAAATGTGATCTATATTATTATGGACATAAATTTATTGTATTCTGAAATAAGTTTGATATTAAGCCATCATAATGCAGATATGGATTGGTATTCTAGCTAGTGCTTGGATTTGCAAACCTTTCAATAAAATCTTATGCTGCCAACATTTGAGCCAAATATTTGAAACATTTTTCGAAATTTATTCCAGTATGCATTTCTCCAACTCCTTTCTTGTGTTTCTCATAATCAAGTATCTTTTCCTAGCTTCTTTTGTCCATAATTTCTCAACATCTGAAGAAATATGATGTCACCCAGGGAAGTCTAATATACTCAGGTAGCATCCTCTTCCTTAATGTTTGTTTTATACTTTTATTAGTAAATTTTAGTTTTATGAATTGAGAAATAAATAATTTGTTATTCTTCTTAATATTTGTTTGACACGAACCATGTGTGAATCATTTTATGAACAAAAATTACGGAGCCCTGTTTAGACTCATCCTTATTGCCTAGTGTTCCACTCTGACATGGAATGCCTTTGCTCATAATTGTAGAGCTACAAACGGGAGTGGTTTTTGTTATGTAATGACGGTCGACTAAGCTATCTATCTCTACCATGTGTCATACGCATATGAGTTGACACAGAATTTGTTGTAACAAAAGAAAACACTAATATTAGGCATCTTCTAACTAATATTTATACATCATTTCTTCAAATTATTTAGCAATGTAAGACTTCCTAAATCCGAATCATCCTTTCTCCGCTATAACACGCAAGACAATCTTAACAGTTTTATATTCAAACAAGTCATATGCACGTACTAGCATAAGTTTAATCCTATCATATGGAGATGATACCGATTCCTATTGACTCTTGCAATAGATAGACATGTTAAAAAATAGCATTTTCCTTATAAAAAATTCAAAATATAATGATATAGTCAGAATGTGCTCTTGGATCTTTATTGACCTGTGTTTCAAAAACTATGGACTACTGGTCTGATGACTACTGAATGTAAAATACCTTCGAAACAATATTTAAATGCTCTGGCATATGTTCGTTGCTGGTTTGGTCAAAGGGACCATTTGGGGTAACATACCCCAACAGGAACACTTAACATTGAAAACTTGAAGACTGCAAAATTGTATGCTTGCATTACAATTTATTTGCTGTATATCATACAAGACTGCGCAACATTTCTGCCATTTATTTATATGTTTATGTTTAACTCCTTCACTGTCTATACCCCTTAATATGACTCATATGCTTGTCATAAATATTTAAATAATTGTCAGAGAGAAATCTAATGATATTAGTAAAGATGACTCGCGCTTCTGAAACTAATTATATGGCATAAATGTCATACCTTATCATGATCTTCTGCTTGCAAGAGCTCCAAGCTACTTCATGGTGATGTATTTTAATGAAGTATTTTCAAGTTATAGTACTACATTTCTATTTTTTAAAATTTCTGGATATATTGTATCAGTTATCATAAAATGGAATATAAGAACATGCTTAATATAAGAGGATTTTTTGAGGTGGCCACTTTGCTTAATGAGATGTTAGATTCAAACTTTCAATATTTCCTATAGTTGACTGTTCCTTTGTCTCAATATTTATACCAGTCTATTAGAATCAAACCAAAGTATAATTTTTTTATTTTGTAAATGTTAGGTAAAGGAAGACAAGTCTAGTAAATGAGCACTGAGGATTAAGTTTACTATCCTGATTACCATGGAAGATTACGTCAGAAATCCCTAATTTAGAAACCATCAAACTAAATCAGATCACATAAGTAAAATTCAAGTACAAAGCCATGAATGCTACAACTACACATTTTCAATTGTTATTGGTTGTTCATAAACACTTATCGTATGCTTGACATTTCTGTTCACAACTTCAGTTCCTATACTGGTTGACCATATTATCTTCACAATCTTCGTGGGCCCGTTGTTGCATCATGATCCATGTCATGAAATGCCCCCCCTCCAATTAACTATTACATTAAACATGCAAATAATATTGGTGTCTTCCTATGCTGATTAATTGCATTATTATGGGTCAATGCATATGCATAGATATCTCTTGATTTTGGATTGGAAAAGAAATAATACCATGTTTTGATTCATCGTTTCAAGCTCTCTTCATAAGCAGCTTTCTCTTGATGTGTATGGTTACAATTTACATCTTGATCACTTGTTCTTTTATCACAAAAATAAAAAAAAAAACCTATACTATTGTTCCAGTACATTTACATGTATGCTATACTGGTTTTTTCTTGTGGCATAGTTATGGTTGTTTTTGTCAATTTTTTGTAATACCTTAAATCAATATTTTAGGCAGTTGAAAAAAAATGCAGCATAGGTAGATAAATATGCATATCACTCTTTAAATCTGCGTTTGTTTACAGAAAATAAATTCAATTCTAGCTGGCATTGCATTTCACAATCAAACAAGGATTATTTATTTTTATGGCTGCTAAATGCTACTTCGGAATGATTGGAGCCATCTTTCTATCATTAATGTCATTTGTTGGTGTTAAGGGAAAGATGTTTAACTTGCACCAAAATCAGCCATCAGTTTTGACCACCATGGTATTCTCAGTAACTTTCAGTATTCCATTTTCTATATTGTTTCGTATCTATGACGCAAGTGAATACTTAGCGTTTGCATTGTTATGTTTTCAGAGTGAAGATGGTGATATTATTGACTGTGTTGATGTATACAAACAACCTGCGTTTGACCATTCGTTACTCAAAAATCACATCATAAAGGTTTGGTATAGAGTTTCATTTAAATTTCCATATGTCTAGTACATTATCAACGCATGTTGATCAGTTGACGCTAACACAATTAACATAATAGATGAGACCTAGTTTTCTTCCATCAGTTCATGGTAATTACACCCTAAGAAATTCCATAAAAAAATCTGGAAAAAGCATGGAGATTTCCCTGAAGGGACAATCCCAATACTAAGGAATAAAGCAACAGAAAATGCTACTGCCCATGGGTCATCCGAGAACTATGGTTTGAATGGAGAATTTTCAAACTGCAAAGTTGATATATATATATATATACCTCTTTCATATGATGAAATCCAGTGGTAAGACACAGAGGAGAAAATCTTTTCATACTTGGGTATACTTAAGCTGTCGCCCAGGTAGAATCTTTTAAACCTGTCATTTAAACTAGTGCAAGTTTATTTGAAATTGATTTAAGTTTTAATTTGGAGATACTGTTGCTATATATGCTCATTCAACATTACAATCTAGAAGTCAACTACGATTTAAGTTGAAGAAACAATTTATTTTTGATATATTTGGATGACGTGTATATATTTTTACTAGGTTGCCCGTTTGGAGATGAATAAAAAGGGCACATATATCGGTGCCATGGCTAGAACAAATGTTTGGAATATAAAAGTTGAGGATGCCGAATGGAGCTTAAACTCGGTTTCATTATTTAACAAAAAGAACTCATTTATGGAGAGTGGATGGGCGGTATGTCTACTTTTGTTCCTTTTGCCCCTTTGCCAATTTCATAATTTTTTTCCTTATCCCGATATCTTGCTATATCAATATTAGGAATCATCATATGAACTGTTCAAGTTGGTAACCACTAAACTATTATATAATTTGTATGTATGTCAAAGATAGTGTTTGAATTGTGGTCACTGTACATGCACTTAATACTTTGAAATAGTGTATTTTTAAATTATTTAATACGCTAAGCACTGCTTGATATTAACAAAACAAAATGGATGCATAAAGTATTATTCACGACATCAGAAAATATAGTTCTATATGGTAGTTTTGTACATTGTGAAAAATCGTTCAGTTTGCACTTCGATTTATACCGCCACTTTTGGAAAAGATCATTTTCTTTTTCCATTGTGCACATACTAGATGGATATGGGAAATTAGCAGCTGATACCCATGAACACAGTGTGCCAATGGTCTATGATGTTAACCAAACAAGTTACTTTCTTTCATTTCTATAGTGTATCAAATTATCGTTGTATTTGTTTCTTTTTATGGTCAGGTTAGTACTATCTTATTTGGCGACCAAAAGCCACGAGTGTTTGTAAATTGGCTGGTATGGTAGCTTCTATTACATTTATTTGTCGGCTATTTCTAAAATATTTGTATTCATCTTTTGACTAAATGCCATTCAGTTGTAACATGCTATTCCAATTTATGATTTGCGCAGAATGCACCTAAAGATTCTGGGTGTTTTATCCTGAGGTGCCCTGGGTTTGTGCATGTATCAAACCATATCATGCTTGGAGGCGCTCTACCAAATATCTCAAAAACAAATGGAGAACAATTTGATTATGAATTTGCAATCTATAAGGTATATATCTCGAAACTTTTTTACCTATGCAATGTACAAGCTCAGTGTGAGTAATCTTGTTTTTAATAAAATGAAGGATGTTAAGCAAGGGGCATGGTGGGTAATTGTAGAAGGCCATCCATCAGGCTACTGGCCAATAAGTTTTTTTGGAGATTGCGATGCGGCTCGGCGAGTCAATTGAGGTTGAAGTGTGTGCAATTCATGTTTCCATGGGACTCACACCTTGACAGAAATGGGGAGCTAGGTTTTTGCCAACAATCAGTACAGGGGGGAAAGTTATATTCATGGGATTATGGTCCTTGATTGGAATAGAAAATTTGTAAGTCTAAATGTTAACCATCTCTCCGCCTTGTGCGAAGATTGTTGCAGCGAGACGTTGAACTGCTTTGATTTTCAGACTGGCGATGGAGTATGCATATATTATGGTGGGCCTGGAGGTAGAGACTATTACTAAGACTGTGACATTCCAATGTAAATGTTTGCTTTGCACTGATGTTTGGATTGTGTTTTACGCCTGAATGGTTGGATAAAATGTCTTCGGAATAAAGTCAGTCTTGTTACTCCGATGTATATGCTTAGGACAACATTTTTACCATATTAACCTTTGTCAACCATTATCAATCCAGTCTTGTTGCTCAGATGCATATGTTTAAGACAACATTTTTACCATATTAACATTTGTCAACCATTATCAATTGATATCTATTAAACTGATACTAAAAAAATCGATATCTATTAAACTTATTAGCAAAGCTAATTCTTTACCAAATAATGTTGTAATAATCTACAATTGATGTTGTGATTGTATTTTAGTATATGCAAACTTAATCTTGGTTTGGATATTGGTTTGAGATCCTTTGAAAATGAAATCGACGCCTAATTTATTAGAGTTGACAAATTTTGCTTGAAAATTGACCGACAAAAAGCATATGATAAAATAAGTAGAGAATTTATCATTTATATGTTGGAAGTATGAGCTTTTCCCCTAATTTCTATAGATTTATATATAAATGCATTTCCCTTAATCTTGTTTTCAATTAAGGGTTTGGAGTGAACTTTTCAATTTGTATAGCATTTGTTAGTTGTGTGTTTTATTTTTGTCCTCCTCAACCCTATTGTATCATGTTTCCTTTTATTTATTTTTATAACACACATTTTTCAAAAACAAAATTTTTTTGTCATGTAATTTTTTCCCCTCTTTTGGTTTGATGACCTCGTGTAAATGGCGACAAGTAATTTCCTTTTCTTCTTCTGCCTTCTAACTCCTCCGCCTTCTTCAGTACTGATCTCCACCTGCAAATCCTCCTCACTTCACGATCTCTCGCCCCTATTCCTTGTTTTCGTTGTGCGTACGAGGTTCATCGAACCCAAATTTTCATTTCTAGATCTAAAGACTATTTTTCGTTTCCAGATCTAAATCTATAAGCATGCGAGCCTCTTTCCCTTTGAAGTTTCACCTACCTCCCTTCTCGATCTAGCCATAGGAGACCGTTTTGTGCCTTTGTGCGGTGGCTAAAGTTGTTTTTAACTTTGGTTTCGACTTGCTGAATCATGGAATTGCTGGTGCTTTGCGGTGTGACTGGCGCTGCTTCAACTCATCCACCTCTGTTGTGGTTATCGCGACTTTCAAACTGGCTTTTCTGGTATGCTTTTCCGTTCGGTTATCTACTGAGGTGCAATTATTCTCACATGAGACTGTAAACCAGCTAACAAGGACTACATTTGCGTGCTTTGCCTCTTCTCAGTGAGCTGTAACTTGAAAGTATAAGCTATTAGTTTTGTCTGGTTAGTTAGGTTTGTTCCTCGCGTGTTGTTTGTGCTTGTAGTGGTTAAGGTTTTCGACTTGAGGCGTTAGCTTTGTTCCTAGTGGTGTATCTGGTGTGGGATGTTAGTTGTGCTTTATGGTTCTTGGAGACTTTGCAGTTCATGTTTTTCTTGGTTAATGTTTGGATGTTCTATGAGTCCTAGGCTTGTCTTTGTTCATCGTATTAAGCAGTATCATAGGTGAAGCCTTGCCCTCATCGATGCTGGTTTAATTATGGTGTTTCTACCTTCTTTGCTCATAGTGTATTCAGGTATTAACCATTTTTTCAACGCGGCCATAGCCCTGAATCTTCTAGTTTATGTTTTGGTCATCGCGTGATCCATGTCAAGTTTCTTGCTCCTTTCTTCACACTATTCTCTTGACAGTATGTGTTTTGGGAGCATGCTTTTCCTTGTTGCTTTTGATAGTTCACATCATCTCTTTTTAGCAACAATATGCCATGTACTTTTTGATTGTCACATGAAGCCGTGCTTTTGTACGGCTCAAGGCCCATGTTATCTGATGTTTCTTTGGCTCTTGGAAATAAGCAAGTGATGCTATTAACAACACTTCATTATGTAAATGACTCAGATTTTTAACAGGTATAGATTAAAATCCAGATTTATAAACAGCCACGGTTACTGTTAAATTTTTATATCTAAAAGTAACATGAACTCACAGAAATTGGATCTAAAGATCAAAGAATAATATGTTGAAGTTGCAAAAGAGATTCTTGTACACGTATAAGTTGATGTTTGAGGAAGATAGGCTGATTCAATCAAAGCTGGGCAACATCTCATTATCTCCATTGTTTTAGGTGTAGAAAAAAAATAGAAATGTTGTCCTATATATAGCCTATCTCCAACGAACCCAGTCATAAAAACATCCAGAAGCACTAAGAGAATTCGGCAAATCCCAGTTGGGTCGACCCACCCTCGCCTAGGTCGACCCGCGTGGCCTTGGATCGACCCATAGGTCGACCTAGCCCAGACGTGGGTAATACCCAACGGGTCTGGTTCCCGCCTGGTTTTGCCGCCTCGCTATTTGAATTGTTTTGAAAATTTTGAGTTGTTATATATATATATATAATTCTCTTATACGTATACAAACTTCTAAGCTTAATAACTTTCTCATACGATGTCCGTTTTAGAAAACTCGGAGTTTACCTTAACCAAATTCCGAGATGAACACAATGGCACTGTCCTTTTTACTTAATTCCCAATATTTAATTAAGTATTCCTTAGTTTATTGTTATAAATTCCTTTAAAATTACGGGGATTTACAATAGAGCTTTACATTATGGGTATAGGTAGAAGGAGAAGATTAAGAGAAGAGAAATGATGGTTGTTGCGTGATTTTTAGAAAAGAGATGGAGGAGAATGAGTAGGAGGAAGCTTGTGTGAATAGGGTTGTTATGTGCGTGAGTTCCTGGTATTTGCTTGTAGAAGAGAAAGGATGAGTAGAGGATTAGGGTGCTAATTAAGGTTAATTATTTTATTAATTATATTGTTAATGACCTTATAAATGTATACAAATTTATAAAATGCATATCTTTCTCGTACGTTGTCAGAATTGAGAGAAACAGGATCCGTTGGAACTGTATGGACAAGAGCTTCGCAACAAAACTAATTGGAGAGATTTGGAGCTCATTGTAATTTTTGGCAAAGGAAAACGTATGATTCAATCAATCGATGTTTATCGTTATTCAACGATAAATGACCAATGTGATAACCTTCACTCAACTGAATTTTTATAAGCTATTATAATCTTGTTTGATTATATATATTGTTTACCTGTGATTGAAATGTTTGTTTTGTGGCTGACTAGTGATGTTTACAGTTTTTACTTTTATTATTAATAAACTGTGAGTATAAGCGTTGACAATGGAAACACTTATATTATAATGATTGGTTGACGGATGATAGTTGATATGATATTAATGGTGTGTGAAATCCATATAAATTAAATTATATGATAATTGGTTGGATCTCATTCCAATTTAGGATTAATGTGAATATTTTTATTAACAAAATATTCAGTGAAAATGACAATTTGAATTTTAAATTCAAATTGGTCTGGAAAGATAGTTTAAATGATTACGAATAAATTTCGTAAATGTTAGAATTTGATTCGAATTAATTTTCAGTTTATAAAGGCATGTTTTAAATTTTATTTTGAAATAAATAGTAAATTTCAAAATGCGAACTCGAGTTAGGCATATAAACGACGTTTTTAAATCGAACAGATTTGTCCATTGATCTTATTTATTTTAATAATGGATGTCGAGAAATTTTGTATTTCAAAATATTATATTTTGAAAATATTATTATTTTAATATTATAATAATATAGAATATTCAATTTTGATTAAAAATTGAATTGAAGGTTGAAATCATTTAAAAAAAACGAGTTTATAAACGTTTTATAAAATACGTTCAAACCGAATCAATGAATATATTATTATAGATAATAAAATGGTCC
The DNA here is from genome assembly GCA_030737875.1 of Allium sativum. Lineage (NCBI taxonomy): Eukaryota > Viridiplantae > Streptophyta > Magnoliopsida > Asparagales > Amaryllidaceae > Allium > Allium sativum. The sequence continues at coordinate 365,190,492 of CM060909.1, forward strand.
TAATAGGGCGAGTCGTGCAACGACTATTCATGAATTTCGACCATTAACTTCAAATTAACGTACCAAGAGATCCGACCGTCAGATTTTCTTGAAACGAAAAACGTTTGGTTTAGAATGAAAAGATCTTTCCAATTATTTGTCAAATGTTAATATTCAATGGTTATATTTTGAGATAAATCCAAATCAAATTTGAATAAAAAACGGGGCTAGTGCTGTAAATGACCAGAAATGGATTTTTAAAGAATTGGGTTATTTTGAATTATTAAAAATAGGGAAAATTATGATAAATCATAATAAATGATCTAAAAGCGATTTGGACTAAATATGTTTAGTTTTGGACAATATAAAGCTATTTTGTGAAAATTAGCTATTTTGACAAAAGTGAATATAATGGTTTGAAGGTAATAAATAGTTAACCAAGTTAAGTTTTTCCAGTATATGAATATTGGAATGGAAATAATCTTCGAATATTTCGATAGTGGTTTCCGTAATTATATGGATATTGTTTTGAGGAATTTGGAAGATAAAGCTATCATTATTCCTTATACGGTATATGTTGGTTTCAGAATGTGATATTGAATATAAGTCAATACGATTTCTATTCAAAGCCTTATATTTGATATCAAAATGGATTTTGGGTTTGTCATGAATGGTGTCTTCAATAACACTATTCTTAAACCCAGTTGAAAATGAAGTTTATTGAATTAATCTTTTAATTAAGGTTAATGAAATCTTCTAAAGTGAAGTTTTCCAATTAATAAATTTTATTGGAATTGAATGGAAATCAGTTTAGTGATAATCAAGATGAACCTCCGCGGAGGAAGACCTTTACTATTTAAGGAATTTAAAAGGCTTTGTCGTTATTCATCTTATAGTATTAGTCTGATGTATATGTTCATATCGATTATAAACTGATATGATTTCCATGAAGATTCCATTTCTAATTGAAGTTTGATTTTGGGTTTATCATAAACGATGTTTTAAATAACATTTGTTCTTTAACCCAGTTAAAATGACAGGATTAATTTCCAAAGTAAAGTAATCACTGATTAAGGATTTTCGGAGATTAAAACCATGTTAGAGTTTAAATAAATCTTTCAATAAAGATTTAATTGGATAAATCGTAGATTATATAAAACCTTGTTAGAGTTTTAATATATCTTTCAATATAGATTTGACTGGATAAATCGGAGATTAAAACCATGTTAGAGTTTTAATAAATCTTTCAATAAATATTTGATTGGATAAATCGGAGATTAAAACCACGTTAGAGTTATAACAAATCTTTCAACAAAGATTTGGGATGAAAGTAGGTAATTAAACTTACCAAAAACACGAGGGGTGTTAGATATGAAGTACCCCCAGTTTTGCTCTATGGGGATAAACATGATGGAAACGGGGTAACAATATGAGATATTACCTTTTTCTAAGGCTCGATAATCCTGAGAGGCTTATAAACCTTTATTTAAGTTAAGTTTGTGAAAAGCGATTATATAATCTTTTGAAATGATTTCCAAGGAAAGATTTAAACAAGAAGTTTAAATGATGTAAATCATTGATAAGATTTGTGGGATTAATTCCCGATGTAAAGAATATTTGAATAAAAGAATATTATGAATTGGAAAGAGGCTTATAATATGTTTATATATCATTTGATTTTGAATGATACCATATTATTCGAAAAGACCGGGTTTTAACCCATTCTGAATAACTAATGCGGCGATTTTCGAAGATACTGAAGATGGTGGTTGAAGACCGGAGATCTTCACATCGTTTGGATTATTGCTGGTGCCTTGGGTAGCTCCCGTTATAAGGTTAAAGTGGTGGTCGTCTAGACGTACTTGGAGATCGACCAGATATGCATGGGCTTCTCTCCCTTAGGCGACAAGGAATAAGGTGCCTCCGGTTTCGTTCAGACCCAAAACGAACTTGTAAATGGATGTGTCTGACATTGTACTTCAAGATATAATAAATTGATGTCTATTGATAATATATCAAGTTGGTGGCAGATAATTCATTCTACTAGATTAACACCCTCCTTTGAGACTTACGTACTCAGAGGATTATATATTAATAGACATCGATTATATGTTGTGAATTGATAATGAGGCATGTTAAAATGCTATGATCAAAGCTTTTATTGAAAAGCAGTGCTTTGTGGTTGATGATCAAAGCATTGCCGACATAGCGTAGCTTTGTGTTGGGACGTGACTGCGACAAACCTCACACCACGTAATGGCCTAAAACAGGATGAAAGACAACAGAGTAAGGGCATACGTTTCCATCTAGCTAAAAGGTGTTGCCATGGGATGGCTATTATGAGGTAAAACTCTATACTCCAGCTTGCGCTTGCATTGTGCGATGGGACTTGAGTCTTATAATAGTTTCATTTTAAAAAAAACATTGCGAGTTTTTATAACTGGTATTCATGTGGAGAAAACCTGTTATGTGTTATACGGCGTGGTCCCCTGATCTACCCAACTTTAAAATAAAGAAAATAACTGTTTCGGTTCTCATACCAGTCCCATGACTGACCTGGAGTTTATTGTTTTCCACCTAAACTTTGGGTGCCCATATTTTCCACACGGGCAGCTAATAGTTTTGGTTTTGCATATATTTTTAAAACATGATCCTGGATTATAGCTGGAGCTACACTTTGGATTATTTTGTAGACTTCCGGTGAATATATTTATGTTTCCGCTGTATTGTAAATTATTACTCTAATATTTCTCCATTGTGTATTAATTGTCTATACTCTGGTTTATTATTGTACTCTGATGTAAAATTGTTTTAATAGTAATGAAAAGTTCTTTTGTGTTTTGTTCTGATGTGTTGTATCCCATAATGGTTCGAGGATTTCTTCCCTTTTGGATCAGACCTGCGTGGCTTTTGATCGATTCGAGAGGCAGGAATTTTTGGGTCGTCACAGTTTCCTTTAAAGCCTGTAAGTCAAAATTCATCTTACCCAAAAATCCACGTTCCAAAAATTAATTTCATAACTGCCTCTTTAAACATATCTTTTTTAAATCAAAGATAATTTAGCTTAAATAATATCAATAATCATTCGTTACCTTTTCACCCAGATTCATTAACTCTTCATTACTTTACTTTCCTCTTAAAACCCATCTCGAAATCAAGATTATTAAGTATCGGTTCAAAAACCTTTACAAATCTTAATCCTCTTTAAATTCCAAATCATGATTTAATATTTAGTGGGTTAAGAATGACGTTATTTAAGACACCATTCACAACAAACCTAAAACTAATTGATATTGAATACAAGATTTAAACATAAATTATCAACTTATATTCGATACAAAATCCTCATACTCAGTGAATACTATAAGCGGAATAACAATATAAATATCCCTCAAATTCCTCAGATAGTATGCGTCCGACAACGGAATTCCATATCAAATACTCAAAGATTATTTCTATCCAAACCCACCTTATTAATTCTGAAAAACCTTTATTCCTAGAAGATTAAACTGAATTCATATAATATAGGAACTGGATAGAAATTACTGACTGATATTACAAGCAGAATAATAGTAAATCTTCCTTTTAAATTCCTCAAATTGTGAAGATCTACTTAAGGACTTAATAATGACATTCGAAGATCACATTCAACCATTTCCAATTTATTAATAATTGAAAAACCATTTATCTCAAGACAAATTAAATCTTACATAAAACTAATATGTCTTAAGTACTATAAACTTCCAAAATATTTGACTAATAAATTAAAAAAATGATATTTATATTTTGGATAATGTTTCATAAGTTTAAAACTTCAAAATAAACAGTTTCCAGAAAAAAGTTGCAAAAGTGTTTCAAAAGTGTTAGAAAAGTGTCGCAAAGCAGTTAATATTAGCCAGTTTGATCAAAATAACCTTTATATGATCCAAAACTATATATTTCCAATTCAATCCCTTTTAAGTAACTTATAATGATTTTACAAAAAATCCATATTTTTAATAATTTTAAAATAACCATTTTTCGTTATGATATGCGAATTGCGTTTATAGCGACCTTTATTCAAAATAGATTTAAGCATAACTTGAAAACTATACATTGGAATTTGAATTTTCCTTTTTCCTTTGAAAAGTATTGTTATACGAAAGCAAAAGTTTTCCGTTTCATGTCAGTCTGATTTAAATTGCATAAGTTATAGTCGTTCAAAGCTTATGGTGGAAATTCGTGAACTGTCGTTGCGCAACACGTCCTATTCAGACCATAATACGACTAAAAATAAAAATTCGTACGATTCCCTTCTAGTACGGTTATCAACCTTTATAAACATTTATAAACTCATTTGAAAGCATGATTTCAAAATTAAACTTCAAATTCAATTCAAAACTGAATATTATAATATTATTATATAAAATAATATTATTTTCCAAAAATTAATCTGATTAACTTCAAATTTTGTAGAAAACAAAATTATTATAACATAAGACTAATGGAAAAATGATTTGAGTTAAAACCTCGTCCATATACCTAACTCAACTTCAAATTCCAAATTCGCTATTTAAATTAAATTTAAAATTGAACTAGCCAATTATAGTGAAAACCTTTTCCTCATTTCCACCCTTACACCATTACAAATCATTCGTATATACCACAAATTCATTTCGGAATTATTTCAAATATCAAAAGCAAAACTTTCTTTTAATACCCAATCTTCAACATTGAATTAAAGTAAATTGTTTATATTTCCAACTGAGAAGGAGACCTAACCAATTTCTCATATAGTTCCATAACTGGGTGTGACAGGAGTGCAACAACATACAAAGAAGTACTTAACAACATACAAACATCCATAACACTCATCAAAAATATCATCAATAATGTTAGTTCCTACGTGCAACCGTTATGGTAATCAACACTTACCAGTGTATAAGTGTCATTAACACTGCATCCATTCATCCAAAATCACACATATATATTTAACATCCATAATTAAATAAATAGGTGTAAGGAATTCTCAATGACGTATCCACTCCGCTAAACTTTATCGTAGGACCTTAGTCGAACCGACAGATAGCGTAACCGCGTACCGTGGTTTAACTTTTCTAACTTTGAAAATATGCCAACTACCCTTTAGTTTTTGGACTAGCTACTCTCTGAAATTGGAAAAGTACCCAACTACGAAGTTGTAGAAAAAAAATTCTATTCAGTTTTAAAAAGCAATTTCCTAATTACGATAATTTTTTAGGGAGATATGATCCAAATAGTGGAGGTGTTTTTCAGATTCAACAAAAGATAGCCAGAGAATATTTCCTTTAAAGATTTGAATTTTTGGGATAGCTAGGCTCAGAATTAGGAAAAGTGATCAACTACAAAGTTGTGGCCACTGAAAAAACACACAATCTGAAGTAAAGAATTACATGATTTGGTTCAGTTTAGGGGAAGTTATGGCCTTGGGAAATTGCTGGTTGTGGGCTGAGGTGGAGGCCGAGAAGAACGAAGTGGTGGTGCATGAAGGTGGTGGGGTGGGATGCTTGGCTGGACTTAGGTGGAGGAAGTGGGGTTGTGGACTAGTGGAGGAGGAGGCGGGGAGGAGGTTGGCCAAGGGTGGTGGTGGAAATGGGGTGTAGCCCGTGCTTGGAGGAGGAAAGGAAGAAGAGAACGAGGAGGATGAGAGTGGAAAAATGGAGGTGGTGGAGCATGGTGGAGGGGGTGTCGGTCATGGCCGAATTAGTGGAGTAGGAAGAGGGAAAGAAAAGAGAGAGGGGGAGATTTTTCATGCCATGGAAGCCATAACCGTTAAGGTGAGAAAAAGGAGGAAGTTAGAAATGAATAGACTGAGTGAAAAAGAAGGTAAGAGAAACGGTGACACCTAATAGGACATGTGTCCTTACCACATTAAAACCATGAAACCACTCTTTAAAACCATGAGTAAATGCACATGGCTTGCTACCTACCTATTTGTAACGACATGGATTTTTCCCGGACTTAATCGATCGCAAAATCGACCAAGATCGTTCAATTCCCGCTTACGTTAACTTTGGGAATACAATACATAAAACAAATAACAGTAGAATTTTATAAACATTATAATAATGTTACATCAGAGTACAGAATATCAGAGTACATCGAAGAAATACAGCGGAAAATAATATTTACAATGAACTAAACAATACTTCATCAGAAGACTTTCTATGCTCTGGACACAACTTTAAGCTTCGATCCAGAATCCTGCTCAAGAGATAAATATCTGCAAAAAGCTACTTGACTGCACGTGTGGAAAATATGGGCATCCGAGTTTGCCAGTGAAACAAACTACAGGTCAGTCATGGGACTGGTATGAGAAATCTAACTTAATTAATCTAATAATAAGGCTAATCACAGGACCACGCCGCTAACGCGGAACGAGTTTACTCCATTGGATTGTCAGTGCATAAAATAAGGTAAATCGTTAAACAACACAATGCTTTTTAGAAAAAATGAAACCATTATAAGACTCAAGTCCCATCACACAATGCAACGCAAACCGGAGGAGAGAGTTATACCTTATAATGGTCAAAAGATGCTTGATACGATAAAACGATTTTAATATTAGTGTGTATATGTTTTTAAAAACATTTCAATCATAATGTATCAATCATAGGTGGCATAGTACCTAATCCTACTATGTCGCCATACTAGTTCTACAATCAAAACCGCATGGTGTCGTATTGGAAATTGGGTTTCCATCATGAGTCGAGGCTAGGGATCGTCCCCTCCGATTCGAGACACTCTAGCAAATGCCTCAGGATCACACCTAAGGGCAATCCTTGGAGCGGTAGGTTCGGCCCAAACCTACGTTAGTGGATTAGTTATGTCCGAACACATGCTTCCCGATCCTTTTGGACCTCTAGTATGACCACTTCCGGCCTATAAATCCGAGGTACCTCATAATCCATCATCCACATAAGTAAAAATGTCAGGGCTGGTAGGTCACTAACACCACTCTAGCTAGAAAGAAACGTGTGTACTACCTATGGTCCATATCCCATTTTTGACTCATACCGGGGTGTGAGGCTCGCGAAGTCACGCTATACACAAAGCTAGGTCGAAATAGGCTATGCTTTGATCATCAACCACAAGGCCCTGCTTTTCAACAAAAGCCTTGATCATTGCATCTTGGCATGCCACATTGTCAATCCATTCCATACCATTGATTTCTGCCAATATATAACCTCTAAGCTCGTGCGTCTTAGAGAAGGGTGTTAAACACCAAACAGATATATATTTAGCAGAGAACAACGAATACAGTATAATGGAATACAACGTCAGACATACAATCCATTTACAATTTCGTTCTGGGTCTGAACGAAACGGAAGTCACCTTATTCCGCCCCCCATATGTCCAATACTGAGGTGAAGTGCTCGCATATCCGAACAATCAACAAGTACGTCCGGACGACCACCACTGTAGCCCTTTCAAGGTAGCTACTCTAATCATGAGCCTCAGTAGCAACTCGTCCATTCGATGTGAAGATCGCTGGTCTTCAATCACCGTCTTTAAATCTTTGACTTAGATAGTCGTATAATCATTTGAAATAAGGTTGAACTCGGACTTTTCAAATGATCCTCGTATATATATATATTTTAAAATCATTTCATATCGTTATTAGTATTTAATAACGATTTATCGCTATTTTTATATATATAAGAATAGCTAAATTAATTTAACGACGCTTCGGGTCGATCTGGGGCCCTGGCGCTGTTTTTATCAAAATTTGATTTACACTTATCTCGAAATATAACCGTCGGATTTTAACGAAATTTATATCGTTGGAAAGATCTTCCCAAAGCGGTCCTAAAGGTTCCAGTTTTGAGAAAATCTAATGGTCGGATCTTTCAGTATAATCGTTTGAAGTTACGATTTCAAATCGCGAACTACAGCAGTGCGATTCGTTTTATTTTAATTTATATTTATATATATATATAAATATAATTCATTCGTTTGACAATTTCAAATTATATACTCTTTAAATAATTTGCTACACTTCGTATTCAAGTTATTTTTTTAATGAACAGAAGTCCACTTCAAAACATGTACATCTCCTTCATTCCTTACATGACAATAAAAATATAAATTTTTATTGTTTATCTTTTCTATTCCAAACTATGAATATTTTTATATTCTCTTTCTTTACATTAAAAATGTGATTTTTAATGTAAACATGTTTTATTTTTAAAACATGAACTATTTTCTAATTTCATTTCTTACATTAGAAATGAGGTTTTTAAGGTAAACATGTTTTTATAACTTAAAACATGACATTTTTATATTTCATTCATTACATTAATAATGAGGTTTGTATTACATAAAAATGTGAACATTTTATATTACATAAAAATGTAAACTTTTTATATTACATCAAAATGTAAACCTTTTTCTATTCTTTTATTACACTATTGAAAAATGTAATCCTTTATTCAATCTTCACTTATATTGAAAAATGTAATTTTTTTTATTCAATCTTTTTTTACACTGAAAAACGTAGTTTTCCCTTTTTTCCTTTAATTACATAGAAAATGTAATTTTAAAATCTATTCTTTTTATCGCATCTAAAATGACGATAAAAATGTCACTTTTATTTCTACTCTTTTTATCGCATCTAAAATGACGATAAAAATGTCACTAGAATGACAGTAAAAATATAACTTTTGATTCTATCCTTTTTATTACATTTAAAAGTCAACAAAAATGTAACTTTAAAATCTATTCTTTTATTTACATCTAAAATGTAAATAAAAATATAACTTTTGATTCTAATCTTTTTATTGTCTCTAATTGGACAATATAAATATAACATTCTAATCTGCTCTTTTTGTTACTTCTAAAATGTAAATCAAAATGTTCCCTTTTAATCATATCTTTTTATTTACATCTAAAATGTAAATACAAATGTACTTTTTAATCTATGTTTTTATTTACATCTAAAATGTAAATAAAAATATAACTTTTAAATCTAGTCTTTTTATTTACACCTAAAAGGTAAATAAAGGTGTAACTTCAAATTCATTCTTTTTATTTACATCTAAAACGTAAATAAAGATGTCACTTTAAATCTATTCTTTTTATTTACATCTAAAATGCAAATAAAGATGTTACTTTAAATCCATGTTTTTGTTTTTCTTAATGAACAAAAATGTATATTTTTGTTTCTACCTTTTCAATTGACAAAAATGTTTATTTTTGTTTAAGCCTTTTAAATGAACAAAAATGTCTGTTTTTGTTAAATGAACAAAATGCTTCATTCTTTTTAATGGAAAAAGAATGTCTCTTTCTTTAAATGAATAAATTGATTACTTTCTTTTTAATCATTTTAAGTGAACAAAAATTTCTCCTTCTTTTCAATGAACAAAAATGTATCTTTTGTTCAATCATTTTAATGAACCAAAAATGTCTATTTTGTTTAAATCCTTTCCAATGATTCTATTGCCTACTTTTTCTTTACTCTTTTCTAATGATTCATATTACAATAAAAATATAATTTTTATTGTCTTCCCTTTTCTAATGATTCACATTACAATAAAAATATAATTTTTATTGTCTACTCTTTTCTAATGATTCACATTACAATAAAAATATAATTTTTATTGTCTACTCTTTTCTAATGATACCTATTACAATAAAAATATAATTTTTATTGTCTACTCTTTTCAAATGATAAATAAAAGAATATTTTATTTATCAACCATTTTCTATGTTAACTTAACAAATTAAAATGATAATTTTATTTGTTAACAATTTGTATTCAACATAGCAAATAAATAAGGATAATTTATTTGCTACAATTTCTAATTTAACTTAATAAATATAAATGATAACTTTATTTGTTAATAATTTCTAATTAACAAAAAAGACCTTTTAAATGGTACTTTTGTTTTATTAACATTCCTAATTCAACAAATTTCCATTTGATTATGTTTAATCCAATTCAACAAAATGACAAGTTTAATTATTGTCCAACATAAATGACAATTTAATCATGTTTTAATCTAATTTCAATCAAAATGACAATTTAATTACTGCCACAGACATGATATAACTATTTTTAACAATCATATTTTAACAGATGTGAAACATTGGTTTTCAACTAAACAAACATGATATGTTTATTTTCAACTTATTTTATAACAAACAAGATATATTTATTTCAGCTATTTTATATTAACAATCATGATCTAATTATTTATAACGATAATATTTTAACAAACATGATAATTCTAATCCACACATCAACATAACAGTATTATCAACCCAATCAAATCACGCATATAACAAATTGAATTTAACAGCAAATTTGATTTCTAACACGATCAGAAATTAATAAATTTTAGTTATTAAAAAATATAGAATTCTCACCTTGGTTTGAAGCGGATTTAGAAATTCTAAAGGGTCCAGAATCTGTTCCAATCTCTTTAAAAAAATTGTGTTCGACGACATGGTTCCATTGTCCCTGAAATCGTTCAATTCTGAAATCGTACGAATAAGATATGAGTTTCATAATCTAATTTATATTTTGCAGTGCTTATAAGTGTTAAGATTTATTAAAATATACCTTCAGTATTATAGCCGTATATTTCAACTTTTGTTCAAAACTTCAGATCGAATTTACGGGCGACTGGTTGTATGAGGGGGCAAATGGGTTTCATGGGGTTGTCGGGCTCGGAGAAGCGTCGTCGCGCCAGGGAGGAGGTGGCGTTCGATCGCCGGAGGCGGGCAGGCAGAGGGTCGACGCGGGCGAGGTTGTGGGGTGCGGTTCTGGCGCTATAGGTCACGGCAGAGGTCGAACTCCGTATGGATGGAGAGATCTTGGAGAGAACTTCAAAAGTCTCAACTGGAAGGAGGTCTCTAAAACTTAGTGGATGAGGAGAAAAAGGAGGAAGAATGAAGGTATTTCGACCATGGATATGAAAGGTTCGGCGGCGGCTAATGAATAGTGTTATGGTTTGGAAATGATTTTCCACATTATTTATAATATTTTAATATTAATTAACCCTATAAAGGCCCGTTCTGATACTAACTCCAATTCAGGCCCAACGACAGACATCCCTAGCTAATAACCCCTATTCTGAACTCAATGGGCTATGTTCCGTGAGCCTAAACAGCTGTTTTCAGTCAATTTATTTTAATTTAAATTAAAAACATTTATTATTTAATTTAACTGTATATATAAATTCACCGGGGCTACATATGGACTCTAAAAATTACAGAAAAATTATATCTGGTTATGTTTTGACGATACGGTCCGAACAAGACTAATTTCGTCGAATTCCAAGACTGTTTGAAAAATGGCCATTTTCAAGTCGATTAAATTTGACTAAAACTGACAAAACATGTTTTCTTCTGCCACGCTCACATATTAATTCGAAAAATTATGAAAATTGAAACCTAGCAATAATTTCACATTCTGGTTTCGACAAAAGTGGTTTCATCGAAAACCGAGGTCGTTTGCAAAATGGCTATTTTTAAGGCCAATATATTATATTAAAATATATACAAATTCAACAGCGACTTTTCTAAATTTTAAACTGGACATAACTTACAATTTTTAAAGTGAAATCTTAGTTTCTTACATTCGTTAGAAAGATATTGTTAAACAGATTCAAATATTTCTAGTTTTACTGAAATCCGATTTATTTTGAATCTAAAGTTTAAAATCAAATTTTCAAACCGCAGCGCTATTTCTAACTCCTTTTATATTAAAATTAAAATTTATTCGTTTTAACTTCAATTAAAATAAATTTTTAGTCATTATTTTTTTTAATTCTTAAAATCCCTTATAATTTCTAAAATAAAAATTTTAAATTGGCTCCAAAATTCCGGGTTGTTACAATCTCCCCCACTTAAAATCTTTTCGTCCTCGAAAAGGAACGAAGCTAAAAGTTGTTTAACTAACCATTCTATTTTCATTTTTATTTAAATTAGTTCCTACAATTTTATTAGTTGATTAACTTTAAAAATATATATACCTTTTATATATTTTAAAAACGATTTTTTCTAAAATCGGATTATATATATAATCACAAATACATTAATTATAACTTGTCACTCTCAACTCATTCTAGGGCATTACTAACCCCATCTCTAATGAGTTTTCTCATTCAAGGATGCTATTGATCCTATCTCCAATGAGTATTCTTATTGGATATTACCAATCCAATCTCTGATGAGTTTTTGTTCAGTTCTAACGAGTTGTACCCCAAAGATTTGAGCTAACCAGAGCTCTGATACCTACTGTAACGAGATGGATTTTACCCGGACTTAATCGATCGCAAAATCAACCAAGACCGCTCAATTCCCGCATACGTTAACTTTGGGAATACAATACATTAGAACAAATAACAACAGACTTTTATAAATATTATAATAATGTTACATCAAGGTACAGAATATCAGAGTACATCGAAGAAATACAGCGGAAAATAATATTTACAATGAACTAAACAATACTTCATCGGAAGACTTTCTATGCTCTGGACATAGCTTTAAACTTCGATCCAGAATCCTGCTCAAGAGATAAATATCTGCAAAAAGCTACTCGACTTCCCGTGTGGAAAATATGGGCACCCGAGTTTGCCAGTGAAACAAACTACAGGTCATTCATGGGATTGGTATGAGAAATCTAACTTAACTAATCTAATAATAAGGCTAATCATAGGACCACGCCGCTAACACGGAACGGGTTTACTCCATTGGATTGCCAGTGCATAAAATAAGGTAAATCGTTATACAACACAATGCTTTTTAGAAAAAATGAAACCATTATAAGACTCAAGTCCCATCACACAATGCAACGCAAACCGAAGGATAGAGTTTTACCTTATAATGGTCAAAAGATGCTTGATACGATAAAATGAATTTAATATTAGTGTGTATATGTTTTTAAAAATATTTCAATCATAATGTATCAATCATAGACGACATAGTACCCCATCCTACTATGTCGCCATACTAGTTCTACAATCAAAATCGCATGGTGTCGTATGGTAAATTGGGTTTCCATCATGAGTCGAGGCTAGGTATCGTCCCCTCCGATTCGAGACACTCTAGCAAATGCCTCAGGATCACACATATGGGCAACCCTTGGAGCGATAGGGCCGGTCCACACCTACGTTAGTGGATTAGTTATGCCTAAACACACGCTTCCCGGTCCTTTTGGACCTCTAGTATGACCACTTTCGGCCTATAAATCCGAGGTACCTCATAATCCATCGTCCACATAAGTAAAAATGTCAGGGCTGGTAGGTCACTGACACCACTCTAGCTAGAAAGAAACGTGTGCACTCCCTATGGTCCATATCCCGTCCTATGGTCCATATCCCCTTTTTGACTCATACCGGGGTGTGAGGCTCGCGAAGTCACGCTATACACAAAGCTAGGCCGAAATAGGCTATGCTTTGATCATCAACCACAAGGCCCTGCTTTTCAACAAAAGCCTTGATCATTACATCTTGGCATGCCACATTGTCAATCCGTACCATACCATTGATTTCTGCCAATATATAACCTCTAAGCTCGTGCGTCTTAGAGAAGGGTGTTAAACACCATACAAATATATATTTAGCAGAGAGCAACGAATATAGTATAAAGGAATACAACGTCAGACATACAATCCATTTACAAGTTCGTTCTGAGTCTGAACGAAACCAGAGTCACCTTATTCCGCCCCCATATGTCTAATGCAGAGGTGAGGTGCTCGCATATCCGAACAATCAACAAGTACGTCCGGATGGCCACCACTGTAACCCTTTCAAGGTAGCTACTCCAATCATGGGCCTCAGTAGAAACTCATCCATTCGATGTGAAGATCGCCGGTCTTCATTCACCATCTTCAAATCTTCGACTTAGATCGTCGTATAATCATTTGAAATGAGATTGAACTCCGACTTTTCAAATGATCCTCGCATATATATATTTTAAAATAATTTCATATCGTTATTAGTATTTAATAACGATTTATCGCTATTTTTGTATATATAAGAATAGCTAAATTAATTTAACAACACTTCGGGTCGATCGACGACCCTGGCGCTATTTTTATCAAAATTTGATTTACACTTATCTCGAAATCTAACCGTCGGATTTTAACGAAATTTATATCGTTGGAAAGATCTTCCTAAAGCAGTCCTAACGGTTCCAGTTTTCGGAAAATCCGATGGTCGGATATTTCGGTATAATCGTTTGAAGTTACGATTTCAAATCGCGAACTGCAGTAGTGCGATTCTTTTTATTTTAATTTAAATAAATAAATATATATATATAATTCATTCGTTCGACGATTTCAAATTATTTACTCTTTAAATAATTTTCTACACATCGTATTCAAGTTATTTTTTTAATGAACAGAAGTCCACTTCAAAACATGTACATCTCCTTCATTCCTTACATGACAATAAAAATATAAATTTTTATTGTTTATCATTTCTATTCCAAACTATGAATATTTTTATATTCTCTTTCTTTACATTAAAAATGTGATTCTTAATGTAAACATGTTTTATTTTTAAAACATGAACTATTTTCTAATTTCATTTCTTATATTAGAAATGAGGTTTTTAAGGTAAACATGTTTTTATAACTTAAAACATGACATTTTTATATTTCATTCATTACATTAATAATGAGGTACATATTACATAAAAATGTGAACTTTTTATATTACATCAAAATGTAAACCTTTTTCTATTCTTTTATTACACTATTGAAAAATGTAATCCTTTATTCAATCTTCACTTACATTGAAAAATGTAATTTTTTTACTTAATCTTTTATTACACTGAAAAACGTAATTTCCCGTTTTCTTCTTTAATTACATAGAAAATGTAATTTTAAAATCTATTCTTTTTATCGCATCTAAAATGACGATAAAAATGTCACTTTTATTTCTACTCTTTTTATCACATCTGAAAAATGTCACTAGAATGACAATAAAAATATAACTTCTGATTCTATCCATTTTATTACATTTAAAATGTCAACAAAAATGTAACTTTAAAATCTATTCTTTTATTTACATCTAAAATGTAAATAAAAATATAACTTCGGATTTTAATCTTTTTACTGTCTCTAATTTGACAATAAAAATATAACATTCTAATCTGCTCTTTTTGTTACTTCAAAAATGTAAATCAAAATGTTCCATTTTAATCAAATCTTTTTATTTACATCTAAAATGTAAATACAAATGTACTTTTTAATCTATGTTTTTATTTACATCTAAACTGTAAATAAAAATGTAACTTTTAAATCTAGTCTTTTTATTTACACCTAAAAGTTAAATAAAGGTGTAACTTCAAATTCATTTTTTATTTACATCTAAAATGTGAATAAAGATGTCACTTTTAATGTATTCTTTTTATTTACATTTAAAATGTAAATAAAGATGTCACTTTAAATCTATATTTTTTTTCTTAATGAACAAAAATGTATATTTTTGTTTCTACCTTTTTAATTGACAAAAATATTTATTTTTATTTAAACATTTTAAATGAACAAAAATGTCTATTTTTGTTAAATGAACAAAATGCTTCATTCTTTTTAATGGAAATAGAATGTCTCTTTCTTTTAAATGAACAAATTGTATACTTTCTTTTTAATCATTTTAAGTGAACAAAAATGTCTTCTTCTTTTCAATGAACAAAAATGTATCTTTTGTTCAATCATTTTAATGAACCAAAAATGTCTATTTTGGATAAATCCTTTCTAATGATTCTATTGCCTACTTTTTCTCTACTCTTTTCTAATGATTCATATTACAATAAAAATATAATTTTTATTGTCAACTCTTTTCTAATGATTCACATTAAAATAAAAATATAAATTTTATAATAAAAATATAATTTTTATTGTCTACTTTTTTCTAATGATACTCATTACAACAAAAAATATAATTATTATTGCCTACTCTTTTCTAATGATTCACATTACAATAAAAATATAATTTTTATTGTCTACTCTTTTCTAATGATACCTATTATAATAAAAATATAATTTTTATTATCTACTCTTTTCTAATGATAAATAAAAGAATATTTTATCTATCAACAATTTGCCATGTTAACTTAGCAAATTAAAATGATAATTTTATTTGTTAACAATTTGTATTCAACATAGCAGATAAATAAGGATAATTTATTTGCTATAATTTCTAATTTAACTTAGTAAATAGAAATGATAACTTTATTTGTTAACAATTTCTAATTAACAAAAATGACCTTTTAAATGATACTTTTGTTTTATTAACATTCCTAATTCAACAAAATGCCATTTGATTATGTTTAATCCAATTCAACAAAATGACTAGTTTAATTATTGTCCAACATAAATGACAATTTAATCATGTTTTAATCTAATTTCAATCAAAATGACAATTTAGTTATTGCCACAGACATGATCTAATTATTTTTAACAATCATATTTTAACAAACGTGAAACATTGGTTTTCAACTAAACAAACATGATATTTATTTTCAACTTATTTTATAACAAACAAGATATATATATTTCAGCTATTTTAGATTAACAATCATGATCTAATTATTTACAATGTTTATATTTTAACAAACATGATAATTCTAATCCACACATCAACATAACAGTATTATCAACCCAATCAAATCACGCATATATATAACAAATTGAATTTAACAGCAAATTTGATTTCTAACACGATCAGAAATTAATAAATTATAGTTATTAAAAAATATAGAATTCTCACCTTGGTTTGAAGTAGATTTAAAAATTATAAAGGGTTCAGAATCTGTTCCAATCTCTTTAAAAAAATTGTGTTCGACGATACGGTTCAATTGTCCCTGAAATCGTTCAATTCTGAAATCGTACGAATAAGATATGAATTTCATAATCTAATTTATATTTTGCAATGCTTATAAGTGTTAAGATTTATTAAAATATACCTTCAGTATTATAGCCGTGTATTTCAACTTTTGTTCAAAACTTCAGATCGATTTTGCGGGCGATTGGTTGTATGAGGGGACGATCAGGTTTCATGGGGTGGTCGGGCTCGGAGAAGCGCCGCCGCGCCAGGGAGGATGTGGCGTTCGGTCGCCGGAGGCGGGCAGGCAGAGGGTCGATGCGGGCGAGGTTGTGGGGTGCTGTTCTGGCGTTGCAGGTCACGGCAGAGGTCGAACTCCGTATGGATGGAGAGAACTTCAAAAGTCTCAATTGGAAGGAGGTCTAAAACTTAGTGGATGAGGAGAAAAAGGAGGAAGAATGGAGAGATGTCGGTCATGGATATGAAAGGTTCGGTTGTGGCTGATGAATTGTGTTAGGGTTTGGAAATAATTTTCCACTTTTTTTATAATATTTTAATATAAATTAACCCTATAAAGGCCCGTTCTGATACTAACTCCAATTCAGGCCCAACGACAGACATTCCTAGCTAATAACCCCTATTATGAACCCAATGTGCTATGTCCCGTGAGCCTAAAATGCTGTTTTCAGTTAGTTTTCTTTAATTTAAATTAAAAACATTGATTGTTTATATAAATTCACCGGGGCTACATATGGACTCTAAAAATTATATCTAGTTATGTTTTGATGATACGGTCCTTACAAAACTAATTTCGTCAAATTCCGAGACTGTTTGAAAAATAGCCATTTTCAAGTCGATTAAATTTGACTAAATTTGACAAAACACGTTTTCTTCTGCCACGCTCACATATTAATTCAAAAAATTATGAAAATTGAAACCTAGCAATAATTTCACATTCTGGTTCCAACAAAAGTGGTTTCGTCGAAAACCGAGGTCGTTTGCAAAATGGCTATTTTTAAGGCCAATATATTATATTAAAATATATATAAATTCTACAGCGACTTTTCTAAATTTTAAACTGGACAAAACTTACAATTTTTAAAGTGAAATCTCAGTTTCTTACATTCGTTAGAAAGATATTGTTAAACAGATTCAAATATTTTTGGTTTTACTGAAATCCGATTTATTTTGAATACTATACATTCAGATAAAGTTTAAAATCAAATATTCAAACTGCAGCGCTATTTCTAACTCCTTTTATATTTAAATTAAAATTTATTCGTTTTAACTTCAATTAAAATAAATTTTTAGTCGTTGTTTTTTTTTTAATTCTTAAAATCCCTTAAAATTTCTAAAATAAAATTTTTAAATTGGTTTCAAAATTCCGGGTTGT
Organism: Allium sativum; assembly: GCA_030737875.1. Taxonomy (NCBI): domain Eukaryota; kingdom Viridiplantae; phylum Streptophyta; class Magnoliopsida; order Asparagales; family Amaryllidaceae; genus Allium; species Allium sativum. Next base: position 365,208,663 of record CM060909.1, read on the forward strand.
TACACTATTAGTTACATCTTTGTAACTCGTTAAGGTGTTTATGGTTTGTAACGCTTAAATACGTTACTAAAACTCAAGTTTTAGGCCATGTTTAATTGTTTAATCACTCAACGACTTATGTTATCAAAATTACAAGATGTTAACAACTTATTTAACATTAAAAATAATTATTTTATTTAATTTATCTATATTTAAAATATATTTATATAACTAGAAAAGAATGCACTTAAAAATAGTTTTATAAATACGTATTCGGAAAATTCATTGTAATAAAACCTGATAAATTCTTACTAAAATTATACCATTATATTTCGACAAAAACAAACATCTATTTTACTATTTAAACATATATATATTAAATTTTTATATCAAAAATTTATTCTATAATTATTCCAAATCCATATTTAAATCATATGAAATCAATTTTATACCCGGAAAATTCAAATTATATATCCAAAAATTTAGTTTTAAATTGGTTAAAAATTTTAGATCGTTACACTGGCAGTGACAAGAACTATCACATAAACTGTCTTAATGCTCTAGCAACAAACTGTAATCTCCACTAGCAACTAAGCACAGACACAAGAGTAAAGACAACCACAATCACCACACACTGTGTCTTATTAATCCTTATAATAAAATGCATATATACAAATAAAATTTTAATACACACACACACACATATATATATATATAATCACTTGGGTATTTATAACTACAAGTGTATGAACATATCTGCACAATATTCAATACATATGGAATGAGAAAATGTGTATGTTGTGATGTAAATCCCAACATATACATATGGCCATATTATATCTTGCATGGAATACCATGTTGCACATGCCTCATATACGTATGTATACTTATATATTTAAATAAAATACATGATATTTTGTAAATCAAAATTAAAAATATTCTAAATAATTTAGACTACATAGGCTCAAGCCCAATAATGATCCAACATGGTAATTCGTTTTTGAAATTCATGTATATCTTCAATAGCGAAAAGAATTATTTTCGGTAATTATATCAGAGCCCAATAGCCTTTTTTTTATTAGGCATGTTAGGGTTAACGAATTATGCTCTCAACTTAGTAGTAGAGTGTACAGTATGGTATTGTTCAGGAATGGGATAATATACATGAGACAATAGTTAAACGAAGTTAATGGAATAACATCGTGGAACGTTCTAGGTACGGACTAGTATACTTCCTTGACAAAGGATCAATATACATTCCTTGACTTAAGCAAACAAGTTCAATTCAATGATGATCCCTCAATATCTTAAGAAAATACTTATATGATTATATATATAAAAAACTTCAGTGTCCACACATCATCACGTGGAATTGCACATTCCTCATCACAAACTTGAAGGATTAGTACCTGTTTATGTTAAAAATGGGAAAAATACCAAATGCCGGTGAAAGCACAAGTATTTATTGATAATTCAAGTAGATTTAGATGTAGATCTAATATAAACAACATATAAACTAATAAAAGAAAGTAAAGCGATAGAAAATCGAAGAGAGAAGACAATATTTCAAAGTTTTTTGGTTGTTAATGAGCCTACGCCTACTAGAAGATTCTTTATCACTGGCTTCCTATTATAATTTTTTTAAGTGTAGTTGATTCAATTAAAAGGAGTCACAAGTTTATAAGGCTACTGGAGAATCACAATAACCTTCTTGTAGACTATTGTGTAAAGGAAGAAAATGAAGAATTATTTTAACAACATATAGGAAATCAAAATTTTGCTCCCGTTTATGATGCAAGTAGTTTGATATTTATCGGAGTTCAAAGATAAATTTGACTAAATCATAAAACTAGATGGCTTGCATTCGAGGCCAAAGTCGCACTAGAAGTTTGGAGCTTATATGAGTTGTAGATTAGAATCGATACCAAACTATATGGGATGGATCGATGCTAAGTCAAATACGTACTTTTGGGTGTAGCAATCTTTTTTGTTGGCCTCTTTACTTTATTGTGATGCTTCCTATAAATTTTCATAGCTTTTGGACTTTACTTGATTGTACTTCATATTTGAGTCTGTTTTGAATTGCATACCAGATTGGATGAGTCATCTGGAACTTGATCCGAGCACATCAAATTAATACAAAACTTGGATAGTAAGCTAATAAGACTAATGGAGCATGATGTAAGTGACCATTATGGGTCACACTATGTACTTTTAGATCAGTACTAAACCATAGGGTATGAATTAATGTCGTTTCAAATACTTAGTGTATTTTTATGCTATTTTCTTGAAGTCCCTTCATGTCTTCTTTTGAGTGCTTTGTCCAAGTTCGGATGATCCTATCTCGATATTCTAACTTCTCATAGTTCTGATTGGGTAAAAACCAAGTTGAATTTTAGCCCTGAAAAGTATATCTTTGTTGAAAATAGGACGGGTTCTAGGATAAGCTAACTTTGAAATTTTGTCTTCCGAAATTTGGTCGGTTACATTGAGATACCTCTAAAAAGGTTTCTTTTTTTAAGTATTTGCTTGAGTTTTCTAACTTGGTTCATCTTTGCTTTTAGTAACTATGCAATTTAGATCCCAAGTATTTCAAGATGTCTTAGAGTAGGAAATAGGTCATATACGAAAATTTTAGGGTCAATTAGGTAGGTATATTCGACTCGGCACTGTAACTACCCTCACTTTTCTAAGCTTGAATTTCGAAAAAATCAAAACCCAAACTTATCCAAGCATGGATCGTGTAAATCTGATACCCACAAATAATGAGCATGAGCACAATCAAAGTACGATAAAACAACTCAACGGAAACAAGATAGGATACTAAGTATCGACTAAGGAAATTGCCTTAATAGTGAATGCCATATCAATATCGAGCGTGAGAGAACAAGAACAGAAAACTAAATTTGAAGCCTTGCAAAGACACATCATCCCCAAGAAGAACCTGAGAATTGTTATAAGGAGGAGGGCCAGAACAACAGGTCCTGACGAGTAGAAAATATATGACATCGTTACATGTATGAATCCCATTTGGTTTTACCCAAATAAATATGTCTAACAAGGTAAGTGGTTCTAACCTAACCTGAAGAAGATTACTCACAATGATTAACTACCATGCCGAAGGTAGCATGGCCCAAAGATAGTTCATCGATGAATAATAAGATAGAACTTTTAGGTATATATAAAGCCTTTAAACAACCAGACATACAAATACCAAAAACTAAGAGGCGGGCTCTCTGACCACTTAATACCCTATTAACAAAAGAGGCTAGTTACATAGCCACTTTAGACTTCACTCAAAATATAATATATTGAGCGGATTCTTATGATCACTTTAGGCCTAAGGTGGATTCAATGGTCACTTAATACCTTGACCGGTGGTTTAATAACACACTATTATAAATTAAAGGACACTAGCTACTAAGTCCTACTAATTTAAGGTTTCCGTTGTTTGCCTGTATCTCAACCCCGCATAAGGCAAGAGATAGTAAGCAATCACTTATTACCTACATGATAGACAAATAGGTAACTGACATTTGAAACCTTCCCCTGGCGGACCGCTGTGTTACTACTAGCCGACCTTATTAGATAATCCGCTAGTCACTTAATACTTGTCGCATGATAGGAAAACCTATGGTATCTCTATAGCAGTCATTTAATACCATATCCCAGTTTGGACTCTTACTCGATCACTTACTTCCTAGAGGAAGTAGAGAAACACAAAGATTACCAACTTCGTATCCAATTAGCCATTTAATACTTCTTATTTATATGGAATCGAGTTATCCAATCACTTAATACTTGATAAGGGTGGATCATATGATTCTACCCTTACCTTAAAGGAAAAAGGATAAATATAATCACTTAATACCCCTAATAGGCGGATCTCACTACTTAATATTTAATCCCAAAGTAGGCTATGCTATCAATTAGTCACTTTAGATTTCTTCTTTCAGAAGGGATGCAGACCCTGCAGGCACTTAATACCTCAAAACTTAAATTGAACCTTTAAGATAAATTCAGATTATGCAAATTAGTGTTTGTCAAGGGTTCCTATGTTTAATGATATCTCATGTAAGTTTTATATATATCTGTCTGCTGGAAAGTGCAGACTTTTGTTGAATAACGCGTGCCTAGAATTAAACCAGAGATAAGATCAGAATGATTTTCCTAATATTCATAACTTTAAGATTATTTATTTATTGGACTACTATTAACTATGATAATTAATACCCAATTTCTCATTCAATTAGTTAATTACCATAACGATTACATGGCATTAATGACCATAACAGTCACTTTTCCTAAGGCAATGGACCCCCAAATAAATGCCATTAATATCAGTCCCACTTAATTACATTAATTCTATTTATTGTAACTCCCATTTAGTTACAATCTTATTTTTTTTAATTTATTAATTCTTATGAGTGTGTATATATATATTCCTAACTGGAGTTCGAAAATTTATTTCCTATATATTCTAATTGTAACATTTTGACATTTATATACCGTTTGTTTCCCTACACATTCTTGGTACAATATTGATTCTAATTTAAGTCAACTACAAAATTTTTAAGTACAACAATTAACTCGACATTTATTGTTAATTAACATTAACGACACAAATATTTATTTTCATTCATTGCAGAATATGTTACCATGTACCGGTCATAAATGGAAAACATTCAAATTCAAACCTATAATTTGCATTCACCTAATTAATAGTAATAATACTAGCGTTGTTTACATATATTTTTGGACAGATAAATTATAATATAATTATATATAGTTTACCTCAATGTTTACGTGATTACTAATTATTTAAATTCTAATTATTTACATTTTAGTCCAGACTAATGACCTGAACAATCTTTTTGTGTTCCATCTTGCAAAGATTCAAAATCTCATAAGAAGGTTAGTTACTATAATTCTTGTAAATTTTGCCCAAATAATTAAAAACAGTAAATATTGACATTTTCAAAGTCATAAGGAGTAGGTAATATTTTATTTGGAATACATGATATTAACTACGTACAAAATACGTGAATTTACATATTTGTTCCAGTGTGTCTGGTTAATATTCGTTGTAAACTTCAAACAATGTCTTCTTCATAGAAAAAGAACTAAAAGAGCTAGTTTACAAAAATCAAACAAAACACCAAACAATCCAAAACACATAGATTTACAAATTAAAAAAATGATCATTTACACAAATCTTACAATTACATCCAATCCTACAAATCTGCAATAAACAACTACACAAATCTCAATAATATTTAGGAACTGATTTCCAAATTAAAGTGTAGACAACAACCATAAGATACCAGAAGAGTTGCAGGCAAGATAAGAATATTTTAACTTAAAAGCCTACAAATATATATTATATTTTGGCATATAATTTCAAATTACGCTTACGAAATAAATCTAATATTAGAAACAACGAATAGATTTCCCACTCACCTGAAAGCTATTTCAAAATTCAAATCTGAATAACAGTTGTTAGGCTTATATTTCCAAATCTCCGCCGATCTATAATATTGTAACGACCCAGAAAATCCGAACCAATTTAAAATTTTTAAATTGGCTAAAATAATGGATTTTAAATATTTAAAATAAATATTTTAAATAATGGCGATGAAAACTGAGTTTGAATCGACAATTGAAAACGAATATAATTAATTATAATTATAAACAAGGCCTGAAATGGCGCTGTAGTTTCAAAAATTGGATTCAAAATTTGTCGGACTGTACCGGGTGCAAAGCAATCCGGATTTTAGTGAAACCAAAAATATTTAAATATGTTAGTGAATACCTTTCTAACGAATCTGAAAAATCGAATTTTCATAGCAGAAAGCAAAAGTTATGGCCGAATGAATTTTCAGAAGGGTCGCTATGGATTTTATATAGCCCGTGAAGTTGGCCATTTTGCATACAACCTCGGAACTCGACGAAACTACTTTTGTTGGATCCGGGATGTAAAGTTATTGCTAGGTTTCAAATTTCATACTTTTTGAAGCTAGTATGTGAGCGTGGCGAAGGAAAACGTGTTTTGGCCAATTACAGTTAAATTGGATCGACCAAAAATGGGCCTTTTTGCAAACGGTCTCAAAATTCGACGAAACTAGTTTTGTTGGGACCGTATCGTCAAAACATAGCTAGATTTATTTTTCGAATCAATTTGTGACCCTGGCAAATTGAATTGTTCGTTCAAATTAAATATTGAATGTTTTATACTTCAATCTGAAGGAAAACTGACTGAAACAGTCGATTGGGCCTTCGAAACATATCCCATTGTGTTCGGAATGGGGGTAAAACGCTAGGGACGACAGTCGTTGGGTTTCGATTGGTGGTCGCGTCAGAAAACCCCCTTTAAAACCCACCGGCCAATCAGAATTAAATTAAAAAAAAGAGAAACGCGGAATTTCTCTCTCCCCGACCTGCGATCGACGACGGCCACTGCTCCCATCTTCCCAGCCATTTTCCGACAGCCTCATCCACTTTCAGCCCCTCCGCCAGTTAAGGTTTTTGTCAAGCTCTCCCTCCTCTTCAAATCCGACCTGGTCTCGCTCCTCCTCGTGCAGCCGTCAGCGAGAACCAACGGCTCAAAGTGGCGCGTTTCAGGTCGCCGCCACAAACGCCAGGGGCCACCGAGCTGGCCAATTCCCCCACGCGCGCGAAGCCCTCTCCTAGCCCTTCGACGCTGCGAAGGCCGATCGTCCTCTAGCTTCACGGATTTCGCGAGAGATCGAAACCTAGTTTCGAACAAAATAGTGGAGGTACGGCTGTTAATTATTTAACTGATTTCGACAGTTTAAAACCGTTGCAAACTTTGAAAAATCATATCTTTTTGCTGTGTTAACGAAATTCGATGAAACAGGAAACATCGTGACCGTGTGGACGTCTTCTACATTTTAGAAGAGACCGCATATTTTTATGAGCCTTCTGCTATTTTTGGTGGAGTGGAACCCAAGGTGAGATTTCTAATTTATAAACGATATGGAAACGACGATTTATAAATTATATATTCGATGTATGAGTTATATAAGCGTTGTACACCTCATGTATAAGCGTTGTATAAGTTGTACGTTCGATGTATAAGTTATATATGCGTTGTAAATATTATATATGTGTTGAAATAAAAGTGAATTGCTATATATAAACATATATATATATATATATATATATATATATATATATATATATATATATATACGCCCCTCGTCCACAAACCATGGACGATATTTATTGATTGTGATTGGTGTGAAAATTGATTGATAGCGAATGGTTGTTTGGGATTGTTTGTAGTTGATATTGATTGATTGTGGTTGAAAAATACCCGTTTGTGGTTGAAAAATATTTGGTTGAAACCACATAGGATTAGTTTGTGGAAATGAAATAAATATATACATGCCGCCTACGTGCGAACTAGATGCATGATCCCCATTGTCAAAAACCACGAGGTTTTAAGGTAGAGCGAGGAGCCGTACTAGGGACGGTCCCGGTTTTAACTACCATGCCGTTATGCTGCCGAAATTTTGAATAATATTCACGTGTTTGAATTATTTTCATTTGCTGAAACTATATTATTCGTTGAATAGAAAACCTTCATGTGTTGAATTGATATTCATTCGATGATTAGAAATTCATGTGTTGAAAGGTATTCGCGTTTTAAATATAAAAATCACATTTTTATCTATATATAGAAACTATAGAAAACCTTCATGTGTTGAATCGATATTCATTCGTTGATTAGAAATTCATGTGTTGAATGGTATTCGCGTTTTAAATATAAAAATCACATTTTTATCTATATATAGAAACTATAGAAAACCTTCATGTGTTGAATCGATATTCATTCGTTGATTAGAAATTCATGTGTTGAATGGTATTCATATTTTGAAATAAATTGTTTCATAATAAAAATCACCCTTTTTTTTCATCTATATGAGCTATGTAAAATGACCTCGTTTTAAAAGAAATTGTTTTATAAGAAAAATCCTATTTTTATCACTTATATAAACTATATAAAATAATAGTGTTTTGAAATGAATTGTTTTACAATAAAAATCACATTTTTATTATATACATGAATTGTTGAAATGTGAAGTGTTAAAAATAGAAACTCGTTCAAATAAATATGCATGAGTTGAAATATTCCTTAATTAGCTAATGACGTGATTTTTACCTATGCATGCAACATTAGAGTGAATAGTGCTTTTAAACCAAATGGAATCAAATATGAAGTTGAATGGAAAATGATAAGTGGTAAGAACTATATATATGTACATGCATATTTATTGAACATGTTATAGCAAAGGGGCTAGAGAAGAGGAATAAAATTTTGTGCCCGACAAATAGGTACACATTTACTGTTTTGTTTGGGTGATGATTTTATGAGCCTGTTGGCTAGCCGCTTGGCTTTTTCTTTTTCTTTTTGACATGAGACGCCCATGTGGCTATTTGGGAATTTTCCCAGCCCCTCCCGTACAAAGGTGGTTATGGCGAAATTTTCCAAAATTTAAAGGCGTTAGTGAAATATTTGAAGTGAAAACGATATTGAAATTGTTGAATGAACTATATTTATATAAATATATAAATATAAATAAAATTAAAACGAAACGTGGCCGTGCAGTTCGTGTTTTGAAACCGTGATTTCAAACAACTAGTGCGGGAAATCCGACCATTGGATTTTCCCGAAACCGCAACCGTTGGGTTCGCTTGGGAAAAATCTTTCCAACGGCACCAACTTTGTAAAAATCCAACGGTTGGATTGTCTGGAATGTTTAATTCAAATCTGAAGAAAAACAGCGCCAGAAACTATTATATTTATATATATATATATATAAATATAATTATATTAAATAGAATAACGACGCTGTAGTTCGTATTTTGAAATATAAACTTCAAACGATTGCACCGCGAGATCCGACCGTCAGATTTTCCCGAAACTGGAACCGTTGGATTCGTTTTGAAAAGATCTTTATAATGATGTAAATTTTGTGAAGATCCAACGGTTAGATTTTCATATATGTGTAAATCAAATCTGAAGAAAAACAGCGCCACGACCACGTTATGGCCCGAAGCGTCGTTTTTAATAAATTGGCTATTTTAAAATAAATAAAAATAGCGACAAATCGTTATAAAATATCATAAACGATATGGAGTGGAAATAAACTGAATTTGCTCGATTTATGTGGTATTTGATGGTTGAATGTGTTTGGTGTGAAAATTACATTAAAGAACAAAATTGGTGTTGTCGAATGATTTAACCGTCGAAATAAATTGATTTGAAATTCTAAATATACGTGAATTATTTGAAAAGGCCGAGTTAATTCTCATTTCGAATAATTGACCGACGATTGAAATTCGAAGATGAAGACGGTGGTCGAAGACCGGAGATCTTCACCTCGTTTGGATGGTAACCGAGGTCCTGATTGGGAGGCATCCCGAAATATGGATAATGAGTGGTGATCGTCCAAACGTACGTGGTGATCAATGGGTTTGCGAGGTATTTAGTGCCTCCGGTTTCGTTCAGACCCAGAACGGACTTGTAAATGGACTGTGTGTCTGACATTGGATTTTATTCTGTGTTGATTGATCTCTATTAAATATACATCTGTTTGGCGGCGGAGAATTTATTCTTTTGCTTAACGCCCTTCTCTGAGACGCACGAGCTCAGAGGTTGTACATCGATGGACATCAGTCGCATGGCATGAATAGCCTGTGTGGCATGCTAAGATGCAGTGATCAGGGCTTCTGTTGAAAAGCAAAGTCTTGTGGTGATGATCAAAGCACTGCTTGTGTGGCGTAGCTTTGTGTATAACGTAAAATCGCGAGCCTCACACCCCGGTATGAACCAGAAACGGGAGAGGACATCAGGGAGGGCCTGCGTTTCTTTCTAGCTAGGGTGGTGTCAGTGACCTACCAGCCCTGACATTTATATACTTTTCACCTGTGTGGTTGTTGCTGTTGCGAGGCGCCTCGGTTTGATCGGACGATCCGGGTCCGATGGAGTCATTCGTTGGCTCATTTACGCCCCAAAGGGCGGGGAGACGTAGTGTTCAGGCATAATAATCCACATCGGTGGACCGGCCCTGACGATCCAAGGGGCAGTTGCGGCTGTTCCGGAGGCTCGGGCTAGAGAGTCTCGAAGTCGGTAAGGACTATCTTTTGCCTTGGTTCATGACGGAAATCCAATTTCCAAATACGACATCGTGCGGTTTTGATTGTAAATACATATGGCGACATGATATATGGTACCCATGCCGTCTATGATTGATAGTTATGATTCAAAGTTGTTTTGAAACATGTAAACACTAGTAGTAATATCAAATGCTTTTGTTTTATCCGTATCAATCATATTTTGGCCATTATAAGGTAAAACTCTATCCTCCGGTTTGCGTTGCATTGTGTGATGGGAACTGAGTCTTATAGTGGCTTCATTTTTTATAAAATGCATTGAGTTGTTTAAAAGAAAGATTTATTTTCAAGCACTGGCAATCCGATGGAGTAAACCCGTTCCACGAAAGTGGCGTGGTCCTGTGATTAGCCAAATTATATATGTGTTGAGTAGATTTCTCATACCAGTCCCATGACTGACTCGTAGTTTGTTTCACTTTCAAACTCGGGTGCCCCTTTGTCTACACGGGCAGCCTTGTATTCAGGTTTAGCTGGTTCTTTCGGGATAGCTGGAGCTGAAGATGGATTCTATTATTTATCTCTTTTTATGCTGTTCAGCTCCTATTGTACATATTTTGTTTATTTCCGCTATAGACATTTATGTATAGCTGAACTGTATTTGTACTAAGTAAGATCCTGTATACTATATACTTTAATGATTACTTTTATCCAGTATATTCTATTGTTCATTATCTGGTGTATTTATTTAATTCTGTTATGCTTTTATCTGTTTCTGTGTTATATTCCAAAGATAACCCTTGTCTCCGTCAGAACGGGGTTTGGGGTCGTCTCATTTGGTATCAGAGCTTTAGTTAAGCTTAGTTCTGGAATATAACATTTGAACGAACTCGTCAGAAATAGAACCAGTAGTGTTCTAGGACGGGTAACTCTATACAGATAGGATCAGTAATATCCTAGTATGAGTAGCAGGATGAAATAACACCTCGATAGACACATTTACATTGAAGTATTTGTTTCTATATTCTAAAATATCTTTTCTGTTGACCTGACACTTGATCTGCTATTTGCAGAAGAACTAGAAAATGAGTGCCAGAAACAGAAGAGGTAATACTGACCCGGATATTGAAGCCCTATTTATGAAATATAGAAATCTGGGTGGAAAGCCAATCCCGGGCGAAGAATCTATTATGAGAACACAAGCATGGATTCGTTCGGCTGAGAAAATCTTCGAAGCATTAAAGCTGAGGGACGACCAGAAAAGATTACTGGCCTCCTGGGCACTCAAAGACGAAGCTTTGTTCTGGTGGGATTCTGTTATTAAGGATAATCCAGAAGGTGATATCACCTGGGATAAATTCAAAGTGATTTTCCTAGAAAGATTTACTCCTCCAGAAGCGACCGAGCGATTATGCGACGAATTTTCTTATCTGATACAAGGTGATATGACCATCCCAGAATAACATAAGAAATTCAACGAACTTTCTCACTTTTCCCCTCATCTGATTAAAGACCCAAAGAGGAAGAATCTGAGATTTATTCATGTCCTGCAAAGAAAATATCAGAATAATGTGATGAGGAATGTGAAGCTTCCTTTCTCAGAAATGGTATACATGGCTTACCAGTACGAGGATCTAGACAAGAAAGGTATGCTACAGTACGAAGAGGAAGTCAGCTCTAGTAATAAAATTGAGTCTGAAACGGATCGTCCTGAGGCCAGCACGATATCAGAGGTCACCAAGAAGCCCAAAGCAAATCGAAAAAGGGCTGAATCTGAGAAAGGGCAAGTAACGACAACTGTATGCTCTAACTGCAATAAGCAAGGACATCTCTCGATGAGTTGCCGATCTATAAAGAAACAAAGAAAGGAAGGACCTAAATCAAAGAACAAGGTTAAAGAAAATAGAAAGTGTAATCTTTGTCATCAAGCTGGTCACGTAAAGCAAGATTGCTGGCTATCAAAAAAGACCAAAGAGGCTCATGTAAATGAAGTAGCAGAAACGTCAGCACCCTCAGATAGTCCGGGAAGATCTGATGTTTTAGAAGGAACGCTTACTGTCAAAAACATTCCAGTCAAAGTACTGTTTGACACAGGCGCGTCACGAAGATTTATCGCAAAGAATGCCGTTAAGAAGTTGGATTTGAAGTTGAGGAAGCTTAAAGAACCAATGACTGTCCATAATCCGGTCGGTGGTTCCATCGATCTCAGTTGGGTTTGTGCAGTACCTGTCTCTTTTTCCTGCTATAAATTCCCTACCATCTCTATCGTTATGAACTATAATGAATTCGATCTTATTCTGGGATTGGATTGGCTAACCAAATATGAAGCAGAGGTTAGATGCGCGGAGAGAGTTGTTAGGGCTAAGATTAAATCAGGGAATTATATAACCATACAATGTGAAGGCCCGACTTCAAATAGAAAAGACTTCTGGGCAGCTTTGAATGTTTCTCCAGCTCAAATAGAAAATATCCCTGAACTTGCAGAGAATATTCCTGACCTCATCAAAGATATTCCTGTCGTCAAAAATTATGCGGATGTGTTTGAGGAAGTTGTTCGCTTACCTCCGCAGAGAGAAATAGATTTCAAAATTGCTTTAATTCCGAATGCAAGGCCGGTAGTTCACGCTATTCGAAGAATGTCCTTGAAAGAGAAGGAGGAATTAGACAATCAAACACGACAGCTAGTATGGAAAGGTCTGATCAGGCCTAGTTTCTCTGATTGGGGAGCAGTAGTGGTTTTTGTCCCAAAATCTGACGGTACTCTACGGCTATGTGTGGATTATCGTGATTTGAACAAATAGACAATAAAGAACAAATATCCATTGCCGTGAATAGATGATTTGTTGGATCGTTTAAATGGAGCACAAGTATTTTCACGAATGGACCTAGCTACAGGCTTCCATCAACTTCGAATTGCCGAAGAGTGTGTTCCAATGACAGCATTCAGAGGTCCCGACTTATTCTACGAGTCGTTAGTAATGCCGTTCGGCTTATGTAACGCTCCATCTTACTTTGTTGATCTGATGAACAGAGTATTCAGAGGAGTCTTGAATAAATTTGTACTGGTTTTCATTGACGATATTCTAATCTTCTCTAAATCAAAGGCCGAACATGAAAAGCATTTGGAACAGGTTTTGGAAATCCTCAGAAGGAATGTGTTGAAAGCAAAGTTTTCCAAATGCATATTCTAGCAAGATGAAGTGAAATTTCTAGGCCACGTTGTATCGAAAGAAGGAATTGCTGTGGATCCAAGCAAAATCACAGCCATACAGAATTGGAAACAGCCCAGTACCCCCACTGAAGTCCGCAGTTTTCTCGGATTGGCTAGCTATTGCCGGAAGTTTGTTAAAAACTTTTCGAAGATATCTGGTCATTTAACGAAGCTTACGAAGAAGCACTCTAAGTTCAAATGGACTCCAGAAAGTGAGGAGGCTTTCGAAGAGCTAAAGTTAAGACTAATGACTGCTCCAGTGTTAACCATCATCGATGGCAATCAAGATTTGAAAGTCTGGACTGATGCGTCTAGAGAAGGCCTTAGGGCAGTGTTAATGCAAAGGGGCCAAGTGATTGCTTATGCTAGCCGTCAACTGAAGCCACATGAGAAGAACTACGTAACTCATGATCTTGAGTTATTGGCTATAGTATTCGCCTTGAAAATCTGGAGACACTATCTCCTGGGTGAGAGATTCGAATTGTTTACCGATCACCAGTCGTTAAAGTACCTGTTCACTCAGAAGGACCTGAATCTGAGGCAGCAACGTTGGCTGGAGTTTCTTGCAGCATATGACTTTGAAATTATATACACTCCAGGGAAAGCAAATGTCGTGGCCGATGCGTTAAGCCGAAAGAATGAAATGATCGCCAGTTTTGTTATCACGACTTCATTGCTAGATAAAATATCTGCTCATCAGAGGGATGATTACTTCATTCAGAAGATCAGAGGGATAATTCAATGAGGTGAACCCTCGAGTTTTCAAGTTGATAATGATGGGATTCTAAGGCTCAAAGGTCGAATATGTGTTCCTAACATTCCTGAGCTTCGCAAAGAAGTTCTGGATGAATGCCACAAGTCAAAACTTAGTATCCATCCGGGAATAAGCAAAATGTACAATGACATTAAACGCACTTTCTGGTGGAAGTCGATGAAGAGGGACATTTCTTTATATGTTAGCCGATGCCCTACTTGCCAGCTTGTCAAAAGCGACCAACAGAAACTAGCTGGATTATTACAACCGCTAGACGTTCCAGGCTGGAAGTGGGAACATATTTCTATGGATTTCATTGATGGTCTGCCCAGAACCCGAAAAGGGAATGACAGTATTTGGGTGATCGTAGATCGCTTCACGAAGACCGCCCATTTCATACCTGTTAGATCAAACAGAACTGCTCAGAGTCTGGCGCAGATATATTTCAGGGAAATAGTTAGACTACATGGAGTGCCGCTCAGTATAGTCAGTGATAGAGATACAATATTCACTAGCAAATTCTGGGAAGCATTTCAAGTCGAACTGAGAACGAAGTTGAACTTGAGCACCGCTTATCACCCTCAGACAGACGGTCAGACCGAGAGGGTGAATCGTATTTTAGAAGATCTATTGCGGGCTTGTGTTATAGATTTCGGTGGATCATGGGAAGACCATCTGCATTTGGATGAATTCTCTTATAACAACAGCTACCAGGCGAGTCTGAAAATGTCGCCGTTCGAAGCATTGTATGGTAGACCGTGCCGATCTCCTGCTTGTTGGGTCGAACCCGGAAGTATACTTGTGTTGGGTCCTGATATGATTCGAGAAGCTGCCGACAAAGTAGATTTTATCAAGAAGTGATTACTCGCCGCTCAAAGCCGACAAAAGAGCTATGCCGATAGAAGAAGAAGGGATATATCCTTTGCTGTTGGCGACTACGTGTATTTGAAAGTATCACCGATGAGAGGAGTTATCCTGTTCGGTAAAACTGGAAAGTTGGCGCTCAAATTCATAGGTCCGTTTCCTATTCTAGAACGGATTGGAACTCTCGCTTATAGGGTCAAATTTCCTGATTGGTTGCCTGGAGTTCATGTTGTATTTCACATATCTCAACTTCGAAAGCACGTTCATGATCCAGACTTGATCGTGGAAGAAGCAGCTCAACAGGACATTGAAATTACTCCAGAACTAGCTATGAGAAGAGAGCCGCTAAAGATTATCGGCAAAGAAACCAAAGAGCTGAGGAACAAGAAGGTTGACTTAGTCAAAGTGCAATGGAGTGGAGATCCGCGAGATTGTACTTGGGAAACTGAGGAGAGCATTCAGAAAGCTTATCCTAAATGCCGAGTGGATATCTCTGATTGACTCCGGTGCAAGGTACATTTACCCTACTTTGCATTACCATTTAATTCTCTACTCTGCTGTTATTTTCTTTCCATGGATGTGAACTTTTAAATTCTATAGTCTGAATGATTTTAAAAGAGAATAGGAATTAATTTGTATGGTTTTGAAAAGTTAAAAACAATTAGATTGGTTGTTGGGTTGTGTGATGGTAGATTTATCAAACCACTTTCGACTTTGTTCCTTTTCGGGGACGAAAAGTTTTAAGTGGGGGAGATTGTAACGACCCAGAAAATCTGAACCAATTTAAAATTTTTAAATTGGCTAAAATAACGGATTTTAAATATTTAAAATAAATATTTCAAATAATGGCGATGAAAACTGAGTTTGAATCGACAATTGAAAACGAATATAATTAATTATAATTATAAACAAGGCCGGAAATGGCGCTGTAGTTTCAAAAATTGGATTCAAACTTTGTCAGACTGTACCGGGTGCAAAACAATCCGGATTTTAGTGAAACCAAAAATATTTAAATCTGTTAGTGAATACCTTTCTAACGAATCTGAAAAATCGAATTTTCATAGCGGAAAGCAAAAGTTATGGCCGAATGAATTTTCAGAAGGGTCGCTATGGATTTTATATAGCCCGTGAAATTGGCCATTTTGCATACGACCTCGGAATTCGACGAAACTACTTTTGTTGGATCCGGGATGTAAAGTTATTGCTAGGTTTCAAATTTCATAATTTTTGAAGCTAGTATGTGAGCGTGGCGAAGGAAAACGTGTTTTGGCCAATTACAGTTAAATTGGATCGACCAAAAATGGGCCTTTTTGCAAACGGTCTCAGAATTCGACGAAACTAGTTTTGTTGGGACCGTATCATCAAAACATAGCTAGATTTATTTTTCTGGAATTTGTCGAATCAATTTGTGACCCTGGCAAATTGAAATGTTCTGTCAAATTAAATATTGAATGTTTTATACTTCAATCTGAAGGAAAACTGACTGAAACAGTCGATTGGGCCTTCGAAACACATCCCATTGTGTTCGGAATGGGGGTAAAACGCTAGGGACGACAGTCGTTGGGTTTCGATTGGTGGTCGCGTCAGAAAACCCCCTTTAAAACCCACCGGCCAATCAGAATTAAATAAAAAAAAAAGAGAAACGCGGAATTTCTCTCTCCCCGACCTGCGATCGACGACGGCCACTGCTCCTATCTTCCCAGCCATTTTCCGACCGCCTCATCCACTTTCAGCCCCTCCGCCAGTTAAGGTTTTTGTCAAGCTCTCCCTCCTCTTCAAATCTGACCTGGTCTCGCTCCTCCTCGTGCAGCCGTCAGCGAGAACCAACGGCTCAAAGTGGCGCGTTTCAGGCCGTCGCCACGAACGCCAGGGGCCACCGTGCTGGCCAAATCCCCCACGCGCGCGAAGCCCTCTCCTAGCCCTTCGACGCTGCGAAGGCTGATCGTCCTCTAGCTTCACGGATTTCGCGAGAGATCGAAACCTAGTTTCGAACAAAACAGTGGAGGTACGGCTGTTAATTATTTAACTGATTTCGACAATTTAAAACCGTTGCAAACTTTGAAAAATCATATCTTTTTGCTGTGTTAACGAAATTCGATGAAACAGGAAACATCGTGACCGTGTGGACGTCTTCTACATTTTAGAAGAGACCGCATATTTTTCTAAGCCTTCTGCTATTTTTGGTGGAGTGGAACCCAAGGTGAGATTTCTAATTTATAAACGATATGGAAACGACGATGTATAAATTATATATTCGATGTATGAGTTATATAAGCGTTGTACACCTCATGTATAAGTGTTGTATAAGTTGTACGTTCGATGTATAAGTTATATATGCATTGTAAATATTATATATGTGTTGGAATAAAAGTGAATTGCTATATATAAACACACACACACACACACACACACACACACACACACACATATATATATATATATATATATATATATATATATATATATATACGCCCCTCGTCCATAAACCATGGACGATATTTATTGATTGTGATTGGTGTGAAAATTGATTGATAGCGAATGGTTGTTTGGGATTGTTTGTGGTTGATATTGATTGATTGTGGTTGAAAAATACCCGTTTGTGGTTGAAAAATATTTGGTTGAAACCACATAGGATTAGTTTGTGGAAATGAAATAAATATATACATGCCGCTTGCGTGCGAACTAGATGCATGATCCCCATTGTCAAAAACCGCGAGGTTTTAAGGTAGAGCGAGGAGCCGTACTAGGGACGGTCCCGGTTTAACTACCCTGCCGTTATGATGCCGAAATTTTGAATAATATTCATGTGTTTGAATTATTTTCATTTGCTGAAACTATATTATTCGTTGAATAGAAAACCTTCATGTGTTGAATCGATATTCATTCGTTGATTAGAAATTCATGTGTTGAAAGGTATTCGCGTTTTAAATATAAAAATCACATTTTTATCTATATATAGAAACTATAGAAAACCTTCATGTGTTGAATCGATATTCATTCGTTGATTAGAAATTCATGTGTTGAATGGTATTCGCGTTTTAAATATAAAAATCACATTTTTATCTATATATAGAAACTATAGAAAACCTTCATGTGTTGAATCGATATTCATTCGTTGATTAGAAATTCATGTGTTGAATGGTATTCGCGTTTTAAATATAAAAATCACATTTTTATCTATATATAGAAACTATAGAAAACCTTCATGTGTTGAATCGATATTCATTCGTTGATTAGAAATTCATGTGTTGAATGGTATTCATATTTTGAAATAAATTGTTTCATAATAAAAATCACCCTTTTTTTCATCTATATGAGCTATGTAAAATGACCTCGTTTTAAAAGAAATTGTTTTATAAGAAAAATCCTATTTTTATCACTTATATAAACTATATAAAATAATAGTGTTTTGAAATGAATTGTTTTACAATAAAAATCACATTTTTATTATATACATGAATTGTTGAAATGTGAAGTGTTAAAAATAGAAACTCGTTCAAATAAATATGCATGAGTTGAAATATTCCTTAATTAGCTAATGACGTGATTTTTACCTATGCATGCAACATTAGAGTGAATAGTGCTTTTAAACCAAATGGAATCAAATATGAAGTTGAATGGAAAATGATAAGTGATAAGAACTATATATATGTACATGCATATTTATTGAACAGGTTATAGCAAAGGGGCTAGAGAAGAGGAATACAATTTTGTGCCCGACAAATAGGTACACATTTACTGTTTTGTTTGGGTGATGATTTTATGAGCCTGTTGGCTAGCCGCTTGGCTTTTTCTTTTTCTTTTTGACATGAGACGCCCGTGTGGCTATTTGGGAATTTTCCCAGCCCCTCCCGTACAAAGGAGGTTATGGAGAAATTTTCCAAAATTTAAAGGCGTTAGTGAAATATTTGAAGTGAAAACGATATTGAAATTGTTGAATGAACTATATTTATATAAATATATAAATATAAATAAAATTAAAACGAAACATGGCCGTGCAGTTCGTGTTTTGAAACCGTGATTTCAACAACTAGTGCGGGAAATCCGACCATTGGATTTTCCCGAAACCGCAACCGTTGGGTTCGCTTTGGAAAAATCTTTCCAACGGCACCAACTTTGTAAAAATCCAACGGTTGGATTGTCTGGAATGTTTAATTCAAATCTGAAGAAAAACAGCGCCGGAAACTATTATATTTTTATGTATATATATAAATATAATTATATTAAATCGAATAACGACGCTGCATTTCGTATTTTGAAATCGAAACTTCAAACGATTGTACCGGGACATCCGACCGTCAGATTTTCCTGAAACTGGAACCGTTGGATTCATTTTGAAAAGATCTTTCTAATGATGTAAATTTTGTGAAGATCCAATGGTTAGATTTTCAGATATATAAATCAAATCTGAAGAAAAATAGCGCCACGACCGCGTTATGGCCCGAAGCGTCGTTTTGAATAAATTGGCTATTTTAAAATAAATAAAAATAGCGACAAATCGTTATAAAATATCATAAACGATATGGAGTGGAAAAAAACTGAATTTGCTCGATTTATGTGGTATTTGATGGTTGAATGTGTTTGGTGTGAAAATTACATTAAAGAACAAAATTGGTGTTGTCGAATGATTTAACCGTCGAAATAAATTGATTTGAAATTCTAAATATACGTGAATTATTTGAAAAGGCCGAGTTAATTCTCATTTCGAATAATTGACCGACGATTGAAATTCGAAGATGAAGACGGTAGTCGAAGACTGGAGATCTTCACCTCGTTTGGATGGTAACCGAGGTCCTGATTGGGAGGCATCCCGAAATATGGATAATGAGTGGTGATCGTCCAAACGTACGTGGTGATCAATGGGTTTGCGAGGTATTTAGTGCCTTCGGTTTCGTTCAGACCCAGAACGGACTTGTAAATGGACCGTGTGTCTGACATTGGATTTTATTCTGTGTTGATTGATCTCTATTAAATATACATCTGTTTGGCGGCGGAGAATTTATTCTTTTGCTTAAGGCCCTTCTCTGAGACGCACGAGCTCAGAGGTTGTACATCGATGGACATCAGTCGCATGACATGAATTGCCTGTGTGGCATGCTAAGATGCAGTGATCAGGGTTTCTGTTGAAAAGCAAAGTCTTGTGGTGATGATCAAAGCACTGCCTGTGTGGCGTAGCTTTGTGTATAACGTAAAATCGCGAGCCTCACACCCTGATATGAACCAGAAACGGGAGAGGACATCAGGGAGGGCCTGCGTTTCTTTCTAGCTAGGGTGGTGTCAGTGACCTACCAGCCCTGACATTTATATACTTTTCACCTGTGTGGTTGTTGTTGTTGCGAGGCGCCTCGGTTTGATCGGACGATCCGGGTCCGATGGAGTCATTCGTTGGCTCGTTTACGCCCCAAAGGGCGGGGAGACGTAGTGTTCAGGCATAATAATCCACATCGGTGGACCGGCCCTGACGATCCAAGGGGCAGTTGCGGCTGTTCCGGAGGCTCGGGCTAGAGAGTCTCGAAGTCGTTAAGGACTATCTTTTGCCTTGGTTCATGACGGAAATCAAATTTCCAAATACGACATCGTGCGGTTTTGATTGTAAATATATGTGGCGACATGACATATGGTACCCATGCCGTCTATGATTGATAGTTATGATTCAAAGTTGTTTTGAAACATGTAAACACTAGTAGTAATATCAAATGCTTTTGTTTTATCCGTATCAATCATATTTTGGCCATTATAAGGTAAAACTCTATCCTCCGGTTTGCGTTGCATTGTGTGATGGGAACTGAGTCTTATAATGGCTTCATTTTTTATAAAATGCATTGCGTTGTTTAAAAGAAAGATTTGTTTTCAAGCACTGGAAATCCGATGGAGTAAACCTATTCCACGAAAGTGGCGTGGTCCTGTGATTAGCCAAATTATATATGTGTTGAGTAGATTTCTCATACCAGTCCCATGACTGACTCGTAGTTTGTTTCACTTTCAAACTCGGGTGCCCCTTTTTCTACACGGGCAGCCATGTATTCAGGTTTAGCTGGTTCTTTCGGGATAGCTGGAGCTGAAGATGGATTCTATTATTTATCTCTTTTTATGCCGTTCAGCTCCTATTGTACATATTTTGTTTATTTCCGCTGTAGACATTTATGTATAGCTGAACTGTATTTGTACTAAGTAAGATCCTGTATACTGTGTAACTCTGATGATTACTTTTATCCAGTATATTCTATTGTTCATTATCTGGTGTATTTATTTAATTCTGTTCTGCTTTTATCTGTTTCTGTGTTATATTCCAAAGATAACCCTTGTCTCCGTCAGAACGGGTTTTGGGGTCGTCTCAAATATGTATAAAACGAGTATAGATATACATATTAAAATTTATAGATCTAGAAAAGAATTAGAAAAAGGGAAAAGAAATATGGTATAGAATTTACCTAATACACAGAAACAACCTTTTTTCATATATCTAGATTCATCTTTTCAAATTCTTATTTGTTTGATTGAAAACTGATTTATTCTAGAAGATTTGGAAGAGATTAGAGAAGTGGAAATAGCAGAGCTTCGCTGCTACCTTTAGAAAATTTTAGCAAAGGGTTGGGGGAATTGGCCTATATTTATAGTCGCTTAATTGACCCATAACCTTTTTATTTAGTTTAATAAAATCCTTTCATCGATACAAATATAAAACTCTCAAAACAGTTGCTGCCACAGGAAGTGGCGACCGACTGCCCAGTCGTCCACTATGTCGACCGCTTAGGTCGACCTGCCATCTGCTGATGCAGAGTATTTATGGTAAGGTTAATTGCCATATATTGAATATGGTTGTAACATACCAAACTTTTTTGAGCCCAAATTTAGACAAAATTTAAACTCAAACCCATCCAAGCATGGAGCATGTAAATCTGGTACCTCCGAATAAAACAAGCATGAGCATCATTGTAACGACATGGATTTCGCCCGGACCTAATCGATCGCTAAACCGACCAAGACCGTTCGAATCCCGCATACGCCAACTCTAGGTATACAACACATCAGAACCAATAACAGAAGACTTCTATAAACATCATAATAATGTTACATCAGAGTACAGGATATCAGAGTACATCGAAATATAATCAATACAGCGGAAGATAATTTTACAATAAATGTAATACAGTGCACAGCGGAAATATAAACGACACAACGGAAGACTATAAATGCCTGGACATGGCTTAAAGCTTCAATCCAGAATCTTGCTCATATATCTACAAAATAAACTACTCGACTGCTCGTGTGGAAAATAGGGGCACCCGAGTTTGCAAGGGAAAAGCAAACTACAGGTCAGTCATGGGACTGGTGTGAGAAACTCTAAACAGTTATAATTAGCTTATTTAATAATATGGCATATCACGGGACCACGCCGCTAACGCGGAACGGGTTTAACCCCATGAATGCCAGTGTATAAACAACAATCAATATAGATATATGGATCTACTATGCATCAATCAACATGCAATATCCCAATCTACCCACTTAGATTAATCACTACACTTAGATTTTCCAAATCCAATTCAATTTACAGAAATTATTCCTTTGGATTATATTCCCGATTTCTTATTTCAAATCATTTGAAATACCTATCTAACTTTCCATATCAAAGTAGATTTCACTTCGGGATCTCAAATCAAATCGTTTGGAAATATGAATTCCAAAACATAACAATGCATACAAACAAGTATGCAACCAAATACCGTGCTCCCCATCGATAAGGCAAAGGGTATGCACCTCGCAACTTGATATATAAATGTGCACCTACCCCACATAGGAGCAGGCTACACCGACGATGCACCTACCCCACACAGGAGCAGGCTACACCACCCTCTCACCCATACTTTTAGTCTCAGGGTTACCCAACTCTTTAGCCACATACTAAATCATTTCATATCCCGGAGTAGGGAAAATCATTTCACAACATAATAATCACAAGTACTTTCAAAATATAGTACTTCACATCAGTAATTCACACATATGATCAGTCACTATTAATCACATAACCTTTGAGCTCGTATGTCTCAAAGAAGGGTGTAAAGCAAGAGAATAAATTCTCCGCCACCAAATAGATACATCATTAATAACAACTAATCAATGCGCGATGAAATACAATGTAAAACCATAATACATTTCTATATCATTTTAGAAATCATCGGGTTTTGGGCTTCGAAATCCTTTCTGTTTTATAAAACATTTTTATAAAAACATTCAATGTTCAAAATCGGGAATACATTTCTTTTCACTTAAGAAAAATATATCATTTCACAATCATTCATTAAATTTGAAATGAACACAACATTGCTAAACACCTTATCGTCAAACCGTGAAGTGTTTCACAAGGTGTTAGCACACAGATATTTTCAACCCAACCCAATGCTAAATGTAAAAGCATATTTTGCTCATAAACTAGTCGAGCACAATCCAAACAATCAATCAATCCAATTTGACATTAAATATAGGGTTTTGAATAGAGATAGTATCGACTTATATTCAACATCAAATCCTGAAACCAACAGAAATCATATCGGGAATAACGATATCAATATCTTCCAAATTCCCATCACAATATCTGTATAATCACGGAATCCAATATCGAAAATATCCAAAGATAATTTCAATTCAAATCCAATCCAATTTATTTATTTATAACCATTGGATTATTTTTCTAGTTAATGACTAGTTCGTTTTGACAAAAATATATTTTTATCTTTTCAAATGTGGAATTTTTCATCCCAATTCTTCACAAATCATTTCTTATGATTTTACACAAATTATCGATATTTTTAATAATTTTATCAAGGCCCGTACAGTCGATTTCCATCAACGGTCATCGAACTGCACTTACAACGACCTTTTCCAAATTTGATTTGGATATAATTCCAAATCCGACCGTTAGATTTCAAATTTCTCATATTCTTTGGAAAGCTCTTTTCGATACAAACCCGACGGTTCTGGTTTCAGGAGAATCCGACAGTCGGATCTCCCGTAATGTCCGTTCGAAGTCAATGGTCGAAATTCGCGAACTGCCGCAGTGCGGCGCGTTCTATTTAGGCAATTATATTAAATATATAATATATATAATATATATTTCATCGATTTCTATTTAAAACAAATTTTATAAATCGTTTTAAATTCGTTTCCAAAACAATTTCAACTTCCATTTCAAATTCAAATCCAAATTGAATTTTTCCTTATAAATTCGTTTTAAATTCATTTAAATTCAATTCAAATTTCAAATTCATTTCAATTCGAATTCATTTTCTATTCAATTCGAATTCATTTTCTACTCAATTCAATTCGAATTCATTTTCTATTCAATTCAATTCGAATTCATTTTCTATTCAATTCAATTCGAATTCATTTTCTGTTCAATTCAATTCAATTCGAATTCATTTTCTATTTTATATCAAAATCGAATATTTCATATACATGACACTTTTATATAGTGTATATATATATATGTTAAAAATTATATTTTTAACAATCGAACCATTTTCACATTTCATATATATATATATATATATATATCGTTTTCATTTCAATATACATCGTTTTCACATTTCATATATATATCATTTTCATTTCATATATATATCGTTTTCATTTCATATATATGCGATATTTTCACTTTCAATATATACGATATTTTCACTTTCAATATATACGATATTTTCACTTTCAATATATACGATATTTTCACTTTCAATATATACGTAATTTTCACATTCAATATATACGATATTTTCACTTTCAATATATACGATATTTTCACTTTCAATATATACGATATTTTCACTTCCAATATATACGTAATTTTCACTTTCAATGTATATATAATTTTCACTTTCAATGTATACATTATTTTCACTTTCAATATATATATAATTTTCACTTTCAATATATACATTATTTTCACTTTCAATATATATATAATTCATTTCACATCAATTTTCACACAGAATACAATCAAACAAACAAGTCGTCCATGGTATGTGGACGATGGGGAACAGTTCATATATGCAGTTATGAAATAAATAACTGTACAGAAAATTTAAAGTGAGAGAATTCTCACCTTGATTGGTTTCTGATTGTTGAATACGATGATTTTAATTAAATTAAACGAAGGCGTTTGATTTAATCAAAATTTCCAGTTACTTCAGAATTTGTCTCGGTCAGTTCTGAAATGTAGATCTCGACTTCACAGTTCCAACGGATCCAGATTTGCCAATTTCTGTTTTGATTTCGGTCAGTTCTGAAAGGTAGAGATAGGGTTAGTAATACCCTAGATTGAGTTTGAGTGTATATATACGAGTGCGTATTTGTATTTGATACAAAAATGGTTTTATATTATGGAGATTTATTGGTTAAGTCGTTTATGAGTTATGGTCGATCAGTTTGATCCACTGTATCGGTATGAGTTTTATAAACACTTGAATACGATGAACCGACATGGTATATTTTGAAAAAAAGGGTAAATCAAATAATTTTACCCGAAATATATTTTATATATATTGGAAATATTGTATTGGATGTGTTGGTTGTATTATAATCGAGTAAGATTATAAAAGTGAAATGGTTATAAATAACTAATCAGAATTCATATAAGTAAAGTATATCAAATAAGATGAATTAAATTTGAATTTAAATCAGATTTGGAATTAAAATAAGGAAATTTTAAGTTCCTGGAAGATTTTGAAATGTTTTCAAAATGGAAGTTTTTAGTAATGGTTTTGAAAAGATATAGTATTGAAGTCACTTGGGTCGTTGGAAAATAATTCCGATGATGACTGCGCAGTATCATCAGTGTGATTTTCGAGTCTCTAAGTGGTGAATTACTACCAAAGATTTTGATTTGAATTGTTTTGAGAAAACAAGTTGTTTAAAAATTCAAAGGTTTTGAATAGGTATTGTGATTTCAAATTGATTTGAAATTTACCCAGGAATTTAAGTTCTGGAATTTAAATTTAACTTATGAAGTTAAATAAAATGAGATGGTAAAAATAAATTGAAATTTAACTTGAACTAAGTTAAATAGAATTGAATGGATAAGTCAAGAATTTGAAATTTAGCTGGACTTAGAATTTGAAAATCAAGAATGAAACTTGAGATTTGACAATGGGATTCGACTTGAGTATAAGCGAATGATTTGGTTTGACGATATAAAAGTGATTGAGTTTGATTGGGATGACATTGGTATATGTTGGAATGATAACAGATGGAAGGGATATAAGGATATGCCCGACAAAAAGGTACAAGTCTATTTTATATATGAGTTTGGAAATTATGAGCCGATTTGGCAAGCCGCTTGGCTGTTTGATTTTCTTTTGGGTTGGAGAAGGCCTAGAGAGGCGAGTTGTGGTTTTACCGATAGGGCTGTACAAAGGAGGTTATGGCGAAATTTTTCGAAAATTTAAAGTGTTAGAAAATTTTCAGAATTTTTGAAAATTTTAATTGGTCGGAATGAATTAATATTTTAGTGATATTAATTGGGTCAGTGAAACTGAAATTGAGAGGTAAACAAATCTTAGGAATTCGAATAGATAGGGTCGTCGTCTAACTTAGCAATTTCGAGGACGAAATTATTTTAAGTGGGGAAGAATGTAATGACCCGCATTGTCAGGGGTATTATAATTAATTTATTTAATTATATATATCGTGATGTAGTGAATTAAATAGAGGTTTAATTAAATAATATGGAATATTTAATTAAATTAAATAATTTAATAATATATTTAATTCAGAAATAATCAAAAATATTGGGAATCAGAATATTCTGTGAACGGGGTCGTCCCTTAGATTTAATTCAGCTTAGAGTTGAATTATATTGACGAATATATTCAATCGACGTCAGTTTGAACGTAGAATTATAATATATTTAAAATAGAGCTTGAAATGGCGCTGCAGTTCGCGATTTGGCGATTCGAACTTCAACTGAATGTACAGGATTCGTTTTAAGCCGAATTTATGTGAAACAAGAAACGTGTGGAGCTGGTGGAGTATATCTTTCTAGTGGAAGAGAAAAATCGGGATTTTGTCGTGTAGATTTTGATTCACGTCCAAATCAAATTTCAGAAAAGTCGCTGTGGATTTCCTTTATAATTTGCGACGCTTTATATACGTTATAAAAGGATTTTCGATATAAACTGAATATCGATAAATCTAAAATCTAAAATCTGAAATATCAAACTGTAAATTCTGATATGATATTCTGGAGCTGTACGATATCATATGTGGAGATATACGATAATATAAGTTTATTTATATTTAATTTAATTATATTTAAATATATTTGTATATTTAAATGGGTCATCCAGAGCTTTAAAAATAGCCGGTTTTGCAAACGAAATCGGAATTCGACGAAACCAGTTTTGTTGGATCCGCAATATCAAATAGTTATTAGATTTCCAGTTTCGTGATTTTTAGAGTCACTGTGTGGCCGTACGGATTTTTAGAGTGGAAAACAGTCAGTATTTCGACAGTTAAAAATACGCTGTGTGAGCATACGGAGTCGGAATTCGACGAAACCCATTTCGTTGGGACCGTAATGTCGAACTGTAGCTGCATGCCAATTTTCGTGATTTTTGGGTATCGTCTGTAGTCACAGGAATTTTTAAGGACTAATGAAAACAACGTTAGCTTAAAAAAAAATATAAAAATCAAATATTAAAATAATATTTTTTCTATAAATACCCTACCCACCCCCTAAAACCCTAATTCTATTTTTCTCAGGCCGACTAAAAATGCGCCGCCACCAAAAGAATTTCAACAGTGAAACTTTCATCTTCATTAAATCAAAGAAACACAAATATATTTCTATAAATTGTGAGGCTTGTTTCTTTGGATCCTTAGAGTGCTGCGTTTCATTCTATACTGGTTTCTTGGAGTTCGGTGCTGATCTCGTTCGCTGGAAATTGTAACAGTGAGATCTAGGGTTTGGGTTATTGTGAAATGGAGGCGTCGAGGCACGAAATTTGTATTGTTTTGAGATCGGTGTGGTGGATTAGCATCTTATTGAGAAGTTTTGAGGGTTTCAGGGGTGAAAACGATCGGTGCTCTACTCTTGGAGGGCTGTTCGATCGTGAAAATTGCAGGAGAGGAGGAGTGTGCGAGTTAGTGATTTATGGTACCAGGTGAATGAGGTTTTGAAGGAGGATCCGATGGTATTTCCTGTTTGGAATTCGGTTGAGAGATGGAGTGGTTGTGGATGCTTGAGGAATCGAAAATGGCTGTAGAAAAAGGGAGCAAGCATCGAGAGTCCCTTCTGGGAAGAAAGGATTCGGTAGTGGGCTTAGGCAGAGTAAGTGGGCCGACAATTCAAGGGTGAAGCCCAATAAATATTACCTTAGTTTTTTTATATATAAAATCCATTTAAATTGTATAACTTGAAAATTTTATATCTTATTCATATGAAATCAGAATCATGAACCGTAAGTTGCGTTGGGATCTTATGGACGAGCACTATGCACTGGAACTGACTGGAAGTAGATTTGAGCTCTTATGAATTTATGGCGAGATAAATTGTTTGATTCAAATCAAATAACAGTTTATCGTTCTTTAACGATGAACTGCAAATGTGAGTAAAACGCTGAACAGTTATATTTTTATAATGTATTTTTAGAACTGTTAATCATCTGTTGATTGCTGTGTGTTGGTTGATTGATTGAACTGCTAGTCAGTTAGTGAAAATTATATATATATATATATATATGTAATTATATATATATAAACCGTTAAATATTTATATATGGATTCTGCTATCAGAATAATTTATATTGAACTGAAAGTGATGATAATCATATTGTGTAACATCTGTGGATGCAGGGAGACAGGTTGGAGGAATCCGACTGGATTCCTCAACAGTTATTTTATTGTTTTTCATATATTGTTATATGATGTGATATAAAATCTGTGGGCGATTATATGTGCTTGGACGATATTGAACATCGTGATTTGATATGATTGAATATTATAACATACCGAAATGTTGATAAGGGGATTTTCAAAGTGATATTGAAATTAGAATATTTATAAAATGGGATATTTATAAATAAGAGATATTTATAAAGTGAAATATTTATAAATAAGAAATGTTTATAAATTGGAATATTTATAAATAGGAGATATTCAAAAAGGAAATAATTACAAACCATTTTCTTTTTAAATGGAAAGGCCTGTGTGGCGGGTTTGGGGATTTTCCCGATGCTCCCGTTACAAAGGAGGTTATGGCGAATTTTTCAGAGAATTTAAGGAGTTAGAATATTTCAAGAATAAATTTGAAAAGGAAATATTTGAAAACCATTTACAAATAGAATTGAAAAGGAAACTTTATAAAAAGGAAATCATTTTTAAAGTGTAGAACCGTTATTTAAAAGTAAATCTTTTCAAATGAATAAAACGTTGTTAAAAAGGAAATCTTTATAGAGTGAATAAAGTAAATCGAATATGGTATTCGAAAGGAGTTAAATCGAATATGGTATTCGAAGGGAGTAAATCGAATATGGTATTCGAAAGTTAGTAAAACGAATATGCTATTCGAAAGGGTTTAGTCGAGTCGAGTTAGTTGAATAGAGTTAACCAGTTCAGTTGAGTTAACCGGTTCTGTAGAGTTAACCAGTTCAATAGAGTTAACCAGTGAGTTAAGTAAGTCAAGTTAACCAGTTGAGTTAAGTAAGTCAAGTTAATCAAGTTAATCAAGTTGAGTTGATCGAGTTAGAGTTACTCAGTTAGAGTTAATCGATTAGAGTTAAAACGAAATAGGGTTAATCAAATATAGTTATTTGAGACAGAGTTAGTCAAACATAGTATTCGGGGTAAGTTGCCATCTCGTACGACTGCTAGCGTAATTCGCAGGGCTGTAAATAGCCTAAGGCGGTCGGATGTTTCCTGAGGGAGTCAGGCATAACCATTGTGATCGCTGCGATCTAGAGTCAAGCGAATGGAGTTAATCGAATCTAGTTATTCGATAGGAGTTAATCAAGATGAGTTAAATAAGTTAAATTGATCGAATCTAGTCATTCGATAGGAGTTAATCAATTTAAGTTAAATAAGTTAAGTTAATCGAATCTAGTTATTCGAGAGGAGATTATCGAATATAGTTTATTCGAAGGAGTTATCAATTATTAGTTGTTCGAAGTGAGTAGTCGAATATTGGTTATTCGAAGTGAGTTAATCGAATATTGGTTATTCGAAAAGGGGAGTTATCAAATCGAATAGATTAAAGGAGTTAATCGAATATAGTTTATTCGAGTAGAGTTAGAGGAGTTATCGAATATAGTTTATTCGACAGGAGTTAAGTGAATAGTTAGATTAATCAAAGTGAATTAGTTAAGTTAAACTAAGTGAATTAGTTAAGTGAATTGGTTAAGTTAACCAAAGTGGATTTGTCGAGTTAATCAAAGTGATTAGTTCAGTTAATCGAGTTGAATTTGTCAGTCGAGTTAATAAATGGAGTTAGTCAAACCAAGTAAAACCAGTTAGAGTTAATTAATTAAGGTTGACCAGTTAGAGTTAATCAATCAGAGTTAATCAAATAGAGTTAAGTAAAATTAGAACTGACTAGAGATTAGTAAATTGAATGGTTTTCTAAGTGTCTATCTGATGTTGGTTTCGGCCTTCGGGGTTTATACTTAGGGAATTGTTCTCATACTAGTTCACAGTCAGGGACTGATAGTTGGGGAAGAGTAGTGATTTGTAAATAAGAAAATGGAAAAAACGTTTTCCAGTGTTAATAACATATATTTTCTAAACATAGAAAATAAGGAAATGTGAATATATATATACATATATGTTTGATGATTGGATCGGTATTTCCATTTGGAAATAAGATCATTGTTTGCACACGGACATGTTTTCATTTGATGGTTAAATCACAGACTATCGAAGTTTTGACTATTTTAATGTTGTTAATATGGAGAGACCGGTTGGATTATTAACCGAAGAACCACTCTGTATTGGCATAAGCGTTGCGAATCATATATGCCAAAGATAATTGAAGACGGAGTAAAATGCAAGGGTTGTTGTATAAGTCTTAGATAACAGTGACTAAGATGGATATACTGAATAGTGCCATCGGTTTGTCCAGTCCCAGGACAACTTGTATGGACGAAGGTCTGACAGAGTATATCCAATGGATCGCGTAAGTTGATCTGTTCAAACGTATTCACGTTTGGTGGCGGAGGAATTCGTTTCTCTTAGCTGTATACCCGTGTTATTTTTGGATAAGTCAATTTGTGATTTGGCGGGTATGACGATGTGACATTCTAAGTGAATGAGGATGACTTGTATGAATGATTGTCTGACAGAGTATTTCCAGAAAGGTCACGTACATTGATTTCTTCAACTATACCAAGAGTGGAAGCGGAGAAGGAAACTTCTTTAGCTAACACGTAACGTACTGTTGTAGACGCCAATTAGTGATTTTCGATGGATCTGACAATGTGGCATTCGAAGTGAATCTGATGTAATGATAAAGCGTAGCTTCTAGCCTCATCAACCGGTAAATGACAGAAATCGGGCAGGCAACATGGCTAAGTCGGTCGCACCGAAGTAGGGTCTATAATCACCTATCTAGAGAATATTCATTTGCTTGTTTAATCTATCAATGCTGTCCCATATATATATATATATATATATATATATATATATATATATATATATATATATATATATACGGGAACGGTTGCTGATCCCAACCGTTGGTGATGTACATTCGATACACTCAAGCGAAATGAGTGGTCGATCATGTGTGGCTGAGTTGCAAGATGTTCTTGTTGAACTCCAGTGTATCGTTCCTAGAGTACACTGATCGGAAGGTGGTTCCATACCTCGTCATAGTTGGAAATCCATTACTCAATACGTGCTTGCGGTTTTTGGTTGTATACTATATATGTAGAACGTGAGATGAAAGCGTTTCTGCTAGATGATTATTATATTGTGGTTAATAGACATTATTGTAATATCAAAAGGTTTTGATATAAAGATATTTTGGATTCTCATAAGGGAAAAACCCATTCCGTTCTGCGGCGTGGTCTTATGAGATATCGTTTACTTGTTCATATACCTGTTTAAACTGTTTTACTCACACCAGTCCCATGACTGACCCGGAGTTTATTTTGTTGTGTTCCCCCTAAACTCTTGGGTGCCTAAATTTGTACGGGCAGTCAAGTAGTCGGGTTTTACAGATATACTTGGAGAGCTTGGAGCAGGAGGCTTCAAGATCATATAGCTATAGTTATTTCCGCTGGGTTGTAAGTACTGTACTCTGATAAGTGCTATTGTATACATAACTGTTATATTTCAAAGTTATGTTATCTATTATATGTTATTCGTTCCGCTGTGAGGTTCGTGTTACTCTGATGTTGTGTTCTTCTTCTATTCTAAGTTTCTATCTTATCTATTCTCACCCTCTAATTTCTTTCATTAATTACCGGGATTTTTCGATGTTTTGGTTATCGACATCGAGCTTATGTCGATAACCAAAGTCGCTCAAAATCCGGGTCGTTACACTAGCATCGCACATCACCTGAAGCGCCTGACCACCATCCAAACCCATGACGCTGTAGTACCTCGCCCATCCTACCATCGCCGATAGTGATGCCAAACTCGCGGGTCCCCTTTGCCCTAAAAACATCACGAACGATGGCAGTTTTGAGGTAGAAATTCGAGCAGCTTGTAAACCTAAAACCGATCACGCCCATACCAAATTGAAGATGGTGAAAACCTCTACGATGTTTGCTTTACAACCATAATGTAATTCGAAGTATAATCGAAGGATTTAAGGGATGATTTCTTGAACGATTTGGGCCTTACGTTTTGGGGCTGACGGCGGTTCTAGAGGGATTAGGGTTTAGGAGATTTTTAAGTGGGTATTTATATAATTTTATAATAATATTTAATTCTTTTAATTCGAAAAGTACTTATTCGTTGATACCAACTCCAAATCAAATCCAACGACTGTTGCTCCTAGCTAAATACCCCCATTCCGAACACAATGGGATATGTTTCGTAAGCCAATTCAACTGTTATGATCAGTTTTCACTTAAATTAAAATATAAATCATTATCTATTCAATTTCAAACGTACATTTCAATTTACCGGGGTCACATACTGATTCTAAAAATTCCCAAAAAATAAATCTAGCTATGTTTTGACGATATGTTCCTAACAAAACTAGTTTCGACTAATTCTGAGACCGTTTGAAAAATGGCCCTTTTCTGATCGATCCAATTTAACAGAAATCGACCAAACACATTTTCCTTTGCCACGCTCACATACTAGCTTCAAAAATTATGAAATTAGAAACCTAGCAATAGTTTAACATCCCAGATCCAAAAAAAGTGGTTTCGTCGAATTCCGAGGTCGTTTGCAAAATGGCCATTTTCACGGGCTATATATATTCTATACCGACCTTTCTGAAAATTCATTTGGCCATAACTTTTGCTTCCCGCTATGAAACTTCGATTTTTCAGATTCGTTAGTAAGGTATTCACTAACAGATTTAAATATTTTTGGTTTCACTCAAATCCATTTTGTTTTGCACCCGGTACCGTCAATCAAAGTTTGAATTCAAATTTTGAAACTACCGCGCCATTTAAGGCCTTGTTTATATTTCAAAGTAATCATATTCCTTTTCAATTATCGTTTCAAACTTACTTTTCATCATTATTATTTAAAATATTTATTTAAAATATTTAAAATCCACTAAAATAGCCAATTTAAAAATTTTAAATTGGTTCAGATTTTCCGGGTCGTTACAATCTCCCCTACTTAAAACTTTTCGTCCCCGAAAAGGAACAAAGTCAAAAGCGGTTTGATTAATCAACTCTACATTCAATTTGGTTTCCATTCTCCAACTTTTCATTTTTTGTGAATTTTCAAATTCTTCAAAATTTTTGGCTAACACCCGGAATTTTCGAAAAATTTCGCCATAACCTCCTTTGTACGAGGAGGGGTTTGGAAATTTGTTGGGCCGTATTAGGTACCCAATAAATCCTATAAAGCATACACATATTTATAGTGATATATTCTGGTGTTTAAAGGGAGCGTGTATAGATAATAACTCCAGAGAATAATTTCTCGTCACCCTGTCAAAGCCTGAGGGAGTGTGTATTTTTAATGCCTCCAGAGAATAAATTCTCGTCCCGTGTGGGAAATAAATAATCCATGTGTCGTATCTAATGACTAGAGAGACGTGATTATTGTCAACTCCAGACCCGTGTGGGGTTTTTATTAATCTGGCAATTTATCGTTACAATTTTATATGGTCATATCAGTCATCAGTTCAACCTGTAATATATAGTCATCGCCATACAAGCCTCTCGCTCGTATGGTAAATCTTCCACCTCGTCACACAAGCTCCAAATGCTTATGTGGTATATGATGAAGTATGCCTATCTTCAAGAAGTATGCCATACAGTGTAGTTCAAAATCAATTGTTACTATCCTGCGGCGACATTTATTATTTCACACAGAACAACCAGCACTCCGCATCCAATGGCATTCACAGGAGTTGATATAATAATATTTCGCATCCAACTCATTAAGATTTACCTATTTGTCGGGCACGCAAATAAAATCTTTACTCAACAACTAATCCATTTACCTATTCGAACATATACAATGCACATGTATATAGTTCTATCTATTTTTAACTCAGTTCAATGTGTGATTTAATCGAATAAATTCTACCATTCATTCTCTTATTGATTAAATTAACTATCGTTCTAATAATTTAACTAATCAAATCTACTATCACACAACACAAACAATAAGAAATTTGTTTTTAACTTTTCAAAACATCCAAATTAATTCAAACATTATGTTTTTAAAACCTGACTGTCTATATAATCACAAATACGTTATTTATAAACATATAACTCTTAACTCGTTCTGGGGCACTTCTGACCCCTTCTCTAACGGGTCACTCATTCTAGAATGCTACTGATTCTATCTCTAATGAGGATTCTTCAATATGATATTACTAATCCTACCTCCGATGAGTCTTTTGTTCAGTTCTAACGAGTTGTACCCCAAAGATTTGAGTTAACCAAAGCTCCGATACCAGCTGTAACGACACGGATTTCGCCCGGAGCTAATCGACCGCTAAACCGACCAAGACCGTTCGAATCCCGCATACGCTAACTCTAGGTATACAACACATCAGAACCAATAATAGAAGACTTCTATAAACATCATAATAATGTTACATCAGAGTATATGATATTAGAGTATATCGAAATATAATCAATACAGCGGAAGATAATTTTACAATAAATGTAATACAGTGCACATCGGAAATATAAACTACACAGCGGAAGACTATAAATGCCTGGACATGGCTTAAAGCTTCAATCCAGAATCTTGCTCATATATCTGCAAAATAAACTACTCGACTGCCCGTGTGGAAAATAGGGGCACCCGAGTTTGCAAGGGAAAAGCAAACTACAGGTCAGTCATGGGACTGGTGTGAGAAACTCTAAACAGTTATAATTAACTTATTTAATAATATGGCATATCACGGGACCACGCCGCTAACGCGGAACAAGTTTACCCCCATGAATGCCAGTGTATAAACAACAATCAATATAGATATATGGATCTACTATGCATCAATCAACGTGCAATATCCCAATCTACCCACTTAGATTAATCACTACACTTAGATTTTCCAAATCCAATTCAATTTACAGAAATTATTCCTTTGGATTATATTCCCGATTTCTTATTTCAAATCATTTGAAATACCTATCTAACTTTCTATATCAAAGTAGATTTCACTTCGGGATCTCAAATCAAATCGTTTGGAAATATGAATTCCAAAACATAACAATGCACAAACAAGTATGCAACCAAATATCGTGCTCCCCATCGACAAGGCAAAGGGTACGCACTTCGCAACTTGATATATAAATGTGCACCTACCCCACATAGGAGCGGGATACACCGACGATGCACCTACCCCACACAGGAGCAGGCTACACCGCCCTCTCACCCATACTTTTAGTCTTAGGGTTACCTAAATCTTTAGCCACATACTAAATCATCTCATATCCCCAAGTAGGGAAAATCATTTCACAACATAATAAGCACAAGTACTTTCAAAATATAGTCCTTCACATCAGTAATTCACACATCATATCAGTCACTAGTAATCACATAATCTTTGAGCTCGTACGTCTCAAAGAAGGGTGTTAAGCAAGAGAATAAATTCTCCGCCACCAAACAGATAGATCATTAATAGCAACTAATCAATACGCGATGAAATACAATGTAAAATCATAATACATTTCTAAATCATTTTAGAAATCATCGGGTTTTGGGCCTCGAAATCCTTTCTGTTTTATAAAACACTTTTATAAAAACCTTCCCCATCCAAAATCGGGAATACATTTCTTTTCACTTAAGAAAAATATATCATTTCACAATCATTCATTAAATTTGAAATGAACACAACATCGCTAAACACCTTATCGTCAAATCGTGAAGTGTTTCACAAGGTGTTAGCACACAGATATTTTCAACCCAACCCAATGCAAAATGTAAAAGCATATTTTGCTCATAAACTAGTCGAGCACAATCCAAACAATCAATCAATCCAATTTGACATTAAATATAAGGTTTTGAATAGAGATAGTATCGACTTATATTCAACACCAAATCCTGAAACCAACAGAAATCATATTCGGAATAACGATATCGATATCTTCCAAATTCCCATCACAATATCTTTATAATCACGGAATCCAATATCGAAAATATCCAAAGATAATTTCAATTCAAATACAATCCAATTTATTTATTTATAACCATTGGATTATTTTTCTAGTTAATGACAAGTTCGTTTCGATAAAAATATATTTTTATCTTTTCAAATGTGGAATTTTTCATCCCAATTCTTCACAAATCATTTCTTATGATTTTACACAAATTATCGATATTTTTAATAATTTTATCAAGTCCCGTACAGTCGATTTCCATCAACGGTCATTGAACTGCACTTACAGCGACCTTTTCCAAATTTGATTTGGACATAATTCCAAATTCGACTGTTAGATTTCAAATTTCTCATATTCTTGGAAAGCTCTTTTCGATACGAACCCAACGGTTCTGGTTTCAGGAGAATCCGATGGTCGGATCTCCCGTAATGTCCGTTCGAAGTCAATGGTCGAAATTCGCGAACTGCCGCAGCGCGGCGCGTTCTA
Source organism: Allium sativum (assembly GCA_030737875.1). NCBI lineage: Eukaryota > Viridiplantae > Streptophyta > Magnoliopsida > Asparagales > Amaryllidaceae > Allium > Allium sativum. Next base: position 365,245,834 of record CM060909.1, read on the forward strand.
TTCAGGCCATTATATTATATATATATAATATATATTTCGTTGATTTCTATTTAAAACGAATTTTGTAAATCGTTTTAAGTTCGTTTCCAAAACAATTTCAACTTCCATTTCAAATTCAAATCGAAATTGAATTTTTCCTTATAAATTCGTTTTAAATTCATTTCAATTCAATTCAAATTTCAAATTCATTTCAATTCGAATTCATTTTCTATTCAATTCAATTCAAATTCATTTTCTACTCAATTCAATTCAAATTCATTTTCTATTCAATTCAATTTGAATTCATTATCTATTCAGATCAATTCGAATTCATTTTCTATTCAATTCAATTCGAATTCATTTTCTATTCAATTCAATTCGAATTCATTTTCTATTCAATTCAATTCGAATTCATTTTCTATTTTATATCAAAATCGAATATTTCATATACATGACACTTTTATACAGTGTATATATATATGTTAAAAATTATATTTTTAACAATCAAACCATTTTCACATTTCATATATATATATATATGTATATATATATATCATTTTCATTTCATATATACATCGTTTTCACATTTCATATATATATCGTTTTCATTTCGTATATATATCGTTTTCATTTCATATATATGCGATATTTTCACTATCAATATATACGATATTTTCACTTTCAATATATACGATATTTTCACTTTCAATATATACGATATTTTCACTTTCAATATATACGTAATTTTCACTTTCAATATATATATATATAATTTTCACTTTCAATATATACATTATTTTCACTTTCAATATATATAATTTTCACTTTCAATATATACATTATTTTCACTTTCAATATATATATAATTCATTTCACATCAATTTTCACACATAATACAACCAAACAAACAAGTCGTCCATGGTCTGTGGACGACGGGGAACAGTTCATATATGCAGTTATGAAATAAATAACTGTACAGAAAATTTAAAGTGAGAGAATTCTCACCTTGATTGGTTTCTAATTGTTGAATACGATGATTTTAATTAAATTAAACGAAGGCGTTTAATTTAATCAAAATTTCCAGTTACTTCAGAATTTGTCTCGGTCAGTTCTGAAATGTAGATCTCGACTTCACGGTTCTAACGGATCCAGATTTGCCAATTTCTGTTTTGATTTGGAGAAGATATGACAGTTTAAACTTTGGTTACACTATATAATAAACTTAAATTAATTAATTTAATAATTAACTTTAGTTAATCACCATCATTAAGGCGATTAACCCCCTGTTAATCTCTAATCATCTTCTCCCTCTTCGTAGAACCGAGACCATGCAAACCCAAAAGCCCCCTTCTTCAATCCAGCATCGCACATCACCTGAAGCGCCTGACCACCATCCAAACCCATGACGCTGTAGTACCTCGCCCATCCTACCGTCGCCGACAGTGATGCCAAACTCACGGGTCCCCTTTGCCCTAAAAACATCACGAACGATGGCAGTTTTGAGGTAGAAATTCGAGCAGCTTGTAAACCTAAAACCGATCACGCCCATACCAAATTGAAGATGGTGAAAACCTCTACGATGTTTGCTTTACAACCATAATGTAATTCGAAGTATAATCGAAGGATTTAAGGGATGATTTCTTGAGCGATTTGGGCCTTACGTTTTGGGGCTGACGGCTGTTCTAGAGGGATTAGGGTTTAGGAGTTTTTGAAGTGGGTATTTATGTAATTTTATAATAATATTTAATTCTTTTAATTCGAAAAGTACTTATTCGTTGATACCAACTCCAAATCAAATCCAACGACTGTCGCTCCTAGCTAAATACCCCCATTCCGAACACAATGGGATATGTTTCGTAAGCCAATTATATATATATATATACGATCAGTTTTCACTTAAATTAAAATATAAATCATTATATATTTAATTTCAAACGTACATTTCAATTTACCGGGGCCACATACTGATTCTAAAAATTATCGAAAAATAAATCTAGCTATGTTTTGACGATACAGTCCTAACAAAACTAGTTTCGATGAATTCTGAGACCGTTTGAAAAATGGCCCTTTTCTGGTCGATCCAATTTAACAAAAATCGACCAAACACATTTTCCTTTGCCACGCTCACATACTAGCTTCAAAAATTATGAAATTTGAAACCTAGCAATAGTTTAACATCCCGGATCCAACAAATGTGGTTTTGTCGAATTCCGAGGTCGTTTGCAAAATGGCCATTTTCACGGGCTATATATATTCTATAGCGACCTTTCTGAAAATTCATTTGGCCATAACTTTTGCTTCCCACTATGAAACTTTGATTTTTCAGATTCGTTAGTAAGTTATTCACTGACAGATTTAAATATTTTTGGTTTCACTCAAATCCGTTCTGTTTTGCACCCGGTACCGTTAGTCAAAGTTTGAATTCAAATTTTGAAACTACCGCGCCATTTCAGGCCTTGTTTATATTTCAAAGTAATTATATTCCTTTTCAATTATCGTTTCAAACTTACTTTTCATCATTATTATTTAAAATATTTATTTTAGATATTTAAAATCCACTAAAATAGCCAATTTAAAATTTTTAAATTGGTTCAGATTTTCCGGGTCGTTACAATAATCAGAGTACAATAAAATAACTCATGGTGGAAACAACATAGGATAGACTAGTAGCAATTGGGGTAACTACCTTATCAGAGCGAGTCACCATCTCGATACCGAGTATGAGAGAGAACGAGAACTGAAAACCAAACTTAAACATCTATGAGAACCAGACCCTGTCATGAAAACTTGGGAGATTTAATGAGAAGGGGGTCATAACAATAAGTTTTGGTGAACATGAAGAGCACGTAATTGTTTACTTTACACAGATGTATCCAGTTTGGTTCAACCAAAGACATATGCCTCCAAGGCGAGTAATTCTAACCTAACCTTGTAAACATTGACACACGACTCCGACTACCATACCCAAGTTAGCATTCCCAGCGATAACAATACTGAGATTGAACATTTACGTGTATATTTATGAAGCCTTTAAACCATCATTTAACCAATTAACAAAACTAAGAGGTGGCTCTCAACTACTCGCTACTCATACCCAGGTAAGTTATTTATGCATATATATATATATACATATATATACATATATATGTATATATATAGCCACTTAAGATGTAACAACCCGTATTTTCAGAACCAATTTAAATTTTTTATTTAAGCTATTTTAAGGAATATGCGAATATAAATTAGTTATTTTAGCTAAATAAAATTTTGGAATAATTTTATTATTAGTTTTTATATTTTATTGACTTAAAATAAACCCAGTAAAATTACTAAATTGATTTATAAGCTTTGCTTGGAAAATTTTGAAAATTCGATTTTTAAAATAGTCGAATAACCCTTAAAAAGTGAAATTTTGCATATTAGCTCAGAATTCGATGAAATAATTTTTTTTGGATTCATAATGACAAATCATTGTTGGGTTCCGAAATGTGTGTCGAATGGAGTCAGTATGTGGCCCTGTGGAGCAAAACCATTTGTTTAAAAACGGGTAGGCATTTTACAAAGAAACATTGTTGAGACAATCTCAGAATTTGATTCCGTTTTTTTTTTGAATTCGTATCATCTAATAATGGTTAAATCCAAAAGGCCATGATTTTTGGAGTTAGTGTGTGGGCGTGTAAGAAGAAAAGGTGTGCTGAAATCGCATTTTTGAGCATTATTTAAGCATCTTTGAGAATTTTGACGGAAGGTCAAACGAACTCGAAATTCGACGAATCTTGTTTCGTTGGACTCGTCTTCACGTCTACAATCCCGTATTTGAAATCCGCGGCAAGCGGAGATCGTTTGCATTCGGAAAATGGGAGAGAAAGGAGAATATAATCACATTTACTCCATTTCTCTCTTCATTGTTTCACTTCTCTTCCTCTCCAAAAAAGGAAAAAAATGGCCTCCCTCCTCTTCCATGGGCTGCCGCACCCCATCAGCTTCCTCCCCTCCACCACCGACCGCCGCCACCCCCTCCTCCTCCTCTTCCCCTCACTCCTTCTCTTTGCAATTTCAAGAACCCTAGCCTCTAAATTCCACCACCACTGCCACTGTGGGCCCCACCGCCGCCGCCACCCTCCAGCGCCAGTCAGGCCCCACGCCGCCCCCTTCAGCCACCAGTCCGGCTGTGGGCCCCCCGTCACCAAAAACCCAATTTCCATAAAGTCCTGTATTTGCAGATAACCCCTGACCTTCTTTCCTCAATAACTCCCAAACTGTGCACTTCTAACTAAAACTCCACAGTGCAAAAATCGAAGAACACAATTTTCTCTTCGATTTGAGTATATGACACTCGAAGTTTGGAGTTCGGAGCTATTCGGAAAATGCATCCAAAGTTCGCGGACCTACTGCTGTTTTTCGCGATTTTCGGCGAATTGGTGCGTTTTTGGAAGAAAGCCCACTAGGCAAAAGTTGTCCGGAATGGCGCGTTTGGGCTAGAGACAAAGTTTGGTGAAGATTGGAGCTCGTATGCAAATTCTGGAGTCGAAGAGGCGAATTTAAATGCAGAGAACGACAAAACAGAAACCGCACGACAAGATTCTACAATAAAAGTGTCGAGGCGATTGGTATAGCTTGGTTGAGAACTCTCTCACTCAAATCATTTTTGTTATGTCATTATATCTTAGGTTGCAGAAGGGGCCTAGTAGCTCCTGACATTACTTTTTGTACCAACATTGGATGATTTGTGTGATATGATTATGTTGTGGAAAAATTGATTGTATTGTGGTATTATTGGATTGATTGATTATTGTGTATAGCGTGAGCCAATATCAGGAAAGGGATAATGCTAGACATTATTCCGGTTTTAATATCACGCCGTTATAATGCCAAATTTTTCTGAAACTGAAATATATAAACTATTTATATAAAATATATATAAAATTTTCATAAAAAGAAATTGAAATAAATATTCATTTATAAGTCGGACGGCTTGTTTATGTACATCTATTTATCTGATACTGATTGGGACAATAAATTTTACACATCGCCCAACCGCACAAATAATAATCGGTATTTGTTGGTTGAAACCCCACACGGGTATTGGGATGATATTTTGACATACACTAATACCAATATTAAGTTGTATGTCAATTGATGGGTTGACAGACTGTGGTGAGCATTATTTATTTATTTTAATGCCCATACAGTTGTAGAACGCACTCTCGATGATGTTTGAATGTTTAATGATTATTTTTCATTATTGTTGCGTACATGCGATGTATGAAATCCGTGTAACTGAAATTATATGGTAATTGATAGAGTCACATTCTAATTCAGAAATAAAGAATATTTTAAAATAAAGAATAATTTAAAATAACGAATATTTTAAAATAATGTTCAGTAAATAATCAAAATGTGATTTTGAAGTCCGATTTTGGATGGACACGAAAATATTGAAATGTGAAACCGAGTTAAGTAGTAAACGCTATTTTAATCCGAACGGATTTATCGATCGATTTTATTCATTTTATAAGGAATATCGAAAAGAAGTGATTTCAAAATCTAATATTCTGAAAATATTAACATTTTAATATTATAATGATATAGAATATTCAATTTTGATTTTAAAATTGAAAACGTTTTAAAACGAATTTATAAACAATTTATAAAATACATTTTAAATAGAAATCGACGATATATATATTACAAATTAACTAATGGTCTAAATAGAACGCGTAGCGCAACGACCATTCGCGAATTTCGACCATTAACTTCAAATGGATGTAACGGGAGATACGACCGTCGGATTCTCCTAAAACCTGAACCATTGGGTTCGTATCGAAAAGAGATTTCCAATGATTATAAGAGATTTGAAATCTAACGGTTGGATTTGTAATTATGTCCAAATCAATTTCAAAAAAGGTCGCTATGAATGCAGTTCGGTGGTCCATATTGGAAATCGACTGTAAGGGCCTAAATAAAATTATTAAAAAAATATGGAAAAATTGTGTAAAATCATAATAAATGATTTGGAAAGATTTTGGATGACAAATTCCAAGCGTTGAGAAGATAAATGATATTTTTTATCGAAATGAACTAGTTATTAACTAGAATAATAAATCCAGTGTTTTTAAATGAATAAATTGGATTTGTAAATGAGTTTTAAAATAACCAGAATTTTTCCAATGTATGAGTTGGAATGGATTTAAATAAAAATAATCTTCGGAATATTCCGATATTGGATTCCGTGATTATACGCATATTGTTATGGGAATTTGGAAGATATACAGATATCGTTATTCCCAATACGATATCCGTTAGTTTTAGAATTTGATATTGAATAGAAGCCGATATAATTTCTATTTAGAGCCTGGTATTTAATATCAAATTGGATTTTGGGTTTGTCGCGAACGGTGTCTTTAATAACACTGTTCTTAAACCCCGATGAGAAAAGAATAAATCTTTTTAATAAGATTTAGAGAAGTTTACCAATTAAATGATATTTAATTGGAATTGAATTGAAATTAGATTTTTGGGTTTATCGTGAACAATGTTTTAAATAACATTTGTTCTTTAACCCAATTAACAATGAAGAGATGATTTGGAATTTATAAATCTTTTTATTAAGATTTAATGGAGATTTTCCAAAGTAAAGTTTTCCAATTTAATATCTAAAATTGGAATTGAATGGAATTTGATTTGGTAATAATCTAGATGAGCTTCTATGAAGGAAGACCATTACTATATATGGAATTTAAAAGGCATTGCCATTATTCCGTTTATAGTATTGATTGGATATAGAAATTTATATCGATTATATATTGATCTGTTTTCCGTGAAGATTCCATAGTTGATGGAAGTTGATTTTGGTTTATTGTGAAATGTGTTTTAAATGACATTAGTTCTTTAACCCAGTTAAAGATAAGATTAATTTCTTAAATTTGAATAATTATTAAGTAATGATTTTGGAGATTAAAACTGGATTATAGTTTTAATGAATCTTTACTTAGATTGGAATGAGAATGGGATGATTAAATTTATCGAATTCATGAAATGATCGAGAATGGAGTACCACCAGTTTTACTCTAGGCGATAGTTAAATCTTTTATTAGATTTGAACTAGAAATGGTAATTAAATTTACCGATAACACCGTAGGTGTTAGATATGGGGTACTACTAGTTTTTCTCCATGGGATGAATAGGTTAGAATTGGGATTAATAAATAAATGATTACTTCGGTATGGCTAGATAATCCCGACTAGTTTTATAAACCTTAATTTGGTTTAGAATTGTGGAAAGATAAAATAAAATCTTTTGAAATTGATATCCAAAGGAAGATTAAAGAATAAATTTAAAAGAGTTTATCTTTGATAAAATTAATGGGTACCTTTCCCTAAAGATGTGAATATTTGAATAAAATAATATTCCGAATTGGAATGAGGCGCATGATGTAATGACCCGGGATTTTGTCGACTTTGGTTATCGCCATAAACTCAATGATGACTAACCAAACATCGAAAAATACCAGTCATTTGTAAAAGGAAACAGAGGGTGAGGAAAGATAAGATAGAAACTTAGAATAGAAGAAGAAAGAACACAACATCAGAGTAACACGAATCTCACTGCGGAACGAAATAAATATATTTCATAACATAACTTTGAAATACAAATCTGTACTTGAATATACATATCATTATCAAAGTACAGCACTTACAACATAGTGGAAATAACTATAGTTATAATCCTGAAGCCTCCTGCTCCAGCTCTTCAATTGCATCTGTAAATCCCGACTACTTGACTTCCCGTACAAAATTGGGCACCTACGAGTTTAGGGAAAACAAAACAAAGTAAACTCTGGGTCAGTCATGGGACTGGTGTGAGTAAAACAGTTTAAAACAGTTCAAACAATTAAACGATATCTCATAAGACCACGCCGTATAACGGAACGGGTTTTTCCCTTATGAGGATCCAAAATATCTTTATATCAAAAACCTTTTGATATTATAATAATGTCTATCAAGACAATATAATAATCATCTAGCAGAAACGCTTTCATCTCACGTTCTACATATATAGTATACAATCAAAACCGCAAGCATGTATTGGGTAATCGGTTTCCAACTATGACAAGGTATGGAACCACCTTTCGCTAGTGTACCTCTAGAGAGGAATACACTGGGTTCAACAAGAACAACTTGCAACTCGACCACACAGGACCGACCACTCATTTCGCTTGAGTGTATCGAATGTATATCACCAATGGTTGGGATCAGCAACCGTTTCCCGAATGGGACAGCATCAACAATAGATTTTTAAAAGTAAATGAAACTCTAGATCAGGTGATTATACACCCTACTTCGGTGCGACCGACTTAGCCATGCTGCCTGCCCAATTTCTGTCATTTACCAAATGTGAGGCTAGAAGCTACGCTTTATCATCACACCAGATTCACTTTGAATGCCACATCGTCAAATCCATCAAATCACCGATTGACGTCCTCAACCATACATTATGTGTTAGCTAAAAGAAGTTTCCTTCTCCGCTTCCACTCTTGGTACGGTTGGAGAAATCAATATACGTGATCGTCAGGAAATACTCTGTCAGACATCCGTCCATACAAGTCATCCAGGAACAGGATGAACCAAAGGCACTATTCTTTAAACAGGATAGCCCTTGCATAACTCCGTCTTCAATTCCCTTTGGCATATATGATTCGCAATGCTTATGCCAATACAGAGTGGTTCTTTGGATAATAATCCAACCGGTCTCTCCATATTAACAACGTTAAAATGGTCAAAACTTCGATAGTCTGTGATTTAACTATCGAAGGAAAACAGGTGTGCAAACAACGATATTCTTTCCAAATGGAAATTTATATCGATCAAACATCATTCAACATTTATCTCTTTATTAATTTACTTATCCCATGTTTCCCTATATTCAGTATTTCTTATTTTCTACATTTGGAAAATATACGTTATTAACAATGGAAAACATTTCCATTTCTTGGTTTCTTTATTAGAAAACATTTCTGGTTTCTTATTTGGAAAACATTTCCAAAACTTCTTCATTGGACTTAGATAGATGTTTAGATAAAACATCGCTATGCCAACTCAAACCATTTCCTTTAATTACTAAGTTCACTTAACCATCCTTTACTATCGAACCTTAACCATTTCTTAGTTAAAAATGAAGTCAATCAAGTTGGGGTAATACTACCTCTCAGACCTTAACTGAACAACGTTTCTAACCTTGAAATAGACAAATTTCACCCTTCAAATCCTTTATAAAACTTCCTTACGTAACTCTCTTTCAAATCTTTTCTATTCGATAATTCTTTCTTTCGATAAGGTATATTCGATAACTCTATTCAATTTATTCTATTGACTTAACTCTTTTGATTTAACTTTAACTCTATTCACCTTACTCCTATCGAATAAACAATATTCGATAACTCTTTTAATTCTATTTGAATAAACTAATATTCGATAAACTCCTTTTACTTTCTTTTCGAATAAACTATATTCGATTAACTCATTTGCTTTAACTCTAATCGATTAAACTAACATCGATTAACTCCTTTTAACTCGATTAACTAACATCGATTATCTCCTTTTACTTTCTTTTCGAATAAACTATATTCGATTAACTCATTTGCTTTAACTCTAATCGATTAAACTAACATCGATTAACTCCTTTTAACTCGATTAAACTATTCATTTATAAAGATTTACTTTTAGTAATGGTTCTTCACTTTACAAATGATTTCCTTCTTATAACAGTGTCCATTTTATAACGTTTATTCATTTTCTAAATATCTCCTATTTATAAATATTCCAATTTATAAATATTTCTTATTTATAAATATTCCATTTATAAATATTTTATTTTCATATATCACTTTGAAAATATTCCCTTATCAACATTTCGGTATGTTATGGTATTCGACATATCAAATCACGATGATCAGTATCGTCCAAACAAATATAATCGACAACAGATTTTATATCACATCATATAACACAATATATGAAAAACAATAAAATAACCGTTAAGGAATCCAGTTGGATTCCTCTAACCTGTGTCCCTGCATCACAGATGTTAAACAATACAGATAACATCACTTTCAGTTCCATATGATATATTCTGTTAAACAGAATCAATATAGAAATTTAACTAACTGACTAGCAGTTCAATCAAACAGTCAACAAACAGTCAATCAGCCAATATTTAATTGTTCTAAAAATACAACATGAAATTATAAACTGTTCAGAGTTAGTGAGATTTACTCACATTTGCAGTTCATCGTTAAAGAACGATAAACTGTTATTTGATTTGAATCAAACGGTTTATTTTGCCATAAATTCATACGAGTCTCAATCCACTTCCAGTCAGCTTCATTGTGAAGTTCTCGTCCATACGATCCCAACGCAACTTACGGTTCGTCAATCTGATATCGTATGATAAAGATATGGCTTATACAAGTCTTGTACATCTATTTAAAAATATAAAATAAAACTCGATTAATTCAAATGGGCTTATCTTTAAAATGAGGCCCATTACCCCTTCACTTTACTACCCGCACCGTTTCTTTGTCTCCCCCAAAACCATCGTGAACTCCTGTAACCAACAACCGAACTCCACCCAATTTCAAACCAAAATACCACATCAAACTCCACCGATTTCAAAAACCGAAATCAGCGTTATCCTCCTTGTTCGAAACTCCTTCCTTCCAAACCACCAAACTCCAACTCAACCTCACCATCTACATCGCGTAGAAGCTGTCCTCGCACAGCCACAGTTCATCGCAAGACCCAAATGTGAACCGAAACCCACCACTTTTTCTCATAAGAAGCTAAATGCAACCAGGATCCCGAATCCAACATTGGAAATCCACCTAGATGCTTTAATTACTCCCATCGATCACCCCTAGTTCCACGCTGAAAATTTTCAACAAACTAAACCCGACGTCGAACCTAATAAAACAACCCCTGGATCGGAGAGCATCACGAATGGAGCTCGAATATATGTGTTCAGCGATTTTATGGATTTTTCTTCGAATTGCTTTTGAATTTTCTTTGAATTTTGAAGAGGAGGATTTGCGTTTTCATTTTTTGGAGTGGCGGCTGAAAGAAAATGGGATGAAGACTTTTGTGAAGGGTTTAGGGGGATAGAATGGGTATTTATAGTGTTACAAAATATCTAGATATTTTCTAAGATATTTTACTTTGGATATTTTTGTTTTTGTTTTCCTTTAAAAAAATTCCTGTGGTCATATACGATACCCAAAAATCACGAAACTGGACAAGTAGCTAGAGTTCGACATTACGGTCTCAACGAAACTGGTTTCGTCGAATTCCGACTCCGTTTGCTCACACAGCATATTTTTAACCGTCAAAATACTGACTGCTTTTCACTCTAAAAATCCGTATGGCCACACACTGACTCTAAAAATCATGGAACTTGACCTCTAACAATAATTTAACATTGCGGATCCAACAAAATTAGTTTTGTCGAATTCTGAGGTCGTTTGCAAAACTGGCTATTTTTAAAGCTCTGGATGACCCATTTAAATATATAAATATATTTAAATATAATTAAATTAAATATTTATAAATAAATATTATCGTATATATTCACAGTGGAATACCATACAGCTCTAGAATATTTCTATATGAATTTCTAACTTGATATTTCAATCTGGGTCAACCCGATATTCGATTTATATTGAAATCCCTTTATAAAATATAAATAATTCCTTTATAAATTATAAAGGAATTCCACAGCGACTTTTCTAAAATTTTATTTGGACATAAATCAAAATCTACATGATGAAATCCCGATTTTTCTCTTCCACTAGAAAGATATACTCCACCAGCTCCACACGTTTCTTGTTTCAAAGAAATCCGACTTAAAACGAATCCTGTACATTCAGTGGAAGTTCAAATCGCTAAATAGCGAACTACATCGCCATTTCAAGCTCGAATTATAATTATATTAAAATTCTACGTTCAAACTGTCGTTTATATAATATATTCGTTATTCAAATTCAATCCCAAGCTGAATTAAATATCATAGATGATCCGGTTCACACCATATCGCCATTTCAGCCAATTTTGATTAATTCCGAATTAAATATATTATTTAATTTATTATTTCAATTAAATATTCACCATTATTTAATTCCATGACCATTTAATTCACTATATCACTATTATTATAATTAAATAAATTAATTATAATACCTCTGCCAATGCGGGTCATTACAATCTTTCCCACTTAAAATAATTTCGTCCTCGAAATTGCAAAAAGGTAGAGGACGACCCTATCGACTGGTTAGAACATATTTGTTCACTTCTTAACTTCAATTTCAACTGAACCAATTTAATTTCAATTAAATTATTCATTAATTCTTATTAACGAAAATTTTCAAAAATTCTGAAAATTTTCTAACGCCTTAATCTTTGAAAAACTTTGCCAGCACCTCCTTTGTACTGGTCAATACGTCAAACTCCAACTCGCCTCTCTGGGCCATCTCCATCCCAAAAGAAAATCAAATAGCCAAGCGGCTTGCCAATTCGGCTTATAAATCTTATATCCAATAGAAATATAAACTTGTACCTTTTGTCGGCATATCATTATATCATTTCCACCTGTTATCAATTCAGCGGATACAAGGGTCATCCCAATCAAATTCCAATCTGCTTTTATCCACAACACAACCATTCGCTCATATCCGAGCCAAATATCATTTCAACTTGAGTTTCTTCTTGATTCTCAACTCTTAACTTGATTATCACATTACATTTCAAATTTTAATATCACAATCCAATTTGTCTTGATATCATTCTAATTCAATCTCAATTACCACTTTACTGGCTTTACTTTAATTCAAATTTGCTTTCACAAATTTCTGTTAAATTTGTTTTTAATCCAAACAGTCTTTCCCTGGGAGTTTTTAAACAGTTTACTCTTTTCAAAAAAAAAAAAAACAAATTTTCCTTTTGAACATGTCACTGAGCCCTTAATTAATATTCCATTTGTTAAATCACTTCTCTATTTCTTTATCAATATTTGTTAACCCAATATTTTCAATAACCATATTGGCCTTTTATGTTATTTGGAAAACATTTCCGAATATCGCCTTCCTTTATTTTCTAAATTGCTAGAAAATATATGCTATTTATAATTGGAAAATATTCCAATTACTTATCTCTTTTCCGATCTCATTTATTTCTATACTTAGGAAATATTCTTTATTATATTTCCAAGCTTACACAAATTTGGGTTAAAACGGATGTTGTGTAAAACATCGTTACGACAACCCAAATACTATATTCAACTAACTCTTATTCAACATTGATCTTCGAGCCTGAAATCTTACTATTTATTTGTTAATAATGAAATCAATCAAGTTGGGGTATAACTACCTCTCAGACCTTGACTGAATAACATTTATAACGTCAAAACAGATATGACTACTTACTCGAATAATCAATACCATACAACTACTTATTCACTTTTAAACACATATACGCTTCCTCTTTCTATTCTTACTAGGTTTTATTCTTAGTCTTCCTTTTTGATTTTACTATTCTATTTCTAAGTTCGTTTCCTTATCGACTTCTATATATATATATATCAATACGTTGATTTCTAACTATCAAATTATCTTCAAAATATTCTAACTCCTTAAATTCCCGGAAAAATTCTCCATAACCTCCTTTGTACCAGGAGCACTGGGATATTTCAAATAGCCTCCCATGGCCCTCACCAATCCAAAAGAAAAAGAAAAAGCCAAGCGGCTAGCCGATACGGCGCATAAAATCTCATATATGAATTAAATACATACCTTTTCGTCGAGCATTCTATTTATATACCTTCCTACCTTATCCATACCTATCTCATGTATATTTATACCTGGCCAATCTATTTTAACTATACCTGATCTTTTTAACTCAGTTTGTTAATTAATTTGTTAATTAACTCTTTAGTCCATTTCACTTTTACATTTGAACATGACATGTTCAAATATATTTTAACTTGCTTATTAACTAATTTGAATCCAAATTTCAAATTTAAGTTCTATATTCGATTTCGAATATCCTTTTACAAATCCAATTCACCTTTCAAAGTTCAACTTCAAATTTAAAACTCGATTAACTAATTCCTCTTCGACTTAGTTAATTCTATTCAATTTCTATTCAAATTTTATATCACTTCAATTATTCAAATTCTATAGTTTAAATTCCATTTGAATTCTATATTCAATTCTATATATTCAAATCCTATATTTTAATTCCATTTGAATTCTATATTCAATTTTCCATTATTTAAATCTTCTTTATTCAAATCTCATTTGAATTTCTATATTCAAATCCCCTTTGAATTTTCTATATTCAAATCCCCTTTGAATTTTCTATATTCAAATCCCCTTTGAAGTTTCTTCTTTAAATTCTACGTTTGAACTTCCTTTATTCAAATTCCTTTTCAAACTTTCTTTATTCATTCTTTAAATAAGTCTCGATCTCAATTTCTTTGAAATCGATATTTCTACTTTTGGAAAATAGATTTTCCCTTTTCAATTTCACACTTGTATTTTTATTTCTGAATTATCCAATGATAATTCTTTTCACTTCATTTATAAACTTCGTTTATAAAAGAACTATTTATAAACTTCATTTATGAAGGAACTACTTGTTTTATTTCCTTTAAAACAAGTTAATATTTCAAATTTATTTAAAAATTCAAATTCTATAGTTTAAATTCCATTTTGAAATTCAACACAACTTGTCTTTCCCAAAACAAATTCAAAACGGTATCTCTGGTAGTAATTCGTCACTTACAACTCGAAAATGAATACTGATGATGCAGCTGTCATCATCAGAATCTATTTTCCAGTGATCGAAGTGAGTTCAATACTATAAAACCATTTCTAAACATTTCCACTTTGAAATTCGTTTCAAAATATAATTCACACTGCTTGTAAAACAATTTAAAATCTCCCAGGATCTTAAATTTTCCTTATTTTTAATCCAAATCCATTTACAAACACTTATCCAATTCTCCAAGGTTTTAATTCAATTTCTGGTTTAAATTTCAGATTTAACTCATCTGATTTCACGTATTTCACCTATATGAATTCTGATTGGTTATTACATAACCATTTAATTTATAATCTTACTCGATTATAATAAAAACCAATATATCCAATATATATCAAAATATACTTTGGGTAAAATTATTTTTATTTACCCTCTTTTCAAAACATATCGTGCCGACCCATCGTATTCGAGTGTTTATAAACTCCTACCGATACAGTGGATCAAACTGATCGACCAGAACTCATAAACGACACAACCAATAAATCTCCACAATATAAAACAATTTTATATCGAATAACAAATACGATCACTCGTATATATACACTCAACTTAATCTAGGGTATTACTAACCCCATCTCTACTGAGTCACGCCACAGAGCCAAGGTAATTTCTTAACTTAAGCTCTGATACCAACTGTAATGACCCAGGATTTTGTCGACTTTGGTTATCGCCATAAACTCAATGATGACTAACCAAACATCGAAAAATACCAGTCATTAGTGAAAGAAAACAGAGGGTGAGGAAAGATAAGATAGAAACTTGGAATAGAAGAAGAAGAAGAACACAACATCAGAGTAACACGAATCTCACAGCAGAACGAAATAAATATATTTCATAACATAACTTTGAAATACAAATCTGTACTTGAATATACATATCATTATCGAAGTATAGCACTTACAACACAGCGGAAATAACTATAGCTATAATCCTCAAGCCTCCTGCTCCAGCTCTTCAATTGCATCTGTAAATCCCGACTACTTGACTGCCCGTACAAAATTGGGCACCCAAGAGTTTAGGGAAAACAAAACAAAGTAAACTCTGGGTCAGTCATGGGACTGGTGTGAGTAAAACAGTTTAAAACAGTTCAAACAATTAAACGATATCTCATAAGACCACGCCGTATAACAGAACGGGTTTTTCCCTTATGAGGATCCAAAATATCTTTATATCAAAAACCTTTTGATATTATAATAATGTCTATCAACACAATATAATAATCATCTAGCAGAAACGCTTTCATCTAACGTTCTACATATATAGTATACAATCAAAACCGCAAGCACGTATTGGGTAATGGGTTTCCAACTATGACAAGGTATGTAACCACCTTTCGCTAGTGTACCTCTAGAGAGGAATACACTGGGTTCAACAAGAACAACTTGCAACCCGGCCACACAGGACCGACCACTCATTTCGCTTGAGTGTGTCGAATGTATATCACCAACGGTTGGGATCAACAACCGTTTCCCGAATAGCATAACTCTGTCTTCAATTTCCTTTGGCATATATGATTCGCAACGATTATGCCAATACAGAGTGGTTCTTTGGATAATAATCCAACCGGTCTCTCCATATTAACAACGTTAAAATGGTCAAAACTTCGATAGTCTGTGATTTAACTATCTAAGGAAAACAGGTGTGCAAACAACGATATTATTTCCAGATGGAAATTTATATCTATCAAACATCATTCAACATTTATCTCTTTATTAATTTACTTATCTCCTGTTTCCCTATATTCAATATTTCTTATTTTCTACATTTGGAAAATATACGTTATTAACAATAAAAAACATTTCCATTTCTTGGTTTCTTTATTAGAAAACATTTCTGGTTTCTTATTTGGAAAACATTTCCAAAACTTCTTCATTGGACTTAGACAGATGTTTAGATAAAACATCGCTATGCCAACTCAAACCATTTCCTTTAATTACTAAATTCACTTAACCATCCTTTACTATCGAACCTTAACCATTTCTTTGTTAAAAATGAAGTCAATCAAGTTGGGGTAATACTACCTCTCAGACCTTAACTGAACAACGTTTCTAACCTTGAAATAGACAAAGTTCACCCTTCAAATCCTTTAAAAAATTCCTTACGTAACTTTCTTTCAAATCTTTTCTATTCGATAACTCTTTCTTTCGATAAGGTATATTCGATAACTCTATTCAATTTATTCTATTGACTTAACTCTTCTGATTTAACTTTAACTCTATTGACTTAACTCCTATCGAATAAACTATATTCGATAACTCTTTTAATTCTATTTGAATAAACTAATATTCGATAAAATCCTTTTACTTTCTTTTTGAATAAACTATATTCGATTAACTCATTTGCTTTAACTCTAATCGATTAAACTAACATCAATTAACTCCTTTTAACTCGATTAACTAACATCGATTATCTCCTTTTACTTTCTTTTCGAATAAACTATATTCGATTAACTCATTTGCTTTAACTCTAATCGATTAAACGAACATAGATTAACTCCTTTTAACTCGATTAAACTATTCATTTATAAAGATTTACTTTTAGTAACGGTTCTTCACTTTACAAATGATTTGCTTCTTATAACAGTTTCCTTTTTATAACGTTTATTCATTTTCTAAATATCTCCTATTTATAAATATTCCAATTTATAAATATTTCTTATTTATAAATATTCCATTTATAAGTATTTTATTTTAAAATATCACTTTGAAAATATCCCATTATCAACATTTCGGTATGTTATGGTATTCGACATATCAAATCACGATGATCAATATCGTCCAAACACATATAATCGACAACAGATTTTATATCACATCATATATCACAATATATGAAAAACAATAAAATAACCGTTGAGGAATCCAGTTGGATTCCTCCAACCCGTGTCCCTGCATCACAGATGTTAAACAATATAGATAACATCACTTTCAGTTCCATATGATATATTCTGTTAAACAGAATCAATATAGAAATTTAACTAACTGACTAGCAGTTCAATCAAACAGTCAACACACAGTCAATTAGCTAATATTTAACAGTTCTAAAAATACAACATGAAATTATAAACTATTCAGAGTTAGTGAGATTTACTCACATTTGCAGTTCATGGTTAAATAACAATAAACTGTTATTTGATTTGAATCAAACAGTTATTTCGCCATAAATTCATACGAGTCTCAATCCACTTCCGGTCAGCTTCGTTATGAAGTTCTCTTCCATATGATCCCAACGCAACTTACGATTCGTCAATCTGATATCGTATGATAAAGATATGGCTTATACAAGTCTTGTACATCTATTTAAAAATATAAAATAGAACTCGATTAATTCAAATGGGCTTATCTTTAAAATGAGGCCCATTACCCCTTCACTTTACTACCCGCACCGTTTCTTTGTCTCCCCCAAAACCATCGTGAACTCCTGTAACCAACAACCGAACTCCACCCAATTTCAAACCAAAATACCACATCAAACTCCACCGATTTCAAAAACCGAAATCAACGTTATCCTCCTGGTTCGAAACTCCTTCCTTCCAAACCACCAAACTCCAACTCAACCTCACCATCTACATCACGTCGAAGCTGTCCTCGCACAACCACAGTTCACCGCAAGACCCAAATGTGAACCAAAACCCACCACTTTTTCTCAGAAGAAGCTAAATGCAACCAGGATCCCGAATCCAACATCGGAAACCCACCTAGATGATTTAATTACTCCCATCGATCACCCCTAGTTCCACGCTGAAAATTTTCAACGAACTAATCCCAACTTCGAACCTAATAAAACAACCCCTGGATCGGAGAGCATCACGAATGGAGCTTGAATATATGTGTTTAGCGATTTTATGGATTTTTCTTCGAATTGCTTTTGATTTTTCTTTGAATTTTGAAGAGGAGGATTTGCGTTTTCATTTTCTGGAGTGGTGGCTGAAAGAAAACGGGATGAAGACTTTTGTGAAGGGTTTAGGGGGATAGAATGGGTATTTATAGTGTTACAAAATATCTAGATATTTTCTAGGATATTTTACTTTGGATATTTTTGTTTTTGTTTGCCTTTAAAAAAATTCCTATGGTCATATACGATACCCAAAAATCACAAAACTGGACAAGTAGCTAGAGTTCGACATTACAGTCTCAACGAAACTGGTTTCGTCGAATTCCGACTCCGTTTGCTCACACAGCGTATTTTTAACCGTCAAAATACTGACTGTTTTTCACTCTAAAAATTCGTATGGCCACACTCTGACTCTAAAAATCACGGAACTTGACCTCTAACAATAATTTAACATTGCGGATCCAAAAAAATTAGTTTCGTCGAATTCTGAGGTCGTTTGCAAAACTGGCTATTTTTAAAGCTTTGGAAGACCCATTTAAATATATAAATATAATTAAATTAAATATTTATAAATAAATATTATCGTATATATTCACAGTGGAATACCATACAGCTCTAGAATATTTCTATATGAATTTCTAACTTGATATTTCAATCTGGGTCAACCCGATATTCGATTTATATTGAAATCCCTTTTTAAAATATAAATAATTCCTTTATAAATTATAAAGGAATTCCACAGCGACTTTTCTAAAATTTGATTTGGAAATAAATCAAAATCTGCAAGACGAAATCCCGATTTTTCTCTTCCACTAGAAAGATATACTCCACCAGCTCCACACGTTTCTTGTTTCACAGAAATCCGGCTTAAAACGAATCCTGTACATTTAGTTGAAGTTCAAATCGCTAAATAGCGAACTGCAGTGCCATTTCAAGCTCGAATTTTAATTATATTAAAATTCTACGTTCAAACTGTCGTTTATATAATATATTCGTTATTCAAATTCAATCCCAAGCTGAATTAAATATCATAGTTGATCCGGTTCACACCATATCGCCATTTCAGCCAATTTTGATTAATTCAGAATTAAATATATTATTTAATTTATTATTTTAATTAAATATTCACCATTATTTAATTCCACGACCATTTAATTCACTATATCACTATTATTATAATTAAATAAATTAATTATAATACCTCTGCCAATGCGGGTCATTACACATGATGTGTTTTTATAGCACTTAATTATAAAATACGCGAGTTATTCGGAAGGACCAGGTTTAACATAAATAATTAATATGATGACTAAAAGTCGACGACGAAGACGGTGGTTGAAGACCGGAGATCTTCACATCATTTGGATGATTACTGATATTTTGATTGGGTTGTACACCCAAGATAAGGTAATAAGTGGTGATCGTCCAGACATACTTGGAGATCAACCGGATATGCGAGGACCTCTCTCCTGTATTGGACATATGGGACAAGGAATAAGGTGGCTCCGGTTTTGTTTAGACCCAGAATGGACTTGCAAATGGATGGTATGTCTGACGTTCTATTCCTTTATACTGTATTCGTTGATCTCTGCTAAATATATATATCTGTTTGGTGGTGGAGAATTTATTCTCTTGCTTTACACCCTTCTCTGAGACGTACAAGCTTAGAGGTTATATATTGGTGGAAATCAGTGGTACGGTATGGATTGACAATGTGGCATGCTAAGATGCAAATGACCAAGGCTTTTGTTGAAAAGCAGAGTGTAACAACCCGAATTTTAATAACATGTTAAAACCATAAATCAAGGCAGAATTAATTTTTAAAATAAGAATCAAGGGAAACGGGTTGCTCCATTGCGTTCGTCTCAAAATTCTACTTAGAAACAAGTCCGAGTTTTCGAAAATCGGAGTCCGTATGAGGGAGATATGACCCTCCGAAGTTTCAGAAATTTTCAGAACCAAAACAGCTCGAAATTCGAAATTCGAATTCATAACCCAAAACAGGCTGGGCGGTAAAATTCCCACCCAGGGACCAGGTCGATCTGGGGGTCGACCATAGTGTCGACCTCCCAGGGACCAGGTCGACCATAATGTCGACCTGCCTCCCGAACCCCTTTTCTGAACCTGATGCATTCTGATGTATTTAGACTCGTTTTCTGTCTAGATTCGTCTGCCTATGCCTATGACTGTGAACATAAGATTATGCCTATGCTTATGCCTATGACTATGAACATAAGACTATGCCTACGCCTATGACTGTGAACATAAGACTGTTGCCTATGACTATGACAAGGACAATTATGGCTAATCACCTATGATTCATGACCATGAGGTTATTGCCAAGGATTATGCCTATGAAATTGGAGCTAAGCTTGATTTTCTATTCAGACCTATTTTCTTTATTTATCCTTGGATCTTGATTTTGGGGATTTTTCTATTTAAGTTAGATCTATCCGTGTTCTTGAATCTATATTATTATTTAAACCTTTTCATGTTCATAATGTTATGCCTACGATGTTTTAATCAATTTATTCAGTTATGTCATGCCTTGGAAATAAACTGATAATAGAACAATGTTTATTATGTTATATATGGAATTGAATGATATTGATCTATGCTTATGGTTCTATTTTATCATCATGTTGAATTGGGAAATAATGAATAAGTCTATTCATATGTATATGATGTTCATGTTGATTATTTTTCAAGTACACACATATGGTGTTCATATTGACTATGCCGAGAATGCCAAGTTTACACCTATGTCATGTTTATGTTAATGAATCGCTTTATGAAAATTTTGTGTACGTTAAATTAGGCTAAGTTTTTAGCCTAATATTATATGTCAAAAATCATGCGGACGAAGATTAGGCTAAGATTGTTAGCCTAATATTTAGACGAGGTAACGTTGGAAAAAATTGGTAATTATAGGAAACTTGGCATGAATCTCGCCTTGAAAACTTGACACGAACTTGACATGAAACTTGAACATGGACATGACACTAGAATGAACATGAAAATGGCCAACTCGAGGTTGGGTTGATTTTGCAGTGTAATTCTGCCCGGAACCGCCCGGCAAATCCAGATATTGCAAACAATAGGATCCAATGTGGGTAGTTGTTCATATCGCGCTTGAAAACCCGAGGTCAGACTGAGTTGTGGTGTAAATCTTCCCGAAACCGTCCGGCATATCCAGTGACCACGACAACAGGTCTGATGTGAGAGGTTGGGGTGCATTAAGGAATTAATGCCACATGATAGGGT
Source organism: Allium sativum (assembly GCA_030737875.1). NCBI lineage: Eukaryota > Viridiplantae > Streptophyta > Magnoliopsida > Asparagales > Amaryllidaceae > Allium > Allium sativum. The sequence goes on from CM060909.1 coordinate 365,267,781, forward strand.
TAAGTCATGAACCTGAAAGACAACACTTAACCAACTTGATACATGATTCGTAGGGCTAAGTCATGAATTTGAACGACAACACTTAGCCAATTTGAGATGACACTAGGCGGGATAAGCCACGAACTTGAATGACAACACTTAACCAACTTGACATGCTAGACTGATAAGGGTTAAGTCACGAATTTAAATGACAACACTTAACCTATTGGACGGAAACCCTAGTTACGCGGTCCGTTTCAGCAGTAACCCACTAGATGTATCATGGTACCCTGGAACTAGGCAGGGTGGGGCACGATTACTGGGCTGATTGTAAGCGACCAGAACGACGGCTGTGTTGGTGCGCCAGTGTAGGTTCAGGCGGGCTATGGTCATGCACGTAGTCCAGAGTTGAAAAAGCAGGCATTAGGCATCAGTGGGTTTATCTGTGCATGCTTGATTCGTGTCGGTGGTTGGCACCCTATTGCTTGATACACCCTATGGTGGACCTAGCACAGGTGGCTACATTCGTGATAGGGCCGTATGACACAGAGACACATGACGAGCTAGAACTTGTAGGGAGCCGATCGATTAGTGGATCGTTCCGTTGGACCTAGTAATGGGTCATTCATGATATTGGGCCAAGGGATCATTTCAAGATTAATATAAGACATGGGTTTGGGATTCTAGTACAATTGATGCAGCGAACCTTGAATATGTGATGCTATACTTGATTTATACTTGACTTATCATGCTATCTTAGTCTATCTTACCACTCTTGACAGCTTCCTTATGTTTACTTTCAGTTTATACATGTCATGTTACCTTTACCTATTCTTATGCTGAAAGTCACTAGGACTTACTCAGTCTTTATGACTGACCCATTTTGTTTCGCCTCTTTTTCTTCCATTCCCCCCTCCCCTGGTTCTCAGGGAGGAAACTCTAGCACTTAGCTTGGATTTCGCTTGCATTCAGTTCAGCTCATGTATGGTTTGATCTCGAGTTATGCTATGGCTGCATTTCTGCTACCTTTGGGGAATTAAGCTACTTTGATGTTTTAAGTTTATGCTTCTTTATTTATGCAAGACAGAATTTGTTGTAATGGAAAATAATGACCTTGACTCTTTTTTTTTAAGTAATGAAATTTATCTTTTGATTCTTCCGTTGTTTTATCTATGTTCTGTCTTGTAATATTTCTGTGTTTGTTTACCTCAATAACGCGCCACCAAAACTAATGCACTCCCTTTGTGAGTGACCCTAGCGGAGGTGGGGTGTTACACAGTCTTCTGGTTGATGATCAAAGCACGGCTTTATTTAGCATAACTTTGTGTATAGCGTTAATTCGCGAGCCCCACACCCGGTTTGAGTCAAAAACGGGATAGCGACTACAGGGAGTACACGATATTTCTTTCTAGCTAGAAATGGTGTCATGGTATGGAGCCGATACATTTTTACTTATGTGGATGATGGATTGCGAGGCGTCTCAATTATTGAGTCCCTAGTGGCTCAGAGATAGGTCCGATAGGACCGGGAAACATGTGTTCTGGAATAAATAATCCTCAAAAGTAGGAGAGGACCGACCTTGAAGCATCCAAGTGTTCACTAGCGTTCGAGCCCTGAGGCATTTGCTAGAGTGTCTCGAATCAGTGAGGAGCCATCCCTTACCTCGACTCATAGATGGAAATCCAATTTCCAATACGCGACTTTTCGGTTTTAATTATATAGCTATTATGGCGACATAGTAGGATGGGGTACTATACCGTTTATGATTGATACATTTATATTTGAAGTTGACTTTGACACTATACACTTATAGTAATAACAAAAATGATTTGTTTTAAAACGTATCAAACATGTTTGGCTATTATAAGGGAAAACACTATCCTCCGGCTTGCGTTGCATTGTGTGATGGTACCTGAGTCTTATAATAGCTTCATTTTTCAAAAAGCATTGCGTTGTTTTATTTTAAACTGATATTCATGTGGAGTAAAACCATTTCGTGACATACGATGTCGTCCCATGATTTCCTAAGTTTTAATGTAAAGTTTTAAGAACTGTTTTAGTTCTCACACCAATCCCATGACCGACTCGAAGTTTAGTGTTTTAACCTAAACTCTGGGTGCCATTATTTTCCACACGAGCAGCTAGTAGTTTTGGTTTTTGCACATATTTCTGTTCCACAAGATCCTGGATTACAACTGGAGCTACATTCGGGAAGCTTTGTATCCGTGTATTTCTTTCAGTTGTGCTAGTTGATGATTGTTCCACTGCATTATATTTATGTATTATTTTCCGCTTCTATGTAAATTATTAATCTCTGATATTGTATTTCCAATGTATATTATTTATTCATACTCTATAATATTATTGTACTCTGATGTAAACTGTTGTAATAGTAACAAAATGTTCTGTTGTTTGTGTCCTGACATGTCATGTTCTAAAAGCAATTCGGGCTTTCCCGTAATGGTAAGTTTGGGTCGTTTCATTTTGGTATCAGAGCTTTGGTTTTACAAAGCTCGAGAACAAGACACGTTAGAACCAAACAATTTTTTTTATCAGAGATAGGATTAGTTACATCCTATGAGAATAACTCGTTAGAGATAGGATCAGTAGTATCCTAAAATGAGGTCGAAGGGTATTAATTATAAAAATAAATTTAGTTTTGAAAATTTATATATTATTATATGTATTTGAGTATTTTATTTTAAACTGATTTTGGACTATTGGGTATATGAAGATTCTGCATATACGCCTAGCTAGCTTATATACGAGGTCACAAATATACTGCAAATATACTGGATAGATATAGAATCACACTCTAGTCGTCCGAGGATGATTCTGGTGATTGATCGATCATCATCAACAATTATGTTCGAGCTTCGAAAGCGGGATATCTATATACTTCCAATTGACTGGTGTGAGAACCAAAACTTAGTTAGAATTTATTGTTGGTGACTTGGCACTAAAAATATGATTTTGATTATATATAAAAGCTATATATGTTTGAAAAGCTAATCAACTAATTGATTGCTGATTGAGTTGTGTGATTATTAGTTAACTAATTAAATTATTGGAATGATTAAAACAATAATAGAATGAAAGGTAAATTTTAGCAAAATTGAGTCAAATATTGAATTGAATTGAAAATTGATTAGAATTGTATACATGTACATATATATGTGTGAACATGTCATAGCATGGAAGCTAAGAAGAGGAATAAAATTGTATGTCCGACAAATAGGTACATATTTACTATATTTATTGGGTTTGATGATTTTATGAGCCGATTGGCAAGATGTTTGGCTTTTTCTTTTTATTTTTTATTGATGAGGGCCCTATGAGGCAAGTTGCGGTTTTACCGATCAGCCCGTACAAAGGAGGTTATGGCGAAAGTTTTCGAAAATTTAGGGCGTTAGCCAAATTTTTGAGAAATTAGAAAATTCTTAGAAACTGAAAAGTTGAAGAATAAAAGCCAGAATGAAATTTGAGTTGGTTAGTTAAACAACTTTCTGCTCCGTTCCTTTTCGAGGACGAAAAGATTTTAAGTGGGGGGGATTGTAACAACCCGTATTTTCAGAACTAATTAAAAATTTTGATTTAAGCTATTTTAAGGAATGTGCGAATATAAATCAGTTATTTTAGCTAAATAAAATTTGAGAATAAATTTATTATTAGTTTTTATATTTTAAATTACTTAAAATAAAACCAGTAAAATTATTAAATTGATTTATAAGCTTTGTTTTGAAAATTCGTTTTTTAAAATAGTCGCATAGCCCTTAAAAACTAAAATTTTTCATATGAGCTCGGAATTCGACGAAATAATTTTTTTTGGATTCATAATGACTAATCATTGTTGGATTCCGAAGTGCGCATCGAACGGAGTCAGTATATGGCCGTGCGGAGCAAAACCATTTGTTCAAAAACGGGTAGTCATTTTACAAAGGAACGTTATTGAGACGATCTCAAAATTCGATTTCGTTTTTTTTCTGGATTCGTATCGTCTAATAATGGTTAAATCCAAAAGGCCATGATTTTTTGAGTTAGCGTGTGGGCGTGTAAGAAGAAAAGGAGCACTAAAATCGCATTTTTGAGCATTATTTGATCATCTTTGAGAATTTTTGACGGAAGGCCAAACGAACTCGCAGTTCGACGAAACTTGTTTCGTTGGACTCGTCTTCACGTCTACTATCTCATATCCAAAATCCGCGGCAAACGGAGATCGTTTGCATTCAAGCGATGGGAGAGAAACGAGCATATAATCACTTTTACTCCATTTCTCTCTTCATTATTTCACTTCTCTCTTCCTCTCTAAAAAAGAAAAAAATGCCATAGGCTGCCGCACCCCATCAGCCTCCTCCCCTCCACCGCCGGCCGCCGCCACCCCCTCCTCCTCCTCGTCTTCCCTCTCTCTCCTTCTCATTGCAATTTCAAGAACCCTTGCCCCTAAATTTCACAACCACCGCCACCGTGGGCCTCTCCACCGCCGCCGCCACCGTCCAGCGCCACCCCCCACGTTAGTCAGGCCCCACGCCGCCCCCCTCCAGCCACCAGTCCGGCCATGGGGCCCCTGTCACCAAAAACCCAATTTTCATAAAATCCCGTATTTGCAGATAAGCCACTGACCTACTTTCCTCAATAACTCCCAAAGCATGCACTTCTAGCCAAAACTCCACAGTGCCAAAATAGAAGAGCACGATTTTCTCTTCGATTTGAGTATATGACACTCTAAGTTTGGAGTTCGGAGCTATTCGGAAAATTGTCCATAGTCCGCGGAACTGTTGCTGTTTTTCGCGATTTCCGGCAAATTCGTCCGTTTTTGAAAGAAAGTCCACTAGGCGAAAGTTGTCCGGAATGGCGCTAGAGGCTATGAATAAAGTTTGGTGAAGATGGAAGCTCATATGCAAATTATGGAGCCAAAGAGGTGAATTCAAATGCGAAGAACGACAAAACAGAGACCGCACGACAAGATTCTGCAGTAGAAGCGTCGAGGCGATTGGTTTAGCTAGGGTGAGAACTCTCTCACTCAAATCATTTTTGTTATGCCATTATACCCTAGGTTGCAGATGGGGCTTAGTTGCTCCTGACACTACTTTTTGTACAAACCTTGGATGATTTGTGTGATATGATTGTGTTGTGGAAAAATTGTTTGTATTGTGGTATTATTGGATTGAGTGACTGATGTGTATGGCGCGAGCCAGCATCAGGAGAGGGATAATGCTAGACATTATTTCGGTTCTAATATCGCGCCGTTATAATGCCGAATTTTTCTAAAACTGAAATATATAAATTATTTATATAAAATGCATATAAATTTTTCATAAAAAGAAATTGAAATAAATATTCATTTACAAGTCAGACGGCTTGTTTATGTATACCAATTTATCTGATATTGATTGGGATGATAAATTTTACACATCGCCTAACTACACAAATAATAATCAGTATTTGTTGGTTGAAACCCACACGAGTATTGAGATGATATTTGACATACATTAATCCCAATATTTAGTTGTATGTCAATCGATGGGTTGACGAACTATGGAGAGCGTTATTTATTTATTTTAATGCTTATACAGATGTAGAACGCACTCTGGGTGATGTTTGAATGTTTAATGATTATTTGTCATTATTGTTGCATACATGCGATGTGTGAAATCCATATAACTTAAATTATATTGTAATTGATAGAGTCGCATTCCGATTCAAAAATAAAGAATATTTTAAAATATAGAATATTTTAAAATAAAGAATATTTTAAAATAAAGAATATTTTAAAATAAAGAATATTTTAAAATAAAGAATATTTTAAAATAACGAATATTTTAAAATAACGTTCAGTAAATAATCAAAATGTGATTTTGAAGTCCGATTTTGGATGGACACGAAAATATTGAAATGTGAAGCCGAGTAAAGTAGTAAACGCTATTTTAACCCGAATGGATTTATCGATCGATTTTATTCATTTTATAAGGAATATCGAAAAGAAGTGATTTCAAAATCTAATATTTTGAAAGTATTCTATGGAATATTCAATTTTGATTTAAAAATTGAAAATGAAGTTGAAAACGTTTTAAAACGAATTTATAAACGATTTATAAATACGTTTTAAATAGAAATCGATGATATATATTATATATATATTTATTTAATGGCCTGAATAGAACGCGTCGCGCAGCGACGATTCGCGAATTTCGACCATTAACTTCAAATGGACGTAACGAGAGATCTGACCATCGGATTCTCCTAAAACCGAAACCGTTGGATTCGTATCGAAAAGAGCTTTGAAATGATTATAAAATATTTGAAATCTAACGGTTAGATTTGTAATTATGTCCAAATCAATTTTAGAAAAGGTCGCTATGAATGCAGTTCGGTGGTCGATATTGGAAACCGACTGTAAGGGCCTAAATAAAATTATTAAAAAAAATGGAAAATTTGTGTAAAATCATAATAAATGATTTGGAAAGATTTTGGATGAAAAATTCCAAGTTTTGAAAAGATAAATGATATTTTTATCGAAATGAACTAGTTATTAACTAGAATAATAAATCCAATGTTTTTAAATAAATGAATAAATTGGATTTGTAAATGGGTTTTAAAATAACCAGAATTTTTCCAAAGTATGAGTTGGAATGGATTTAAATATAAATAATCTTCGGAATATTTCAATACTGGATTCCGTGATTATACGGATATTGTTATGGGTATTTGGAAGATACAGATATCGTTATTCGCAATACAATATCCGTTAGTTTCAGAATTTGATATTGAATATAAGCCGATAAAATTTCTATTTAGAGCCAGGTATTTAATATCAAATTGGATTTTGGTATTGTCGTGAACAGTGTCTTTAATAACACTGTTCTTAAAACCTGATGAGAAAAGAATAAATATTTTAAATAAGATTTAGAGAAGTTTACCAATTAATTGATATTTAATTGGAATTGAATTGAAATTGGATTTTTGGGTTTATCGTGAACAATATTTTAAATAAAATTTGTTCTTTAACCCAATTAACAGTGAAGAGATGATTTGGAATTTATAAATCTTTTTATTAAGATTTAATAGAAATTTTCCAAAGTAAAGTTTTCCAATTTAATATATTAAATTGGAATTGAATGGAATTCGATTTGGTAATAATCGAGATGAGCTTCTGTGAAGGAAGACCATTACTATATATGGAATTTAAAAGGCTTTGCCATTATTCCATTTATAGTATTAATGGGATACGAAAATTTATATCGATTATATATTGATCCGTTTTCCGTGAATATTCCATAGTTGATGGAAGCTGATGTGGTTTTATTGTGAATTGTGTTTTATATGACATTAGTTCTTTAACCCAGTTAAAGATAAGATTAATTTCTTAAATTTGAATAATTATTAAGTAATGATTTTTGAGATTAAAACTAAATTAGAGTTTTAATGAATCTTTAATTAGATTGGAATGAGAAAGGGATAATTAAATTTATCGAATTCATGAAATGATCAAGAATGGAGTACCACCAAATTTACTCTAGGCGATAGTTAAATCTTTAATTAGATTTGAATGTGAAATGGTAATTAAATTTACCGATAACACCGTAGGTGTTAGATACAGGGTACTACCAGTTTTGCTCCATGGGATGAATAGGTTGAGATTGGGATTAATAAATAAATGATTACTTCGATATGGCTCGATAATCCCGACTAGTTTTATAAACCTTAATTTGGTTTAGAATTGTGGAAAGATAAAATAAAATCTTTTGAAATTGATATCCAAAGGAAGATTAAAGAATAAATTTAAAAGAGTTTATATTTGATAATATTAATGGGAACCTTTCCCTAAAGATGTGTATATTTGAATAAAATAATATTCTGGATTGGAATGAGGCGTATGATGTGTTTTTATAGCACTTAATTATAAAATACGCGAGTTATTCGAAAATATTGGATTTAACCTATTCTGAAAAATTAATACGACAATTAAAAGTCGACGATGAAGACAGTGGTTGAAGACCGGAGATCTTCACATAGTTTGGATGATTACCAATGTCTTGATTGGGATGTACACCCAAGACTAGGTAATAAGTGGTGATCGTCCAGACGTACTTGGAGATCGACCGGATATGCGAGGACCTCTCTCCTATATTGGACATATAGGACAAGGAATAAGGTGCCTCCAGTTTCGTTCAGACCCAGAACGGACTTGCAAATGGATGGTATGTCTGATGTAGTATTCCTTTATACTGTATTCGTTGATCTCTGCTAAATATATATCTGTTTGGTGGCGGAGAATTTATTCTCTTACTTAACACCCTTCTTTGAGTCGTACGAGCTTGGAGGTCATATATTGGTGGAAATCAGTGGTACGGTATGGATTGACAATATGGAATGCTAAGATGCAAATGATCAAGGCTTTTATTGAAAAGTAGAGTCTTGTGATTGATGATCAAAGAAAAGCTTTAATTAGCATAGCTTTGTGTATAGCGTAAATTTGCGAGCCTTACACCCGGTATGAGTCAAAAATGGGATAGCGACTGTAGGGAGTGCACATTGTTTCATTTTAGCTAGAAGTGGTGTCATGGTATGGATCCCAGACATTTTTACTTATATAGATGATGGATTGCGAGGCGCCTCGACTATTGAGTACCTAATGGCTCAGAGATAGGTCCGATAGGACTGGGAAACGTGTGTTCAGGAATAACTAATACTCAAAAGTAAGAGAGGATCGGCCCTGAAGCATCCACGGGCTCGCCAGCGTCCAAGCCCTGAGGCATTTGCTAGAGTGTCTCAAATCGGTGAGGAGCCATCCCTTGCCTCGACTCATAGATGAAAATGCAATTTCCAATACGTGACTTTTCGGTTTTAATTGTAGAACTAATCTGGCGACATAGTAGGATGGGGTACTATGCCGTCTATGATTGATACATTTATATTTGAAGTTGACTTTGACACAATACACTTATAGTAATAACAAAAATGATTTGTTTTAAAATGTACCAAGCATGTTTGGCTATTATAAGGGAAAACTCTATCCTCCGGCTTGCGTTGCATTGTGTGATGGGACCTGAGTCTTATAATAGCTTCATTTTTCAAAAGCATTGCGTTATTTTATTTTAAACTGATATTCATGTGGAGTAAACCCGTTCCATGACATACGGTGTCGTCCCATGATTTCCAAACTTTTAAAGTAAAGTTTTAAGAAGTGTTTTAGGTCTCGCACCAGTCTCATGACTGACTCAGAGTAGAGATTATTGTTTTAACGTAAACTCTGGGTGCCCTTATTTTCCACAAGGGCAGCTAGTAGTTTTGGTTTTTGCAGATATTTCTGTTTTACAGGATTCTGGATTACAACTGGAGCTATATTCGAGAAGCTTTGTATCCGTGTATTTCTTTCAGTTGTGCTAGTTGATGATTGTTCCACTGCATTATATTTATGTATTATTTTCTGCTGCTATGTAAATTATTAATCTCTGATATTGTATTTCCAATGCATATTATTTATTATACTCTGGAATATTCTTGTACTATGATGTAAATTGTTGTAATAGCAATGAAATGTTCCATTGTTTATGTCCTGACATGTCGTGTTCTAAAAGCAATCTGGGCATTCCCGTAAGGGGAAGTTTGGGTCGTTTAATAAGACCTCATTATCAAATGATAGCTAAGGGTGGATCCTCTTGATCACTTAAGACCCTAGGAGGACCTATTGGTCACTTAATGCCTCTCGATGGTTTACTCAATGCTAATATAAACTAAGGGACACTAGCAACAAGTCCTACTAATTAAGGCTATTCATGCATATAGACCCATGCCCCCAAATAAGGCGAGAGATAGTAAGCGGTCGCTTAAGACCACTCGGTTAAGTAGACGTAGCACGTATTTAAGACCCTCATGTGGTGGACCCTCTCGTTACTATCTAGCTTGCCTTGTTGGATAATCTCCTAGTCGCTTAATACTTACCGTGGGATAGGTAGGCCTTTGGAAATACCATACCGGACCTTTTAAGACCTATTCCAAGGTGGACCCCTTAAACAAAGACACTTAAGACCCAAGGAAGCAGACTATTCGTAAAGGTTATCGAGCTCGTACCCGATTAGCCTTTAATGCTTTCATTTATGGGAGGCGAGCTACGTGATCACTTAATACCTTTTTATAGGTGGATCGAACCACTTAAGACCTTAATCCCAAAGTAGGCCACATTATTGAGCTATTCCCACTTAGTTCCACTTTGCGGAAATATTTCCACATACACAAACTAGCCATCGTCATGGGTTCCTATGGTTAATGATATCTCATATCAGTTGGACATATATTCGACTACTGGAAAGTGCAGACTTCTATCAAATAAGACAATTGACCTCGCATCAATAACCTATTAAGTCCAATTCCAACCTTTCAATTACTAGTTCTATATGAACTAATAAAATAAGAAAAGTTATATCCTTCCTATCCTAGGATATTTATTTACTTTTTTCCTTATTGCACTTAGTATTTAAAACGACAACCAATACCCATTAATAACCTTTTTATTCCATTTTGTTTCTATTTAATAGGGTTATTGTCACTTATGACCATAATGGTCATAAATTTCCTAAGGCACTAATTAACCCATTAAATGCCATTTATTTCCATTGATTATAATTAATGCCACTTATGAACCTAACTGAAATGACCCAAACTCGCCCTTACAGGAAAGCCCGGATTGAGTTGAGAACACGAGAAATCAGAACACAAACAGAAGAACATTTCGTTGCTTATTACAACAATTTACATCAAAGTACAAGAATATAATTGAGTTTAAATAAATAATATACATTTGATAAATATTAGAGATTCAAATTACAATGCAACGGAAAATTAATACATGACACAACTGTAAGAGATACACGGATACAGAGCGTTCCGAATATAGCTCCAACTGTATACCATGGTCTTGGAAACGAAATATCTGCAAAAACCCAACTACTAGCTGCCCGCATGGAAAATAGGGGCACCAAGAGTTTAGGTTAAACAATAAACTTCAAGTCAGTCATGTGACTAGTGTGAGAACTAAAACAGTTATTCAAAACTTTATTTTTAAGTTGGGTAAATCAAGGGACCAAGCCGTATAACACGGAACGGGTTTAACCCCAAGAGTACCAGTGCATAAAACATACAGCGCAATGCTAAATATAAAAATGAAGTTATTATAAGACTCAAGTCCCATCACATAATGCAACGCAAGCTGGAGGATAGAGTGTTACCTTATAATAGCCAAAAAATGCTTGATACGTGAAATTTCATCTTTTATTATTACTATTAGTGAAGAAATCAACTTCAAATATAAATGTATCAATCATAGATGACATAGTGCCCCATCCCACTATGTCGCCATACTAGGCTCTACAATAAAAACGGAAATGTCACGTATTGGAAATTGGATTTTCGTCATGAGTCAAGGCAAGGGATGTACACCTCGCCGGCTTCGAGACACTCTAGCTAATGCCTCAGGATCTCCCGCAAAAGACCCCTGGATCCTCCAAGGCCGGTCCCCTCTTACGTTTGAGGATTGGCAATTCCTAAGCACGCGTTTCCCGGTCCTATAGGACCTATCCATCGGCTCCGTAGTAACCGATATATCTGAGGCGCCTCGCAATCCATCATCCACATAGGTAAAAATATTATCAATGTCTGGGCTCTATACCATGACACCACCCATAGCTAGAAAGAAATGTCATGTCCTTCTTGGGTCCCTTATCCCGTTTTTGACTCATACCGAGGTGTGAGGCTCGTGAATTAACGCTGTACACAAAGCTATGCTATATTAAAGCCATGCTTTGATCATCAACCACAAGACTCTGTTTTTCAACAGAAGCCTTGATCATTTGCATCTCAGCATGCAACATAGGCAATTCGCGCCATGCGACTGGTGTCTATCAATATATAAACTCTAAGCTCGTACGTCTTAGAGAAGGGCGTTAAGCAAGAGAATAAATTCTCCGTTGCTAAACAGATATATTTAATAGAGTTCAATCAACACAGAATAAAATACAATGTCAGACACACATCCATATACTAGTTCATTCTAGGTCTGAACGAAACCGGAGGCACCTTATTCCTCGTCACATATGTCTAATATAGGAGAGAGGTCCTCGCATACCCGGTGGATCTCCAAGTACGTCTGGACGATCACCACTTATTACATTGTCTTGGGTGTACGGCACAATCAATACATCAGTAATCATCCAAATGATGTGAAGACCTCCGTTCTTCAACCATCGTATTCATCGTCGACATAATGTCAAATCAGTTATTCAGAATGGGTATAAACCCGGCCTTTCCGAATAACCCGCGTATATTATAATCAAGTGATATAAACACACAACATATGCCTCAGTCTAATCTAGAATATTCTTTTATTCAAATATTCGCATCTTTAAGGATAGGTTCCCATTAATTTTATCAAATATAAATTCTTTCAAATTTATTCTTTAATCTTCCTTTGGATATCATTTCAAACCAAATTAAGGTTTATCCAAACTAGTCGGGATTAGCGAACCTTACCGAAGTAATCATTTGTTTAACTTCCCAATCCCAACCTATTCATCCTTTGGAGCAAAACTTGTAATACTCCATATCTATCACCACGGTGTTATCGATAAATTTAATTACCATTTCAAGTTCAAATCGAATTAAAGATTTAACTATCGTTTGGAGAAAAACTGGTGGTACTCCATTCTCGATCATTTCCGGAATTTGATAATTTAATTTATCACCTTTTCATTTCAATCTAATTAAAGATTCGTTGAAACTCCACTTAGTTTTAATCTTCTCAACAATCAATATTAATGATTATTTAACTTTGGAAACATAAACATGCCACACTGACAATCTACACCGTACCATTGATTTCTGCCGATATATAACCTCTGAGCTCGTACGTCTCATAGAAGGGTGTTAAGTAAGAGAATAAATTCTTCGCCACCAAAAAGATATATATTTAGCAGAGATCAACGAATACAGTTCAAAATACAATGTTAGACATGTAATCCTTTATTGGGTTAAAGAACTAATGTCTTTTAAAACACAGTTCATGACAAACCCAAAATCACATTCCATTAATTATGGAATTTTCACGGGCAACAGATCAATATATAATTGATATCAATTTCCGTATCCGACTAATAATATAAATGGAATAACGACAAAGCCTTTTAAATTCCATGTATACTGACAGTCTTCCACTATAGAAGCTCACTTCAATTATTATCAAATCAAATTCCATTCCAATTTATTTTATTAAATTGGAAAATTTTACTTTTGAAAATTTCCTTTAAATCTTAATAAAAAGATTTATAAATTCCAAATCACATTTCACCATTAATCGGGTTAAAGAACAAGTGTTATTTAAAACACCGTTCACAATAATCCCAAAAATCCAATTCTCAATTCAATTCCAATTAAATATTAATTAATTGGTAAACTTCTTTTAATCTTATTTAAAAGATTTATTCTTTTCTAACCTGGGTTTAAGAACAATGTTACTGAAGACACCATTCATGACAAACCCAAAATCCCATTTGATATTAAATACAAGGCTCTGAATAGAAATTATATCGGCTTATATTCAATATCAAATTCTGAAACCAACAAATACCGTATTGGAAATAACGATATAAATATATCTTCCAAATTTCCCTAACAATATCTGTATAATCACGGAATCTAATATCGAAATATTACGAAGATTATTTCCATTCGAAATCCATTCCAATTTGGTCGTTGGAAATTTTGGGTTATTTTAAAACCATTCACAAATCCAATTTATTTTATTTAAAAATTATTGGATTTCAATTCTAGTTAATAATTAGTTCATTTTGATAAAAATATAATTTTATCTTTACAAACGGGGAATTTTTCATCCCAATTCTTTGTAAATAATTTATTATGATTTTACACAAATTATTGATATTTTTATTAATTTTATAAAGGCCCTTTAAGTCGATTTCCATAAACGGTCATCGAACTGCACTTACAACGACCTTTTCCAAATTTTATTTGGACATAATTCGAAATCCAACCGTTAGAATTCAAATCTCTTATATTCGTTGGAAAGTTCTTTTCGATACGAACCCAACGGTTCCGGTTTTAGGAGAATTTGACGGTCGGATCTCCCGTAATGTCAATTCGAAGTCAATGGTCGAAATTCGCGAACGGTCGCGGTGCAGCGCGGTCTATTAAGACCATTTAATATATATAATATGTATATTATATATATTTCGTCGATTTCCATTTAAAATGTATTTTATAAATTCGTTTTAAATTCATTTTAAAAACGATTCCAACTTCATTTTCTATTTTAAATCAAAAATGAATATTCTATATCATTATAATATTAAAATAATAATATTTTCAAAATATCAGATTTTGAAATCATTTCCTTTTTCAATATTCATTATAAAAATGAATAAAATCGATATAAATATCGTTCCGTCGAAATGGCGCATATCTAATCAATACGGCTTCACATATTTCAATATTTTCGCGTCCATCCAAAATCGGACATTATAATCAGGTTTAATCCTTTTATTGAATATTATTTTAAAATATTCATTATTTTAAAATATTCATTATTCAAGAATTGGAATTAGACACAGTCAATTACCATATAATGTTATTTACATGGATTTCATACAACACATGTATACAATAACAATGATAAACCATCATCCATCATCCAGAGTGCATTTTACACTGCATAAGCATTAAATATAAATAATTAACGTTTACAACAGTCTTTCAACCAATCGATTGACATACAACTAAATAATTGGGATTAGTGTATGTCAAATATCATCCCAATACCCGTGTGAAGTTTCAATCAACACACAGAGATTTTATTTGTGCAGTTGGGCGATGTGTAAAATATATCGTCCCAATCAATATCAGTCAAATGAGTGTACATAAATAAATCATCCGATTTGTAAATGAATATTTATTTTCATTCATATACCCGTTAAAAATTATATTTTTAACGATAAAATATTTATTCAACACATGAATATTTTATACAGTTCATTTATACAATAAAAATGATATTTTTATTGTCCTAACATTTTTAGAAAATTTTGGCAGCATAACGGCGCGATACTAGAACAGAAATAAGGTCCAGCCTTATCCCTCGTCTAATACTGGCTCGCGCCATACACATACCAATTCTATTCAATACAATTTACATCCCAAATCAAGTTCAACCAATTTATCAATCAAAACAAACAACCAAACATCCTTGGTTTCAATCAAAGGTGTCGGGTGCTTCTAAGCACCGTCTGCATCCTGCTATATATTTAACTAGAAAACAAAATTAGAGTGAGAAGTTCTCACCTTGGGTTTCCACTCCTCCATTCTTTATTTCTGAACGGTTTGGATTTGGATTTGTTTCCAATGCGCAGTATACTTCACCATGCTTCCAACGAGATCTGTTTCACGCGGTTTATATTAAAAATCACATTTTTAATAATGTTGCATTATATATAAAAAAATCACATCTTTACAATGCTATTTTATATATAAAAATCGTATTCTTATATTGTTATTCATAGAATAGAAATCATATTTTTATTCGGCTACTATATATATATATATATAAATCACATTTTTATTCGCTATTCATATATATAAAAATCAAATTTTCATCTTGCTTTAATATATATATAAACCCAATTTTTATCATGCTTTATTATATATAAAAATCCAATTTTTATACCGCTACAATATATATAAAAATCAAATTTTTATTCGCTTAAAATCATATCTTTATATCATTAAAAATCATAACTTTATTATATTAAAAATCATAACTTTACTATATTAAAAATCATAACTTTACTATATTAAAAATCATAACTTTATTATGTTAAAAATCATAACTTTATTATGTTAAAAATCATAACTTAATGAACTAAAATAAATAAATAAAAACTTACATTTCAGGGTTTCGATCAAAGGAGAGCAGGGGGGTGTCTGCGCACTGGAGGCGGAGCTGGGGAGGTGGCGCTGGTGGTAGCTGGGGCGGCGACAGGCGCGGTGGGGCTGTAGGTGGATGGTGCGGGTTTTTGGGGGATCTAGGGCTTGGAGTTTCGCGACGGAGAGAGGAGGGGTAGAGGAAGAAGAGAGGAGGGCGGTGGTCCTCCTTGGTGGCAGCGCCGGAGGTGCGGCGGGCTAGGTGACCGCGGTGGCGGCGATTCCACCCCCCTTCGCGTTTTCTTTTTTTTCCGATCGGGGAAAGAGAAAGAAGAAGGGGGGCTTTTATAAAAATTTAATTATATTATTTAATTTTCCTGAAAGTTGACTTTTTATTTCGAACTCCGAATCGAACCCACCGACTGTCGTCCCTAGATAATTACCCTCATTCCGAACACAATGGGATATGTTCCGAAGGCCAATTCGACTATTTCAATCAGTTTTCATCAAAATTAAAATATAAATTAATTTAACGTTCAAAATCGATTTCAACGTACATTTTAATTTACCGGGGCTACATACTGACTCCAAAAATTCCAGGAAAATAAATCTAGCTATGTTTTGACAATACGGTCCTACCAAAACTAATTTCGTTGAATTTGGAGACCGTTTGAAAAACGGTCATTTTCCCGTCGATTAAATTCAAACTGAATTGACCAAACACGTTTAAATTCACCATGCTCAAATATTTATTCCAAAAATTATGAAAATTGGAATCTAGCAATAATTTGACATTCCAGATCCGAAAAAGAAGTTTCGTCAAAAACGGAGGTCGTTTGCAAAATGACTATTTATTAAGGGCTATATATATAATAAAATATATATATATATAAATTCCACAGCGACTATTCTGAATTTTAAACTGGACATAACTTTCAATTTTAGTTATGAAATCTCAGTTTTTCACATTCGTTAGAAAGATATTATTAAACAGATTCGAATATTTCTCGTTTTACTTAAATTCGATTTATTTTGAATCGTGTACATTCATTTGAAATTTAAAATCGAATTTTCAAACTACCGCGCCATTTCGGGCTCGTTTTATAATTAAAATAAATTTATTTGTTCTAACTTTGATTAAAATAAATTTTTAGTCATTATTATTTAAAATAAACCATTTTAAATAACCAAAATTCATAAAAATTGCTAAAATAAAAAATTTACATTAGTTCTGAAAATCCGGGTTGTTACACTGATGGTCATAATTTCCTAAGATATTAATATCAATGAAATGTACTTATTGTATCAGTCCCATTTTTTTCTAATCTAATTATTGTAACTCCTTAAACATTCCTATTTTATTTTAATTTGATTTATTTTGTACAAATATACATATATGTTATAAGAAATGTTTATTTGCTTAACTGGAGTTACAATTCTTGTTCATAACTCATTGTTTTAAATTGTAACCACTAGGCCTAACTACCTAATTAAATTTGTTTTCCTCAATCAACAATGGTTACAATAGTTATTATTTCTTTATGACCTTATTTATAGCAATTCAATTACATTAATAACTACAACGGTCGTAATAAATATTTCCACGGAATATGTATTACATTTCCATGTATAATTCCATAAAATGGAAACCATTCAAACACACAACATTTATTATAGTATATATTTCGTCGTTTACGTAGATTTGGACGGATAATGTATATTTACGTATATATATATATTTGCGCAATTTACATAGTTATTATTCTTTTATATTTATTATTATTAAATTTATTGTTTTGGTTCAAGCTAATAACCAAACATTCCTTTTTGCGTTCAATTTTGTAATAAGATTCTAAATCTTACAAAAAGGCTGTCAATTGTAATTATCGTAAATTATGCTTGAATATTTAAAAGGAGAATAAACATATTTCAAAGCACAAGAAATATATAATATGCATATCTTTGGAATAGTTGATGTAAACCACACATATATATATGTATGTATAAACCTATATTTGTGTGTGAATTTACACAACCTTTATCCTTTTTGTTTTGAACATATTTCTTATTGATTTCAAATTTTTTATATTAAAAAGAGGAAAAAAGCATATTTACAATAACTAAGTTAAAAACCAAACAAAACTGAACATAAATAGGCTTATATCTTTTTAGCTAAGATTATATAAACTAATTTAACATTGAAACTACAGATCTGGAATAAAACTACATCTTGATAGTAAATTATGGGACTGATTTCTAGATCAACGGTGTTTGCAATAACCACAATATTTTAAACACAATTATAGGCCTTAATATGAACAATCAGTTAAGCCTACGAAATAATAATATTCAAACCACAGTTTTATTTTTTCAGATTTAACAATATTCACAAACAGATCTGATTGGCATTATTTCAGATTTAACCAAATTATAAACGGATCTGATAAATATTAGGCATACATTTCAGATCTAGTACCAACGAAATAATCAGGTTATTATATATTTTGTATGTAAATTTCCTACTCACCTGAAAGCATCCAAACCTGAATCTTTTAGGCTTACAATTCCGAAATTCTTACAGATATACAATTATTATGAAAAGGGGATACTTTTAAATTTATAGATTTGCAAGAAAATAAGAAAAGTGGGGAGAAATATGATAAAGAAGAACCTAGATGAAAATCAATATCTTTTTCCTGTTGAATCTAGTTACCCCTTTCAAATTATATTGTTTATGTCTGATTTTGATTGCATATGAACATATTTTTGTTTTAGAATTTATTTGAAGAGAAGGGAAATGGCAGGGCTTCGCTGCTGCTCTCAGAAATATGTGGAAAAGAACGAGGGCCTAAGGCATTATTTATAGGTGTTAGAAAAACCCTAGAGCATTATATTTAATTTAATTAACATACGTCCGTTAATATAATAATTTAAATACTAAAAACCTATATAACCCTAGCCGTCACTGCGTTGAATTTGCCCGAAATAGTCGACAGTTTTAGTCAAGGGTATAGACCGCCCTTTAGAAATTTCTCCTAGTGAAGGCAGGTTATAAAAGGTATTAAATATTATATTTATTATATTTTATTATTTTCGTTCGTAACTTTTTCGTACGAACTCCATTCGCAAAACTTTAAACATGAAAGTTGACCAGAATTCCGAAACGAATGCAACTGTGAAAGTTACATGGTCAAATTCCATCATTGCAGAAATTCCTATTTTAGAAATCAAATTAAATAACTGATTTATTTATTGTCAAAATTCTGGGTTGTTACAATAGTTGATTAATTATTTTATGTCCATTTTCATATTTCGTCCATAACCTTATTCATATAGACTTTGTTTGCAAAATTCAAAACATGAAAGTTGATCAGAATTCGGTCACGAATGCAATAGTATAAGTTTCATGTGAAGTCTTCCCAAAATTTCATTTTCAAGACCTAAATTAGTAACAAATACAACTAACACTGGATTTTAGGCTCCCCACGAACCTCCCAAAGCTCTGTTTGAATCTGGCGAAGAACGACAAGCTCGGGGCTCTCATGGCCTACTGCGCCCGGCTGCTGTTGTTGCTGAACTAGAGTTGAAAGTGATGGAACTGGTGCGGGTGTTAAGAGCAACTGAATTCCATCATCCGAAGGGTGGCATGATCGATAGTTGTCAGGGTCTTCCTCATCACACCTTCCCTTATAAGATTCACCCCAAAATGTCGGAAGAAACGGGTGAGGAGATGACTATAAGGAAAGGGATTCCTCATAGTGCTAACTGGAGGCAAGCGAAATGGATCATCAGCGTGCGGGCTTAGTTAATAACTATGCCGCCAATGGTAGCGTAAGTGGCCTTACACATTGAAGGATAGATTTACTCATGGCTCCCAATTTTCGGAATAGTGTTGTGTTGGATGATGCACACAAATTGTAGCGACCCGAACTTCCAGGTCGACCTAAACCAAACAAGAAGGCGGACCGCTTTGAGAACAAGACCAATCGGAACACAAACAGAAGAACTTTTCATTGTTGCTACAACAATTACATCAGAGTACAAGAATACAGCAGAGTATGAATAAATAATATACAGCAGAAACTTTCAGAGGTTTAAATTACATTTAAATACATAGCAGCGGAAAATAATAAATAACACAACTGAAAGAAATACACGGATACAGAGCTTTCCGAATATAGTTCCAGTTGTAAATCAAGGATCCTGTGAAAATAATATATGCAAAAAGCAAAACTACTAGTTGCCCGTGTGGAAAATAGGGGCATCTATAGTTTAGGTTAAAACAATAAACTCCAAGTCAGTCATGTGACTGGTATGAGAACTAAAACAGTTATTAACTTGATTTTAAAGTAGAGTAAATCATGGGATCACGCCGTATAACACGGAACGTGTTTCCTCCCAAGAATACCAGTGCATAAAACAAATAGCGCAATGCTAATAAAAGAAAATAAAGCTATTATAAGACTCTGGTCCCATCACACAATGCAACGCAAGCCAGAGGATATAGTTTTCCCTTATAATAGCCAAATAATGCTTGATACGAGAAATTTAATCTTTTATTATTACTATAAGTGAAGAAATCAACTTCAAATATAAATGTATCAATCATAGACGGCATGAGTACCATATATCATGTCGCCATACTAGTTCTATAATTAAAACCGTAAAGTCACGTATTGGAAGTTGGATTTCCATCATGAACCAAGACAAGGGATCGTCCTTACCGAATTCGAGACTGTTTATCCTAAGCCTCGGGATACAGTCGCAACTGCACCTAGGATCGTCAGGGCCGGTCCACATTTTAAGTGGATTAATAATCCCTGAACAATAAGTTTACCCGCCCTGTGGGGCGTAAGTCTGGTCAGTATCCATCCATCGGCCCCGTAGTGACCGATATATCCAAGGCGCCTCGCAATGCAATGCGAGCCAAAGGATAGAGCTTTCCCTTATAATAGCCAAACATGCTTGGTACGTTTAAAAAAAATCATTTTGATATTACTATAAGTGTATAGTGTCAAAATCACTTCAAATATAAATGTATCAATCATAAACGACATAGTATCCCATGCTATTATGTCGCCGTACTAGTTCTGCAATTAAAACCGAAATGTCACGTATTGGAAATTGGATTTCCGTCATGAGTCGAGGCAAGGGATGTACTCCTCACCAGCTTCGAGACACTCTAGCAAATGCCTCAGGGTTCAGACACTGAAGAACCCTTGGATCCTCCAAGGCCGGTCCACACATAGCGGATTAATTATACTTGAACACATGTTTCCCGGTCCTATAGCACCTATCCATCGGCTCCGTAGTAATCGATATATCCGAGTCGCCTCGCCATCCGTCATCCACATAGGTAAAAATTTAAAAAATGTCTGGGCTCCATACCATGACACCACCCATAGCTAGAAGGAAACATCAATCACTCCTTGGGTCCCTTATCCCGTTTAGGACTCATACCCAGTTGTGAGGCTCGCGAATTAACGCTATACACAAAGCTATGACATTTAAGGTTGTGCTTCGATCATCAACCACACGACTCTGCTTTTCAACAGAAGCCTTGATCATTTTCATCTCAGCATGCCACACAGGCAATTCATGCCATGCGACTGATGTCTATCGATATATAACCTCTGAGGCCGTATGTCTCAGGGAAGGGAGTTAAGCAAGAGAATAAATTCTCCGCCGCCAAACAGATATATATTTAATAGAGATCAATCAACACAGAATAAAATCCAATGTCAGACACACATCCATTTAAAAGTTCGTTATGGGTCTGAACGAAACTGGAGGCACCTTATTCCTCGTCCCATATGTCCAATACAGGGGAGAGGTTCTCGCATATTTGGTCGATCTCCAAGTACGTGTGGACGATCACCACTTATTACCTTGTCTTGGATGTATAGCCCAATCAAGACATCAGTAATCATGCTAACGATGTGAAGATCTCCAGTCTTCAACCACCGTCTTCATCGTCGACTTATCGTCGAATCAGTTATTCAGAATGGGTATAAACCCGGACTTTCCGAATAACCCACGTATATTATAAACTAGTGCTACACAAACACAACATACGCCTAATTCCAATCCAGAATATTCTTTTATTCAAATATTCTTTTCATTAGGGAAAGGTTCCCATTAATTTTATCAAAGATAAATTCTTTAAATTTATTCTTTAATCTTTTTTTCAATATCAATTCAAACCAAATTAAGGTTTAACCAAACTAGTCGGGATTAGCGCACCTTACCGAAGTAATCATTTGTTTTATTTTCCAACCCCGACCTATTCCTCCCATGGAGCAAAACTGGTAATACTCCATTTCTAACACCACGGTGTTATCAGTAAATTTAATTACCATTTCACGTTCAAATCTAATTAAAGATTTAATTATTGC
The DNA here is from genome assembly GCA_030737875.1 of Allium sativum. Classification (NCBI taxonomy): domain Eukaryota; kingdom Viridiplantae; phylum Streptophyta; class Magnoliopsida; order Asparagales; family Amaryllidaceae; genus Allium; species Allium sativum. The sequence continues at coordinate 365,290,079 of CM060909.1, forward strand.
CTGGAGTAAAACTGGTGGCACTCCATTCTCGATCATTTCCCAAATCTGATAATTTAAATTATCACATTCACATTTTAATCTAATTAAAGATTCATTAAGACTCCACTTAGTTTTAATCTTCTTAAAAATCAATATTAGTGATTATTTAACTTTGGAAACCCAAGCATGTCACATCGACAATCTACACCGTACTATTGATTTCTGCCGATATATAACCTCTAAGCTCGTACGTCTTAGGGAAGGGTGTTAAGCAATAGAAAAAATTCTTCGTCATTAAACATATGTACATTTAGCAGAGATCAATCATATAGTTCGAAATACAATATTAGATATGTAATCATGCCTTTAATTGGTTTAAAGAACTAATGCCATTTAAAACACAGTTCAGATAAACCCAAAATCGCATTCCACTAATTATGGAATCATCACGGAAAACAGATCAATATATAATCTATAGCAATTTCCGTATCCGACTAATAATATAAATGGAATAATGAAAAATCCTTTTAAATTCCATATATATTAATAGTCTTCCTCCACAGAAGCTCACTTCGATTACTACCAAATTGAATTCCATTCCATTCTAATTTATTTTATTAAACTGGAAAACTTTACTTTGGAAAATTCCCATTAGATCTTAATAAAAAGATTTTTAAATTCCAAATCATATTTCACTGTTAATCGGGTTAAAGAACAAATGTTAATTAAAACATAGTTCATGATAAACCCAAAAATTCAATTTCAATTCAATTCCAATTAAATAATAATTAATATGTAAACTTCTCAAAATCTTAATTGAAAGATTTATTCTTTTCTCAACTGGGTTTAAGAACAGTGTTAATAAAGACACCATTGACGACAAACCCAAAATCCAATTTGATATTAAATACAAGGCTCAGAATAGAAATTATATCGGCTTATATTCGATGTCAAATTCTGAAACCAACACATATCGTATGGAGAATAACGATATGTATCTATCTTTCAAATTCCTCCACAATATCCATATAGTTACGGAATCCAATATCGAAATATTTCGGAGATTATTTCTATTCAAATCCATTCCAATTCATAGATTGGAAATTTCTGGTTATATTAAAACCCTTTACAAATCCAGTTTATTTATTTAAAAATTATTGGATTCCAAATCTAGTTAATAACTAGTTCATTTAGTTAAAAATATATTTTTATCTTTACAAAGGTGGAATTTTTCATCCCAATTCTTTCCAAATCATTTATTATGATTTTACACAAATTATTAATATTTTTTATAATTCTATCAAGTGCTGTACAGTCAGTTTCCAATAACGGCCACCGAACTTCATCCATAGCGACCTTTTCCAAATTTGATTTGGACGTAACTCCAAATCCAACCGTTAGATTTCAAATCCCTTATATCTATTGGAAAGCTCTTTTTGATACGAGCCCAAAGTTCTGGTTTTAGGAGAATCCGACGGTCGAATCTCCTGTAATATCAGTTCGAAATCAATGGTCGAAATTCACGAACGGTCGCGTTCTATTAAAGCCATTAATATATATATATATATATATATATATATATATAAAATATATATTTCGTTCAAAACGGATTTTATAAATTTGTTTTAAAAATGATTCCCACTTTCATTTCAATTTTAAATCAAAATTGAATACTCCTTATCATTATAATAATTATATGATAATATTTTCTAAATATCAGATTTTGAAATCATTTCCTTTTCTATATCCATTATAAAAACGAATAAAATCGATATAAAAATCGTTTGCGTCAAAATGGGTCATATCTAATCAATACGGCTTCACAGCTCATATCTAATCAATACGGCTTCACACATTTTAATATTTTTGTGTCCATCCAAAATCGGACATCAAATTCACATTTTAATCCTTCACCGAATGTTATTTTAAAGTATTCGTTATTTCAAAATATTTTATCCAACACATGAATATTTTTAATGGTTTATACATTCAATAAAAATGATATTTTTATTGTTTAAATATTTCTATTCAACATATGAATATTTTATTCAACACATGAATATTTTTAATCTTTACTGAATATTATTTTAAAATATTCGTTATTTTCCAAATTGGAATGAGACCAAATCAATTACCATATAATGTTATTTATATGGATTCCATACAACACATGTATATAATAGCAATGATAAACAATCAACCATCTTCTAGAGTGCATTACACAACTGTATAAGCATTAAATATAAATAATTAACACTTACAATGTCTGTCAACCAATCGATTGACATACAACTGAACAATTGGGATTAGTGTACGTCAATTATCATCCCAATACCCGTGTGGGGTTTCAATCAACAAACATTGAATTTAATTTGTGCAATTGGGCGATGTGAAAATTTATCGTCCCAATCAATGTCAGTTAAATGGGTGTACATAAACAAATCGTTCGATTTGTAAATGAATATTCATTTTCATTTCAGGAAAATTTTATGTCGTTCTTTTGTACGTTAAAACTATATTTTTAACGATTAAATATTAATTTCAACACATGAATATTTTTATTAGTTCAGTTACACATTAAAAATGTTAATTTTAACTAACACTTTTTTTATTTCAGAGAATTTCGGCATTATAATGGTGCGATATTAAAACCGGAGTAATGTCTAGAATTAACCCTCTCCCGATACTGGCTCGCGCCATACCCACATATCAATCAATTAACCCAAATCTCAATACAATTCATTTCACAACAATACAATCAATTTTCCCAAAATTCAATCCAAACAAACAAACCATGGTTTGTACAAATAAATAGCATCGGGACTACTAAGCCCCGTCTGCAACCTAAAATATATTTTACTGGAAAATAATTTGAGTGAGAAAGAGTTCTCACCCAGAAGGTAAACCAAACGCCGCGACTCTTCATATATAGAAAATCTTCACCGCGCTCGCCGTTTTCGTCATCCGTATTCGTCTTTCTGTCTCTAACTTCTACATACGACCTCCAGTCTTCACCAACAAGCACAAATGTGCCATTCCGAACAACTTTTACCTAGCGGACTTTCTTCCAAAATTGCGCCAATTTGCCAGAAATCGCGAAAAACAGCAGTAGGTCCACGGACTTTGGACGCATTTTCTGAACAACTCCGCAATCCAAAATATGACTTCCATATACTCAAATCGAATAGAAAATTGCGCTATTATATTTTGGTATTTTGGAGTTTTGGCCAGAAGCGCACCGTTTGAGAGTTATTGGTGAAATAGTGATAGGGGGCTATTTGCAAAAACGGGAATTTGTGAAAAATGTGATTTTTGAGGAGGAGGGACCCACGACCGGAGCTGGGTGGCTAGTGGCGGCGCAGGGGGTTGTGCAGGCGGCGGGGGTGGTAGGTGGATTTAGGGGTTTTGGGTTTGTGAAAAGGGGATAAAGAGAGGAGGAGAGAGAGGAGGAATAAGGGGGTGCGGCGGCGGCTCAGGAGGAGGCGGTCGGCGACGAATTTGGTGGCGGCGGGGGGAGCGACGGGGATGATGAATCGGTTTTTTTTATTTCTTGCGCTGAGTGAGAGAGAGAGGAAGGGGGGTTATATAAAATATATTTTTAATTCTTTTATTCCAAAAAGTTACTTTTTATTTTAACTCCAAATCGAACCCAACGTGTAACAACCCGGAAAATCAGAACCAATTTAAAATTTCATTTTGGCGATTTTAATGGATTTTGAATATTTAAAATGATTTATTTTAAATAATAACGACGAAAAATTTATTTTCGATGAAGTTAAAACGAATAAATTTATTTTAATTATATAACGTGCCTGAAATGGCGGGGCAGTTTGAAAATTCGATTTCTAATTTCAAATGAATATACAGAATTCGATATAAGTCAGAATTGGACAAAACAAGAAATATTTGAATCTGTTAAACAATATCTTTCTAATGAAGTTAAGAAATTGGGATTTCACTTTAGAAATTGGAAGATATGTCCAGATTAAAATTCAGAAAAGTCGCTGTGGAATTTATATATATTTTAATATATATAAAGGCCTTGAAAATAGCCATTTTGCAAACGACCTTCGTTTTCGACGAAACCACTTTTGTTGGATCCGGGACGTCAAATTATTGCTAGATTTCAAGATCCATAATTTTCGAAATCAATATGTGAGCGTGGCGAAGGAAAACGTGTTTTGACAGTTTCAGTCAATTTGGATCGACTAGAAAATTGCCATTTTTCAAACGGTCTTCAAATTTGACGAAATTAGTTTTGTTAGGACCGTATCGTCAATACGAAGCTAGAAATAATTTTTCTAGAATTTTCAGAGTCAGTATATGGCCCTAGTAAATTAAAATATGTGTTTAAATTGAATATATATTGATTTATATTTTAATTTTGATGAAAGATGATCCTAACAGCTGAATTGAGTTACGAAACATATCCCATTGTGTCCAAAATGAGGGTATTTAGCTAGGGGCGACAGTCGTTGGACTCGACTTGGAGTTCAGACGAAATTACAATTAATTGGAGAATTAAAATAATTAAAAATATAATTATATATATAGGGTCAAACTAGGTCAAACCCTATTGTTTCTTCTACTGGTCAAAACGCGCCATCACTATTTGAAATCGAGGGTGGATTATCTTCAGATCTTCCTCCTCCATTATCTTCGAATCCAGTTAATAAAGTCGAAACTCCAAGAACGAAAATTGAAGGGGGTTTCGAGGGCTATCATCTCGTACGGGCATGATTGGGAAGTTTGTTCTCTGGTGGCCGAAATCTTCATCCACATGCGTCGAATTGCAGAGGGATTTTAGGGCAGAAGGGGGCTCGAGTTTTAGGGTAATGGATGGCGCTCGAGGAGGACGCGGAGGCGAAGCTCGTGGCGGTCTCGGATCGGTGGCGCGGGCATCGTGGCAGGGGCGAATTCCAACCATAGGCGGCAATGATTTTGGGCGACGCCTGGAATATTGAACGCAAGGTATATAATTTATTTAATGTATTAATTACCTTATAATATTATATAAATATGCCTTTTAATTTATGAAATAGCATTGTCTTTAATGTGAATAACATAGTTAAAAATCAGATTTGAAAATATAAATAACATAAATTTGATTTTGAAAATACTGTTTTTAGAAATAGAAAAAATATTGTTTTTAGAAACAGAAAAATATTGTTCTTAGAAATAGAAAATTTACATTGTTCTTAGAAATATAAATATCATTGTTTTAAAAATATATATATAGAGTAGTTTTAAAATAAAATTAACTTTGATTTTAAAATAAAAATACTTTGGTTTTAAAATAAAAATAACTATGGTTTAAAAAAATAACTTTGGTTTTAAAATATTAGATGACTTTGTTTTTAAAAAATATAAACTGTGCTTTAAAAATGTGATTTTTAAAAATATAAACCCTCTATAAAAATATGATTTATTTATATATAGTTTGAAATAAAAATATATGATTGTTATATAGTTGTAGCGAAATAAAAATATGATTTTTATATACATAACAACAATATAAAATTGTGATTTTTATTATCTAGTTGCTGTATAAGAATAGCGATTTTTAAATATATGAACACCATATTAAAAATGTGATTTTTAATATGAACATCGTAGAGAAGACGACGTTGGAATGTCAGGCAAATCCCGACTGTTCTGAAATTCAGAAATAAAACTGGTGGAGTGGAAACCAAAGGTGGGAACTCCTCACTGAAATTATTTATATAGTTATTTATTTTTAACTGCATATATGAACTGTTCCCCATCGTCCACAGACCATGGACGACTTGTATGATTGTTTAGTGTGGCGATCCCAAAATCCGTGTGACGTTATTAAGGATAATCATTGGAATATAACACATCAATCATCATAGCAGAGTACAGATAATAGCAAAAACAATAAATAGAATAATTTTTCATAGATATGACAGCGGAATCATAACATGTAACAACATCAGAATAGCACAACGTAGGATATAACTTAGTAAATAAAAGGGAAATGATCAGTCACCATCGCCATAGGCGGAATATATACATGTAGTGAGACATAATAAGGGTATCAGTCTACATCGCCGAAGGCGGAATCATAATATAAGTACAATAATGGCGGAAAATGTTAAAGTCATCTCGTTGAAGTCAGCCTCGCCATGAGCCAAAAGTGCACTCTATACTACAGTGCTGAGCCAAAACAACCTGTCACCTGTGAACTAGGTTGCCCGTGTGAAAATAAGGGCACCCGCGTTTGCAAAGTGAAACAAACAACGAGTCAGTTATGGGGACTGGTATGAGGAATCTACTTAACAGTTTAAACAACAGTAATAAGCAAATCATAGGACCACGCCACTTTCGCGGAACGGGTTTACTCCTGTGATTGCTGGTGCATTTAAAACAAAGTAAATTCTTTAAAACAACGCAATGCTTTTTAAAAAGAATGAAGCCATTATAAGACTCAAGTCCCATCATACAATGCAACGCAAGCCGGAGGATAGAGTTTTACCTTATAATGGCCAAATATGCTTGATACGTGTAAAGCAAAATCATTTGATATTATTACTAGTGCATATATGTTTCAAAAACGAATAACATCATAAATATCAATCATAGGCGGCATAGCTACCATCTACTATGTCGCCATATTAGTTCTACAATCGAATCCGTTATTTCAAATTGGAAATTGGATTTCCGTCATGAGTCGAGGCAAGGGGCAAGCTCCTCTCCGCTTCGAGACACTCTAGCAAATGCCTCAGGACTACACACTCTGGGTAACCCCTGGATCTTCAGGGCCGGTCCTCTCTTACGTTTGAGGATTAGTATTCCTGAGCACACGTTTCTCGGTCCTTACAGAGCTATAATCGAGGCGCCTCGTATTCCAACTACCACATAGGTGAAAAGTAGATATAAATGTCAGGGCTGGTAGGTCACTGACACCACCATAGCTAGAAAGAAACGTCGTGCTCTCCCCGCAGTCCTTATCCCGTTTTTAACTCATACCGAGGTGTGAGGCTTGCGAATCCACGCTACACACAAAGCCAGGCTACGTAGGCCGTGCTTTGATCATCAAACACAAGACTTTGCTTTGCAACAGAAGCCTTGATCACAGCATCTTGGCATGGCATATAGGCAATCCACTCCATACGACTGATTTCCATCGATATATAACCTCTGAGCTCGTACGTCGCAGAGAAGGGCGTTAAGCAAAAGAATAAATTCTCCGCCGCCAAACAGATATATATTTAACAGAGATCAATCAGTATAGAACAAAATCCAATGTCAGACACACAGTCCATTTACAAGTCCGTTCTGGGTCTGAACGAAACCGGAGGCGTCAAATTCCTTGTATATCCGTACAATCAACACATACGTTCAGACGGCTACTACTTCCGTTCCTTCACGGTAGCTACTCCAATCAGGAACCTCAGCAGCGCCCATCCAACCGATACGAAGATCGTCAGTCTCGAATCGTCTTTGTATTTTCCAATTCGAATCGTTCGATCAATTATTTGAAATGAGGGTTAGCTCGGCCTTTTCAAATAATTCACGTAATTAGAATTCAAATCAATTCTTTCCATGGTTATATTATTCGACATTCATATTTCAGTTCTTTAGTGATATTTTCGTGTCAAACACATACAACCATCCAATATCAAACAGATCAAGCCAAATTGGTTTATTTCCAATCCATGTTGCTTATAATATTTTATAACGATTTTTCGCCATTTTTATTTATTTAAAAATGGCCATATTTAATTAAACGACGTTTCAGGTCGTGCCATGGCACTGGCGCTGTTTTTCCCCTAATTTGTTTTACACATATCGGAAAATCTAACCGTTGGATTTCTACAAAGTCTATATCAGTGGGAAGATATTCCCAAAGCGAACCCAACGGTTCCAGTTTCGTGAAAATCCGACGGTCGGATCTTCCACATGATTCGTTTGAAGTTACGGATTCAAAATTCGAACTGCAGCGTCGTTATTCGATTTAATTTAATTATATTTATATTTATATATAAATATAAACGATTCTGATGCTGTTTTTCTTCAGATTATGATTTTTCTTTATATAAAAATATTATTTTTATATAAGTAGAGAATTAAAAATATGATTTTTTATATGATAGGAAGATTAAAAATATGATTTTTATATTATAGAAGTACTAAAAATTCGATCTTTATTATATAGAAGGAGCAAAGATGTGATTTTTATATGAGTGGCAATATAAAAATATAATCTTTATTATATGAACGCCAGTATAAAAATAGAATTTTTATCTATATAGTAGCGGTATAAAAATTGAATTTTTATCTATATAGTAGCAGTATAAAAATGCGATTTTTATCCATATAGAGCAAATTAAAAATGTGATTTTTATATACATAGCAACAATATAAAAATGTGATTTTTATATATGTAGTGAATACGGGCAACGAAAGTGATGAAAGGCGAGCACGACGAAGATTTCTACATATGAAGAGTCATGGTGTTTGGTTTAGCTAGTCGGTGAGAACTTCTCACTTTTAATCTTGTTTTCTAGTTAAAAATATATACTAGGATGTAGACGGTACTTAGCAGCACCCGACACCCGTCGTCCATAGACCATGGACGACTTGTATGCTTGTTTGATGTGTTGTGAAGTTTGTTTGTGATGTTGATGTGAAATGGATAATAAAAATATTCATGTGTTGAAAATAAAATATTTTATTGTTAAAAATATATTTTTTAACATGAATGTGAATAAATAAATATTCATTTACAAACCGGACGGTTTGTTTATTTACACCTATTTGAAGGATATTGATTGGGACGATAAATTTTACATGTCGCCTAACTGCACAAATAATATTCAGTGTTTGTGGATTGAAACCCCACACGGGTGTTGGGACGATATTTGACGTACACTAATCCCAATTGTTTAGTGGTATGTCGATCGTTTGATTGACAGACTGTATAAGCGTTAATTAGTTATATTTAATGCTTATGCAGTTGTGTGGTGCACTTTGGATGATGGTTGATTATTTATCATTGCTATTATATACATGTGTTGTACGGAATCCATATAATTAACATTATATGGTAATTGATTGGGCCTCATTCCAATCGGGAAAATAGAGAATATTATAAAATATAGATTCATGTGTTGAATAAAATAAATATTCATGTGTTGAATAGAATAAATATTCATGTGTTGAATAGAATAAATATTCATGTGTTGAATAAAATAAATATTCATGTGTTGAATATAATAAATATTCATGTGTGGAATAAAATAAATATTCATGTGTTGAGTAAAATATTTTAACAATAAAATTTACATCTTTATCATATATAAAATTAGAAACTAACTGGAAACTAGATAAGATGAGTGGTCACTTGGGTATTGATCTGATGTTGGTTTCGGCCTTCGGGGTTAATACTTAGGGAATCGTTCTCTTACTAATTTACGGTTGGAGTCTGATTAAAAATTAAACGATAGAAATCATAATTTTATAAAATATATTAAATATAATAAATAGTCATGTGTTGACAATACTCATGTGTTGAGAATATTCATGTGTTGAAAGAAATATAGATTCATGTGTTGAATAGAATAAATATTCATTTGTTGAATAAAATAACGAAGTTATTGAAATATATAAAGCCGTGTTGATTAGAGATGCGCCATTTTGACGTGAATGATATTTATATCGATTATATTCGTTTTTATAATGAATATAGAAAAAGAAGTGATTTCAAAATATAACGTTTTGAAAAATATTATCATTTATATAGTAATGATATGAAATATTCAATTTTGATTTGAAATTGAATATGAAGTTGAAATCGTTTCAAAAATGAATTTAAAACGATTTATAAAATACGTTTTAAAAGGAAATCGACGAAATATATATAATATATATATATATATATATATTATATATATAATGGCCTGAATAGAACGCGCCGCGCCGCGGTAGTTCGCGAATTTCGACCATTGACTTCGAATTGACGTTACGGGAGATACGACCGTCGGATTCTCCTGAAACTGGAACCGTTGGGTTCGTATCGAAAAGAGCTTTCTAATGAATATTAGAAATTTGAAATCTAATGAATGGATTTGGAATTATGTCCAAACCAAATTTGGAAAAGTTCGTTGTAAGTGCAGTTCGATGGCCATTGGTGGAAATCGACTGTACGGGCGTTGATAAAATTATTAAAAATAGTAAAAATTTGTGTAAAATCATAGGAAATGATTTGTGAAGAATTGGGATGAAAATTTCCAAATTTGAAAAGATAAAAATAGATTTTTATCGAAATAAACTAGTTTTGAACTAGAATTATAATTCATTTATTTTTGAAATAAATAAATTGGATTAGAAAGGGTTTTAAAGGTAACCAGAATTTCCAATAATTGAAGTGGAAATGGATTTGAATCGAAATTATATTCGGAATACTTCGATGTCGGATTTCGTGATTATATAGAGATGGTTGTGGAAATTTGAAAGATATATTTATATCGTTATTTCCAATACGATATTTGTTGGTCGTAGAATTGATATTGAATATAAGCCGATATATTTTCTCTTTAGAGCCTTGTATTTAATATCAAACGTGATTTGGGTTTGTCGTGAATGGTGTCTTCATTAACACTGTTCTTAAACCCATTTGAGAAAAAGATTAAATCTTTCTATTTAGATTTAATAAAGTGTACTAATTAAATAATATTAATTGGAATTGAATTTAAATTGGTTTTGGGTTTATCATGAGCGGTGTTTTGAATAACACCTGTTCTTTAACCCGATTAACAATGGGAAGTGATTTTTGGTTTATCGTGAACCGTGTTTTAGATGACATTGGTTCTTTAACCCAGTTAAAGACAGGATATTGATTTTTGGGAAGATTAAAACTAAATGGGGTTTTAATGAATCTTTAGTTTGATTAAAGTGATCGAGGATGGAGTATCACTAGTTTTGCTCCAAAGCGATAGTTAAATCTTTAATTAGATTTGAACGTGAAATGGTCATTAATATTTACCGATAACACAGTGGTGTTAGATATGGAGTATTAACAGTTTTGCTCTATGGGATGAATAGGTTGGGATTGGGAAATAAAATAATTAATTACTACGGTGTGGTTCGCTGATCCCGACTAGTTTGGAAAACCTTAACATGGTTTGAAAAGATATCCAAAGGAAGATTAAAGAATAAATTTAGAAGAATTTTTCTTTGATAAAATTAATGGGAACCTTTCCCTAAGAATGTGAATTCTTGAATAAAAGAATATTCTGAATTGGAATGAGGCGTATGTTGTGTTTGTGTAACACTTGTTTATTTTATACGTGGGTTATTCGGAAAGGCCGGGTTTATACCCATTCTGAATAACCGGTTCGACGATATGTCGAAGATAAAGACGGTGGTTGAAGACCGGAAGTCTTCACATCGTTTGGATGATTATTGATGATCTTGATTGGGATGTACCCCGAAGAGGAGGGAATCAGCTAGTGATCGTCCAGACGTACTTGGAGATCGACGGATATGCGAGGAAAGTGCCTCCGGTTTCGTTCAGACCCAAAACGAACCTGTAAATGGACTGTGTGTCTGACATTGGATTTTATTCTGAGTTGATTGATCTCTATTAAATATACATCTATTTGGCGGCGGAGAATTTATTCTCTTTCTTAACGCCCTTCTCTGAGACGTACGAGCTCAGAGGTTGTATATCGATGGACATCAGTCGCATGGAGTGAATTGCCTGTGTGGCATGCCTAAGTGGCAAATGATCAAGGCTTCTGTTGAAAAGCAAAGTCTTGTGGTTGATGATCAAAGCACGGCCTGTGTGGCAAAGCTTTGTGTATAACGTGAATTCGCGAGCCTTACACCTCAGTATGAGTTAAAAACAGGATAAGGACCGTTGGGAGAACACGACGTTTCTTTCTAGCTTTGGGTGATGTCAGTGACCTACCAGCCCTGACATTTATATACTTTTTACCTGTGTGGTTGTTGGAATGCAAGGCGCCTCGAATATATGGTTGATAACTGGCACTATGTGAGCCGACGTACTGACCATTATATAGGTCCAATAGGACCGGGAAACGTGTGTTCAGGAACTGCCAATCCTCAAAAGTAAGAGAGGACCAGCCCAACCGATTCCAAGGATCACTATGTGTGGTCCTGAAACATTAGATAGAGTGTCTCGAATGGAAAGGAGTTTGCCCCTTGCCTCGACTCATGATGGAATCCAATTTCCAATACGTGACATTGCGGTTTTATTTGTAGAGCCTAGTATGGAGACATGATATATGGTACCCATGCTGTCTATGATTGATATTTATGATTGAAATGTTTTGACATTATACACTTATAATAGTATCAAATGATTTTTTTAAACGTACCAAGCATGTTTGGCTATTATAAGGGAAAACCCTATCCTCCGGCTTGCATTGCATTGTGTGATGGGACCTGGGTTTTATAATAGCTTCATTTTTTCAAAAAGCATTGCGCTGTTTTGTTATATGCACTAGTGTTCTTGAGAGGAAACCCGTTCCGTGTCATACGACATGGTCCCTTGAATTACTCTTTTTGAAATAAAGATTAATAACTATTTTAGTTCTCACACCAGTCACATGACTTACCTGGAGTTTATTTCTTTAACCTAAATTCTGGGTGCCCTTATTTTCCGCACGGGCAGCTAGTAGTTGGGTTTTGCAGGTTTATTTTCACAGGATCCTGGTTTATAGCTGAAGTGATATTCGGAAAGCTCTGTATCCATGTATTTCTTTCAGTTATGTTTTGTATTATTTTTCCGCTGCAGTAATGTATTTTAATATCTGATATTTATCAAATGTGTAATATTTATTTATACTCTGTATATTCTTGTATTCTGATGGAATTGTTGTAATAAGCAATGAAATGTTCTTCTGTTTGCGTTCTGATTTGTCTTGTCCTCATGGTAATTCGTGCTTTCCATACCGGGGAAGTTACGGGTTACTACAATATTGAAAAGTAAGTGATTTCAAAATCTAATGTTTTGAAAATATTATCATTTATATGTTAAGGATATGGAATATTCAATTTTGATTAAAATTTGAATATGAAGTCGTTTTGAAAACAAATTTAAAACGATTTATAAAATATGTTTTGAAAGGAAATCGATGAAATATATATAATATATATATTATATATATTTAATGGCCTGAATAGAACGCGTCGCGCTGCGGCAGTTCGCGAATTTCGACCATTGAATTCGAATTGATGTTACGGGAGATCCGACCATCGGATTCTCCTGAAACTGGACCATTGGGAAAAGAGCTTTCCAACGAATATAAGAAATTTGAAATCTAACAGTTGGATTTGGAATTATGTCCAAATCAAATTTGGAAAAGGTCGTTATACGTGCAGTTCGATGAACGTTTATGGAAATCAACTGTACGGGCCTTGATAAAATTATTAAAAATATCAATATTTGTGTAAAATCATAATAAATGATTTAGAAAGAATCGGGGTGAAAAGTTCCATATTTGTAAAGGTAAAAGTATATTTTTATCAAAATGAACCAGTTATGAACTAGAATTATAATCCAATATTTTTGAATAAATAAATTGGATTTGAAGTGATTTTAAAAATAACCAGAATTTCCAATATATGTATTGGAATGGATTTGAATCGAAATCATTTTCGGAATATTTCGTTGGATTCCGTGATTATACGGATATTGTGGAGGAATTTGGAAGATATATATATATCGTTATTCCAATACGGTATTTGTTAATTCCAGAATTTGATATTGAATATAAGCCGATATATTTTCTATTCAGAGCCTTGAATTTAGTATCAAAAGTGATTTTGGGTTTGTCGTGAATGGTGTCTTCATTAACACTGTTCTGGAACCCAGTTGAGAAAAGATTAAATCTTTTTATTTAGATTTAATGAAGTATACCAATTAATTAATATTTAATTGGAATTGAATTGAAATTGATTTTTGGGTTTATCGTGAACTGTGTTTTAAGTAGCACCTGTTCTTTAACCCGATTAACAATGGAATGAGAATTTGGGTTGTCATGAATGGTATCTTTAATAATATGGTTCTTAGACCCAATGGAGTTAAGAAAATTAGAAACTAACAGGAGATCAGCTAAGTTGAATGGTTTCCTGGGTATTGATCTGATGTTGGTTTCGGCCTTCGAGATTAATATTTAGGGAATTGTTTTCTTGTTAATTTACGGTTAGAGACAGATCGAATGGAATGTGATTTTGGGTTTATCATGAACCGTGTCTTAAATGACATTGGTTCTTTAACCCAGATAAAGACAGGATATGATTTCCCAAGTTGTACAATCATAAATATTGATTTTTGGGAAGATTAAAACTAAGTGGAGTTTTAATGAATCTTTAATTAGATTGAAATGATCTAGAATGGTGTATCACCAGTTTTTCTCCAAGCAATAGTTAAATCTTTAATTAGATTTGAACGTGAAATGGTAATTAATTTTACCGATAAAACCGCGGTGTTAGATATGGAGTATTACCAGTTTTGCTCCATGGGATGAATAGGTTGGGATTGGGAAATTAAAAAAATAATTACTTCGGTAAGATTCGCTAATCTCGACTAGTTTGAAAAACCTTGATATGGTTTGAAATGATATTCAAAGGAAGATTAAAGAATAAATTTTAAAGAATTTATCTTTGGTAAAATTAATGGGAACCTTTCCCTAATATTGTGAATATTTGGATAAAAGAATATTCTGAATTGGAATGAGGCGTATGTTGTGTTTGTGTAACACTTGTTTATAAAATACGCGAGTTATTCGGAAAGATCGAGTTTATCCCATTCTGAATAAATGATACGACGATTAGTCGAAGATAAAGAAAGTGGTTGAAGATCGGAGGTCTTCACATCATTTGGATGATTACTGATGTCTTTATTGGGTTGTACACCCAAGACGAGGTAATAAGTGGTGATCGTCCAGACGTACTTGGAGAACGACGGACCTGCGTGGGCCTCTCCCCTGTATTGGACATATGGGGGAGGAATAAGATGCCTCCGGTTTCGTTCAGACCCAGAACGAACTTGTAAATGGACTATGTGTCTGACATTGGATTTCATTCTGTGTAATTGATATCGGTTGCATAGCATGAATTGCCTGTGTGGCATGATGAGATGCAGTGATCAAGCTTTTGTTGAAAATCAAAGTCTTGTGGTTGATGATCAAAGCATAGCTTTAATATAGCGCCGCTTAGTGTAGCATTAATTCGCGAGCCTCACACCCCGGGTATGAACCAGAAATGGGAGAGGACCTCAGGGAGGACATGCGTTTCCTTCTAGCTAGAAGTGGCGTCAGTGGTTTTACAAGCCCTGACGAGTTTGACTTATGTGGTTGTTGGAATGCGAGGCGCCTCGGTTATATCAGTCGATCCGGGACCATTGGAGTCATTTGGCTCATTTACACCCCCATAAGGCGGGGAAACGCATTATTCAGGCATTTTAATCCACTTCGTGTGGACCGGCTCGGGCTAGAGAGTCTCGAAGCGGTAAGGACTATCTTTTTCCTCGGTTCATATATGGAAATCCAAATTCCAATACGTGACATTGCGGTTTTAGTTGTAAACCTATATATGGCGACATAGTGGTATGGGGCATTCATGCCGCCTATGATTGATACATTTATATTTGAAGTGTCTTCTTCGCTTATGGTAATAATAAAAGATGAAATTTAGCGTATCAAGCATTCTTTGGCTATTATAAGTAAAACCCTATCCTCCGACTTGCGTTGCATTATGTGATGGGACCTGGGTCTTATAATAGCTTCATTGTTCTTTATTTAGCATTACGCTGTTTGTTTTATGCACTAGTATTATTGGGAGGAAACCCGTTCCGTGTTATACGGCGTAGTCCCTTGATTTACCAAACTTCAAAAATAAAGATTAATAACTATTTTAGTTCTCACACCAGTCACATGACTGGCCTGGAGTTTATTGTTTTAACCTAAACTCTGGGTGCCCTTATTTTCCACACGGGCAGCTAGTAGTTGGGTTTTGCAGATATTATATTCACAGGATCCTGGTTTACGGCTGGAATGATATTCGGAAATCTCTGTATCCGTATATCTCCTTCTGTTGTGTTTTGTTGTTAGACCGAAATCTGGGCCTAACACCGAAAATCTATGTGAAAACCTCACAATCACGGATCACAGATAAAAAGGAGTAAAATAAGAGGAGACACACGAGATTTTTATAGTGGTTCGGCTCAATCCAAGCCTACGTCCACTTTATAGTTTCTTACATCCTAAGAAGCTATTACAATGTTGTTTGTTTGCAGTTTATACACGAAATCCTCGTGTTTACAATGAAAAAGAGGAGATTAGAGAATGAATTTATACACGAATTCCTCGTGTTAATATGATGAGCAATGTCCTTGCTCGGTAGTAATTGAAGCCAAGTGTTGGAATCGCCAAAAGGTCCGCTGAAATAGCCATGTTGTGGTGTATTTATAGGCGTAGAGGAGCCTCTGGGTGACCTGGTTCGGATATGCCACGTGTCACGACCGGAGTTGATCTCGAGAAGTAGTGGAAGAAGTCCCTCTTTTCGGGTTTTGCCAATTGGAGGCAGATCCATGATAGTAGGAGCGGTTACCCCTTAAGAAGCGGTCAAAACAGTTGTGTAGCAGCAGGTAAAGGGGGATCGGATCGGTTCTCCGATCCGAACAGGGGCGAAGCCTTCGAGCCGAGGACGTTGTGCCCTCCTGAATAACTGATATGAAGCGGGTCGGATTCTCCTTGTTCCGAACCGAGCCGTTATTTCCGACCCGAACTGAGTTGGTGTCCTCAATCTGGAGACTCCGTGTCCAATGCTTTGAAGGTGGAGCAGATCGGGAATCCCCCCTCCGATCCGATCCGATCCGTGCTGATGTGAATGCGATGAGAAAGTGCCTAACTGTCCATTTTAAGGAATCGTCCGATCCGAACAGGTTTGTCCGACCCGATTCGAGGATCTATTCAATGCTGAATTCCAGGTTTCCGGTTCTGCATGCGTTCACGGAAACAGGCATAACTTCCAAACCGTAAGTCCGTTTTAGCCAAACAAAAGCTCAAACTGAAGCTAATTCAGAGGGCTACAAGAGTTACAGAGCCTAGCTCCGTAATCGCTGTTTTCGGGCCCAAAAAAGGTCATCTGGTAGGAGTTCCGGGCGTTTCTTTGTTTGTGATGCGATTTCAACCAAATCACTTCATGTCTTCTGACGATATTCCCAACACTGGAGCATATTGTTGAGAAGAGATTCCATGTATGACTGCTTTGACTAAAAAGCGGGTCAACATTTTGCCCCCCAGAACATATCTTGCTGGTTGAAGGAAGATGTGTTTTGGATAATCCAAGGCCACGCCGGGCCTGCCAGCTGCAAGTATAATCCATACCTGCGAAGAAGAGAAAGCAGAAAGGTGTGTCAAATCCTGACAAAACTAATTACACTTTCGAGAATAAACCATGCTTGGGCGTTTGTTTGAGCATAAACCATACTCGAGGGATGTTCGAATCATCCTGCCAAAACCTGGCAAGGGACCTAACCTTCCGGGTACAAGCCATACCAGGAAGTTCAAACTGAGCATAAGCCATACTCGAGTTTTATTGAGTTCCTTTGCCAAATCCTGACAAAACAGTAAGCCGTCCCAAAGTATAGTCCATACTTAAGAATCCTAGTGAGTACAATCCATACTCATGTCGGGATAGAGCTATGCTTGCCAAAACCTGACAAAACAGTCTGTCCCTAGGCATAATCCATGCCTAGGGGTCCGAGATAAGTATGAGCCATACTTTAGTTGAGATTGAGAATCCTTCCACAACCTGACAAGATACTTGAATTGCCAAACATAATCCATGCTCGGAAAGTCCTTCCTTATTCAATCCAAAGTACAAAACCCAAGCAAATCCTGATTGGTTTGTCATCGAGTGCAGAGCACGATTTGGAGCTAAATCCTAACCCCGAACGTGTGTACTCCGATTTAGCCAATCGGAAAACCTAAAGAAAGCAAAGAGACATATCTTAAATCCTAAGAAATGCTGAAAACGCAGAGTGATCCAATCCAGATCAGTTGATGACGAGACGATGGGAGCTCGTTCCAGGGTCATTCCCTCTCCGGGGAGCAGGTGGTGGCAGCACAGGTACAGGTGCTGTTGGTTGTTTCACATACTCGGGTAGCTCTCCACGTCTAACCCATTCCTCAATCAGATCTCGCAAGTGTCTACAGTCATTTGTGTCATGACCGTCCATATCGTGAAATATGCAATATTTACCAGAATCGCGTTCTCTTTGCGATGGCTCCCTCCTGGGAGGCTTTGGATAGGAGACGTCACCGTTTGTGTTCACGTAGATGTCGGTTAGTGACGAATTGAGTTCTGTGTACTTTTCATATCTGGGACCTCTCCGGCGCTGAGCGTTGCGGTCATTCTTGGCGGCAGCTTTTCCTTTGCCTTTATCAGAATCAGACGGTTCTCCATCTTTGAGCATGTTAACATCAAGAATTTTCTTTTCGGACGTTGCGTCTTCTTCACGCAAAAACCTATCCGATTCAAGATAGAATTCGCTGAGATTCCTTGGTGGGTCTCGGTACAAGGATTTCTTGAACTCCGAGTTGTCTAGAACGCCGGATACTGCCGCCATCAATACCATAGATGGCTCAGGTCGATCAACTGATGCTGCTGCAACGTTGAACCTTTCCAGAAATGACCGCAGAGTTTCTTTAGGCCTCTGCTTGATTGTAGTGAGTGACATGACATTTTTGGGTCGAGCGATGTGGACCCGAAACTGTTCAATGAAGCGAGCGACCAACATGTTCCAGCTGTTGGACGATTCAGATTCTAGCTGCCGAAACCACATAGCAGCAATATCAGTCAAAAAGAGGGGAAAGCATTTAGCCATGACGTTTTCCGACGCCGATTGAACTTCCATATGCCGTTTATTGCGCATTAGGTGCACGGTAGGATCTGCCCTCCGTTGTAGGGTTCCAGTTGTGGAAGTTTGAAATCTGGAGGATTGCGGGAATTCCTGATTTCCTGTGTGAATGGATTGTGATTGACATCATCCATGTCATTCTGATAAATGCGGCCTCTCGAAAGGCGTTCAATAAGGCTGGCGAGCCGATCGCCTACAAAGAGCTGTTGCAAGTTGACAAGTCCAGAGCTGGTGCCCCCAGCGTTAAGTTCAGAAGTGTGTGGAAGAGTATAAAGAGCTTGGCAGGTCATCCGGTTCGGTTCGGAGGTGCCCCCTTACTGCGGCTCGGAGAAGCGAGGGAGATTATGAAGAGGTGCACGGTTCGGATCGGAGTTGCCGATCCGAACAGGTTCGTCTGTTCCGAACCGGGGAGCTTGATGCTGAAGCTGTGTGGAATTACCGATCCGAACCGGTGCGGAGGTAGGTCGTGCTGGAGCGAAGCCTTGATTTCCAGAGGGGAGGCTGTTGCCCCCAGGCTCATGCAGGGTAGCTGTTCGGATCGGGTCTGAACCGATCCGGCCGGGAATGTCCCCCATTTCCATCTGCGTTGGATTCAGATTTTGGCCCTCCGTTCGGATCGGATCCAAACCGATCCGGTTTGTTATTCCTGCTGGAGCCATTTCAGTACCATTTCCACAGAGTTGTGCATTGCCGCTCGGCCTTCCTTCCATCCGAGCGAAGAATTGGTCAATCATCTCCTGTTGTTTGCGGAGGAGATCATCTTGTCTTGCCATTTGAGTTCTCAATTCAGCGAGAACGCCATCCATTTCATCTCTGGTTAAGTATGCTGATGGATTTTCATGAGAGGAAGCCTCATGGCTTGCCTCGTTCCTTGTGCCTTCAGTGCCAACATCCTCAGCACGAGAGAAGGTTCCGTCTTTCTTTCGCTTGACCACTGATCCAAAAGCCAAATAATCCGCTTCCGTTCAAGCTAGTAGAAGAAGTTGTATCGTGTGCCCCCCTTCCTGGCGCCCCAAAATGTTAGACCGAAATCTGGGCCTAACACCGAAAATCTATGTGAAAACCTCACAATCACAGATCACAGATAAAAAGGAGTAAAATTAGAGGAGACACACGAGATTTTTATAGTGGTTCGGCTCAATCCAAGCCTACGTCCACTTTATAGTTTCTTAAATTCTAAGAAGCTATTACAATGTTGTTTGTTTGCAGTTTATACACGAAATCCTCGTGTTTACAATGAAAAAGAGGAGATTAGAGAATGAATTTATACACGAATTCCTCGTGTTAATATGATGAGAAATGTCCTTGCTCTGTAGTAATGGAAGCCAAGTGTTGGAATCGCCAAAAGGTCCGCTAAAATAGCCATGTTGTGGTGTATTTATAGGCGTAGAGGAGCCTCTGGGTGACCTGGTTCGGATATGCCACGTGTCACGATTGGAGTTGATCTCGAGAAGTAGTGGAAGAAGTCCCTCTGTTGGGGTTTTGCCAATTGGAGGCAGATCCATGATAGAAGGAGCGGTTACCCCTTAAGAAGCGGTCAAAACAGTTGTGTAGCAGCAGGTAAAGGGGGATCGGATCGGTTCTCCGATCCGAACAGGGGCGAAGCCTTCGAGCCGAGGATGTTGTGCCCTCCAGAATAACTGATATGAAGCGGGTCGGATTCTCCTTGTTCCGAACCGAGCCGTTATTTCCGACCCGAACCGAGTTGGTGTCCTCAATCCGGAGACTCCGTGTCCAATGCTTTGAAGGTGGAGCGGATCGGGAATCCCCCCTCCGATCCGATCCGATCCGTGCTAATGTGAATGCGATGAGAAAGTGCCAAACTGTCCATTTTAAGGAATCGTCCGATCCGAACAGGTTTGTCCGACCCGATTCGAGGATCTATTCAATGCTGAATTCCAGGTTTCCGGTTCTGCATGCGTTCACGGAAACAGGCATAACTTCCAAACCGTAAGTCCGTTTTAGCCAAACAAAAGCTCAAACTGAAGCTAATTCAGAGGGCTACAAGAGTTACAAAGCTTTGCTCCGTAATCGCTGTTTTCGGGCCCAAAAAAGGTCATCTGGTAGGAGTTCCGGGCGTTTCTTTGTTTGTGATGCGATTTCAACCAAATCACTTCATGTCTTCTGACGATATTCCCAACACTGGAGCATATTGTTGAGAAGAGATTCCATGTATGACTGCTTTGACTAAAAAGCGGGTCAACATTTTGCCCCCCAGAACATATCTTGCTGGTTGAAGGAAGATGTGTTTTGGATAATCCAAGAAATCCAAGGCCACGCCGGGCCTGCCAGCTGCAAGTATAATCCATACCTACGAAGAAGAGAAAGCAGAAAGGTGTGTCAAATCCTGACAAAACTAATTACACTTTCGAGCATAAACCATGCTTGGGCGTTTGTTTGAGCATAAACCATACTCGAGGGATGTTCGAATCATCCTGCCAAAACCTGGCAAGGGACCTAACCTTCCGGGTACAAGCCATACCAGGAAGTTCAAACTGAGCATAAGCCATACTCGAGTTTTATTGAGTTCCTTTGCCAAATCCTGACAAAATAGTAAGCCGTCCCCAAGTATAGTCCATACTTAAGAATCCTAGTGAGTACAATCCATACTCATGTCGGGATAGAGCTATGCTTGCCAAAACCTGACAAAACAGTCTGTCCCTAGGCATAATCCATGCCTAGGGGTCCGAGATAAGTATAAGCCATACTTTAGTTGAGATTGAGAATCCTTCCACAACCTGACAAGATACTTGAATTGCCAAACATAATCCATGTTCGGAAAGTCCTTCCTTATTCAATCCAAAGTACAAAACCAAAGCAAATCCTGATTGGTTTGCCATCGAGTGCAGAGCACGATTTGGAGCTAAATCCTAACCCCGAACGTGTGTACTCCGATTTAGCCAATCGGAAAACCTAAAGAAAGCAAAGAGACATATCTTAAATCCTAAGAAATGCTGAAAACGCAGAGTGATCCAATCCAGATCAGTTGATGACGAGCCGATGGGAGCTAGTTCCAGGGTCATTCCCTCTCCGGGGAGCAGGTGGTGGCAGCACAGGTACAGGTGCTGTTGGTTGTTTCACATACTCGGGTAGCTCTCCACGTCTAACCCGTTCCTCAATCAGATCTCGCAAGTGTCTACAGTCATTTGTGTCATGACCGTCCATATCGTGAAATATGCAATATTTCCCAGAATCGCGTTCTCTTTGCGATGGCTCCCTCCTGGGAGGCTTTGGATAGGAGACGTCACCGTTTGTGTTCACGTAGATGTCGGTTAGTGATGAATTGAGTTCTGTGTACTTTTCATATCTGGGCCCTCTCCGGGGCTGAGCGTTGCGGTCATTCTTGGCGGCAGCTTTTCCTTTGCCTTTATCAGAATCAGACGGTTCTCCGTCTTTGAGCATGTTAACATCAAGAATTTTCTTTTCGGACGTTGCGTCTTCTTCACGCAAAAACCTATCTGATTCAAGATAGAATTCGCTGAGATTCCTTGGTGGGTCTCGGTACAAGGATTTCTTGAACTCCGAGTTGTCTAGAACGCCGGATACTGCGGCCATCAATACCATAGATGGCTCAGGTCAATCAACTGATGCTGCTGCAACGTTGAACCTTTCCAGAAATGACCGCAGAGTTTCTTTAGGCCTCTGCTTGATTGTAGTGAGTGATATGACATTTTTGGGTCGAGCGATGTGGACCCGAAACTGCTCAATGAAGCGAGCGACCAACATGTACCAGCTGTTGGTCGATTCAGATTCTAGCTGCCGAAACCACATAGCAGCAATATCAGTCAAAAAGAGGGGAAAGCATTTAGCCATGACGTTTTCCGACGCCGATTGAACTTCCATATGTCGTTTATAGCGCATTAGGTGCACGGTAGGATCTGCCCTCCGTTGTAGGGTTCCAGTTGTGGAAGTTTGAAATCTGGAGGATTGCGGGAATTCCTGATTTCCTGTGTGAATGGATTGTGATTGACATCATCCATGTCATTCTGATAAATGCGGCCTCTCGAAAGGCGTTCAATAAGGCTGGCGAGCCGATCACCTTCAAAGAGCTGTTGCAAGTTGACAAGTCCAGAGCTGGTGCCCCTAGCGTTAAGTTCAGAAGTGTGTGGAAGAGTATAAGGAGCTTGGCAGGTCATCCGGTTCGGTTCGGAGGTGCCCCCTTGCTGCGGCTCGGAGAAGCGAGGGAGATTATGAAGAGGTGCACGGTTTGGATCGGAGGTGCCGATCCGAACAGGTTCGTCTGTTCCGAACCGGGGAGCTTGATGCTGAAGCTGTGTGGAATTACCGATCCGAACCGGTGCGGAGGTAGGTCGTGCTGGAGCGAAGCCTTGATTTCCAGAGGGGAGGCTGCTGCCCCCAGGCTCATGCAGGGTTGTTGTTCGGATCGGGTCCGAACCGATCCGGTGGGGAATGTCCCCCATTTCCATCTGCGTTTGATTCAGATTTTGGCCCTCGGTTCGAATCCGATCCAAACCGATCCGGTTTGTTATTCCTGCTGGAGCCATTTCAGTACCATTTCCAGTGAGTTGTGCATTGCCGCTCGGCCTTCCTTCCATCCGAGCGAAGAATTGGTCAATCATCTCCTGTTGTTTGCGGAGGAGATCATCTTGTCTTGCCATTTGAGTTCTCAATTCAGCGAGAACGCCATCCATTTCATCTCTGGTTAAGTATGCTGATGGATTTTCATGAGAGGAAGCCTCATGGCTTGCCTCGTTCCTTGTGCCTTCAGTGCCAGCATCCTCAGCACGAGAGAAGGTTCCGTCTTTCTTTCGCTTGACCACTGATCCAAAAGCCAAATAATCCGCTTCCGTTCAAGCTAGTAGAAGAAGTTGTATCGTGTGCCCCCCTTCCTGGCGCGCCAAAATGTTAGACCGAAATCTGGGCCTAACACCGAAAATCTATGTGAAAACCTCACAATCACAGATCAAAGATAAAAAGGAGTAAAATAAGAGGAGAAACACGAGATTTTTATAGTGGTTCGGCTCAATCCAAGCCTACGTCCACTTTATAGTTTCTTAAATCCTAAGAAGCTATTACAATGTTGTTTGTTTGCAGTTTATACACGAAATCCTCGTGTTTACAATGAAAAAGAGGAGATTAGAGAATGAATTTATACACGAATTCCTCGTGTTAATATGATGAGCAATGTCCTTGCTCGGTAGTAATGGAAGCCAAGTGTTGGAATCGCCAAAAGGTCCGCTGAAATAGCCATGTTGTGGTGTATTTATAGGCGTAGAGGAGCCTCTGGGTGACCTAGTTCGGATATGCCACGTGTCACGACCAGAGTTGATCTCGAGAAGTAGTGGAAGAAGTCCCTCTGTTCGGGTTTTGCCAATTGGAGGCAGATCCATGATAGTAGGAGCGGTTACCCCTTAAGAAGCGGTCAAAACAGTTGTGTAGCAGCAGGTAAAGGGGGATCGGATCGGTTCTCCGATCCGAACAGGGGCGAAGCCTTCGAGCCGAGGACGTTGTGCCCTCCTGAATAACTGATATGAAGCGGGTCGGATTCTCCTTGTTCCGAACCGAGCCGTTATTTCCGACCCGAACCGAGTTGGTGTCCTCAATCCGGAGACTCCGTGTCCAATGCTTTGAAGGTGGAGCGGATCGGGAATCCCCCCTCCGATCCGATCCCATCCGTTCTGATGTTAATGCGATGAGAAAGTGCCAAACTGTCCATTTTAAGGAATTGTCCGATCCGAACAGGTTTGTCCGACCCGATTCGAGGATCTATTCAATGCTGAATTCCAGGTTTCCGGTTCTGCATGCGTTCACGGAAACAGGCATAACTTCCAAACCGTAAGTCCGTTTTAGCCAAACAAAAGCTCAAACTGAAGCTAATTCAGAGGGCTACAAGAGTTACAGAGCCTAGCTCCGTAATCGCTGTTTTCGGGCCCAAAAAAGGTCATCTGGTAGGAGTTCCGGGCGTTTCTTTGTTTGTGATGCGATTTCAACCAAATCACTTCATGTCTTCTGACGATATTCCCAACACTGGAGCATATTGTTGAGAAGAGATTCCATGTATGACTGCTTTGACTAAAAAGCGGGTCAACATTTTGCCCCCCAGAACATATCTTGCTGGTTGAAGGAAGATGTGTTTTGGATAATCCAAGAAATCCAAGGCCACGCCGGGCCTGCCAGCTGCAAGTATAATCCATACCTGCGAAGAAGAGAAAGCAGAAAGGTGTGTCAAATCCTGACAAAACTAATTACACTTTCGAGCATAAACCATGCTTGGGCGTTTGTTTGAGCATAAACCATACTCGAGGGATGTTCGAATCATCCTGCCAAAACCTGGCAAGGGACCTAACCTTCCGGGTACAAGCCATACCAGGAAGTTCAAACTGAGCATAAGCCATACTCGAGTTTTATTGAGTTCCTTTGCCAAATCCTGACAAAACAGTAAGCCGTCCCAAAGTATAGTCCATACTTAAGAATCCTAGTGAGTACAATCCATACTCATGTCGGGATAGAGCTATGCTTCCCAAAACCTGACAAAACAGTCTGTCCCTAGGCATAATCCATGCCTAGGGGTCCGAGATAAGTATAAGCCATACTTTAGTTGAGATTGAGAATCCTTCCACAACCTGACAAGATACTTGAATTGCCAAACATAATCCATGCTCGGAAAGTCCTTCCTTATTCAATCCAAAGTACAAAACCAAAGCAAATCCTGATTGGTTTGTCATCGAGTGCAGAGCACAATTTGGAGCTAAATCCTAACCCCGAACGTGTGTACTCCGATTTAGCCAATCGGAAAACCTAAAGAAAGCAAAGAGACATATCTTAAATCCTAAGAAATGCTGAAAACGCAGAGTGATCCAATCCAGATCAGTTGATGACGAGCCGATGGGAGCTCGTTCCAGGGTCATTCCCTCTCCGGGGAGCAGGTGGTGGCAGCACAGGTACAGGTGCTGTTGGTTGTTTCACATACTCGGGTAGCTCTCCACGTCTAACCCGTTCCTCAATCAGATCTCGCAAGTGTCTACAGTCATTTGTGTCATGACCGTCCATATCGTGAAATATGCAGTATTTCCCAGAATCGCGTTCTCTTTGCGATGGCTCCCTCCTGGGAGGCTTTGGATAGGAGACGTCACCGTTTGTGTTCACGTAGATGTCGGTTAGTGATGAATTGAGTTCTGTGTACTTTTCATATCTGGGCCCTCTCCGGGGCTGAGCGTTGCGGTCATTCTTGGCGGCAGCTTTTCCTTTGCCTTTATCAGAATCAGACGGTTCTCCGTCTTTGAGCATGTTAACATCAAGAATTTTCTTTTCGGACGTTGCGTCTTCTTCACGCAAAAACCTATCTGATTCAAGATAGAATTCGCTGAGATTCCTTGGTGGGTCTCGGTACAAGGATTTCTTGAACTCCGAGTTGTCTAGAACGCCGGATACTGCCGCCATCAATACCATAGATGGCTCAGGTCGATCAACTGATGCTGCTGCAACGTTGAACCTTTAAAGAAATGACCGCAGAGTTTCTTTAGGCCTCTGCTTGATTGTAGTGAGTGACATGACATTTTTGGGTCGAGCGATGTGGACCCGAAACTGTTCAATGAAGCGAGCGACCAACATGTTCCAGATGTTGGTCGATTCAGATTCTAGCTGCCGAAACCACATAGCAGCAATATCAGTCAAAAAGAGGGGAAAGCATTTAGCCATGACGTTTTCCGACGCCGATTGAACTTCCATATGCCGTTTATAGCGCATTAGGTGCACGGTAGGATCTGCCCTCCGTTGTAGGGTTCCAGTTGTGGAAGTTTGAAATCTGGAGGATTGCGGGAATTCCTGATTTCCTGTGTGAATGGATTGTGATTGACATCATCCATATCATTCTGATAAATGCGGCCTCTCGAAAGGCGTTCAATAAGGCTGGCGAGCCGATCGCCTTCAAATAGCTGTTGCAAGTTGACAAGTCCAGAGCTGGTGCCCCCAGCGTTAAGTTCAGAAGTGTGTGGAAGAGTATAAGGAGCTTGGCAGGTCATCCGGTTCGGTTCGGAGGTGCCCCCTTGCTGCGGCTCGGAGAAGCGAGGGAGATTATGAAGAGGTGCACGGTTCGGATCGGAGGTGCCGATCCGAACAGGTTCGTCTGTTCCGAACCGGGGAGCTTGATGCTGAAGCTGTGTGGAATTACCGATCCGAACCGGTGCGGAGGTAGGTCGTGCTGGAGCAAAGCCTTGATTTCCAGAGGGGAGGCTGCTGCCCCCAGGCTCATGCAGGGTTGTTGTTCGGATCGGGTCCGAACCGATCCGGTGGGGAATGTCCCCCATTTCCATATGCGTTTGATTCAGATTTTGGCCTTCGGTTCGGATCGGATCCAAACCGATCCGGTTTATTATTCCTGCTGAGCCATTTCAGTACCATTTCCAGTGAGTTGTGCATTGCCGCTCGGCCTTCCTTCCATCCGAGCGAAGAATTGGTCAATCATCTCCTGTTGTTTGCGGAGGAGATCATCTTGTCTTGCCATTTGAGTTCTCAATTCAGCGAGAACGCCATCCATTTCATCTCTGGTTAAGTATGCTGATGGATTTTCATGAGAGGAAGCCTCATGGCTTGCCTCGTTCCTTGTGCCTTCAGTGCCAACATCCTCAGCACGAGAGAAGGTTCCGTCTTTCTTTCGCTTGACCACTGATCCAAAAGCCAAATAATCCGCTTCCGTTCAAGCTAGTAGAAGAAGTTGTATCGTGTGCCCCCCTTCCTGGCGCGCCAAAATGTTAGACCGAAATCTGGGCCTAACACCGAAAATCTATGTGAAAACCTCACAATCACAGATCACAGATAAAAAGGAGTAAAATAAGAGGAGAAACACGAGATTTTTATAGTGGTTCGGCTCAATCCAAGCCTACGTCCAATTTATAGTTTCTTAAATCCTAAGAAGCTATTACAATGTTATTTGTTTGCAGTTTATACACGAAATCCTCGTGTTTACAATGAAAAAGTGGAGATTAGAGAATGAATTTATACACGAATTCCTCGTGTTAATATGATGAGCAATGTCCTTGCTCGGTAGTAATGGAAGCCAAGTGTTGGAATCGCCAAAAGGTCCGCTGAAATAGCCATGTTGTGGTGTATTTACAGGCGTAGAGGAGCCTCTGGGTGACCTGGTTCGGATATGCCACGTGTCACGACCGGAGTTGATCTCGAGAAGTAGTGGAAGAAGTCCCTCTATTCGGGTTTTGCAAATTGGAGGCAGATCCATGATAGTAGGAGCGGTTACCCCTTAAGAAGCGGTCAAAACAGTTGTGTAGCAGCAGGTAAAGGGGGATCGGATCGGTTCTCCGATCCGAACAGGGGCGAAGCCTTCGAGCCGAGGATGTTGTGCCCTCCTGAATAACTGATATGAAGCGGGTCGGATTCTCCTTGTTCTGAACCGATATTTCCGACCCGAACCGAGTTGGTGTCCTCAATCCGGAGACTCCATGTCCAATGCTTTGAAGGTGGCGCGGATCGGGAATCCCCCCTCTGATCCGATCCGATCCGTGCTGATGTGAATGCGATGAGCAAGTGCCAAACTGTCCATTTTAAGGAATCGTCCGATCCGAACAGGTTTGTCCGACCCGATTCGAGGATCTATTCAATGCTGAATTCCAGGTTTCCGGTTTTGCATGCGTTCACGGAAACAGGCATAACTTCCAAACCGTAAGTCTGTTTTAGCAAAACAAAAGCTCAAACTGAAGCTAATTCAGAGGGCTACAAGAGTTACAGATACTAGCTCCGTAATCACTGTTTTCGGGCCCAAAAAAGGTCATCTGGTAGGAGTTCCGGGCGTTTCTTTGTTTGTGATGCGATTTCAACCAAATCACTTCATGTCTTCTGACGATATTCCCAACACTGGAGCATATTGTTGAGAAGAGATTCCATGTATGACTGCTTTGACTAAAAAGCGGGTCAACATTTTGCCCCCCAGAACATATCTTGCTGGTTGAAGGAAGATGTGTTTTGGATAATCCAAGAAATCCAAGGCCACGCCGGGCCTGCCAGCTGCAAGTATAATCCATACCTGCGAAGAAGAGAAAGCAGAAAGGTGTGTCAAATCCTGACAAAACTAATTACACTTTCGAGCATAAACCAAGCTTGGGCGTTTGTTTGAGCATAAACCATACTCGAGGGATGTTCGAATCATCCTGCCAAAACCTGGCAAGGGACCTAACCTTCCGGGTACAAGCCATACCAGGAAGTTCAAACTGAGCATAAGCCATACTCGAGTTTTATTGAGTTCCTTTGCTAAATCCTGACAAAACAGTAAGCCGTCCCAAAGTATAGTCCATACTTAAGAATCCTAGTGAGTACAATCCATACTCATGTCGGGATAGAGCTATGCTTGCCAAAACCTGACAAAACAGTCTGTCCCTAGGCATAATCCATGCCTAGGGGTCCGAGATAAGTATAAGCCATACTTTAGTTGAGATTTAGAATCCTTCCACAACCTGACAAGATACTTGAATTGCCAAACATAATCCATGCTCGGAAAGTCCTTCCTTATTCAATCCAAAGTACAAAACCAAAGCAAATCCTGATTGGTTTATCATCGAGTGCAGAGCACGATTTGGAGCTAAATCCTAACCCCGAACGTGTGTACTCCGATTTAGCCAATCGGAAAACCTAAAGAAAGCAAAGAGACATATCTTAAATCCTAAGAAATGCTGAAAACGCAGAGTGATCCAATCCAGATCAGTTGATGACGAGCCGATGGGAGCTCGTTCCAGGGTCATTCCCTCTCCGGGGAGCAGGTGGTGGCAGCACAGGTACAGGTGCTGTTGGTTGTTTCACATACTCGGGTAGCTCTCCACGTCTAACCCGTTCCTCAATCAGATCTCGCAAGTGTCTACAGTCATTTGTGTCATGACCGTCCATATCGTGAAATATGCAATATTTCCCAGAATCGCGTTCTCTTTGCGATGGCTCCCTCCTGGAAGGCTTTGGATAGGAGACGTCACCGTTTGTGTTCACGTAGATGTCGGTTAGTGATGAATTGAGTTCTGTGTACTTTTCATATCTGGGCCCTCTCCGGGGCTGAGCGTTGCGGTCATTCTTGGCGGCAACTTTTCCTTTGCCTTTATCAGAATCAGACGGTTCTCCGTCTTTGAGCATGTTAACATCAAGAATTTTCTTTTCGGACGTTGCGTCTTCTTCACGCAAAAACCTATCCGATTCAAGATAGAATTCGCTGAGATTCCTTGGTGGGTCTCGGTACAAGGATTTCTTGAACTCCGAGTTGTCTAGAACGCCGGATACTGCCGCCATCAATACCATAGATGGCTCAGGTCGATCAACTGATGCTGCTGCAACGTTGAACCTTTCCAGAAATGACCGCAGAGTTTCTTTAGGCCTCTGCTTGATTGTAGTGAGTGACATTTTTGGGTCGAGCGATGTGGACCCGAAACTGTTCGATGAAGCGAGCGACCAACATGTTCCAGCTGTTGGTCGATTCAGATTCTAGCTGCCGAAACCACATAGCAGCAATATCAGTCAAAAAGAGGGGAAAGCATTTAGCCATGACGTTTTCCGACGCCGATTGAACTTCCATATGCCGTTTATAGCGCACTAGGTGCACGGTAGGATCTGCCCTCCGTTGTAGGGTTCCAGTTGTGGAAGTTTGAAATCTGGAGGATTGCGGGAATTCCTGATTTCCTGTGTGAATGGATTGTGATTGACATCATCCATGTCATTCTGATAAATGCGGCCTCTCGAAAGGCGTTCAATAAGGCTGGCGAGCCGACCGCCTTCAAAGAGCTGTTGCAAGTTGACAAGTCCAGAGCTGGTGCCCCCAGCGTTAAGTTCAGAAGTGTGTGGAAGAGTATAAGGAGCTTGGTAGGTCATCCGGTTCGGTTCGGAGGTGCCCCCTTGCTGCGGCTCGGAGAAGCGAGGGAGATTATGAAGAGGTGCACGGTTCGGATCGGAGGTGCCGATCCGAACAGGTTCGTCTGTTCCGAACCGGGGAGCTTGATGCTGAAGCTGTGTGGAATTGTCGATCCGAACCGGTGCGGAGGTAGGTCGTGCTGGAGCGAAGCCTTGATTTCCAGAGGGGAGGCTGCTGCCCCCAGGCTCATGCAGGGTTGCTGTTCGGATCGGGTCCGAACCGATCCGGTGGGGAATGTCCCCCATTTCCATCTGCGTTTGATTCAGATTTTGGCCCTCGGTTCGGATCGGATCCAAACCGATCCGGTTTGTTATTCCTGCTGAGCCATTTCAGTACCATTTACAGTGAGTTGTGCATTGCCGCTCGGCCTTCCTTCCATCCGAGAGAAGAATTGGTCAATCATCTCCTGTTGTTTGCGGAGGAGATCATCTTGTCTTGCCATTTGAGTTCTCAATTCAGCGAGAATGCCATCCATTTCATCTCTGGTTAAGTATGCTGATGGATTTTCATGAGAGGAAGCCTCATGGCTTGCCTCGTTCCTTGTGCCTTCAGTGCCAACATCCTCAGCACGAGAGAAGGTTCCGTCTTTCTTTCGCTTGACCACTGATCCAAAAGCCAAATAATCCGCTTCCGTTCAAGCTAGTAGAAGAAGTTGTATCGTGTGCCCCCCTTCCTGGCGCGCCAAAATGTTAGACCGAAATCTAGGCCTAACACCGAAAATCTATGTGAAAACCTCACAATCACAGATCATAGATAAAAAGGAGTAAAATAAGAGGAGAAACACGAGATTTTTATAGTGTTTCGGCTCAATCCAAGCCTACGTCCACTTTATAGTTTCTTAAATCCTAAGAAGCTATTACAATGTTGTTTGTTTGTAGTTTATACACGAAATCCTCGTGCTTACAATGAAAAAGAGGAGATTAGAGAATGAATTTATACACGAATTCCTCGTGTTAATATGATGAGCAATGTCCTTGCTCGGTAGTAATGGAAGCCAAGTGTTGGAATCGCCAAAAGGTCCGCTGAAATAGCCATGTTGTGGTGTATTTATAGGCGTAGAGGAGCCTCTGGGTGACCTGGTTCGGATATGCCACGTGTCACGACCGGAGTTGATATCGAGAAGTAGTGGAAGAAGTCCCTCTGTTCGGGTTTTGCCAATTGGAGGCAGATCCATGATAGTAGGAGCGGTTACCCCTTAAGAAGCGGTCAAAACAGTTGTGTAGCAGCAGGTAAAGGGGGATCGGATCGGTTCTCCGTTCCGAACAGGGGCGAAGCCTTCGAGCCGAGGACGTTGTGCCCTCCTGAATAACTGATATGAAGCGGGTCGGATTCTCCTTGTTCCGAACCGAGCCGTTATTTCCGACCCGAACCGAGTTGGTGTCCTCAATCCGGAGACTCCGTGTCCAATGCTTTGAAGGTGGAGCGGATCGGGAATCCCCCCTCTGATCCGATCCGATCCGTGCTGATGTGAATGCGATGAGCAAGTGCCAAACTGTCCATTTTAAGGAATCGTCCGATCCGAACAGGTTTGTCCGACCCGATTCGAGGATCTATTCAATGCTGAATTCCAGGTTTCCGGTTCTGCATGCGTTCACGGAAACAGGTATAACTTCCAAACCGTAAGTCCGTTTTAGCCAAACAAAAGCTCAAACTGAAGCTAATTCAGAGGGCTACAAGAGTTACAGAGCATAGCTTCGTAATCGCTGTTTTCGGGCCCAAAAAAGGTCATTTGGTAGGAGTTCCGGGCGTTTCTTTGTTTGTGAGGCGATTTCAACCAAATCACTTCATGTCTTCTGACGATATTCCCAACACTGGAGCATATTGTTGAGAAGAGATTCCATGTATGACTGCTTTGACTAAAAAGCGGGTCAACATTTTGCCCCCCAGAACATATCTTGCTGGTTGAAGGAAGATGTGTTTTGGATAATCCAAGAAATCCAAGGCCACGCCGGGCCTGCCAGCTGCAAGTATAATCCATACCTGCGAAGAAGAGAAAGCAGAAAGGTGTGTCAAATCCTGACAAAACTAATTACACTTTCGAGCATAAACCATGCTTGGGCGTTTGTTTGAGCATAAACCATACTCGAGGGATGTTCGAATCATCCTGCCAAAACCTGGCAAGGGACCTAACCTTCCGGGTACAAGCCATACCAGGAAGTTCAAACTGAGCATAAGCCATACTCGAGTTTTATTGAGTTCCTTTGCCAAATCCTGACAAAACAGTAAGCCGTCCCAAAGTATAGTCCATACTTAAGAATCCTAGTGAGTACAATCCATACTCATGTCGGGATAGAGCTATGCTTGCCAAAACCTGACAAAACAGTCTGTCCCTAGGCATAATCCATGCCTAGGGGTCCGAGATAAGTATAAGCCATACTTTAGTTGAGATTGAGAATCCTTCCATAACCTGACAAGATACTTGAATTGCCAAACATAATCCATGCTCGGAAAGTCCTTCCTTATTCAATCCAAAGTACAAAACCAAAGCAAATCCTGATTGGTTTGTCATCGAGTGCAGAGCACGATTTGGAGCTAAATCCTAACCCCGAACGTGTGTACTCCGATTTAGCCAATCGGAAAACCTAAAGAAAGCAAAGAGACATATCTTAAATCCTAAGAAATGCTGAAAACGCAGAGTGATCCAATCCAGATCAGTTGATGACGAGCCGATGGGAGCTCGTTCCAGGGTCATTCCCTCTCCGGGGAGCAGGTGGTGGCAGCACAGGTACATGTGCTATTGGTTGTTTCACATACTCGGGTAGCTCTCCACGTCTAACCCGTTCCTCAATCAGATCTCGCAAGTGTCTACAGTCATTTGTGTCATGACCGTCCATATCGTGAAATATGCAATATTTCCCAGAATCGCGTTCTCTTTGCGATGGCTCCCTCCTGGGAGGCTTTGGATAGGAGATGTCACCGTTTGTGTTCACGTAGATGTCGGTTAGTGATGAATTGAGTTCTGTGTACTTTTCATATCTGGGCCCTCTCCGGGGCTGAGCGTTGCGGTCATTCTTGGCGGCAGCTTTTCCTTTGCCTTTATCAGAATCAGACGGTTCTCCGTCTTTGAGCATGTTAACATCAAGAATTTTCTTTTCGGACGTTGCGTCTTCTTCACGCAAAAACCTATCCGATTCAAGATAGAATTCGCTGAGATTCCTTGGTGGGTCTCGGTACAATGATTTCTTGAACTCCGAGTTGTCTAGAACGCCGGATACTGCCGCCATCAATACCATAGATGGCTCAGGTCGATCAACTGATGCTGCTGCAACGTTGAACCTTTCCAGAAATGACCGCAGAGTTTCTTTAGGCCTCTGCTTGATTGTAGTGAGTGACATAACATTTTTGGGTCGAGCGATGTGGACCCGAAACTGTTCAATGAAGCGAGCGACCAACATGTTCTAGCTATTGGTCGATTCAGATTCTAGCTGCCGAAACCACATAGCAGCAATATCAGTCAAAAAGAGGGGAAAGCATTTAGCCATGACGTTTTCCGACGCCGATTGAACTTCCATATGCCGTTTATAGCGCATTAGGTGCACGGTAGGATCTGCCCTCCGTTGTAGGGTTCCAGTTGTGGAAGTTTGAAATCTGGAGGATTGCGGGAATTCCTGATTTCCTGTGTGAATGGATTGTGATTGACATCATCCATGTCATTCTGATAAATGCGGCCTCTCGAAAGGCGTTCAATAAGGCTGGCGAGCCGATCGCCTTCAAAGAGCTGTTGCAAGTTGACAAGTCCAGAGCTGGTGCCCCCAGCGTTAAGTTCAGAAGTGTGTGGAAGAGTATAAGGAGCTTGGCAGGTCATCCGGTTCGGTTCGTAGGTGCCCCCTTGCTGCGGCTTGGAGAAGCGAGGGAGATTATGAAGAGGTGCACGGTTCGGATCGGAGGTGCCGATCCGAACAGGTTCGTCTGTTCCGAACCGGGGAGCTTGATGCTGAAGCTGTGTGGAATTACCGATCCGAACCGGTGCGGAGGTAGGTCGTGCTGGAGCGAAGCCTTGATTTCCAGAGGGGAGGGTGCTGCCCCCAGGCTCATGCAGGGTTGCTGTTTGGATCGGATCCGAACCGATCCGGTGGGGAATGTCCCCCATTTCCATCTGCGTTTGATTCAGATTTTGGCCCTCGGTTCGGATCGGATCCAAACCGATCCGGTTTGTTATTCCTGCTGGAGCCATTTCAGTACCATTTCCAGTGAGTTGTGCATTGCCGCTCGGCCTTCCTTCCATCCGAGCGAAGAATTGGTCAATCATCTCCTGTTGTTTGCGGAGGAGATCATCTTGTCTTGCCATTTGAGTTCTCAATTCAGCGAGAACGCCATCCATTTCATCTCTGGTTAAGTATGCTGATGGATTTTCATGAGAGGAAGCCTCATGGCTTGCCTCGTTCCTTGTGCCTTCAGTGCCAACATCCTCAGCACGAGAGAAGGTTCCGTCTTTCTTTCGCTTGACCACTGATCCAAAAGCCAAATAATCCGCTTCCGTTCAAGCTAGTAGAAGAAGTTGTACCGTGTGCCCCCCTTCCTGGCGCGCCAAAATGTTAGACCGAAATCTGGGCCTAACACCGAAAATCTATGTGAAAACCTCACAATCACATATCACAGATAAAAAGGAGTAAAATAAGAGGAGAAACACGAGATTTTTATAGTGGTTCGGCTCAATCCAAGCCTACGTCCACTTTATAGTTTCTTAAATCCTAAGAATCTATTACAATGTTGTTTGTTTGCAGTTTATACACGAAATCCTCGTGTTTACAATGAAAAAGAGGAGATTAGAGAATGAATTTATACACGAATTCCTCGTGTTAATATGATGAGCAATGTCCTTGCTCGGTAGTAATGGAAACCAAGTGTTGGAATCGCCAAAAGGTCCGCTGAAATAGCCATGTTGTGGTGTATTTATAGGCGTAGAGGAGCCTCTGGGTGACCTGGTTCGGATATGCCACGTGTCACGACCGGATTTGATCCCGAGAAGTAGTGGAAGAAGTCCCTCTATTCGGGTTTTGCCAATTGGAGGCAGATCCATGATAGTAGGAGCGGTTACCCCTTAAGAAGCGGTCAAAACAGTTGTGTAGCAGCAGGTAAAGGGGGATCGGATCGGTTCTCCGATCCGAACAGGGGCGAAGCCTTCAAGCCGAGGACGTTGTGCCCTCCTGAATAACTGATATGAAGCGGGTCGGATTCTCCTTGTTCCGAACCGAGCCGTTATTTCCGACCCTAACCGAGTTGGTGTCCTCAATCCGGAGACTCCGTGTCCAATGCTTTGAAGGTGGAGCGGATCGGGAATCCCCCCTCCGATCCGATCCGATCCGATCTGATCCGTGCTGATGTGAATGCGATGAGAAGGTGCCAAACTGTCCATTTTAAGGAATCGTCCAATCCGAACAGGTTTGTCCGACCCGATTCGAGGATCTATTCAATGCTGAATTCCAGGTTTCCGGTTCTGCATGCGTTCACGGAAA
This sequence comes from Allium sativum, assembly GCA_030737875.1. Classification (NCBI taxonomy): domain Eukaryota; kingdom Viridiplantae; phylum Streptophyta; class Magnoliopsida; order Asparagales; family Amaryllidaceae; genus Allium; species Allium sativum. The sequence continues at coordinate 365,326,287 of CM060909.1, forward strand.
CAGGCATAACTTCCAAACCGTAAGTCCGTTTTAGCCAAACAAAAGCTCAAACTGAAGCTAATTCAGAGGGCTACAAGAGTTACAGAGCTTTGCTCTGTAATCGCTGTTTTCGGGCCCAAAAAAGGTCATCTGGTAGGAGTTCCGGGCGCTTCTTTGTTTGTGATGCGATTTCAACCAAATCACTTCATGTCTTCTGACGATATTCCCAACACTGGAGCATATTGTTGAGAAGAGATTCCATGTATGACTGCTTTGACTAAAAAGCGGGTCAACATTTTGCCCCCCAGAACATATCTTGCTGGTTGAAGGAAGATGTGTTTTGGATAATCCAAGAAATCCAAGGCCACGCCGGGCCTACCAGCTGCAAGTATAATCCATACCTGCGAAGAAGAGAAAGCAGAAAGGTGTGTCAAATCCTGACAAAACTAATTACACTTTCGAGCATAAACCATGCTTGGGCGTTTGTTTGAGCATAAACCATACTCGAGGGATGTTCGAATCATCCTGCCAAAACCTGGCAAGGGACCTAACCTTCCGGGTACAAGCCATACCAGGAAGTTCAAACTGAGCATAAGCCATACTCGAGTTTTATTGAGTTCCTTTGCCAAATCCTGACAAAACAGTAAGCCGTCCCAAAGTATAGTCCATACTTAAGAATCCTAGTGAGTACAATCCATACTCATGTCGGGATAGAGCTATGCTTGCCAAAACCTGACAAAACAGTCTGTCCCTAGGCATAATCCATGCCTAGGGGTCCGAGATAAGTATAAGCCATACTTTAGTTGAGATTGAGAATCCTTCCATAACCTGACAAGATACTTGAATTGCCAAACATAATCCATGCTCGAAAAGTCCTTCCTTATTCAATCCAAAGTACAAAACCAAAGCAAATCCTGATTGGTTTGTCATCGAGTGCAGAGCACGATTTGGAGCTAAATCCTAACCCCGAACGTGTGTACTCCGATTTAGCCAATCGGAAAACCTAAAGAAAGCAAAGAGACATATCTTTAATCCTAAGAAATGCTGAAAACGCAGAGTGATCCAATCCAGATCAGTTGATGACGAGCCGATGGGAGCTCGTTCCAGGGTCATTCCCTCTCCGGGGAGCAGGTGGTGGCAGCACAGGTACAGGTGCTGTTGGTTGTTTTACTTACTCGGGTAGCTCTCCACGTCTAACCCGTTCCTCAATCAGATCTCACAAGTGTCTACAGTCATTTTTGTCATGACCGTCCATATCGTGAAATATGCAATATTTCCCAGAATCGCGTTCTCTTTGCGATGGGTCCCTCCTGGGAGGCTTTGGATAGGAGACGTCACCGTTTGTGTTCACGTAGATGTCGGTTAGTGATGAATTGAGTTCTGTGTACTTTTCATATCTGGGCCCTCTCCGGGGCTGAGCGTTGCGGTCATTCTTGGCGGCAGCTTTTCCTTTGCCTTTATCAGAATCTGACGGTTCTCCGTCTTTGAGCATGTTAACATCAAGAATTTTCTTTTCGGACGTTGCGTCTTCTTCACGCAAAAACCTATCCGATTCAAGATAGAATTCGCTGAGATTCCTTGGTGGGTCTCGGTACAAGGATTTCTTGAACTCCGAGTTGTCAAGAACGCCGGATACTGCCGCCATCAATACCATAGATGGCTCAGGTCGATCAACTGATGCTGCTGCAACGTTGAACCTTTTCAGAAATGACCGCAGAGTTTCTTTAGGCCTCTGCTTGATTGTAGTGAGTGACAAGACATTTTTGGGTCGAGCGATGTGGACCCGAAACTGTTCAATGAAGCGAGCGACCAACATGTTCCAGCTGTTGGTCGATTCAGAATCTAGCTGCCGAAACCACATAGCAGCAATATCAGGCAAAAAGAGGGGAAAGCATTTAGCCATGACGTTTTCCGATGCCGATTGAACTTCCATATGCCGTTTATAGCGCATTAGGTGCACGGTAGGATCTGCCCTCCGTTGTAGGGTTCCAGTTGTGGAAGTTTGAAATCTGGAGCATTGCGGGAATTCCTGATTTCCTGTGTGAATGGATTGTGATTGACATCATCCATGTCATTCTGATAAATGCGGCCTCTCGAAAGGCGTTCAATAAGGCTAGCGAGCCGATCGCCTTCAAAGAGCTGTTGCAAGTTGACAAGTCCAGAGCTGGTGCCCCCAGCGTTAAGTTCAGAAGTGTGTGGAAGAGTATAAGGAGATTGGCAGGTCATCCGGTTCGGTTCGGAGGTGCCCCCTTGCTGCGGCTCGGAGAAGCGAGGGAGATTATGAAGAGGTGCACGGTTCGGAGGTGCCGATCCGAACAGGTTCGTCTGTTCCGAACCGGGGAGCTTGATGCTGAAGCTGTGTGGAATTACCGATCCGAACCGGTGCGGAGGTAGGTCGTGCTGGAGCGAAGCCTTGATTTCCAGAGGGGAGGGTGCTGCCCCCAGGCTCATGCAGGGTTGCTGTTCGGATCGGGTCCGAACCGATCCGGTGGGGAATGTCCCCCATTTCCATCTGCGTTTGATTCAGATTTTGGCCCTCGGTTCGGATCGGATCCAAACCGATCCGGTTTGTTATTCCTGCTGGAGCCATTTCAGTACCATTTCCAGTGAGTTGTGCATTGCCGCTCGGCCTTCCTTCCATCCGAGCGAAGAATTGGTCAATCATCTCCTGTTGTTTGCGGAGGAGATCATCTTGTCTTGCCATTTGAGTTCTCAATTCAGGGAGAACGCCATCCATTTCATCTCTGGTTAAGTATGCTGATGGATTTTCATGAGAGGAAGCCTCATGGCTTGCCTCGTTCCTTGTGCCTTCAGTGCCAACATCCTCAGCACGAGAGAAGGTTCCGTCTTTCTTTCGCTTGACCACTGATCCAAAAGCCAAATAATCCGCTTCCGTTCAAGCTAGTAGAAGAAGTTGTACCGTGTGCCCCCCTTCCGGGCGCCCCAAAATGTTAGACCGAAATCTGGGCCTAACACCGAAAATCTATGTGAAAACCTCACAATCACATATCACAGATAAAAAGGAGTAAAATAAGAGGAGAAACACGAGATTTTTATAGTGGTTCGGCTCAATCCAAGCCTACGTCCACTTTATAGTTTCTTAAATCCTAAGAAGCTATTACAATGTTGTTTGTTTGCAGTTTATACACGAAATCCTCGTGTTTACAATGAAAAAGAGGAGATTAGAGAATGAATTTATACACGAATTCCTCGTGTTAATATGATGAGCAATGTCCTTGCTCGGTAGTAATGGAAGCCAAGTGTTGGAATCGCCAAAAGGTCCGCTGAAATAGCCATGTTGTGGTGTATTTATAGGCGTAGAGGAGCCTCTGGGTGACCTGGTTCGGATATGCCACGTGTCACGACCGGAGTTGATCCCGAGAAGTAGTGGAAGAAGTCCCTCTATTCGGGTTTTGCCAATTGGAGGCAGATCCATGATAGTAGGAGCGGTTACCCCTTAAGAAGCGGTCAAAACAGTTGTGTAGCAGCAGGTAAAGGGGGATCGGATCGGTTCTCCGATCCGAACAGGGGCGAAGCCTTCGAGCCGAGGACGTTGTGCCCTCCTGAATAACTGATATGAAGTGGGTCGGATTCTCCTTGTTCCGAACCGAGCCGTTATTTCCGACCCTAACCGAGTTGGTGTCCTCAATCCGGAGACTCCGTGTCCAATGCTTTGAAGGTGGAGCGGATCGGGAATCCCCCCTCCGATCCGATCCGATCCGATCTGATCCGTGCTGATGTGAATGCGATGAGAAAGTGCCAAACTGTCCATTTTAAGGAATCGTCCGATCCGAACAGGTTTGTCCGACCCGATTCGAGGATCTATTCAATGCTGAATTCCAGGTTTCCGGTTCTGCATGCGTTCACGGAAACAGGCATAACTTCCAAACCGTAAGTCCGTTTTTGCCAAACAAAAGCTCAAACTGAAGCTAATTCAGAGGGCTACAAGAGTTATAGAGCTTTGCTCTATAATCGCTGTTTTCGGGCCCAAAAAAGGTCATCTGGTAGGAGTTCCGGGCGTTTCTTTGTTTGTGATGCGATTTCAACCAAATCACTTCATGTCTTCTGACGATATTCCCAACACTGGAGCATATTGTTGAGAAGAGATTCCATGTATGACTGCTTTGACTAAAAAGCGGGTCAACATTTTGCCCCCCAGAACATATCTTGCTGGTTGAAGGAAGATGTGTTTTGGATAATCCAAGAAATCCAAGGCCACGCCGGGCCTACCAGCTGCAAGTATAATCCATACCTGCGAAGAAGAGAAAGCAGAAAGGTGTGTCAAATCCTGACAAAACTAATTACACTTTCGAGCATAAACCATGCTTGGGCGTTTGTTTGAGCATAAACCATACTCGAGGGATGTTCGAATCATCCTGCCAAAACCTGGCAAGGGACCTAACCTTCCGGGTACAAGCAATACCAGGAAGTTCAAACTGAGCATAAGCCATACTCGAGTTTTATTGAGTTCCTTTGCCAAATCCTGACAAAACAGTAAGCCGTCCCAAAGTATAGTCCATACTTAAGAATCCTAGTGAGTACAATCCATACTCATGTCGGGATAGAGCTATGCTTGCCAAAACCTGACAAAACAGTCTGTCCCTAGGCATAATCCATGCCTAGGGGTCCGAGATAAGTATAAGCCATACTTTAGTTGAGATTGAGAATCCTTCCACAACCTGACAAGATACTTGAATTGCCAAACATAATCCATGCTCGAAAAGTCCTTCCTTATTCAATCCAAAGTACAAAACCAAAGCAAATCCTGATTGGTTTGTCATCGAGTGCAGAGCACGATTTGGAGCTAAATCCTAACCCCGAACGTGTGTACTCCGATTTAGCCAATCGGAAAACCTAAAGAAAGCAAAGAGACATATCTTTAATCCTAAGAAATGCTGAAAACGCAGAGTGATCCAATCCAGATCAGTTGATGACGAGCCGATGGGAGCTCGTTCCAGGGTCATTCCCTCTCCAGGGAGCAGGTGGTGGCAGCACAGGTACAGGTGCTGTTGGTTGTTTTACTTACTCGGGTAGCTCTCCACGTCTAACCCGTTCCTCAATCAGATCTCACAAGTGTCTACAGTCATTTGTGTCATGACCGTCCATATCGTGAAATATGCAATATTTCCCAGAATCGCGTTCTCTTTGCGATGGGTCCCTCCTGGGAGGCTTTGGATAGGAGACGTCACCGTTTGTGTTCACGTAGATGTCGGTTAGTGATGAATTGAGTTCTGTGTACTTTTCATATCTGGGCCCTCTCCGGGGCTGAGCGTTGCGGTCATTCTTGGCGGCAGCTTTTCCTTTGCCTTTATCAGAATCTGACGGTTCTCCGTCTTTGAGCATGTTAACATCAAGAATTTTCTTTTCGGACGTTGCGTCTTCTTCACGCAAAAACCTATCCGATTCAAGATAGAATTCGCTGAGATTCCTTGGTGGGTCTCGGTACAAGGATTTCTTGAACTCCGAGTTGTCAAGAACGCCGGATACTGCCGCCATCAATACCATAGATGGCTCAGGTCGATCAACTGATGCTGCTGCAACGTTGAACCTTTTCAGAAATGACCGCAGAGTTTCTTTAGGCCTCTGCTTGATTGTAGTGAGTGACAAGACATTTTTGGGTCGAGCGATGTGGACCCGAAACTGTTCAATGAAGCGAGCGACCAACATGTTCCAGCTGTTGGTCGATTCAGAATCTAGCTGCCGAAACCACATAGCAGCAATATCAGGCAAAAAGAGGGGAAAGCATTTAGCCATGACGTTTTCCGATGCCGATTGAACTTCCATATGCCGTTTATAGCGCATTAGGTGCACGGTAGGATCTGCCCTCCGTTGTAGGGTTCCAGTTGTGGAAGTTTGAAATCTGGAGCATTGCGGGAATTCCTGATTTCCTGTGTGAATGGATTGTGATTGACATCATCCATGTCATTCTGATAAATGCGGCCTCTCGAAAGGCGTTCAATAAGGCTAGCGAGCCGATCGCCTTCAAAGAGCTGTTGCAAGTTGACAAGTCCAGAGCTGGTGCCCCCAGCGTTAAGTTCAGAAGTGTGTGGAAGAGTATAAGGAGATTGGCAGGTCATCCGGTTCGGTTCGGAGGTGCCCCCTTGCTGCGGCTCGGAGAAGCGAGGGAGATTATGAAGAGGTGCACGGTTCGGAGGTGCCGATCCGAACAGGTTCGTCTGTTCCGAACCGGGGAGCTTGATGCTGAAGCTGTGTGGAATTACCGATCCGAACCGGTGCGGAGGTAGGTCGTGCTGGAGCGAAGCCTTGATTTCCAGAGGGGAGGGTGCTGCCCCCAGGCTCATGCAGGGTTGCTGTTCGGATCGGGTCCGAACCGATCCGGTGGGGAATGTCCCCCATTTCCATTTGCGTTTGATTCAGATTTTGGCCCTCGGTTCGGATCGGATCCAAACCGATCCGGTTTGTTATTCCTGCTGGAGCCATTTCAGTACCATTTAGAGTGAGTTGTGCATTGTCGCCCGGCCTTCCTTCCATCCGAGCGAAGAATTGGTCAATCATCTCCTGTTGTTTGCGGAGGAGATCATCTTGTCTTGCCATTTGAGTTCTCAATTCAGCGAGAACGCCATCCATTTCATCTCTGGTTAAGTATGCTGATGGATTTTCATGAGAGGAAGCCTCATGGCTTGCCTCGTTCCTTGTGCCTTCAGTGCCAACATCCTCAGCACGAGAGAAGGTTCCGTCTTTCTTTCGCTTGACCACTGATCCAAAAGCCAAATAATCCGCTTCCGTTCAAGCTAGTAGAAGAAGTTGTACCGTGTGCCCCCCTTCCTGGCGCGCCAAAATGTTAGACCGAAATCTGGGCCTAACACCGAAAATCTATGTGAAAACCTCACAATCACATATCACAGATAAAAAGGAGTAAAATAAGAGGAGAAACACGAGATTTTTATAGTGGTTCGGCTCAATCCAAGCCTACGTCCACTTTATAGTTTCTTAAATCCTAAGAAGCTATTACAATGTTGTTTGTTTGCAGTTTATACACGAAATCCTCGTGTTTACAATGAAAAAGAGGAGATTAGAGAATGAATTTATACACGAATTCCTCGTGTTAATATGATGAGCAATGTCCTTGCTCGGTAGTAATGGAAGCCAAGTGTTGGAATCGCCAAAAGGTCCGCTGAAATAGCCATGTTGTGGTGTATTTATAGGCGTAGAGGAGCCTCTGGGTGACCTGGTTCGGATATGCCACGTGTCACGACCGGAGTTGATCCCGAGAAGTAGTGGAAGAAGTCCCTCTATTCGGGTTTTGCCAATTGGAGGCAGATCCATGATAGTAGGAGCGGTTACCCCTTAAGAAGCGGTCAAAACAGTTGTGTAGCAGCAGGTAAAGGGGGATCGGATCGGTTCTCCGATCCGAACAGGGGCGAAGCCTTCGAGCCGAGGACGTTGTGCCCTCCTGAATAACTGATATGAAGCGGGTCGGATTCTCCTTGTTCCGAACCGAGCCGTTATTTCCGACCCTAACCGAGTTGGTGTCCTCAATCCGGAGACTCCGTGTCCAATGCTTTGAAGGTGGAGCGGATCGGGAATCCCCCCTCCGATCCGATCCGATCCGATCTGATCCGTGCTGATGTGAATGCGATGAGAAAGTGCCAAACTGTCCATTTTAAGGAATCGTCCGATCCGAACAGGTTTGTCCGACCCGATTCGAGGATCTATTCAATGCTGAATTCCAGGTTTCCGGTTCTGCATGCGTTCACGGAAACAGGCATAACTTCCAAACCGTAAGTCCGTTTTAGCCAAACAAAAGCTCAAACTGAAGCTAATTCAGAGGGCTACAAGAGTTACAGAGCTTTGCTCTGTAATCGCTGTTTTCGGGCCCAAAAAAGGTCATCTGGTAGGAGTTCCGGGCGTTTCTTTGTTTGTGATGCGATTTCAACCAAATCACTTCATGTCTTCTGACGATATTCCCAACACTGGAGCATATTGTTGAGAAGAGATTCCATGTATGACTGCTTTGACTAAAAAGCAGTTCAACATTTTGCCCCCCAGAACATATCTTGCTGGTTGAAGGAAGATGTGTTTTGGATAATCCAAGAAATCCAAGGCCACGCCGGGCCTGCCAGTTGCAAGTATAATCCATACCTGCGAAGAAGAGAAAGCAGAAAGGTGAGTCAAATCCTGACAAAACTAATTACACTTTCGAGCATAAACCATGCTTGGGCGTTTGTTTGAGCATAAACCATACTCGAGGGATGTTCGAATCATCCTGCCAAAACCTGGCAAGGGACCTAACCTTCCGGGTACAAGCCATACCAGGAAGTTCAAACTGAGCATAAGCCATACTCGAGTTTTATTGAGTTCCTTTGCCAAATCCTGACAAAACAGTAAGCCGTCCCAAAGTATAGTCCATACTTAAGAATCCTAGTGAGTACAATCCATACTCATGTCGGGATAGAGCTATGCTTGCCAAAACCTGACAAAACAGTCTGTCCCTAGGCATAATCCATGCCTAGGGGTCCGAGATAAGTATAAGCCATACTTTAGTTGAGATTGAGAATCCTTCCACAACCTGACAAGATACTTGAATTGCCAAACATAATCCATGCTCGGAAAGTCCTTCCTTATTCAATCCAAAGTACAAAACCAAAGCAAATCCTGATTGGTTTGTCATCGAGTGCAGAGCACGATTTGGAGCTAAATCCTAACCCCGAACGTGTGTACTCCGATTTAGCCAATCGGAAAACCTAAAGAAAGCAAAGAGACATATCTTATATCCTAAGAAATGCTGAAAACGCAGAGTGATCCAATCCAGATCAGTTGATGACGAGCCGATGGGAGCTCGTTCCAGGGTCATTCCCTCTCCGGGGAGCAGGTGGTGGCAGCACAGGTACAGGTGATGTTGGTCGTTTCACATACTCGGGTAGCTCTCCACGTCTAACCCGTTCCTCAATCAGATCTCGCAAGTGTCTACAGTCATTTGTGTCATGACCGTCCATATCGTGAAATATGCAATATTTCCCAGAATCGCGTTCTCTTTGCGATGGCTCCCTCCTGAGAGGCTTTGGATAGGAGACGTCACCGTTTGTGTTCACGTAGATGTCAGTTAGTGACGAATTGAGTTCTGTGTACTTTTCATATCTGGGCCCTCTCCGGGGCTGAGCGTTGCGGTCATTCTTGGCGGCAGCTTTTCCTTTGCCTTTATCAGAATCAGACGGTTCTCCGTCTTTGAGCATATTAACATCAAGAATTTTCTTTTCGGACGTTGCGTCTTCTTCACGCAAAAACCTATCCGATTCAAGATAGAATTCGCAGAGATTCCTTGGTGGGTCTCGGTACAAGGATTTCTTGAACTCCGAGTTGTCTAGAACGCCGGATACTGCCGCCATCAATACCATAGATGGCTCAGGTCGATCAACTGATGCTGCTGCAACGTTGAACCTTTCCAGAAATGACCGCAGAGTTTCTTTAGGCCTCTGCTTGATTGTAGTGAGTGACATGACATTTTTGGGTCGAGCGATGTGGACCCGAAACTGTTCAATGAAGCGAGCGACCAACATGTTCCAGCTGTTGGTCGATTCAGATTCTAGCTGCCGAAACCACATAGCAGCAATATCAGTCAAAAAGAGGGGAAAGCATTTATCCATGACGTTTTCCGATGCCGATTCAACTTCCATATGCCGTTTATAGCGCATTAGGTGCACGGTAGGATCTGCCCTCCGTTGTAGGGTTCCAGTTGTGGAAGTTTGAAATCTGGAGGATTGCGGGAATTCCTGATTTCCTGTGTGAATGGATTGTGATTGACATCATCCATGTCATTCTGATAAATGCGGCCTCTCGAAAGGCGTTCAATAAGGCTGGCGAGCCGATCGCCTTCAAAGACCTGTTGCAAGTTGACAAGTCCAGAGCTGGTGCCCCCAGCGTTAAGTTCAGAAGTGTGTGGAAGAGTATAAGGAGCTTGGCAGGTCATCCGGTTCGGTTCGGAGGTGCCCCCTTGCTGCGGCTCGGAGAAGCGAGGGAGATTATGAAGAGGTGCACGGTTCGGATCGGAGGTGCCGATCCGAACAGGTTCGTCTATTCCGAACCGGGGAGCTTGATGCTGAAGCTGTGTGGAATTACCTATCCGAACCGGTGCGGAGGTAGGTCGTGCTGGAGCGAAGCCTTGATTTCCAGAGGGGAGGCTGCTGCCCCCAGGCTCATGCAGGGTTGCTGTTCGGATCGGGTCCGAACCGATCCGGTGGGGAATGTCCCCCATTTCCATCTGCGTTTGATTCAGATTTTGGCCCTCGGTTCGCATCGGATCCAAACCGATCCGGTTTGTTATTCCTGCTGGAGCCATTTCAGTACCATTTCCAGTGAGTTGTGCATTGCCGCTCGGCCTTCCTTCCATCTGAGCGAAGAATTGGTCAATCATCTCCTGTTGTTTGCGGAGGAGATCATCTTGTCTTGCCATTTGAGTTCTCAATTCAGGGAGAACGCCATCCATTTCATCTCTGGTTAAGTATTCTGATGGATTTTCATGAGAGGAAGCCTCATGGCTTGCCTCGTTCCTTGTGCCTTCAGTGCCAACATCCTCAGCACGAGAGAAGGTTCCGTCTTTCTTTCGCTTGACCACTGATCCAAAAACCAAATAATCCGCTTCCGTTCAAGCTAGTAGAAGAAGTTGTATCGTGTGCCCCCCTTCCTTGCACGCCAAAATGTTAGACCGAAATCTGGGCCTAACACCGAAAATCTATGTGAAAACCTCACAATCACAGATCACAGATAAAAAGGAGTAAAATAAGAGGAGAAACACGAGATTTTTATAGTGGTTCGGCTCAATCCAAGCCTACGTCCACTTTATAGTTTCTTAAATGCTAAGAAGCTATTACAATGTTATTTGTTTGCAGTTTATACACGAAATCCTCGTGTTTACAATGAAAAAGAGGAGATTAGAGAATGAATTTATACACGAATTCCTCGTGTTAATATGATGAGCAATGTCCTTGCTCGGTAGTAATGGAAGCCAAGTGTTGGAATCGCTAAAAGGTCCGCTGAAATAGCCATGTTGTGGTGTATTTATAGGCGTAGAGGAGCCACTGGGTGACCTGGTTCGGATATGCCACGTGTCACGACCGGAGTTGATCTCGAGAAGTAGTGGAAGAAGTCCCTATGTTCGGGTTTTGCAAATTGGAGGCAGATCCATGATAGTAGGAGCGGTTACCCCTTAAGAAGCTGTCAAAACAGTTGTGTAGCAGCAGGTAAAGGGGGATCGGATCGGTTCTCCGATCCGGGCAGGGGCGAAGCCTTCGAGCCGAGGACGTTGTGCCCTCCTGAATAACTGATATGAAGCGGGTCGGATTCTCCTTGTTCCGAACCGATATTTCCGACCCGAACCGAGTTGGTGTCCTCAATCCGGAGACTCCGTGTCCAATGCTTTGAAGGTGGCGCGGATCGGGAATCCCCCCTCTGATCCGATCCGATCCGTGCTGATGTGAATGCGATGAGCAAGTGCCAAACTGTCCATTTTAAGGAATCGTCCGATCCGAACAGGTTTGTCCGACCCGATTCGAGGATCTATTCAATGCTGAATTCCAGGTTTCCGGTTTTGCATGCGTTCACGGAAACAGGCATAACTTCCAAACCGTAAGTCCGTTTTAGCCAAACAAAAGCTCAAACTGAAGCTAATTCAGAGGGCTACAAGCATTACAGAGACTAGCTCCGTAATCGCTGTTTTCGGGCCCAAAAAAGGTCATCCGGTAGGAGTTCCGGGCGTTTCTTTGTTTGTGATGCGATTTCAACCAAATCACTTCATGTCTTCTGACGATATTCCCAACACTGGAGCATATTGTTGAGAAGAGATTCCATGTATGACTGCTTTGACTAAAAAGCGGGTCAACATTTTGCCCCCCAGAACATATCTTGCTGGTTGAAGGAAGATGTGTTTTGGATAATCCAAGAAATCCAAGGCCACGCCGGGCCTGCCAGCTGCAAGTATAATCCATACCTGCGAAGAAGAGAAAGCAGAAAGGTGTGTCAAATCCTGACAAAACTAATTACACTTTCGAGCATAAACCATGCTTGGGCGTTTGTTTGAGCATAAACCATACTCGAGGGATGTTCGAATCATCCTGCCAAAACCTGGCAAGGGACCTAACCTTCCGGGTACAAGCCATACCAGGAAGTTCAAACTGAGCATAAGCCATACTCGAGTTTTATTGAGTTCCTTTGCCAAATCCTGACAAAACAGTAAGCCGTCCCAAAGTATAGTCCATACTTAAGAATCCTAGTGAGTACAATCCATACTCATGTCGGGATAGAGCTATGCTTGCCAAAACCTGACAAAACAGTCTGTCCCTAGGCATAATCCATGCCTAGGGGTCCGAGATAAGTATAAGCCATACTTTAGTTGAGATTGAGAATCCTTCCACAACCTGACAAGATACTTGAATTGCCAAACATAATCCATGCTCGGAAAGTCCTTCCTTATTCAATCCAAAGTACAAAACCAAAGCAAATCCTGATTGGTTTGTCATCGAGTGCAGAGCACGATTTGGAGCTAAATCCTAACCCCGAACGTGTGTACTCCGATTTAGCCAATCGGAAAACCTAAAGAAAGCAAAGAGACATATCTTATATCCTAAGAAATGCTGAAAACGCAGAGTGATCCAATCCAGATCAGTTGATGACGAGCCGATGGGAGCTCGTTCCTGGGTCATTCCCTCTCCGGGGAGCAGGTGGTGGCAGCACAGGTACATGTGCTGTTGGTCGTTTCACATACTCGGGTAGCTCTCCACGTCTAACCCGTTCCTCAATCAGATCTCGCAAGTGTCTACAGTCATTTGAGTCATGACCGTCCATATCGTGAAATATGCAATATTTCCCAGAATCGCGTTCTCTTTGCGATGGCTCCCTCCTGGGAGGCTTTGGATAGGAGACGTCACCGTTTGTGTTCACGTAGATGTCGGTTAGTGACGAATTGAGTTCTGTGTACTTTTCATATCTGGGCCCTCTCCGGGGCTGAGCGTTGCGGTCATTCTTGGCGGCAGCTTTTCCTTTGCCTTTATCAGAATCAGACGGTTCTCCGTCTTTGAGCATGTTAACATCAAGAATTTTCTTTTCGGACGTTGCGTCTTCTTCACGCAAAAACCTATCCGATTCAAGATAGAATTCGCTGAGATTCCTTGGTGGGTCTCGGTACAAGGATTTCTTGAACTCCGAGTTGTCTAGAACGCCGGATACTGCCGCCATCAATACCATAGATGGCTCAGGTCGATCAACTGATGCTGCTGCAACGTTGAACCTTTCCAGAAATGACCGCAGAGTTTCTTTAGGCCTCTGCTTGATTGTAGTGAGTGACATGACATTTTTGGGTCGAGCGATGTGGACCCGAAACTGTTCAATGAAGCGAGCGACCAACATGTTCCAGCTGTTGGTCGATTCAGATTCTAGCTGCCGAAACCACATAGCAGCAATATCAGTCAAAAAGAGGGGAAAGCATTTAGCCATGACGTTTTCCGATGCCGATTGAACTTCCATATGCCGTTTATAGCGCATTAGGTGCACGGTAGGATCTGCCCTCCGTTGTAGGGTTCCAGTTGTGGAAGTTTGAAATCTGGAGGATTGCGGGAATTCCTGATTTCCTGTGTGAATGGATTGTGATTGACATCATCCATGTCATTCTGATAAATGCGGCCTCTCGAAAGGCGTTCAATAAGGCTGGCGAGCCGATCGCCTTCAAAGAGCTGTTGCAAGTTGACAAGTCCAGAGCTGGTGCCCCCAGCGTTAAATTCAGAAGTGTGTGGAAGAGTATAAGGAGCTTGGCAGGTCATCCGGTTCGGTTCGGAGGTGTCCCCTTGCTGCGGCTCGGAGAAGCGAGGGAGATTATGAAGAGGTGCACGGTTCGGATCGGAGGTGCCGATCCGAACAGGTTCGTCTGTTCCGAACCGGGGAGCTTGATGCTGAAGCTGTGTGGAATTACCGATCCGAACCGGTGCGGAGGTAGGTCGTGCTGGAGCGAAGCCTTGATTTCCAGAGGGGAGGCTGCTGCCCCCAGGCTCATGCAGGGTTGCTGTTCGGATCGGGTCCGAACCGATCCGGTGGGGAATGTCCCCCATTTCCATCTGCGTTTGATTCAGATTTTGGCCCTCGGTTCGGATCGGATCCAAACCGATCCGGTTTGTTATTCCTGCTGGAGCCATTTCAGTACCATTTCCAGTGAGTTGTGCATTGCCGCTCGGCCTTCCTTCCATCCGATCGAAGAATTGGTCAATCATCTCTTGTTGTTTGCGGAGGAGATCATCTTGTCTTGCCATTTGAGTTCTCAATTCAGCGAGAACGCCATCCATTTCATCTCTGGTTAAGTATGCTGATGGATTTTCATGAGAGGAAGCCTCATGGCTTGCCTCGTTCCTTGTGCCTTCAGTGCCAACATCCTTAGCACGAGAGAAGGTTCCGTCTTTCTTTCGCTTGACCACTGATCCAAAAGCCAAATAATCCGCCTCCGTTCAAGCTAGTAGAAGAAGTTGTACCGTGTGCCCCCCTTCCTGGCGCGCCAAAATGTTAGACCGAAATCTGGGCCTAACACCGAAAATCTATGTGAAAACCTCACAATCACATATCACAGATAAAAAGGAGTAAAATAAGAGGAGAAACACGAGATTTTTATAGTGGTTCGGCTCAATCCAAGCCTACGTCCACTTTATAGTTTCTTAAATTCTAAGAAGCTATTACAATGTTGTTTGTTTGCAGTTTATACACGAAATCCTCGTGTTTACAATGAAAAAGAGGAGATTAGAGAATGAATTTATACACGAATTCCTCATGTTAATATGATGAGCAATGTCCTTGCTCGGTAGTAATGGAAGCCAAGTGTTGGAATCGCCAAAAGGTCCGCTGAAATAGCCATGTTGTGGTGTATTTATAGGCGTAGAGGAGCCTCTGGGTGACCTGGTTCGGATATGCCACGTGTCACGACCGGAGTTGATCTCGAGAAGTAGTGGAAGAAGTCCCTCTATTCGGGTTTTGCCAATTGGAGGCAGATCCATGATAGTAGGAGCGGTTACGCCTTAAGAAGCGGTCAAAACAGTTGTGTAGCAGCAGGTAAAGGGGGATCGGATCGGTTCTCCGATCCGAACAGGGGCGAAGCCTTCGAGCCGAGGATGTTGTGCCCTCCTGAATAACTGATATGAAGCGGGTCGGATTCTCCTTGTTCCGAACCGAGCCGTTATTTCCGACCCGAACCGAGTTGGTGTCCTCAATCCGGAGACTCCGTGTCCAATGCTTTGAAGGTGGAGCGGATCGGGAATCCCCCCTCTGATCCGATCCGATCCGTGCTGATGTGAATGCGATGAGAAAGTGCCAAACTGTCCATTTTAAGGAATCGTCCGATCCGAACAGGTTTGTCCGACCCGATTCGAGGATCTATGCAATGCTGAATTCCAGGTTTCCGGTTCTGCATGCGTTCACGGAAACAGGCATAACTTCCAAACCGTAAGTCCGTTTTAGCCAAACAAAAGCTCAAACTGAAGCTAATTCAGAGGGCTACAAGAGTTACAGAGCCTAGCTCCGTAATCGCTGTTTTCGGGCCCAAAAAAGGTCATCTGGTAGGAGTTCCGGGCGTTTCTTTGTTTGTGATGCGATTTCAACCAAATCACTTCATGTCTTCTGACGATATTCCCAACACTGGAGCATATTGTTGAGAAGAGATTCCATGTATGACTGCTTTGACTAAAAAGCGGGTCAACATTTTGCCCCCCAGAACATATCTTGCTGGTTGAAGGAAGATGTGTTTTGGATAATCCAAGAAATCCAAGGCCACGCCGGGCCTGCCAGCTGCAAGTATAATCCATACTTGCGAAGAAGAGAAAGCAGAAAGGTGTGTCAAATCCTGACAAAACTAATTACACTTTCGAGCATAAACCATGCTTGGGCGTTTGTTTGAGCATAAACCATACTCGAGGGATGTTCGAATCATCCTGCCAAAACCTGGCAAGGGACCTAACCTTCCGGGTACAAGCCATACCAGGAAGTTCAAACTGAGCATAAGCCATACTCGAGTTTTATTGAGTTCCTTTGCCAAATCCTGACAAAACAGTAAGCCGTCCCAAAGTATAGTCCATACTTAAGAATCCTAGTGAGTACAATCCATACTCATGTCGGGATAGAGCTATGCTTGCCAAAACCTGACAAAACAGTCTGTCCCTAGGCATAATCCATGCCTAGGGGTCCGAGATAAGTATAAGCCATACTTTAGTTGAGATTGAGAATCCTTCCACAACCTGACAAGATACTTGAATTGCCAAACATAATCCATGCTCGGAAAGTCCTTCCTTATTCAATCCAAAGTACAAAACCAAAGCAAATCCTGATTGGTTTGTCATCGAGTGCAGAGCACGATTTGGAGCTAAATCCTAACCCCGAACGTGTGTACTCCGATTTAGCCAATCGGAAAACCTAAAGAAAGCAAAGAGACATATCTTATATCCTAAGAAATGCTGAAAACGCAGAGTGATCCAATCCAGATCAGTTGATGACGAGCCGATGGGAGCTCGTTCCAGGGTCATTCCCTCTCCGGGGAGCAGGTGGTGGCAGCGCAGGTACAGGTGCTGTTGGTCGTTTCACATACTCGGGTAGCTCTCCACGTCTAACCCGTTCCTCAATCAGATCTCGCAAGTGTCTACAGTCATTTGTGTCATGACCGTCCATATCGTGAAATATGCAATATTTCCCAGAATCGCGTTCTCTTTGCGATGGCTCCCTCCTGGGAGGCTTTGGATAGGAGACGTCACCGTTTGTGTTCACGTAGATGTCGGTTAGTGACGAATTGAGTTCTGTGTACTTTTCATATCTGGGCCCTCTCCGGGGCTGAGCGTTGCGGTCATTCTTGGCGGCAGCTTTTCCTTTGCCTTTATCAGAATCAGACGGTTCTCCGTCTTTGAGCATGTTAACATCAAGAATTTTCTTTTCGGACGTTGCGTCTTCTTCACGCAAAAACCTATCCGATTCAAGATAGAATTCGCTGAGATTCCTTGGTGGGTCTCGGTACAAGGATTTCTTGAACTCCGAGTTGTCTAGAACGCCGGATACTGCCGCCATCAATACCATAGATGGCTCAGGTCGATCAACTGATGCTGCTGCAACGTTGAACCTTTCCAGAAATGACCGCAGAGTTTATTTAGGCCTCTGCTTGATTGTAGTGAGTGACATGACATTTTTGGGTCGAGCGATGTGGACCCGAAACTGTTCAATGAAGCGAGCGACCAACATGTTCCAGCTGTTGGTCGATTCAGATTCTAGCTGCCGAAACCACATAGCAGCAATATCAGTCAAAAAGAGGGGAAAGCATTTAGCCATGACGTTTTCCGATGCCGATTGAACTTCCATATGCCGTTTATAGCGCATTAGGTGCACGGTAGGATCTGCCCTCCGTTGTAGGGTTCCAGTTGTGGAAGTTTGAAATCTGGAGGATTGTGGGAATTCCTGATTTCCTGTGTGAATGGATTGTGATTGACATCATCCAAGTCATTCTGATAAATGCGGCCTCTCGAAAGGCGTTCAATAAGGCTGGCGAGCCGATCGCCTTCAAAGAGCTGTTGCAAGTTGACAAGTCCAGAGCTGGTGCCCCCAGCGTTAAGTTCAGAAGTGTGTGGAAGAGTATAAGGAGCTTGGCAGGTCATCCGGTTCGGTTCGGAGGTGCCCCCTTGCTGCGGCTCGGAGAAGCGAGGGAGATTATGAAGAGGTGCACGGTTCGGATCGGAGGTGCCGATCCGAACAGGTTCGTCTGTTCCGAACCGGGGAGCTTGATGCTGAAGCTGTGTGGAATTACCGATCCGAACCGGTGCGGAGGTAGGTCGTGCTGGAGCGAAGCCTTGATTTCCAGAGGGGAGGCTGCTGCCCCCAGGCTCATGCAGGGTTGCTGTTCGGATCGGGTCCGAACCGATCCGGTAGGGAATGTCCCCCATTTCCATCTGCGTTTGATTCAGATTTTGGCCCTCGGTTCGGATCGGATCCAAACCGATCCGGTTTGTTATTCCTGCTGGAGCCATTTCAGTACCATTTCCAGTGAGTTGTGCATTGCCGCTCGGCCTTCCTTCCATCCGAGCGAAGAATTGGTCAATCATCTCCTGTTGTTTGCGGAGGAGATCATCTTGTCTTGCCATTTGAGTTCTCAATTCAGCGAGAACGCCATCAATTTCATCTCTGGTTAAGTATGCTGATGGATTTTCATGAGAGGAAGCCTCATGGCTTGCCTCGTTCCTTGTGCCTTCAGTGCCAACATCCTCAGCACGAGAGAAGGTTCCGTCTTTCTTTCGCTTGACCACTGATCCAAAAGCCAAATAATCCGCTTCCGTTCAAGCTAGTAGAAGAAGTTGTATCGTGTGCCCCCCTTCCTGGCGCGCCAAAATGTTAGACCGAAATCTGGGCCTAACACCGAAAATCTATGTGAAAACCTCACAATCACAGATCACAGATAAAAAGGAGTAAAATAAGAGGAGAAACACGAGATTTTTATAGTGGTTCGGCTCAATCCAAGCCTACGTCCACTTTATAGTTTCTTAAATCCTAAGAAGCTATTACAATGTTATTTGTTTGCAGTTTATACACGAAATCCTCGTGTTTACAATGAAAAAGAGGAGATTAGAGAATGAATTTATACACGAATTCCTCGTGTTAATATGATGAGCAATGTCCTTGCTCGGTAGTAATGGAAGCCAAGTGTTGGAATCGCCAAAAGGTCCGCTGAAATAGCCATGTTGTGGTGTATTTATAGGCATAGAGGAGCCTCTGGGTGACCTGGTTCAGATATGCCACGTGTCACGACCGGAGTTGATCTTGAGAAGTAGTGGAAGAAGTCCCTCTATTCGGGTTTTGCAAATTGGAGGCAGATCCATGATAGTAGGAGCGGTTACCCCTTAAGAAGCGGTCAAAACAGTTGTGTAGCAGCAGGTAAAGGGGGATCGGATCGGTTCTCCGATCCGAACAGGGGCGAAGCCTTCGAGCCGAGGACGTTGTGCCCTCCTGAATAACTGATATGAAGCAGGTCGGTTTCTCCTTGTTCCGAACCGAGCCGTT
Source organism: Allium sativum (assembly GCA_030737875.1). NCBI lineage: Eukaryota > Viridiplantae > Streptophyta > Magnoliopsida > Asparagales > Amaryllidaceae > Allium > Allium sativum. The sequence goes on from CM060909.1 coordinate 365,345,277, forward strand.
ATTTCCGACCCGAACCGAGTTGGTGTCCTCAATCCGGAGACTCCGTGTCCAATGCTTTGAAGGTGGAGCGGATCGGGAATCCCCCCTCTGATCCGATCCGATCCGTGCTGATGTGAATGCGATGAGCAAGTGCCAAACTGTCCATTTTAAGGAATCGTCCGATCCGAACAGGTTTGTCCGACCCGATTCGAGGATCTATTCAATGCTGAATTCCAGGTTTCCGGTTCTGCATGCGTTCACTGAAACAGGCATAACTTCCAAACCGTAAGTCCATTTTAGCCAAACAAAAGCTCAAACTGAAGCTAATTCAGAGGGCTACAAGAGTTACAGAGCCTAGCTCCATAATCGCTGTTTTCGGGCCCAAAAAAGGTCATCTGGTAGGAGTTCCGGGCGTTTCTTTGTTTGTGTTGCGATTTCAACCAAATCACTTCATGTCTTCTGACGATATTCCCAACACTGGAGCATATTGTTGAGAAGAGATTCCATGTATGACTGCTTTGACTAAAAAGCGGGTCAACATTTTGCCCCCCAGAACATATCTTGCTGGTTGAAGGAAGATGTGTTTTGGATAATCCAAGAAATCCAAGGCCACGCCGGGCCTGCCAGCTGCAAGTATAATCCATACCTGCGAAGAAGAGAAAGCAGAAAGGTGTGTCAAATCCTGACAAAACTAATTACACTTTCGAGCATAAACCATGCTTGGGCGTTTGTTTGAGCATAAACCATACTCGAGGGATGTTCGAATCATCCTGCCAAAACCTGGCAAGGGACCTAACCTTCCGGGTACAAGCCATACCAGGAAGTTCAAACTGAGCATAAGCCATACTCGAGTTTTATTGAGTTCCTTTGCCAAATCCTGACAAAACAGTAAGCCGTCTCAAAGTATAGTCCATACTTAAGAATCCTAGTGAGTACAATCCATACTCATGTCGGGATAGAGCTATGCTTGCCAAAACCTGACAAAACAGTCTGTCCCTAGGCATAATCCATGCCTAGGGGTCCGAGATAAGTATAAGCCATACTTTAGTTGAGATTGAGAATCCTTCCACAACCTGACAAGATACTTGAATTGCCAAACATAATCCATGCTCGGAAAGTCCTTCCTTATTCAATCCAAAGTACAAAACCAAAGCAAATCCTGATTGGTTTGTCATCGAGTGCAGAGCACGATTTGGAGCTAAATCCTAACCCCGAACGTGTGTACTCCGATTTAGCCAATCGGAAAACCTAAAGAAAGCAAAGAGACATATCTTATATCCTAAGAAATGCTGAAAACGCAGAGTGATCCAATCCAGATCAGTTGATGACGAGCCGATGGGAGCTCGTTCCAGGGTCATTCCCTCTCCGGGGAGCAGGTGGTGGCAGCACAGGTATAGGTGTTGTTGGTCGTTTGACATACTCGGGTAGCTCTCCACGTCTAACCCGTTCCTCAATCAGATCTCGCAAGTGTCTATAGTAATTTGTGTCATGACCGTCCATATCGTGAAATATGCAATATTTCCCAGAATCGCGTTCTCTTTGCGATGGATCCCTCCTGGGAGGCTTTGGATAGGAGACGTCACCGTTTGTGTTCACGTAGATGTCGGTTAGTGACGAATTGAGTTCTGTGTACTTTTCATATCTCGGCCCTCTCCGGGGCTGAGCGTTGCGGTCATTCTTGGCGGCAGCTTTTCCTTTGCCTTTACCAGAATCAGACGGTTCTCCGTCTTTGAGCATGTTAACATCAAGAATTTTCTTTTCGGACGTTGCGTCTTCTTCACGCAAAAACCTATCCGATTCAAGATAGAATTCGCTGAGATTCCTTGGTGGGTCTCCGTACAAGGATTTCTTGAACTCCGAGTTGTCTAGAACGCCGGATACTGCCGCCATCAATACCATAGATGGCTCAGGTCGATCAACTGATGCTGCTGCAACGTTGAACCTTTCCAGAAATGACCGCAGAGTTTCTTTAGGCCTCTACTTGATTGTAGTGAGTGACATGACATTTTTGGGTCGAGCGATGTGGACCCGAAACTGTTCAATGAAGCGAGCGACCAACATGTTCCAGCTGTTGGTCGATTCAGATTCTAGCTGCCGAAACCACATAGCAGCAATATCAGTCAAAAAGAGGGGAAAGCATTTAGCCATGACGTTTTCCGATGCCGATTGAACTTCCATATGCCGTTTATAGCGCATTAGGTGCACGGTAGGATCTGCCCTCCGTTGTAGGGTTCCAGTTGTGGAAGTTTGAAATCTGGAGGATTGCGGGAATTCCTAATTTCCTGTGTGAATGGATTGTGATTGACATCATCCATGTCATTCTGATAAATGCGGCATCTCGAAAGGCGTTCAATAAGGCTGGCGAGCCGATCGCCTTCAAAGAGCTGTTGCAAGTTGACAAGTCCAGAGCTGGTGCCCCCAGCGTTAAGTTCAGAAGTGTGTGGAAGAGTATAAGGAGCTTGGCAGGTCATCCGGTTCGGTTCGGAGGTGTCCCCTTGCTGCGGCTCGGAGAAGCGAGGGAGATTATGAAGAGGTGCACGGTTCGGATCGGAGGTGCCGATCCGAACAGGTTCGTCTGTTCCGAACCGGGGAGCTTGATGCTGAAGCTGTGTGGAATTACCGATCCGAACCGGTGCGGAGGTAGGTCGTGCTGGAGCGAAGCCTTGATTTCCAGAGGGGAGGCTGCTGCCCCCAGGCTCATGCAGGGTTGCTGTTCGGATCGGGTCCGAACCGATCCGGTGGGGAATGTCCCCCATTTCCATCTGCGTTTGATTCAGATTTTGGCCCTCGGTTCGGATCGGATCCAAACCGATCCGGTTTGTTATTCCTGCTGGAGCAATTTCAGTACCATTTCCAGTGAGTTGTGCATTGCCGCTCGGCCTTCCTTCCATCCGAGCGAAGAATTGGTCAATCATCTCCTGTTGTTTGCGGAGGAGATCATCTTGTCTTGCCATTTGAGTTCTCAATTCAGCGAGAACGCCATCCATTTCATCTCTGGTTAAGTATGCCGATGGATTTTCATGAGAGGAAGCCTCATGGCTTGCCTCGTTCCTTGTGCCTTCAGTGCCAACATCCTCAGCACGAGAGAAGGTTCCGTCTTTCTTTCGCTTGACCACTGATCCAAAAGCCAAATAATCCGCTTCCGTTCAAGCTAGTAGAAGAAGTTGTATCGTGTGCCCCCCTTCCTGGCGCGCCAAAATGTTAGACCGAAATCTGGGCCTAACACCGAAAATCTATGTGAAAACCTCACAATCACAGATCACAGATAAAAAGGAGTAAAATAAGAGGAGAAACACGAGATTTTTATAGTGGTTCGGCTCAATCCAAGCCTACGTCCACTTTATAGTTTCTTAAATACTAAGAAGCTATTACAATGTTATTTGTTTGCAGTTTATACACGAAATCCTCGTGTTTACAATGAAAAAGAGGAGATTAGAGAATGAATTTATACAAGAATTCCTTGTGTTAATATGATGAGCAATGTCCTTGCTCGGTAGTAATGGAAGCCAAGTGTTGGAATCGCCAAAAGGTCCGCTGAAATAGCCATGTTGTGGTGTATTTATAGGCGTAGAGGAGCCTCTGGGTGACCTGGTTCGGATATGCCACGTGTCACGACCGGAGTTGATCTCGAGAAGTAGTGGAAGAAGTCCCTCTATTCGGGTTTTGCAAATTGGAGGCAGATCCATGATAGTAGGAGCGGTTACCCCTTAAGAAGCGGTCAAAACAGTTGTGTAGCAGCAGATAAAGGGGGATCGGATCGGTTCTCCGATCCGAACAGGGGCGAAGCCTTCGAGCCGAGGACGTTGTGCCCTCCTGAATAACTGATATGAAGCGGGTCGGATTCTCCTTGTTCCGAACTGAGCCGTTATTTCCGACCCGAACCGAGTTGGTGTCCTCAATCCGGAGACTCCGTGTCCAATGCTTTGAAGGTGGAGCAGATCGGGAATCCCCCCTCTGATCCGATCCGATCCGTGCTGATGTGAATGCGATGAGCAAGTGCCAAACTGTCCATTTTAAGGAATCATCCGATCCGAACAGGTTTGTCCGACCCGATTCGAGGATCTATTCAATGCTGAATTCCAGGTTTTCGGTTCTGCATGCGTTCACGGAAACAGGCGTAACTTCCAAACCGTAAGTCCTTTTTAGCCAAACAAAAGCTCAAACTGAAGCTAATTCAGAGGGCTACAAGAGTTACAGAGCCTAGCTCCGTAATCGCTGTTTTCGGGCCCAAAAAAGGTCATCTGGTAGGAGTTCCGGGCGTTTCTTTGTTTGTGATGCGATTTCAACCAAATCACTTCATGTCTTCTGACGATATTCCCAACACTGGAGCATATTGTTGAGAAGAGATTCCATGTATGACTGCTTTGACTAAAAAGCGGGTCAACATTTTGCCCCCCAGAACATATCTTGCTGGTTGAAGGAAGATGTGTTTTGGATAATCCAAGAAATCTAAGGCCACGCCGGGCCTGCCAGCTGCAAGTATAATCCATACCTGCGAAGAAGAGAAAGCAGAAAGGTGTGTCAAATCCTGACAAAACTAATTACACTTTCGAGCATAAACCATGCTTGGGCGTTTGTTTGAGCATAAACCATACTCGAGGGATGTTCGAATCATCCTGCCAAAACCTGGCAAGGGACCTAACCTTCCGGGTACAAGCCATACCAGGAAGTTCAAACTGAGCATAAGCCATACTCGAGTTTTATTGAGTTCCTTTGCCAAATCCTGACAAAACAGTAAGCCGTCCCAAAGTATAGTCCATACTTAAGAATCCTAGTGAGTACAATCCATACTCATGTCGGGATAGAGCTATGCTTGCCAAAACCTGACAAAACAGTCTGTCCCTAGGCATAATCCATGCCTAGGGGTCCGAGATAAGTATAAGCCATACTTTAGTTGAGATTGAGAATCCTTCCACAACCTGACAAGATACTTGAATTGCCAAACATAATCCATGCTCGGAAAGTCCTTCCTTATTCAATCCAAAGTACAAAACCAAAGCAAATCCTGATTAGTTTGTCATCGAGTGCAGAGCACGATTTGGAGCTAAATCCTAACCCCGAACGTGTGTACTCCGATTTAGCCAATCGGAAAACCTAAAGAAAGCAAAGAGACATATCTTATATCCTAAGAAATGCTGAAAACGCAGAGTGATCCAATCCAGATCAGTTGATGACGAGCCGATGGGAGCTCGTTCCAGGGTCATTCCCTCTCCGGGGAGCAGGTGGTGGCAGCACAGGTACAGGTGCTGTTGGTCGTTTGACATACTCGGGTAGCTCTCCACGTCTAACCCGTTCCTCAATCAGATCTCGCAAGTGTCTACAGTAATTTGTGTCATGACCGTCCATATCGTGAAATATGCAATATTTCCCAGAATCGCGTTCTCTTTGCGATGGCTCCCTCCTGGGAGGCTTTGGATAGGAGACGTCACCGTTTGTGTTCACGTAGATGTCGGTTAGTGACGAATTGAGTTCTGTGTACTTTTCATATCTGGGCCCTCTCCGGGGCTGAGCGTTGCGGTCATTCTTGGCGGCAGCTTTTCCTTTGCCTTTATCAGAATCAGACGGTTCTCCGTCTTTGAGCATGTTAACATCAAGAATTTTCTTTTCGGACGTTGCGTCTTCTTCATGCAAAAACCTATCCGATTCAAGATAGAATTCGCTGAGATTCCTTGGTGGGTCTCGGTACAAGGATTTCTTGAACTCCGAGTTGTCTAGAACGCCGGATACTGCCGCCATCAATACCATAGATGGCTCAGGTCGATCAACAGATGCTGCTGCAACGTTGAACCTTTCCAGAAATGACCGCAGAGTTTCTTTAGGCCTCTGCTTGATTGTAGTGAGTGACATGACATTTTTGGGTCGAGCGATGTGGACCCGAAACTGTTCAATGAAGCGAGCGACCAACATGTTCCAGCTGTTGGTCGATTCAGATTCTAGCTGCCGAAACCACATAGCAGCAATATCAGTCAAAAAGAGGGGAAAGCATTTAGCCATGACGTTTTCCGATGCCGATTGAACTTCCATATGCCGTTTATAGCGCATTAGGTGCACGATAGGATCTGCCCTCCGTTGTAGGGTTCCAGTTGTGGAAGTTTGAATTCTGGAGGATTGCGGGAATTCCTAATTTCCTGTGTGAATGGATTGTGATTGACATCATCCATGTCATTCTGATAAATGCGGCCTCTCAAAAGGCGTTCAATAAGGCTGGCGAGCCGATCGCCTTCAAAGAGCTGTTGCAAGTTGACAAGTCCAGAGCTGGTGCCCCCAGCGTTAAGTTCAGAAGTGTGTGGAAGAGTATAAGGAGCTTGGCAGGTCATCCGGTTCGGTTCGGAGGTGTCCCCTTGCTGCGGCTCGGAGAAGCGAGGGAGATTATGAAGAGGTGCACGGTTCGGATCGGAGGTGCCGATCCGAACAGGTTCGTCTGTTCCGAACCGGGGAGCTTGATGCTGAAGCTGTGTGGAATTACCGATCCGAACCGGTGCGGAGGTAGGTCGTGCTGGAGCGAAGCCTTGATTTCCAGAGGGGAGGCTGCTGCCCCCAGGCTCATGCAGGGTTGCTGTTCGGATCGGGTCCGAACCGATCCGGTGGGGAATGTCCCCCATTTCCATCTGCGTTTGATTCAGATTTTGGCCCTCGGTTCGGATCGGATCCAAACCGATCCGGTTTGTTATTCCTGCTGGAGCCATTTCAGTACCATTTCCAGTGAGTTGTGCATTGCCGCTCGGCCTTCCTTCCATCTGAGCGAAGAATTGGTCAATCATCTCCTGTTGTTTGCGGAGGAGATCATCTTGTCTTGCCATTTGAGTTCTCAATTCAGCGAGTACGCCATCCATTTCATCTCTGGTTAAGTATGCTGATGGATTTTCATGAGAGGAAGCCTCATGGCTTGCCTCGTTCCTTGTGCCTTCAGTGCCAACATCCTCAGCACGAGAGAAGGTTCCGTCTTTCTTTCGCTTGACCACTGATCCAAAAGCCAAATAATCCGCTTCCGTTCAAGCTAGTAGAAGAAGTTGTATCGTGTGCCCCCCTTCCTGGCGCGCCAAAATGTTAGACCGAAATCTGGGCCTAACGCCGAAAATCTATGTGAAAACCTCACAATCACAGATCACAGATAAAAAGGAGTAAAATAAGAGGAGAAACACGAGATTTTTATAGTGGTTCGGCTCAATCCAAGCCTACGTCCACTTTATAGTTTCTTAAATCCTAAGAAGCTATTACAATGTTATTTGTTTGCAGTTTATACACGAAATCCTCGTGTTTACAATGAAAAAGAGGAGATTAGAGAATGAATTTATACACGAATTCCTTGTGTTAATATGATGAGCAATGTCCTTGCTCGGTAGTAATGGAAGCCAAGTGTTGGAATCGCCAAAAGGTCCGCTGAAATAGCCATGTTGTGGTGTATTTATAGGCGTAGAGGAGCCTCTGGGTGACCAGGTTCGGATATGCCACGTGTCACGACCGGAGTTGATCTCGAGAAGTAGTGGAAGAAGTCCCTCTATTCGGGTTTTGCAAATTGGAGGCAGATCCATGATAGTAGGAGCGGTTACCCCTTAAGAAGCGGTCAAAACAGTTGTGTAGCAGCAGATAAAGGGGGATCGGATCGGTTCTCCGATCCGAACAGGGGCGAAGCCTTCGAGCCGAGGACGTTGTGCCCTCCTGAATAACTGATATGAAGCGGGTCGGATTCTCCTTGTTCCGAACCGAGCCGTTATTTCCGACCCGAACCGAGTTGGTGTCCTCAATCCGGAGACTCCGTGTCCAATGCTTTGAAGGTGGAGCGGATCGGGAATCCCCCCTCTGATCCGATCCGATCCGTGCTGATGTGAATGCGATGAGCAAGTGCCAAACTGTCCATTTTAAGGAATCATCCGATCCGAACAGGTTTGTCCGACCCGATCCGAGGATCTATTCAATGCTGAATTCCAGGTTTTCGGCTCTGCATGCGTTCACGGAAACAGGCATAACTTCCAAACCGTAAGTCCGTTTTAGCCAAACAAAAGCTCAAACTGAATCTAATTCAGAGGGCTACAAGAGTTACAGAGCCTAGATCCGTAATCGCTGTTTTCGGGCCCAAAAAAGGTCATCTGGTAGGAGTTCCGGGCGTTTCTTTATTTGTGATGCGATTTCAACCAAATCACTTCATGTCTTCTGACGATATTCCCAACACTGGAGCATATTGTTGAGAAGAGATTCCATGTATGACTGCTTTGACTAAAAAGCGGGTCAACATTTTGCCCCCCAGAACATATCTTGCTGGTTGAAGGAAGATGTGTTTTGGATAATCCAAGAAATCCAAGGCCACGCCGAGCCTGCCAGCTGCAAGTATAATCCATACCTGCGAAGAAGAGAAAGCAGAAAGGTGTGTCAAATCCAAACAAAACTAATTACACTTTCTAGCATAAACCATGCTTGGGCGTTTGTTTGAGCAAAACCATACTCGAGGGATGTTCGAATCATCCTGCCAAAACCTGGCAAGGGACCTAACCTTCCGGGTACAAGCCATACCAGGAAGTTCAAACTGAGCATAAGCCATACTCGAGTTTTATTGAGTTCCTTTGCCAAATCCTGACAAAACAGTAAGCCGTCCCAAAGTATAGTCCATACTTAAGAATCCTAGTGAGTACAATCCATACTCATGTCGGGATAGAGCTATGCTTGCCAAAACCTGACAAAACAGTCTGTCCCTAGGCATAATCCATGCCTAGGGGTCCGAGATAAGTATAAGCCATACTTTAGTTGAGATTGAGAATCCTTCCACAACCTGACAAGATACTTGAATTGCCAAACATAATCCATGCTCGGAAAGTCCTTCCTTATTCAATCCAAAGTACAAAACCAAAGCAAATCCTGATTGGTTTGTCATCGAGTGCAGAGCACGATTTGGAGCTAAATCCTAACCCCGAACGTGTGTACTCCGATTTAGCCAATCGGAAAACCTAAAGAAAGCAAAGAGACATATATTATATCCTAAGAAATGCTGAAAACGCAGAGTGATCCAATCCAGATCAGTTGATGACGAGCCGATGGGAGCTCGTTCCAGGGTCATTCCCTCTCCGGGGAGCAGGTGGTGGCAGCACAGGTACAGGTGCTGTTGGTCGTTTCACATACTCGGGTAGCTCTCCACGTCTAACCTGTTCCTCAATCAGATCTCGCAAGTGTCTACAGTAATTTGTGTCATGACCGTCCATATTGTGAAATATGCAATATTTCCCAGAATCGCGTTCTCTTTGCGATGGCTCCCTCCTGGGAGGCTTTGGATAGGAGACGTCACCGTTTGTGTTCACGTAGATGTCGGTTAGTGACGAATTGAGTTCTGTGTACTTTTCATATCTGGGCCCTCTCCGGGGCTGAGCGTTGCGGTCATTCTTGGCGGCAACTTTTCCTTTGCCTTTATCAGAATCAGACGGTTCTCCGTCTTTGAGCATGTTAACATCAAGAATTTTCTTTTCGGACGTTGCGTCTTCTTCACGCAAAAACCTATCCGATTCAAGATAGAATTCGCTGAGATTCCTTGGTGGGTCTCGGTACAAGGATTTCTTGAACTCCGAGTTGTCTAGAACGCCGGATACTGCCGCCATCAATACCATAGATGGCTTAGGTCGATCAACTGATGTTGCTGCAACGTTGAACCTTTCCAGAAATGACCGCAGAGTTTCTTTAGGCCTTTGCTTGATTGTAGTGAGTGACATTACATTTTTGGGTCGAGCGATGTGGACCCGAAACTGTTCAATGAAGCGAGCGACCAACATGTTCCAGCTGTTGGTCGATTCAGATTCTAGCTGCCGAAACCACATAGCAGCAATATCAGTCAAAAAGAGGGGAAAGCATTTAGCCATGACGTTTTCCGATGCCGATTGAACTTCCATATGCCGATTATAGCGCATTAGGTGCACGGTAGGATCTGCCCTCCGTTGTAGGGTTCCAGTTGTGGAAGTTTGAAATCTGGAGGATTGCGGGAATTCCTGATTTCCTGTGTGAATGGATTGTGATTGACATCATCCATGTCATTCTGATAAATGCGGCCTCTCGAAAGGCGTTCAATAAGGCTGGCGAGCCGATCGCCTTCAAAGAGCTGTTGCAAGTTGACAAGTCCAGAGCTGGTGCCCCCAGCGTTAAGTTCAGAAGTGTGTGGAAGAGTATAAGGAGCTTGGCAGGTCATCCAGTTCGGTTCGGAGGTGCCCCCTTGCTGCGGCTCGGAGAAGCGAGGGAGATTATGAAGAGGTGCACGGTTCGGATCGGAGGTGCCGATCCGAACAGGTTCGTCTGTTCCGAACCGGGGAGCTTGATGCTGAAGCTGTGTGGAATTACCGATCCGAACCGGTGCGGAGGTAGGTCGTGCTGGAGCGAAGCCTTGATTTCCAGAGGGGAGGCTGCTGCCCCCAGGCTCATGCAGGGTTGCTGTTCGGATCGGGTCCGAACCGATCCGGTGGGGAATGTCCCCCATTTCCATCTGCGTTTGATTCAGATTTTGGCCCTCGGTTCGGATCGGATCCAAACCGATCCGATTTGTTATTCCTGCTGGAGCCATTTCAGTACCATTTCCAGTGAGTTGTGCATTGCCGCTCGGCCTTCCTTCCATCCGAGCGAAGAATTGGTCAATCATCTCCTGTTGTTTGCGGAGGAGATCATCTTGTCTTGCCATTTGAGTTCTCAATTCAGCGAGAACGCCATCCATTTAATCTCTGGTTAAGTATGCTGATGGATTTTCATGAGAGGAAGCCTCATGGCTTGCCTCGTTCCTTGTGCCTTCAGTGCCAACATCCTCAGCACGAGAGAAGGTTCCGTCTTTCTTTCGCTTGACCACTGATCCAAAAGCCAAATAATCCGCTTCCGTTCAAGCTAGTAGAAGAAGTTGTATCGTGTGCCCCCCTTCCTGGCGCGCCAAAATGTTAGACCGAAATCTGGGCCTAACACCGAAAATCTATGTGAAAACCTCACAATCACAGATCACAGATAAAAAGGAGTAAAATAAGAGGAGAAACACGAGATTTTTATAGTGGTTCGGCTCAATCCAAGCCTACGTCCACTTTATAGTTTCTTAAATCCTAAGAAGCTATTACAATGTTATTTGTTTGCAGTTTATACACGAAATCCTCGTGTTTACAATGAAAAAGAGGAGATTAGAGAATGATTTTCTACACGAATTCCTCGTGTTAATATGATGAGCAATGTCCTTGCTCGGTAGTAATGGAAGCCAAGTGTTGGAATCGCCAAAAGGTCCGCTGAAATAGCCATGTTGTGGTGTATTTATAGGCGTAGAGGAGCCTCTGGGTGACCTGGTTCGGATATGCCACGTGTCACGACCGGAGTTGATCTCGAGAAGTCGTGGAAGAAGTCCCTCTATTCGGGTTTTGCAAATTGGAGGCAGATCCATGATAGTAGGAGCGGTTACCCCTTAAGAAGCGGTCAAAACAGTTGTGTAGCAGCAGGTAAAGGGGGATCGGATCGGTTCTCCGATCCGAACAGGGGCGAAGCCTTCGAGCCGAGGACGTTGTGCCCTCCTGAATAACTGATATGAAGCGGGTCGGATTCTCCTTGTTCCGAACCGAGCCGTTATTTCCGACCCGAACCGAGTTGGTGTCCTCAATCCGGAGACTCCGTGTCCAATGCTTTGAAGGTGGAGCGGATCGGGAATCCCCCCTCTGATCCGATCCGATCCGTGCTGATGTGAATGCTATGAGCAAGTGCCAAACTGTCCATTTTAAGGAATCGTCCGATCCGAACAGGTTTGTCCGACCCGATTCGAGGATCTATTCAATGCTGAATTCCAGGTTTCCGGTTCTGCATGCGTTCACGGAAACAGGCATAACTTCCAAACCGTAAGTCCGTTTTAGCCAAACAAAAGCTCAAACTGAAGCTAATTCAGAGGGCTACAAGAGTTAAAGAGCGTAGCTCCGTAATCGCTGTTTTCGGGCCCAAAAAAGTTCATCTGGTAGGAGTTCCGGGCGTTTCTTTGTTTGTGATGCGATTTCAACCAAATCACTTCATGTCTTCTGACGATATTCCCAACACTGGAGCATATTGTTGAGAAGAGATTCCATGTATGACTGCTTTGACTAAAAAGCGGGTCAACATTTGTATTATTTTTCTGCTGCAGTAATGTATTTAATCTCTGATATTTTACAATGTGTAATATTCAGTTGTACTCTGTTATATTCTTATATTCTGATGGAATTGTTGTAATAAGAATTGAATTGTTCTTCTGTTTTTGTTCTGATTTGTCGTGTTCTCAAAGCAATCCGTGCTTTCCTTCACGGGGAAGTTCGGTTCGCCACACAACGACTGTCGCTTCTGGCTAAATACCCCCATTCTGCACACAATGGGATATGTCCGTAAGCCAATTCGATTGTTTCGATCAGTTTTTCTTTAAATTAAAATATAAATCAATATATATTGAATTAGAACATACATTTTAATTTACCGAGGTCACATACTGACTCCAAAAATTTCAGAAAAATAAATCTAGCTATGTTTTGACGATACGGTCCTAACAAAACTAATTTCACCGAATTTGGAGGCCATTTGAAAAATGGTCATTTTCCAGTCGATTAAATTCAGTCGAAATAGACAAAACACGTTTCCTTTTCCCACGCTCACTTATTGATTCCAAAAATTATGAAAATTGGAATCAAGCAATAATTTGACATTCGGATCCAACAAAAGTGGTTTCGTCGAAAACAGAGGTCGTTTGCAAAATGGATATTTTTAAGGGCTATATATTTATTAAAATATATATAAATTCCATAGCAACTATTCTGAATTTTAAACTGGACATAACTTTTAATTTATAAGGTGATCTCAGTTTCTTACATTTGTTAGAAAGATACTCTTAAATAGATTCAAATAATTCTTGTTTCGTCCAATTCTGATTTAAAATGAATTCTGTATACTCAATTGATTAGAAATCGAATTTTCAAACTACCGCGCCATTTCATGCTCGTTTTATAATTAAAATAAATTTATTCAATCAAACTTCGATTTAAATAATTTTTTAGTCATTATTATTTAAAATAAATCATTTGAAATAATCAAAATCCATTCAAATTGCTAAAATAAAAAAATTAAATTGGTTCTGAAAATCCGGGTTGTTACACAAATAAATGTACAAAAAATCGTGAATTGTTTATTTTTCAAACATCAACAGCTCCATTAGAGATACGCTTGAGAATCTGAGGGGCATTCATTACTAAATCATCTAAATCCGCTCCGGCCACAGTAATTTCTAAAATATCAAACAAATCCTGATTAGGAAACTCGATCGAGTTCCCTTTACCTCTGATCGAAGTAAGCCGATGCCTCATCAAAATCAACTACCATCTGGGCATCCAAGAGACAAATACCCAGATAGCGCTTGCACTCAAAGGTCTCGTAGTGCAAGATTGGTGCTAGGCCTACGGTTACGAATAGCACCTCAAGATAGAAAGGAGCGAAATCAGCGAAGTTCACCGGATGCCCTTGTTGAAATTCGTAGTTTTCCATTTTCAAGTAAGCAAAAATCTTCATCTTGTTGTGGTCCAACCACGCAGCCTCTTGATGTGTGAGACTGGGGTGGCACGTAAGGATGTTAGAGGTTTAAGGGGCTGCCATGGAGAAACGATGAAATCGAGGAGAAAAACTGTAGATATGAAGTGGCAAGAAGCTAGATCTACCACACAAGAATTTTGTTGGTGAATGGAAAAAAAACGGGGGTTGGAGGCTTGTGTTTGGAGGTTTGGAAATGGTGGGGATTGGGTTCGGTGGTTGCAGATTGAGAAGGAACGGAGAAAATGACAACCATGGCTTTTAGGAAGCGATATATAACGCTTCCCAGGTTCGGGCCGCACCCGATAGGTTAGAGCGGTCGATCTGGCTATAAAAGGACGCTCGACTTCCCGATTGACCGCCATCAGTCAACCGCCTTCCCAAAACAGGCGTGGAACGAACCTGGACCCAAACGGGCTTGTTCGAATAGGAAAAATAAATAAAAAATTGTATCGCTTTTTTAAATCCTCAGATTATCTCGTGCTAATGTCTACTATCAACTGAGTTGAGAAATATTTTCCCTAATGCAATTTATTCACCTTGGAACACTTGGACCAACAACAAACGAATTTCGAAGAAATCTGTATTAAATTTAAAATGAACATATCCCCTTTTTAGTTGAAAGTCAACCAACGAATTAAGAAATTGAATACCCAAGCTAAACTGAATTTTCCTTAGTACAATCGAGATAAAATTTCGGAAAAACTTTTTTGAAATTTGACTTTGTTTATAAACTGAGGGTTTCATAGTATTAGCTTATTTTATTATTATTATTTCTTTAAAAAACAAAACTTATTTGCCTAAAAATAAATTTTCTAGTAAATAACTTAAAATCTTCAAAACCCCTTGCTAAAAAGTTTTAAAAATTATCCCAACAATAAGATCGAAAACTCAAAGGAAAAATAAAAATAAAAGAATACCTAGCTCGCCAAAATAAGTAATCTAGTAAATATACCTCAATAACACGCCTCCGGACCAATACGTCATATTCAAATGAATTTCATGTATAACTTAAAATAAAAAAAGGGTCTTTGACTTGAACTCCCAAACAAAACCCAAAAATCATGACTATCTTAGTTATGGCTAGCTTTTCGCCTAGTCCTAAAGCTCAAGCCTATGGGATTCACCATATGTCGTCCTCATGTTCTTCAAGACAATCGCCAATGCACTGTGGTGTAAATCCAGGTTGGCAAGAAAGTAAAAATCCAAAAATATTCCTAACTCATAGTCATGTAAACCATTACTACTAATTAGGATAACAACTACTTCATCGTAGAAACTATTTATAGCCAAGCGCAAAGATCCAAAGAAGAATAGAAAGAAAGCTTGAATACGTTTTTTCACTAAATCCTAATTTACTAATTCATCTGATTGCCTAAACTTGGCTCTGATACCAAATGTAACAAACCATACTTTTTTGAGATTGAATTTAATAAAATTGAAACTAAAACCCAAATAAGCATTGATCATATAAATCTCGTACTTGCAAATAACGAGCATGAGCATAATCGAAGTACAATAAAATAACTCATAGTAGAAACAAGATGGGATTATAAGTATCGGCTAAGGCAACCACCTTAATAGTGAATCGTCACATCAATACTAAGCATGAGAAACAGTAACAGAAAACCAAACTTGAAGACTTGCAAAGTTCGGTCGTCTCCAAGAAGAACCTAAGAATTGTTATGATGAGAGAGGGTTAGAACAACAAGTCCTGGTGTAACAACCCCGAATTTTATCGCTTTGATTTGGAATATTTAACTAGTTTTAAATATTCAAAATCAAGTGTTTTTATAACTAAAATACTCTCTTTTATTTTTTATTATATAATGTGTAAAGCATTTTTAAATTTGTTTTACAAAAATAAATAGTTCAAAGAAAAAGAAAAAATGTGACTAGAAGAATTTTTAAAAAAGGATGATTTTGATCATGTAAAAGTTGTTTAAATATTGTTTAAATTACTTAAATAAATATAACATATAAATATATTAACATATAAAGTTATATTAGTATTAATTACATAATTAATTAATTTAATAAAATAAGATGTGATGTTAACTAAGATTAAAGAAATAAAAAAAAATAAAAGTGCTAAAAGTACACTTAAATTAAGGAAAAGAAGACACATAAGTATTTTTGTGTAATGAGGTGTTGGAAGGAAGGACATTACATGGAAATAGAAGTGTAAGAAATACGGTGAGGTGTCATTAGCTTAAGGAGGGTCAAGTATAAAGGGTGTAAAGGTAATTTGATATATTCATTTTATATAAAAGTGATTTCGTCTTTCTCTTTCTCATTTACATTTTTTATTTCCACATTTTCAAAACTTCCTTCTTCTTCCTCTTAGCTTTTAAAAAAGTTTTAATGGCTTCTTAGTTTTAAAATTAAATTTTCATGGTATTAAAACTCAAATTTATCAGATTTCTCGCATTTTCAAAACTTTGAATTCTATACTTTTATTTTACTCAGTTTACCTCTTTTCCATTCGGCTATAACTCTCTGTAAAATACATAATTTATTCAAATCAATTCTATATTAAATCAACAAAAATTAAATTTCAATTTAAACTAAAGATTTGATTAAATTAATTTGATCAAAAATATTTAAATACAAGGTTAAATCTTCTTATCATATATATTTACGTCAAATTAGATTGAATTCTAATACTTTCATTTAAGTAATAAATAATTAACAACTTCAACTCTGATATTTAAATCTTCTCATTTAATTGAATTTAAATAAGCTAATCAATTCAAATCTTACAATTTAAATTAAGTCAATAAATTGATTCTTAAGATCAGTAAATTAAATTTTAAATAAATCTAAATTTTAATTCAATCTTTTGCTAAGTAATTTCTTTTAATAAATCATAAATTCAAGAATAAATTTCTTAGTTCAAATTAAAAAATAAAAATTTCCGCTTAAATTTCTAAATTGATATTTTTAATTAAAATATGGTTATATATCATTTCAACCCATATTCAAATTTTCACAAAATTTAATGTATAGGTTATGATGTTTGGAACATGTATATGTGATAACAGGGCGATAAAATCAAAATGACAACCATGCAACAATCACAACTATTTTTGTACAAAAATCAAACATGATTATTTAATGGAATTTATCCATCGCCATTTCATGTAAATTATCAACTATCATTTCATGTAGATTTCGACTATCATTTCATGTGATTAGATCAACAATTCAATAAATTATAAACTGTTAATTCAAATCATAGTCAACCAACATTTTATGATTAAAAATTTACAATTAAAATTCATGAAATTAACAACTAATCAATTAAGCAATTTTAAACTAACAATTCAAACATTCATCAATCAAAAAATGCAGAATTAATCAAATATTATTATTGCATATGATGTCAATTTGTAACATATGAATATTAATCGTGAGAGAAATTCTAACCTTGTGTGGTTTTAAGATTGGTAACAAGCACTATAATGGAATGACATGGCACAACCACACATGAAAGACGAACTGCTTTGACTAACTCAAGTGCACATTCAAAACACCATGAAGAAATGATCAATTAATCTCAAGTTCAAGTTGGTCACAACGATTCAGTATTTTTAGAATAGCCTCAAACAGCCAAAACTGTTCAATCAACTAGCAACAAACACAAGTGGATACGGATTGATGCTGAAATAAAATAAAATAAAAGCCAGGAAATGGTTTGGCATCAAAGAACAGGTGCAATGGTCGATTGAGGCAGGAGTGGGATGGCTTGGGTTCGCCGTTGTGTAGGCCTAAGGCAAGAAGACTTAGAACGGCGGGCCAAAGGTTGTTGGTCGGACTGTTGAGTTGAGGGAGGAGACTAGAAGTGCATTTTGGGTACCCAGGATAGCGTTGGTGGATGAAGCGGGATCGGGTAGTAGGGATGGAGCGGCATGCAGGAGTGATGGATTAAAGAAGGTGCGGGTTGTTAGAGGTGTTGGGGTCTGTGGATGGCAGCTACAGTGGTGACAGGGTCAAGGAGGGAAGGGCGACATGGGCAGGACGCGAGTGTGGGTTGTTCGGGAGGCGAGTTGGCCAGAAGGGCCAAGCTTGGCGGAGGTTGTTGTGTGCATGGAGGAGGGGTACGATGGAGATGGTTTATCAGAGTCGGGCTTCGAGGAGGAGGATGCTCGCGGAGGCAACGGCGGAGAGCTGGGCGAGGGTGGTGCTGCAACGATAAGGTAAGGAGGTGGATTCATGGTGAGTTATGTATGTGTATATATATATTTATGTATATGTATATGTGTATGTGTGTGTATATGTATATATATGTATATAAAGGCTTTGACCATATTTAGAAGAAGGAGAGTATGTATAACAATAAAGAAGAGGGGAGAGTGGCAGAGTTAAGAATAGATAAGGACGCCTCTTATATACATACATACATGCATGCATGCATGTGTATATATATATATATATATATATATATATATATATATTCAGAGAGAGAGAGAGAATGATGTTTCAAAAAAGGGATAATGGAGCGGATATTGAAGAGGTGGCGTATTAATATATTCTTTTTTATTCGCATGAATAGTGGGAGGGTAGGAAGGCATTACAGGTTAGCAAAAATAGTTACATTCATTTTAGCATGGGAAAGTAGCACTACAGGTTGGTAATAACATTTCTAAACTTGAATCATGTCTAACGATATAAATAGATATCAGTTTCTTATACTTCTAATGAAACGAACTTCCATGTGTTACTATGAAAATTCTTCTACTTCTATATTTAATTAGACATATTCAAAATATTAAATTTTCGTAATTTAATTTGACTGTCAAATTTTTGCGTAGTTTTTCAGACAAAATCATACGTACGGTGGTCCGAATGTATGAATTTTACGAAACGAAAAATTATGTTCTCTTCAGAATACAGTATAGTATTTTTGGTTCAAATCGCTCAAATTCCGATAACATTTTATTTATAGAGATTTATTCAAATTTTAAATTATAATTATTATTGATATATCGGTTGTCGCTACCGTAAATCATCTTTAAAAATCAATTCAAACGGAGAAAGCGAACTTTGACGTTTTCGACATATAATTGTTTAGATCACTTCTATATGAAAATAATAAATACTAACGATCAATGTTAATTTTCGTTAATTACGCTAGTTAAACATACGTTATATATCGTTACAATTCATCCTATACAAAATTAAACTGGAAATGTTAATTAAAATATAATAAATTATCGCATTAACTTATATATTCAAGTTTTTTAAATAAATCAAGGATTCAACTACTAAAATTTCTTTTATTGACAAAAGTTCAAAGTTAATTATTCGAAATACACATAAAATTTGATAATAATTTCCATGGTTATAAATAACCATTCGTCTTATTATAAATAACCATTCGTCTTATTAATAATTCAAAAGTTTGCTTTCAATTAGTATTGGGAACCCGATCACTCTAGTGCTGACTTCTGATTCGACTTCTTGATTAGAAACTTCAATTCTTATTAGTGTTCGTCGTCAAGAATAGAATGAAAAATTTTATTTGAAATCAAAATCATATATTCGAATCTGAATAAAATTGTTATACGAATGGAATGATATACGTTCACTCACGTATTATATTTCATTGGCTTCTTAGTTACTAATGTATTTAAATCAATAGAATTCAAATTAGGTGTTTTATTTTACACTAAACTTTAAAGTTTTGAAAATTTATTTGAAAATTTGCTTTGTAAATCGAAAATACTTTACATCGAAAATAGTCTTCATAACTCGATGTTCCACAAGTTTATCGTCGTTCTTAAAGAATCTGGTAATACGTTGATCAAGCGTAGAACTAGAAATCCCGGAATACTAAGTAAACTTATTTCAAAACCCAGTGAAAATACTTGACAAACTCAAAACATATAAGAGAAGCACCATCCAATAAACCGACCGAGGAAACTATTCATGAATCGCAAATACATAATGGTTATGCCTGAGTCTCCCAACAAACTTCCAGACCCGTAGGAAACCTATTCCCTGCGATTTTCATTATGAAAAAAATCAATGGAATGAATCAATAGAATAGAATAACCTAAGATCATCATGGAACACATCCCCTAAGGTCGCTCTATCGCCAGGTCGAGAGGACAAAGCACTGAAGCCATATGTGGCTGGACAATCACTGACTTACGCGTTTCGCCATAATACCTCAAAACAATTTCATGGATCGAGGTCTATATCTAGTAACACTGGTGGTTACATCTCTATCCACCGTAGACCTTAGGCAATCACTTCCCTATGAATTACGCCACGTGGACCGTAGATACACAATGGTTGCGCTTGTATCCTCCAAGAAACATCCATACCCGTAGGCTTTCGTAGCCCTGTGGATTTCATCATCGTAAAACAACCATGGATCGTAGTAGACAAAATGGTTACGCTTGGTTTCCCCAGGAAACATCCGTCGACGTAGGCCTTCACGGTCATGTGAATTTTGCTATGCAGCCGAGTTCATAGTAAATTGATGAGTATTATATCCGGTCAATCACAATCAAAGAAATATTTTCAAGAGTTCATGCCGAGTAGTACCTTGATTTTCGAAGTAAAGTACTTAGTTTACCTTAATTTCAAAATATACATAAATCGTAATTTTGAATATAGTATTCTTATATAAGCTCCGTTATATATAAGATTTTCATTGTCATATCGAGTACCCTTTCAAGTCAATAGTTTTGAATTAACTTCATTCTTAAACAAATCTTTTTTATATAAGTTTGAAAACATATATAGAAAAATATTTATAGAATCGAATGTTCTAGAAATTATCCATTTAAATATCAGTTTGGTTTCAAATTCATATATGACTTCGAAATCATTTAATTCAACACTTTCGAAGTTCCAAGTCCATGGTTTAGGAAATTTACCTATAAAGTCATGTTTACATAAAATCAATATTTCTTCCAAATGATTATTTTATTCAAAATATCAATTAAAATTAACTTTCATTTAAACATTTCAAATATAATTATATAATATAAAATTATATAATAATTTGTAATCAAAAATCTCTTTGAGATGAAAGACTAAATTATCCTAATGCATAGAATAATATTATTCAATCAAACTCAAGGAAAAAAGTTGGGCTTCTATTCAATCATTTGAAATAAATATATATACACACCGTTATATATCAAATCACACTTCAGATATTTAAATAAAACTCATTTCATTAAAATAAACCAGCATCACAACTACTTTTGTGGTCTCCCCCACTCTGACTCTCGAAAATGAATTTCAATGATGTGGAAATCATCGCTAAAATTATTTTCCAACGTGAGAAGTGAGCTCTCCACTCTTATTTATTTTCAAAAAAAATTAATTTTCTTTTAAAAAACATTTCAATTCGAGAATACTTTTAAATAACATAAGTATCACTTTCCAAAATGTTAGAAATCAGTTTAAAAATTTTAGAATTTAATTCTCACATTTTAGTTGAATTACTTTTAAGTTACAACTTAATCAAATTTTAATACATAATTTCTTATTAAATAAAATTTTAATTCATATGCATTTCATTTAATTTTTCCCATTTCAATTTATTAACCTTAAGTACATTATCAATAATCACAAACACAAATTTAATATTTTAGAAAATTATGCTTTCTAAATCCATATGTTCATTACCCTAATAGACTTAAATTAACAACAATTTCCTATAAGCTTTAAATTATGAAATCCAAGAATATTATACTCAACTAATTATATAATTACTTTAATTTAATTCAAATCTTCAAATTATAGTAATTATTCAAGATTGCAAATATATATTTACAAAAATACAAGTACGCTATCTCAATACACCCAACTCATTCAAGGGCACTATTAACCCTCTAATGAGTATATCGCACATGCTAAGGTTTATTGCTAAACCAAAGCTCTGATACCAACTACTTCGATCTGCGTTTTCAAATGGTTATAAATCGACAATAAACTACACATGTCAGATTCAAACCATTCAAAACGATAGATTATCGGTAGGTTTGTACTAAATAAATAAAATTTAGAAGAATGAATACCGAATCTCGTAGTGGAAGGAATAAAATAAAATAGTACCATAAGTACATAAAATAGTTCATGAAGCTGTTTAAAATTGATTTCACTTAGACACAATATACACAAAATTATAGAAAATTACCAAACAAAATATGCGATGCTAATATAGTAATAAATAAGGTCTTTGACTCCATCTTCATCTTTAGGAATGAAATGCTTCGAAAAACTGAAATACCTGGTCTGACCCGAGCATAAAGTAAAACAAAACACTCGATTCAGGATTAATATTCTTATGGATGTAAAATCAACTAAAATGAAATGCTAGGTGACATATTGTAACGAGCCGGATTTTTGGTCGATTTATTCTGAACATTTAATATTGTTTTTAATGTTGATTTGACAACATAAATGGATTCTTTATGGAATTTATCGATTTAATAATCGAATATGATATAATTTAGAGTATATTGAATTATCGTAATACAAAAGCGAAATATAATTGAATCCGAAGTTAAAACTGAATCGAAACGATTCTGATGATAAATTCTTTTTGAACATAAACGATAATAATAATTTATTATTAAAAAAATGATTGTTTCTGAATTTAAGTTATATATCAATTTAATATGGTTATTTTATATACGTTCGAATTAAATTTTAGAATCTCTTTCGTTGAGATTAGAATAGCGCTATAACATTAGAACGTCAGTCATTACGTTAAAATAAGGGTTCGTAATTTCGAGTTATGAACCCCGAGATATTTGATTATAAAATTAATGGATAAGCTAGGAATCAAATCAAGTCTTTTATTAATCAAATCGCATTAAACTTTAAATCAAATCGAAATTATTTTCTATGTACTTTCGCCGACCTAAATTGGTACCCAACGTAGACCTACATCATTCCTCCTTTTATAAATTCGCAACCACCCCATCCCTTTATTTTTCTTCACAAACTGAAAGTTTCAGCAAACCTCAAATAAATAAATAAAATTGATTGAACACTTTCCAAATCGAAATTTAAAAATCAAATGAAAGCCTTCCCTGTCCAAATTCATTGAAAAAATCATCTCGTTTTATATAAGTATGGCCGCTCCTCCCATCCTGGTTACTCAAATCGAAAATTACCCTTTTCTAAAACATTTTCCTTCTTCCGTTTATCGAAATTGACTCTCTGAAGGTGCGAATCATTTCCTATGGTTCGATGTTGAGCTGCCGAGAACTAGGAGAAGTCACGACAGTCACGTTTGGTTTTGAGGGTTCGAAGTGGAGACGCTCGCGAGGTTAGAGTCGTGGTTGCTGTTTGGGATTCGAGTGGGAATGGAAGGAAGATTAGGAAAGGGACCAATGTGATTAGCTGGGGATATTGCGTTTAAAGTTTCAATAAGGGTGATGGGGCGTTGCTACTGCGTGGCTTTTGGGACGGAGTTGCGATGAAAAAGGGGATATCGAAGTTCACGGCATGGTGAGGATTGTTCAAGCGGGTTTCAATGTGTTTGAAATGGAGAAGGTAATTAAGCAGTTAATATTTTAATGATGTTTAAATATATATAAACATATTAAGTTAATCTATGTCATGCAATAAAAGTGGCACATTTTCAGTATACATTGTTGCATACAAATAATGCTTTCGCTTTTTAATGGTTTCAAGTGATATTTAACTTTGAATATGTATTTATTTTAAACCACTAATTGTTGGTTACAAACACATATTAAGGTTTATGATAGTGATTAAATTCGAATTAGTTTTATCATATATATATATTAGTCAACTTAGAAAATATATAACCTTCGTATGCATTTCCAGAATCAAACGAAACCGATTAAATTGGATTTGAATTGGCAAAAGCTTAGCATCCATACTGATATTGAGCAATATGGAGCTAGTCGGAATTTTCGATTAAATTAGACACTTGTTTAATTTAATTGAAAATAAATCACTATTTCGACAAATAAAATCAAGATGAGTAAACACACTCTCCGGATTCATTTATAATTTATTATAACGAATATTTATTTAATATATAATGCTACATGTTGTTTATTGGTTGTTTGGATGCATTGAAATATTATTGTGGCCATAATATACATTAGTTATATTTAGGCTCGATGATTGTATACATACATATAATTGGTGATTGGATATTTCCCGCAGTACCATTAGCGGATGACCCTATGCGCCCCACAATATATATAGTGGATAACCTTCTACACCGCGATATCTTGCCAAGAAGCCGGATGGGTATTATTTATGTTGTCTAACATCTGTAGATTCAAAGAAAACAGGTTGGAGGGATCCAACTGGATTCCTCAAAATTTATTACTGTTTGTTTTCGTATATATTATCATATATGATGTGTTGGAAAACCTATGATCGATGATTGTGTGTTTTGGATATTTGAATAACAATGGCCCTAAATAATTGGTATTTAGATACGGTAAAAATATATTCGAATGAAAAGAACAGGATTTGAGTTACAAAGGAAAATTAAAATTTTCGAATATAGAATTGAATTTCGAATGGTTAGAAAATATATAACTTGTTTTTAATAATAAAAACAAGTAGGAAGATTTATAAGCGATCACTATAAATGAAGTGGAACAAATTATCATTTGATAATTTGAGAATGAAAATTCAAATATGAATTTAAAAAGAGAATTGGAATCGTTTCAAAAAATAAATGATGAAGTTTATCCCGATATTCGTAATGTTAATTTTAATTGGATAAATCCATGTGGATTTATGATTTGAATTCGACTATGTCGAATTTTATAAAAATATTTTATTTTTGGTAAAGGTATTGGAATTGTATTAGATAAAAACTAAAATTAAATATGCAAATAGATTCTATGTTACATATATATATAAGTTATAATAAATAAGATATTCCAAAATAGGATTTGGATTTTAAATAGATTTTGAAATGGAACGTGTTTAATGTATAAAACAAGGAAGTAAATTTATAAACAATATATAGAAAGTAGAATAAATATCATATGATAATTTGGAATTATAAACTCATGTATGAATTTAAAAGCAAATTGGAAATCGTTTTGAAAAAAGGAATACCGGATTTTATTCTGGAATTTAGAATATGTAACGACCCGGAAAATATGAACCAATTTAAAAATTTTAAATTGGCTATTTTAGTGGATTTTAAACATTAAAATAAATATTTTAAATAATAGCAATGAAAAGTAAGTTCGAATCGACATTTGAAAACGAATATAATTAATTCTAATTATAAACAAGGCCTGAAATGGCGCGGTAGTTTCAAAATTTGAATTCAAACTTTGACTCACTGTAGCGGGTGCAAAACAAAACGGATTTGAGTGAAACCAAAAATATTTAAATCTACTAGTGAATACCTTCCTAACGAATCTGAAAAATCGAAGTTTCATAGCGGAAAGCAAAAGTTATGGCCAAATGAATTTTCAGAAAGGTCGCTATGGAATTTATATAGCCCGTGAAATTGGCCATTTTGCAAACGACCTTGGAATTCAACGGAACCAATTTTGTTGGATCCGGGATGTGAAGTTATTGCTAGGTTTCAAATTTCATAATTTTTGAAGCTAGTATGTGAGCGTGGCAAAGAAAAATGTGTTTTGGTCGATTTCTATTAAATTGGATCAACCAGAAATGGGCCATTTTGCAAACGGTCTCAGAATTCGATGAAACTAGTTTTGTTGGGACAGTATCGTCAAAACATAGCTAGATTTATTTTTCTGGAATTTTTCGAATTAGTTTGTGGCCCTGGCAAATTTAAATGTACGTTCAAATCAAATATTGAATGTTTTATATTTTAATTTGAAGAAAAACTGACTGAAACAGTCGAATGGGCCTACGAAACATATCCCATTGTGTTCGGAATGGGGGTAAAACGCTGGGGACGACAGTCGTTGGGTTTGGATTGGAGTTCGTATGTGACAAGGGGTATTTTGGAAATTTAAAAATATATAAATAAATAAAAATATCCTATTGGTCCACCTCACAATCTCTCTCCCCGATACCATCCAGAACGACGGCGGAAACCCTTCAAAACCTTCTCTCTTCAAAAACTCCACATCCACGCAATAAAATCGAATGGCCCAGTTGGCAATTTTGTAGAGCTTCGCGAAATCTTCAAATCCATACAGGGTTTGAATTTTATCGTTCTGAATCGAGGGAGAATTCGGCTTCGAAAGTTCGATCTTTCAAATCGTCACCGCCATCATCTCCGACCACCGGAGTCCACCGCGCCACCATCATTCGCCGCGCCTTTCTTCCCTCTGCAGCGTGGCTGATTGACGCAACACTTCACGGATCGAGCAAAAATTCAAAACCTAGTTTTGAACATCAAAACGAGGTATACGGCTTTGTTTATTTTCAACTGTTTTAACACCTTTAAACCATTGCAAACTTTGAAAAATCGTATCTTTCTCATGTGTTGACGAAATTCAGTGAAACAGGAGACAGTGGACTCGTGTGGACGTCTTCTACATTTTAGAAGAGACCGCATATTTTTCTGAGCCTTCTGCTATTTTTGGTGGAGTGGAACCCAATGTGAGATTTCTAATTTACAAACGATATGGAAAGCGAAGATGTATAAATTATATAGTCAGTGTATGAGTTATATAAGCGTTGTACACCTCTTGTATAAGCGTTGTATAAGTTGTACGTTCGATATATAAGTTATATATGCGTTGTAAAAACTATATATGTGTTGAAATAGAAGTGAAATGCTTATATATAAATTTAAATATATATATATACACCCCTCGTCCACAAACCATGGACGATATTTATTGGTTGTGATTGGTGTGAAAATTGGTTGATTACGAATGGTTGATTAGAATTGTTTTGGTTGAAATTGATTGATTGTGGTTGAAAAATACCCGTTTGTGGTTGAGAAATATTTGGTTGAAACCACATAGGATTAGTTTGTGGAAATGAAAAAAATATACATGTCGCATGCGTGCAAACTAGATGCATGATTCCCCATTGTCAAAAGCTGCGAGGCTTTAAGGTAGAGCGAGGAGCCGTACTAGGGACGGTCCCAGTTTTAACTACCCTGCCGTTATGCTGCCGAAATTTTGAATAATATTCATGTGTTAGAATTATTTTCCTGTGTTGAAACTATATTCGTGTGTTGAATAGAAAACCTTCATGTGTTGAATCGAAATTCATTCGTTGAATCATATTCATGTGTTGAATGGTATTCGTGTTTTGAATAAATTGTTTTAACAATAAAAATCACATTTTTACTCTATATATACAAACTATAGAAAACCTTCATGTGTTGAATAGAAATTCATTCGTTGAATCATATTCATGTTTTGAATGGTATTCGTGTTTTGAATAAATTGTTTTAACAATAAAAATCACATTTTCACTCTATATATACAAACTATAGAAAACCTTAATGTGTTGAATCGAAATTCATTCGTTGAATTGAAATTCAGATGTTGAATGGTATTCATATTTTGAAATAAATTGTTTTATAATAAAAATCATATTTTTATCACCAACGTGAACTATATAAAATAATCTTGTTTTGAAATAAATTGTTTTATAATAAAAATAATATTTTTATTACCTATATGAACTATATAAAATAATCGCGTTTTGAAATGAATTGGTTTACGATAAAAATCACATTTTTACTATATACACGAATAGTTGAAAATAGCGAAGTGTTGAAATAACTGTCGGTTGGATAAAAATATCATTTTTATCAAATGTATGAAAAGAATATAGTTTTGAAATCGAAGAATCGATATATATATATAAAAATAGAATTGAAATATATCGAATAACGAAGCTGCAATTTGTGTTTTGAAACCGTGATTTCAAACGATTAGTGCGGGAGATCTGACCATCAGATTTTCTCGAAACCGAAACCGTTGGGTCCGCTTTGGAAATATCTTTCCAACGACACCAACTTTGTAAAGATCCAACGGTTGGATTGTCTGGAATGTTTAATTCAAATCTGAAGAAAAACAGCGCCATAATCGATTATATTTATATATATATAAATATAATTATATTAAATCGAATAACGACGCTGTAGTTCGTATTTTGAAATCGAAACTTCAAATGATTATACCGGGAGATCCGACCGTCGGATTTTCCCGAAACTGGAACCGTTGGATTCGTTTTGAAAAGATCTTTCTAATGATGTAAATTTTGTGAAGATCCAACAGTTAGATTTTCAGATATGTGTAAATCAAATCTGCAGAAAAACAGCGCCACGGCCGCGTTATGGCCCGAAGCGTCGTTTGAATAAATTGGCTATTTTAAAATAAATAAAAATAGCGATAAATCGTTATAAAATATTATAAACAATATGGATTTGAAATTTAGTAACTAACTGAAGGTTGGCTAAGTCGAATGGTTTCCTAGGTGTTGATCTGATGTTGGTTTCGGCCTTCGGGGTTAATATTTGGGAAATCGTTCTCTTACTGATTTACGGTTAGTGACTGATGAATTGAAAAGAAGCGTATGTGTGTTTGTGTAGCACTTGTTTATTATATACGCGAGTTGTTCAGAAAGACCGGGTTTATCCCATTCTGAATAACTGAATCGACAATAAGTAATCGAAGATGAAGACGGTGGTTGAAGACGGAAAATCTTAACCTCGTTTGGATGGTAACTAATGTCCTGATTGGGAGGCATCCCGAAATATGGATAATGAGTGGTGATCGTCCAGACGTACGTGGTGATCGATGGGTTTGCGAGGTATATAGTGCCTCCGGTTTCGTTCCGACCCAGAACGGACTTGTAAATGGATTGTGAGTATGACATTGGAATTTATTCTATGTGATTGATAGCCATCAGTTGCATGGAGTGAATTGCCTGTGTGACATGCTAAGATGCAGTGATCTGGACTTCTGTTGAAAAGCAAAGTCTTGTGATTGATGATCAAAGCACCGCCTGTGTGGCGTAGCTTTGTGTATAACGTGGATTCGCGAGACTCACACCCCGGTATGAACCAGAAACGGGAGAAGGACCTCAGGGAGGGCATGCGTTTCCTTCTAGCTAGGAGTTGTGTCAGTGTTTTTACACGGCCTGACATTTTACTTATGTGGATGATGGATAGCGAGGCGCTTCAGTTATATCGGTCGATCCGGGACCGATGAAGTCATTCGTTGGCTCATTGACGACCCATAGGGCGGGGAAACGCATTGTTCAGGCATAATAATCCACATCGGTGGACCGGCCTTGACGATCCAAGGGCCCACCTGAGTCTGGGTCCTGAGACACGGGCTAGAGCGTCTCGAATTCGGCAAGGACTATCTTTTGCCTTGGTTCATGAAAGAAATCCAATTTCCAAATACGACATCGTGCAGTTTTGATCGTATATATATATGGTGACATGATATATGGTACCCATGCCGTCTATGATTGAAATTGTTTTCGAAACCTATAAACACTAGTAATAATATCAAATGCTTTTGTTTTATTCGTATCGATCATATTTTGGCCATTATAAGGTAAAACTCTATCCTCCGGTTTGCGTTGCATTGTGTGATGGGAACTGAGTCTTATAATAGCTTCATATTTATAAAAAGCATTGCGATATTTAAAAGAATGATTTGTTTTAAAGCACTGGCAACCCGATGGAGTAAACCCGTTCCACGAAAGTGGCGTGGTCCTGTGATTAGCCATATTTTAAATGTGTTGAGTAGATTTCTCATACCAGTCCCATGACTGACTCATAGTTTGTTTCACTTTCAAACTCGGGTGCCCCTTCTTCTACACGGGCAGCCTTGTATTCAGGTTTAGCTGGCTCATTCGGGATAGCTGGAGCTGAAGATGGATTCTATTATTTATCTCTTTTTATGCTGTTCAGCTCCTATTTTACATTATGTTTGTTTTCCGCTGTAGACATTTATGTATAGCTGAACTGTATTTGTACTAAGTATGATCCTGTATATTGTGTAACTCTGATTATTTCGTTTATCTAGTATATTCTATTGTTCATTATCTGGTGTATTTATTTATTTCTGCTCTGCTGTTGTCTGTTTATGTGTTATATTCCCAGGATTACCCTTGCCACCGTCAGTACGGGGTTCGGGGTCGTCTCATTTTGGTATTAGAGCTTTGGTTAAGCTTAGTGCTGGAATATAACATATGAACGAACTCGTCCGAAATAGAACCAGTAGTGTTCTAGGACGAGTAAGTCAGTACAAATAGGATCAGCAATATCCTAGTATGAGTAAAGCAGAATGAAATAAACGCCAGTAGACACATTTACATTCAAGTATTTGTCTCTATATTTTGAAATATCTTTTCTGTTGACCAGACACTTTGTCTGCTAATTGCAGACACACTAGAAAATGAGTGACAGGAATAGAAGAAATAATCGTATGGCTCGACCAGCTAATGAGCCAGTTCTGCTCCCACTGCTAGAATCAGATATAGAAGTTCTATTCAAGAGATTTCGAAATATGGGTGGATCTCCATTTTTAGGCAAAGAGTCCATTATGGAAACACAAGCTTGGATCCATTCTGCAGAGAAAATCTTTGAGGGTTTAAAGCTGAGAGATGATCAGAAAGGATTACTGGCGTCTTGGGCACTCAAAGAAGAAGCTTTGTTTTGGTGGGATTCAGTTATTAAAGATAATCCAGAAGGTGATATCACCTGGGATAGATTCAAAGTGATTTTCTTAGAAAGATTTACTCCTCCCGAAGCAACTGAGCGGTTATGAGATGAATTCTCTTATCTGATACAAGGTGATATAACCGTCCCAGAATATCATAAGAAATTCAACGAACTTTCTCACTTTTCTCCTCACCTGATTCAAGATCCAAAGAGGAAAAATCTGAGGTTTATTCATGGCCTTCAAAGAAAATATCAGAACAGTGTAATGAGGAATGTGAAGCTCCCTTTTTCTGAAATGATATACATGGCTTACCAATACGAGGATCTCGACAAGAAAGGTATGTTACAGTACGAAGAAGAAGTCAGTTCTAGTAATAAAGGTTAGTCTGAAACTGCTCGTCCGGAGACCAGTAGGATGTCTGGGGTTAATAAGAAGCCCAGTGCTAAGAGGAAAAGGGCTAAGTCTGAGAAAGAACCCATAACGACGGCCACATGCTCTAACTGCAAGAAACCAGGGCATTTGACTAGGAATTGTAAAACCTCGAAGAAACGAAAGAAGGGGTTCAAACCCGATAACCAGTTTCGAGAGAACAGAAAATGCAGTCAATGTTGTTGGATTGGTCATCTTGAAAAGGACTTCCGGCTATTTAAGAAATCCAAAGCAGTACATATAAATGAAGTAGCAGAAACTTATGAGTCCTCAGCTATTCAAGAAAGGCCAGATGTTTTAGAAGGCGCGCTAACTGTCAAAGATATTCCTGTTAAAGTACTGTTTGGCACCGGCGCATCGCGAAGCTTTGTTGCAAAGAATGCAGTTAAGAAACTAGATTTGAATTTGAAGAAGCTCAAAGAATCAATGACTGTCCAAAATCCGGTCGGGGGTTCCATCGATCTCAGTTGGGTTTGTGGAGTGCCGGTTTCCTTTTCTCGTTATCGGTTCTCTACCATCGCGGTCGTCATGAATTTTACAGAGTTTGATCTTATCTTGGGGTTAGACTGGTTGACCAAGTATGAAGCTGAGGTTAAATGCGCCGACAGAGTCGTTAAGGCAAAGATAAAGTCAGGTGATTATATAACCATTCCCTGTGAAGGTCAGAATTCTAATAGAAAGGACTTATGGGCAGCTTTGGATGTTTCTCCTGCTCAAATAGAAAATATCCCTGAAGTCACAGAGAATATTCCCGACCTAGTGAAAGATATTCCTGTCGTCAAGAATTATGCGGATATGTTTGAAGAAGTTGTTCGCTTACCTCCGAAGAGAGAAATAGATTTCAAGATCGCTTTGATTCCGAATGCAAGGCCGGTAGTTCACGCTATTTGAAGGATGTCCTTGAAAGAGAAAGAGGAATTAGACAATCAAACAAGACAGCTTGTATGGAAGGGTTTGATCAGGCCTAGTTTCTCTGATTGGGGAGCAGCAGTGGCGTTTGTCCCAAAATCTGACGGTACTCTATGGCTATGTGTGGATTATCGTGATTTGAATAAGCAGACAATAAAGAATAAATATCCATTGCCGCGAATCGATGATTTATTGGATCGTCTGAAGGGGCACAAGTATTTTCAAGGATGGACCTAGCTACAGGCTTCCATCAACTTCGAATTGCCGAAGAGTGTGTTCCTATGACAGCATTCAGAGGTCCAGACTTATTCTATGAGTGGTTAGTAATGCCGTTCGGCTTATGTAACGCTCCAGCATACTTCGTCGATTTGATGAATAGAGTGTTCAGGGGAGTCCTGAATAAATTTGTTCTGGTTTTTATCGATGATATTCTAATCTTCTCTAAATCAAAAGCCGAACATGAAAAGCATTTGGAACAGGTTCTAGAAATTCTGAGAAGGAATGTATTGAAAGCCAAACTGTCCAAATGTATATTCAGGCAAGATGAAGTGAAATTTATGGACCACGTCGTATCGAAAGAAGGAATTGCTGTGGATCCAAGTAAAATCACGGCTATTCAAAATTTGAAACAGCCCAGTACTCCTACAGAAGTCCGCAGTTTTCTTGGATTGGCTAGTCATTACCGGAAGTTCGGTAAAAACTTTTCGAAGATATCGGGTCACTTAACGAAGCTTACAAAGAAGCACTCAAAATTCAAATGGACTCCATAATGTGAGGAGGCTTTTGAAGACCTAAATTTAAGATTAACGACTGTTCCAGTGTTAACCATTATCGACGACAATCAGGATTTAAAAGTCTGGACAGATACCTCTAGAGAGGGACTTGGTGCAGTACTAATGCAAAGAGGTCAAGTGATCGCTTATGCTAGCCGTCAGCTGAAGCCGCACGAGAAAAACTACGTCACTCATGATCTTGAGTTATTGGCTATAGTATTCGCTTTGAAAATCTGGAGACACTATCTTTTGGGTGAGAGATTTGAACTGTTTATAGATCACCACTCGTTAAAGTATCTGTTCACCCAGAAAGATTTGAATCTGAGGCAACAACGTTGGCTAGAGTTCCTTGTAGCATACGATTTTGAGATTATATACACTCCAGGGAAAGCCAATGTCGTGGCCGATGCGTTAAACCGAAAGAACGAAATGATCGCCAGTTTTATTATCATGACTTCATTGATAGATAAAATATCTGCTCTTCAGAAGGATGATCATTTCATTCAGAAGATCAGAG
Source organism: Allium sativum (assembly GCA_030737875.1). NCBI lineage: Eukaryota > Viridiplantae > Streptophyta > Magnoliopsida > Asparagales > Amaryllidaceae > Allium > Allium sativum. The sequence goes on from CM060909.1 coordinate 365,378,012, forward strand.
AGATAATTCAGAAAGGCGAGCCCTCGAGTTTTCAAGTTGATAATGAGGGGATTCTAAGGCTCAAAGGTCGAATCTGTGTCCCTAACATTTCTGAGGTCCAAAAGGAAGTGCTGGATGAATGCCACAAGTCGAAACTTAGTATCCATCCGGGGGTAAGCAAAATGTATAATGACATCAAACGCACTTTCTGGTGGAAGTCGATGAAGAGAACATTTCTTTATATGTTAGCTGATGCCCTACTTGCCAACTAGTCAAGAGCGACCAACAGAAACTGGCTGGATTGTTACAACCGCTAGACGTTCCAGGTTGGAAGTGGGAACATATTTCCATGGACTTCATAGATGGTTTGCCCAGAACCAGAAAAGGAAATGACAGTATTTGGGTGATCGTAGATCGCTTCACGAAGGCCGCCCATTTCATACCTGTCAGATCAAACAGAACTGCTCAGAGTCTGGCGCAGATATACTTCAAGGAAATAGTTAGACTACACGGAGTGCCGATCAGTATAGTTAGTGATAGAGATACAATATTTACTAGCAAATTCTGGGAGGCATTTCAAGTAGAGCTGGGAACAAAGCTGAACCTAAGCACCGCCTATCATCCTCAGACAGATGGTCAAACTGAGAGGGTGAATCGTATAATAGAAGATCTATTGTGGGCTTGTGTTCTAGATTTCGGTGGATCATGGGAAGACCATCTGCATTTGGCTGAATTCTCTTATAACAATAGCTACCAAGCGAGCCTGACAATGTCACCATTCGAAGCGTTGTATGGTAGACCGTGCCGATCTCCTGCTTTTTGGGTCGAACCCGGTAATAGACTTGTATTGGGACCTGATATGATCCGAGAAGCTGCCGACCAAGTCGATTTCGTTAAGAAACGATTACTCGCCGCTCAAAGCTGACAAAAGAGCTATGCCGATAGGAGAAGAAGAGATAAATCATTTGCTGTTGGCGACCATGTATATTTGAAAGTATCGCCGATGAGAGGAGTTATCCGGTTCGGTAAAACTGGGAAGTTGGCGCCCAGATTCATAGGTCTGTTTCCTATTCTTGAACGGATCGGAACGCTCGCTTATAGGGTTAAATTGCCTGATTGGTTGCCTGGAGTGCACGATGTATTTCACATATCTCAACTTCGAAAGCACGTTCATGATCCAGACTTGATCATGGAAGAAGCAGCTCAACAAGATATTGAAATTACTCCAGAATTGGCTGTGAGAAGAGAGCCGCTAAAGATCATTAGCAAAGAAACCAAAGAGCTGAGGAACAAGAAAGTTCACTTAGTCAAAGTGCAATGGAGTGGAGATCCGCGAGATTGTACTTGGGAAACTGAGGAGAGCATTCAGAAAGTCTATCCTAAGTGTCGAGTAGATATCTCTGATTGACTCCGGTGCAAGGTACATTTACCATACTTTGCATTACCAATTAGTTCTCTACTTTGTTGTTATTTTCTTTCCATGGATGTGCACTTTTAATTCCATGGTCTGCTTAATTTAAAAAGAGTGTATGAATTAATTTGTATGATTTTGAAAAGTTAAAAACAAATTGATTGCTGTTTGTGTTGTGTGATAGTAGATTTGATTAATCAAAATTATTGAAACAATAGTTAATTTAATCAATAATAGAATGAATGGTAGAATTTATTCGATTAAATCACACATTGAACTGATTAGAAAATAGATAGAAATATATACTTGTGCATTATATATGTTTGAACAGGTAACTGGATAGCTATTGAGTAAAGAATTTATTTGTGTGCTCGACAAATAGGTAAACCTTAATGAGTTGGATGCGAAATATTATTATAACAACTCCTGTGAATGCCATTGGATGCGGAGTGCTGGTTGTTCTGTGTGAAATAATAAACATCGCCATAGGATAGTAACAATTAATTTTGAACTACACTGCATGGCATACTTCTTGAAGATAGGCATACTTCATCATATACCACATAAGCATTTGGAGCTTGTGTGACGAGGTGGAAGATTTACCATACGAGCGAGAGGCTTGTATGGCGATGACTATATTTTACAGGTTGAACTAATGACCGATATGACCATATAAAAATTGTAACGATAAAATTGTCAGATTAATAAACACCCCACACGGGTCTGGAGTTGACAATAATCATGTCTCTCTAGTCATTAGATACGACACATGGACTATTTATTTCCCACACGGGACGAGGTGACGAGGATTTATCCTCTGAAGCAATTAAAAATACACACTCCCTCAGACTTTGATAAGGTGACGAGAATTTATTCTCTGGAGTTATTATCAATACACGCTCCCCTGTAAACACCAGAATATATCACTATAAATATGTGTATGCTTTATAGGATTTATTGGGTACCTAATATGGCCCAATAAATTTCCAAACCCCTCCCCGTACAAAGGAGGTTATGGCGAAATTTTTCGAAAATTCTGGGTGTTAGCCAAATTTTTGAAGAATTTGAAAATTCCCAAAAACTGAAAAGTTAGAGAATGGAAGCTAGATTGAACGTAGAGTTGATTAATCAAACCACTTTCGACTTTGTTCCTTTTCAGGGATGAAAAGTTTTAAGTGGGGGAGATTGTAACGACCCGGAAAATCTGAACCAATTTAAAATTTTTAAATTGGCTATTTTAGTGGATTTTAAATATTTAGAATAAATATTTTAAATAATAGCAATGAAAAGTAAGTTCGAATCGACATTTGAAAATGAATATAATTAATTCTAATTATAAACAAGGCCTGAAATGGCGCGGCAGTTTCAAATTTTGAATTCAAACTTTGACTGACTATACCGGGTGCAAAACAAAAAGGATTTGAGTGAAACCAAAAATATTTAAATCTGTTGGTGAATTCATTTCTAACGAATTTGAAAAATCGAAGTTTCATAGCGGAAAGCAAAAGTTATGGCCAAATGAATTTTCAGAAAGGTCGCTATGGAATTTATATAGCCCGTGAAATTGGCCATTTTGCAAACGACCTCGGAATTCGACGGAACCACTTTTGTTGGATCCGGGATGTGAAGTTATTGCTAGGTTTCAAATTTCATAATTTTTGAAGCTAGTATGTGAGTGTGGCAAAGAAAAATGTGTTTTGGTCGATTTCTATTAAATTGGATCGACCAGAAATGGGCCATTTTGCAAACGGTCTCAGAATTCGACGAAACTATTTTTGTTGGGACCGTATCGTCAAAACATAGCTAGATTTATTTTCTGGAATTTTTCGAATCAGTTTGTGGCCCTGGCAAATTTAAATGTACGTTCAAATCAAATACTGAATGTTTTATATTTTAATTTGAAGGAAAACTGACTGAAACAGTCGAATGGGCCTACGAAACATATCTCATTGTGTTTGGGATGGAGGTAAAACGCTAGGTACGACAGTCGTTGGGTTTGGATTGGAGTTCGTATGTGACAAGGGGTATTTTGGAAATTTAAAAATATATAAATAAATAAAAATATCCTATTGGTCCACCTTACAGTCTCTCTCCCCGATACCATCCAGAACGACGGCGGAAACCCTTCAAAACCTTCTCTCTTCAAAAACTCCACATCCACGCAATAAAATCGAATGGCCCAGTTGGCAATTTTGTAGAGCTTCGCGAAATATTCAAATCCATATAGGGTTTGAATTTTATCGTTCTGAATCGAGGGAGAATTCAGCTTCGAAAGTTCGAGCTTTCAAATCGTCGGCGCCGTCATCTCCGACCACCGGAGTCCACCGCGCCACCATCATTCACCGTGCCTCTCTTCCCTCTGTAGTGTGGCAGTGGCTGATTGACGCAACACTTCACGGATCGAGCAAAAATTCAAAACCTAGTTTTGAACCTCAAAACGAGGTATACGGCTTTGTTTATTTTCAACTGTTTTAACACCTTTAAACCGTTGCAAACTTTGAAAAATCGTATTATTCTCATGTGTTGACGAAATTCAGTGAAACAAGAGACAGTGGACTCGTGTGGACGTCTTCTACATTCTAGAAGAGACCGCATATTTTTCTGAGCCTTCTGTTATTTTTGGTGGAGTGGAACCCAATGTGAGATTTCTAATTTATAAACGATATGGAAAACGACGATGTATAAATTATATAGTCAATGTATGAGTTATATAAGCATTGTACACCTCTTGTATAAGCATTGTATAAGTTGTACGTTCGATATATAAGTTACATATGCGTTGTAAAAACTATATATGTGTTGAAATAGAAGTGAAATGCTTATATATATATATATACGCCCCTCGTACACAAACCATGGACGATATTTATTGGTTGTGATTGGTGTGAAAATTGGTTGATTACGAATGGTTGATTAGAATTGTTTGTGGTTGAAATTGATTGATTGTGGTTGAAAAATACCCGTTTGTGGTTGAGAAATATTTGGTTGAAACCACATAGGATTATTTTGTGGAAATGGAAAAATACACATGCCGCCTGCGTGCGAACTAGATGCATGATTCCCCATTGTCAAAAGCTGCGAAGCTTTAAGGTAGAGCGAGGAGCCGTACTAGGGACGGTCCCAGTTTTAACTACCCTGCCGTTATGCTGCCAAAATTTTGAATAATATTCATGTGTTAGAATTATTTTCATGTGTTGAAACTATATTCGTGTGTTGAATAGAAAACCTTCATGTGTTGAATCGAAATTCATTCGTTGAATCATATTCATGTGTTGAATGGTATTCGTGTTTTGAATAAATTGTTTTAACAATAAAAATCACATTTTTACTCTATATATACAAACTATAGAAAACCTTCATGTGTTGAATAGAAATTCATTCGTTGAATCATATTCATGTGTTGAATGGTATTCGTGTTTTGAATAAATTGTTTTAACAATAAAAATCACATTTTCACTCTATATATACAAACTATAGAAAACCTTCATGTGTTGAATCGAAATTCATTCGTTGAATTGAAATTCATGTGTTGAATGGTATTCATATTTTGAAATAAATTGTTTTATAATAAAAAACATATTTTTATCACCAATATGAACTATATAAAATAATCTTGTTTTGAAATAAATTGTTTTATAATAAAAATCATATTTTTATTACCAATATGAACTATATAAAATAATCGTGTTTTGAAATGAATTGTTTTACGATAAAAATCACATTTTTACTATATACACGAATAGTTGAAAATAACGAAGTGTTGAAATAACTGTCGGTTGGATAAAAATATCATTTTTATCAAATGTATGAAAAGAATATAGTTTTGAAATCGAAGAATCGATATATATATATATATATATATAGAATTGAAATATATCGAATAACAAAGCTGCAGTTCGTGTTTTGAAACTGTGATTTCAAACGATTAGTGCGGGAGATCTGACCATCGGATTTTCCCGAAACTGAAACCATTTGGTCCGCTTTGGAAATATCTTTCCAACGACACCAACTTTGTAAAGATCCAACGGTTGGATTGTATGGAATGTTTAATTCAAATTTGAAGAAAAACAGCGCCAGAATCGATTATATTTATATATATATAAATATAATTATATTAAATCGAATAACGACGCTGTAGTTCGTATTTTGAAATCGAAACTTCAAATGATTATACCGGGAGATCCGACCGTCGGATTTTCCCGAAACTGGAACCGTTGGATTCGTTTTTAAAAGATCTTTCTAATGATGTAAATTTTGTGAAGATCCAACGGTTAGATTTTCATATATGTGTAAATCAAATCTGAAGAAAAACAGCGCCACGGCCGCGTTATGGCCCGAAGCGTCGTTTGAATAAATTGGCTATTTTAAAATAAATAAAAATAGCGATAAATCGTTATAAAATATTATAAACTATATGGATGTGAAATTTAGTAACTAACTGAAGGTTGGCTAAGTCGAATGGTTTCCTGGGTGTTGATCTGATGTTGGTTTCGGCCATCGGGGTTAATATTTGGGAAATCGTTCTCTTACTGATTTACGGTTAGTGACTGATGAATTGAAAAGATGCATATGTGTGTTTGTGTAGCACTTGTTTATTATATATGCGAGTTGTTCAGAAAGACCGGGTTTATCCCATTCTGAATAACTGAATCGACAATAAGTAACCGAAGATGAAGACGGTGGTTGAAGACCGGAAATCTTCACCTCGTTTGGATGGTAACTGATGTCCTGATTGGGAGGCATCCCTAAATATGGATAATGAGTGGTGATCATGCAGACGTACGTGGTGATCGATGGGTTTGCGAGGTATATAGTGCCTCCGGTTTCGTTCCGACCCAGAACGGACTTGTAAATGGATTGTGTGTTTGACATTGGAATTTATTCTATGTGATTGATAGCCATCAGTTGCATGGTGTGAATTGCCTGTGTGACATGCTAAGATGCAGTGATCAGGACTTCTGTTGAAAAGCAAAGTCTTGTGATTGATGATCAAAGCACCGCCTGTGTGGCGTAGCTTTGTGTATAACGTGGATTCGCGAGCCTCGCACCCCGGTATGAACCAGAAACGGGAGAAGGACCTCAGGGAGGGCATGCGTTTCTTTCTAGCTAGGAGTTGTGTCAGTGTTTTTACACGGCCTGACATTTTACTTATGTGGATGATTGATAGCGAGGCGCCTCGGTTATATCGGTCGATCCGGGACCGATGGAGTCATTCGTTGGCTCACTAACGCCCCATAGGGCGGCAAAACGCATTGTTCAGGCATAATAATCCACATTGGTGGACGGTCCGGACGATCCAAGGGCCCACCTGAGTCTGGGTCCTGAGGCACGGGCTAGAGCGTCTCGAATTCGGTAAGGACTATCTTTTGCCTTGGTTCATGACGGAAATCCAATTTCCAAATACGACACCGTGCGGTTTTGATCGTATATATATATATATATATATATATATATATATATATATATATATATGGCGACATGATATATGGTACCCATGCCGTCTATGATTGATAGTTATGATTGAAATTGTTTTCGAAACCTATAAACACTAGTAATAATATCAAATGCTTTTGTTTTATTCGTATCAATCATATTTTGGCCATTATAAGGTAAAACTCTATCCTCTGGTTTGTGTTGCATTGTGTGATGGGAACTGAGTCTTATAACGGCTTCATATTTATAAAAAGCATTGCGATGTTTAAAAGAATGATTTGTTTTAAAGCACTGGCAATCCGATGGAGTAAACCCGTTCCACGAAAGTGGCGTGGTCCTGTGATTAGCCATATTTTAAATGTGTTGAATAGATTTCTCATACCAGTCCCATGACTGACTCGTAGTTTGTTTCACTTTCAAACTCGGGTGCCCCTTCTTCTACACGGGCAACCTTGTATTCAGGTTTAGCTGGCTCATCCGGGATAGCTAGAGCTGAAGATGGATTCTATTAGTTATCTCTTTTTATGCTGTTCAGCTCCTATTGTACATTATGTTTGTTTTCCGCTGTAGACATTTATGTATAGCTGAACTGTATTTGTACTAAGTATGATCCTGTATACTGTGTAACTTTGATGATTTCGTTTATCCTGTATATTCTATTGTTCATTATCTGGTGTATTTATTTATTTCTGCTCTGCTGTTGTCTGTTTATGTGTTATATTCCAAGGATTACCCTTGCCACCGTCAGTACGGGGTTCGGGGTCGTCTCAGAATATAAACCGAGTTGAGATAAATCCAAAGGATTTATAATAGAAATTTGATTATATCAAACTTTATAAATAATCTATTTCTAAGGGAACTGGAATTTATTATAAAAGATTTAGTTATAAATAAATTTATAACTGGAAATAAGAGAAAATTTAGGATAATCGAGAATTTTAAGTTAGATTTAGAAAACCAATTTAATTTATACTTAAATAAATAAGAATGAGATCGAAATTTATTAATTAACGTAGGTTAAATGTTTATATTTAAATTTAATAAAAACGAACTCGCCACGACGCGGTAGTTTGTAATTTGATGATCTGAACTTCAATTGAGTATATAGAACTCAATATAAGTCGGAATTCTTTGAAACAAGAATCATCCGGACCTATTGAGTAATAATTTTCTAATGAAAGAAAAAATATAGATTTCGTATTATAGATTTTGAGTTATGTAAAAATCAAATTTTCATAAAAACAGCGCTATAATCATCTATAAACCATAATGGTTTATTAAATAAAACAAAAGAATTTTGAGTGAATAAAAATTCGGATTTCCATTAAAAAATTACAGACTTTAGTTATAAAATAAATATGAACTCAAGTGGAGAAAATGAATTGATTTTAGAAACAAAAACCATATTTTTGATCATTGAATGAAATTAACTAAGTAGAGGAATAATTAGTTAATTGAGTTTTGGGATCGAGATTGACTTTGGATAAGTAATGAGATTTGTGAATTCATATGCGAAATTGAATATGAAACTTGAGTTGGAAATGGAACTCGATAGGTTTATAAGCAAATTAAAAATATATTTGATGTGATATGTTCAAATAAAAAGGGGATTAGGTAAATGAGCTAATTAAAAAATGAATTAGCGAATTGAGTTAAAAACGACTGGATTGAGTTGGAATAAATTGGGAATATTTAGATATATAATAGATATGTATGGAATGAAGTGTATGAAGAGAAATTAATTGAATGCCCGACAAAAAGGTACGTATTTAAAAGAATATGAGGTTTTATGAGCCTAGTTTGCAAGCCACTTGGATTTTTGATTTTCTTTTTGTACGGAAATGACATAGAGAGGCGATTTGTAGTTGCACTGAGTGACCCGTACAAAGGAAATGCTGGCGAAATTTTCCGAAAATTTAAGGAGATAGAAAATTTAAGAAAGTTTGATAACTAGAAATCAACTTATCAATTATATATTGAATTTAATATGTAACGCCCCACCTCTATACTCACGTTAGCCAAGGTCATTGCAAGCAATGATGTCAACTGACACGAAGAATAAGGCTATTGAGGAGCGACCATCTGTATAATAGCATTAAACGAGAGTAAAATGTATCGATAATGTGGTCTTATTTTTCAAATCTCATGGGGAAACTTTACAGATCTAATTCAAGTTCAAAACTGCTACATAGCGGTTGTATATAATTTGGAATCAATATAAAGTAACGTAACAATATAATCAGAATCAGACATAGAAATTCATATCACAAATGTAGAAATAGATATGAATATAACACATAAGTGTGTACACAAAGTTAGTGGTCAAACTCGATCCACTATACGACAAAAGAACAGGTACAAAGGCTGCACAAAATAGTACGTATACAAAAGAATCTTGGTCTCATATACATATAACCCAAAAAGTACAACAATAAAGTAGTTTGCCCAAAAGTGGATGATAGTCGATGCTGGAATCAAGAAGAATCACATAAATTACCTCGGTCTGACCCAAGTGTTATTTACATAAAGAAAAACAATAAACGGACCAGTCTAGTTGTACTTATCTCATAAAATAGGATATAAAAATAAATGTAGACATGCATACGACAATAATAATGTCATGCATAAGTGTGAAGCCCCAAAATAACTATGGTGAACCTATATCGGAGCTATAAAAGAATATCTCATTGAAAGTTATACAGCTACTCTCGCAAATGGTAAATCATATCAAATCAATACAAAATTTACAACTCAAAAGTCAATGAAAGTCAAATTGATAAATTAATATCAGTAATCTCCAATTTGATAAATTAATAACAATAAAATCAGATTGACAAGTGAATATCAATAAACTCAAACTCTAGAAATCATAATAAGAAATCCAGAAATCTCCAAAAGGGAGTAAGGCCTAACTCAAAACGGGAGCCCGAAGACTCACCGACACGTGTATCCCAAATGAGAAGCAATCTCTAGGTAGCTAGCCTATAATATTGAGCCGAAGCTCCTCAAATGGTCCAAAGACCGCGGATCGCGACCCTGCACAAACAGTCTGAAGGCCGTTAAAAGCATAAATCCATAAAAATGAATCGAGGTTCCTCAAAATGATTTGGAGATCATTAAAATACTAAAAATGAACCAAAGTTCCTCAAAATGATCCGGAGATCATTAAAATGCTCAAAATGAACCGAAGTTCCTCGAAATGATGCAAAGATCATTAAAATACTCAAAATGAACGAAGTTCTTCAAAAAGATCCAAAGATCATTAAAATATGGAATAAAGTCCCTTCCTCAAAGACTTCACATAAAGCTAGTCTAAATCTCAGAAAGATCACAGTTGATCAAGGAAAGTGTAAACTACGCCAAGCTAGTAAATATAAGAGTTAAGCTACATGTCCCATAACCACTTGCTTTACTCGAATATTTACGAACAAGTTGTATATTCCACTAGAAATACTAAACGATCATTGCCATGGTATCAATCGAACTAATACAAGAATTAACCATTGAAGCAAACACAAGGGGTCATAGTCCTTGTTTTTACTAAGGTGTTTAATTAGATTTCTCATACGGACAAGAAAAAGGTCTATAAAATATATACTAGTAGATTTGAAAACGATTTATAAAATGATTTCGTAAACAACTTCGTATAATGAAGCAAGATTGGAAAACATTTTGGTAAAAGAATTTGGTATCTACTAATAATATAAAACCTTTTATATATAGTTTTGAAGTGGAAAATCTCGTATAATAACGATCAAAATAACGATCGAACTAAGAATTCATGTTTTTATAAAGTGAAGTAAATATCATAAATATCGATTACAAAATTTATTCACAATGAATAAATTGAAAATCCATAAAATCGAGCTGCATAAATCTGCGAAGCAGAGAAATTGAAAAGTCACAAAAAAGACCAAACGGGCTGAAACTTGGCCGGGAAAGAGCCTAAAACAACCTATACAGTAAACCATGGTCTCCACTGGTCTACAATCAAAAAAACAGCAGGACCAGTCGACTGGTCCATTTTTGACCAATTGACTAGTCAACTTACCAACAGACATCAATTTTACTTTACATTTTATTTTTCTCCGGTAGCAAGTACTAGTTGACTAGTCCATTTTGACCATTCGACTGGAGACTGTCAAACTGACCATTTTGGTTATTTTGTTAGCCAAATCTCATATGAATCATTTCCGATGAACCATGGAGGCTGTGAACTTGATCTAAATGATAATAAGGCCTCACAAGCTTGTGAAACACTTCATATCATAGACTCCAACATACACAAAGATTTACACATGAATCCATCGAGATACAATCAAAACTCATGAATTTGGAAGTTTAAACACAAACAATCCAAAAAACTCAATAAACACACGACATATAAGTGCCAAGGCACACTAGACAAGCTTATAGCTTGAGGCATAGATGTGAGTTCTCAAAGAACTGACCTTTGATCTTAATATGGAAGGAGAAGCTCCAAAACAAAGCAAGATCAATCTCTCTTCAATAAGAACTGAAGAATCCACAACCTGAACACAAATTCACGAATCTCCTAGGAGTTAGGTTTAGGACAATTTTAGAAACTAAAGAGAGAATAGGTTGGAGAAGATGGAGAAGCTTACCCAAGTTTCTACACTTGATTTCATCTTGATTTGAGCTCCTAATTGAAATCCCTAGCTTAGGAATTTTAATTTCCCATCTTTTCCCCCATTTTTACTTATGTTTTGAAGAGAGGAAAGGAATGAGGGAGAGAGGGCTGATGGGGGGGCTTAAAGGAGTGGGTTAGGTTTAGCCATCCAAGCCCCAACCAAAGTCCTAATTTTCACAAACTCGAAACATATCGATGCTTATGGTTTTCGAATACGTAAACGATGTTTTGAACTCAGTGGAAGTGGTTTCAAGACCAAATTTATCCGTATGCAAAATGTCACTTTTTGGACACAGATTCGATTAATAATTAATGACGTTATATTTAAGTACATTATCGTCAAAAATGCGGGTTGTTACATAATATGTGGATAAATGTATAATGAAATGTTATGAGTAAAAAAGGGAAATTTATAAATTAAATCTTAAGAGCTTGTAAGGAGAAACATATACACCTTTTAAAGTGACTGATGGTTTAAAAGCAAACGTTTTGCATATTGAAATGATTTTGTTGATAAGAACTTAAGAAATATGGTTAAAGAAATTATAAACTGACTAGAGATTTGTTGAGTTGAATGGCTTCCTAAGGTGTCGATCTGATGTTGGTTTTGTCCTTCGGGATTGATACTTAGGGAGTTGTTCTCTTACTAGTTTACGTTTAGGGACCGATGAATGTGGAAGAATAGCGATTTGTGAACATATGGAAATATATTTTTTTTGATGTAAAAAAGAGATACTTTCTGAAATATAGAAAATAAATAGTTAAGATAGATGGAAACGTTTTTCCAAGAATCATGAGAAGCTAACTGGGTTTAGAGAAATACCTAGGAAAAGATATTGAAGAGAAATTTAGAAATGAAAATTTTAATTAATTAAATATTAATTAAAAGGGGTTCGGTGATTGTTAGATGTTAATTAGCAGTATTCGCTTTGGGAATAAAATCTTTGGATGAATGTTTGTTTCTTCGATAGTTAAATAACCGACTATCGAAGTGTTGTCCAATTTAATACCATCGTCGTCAATACGGGGAGACTAGTTGGATTATTATCCGAAAACCACTCTGTATAGGCATAAGCCTTACGAATCATATTACACTGAAGATAATTGAAGATGGAGAAAATGCAAGGGATGTTTTGTTAATCCTAGGTAGAAATTGCCTAAAATGGATTGATGGAATAGTGCCTTCAGTTTGTCCAATCCCAGAACAACTTGTATGGATAAATGTATGACAAAGTAAGCCTAACAGATCATATACATTGAACTCTTCAAATGTATCTACGTTGGTGGCGGAGGAATTCATTTCTCTTAGCTTTATGCCTTTGATATTTTTGGGGAAATCAATAAATGTTTTTGGCGGGTTTGACGATGTGGCATTCAAAGCAAATGAAGATTTGGCATGTCAAAAGATATGCATGGCCTCAAGCCTCACAACCCGGAAATGGTATAAAATCAGGTAGGTCGCAATCCATTTTCTTCTTTATTCTTTCGATGTTGTCCCTTTCAGGTAACGGTTGTTGATCTCAACCGTTGGTGATAATACATTCGGTACACTCAAGTGAAGTGAGTGATTGGTCATATTTAGCCTGGGTTGTAAGATATTCTTGTTGAACCCCATGTACTCCTCTCTAAAGATACACTATCGGAAGGTGGTCCCATACCTTGCCAACTGGAATCCATTCTCCAATAAGAGCCCGCGGTTTTGATTGTATATTATGTATATGGAGCGTGAGATGTAAGCGTTCTACTAGATTGCTATTTACTTGATTTAGACACTATTATAATATCAGAATAATATTGATTTCGAAGAATGTTTTAGGTTATCGTAAGGTAAAAATTATCTGTGTTTATGTGCGGATCGGTCTTACGATTTTCCTTTCTTTTATACGGATTTTTAAAAGTTAAACCGAGTGATTGCAGTTTACTCACACAGTCCCATTAATGACCCAGAGTTTATTTTGTTTTGTTTTACCCTAAACTCCCAGGTGTCCAAATTTGTACGGGCAGTCTAGTAGTTCAGGTATTTTCAGATATCCTTGGAGAAGCTTGGAGCAGGAGGCTTCAACGTTATATAGTTATTTTTATTTCCGCTGTGTTGTAATTTGTGATGTACTCTGATGATGAATGCAAGTACAAATTTTGTTTTTCAAAGGCTCTTACATATATATATAATATTTTATTCCACTTCGGTGTGAGATTCTGTGTTGTTATTTATGTTCTGCTTCTATCTTTTCTTCTTCTTTAACACGTAATGATTCATATATCTGTGCAATTTAGGTTGGACGTGTGGTGTCTTTAGTCAGCTCAAATAGTACGGATTTGCGGGGCATTACACATATACTAGTAACACGGGGATATTCTCAAGATCTTGACATCATATTTATCTTATTAATTGGTTTGTTTCAACTATCTCAACTTCATTATCATTTCCAAAATCAATTCAATATTCAAACTTTAGACTTCAGATCCCAATTCAACTTCATTTATTGGATTAAACTTCGATTTTCATATTTCCAGAAGATTTAGTTCCAAAACTTCAATCTGACTTAGATTTTCATGTCATACTTATCTCATTTAAAATCTTTATATTCAAATAATTTGGACGCGGATGTTCGGATTGAAAGTAAACTTTAATTAAATAATTATGTGGCTAAAAGAGTAAAATGTAAAATATTTTAATTAAAATAATTATAAATAAAATAGATAAATAATATAAAAAATTTAAATTAAATCTAAGAATAAATAGTTTAGTTTAATATAATATAAGTTTTTTAATTTAAAATAATTATATATATAATTGTTAACTTTAATGTAGCACAAGATGTTAAAATAAATAAAATATAAAATAGTTAAAATAAGTAATAATATAAGCTAAATTTGTAATAAAAATTATAAATATAAGCAGTTAATTAGATGAAAAAATAGTTAATATAAAATATTATTAATTTCGACAATTCTATAATCTGTTCCAATTCAATCTAGTTCAAACATTTCCTAATCTAGTTTAATATACATTCAATTTTCACATTTCAATTTCAATTAATCAATTCAATCTACACATTTAAAATTTACAATACTAAATCTTTAAATTTAATTATTTCATTAAGTCCCATTTTGTCAATCAATCGAATCTTAAATTCAAATATTATCTAAAATTTGAACTAAATATTTCATTCATTCAAATTAATTCTTTATTAAATCAACAAATTTTGATTTAAATTAGAGCCATTAAATCAATTTAACCAAACCATTTAATTACAAGGTTAAATCTTCTTATCAAATATGTTTACGAAAAATCCAATAAAATTCTAAATACTTTCATTTAAGTAATAAATAATAAACAACTTTAACTCTGATATTTAAATATTCTCATTTAATTAAATTTAAATAATCTAATCAATTCAAATCTTAAATTTTAAATTAAATATTTAAATCAATAAATAAATTATATATATATCTAAATTTAAATTCAATCTTTTGCTAAGTGATTTCTTTTGAAAATCACAAATTCAAGCATAAAATTCTTAGTACAAATTAAAAATTAAAAATTTCCAATTAAATTCATAAATCTATTTATTTAATCAAAATTTGGGTATGTATCATTTCAACTCATAGTCAAATTTTCACAAAATTTAATGTACACGTTATGATGTTAGGAACTTGCATATGTGATAGCAGGAGTGATAAAATCAAAATAACATCCATGCAACGGTCACACCTATTACTATACATAAATCATACATTATCATTTCATGGAATTTATCCATTGATATATCACGTAAACTATCAACTATCATTTCGTGTAGATTTCGACTATTAGTTCATGTGATTAAATCAACAATTCAAGAAATTATCAATTGATAATTCAAATCATAGTCAACCAACAATTTATGGAATTACGATAAGAAATTTAACAATTAAAATTTATGAAATTAACAGCAAACTAATCAACCAATTTTAAGCTAATAATTCAAGCATTCATCAACTAAGGAAAACGAAACATTAATTAAATATTATTATTATCGCGCATGTGTTAATTTGTTGAATATGAATATTAATCATGAGAGCGCTTCCAACTTACGTGGTTTTAATGTTGGTCTACAATGAGATGACACGGCACAACCACACATGAAAACTGTATGGCTTTGACCAACTCAAGTGCGCAATCAAAACTCCATGAACAAATGATCAATCAATCTCAAGTTCAAGTTGGCCACAACAAGTTCAGTATTTTCAAAATAGCCTCAAACAGCCAGCAATGTTCAATCAACTTGCAACAAACACAAGTGTATATGGATAAATGCCAGAATAAAATAAATTGAAACAAAACCAGGCAAAGGTTTGGCAGCAAACAACTGGTGCAATGGGTCGAATAAGGGAGTCAGGGATGGCGTGAGTTCGTTGCTGTGTGGGTCTGAGGCGAGGACACCTAGGACAATGGGTCAAAGGTTGTTGGTCGAACTGCAGTGCTGAGGGAGGAGGCTAATAGTGCATTTTGGGTACCCGAGATGGCGATGGCGGATGAATTGGGCTCAGGTGGTGGGCCTGGAGCGACACGTAGGAGTAATGGATCGAAGGAGGTGCGGCTATCGGAGGTGTTAGGGGTTGTGGATGGCGGCTATGGTGGTGGCAAGCCCAAGGAGGGAAGGGCGACATGAGAAGGATGTGGGTGTGGGTTATTCGGGAGGCAAGTTGGTCAGAATATGTAGAGCTTGAGATGCAAGTGTTTTGCTAGATGGTTATTTATTTATGATTTGACAGACAATATTATAATATCATTGGATTTGATATATATCGAAAATGTTTTGGGTTATCGTAAGGTAAAAATCGTCTGTGTTTATGTGTGGACTGGTCTTATGATTATCCAATTCTTTCAAAAAAGATTTCTAAAGTTAACCAAGTTGTTTGTCATGCGAGTTTATAATTGAAAGTATTCTAGACTGACCCGGGTGAATTTTGGTTTGCTTCAAATGTGCTTGGGTCAGACCGGGTATATTTCCAGATTAGGTTTCGCTTGGAACTTCAAAAGAGGAGCTGGAGTTGAGACATATACCCATATTTACTGGGATTAATTTATTCCGCTGTGTGTATTGATTGGTATGAATGTATACTCTTGTATTATAATCACTTATGTATACAATTTTCTTTTGAATAAAGTATATTGATATATTATATTTTGTCCATTCCATTATGAGACTCTGATCTTCTTATTCTTCTATTCTAATATTTCCTGCTTTCTTCTCTCACCCTCTAATTTTTTTCTCCTAACTATTTGCTTTTGCATGCACTTTGTGTTGGACGGAAGTGCAGTTAACCAACTCAAAGAGTATGGGAAAAGTGGGTCATTACAGAGGCGGTGGTGGAGAGCTGTAAAAGGGCGGTGCTGTAGCGACAAGGAAAGGAGGCGGATGCAAGGTGGGTTACGTATGTATATGTGTATATATACAAAGGTTTCCACCATATTAATAAGGGGAGTAAGCAAAAAATATGGAAGAGGGGAAAGAAGCAGAGTAAAGAATAGATAAGGACGCCTCTCTCCCTCTCTCTCCCTCCACTCTTCCTTATTTTTTGCTTACTCTCCTTCTTAATATGGTGGAAACCTTTATATATATACATATGTAACACCCCGTAATTTTATAACGTTAAAATTCACAAATTAAAGTATACTTAATTTTTAGAAAAGAATTAAGTGAAATGGGTTGCGCAGAGAAATATATATATATATTGATATATATATATATATATATATATTAAAAATTAAATAAATAAATATGCGAAAAAGTTCAAAACAGCGAATTGGGAGGGGGAATAACCGAACCGGCCCATTTTTGAGGTCGACCGTGGGTCGACTAGGGGTTAATCCAGGGTTTTTGGCTGTCAACCCGTGGGCCGATTCGCTCAAATGCATATTTTGCATTTGATTGGTTCTCATGGTTCAGGGTTAATCTAATGGTCCTAAATAACTTCCTACACCTATAAATACATCCTAATGCTAACCCTAAACCTAATTAAAATTGGAACCAAAGCCGTTATGCCGTCGCCATGGAACTCAGTGTAGCCGCCGCCAACTAATGAGGAAGATAGCTAATCAATTCAACCTAATTCAAGCTTAGAGCTTCAACAACGAACCAACTAACGTCGCTACAACAATTCTGCATCAAGTTTGTTCAATTGTTCATAATTCTTTAACCACGAAAGGCAAGTTCGATTTCTCTAATCAAGATAATTATTAAATTAAGTAAGATTAGATATAATTGCGGATTATATGGATATGATGTGAATTATTGACCGTATGATATGATTATGTTGTTAAATTGTGATGTTATCATACATGTTGTAAATTCTATGATTTTATGTTGTCATCTATGTTGTAAAGTTATGATCTATGTTGTAATTCTACGATTGGCTTACGTGTAATCAAATCATCATGTTGTTTAAATGCTAGTTTGGTTATGTTGATTCATATTATAGACCATATGTATGTATGCAAGATTAGATGTTGATTTAGACATAAATCACATGCAAGTTAGTAAAGATTATGACATCTATTTTAGATCAAAAGTTAGGCTATGACATGTATGAGTTATATGCTAAATCTTTACATGCTAGTTTATATGTTTAGAGGTAAATTTACACCATTGTTATGTTGCATAAATCACATATGCAAGTTTATATAAAAATATGAGTTTGGAATATGAATCATGTTATGCAAGTTTGTGGTTATTGCCTATGTAAATTTTTTTGATGAAAATCTTATTCATAACATGCAGGTTCATACCTTTTAGGCCTATGTTTAGATCTATGATTTCATGCAAGTTATGTGGTAAATTCTCATATGCAAGTTAGGCCTATTTTGTATGTTATGTGAATATGTGGTGTTTTTCCCTTTTTCATGTGTTAGACTATTTCTTAGTCTATCATATATTCTATGCCAACGGACGCCGCGAACGTTATGGGGAAAAAATATTGATTATGCTAATAAATGAGAATTGGCATGTAATGGCCTTAAAAGAGGCATATATGTAAATTGAAATATTAATTGGTAAAGTGATATATGGACATAATTAATGTGAATTATGGTCATAAAGATAATTGGAATTTTATTAACATATTTGATTAGGAATAATTAATCCAAATATGGGATGAAAATATTATGTTAATAAATGTGAATTGGAATGTAAATGAGTCATATATGTAAATTAATTTGAATTTGAATAGGGATATTAAATAGTGAGATAAAAGGCCTTTAATGGCATATAATAAATTTGTGACGAAATTGGTATAATTTTGCATACCATAAATGGATGGACATAATTGAGTCAATTATGGACATCGTTAAATTTGGAATTAATTGATAATTTGAATAGGGAAAATAATTCAAATTGAGGTAAAGGATTATAAGTGATAATCAATGCTTAGGACACGAGGTTGGACTCATTTGTGACGTAAAACTGCCCGGACCCGCCCGGAAAATCCAGTAGTCACAAATGGTAGCCCAATGTGAGAGGTCCTAGGCCCAAATTAAAAGCGTAACAGTTGTAAAGACACGAGGTTAGGCTCTTTTATGGTGTAAGACTGCCCAGACCCGCCCGGCAAATCCAGCTGCCATAAATGTCAGTCTAATGTGAGAGGTCTTTATAAGGTTACGGCCTTAATGAATTAAGAAATACTTAACCAGATAAGCATGTAGTGGGACATGAGGGGGTTAAGTGGGTGACTTTGGTGGCATGACGAATCTAGTGGGTGACATGTGGATGTCATGAGAAATACGATTAGAAAAATGGAGTAATTTGAATATAAACAATTATGACATGTAATTCAAATTATTGGATAAAATAGGTATTGACACCTATGAAGGGAAAGGTTTTAATTAATTGATTAATTAATTAAAAATGGACATGGTAAATGAAATGGACTACTTAACCAAATCTGAACCCTAGGGATTGTAAGAACTTAAGTTTAAGTTGGGGGTTAAGTAAACTGGGTTATACGGAATGAGCGGGTTAAGTAAATCTTGGGTAGGTGGGTCATATTAGTACATATAGGCCCACAAACTTAACCGTAAATTAAATATGTCTGAACAAGTGAGAGGGTTAAGTAAATCTTGGGTAGGTGGGTAATATTTGTGTATATAGGCCCACAGACTTAACCAATACAACCTGTTAATTAAACAAAAGGGTGAGACTAGTTTAAATTAGAAAACACTTAACCAAATTTATACATGTAAGTGGACATGGGGTTAAGTGGGATGTATTAGAGGGGACCAAGCCTAGGTGGGAAGCTTGGTGGGGGGCCCTTTTCAGTCTAGTAGCCCATTAAGTATCTTTGTGAGCTCGACCCAAGTCGAGGACGGGACACGCCTACTGGGCCTGATTGTTAGAGGCCAAAATGGGTTAGCGGTGGCAATGCAAGTCCAACGGGGTCATGTGCGTACGTGGGCTCGGGCTGGTAGGTAAGACGTTGTTGCATCGTGTAGGTATAAGCCGTGCATCCTTAAGTTGTATTGGGTTGCCAATTTAGGGGAGTGATACACCCCACTGTGGGACCAGCACGGGTATCTACGAGTTAGGGAGCCGATTGAATAGGGCAGGGTAGTGGGTACATCTAGTGGAGATAGGAGCAGACGGCACCTATGTAGTCAGCTAGGGGTACACGAAGCTACCGTTACTAATTAATCATTAAAGGGGTACACCTAGTGGAGATAGGAGCAGGCGGCACCTATGACGTCAGCTAGGAGTACGTGGAATTACCATTGAAGGGGTACATCTAGTGGGGATAGTGGGTACATCTAGTAGTACATGAAGCTATCATCATTCTATTTAGTCAAGAGGGATCAAGTTTCTAGAGTGACTAGTATGGGTGCAGTTAGTGTTAGTACAGTACAGTACGGTACAGTACGGTAGAGTATAGTAATTACCCTATATTGATTAGGAAGCGCCTTTAACGTTATCTTTGCTCATCCTATTATTTTTGGTTGCTTGGTCTTGCCATTAATTCACAGTCATTTCCTTGTTTACCAAGCTTATGTCTTATCCTAGTTACTTTGATAATTATATTGTTGGAGTTATCGGACTTGCCAGACTTTATGTCTGACCCCCTTTGTTTCCACCTCTTTTCTTCCTTTTCCCCCCCAGGTTCTTAGGGTGGGAAGCTTGATTTGGATCCCTTTGGGAGCACTTGGATTTGGATTGCTGAAGTAAAGCTCAACCTATCTCTTTTATGGCTATTTATGGGATTATGCTTTTTATATTATGTACTCTAATTTTTCCAAGATGGATATTATGTACTTGACTTTAGTCTTTGGGTTTTGGTGATGTAACCAAACATATTTACCTTCTGTTGCAATAAATAAAGTTTTAAATTTTCAAGTACTATTTCATATCTGTCTTGTTGTGATTTTCTGTTCTATATTCACTTAAAACGCTCCATAGAAGTTAATGCATTCCCTTTGTGAGTGACATTAATGGACATGGGGTGTTATGCGTGGTATCAGAGCTGAAGGTTACCAGAACAGATAAGATATTTTGAGAAACTATTTTTCAAAAGCATTTTTATAAAGAATACTTTCAAAAATATGTTTGTAGAAGAGTATTTTTGAAAGAAAGGTTTGTTTTAGAAACATAATCCCCAAGAGCCATATATCTTTCCTTCGATTCTCTGTTTTGAATCTCTTCCTCTTTCTCTTTTTGAATTTCCCCTCCGCGTATAGATGCTTTTTCTAAGATAAATAGGGACTTCCATACAAAGGACGAAAAACCACTTCAAGGGACTTAGACGTTTGTCGGGCTAGAAGTTATTTCAAGGAAGTGGAGGGCTTGTTGATACCTTTAAGGTAGACGATGGGAGGAGGTTCAAATAGCTGTTTGGTTAATGAAGGACCAAACCTCATCTTGGTGGAAGGTCACGAATGGGGAATGTGAACAAGAAGGCTAGTAGTTATTCTTTTGGAGAAATAGGACACCTTATTAGGATTGTCCAAAGAGGCAAGGGCAAAGTACAGGATCTTCTGGAGGGTAGTTGTATTCCCTCACGGCTGGTATACCTGATAGGGGTAGGACCGTCTAGGTAGAAATTTGGTTTCCTTTATCATCCTGTTCGAACTTTGTTTGATTCTGGCGCTTCATACTCGTTAGTATCTGCTTCGTTAGTTGAAAATACTGCACCTAAATACTGGTCTAGTTAAGGATCCCATCCTAGTTTCAAATCTTTTTGGTGGTTCGGCTCATCCTTCAATGGTTTGTCGGGATTTGAAAGTGTCTATCTTGGGCATTGGATTTGAATGCAACGCCTTCGTCCTTGGTTTCACGGGCTATATTTTGATTCTAGGGGTGGATTGGCTACCCAGGCGGGGTGCCATCCTAGATTGTGAAAGGAGGGTAGTTAGACTATTGATTCATTATGGAAAGACCCTCATATTTCTTGTGACCCTAGGGGTTCAGTGACGTTTAGCTGTCTAGAATCTCTTGACGTATCCAACGGTGATTTGGAATCTTTTTGTGTGGTCCGTGAGTATAGTGACGTCTTCGATGAAGTGCGAGGTTTACCTAGAGGCACGAGGTATTCGTGTGTGTCTAGGGGATAATGCAAAGTCAGTTAGGTGATTAGTGATGGTTTTGAAGCAAGACTGGCGAGGATAGCCAGAGTCGGTTAAGTGCCCAATTATTTGTTTTGCTAGTATCATCTCACGTAGACTGTCTGAAATCGGAGGAGGTATTCCTTGGGTGCTTGTCTGATATTGGTTTAGGCCTTTGGGGCTTGTGCTTGGGGGATATCGAGTTCGAATAGTACGGCTTGCGTGGGAGATGGATAGTTGCGATGAGTTCACATGGATAGTATCTCGATAGATTTTGTTGATGGATTACCAAGATCGAGGAAGGGTAATATGGGGATTTGGGTTATAGTAGATAGACTTACTAAGAGCTCCCATTTTATTCCCGTGAAGAGTAAGAGGATTGCTCCATGGTTAGCTTCTGTATACGTCCGAGAGATAGTTCGTTTGCATGGTGTTCCTTCTAGCATAGTAAGCGGCCGCGATCCTATCTTCACTAGCGAATTTTGGAGGAGCTTACAAGAAGCGGTAGGGATTCAGTTATGTTTGAGCACCGAATATCATCCTCAGACGGACGGCCAAACCGAGAGGGTGAATCGTATTCTAGAGGACCTTTTGAGGCTATGTATCCTAGACTTTGGGGGTACATGGGAAGAGCATCTTCCATTGGTGGAGTTCGCATATAATAATAGCTTTCAGTCTAGCATTGGCATGGCACCTTTCGAAGCTCTTTATGGACGACCTTGTCGTTCACCTACACGTTGGTGGGAATCTACGGATGAGATCTTACTTGGGCCCGATATGATTAGAGAGACTTCGGAGAAGATTGATTCGATTCGAAGAAGGATGAAAGCAGCGCAAGATAGGCAGAAATCTTATGCGGATAAGAGGAGGACAGATCTTGAGTTTGAGGTTGGGGACATGGTCTTTATCAAAGTGTCTCCATTACGGAATGTTGTTCACTTTGGGTCCGTTGGGAAATTAGCACCAAGGTTCGTAGGGCCGTTTCCTATAAAGGAGAAGATTGGTCAGATGGCGTATAGAGGGGAGTTGCTTGAGAGACTTAGTGGTGTACACGATGTATTCCATGTATTCCATGTATCACATTTGAGGAAGTGCTTACACGAGACCGCGGAGGTAGTGGAGCCGAGCTTGCTTAGAGAGGTGGAAATAGAGCGTGATGCGACGAGCTCCTACATGCATTCTTGGGTCGGAGATCAAGAAGTTGAGAAATTGAGAGGTCAGACTAGTCAAAGTACAATGGGGAGACGATGAGAGTAACGCTACTTGGGAGATGGAAGAGAAGATGCGTTCGTTGTACCCTTTTCTTTTCGAGGGTATGTCTTTTAATTTCTCCTTTATCGCTTAGCTTGTGCTTATCTTATCTTTACTATGTCCTCTCGCTAGTATCTTTGACCTTTAGTTAGGGAAATCCTATGGTTGAAACATGTGTTTGAGACATGTTATGTATGATGGATGCAAAGTGGATGCAAGTGTTCGCTAGTGGTTGATCATGGATGCATATACACACACTATTAGGCACTAGATCGGCTCAGTCGCTTCATATTGCATATTGCATATATATGGATGTATTTAGTAAAATGGATGTATAATGGTTGTATTATCATATGCTTGCTGCATTCGGGTGGATGGTTGTGCACGCATATAGAATTAATATGTATCATTAGGAATCTTTTTCATACATATTGGACGCATGGCACTATCATGAATTGCACTAAGGAGGTCGACTGAATCAGTAGACCGCCTAATTTTGCATTAGATATGGACATATACACACACTGTGCATATAAACATTAAAGCATTAGAAGTCTTTTAAGGACAATGGATGCTGGTTTTTGATGGTTGAGTAGATGGACGATTAGATGGTAGGATATACATTCTTCTTGACTTGGAGATTTCGGGGACGAAATCCTTTAAGGAGGGGAGAATGTAACACCCCGTAATTTTATAACATTAAAATTCACAAATTAAAGTATACTTAATTTTTAGAAAAGAATTAAGTGAAATGGGTTGCGCAAAGAAATATATATATTGATATATATATATATATAAAAATTAAAAATTAAATAAATAAATATGCGAAAAAGTTCAAAACATCGAATTGGGAGGGGAAATAACCGAACCGGCCCATTTTTTAGGTCGACCCGAGCCTTGTTGGGTCGACTAGGAGTTAATCCAGGGTGTTTGGCTGTCAACCCGTGGGCCGATTCGCTCAAATGCAGATTTCGCATTTGATTGGTTCTCATGGTTCAGGGTTAATCTAATGGTCCTAAATAACTTCCTACACCTATAAATACATCCTAGTGCTAACCCTAAACCTAATTAAAATTGGAACCAAAGCCGTTATGCCGTCGCCATGGAACTCAGTGTAGCCGCCGCCAACTAAAGAGGAAGATAGCTAATCAATTCAACCTAATTCAAGCTTAGAGCTTCAACAACGAATCAACTAATGTCGCTACAACAATTCTGCATCAAGTTTGATCAATTGTTCATAATTCTTTAACCACGAAAGGCAAGTTCGATTTCTCTAATCAAGATAATTATTAAATTAAGTAAGATTAGATATAATTGTGGATTATATGGATATGATGTGAATTATTGACCGTATGATATGATTATGTTGTTAAATTGTGATATTATCATACATGTTGTAAATTCTATGATTTTATGTTGTCATCTGTGTTGTAAAGTTAAGATCTATGTTGTAATTCTACGATTGGCTTACGTGTAATCAAATCATCATGTTGTTTAAATGCTAGTTTGGTTATGTTGATTCATATGATAGACCATATGTATGTATGCAAGATTAGATGTTGATTTAGACATAAATCACATGCAAGTTAGTAAAGATTATGACATCTATTTTAGATCAAAAGTTAGGCTATGACATGTATGAGTTATATGCTAAATCTTTACATGCTAGTTTATATGTTTAGAGGTAAATTTACACCATTGTTATGTTTCATAAATCACATATGCAAGTTTATATAAAAATATGAGTTTGGAAAATGAATCATGTTATGCAAATTTGTGGTTATTGCCTATGTAATTTTTTTTGATGAAAATCTTATTCATAACATGCAGGTTCATACCTTTTAGGCCTATGTTTAGATCTATGATTTCATGCAAGTTATGTGGTAAATTCTCATATGCAAGTTAGGCCTATTTTGTATGTTATGTGAATATGTGGTGTTTTCCGCTTTTTCATGTGTTAGACTATTTCTTAGTCTATCATATATTCTATGCCAACGGACGCCGCGGGGGTTATGGGGAAAAATATTGATTATGCTAATAAATGTGAATTTGCATGTAATGGCCTTAAAAGAGGCATATATGTAAATTGAAATATTAATTGGTAAAGTGATATATGGACATAATTAATGTGAATTATGGTCATAAAGATAATTGGAATTTTATTAACATATTTGATTAGGAATAATTAATCCAAATATGGGATGAAAATATTATGTTAATAAATGTGAATTGGAATGTAAATGAGTCATATATGAAAATTAATTTGAATTTGAATAGGGATATTAAATAGTGAGATAAAAGGCCTTTAATGGCATATAATAAATTTGTGACGAAATTGGTATAATTTTGCATACCATAAATGGATGGACATAATTGAGTCAATTATGGACATCGTTAAATTTGGAATTAATTGATAATTTGAATAGGGAAAATAATTCAAATTGAGGTAAAGGATTATAAGTGATAATCAATGCTTAGGACACGAGGTTGGACTCATTTGTGACGTAAAACTGCCCGGACCCGCCCGGCAAATCCAGTAGTCACAAATGGTAGCCCAATGTGAGAGGTCCTAGGCCCAAATTAAAAGCGTAAAAGTTGTAAAGACACGAGGTTAGGCTCTTTTATGGTGTAAGACTGCCCGGACCCGCCCGGCAAATCCAGCTGCCATAAATGTCAGTCTAATGTGAGAGGTCTTTATAAGGTTACGGCCTTAATGAATTAAGAAATACTTAACCAGATAAGCATGTAGTGGGACATGAGGGGGTTAAGTGGGTGCCTTAGGTGGCATGAGGAATCTATTGGGTGACATGTGGATGTCATGAGAAATACGATTAGAAAAATGGAGTAATTTGAATATAAACAATTATGACATGTAATTCAATTTACTGGATAAAATAGGTATTGACACCTATGAAGGGAAAGGTTTTAATTAATTGATTAATTAATTAAAAATGGACATTGTAAATGAAATGGACTACTTAACCAAATCTGATCCCTAGGGATTGTAAGAACTTAAGTTTAAGTTGGGGGTTAAGTAAACTGGGTTATACGGAATGAGTGGGTTAAGTAAATCTTGGGTAGGTAGGTAATATTAGTACATATAGGCCCACAAACTTAACCGTAAATTAAATATGTCTGAACAAGTGAGAGGGTTAAGTAAATCTTGGGTAGGTGGGTAATATTTGTGTATATAGGCCCACAGACTTAACCAATACAACCTGTTAATTAAACAAAAGGGTAAGACTAGGTTAAATTAGAAAACACTTAACCAAATTTATACATGTAAGTGGACATGGGGTTAAGTGGGATGTATTAGAGGGGACCAAGCCTAGGTGGGAAGCTTGGTAGGGGCCCTTTTCAGTCCAATAACCCATTAAGTATCTTTGTGAGCTCGACCCAAGTCGAGGACGGGACACGCCTACTGGGCCTGATTGTTAGAGGCCAAAATGGGTTAGCGGTGGCAACGCAAGTCCAACGGGGTCATGTGCGTGCGTGGGCCCGGGCTGGTAGGTAAGACGTTGTTGCATCGTGTAGGTATAAGTCGTGCATCCTTAAGTTGTATTGGGTTGCCAATTTAGGGGAGTGATACACCCTACTGTGGGACCAGCACGAGTATCTACGAGTTAGGGAGCCGATCGAATGGGGCAGGGTAGTGGGTACATCTAGTGGAGATAGGAGCAGACGACACCTATGTAGTCAGCTAGGGGTACACGAAGCTACCATTATTAATTAATCATTAAAGGGGTACACCTAGTGGAGATAGGAGCAGGCGACACCTATGACGTCAGCTAGGAGTACATGGAATTACCATTGAAGGGGTACATCTAGTGGGGATAGTGGGTACATTTAGTAGTACACGAAGCTATCATCATTCTATTTAGTCAAGAGGGATCAAGTTTCTAGAGTGACTAGTATGGGTGCAGTTAGTGTTAGTACAGTACAGTACGGTATAGTACGGTAGAGTATAGTAATTACCCTATATTGATTAGGAAGCGCCTTTAACGTTATCTTTGCTCATCCTATTATTTTTGGTTGCTTAGTTTTGCCATTAATTCACAGTCATTTCCTTGTTTACCAAGCTTATGTCTTATCCTAGTTACTTTGATAATTATATTGTTGGAGTTATCGGACTTGCCAGACTTTATGTCTGACCCCCTTTGTTTCCACCTCTTTTCTTCCTTTTCCCCCCAGGTTCTTAGGGTGGGAAGCTTGATTTGGATCCCTTTGGGAGCACTTGGATTTGGATTGCTGAAGTAAAGCTCAACCTATCTCTTTTATGGCTATTTATGGGATTATGCTTTTTATATTATGTACTCTGATTTTGCCAAGATGGATATTATGTACTTGACTTTAGTCTTTGGGTTTTGGTGATGTAACCAAACATATTTACCTTCCGTTGCAATAAATAAAGTTTTAAATTTTCAAGTACTATTTCATATATGTCTTGTTGTGATTTTCTGTTCTATATTCACTTAAAACGCTCCATAGAAGTTAATGCATTCCCTTTGTGAGTGACATTAATGGACATGGGGTGTTACAACATATGTAACCCACCTTGCATCTGCCTCCTTCCCTTGTCGTTGCAGCACCACTCTCATGCAGCTGTCCATCACCGCCTCTGTAATGACCCACTTAGAGAGAGAGAGAGAGAGACAGAGAATGACATTTCAGAAAAAAGAAGATGGAGATGGTATTGAAGAGGTGGCATAATAATATATTCTTTTTTCTTCGCATGAGTAGTGGGAAGCTAGGAAGGCATTACAGATTGGTAGTAATAATTGAATTCATTATAGCATGGAAAGTGGCACTACATGTTGATAATAACATTTCTAAACTTAATTAGATTCGATTTAGTATAGGAAAGTGGCACTACAAGTTGGTAATAACATTTCAAAACTTGAATCGTGTCTAATGATTTAAATAGATATGCGTCTCTTATACTGCTAACGAAACAAACTATAACATCCCATAATTTTAACCAAGTTTGATTTGGATTTTTGATATATAAATTTAGATTTTACTGAAAATAAATTGATTTTTATTAGGTTTGAATATGAATTTTAGCTTTGTATAAGTATTTTGTTTTATTTAAATTCTTATAAGAAAATTTATTTTAAAAATTATATTTATAAGATTTATGTTTAAGTAATGATATTTTCTGATTTTGATAATATTGATTTGTAAAATATGAATTTGGTAAAGGATGAGTTATTTTAAGATTTCATAAGAATGATTTTTAATCTGAATATCAATAAGTAAGATAATTTGTAATGATGTTTATAAAATTATTAATCATTAATTTAAAACCATTTAGTATGAATTTTTGTAAAGTATATATAAATATATTTACTGAATAATATAGATAAATATTTTTGAATATTAATAAATTATAAATAATTTTGATAAGCCTTAGGTAATAAATTGATTTCATATATAAGTGTTTATCTTAGACCATTTTGGTTAATATAAATCTTTGGTAAATTATATAGTTAAATATTTTTGAAAAAAAATATGAGTTATATTTTTGTAAACCTTAAACAACAAGATGGCTACACTCATAAGTATTGGAAATTTGCTACGTTTATAAGTATCACAGGAGTATTTCTAATTTAAATAAATTAATTTATCCTTAAGATAAGAATGAGTGATTAGGTGTCCCTCTTATGTGTCTTCATGCATGATATGAGTTCCATGAAAAATCCAAGTGTCCATTTAGTTGTCATCATGCATGGAATTAGCATCATGAAGGATACATGTGTCCCCTAATTAAAATGACTAGAATAACCTATGTGAAGCCTATATAAACACTTATTCCCCTCCAGGAAAACCCATTCTACATTCTGTATCTTACATCTCACGTCTAGTATTCCTCTTCTCTATGATTTCAGTTTCCAGTAAAATGAATATATACATTTCCACTCATTCAAAAATCCAAATCTTTCAATCCGTTGAGTTTTAGCAGAACTAATCTATGCGAATAATGTTCATATCATCGTTTGTGATTTTTAGAAATTGACGGATTGGAATTTCGTTGATAAATGAGAGAGAAAACGCGGATTTATAGTAAAACGGAAGAATAAGTTCAAAACTTCGAAAAATCATATCTCTCAATCCGCTTCGAATCGATCGATGTCGTCTTCGCCGTTGAGATCAGCGAAGAACGTAATATTTTGATGTAAGTTTGGTGCGATTCCTTGTCGAAACCTTTGATGGCCGGAATTTAAGGTTGGAATTTGTCTGTGGTTGAAGCAATGGTTGGTGAATCAGAGTATGGTGTTGCGATGAGATTTGAAAGAGCTTTCATGTGGCAGGGTTTGGTGGAAATCCGGAAGAAAAAGTGTCAAGACATTGTTTGGGTTCACTCGTTAACGAAGCAGGTCAAAGCTTTGGTGAACGTCGGATTTTGATGCAGGACTCTAGAGTTGTGGTGTTGGTGTGCAGATTAACGAGAAAGTGGAGAGAAACTGTGCACGTGAATTGGGTTCCAAGCTTGAGTAAGGAGATGAGGCGTGAGGGGAGAAGAAGGAGAGGGAGATGGGCCATGGGTTAGAATCTTGGATCCGTGCGTTTATTTGGGCTTTGGGCCCAACTATTTATATGGTATGGTTTTAATTAGTTATTTAAGTTTAAAATTTGGGTAAACTTGATCAGCTAATATCTAATTCGTTTTAAACCGGATTTTCGAACCGTTAGGATCGTTAGAACCGTATTTGAAAATGGAACCCATCAATATATAATGATGATAATTTTGGATAAGGTATAAATTATAATAAAAAAAATTAAATAAAAGTTCCTTATATATGAATATATAATGAATAACGTTATTAATTCAATTTCAATATATAAATCAGCAGAAAAATTACCAGCTGCTGATAAGAATGACTGAGAGCAGTATGAGTAGAAGTGGTAGTATTCATTGATCTGTTCATGAAGATTTTGAAGGTTTAATGTTGAGAACTTCTAATTTTTTTATTTTTTATTTAAATTAGTTAATTATAATTAGCTGAGATTAATTATAATTAGTTGATGATGATTTGTGTGACGGATGTTGATGTTTGAATGGTTGTTCATGCAATTAGATAATACACTGAACACTGGTAAGCGTTATTGACTGTAATGCTTGTGCATAGTTAAAATGTTGTTTGTGATGAATGAATTCGTATCCATCTGATCATATGATTCATTTGGATAAATATGATTGCATTGCATGATATTACACACACACACACACACACCGTGGTTGTGTAGTCACACAAAGTTTTCCTACATGTGTGAAAGCTTGAATGCGGAATATGACAACATGACATAAAAGAAAAGAGATACCAAATATTAAAGGGAAAGGTCCATTCTCTTATTCACGCATGAACTCTTGGTTCCATGCGTTTTGCATCATGACCCACTTTCTTTTATTTAAATTTGTATACTAATTTTTTTTTCCGATTTCTTTCATTTTTAATTATCGATAAGCATCAACACCAAACTAACAATATAATTGTGTATAATAATGTGCCATGATCACAGAACAGTAATAAAATAAATCGGTTGATTAGTTCTGTGAAGTATCAATAGGGACCATAGTTACCCTGAAATACGTTAGAAAAATATATGCTTCCGAAATAAAAATTACAGTAAAATTTTATAAAATATTTTAAGGCGACGCGAACTGAAACTGAACAAAAATTTTAAACGAATATTTAATTATAATTTAATTTCAGATTCTGATCGATTCTAGCATCTGAACTACAACTTATTTGATAATTCGATTAACGACGAAACATTTTCTCCAAACAAACATTCACAGTAAAATTAAATTTTCCATCATTTAAATACTATTATCCACTTAAAATATGATTCAACAATTATTTGGTGTTGGTGTGCAGATTGACGAGAAAGTGGAGAGAAACTTGCTGGTGATCTTTGTTGTTGGTTCGGTGGATGTTTGGGGTGGTGCGTGTGCACACTGTGCACGTGAATTGGGTTCCAAGCGTGAGTAAGGAGATGAGGCGTGAGGGGAGAAGAAGGAGAGGGAGATGGGCCATGGGTTAGAAGCTTGGATATGTGCGTTTGTTTGGGATTTGGGCCCAACTATTTATATGGTATGGTTTTAATTAGTTATTTAAGTTTAAAATTTGTGTAAACTTCATCAGCTAATATCTAATTCGTTTTAAATCGGATTTTCGCACCATTAGGCTCGTTTATATATGAATATATATAATGAATAACGTTATTAATTCAATTTCGAAATATAAATCAGCAAAAAAATTACCAGCTGCTGATAAGAATAGACTGAGAGCAGTACGAGTAGAAGTGGCAGTATTCATTGATCTGTTCACGAAGATTTTGAAGCTTGAAGGGTGAGAACTTCGAATTTAATTTTTTTTTTAATTTAAATTAGTTAATTGTAATTAGCTAAGATTAATTATAATTTGTTGATGATGATTGTGTGATGGATGTTGATGTTTGAATGGTTGTTCATGCAATTAGATAATACACTGAACACTGGTAAGCGTTATTGACTGTAACGCTTGTGCACAGTTAAAATGTTGTTTGTGATGAATGAATTCGTATCCATCTGATCACATGATTCATTTGGATATATATGATTGCATTGCATGATATTACACACACACCGTGGTTGTGGAATATATGGGTGATCGATCTAGAATCTCCTTCCTATATACGATTTTATTTAATTATTAAATAATATTTAAATGTTAGTTTGAATTAAATATCAAATTTTAATTATTGAATTAGGATCGGAAAATGATTTGAATTATGTATTGATTTTTGTATAACGATCTTTATATCTATCTAGAACTAGTTCTGGTAAAATTTTTATTTTCAATTTAAATTCGAAATGAGATTTTTAAATTTGAATATGGTTTTATATATATAATAATATAATATACACCAGAACATTCTAGGACGACAGAGAGGATAGTGTCTAGGCTTGGGTTTGGAAATTCAGTTTCCTGCTCTCTCTGGCTACCCCAACTGATCCTACAAACGGAATGGTAAATTAGAAATCTAATTTGAAATATATTTTGAAACTGTTTTTCAAATGATTTGGAAATATAAAATAAATTTGAAAAGGATTTGAATAATTTGTATTTAAATCATTACATGGTTTGAATAGAACGCACTATGATGCAACAATTCGTAAATATTGATTTCAAGTTTTGAATGTGTAACACCCCGTATATTCTATAACAGTGAAATTCATAAATTAAAGTATAATTAATTCTAATGAAAGAATTAAGGAAAATGGCTTACGCCATTGCGTTCGTCTCGGAATTCTGGTTAAGATAGAGTCCGAGTTTGCGTGAAACGGACTTCGTATGAAGGAATTACGACCTCCGGAAGTTTCAGGATAAATTGGAATTCAAAAAACCAGCTCAGATCAAGTTTAAAATTCAAATTCGAGTTCAAACTGGGCTGGGCGGGAAAATTCCCGCCCAGTGACCAGATCGACACTAGTGTCGACTGGGCAGTCAACCTGGCCCCCCCAAGTCGACTGCGCAGTCGACTTGGGTGTCGACCTACAGGTCGACTTGCCTGGTCGGCCTGACCAGGTGGGTCTGACCCTGGTTCGACTCTGGTGTGCTGTACGGTCTGATTTCCCTCCTTGTTTGCATTTGACGGGTCAAATTAACTTGAAAACTCTATAAATACACACTAAGACTCAACTAATTCATATAAGAAAATAAGAGAGGAGTCGTCATGCTGCCTGGAAGGAGTTGATCGTAGCCGCCAAGAATCAAACTAAGAAGCAAACTAAAGTCTAATCAAATCAATCAACAAATTGCTACCCAAAGGAGAGCATCTCCAAATTCAGAAAACAGAAATCAGAAAACAAGAATTCGTCACACGTTGTAAGTATAGTGGTCTTTCAAATTTGAATAAGATTATGATGTGATACGATGTAATTGGGAATAGAATTGTGTCATTATAATGGTGTAGATCTTGTGTATTATAATGTTTCTATCGTGATTGTTTTTGGTGTATTGATATTTGTGGCATAAATCGGTCGATGCAAGTTTGTTGGACAATTGTATATGAAAGTATTATCACTTGCAAGCTTGTGTCTAGGATTGGATCCCTTTATGTTTATGTTGATATCATGGACTATATACTTATGTAAACATGTTATAGATCTGAGATCTTTTATGCCTACATGACTCAAAACCTATGTATACATCTTATATTCATCACAAGTATAATTGGATTAATATTAAGTATATTTGGGTTACACAAATTATGCTAGTATCATGTTAAAATGGATTGCTTGTTTTAAAGTTAGTTTACACCTTTGGGTTATGATAAAAAGTGGACATTTTATGAACATGTAACGTGCTAGTTTGGTGTTTGACATTATGCCTAGTTATATATGTTTAAACTCACATCTAGGCAAATCCAAAGTTATGCTATTTCACATGTCACCTACTTAGTCATATGCCTATTTGAATGCAAGTTCATATGATCAAATGTTTAGGTTAGTTGAATCGCCAAATTGCAAGTTCATGCGCTACACACCTTTTATGTGACATAGAAATATTACATGTTCTTGATTTCCCCTTTTTCTCACGTTTATCAAGTTGGGCTGAATTATGTCGAGCCCAACATTAGTACGTTCAAACGGGGGTAATAGCATTGGGTGTGAAACATGATAAAAATTTATATATGTTGGCATGTTTGGCGCATGCCAACAACTGTGATATTATAGCGGTATAAATTATTATACCCAAAAAATGAAGAACATGATATTTACATATTAAATTGAATGGTGAAATGTAAATTTAGAAAATACGACATGTTTAACCCGAGGTTGGATTGAGTTGTGACGTAAATCTGCCCGGACCCTCCCGGCTATCCAGTAGTCACAACAATACATATCCATTGTGGGTGGTTGAACATTGAGCCCAATAAAGACCTGAGGTTAGACTGAACTACGGTGTAAACCTGCCCGGAACCAACCGGCACATCCAGTAACCGTAGTAATATCTGTCTAATGTGAGTGGTCGGTGCTCTAAAAGGCTAAGGACAGGTGGTAGGGTTAAGTCAACTGAAAACACTTAACCAAAGATTCAACATGTTAACAAATACTGATGGGTGGGGGTTAGGTATATACATACACTTAACCACTTAACATGTTTGACTAGAAAACCCTGGTAATGTAGGGACCCGTTTCAGCAGTTACCCAATTTAGGTATCAACGGTACCCTGAAACTAGGCAGGGTAGGGCACGATTACTGGGCTGATTGTAAGCGGTCAAATAACGGCAATGTTAGGTGCACAGTGTAGGTCTACCGGTGTGCGGTCGTGCACGCACTCCGGAGCAGACAAGCAGGGCACTGGGGGCACCAGTAGTATATCCTATGCCTTCTAGTAATTGTGTCGGGGCCGCCACCATGGGTCTTGATACACCCCATGGTGGGACCAGCATAGGTATCTACACTTCTTGGGGTAGCCGTAAGACACACGTACGAGTAGGAGCCGATCTTTAGAAAACAAAAAGGATCACTTCACCCTCAGCATGGGGTGCCCGTTAGAGTAATACTAGTAAATGCAGAGATATGGTGTGGGTTCGATAGTATATTCGATTCTAGACTACACTCCCTTAGTTATGATACTATCCTGTTTTCAGTTTATGTCTATCATATGCTTTTCTTATTCACATACTGAAAAGTCACTAGATTTACTCAGGCTTTATGCCTGACTTTGTTTTTCTTTCGTCTTCTTTTCTTTCGTCCCCCCCCCCCCAGGTCCATAGGGAGGAAACAACTCAGCCTAGTCAGACTCTTTTGCAAGCTTGAAGACAGGATGTACGGTTTGGACCTCTTTGGCTTGGATCATGGCTTTGGATATCATTATGGGGATTTTGTTGCTTTACTTTGTGTTTTATGCTTCTTTGTTAATCAAGACAGTTATGGAAATGTAATGTTTTTGGAAGTATTGTAAGACAATTATGGTGTGGTTCGTGTAACACCTATTTTTGATGAAATACAAGTTGTTGTTGTTTCCGCTGTTTAAAAATATGTGTATTTATATCTGTCTTGTATATCTGTGACTTATACTTATAAACCTCCACCAAAATTAGGGCATTCCCTTTGTGAGTGACCCTAACGGAGGTGGGGTGTTTCACTTGGTATCAGAGCATAGGTTTACCAGATAAGATAAAAGTTTTTGAAATTGTTTTCATAAGAAAGTTTAAAGAAGCACTTCTTTTCAAGAAAAAAAAGTGTTATATTTTAAAAGGCATAATCCCCCGAAGCCATGTACGTTATCTCTCTCTATCCTTCGTTTTGAATCTTTCCTTTCTGTTTCAGCATGTCTGGAGACCTTAACCTTCCTGAAGGAGTAACGATACCCGGCTGGTTTAAGAGGTACTTAGAAGCAAGGGCCAATGACGCGGGCCCAGCAAACATTCCTCCTCCAGTGGCAGCAGTTCCTCCTCCTCCTGCCCCTCCTCTTGGAAATTCTTTTGCCAAAACATGTAGAGACTTCAAATCTATGGGTGGAAAGGACTTCCATGGAAATGAACCCTTTGTAGGAGCAAGAAATTGGCTAAAGGAGACCGAGGATCTGTTTGACATCTTCGGAGTTGATGATAGGCAAAAGATACAGCTAGCAGCGTGGTTGCTCAAAGATGAAGCTTCCTATTGGTGGGAGATCACTAATGCTCAGAGGGCAGTGGAAACTTGGGATGATTTTAGGACAAGGTTCGAACTGAAATTCCTCTCCCAAGCTGAAAGGAGCCTGCAAATAGAGAAGTTCTTGAATCTTAAACAGGGAAGCATGACGGTCAGGGAGTACGTCAATCAGTTTAATCAGTTAGCCAGATTCGGGCTGGACTTAGTAAATACCCAACACAAGAAGGCGCTTCGCTTCGTCAAAGGTCTGAATGAGCCTATATACAGCCTTGCCATGACCCATGTGTGCACGGGAGCGACTTATGAAAGCTTGGTGGACATGGTGTTGCTACATGAGGAAGACCACGGCAAGAAGGAGATTAAGGCTGAGGAAAAGAAAGAAGGTTTACAGGCTAAGAAGACAGACTTTAAGAAAGGAGGAAAGAACAAGAAGTCCCGTGAGAAGAGAAAGTGCCATTTCTGTGGCATAGTTGGGCATATAGAGAAAGACTGCCTGAAGAAGAAGGCAAAGATGGGTGGTTGCTTCCATTGTGGGGAGACTGGGCACCAAGCTAAGGTGTAATAACCCGGAAAATACGAGCCAATTTAAAATTTTTAAATTGATTATTTCAAAGCAATTTGAAGCATTGAAATAGAATATTTCAATAAATTAGTGAGTTAAGAATAGTAAGTCAGTTTGAAAATTGATATTTTGCAAATGGCCTCGGAATTCGACGAAACCACTTTTGTCGGGTCCGGGATGTCAAACTATTGCTAGGTTTCAAATTTCATAATTTTTCGAATCAATATGTGAGCGTGGCAAAAGAAAACGCGTTTGACCAGTTTCTGTTGAATTTAATCGACTAGAAATTGGCCATTTTTCAAACGGTCTCAGAATTCGACGAAACTAGTTTTGTTAGGACCGTATCGTCAATACGAAGCTAGAAAATATTTTTCTGGAATTTTTCTAGTTAGTATGTGACCCCGGTAATTTGAAATGTACGTTAAAAATTCAATATAAGGATTTAAATGTAAATTCAACGGAAACTGATTGTAACGATCAAACCAGCTTACGACACATATCCCATTGTGTTCGGAATGGGGGTAAAACGCTATGGACGACAGGCGGTGGACCTCGTTTCGAGGTTATATATAAAAGTCAACCCTAGTGCAAATTTAAGTAATTAAAAAATAAAATAAAATAATAAAAAAATAAACTTCTCCCCTTTTCTTCTGCCTTGGCCCCCCCCGATCATTTATCAGTGAAATAAAAAAAAAAAAACCTAAAAACTAAAATCAAGCCGCCGCCCGATCTTCGAAGCCACCGCCTGACCGCCGAAGCCCCTGACGCTCGAGCCGCCGACCTCCTCCTCCCTCCAGGCACCGCACGACACATCGAAGCAGCACCCTCGTCGCAACCCTCGAACCCAGACGCGACGCCTCCCTGAGCCACCGACCACCACCCTGCCGCCCGACACCTCCGAACGCCGCCAGAACCCCTCGACTTCCCTCCTCCCCTTCGCATACCACGGTAAACATTTACTTTATATTTATTTTCATTTTTGTTTTATAATTTCTGATTTATAAAACGATTTAAAACTAATTACTGTATATTTCTTTTAGTTTTAAAAACAGAAATTTTTAAAGTAAATAAAAACAGAATTTTTAAAAGCAGAATTTTTAAAAACAGAAATTTTTAAAGTAAATAAAAACAGAATTTTTAAAAAGATTTTAAAACAGAAATTCTTAAAAAGATTTTAAAAACTGCATGTTTTTAAAAGAAGTTAA
Source organism: Allium sativum (assembly GCA_030737875.1). Taxonomy (NCBI): domain Eukaryota; kingdom Viridiplantae; phylum Streptophyta; class Magnoliopsida; order Asparagales; family Amaryllidaceae; genus Allium; species Allium sativum. Next base: position 365,415,724 of record CM060909.1, read on the forward strand.
AACAGAAATTTTTAAAAAGAAGTTAAAACAGAAATTTATAAAAGAGTTTTAAAAACTGTTTTGAAGAATTATTTAAAAACTGCATTTTTTTAAGAAAATAAAAACTGCATTTTTAAATAAGGTAAAAACTGCATTTTTAAGAAATAAAAACTGCATTTATTTAAAAGGAAAAAAAAACTGATTTTATTTTAAACTTTGAAATGAAAAAGGGTTTGATCTTTTAGTAGAAAAAGATTTGAACTTTTAAAAATAAAGATCATATTTTTAAAAAAAAGAGAAAAGACAGAATTTTGTTAAGTAGAAAAAGTAAGATGTGAATTATATTTTTAAAGCAATAAAAATATAATTCTTACATCATAGGAATATTAAAAATATAATCTTTGTTTTTAAAATATAATCTTTATATATTGATTAACATAGTAAAAATTCGATTTTTACTTATGTAGAGAATACGGGAAACGAAAGCGACAAGAAGACGAAATAGACGAAGATTTCCATATAGGAAAAGTTGTGTTATTGGATAGCTACTGGTGAGAAATTCTCACTCTTCAATTTCTTCTTATATATATATGTGTGTGTGGAAATAAAAGTGAAGTGCTATATATAAATATATATATATATATATATATATACGCCCCCTCGTCCACAAACCATGGACGATATTTATTGGTTGAAATTGTTGTGAAAATTGGTTGACGGCAAATTGTTGTTTGGGATTGTTTGTGATTGATATTGAATTGATCATGGTTGAAAAATACCCGTTTGTGATTGGAAAAATATTTGGTTGAAACCACATAGGATTAGTTTGTGGTAATGAAATAAATATAAACATGCCGCCTGCGTGCGAATTAGATGCATGATCCCCATTGTCAAAAACCGCGAGGTTTTAAGGTAGAGCGAGGAGCCGTACTAGGGACGGTGCCGGTTTAACTACCCTGCCGTTATGCTGCCGAAATTTTGAATAATCTTTGTGTGTTAGAATTATTTTCATGTGTTGAAATTATTTACATGCATTGAAATTAAAACTAAATATTGAAACCATATCCATGGGTGGAAATATTCATGTGTTGAAAAGTGTCGTGTGAAAATAAAATTCATTTGTGAATGAATGAAGTGTATAAACAATAAAAATCACATTTTTATATATATATGAAGTATGAAAAATATTCGCCTTATATAAATAGTTTCAACAATCAAAATCCCATCTTTCTAATATGAACAACATAAATAAATTGTCCATGTGTGGAAATGCTCATTTGTTGAGAAATGTGTGTAGTGGAAAAGATTCATGTGTTGAATAAAAAGATTGAACAATAAAAATTACATTTTTATTGAAACTATGAAGTGTTGAAACCATACATTGGTTGAATAAATATTTTAAATGATAAAAATATGATTTTTATCATGTGTGTGATATGCTAAAGATATGCGGACGTTGAAATAAATATTTGTGATAGAAATATTATTTTTAATATGCATAAGAACTAAATAAAATAGGCATGTGTTGAAATCTACTTTAGTTCGCCAAAATTATCATCTTTGAAATATGAAGTGTTAAAAATATCCACTTGTTCAAATAAGCGTGCATGAGTTGAAATATACATTAACTAGCTAATGATATGATTTTAGCCTATGCATGCGACATTAGAATGAATGGTATTTTTAGACCAAAGCAATCAAATGTGAAGTTGAATAGAAAATGATAAATGTTAGAAATTGTATATATGTGCATGCATATCTATTGAACAGGTTAAAGCAAAAAGGGGCTAGAGAAGTGGAATAAAATTTTGTGCCCGACAAATAGGTACACATTTACAGATTTGTTTGGGTGATGATTTTATGAGCCTATTGGCTAGCCGCTTGGCTTTTTCTTTTTCTTTTTGAGATTAGAAGGACCGGGAACGCTATTTGCGATTTCCCGATGCCCCCGGTACAGGGGAGGTTATGGCGAAATTTTCCAAAATTTTAGGGTGTTAGAAAAATATTTGAAGTGAAAACGATATAGAAATTATTGAGTGGACTATATTTATATAAATATATAAATATAAATATAATTAAAACGAAACGTGGCCGTGCAGTTCATATTTTGAAACCGTGATTTCAAATGACTAGTGCGGAAGATCCGACCATTGGATTTGCCCGAAACCTCAACCGTTGGGTTCGCCTTGGAAATATCTTTCCAACGGCACCAACTTTGTGAAGACCCGACGGTTGGATTGTCTGGAATGTTTAATTCAAAATCAGTGAAAAACAGCGCCAGTAACGATTATATTTATATATATATATAAATATAATTAAATTAAATCGAATAACGACGCTGCAGTTCGTAAATTGAAATCGTAACTTCAAATGGATAGTGTGGAAGATCCGACCGTCGGATTTTCCTAAAACTGGAACCGTTGGGTTCGTTTTGAAAAGACCTTCCTAATGGTGTAAAATTTGTGAAGATCCAACGGTTAGATTTTCCTATATGTGTAAAACAAAATTAGTGGAAAGCAGCGCCAGTGCAACGCCACGACCTGAAACGTCGTTTAATTAATTATGGCCGTTTTAAATTAAATTAAAATGGCGATATATCGTTATTAAGTGCTATAGACGATATAGAGTGAAAATAAACCAATTTGGTTGTGTTTGCTTGATATGTGATGGTTGAATGTATTTGACGTGAAAATTATAACTAAACAACTGAAATGTGAATGTTGAATAGTTCAACCCTGTGATTAATTGGTTTGAAAATCTAAATATACGTGGGTTATTTGAAAAGGCCGAGTTTATCTCATTTCAAATAATCGATCGACGTTGAGAAGTCGAAGAGTCGAAGACGACTGAAGACCGACGATCTCCACGTTGGATGGATGGGCGCTACTGATGCTCGTGATTGGAGTAGCTACCATGAAGGAATTGAAGTAGTAGCCGTCCAAACATAGTGTTGATTGTACGGATATGCGAGGAATTGGTGCCTCCGGTTTCGTTCAGACCCAGAACGGACTTGTAAATGGACTGTGTGTCTGACATTGGATTTTGTTCTGTGTTGATTGATCTCTGTTAAATATATATCTGTTTGGCGGCGGAGAATTTATTCTCTTGCTTAACGCCCTTCTCTGAGACGTACGAGCTTAGAGGTTATGTATTGACAGAAATCAGTCGCATGGAGTGGATTGCCTGTGTGGCACGCCTAAGTGGCATATGATCAAGGCTTCTGTTGCAAAGCAAAGTCTTGTGGTTGATGATCAAAGCATAGTCTGTGTGACGTAGCTTTGTGTATAACGTGAATTCGGGAGCCTCACACCCCGGTATGAGTCAAAAACGGGAGAAGGACCCAAGGAGTGCACGACGTTTCTTTCTAGCTGTGGTGGTGTCAGTGACCTACCAGCCCTGACATTATATATACTTTTCACCTGTGTGGTTGTTGGAATGCGAGGCGCCTCGATTATAGGTCTGTAAGGACCGGGAAACGTGTGTTCAGGAATTGCTAATCCTCAAAAGTAAGAGAGGACCGGCCTTGGAGGATCCAGGGGATTGCTGTGTGCGGTCCCGAGGCATTTGCTAGAGTGTCTCGAACGGAGAGGAGCTTGCCCCTTGCCTCGACTCATGAAGGAATCCAATTTCCAATACGAAATGTGCGGTTGTGATTGTATTACTAGTATGGCGACATGATATATGGTACCCATGCCGTCTAGGATTGATATTTATGATTGAATCTGCTTTTGAAAGATATATGCACTAGTAATAATATCAAACACTTTGTTTTATTCGTATGAAGCATCTTTGGCCATTATAAGGGAAAACTCTATCCTCCGGCTTGCGTTGCATTGTGTGATGGGACCTAAGTCTTATAATGGCTTCATTTTAGAAAAAGCATTGCGTTGATTTAATCGGTTGTTTTATTTCATGCACTAGCACTCATTGGAGTAAACCCGTTCCGCGAAAGTGGCGTGGTCCTTTGATTTGCCTTATTACTGTTGTTAATAAGTTGAATGGATTTCTCATACCAGTCCCATGACTGACTCGTAGTTTGTTTCACCTTGCAAACTCGGGTGCCCTTATTTTCACACGGGCAGCCTAGTTACAGGTTTCTGGTGCACCTTTTGGCTCATGGCGAGGCTTGACTACACCGTGCTGACTTGGATTTTCTCCGCCATTATTGTATCTATATTATGATTCCGCCACTGGCGATGTAGACTGATATTCCTTTTGTGTACTCTTATGTATGATTCTGCCTCAGGCGATGGTGACTGATTATGTATCATTAACTACTAAGTTGTATCCTGTACTGTGCTTCTCTGATGTGATGTTATCTATATGATTCCGCTGTCATATGTGTGTAAATTATTCTATTTTCTGTTTATGCTATTATCTGTGATCTGCTAATGATGATTAATGTGTTATATTCCAATGATTATCCTTAACACCGTGTCACGGGGTTTTGGGATCGTCACATAAGGACTGCCCAAAGAAGAAAGGACAGGGACAGAAAGCTGGATCCACTTTAGGGGGTCAAGTTCATGCTTTGACAGCACCTTCACATGAGCGAGGTAGTAATATTTCTGTAAATAGTGTAGTCTATCTTTATGATCATCTAGTTCGCACACTTTTTGACTCTGGTGCATCACACTCCTTTATTTCATCTGCTTTAGTAGAATCTCTGCATCTAGACACTAGTATGGTTGAGGATCCCTTAGTAGTTTCAAATCCAATTGGGGGCTCCGCTTACTTGTCAATGGTTTGTTTGGGTTTGAAAATCTCTATTCTCAGTGTTGAGTTTAGTTGTAATGCCTTTGTTCTAGGCTTCTCGGGATATGGTTTGATCTTAGGCATGGACTGATTATCCAGTAACGGTGCCATTCTTGATTGTGAGAAAAGAGTAGTTAGACTCTTGACTCGGCTTGGTAACACTCTAGAAATTTCCTGTAATCCTTTGAATGCTGTTATGCTTAGTTATCTAGAGTCACTTGATGCTTCTGACGAGAATATGCAGTCGGTTAGAGTAGTCCGGGAATATCCGGATGTCTTCAAGGAGGTGAAAGGCTTACCTCCGAAGCGGGAAATAGACTTTCGAATCTATCTTGTGGATAACGCAAAGCCCGTAGCTTTACCTGTCAGACATATGGATCCAAAAGAGAGAAAGGAGCTAAGTAAGCAGGTTAAAGAACTTCTTGAGAAGGGGTTCATTCGAAGGAGCATTTCAGAATGGGGTGATCCAGTGGTGTTCGCAACCAAAGCAGACGGTTCGCTTCGCCTCTGTGTTGACTATAGGGAGTTAAACAAATTGACCAAGAAGAATAGGCACCCTCTTCCCCGAATCGACGACTTGTTTGATCAGCTTGTAGGTGCGTCGGTTTTCTCCCAACTTGATCTAGCAACTGGGTTTCATCAGCTAAGAGTGGCTGAAGATAGTATTGACAAAACGACGTTCAGAACCCCAGACGGTTTCTTTGAGTGGCTTGTCATGCCTTTCGGCCTGACAAATGCACCCGCTTATTTCGTGGACCTAATGAGCAGAGTGTTTAGAGAATTCCTCAACAAGTTTGTGGTTGTCTTCGTGGACGATATCTTGATCTTTTCAAAGAGTGAGGAAGAGCATGCTCAACATCTGAAGGAAATCATGGATACTCTCCGAGCACATCAGCTAAAGGCAAAATTTTCAAAATGCCACTTTTGGAGAGAAGAAGTAAGGTTTCTTGGGCATGTAGTATCTAAAGAAGGGCTGGCCGTAGACCCCGCGAAGGTAGTTGCGGTGCAAGACTAGAAGGCACCAAAGAATGCAACTGAGGTCCGAAGTTTTCTAGGACTAGCAGGCTTCTACCGAAAATTCATAAGGGATTTTGCGAAAATCTCAGCTCCACTCACAAGGCTGACAAAGAAGAATCTAGTGTTCAATTGGGACTTGGATTGCGAGTTGGCTTTCCAACGCCTAAAAAGGGTTCTTACAACAGCCCCAGTCCTGACTCTGCCAGACGGAAGCAAGATGTTCACAGTTTATACAGATGCATGTAGGACAGGACTAGGCGCTGTCTTGATGCAAGAATGGAGGGTAGTAGCTTATGGTGGAAGGCAATTGAAAGTTCATGAAAAGAACTACCCGACCCACGATCTTGAGTTAGCCGCCATCGTCTTTGCACTTAAGTCTTGGCGACATTATCTCCTACGTGAGAAGTTCGAACTTTACACTGACCATAAATCGTTGAAATATCTTTTCTCGCAGAAAGATCTTAACTTGAGGCAACAGAGATGGATGGAGTTTCTTGCCTCGTATGACTTCGATATTTCCTATACTCTGGGCAAGGGCAATGTGGTGGCAGACGCCTTGAGTAGAAAGAAACTGACCCTAAGCCCACTCTTTGTAGAAAGGCAAAGCCTAGAATATATAGCCAGTTTTAACTTTAGGCCCTCCTCTGATTTCGTACCGGGTTTGTTAGTATCTCTCGAGGTGCGCCCTACTCTTTTGGACATAATAGGGACGGCACAACGTGAGGACCCTCAGCTAGTCGAAGTGGTTGATAAACTAAATAGGGGTGAGATTTCTAGTCACCTCAGTAGATACTCTATTGATGATAAAGTCTGGCTGAGACGCGACGGACTCCGATTTTGAGGGCTGACCGAGTTTTCGATTGGATCAGAGATTTTCGATAATGCATCAAGAGATTCTAGGTAACTAACCATGACAACCCAAAAGGTTACACGAGATTTTGAGGGTATTACCAAGGCAAGTTAAGAGTTTAACTATCCTCCTTTCAAAACCGAGAATGGCATCCATTACTGGATCACCACTTCATCCCTAGAATCCATCCATAGCTCAACAAAAGAAGCATTGCTTCTAATCTCAACACTTGGCATAGACGTTCTCAAATCCAAACAAGTCATGAATAAATGGACCGACTCTCCAACCCGATTTTGGGACTAAAGTGGGATCTTCTACCATGCTAGTACTAAGGTACAAAGACTTAACTATCGAAGCAGACTTAAATGATGCGATGATCAAAAACCAAGTCTGGACGGGATGATAGAAAAGAAAGGCTAAACCTTTAACAGAAACGATACCATCCCTCTTAGGTACGCTAGGAGTGAGAGCATACAATTGCCCTCTCGCTGATCTTGTCCTTGCCTTCCTTCGTGGACTAATCCATACCAACAAGTTGCTTATCCTTACGTCTGTGTCCTTTATCCTTGCTCTTATTACCCTTCCTTGTAACACGGTAACAGGCCTCTCGAGAACCACCTCCATCTCACGGAAAACACTTCGTAGCTAGACAAGGATTAGTCGCAGTTAAAACTACTGTGACTACAGATGGAGGAAAGAAAGGAAAAGAGATTCGATCAGGGAAACAAAGGATAGTGCTAATGGCTTTTGGGGAATAGCCTTTAAAAACTTTTCTTGAAAAATGCTTCTTTGTAAACGGTTTCTCAAATAGTTTTCAGAAGGTTTTTAAAAACTTTTGCCCAGTCTGGTAACCTGGCTCTGATACCAATTGTAACACCCCACCTCTGCTAGGGGCACTCACAAAGGAAATGCACTAGGTTTGGTGAAGCATTATCGAGGTAAACATGCACAGAAATATTACATGACAGAACATATATAAAACGGCGGAAGTAAAACAAATTTCTTTACCTTATAAAATAAGGTCTAAAGCCTTTTACATCAGAGTACATCAAAACCTGTCTTGCAATAGTAAAGAAGCATAAAACCTTTTCATAAATTATTCCCCAAAATAAAGCGGTGAAGCAGCCATAGCCAAGAGAAGACCAAGCTATACATGATGACCTTCAAGCATAAGAGGTCCGAACTAAATAACATCATTTCCTCCATGAAAACCTGGGGGGGAAACGGAAGACAAAGAGGCGAAACAAAACGGGGTCAGTCATAAAGATTGGTAAGTCCTATCTACTTCCAGTATAAAAACAGGTAAAGGTAACATGACATGCATAAACTGAAAGTAAACATAAGGATGACGACAAGATAGATAAGCTAAACCAAGATAACTGGATGAACTACTGAAGCAAGATAAACTAAGGTATCATTATAAACTACGTGTCAAGATAAATCAAGGTATCACATCGTCAGGTTTCTATCAAGTATACTATCCCAAGGTATCTATCATGTATAACATCCCACGGTATCTATCATGTATAACATCCCAGGGTATTTATCATGTATATTTTCTCTGCACCTCTCGTACTAGTATCCCAACCCGCGTCATTGGTTAACTATGAATTTCCCTTGCCCAATGTCATGTAATGGTCCATGTCAACCTAATATATAGCATATGTAGGTTTCCCCAACTCGTATGTTTCTTTCCATGTATAAGTTCAGTCCTTTGCCCTAGGCCGTACGGGCTTTCCCATGTAAATCTATACCACCTCAACGTAGTACCATTTTATCCTTGAAGTTGTTTTGGACTGCTACCCTTAATCTAGTTATGTTTTCTTACCATGAACTATCGCGTGTTCACTTAGGATTTATGCCACCTAGGACCACTAGGGATTATGCTACCTAATGAACGTTTCCGTGTCTCGGTTTGGGTTTTGGCCACCTAGGACCACTAGGGATTATGCCACCCTCAACCACGCCCTTTGTCCCACGTATATTTCGTGAATCCTTTTCCATGTCTAGGCGCACATGTATCTCAATGTGCCATCCGAGTTCCGTGCCAGAGCAAATCAAGAAATACGGAACTCGGTCGGGAGGTTTAAGTCGTCTGTTGATGCAGATATCAAGGTCTGTTTTTGCATCCGCGGCTATGGTCCCACGTGACCCCTCCCTCAACTACTGAAAGGCAATCCAAGAGAAATCATGTATTAGAACTACATCCCGGCCCCACTATAGCCCCACTTTCCTATGGGCCAACCTCACCCATGACTCGATAGCAAGAACATGGTCTGTTGGGAGTTCTCTGCCTTTCCGTACGTACACGATTGACTAAAGATGGTAGGTAGTCGGCGACGTGTTATCCAGGGCAAAAACAAGTATCGTCGACTCCACGCTAATCCATCCCAGTCTTTAGGTCGCTCGCATAGCAACCAAGGCATACCCTTGGCTCTTCTACCGCAGACCTTAACCTTTGTGAGGCCGGGTTTCATGGACCATCTGCCACCTCACAGAGGGATACCAAGAGTACCCTCACGTCCCCCGAAGCTACCGCTTCGTCACCCAGTTCGTTGGAGCCTTTATCTAAGTCAGATAATTCGCTCCTCCTCGTGTTTTAAGCGATGACCTACCGTATCGGGTTACTCATCTATCTGTGAACTGGTCTGAATTCCTCAACTAAGAATTACTACTTAGGTTCCCAAACTAAGGTTTACCACTTAGTCTCCTTTCCCGTTATCCTTGTTAATCCCGGTTTTCCGCCTAGTCCCCTGAACTAGGGTTTTGTCTAATGGGTTAAGTATTATCATTTAAGTTCATGACTTAACCTGCCTACGAATCATGTCAGGATTTGGCTAGGTATTCAAGTCCAAGACCTAGCCCTACAAGTTGGTTAAGTATACCAAGAAGCTCATGACTTAACCCTGTTCAATCATCAAGTCAATTTGGTTAAGTATTTGTTTATCTTAACCCTATCAGGTTATCGTGTTAGATTGGTTAAGCATAGATTATCTTAACCTCATCGGATTATCGAGTCGGATTGGTTAAGTATAGGTTAACTTAACCCTATCCACTAGTCGTTTTATAATGGTTAAGTATATTTAAACGGTCTTGTGACTTAACCCTATCAAGTTCTCATATTAGATTGGTTAAGTATGGTTGCTTAACCACATCAAGTCATCATGTATAATTGGTTAAGTATAAGTTACTTAACCCCATTAAATTATCATGTTAAGTTGGTTAAGTATTGGTTACTTAACCTCATTGAGTTACCAAGTTTAGATTGGTTAAGTGTTTAACTTAACCCCATCGAATTACCGGGTTTAGATTAGTTAAGTGTAGGTTACTTAACCCTATCTAATTACTGTGTTTAGATTAGTTAAGTGTAGGTTACCTAACCCCATCTAATTACCGTGTTTAGATTAGTTAAGTCTAAGTTACTTAACCCCATCTAATTACCGTGTTTAGATTAGTTAAGTCTAAGTTACTTAACCCGATCTAATTACCAAGTCGGATTAGTTAAGTGTAAATTACTTAACCCCATCCCCTAGTTGTCTTATATGGTTAAGTGTCATTAAGAAATCAAGTCCGGTTCCACTTCACCTACCCATTCGTGTCATATCGGTTAAGTGTCATTAGTCAAAATTACTTAACCTTTTCATGTGGCATTGATTAGATTAATGCACCCCAACCTCTCACATTAGACTTTGTTGTGGTTACTAGTTAATCCGGGCGGGTCCGGGTAGATTTACACCACGACCTAGTCTAACCTCGGGTTTTAAGTGCTATATGACTAACTACTCACATTGGGTCCTATTGTTTGTAGCCACTAGTTAAGCCGGGCGGGTCCGGGTAGATTTATGCTACAAACTCAACCCAACCTCGAGTTGGCCACTTTCATGTTTGGTCTAGTGTCATATTACACTTACAACCCATACGTGTCTAGTTTCAAGTCCCATGTTTACCCCACATTTCATGTCCCCATATAGGTGTATCATGAGTGTCATATTTTCATGAAATCCCATGTCAAATTATCATGTCATAATCACGTACGTCTAACCTACCCCAAATCGTGTTTCCAACTCAAGTAAAAGCGAGACAACATAGTAAGGATACTATGCTACATATTTGCCTCAAAACATGCACGATGTCAAAAAGGGATTGGCCACCAACATGCATGGTATCATAAGGGGTTTGGCCTTAAAATATGCATAGCATCATAAGGGGTTTTTTGGCCACAAACATGCATAGTATCATAAGGGAATTTGGCCACAAAAATGCATAGTATCATAAGGGAATTTGGCCACAAACATGCATGATAACATAAGGGGTTTGGGTTCATTTACATGCATAAGCCCCAAAGTCAAATCTTTGCCAATGTTTCACAAGTCAAATGGTTCCCAAAGGTTCGTGCTAGCATTCCATAGATAAAGATTCAAACTTGCAAGATAAACTATGTTAATCATAACATGAGTGGCATGATTAAGTCGCTAAAACTTAGCCCAAGGTCATAGATCATAGAAAAGGGGCAAAGTTAGGTTCACATAGGCTAGCATACTTATGTTTCATCGCATTTTATTCCATGTCACATTAGAACCAACGTTAGAATCTACAAGTAGCTAGAACTTACATAGCGAGGCTTAGGGAAAGATCATGAATCGTCTTGACCAAGAAAGGTGGCTCCTTTGTTGAAGAATCGTCATGAAACTTGCATAGCAACGTTGATTCACTCCCTTGATTTGATGTAGCAAACTAGCACCTTTGATTCGGATCCGATTTGAATGCATGAGCTCTTGGAGTTGGAGATGGAGGCCATGATCAAGATAGATTTTGGAGGCACTTCGTGGCATGAGTGATTTGTGAGGGTTTAGGGTAGGCTTAGGGATCTTTTTATAGAGATTAGGAGTAGTTTAGGCCCTAGGATAGATCTGAGCCCTCAAAATCCGTCACAAACCTCCAAACATGTCTTGAGGAACAAGTCAGGTGCACCCAGGCCAAACTGGCCGACCACCCAAGTCGACAGGGGTGTCGACTGGGCAGTCAACACCACCTGGGGTGTGTCGACTCCCAAGTCGACTCCCCAGTCAACTTGGGGGTGGTGGGAATTTTTCCCTCCTCTTCTGCTTGGCTGAATTTGAAATCTGAATTCAAATTTGAACTTGTTTTTGAACTTGAAATTTTCTAAAAACTTTGACGGGCCATAACTTGGTCATACGGACTCCGATTTTCGAAAACTCGGATTCTATTTCGCGTATTTTTCCGAGACGAACGCAATGGCACAGCCCGTTTCCAGTGATCCATATTTTAACATTAAATTCTGCCTTGATTCTTGTCTTAGCATGTTGTAAAAATCCGGGTTGTTACATTCTCCCCAACTTAAAGGATTTCGTCCCCGAAATCTCCAAGTTAGGAAGAACGTATCCTACCATCCATCATCCATCTACTCAAAACATCATCCACCGGCAACCATGGTCCTTAAAAGACTCCTAATGATTTATGAACACATGCAGAAAGTGTGAGTATATGTTCCTTAGATAATGCTAATGATCAGGCCTGAATGATCTTTCTAATGCAAAATATGTTTAGTGCCATGAGTCCAACATGTATGCAAATAGTCCTAGTCATATAAACACTATATGTGTGCACAACCATTCATTCATATGCAACATCCGCATGACAACACATTAACTTTCAAACAAGTATAAATACTTGTGCATATGCATTGCAAAATGTGAGTGCGTCGATCTAGTATCTAACGTGTATTCGCGCGTCCACGAGCAACCACTTGCAACCATATCAATCATAACATGGTTAAAATACATGTTTACATCCATAGAGTTCTACCTAAGGTTCCCAAGATAGGATCGAGGAGATAAACAAGATAAACTCCTTACGGGGTTTGCAACGGAAACAGGATCGAGAGGATATCCACCAAGCGATAGCATGCAAGCAAGCTCTACAGGAGAACCAGGGATCAACGATATACTCTTAAAAAGAGGCATGATGCGCGCGTCTAAGCCGCATTTCCATGAGCTTAATTCCATTGTGCCTTGACCGCCTTTGACTTCATGATTTTGTAGCTCCTTGATTCCTATTTCCAAGGTATGAGTTGGAACTCATCTCACTATCGCCTCTCGTTCCGCTTTCACTTATTCTTTCCCTAGTATACTTGGCTCACCATATCTACGTACTCATGCAAGCTCTCCAAAATTCACTAGTGAATTCTGGATCTCGTTTACCGATGCCAATCCATGTTACCACGTGCACTTACTAGGGTGATTCCTATAGCCCATGCTCAAGCGGAATGAACCATCCGTCTTATTGGCGAACGTTACTTGATTGGATCAGAGATTTTCGATAATGCATCAAGAGATTCTAGGTAACTAACCATGACCGAACCCAAAAGGTTACACGAGATTTTGAGAATATTACCAAGGCAAGTTAAGAGTTTAACTATCCTCCTTTCAAAACCGATAATGGCATCCATTACTGGATCACCACTTCATCCCTAGAATCCATCCATAGCTCAACAATAGAAGCATTGCTTCTAATCTCAACACTTGGCATAGACGTTCTCAAATCCAAACAAGTCATGAATAAATGGACCGACTCTCCAACCCTATTTTGGGACTAAAGTGGGATCTTCTACCATGCTAGTACTAAGGTACAGAGACTTAACTATCGAAGCAGACTTAAATGATGCGATGATCAAAAACCAAGTCTGGACAGGATGATAGAAAAGAAAGGCTAAACCTTTAACAGAAACGATACCATCCCTCTTAGGTACGCTAGGAGTGAGAGCATACAATTGCCCTCTCGTTGATCTTGTCCTTGCCTTCCTTCGTGGACTAATCCATACCAACAAGTTGCTTATCCTTACGTCCGTGTCCTTTATCCTTGCTCTTATTACCCTTCCTTGTAACACGGTAACAGGCCTCTCGAGAACCACCTCCATCTCACGGAAAACACTTCGTAGCTAGACAAGGATTAGTCGCAGTTAAAACTACTGTGACTATAGATGGAGGAAAGAAAGGAAAAGAGATTCGATCAGGGAAACAAAGGATAGTGCTAATGGCTTTTGGGGAATAGCCTTTAAAAACTTTTCTTGAAAAATGCTTCTTTGTAAACGGTTTCTCAAATAGTTTTCAGAAGGTTTTTAAAAACTTTTGCCCAGTCTGGTAACCTGGCTCTGATACCAATTGTAACACCCCACCTCTGCTAGGGTCACTCACAAAGGGAATGCACTAGGTTTGGTGAAGCATTATCGAGGTAAACATGCAAAAAATATTACAAGACAGAACATATATAAAACGGCGGAAGTAAAACAAATTTCATTACCTTATAAAATAAGGTCTAAAGCCTTTTACATCAGAGTACATCAAAACCTGTCTTGCAATAGTAAAGAAGCATAAAACCTTTTCATAAATTATTCCCCAAAATAAAGCGGTGAAGCAGCCATAGCCAAGAGAAGACCAAGCTATACATGATGACCTTCAAGCATAAGAGGTCCGAACTAAACAACATCATTTCCTCCCTGAAAACCTGGGGGGGGGGAACGGAAGACAAAGAGGCAAAACAAAACGGGGACAGTCATAAAGACTGGTAAGTCCTATCTACTTCCAGTATAAAAATAGGTAAAGGTAACATGACATGCATAAACTGAAAGTAAACATAAGGATGACGACAAGATAGATAAGCTAAACCAAGATAACTGGATGAACTACTGTAGCAAGATAAACTAAGGTATCATGATAAACTACGTGTCAAGATAAATCAAGGTATCACATCGTCAGGTTTCTATCAAGTATACTATCCCGAGGTATCTATCATGTATAACATCCCACGGTATCTATCATGTATAACATCCCAGGGTATTTATCATGTATATTTGCTCTGCACCTCTCGTACTAGTATCCCAACCCGCGTCATGTGTTAACTATGAATGTCCCTTGCCCAATGTCATGTAATGGTCCATGTCAACCTAATATATAGCATATGTAGGTTTTCCCAACTCGTATGTTTCTTTCCATGTATAAGTTCAGTCCTTTGCCGTAGGCCGTACGGGCTTTCCCATGTAAATCTATACCACCTCAACGTAGTACCATTTTATCCTTGAAGTTGTTTTGGACTGCTACCCTTGATCTAGTTATGTTTTCTTACCATGAACTATCGCGTGTTCACTTAGGATTTATGCCACCTAGGACCACTAGGGATTATGCTACCTAATGAACGTTTTCGTGTCTCGGTTTGGGTTTTGGCCACCTAGGACCACTAGGGATTATGCCACCCGTCAACCACGCCCTTTGTCCCACGTATATTTCGTGAATCGTTTTCCATGTCTAGGTGCACATGTATCTTAATGTGCCATCCGAGTTCCGTGCCAGAGCAAATCAAGAAATACGGAACTCGGTCGAGAGCTTTAAGTCGTCTGCTGATGCAGATATCAAGGTCTGTTTTTGCATCCGTGGCTATGGTCCCACGTGACCCCTCCCTCAACTACTGAAAGGCAATCCAAGAGAAATCATGTATGAGAACTACATCCCGGCCCCACTATAGCCCCACTTTCCTATGGGCCAACCTCACCCATGACTCGATAGCAAGAACATGGTCTGTTGGGAGTTCTCTGCCTTTCCGTACGTACACGATTGACTAAAGATGGTAGGTAGTCGGCGACGTGCTATCCAGGGCAAAAACAAGTATCGTCGACTCCACGCTAATCCATCCCAGTCTTTAGGTCGCTCGCATAGCAACCAAGGCATACCCTTGGCACTTCTACCGCAGACCTTAATCTATGTGAGGCCGGGTTTCATGGACCATCTGCCACCTCACAGAGGGATACCAAGAGTACCCTCATGTCCCCCAAAGCTACCGCTTCGTCACCCAGTTCGTTGGAGCCTTTATCTAAGTCAGATAATTTGCTCCTTCTCGTGTTTTAAGCGATGACCTACCGTATCGGGTTACTCATCTATCTATGAACTGGTCCAAATTCCTCGACTAAGAATTACTACTTAGGTTCCCAAACTAAGGTTTACCACTTAGTCTCCTTTCCCGTTATCCTTGTTAATCCCGGTTTTCCACCTAGTCCCCTGAACTAGGGTTTTGTCTAATGGGTTAAGTGTTGTCATTTAAGTTCATGACTTAACCTGCCTACGAATCATGTCAAGATTTGGCTAAGTATTCAAGTCCAAGACCTAGCCCTACAAGTTGGTTAAGTATACCAAGAAGCTCATGACTTAAACCTATTCAATCATCAAGTCAATTTGGTTAAGTATTTGTTTATCTTAACCCTATCAGGTTATCGTGTTAGATTGGTTAAGCATAGATTATCTTAACCTCATCGGATTATCGAGTCGGATTGGTTAAGTATAGGTTAACTTAACCCCATCCACTAGTCGTATTATAATGGTTAAGTATATTTAAACGGCCTTGTGAGTTAACCCTATCAAGTTCTCATATTAGATAGGTTAAGTATGGTTGCTTAACCACATCAAGTCATCATGTATAATTGGTTAAGTATAAGTTACTTAACCCCATTAAATTATCATGTTAAGTTGGTTAAGTATTGGTTACTTAACCTCATTGAGTTACCAAGTTTAGATTGGTTAAGTGTTTAACATAACCCCATCGAATTACCGGGTTTAGATTAGTTAAGTGTAGGTTACTTAACCCCATCTAATTACTGTGTTTAGATTAGTTAAGTGTAGGTTACCTAACCCCATCTAATTACCGTGTTTAGATTAGTTAAGTCTAAGTTACTTAACCCCATCTAATTACCGTGTTTAGATTAGTTAAGTCTAAGTTACTTAACCCCATCTAATTACCAAGTCGGATTAGTTAAGTGTAAATTACTTAACCCCATCCCCTAGTTGTCTTATATGGTTAAGTGTCATTAAGAAATCAAGTCCAGTTCCACTTAACCTACCCATTCGTGTCATATCGGTTAAGTGTCATTAGTCAAAATTACTTAACCTTTTCATGTGGCATTGATTAGATTAATGCACCCCAACCTCTCACATTAGACTTTGTTTTGGTTACTAGTTAAGCCGGGCGGGTCCGGGTAGATTTACACCACGACCTAGTCTAATCTCGGGTTTTAAGTGCTATATGACCAACTACTCACATTGGGTCCTATTGTTTGTAGCCACTAGTTAAGCCGGGCGGGTCCGGGTAGATTTATGCTACAAACTCAACCCAACCTCGAGTTGGCCACTTTCATGTTTGGTCTAGTGTCATATTACACTTACAACCCATACGTGTCAAGTTTCAAGTCCCATGTTTACCCCACATGTCATGTCCCCATTTAGGTGTATCATGAGTGTCATATTTTCATGAAATCCCATGTCAAATTATCATGTCATAATCACGCACGTCTAACCTACCCCAAATCGTGTTTCCAACTCAAGTAAAAGCGAGACAACATAGTAAGGATACTATGCTACATATTTGCCTCAAAACATGCACGATGTCAAAAAGGGATTGGCCACCAACATGCAAAGTATCATAAGGGGTTTGGCCTCAAAATATGCATAGCGTCATAAGGGGTTTTTTGGCCACAAACATGCGTAGTATCATAAGGGAATTTGGCCACAAACATGCATATTATCATAAGGGAATTTGGCCACAAACATGCATAGTATCATAAGGGAATTTGGCCACAAACATGCATGATAACATAAGGGGTTTGGGTTCATTTACATGCATAAGCCCCAAAGTCAAATCTTTGCCAATGTTTCACAAGTCAAATGGTTCCCAAAGGTTCATGCTAGCATTCCATAGATAAAGATTCAAACTTGCAAGATAAACTATGTTAAGCATAACATGAGTGGCATGATTAAGTCACTAAAACTTAGCCCAAGGTCATAGATCATAGAAAAGGGGCAAAGTTAGGTTCACATAGGCTAGCATACTTATGTTTCATCGCATTTTATTCCATGTCACATTAGAACCAACGTTAGAATCTACAAGTAGCTAGAACTTACATATCGAGGCTTAGGGAAAGATCATGAATCGTCTTGACCAAGAAAGGTGGCTCCTTTGTTGAAGAATCGTCATGAAACTTGCATAGCAACGTTGATTCACTCCCTTGATTTGATGTAGAAAACTAGCACCTTTGATTCGGATCCGATTTGAATGCATGAGCTCTTGGAGTTGGAGATGGAGGCCATGATCAAGATAGATTTTGGCGGCACTTCGTGGCATGAGTGATTTGTGAGGGTTTAGGGTAGGCTTAGGGGTCTTTTTATAGAGATTAGGAGTAGTTTAGGCCCTAGGATAAACCCTAGGATAGATCTGAGCCCTCAAAATCCGTCACAAACCTCCAAACATGTCTTGAGTAACAAGTCAGGTGCACCCAGGCCAAACTGGCCGACCACCCAAGTCGACAGGGGTGTCGACTGGGCAGTCGACACCACCTGGGGTGTGTTGACTCCCAAGTCGACTCCCCAGTCGACTTGGGGGTGGCGGGAATTTTTCCCGCCTCTTCTGCTTTGCTGAATTTGAAATCTGAATTCAAATTTGAACTTGTTTTTGAACTTGAAATTTTCTGAAAACTTTGACGGGCCATAACTTGGTCATACGGACTCCGATTTTCGAAAACTCAGACTCTATTTCGCGTATTTTTCCGTGACGAACGCAATGGCACAGCCCGTTTCCCTTGATTCAGATTTTATCATTAAATTCTGCCTTGATTCTTGTCTTAACATGTTGTAAAAATCCGAGTTGTTACATTCTCCCCAACTTAAAGGATTTCGTCCCCGAAATCTCCAAGTTAGGAAGAACGTATCCTACCATCCATCATCCATCTACTCAAAACATCATCCACCGGCAACCATGGTCCTTAAAGGACTCCTAATGCTTTATGAACACATGCAGAAAGTGTGTGTATATGTTCCTTAGCTAATGCTAATGATCAGGCCTGAATGATCTTTCTAATGCAAAATATGTTTAGTGCCATGAGTCCAACATGTATGCAAATAGTCCTAGTCATATAAACACTATATGTGTGCACAACCATTCATTCATATGCAACATTCGCATGACAACACATTAACTTTCAAACAAGTATAAATACTCGTGCATATGCAATGCAAAATGTGAGTGCGTCGATCTAGTATCTAACGTGTATTCGCGCATCCACGAGCAACCACTTGCAACCATATCAATCATAACATGTTTCAAATACATGTTTACATCCATAGAGTTCTACCTAAGGTTCCCAAGATAGGATCGAGGAGATAAACAAGATAAACTCCTTACGGGGTTTGCAACGGAAACAGGATCGAGAGGATATCCACCAAGCGATAGCATGCAAGCAAGCTCTATAGGAGAACCAGGGATCAATGATATACTCTTAAAAAGAGGCATGATGCGCGCGTCTAAGCCGCATTTCCATGAGCTTAATTCCATTGTTCCTTGACCGCCTTTGACTTCATGATTTCATAGCTCCTTGATTCCTATTTCCAAGGTATGAGTTGGAACTCATCTCACTATCGCCTCTCGTTCCCCTTTCACTTATTCTTTCCCTAGTATACTTGGCTCAACCATATCTGCGTACTCATGCAAGCTCTCCAGAATTCACTAGTGAATTCTGGTTCTCGTTTACCGATGCCAATCCATGTTACCACGTGCACTTACTAGGGTGATTCCTATAGCCCATGCTCAAGCGGAATGAACCATCCGTCTTATTGGCGAACGTTACTCGATTGGATCAGAGATTTCCGATAATGCATCAAGAGATTCTAGGTAACTAACCATGACAGAACCCAAAGGGTTACACGAGATTTTGAGGGTATTACCAAGGCAAGTTAAGAGTTTAACTATCCTCCTTTCAAAACTGAGAATGGCATCCATTACTGGATCAACACTTCATCCCTAGAATCCATCCATAGCTCAACAATAGAAGCATTGCTTCTAATCTCAACACTTGGCATAGACGTTCTCAAATCCAAACAAGTCATGAATAAATGGACCGACTCTCCAACCCGATTTTGGGACTAAAGTGGGATCTTCTACCATGCTAGTACTAAGGTACAGAGACTTAACTATCGAAGCAGACTTAAATGATGCGATGATCAAAAACCAAGTCTGGACGGGATGATAGAAAAGAAAGGCTAAACCTTTAACAGAAACGATACCATCCCTCTTAGGTACGCTAGGAGTGAGAGCATACAATTGCCCTCTCGCTGATCTTGTCCTTGCCTTCCTTCGTGGACTAATCCATACCAACAAGTTGCTTATCCTTACGTCCGTGTCCTTTATCCTTGCTCTTATTTCCCTTCCTTGTAACACGGTAACAGGCCTCTCGAGAACCACCTCCATCTCACGGAAAACACTTCGTAGCTAGACAAGGATTAGTCGCAGTTAAAACTACTGTGACTACAGATGGAGGAAAGAAAGGAAAAGAGATTCGATCAGGGAAACAAAGGATAGTGCTAATGGCTTTTGGGGAATTGCCTTTAAAAACTTTTCTTGAAAAATGCTTCTTTGTAAATGGTTTCTCAAATAGTTTTCAGAAGGTTTTTAAAAACTTTTGCCCAGTCTGGTAACCTGGCTCTGATACCAATTGTAACACCCCACCTCTGCTAGGGTCACTCACAAAGGGAATGCACTAGGTTTGGTGAAGCATTATCGAGGTAAACATGCACAGAAATATTACTAGACAGAACATATATAAAACGACGGAAGTAAAACAAATTTCATTACCTTATAAAATAAGGTCTAAAGCCTTTTACATCAGAGTACATCAAAACCTGTCTTGCAATAGTAAAGAAGCATAAAACCTTTTCATAAATTATTCCCCAAAATAAAGCGGTGAAGCAGCCATAGCCAAGAGAAGACCAAGCTATACATGATGACCTTCAAGCATAAGAGGTCCGAACTAAACAACATCATTTCCTCCCTGAAAACCTGGGGGGGGGGAAACGGAAGACAAAGAGGCAAAACAAAACGGGGTCAGTCATAAAGATTGGTAAGTCCTATCTACTTCCAGTATAAAAACAGGTAAAGGTAACATGACATGCATAAACTGAAAGTAAACATAAGGATGATGACAAGATAGATAAGCTAAACCAAGATAACTGGATGAACTACTGTAGCAAGATAAACTAAGGTATCATGATAAACTACGTGTCAAGATAAATCAAGGTATCACATCGTCAGGTTTCTATCAAGTATACTATCCCAAGGTATCTATCATGTATAACATCCCACAGTATCTATCATGTATAACATCCCAGGGTATTTATCATGTATATTTGCTCTGCACCTCTCGTACTAGTATCCCAACCCGCGTCATGTGTTAACTATGAATGTTCCTTGCCCAATGTCATGTAATGGTCCATGTCAACCTAGTATATAGCATATGTAGGTTTTCCCAACTCGCATGTTTCTTTCCATGTATAAGTTCAGTCCTTTGCCGTAGGCCGTACGGGCTTTCCCATGTAAATCTATACCACCTCAACGTAGTACCATTTTATCCTTGAAGTTGTTTTGGACTGCTACCCTTGATCTAGTTATGTTTTCTTACCATGAACTATCGCGTGTTCACTTAGGATTTATGCCACCTAGGACCACTAGGGATTATGCTACCTAATGAACATTTCCGTGTCTCGGTTTGGGTTTTGGCCACCTAGGACGACTAGGGATTATGCCACCCGTCAACCACGCCCTTTGTCCCACGTATATTGCGTGAATCGTTTTCAATGTCTAGGCGCACATGTATCTCAATGTGCCATCCGAGTTCCGTGCCAGAGAAAACCAAGAAATACGGAACTCGGTCGGGAGCTTTAAGTCGTCTGCTGATGCAGATATCAAGGTCTGTTTTTGCATCCGTAGCTATGGTCCCACGTGACCCCTCCCTCAACTACTGAAAGGCAATCCAAGAGAAATCATGTATGAGAACTACATCCCGGCCCCACTATAGCCCCACTTTCCTATGGGCCAACCTCACCCATGACTCGATAGCAAGAACATGGTCTGTTGGGAGTTCTCTGCCTTTCCGTACGTACACGATTGACTAAAGATGGTAGGTAGTCGGCGACGTGCTATCCAGGGAAAAAACAAGTATCGTCGACTCCACGCTAATCCATCCCAGTCTTTAGGTCGCTCGCATAGCAACCAAGGCATACCCTTGGCTCTTCTACCGCAGACCTTAACCTCTGTGAGGCCGGGTTTCATGGACCATCTGCCACCTCACAAAGGGATACCAAGAGTACCCTCACGTCCCCCGAAGCTACCGCTTCGTCACCCAGTTCGTTGGAGCCTTTATCTAAGTCAGATAATTTGCTCCTCCTCGTGTTTTAAGCGATGACCTACCGTATCGGGTTACTCATCTATCTGTGAACTGGTCCAAATTCCTCGACTAAGAATTACTACTTAGGTTCCCAAACTAAGGTTTACCACTTAGTCTCCTTTCCCGTTGTCCTTGTTAATCCCGGTTTTCCACCTAGTCCCCTGAACTAGGGTTTTGTCTAATGGGTTAAGTATTGTCATTTAAGTTCATGACTTAACCTGCCTACGAATCATGTCAAGATTTGGCTAGGTATTCAAGTCCAAGACCTAGCCCTACAAGTTGGTTAAGTATACCAAGAAGCTCATGACTTAACCCTGTTCAATCATCAAGTCAATTTGGTTAGGTATTTGTTTATCTTAACCCTATCAGGTTATCGTGTTAGATTGGTTAAGCATAGATTATCTTAACCTCATCGGATTATCGAGTCGGATTGGTTAAGTATAGGTTAACTTAACCCCATCCACTAGTCGTATTATAATGGTTAAGTATATTTAAACAGTCTTGTGACTTAACCCTATCAAGTTCTCATATTAGATTGGTTAAGTATGGTTGTTTAACCACATCAAGTCATCATGTATAATTGGTTTATGTATAAGTTACTTAACCCCATTAAATTATCATGTTAAGTTGGTTAAGTATTGGTTACTTAACCTCATTGAGTTACCAAGTTTAGATTGGTTAAGTGTTTAACTTAACCCCATCGAATTACCGGGTTTAGATTAGTTAAGTGTAGGTTACTTAACCCCATCTAATTACCGTGTTTAGATTAGTTAAGTGTAGGTTACCTAACCCCATCTAATTACCATGTTTAGATTAGTTAAGTCTAAGTTACTTAACCCCATCTAATTAACGTGTTTAGATTAGTTAAGTCTAAGTTACTTAACCCCATCTAATTACCAAGTCGGATTAGTTAAGTGTAAATTACTTAACCCCATCCCCTAGTTGTCTTATATGGTTAAGTGTCATTAAGAAATCAAGTCCGGTTCCACTTAACCTACCCATTCGTGTCATATCGGTTAAGTGTCATTAGTCAAAATTACTTAACCTTTTCATGTGGCATTGATTAGATTAATGCACCCCAACCTCTCACATTAGACTTTGTTGTGGTTACTAGTTAAGTCGGGCGGGTCCGGGTAGATTTACACCACGACCCAGTCTAACCTCGGGTTTTTAGTGCTATATGACCAACTACTCACATTGGGTCCTATTGTTTGTAGCCACTAGTTAAGCCGGGCGGGTCCGGGTAGATTTATGCTACAAACTCAACCCAACCTCGAGTTGGCCACTTTCATGTTTGGTCTAGTGTCATATTACACTTACAACCCATACGTGTCTAGTTTCAAGTCCCATGTTTACCCCACATGTCATGTCCCCATTTAGGTGTATCATGAGTGTCATATTTTCATGAAATCCCATGTCAAATTATCATGTCATAATCACGCACGTCTAACCTACCCCAAATCGTGTTTCCAACTCAAGTAAAAGCGAGACAACATAGTAAGGATACTATGCTACATATTTGCCTCAAAACATGAACGATGTTAGAAAGGGATTGGCCACCAACATGCATGGTATCATAAGGGGTTTGGCCTCAAAATATGCATAGCATCATAAGGGGTTTTTTGGCCACAAACATGCATAATATCATAAGGGAATTTGGCCACAAACATGCATATTATCATAAGGGAATTTGGCCACAAACATGCATAGTATCATAAGGGAATTTAGCCACAAACATGCATGATAACATAAGGGGTTTGGGTTCATTTACATGCATAAGCCCCAAAGTCAAATCTTTGCCAATGTTTCACAAGTCAAATGGTTCCCAAAGGTTCATGCTAGCATTCCATAGATAAAGATTCAAACTTGCAAGATAAACTATGTTAAGCATAACATGAGTGCCATGATTAAGTCGCTAAAACTTAGCCCAAGGTCATAGATCATAGAAAAGGGGCAAAGTTAGGTTCACATAGACTAGCATACTTTTGTTTCATCGCATTTTATTCCATGTCACATTAGAACCACCGTTAGAATCTACAAGTAGCTAGAACTTACATAGCGAGGCTTAGGGAAAGATCATGAATCGTCTTGACCAAGAAAGGTGGCTCCTTTGTTGAAGAATCGTCATGAAACTTGCATAGCAACGTTGATTCAGTCCCTTGATTTGTTGTAGCAAACTAGCACCTTTGATTCGGATCCGATTTGAATGCATGAGCTCTTGGAGTTGGAGATGGAGGCCATGATCAAGATATATTTTGGCAGCACTTCGTGGCATGAGTGATTTGTGAGGGTTTAGGGTAGGCTTAGGGGTCTTTTTATAGAGATTAGGAGTAGTTTAGGCCCTAGGATAAACCCTAGGATAGATATGAGCCCTCAAAATCTGTCACAAACCTCCAAACATGTCTTGAGGAACAAGTCAGGTGCACCCAGGCCAAACTAGCCGACCACCCAAGTCGACAGGGGTGTCGACTGGGCAGTCGACACCACCTGGGGTGTGTCGACTCCCAAGTCGACTTGGGGGTGGCGGGAATTTTTCCCGCCTCTTCTGCTTGGCTGAATTTGAAATCTGAATTCAAATTTGAACTTGTTTTTGAACTTGAAATTTTCTGAAAACTTTGACGGGCCATAACTTGGTCATACGGACTCCGATTTTCGAAAACTCGGACTCTATTTCGCGTATTTTTCCGAGACGAACGCAATGGCACAGCCCGTTTCCCTTGATTCAGATTTTATCATCAAATTATTCCTTGATTCTTGTCTTAGCATGTTATAAAAATCCGGGTTGTTACAATGAAGAAGGACGTGGCAGATTTCGTTTCTAAGTGTATGGTATGCCAACAAGTTAAAGCGGAATAGAAAAAGCCTGGAGGACTGCTTCATCCCCTAGAGGTCCCACAGTGGAAGTGGGATAGCATTTCAAGGGACTTCGTTGATGGGCTGCCTAGGTCGAGAAGGGGCAATACTAGCATTTGGGTAATAGTGGATAGGCTTACAAAGAGCGCCCACTTTTTACCTGTCAAGAGTAGAAGGACCGCCTCATCCCTAGCGTCTCTTTACATCAAGGAGACAGTTCGACTCCATGGGATTTCCTCCAGCATTGTTAGTGACCGAGACCCTATCTTCACAAGCGAGTTTTGGCGAAGTTTGCAAGAAGCTGTAGGCACACAGTTATGTTTGAGCACGGCCTATCACCCCCAGACCGATGGACAGACGGAAAGGGTGAATAGAGTTTTAGAGGATCTTTTGAGACTTTGCATTCTAGACTTTGGAGGGACATGGGAGGATCACCTTCCCTTAGTGGAGTTTGCTTACAACAATAGCTTCCAAGCTACCATAGGCATGGCACCCTTCGAAGCATTGTATGGAAGACCGTGCAAGTCACCAACTTGTTGGTGGGAGTCTACAGATAAGGTTATTCTTGGTCCAGACATGATCAGAGAAACTTCAGAAAAAGTGGACTTGATTCGAAGAAGGATGAAGACGGCCCAAGATAGACAGAAATCCTACGCCGACAGGAGAAGGACCGACCTTGAGTTTGAGGTTGGGGACAGAGTTTTTCTTAAGGTATCTCCTCTAAGGAACGTTGTTCGCTTTGGATCCACTGGAAAGCTAGCACCAAGGTTTGTAGGACCATTTCCTATCATCGAGAAGGTTGGGAAGATGGCCTATAAATTAGAGCTACCCGAGAGACTGGCCGGAGTTCACAACGTCTTTCATGTTTCTCAACTCCGAAAGTGTTTACACGAGTCTGCTAAAATAGTAGAGCCTAGCATTCTAGAAGAAGCCGAAGTGGAACGTGAAGCAACTGTGAGAAGAGTTCCAACACGCATCTTAGGAACTGAAGTGAAAAAGCTACGCAACCGCGAAGTCAATCTCGTCAAAGTTCAGTGGAGCGACGCCGAGGAAGACGCGACTTGGGAAACTGAGGCTAGAATACGCGCAACCTACCCTTTTCTTTTCGAGGGTACATCTTTGATCTCTCTTTTTCCTTAAGTTATGCTTTATCTATCTTTTAGGTATATCTCCTCGGTCCTTTTTCTAACTCTTTAGGTAGAAAGCAAATGGATGCAAACATGTATTTGAAAACATGTTATGGATGATGGCTGCAAGTGGTTGCTAATGATTGCTAGTGGTTGCTCGTGGATGCGTATACACACACATTCTAGGTTTTAGATCGGCTCAGTCACTTCATATTGCATATGCATATATGTATTCTCGTTCATATGTGGTTGAAATTTTATATGTTATCATATGGTTGTCGCATTTGTATGAATAGTCGTGCACTCATGTAGAATTATGAGTAGGAATTTTTTTTTGCATACATAATGGATTCATGACACTTACATGATTTGCATTAAGGAGGTCAACTGAATCAGTGGACCGCCTGATTTCTGCATTAGATAAGGACATATACACACACAATGCATATGATCATAAAAGCATTAGAAGTCTTTAAGGACAATGGACACCTGTGTTTGTTGGTTGAGTAGATGGACGATTGGATGGTAGGATATACATTTTTCCTAACTTGAAGATTTCGGGGACGAAATCCTTTTAAGTGGGGGAGAATGTAACACCCCGTATATTCTATAATAGTGAAATTCATAAATTAAAGTATAATTAATTCTAATGAAAGAATTAAGGAAAATGAATTACACCATTGCGTTTGTCTCGGAATTCTGGTTAAGATAGAGTCCGAGTTTGCGTGAAACGGACTCCGTATGAAGGAGTTACGACCTCCGGAAGTTTCAGAATAAATTTGAATTCAAAAAACAGCTCAGATCAAGTTTAAAATTCAAATTCGAGTTCAAACTGGGCTGGGCGGGAAAATTCCCGCCCAGTGACCAGGTCGACACTAGTGTCGACTGGGCAGTCGACCTGGCCCCCCCAAGTCGACTCGGGTGTCGACCTACAGGTCGACTTGCCTGGTCGGCCTGACCAGGTGGATCTGACCCTGGTTCGACTCTAGTGTGTTGTACGGTCTGATTTCCCTCCCTGTTTGCATCTGACGGCTCAAATTAACTTGAAAACTCTATAAATACACACTAAGACTCAACTAATTCACATAAGAAAATAAGAGAGGAGTCGTCGTGCTGTCTGGAAGGAGTTGATCGTAGCCGCCAAGAATCAAACTAAAGTCTAATCAAATCTATCAACAAATTGCTACCCAAAGGAGAGCATCTCCAAATTCAGAAAACAGAAATCAGAAAACAAGAATTCGTCTCACGTTGTAAGTATAGTGGTCTTTCAGAATTTGAATAAGATTATGATGTGATACGATGTAATTGGGAATAGAATTGTGTCATTATAATGGTGTAGATCTTGTGTATTGTAATGTTTCTATCGTGATTGTTTTTGGTGTATTGATATTTGTGGCATAAATCGATCGATGCAAGTTTGTTGGACAATTGTATATGAAAGTATTATCACTTGCAAGCTTGTGGCTAGGATGGGATCCCTTTATGTTTATGTTGATATCATGGACTATATACTTATGTAAACATGTTATAGATCTGAGATCTTTTATGCCCACATGACTCAAAACCTATGTATACATCTTAGATTCATCACAAGTATAATTGGATTAATATTAAGTATATTTGGGTTACACAAATTATGCTAGTATCATGTTAAAATGGACTGCTTGTTTTAAAGTTAGTTTACACCTTTGGGTTATGATAAAAAGTGGACATTTTATGAACATGTAACGTGCTAGTTTGGTGTTTGACATTATGCCTAGTTATATATGTTTAAACTCACATCTAGGCAAATCCAAAGTTATGCTATTTCACATGTCACCTACTTAGTCATATGCCTATTTGAATGCAAATTCATATGATCAAATGTTTAGGTTAGTTGAATCGCCAAATTGCAAGTTCATGCGCTACACACCTTTTATGTGACATAGAAATATTACATGTTCTTGATTTCCCCTTTTTCTCACGTTTATCAAGTTGGGCTGAATTGTGTCGAGCCCAACATTAGTACGTTCAAACGGGGGTAATAGCGTTGGGTGTGAAACATGATAAAAATATATATGTTGGCATGTTTGGCGCATGCCAACAACTGTGATATTATAGCGGTATAAATTGTTATACCCAAAAAAATGAAGAACATGATATTTACATATTAAATTGAATGGTGAAATGTAAATTTAGAAAATACGACATGTTTAACCAGAGGTTGGATTGAGTTGTGACGTAAATCTGCCTGGACCCGCCCGGTTGTCCAGTAGTCACAACAATACCTATCCAATGTGGGTGGTTGAACATTGAGCCCAATAAAGACCCGAGGTTAGACTGAACTATGGTGTAAACCTGCCCGGAACCAACCGGCACATCCAGTAACCGTAGTAATATCTGCCTAATGTGAGTGGTCGGTGCTCTAAAAGGCTAAGGACAGGTGGTAGGGTTAAGTCCACTGAAAACACTTAACCAAAGATTCAACATGTTAACAAATACTGATGGGTGGGGGTTAGGTATATACATACACTTAACCACTTAACATGTTTGACTAGAAAACCCTGGTAACGTAGGGACCCATTTCAGCAGTAACCCAATTTAGGTATCAACGGTACCCTGAAACTAGGCAGGGTGGGGCACGATTACTAGGCTGATTGTAAGCGGTCAAATAACGGCAATGTTAGGTGCACAGTGTAGGTCTAACGGTTTGCGGTCGTGCACGCACTCCGGAGCAGACAAGCAGGGCACTGGGGGCACCAGTAGTATATCCTATGCCTTCTAGTAATTGTGTCGGGGCCGCCACCATGGGTCTTGATACACCCCATGGTGGGACCAGCATAGGTATCTACACTTCTTGGGGTAGTCGTAAGACACACGTACGAGTAGGAGCCGATCTTTAGAAAACAAAAAGGATCACTTCACCCTCAGCATGGGGTGCTGGTTAGAGTAATACTAGTAAATGCAGAGATATGGTGTGGGTTCGATAGTATATTCGATTCTAGACTACACTCCCTTAGTTATGATACTATCCTGTTTTCAGTTTATGTCTATCATATCCTTTTCTTATTCACATACTGAAAAGTCACTAGATTTACTCAGGCTTTATGTCTGACTCCGTTTTTCTTTCGTCTTCTTTTCTTTCGTTCCCCCCCCCCCAGGTCCACAGGGAGGAAACAACTCAGCCTAGTCAGACTCTTTTGCAAGCTTGAAGACAGGATGTACGGTTTGGACCTCTTTGGCTTGGATCATGGCTTTGGATATCATTATGGGGATTTTGTTGCTTTACTTTGTGTTTTATGCTTCTTTGTTAATCAAGACAGTTATGGAAATGTAATGTTTTTGGAAGTATTGTAAGACAATTATGGTGTGGTTCGTGTAACACGTATTTTTGATGAAACACAAGTTGTTGTTGTTTCCGCTATTTAAAAATATGTGTATTTATATCTGTCTTGTATATCTATGACTTATACTTATAAACCTCCACCAAAATTAGGGCATTCCCTTTGTGAGTGACCCTAACGGAGGTGGGGTGTTTCAGAATGGTTTTAACTTGATTATTTGAAATTAATTTGACTTAAAATAAGAAACGTTGAATTGCAAATGATAACAGTTTTGAAAAGCATTGGAATATTTGAATTTCAAACAATTTTAAATCTATTTGATTTAAATTGCTATTTTAATAGCAGTACCATTGGTAACAATTCCAAATGTTGTTATTAGTTTTGAAATTTGTAAGCGTGAACTATTTTTTGACTATAAGAATGATTTATAAAATAGTTTCGAAGATTATTAAAGTATTGGAAATATTTATATGGAATTGAAATGGGTTTTCCAAATTTAAAAATTTGGATATGGTTGGAGATAAATCTTCGGATGTTTGATATTAATTTGGTAAATGAAAACTCTTATTATCTGAGAAATTTAAAAGGTAATTCACCGTTATTCCGCTTATAATATGAGTTGGATACGAAGATTAATATTGAAGATAAGTTGATGGTATTTCTATCCAGATCAAATATCAAAGAGTTGAATAAATCTTTTAATTAAGATATGGGTTTCTCCACCTGATTGAAATAAGTTGGATAGAAATAATCTTCGATATTTGGTATAAAATTTCATGGTGTAAATGAATACTATATGAGGAATTTGAAAGATATTATTATATCGTTATTCCACTTATAGTATTCCTTGATTATGAGAATTTATATCGAATATAAGTGGATACAATTTCTGTGTAACTTATGATTCAGCATCAATTGATTTGGATTAGGTCGTGAATCGTAATTTCAATAATATCATTCTTGAAACCTAATGAGATTGAGTTGTGAAAATTCATATCGTAATTGGGGATTTAAATCAAATCTTTGATCTGAGGGAATTAAAAGTAAGAAATTGAAGCGAAGATATACTCTTTGATTTCAGAGAAGAATTTAATATGATAACGAGATGTATGAAATTAAAGTAATTCAAATCTTGAGTCATAAATGAATTGATAACTATTTGGTAGGAGATTTGAATCGAAAAGCCTATGTAAACTATAGCTACTGTTTTAAAGTACGCTTATTACTTGGAAAGACCGGGATCGAGTAGTTGTTCGAAAACCATTCCAAGTAATAATACGACGTTATGAAGCAATTCAAGACTTGGTAAACGACGAATGAAGAATGGGAATATTTGAATTGTTTAGATTGATTGATGATTGATGTCTCGGTTAGGTAGGCCACCCGATACAAGGTATGAGTTACATGAGCCCTGAACATATTTAAGTATTTTCGGGTTGTTGTTCCGTTCAGGCCCAGAACGGACTTGTATGGATGGTGTGTCTGACATTGAAATTGACCACATAGCACTGATTTCGGTTAATATATATCAGATTTGTGGCAATATATTATCCTCGTATCTAAGTCATATTAACTTAGTGGGCATGCATTGATTGGAATCAGTGATATGTCGTGAATTGTCAATGTGGCATACCCGAGTTATGAAACGAGCTAGTGATGATCAAAGAATGGCTTATCGAAGCATATGACGTGACAATTGACAATCCTCACACCCTGGATTGATGAGAAACTGGCGGTTAAGTTTTATACTTATATATGAATTAATGATGAAGTTGTGCAGCAGTGGGAAACCACTTATGAACCTGGGGAAATTTGGTATGTTTGGGGGGCCGTGTCTGGTCGAAAACCGTTGATCTGCCCTGACAATGTGTATTTGGTGTTCGTGATGGATGAAAAAGCCGTGAGGCACTTCGTTTTGTATCGCTGATTGATCTTTCGTGCCAAGAATCATCAAGTTGGAAATCCAATCTCCAATACGAGCCATACGATTTTGATTGTATATATATGGATACATAATATTACGGGTATTATGCCGTCTAGAATTAATACATTTATTTGCGAAATTGTTTTCCACACTATATGATAATATTAGAAGAGGATTTTCACTTATGAAAGCATGTTTGGTTATCATAAGGTAAAACTCGCCCATCTGGTGTGCGCTTGCATTGTGCGATATGGGACGAGCTTATGATAGCTTCATTTTTCCAAAGTCATAACGAATTTCGATGCACTGGAATTCACATGGAGTAAACTTGTTCCGCATTAGCGGCATGTTCCGGTGAAATTCCCAACTTTAAATGAACCTAATAATAACTGTTTTTGAGTTCTCACACCAGTCGCACGATTGGCTTGGAGTCTATTGTTCCACATATAAACTTTGGGTGCCCGTTATTTTGTACGGGCAGCCTAGTAGTTTGGTTCACAGATTGAGCCTTGGGAGTTGGTTAGAGCTGGAGCTATGTTGTATGGGAGCATTCGTATTCTTCTGCTGATTTTAGTATTTATTCCGCTGTGAAAATCGATGTACTCTGATGTATTCCTGGTAACTCTGATGTAATATTTTGTAATGAAATAAAAAGTCCTGTTATTTTTGTTCAATATATGTATGCACCCATAACAATTCATCTTTGTGAACGGTTTAAGTCGGTTTAATTACTGATGAAAATCAGGCAAAAAGATGGGTCGTTACAAATGTGGTATCATAGCTTTGTTTATACAAAGCTATGGGGTACGACGTATTTTGAAAAAAGTATAGGACTCATCAGAGCCATAGTATCTCATTAGAGATAGGGTTAGAAATACCCTAGAATGAGATTTTGGAATATTATGATGAGAGAGCGTATTTTTGAAACCTATACAAGGTATTTTTGAACAAGTAAATCATTTTGAAAACGATGATTATTTGAAATATATTTTAAAATATAATTGGAAATAAGGATTTCGAGCGTTTTATTCGACGTCACAATTGGACTATCGAGTATGTAAGGATTTCGAATATACGTCTGATCAACGTATATATGAAGTCCAATATATATTAGGTAGATGTAGGGTCACACTTTAGTCACTCGAGGATGATTTTACCGATGACCACGGCACCATCAGTAGTTATTTTCGAGTTTCGAAAGTGGGATGACTATATGGTTTCAATTAACACGTCGAGGAATACTTGAACCATTCCGACATGTTAGAATTATTAAAAGGGAATATAATGTAGGCACAATATGTTATAGATGCAAAACCAACTATTTTGATAATAACAAAAGGGATATTGTAGAAGTAAACTACACATAAGAATTAGAAAGGACACGCAAGTGTGAAAATCCATTAAAAAGTTATATAAATACCACCCCTTAAGGAATCTGAAGATGATTTAGACTTAAGTTAAGAATTTGATTAAAGAGATGATTTTAACTTATGTTAGGAATGAGTTTAAAAAAGGTTAATTTAAATTGTGACAAACATTGAAGTAGGGAAATTTTGGATCTTTGAAATATTAAATTTAATGAAGTGAGTTCTGAAAATGTTAAGATTAATATTTGAAAACAACCCTAGCTTGAACATGTATACACATAATCAGAGTGCCCAGAGGAAGCTTAATGGTATTTTAAATAAAATTGTTTTAAGAGATTTTCTGGCTAGTTGAGTAAGAAATATTTTCTACACACGATTTGATATTTAAACAAGGATGAAAAGAGTTATATATATTTATGAATTTTAAAGTGGATTTAGAAAAAGTGTTATTCGATTAGGTGAATATGACAACCAAAATATGAATATCAAATGAGTATAAATTTAACTTATAAATGGGTCAATATGAAATTGGAAACGATTGGAATAAAAATTTGAAAAAGAATGAAATATAATTCCATGTCTTTCTTTATCGCTGGGTTTGCTCGACCCATTGTCATATTTTGATTATCACCCCAATTTGTCGTGCTCGAAATTTTAACTGTCCAACTTTATTTTTGAATTCTTCCCTTTGCCCTGCTCTAATAAAGCAATGGACAAGTGAATTAATTTGGATTAGAAACCAGTATTTTGGACTATATCTTAAGTTGAACTTGAATTTGTATTAAGAGCAGTAGAATTTCTAATACTGAATTTAGCCAATGTTATTTTGCAAGATAATTGAATGATTAGAAGAAGAAAATTATTTGAGAACATGGATTTAAATTTCTAATTTAAGCACTTAGTCTTATAATTGATGAGAAAATCATGGGTTCCGTAAGAGTAAGTTAGAAAGATAATTTCCAAAATATAAAATTTTCTTAGGGTCGTAGACCTCTAAGTACTAGACAGTATCTATCCTAGTTTCTCCTTAGTGGTAGTGGTAGCAGCTCTGAGTCTAACTCAGAAATTTCGATTAAAAACAAGACCGGTGACGACCCTGGTAATCACGAGATTATAGAAATTTCCTTAGACTCTACCTTTAGTAATAATTAGATAGAGTACCTTGAGGATGATATGAGCCTAGGTTGTGACCATTACATTTCCGATATGTTAAGAGAGAAATTGGAATTTAAAATTTGTAAAGGAGTTTAAATTTACTGACTTCCCTTTCGAGGACGAAAAGTTCTAAGGGGGGGTGAATGTAACATCCCATAATTTTAATCAAGTTAGATTTCGATTTTTGATATATAAATTTGGATTTTACTGAAAATAAATTGATTTTTATTAGGTTTGAATATGAATTTTAACTTTGTATAAGTATTTTTTTATTTAAATTCTTATAAGAAAACTTGTTTTAAAAATTATATTTATAAGATTTATGTTTAAGTAATGATATTATCTGATTTTGATAATATTGATTTGTAAAATATGAATTTGGTAAAGGATGAGTTATTTTAAGATTTCATAAGAATGATTTTTAATTTGAATATCAATAAGTAAGATAATTTGTAATGATGTTTATGAAATTTATTAAGCATTTATTTTAAACCATTTAGTATGAATTTTGGTAAAGTATATATAAATATATTTGCTGAATAATATAGATAAATAATTTTGAATATTAATAAATTATAAATATTTTTGATAAGCCTTAGGTTATAAATTGATTTCATATATAAGTGTTTATCTTAGACCATTTTGGTTAATATAAATCTTTGGTAAATTATATAGTTAAATATTTTTGAAAAAAATTATAAGTTATATTTTTGTAAACCTTAAACAACAAGATGGCTACACTCATAAGTATTGGAGATTTTGTAATAACCCGGAAATGCGGGCCAGTTAAAAAATTTAATTTTGGCAATTTTAGGGAAGTTTGAATATTTAAAATGAATTATTTTAAATAAATTCGATGTGAAATTTATTTCGAATAGAAATCGAACGTATATATTATATACGTCGTCGTTAGAATATAAATAATTATATATAATTATAAATAGAATTGAAAATGGCGCGGTAGTTCGATAATTCGATTTCAAACTTCAATAGAATGTACCGGGTGCAAAATAAACCGGATTTTAGTGAAACCAAAAATAATAGGATCTATTTGAGAATATCTTTCCAACGAATTCGAAAAATCAAGATTTCATAGCGGGGATAAAAAGATATGTCCAGTTGAAAATTCTGAATAGTCGCTATGGAATTTAGGCCCTGAAAAAATAGCCATTTTGCAAACGACCTCGGATTTCAACGAAACCACATTTGTTGGATCGGTGATGTCAAATTATTGCTAGATTCCAAATTTCATAATTTTTCGAATCAATATGTGAGCGTGGTAAAGGAAAACGCGTTTGACCAGTTTCCGTTGATTTTAATCGACTGGAAATTGGCCATTTTTCCAACGTTCTCAGAATTCGATGAAACTAGTTTTGTTAGGACCGTATCGTAAATACGAAGCTAGAGAATATTTTTCTGGAATTTGTAGAGTTAGTATGTGACCCCGGTAACTTGAAATGTGCATTCAAAATCAATATATAGAGTTATATGTTGATTTTGATGAAAACTGATCGAAACGATCGAATCAGCTTGCGATACATATCCCATTGTGTTCGGAATGGGGGTAATACGCTACGGACGACAGGCGGTGGGCCTCGTTCGAGGTCCAAATAAAAAGTACCTTTTTAGAAATTAAATAATTAAAAATAAAATTTCCTCTCTCCCTCTTCCTTTACCTTCTCTGCCCCCCCCCCCCCCCCCGTTCGATTTAAAATTAGAAGAAATAATAATAAAAAATAAAAAAAATCCTGCCCGCCGATCTGGATCTCGCCCCCCTCCGTTGACCTCGCGCGCCACCGCCAATGGCGTGGCCTCCCTGTCCGCCGCTCTCCACTGCCCTCTACTTCCTCCTCCTCCTCTGGATCGAGCCACACCCCAAATCGACCGACGCCCCAAACCCAAACCCCCGTTTGTCCTCTTCTTCTTCCCTTCTTCTTCCTCCCCCACTTGCGACAGCGCCCCCCCCCCCTTCCATCTCCATTCTTCTCTTCCCCCACCTCCCTGTTCCCTTGCCGCACCCCCCTAGCCTCGCACCGACGCCACCAGTCCCCACTCCAGCGCCGCCTCCCCCTTTTAATTTACACGCTGTACGTTTTTTCTTTTTCCTTCTTGTTTATTCATTTTAATATATTTTAAAATATTCTAGTTTAATTAAAAAGGTGGAATTTTTACAGAATGGCGATAATAAAAATAGGATTTTTATAGGAGAAAAATATAATTTTTATTATATAGAAAGGTTAAAAATATAATTTTTATCGCATGTAAAGGTTGAAAATATAATTTTCATATTATATAGATAATAAAGATGTGATCTTTATATGGTAGGATATAAAAAGACGATATTTTTATAGGTAGAAAGGCGAAATCTTTATATAGAGAATAGCAGTGTAAAAATAGAATTTTTATCTATATAGTAGCGTTGTAAAAATAGAATTTTTATCTATATAGTAGCGTTGTAAAAATAGAATTTTTATCCATATGGCGTGATTATAAAAATTCGATTTTTATATATTGAATAGCGAAGTAAAAATTTGATTTTTATATATTGAATAGCGAAGTAAAAATTCGATCTTTATATATTGAATAGCGAAGTAAAAATTCGATTTTTATATATGTAGTGAATACGGGCAACGAAAGTGACGAAAGAAGAAATGGCGGAGATTTTCTACAATAGAAGAGTCGTGGAGTTGGGATAGCTATTGGTGAGAACTTCTCACTCAAATTTCCTTTTCTAGTTATATATATATACTAGGATGCAGACGGTGCTTAGCAGCACCCGACACCCGTCATCCACAGACCATGGATGACTTGTTTGTTTGATTGATATGTTGTGATAATTTGTTTGTGAAATTGATGTGAAATAAATAATGAAATATATTCATGTGTTGAAAGGAAATAAAATATTTATATAGTTAAAAATATTTTATCGTTAAAAATATAATTTTTAACGTGAATGTGAATAAATAAATATTTATAAACAAATCGGCCGATTTGTTTATATGCACTGATTTGACGATATTGATTGGGTCGATAAATTTTACACATCGCCCAACTGCACAAATAAAAATCTGTGTTTGTTGATTTAAAACCCCACACGGGTGTTGGGATAATATTTGGGTACACTAATCCCAATTATTTAATTATATGTCGATCGATTGGTCGACAAACTGTGTAAGCGTTGTTTATTTATATTTGATGCTTATGCAGTTGTGTGGTGCACCTTGGATGATGGTTGATTGTTTAGCATTGCTTTTATATACATGTGTTGTATGGAATCCATATAATTAACGTTATATGGTGATTGATTGGGCCTCATTCCAATCGGGGAAATTAATGAATATTATAAAAGAAAATTCATGTGTTGAATATAAAAATAGTCATGTGTTGACGATGTTCATGAGTTGAAACTATTGATGTGTTGTGTGAAATATTTTATGCAATAAAATTTACATCTTTATCATATTTAAAATTAGAACTACTTCACGGTGGAGTCTAATTGAAAATCAAACGATAGATACCATGATTTTATAAAATATTTTACATAAAAAAATAGTCGTGTGTTGAAAGAAATATAGATTCATGTGTTGAATAGAATATATATTCATTTGTAGAATAGAATAAAGAAGTTTTGAAAAACATAAAGCCGTGTCGATTAGAGATGCGTTATTTTGATGCGAACGATATTTATATCGATTTTATTCGTTTTATAATGAATATTGAAAAGTGATTTCAAAATTTAATATTTTGAAATGAAATTCAAATTGAATTAGATTAAAATTCAAATTGAAATTTTATTGAAATCAATTTGAAATGAATTCGAATCGAATAGAAAATGAATTCGATTCGAATTGAATAGAAAGTGAATTAGAATTTGAATTTGAATTGAATAGAAAGTGAATTTGAATTCGAATTGAATAGAAATGAATTCAAATTGGATTAAATTGAAATTGAATTAAAAACGAATTGAAATCGTTTTGAATGAAATTTAAAACAAACCGAAATTGAATTGAAATCAATTTGAAATGAATTCGAATTGAATTAAATAGAAGGTAAATTCAAATTGAATTGAATTGAAACGAATTAAAATTTGAATTGAAACGAATTTGAATTCGAATTAAATAAAATTGAAATGAATTCGAATTGAATTGAAATCAAATCGATTTGAAATTGAAGATGAAGTTGAAATTGTTTTGAAACAAATTTAGAACTATTTATAAAATTCGTTTTAAAAGGAAATCGGCGAAATATATATATATATTATATATATAATGGCCTGAATAGAACGCGCCGCGCCGCGGCAGTTCGTGAATTTCGACCATTAACTTCGAATTGACGCTGCGGGAGATCCGACCGTCGGATTCTCCTTAAACCGAAACCGTTGGGTTCGTATCGAAAAGAGCTTTCCAATGAATATTAGAAATTTGAAATCTAACGGTTGGATTTGGAATTATGTCCAAATCAAATTTGGAAAAGGTCGTTGTAAGTGCAGTTCGATGGCCGTTGATGGAAATCGACTGTACGGGCCTTGATAAAATTATTAAAAATATTTATAATTTGTGTAAAATCATAAGAAATGATTTGGGAAAAATTGGGCTGAAAAATTCCATATTTGAAAAGATAAAAATAGATTTTTATCGAAATGAACTAGTTTTGAACTAGAATTAAAATCAATTTATTTTTGAAATAAATAAATTGAATTTGAAAGTGATTTTAAAAATAATCAATATTCCCAATACGTGAGTTGGACTGGAGTTGAATCGAAATTATCTTCGGAATATTTCGATGTTGGATTTCGTGACTATACAGATATTGTTATGGGAATTTGAAAGATATATTTTATATCGTTATTTCCAATACGATATATGTTGGTTTCAGAATTTGATATTGAATATAAGCCGATATATTTTCTATTCAGAGCCTTGTATTTAATATCAAATATGATTTGGGTTTGTCGTGAACCGTGTTTTAGATGACATGAGTTCTTTAACCCAGTTAAATGCAGGATATTGATTTTTGAAAAGATTAAAACTAAGTGGAATTTTAATGAATCTTTAATTAGATTAAAATGTGAATTGATAATTTAAATTATCAAATCTGAAAAGTGATCGAGAGTGGAGTATCACCAGTTTTGCTCCAAAACGATAGTTAAATCTTTAATTAGATTTGAACGTGAAATGGTAATTAATTTTACCGATAACACCGTGGTGTTAGATATGAAGTATTACCAGTTTTGCTCCATGGGATGAATAGATTGGGATTGGGAAATAAAATAAATAATTACTTCGGTGTGGTTCGCTAATCTCGACTGGTTTGAAATGATATCCAAAGGAAGATTATAGAATAAATTTAGAAGAATTTATCTTGGATAAAATTAATGGGAACCTTTCCCTAAGAATGTGATTTTGTGAATAAAAGAATGTTCTGAATTGGAATGAGGCGTTCATTGTGATTGTGTAACATTTGTTTACTATATACGTAGGTTATTCAGAAAGGCCGGGGTTATACCCATTCTGAATAACCGATTCGACGAGATGTCGAAGATGAAGACGGTGGTCGAAGACCAGAAGTCTTCACATCGTTTGGGTGATTACTGATGATCTTGATTGGGCTGTACACCCGAGATGAGGGAATCAGTTGGTGATCGTCCAGACGTACTTGGAGATGGATGGATATGCGAGGAAAGAGCCTCCGGTTTCGTTCAGACCCAGAACGAACTTGTAAATGGATTGTGTGTCTGACATTGGATTTTATTCTGTGTTGATTGATCTCTATTAAATATACATCTGTTTGGCGGCGGAGAATTTATTCTCTTGCTTAACGCCCTTCTCTGAGACGTACGAGCTAAGAGGTTGCATATCGATGGACATCAGTCGCATGGGGTGAATTGCCAGTGTGGCACGTGTAAGTGGCAGTTGATCAAGGCTTCTGTTGAAAAGCAAAGTCTTGTGGTTGATGATCAAAGCACGGCCTGTGTGGCGTAGTTTTGTGTATAACGTGAATTTGCGAGCCTCACACCTCGGTATGAGTCAAAAACGGGATAGTGACTGTAGGGAGAGCACGACGTTTCTTTCTAGCTAGGGTGGTGTCAGTGACCTACCAGCCCTGACATTTATATACTTTTCACCTGTGTGGTTGTTGGAATGCGAGGCGCCTCGGATATAGGTCTGTAAGGACCGGGAAACGTGTGTTCAGGAATTGCCAATCCTCAAAAGTAAGAGAGGACCGGCCCTGAAGATCCAAGGATCATAGTGGGGTCCTGAGACATTTGCTAGAGTGTCTCGAACGCGGAGAGGAGCTTGCCCCTTGCCTCGACTCATGACGGAAATCCAATTTCCAATACGTGATATTGCGGTTTTAATTGTAGAACTAGTATGGCGACATGATATATGGTACCCATGCCGTCTATGATTGATATTTATGATTGAAAATGTTTCGACACTATACACCTATGATAGTATCAAATGATTTGTTTAAACGTACCAAGCATTATTTGGCTATTATAAGGGAAAACCCTATCCTCCGGCTTGCGTTGCATTGTGTGATGGGACCTGGGTCTTATAATAGCTTCATTTTTCCAAAAAGCATTGCGCTGTTTTGTTATATGCACTAGTATTCTCAGGAGAAAACCCGTTCCGTGTTATACGGCGTGGTCCCTTGAATTACTATCTATAAAGTAGAGTTTTAAATAACTGTTTTAGTTCTCACACCAGTCCTATGACTGACCTGGAGTTTATTGTTTTAACCTAAACTCTAGGTGCCCCTATTTTCCACACGGGCAGCTAGTAGTTTTGGTTTTGCAGATTTATATTCACAGGATCCTGATTTACTACTGGAACGATATCCGGAAAGCTCTGTATCCGTGTATCACTTTCAGTTGTATTTTGTATATTTTCCGCTGCTATGTAATTTATTGTAATCTCTGATATTTGTCGAATGTAATTTATTCATTTATACTCTGTATATTCTTGTATCTGATGGAATTGTTGTAATAACAATGAAATGTTCTTCCGTTTGAGTTCTGATTTGTCATGTTCTCAAACGATCAGGGGTTTTGGAACGGTCTTGGTCGGTTTAACGATCGATTCGGATCGAGCGAAATTCCTTGCCGTTACAGTTGGTATCAGAGCTTTGGTTTACAGAGCTCGAGAACAATACACATTAGAACCGAACGAAAGAATTCATCAGATATTGGATTAGTAATATCCAATTAGAATGACTCGTTAGAGATAGGATCAGTAGTATCCTAGAACGAGTGTGAAGAATATATTTTTCAAATGAAAACAATTTTTGTTTTGAAATTTAAATCGCTTTATACATATTTGATTATTTATTTATTTTGAATTTGGACAATCGTGTATATAAAGATTTCGCGTATACGCGTCATGAACGTATATTCAAAGTTTTAATATACTGGATAAATATAGAATCACACTCTAGTCGGCCGGATATAATTCTGGTAATGCGGCCGCATTATCAGTATTTATGTTCGTGTTTCGAAGGTGTGATATCTATATATTTCCATTAGACTGGTGTGAGAACCAAAACTAATATAGTTAGAATACATTGTTGTGAATTGGCATCAAAACATGATTTTTGTATATGTATCAAAATTATGAATTTGAAACTCTAATTCACTAATTGATTGATGTTTGTGTTGTTTGTTTATTTGTTTTATAATTTTGAACCATTTAGCCTAATTGAACCAAATATTGAATTGTATTGAAATTGGTCGCATTTGCTTGCATATACATATACTTACATTGAACAGGTCATAGGAGGGAGGCTAGAGTAGAGAATAAAATTTGTTTGCCCGACAAATAGGTACATGTTTACTATAATTTACTGTTTTGTTTGGGTGATGATGATTTTATGAGCCGATTGGCTAGCCGCTCGGCTTTTTCTTTTTCTTTTTGAGATCAGAAGGCCTGTATGGAAATTTCGGGATTTTCCCGTAGCTCCCGGTGTAGGGGAGGTTATGGAAAAAAAATTCAAAAATTTAGGGTGTAAGCCAAATTTTTGAAGAATTAAAAAATTCTCAGAAACTGAAAAGTTGTAGAATGGAAGCCAGATCGAACGTAGAGTTGACTAATCAAACCACTTTCGACTTTGCTCCTTTTCGGGGACGAAAAGTTTTAAGTGGGGGAGATTGTAATAGCCCGGAAATGCGGGCTAGTTTAAAATTTTTATTTTGGCAATTTTAGGGAAGTTTTAATATTTAAAATGAATTATTTTAAATAAATTCGATGAGAAATTTATTTCGAATAGAAATCGAACATATATATTATATACGTCGTCGTTAGAATATAAATAATTATATATAATTATAAATAGAATTGAAAATGGCGCGGTAGTTCGATAATTCGATTTCAAACTTCAATTGAATGTACCGGGTGCAAAATAAACCGGATTTTAGTGAAACCAAAAATAATAGGATCTATTTGAGAATATCTTTCCAACGAATCTGAAAAATCAAGATTTCATAGCGGGGATAAAAAGATATGTCCAGTTGAAAATTCTGAATAGTCGCTATGGAATTCAGGCCCTGAAAAATAGCCATATTGCAAACGACCTCGGATTTCAACGAAACCACTTTTGTTGGATCTGTGATGTCAAATTATTGCTAGATTCCAAATTTCAAAAATTTTCGAATCAATATGTGAGCGTGGTAAAGGAAAACGCGTTTGACCAGTTTTAGTTGATTTTAATCGACTGGAAATTGGCCATTTTTCCAATGGTCTCAGAATTCGACGAAACTAGTTTTGTTAGGACTGTATCGTCAATATGAAGCTAGAGAATATTTTTCTGAATTTTTAGAGTTAGTATGTGACCCCGGTAATTTGAAATGTGCGTTCAAAATCAATATATAGAGTTATATGTTGATTTTGATGAAAACTGATCGAAACGATCGAATCAGCTTGCGATACATATCCCATTGTGTTCGGAATGGGGGTAATACGCTATGGACGACAGGCGGTGGGCCTCGTTTCGAGGTCGAAATAAAAAGTACCTTTTTAGAAATTAAATAATTAAAAATAAAATTTCCTCTCTCCCTCTTCCTTTACCCTCTCTGCCCCCCCCCCCCCCCGTTCGATTTAGAATCAGAAGAAATTAAAAAAAAAATCCCGCCCGCCGATCTGGATCTCGCCCCCCTCCGTTGACCTCGCGCGCCGCCGCCTATGGCGTGGCCTCCCCAGTCCGCCGCTCTCCCTTGCCCTCTGCTTCCTCCTCCTCCTCTGGATCGAGCCACACCCCAAATCGACCGACGCCCCAAATCCAAACCTCCGTTCGTCCTCCTCTTCTTCCCTTCCTCTTCCTCCCCCACCTGTGACAGCGCCCCCCCTTCCATCTCCGTTCTTCTCTTCCACCACCTCCCTGTTCCCTTACCGCACCCCCTAGCCTCGCACCGACGCAACCAGTCCCCACTCCAGCGCCGCCTCCCCCTTTTAATTTACATGCTGTAAGTTTTTTCTTTTTCCTTCTTGTTTATTCATTTTAATATATTTTAAAATATTCTAATTTAATTAAAAAGGTGGAATTTTTATAGAATGGCGATAATAAAAATAGGATTTTTATAGGAGAAAAATATAATTTTTATTATATAGAAAGGTTAAAAATATAATTTTTATCGCATGTAAAGGTTGAAAATATAATTTTCATATTATATAGATAATAAAGATGTGATCTTTATATGGTAGGATATAAAAAGACGATATTTTTATAGGTAGAAAGGCGAAATCTTTATATAGAGAATAGCAGTGTAAAAATAGAATTTTTATCTATATAGTAGCGTTGTAAAAATAGAATTTTTATCTATATAGTAGCGTTGTAAAAATAGAATTTTTATCCATATGGAGTGATTATAAAAATTCGATTTTTATATATTGAATAGCGAAGTAAAAATTCGATTTTTATATATTGAAAAGTGAAGTAAAAATTCGATCTTTATATATTGAATAGCGAAGTAAAAATTCGATTTTTATATATGTAGTGAATACGGGCAACGAAAGTGACGAAAGAAGAAATGGCGGAGATTTTCTACAATAGAAGAGTCGTGGAGTTGGGATAGCTATTGGTGAGAACTTCTCACTCAAATTTCCTTTTCTAGTTATATATATATACTAGGACGCAGACGGTGCTTAGCAGCACCCGACACCCGTCATCCACAGACCATGGATGGCTTGTTTGTTTGATTGATATGTTGTGAAAATTTGTTTGTGAAATTGATGTGAAATAAATAATGAAATATATTCATGTGTTGAAAGGAAATAAAATATTTATATAGTTAAAAATATTTTATCGTTAAAAATATAATTTTTAACGTGAATGTGAATAAATAAATATTTATAAACAAATCGGCCGATTTGTTTATATACACTGATTTGACTGATATTGATTGGGTCGATAAATTTTACACATCGCCCAACTGCACAAATAAAAATCTGTGATTGTTGATTTAAAACCCCACACGGGTGTTGGGATAATATTTGGGTATACTAATCCCAATTATTTAATTATATGTCGATCGATTGGTCGACAAACTGTGTAAGCGTCGTTTATTTATATTTGATGCTTATGCAGTTGTGTGGTGCACCTTGGATGATGGTTGATTGTTTAGCATTGCTTTTATATACATGTGTTGTATGGAATCCATATAATTAACGTTATATGGTGATTGATTGGGCCTCATTCCAATTGTAGAAATTAATGAATATTATAAATGAAAATTCATGTGTTGAATATAAAAATAGTCATGTGTTGACGATGTTCATGAGTTGAAACTATTGATGTGTTGAGTGAAATATTTTATACAACAAAATTGACATCTTTATCATATTTAAAATTAGAACTACTTCACGGTGGAGTCTAATTGAAAATCAAACGATAGATACCATGATTTTATAAAATATTTTATATAACAAAAATAGTCGTGTGTTGAAAGAAATAGAGATTCATGTGTTGAATAGAATATATATTCATTTGTTGAATAGAATAAAGAAGTTTTGAAAAACATAAAGCAGTGTCGATTAGAGATGCGTTATTTTGACACGAACGATATTTATATCGATTTAATTCGTTTTATA
Source organism: Allium sativum (assembly GCA_030737875.1). Lineage (NCBI taxonomy): Eukaryota > Viridiplantae > Streptophyta > Magnoliopsida > Asparagales > Amaryllidaceae > Allium > Allium sativum. The sequence goes on from CM060909.1 coordinate 365,460,426, forward strand.
ATGAATATTGAAAAGTGATTTCAAAATTTAATATTTTGAAATGAAATTCAAATTGAATTAGATTAAAATTCAAATTGAAATTTTATTGAAATCAATTTGAAATGAATTCGAATCGAATAGAAAATGAATTCGATTCGAATTGAATAGAAAGTGAATTAGAATTTGAATTGAATAGAAAGTGAATTTGAATTCGAATTGAATAGAAATGAATTCAAATTGGATTAAATTGAAATTGAATTAAAAACGAATTGAAATCGTTTTGAATGAAATTTAAAACAAACCGAAATTGAATTGAAATCAATTTGAAATGAATTCGAATTGAATTAAATAGAAGGTAAATTCAAATTGAATTGAATTGAAACAAATTAGAATTTGAATTGAATTGAAACGAATTTGAATTCGAATTAAATAAAATTGAAATGAATTTGAATTGAATTGAAATCAAATCGATTTGAAATTGAAGATGAAGTTGAAATTGTTTTGAAACGAATTTAGAACTATTTATAAAATTCGTTTTAAAAGGAAATCGACGAAATATAATATATATATATATATATATATTATATATAATGGCCTGAATAGAACGCGGTGCGCCGCGATAGTTCGTGAATTTCGACCATTAACTTCGAATTGACGTTGCGGGAGATCCGACCTTCGGATTCTCCTAAAACTGAAACCGTTGGGTTCGTATCGAAAAGAGCTTTCCAATGAATATTAGAATTTTCAAATCTAACGGTTGGATTTGGAATTATGCCCAAATCAAATTTGGAAAAGGTCGTTGTAAGTGCAGTTCGATGGCCGTTTATGAAAATCGACTATACGGGCCTTGATAAAATTATTAAAAATATCTATAATTTGTGTAAAATCATAAGAAATGATTTGGGAAAAATTAGGCTGAAAAATTCCACATTTGAAAAGATAAAAATAGATTTTTATCGAAATGAACTAGTTTTGAACTAGAATTAAAATCAATTTATTTTTGAAATAAATAAATTGAATTTGAAAGTGATTTTAAAAATAATCAATATTCCCAATACGTGAGTTGGACTGGAGTTGAATCAAAATTATCTTCGGAATATTTCGATGTTGGATTTCGTGACTATACAGATATTGTTATGGGAATTTGAAAGATATATTTTATATCGTTATTTCCAATACGATATATGTTGGTTTCAGAATTTGATATTGAATATAAGCCGATATATTTTCTATTCAGAGCCTTGTATTTAATATCAAATATGATTTGGGTTTGTCGTGAACCGTGTTTTAGATGACATGAGTTCTTTAACCCAGTTAAATGCAGGATATTGATTTTTGAAAAGATTAAAACTAAGTGGAATTTTAATGAATCTTTAATTAGATTAAAATGTGAATTGATAATTTAAATTATCAAATCTGAAAAGTGATCGAGAGTGGAGTATCACCAGTTTTGCTCCAAAGCGATAGTTAAATCTTTAATTAGATTTGAACGTGAAATGGTAATTAATTTTACCGATAACACCGTGGTGTTAGATATGGAGTATTACCAGTTTTGCTCCATGGGATGAATAGATTGGGATTGGGAAATAAAATAAATAATTACTTCGGTGTGGTTCGCTAATCTCGACTGGTTTGAAATGATATCCAAAGGAAGATTATAGAATAAATTTAGAAGAATTTATCTTGGATAAAATTAATGGGAACCTTTCCCTAAGAATGTGATTTTGTGAATAAAAGAATGTTCTGAATTGGAATGAGGCATTCGTTGTGATTGTGTAACATTTGTTTACTATATACGTGGGTTATTCAGAAAGGCCGGGGTTATACCCATTCTGAATAACCGATTCGACGAGATGTCGAAGATGAAGACGGTGGTCGAAGACCGGAAGTCTTCACATCGTTTGGGTGATTACTGATGATCTTGATTGGGCTGTACACCCGAGATGAGGGAATCAGTTGGTGATCGTCCAGACGTACTTGGAGATGGATGGATATGCGAGGAAAGTGCCTCCGGTTTCGTTCAGACCCAGAACGAACTTGTAAATGGATTGTGTGTCTGACATTGGATTTTATTCTGTGTTGATTGATCTCTATTAAATATACATCTGTTTGGCGGCGGAGAATTTATTCTCTTGCTTAACGCCCTTCTCTGAGACGTACGAGCTCAGAGGTTGTATATCGATGGACATCAGTCGCATGGGGTGAATTGCCAGTGTGGCACGCGTAAGTGGCAATTGATCAAGGCTTCTGTTGAAAAGCAAAGTCTTGTGGTTGATGATCAAAGCACGGCCTGTGTGGCGTAGCTTTGTGTATAACGTGAATTCGCGAGCCTCACACCTCGGTATGAGTCAAAAACGGGATAGTGACTGCAGGGAGAGCACGACGTTTCTTTCTAGCTAGGGTGGTGTCAGTGACCTACCAGCCCTGACATTTATATACTTTTCACCTGTGTGGTTGTTGGAATGCGAGGAGCCTCGGATATAGGTCTGTAAGGACCGGGAAACGTGTGTTCAGGAATTGCCAATCCTCAAAAGTAAGAGAGGACCGGCCCTGAAGATCCAAGGATCATAGTGGGGTCCTGAGACATTTGCTAGAGTTTCTCGAACGCGGAGAGGAGCTTGCCCCTTGCCTCGACTCATGACGGAAATCCAATTTCCAATACGTGATATTGCGGTTTTAATTGTAGAACTAGTATGGCGACATGATATATGGTACCCATGCCGTCTATGATTGATATTTATGATTGAAAATATTTTGACACTATACACCAATGATAGTATCAAATGATTTGTTTAAACGTACCAAGCATTATTTGGCTATTATAAGGGAAAACCCTATCCTCCGGCTTGCGTTGCATTGTGTGATGGGACCTGGGTCTTATAATAGCTTCATTTTTTCAAAAAGCATTGCGCTGTTTTGTTATATGCACTAGTATTCTCGGGAGGAAACCCGTCCGTGTTATACGGCGTGGTCCCTTGAATTACTATCTATAAAGTAGAGTTTTAAATAACTGTTTTAGTTCTCACACCAGTCCCATGACTGACCTGGAGTTTATTGTTTTAACCTAAACTCTGGGTGCCCCTATTTTCCACACGGGCAGCTAGTAGTTTTGGTTTTGCAGATTTATATTCACAGGATCCTGATTTACTCCTGGAACGATATCCTGAAAGCTCTGTATCCATGTATCACTTTCAGTTGTATTTTGTATATTTTCAGCTGCTATGTAATTTATTGTCATCTCTGATATTTGTCGAATGTAATTTATTCATTTATACTCTGTATATTCTTGTACCTGATGGAATTGTTGTAATAACAATGAAATGTTCTTCCGTTTGCGTTCTGATTTGTCCTGTTCTCAAACGATCAGGGGTTTTCGAACGGTCTTAGTCGGTTTAACGATCGATTCAGATCGAGCGAAATTCCTTGCCGTTCCAGATTTGCTATGTTTATAAGTATCACAAGAGTATTTCTAATTTAAATAAATTAATTTATCCTTAAGATAAGGATGAGTGATTAGGTGTCCCTCTTATGTGTCTTCATGCATGATATGAGTTCCATGAAAAATCCAAGTGTCTGTTTAGTTGTCATCATGCATGGAATTAGCCTCATAAAGGATACATGTGTCCCCTAATTAAAATGACTAGAATACCCTTTTTGAAGCCTATACAAACACCTATTCCCCTCCAGGAAAACCCATTCTACATTCTGTATCTAACATCTTACATCTAATATTCCTCTTCTCTATGATTTCAGTTTCCAAAAAAATGAATATATACATTTCCACTCATTCAAAAATCCAAATCTTTCAATCTGTTGAGTTTTAGCAGAACTAATCTACGCGAATAATGTTCGTATCATCGTTTGTGATTTTTAGAAATTGACGGATTGGAATTTCATTGATAAACGAGAGAGAAATCGTGGATTTACAGTAAAATGGAAGAATGAGTTCAAAACTTCGAAAAATCATATCTCTCAATCCGCTTCGAATTGATCGATGTCGTCTTCGCCGTTGAGATCAGCGAAGAACATAGTATTTTTTATGTAAGTTTGGTGCGATTCCGTGTCGACACCGTTGATGGCCGGAATTTAGTGTTGGAATTTGTCGGTGGTTGAAGCGATGGTTGGTGAATCGGAGTATGGTGTTGCGATGAGATTTGAAAGAGCTTTCATGTGGCAGGGTTTGGCGGATATCCGAAAGAAAAATTGTTGAGACATTGTTTGCGTTCACGGGTTGAAAGAAGCAGGTCACGGCTTTGGGTGCACGTCGGATTTTGATGTAGGACTCTGTAGTTGTGGTGTTGGTGTGCATATTGACGAGAAAGTAGAGAGAAACTTGCTGGTGATCTTTGTTGTTGGTTCGGAGGATGTTTGGGGTGGTGCGTGTGCACACTGTGCACGTGAATTGGGTTCCAGGCGTGAGTAAGGAGATGAGGCGTGAGGGGAGAAGAAAGAGAGGGAGATGGGCCATGGGTTAGAAGCTTGGATTCGTGCGTTTGTTTGGGCTTTGGGCCCAACTATTTATATGGTATGGTCTTAATTATTTATTTAAGTTTAAAATTTGTGTAAACTTCATCAGCTAAAATCTAGTTCGTTTTAAATCGGATTTTTGCATCGTTAGGCTCGTTAGAACCGTATTTGAAAATGGAACCCGTCAATTTATAATGATGATAATTTTGGATAAGGTATAAATTATAATTAAAAAATTAAATAAAAGTTCCTTATATATGAATATATATAATGAATAACGTTATTAATTCAATTTCAATATATAAATTAGTAGAAAAATTACCAACAGATGATAAGAGTGGACTAAGAGCAGTAAGAGTAGAGGTGGCAGTATTCGTTGATCTGTTCATGAAGATTTTGAAGCTTGAATGGTGAGAACTTCTAATTTAAATTTTTTTATTTAAATTAGTTAATTATAATTAGCTGAGATTAATTATAATTAGTTGATGATGATTGTGTGATGGATGTTGATGTTTGAATGGTTGTTCATGCAATTAGATAATACACTTAAAACTGGTAAGCGTTATTGACTGTAACGCTTGTGCATAGTTAAAATGTTGCTTGTGATGAATGAATTCGTATCCATCTGATCATTTGATTCATTTGGATAAATGTAAGAACCCGTTACTTCCCCGGTAGGGAAAGTGCGGATACTTCGAGAACAACATACAAAAGAACGCAGACGGAAGAACATTTCATTGTTTATTACAACAATTCCATCAGATACAAGAATATACAGAGTATGATTAAATATTACACCTTCGTAAAATATCAGAGATTACAATAAATTACATAGTAGTGGAAAATAATACAATACACAACTAGAAGTAATACGCGGATACAAAGCTTTCCGAGTATCGTTCCAGCTGTAAATCAGGATCCTGTGGATATAAATCTGCAAAACCAAAACAACTAGCTGCCTGTGTCAAAATAAGGGCACCCAGAGTTTAGGTTAAAACAATAAACTCCAGGTCAGTCATGGGACTGGTGCGAGAACTAAAATAGTTATTTAAAACTTTACTTTAAATCAGATATATCAAGGGACCACGCTGTATAACACGGAATGGGTTTCCTACCAAGAATAACAGTGCATATAACAAAACAGCGCAATGCTTTTTGGAAAAATGAAGCTATTATAAGACCCAGGTCCTATCACACAATGCAACGCAAGCCGGGGGATAAGGTTTTCCCTTATAATAGCCAAAAATGATTAGTACGTTTAAAACAAATCATTTGATACGAATAAGTGCATAGTGTATAAAACAACTTCAAATCATAAGTATCAATCATAGACGGCATGGGTACCATATATCATGTCGCCATACTAGGCTCTACAATCAAAACCGCAAAGTCACGTATTTGGAAATTGGATTTCCATCTGCGAACTAAGGCTAGGGATTGTCCTCAACCGATTCGAGACAATCTAGCCCATGTCTCAGGACCCAGACTCAGGTGGGCCCTTGGAGCGACAGGGCCGGTCCACCGATGTCGATTAAAATGCCTGAACAGTAAGTTTCCCCGCCCTTTGGGGCGTAAATGAGCCAACGAATGGCTCCATCGGACCCGGATCGTCCAATCTAACTGAGGCGCCTTGTAACAGCAACAACCACATAAGTCAAACTCGTCAGGGTGTGTAAAACCACTGATGCCACTTCTAACTAGAAGGAAACACATGCCCTCCCTGAGGTCCTCTCCCGTTTCTGGTTCACAACCGGGGTGTGAGGCTCGCTAATTCACGTTACACAAAGCTATGCCACACAGGCAGTGCTTTGATCATCAACGACAAGACTTTGCTTTTCAACAGAAGCCTTGATCATATTGCCAATTAGGCATGCCACACAGGCAATTCACTCTATGCGTTTGATATCCATCAGTATATAACCCCTGAGCTCGTACGTCCCAGAGAAGGGCGTTAAGCAAGAGAATAAATCCTCCGCCGCCAAACAGATATATATTTAATAGAAATCAATCACACAGACTGAAATCCAATGTCAGACACACAGTCCATTTACAAGTTCGTTCTGGGTCTGAACGAAACCGGAGGCACCTAGTACCCCGCATATCCATCGATCTCCAAGTACGTATGGACGATCACCAACTGATTCCCTCCTCTTGGGTGTACGGCCCAATCAAGATCATCAGTAATTATCCAAACGACTTGAAGACCTCCGGTCTTCGACCACCGTCTTCATCTTCGACTTAACGTCGTATTAGTTATTCAGAATGGGATAAAACCGGTCTTTCCGAATAACTCGCGTATAGAATAAACAAGTGTTACACAAACACAACATACGCCTCATTCCAATTCATCAGTCACTAACCGTAAATTAACAAGAGAATAATTCCCTAAATATTAACCTCGAAGGCCGAAACCAACATCAGATCAATACCCCAAAAACCATTCCGCTTAGCTAACCGACAGTTAGTTTCTAAATTTCACATTCTTAGGGAAAGGTTCCCATTAATTTTATCAAAGATAAATCCTTTAAATTTATTCTTTAATCTACTTTTGAATATCAATTCAAACTAGTCGGGATTAACGAACCTTACCGAAGTAATCATTGGTTTTAATTTCCCAACCCCAACCTATTCATCCCATGAAGTAAAACCGGTTATACTTCATATCTAACACCACGGTGTTATCGGTGAATTCAATTACCGTTTCACGTTCAAATCTAATTAAAGATTTAACTACCGTCGGGAGTAAAAATGGTGATACTCCATTCTCAATCTTTTCAATCTAATTAAAGATTCATTAAAACTCCACTTAGTTTTAATCTTTGACTGGGTTAAAGAATCAGTGTCATTTAAAACACGGTTCACGATAAACCCCAAAATCACATCACATTTCAATCAGTCCCTAACCGTAAAATAGCAAGTGAGCAATTCCCTAAGTATTAACCCCGAAGGCCGAAACCAACATCAGATCAATGCCTCAGAAACCATTCAACTTAACGAATCTCCAGTTAGTTTCTGATTTTCTTAACTCCTTTGGGTCTAAGAACAGTATTATTGAAGATACCGTTCACAACAACCCAAGATCACATTTCATTAATTATCGAGTTAAAGAACAAGTGTTATATAAAACACTGTTCACGATAAACCCAAAAATCAATACCAATTCAATTCCAATTAAATATTATTTAATTGGTACACTTCATTAAATCTAAATAAAAAGATTTAATCTTTTTCTCAACTGGGCTTAAGAACAGTGTTAATGAAGACACCATTCACGACAAACCCAAATCACATTTGATATTAAATACAAGGCTCTGAATAAAAAAAAATATCGGCTTCTATTCAATATCAAATTCTACGACCCACAAATATCGTATTGAAAATAACGATATATATATGTATCTTTCAAATTTCCATAACGCTATCTGCATAATCACGAAATCCAACATCGAAATATTCCGAAGACAATTTCGACTCAAATCCATTCCAATTCAATTATTGGAAATTCTGGTTACTTTTAAAACCCTTTTCAAATTCAATTTATTTATTTTAAAAATAAGTAAATTATAATTCTAGTTCAAAACTAGTTCACTTCGATAAAAATCTATTTTTATCTTTTCAAATATGGAGTTTTTCATCCCAATTCTTCACAAATCATTTCTTATGATTTTACACAAATTATTATTATTATTAATTTTATCAAGGCCCGTACGGTCGATTTCCATCAACGGCCATCGAACTGCACTTACGGCGACCTTTTCCAAATTTGATTTGGACATAATTCCCAATCCAACCATTAGATTTCAAATTTCTAATATTCCTTAGAAAGCTCTTTTCGATACGAACCCAACGGTTCCGGTTTTAGGAGAATCCGACGGTCGGATCTCCCGTAATGTCCGTTCGAAGTCAGTGGTCGAAATTCACGAACTACCGCAGCGCGTTCTATTCAGGACAATCTATATATATATTATAGATATTTCGTCGATTTCCTTTTAAAACGTATTTTATAAATCGTTTTAAATTCGTTTTCAAAACGATTTCAACTTCCTTTTCAAATTCAAATCAAAATTGAATTTTCCAATACAAATTCGTTTTAAACTCATTTCAATTCTATTTCAATTCAAATCGGTTTCAATTCAAATCAATTTCAGTTCAATTTCAATACATTTTAAGTTCAATTCAAAACGATTTCAGTCTAATTCGAATTTCAATTCTATTCAATTTCAATTCGAATTCATTTTATTTTCAATTCAATTCGAATTCTAATTCGTTTCAATTCGGTTCGAATTTCAATTAAAAATATTCGATTTTGAAATCACTTTTCAATATTCCTTATAAAACGAATACAATCGATATAAATATCGTTTACGTCAAAATGGCGTCAATCTAATCAACACGGCTTCATATATTACTATATTCAAATATTCTATCTCAAATACTTCTATTCAAATATTTCTATTCAAAAATTCCTTTTTTAAAAATTCTATTTAAATATTTCTTTTTCAAATATGGAATGAGGCCCAATCAATTACCATATAATGTTAATTATATGGATTTTCTACAACACACATATTTAACAGCAACGATAAATCATCAACCATCATCCAAAGTGCGTTCTACACTTTATAAGCATCAAATATAAATATTTAATGCTTATAACAGTCTGTCAATCAATCGATTGACATACAACTAATTATTGGGATTGGTGTAAGTCATATATCATCCCAATACCCGTGTGGAGTTTCAAACAATCAAACACAGATTTTATTTGTGCAGTTGGGCGATGTGTAAAATTTATCGTCCCAATCAATATCAGTCAAATGTGTGTAGATAAACAAATCGTTCGATTTGTTTATATTAATTTATTTCATTTTCATGTTAAAAATTATATTTTCAACTATAAAATATTTTTAACTACATAAATATTTTATTTCATTTCACTTCAAATCACACAATCAACTACACATCAAAATCAAACAAACAAGCATACAAGCCGTCCATGTTCTGTGGACGACGGGTGTCGGGTGCTACTAAACACCGTCTGCATCCTAGTATATATTTTAACTAGAAATAAATTTAAAAGTGAGAAGTTCTCACTGACTAGCTAATCCAAACGCCTCGACTCTTCATATGTAGAAAATCTCCGTCGTTTCTTCTTTCATCACTTTCGTCATCCGGATTCACTACATATATAAAAATCTAATTTTTACTTTGCTATTCAATATATAAAAATCGAATTTTTACTTTGCTATTCAATATATAAAAATCGAATTTTTACTTTGCTATTCAATATATAAAAATTGAATTTTCACTTTGCTATTCAATATATAAAAATCGAATTTTTACTTCGCTATTCAATATATAAAAATCGAATTTTTTCTATTTCTAAAATCTCATCTTTCATATGCTAAAAATCTTATCTTTACTTCATGAAAAATTTAATCTTTTCCCGAATAAAAAATCCTAGCTTCAAACGAATAAAAATCTTTATTTTTAAAACTGATTTTTAACAACGATTATATATATATATAAAGTATTCAAATTAGAAAAATCACCTTACTGATGTTGTTCACAATCGCTACCACCAACATCCGAAAATCGAGCTCGTCCATGTCACTAGGGAACGCCACCGGAGACTGCAGGGTTCGCTTGCGATGACTGTAAGGGGAAGGGGCGCGCAGGGGTTCGCGGAGGTAGCCAGGGGGTTTGGAGTCGGTGGTGGGTGCAGGAGGTCGGAGTGGTGGCGGGCACTGGCGTCGCGCGATCAGATTTGGGGGGGGGGAGGGAGGTTAGGTGGGGGGTCTCGCGATTTTGTAGAGGAGGGAGAGTGAGAGGAAGTGGAGACGTGGCAGAGGGGGAGGGGTGGGGATGGATCGACGGCGGCCATCGATGGGAGACGGAGGCGATACCGGGGGGGGTGACGAGGTAGAATTGGTCACGAGGTTTTTTTTTCTTTTTTTTCTTCTGAATGAATAAAAATGGGGGGGCTGAGATAATAGGATGAGGGAGAAGAAAGTTTTTATTTAATTATTTTAATTTCAAAAAGTTGACTTTTTTATTCGGCCTCTAAACAAGGCCCACCGCCTGTCGTCCATAGCTAATTACCCCCATTCCGAGCACAATGGGATATGTATCGTAAGCTGACTCGATCGTTTCGATCAGTTTTCATCAAAATCAAAATATAACTCTATATATTGAATTTGAACGCGCATTTCAATTTACCGGGGACACATACTAACTCGAAAAATTCCAGAAAAATATTTTCTAGCTTCGTATTGACGATACGGTCCTAACAAAACTAATTTCGTCAAATTCTGAGACCATTTGAAAAATGGTCAATTTCCAGTCGATTAAAATCAACTGAAATTGGTCAAACGCGTTTTCCTTTGCCACGCTCACATATTGATTCGAAAAACTACGAAATTTGAAACCTAGCAATAATTTGACATCACGGATCCAACAAAAGTGGTTTCGTTGAAAACCGGGTCGTTTGCAAAATTTCCATTTTTAAGGGCCTGAATTTCATAGTGACTATTCAGAATTTTCAACTGGACATAACTTTTGATCCCCACTATGAAATTACAATTTTTCGGATTCATTGGAAAGATATTCTCAAATAGAGACTGATATTTTTGGTTTCACTAAAATCCGGTTTATTTTGCACTCGGTACATTCAATTGAAATTTGAAATCGAAATATCGAACTACCGCGCCATTTTCAATTCCTTTTATATATATAAATAAATATTTATATTCTAACGATGATCTATATGAATTTATACGTTCGAATTCTATTCAAAATAAATTTCTCGTCGATATTATTTAAAATAATTCATTTTAAATATTCAAAATTCGCTAAAATTGCCAAAATAAAATTTTGAAATTGGCTCTGATTTCCGGGTTATTACAATAAATATGGTTGCATTGCATGATGTTACAGACACACACACCGTGGTTGTGGAATATATGGGTGATCGATCTAGAATCACTTTCCTATATACGATTTTATTTAATTATTAAATAATATTTAAATGTTAGTTTGAATTAAATATCAACTTTTTAAATATTGAATTAGGATCGGAAAATGATTTGAATTATGTTTTGATTTTTGTATAGCGATCTTTATATCTATCTAGAACTAGTTTCGGTAAAAATATTGTTTTCAATTTAAACTCGAAATGAGATTTTTAAATTTGAATATGGTTTTATATATAAAATAATATAATATACACCAGAACGTTCTAGGATGACAGAGAGGACAGTATCTAGGCTTGGGTTTGGAAATTCAGTTTCCTGCTCTCCCTGGCTACCCCTAACTGATCCGACAAACGGAATGGTAAATTCGAAATCTAATTTGAAATATATTTTGAAACTGTTTTTCAAATGATTTGGAAATATAAAATAAATTTGAAAAGGATTTGAATAATTTATATTTAAATCATTATATGGTTTGAAAAGATCGCACTATGATGCAACAATTCGTAAATATTGATTTCAAGTTTTGAATGGTTTTAACTTGATTATTTGAAATTAATTTGACTTGAAATAAGAAACGTTGAATTGCAAATGATAACAGTTTTGAAAAGCATTGGAATATTTGAATTTCGAACAATTTTAAATCTATTTGATTTAAATGGATATTTTAATAGCAGTACCTTTGGTAACAATTCCAAATGTTGTTATTGGTTTTGAAATTTATAAGCATGAACTATTATTTGACTATAAGAATGATTTATAAAATAGTATCAAAGATTATTAAAGTATTGGAAATATTTATATGGAATTGAAATGGGTTTTCGAAATTTAAAAATTTGGATATGATTGGAGATAAATCTTCGGATGTTTTATATTAATTTGGTAAATGAAAACTCTTATTATCTGAAAAATTTAAAAGGTAATTCACCGTTATTCCACTTATAATATGAGTTGGATACGGAGATTAATATTGAAGATAAGTTGATGGTATTTCTATCCAGATCAAATATCATAGAGTTGAATAAATCTTTTAATTAAGATATGGGTTTCTCCACCTGATTGAAATAAGTTAGATAGAAATAATCTTCGATATTTGGTATAAAATTTCATGGTGTAAATGAATACTATCTGAGGAATTTGAAAGATATTATTATATCGTTATTCCACTTATAGTATTCGTTGATTATGAGAATTTATATCGAATATAAATGGATATAATTTCTGTGTAACTTATGATTCAACATCGAGATATTTGGGTTTGGTCGTGAATTGTAATTTCAGTAATATCATTCTTGAAACCCAATGAGATAGAGTTGTGAAAATTCATATCGTAATTGGGGATTTAAATCAAATATTTGATCTGAGGGAATTAAAAGTAAGAAATTGAAGTGAAGATATACTCTTTGATTTCAGAGAAGAATTTAAGATGATAACGAGATTTATGAAATTAAAGTAATTCAAATCTTGAGTCATAAATGAATTGATAACTATTTGGAAGGAAATTGAATCGAAAAGCCTGTGTAAACTATAGTTATTGTTTTAAAGTACGCTTATTACTTGGAAAGACCGGGATCGAGTATATGTTCGAAAACCATTCCAAGTAATAATATAACGTTATGAAGCAATTCAAGACTTGGTAAACGAAGAATGAAGACCGGGAATATCTGAATTGTTTAGATTGATTGCTGATTGATGTCTCTGTTAGGTAGGCCACCCGATATGAGGTATGAGTTACATGAGACCTAAACATATTTAAGTATTTCCGGGTTGTTGTTCCGTTCAGACCCAAAACGGACTTGTATGGATGGTGTGTCTGACTTTGAAATGACCACATAGCACTGATTTCCGTTAATATATATCAGATTTGTGGCAATATATTATCCTCATCTCTAAGTCATATGAACTTAGAGGGTATGCATTAATTGGAATCAGTGATATGTCGTGAATTGTCAATGTGGCATACCCGAGTTATGAAACGAGCAAGTGATGATCAAAGAATGGCTTATCGAAGAATATGACTTGACAATCAACAAATCTCACACACCGGATTGATGAGAAACTGGCGGTTAGGTTTTATACTTATATATGAATTGATGATGAAGCTGTGCAACAGTGGGAAACCACTTATGAACCTAGGGAAATTGGGTATGTTCGGGGGGGCCGTGTCTGGTCGAAAATCGTTGATCTGCCCTGACGATGTGTAGTTGGTGTCCGTGATGGATGAAAAAAGCCGTGAGGCACTTCGTTTTGTATCCCTGATTGATCTTTCGTGCCAGAATCATCAAGTTGGAAATCCAATCTCCAATACGAGTCATACGATTTTGATTGTATATATATATATGGCGACATAATATTATGGGTATTATGCCGTCTAGGATTAATACATTTATTTGAGAAATTGTTTTCCACACTATATGATAATATTAGAAGAGGATTTTCACGTACGAAAGCATGTTTGGTTATCATAAGGTAAAACTCGCCCATTTGGTGTGCGCTTGCATTGTGTAATATGGGACGAGCTTATGATAGCTTCATTTTTCCAAAGCCATAACGATTTTCGATGCACTGGAATCATATGGAGTAAACCCGTTCCGCGTTAGCGGCATGGTCCGGTGAAATTCCCAACTTTAAATGAACCTAATAATAACTGTTTTTAAGTTCTCACACCAGTCCCACGACTGACCTGGACTTTATTGCTCCACACCTAAACTCTGGGTGCCCATAATTTTGCATGGGAAGCCTAGTATTTTTGTTCGCAGATTTAGCCATGGGAGTTGGCTAGAGCTGGATTCTGGTTTAGCTGGAGCTATGACGTATAGGAGCATTTGTATTCTTCCGCTGATTTTAGTATTTCTTTCACTATGAAAATCGATGTACTCTGATGTATTCCTGGTAACTCTGATGTAATATTTTGTAATGAAATAAAAAGTCATGTTATTTTTGTTAAATATATGTATGTACCCATAACAATTGATCTAAGTGAACGGTTTAAGTCTGTTTAATTACCGGCGAAAATCGGGCAAAAAGATGGTCATTACACGAACTTCCGTGTATTACTACGAAAATTCTTACACTTCTATATTCAACTAGACGTGTTCAAATTATTAATTTTTCATAATTTAATTTGATTGTTAAATTTTTGTGTAGTTTTTCAGACAAAATCGTACATGCGGTGGTCCAAATGTTCAGAATACAGTTTAGTATTTTTAGTTCAAATTCTGATAACGTTTTACTCATGGCGATTTATTGAATATTTAACTAAATTAATGCGTACAGAACAAACTTCTTTATTTTTCTACAAAATTTAATCCTCCGTTATGTCTCATTAGATGTATCTCAATTATTAAATTTCGGATTTTTATTCAAATTTTATATTATTATTTTTATTGATATATTAGTTGCCGCTATCGCAAATCAATCGTTAAAAATCAATTCAAACAGACCGAGCAAACTTTGACGTTTTCGATATATTATAGTTTAGATCACTTCTATATGAAAATAATAAATCATAATGATTAATGTTAATTTGCGTTAATTGCGCTAGTTAAACATATGTTATATATTGTCATAATTCTTCCTATATAAAATCAAACGAGAAACATTAATTAAATTATTATCATTTAACGCATTAACTTCAATATTCAAGTTTTTTTAAACAAATCAAGGATTTACTTACTGAAATTTTCTTTTATTACAACAATTCGAAGTTATTTATTCGAAATACACATAGAATTTGATAATAATTTCCGTTGTTACAAATCACCATTCATCTTACTATAAATTGTTGTTTATTAAAAATAAAATTGAAATCATTTATTAATAATGTAACAACCCGGAATTTCTGAACTAATTTAAAAGTTTTATTTTAGCTATTTTAATGGGTTTTGAATATTGAAAATGATTTATTATAAATAATAACGACCATAAATTTATTTTAAACAAAGTTAGAATGTATAAATTTAAAATTTAATTAAAATGAATTCGAAATGGCACGGTAGTTTGAAAATTCGATTTTTAATTTCAATTATATGTATAGGATTCACAATAAATCGGATTTCAGTGAAACTAGAAACGTTAGAATCTATTTAACTATATCTTTCTAACGAATGTGAGAAATTGAGATTTCACTTTATAAATTGAAAATTATGTCTAGTTTAAAATTTAAAATATTCGCTATGGAATTTATATATTTTTTAATATAATATATAACCCTTAAAAATTGTCGTTTTGCAAACAACCTCCGTTTTCGACATAACCACTTTTGTTGGATCCAAAATGTCAAATTATTGCTAGATTCAAAATTTTATAATTTTTGGTAATTTCAATGTGTTTGGTAATTTCAATTTGAATTTAAATGTGTTTGGTAATTTCAATTTGAATTTAATCGACTGGAAAAAATGCCCTTTTTCAAACGATCTCCAAATTCGATGAAATTAAATTTGTTAGGACCGTATCATCAAAATATAGCTATATTTATTTTTCTGTAATTTTTGGAGTCAGTATGTGGCCCCAGCAAATTAAAATGTACGTTCAAATTCAATATTGAACGTTACATTAATTTATATTTTAATTTTGATAAAAACTTATCAAAACAGTCAAATTGGCTTACGAAACATATCCCATTGTGTTCGGAATGGGGGTATTTAGTTAGAAACAACAGTCGTTGGGTTTGATTTGGAGTTCAATTGTGAAATCACTTTTTTTCAAATAAAATTAAATATAAATATATATATGGTCAAAACAAGGGTCAAAAACCCTAAATTCCATTTCCGCGTGGTCAAAGCCCCAGGTGCTGTCATCGAGCGAATCAAGGGCGGAAATGCTCAAAATTTGATTTATCAATTTCTCTCCAAATGCTGCGAATTAGAAGATGAAACCAAAGTAAAAATCGTAGATCTCCCCACCAACTTTAAATCCATACGGCTGTGATCATAATTCATGATGTCTACTGTTCGAATTTCATTAAGCACGGTTGTTTGGCTGCGTTTTTCGTGGGAAGGATGGGTGCGTGTTCAATCTGGCGGGGGCGGAATAGGCGGCGACGTTGGCGGCTTCGGAGTGGTGGTGGCATATGGACGTTCAGTCATCTATATGGGTGGCGCAGGTGGTGGATTTTGGTCGAGATGGGTTAAGGCACGGTTTAGATACACGATGGAAAAAGGTAAATTAACGGGGAAAGAGTTAATTAATTAATTAACTAATTACAAGTTAATGATTTTCATTTCGTAATTAATGTTTAAACTGCCTTATCTTTTGCATACGACAACGGAAATGGACAAAATCAGATGCGTTGAAATCCTCTTTTCGAACACTACAACATACGACTGACCAGAACGAAAACGGACCAAGTTGAATTTTGAGCTAAATTAAATGGTCGTTTAATTTAGTTTGAAAATAGAAATTCAGAAATAAAGACTGACGGAGTGGAAACGAATGTGAGAACTCTCTCACTCAAATCATTTTAGTACAGTTATTTATTTTTGGAGTTCAACACACGAATTCTCACAAATCAGTTAAATTGGAAGCAATGTATGGATATTAGCGGCACTCGGATTTCATACTCCGCGAATGGCCACTTGTGGCACCGTAAATGGCATTTGGTTGTTGAGTATTTATTTGTATGGATGATTTGATGATTTGTGTAGTGTGATTGTGATGATTAACATATTAAAATAATGTTAATAATGTTATGGTAGTTGAAATTAAAATTAGAAATATCCCTTTATAATTTAAACAGTAAAATTGGAATAAATATCCATTTGCAAGTCGGATGACTTGTTTATGTACACATATTTAACTGATATTGACTATGTAGTGTGATTATGATGATTAACATATTAAAATAATGTTATGGTAGTTGAAATTAAAATTAGAAATATCCCTTTATAATTTAAACAGTAAAATTGGAATAAATATCCATTTACAAGTCGGACGACTTGTTTATGTACACCTATTTAACTGATATTGACTGGGACGATAATTTTTACACATCGCCCAAATGTACAAATAATAATCAGTATTTGTTGGTTGAAAACCCCACACGGGTATTAGGATGATATTTGACATGCACTAATCCCAATATTTAGTTGTATGTCAATCGATGGGTTGACAGGCTGTGATGAGCGATATTTATGTATTTTAATGCTTATACAGTTGTAACTTGCACTCTGGATGATGTTTGAATGGTTAATGATTATTTATCATTATTGTTGAATACATGCGATGTGTGAAATACATATAACTGAAATTATATGGTAATTGATTGAGTCACATTCCGACTCAGAAATAAAGAATATTTTAAAATAACGAATATTTTAAAATAATATTCAGTGAAGAAAAAATATGATTTTAAAGTCCGATTTTGGATAGACACGAAATTAATGAAATGTGAAGCCGAGTTAAGTAGTAAATGCCATTTTAACTTGAACCGGTTTATAAATCAATCTTATTCATTTTATAATGAGTACGAAAAGGCAATGGATTTCAAAATACTATATTTTGAAAATATTATCATTTTAATATTATAATGATATGGAATATTCTTTTTGATTTAAAATTGAAATAGAAGTTGGAATCGTTTTAAAATGAATTTATAAACGATTTATAAAATACGTTTTGAATGAAAATTGATGATAAATTATATATATAATAGCCTGAATAGAACGTGCAGCGACCGTTCGCGAATTCCGACCATTAACTTCAAATTGGTATAACGGGAGATCCGACCGTCGGATTCTCCTAAAACCGGAACCGTTATCGAAAAGAGATTCCCAATGAATATAAGAGATTTAAATTTGAATGGTTGGATTTTAAATTATGTCCAGATCAATTTCATAAACGGTCGCTATAGATGCAGTTCGGTGGCCGTATATGGAAATCGACTGTAAGGGCCAAAATAATATTATTAAAAATATTGAAAAATTGTGTAAAATCATAATAAATGATTTGAAAAGATTTTGGGTGATAAATTCCAAGTTTTGAAAAGAAAAAAATATATTTTTATCGAAATGAACTAGTTAATAAATAGAATAATAATCTAATTATTTTTAGAAATAATAAATTGGATTAAAAATGGGTATTAAAATAACCAGAATTTTTCCAATGTATGAATTGGAATGGTTTTGAATGAAAATAATCTTCGGAATATTTTGGTATTGGATTCCGTAATTATACGGATATTGTTGAGGAATTTGGAAGATACAGATATCGTTATTCCCAATACGGTATCAGTTAAATTCAGAATTTGATATTGAATATAAGCTAGTATTATTTTCTATTCAGACCCATGTATTTAATATCAAATGGGATTTTGGGTTTTGTAACGGCCCGAAAATCCATATTATCTGAGCTGACTAATACAACACACGACCAACTCAAATAATATAGAAATATGAGTCATTAGGGTTAAAGAAAATAGAAAAGATAGAAGAAGAACAAAAATAACAATACAGAAACTCACAACGGAACGAATAAAATATATTATATAACATAAGCTTTGAAATACAAAACTTTATATCATATATACATACCATCATCAGAGTACAATACAACATTTGGTACAACGGAAATAACTCTAAACAACTAACATTGAAGCCTCCTGCTTCAAGCTCCTCCAAGTGTATCTGTAAAGCCTGAAACATTTGACTACCCGTACAAATTTGGACACCCAAGAGTTTAGGAAAAACAAACAAAATAAACTCTGGGTCAGTCATGGGACTGGTGCGAGTAAACTCCAACCATATTGTTTAACTTAAACAAACCTTTTGAAAGAAAGGGATAATAGTAAGACCAGCCCACACATAAACACAGATGGTTTTTACCTTACTATAACCCAAAACATTTCTGATATCAAAATCCAGTGATATTATAATAATGTCAAATCAAATAAATAACCAAATAGTAGAACGCTTGCATCTCACGCTCTATATACATAGTATAAAATCAAAAACCGCAGGGCGTTTATTGGTCATTGGATTCCAACTATGACGAGGTATGGGACCACCTGCCGATAGTGTATATAACAACCCGTAAATTCTGGGCCAGTTTAAAATTTTTATTTTGGCAATTTTAGTGAATTTTGAACATTTAAAATGAATTATTTTAAATAATATCGACAAGAAATTTATTTTAAATAGAATTCGAATGTATATATTACACACGTTGTCGTTAGAATATAAATAATTATATATAATTATAAAAGGAATTGAAAATGGCGCGGTAGTTCGATAATTCGATTTCAAACTTCAAATGAATGTACCGGGTGCAAAATAAACCAGTTTTAGTGAAACCAAAATTAATAGAATCTAATTGATAATATCTATCCAACGAATCCGAAAAATCAAAATTCCATAGAGGAAATCAAAAGATATGTCCAGTTGAAAATTCTGAATAGTCACTATAGAATTCAGGCCCTTAAAAATGGAAATTTTGCAAACGCTCGGATTTCGACGATACCACTTTTGTTGGGTCCGTGATGTAAAGTTATTGCTAGATTCCAAATTTCATAATTTTTCGAATCAGTATGTGAGTGTGGCGAAGGAAAATGCGTTTGACCAGTTTCAGTTGATTTTAATCGACTGGAAAATGGCCATTTTTCCAACGTTCTCAGAATTCGACGAAACTAGTTTTATTAGGATCGTATCGTCAATACGAAGCTAGAAAATATTTTTCGAGAATTTTTAGAGTTAGTATGTGACCCCGGTAAATTGAAATGCGTGTTCAAATTCAATATATAGAGTTATATGTTGATTTTGATGAAAACTGATCGAAACGGTCGAATCAACTTGCGATACATATCCCATTGTGTTCGGAATGGGGGTAATTAGCTATGGACGACAGGCGGTGGGCCTCCTTTAGAGGTCAAATGAAAAGTACCTTTTTGAAATTTAAAATAAAAAAATATATTCTCTCTCTCTCTTCCCCTTAAACTCCTCTGGCCCCCCCGTTCGATTTAGATCAGAAGGAAAAAAAAAGAATGAAGACGGAGGAGCTGTCGCTCCTCCGTTCGAGCGCCACCGCCCTCCATCCCCGAACCCTCCCTCTGTCACGCCGCCTCCGCTGCTTCTTCTTCCACCCCCACCTCCGATCGCACCCCTCTCCCCTTCGACAGCCCCTCCATCCTCCCCAAGCCCACGCCGCCACTACCCAAGCCACCCGCCGCCATCTTACCCCCTCCACCTCGATCCGCGACCCCTTCCCCTCTCCTCTCTCCGACGAACGACGGAAGATGAGGTGATTCATTAATTTAATTGCTTAATTTTTAATTTATTTAGTGTAGTTAATAATGTCTATTTTAATTTCAGTTTTTCTATATAATATACTGAAAAAGAATTGATTTATTTATATAAGTAGTGAGGTAAAAATATGATTTTTATATTTTTAGAAGAATAAAAATATGATTTTATATAATGTAGTGTAATAAAGATGTGATCTTTATAGTAGTAGCAATGCAAGGATATGATTTTTATAGTATGGAAAGTATAAAAATACGATTTTCATATTATATGGATAATAAAAATATCATCTTTATAGTGATGAAATAGAAAAGGCGAAATATTTATATGTGAAAAGGCGAAGTCTTTATATAGAGAGTAGCGATGTAAAAATATAATTTTTATCTATATAGTAGCGGTGTAAAAAAATATTTTTTATCTATATAGTAGCGGTGTAAAGATATAATTTTTATCTATATAGTAGCGGTGTGAAAATAGAATTTTTATCCATATAGCGTGATTATAAAAATAGGATTTTTACATATTGAATAGCGAAGTAAAAATTCGATTTTTATATATTGAATAGCGAAGTAAAAATTCGATTTTTATATATTGAATAGCGAAGTAAAAATTCGATTTTTATATATTGAATAGCAAAGTAAAAATTCGATTTTTATGTATTGAATAGCGAAGTAAAAATGTGATTTTTACATATGTAGAGAATACGGGCAAAGAAAGTGACAAGAGGCAAGAACGGCGAAGATTTCTACCTAAGAAGAGTCGTGGGATTGGATTAGCTATTCTGTGAGAACTTCTCACCTTTAATTTTTATTTCTAGTTAAAATATATACTAGGATGCAGACGGTGTTTAGTAGCACCCGACACCCGTCGTCCACAGACCATGGACGGCTTGTATGCTTGTTTGTTTGATTTTGATGTGTAGTTGATTGTGTGATGTGGTGTGAAATGAAATAAAATATTTATATAGTTAAAATATTTTATAGTTAAAAATAGGATTTTTAACGTGTATATGAAATGAAATAAAAATAAACAAATCGGATGATTTGTTTATATACACACATGTGACTGATATTGATTGGGACGATAAATTTTACACATCGCCCAACTGCACAAATAAAATCTGTGTTTGATTGTTTGAAACCCCACACGGGTATCAAGATGATATTTGACGTACACTAATCCCGATTGTTTAGTTGTATGTCGATCGATTGATTGACAGACTGTTATGAGCGTTAAATATTTATATTTGATGCTTATACAGTGTAGAATGCACTTTGGATGATGGTTGATTATTCATCGTTGTTATTGTATACATATGTTGTAGAAAATCCATATAATTAACATTGTATGGTAATTGATTGGGCCTCATTCCAGTATTTGAAAATAGAAATATTTGAAATAGAAATATTTGAAAATAGAAATATTTGAAAATAGAAATATTTGAAAAAGAAATATTTGAAATAGAAATATTTGAAAATAGAAATATTTGAAATAGAATATTTGAAAATAGAAATATATGAAGCCGCGTTGATAGATTGACGCCATTTTGACGTGAATGATATTTATATCGATTTTATTCAAATTGAAGTGAATATTAAAGTGAATTGAAATTCGAATTTAATTGAATTGATTTGAAATTTGAAATGAACTGAAATGATTTGAAATTCGAATAGAATTTAAATTGATTTGAAATTTGAAATGAACTGAAATGATTTGAAATTCGAATAGAATTGAAATAGAATTGAAATCGTTTTGAAATGAATTCGAATTAAATTGAAATAGAATTGAAATCGTTTTGAAATGAATTCGAATTAAATTGAAATAGAATTGAAATCGTTTTGAAATGAATTCGAATTAAATTGAAATAGAATTGAAATCGTTTTGAAATGAATTCGAATTGAAATCGAATAGAAATGAAGTTGAATTGAATTAATTTGAAATTCAAATTGAAAGGAAAACGAATTGAAATTGAATAAAAAATCATTTTGAAAAGGAAATCGACGAAGTATATATTATATATATTATATATATAATATAATGGCCTGAATAGAACGCGCCACGCTGCGGCAGTTCGTGAATTTCGACCATTGACTTTGAATGGATATTGCGGGAGATCCGACCGTCGGATTCTCCTAAAACCGGAACCATTGGGTTCGTATCGAAAAGAGCTGTCTAACGAATATTAGAAATTTGAAATCTAACGGTTGGATTTGGAATTATGTCCAAATCAAATTTGAAAAAGGTCGCTGTAAGTGCAGTTTGATGGCCATAGATGGAAATCGACTGTACGGGCCTTGATAAATTATTAAAAATAGTAATAATTTGTGTAAAATCATAAGAAATGATATGGGAAGAATTGGGATGAAAAATTCCATATTTGAAAGGATAAAAATAGATTTTTATCGAAATGAACTAGTTTTGAACTAGAATTATAATTCTATTTATTTTTAAATAAATAAATTGGATTTGAAATGGTTTTGAATATAACTAGAATTTCCAATAATTGAATTGGAATGGATTTGAATCGAAATTGTCTTTGGAATATTTCGATGTTGGATATCGTGATTATACAGATATTGTTTGGAAAATTTGAAAGATATATTAATATCGTTATTTCCAATACGATATTTGTTGGTCGTAGAATTTGATATTGAATATAAGCCGGTATATTTTCTATTCAGAGCCTTGTATTTAATACCAAATGTGATTTGGGTTTGTCGTGAATGGTGTCTTCAATAACACTGTTCTTAAGCCCAGTTGAGAAAAAGATTAAATCTTTTTATTTAGATTTAATGAAGTGTAACAATTAAATGATATTTAATTGGAATTGAATTGGCATTGATTTTTGGGTTTATCGTGAACAGTGTTTTAAATAACACTTGTTCTTTAACCCGATAATTAATGGAATGTGATTTTGGGCTTATCGTGAACCGTGTTTTAAATGACATTGGTTCTTTAACCCAGTTAAAGACAGGATATTGATTTATGTGAAGATTAAAACTAAGTGGAGTTTTAATGGATCTTTAATTAGATTGAAATGATCGAGAATGGAGTATCACCAGTTTTACTCCAGGCGATAGTTGAATCTTTAATTAGATTTGAACGTGAAATGGTAATTGAATTTACCGATAACACCGTGGTGTTAGATATGAAGTATTAACAGTTTTACTTCATGGGATGAATAGGTTGGGATTGGGAAATAAAATAAATAATTACTTCGGTGTGGTTCCCTAATCCCGACTAGTTTGAATTGATATTCAAAGGAGATTAAAGAATAAATTTAAAGAATTTATCTTTGATAAAATTAATGGGAACCTTTCCCAAAATATAAGAATATTTGAATAAAAGAATATTCTGAATTGGAATGAGGCATATGTTGTGTTTTTGTAACACATGTTTATTATATATATATGCGAGTTGTTCAGAAAGACCGGGTTTATCCCATTCTGAATAACTGATTCGACGTGGTGTCGAAGATGAAGACGGTGGTCAAAGACCGGAGGTCTTCACGTCGTTTGGGTAATTACTGATGATCTTGATTGGGCTGTACACCCAAGAAGATGGAAATAGTTGGTGAACGTCCAGACGTACTTGGAGATCGATGGATATGCGGGGTACTAGGTGCCTCCGGTTTCGTTCAGACCCAGAACGGACTTGTAAATGGACTGTGTGTCTGACATTGGATTTTAGTCTGTGTGATTGATTTCTATTAAATATATATCTGTTTGGCGGCGGAGAATTTATTCTCTTGCTTAACGCCCTTCTCTGAGACGTACGAGCTAAGGGGTTATATATTGATGGATATCAATCGCATGGAGTGAATTGCCTGTGTGGCATGCCTAAGTGGCAGATGATCAAGGCTTTTGTTGAAAAGCAGGGTCTGGTGGTTGATGATCAAAGCACCGCCTGTGTGGCATAGCTTTGTATAACGTGAATTCGCGAGCCTCACACCCCGGTTGTGAACCAGAAACGGGAGAGGACCTCAGGGAGGACATGCGTTTCTTTCTAGCTATGGTGGTGTCAGTGACCTACCAGCCCTGACATTTATATACTTTTCGCCTGTGTGGTTGTTGCTGTTGCGAGGCGCCTCGGTTTGATCGGACGATCCGGGTCCGATGGAGTCATTCGTTGGCTCATTTACGCCCCAAAGGGTGGGGAAACGTAGTGTTCAGGCATAATAATCCACATCAGTGGACCGACCCTGACGATCCAAGGCTTGCCTGCGCGCTTGCCTGAGGCTCGGGCTAGAGAGTCTCGAATCGGTAGAGAACGACCCCTGACCTCAGTTCATATATGGAAATCCAATTTCAAAATACGTGACATTTGCGGTTTTATTTGTAGAGTCTAGTATGGAAACATAGTGGGATGGGGCGCTTATGCCGCCTATGATTGATAGTTATGATTTGAAGTTGTTTTATACACTATGCACTTATAATAGTATCAAATGATTCGTTTTAAACGTATCAAGCATTCTTGGCTATTATAAGGTAAAAACCCTATCCTCCGGCTTGCGTTGCATTGTGTGATGGGACCTGGGTCTTATAATAGCTTCATTGTTCTTTATTTAGCATTGCGTCGTTTGTTTTATGCACTGGTATTCTTGGGAGGAAACCCGTTCCGTGTTATACGGCGTGGCCCCTTGATTTACCTAACTTTAAAATAAAGATTAATAACTGTTTTAGTTCTCACACCAGTCCCATGACTGACCTGGAGTTTATTGTTTTAACCTAAACTCTGGGTGCCCCTATTTTGACATGGGCAGCTAGTAGTTTTGGTTTTGCAGATTTATATTCACAGGATCCTGGTTTACAGCTGGAACGATATCCGGAAAGCTTTGTATCCGTATATCTCTTCTAGTTGTGTATTGTATTATTTTCCGCTGCTATGTATTTAAATGTAATTTAAATCTCTGATATTTCTGTGTAATATTTATTCATACTCTATATATTCTTGTAATCTGATGTATTGTTGTAATATACAATGAAATGTTCTTCCGTCCGCGTTCTGTTGTGGCTTGTTCTCGAACTATCCGCGCTTTCCTCACCGGGGAAGTTACGGGTATATACAGTTGGTATCAGAGCTTTGGTTTACAGAGCTCGAGAACAAGACACATTAGAACCATATGAAAGAATTCATCAAATATTGGATTAGTAATATCCAATTAGAATGACTCGTTAGAGATGGGATCAGTAGTATCCTAGAACGAGTGTGAAGGGTATATTTTTGAAAATGAAAACAAGTTTGGTTTTAAAATTTAAATCAATTATTCGTATTTGATTATTTATTTGTATTGATTTGGACAGTCCAGTATATAAAGATTTTGCATATACGCCTTGCAAACGTGTATTTGAAGTTTTAATATACTGGATAGATATAGAATTACACTCTAGTCGCCCGGGGGTGATTCTGATGATTGATATATCATCATCAGAATTTATATTCGAGTGACGAATGTGTAATATCTATATATTTCCTATTGACTGGTGTGAGAACCAAAATTAGATAGCGCTTATTGTTGTGATTTGGCATCAAAAATCTGATTTTTGACTATATATCAAAGTTATGCATTTCAAAACCTAATCAACTAATTGATTGATGGTTGTGTTGTTCATTATTGGTTGATTAATTAAAATTTGAACCATATAGCCAAATTGAATCAAATTATGAGTTGTATTGAAATTAGTCGCATTTTCTTGCATATACATGTACTTACATTGAACAGGTCATAGCAAGGAGGCTAGAGCAGAGAATAAAATTTGTTTGCCCGACAAATAGGTACATGTTTACTATAATTTACTGTTTTGTTTGGGTGATGATTATTTTATGAGCCGATTGGCTAGCCGCTTAGCTTTTTATTTTTCTTTTTGAGATCAGAAGGCCTGTATGGCAATTTCGGGATTTTCCCGTGCTCCCGGTGCAGGGGAGGTTATGGCGAAATTTTTCGAAAATTTAGGGTGTTAGCCAAATTTTTGAAAAATTTGAAAAGTTCTTAGAAACTGAAAAGTTGAAGAACTTATGCCGTAGTCAAAATAATGGATGTTGAGTTGAATTGCTAAACAACTTTCGGCTTTGTTCCTTTTCGGGGACGAAAAGTTTTAAGTGGGGGAGATTGTAACAACCCGTAAATTCTGGGCCAGTTTAAAATTTTTATTTTGGCAATTTTAGTCAATTTTGAACATTTAAAATGAATTATAAATAATATCAATGAGAAATTTATTTTGAATAGAATTCGAACGTATATATTATATACGTCGTCGTTAGAATATAAATAATTATATATAATTATAAAAGGAATTGAAAATGGCGCGGTAGTTCGATAATTCGATTTCAAACTTCAAATGAATGTACCGGGTGCAAAATAAACCGGATAGTGAAACCAAAAATAATAGAATCTAATTGATAATATCTTCCCAACGAATCCGAAAAATCAAAATTTCATAGCGGGAATCAAAAGATATGTCCAGTTGAAAATTCTAAATAGTCGCTATAGAATTCAGGCCCTTAAAAATGGAAATTTTGCAAACGACCTCGGATTTCGACGAAACCACTTTTGTTGGGTCTGTGACGTAAAGTTATTACTAGATTCCAAATTTCATAATTTTTCGAATCAGTATGTGAGCGTGGCGAAGGAAAACGCGTTTGACCAGTTTCAGTTGATTTTAATCGACTGGAAAATGGCCATTTTTCCAACGGTCTCAGAATTCGACGAAACTAGTTTTGTTAGGAGTGTATCGTCAATACGAAGCTAGAAAATATTTTTCGAGAATTTTTAGAGTTAGTATGTAACCCCGGTAAATTGTAATGCGTGTTCAAATTCAATATATAGAGTTATATGTTGATTTTGATGAAAACTGATCGAAACGGTCGAATCAGCTTGCGATACATATCCCATTGTGTTCGGAATGGGGGTAATTAGCTATGGACGACAGGCGGTGGGCCTCATTTAGAGGTCAAATGAAAAAGTACCTTTTTGAAATTTAAAAAAAAAATATATTCTCTCTCTCTCTCTCTTCCCCTTAAACTCCTCTGGCCCCGCGTTCGATTTAAATCAGAAGGAAAAAAAAAGAACGAAGACGGAGGAGCTGTCGCTCCTCCGATCGAGCGCCACCGCCCTCCATCCCCGAACCCTCCCTCTGTCACGCCGCCTCCGCTGCTTCTTCTTCCACCCCCACCTCCGATCGCACCCCTCTCCCCTTCGATAGCCCCTCCAGCCTCCCCAAGCCCACGCCGCCACTACCCAAGCCTCCTGCCGCCATCTTACCCCCTCCACCTCGATCCGCGACCCTTTCCCCTCTCCTCTCTCCGACGAACGACGAAAGATGAGGTGATTCATTAATTTAATTGCTTAATTTTTAATATATTTAGTGTAGTTAATAATGTCTATTTTAATTTCAGTTTTTCTATATAATGTACTGAAAAAGAATTGATTTATTTATATTAGTAGTGAGGTAAAAATATGATTTTTATATTTTTAGAAGAATAAAAATATGATTTTATATAATGTAGTGTAATAAAGATGTGATCTTTATAGTAGTAGCAATGCAAAGATATGATTTTTATAGTATGGAAAGTATAAAAATATGATTTTCATATTATATGGATAATAAAAATATCATCTTTATAGTGATGAAATAGAAAAGGCGAAATATTTATATGTGAAAAAGGCGAAGTTTTTATATAGAGAGTAGCGATGTAAAAATATAATTTTTATCTATATAGTAGCGGTGTGAAAATATAATTTTTATCTATATAGTAGCGGTGTAAAGATATAATTTTTATCTATATAGTAGCGGTGTGAAAATAGAATTTTTATCCATATAGCGTGATTATAAAAATAGGATTTTTACATATTGAATAGCGAAGTAAAAATTCGATTTTTATATATTGAATAGCAAAGTAAAAATTCGATTTTTATATATTGAATAGCGAAGTAAAAATTCGATCTTTATATATTGAATAGCAAAGTAAAAATTCGATTTTTATATATTGAATAGCGAAGTAAAAATGTGATTTTTACATATGTGGAGAATACGGGCAAAGAAAGTGACAAGAGGCAAGAACGGCAAAGATTTCTACCTAAGAAGAGTCGTGGGATTGGATTAGCTATTCTGTGAGAACTTCTCACCTTTAATTTTTATTTCTAGTTAAAATATATACTAGGATGCAGACGGTGTTTAGTAGCACCCGACACCCGTCGTCCACAGACCATGGACGGCTTGTATGCTTGTTTGTTTGATTTTGATGTGTAGTTGATTGTGTGATGTGGTGTGAAATGAAATAAAATATTTATATAGTTAAAATATTTTATAGTTAAAAATAGGATTTTTAACGTGTATATGAAATGAAATAAAAATAAACAAATCGGACGATTTGTTTATATACACACATTTGACTGATATTGATTGGGACGATAAATTTTACACATCGCCCAACTGCACAAATAAAATCTGTGTTTGATTGTTTGAAACCCCACACGGGTATCGGGATGATATTTGACGTACACTAATCCCGATTGTTTAGTTGTATGTCGATCGATTGATTGACAGACTATTATGAGCGTTAAATATTTATATTTGATGCTTATACAGTGTAGAATGCACTTTGGATGATGGTTGATTATTCATCGTTGTTATTGTATACATATGTTGTAGAAAATCCATATAATTAACATTGTATTGTAATTGATTGGGCCTCATTCCAGTATTTGAAAATAGAAATATTTGAAAATAGAAATATTTGAAATAGAAATATTTGAAAATAGAAATATTTGAAAATAGAAATATTTGAAAAAGAAATATTTGAAATAGAAATATTTGAAAATAGAAATATTTGAAATAGAATATTTGAAAATAGAAATATATGAAGCCGCGTTGATAGATTGACGCCATTTTGACGTGAACGATATTTATATCGATTTTATTCAAATTGAAGTGAATATTAAAGTGAATTGAAATTCGAATTTAATTGAATTGATTTGAAATTCTAAATGAACTGAAATGATTTGAAATTCGAATAGAATTAAAATAGAATTGAAATCGTTTTGAAATGAATTCGAATTAAATTGAAATAGAATTGAAATCGTTTTGAAATGAATTCGAATTAAATTGAAATAGAATTGAAATCGTTTTGAAATGAATTCAAATTGAAATCGAATAGAAATGAAGTTGAATTGAAATTGAATTAATTTGAAATTCAAATTGAATGGAAAACGAATTGAAATTGAATTAAAAATCGTTTTGAAAAGGAAATCGACGAAGTATATATTATATATATTATATATATAATATAATGGCCTGAATAGAAAGCGCCGCGCTGCGACAGTTCGTGAATTTCGACCATTGACTTCGAATGGATATTGCGGGAGATCCGACCGTCGGATTCTCCTAAAACCGGAACCGTTGGGTTCGTATCGAAAAGAGCTGTCTAACGAATATTAGAAATTTGAAATCTAACGGTTGGATTTGGAATTATGTCCAAATAAAATTTGAAAAAGGTCGTTGTAAGTGCAGTTCGATGGCCATTGATGGAAATCGACTGTACGGGCCTTGATAAATTATTAAAAATAGTAATAATTTGTGTGAGATCATAAGAAATGATTTGGGAAGAATTGGGATGAAAATTCCATATTTGAAAGGATAAAAATAGATTTTTATCGAAATGAACTAGTTTTGAACTAGAATTATAATTCTATTTATTTTTAAGTAAATAAATTGGATTTGAAATGGTTTTGAATATAACCAGAATTTCCAATAATTGAATTGGAATGGATTTGAATCGAAATTGTCTTTGGAATATTTCGATGTTGGATATCGTGATTATACAGATATTGTTTGGGAAATTTGAAAGATATATTAATATCGTTATTTCCAATACGATATTTGTTGGTCGTAGAATTTGATATTGAATATAAGCCGGTATATTTTATATTCAGAGCCTTGTATTTAATACCAAATGTGATTTGGGTTTGTCGTGAATGGTGTCTTCATTAACACTGTTCTTAAGCCCAGTTGAGAAAAGGATTAAATATTTTTATTTAGATTTAATGAAGTGTAACAATTAAATGATATTTAATTGGAATTGAACTGGCATTAATTCTTGGGTTTATCGTGAACAGTGTTTTAAATAACACTTGTTCTTTAACCCGATAATTAATGGAATGTGATTTTGGGTTTATCGTGAACCGTGTTTTAAATGACATTGGTACTTTAACCCAGTTAAAGACAGGATATTGATTTCTGTGAAGATTAAAACTAAGTGGAGTTTTAATAGATCTTTAATTAGATTGAAATGATCGAGAATGGAGTATCACCAGTTTTACTCCAGGCGATACTTGAATCTTTAATTAGATTTGAACGTGAAATGGTAATTGAATTTACCAATAACACCGTGGTGTTAGATATGAAGTATTACCAGTTTTACTTCAAGGGATGAATAGGTTGGGATTGGGAAATAAAATAAATAATTACTTCGGTGTGGTTCGCTAATCCCGACTAGTTTGAATTGATATTCAAAGGAGATTAAAGAATAAATTTAAAGAACTTATCTTTGATAAAATTAATGGGAACCTTTCCCAAAATATAAGAATGTTTGAATAAAAGAATATTCTGAATTGGAATGAGGCGTATGTTGTGTTTGTGTAACACGTGTTTATTATATATATGCGAGTTGTTCAGAAAGACCGGGTTTATCCCATTCTGAATAACTGATTCGACGTGGTGTCGAAGATGAAGACGGTGGTCGAAGATCGGAGGTCTTCACGTCGTTTGGGTAATTACTGATGATCTTGATTGGGCTGTACACCCAAGAAGATGGAAACACTTGGTGATCGTCCAGACGTACTTGGAGATCGATGGATATGCGGGGTACTAGGTGCCTCCGGTTTCGTTCAGACCCAGAATGGACTTGTAAATGGACTGTGTGTCTGACATTGGATTTTAGTCTGTGTGATTGATTTCTATTAAATATATATCTGTTTGGCGGCGGAGAATTTATTCTCTTGCTTAACGCCCTTCTCTGAGACGTACGAGCTCAGGGGTTATATATTGATGGATATCAATCGCATGGAGTGAATTGCCTGTGTGGCATGCCTAAGTGGCAGATGATCAAGGCTTTTGTTGAAAAGCAGGGTCTTCTGGTTGATGATCAAAGCACCGCCTGTGTGGCATAGCTTTGGGTAACGTGAATTCGCGAGCCTCACACCCCGGTTGTGAACCAGAAACGGGAGAGGACCTCAGGGAGGACATGCGTTTCATTCTAGCTAGGGTGGTGTCAGTGACCTACCAGCCCTGACATTTATATACTTTTCACCTGTGTGGTTGTTGCTGTTGTGAGGCGCCTCGGTTTGATCGGACGATCCGGGTCCGATGGAGTCATTCGTTGGCTCATTTACGCCCCAAAGGGCGGGGAAACGTAGTGTTCAGGCATAATAATCCACATCGGTGGACCGGCCCTGACGATCCAAGGCTTGCCTGCGCGCTTGCCTGAGGCTCGGGCTAGAGAGTCTCGAATCGGTAGAGGACGATCCCTGGCCTCGGTTCATAGATGGAAATCCAATTTCCAAATACGTGACATTTGCGGTTTTATTTGTAGAGCCTAGTATGGCGACATAGTGGGATGGGGCGCTTATGCCGCCTATGATTGATACTTATGATTTGAAGTTGTTTTATACACTATGCACTTATAATAGTATCAAATGATTTGTTTTAAACGTATCAAGCATTCTTGGCTATTATAAGGTAAAAACCCTATCCTCCGGCTTGCGTTGCGTTGTGTGATGGGACCTGGGTCTTATAATAGCTTCATTGTTCTTTATTTAGCATTGCGTCGTTTGTTTTATGCACTGGTATTCTTGGGAGGAAACCCGTTCCGTGTTATACGGGGTGGTCCCTTGATTTACCTAACTTTAAAATAAAGATTAATAACTGTTTTAGTTCTCACACCAGTCCCATGACTGACCTGGAGTTTATTGTTTTAACCTAAACTCTGGGTGCCCCTATTTTGACACGGGCAGCTAGTAGTTTTGGTTTTGCAGATTTATATTCGTAGGATCCTGGTTTACAGCCGGAACGATATCCGGAAAGCTTTGTATCTGTATATCTCTTCTAGTTGTGTATTGTATTATTTTCCGCTGCTATGTATTTAAATGTAATTTAAATCTCTGATATTTCTGTGTAATATTTATTCATACTCTGTATATTCTTGTAATCTGATGTATTGTTGTAATATACAATGAAATGTTCTTCCGTCCGCGTTCTGTTGTGGCTTGTTCTCGAACTATCCGCGCTTTCCTCACCGGGGAAGTTACGGGTATTTACAGTGTATCTCTTGAGGGGAATACACTGGGTTCAACAAGAACGCTTGCAACCCGGCCCACACATGACCGACCACTCATTTCGCTTGAGTGTATCGAATGTATATCACCAACGGTTGGGCTCAAACCACCGTTTCCTGAAAAGATACAACATCGAAATAGATTAAAGGAGCAAAAGGAATTTCTCTAGATAGGTGATTATACACCCTAATGGGGGCGACCCACATAGCCATGCTGCCTTCCTGATTTTTGTCATTTCCCGGTTGTGAGGTTTGAGGCTACGTCTATCTTTTAGAACATCTGGCTACCATACACTTTGAATGCCACATCGTCAAACCCGTCGAATCACTAGTTGATCTTCCCAAAAATACTACGGGTATAAAAGCTAAGAGAAACTAATTTATCCGCCACCAGACGTAATACCTTAAAAAGATCGTCTTATGTGAGTGTTAGGAATACTCTGTCAGACATTCGTCCATACAAGTTGTCCTGGGTCTAGACAAACAAAACAATCCTTGCAATTCACTCTGTCTTCTATTATCTTCAGCATAATCTAATTCGCAACGCCTATGCCTATACGGAGTGGTTTTCGGATATTAAATCCAACCGGTCTCCCTGTATTGACGAGGATGGTAAAAAAATTCTTTGATAGTCAGTGACTAAACTATCAAAGGGAAAAATAAACATCCGTCAAGCAATTACATAATCATTGGCCCTTTCTAATATTTTATATTAAATTCATTCTCTTAGCGAATTTTATGTATATCGTTATATCGATTTCTATTATCAAAATTTCTTAAAAATGTTATAACTCCTTAAATTTCCGGAAAATTTCGCCAGCACCTCCCTTATACCGGCCAATAGTTCAAACCTCAACTCGCCTCTCTGGGCCTTTTCCACTCAAAAAGAAAATAAAAAAGCCAAACGGCTTGCCGATTCGGCGCATAAAACTCATATGGAAATTTAAACATATACCTGTTTGAAATATATATGCCCATTTCCAATTCATTTCAATCAATTCAACCCTTTTTACCAAAATTCGCTAACCACTTCCTTAATTAGCTCTTTTTGCCTAACGCTCTTTCAATATGAATATATTACATTCAAGTATGTTTGTATTCTCTTGAACGCAATTTAAACTCAATCTCATTGCTCACTTCTAATTTCTAATCCAAGTTTTTTATTCGAATCTCCGGTCTTGCTTTACGAATTCAATTCATTTAAACTAAGTTAAATTCGAATCAAAAATCTATTAACTAATCCCTATTAAAATTAGTTAATCTCATTCGATAAATAAAAATTTGATTTTTGTACCAAAAACCACTTCATATATTCCACTTGAGTTCATATTTAATTTATAACTCAAATCTGGATTTTTACTATTGGAAATACGGATTTTTATTCACAAAAATCGCTTTATTTTATTTAATAAACCGTTATGGTTTATCAACGATTTTATAGCGACTTTTCTAAAATTTGATTTTTATATAACTCAAAATCTATAAAACCAAATCCAGATTTTTCTCTTCCATTTGAAAACTATCATTTAATAGGACCGAGCATTTCTTGTTTCATTGAATTCCGAGTTATATTGAGTTCTATATGCTTGATTAAAGTTCAAAATGCCAAATTATGAACTACCGCGCTGTGGCGAGTTCGTTTTAATAAATGTTTAAAAACTTTTTTTTATAAATAAATGCCAACTACATTCCTTAATATTTGAATATAATTTTAAATCGTTTTCCAAATCAAACTTAAATGTCTCGCTTTTCCAAAACCGTTGATTACTTCATTCCAATTTCATAACTCAGTTATTTATTATTCATAACTCACTTCTATATTAAATTCCAATTTACATAAATTATTTTATTAAAGTTCGATATAATCGAATTCAAACATTAAATCTCCTTTTATGGAAATTATCCTTAAATTCAACATCCTTTACCATTACAAACTAATGTCATCTCTTGATAATAGTGAAGTCGTTCAAGTTGGGGTATTTTATTTACCTCTCAGACCTTGACCGGCAACGTTCTTATCTTGAGACAGATAAAAGCTTGTAATACACAAACTTGATTTAAGTCTCGCCTTCTACTCCATTTCTTACATTTAGAATTTTATTTCCAAATTACACGATGAAAATTACTTCATCACATTTATAAACTTGTTTATAAATTAACTTTTTTATTAAATAAACTTCTATTTTTAATAATCTATTTGAAACTCGATTCAATTTTTGGCATATTTTGTTTTCATATCTTATATATAAATCAATATGGAATCTATTTTTTTATATTTACATTTCAAATTTTAGTTCTATTCAATACAATCTCAATATTTTATCTGGAAATAAATTCATTTATTTTATACATTCAACATGGTCGAATTCTAATCATAAATCCATATGGATTTATTTCAATTCATTTTCATTCCGAACATCGGAATAAATTTCATCGTTTCCCTTTCCTGAACGATTTCAAATTATAAATCCCTTCATACTTGGATTTATAAATTATCCAATAAAAATTCCCCTCTTTTATTTATAAACAAAGTTTGTACATTCCTCTTATTTTAAATTATTTAAACAAGTTCCAATTTCAAATCTTATTTGAAATCAAATTCTCATTCTGGAAAATAAATTTCCCTTTTTAAATTCAACTTGAATTTTTTAAAAAAATCTATTATTATCAAACGATAATTTTTTTCTTTCCATTTTTATAAATTCAGCTACTCATTTTTATTATTAAAAACAAGTTAATCTTTCTCAATCCTTTCAAAATTTCATTTTTCATTTCGAAAAGTCAATTTTCCTTTTTAAATCCAATAATCCCTTTTTTATATTTTTAAATATAAATACCTATGGCCAGTGATATTTAATCATTCCAATGCACAAACCATCACTCCAATTCAACACATCACACACACATAAATATGTAAACAACAATAAATAAATTTTAGGAACCCAGTTGGATCCCTCCAACCTGTTTTCCCTGCATCCACAGATGTTAGTCACATAAATAATACCAATCCTGCTTCAAGGCAGGATATCGCGGTATAGAAGGTCATCCACTCATATACGTGGGGCGATAGGGTCATCCGCAAATGATAGTGCGGGCATCCGCTAATGTACTGCAAGAAATCCAATATATATATATAATAGCCACAACCACCAAGCCAAAATAATTAATATATATATGTATGATAACCAAGACTGATAAATAATTTATAAATGCAACCAAGCAGCCAACAAATTATTTTTAAAAATAAAAATAAATTTTTAAGTGAGATTTACTCACCTTGATTTTTACTTTGCCGAATATCCCGTTAACTTCCATATCATCGGCTTCAAATTATTCCAGTTTGACTCATAAACTAGTCTTTGCCTATACAAATTTAACGCACTCTGTTTGGTCGAAATATGTTGATGTATGAAATATATATGAGTGTTACAACATTCTATACATTTTATACATTAACTATTATATGATAAAATTAATTTAAATCTATTCACTATTATAAACCCTTAATTACCTATCTTAACCAAATTACTTATGAAAAGTGTATATGTTTCTTTTTTTATGCTTAATACAAATATAATTAATCATTATTATTAAAATAAACTAACTATTTTTTTAAGCTTTAAATCAATACCTTAATTCCCAGTTTACTCCTCTCTGAAAACAATTGCCGAAGCCTGTTCCCCCCAATAGATCAAACTTCTCCATCTACCAAATGCCGAGCTCCCCCAAATCTCCCAGTATCGAACCCCAGTCACCCAATGTCGAGCCTCAGTCACCCAGTTATCAATACCTCATCACTTTTGTGCTCTCGATCCTTATAATAAATTATTCAAACCCACTTCAATATCCTACTGTTGCGCACCATGTTGTTGCTGCTCCTTCAACACCAGACACTCCCTCCAGTTCCCAGTTCATCATCAATACCCATCACTGCCCCCATCTCCTACAAACGATTCTCCATTCTCATCACTAATACCCACTGCATCATCGAACTCCCCCCATTTCAACTGTTGAACCGCTCAGCAGTCCCAAATCCCCAACGTCGATCCCCTATCTCCTTGTTTATTACCTCATTGCACCCCCAATTTCATCACCTGGATATTCAAACTCCACTGTCAAACCCAAACTCCCAGCTCGACAGCATCGCACCCTTCCCATCGAATAGAAAACCCATAGTGACATCATAATCGCACACCCAAACACCTCATCACTATCAGTAATCGAACCCAGTTCGACATCGCTTCTCCCAAACCAAAGTCGTGACTCTGTCTCCTTGCTGACGAACCCTCGTTGCTTACGAGTCCTTGCCCTAGACCGAAATCGAATTCGATTTTGATTTTTTTTTTACTGCTGCCATTATGATTGACATAAAAGATAGAACGAAGAAGAATGGCTCGAATTGGGTTTCTGTTCTGAGGGATGGATAAATAAATGGAAGCCGTTGCTCAATATATATACAGGGAAGGGGAACAAATAGTACGCACGACATTAATTTCTTGTTTACTTAGATATCGAAAACGGGAGATAATTTGTACATGATTTTGAAAGGAGAAGGTGACTTAAGAAAGGAATAGGTCTGTGATTTCACTGCTTAGGTCGGCTGTAAAGGGTTGAAAGGATTTTGATTTGAATTTTGTTTAATTAAATAACCAAAATATCCTGCGGTCCTTTAACTTCAACCACGAACCCATATTTTAACTTAACGACCATCGTTATAAGGTTATAACATTGTTCAAAACCCCACGGAACAGATTCTGAAATTTAGTTCGATTGTTTAGAAGAGATAACAACGATTTGAAAAAATATAAATCGATTTTCAAACAATTATTTCATCGATAATAAAATATTGTTATCGTTCTAATTCAATATAGAATTTATATTGACCGACTGAATTGTTTCGATCCAGTTTTAACTCAATGCTAAATTATTTCATTTTTCAGTATCACGATATTTCAATATATTTAAAGTTAAACCGTATATTGATTATTAAATCGATAAATTCAAATTAAAAATCCATTTATTATATGAAATCAATATTTAAAATAAATTTAAATATTCAATATTAAATGGCTAAAAATCCAGGATGTTACATTCCTTCCCCCTTAAAAGAATTTCGTCCCCGAAATTACTAAGGCAGAAGAAATGTTATAAACCCGGTAACTTTCCAAAAGCCCACTTGGTTATAACTCCACATTTCAAATTCTATAACTCAAGTCCCATATAACTTTAAGTTTTTATGGGAATATTCAATTTCAGTTCATTTAACTAGTTTCCATCATTTCGATTTATTTAACTTACTTAAGTTAAATTTAGATTTCAGAATTCAAATTCCTGATTATTTATTTCAATTTCTTTTTGAAATCATATAAATATACATACATATATTTATTTCTATCTCCAATTCAAAATATATGGACTTCCCAAAACAACTTGTTTTTCTCAAAAAAAATTCCTTTGGAAATATCACTATGGTAGCAATCCATCACTTGGAAACTCGAAAATGAACACCGACGATGGCGCGCTTCATCATCGGAATTATTTTCCGGTGACCGAAGTGAATTCAGTGCTTTATCATTTTCAAAAATCCATTTAATATGATTTTTATTCTAAAATCCTTTCAAAACAAAGCTATATTGTTTAATATACTTTGGAAAAATAATTTCTAATCTTCCGGGATTTAAATTCCAATTTTGGCTTGAATTCGATTTTATTTCATCTCATTTGTATTCTTATAAAATTCTATTTGGTTATATAAAACCATTTAAACTTTATAATCTCATTTGATTATAACAATTACCATCGACACATCCATATGTTATAATAATTTGGAAAAAATATTCTTTTTATTTAAAATATAGTTTTTGGTAATATTATTTTATTTACCTAGCTTTTAAAACAATATTATGTCAAATTTACTGTTCAAGTATTTAGAAACTCCTATCGACGTCGTGGCGTCCCACGATTCGACCAGAATTCATAAACCACTCAATAGACAAGCCAACACAATATTAAATAATTTTTATATCAACTTACAATTACGTTCTCTCATACATATAAACTCAACTCATTCTAGGGTGCTACTAACCCTATCTATAATGAGTAAACCCCTACCAAAGCCTAGGTGTTCGCTCAACCTAAGCTCTGATACCAACTGTAATGGCCTGAAAATCCATATTATCTGAGCTGACTAATACAGCACACGACAAACTCAAATAATACAGAAATACGAGTCATTAGGGTTAAAGAAAATAGAAAAGATAGAAGAAGAACAAAAATAAAAATACAGAACCTCACATTGGAACGAATAAAATATATTATATAACATAAGCTTTGAAATACAAAACTTTATATCATATATACATACCATCATCGGAATACAATACAGCATTCGGTACAGCGGTAATAACTCTAAATAACTAACGTTGAAGCCTCCTACTTCAAGCTCCTCCAAGTGTATCTGTAAAGCCTGAAACACTTGACTGCCCGTACAAATTTGGGCACCCAAGAGTTGAGGAAAAACATACAAAATAAACTCTGGGTTAGTCATGGGACTGGTGTGAGTAAACTCCAACATATTGTTTAACTTAAAAAAACCTTTTGAAAGAAAATGATAATAGTAAGACCAGCCCACACATAAACACAGACGGTTTTTACCTTACTATAACCCAAAACATTTCTGATATCAAAATCCAGTGATATTATAATAATGTCAAATCAAATAAATAACCAAATAGTAGAACGCTTGCATCTCACGCTCTACATACATAGTATAAAATCAAAAACCGCAGGGCGCTTATTGGAGATTGGATTCCAACTATGACGAGGTATGGGACCACCGGCCGATAGTGTATCTATAGAGGGGAATACATTGGGTTCAACAAGAACGTCTTGCAAACCGGCCCACACATGACCGACCACTCATTTCGCTTGAGTGTATCGAATGTATATCATCAATGGTTGGGCTCAAACCGCCGTTTCCCGGAAAGGGACAGCATCGAAATAGATTAAAGGAGCAAAAGGAATTTCTCTAGATAGGTG
Source organism: Allium sativum (assembly GCA_030737875.1). Classification (NCBI taxonomy): domain Eukaryota; kingdom Viridiplantae; phylum Streptophyta; class Magnoliopsida; order Asparagales; family Amaryllidaceae; genus Allium; species Allium sativum. The sequence goes on from CM060909.1 coordinate 365,500,444, forward strand.
ATTATTCACCCTAATGGGAGCGACCCACATTGCCATGCTGCCTGCCTAATTTTTGCCATTTCCCGGTTGTGAGCTTTGAGGCTACGTCTATCTTTTAGAGCATCTGGCAACCATACACTTTGAATGCCACATCGTAAAACCTGTCGAATCACTAGTTGATCTTCCCAAAAATATTACGGGTATAAAAGCTAAGAGAAACGAATTTCTCCGCCACCAGACATAATACCTTGAAAAGATCGTCTTATGTGACTGTTAGGAATACTATATCATACATTCGTCCATACAAGTTGTCCTGGGTCTGGACAAACAAAACAATCCTTGCAATTCACTCTGTCTTCCATTATCTTCAGCATAATCTAATTAGCAACGCCTATGCCTATATGGAGTGGTTTTCGGATATTAAATCCAACCGGTCTCTCCGTATTGACAAGGATGGTAAAAAAATCTTTGATAGCCGGCGATTTAACTATCAAAGGGAAAAATAAACATCCATCAAACAATTACACAATCATTGGCCCTTTCTAATATTTTATATTAAATTCATTCCCTTAGCGAATTCTATATATATTGTTATATCGATTTCTATTATCAAAATTTCTTAAAAATATTCTAACTCCTTAAATTTCCGGAAAATTTCGCCAGCACCTCCCATGTACCGGCCAATAGTTCTAACCTCAACTCGCCTCTCTAGGCTCTTTCCAGTCAAAAAGAAAATCAAAAAGCCAAACGGCTTGCCGATTCGGCGCATAAAACTCATATGGAAATTTAAACATGTACCTTTTTGTCGGACACTTAAATTATAATCTTCATTCTCTTCGTATTCTCCATCCCATACCTGTTTGACATATATACGCCCATTTCCAATTCATTTCAATCAATTCAACCCTTGTATCCAAAATTCGCTAACCACTTCCTTAATTAGCTCTTTTTGTCTAACGCACTTTTAATTTGTATATATCACATTCAAGCATGTTTGTATTCTCTTATACGCAATTTAAACACAATCTCCTTGCTCACTTCTAATTTCTAATCCAAGTTTTATATTCGAATTTCCAATCTTGCTTTATGAATTCAATTCATTTAAACTAAGTTAAATTCGAATCAAAAATCTATTAACTAATCCCTATTGAAATTAATTATTCTCATTCGTTAAATAAAAATTTGATTTTTGTACCAAAAACCACTTCACATATTCCACTTGAGTTCATATTTAATTTATAACTCAAATCTGTATTTTTACTATTGGAAATACGGATTTTTATTCACAAAAATCCCTTTATTTTATTTAATAAACCGTTATGGTTTATAAACGATTTTACAGCGACTTTTCTAAAATTTGATTTTGATATAACTGAAAATCTATAAAACGAAACCCAGATTTTTCTCTTCCATTTGAAAACTATCATTTAATAGGCCCGAGCATTTCTTGTTTCATTGAATTCCGAGTTATATTGTGTTCTATATGCTTGATCAAAGTTCAAAACGCCAAATTACGAACTACAGCGCTGCGGCGAGTTCGTTTTAATAAATGTTTAAAAACTTAGTTTTAAAAATAAATGCCAACTCCATTCCTTAATATTTGAATATAATTTTAAACCATTTTCCAAATCGAACTTAAATGTCTCGCTTTTCCAAAACCGTTGATTACTTCATTCCAATTTCATAACTCAGTTATTTATTATTCATAACTCACTTCTATATTAAATTCCAATTTCCATATATTATTTTATTAAAGTTCGATATAGTCGAATTCAAACATTAAATCTCCTTTTATGGAAATTATCCATAAATTCAACATCCTTTACCATTACAAACTAACATCGTCTCTTGATAATAGTGAAGTCGTTCAAGTTGGGGTATTTTATTTACCTCTCAGACCTTGACCGACAACGTTCTTATCTTGAGACAGATAAAAGCTTGTAATACACAAACTCGATTTAAGTCTCGCCTTCTACTCCATTTCTTACATTTAGAATTTTATTTCCAAATTACACGATGAAAATTACTTCATCACATTTATAAACTTGTTGTTTATAAATTAACTTCTTTATTAAATAAACTTCTATTTTTAATAATCTATTTGAAACTCGATTCAAATTTTGGCATATTTTATTTTTATAACTTATACATAAATCAATATGGAATCTATTTTTTTACATTCACATTTTAAATTTTAGTTCTATTCAATACAATCCCAATATTTTATCTAGAAATAAATTCGTTTATTTTATACATTCGACATGGTCGAATTCTAATCATAAATCCATATGGATTTATTTCAATTCATTTTCATTCTGAACATCGGAATAAATTTTATCGTTTCCCTTTCCTGAACGATTTCAAATTATAAATCCCTTATTAAACTCATACTTGGATTTATAAATTATCCAATAAAAATTCCCCTCTTTTATTTATAATAAATGTTTGTACATTCCTCTTCTTATTTTAAATTATTTAAACAAGTTCCAATTTCAAATCTTATTTGAAATCAAATTCTCATTCTGGAAAATAAATTTCCCTTTTTAAATTCAACTTGAATTAAAAAAAAATCTAATATTATCAAACGATAATTTTTTCTTTCCATTTATAACATTTTTATAAATTCAGCTACTCATTTTTATTATTAAAGACAAGTTAATCTTTCTCAATCCATTCGAAATTTCATTTTTCATTTCGAAAAGTCATTTTTCGTTTTTAAATCCAATAATCCCTTCTTAATATTTTTATATATAAATATCTAGGGCCAATGATATTTAATCATTCCAATGCACCAAACATCACTCCAATTCAACACATCACACACATATAAATGGTAAACAACAATAAATAAATTTGAGGAATCCAATTGGATCCCTCCAACCTGTTTTCCCTGCATCCACATATGTTAGTCACATAAATAATACCTATCTTGCTTCAAGGTAGGATATCGCGGTATAGAAGGTCATCCACTCATATACGTGGGGCGGTAGGGTCATCCGCTAATGATACTGCGGGCATCCGCTAATGGTTCTGCTGGAAATCCAATATATATATAATTGCCACAACCACCAAGCCTAGATAATTAATATACATAATAACCAAGACTGATAAATAATTTATAAATGCAACCAAGCAGCCAACAAATTATTTTTAAAAATAAAAATAAGTTTTTAAGTGAGATTTACTCACCTTGATTTTTAATTTGCTGAATATCCCGTTAACTTAAATATCATTGGCTTTAAATTATTCCAGTTTGACTCATACACTAGCCTTTGCCTATACAAATTTAACGCACTCTGTTTGGTCGAAATCTGTTGATGTATGAAATATATATGCGTGTTACAACATTGTATACATTTGATACGTTAACTATTATATGATAAAATTAATTTAAATCTAGTCACTATTATAAACCCTTAATTACCTATCTTAACAAATTACTTATGAAAAGTGTATACGCTTCTTTTTTTTATGCTTAATACAAATATAATTAATCATTATTATGAAAATAAACTAACTATTTTTTTAAGGTCTAAATCAATACCTTAATTCCCAATTTACTCCTCTCTGAAAACAATTGTCGAAGCCTGTTCCCTCCCCCCCCCAATAGATCAAACTTCTCCATCTACCAAATGCTGAGCTCCCCCAAATCTCCCAGTGTCGAACCCCAGTCACCCAGTTATCAATCCCTCATCACTTTTGTGCTCTCGATCCTTATAGTAAATTATTCAAACCCACTTCAATATCCTACTGTTGCACACCATGTTGTTACTGCTCCTTCAACACCAGACACTCCCTCCAGTTCCCAGCTCATCATCAATACCCATCACTGTCCCAATCTCCTACAAACGATTGTCCATTCTCATCACTAACACCCACTGCATCATCGAACTCCCCCAATTTCAACTGTCGAACCCCTCAGCAGTCCCAAATCCCCAACGTCGATCCCACATCTCCTTGTTTATTACCTCATCACACCCCCAATTTCATCACTTGGACATTCGAACTCCACTGTCGAACCCAAACCCCCAGCTCGTCAACATCGCACCCTTCCCATCTCATAGAAAACACATAGTGACATCATAATCGCACACCCAACCACCTCGTCGCCACCAGTAATCGAACCCAATTCGACATCGCTTCTCCCCCACCAAAGTCGTGACTCTGTCTCCCTGCTCACGAACCCTCGTTGTTCACGAATCCTTGCCCTAGACCGAAATCGAATTCGATTTTGATTTTTTTTTATTGGTGCCATCGTGATTGACATAAAAGAAAGAACGAAGAAGAATGCCTCGAATTGGGTTTCTGTTCTGAGAGATGGAGAAATAAATGGAAGCCATTGATCAATATGTATACAGGGAAGGGGAACAAATAGTACGCACGACATTAATTTCCTGTTTACTTAGATATAAAAAACGGGAGACAATTTGTACATGATTTTGAAAGGAGAAGGTGATTCAAGAAAGGAATAGGTATGTGATTTAACTGCTTAGGTCGGCTGTAAAGGGTTGAAAGGATTTTGATTTGAATTTTGTTTAATTAAATATCCAAAATATCCTATGGCCCTTTAACTTCAACCACGAACCCATATTTTAACTTAACGACCATCGTTATAAGGTTATAACACTGTTCTGAACCCCATGGAACAAATTCTGAAATTTAGTTCAATTGTGTAGAAGAGATAGCAACGATTTGAAAAAATATAAATCGATTTTCAAACAATTATTTCATCGATAATAAAATATTTTTATCGTTTTAATTCAATATAGAATTTATATTGACCGACTGAATTGTTTTGATCCAGTTTTAACTCAACGCTAAATTATTTCATTTTTCAGTATCACGTTATTTCAATATATTCAAAGTTAAATAATATATAGATTATTAAATCGATAAATTTAAATTAAAAATCCATTTATTATTTGAAATCAATATTTAAAATAAATTTAAATATTCAATATTAAATGGCTAAAAATCCAGGACGTTATAGGTTTGTCGTGAATGGTGTCTTCAAAAACACTGTTCTTAAACCCAGTTGAGAAAGGAATAAATCTTTTAATAAGGTTTGGAGAAATTTACAAATTAATTAATATTTAATTGGAATTGAAATGAAAGTTGATTGTGGGTATACCGTGAACTGTGTTTTAAACGACATTTGTTCTTTAATCCAATTAACAGAGAAGATATGATTTGGAATTTATAAATTTTTTTATTAAGATTTAATGGAAATTTTCCAAAGTAAAGTTTTCCAATTTATTATATTAAATGGGAATTGAATGGAATTCAATTTGGTAATAATCGAGATGAGCTTCTGTAAAGGAAGACTGTTACTATATATGGAATTTAGAAGGCATTGTCGTTATTCCATTTATATTGTTAGTCTGATACGGAAATTTATATCCATTATATACTGATCAGATTTCCGTGAAGATTCCATTTTGATGGAAGATGACTTGGGTTTATTGTGAACTGTGTTTTTAATAACATTGGTTCTTTAACCCAGTTAAAGACAAGATTAATTTCTTAAAGTTGAATAATCATAAGGCAATGATTTTTCCTATTAAAACCAAATTGGAGTTTTGATGAATCTTTAATTAGATTGGAATGGGAATGACAAAATTAAATTTATCAAATTCATGAAATGATTGAGAATGGAGTACCACCAGTTTTACTCCATGCGATATTTAAATCTTTAATTCGATTTGAAACGAGGAATGGTAACTAATTTTGCCAATAACACAGTGGGTGTTAGATATGGAGTACTACCAATTTTGCTCCATGGGATGAATAGGTTGGGAGTGGAAAAATAAAATAAATGATTACTTCGGTAAGGCTCGATAATCCCGACTAGTTTGATAAACCTTAATTTGGTTTAAATTGTAAAAAGAATATTTGAATAAAATAATATTTTGAATTGGAATGAGGCGTATGATGTGTTTTTATAGCACTTGATTATAAGATATGCGAATTATTCGGAAAGAACAGGTTTAACCCATTCTGAATAATTGATACGACGATTAAAAGTCGACGATGAAGACGGTGGTTGAAGACCGGAGATCTTCACATCATTCGGATGATTACTAATGTCTTGATTGGAATATACACCCAAGACAAGGTAATAAGTGGTGATTGTCCAGATGTACTTGGAGATTGACCGGATATGCGAGGGCCTCTCTCCTGTATTGGACATATGGGATGAGGAATAAGGTGCCTCCGTGTAACGACCCGCATTCTAAGTATCGTAGGATCGTAGAATATTTATTTTATTTTATATGAAGTCGTACGATCGTGTAACTTTGTGGAACGACTATTTGGGTCATTTCCCATGTTCACGTATTTTGCCAATTTTTAAACGATCGTTTTACTCCTGAAGATCCATGTTTTGCCTATAACTTTTGATTATTAAGGAGTTTTGCCCTGAAATCACTTCCATTGGATTCGTATGATGGTTTACCTTTCCGTAGAGTGGTCACATTTGTCAAACGGACTTACTGTTTGGGAGATATGGCTGAAATAAAGTTTGGAAGGTGAAAAACTACTTAAGCGGGCTTAATAGGGTAATTAGTGGATGGGCCCATAACCCATTTCGGGATTAGGGTTATGGGAGGGCTGAAATGAGTTGGAGAACCATCTCAATTCAGTTTTCCAGCCGCCATAAACATTTCTTGGACCATGATAATGGCCTCCACCTTCCAAAACTCATTCTAATCTCTTCGTAATCGCTTTCTACACAATAATTAACCAAATTAAGTCAAATTGGCATCAAATTAGAGTTGGGGCTGCTGCAATACATAGAGATTCGTGCCATAACAGTAAAGTTTCAGATCTAAGATTTCATTTGTGTCTAAGGTGAGTGATTTGCACTTTTATTCACTAATTATGGCTAATTAGGGGTGATTAGTGATAATTAGCGAAATAATGCATTATAAAAAAATCTGGAAAAATATGTAGAAATTCTTAAATATTATTTTATGCCACTGGTGAAAATTTGGGTTAATTTGGACTACGTTTTCTAATCCTATAGTTAAAACATGGTTAAGGGGAATAAGGGGAAAATAATGTTTTTTAGGTATGTTTGATCCAAAATATTTCATGTGAATGATGTTTTAATGTTTTTGATTGATTCTATATGTTACTACTATTTGGAATGTTTTGTTATGTCATAGGAAGGTTAGAATGGTTGAAAACGCCATCGTTTGGCGAAATTAGCTCGCAGGAAAACTGCAGAAAATCGATTCCTTAAGTGGGTATGCTCACGATTCCTGAAGGGGGTATGGGGGTATTCTCACGATTCTTGAAGAGGGTATGCTCACGATTCCTGAAGGGGTGTGCTCACGATTCCTAAAGGGGGTATGCTCATGATTCCTGAAGGGGGTATGCTCACGATTCCTGAAGTGGGTATGCTCACGATTCCTGAAGAGGGTATGCTCACGATTCCTGAAGGGGGTATGCTCACGATTCCTGTTGGGAGTATGTCTCACGAACTGGGGTCATGAGCCGGGGGGTTCCACGAACCGGGGGTGGTGGTCAAGAACCGGGGTGGTGGTCACGAACCGAGGGGTGGTTACAAACTGGGGGGGTCACGAGCTATGAACCAACCCTGACGAGGACCCCAACCATGACCCGAACCAAGATGATGACTCCAAACTGAGCCATATTCAAACTTCTGCCACGCGACGACAATTGTGAACTCTTCAGAAGATTAACTACAATTCAACCAAACCCTGAGACGCAAAGGAAGTCCAAATGAGAAATTATTACTCAGGATGCAGATGGGAACCAATGAGTTAACTTTTAGAGTTGGGCTTTGCTGCGGGACGTGTGTAAAGGGGTTATCGATATCCATAATTTTTGTTCACTACTAAGAGATAGATTATGGGCTATGGATCAGTGCAATGGGGTCATTGTGACCTCCAAGGGCAAAGTGACCATAGCAAAGGATTGGGTGATCAAAGTGGTGTAGAACGTATGCTTTACGCACTAAATGAGAGATGTGACAATGATTGCTATGTTTGATGTTTGTTATCACCATGACATGCATACTTCCACTTTACACTTTATGTTGGTGTTACCTTAGAGTACTGTACATCTTGTTGTGCTAACTCTTTGGTCGCAGATCTAGGTTCAGGTATGACTATTTATACCTGTTATTATTTTACTTTGCTGCTATCGCTCATACCAGACTTTTGTCTGACCCAAAGTTTTATGTCTCTTCTTATTACTCTGGGTGCTCCTAAACGAGCAGACTAGAGACAGGTTAGGTGGTTATGCACGAGTAGCTGTCCGGAGACGAGCAGGAGGCTTCCACGTACTATTTACATATATTCTTCATGTGTTGTTGCTTGTCACTACTTTGGGAATTAGTAGTGTACCTTTTCTATTTTTATTTAGAGACAGTATTTTGAAGTTGTAATAATGATGGTTTAGATCATAAGCTGTATTTTGGATTTCGCTGCAGTGATGGTTTAGTTTTCATCTTGTGCATTGTCTCGCCTGTTTTCTGTCAAGTTATATTTTTATTATATTTTCTTCCATGCGCTGTGAGATATACTATAGGTTCTTTGGTGATTCATAGTTTCAAACCCTTTTCTTTTGACGACCGTTCTGTTCTAGTCAGCCATTGGCACAACGCATTTCGGGGAAATGCCGACTGGTGCAGGGCAGGCCATCACACTTGGTATCAGAGCCTAGGTTGCATAGTTAACCTAGAGGAAGACATCAAGGAGAGATAGTATACGTATATGAGAGCGCGTATTTGTGATATTTTGGTTTTTAAAAGCTATATATATACTATTAGTATATCTAAGGATGAAGTCGCCCCGCACTGGCACCACTAAGGAGATGGTTAATCGTTTTCTCTTTACAGATTGAATGATGAGCCGAAATACTAGGAGTACGGGTTCAGGGACCAACAATGGGAATGTCCCTAATATGAGGACAATGTTCACTACCTTCATGCGAGAGATGCTTAGGAATGTTCGGGGAGCTGTTCCTAATGCTGCTAACGATGGTGGTGCCGCTGTGCAGCACCTAGAGCCGATTTCGCCAAGCTCAGCAAGGATTATATTAATCTTGGTGGAAAGCCATTCCACGGAACGGAATCAGCAACGGAAGTTCAAGATTTGCTGGATAGTTATGAGCGCATCTTTGAGGATTTGGGGATCGATGATACAATGAAGAAGAAGCTAGCATCAGGTCAACTTTAGGGACGGGCAATGAATTGGTGGAATGCTATCAAAGCGGCTACTCCCGAGGATCAAGTTACTTGGAATTTGTTTAAGACCCGTTTCAGTGAAAATTTTATTCCAGCTGCTCAGAAATCATAATTATTCAGGAAAATTTTGGAGCTTAGGCAGAATGGTAGGGAATTCTCGGAGTATATTGTAGAATTCGATACCTTATCGAAACATGGATTATCACTTATCGATACTGTCGAGAAGAAGAACGAGAAGTTCATAACTGGCCTAGATGAGTACTTGGGGGAGAGACTCATAAACCATATCGATGGGACTTTCGAATCTATTGTGGGAAAGACATTGAGATCTGAAAGCCTTTACCCTAAGTCAAAGACCGAGGTTGCTATTACATCTGTAGAGGAGCCAAAGCCGCTGGCAAGTGGTGGAGGCAAGAATAATTCCCAGAATAAGAGGAAGCAGAACTAGACCAAGGATGGTCAGAAAAACAAGAATAAGAAAGATATCGAGTGCTATAGCTATGGCAAGAAGGGTCACTATGCCAAAGTCGAACAAAGCCAGCGGAAAAGAAGTGCTTCAACTGTGGCCAAGTGGGGCATTTTAAAAATGAATGTCCACAACCCCCCAAGGAGAAGCAAATGGTGAAAGCATATGCTATCAACGTTGTTCCTTCTTCGCCGAATGCCCCCAACTGCGGTGTAGAAGGGAAAGGGTATCGTTATTCAAGGTATGCTTTCTATTTATGATGTTCCTGTTCGAGTATTGTTTGATACCGGGGCTTCCCATTCCTTTGTATCTAGTGATCTGGTAGACAGGTTGGGATTGGAACCCGAGATAGTCGATAGACCATTAGTTGTGACAAACCCGATTGGTGGTTCTACTGGCCTTAGTATGATTTGTTGTAATGTGGTCTTATTGAGTCATGGATTTATGTTTGCTTGTGATTGCTTTGTTTTGGACTTTACTGGGTTTGACATTACTTTGGGAGTTGATTGGCTCCAAGGTATAGGGTGGCATTGGGTACCTACCTAGTGATGGCAATAACAATTGGAACTTGGGGAAAAGAGATTCTGGTTGGCCATGACTCGTGAAGGAAGGGCTTTTGGAAGCATTTTTAAACGATGTGGTGAATAGCATGAGCATTGTGGTATTCTGTAGTAAATGAGTGATTGCTATGGATTGTTAAGGACTTTATTTTGATGTTCTCTTTGGTTCAAGAATGGTAATAACTTCAGAGTAAATTCAATGGGGAAAACTCGAAGCGATAAAATGTGTTCGTTGATCGTGGGGATGCAACGAAGGTTAGGACGATTCAAGTTGGACTTGAACTCGTAAACAATGGTTGTTCGTTAATCTTGGAGATGCAATGAGTAGGGAGACAACTCATGTTAGGCTTGAGTTTATGGGTAATGGATACTCGAGACTCGGTCTGAGTTTGTGGATAGTCACTGGCGATGCCGACTAGAGTTATAGAGAGATTATCATTGTCGTAAGTTCTAGTAGTCTCTGGGAGGCAAATGTACATTGGACATGCAATAGTCTGGTTAGAACAGGGGTTGCTATTTACCCTTGACATATGGCATGAGCCGTCATGCGATCAATGATAGTTTCGAAGCAGGATTAGCGAGGATAGTCAGAGTTAGTTGTGAGTGCTCGAGTGTTTGGTTGTTTTGTTCATATCATCTCACGTGGATTGTCTGGATTCGGAGGAGATGTTCCTTGAGTGCTTGCCTAATATAAGTAGTTGTTATGATCTCCATTGAATGATTTCTTGGTTTACTCGAGGAGTGATGAGCAACCGTGACAGATTAAGACTGTTTGATGATGTGGACTGCCCCGAGTTGGACTTGATAGGGCTATGGGATGACTCGAGTGGGACTCAAGAAGGCTACAAGATAATGGATTGACTTGGGTTGGACTCGAGTTGAATATGGAGTTGTGGATAGCTCTTCTAATGAAAGTGCAAAGGAATCGTCGATAGTTCGGAGTGTTCTAAGAGGACTCGAGCGGGGGTATCTGAGGATGCCCATTTACCTTGGATTTGTTGGACGTGATCTAGTTATCCTTGGCGGATAAACGTGCGTTGGACGTGCGGTAGTCCGTTTGGAGCCGGGGCTTCTATTAGCCCTTGGGTTTGGTTGGACCAGTCATATAGGTATCGACGTATTCATGGCTTTAGCAGGTGATAAATAGGACTTGTTTGATGGATGTTATGGTTGCTATGTTTGTTCCTATTTTCTTCTCTTGAGTATACTATCACCTGTAGGAGTTAGGCGATGGGGAATGAAGAGATGACGGTATACATGGATACCTGTGCTACCGGACTAGGTGCGATGATTGACGCATTTAGTAGGAGACATGCCAGTCTAGATGCTATGTTTCTTGAATAGAAGCAACTGGAGTATATCGCGGGATATGATTTCAGACCTAAGTATGGATTGGGTCCAGAGATGTTAGCAAGTTTGACGATTAGATGGACTTTGATTGAGCGGATTGGTTCCAGTCAGAGGGACGATCCTAACCTAATAGAAATCATCTCCAAGGAAGATATGAATATCGATGGTGAGAAAATGAACATGTATGGACTTGATAGAGAAGGATGGCTTCGAAAGGATGGGAGACTAGTTGTACCCAACGTCAATGGATTGAGAGATGAAGTGCTTAGAGAATGTCATCACTTGAAATTGACTATCCATCCCAGTGGTAACAAAATGTATCAAGACATGAAGCAAACCTACCACTGGAAAGGGATAAAGAGGGACGTTGGGAAGTTTATCTCTAAGGGCGTGAATTGCCTGTTAGTTAAAGCTAAGCAAAAGAAGCCTAGTGGTTTGTTACAACCATTGGAAATTCCTGAATGGAAATGGGAACAAGTCTCAATGGGCTTCATCGATGGTTTACCAAGGACTAGATCCGGCCATGATTGTAACAACCCGTATTTTCAATAACCTGTAATAATGTAAATCGAGGCAGAATTTAATTCTAAAATCTGAATCAAGGGAAACGGGCTATGCCATTGCGTTCGTCTCGGAAAAATACGCGAAATAGAGTCCGAGTTTTCGAAAATCGGAGTCTGTATGACCCGATTAGGGCCCAATGAAGTTTTCAGAAAATTTCAAGTTCAAAACAGATTTCAAATTCAAGTTTGAATTTGGAAAATTAGGGCAGATTGGGCTAGGCGGGAAAAATCCCGCCAGAACACCCAAGTCGACAGCCCTGTCGACTTGGGAGTCGACTTGGTTGGACCCAAGTCGACAGCCCTGTCGACTTGGCTGTCGACTTGGTCTAGCCGGGCTGTTTAGCCTGGTGCACCATCTTGGGTTTGTGTTGAGCTTGGGGGCCAGATTCGGTTTTGAGGGCTGAGATTGGAACTAGGGTTTAATCCTAAGGCTAGAACTAGTCCTAATCTCTATAAATAAGGCCCTAACCTAACCCTAAATCATCATTATTCATTCAAGTAACTAAACTATGGCAAAATCAATCCTCTCATGGCCTCCACTCTCTTCATAAATTCCTAAATAAATTTCTATGAGAGATTTTCCATGCATACAAGTGTTTTCAAGCTTGTATGAGCATCATTAGCTTGCATTCAAGTCAAGTTTCTACATTTGCATCATAAAGCAAGGGTTTTGATCACTTTGGCTTAAGGGTTTTTCTATTAAAGCTTGCATTTTGGGTTTAATTGGTTGCATAAGGGCTTTGTCATATTTTTGTGACTTCATAAGCATTGTAAGCCCTATTCTACTTTCATACTTAAACTCTAAAGTTAAATGTATGATATGCAAGTTTATATGCAAGTTTACTATGCTATGATATGCAAGTTTATATGCAAGTTTACTATGCTATGATATGCAAGTTTACTATGCTATTATATACAAGTTTATATGCAAGTTTACTATGCTATGATATGCAAGTTTATCATGTTGTGATATGCAAGTTTATATGCAAGTTTGCCATGTTATGATATGCAAGTTAATCATGTTATGTTATGCAAGTTAGCTATGTTATGATATGCAAGTTCATCAAGTTATGTTATGCAAGTATGCCATGTTATGATATGAAAGTTTGATATGCAAGTTTGGGGTGATCATTTTGTTCATGTTATCATGTTATGCAAGCTTATCTTGAGTATATGAACATAAAGCTTAAAGCTTTATGCTAAAGGTTGCATTTTGGCAACATGTAAGTTATCATATCTCTTATGATAACTTGCATGTGAGGCTAAATGCGAACCTTTGGCCATTTCTACATGTCATTTATCACCATGTATCACCAATATGCTAAGTTTGGTTTTATGCATGCTTTTGAGGCCAAAAATGTAATATGCAAGTATATGAACATATGTACGTTTCATATGCCACCATGTTAAACTTGTGGCTTCAACACCTTTATGTCGTGATTATGCCAAGTTCCCTCTTTCTATCCTTTATGCGCTATGGTGATATGTAAGCGATGGGATTGCGTTTGGGGTTGGGTAAACTTAAAAAAGACATAAAAACATGAGCTTGGGAATTTACCTATTAAGTTAGGTCTACCCATTGGGAATTTACCTATTAAGTTAGGTCTACCCAATTGCTTGAAAATTTGTAACATGTTTTGGAAACATGATGGACATGACACTTAGAAAAGATAAGTGTGACCAACTCGAGGTTGGGTTGAGTTTGTAGCGTAAACCTACCCGGAACCGACCGGCTTAACTAGTTGCTACAAACAATAGGACCCAATGTGAGAAGTTGGCCGTGTTGTACCTTGAACCCGAGGTTAGACCAAGTTGTGGTGTAAAGCTACCCGGAACCGACCGGCTTAACTAGTAACCACAACAAGGTCTAATGTGAAAGGTTATGGCGCATTAAATTAATTAATGCCTCGTGATTAGGGTTAAGTCATGGTCCACTTAATACTTAACCAATTTGGGCTTGGTAGATTAGTCAGGGTTAAGTCGTGAACTCATCGTTACACTTAACCAAGTTAATCCATGATTATCAAGAGGGTTAAACCGTACGTAACCCACTAGAAAAATCCTAGCAATGGGGGCCCACTCCAGCAGTAATCCCAGTTTGTATCATTAAGGCCCTAGGGACTAGGCTAGGGAGGGGGCACGATTACTGGGCTGGAGGTAAGCGACCAAATAAACGACGGCCGGGTGGTACGCCGATGTAGTTCCGGACGGACTATGGTCGTGCACGTAGTCCGTATTTGGAGAAGTCACCCATGGGTACCAGTAGATCGAGACTGTGCACTCATGTTTATGGTGTCCAGGGGTTGGCACCCTAGGGCTTGATACACCCGAAGGGTGGACCCGGCACAGTTCGACTACAATTATGTTTGGGCCGTATTGACACCAACACGTGACGAGTTAGGCTTATAGGGAGCCGATCGACTAGACCGTTTGGTTGGACCTCGTATGAGGGTCACTTCATGTTCTTGGGCCAAAGCTTGGGCCAAGGGGATCAATACTTGTTTATTCCAGTCATGTTAGTTTGCTAGTACACCTGTGGTGCAAAACCTTAAACCTGATTATGCGATGACACCTTTATCTACCTTGTTAGTTAATCATCATGCTAGTATGTTGTTATCCTTATGTTCATCCCTGCTGCTCATGCCAGTTAACTTTATCAGTTTACATTGATTGTAGTAGGGCTTACTCAGTCTTTTTGACTGACCTGTTTTCTTTCGCCTCTTTTCTTCCGTTTTCCCCCCCAGGTTCTCAGGGAGGGAATACTGGAGCTTAGCTTGGATTTCTGATCGCTTGCTTGTGGGATTTTAGCTCATGTACGGTCTTGACATGAAGCTAGCTATGGTTATCACTTATTTTGGGGATAGTACTTATGTATTTTCAGTTTTTCAGTGATGTCGTTTTTATCTAGACTTGTGTATTTGGAAAGTTGACATTAGGTTGTACCAAACTTGTTTTGAAATGGTTTGAAATCTTCCGTTGTTTTATCTATGTTATTTACTCTGTTTACATATATAAATATGTTCTTGTTCTGCCTTGATATATCATTATGCATGTTTACCTGATTCAAACGCCCCTCCAAAGTCAGAGTGCTTGCAAGAGCCACCCTGGCGGAGGTGGGGTGTTACATTTGGTATCAGAGCATATGGTTTACGAGAAGGAACAAAAAGGTTTTAGAAAACTTTTGGAAAACTATTTTCAAAACAAAGTATAAAGTATTTTCCAAAGAAAAGTCTAGTTTATTTTAAAGGCTATTCCCCAAAAAGCCATTAGCAAAATTTCCTCGTTTTTCTCCATTCTGAATCTATCCTTTTTCTTCGTTTTCAGTATGGCCGATAACTTTGCTATTCCGGAGGGAGTACACGTACCTGTTTGGTATAAGAGACTTTGAGGCTAGGGCGACCGAAGCCGGCCCCACAGATGTTCCTCCTCCTCCTCTGGTAGTTAATGTTCCTCCTCCTCCTGTCGCTGAGGTCCCTCTTCCTCCTCCCCCTCAGCATCCTCAAGCTGACTTCGCAGAGATTTGCAAAGACTTTAAGGCGATGGGTTGCAAGAATTTCTTTGGAACCGAGACTTATGTAGAGGCAAGGAATTGGCTGAAAGAAACCGAAGATCTTTTTGCCTTCTTTGATATAGATGACCGTAGGAAGGTTTTATTAGCAGTGTGGTTGCTAAAGGAAGAAGCTGCACGTTGGTGGGTGGTCACCACCGCTACTAGGCCAATTGAGACTTGGGATGACTTTCGAGGAAAGTTTGGACTAAGGTTCCTATCACTGAAGCAAGGGGACATGACTATTAGGGAATACATAGATAAGTTTAATCAACTGTTTCGGGTCGGTTTAAACTTGGTTAACACAGCTCCGAAGAAGGCCCTATACATTGCTCTAGGATTAAACGAACCATTACATGGTTTAGCCATGACTCACATACCCTTGGGGGCAACTTTCGAGAGTTTGGTGAATATGGCCCTACTCAATGAAGAGAATAGGAGTGACAAGAAGGAGATCAAGATGAATGATACTCAAGTCAAGAAGACTGATTCCCAGTGGAAAGGAAATCAGGGTGATCCAAGCGGTCAGAGCAGTCAAGGCAATAAGAACAAGAACAAGAGTCAAGGCAACAAGGGCAATAACGACAAGAAGAAGTGCTTTACTTGTGGAAGCTCGACTCATCTAAACAAGGATTGCAGGAAAAGGAAGGGAACTTGCTTTAACTGTGGAGAAATGGGGCATTTCACTAGGGATTTCCCGAAGAAGCAAGGGCAAGGCCAGGGTCAGCCTCAGCATGCTGGACCTTCAGGAGGGCAAGTTCATGCTCTCAATACCGCTCCAGTTCCCGATCGAGGTAGTATTTCTGTTGAGAGCCTTGTATATATTTCTGATTTTCCAGTTCGTACCTTGTTTGTTTCTGGTGCATCGCATAGCTTTATCTCATCTGATCTTGTTGATAGTTTGCACCTAAGTACTAGTCTAGTTTATGATCCCGTGTGTGTTTCAAATCCAATTGGGGGTTTCGCCCATTTGTCTATGATCTACGTGGATTTGAAAATCTCTATCTTGAGTGTAGAGTTCTCGTGTGATGCTTATATTCTCGGTTTCATGGGGTATGGGTTGATTTTTGGGCATGGATGGGTTGTCCAGTTTTGGAGCCATCCTTGATTTTTGAGCATAGGGTTGTGAGGCTCATGACTCGCCTCGGTAATACCCTAAAAATTTCTAGTAACCCTACGAGTCCCGTCATGTTGTGTTATCTTGAATCCCTCAACTCGTCTATCGATAGTTTGTAATCGGTGAGGGTGGTCCGAGAATATCCTGATATCTAGGGTGAAGTGAAGGGGGTTACCCCTAAACGAGAGATAGGTTTCCGCATTTATCTGGTCGATAATGCCAAGATAGTTTCGTGGCCGGTAAGGCACATGGTCCCGTGAGACGGGAGCTAAGTAAGCAAGTCAAGGAGTTGCTTGAGAAGAACTTCATACGATGAAGCATTTCCAAGGAAGGTGCTCTAGTAGTATTCGCTACTAATGTGGACAGTTCGCTTCGCCCGTGTGTTGATTATCGTGAGTTGAACAAGAAGAATAGACAACCATTGCCAAAGATCGATGATCCGTTTGATCATCTTGTAGGAACATCTGTCTTCTCTTGATCTTGCTACTGTATTCCATCAGCTCAGAGTAGCTAAAGATAGTATAGACAAGACTGTGTTCAGAACTCCGGATGGATTCTTAGAATGGCTGGTCATGCCATTCGGTTTGACTAATGCACCCGCCTACTTCGTGGAATTGATAAGTAGGGTGTCTAGGGAGTTCCTGAACGAGTTTGTGGTAGTATTCGTAGATGATATTCTGATCTTCTCAAAGGATGAGGAAGAGCACGCAAGGCATCTCGTGGAGGTGATGGATACGCTTAGAGCGCATCAGTTGAAATCCAAGTCCTCCAAATGTCATTTTGGAGAAAAAGGAGTTAGATTTCTTGGGCACATAGTTTCTAAGCAAGGCTTAGTGGTGGATCCCGCTAAAGTGGTCGCGGTTCAAAACCGAAAAACTCCGACGAGGACAATTGAAGTAAGAAGTTCTCTCAGTTTAATTAGTTAGTTAGCGTCCCTTGAGCTTAGACCTACCCTTCTGGATCAAGTAGGGACTTCGCAGGAGGAAGACCCGCAGTTAGTCGAGATCATGAACAAGTGATTCGAGGCGAGATGTTAAGTCACCTCGCTATAGATGACAAGGGATGGCTAAGACGCGATGAGAGAAAGAAGGTTCTTGAAGATGCACATCACTCGAGGAGGTGGCCGAGTTTGTCCCAAGGTGCATGTTGTGCCAACAGATTAAGGCCGAGTCATAAAAAGCCCGGTGGGCTATTACATCCATTGGAGGTCCCCGCAATGGAAGTAGTAAAGCGTCACGAAGGATTTAGTGGATGGACTGCCTAGAACAAGGAAAAGGGAATACGAGCATGTGGGTCATAGTAGGTAGACTCACAAAGAGCGCTCATTGCACTCCGATAAAGAGCGAAAGGACTGCATCATAGCTAGCGACAGTTTACTTTCAAAAAATAAAGCAGTTGCACGAGGTTCCCTAAAGTATAGTTAGTAACCATGACTTAATCTTCACTAGCCAGTTTTGGGATAGTCTACGGGAAGTCATGGGCAAGAACCTGAATCTAAGCACGGCCTATCATTCGCAGGCGGATGGTTCATTGGCAACGTGGATTGGTTCTGCTGCGTGGAATACTTTATAGTAAGTAAACGAGATCCAGGATTCACTACTAAATTTTGGAGAGCTTGCATGAAACCATGAGGTCATAGTTATGTTTAAGCCAAGTATGATAGAAGAGTAAGTGAAAAAGGAAGACGAGAGGCGACAATGAAATGGGTTCCAACTCATATTTGGAAATAAGAGTTAAGAAGCTAAGAAATCATGAGGTAAAAGACGGTCAAAGCACAGTGGAGTTAAGCTCAAGGACACGTGACTTAGAAGATTGAAGGCTAGATACGCGCATCATATCTCTTTTTAAGAGTATATCCTTGATCCTTGTTTTCATGTGGAACTTACTCGCATGTTATCTTTCACGTATACCCTCTCGGTCCCATTTTCGGTCCTATTTCTGTCGGGAGGTATGACTTATTGGCTAGTAATACATGTCAGGGTTTGAAGGGGGTCCGTTAGGTTGACTAAACCTTTTGGGCTTTTATAGAATATGGGTTAGGAAGGGATTTCTTGTAATCCGAAAGAGGAGTATATCCTGCTTATCTTCCCGATCTCTTTGTAGCATATCTTCTGCTATCCATGTTTGTCTTGATTATCTAGTTTATCATGTTAATCTTGTCATGAGAACCTTAGGTAGAAACCCTTTGGATGAAACATGTGTTTGAAACATGTTATGCTTGATGGTTGCAAATGGTTGCAAATGTTTGCAAGTGGTTACTCGTGGATGCATTATACACGTTAGGCACTAGATCGGCTCACACACTCCTCATATTGCATATGCATGAGTGTTTATGCTTATTCATGGATGAAAATTTTTGTGTTATCACATGGATGTTGCATATGGATGTATGTTATGTGCACACATATAGATGTTATACATTATGTTAGGAATTGCATACATATGGATTCATTTCACCAACATAATTTGCATTGATGATATTTGCATTAGATAAGGACATATACACACACCTTTGCATATGTTCATACAACATTTAAAATCTTGTAAGGACAATGATTGCTCGTGGATGATGTTTTGAGTAGATGGATGATTGGATGGTAGGATACGTTCTTCCTAACTCGAAGATTTCGGGGACGAAATCCTTTAAGGAGGGGAGAATGTAACAACCCGTATTTTCAATAACCTGTAATAATGTAAATCGAGGCAGAATTTAATTCTAAAATCTGAATCAAGGGAAACTGGCTATGCCATTGCGTTCGTCTCGGAAAAATACGCGAAATAGAGTCCGAGTTTTCGAAAATCGGAGTCCGTATGACCCGATTAGGGCCCAATGAAGTTTTCAGAAAATTTCAAGTTCAAAACAGATTTCAAATTCAAGTTTGAATTTGGAAAATTAGGGCAGATTGGGCTAGGCGGGAAAAATCCCGCCAGAACACCCAAGTCGACAGCCCTGTCGACTTGGGAGTCGACTTGGTTGGACCCAAGTCGACAGCCCTGTCGACTTGGCTGTCGACTTGGTCCAGCCGGGCTGTTTAGCCTGGTGCACCATTTTGGGTTTGTGTTGAGCTTGGGGGCCAGATTCGGTTTTGAGGGCTGAGATTGGAACTAGGGTTTAATCCTAAGGCTAGAACTAGTCCTAATCTCTATAAATAAGGCCCTAACCTAACCCTAAATCATCATTATTCATTCAAGTAACTAAACTATGGCAAAATCAATCCTCTCATGGCCTCCACTCTCTTCATAAATTCCTAAATAAATTTCTATGAGAGATTTTCCATGCATACAAGTGTTTTCAAGCTTGTATGAGCATCATTAGCTTGCATTCAAGTCAAGTTTCTACATTTGCATCATAAAGCAAGGGTTTTGATCACTTTGGCTTAAGGGTTTTTCTATTAAAGCTTGCATTTTGGGTTTAATTGGTTGCATAAGGGCTTTGTCATATTTTTGTGACTTCATAAGCATTGTAAGCCCTATTCTACTTTCATACTTAAACTCTAAAGTTAAATGTATGATATGCAAGTTTATATGCAAGTTTACTATGCTATGATATGCAAGTTTATATGCAAGTTTACTATGCTATGATATGCAAGTTTACTATGCTATGATATACAAGTTTATATGCAAGTTTACTATGCTATGATATGCAAGTTTATCATGTTGTGATATGCAAGTTTATATGCAAGTTTGCCATGTTATGATATGCAAGTTAATCATGTTATGTTATGCAAGTTAGCTATGTTATGATATGCAAGTTCATCAAGTTATGTTATGCAAGTATGCCATGTTATGATATGCAAGTTTGATATGCAAGTTTGGGGTGATCATTTTGTTCATGTTATCATGTTATGCAAGCTTATCTTGAGTATATGAACATAAAGCTTAAAGCTTTATGCTAAAGGTTGCATTTTGGCAACATGTAAGTTATCATATCTCTTATGATAACTTGCATGTGAGGCTAAATGCGAACCTATGGCCATTTCTACATGTCATTTATCACCATGTATCACCAATATGCTAAGTTTGGTTTTATGCATGCTTTTGAGGCCAAAAATGTAATATGCAAGTATATGAACATATGTACGTTTCATATGCCACCATGTTAAACTTGTGGCTTCAACACCTTTATGTCGTGATTATGCCAAGTTCCCTCTTTCTATCCTTTATGCGCTATGGCGATATGTAAGCGATGGGATTGCGTTTGGGGTTGGGTAAACTTAAAAAAGACATAAAAACATGAGCTTGGGAATTTACCTATTAAGTTAGGTCTACCCATTGGGAATTTACCTATTAAGTTAGGTCTACCCAATTGCTTGAAAATTTGTAACATGTTTTGGAAACATGATGGACATGACACTTAGAAAAGATAAGTGTGACCAACTCGAGGTTGGGTTGAGTTTGTAGCGTAAACCTACACGGAACCGACCGGCTTAACTAGTTGCTACAAACAATAGGACCCAATGTGAGAAGTTGGCCGTGTTGTACCTTGAACCCGAGGTTAGACCAAGTTGTGGTGTAAAGCTACCCGGAACCGACCGGCTTAACTAGTAACCACAACAAGGTCTAATGTGAAAGGTTAAGGCGCATTAAATTAATTAATGCCTCGTGATTAGGGTTAAGTCATGGTCCACTTAATACTTAACCAATTTGGGCTTGGTAGATTAGTCAGGGTTAAGTCGTGAACTCATCGTTACACTTAACCAAGTTAATCCATGATTATCAAGAGGGTTAAACCGTACTTAACCCACTAGAAAAATCCTAGCAATGGGGGCCCACTCCAGCAGTAATCCCAGTTTGTATCATTAAGGCCCTAGGGACTAGGCTAGGGAGGGGGCACGATTACTGGGCTGGAGGTAAGCGACCAAATAAACGACGGCCGGGTGGTACGCCGATGTAGTTCCGGACGGACTATGGTCGTGCACGTAGTCCGTATTTGGAGAAGTCACCCATGGGTACCAGTAGATCGAGACTGTGCACTCATGTTTATGGTGTCCAGGGGTTGGCACCCTAGGGATTGATACACCCGAAGGGTGGACCCGGCACAGTTCGACTACAATTATGTTTGGGCCGTATTGACACCAACACGTGACGAGTTAGGCTTATAGGGAGGCGATCGACTAGACCGTTTGGTTGGACCTCGTATGAGGGTCACTTCATGTTCTTGGGCCAAAGCTTGGGCCAAGGGGATCAATACTTGTTTATTCCAGTCATGTTAGTTTGCTAGTACACCTGTGGTGCAAAACCTTAAACCTGATTATGCGATGACACCTTTATCTACCTTGTTAGTTAATCATCATGCTAGTATGTTGTTATCCTTATGTTCATCCCTGCTGCTCATGCCAGTTAACTTTATCAGTTTACATTGATTGTAGTAGGGCTTACTCAGTCTTTTTGACTGACCTGTTTTCTTTCGCCTCTTTTCTTCCGTTTTCCCCCCAGGTTCTCAGGGAGGGAATACTGGAGCTTAGCTTGGATTTCTGATCGCTTGCTTGTGGGATTTTAGCTCATGTACGGTCTTGACATGAAGCTAGCTATGGTTATCACTTATTTTGGGGATAGTACTTATGTATTTTCAGTTTTTCAGTGATGTCGTTTTTATCTAGACTTGTGTATTTGGAAAGTTGACATTATGTTGTACCAAACTTGTTTTGAAATGGTTTGAAATCTTCCGCTGTTTTATCTATGTTATTTACTCTGTTTACATATATAAATATGTTCTTGTTCTGCCTTGATATATCATTATGCATGTTTACCTGATTCAAACGCCCCTCCAAAGTCAGAGTGCTTGCAAGAGCCACCCTGGCGGAGGTGGGGTGTTACAATGATAGTATTTGGGTAATTGTGGATTGATTGACCAAAAGTGCAAGGTTTATACCCGTCAAGTTGATTAGAGCGGCAGCTAAGTTAGCAGAACTGTATATGAAGTGGTGTGATAATGAGAATAACTGCACTTGGGAAATAGAGGAGAACATAAGGAAGTCGTATCCAGAACTCTTTTCCTGGTAAGGTTAAAGATATAGTTGTTCTGCATGCTAAGATAGGTTTGTTGTGTTTGCCAAGTATGTTTGATTGATTGTAAATGGTTGCTAGGCATGCAGGAACCTTTGTTGTTTCCTTAGTTAAGGAATTTCGGGGGCAAAATTTCTTAAGGGGAGGAGAGTGTAACAACCCACATTCTAAGTATCGAAGGATCGTAGAATATTTATTTTATTTGCATATGAAGTCGTACGGTCATGTAACTTTGTGGAATGACTATTGGGGTCATTTCCCTTGTTCACAATTTTTGCCGATTTTTAAATGACTGTTTTACCCCTAGTGAATCTTGTTTCGCCTATAACTTTTGATTGGTAAGGAGTTTTGACCTGACACCACTTTCATTGGATTCGGACGATGGTTTACCTTTCCAGAGAGTGGTCACATTTGTCAAACGGACTTACCGTTTGGGAGATATGGCTGAAATAAGGTTTGAAGGTGAAAAACTGCTTAAGCAGGCTTAATAGGGTAATTAGTGGATGGGCCCATAACCCATTTCAGGATAAGGGTTATGGGAGGGCTGAAATGAGTTGGAGAACCATCTCCATTCAGTTTTCTAGCCGCCATAAACATTTCTTGAACCATAGTAATGGCCTCCACCTTCCAAAACCCATTCTAATCTCTTCCTAATCGCTTTCTACTCAATAATTAACCAAATCTACACCAAATCAAGTCAAATTGGCATCAAATTAGAGTTTGGGTTGCTGCAATACATAGAGATCCGTGCCATAACAGTAAAGTTTCAGATCTAAGATATCATTTGTGGCTAAGGTGAGTGATTTGCACTTTTATTCACTAATTACGGCTAATTAGGGGTGATTAGTGATAATTAGCGAAATTATGCATTATAAAAAAATCTGGAAAAATATGTAGAAATTCTTAAATATTATTTTATGTCATTAGTGAAAATTTGGGTTAATTTGGACTATGTTTGCTAATCTTATAGTTGAAACATGGTTAAAGGGATTAAGGGGAAAATCATGCTTTTTGGGTATGTTTGATCCAAAATATTTCATGTGAATGATGTTTTAATGTTTTTGATTGATTCTATATGTTGTTTTTGCTGTTTGGAATGTTTTGTGATGTCATAGGAATGTTAGAATGGCTGAAAACGCGGTCGTTTGGCGAAATTAGCTCACAGGAAAAACTGCAGAAATCGATTCCTGAAGGGGGTATGCTCACGATTCCTAAAGGAGGTATGCTCACGATTCCTAAAGGGGGTATGCTCACGATTCCTGAAAGGGGCATGCTCACAATTAGCACGAGTAGATAATGTTAGGTGGTTATGCACGAGTAGAGACATGTTAGGTGGTTATGCACGAGTAGCTGTCCGGAGACGAGCAGGAAGCTTCCACGTAATATTTTCATATATTCTCCCTGTGTTGTTGCTTGTCACCACTTTGGGCATTAGTAGTGTACCTTTTCTATTTTTCTTTAGAGACAGTATTTTGAAGTTGTAATAATGATGGTTTGGATCATAAGCTGTATTTTGGATTCTACTGCTGTGATGATTTAGTTTTCAGCTTATGCATTGTCTCGCCTGTTTTATATCAACTTATGTTATTATTATATTTTATTCCATGCGCTGTGAGATATACTACAAGTTCTTTGGTGATTCATAATTTCAAACCCTTTTCTTTTAACGACCGTCCTGTGCTAGTCAAGCATTGGCACAGCGCATTTCGGGGAAATGTCGGCTGGTGCAGGGCGGGCCGTCACACTCCGATTTCGTTCAGACCCGGAACGGACTTGCAAATGGATGGTATGTCTGACATTATATTCCTTCATACTGTATTCGTTGATCTCTGCTAAATACATATCTGTTTGGTGGCGGAGAATTTATTCTCTTGCTTAACACCCTTCTCTGAGACGTACAGCTTAGAGGTTATATATTGGTGGAAATCAGTGATACGGTATGGATTGACAGTGTGGCATGTTGAGATGCATGGATCAAAGCTTTTGTTGAAAAGCAGAGTCTTGTGGTTGATGATCAAAGCACATCATTAAGTAGCACAGCTTTGTGTAGTGTTAATTCGCGAGCTTCACGCCCCGGTATGAACCAGAACGGGATAATGATTGCTTGGAAATGAACATATTTTTGTTCTAGCTACGAGTAACGTCATGGTATGGAGACCAGACTGTTTACTTATGTGGATGTTGGAAAAAATTTATAACGGAAAGAGAGGTACCTCGGATTTCGGGCCGATTTAAAGGCTCGGATATGACTTGAGTCCCTAGTGGCTCTTTATTGGTCAACCGGACTGACCATTTTGGAGGTTCGATAGAACCGGATAACGTATAGTTTATGGTATAATTAACCATCGACGGATGACCGGCCATGAAGATCCAAAGGTTTCCCGTAGGTGTGATCCTGAGGCATTTGCTAGAGTGTCTCGAAATCGGTGAGGAAGATCCCTTGCCTCGGTTCATAGATGGAAACCCAATTTTCAATACGCGATTTTACGGTTTTAGTTGTAAACCTATATGGCGATGTAATATAATGGTACCTACGCCGCCTATGATTGACACATTTATATTTGAAGTTGATTTCTTCACTTATAGTAATAATAAAAGATGAAATTTCGCGTATCAAGCATATTTGGCTATTATAAGGTAAAACTTTATCTCGACTGCGTTCATTATGTTATGGGACCTGAGTCTTATAATAGCTTCATTTTTCTCTTTAGCATGGCGTTGTTTATTTTTATGCACTGGTATCCATGGGGAATAAACTTGTTCCGTGTTATACAACACGGTCCCGTGATTTACCTAAATTTAAAATCAAGCTAATAACTGTTTTTAGTTCTCAGACCAGTCCCATGACTTACCTGGAGTTTATTGTTTTAACCTAAACTCTGGGTGCCCATATTTTCCGCATGGCCAGTTAGTAGTTTCGGTTTTGCAGATATTTCTATACACATGATCCTGGATTTACAGCTGGAGCTATATTCAGAAAGCTTTGTATCCGTGTATTTCTTTCAGTTGTGTCAGTTGTTATTTTCCGCTACGCATTGTACTTATGCATTATTTTCCGCTGCTATATAAATTCTTAATCTCTGATATTGTATTTCCAATGTGTAATATTTATTCATACTTTGGAATATTCTTGTACTTTGATGTAAATTGTTGTAATAGCAATGAAACGTTCTTGTGTTTGCGTTCTGATGAGTCGTGTTCTCAAAGCAATCCGGGCTCCTCCATCTCTTCTGGGATCAGGGAAATTTGGGTCGTTTTGAATAACATCATAAAATTTATTTTAAAACTATTTTAAATTCAATAAATAATTTAAGTGGTCGAAATTATGGGATGTTACGATAGTGCTAGTCTAATTTTCATTGTTCACAACACTTATTTTGCCTCTCATTCCTATTAAATTTTCAAAAACATTTATATTATATATTTACACAATATTTCTTTTTTTACCAAAGTAAACGGTGATGACATCTGTTATATATTATGCTATTGTTTTAATTGTTCAGTGTTGCCTTACGTGTGCGATTGGAGTATCAAACATCCATGTGACATTAAATTGCATTATTATAACCAAAGTGGTTTTAAAGAAGTATTTGAATGGTCAGGTCTAATCCATTTAAATGTTTTAGCTTCTTACCTGGTGCGTTTATAATGATCGAAAAGATATTCTAGAGAAAATCCAACCGACTTACCCATCTAACCTAATTTCAATTTTCTTGATTTTCTGAATCTTCAAATCCACGATTCTCTTAAATTACAAACTGGTAAAATACAATTTTCCCTGATCTCCAAATTTGCAAAAGGTGGTTTCTCTCTAAACCCGTGAATCTGCAACAGGCAATTTCTATAAATTTGATTTTAGTTTTTTTTTATGTTGTGGGAAAGGAGTCCTGGACTCGTTAGTTCTATAGTTTTACTACTAGCGTTTACTTTATCCTCGGTTTTTATTTAAGATCACTACCAGAAATTCTGCTTATTCAGACCGAGTGGCACGACGGTTTCTAATGGTCCATTTCGGACGGCTTTTGAAACAAACACCAACCGACTCCGACAATCGAAAAAAGAATCGACAGGATGTGTCGAGAGCCGACGAAAACTCTATTCCCCGACGCTTTGAAATGCGATGGATATTTTCGATGGTCGACGACCATTTTGAGGCGTCGGAAAAAGCCTTTATTCTTGTAGTGGATGTTTCTATTTTTGTTAGCTTTATTTGATGGTATAGCAAGGATTTTTTATGAATGTATATTGTTAAGATTGACTACGGTATTAATTTATGTAACCTTTTAGTATTTACTACCTAGAATACTCTGAGAAAATGGATTAAATGCTTAATCATTCATGATCTTCTCACCATTAAATGCATAGTATTGGAATTTTGAAAATCAACCCTCTTCTAAATCCATTAGTGTCAATCCTTACTGGCTTTGTAGTCACTTGTGAAATCAATCCTCTCCTAATGCTCTCTAGAAAATAGATTACTTTTCTCTTTTACATCACCAGATTTATTTTCCTTATTCTTCTTTCTTCTTTGAACTAAAGTTAACCGATCGAAGGGCGTGTGCTGCGATTTCGTCTGTTTCTAGATTAAGATTTTCAATCTTTTAGGTATGCTTGCTTTTCATCTCTTACCTTTTTGATTTTTTTGGTTAAATGACGCATAAATAGTTTAGATCTAAGTATGGTTATGAAAATCAATTGCTTAGGCTTTGATTTTTTTTTTCAAAAATTATCGTATTAGTAATCTTTGCAAGGAGAATTAGGAAAATATTAACTTTGCTAGAAATATTGTCTTAAGTATGGATTTGTCTACTGATTTGATCATCTTTAGCTATCGTCTCTTTTACGTTTGGTTCGTTGATTTGAAGACCAAATAAAAAATTTATTTTTTCTATAGATTTACGATTTTTGGTAACTTGTGGAAACTATGGATATTATCCAAAAAAATATATTTGGTAGATTGATTGCTCAATTACAGATTGATCTATTCACAAAAAAGAAATATTTTTTCTTTTTATATTACTTTGCATAGTAAATGAGGAATTTAAGAAATTTTGATTACTCATGTTGCCTATTGTGTATTATTGAATTATATTTGTAATTCTCTTTAATGGTCCAAGTAAATCTTATTCATATATTTAGTTTATATGTAAGTGTTCTTTAATTATAAATTCATAATTTCACAAGCATGTCTTTTCGATAGCTATTTATATGCTTAGTTTATATATTTTAAGGCTTGGACTACTAAGTAAAGCTGATAAACTTTGAGAAATCATGTTGTTTAAGAAAAATTTGTTTGCTTAAATTTTTGAGGAAATATGATTTTTAGTAAGTAATAGTCGAACAATAATAAGTCTTTATTCAAATTTTTGTCTGCATAATAAACTAGTTTCTTCCATTATTGTCTATGGGGCAGAGAAAATGGTTAATTTTAATGTTAACATCAATGAAATATCTGAGAAATTATGGAAGATTCGAAGAAGATTGATGAATGGTTTTGCTTTTGGTGTGCATGTTTTGTTTGATTGGGTTGTAGATAATATTGGTTATTTTCATATTTTGGAGCACTGTGCGTATGATTTTTTTTATAGTCAACAACATGAGTTATACTTTTAATTATGGAAAACAAGAATAAGTGGAAATTTGTTTGGATTACAGTAACTTATGATTTGATGGTTTGATAATCTTAGAAATCAAGATGTTGCTTACCATGAATAATAATGAAATTTTACGGATATATGAATGTATATATACATAAGATAAAAGCATTCAATGGTAGCTCTCTAACTATTTCGTAGCATTACTCTAGCACATTGATTTTCATCGCATAATCTTATTTAGATAATAATTATTTCTTTCTCTTCAACATCATATAAAATCATAGAGAAAACGTATTATTGAGTGCTTCTCATCGTATACATACAATACATACATACATACATACATATATATATATATATATATATACACACACACGCATATATATATATATATAATAATCTTTTTCATCTCAAGTAATTTTAGTGAATCATTATTTAGTTCATGCGGTTCATTAACAATGTAGCATCTTTTATTTATTACATATGATTTGATTTCTCTATACTTCTATTCCTTGGATTGTGTTGTTCTTTGATTGCTTTAGGTTTTCCCTTCCACTATTTATATTGCTATCAGCTCTTTTCTTTGTAATTGAAGGCTTTGATGTCAAGCTAGAGTTTTTACGTTATAATTTTTTGTTAATGACTTTATGTTCGCTTTTGCAACATTTTTCCCATCGATACAAAAGGACACATAAAATTTTCAATTATTGATGTTCCTAATTTATTTTTATTTCCCATTACATTACATACAATATTTGTAGGGATTCATTCTTTATTCTATTTATTAATCCGAACAGAGTTTTGAACATACAATAGTGAAAACGGTGTTTGACAGGGTTGAAAGACATGCTAACTCCTTAAGTGATATGGGTAGTCCCTTCTTATTTTATGTACATATAATGGACGTACATTCATATTGGCAATATAACATATACTATGTCAGCTTTATTTTTTATGTATATGTTTCAAATACATATAGTTATACAGAATTACTTAAATATTTGGATATCGTTATAATTAATATAATATCCATAATATCGACAAAAGCCATAATTTCTTTTTGTAATTATAAAATACGCATATTGAATTTTCTTTTTCGAGTTCATTTTGAAAATATCTTCAATGAAATAATTACATATTTGTATATTGAGCCGTTTATAAGTTACAAGTAACATGACCAAGTACAAAATAAATTCCCTTATTAAAAACATGTTATGTAAAAGAAAAAACCTCATATTTTAAGTTTTAGGATATCTGCGCAGGATTGAACAAATTTTTGCAGAGAACTCTACAGGTATTTATTGAGTCCTTTGTAATCATTTACGTTAAAAAAATGCTTAGTAGATCATATAAAATGTTCAAATTTAATATAAAAATTTGATTTTTAACCAAAACTAAAAGTAGGTTGCAAGTTAATACATATTTTTAAGAAGGGATTTTCACGTATTAAATTTAGAAATAAGGGATGGAACCTAGTTTTCATGAATAAATGTCAAATCATACAAGTTTACGGCGCTTTAGCCATATTTTCCATGGGAACAATATCTAATATATATTTTGTTGCTCCTTCATTTCTACAACAATATTTTTTTTAATCTTAATCTACAAATTTTGGCACATAATAAAATAATACATGACGAATTTGCTACTTTTGGATTTCAAATATAGAATGCATACGTTCTATTTACGTGACTAATTAAACGTTGGTTCGCTCAAGAGCACCTAGTTTCATATAATTTTATGCATATCTTTTTTTTCTATAACATCCATCCTTTTTAGGTGCACAAAATGAAACATTACCTGTTGACTTGTCATAACAGGCGGTTGGTAATTATATTTAAATAACACTTTTATTTGTAATTGAGGGCTTTAGTATCAAGCTAAAATATAATAGATGTCTATTACAACTAAAATTATTTATTAATATTCTATGTAAATATTTTAAAAATATTGTTCATACTATCTTCGTTGATACGTTCTTAAAACTTTTATTTTAAGAACTAAAAAGATGAACGCACATATAATGTATGAGTTAATTTACAAATATTGTTAAAAAAATTATTTTTAGGGTTTATAGTAAATTACTTTGTTGCATCATTTGTATATATGATGGTTCATCGAAAACAATCATATATTGATTACCTAATCAATCAATCCTTTATGTGGATGAAAAAAAAATATCTTAATTTTTTTATAGAAATGTTTTTCTTAGACTGTTAGTTAGAGAACTAAAACTAATGCATGTCATTTTTTTTTGGGAACAATCACTAATTGTAATAATAAATAAAATAGTTTCACTAGCATTCATTTTGACGAATGTAAAAGCAAAATTCAATTCACTTTTATTAAATTGGCATTTATCCTAACTTCAGTTATTACATTAGTATCTCTTTATATGACATTCTTTCATGGTATCTATTGAATAAACTTCATCACTGAGTTGTTTGTATTTTATTTTTTTATCATGAAATTCATTTATGAACTTAAGCTCCTTTATATTTAGTAATTTTTAATTGAACTATGTACAGGTAGTCTTTTGGAGTGATTGAAACTATCGCATTGTCATGATAATTTTGATAAGTTATGGAGAATACTCTTGTTTGATAGATGATAAAGACTATGATGATAACAATGATGATGTTGATGACGACGATGAGATTCAATGTTCAACCCGTTAATCAAGTAAGCCTTATCCTCACCTCGTAATAAATTCAAAACAACTATTGAAATAATGGTTGTTTGGTATGTAATGCTTCTATATATAACGCAATATTAAAAATATTGCAAGAGCCTTTATATTAAGAAAATTGAATTACGTTCATGAAAATGCACAACAATTTTCTATCCATTGTCAATCGTAAAAGGATTTTGTATATTTGTATGTCATTAAAAAATTTGAAGCTTCACATTGCAATATTATCATATTTCTGAAAAATGGCCAATATATTAGTTAAAACTCATTTGACTACAACAAATCTACTCTGATAAAAACTGTAATTCTACAATTGTCACAAAATGCCATTTGTAATAGATTTTTTACAGTTGTTTTATTCATAAAGTTGTAATATATATATTAGTCTTCAACAATCCCTTTATTTTCCATGTTGTAATTGATGCCTATTGCAATAGTTATTTTTTAGCAATTGTAGAAGATACTTATTTTTGACAACTCTTCCTTTTGTCAATTGTAATAAATATCTATTACAAGTCTTTTTGTCAACTGTAAAAAAATGTCTGTTTTAAACACTTTTTTTTTTGCCAAATGTAATAGATGTTTATTACAACTATTTTTGTCAGTTGTAAAGGATGTTTTTTAGTAATTCTTCTTCTTGGTCAATTATCGTATATGTCTAGGGATGGCAATGGGGTGGGTCTAGGGTACAAACCCGCTTGACCCGCCCCTGTTTTGACCCATTTAGACCCGCCCCATAGGGACTTCGGGGCGGGTAGACCCGCGACCCGCTTTTGGAGGTCCGGGTCTAGGGTCGGGTCTGGGGCATGGCTAACCCGCCCCAACCCGACCCGCATGATCGAAACATCATTCAAACTCTTTATAACTATAACTATTACTTGTTAATCTTCTTAGATTTACATAGTTATAACTTGAATATTATATTCTTTTAATTGAAAACTATAAAATTTTCATTGTATTAAGTTACATCAATGATAATCATACAATAACAAATGCATACATTTTGAACTATTATCTTACAACTCATTTTATAATATTCTCTTGTCATTGTGAACACATTATAATATGCATATAATTTATCATTTGGTGATAAAAAATATAAATATATAAATTTGTGTAAACTAGAACATAATATCACCGGGTCGCGGGGCGGATCGGGTCTACCCTGACCCGTACGGGTTTCGGGTACGGGGCGAAATTCCAGACCCGCACCGGGTCTACGGGGCGGGTCTGGGGCGGGGTTTAAAAAGTCCGGGTCGGGTCTGGGGCATGAGAAACCTGCCCCAACCCGCCCCATTGCCATTCCTATATATGTCTATCAGTTTTTTTTTTCTTTTACTTATATAATAATTATAACTAAACAAGAATACTTAATAAATAGTAACTAATTAATTAAATAGTTAGTAAAAAAATACAATTATTGATTATTATTATTATAATTAATAATCATATTGATTATTGACAAATAACAAATAATTATTAAATGATAAATATTAAATAATTAATAAATATGAATTTACTTTTAACTAATCATTTTTAATAGTTGTAATAGCTTTGGTGTCACGCTTTTTTGGTATACAAGTGAACTACCAAAAATGCCCTTTTATATGTTATTAAAACCCTATTGTCGCTTAATAATAGGATTCGACAAATAAACTTATATTACTAATTCAAAATACATCTCTGTAAATAATACCAAATTAAATCATAATATTTTTATTAATAGTTATAATACTATTGATGCCACGCTTTTTTGATATACATGTGAACTATAAAAATGCCACTTTATATATTATTGAAACCCACTATCGCTTAATAATAGGATCCGAGCAGTAAGATTATTTTACTAATTCAAAATACATCTCTACAAATAATACCGAATTAAATCTTAATATAACGTAAAAGTAGGATTTAAAGACTCGTGAAATACTTTGCGTTAAACCTCATTAATGGCTGCGCACAACTAACCTTAACAAATATAGGTAAAGCTAGAGGACAAATCCTTTCTATCCCGGTTTGGGCCACATTAACAAATATACCTTCTGTTCTTCAACCTTTTATTGGATTTAATTGGTTGGCAAGTGTGTTTGGGAAACTCCGATGCTTTGACGATAACACTGTGGGTAGAAAGAGTTTAAAGTATGCACGAGCTCTTATTGAAATCTCTCTCAATGAGCCTTTACCTGATAGCTCAAGGTTACTCTAGTTGATGGATTTGACGTAGATATAGATGTTAGTTATCGCTGGCATCCTAAAATTTGTGTTAAGTGTCATTCATTTGGACACACGGTTGAGACTAGTACCACCATACTCTCTGTATTTGAGACTCTTGCAGTTCGAGTCCCTCTTCGTAAGCCGAATTTAGAATGGATAGCAAAGCTCAGAAATACTCCAACTTCTAAACCTTATATAAAGATTGATCCACCTACTGTGCCTTCCTCAGCTACTTCGTTTAAGGATAGTGATGTTTCTGATATTCCTGAGCTACATCCTACAGAAAACCTTGATGTTTTTTGGACTACGACTGACCGAGCTTGGCACCACTTACCTTCGAGGATGCGTTACTCACCTGGAGAGAAATGTTATTTTACTTGCGTGGATAATGAGATCCCTGAGGCTAGATGTGTATTTTAATGTTGTGTTGGTGATGAGTTTTTTCTGAGTACCAATGAAGAGGAGGGACTAGTGAATGTTGGCAAACTGTCTGGTCCGACGTGGGATAGGAAGGTTATTTATGACACTAATGCAGTATGTTATACCCCTGACCTTGTCTTTATTTATAAGGGCTACTATCACGTATATCATCCTGTTGAGGGCAAGGGATGTTCTCTTCCTTCCTCGCTGAGGTGAAATAGGCATTGTTTTATAGTATTTAAGACATTTCTGCTTCACTCATGTTCTGTATTTTGTGTTCTGGCACATCAAACTAGTTTTAGTAGTTAGACGATTGGCCTAACTCCTATACTTTATGTATCATTATTTTTTGTAATGAAAAGTAGTTGCGGCCACTATAAAAACCGGTCGGCTTTGCTAAAAAAAAATAGGATTTAAAAAATAAATCCTTTTTAACGATTCAAAACAGGCATCTTTACATAAGGAGATTAGATTATATCACCTGAAAATAAGAAACGAAAAATGAATTTGCTTAACAAATTAGTTCTTTCATAGTCAATAATGGAAAGAAAAAAACTTAAGAAAAAAAGTATACGTTGCAACTTAAAAATATGTCATACCTTTGGTGCCATGCTTTCTTGGTATACACGTAATACCCCCACTATCGTTTAATAATAGGATCCAACAAATAAGCTTATTTTACAAATTCAAAATTCATCTCAACAAATAATACTAAATTAAATCTTAATATAACATAAAAAAATAGGATTTAAAAAATAAATTAAAACTAACTACACATTATTACTACGTAAAAATATAATTAAATACATATACATGTAATTTATAAAAAAATAATTCATGTACAGCAACGCTCGTACTTAATAATCCAACTAGATCACGAGTTCAACTATCATAATGAAATATTTTTCTTGTTGGCAAGCTTTTATGAAATATGTTTAGGTCATCAAAATTTTATATATTTTCATTATGCTTTGTAGATATGGTGGTAAAGGGTAAGCGGTCTTTTTTTCTTCAGATTTGTATATATCATTTATGACATTAAATAAGATGGTAATTAATTAATTTTAGTTAGTCGAACGGTTGTCAGTCACCATTTCTTTGTATATTTCTACAACAAATCGAGTTCCTTTTTTCCCTTGATTAGTGTTTTATTTTTCTGAATGGGCATGGCTATGGAAAGGAACAAAGCTGGAGATTTTGGCAGATGGGAAGATCGTTGGGTGGGAAAAGAATTTCACTTTTTATGGCTAGACCAATCGTAGCATCAAAGATGATTACATTTATCCCAAGGTTTCGATTTTGTATATCAATTTAGTTACATTTTTTGCATTTGCTTTAATGCATATAGCTTGTGTCAAGTTGTTAAATGTCGTAGTTGCGTACGAGTCAGAGCAACCGGTTACTTAAAATGGATGAATATATCCGAATGTAACAAAGATTGGATAGCATTGACATGGGAGCACCATGGACGTTTGGTTGTGTAGGATATCAAAGAATTATTTATTATATACTGTCATAGAGATTTCGGGGAATAGATGTCTTGTTATATAGTTATATATCTTTTGACATCAGTTTTCTCATATTGATAACATTGTCGAACTATTTTTTATCACAACATCATTTGAATAAGTAAAATCTGATATTTTTATGTTCATATTAATCCTTTTAACATTAGTGACAAACGTGAGAGTATTCACAACAATAGATATTTTTAGGGTACTACTATTCACACTCGGTTTATACTTCCAACCACATTTCTAAATTTAGTACAAATGATTATTTTTTATATTTTTCTGGTCACCATATATTATTCTTTCACTCGTTTATTCACCACCGTAATTCTCCTAAGAAAAACACGCACTTCTCTACAATTTCAAACCCTAAACCCTATAAAAAGCAAATATTCTTTTGTGCCTAATATAGATGAAAGATGAAGATAAAAAACAGGTTAGAATTGCTTGATTTTTATTATTTTCTATTATGTTGTAGAACATGCTGTTAGAATTTTTTTAATGGTAGGGCTTTCTATTATGTTTTAGGATATTTTTTCCGCTTCGTTGGAAATTTCAAGCTTGCAGGACATTAAATTTGACGACGTTGTAATAGAGAATGACAATATAAGTTTTAACGTGTAGGATTTTTATCTGTATAACTTACGTGTCTTCTTTTACAAATTGATTTTTTTTTTGTCATATGATAGATGTAGCATTTGAATGATGATAAAGTAGACGATAAATACGATGATTGTGACAATATGATGCAAGATGTTCGATCAAATGACTCAAAAGACATAAATGCATGATGCAAGTGAGGAAGGAAGCGTTCGTGTAGAAGAATGTGCTGGTGGCCTCTCCATTATTAGGTTATTAATTTAGATGGTGACCAGAGGCAATTTAAAATATTTGAGATGCTTTTAGTTTTGGTGGTGAGAAGTGTAAATTGGGATGTGACTAGTAGCACGCTGTTTTTAAGTTAACATTTCTCGTACTGAACAATAATGCCTAGCTGAAACTAATCTGGAAATGATGCACAAACTTTTCTTCATTGAAAATAAAACATTATTATCCTCTTCCCCTCTTCTTTCTTGCGTTCAGATAACATTATTATCGTTGTGAAACTAATTGCGCTACCTGGAGCCGTCATTGGTCGGTTTGGAGTTCTCGCCTGAATTGCGTTGTGCACAATGGGATATGGATTTGTCTCGTTCGCCTATGGCTCCGGCTGTGGATCTGGAAAGTCTTAGAATTTCATTCTTTTCAGGTATTGTTTGGTGGAAATTAGATATATAGCAGCATTTGAGATGCTTTTATGAGGATTTCTTATGAGTTACATATATGAATTGTTGTTCTTCTTTTTCCATAACCAACAATTTGCTTATGCCTTCCTATTCTAGATTTTCCTATGCCTATTTATTCGGCGGTTCAATCAAAACTGGATAGGTCTACGATTTACCTCATTAACCCGAGATAAAGTTACCAATCTGCTATATTTTCAGCCTTTCAGGTACTTAACATACATATGTAGCTTTCAATTTTTTCAATAAATAAATAAATTTTAATATTATTGAAACAAAAACTAAGTATACATTAATACAGACATCAATTTAGAAAATGAATTCTAGATTGGAACTGTTAGTTCTTGAGAGGAAGAAAGAAACATAACTGCGGCATGCAAATTCCACAGTGGGGTAACACATTTTTTCAAGCTCAGCTGCGCACATGCTCATTGAAAATATGCAGCAAACCGTGACTAATCTTCAAGAAAGAATCGATGGATACAAAAATGCTGGCAATGCTGAAGAAAATGATAGTGTTTTGAAGGATGCACGCTCTGAAATGTCTGAAAGTGAAAAGGACGATGGAGGAAGTAATTTATTAGATTCAATGATCAACCCGAATATCCAACCAAATTTCCAGATATGTATCTTCTTTTCTGTTCCGATAGCTGGTCGAGGCAACCGAAAATTTGTGCACAAAATAAGATGAGAATAAGGGTGAAAGCACAAAATAGGAGCAACTAACTCCTTAATTCCAATGCAGCAGAAGGGGAAGTTTTTAGAGGAGAATAGACTTCTATTTTGTTTTCTAGTTCACCTCGTAGAAAGATTCCATGTTACGTAGGGCACAACCAACAATGACTTACTCAATTGAAAAATTAACCACTGCATATTAGGTATGATTTGCCTACTTCTCCTTGGTGGGTTCATGATGATTTCGTGTCTTGTTGACTGAACAAAGACTGGTGTTTATAACAGTGAAGCTTTGACCGTTATAAGTGTATAACAGCGATGTCTTTGTCTGTATAAATTCATAACGTCTAAGTTTTCACCGTTGTAAACTTTTCATATTATAAAAGCATGCAAATTAATTTTAATATGTTTGCAGCAGCACACATATTGAAGTGGCCTTTCTTTGCAGCATGAGACCAATAATTAGTCCAATCGTATTTGTGCGCTGATTAAATATTTATATTTATATTATATGTTGTTGTGCCAACTTATATTTGTGTAGCTGCAAAGATTGTTGGTGATCATCTTATTCTCTGAATCTTCTAGGCAGTATAATGTTTCTTTTAGGCTTTGTATTTAGTCAAACGAGCTGCTCTTGTTGTAACTCAGCTAGCTATTTATGGGGATTATGCAAACATTGTACTCAAACGCAGTTAGTTACCATGATACAAAATACAGTGCTCTTAAATTTGTAAGATCTAATTACTTTTCCAAATGATAGTTACCTTTCAACGGTAAGGACGCTTGAAATTTTGATTATTTTACATTTTACATTAACAGTGCCTTTGTATTTATTTTCCATATCAATCCTGGTAGAATGTGTAATAACAGAACATGTTTTATGGAAGGTTCCGGACCCAACTGTGTGACTCCATACTGTTGTGTGCTCGTAGAGTTTGCTTCTTTGCTCACAGTGCTGAGCAGCTTCGACCTACGGTCATCTTTAGTCCTTTGCACCATGCGATCCTAGAACAAGGC
Organism: Allium sativum; assembly: GCA_030737875.1. Taxonomy (NCBI): domain Eukaryota; kingdom Viridiplantae; phylum Streptophyta; class Magnoliopsida; order Asparagales; family Amaryllidaceae; genus Allium; species Allium sativum. The sequence continues at coordinate 365,538,655 of CM060909.1, forward strand.
CTATTCAGTTCAGTTCCGGTGCAACCTGAAGGAGTAAATGCAAATGCCAGCAATGGAAAGAGCAGTAACGCAACTGCTGAGGTGATGCTGAATGCTCCTCCTGCTCTCCCCTCTTCGTCATCGAATGTGACTGAGAGGTTGATGCTAAATGCTCCTGCTGCTGGCTTCTCTTCGGAAGAAAATGATAAAGATGATCTTAAGGATCTGTATGAAGATTTTCCGCATTTGGACTGGGTGATGGATGTCTGCAGCTAGGAGGATTAAAGAATGTGTGTATAAATAATATATCATTTGCTGTATTGCCTTTTTTTTCCTGTTTCTGATATGTGGGAAGTGTAAATATTTTAGTGTGTGATCTGGGAAGTGTAAATATTTGTGGTTATTTGAAGTTTATTAAAATCAACCGTCTGTCATCTCTGAGTCAGTGGAAGAAGTTTAAGGGATTTTTCTTTCCTAAAAGAATTCCTATATTAAATGCTTGAAACTGTCCTGCCGTGTTTAGTTGTACTTGTATAATTATACTATAGCTGCACCTTTCATTGTTAATATTCACGCTGCCAGACCTGTATTGTGACCAAGCTACCTATGAAACTGAGCATATACTTGATTTTGGTTTCTCGTTCTGGTTACAAGCCTTGTACACCATTTCTTGCGTTGCTTGCTTGGCTTATATTCGCTCACTTTATGCTATTAAAATTAAAACGCAGTCTGACCATGAAGTTTTGGTATGCTTGAATGGCTTGTCACTTGTGCACTATACACATATGCATGCGTTAGGTCCTGTCTCGACGCTGTGCTGCAATATTGTACTGCCTTTTTACACTGCAGTGAACTATGACCATGTTGTGTTTGTTGAACTCGACTTTTTTATACTTTTGCTTATTGCATGGCTACTGTGCTTGTCTATGATACTCTATACTTGGTTGCATACTGCCATTTCCATGTTACTTTGTTTTTGTGTATAAAGTTCCCATTCACTTTGCTGTGTATGTCATATTGTGTTGTCCCTTACTTTGCATGCATGACCATTGCCGTGTGCTTTTTGAACATGCTTGTTTATATTTCCTTAATGTTGGTCCACTTTGCATATACTTGAACTTGGCTGACTTGTTCATGTTGCTCTTATTGTAGGCTATTTTAACACCAGGACTGCATCATATGTGTGTGTGGATATGTAGTCTTCCTACACTGGAAATATTCATGCTACTGTAGCACTGTAATCTGCAAACGTTATCAGTCCTGGTCTTTTGGCAGTTCCAAATCCTGTTGACTTATATGCATACATGTAACGTTATTGTTTGGCAAGAACCTTATATGATAGACCCTTGTAAAATGCTCAAACTGTAGTGTTGCTTTGGACATAGTGATCGTAGATGCAATTTAGTCTAAATTTGGATTTCAAAGCAGCACGCTGATAATGTTGAATGTAATATAGTTCAATCCAGAGACTCCATGATGATGGATTATAAGAATTTAGATATGATTTGCAGTATAATCTTCAAATAAATAGTAAAGAAAAGTTGAAATGCAATTGATACAGAAATACTTTTGATACAATGTACAAGCGTTATAGGTAAACAGACACAGAATTTCACAACACAAATATATAAGATAGCAGCGGAAATTTAATACTTTATTTTCCAACACAAAACATCATGGTTTAAAAATTCAGTTACAACATCAGTCTGAAATACTAGAACAAAATACATCAAATAAAAATATCCATCTTCCGCTAAAAACCATCAGAGTACAGAAATAAAAAATTATAATTTCCATAAGTAGTCATACACAAATATTTCAAAGTTTGTCGTTTTTTGATTTGGTAAAATTTAAATTTTGGATTAATTAAAAATGTAGCTAACAATAGAAGCTTGGTGGCCGATCTTCCATGTATCAGAAGTCCTTTGTTCACCTCACCTATCACCATCAACTCTTTTTTGTTGTTAATTCAAGTGCACTTGAATATTTTTAGTAGTACAGGTAGTCTCACAGACTTCACATCTTGAAATGTGATCTATGTTATTATGGACATAAATAAGGGTGAGCGTTTGGTTGGTTTGCTTAATTCGATTATAAATTTCTCAAACCAAACTAAAACCAATAAAAATGAAAACCAAACCAAACCAACCAAATTAAGTTTGGTTGGTTTGGTTGGTTATCCGAATAAACTGAACTAAAAATGTTTTACACTTTATGTTTAAAATATTCACTATAATTTGAAACAAATTCTAAATATATGATTACAGTATTATTATTTTTGATTTTTATGCATTTAATATAAATTTTGACATATAGATGATGGTTAATATATACTTAAATAACTAAAATAACCTAAAATATTTATTATAATACCAATAATTTTGAAAATTTAGTAAAAATTCGTTTAAGTTGGTTAAACCGGTAACCAAACTTAATATTTTTTCGGGCCGATTACAAACCGATTTAATTTCAAAACCTAACCAAACCGACCAAAACAAATTGGTTTGGTTGGTTTATTTGGTTTAACCGAATAATGCTCACCCCTAAACATAAATTTATCGTATTCTAAAATAAGATTGATATTAAGCCATCATAGATTCACAGATATGGATTGGCGTTCTAGCTTGTGGTTGGTTTTGCAAACCTTTTAATAACATTTTATGCTGCCAACATTTGAGCCAAATATTTGAAACGTTTTCCGAAACTTATTCCAATATTCATCTCTACAAATCCTTTCTTGTGTTTGTGATATTCAAGTATCTTTTCCTAGCTTCATTTGACCATAATTTTCTCAACATCTGAAGAAATATGGTGTCGTCCGGGGATCATAATATACTCAGCTAACATCCTCCTCCTTAACATTTGTTTTATACTTTTCTTAGTAAATATTAGTTTTATGAATTGAGCAATAAATAAATTGTTATTCTTCTTAATGTTTGTTTGATACGAACTATTGTATGAATCATTTTATGAACGAAAATCACGGAGCCTAGTTTAGACTCATCATTATTGCCTAGTGTTCCATTCTGACATGAAATACCTTTGCTCATAATTGTAGAGCTACAGGCGGGAGTAGTTTTTGTTATGTAACGACGATCGACTAAGCTATATCTATCTCTAACATGTGTCATACACATATGAGTTGACACAGAATTTGTTGCAACAAAAGGAAACCCTACTATTAGGTGTCTTCTAACTGGTATTTATACATCATTTCTTCAAATTATTTAGCGATGTAAGACTTCCTAAATCCGAACCATCTTTCTCCTCTGTAACACGCAAGACAATCTTGACAGTTTTATATTCAAACAAGTCATATGGACGTACTAGTGTAAGTTGTATCCTGTCATATGGAGATGTTACCGATTCCTATTGACTCTTGCAATAGATAGACACGTTAAACCATACCATTTTCCTTATAAAAAAATCGAAATATAATGATATAGTGAGAATGTGCTCTTGGATCTTTATCGACCTGCGTTTCAAAAACTATGGGCTACTGGTCTGGTGACCACTGAATGTAAGATACCTTCAAAACAAGATTTAAATGCTCCGACATACGTTCGTTGCTGGTTTAGTCAAAGGGACCATTTGGGGTAACATACTCCAACAGGAACACTTAACATTGAAAACTTGAAGACTGCAAACTTGTATGTTAATTTGCAAAATAATTTATTTGCTGTATCATATAAGACTGCGCACCATTTCTGCCATTTATTTATATGTTTATGTTTAACTCCTTCACTGTCTATACCCCTTAATATGACTCATATGCTTGTCATAAATATTTAAATAAAATGTCAGAGAGAAATCTAATGATATTAGTAAAGATGACTCGCGTTTCTGAAACTATATATATGCATAAATGTCATACCTTATCATGATCTTCTGCTTGCAAGAGCTCCAAGCTACTTCATGGTGATGTATTTTAACGAAGTATTTTTAAGTTTTAGTATTACATTTTTATTTTTTAAAATTTCTGGATATATTGTATCAGTTATCATAAAATGGAGTATAAGAACATACTTAATATAAGAGGATTTTTTGAGGTGGCCGCTTTGCTTAATGAGAAGTTAGATTCAACCTTTCAATATTTCCTATAGTTGACCGTTCCTTTGTCTCAATATTTATACCAGTCTATCAGAATCAAACCAAGTATGAATTTTTTATTTTGTAAATGTTAGGTAAAGGAAGATAAGTCTAGTAAATGAGCACTGAGGATTAAGTTTACTATCCTGATTACCATGGAAGATTACGTCAGAAATCCCTAATTTAGAAACCATCAAACTAAATCAGATCACATAAGTTAAATTCAAGTACAAACCTAGAGTGCTACAACTACACAATTTCAATTGTCATTGGTTGTTCATAAACACTTATCGTATGCTTGACATTTCCATTCACAACTTCAGTTCCTATACTGGTTGACCAAATTATCTTTGCAATCTTCGTGGGCCCGTTATTGCATCATGATCCATGTCATGAAATGCTTTTTTCCCCCTCCAATTAACTATAACATTAAACATGCAAATAATATTGGTGTTTTCTTATGCTGATTAATTGCATTATTATGGGTCAATGCATATGCATAGATATCTCTTGATTTTGGATTGGAAAAGAAATAATACCATGTTTTGATTCATCGTTTCAATCTCTCTTCATAAGCAGCTTTCTCTTGCTGTGTATGGTTACAATTTACATCTTGATCACTTGTTCCAGTACATTTACGTGTATGCTATACTGGTTTTTTCTTGTGGCATAGTTATGACTGTTTTTGTCAGTTTTTTGTAATACATTAAATTAATATTTAAGCAGTTGAAAAAAATGCAGCAAAGGTGGATAAATATGCATATCATTCTTTAAATCTGTGTTTGTTTACAGAAAATAAACTCATTTCTAGCTGGCATTGCATTTCACAATCAAACAAAGATTATTTATTTTTATGGCTGCTAAATGCTACTTCGGAATGATTGGAGCCATCTTTCTATCATTAATGTCATTTGTTGGTGTTGAGGGAAAGATGTTTAACTTGCACCAAAATCAGCCATCAATGTTGATCACCATGGTATTCTCAATAACTTTTAGTATTCCCTTCTCTATATTGTTTTGTATTTATGACGCAAGTGAATACTTAGCGTTTGCATTGTTATGTTTTCAGAGTGAAGATGGTGATATAATTGAGTGTGTTGATGTATACAAACAACCTGCGTTTGACCATCCGTTACTCAAAAATCACATCATAAAGGTTCGGTATAGAGTTTCATTTAAGTTTCTATATGTCTAGTACATTATCCACTCATGTTGATCAGTTGACGCTAACACAATTAACATAATAGATGAGACCTAGTTTTCTTCCATCGGTTCAAGGTAATTACACCTTAAGATATTCCATAAAACAAATCTGGAAAAAGCATGGAGGTTGCCCTGAAGGGACAATCCCACTGCTGAGGAATAAAGCAACAGAAAATGCTACTGCCCATGGGTCATCCGAGAACTATGGTTTGAATGGAGAATTTTCAAACTGCAAAGTTGAGGTATATATATATCTGTACCTCTTTGATATGATGAAATCCAGTGATAAGACACAGAGGAGAAAATCTTTTCATACTTGGGTATATTTAAGTTGTCGCCCACATAAAACCTTTTAAACCTATCATTTAAAGTTTTAAACTAGTGCAAGTTAATTTGAAATTGATTTAAGTTTTAATTTGGAGATACTGTTGCTATGCTCATTCAACATTACAATCTAGAAGTCAACTACGCTTTAATTTGAAAAATCAATGTATTTTTCATATATTTGGATGACGTGTATATATTTTTACTAGGTTGCCCGTTTGGAGATGAATAAAAAGGGCACATATATCGGTGCCATGGCTAGAACAAATGTTTGGAATATAAAAGTTGAGGATGACGAATGGAGCTTAAACTCGGTTTCATTATTTAACAAAAAGAACTCATTTATGGAGAGTGGATGGGCGGTATGTCTACTTTTTCTTCCTTTTGCCCCTTTGCCAATTTCATATTTTTTCTCCTTTATCCCGATATCTTGCTATATCAATATTAGGAATTATCATATGAACTGTTCAAGTAGGTAACCACTAAAACCATTATATGATTTGTTTGTATGTCAAAGATAGTGTTTGAATTGCAGTTACTGTACATGCACTTAATACTTTGAACTAGTGTATTTTTGGATTATTTAATACGCTACGCACTGCTTGATATTAACAAAACTAAATGGATGCATAAAATGTTATTCACGGCATCTAAAAATATAGTTTTATATATTAGTTCTGTTTATTGTGAAAATTCATTCAGTTTACACTTCGATTTATACCGCCACTTTTGGAAAAGATCCTTTTCTTTTTCTAATGTCCACATACTAGATAGATATGGGAAATTAGCAGTTGATACTCATAAACACAGTATGCCAATGGTCTATGATATTAACCAAACAATTTACTTTCTTTCATTTCTATAATATATCAAATTATCACTTTTTTTTTCTTTTCATGGTCAGGTTAGTACTATCTTATTTGGCGACCGAAAGCCACGAGTGTTTGTTAATTGGCTGGTATGGTAGCTTCTGTTACATTTATCTGTCGGCTATTAGTAAAATATTTGTATTCATCTTTTGACTAAAGTTATTCAATTGTAACATGATATTCCAATTTATGATTTGCGCAGAACGCACCTAAAAATTCTGGGTGTTTTATCCTGAGGTGCCCTGGGTTTGTGCATGTATCAAACCATATCATGCTTGGAGGCGCTCTACCAAATATCTCAAAAACAAATGGAGAACAATTTGATTATGAATTTGCAATCTATAAGGTATATATCTCGGAACTTTTTAACCTATGCAATGTACAAGCTCAGTATGAGTAATCTTGTTTTTAATAAAATGAAGGATGTTAAGCAAGGGGCATGGTGGGTAACTGTTGAAGGCCATCCATTAGGCTACTGGCCAATAAGTTTGTTCGGAGATTTTGATGCGGCTCGGCGAGTCAATTGGGGTGGAAGTGTGTGCAATTCACGTTTCCATGGGACTCACACCTTGACAGAAATGGGGAGCGGCGTTTTAGCCAACAATCAGTACAGGAGGGCAAGCTATATCCGTGGGATTATGGTCCTTGATTGGAATAGAAAATTTATAAGTCCAAATGTTAACCATCTCTCAGCCTCGTGCGAAGATTGTTATAGCGTGACGTTGAACTGCTATGATTTTGAGGTTGGCGATGGACAATGCATATATTATGGTGGGCCTGGAGGTAGAGATTGTGACAAAGACTGTGACATTCCAATGTAAATGTTTGCTTTGCAATGATGTTTTGGAATGTGTTTTATGCCTGAATGGTTGGATAAAATGTCTTCGGAATAAAGTCAGCCTTGTTACTCCGATGCATATGTTTAGGACAACATTTTTACCATATTAACCTTTGTCAACCATTATCAATCCAGTCTTGTTGCTCAGATGCATATGTTTAAGACAACATTTCTACCATATTAACATTTGTCAACCATTATCAATTAATATCTATTAAACTGATACTAAAAAAATCGATATCTATTAAACTTACTAGTAAAGCTAATTCTTTACTAAATAATGTTGTAATAACCTACAATTGATGTTGTGATTGTATTTTAGTATATGCAAACTTAATCTTGTTTGGACATTGGTTTGAGATCCTTTGAAAATGAAATCGACGAATAATTTATTGGAGTTGACAAATTTTGCTTGAAAATTGACCTACAAAAAGCAAATGATAAAATAAGTAGAGAATTTATCATTTATATGTTGGAAGTATGAGCTTTTCCCCTAATTTCTGTAGATTTATATATAAATGCATTTCCCTTATTCTTGTTTTCAAGTAAGGGTTTGGGGTGGACTTTTCAATTTGTATAGCATTTGTTAGTTTAACGTTTTATTTTTGTCCTCCTCAACCCTATTGTATCATGTTTCCTTTTATTTGTTTATATAAGACCCATTTTTCAAAAACAAAATTTTTTGTCACATAAAATATTGTTTTTTCCACTTTTGGCCCGATGACCACGTGTAAATGGCGACAAGTAATTTCCTTTTCTTCTTCTGCCATCTAACACCTCCGCCTTCTTCAGTACAGATCTCCACCTTCAAATCCTCCTCACTTCACGATCTCTCTCCCATATTCCTTGTTTTCGTTGTGCGTACGAGGTTCATCGAACCCTAATTTTCATTTCCAGATCTAAATACTATTTTTCATTTCTAGATCTAAATCTATAAGCATGCGAGCCTCTTTCCATTTGAAGTTCTAGCTACCTCCCTTCTCGCTCTAGCCACAGGTGACCATTTTGTGCCTTTGTGCGGTGGCCAAAGTTGTTTTCAACTTTGGTTTCGACTTGCTGAATCATGGAATTGCTGGTGCTTTGCGGTGTGACTAGCGCTGCTTCAACTCATCCACCTCTGTTGTGGTTATCGCGACTTTCCAACTGGCTTTTCTGGTATGCTTTTCCATTTGGTTATCTACTGAGGTGCAATTATTCTCACATGTGACTGTAAATCAGCTAACGAAGACTACATTTGCATGCTTTGCCTCTTCTCAGTGAGCTGTAACTTGAAAGTATAAGCTATTAGTTTTGTCTGGTTGGTTCCTCGCGTGTTGTTTGTGCTTGTAGTGGTTAAGGTTTTCGACTTGAGGCGTTAGTTTTGTTGCTAGTGGTGTATCTGGTGTGGGATGTTAGTTGTGCTTTATGGTTCTTGGAGACTTTGCAGTTCATGTTTTTCTTGGTTCATGTTTGGATGTTCTGTGAGTCTTAGGCTTATCTTTGTTCATCGTATTAAGCAGTATCATAGGTGAAGCCTTGTTCTCGTCGATGCTGGTTTAATTATGGTGTTTCTACCTTCATTGCTCATAGTGTATTCAGGTATTAACCATTTTTTCAATGCGGCCATAGCCCAGAATCTTCTAGTTTATATTTGGGTCATCGCGTGATCCATCTCAAGTTTCTTACTCCTTTCTTCACATTGTTCTCTTGACAGTATGTGTTTTGGGAGCATGCTTTTCCTTGTTGCTTTTGATAGTTTACATCATCTCTTTTCAGCAACAGTATGCCAGGAACTTTTTGGTTGTCACGTGAAGTCGTGCTTTTGTATGGCTCGAGGTCTATGTTATCTGATGTTTCTTTTGCTCTTGTAAACAAGGAAATGATGCTATTAACAACACTTCATTATGTAAATGACTCAGATTCTTAACAGGTATAGATTTAAATCCAAATTTATAAACAGTCAGGGTTACTGTTAAATTTTTATATCTAAAAGTAACATGAACTCATAGAGATTGGATCTAAAGGTCAGAGAATAATATGTTGAAGTTGCAAAAGAGATTCTTGTACACGTATAAGCTGATGTTTGAGGAAGATAGGCTGATTCAACCCAAGCTGGGGCAGCATCTCATTGTCTCCATTGTTTTAGGTGTAGAAAAAAATAGAAATGTTGTCTCATATATAGCCTATCTCCAACGAATCCAGTCACAAAAACGTCCAGAAGCACTAAGAGAATTCAACCAGATCCCGGTTGGGTCGACCCACCCTCGCCTAGGTCGATCCGCGTGGCCTTGGGTCGACCCAGCCCAAGCGTGGGTAATACACAACGGGTCTGGTTCCCGCCTGGTTTTGTCGCCTCGCTGTTTGAATTGTTTTGAAAATTATGAGTTGTTATATATATATATATTATATATATATATTATGTCCGTTTTAGCAAACTCGGAGTCTACCTTAACCAGAATTCCAAGACGAACACAATGGTATAGTATTTTTTACTTAATTCCTAATATTTAATTAAGTGTTCCTTAGTTTATTGTTATAATTTCCTTTAAAATTACGGAGTGTTACAATAGAGCTTTGCATTATGGGTATAGGTAGAAGGAGGAGATTAAGAGAAGCGAAACGATGGTTGTTGCGTGAGTTTTAGCAAAGAGATGGAGGAGAATGAGTAGGAGGAAGCTTGTGTGAATATGGTTGTTGTGTGCGTGAATTCCTGGTATTTGCGTGTAGAAGAGAAAGGATGAGTAGAGGATTAGGGTGCTAATTAAGGTTAATAATTTTATTAATTATATTGTTAATGACCTTATAAATGTATACAAATTTATAAAATGCATATCTTTCTCGTACATTATAAGAATTGAGAGAAACAGGATCCGTTGGAACCGTATGGGCAAGAGCTTCGCAACAAAACTTATTTGGAGAGATTTGGAGCTCGTTGCAATTTTTGGCAAAGGAAAACGTATGATTTAATCAATCGATGTTTATCGTTATTCAACGATAAACGGCCAATGTGAGAACTTTCACTCAACTTAATTTTTATAAGCATTTATAATCTTGTTTGATTATATATATTTTTTACCTGTGATTGCAATATTTGTTTTGTGGCTGATGGATGATGTTTACAGTTTTTACTTTTATTATTATTAAATTAAGATTATAAGCGTTGATAGTAGAAACACATATATATAATAATGATTGGTTGATGGATGATAGTTGATATGATATTAATGGTGTGTGACATCCATATATGTAATGGCCCGCAAATCCGTACTATCTGAGTTGACTAATAACACCACACGTCCAACCCAAATTGCACAGAAATACGAATCATTATTAGAAAGAAGTTAGAGGATGAGAAATAGAAAGAAAGAAATATTAGAATAGAAGAAAAACGAAGATCACAAACTCACAGCGGATCGAATAAAATATATTATATAACATAACTTTTGAAATACAAATCAGTAACTGTATATACATACCATTATCAGAGCACAACAGTTATTCCTAGAACTGTTATAAACACCTGTTTCCAGATACAACATAGTACACAGCTGAAATATGATAGTCTATAGCTAACTGGTGAAACCTCCTGCTTCCAGCTCTTCCAAGCGAATCTGAAAAATCCCGACTACTTGACTGCCCGTACAAGTTTGGGCACCCAAGAGTTTAGGGAAAACAAACAAAATAAACTCTGGGTCAATCGTAGGACTGGTGTGAGTAAACTCCAACCATTTGTTTAACTTTCAAAATTCTTTCGAAAGAAAGGATAACAGTGAGACTAGCCCACACATAAACATGGACGGTTTTTACTTTACTATAACCCAAAACACTTTTATACGAAAATCTAGTGATATTATAATAGTGTCTAAATCTAATAAATAAAAATCTAGCGGAATGCTTGCATCTCACGCTCCATGTATATAATATAAAATCAACAACCGCATAACTCTTATTGGAGATTGGATTTCCAACATGATAAGGTATGGAACCACCTTCCGATCAGTTTACTCTGGAGGAGATACACTGGGGTTCAACAAGAACATCTTGCAACCCGGCCCACACATGACCGACCACTCATTTCGCTTGAGTGTATCGAATGTATATCACCAACGGTTGGGATCAGCAACCGTTTTCCGAAAAGGGACAGCATCGATGGTTTAAAGAAGTAAAATGAATTTCTCTAGATAGGTGATTATACACCCTAATGGGAGTGGCCCACATAGCCATGGTACCTGCCCGATTTTTGTCATTCCCCGGTTGTTGAGGCCTGAGGCTAAGATTACTTTCCATTCATTGATAGCACAATCACTTTGAATGCCACATTGTCAGATCCGTTAATCACTAATTGATTTGCACAAATATATTTCTGATATTATGCTAAGAGAATAAATTCTCCACCACCATATATATCTATACAGACCAACATATGTGATCATTGGTAATACTCTGTCAGACATTCGTCCATTTACGTTCGTTCTGGGATTGAACGAAACCAAAGGCACAATTTCTATTAATAGAAAAAGCCCTTGCACTTTACTCTGTCTTCAATTATCTTCATATAATCTGATTCGCAACACTACTACCAATACGTAGTGGTTCTCGGATAATAATCCAACCGGTCTCTCCATATTGACAATGATATTGGCAAACACTTCGATAGTCGGTTATTTAACTATCGAAAAAAACATACATCCATTCAAAACATCAAACAAATCACTAGGCCATTTAACTGATATTTCATTCATTAATTAAATCGCTACTCCATTTCCTTATCTATATTTGTTAACTAAATATTTTCAACAATCATCTTGGCCCTTTTACGCTATTTGGAAAAACATTTCTATATCTCGCCTTCTTTTATTTCCTACACTTAAAACATATTTTCTATGTATAATATTTCCAAAATTTCACTTCTTTGGATTAAAACGAATGTTGTGTAAAACATCGTTACAACAACCCAAAACACTGCATTCAACTATCTCTTATTCAAACATTTCTCTTCGAGACTGGATCTTGCTATTTATCAGTCAAAAATGAAATCAATCGAGTTGGGGAATAACTATATGTTAGCCTACTTTGTAAACTAGGCTATACAAAGTCAAGAAGTCATAAGATCAAGTAGACAAAAGACACTCTGTGTAACACCCCGTAATTCTGTTAATATTAATATTCACAAATTAAAGAATAACTAATCGCAGACGTGAGAATTGTGGGAAACGGGGTGCGCCATTGTGTTCGTCTCGGAATTCTGGTTAAAATAGAGTCCGAGTTTGCATGAATTGGACTTCGTATGAAGGAGATATGGCCATCAGAAGTTTCAGAAAATTCAAAACAGATTTCAGAAAATTTAAAATTCAAAATTCGAAGTCAAACAGGCTAGGCGGGAAAATTCCCGCCCAGCACCCCAGGTCGACTGGGGAGTCGACTGGGCAGTCGACACCCCCCCAGGTCGACTGGGGAGTCGACTGGGCAGTCGACCTGGGTGTCGACCTGGTCCAGTCGGCTAGGGTTTGGCTGAGCCCAATCTTGAGCTGCTAATGTGTCTTTAGGGCTGAGTTGGCAAATTTAACGATTCAGTTTAGTTCTGAGTTAATATGACGGTCTAAATAAATCCTAAACTCTATAAATACCTAGGTAGTCTCTCACTCTAATTCACAAGAAAAATAGAATAGCCACCGTCATACCGCCGCCATGGAACTCAGTCTAGCCGCCGCCAACTAAGAAGGAAGGAAGCTAATCAAAACCCTAATTCTACTCAACTCTAAAGCAAATCAAGACTCTCTTTCTCTTCTAATTGTGAGTATGATGATCTTAACAAGATTATTATTAAACTAATTAGATTAAGTTATGAATGGATTATAAGTGAATGATGTGGATTGTCATAGATGTTGTTGTAAACCTTATGCTATCATGTATGTTGTAAATCCTATGTTATGTGATGATGATATCCTATATGTTGTAAATCATGCTATGATGATATTGTAGAGGTTGTAATTTGCTATGCTAAATTGTGATAAATCATACATGTTATAAAGTCATGATGTTATTATCTATGCTAATTAGTTCATGTTAATCAAGTCATAATGTTGATATTATTTGGGCTATGTTGATGACAAATCATGTATGCAAGTTTATATTGGTTAGTAAAGATTATGAATATATGCCATGACATCTATTTAGATCTAGAATTATGCTATGAAATATGTGAATTCTTTGTATTAGATGCTAGTTCACACCATCATTATGTTGCATAAAACCCCATATGCAAGTTTATACATGAATTTGGGTTATGATCATATCATGTAAATTGTGACATTTAACAAGTTGACACCTTTAGATCCATAACATGTGTAGTTTTATGCAAGTTTCACCCTTATTATGATTAGATTTATTTTATTTGTCTATATGTTGTGATAATTTATCTTTGTGCTATGAGTTAGACTATTCGAGTCTAACGTATATTTTGCGTTGAATAAGCGAACGTATAATGTGGGGTAGGGGTAATACTAAGGATTTAATATTAAGAAATTGGGGTGCAATTGATATGATTTTGCATGCCATGAATGGATGGCCATAATTGAGCCAATTATGGACATCATTAAAATTGGAATTAATTAATAATTTGAATAAGGAATTATTAAAACTGGGGTAAAAGATTGTAAGTGTTAATCAATGCTTAGGACACGAGGTTGGACTCGTTTGTGATGTAAAACTGCCCGGACCCGCCCGGCAAATCCAGTAGTCACAAATGTCAGCCCAATGTGAGAGGTCCTAGGCCCAAACTAAAGCATAACAGTTGTAAAGACACGAGGTTAGACTCTTTTATGGTGTAAGACTGCCCGGACCCACCCGGCAAATCCAGCTGCCATAAATGCCAGTCTAATGTGAGAGGTCTTTAAGAGTTTATGGCCTGAATGAATTAAGAAATACTTAACCAGATAAACATGTAAGGTGGGACATGGGGGTTAAGTAGGTGCCTTGGGTGGCATGAGGAATCTAGTGGTTGCCTTTAGTGGCATTTGAAATACGATTAGTAAGACTTAACCAAACACACATGTAAGTGAACATGACTAAGGGGGTTAAGTGGGATATACTAGTGGGGACAAGCTTAGGTGGATAGCTTATGGGGGCCCATTTCAACCAGTAACCCAAACGTATCTTTGTGGGCTCGACCCAAGTCGAGGGCGGGACACGCATACTGGGCTTGACTATAAGAGGCCAAACGGGGTAGCGGTGGCAACGCAAGTCCAACGGGTTTCATATGCGTGTGTGGACCCGGGCTGGTAGGTAAGACGTTGTTGCATCGTGTAGGTATAAGCCGTGCATTCTCAAGTTGTATCGGGTTGCCACTTTAGGGGAGTGATACACCCCACTGTGGGGCCAGCACGGGTATCTACGAGTAGGGAGCCGATCGCAAGTGGGTAGTGGGGTACACCTAGTGGAGTTAGGGGCAGAAGGCACCTATGTAGTCAGCTAGGGGTACACGAAGCTATTTATATAATTTCTAAGTGAAGCAAGTGGGATCGACCTTTAGGGTGACTGGTGTGGTGAAGTGTAGTAATTATCCGTTAGTAATTAGGTGTGCCTTTAACGTTATCTTTATCTGCTCTTCCATACCCAATAGTTCATAGACATTTCCTTGTTTTCCAGCTTATGCCTTAGTCTAGTTATTTTGATAATAGTATTGTTAGAATTATCATACTCGCCAGACTTTATGTCTGACCCCCTCCATTTCTATCTTTTCCCCCTCCAGGTCCTCAGGGTGGGCCCAGCTCTAGTGGAGCTTGATTGGATTGCTTTATCTCTCTCTTGGAAAGCTTGGACCACTGAAGTAAAGTCCAGCTTGTTATCTTCTTTAATGGCTATTTATGTAATGGGGCTATGTATTTTGTTTTATCAAGATGGATATTGTACTCGACTCTGATTTATGGTTTTATGATGTAACAAACATGTTTAATTTCCGCTGCAATAAAATAAAGTTTTAGATTTCCAAGTACTACTTATTATCTGTCTTGTTGTAATTTTACCTGTTCTATATTCACTTAAAACCTCCATGGAAGTTAATGCATTCCCTTTGTGAGTGACATTAATGGACGTGGGGTGTTCCACGTGGTATCAGAGCTTAAGGTTACCAGAACAGATAATTTTTTTAGAAAAACTATTTTTCTAAAATATTTTTAGAAGAAGTGTTTTCAAAAACATGTCTTGTTGAGTAATTTAAAGAGGAAAGTTTTTATGAAAAACATAATCCCCAATAGCTATATCTTTATCTTTCGAATTCTCCATTTTGAATCTTTCCTTTTTCATTTCAGCATGGCTGAAGATCTTAACCTTCCGGATGGTGTAACGATACCAGGATGGTATAGGAGGTTATTAGAGGCTAGGGCCGCTGCAGGTCCAGCCAATGTTCCTCCACCACCAGTTGCACCCGCTCCTCCTCCTCCTCGCGTTGATACTTTTGCAAAGACGTGCAAGGAATTTAAGGCTATGGGTGGAAAACCTTTTCAAGGGTCAGAAACGTTTGTGGAAGCTAGAGATTGGCTTTAGGAGGTGGAAGAATTGCTAGAAATCTTTGAAGTAGAAGAAGGGAGGAAAGTCAAATTAGCAGCTTGGTTAATGAAGGGAGAGGCCTCATTTTGGTGGGAGGTCACTAATGGCGAGCGTCCTGTTGATTCTTGGGCGGATTTCAGACATAGGTTTGAGTCGAAGTTTCTCTCAAGGGCAGAAGAGAATCTATATATGGAAAGGTTCTTGACATTCAAGCAAGGAAGCTCATCAGTGAAAGAATATGTCAACAAATTTAATCAGTTAGCAAGGTTTGGCTTGGACTTAGTGAACACACCGGAGAAGAAGGCTCTGAGGTTCGTTAATGGCTTGAATGAACCATTGCAAGGGTTGGCTATGACCCACATCCCTATGGGGGCCACCTTTGAGAAGCTAGTAGACATGGCACTCATGCACGAGGAGAAAGGCACTAAAGCTGATAAGGCACCCGGGAAGAAAGGGGATGAGAAGAAACCACAACAGCAAAACAAGAAGGGTGGTAAAGACAATAATGGCAAGGGAAAGAAGAAATGCTTTAACTGTGGGACACCAGGCCATCTCAGCAAGGATTGCAGAAAGAAAAAGAAGACTGGCTGTTTTCACTGTGGTGAAGTGGGACATTTAGTGAAGGACTGCCCAAAGAAGGGGCAGAGGGCAGGGTCTACCTCGGGAGGACAGGTGCAGGTTCTTATGGCACCAGGGCAGGCAAGGGGACAAGTTTAGGCTCTCGCGGTCCCACCGCTGCAAGAACGAGGTAGAACCATTTCTGTTGAAAGCTTAGTTTTTCTGTTTGATCATCCTGTCCGTACTTTATTCGATTCGGGCACATCACATTCGTTTATCTCTACATCATTAGTTGAATCACTACACTTAAACACCAGTTTAGTAGAGGATCCCTTAGTTGTTTCGAATCCAATTGGGGGCTCAGCTTATTTGTCCATGATGTGTTCGGATTTGAAAATTTCTATACTTAGCGTTGAGTTTAGATGTGATGCTTATGTTTTGGGCTTCAAGGGCTATGGGCTAATTTTAGGAATGGATTGGTTATCCAGAAATGGGGCCGTTCTTGATTGTGAAAGGAGAGTAGTTAGGCTCATGACTCGCCTTGGCAACACTCTCGAAATCTTTTGTAATCCCATAAATTCCGTTATGCTAAGTTATTTAGAATCGCTTGACGCGTCTATGGAGAATCTACGATCTGTTAGAGTGGTCCGAGAATGTTCGGATGTGTTTGAGGAGGTGAAGGGCTTGCCTCCGAAGCGGGAGATAGATTTTCGAATATATCTTATGGATAATGCAAAACCAGTATCTTTGCCAGTACGCCACATGGCTCCTCGTGAAAGGAGGGAACTCAATAAGCAAGTGAAGGAGTTGCTTGAGAAGGGGTTCATAAGACGAAGTATATCGGAGTGGGGTGCTCCAGTAGTATTTGCCACGAAGGCGGATGGGTCCCTTAGACTTTGTGTGGACTATAGAGAACTTAATAAACTTACTAAGAAAAACAGACACCCACTGCCGAGGATTGACGATCTCTTAGATCAGTTAGTTGGCGCCTCAGTGTTTTCGCAGTTAGACTTAGCCACTGGATTCCATCAGTTGAGAGTGGCTGAGGATAGCATAGACAAGACTGCCTTTAGGACTCTGGACGGTTTCTATGAATGGCTAGTGATGCCCTTCGGTTTGACAAATGCTCCCGCATACTTTGTTGATTTGATGAGTAGGGTGTTTAGGGAGTACCTTAACAAATTCGTGGTAGTCTTTATAGACGACATCTTGATCTTTTCTAAGGATGAAGAAGAGCATGCCCTACATCTTAGGGATGTGTTGGAGACCCTACTAGCGCATAACCTTAAAGCTAAATTTTCTAAGTATCACTTCTGGAGGAAGGAAGTACGATTCTTATGGCACGTGGTTTCCAAAGAAGGGATAGCTGTGGATCCCGCGAAGGTGGTGGCCATCCAAGATTGGAAGGTCCCTAAAAATGCTACCGAAGTGAGAAGTTTCTTGGGGTTGGCTGGCTACTATAGGAAGTTTATCAAAGACTTCGCAAAGATATCAGCTCCATTGACACGCCTGACGAAGAAGAACCTAGTTTTCTCATGGGACGTAGATTGTGATGAAGCGTTCCAACGTTTAAAGAGAGCTTTGACTTCAGCCCCAGTCTTAGTGCTGCCAGACGGGAGTAAGCCGTTTACTGTTTATACCGATGCTTGTGGGACAGGTCTAGGCGCAGTCTTAATGCAAGAGGGAAGGGTAATAGCCTATGGTGGAAGGCAGTTGAGAGCGCATGAGAAAAATTACCCTATACATGACCTAGAGTTGGCCGCTATTGTTTTCGCGCTTAAGTCTTGGCGTCATTATCTTCTTGGCGAGAAATTCGAATTATTCACTGACCACAAATCTTTAAAATACTTATTCTCTCAGAAGGACTTGAACTTAAGGCAGAAAAGGTGGATGGAGTTCTTAGCGTCCTACGATTTAGAAATAGCATATACCCCTTGTAAGGGTAACGTGGTGGCAGATGCCTTAAGTAGAAAAAGGTTGTCCTTGAGTCCGTTGTTTGTTGAGCGGCGAAGCTTAGAATTCATTTCGAAGTTTGACTTTAAACCTTCCGTTGACTTTGTACCCGGTTTGCTAGCATCCTTGGAGGTCAGACCTACGCTTTTGGGACGGATTGGTGAGGCACAGCGAGACGACCCACAGTTGGTTGAGTTAATAGAAAAGCTCAAAAGAGGGGAGTCATCAAGCCATCTCTGTAGGTATACCCTAGATGATAAGGGTTGGTTACGTAGGGATAGTAGACTTTGTGTACCTCGAGACGAAGGTTTGGGGAAGGCTATTCTTGACGAAGCACATCATTCGAAGATGACCATTCATCCCGGCGGGGACAAGATGTACAAAGACATGAATCGAGTTTTCTTTTGGGCCGGCATGAAGAGAGATGTGGCCGAGTATGTCGCTAGATGCTTGGTGTGCCAACAAGTAAAAGTGGAGCAAAAGAAACCCGGTGGATTTCTTCACACATTGGAGGTTCCACTATGGAAGTGGGAAAGTATCTCGATGGACTTTGTGGATGGATTACCGCGATCAAGGAAGGGTAATACGGGGATTTGGATTATAGTAGATAGACTTAATAAAAGCGCTCATTTTATTCCCGTGAAGAGTAAGAGGACTGCTCCATGGTTAGCTTCGGTATACGTCTGAGAAATAGTTCATTTGCATGGTGTTCCTTCTAGCATAGTGAGCGACCGCGATCCTATTTTCACTAGCGAATTTTGGAGAAGCTTACAAGAGGCGGTAGGGACTCAGTTATGTTTGAGCACCGCATATCATCCTCAGACGGACGGCCAAACCGAGAGGGTGAATCGCATTCTAGAGGATCTTTTGAGGCTATGTATCCTAGACTTTGGGGGTACGTGGGAAGAGCATCTTCCATTGGTGGAGTTCGCATATAATAACAGCTTTCAATCTAGCATTGGCATGGCACCTTTCGAAGCTCTTTATGGACGACCTTGTCGTTCACCTACATGTTGGTGGGAATCTACGGATAAGATCTTACTTGGGCCCGATATGATTAGGGAGACTTTGGAGAAGATCGACTTGATTCGAAGGAGGATGAAAGCAGCGCAAGATAGGCAGAAATCTTATGCAGATAAGAGGAGGACAGATCTTGAGTTTGATGTTGGGGACATGGTCTTTATCAAAGTGTCTCCATTACGGAACGTTGTTCGCTTTGGGACCATTGGGAAATTAGCACCAAGGTTCGTAGGGCCGTTTCCTATTAAGGAGAAGATTGGACAGATGGCGTATAGAGTGGAGTTTCCTGAGAGACTTAGTGGTATACACGACGTATTCCATGTGTCGCATTTGAGGAAGTGCTTGCACGAGACCGCGGAGGTGGTAGAGCCGAACTTACTTAGAGAGGTGGAGACACAGCGTGATGCGACGATTCGACGAGCTCCTACGCGCATTCTTGGGTCAGAGATTAAGAAGCTGAGAAATCGAGAGGTCAGACTAGTCTAAGTAAAATGGGGAGATGGTGAGAGAAATGCTACTTGGGAGACGGAAGAGAAGATGCGTTCATTATACCCTTTTCTTTTTGAGGGTATGTCCTTTAATTTCTCCTTTATCGCTTATCTTGTACTTATCTTACCTTTAGAGTATCCTCTCGCTAGTATCCTTGACCTTTAGTTAGGATAATCCTATGGTTGAAACATATGTCTGAGACATGTTATATATGATGGATGCAAAGTGGATGCAAGTGTTTTCTAGTGGTTGCTCGTGGACGCATATACACACACTGTTAGGCACTAGATCGGCTCAGTCACTTCATACTGCATATTGCATATATATGGATGTATTCAGTAAAATGGATGTATGAGGATTTGTTTTTATCATATGGATGCTGCATTCAGATGATGATTATGCACGTATATAGAGATAAAATGTAGCATTAAGGAACTTTTTCATACATAATGGACGCATGGCACTATCATGATTTGCATTAAGGAGGTCAACTGAATCAGTGGACCGCCTGATTTTGCATTAGATATGGACATATACACACACTGTGCAATTAAACATGAAAGCATTAGAAGTCTATAAGGACAATGGATGCTTGTGTTTGATGGTTGAGTAGATGGACGATTGGATGTTAGGATACGCATTATTCTTGACTTGAAGATTTCGGGGTCGAAATCCTTTAAGGAAGGGAGAATGTAACACCCCGTAATTCTGTTAATATTAATATTCACAAATTAAAGAATAACTAATCTCAGACGTGAGAATTGTGGGAAACGGGTTGCTCCATTGTGTTTGACTCGGAATTCTGGTTAAAATAGAGTCCGAGTTTGCATGACTTGGACTTCGTATGAAGGAGATATGGCCATCGGAAGTTTCAGAAAATTCAAAACAGATTTCAGAAAATTTAAAATTCAAAATTCGAAGTCAAACAGGCTAGGCAGGAAATTTCCCGCCCAGCACCCCAGGTCGACTGGGCAGTCGACTGTGCAGTCGACACCCCCCAGGTCGACTGGGCAGTCGACCTGGGTGTCGACCTGGTCCAGTCAGCCAGGGTTTGGCTGAGCCCAATCTTGAGCTGCTGATGTGTCTTTAGGGCTGAGTTGGCAAATTTAACAGTTCAGTTTAGTTCTGAGTTGATCTGACGGTCTAAATAAATCCTAAACTCTATAAATACCTAGGTAGTCTCTCGCTCTAATTCACAAAAAAAATAGAATAGCCACCGTCATACCGTCGCCATGGAACTCAGTCTAGCCGCCGCCAACTAAGAAGGAAGGAAGATAATCAAAACCCTAATTCTACTCAACTCTAAAGCAAATCAAGACTCTCTTTCTCTTCTAATTGTGAGTATGATGATCTTTACAAGATTATTATTAAACTAATTATATTAAGTTATGAATGGATTATAAGTGAATGATGTGGATTGTCATATATGTTGTTGTAAACCTTATGCTATCATGTATGTTGTAAATCCTATGTTATGTGATGATGATATCCTATATGTTGTAAATCATGCTATGATGATATTGTACAGGTTGTAATTTGCTATGCTAAATTGTGATAAATCATACATGTTATAAAGTCATGATGTTATTATCTACGCTAATTAGTTCATGTTAAACAAGTCATAATGTTGATATTATTTGGGCTATGTTGATGACAAATCATGTATGCAAGTTTAGATTGGTTAGTAAAGATTATGAACATATGCCATGACATCTATTTAGATCTAGAAATATGCTATGACATATGTGAATTCTATGTATTAGATGCTAGTTCACACCATCATTATGTTGCATAAAACCCCATATGCAAGTTTATACATGAATTTGGGTTATGATCATATCATGTAAATTGTGACATTTAACAAGTTGACACCTTTAGATCCTTAACATGTGTAGTTTTATGCAAGTTTCACCCCTATTATGATTAGATTTATTTTATTTGTCTATATGTTGTGATAATTTATCTTTGTGCTATGAGTTAGACTATTCGAGTCTAACGTATATTTTGCGTTGAATAAGCGAATGTATAACGTGGGGTAGGGGTAATATTAAGGATTTAATATTAAGAAGTTGGGGTGCAATTGATATGATTTTGCATGCAGTGAATGGATGGCCATAATTGAGTCAATTATGGACATCATTAAAATTGGAATTAATTAATAATTTGAATAGGGAATTATTAAAACTGGGGTAAAATATTGTAAGTGTTAATCAATTCTTAGGACACGAGGTTGGACTCGTTTGTGACGTAAAACTGCCCGGACCCGCCCAACAAATCCAGTAGTCACAAATGTCAGCCCAATGTGAGAGGGCCTAGGCCCAAACTAACGCATAACAGTTGTAAAGACACGAGGTTAGACTCTTTTATGGTGTAAGACTGCCCGGACCCGCCCGGCAAATCCAGCTGCCATAAATGCCAGTCTAATGTGAGAGGTCTTTATGAGGTTATGTCCTGAATGAATTAAGAAATACTTAAGCAGATAAACATGTAAGGTGGGACATGGGGGTTAAGTAGGTGCCTTGGGTGGCATGAGGAATCTAGTGGTTGCCTTTAGTGGCATTTGAAATACGATTAGTAAGACTTAACCAAACACACATGTAAGTGAACATGACTAAGGGGGTTAAGTGGGATATACTAGTGGGGACAAGCTTAGGCGGATAGCTTGTGGGGGCCCATTTCAACCAGTAATCCAAACTTATCTTTGTGGGCTCGACCCAAGTCGAGGACGGGACACGCATACTAGGCTTGACTATAAGAGGCCAAACGTGGTAGCGGTGGCAACGCAAGTCCAACGGGTTTCATATGCGTGTGTGGACCCGGGCTGGTAGGTAAGACGTTGTTGCATCGTGTAGGTATAAGCCGTGCATTCTCAAGTTGTATCGGGTTGCCACTTTAGGGGAGTGATACACCCCATTGTGGGGACAGCACGGGTATCTACGAGTAGGGAGCCGATCGCAAGTGGGTAATGGGGGTACACCTAGTGGAGATAGGGGCTGACGGCACCTATGTAGTCAGCTAGGGGTACACGAAGCTATTTATATAATTTCTAAGTGAAGCAAGTGGGATCGACCTTTAGGGTGACTGGTGTGGTGAAGTGTAGTAATTATCCGTTGGTAATTAGGTGTGCCTTTAACGTTATCTTTATCTGCTCTTCCATACCCAATAGTTCATAGACATTTCCTTGTTTTCCAGCTTATGTCTTAGTCTAGTTATTTTGATAATAGTATTGTTAGAATTATCATACTCGCCAGACTTTATGTCTGACCCCCTCCATTTCTATCTTTTTCCCCCTCCAGGTCCTCAGGGTGGGCCCAGCTCTAGTGGAGCTTGATTGGATTGCTTTATCTCTCTCTTGGAAAGCTTGGACCGCTGAAGTAAAGTCCAGCTTGTTATCTTCTTTAATGGCTATTTATGTAATGGGGTTATGTATTTTGTTTTATCAAGATGGATATTGTACTTGACTCTGATTTATGGTTTTGTGATGTAACAAACTTGTTTAATTTCCGCTGCAATAAAATAAAGTTTTAGATTTCCAAGTACTACTTATTATCTGTCTTGTTGTAATTTTTCTGTTCTATATTCACTTAAAACCTCCATGGAAGTTAATGCATTCCCTTTGTGAGTGACATTAATGGACGTGGGGTGTTACACTCTGTTACGCATCCGGTTCGGATCGGAATTACAGGGGTAGGAACAAAAGCAAGACAAAGGAGGAAGGAAAGTATTCGAATCGGATCGGATGTAGCAGGGTCGATCCGAACCCCATCTGCTAGCCCATCCGATCCGAACCCAATTCACCCTGCCACTCCGCACCACGATCTCCTGAATATTCGGGGCAGTCACACCCACTTTCTACCCACGATGGCCACTTACTTGATGTGCTGGCAACACCAGAATTCATCTGATCCCGAAAGTCATGGAATGGAGGACACGTGCACCCGATCCGAACCGAATTCTGGAGAAGTTTCCACCTATAAATAGACCGCAAAGGGTCATTTGAAAGGATCTTTTGGGCACTCTGAGAGTTCAAACATCTTTGAGAACCGAATTCCAACAATCCAAATCATCATTCAAAGTATATTTTGAGATAATTGAGTGAATGTATATGAAAAGTGAGTAAGATCGAGTGAATATCTTATTGTATTTTCTTCTACATCATCAAGCAAAGTGATATAAAGTGGACGTAGGCTCTTTAACGCCGAACCATTGTAAATCTTGTGTCTCTTTACTGTTTTTGATCCCATTTTATTGTAATTTCAGTCAATTTGGGTGTTAGGACCACTTTTTGGTCTAACATTTTGGTGCTTTCACTGAGAATCATTTGAATTCTCTGTTTTTCTGGATTATCGTTCTACTTTTTGGACCGTTGATTTCGAAGAAGTTAATCCCCACTTTTCGGCACTTTTAAGTACTTGTTGGTTGATTGTTGAAGAATTATGGCCAAAGGAAAAGGCAAGGAAGTTCAAACCAGTCGAGGGAACGAAGTTGGTGAAGATCAGCAAAATCCGGTCGTGACGAGGTCTCGTGGGCAGAGTTCGGGAGCGGATCGGACAGGTTCAGGAAATCCGAACAGATCGCATTGGGAGAGCTCCGATCCGAACCGAGTAGAAGACGTTGAAGAGGTGCACTCCCCCAACCCGAACCGATCCGGCCAGGTTACTTTGCTCTGATCCCTTCTCCGATCCCATCCGACACTAGGTGATGCTGGAACCTCTACTCGAGCCCCTCCAAATGCTCCGACTCCAGCCACCAGGATCAATGACCAGATCAATCCATCTGCGCCTGTCACCCAAGGAGATTTTTCACGCCTTCTCGACATAATTGAGAGCACTAGGGAGGCTATGAGAATCCACGAGCGCACCAATCTTATGATGCAAGAGAATATGAGAATCATGAGTAGGGAAATTGGCGAGCTCCGCAGGCAGAGAACCCCTTCCCCAGTTCACCACACTGCAATGGATCAGTTTTCTTCTTCCGAGGAAGAACGGCCTCGTGAAAGAAGGCCGCTCGAATGACCTCAGAATTTGGAACAAATGACTTTAGGATCTCTAGGATCCCGCGAGGACGCTGCTCGTGTGCTAGGACCCAATGACCCGAGCTTGAGAGAGCCTATGCTATTACCAATGCAATGATCCCATGTTTTGCGTAGAGATCCTAACCTCACCAACCCCACTCAGGGACAAATGCTTCAGCCCCTTCCTCTCGAGATCGACCGGGAACGTAGGGAGAAAAGAAGAGCAGAAGCCGCTAGAAGAAGGAGGGTGTCCCCTTATCAGGAGCCCAGAGGAAACCCGAACATCAGAACAAGGGAGCCTGAATGACCCTTGACCAATGCTGATGTATGGGCTATGGTACGCCAGATCATGTCTGAGAGTCGAAACTACACCAATGAAGATTATGGTATTGAGCGAAGCCATACTCCCTTTACTAATGACATTCTTGACTTTCAGTTCACCCGACATTTTAATCTGCCACAGATGGACAGATATAATGGGAGAACTGACCCAGGACAACATTTGATGCGATACGCATGGCTTATGAATGCTTCCGCTACCCCTGACGCTGTGAAGTGTAAGGATTTCCCGATCTACTTAGAAGACGTAGCATTACTATGGTTTAACCGACTTCCTCCTCGATCGATATCGAATTTCAAAGAACTAAGTGAACGTTTTATGAATCAATTCCGACTTCACGCCCGAAAGTCTAAGAATGTTATCGAATTATCGAGAATTAAGCAAGCGTCGGGTGAGTCCTTGAAGTTGTATCTAGACCATTTCAATTTAGCTGTGACAGAAGTCAGCGACCCGCATGAGCCTACCATCTTGATGGCCTTAATGGAAGGAGTTGATCCTGATTCAGAGTTTGGAGATTATCTTTCTGGGAAGCCACCTCCCACAAGAGAGTTGTTTTATGAGAAGGCCAATATTCAGTTAAGACGGGAGGAAGCAAGGGAAAACAGAAAGAGGAAGTTCGGAGCGGTCTCAAAAGAAGCTGTTCAGAGTAATGTTGCTATAAAGTAGTATGGAGAAAGTTCTGGGAAAGTTGAAGTGAACGTTGGAAACAAGAATGGAAACAATAATAATGGAAACGGGGGCAACAGCAACTGTAATGCGAATGGTAATAGGAGAAACAGGAACCGAGGAAGTAATTCTGACAAAAGACCCCGGTTCCAGACCTTTGAGAATTATTCACCGTTGAATGACACTTTGGAGAACATTTATTTGGATACGTACAATGTTTTGCAATAAAAGAAACCGCCGCCGCGAGATTTGACAGAAAAAGAAATTGCTACTAGAAAATTTTGTTTATTTCACGGAACCCACGGACATTCAACGAACGAATGTCGACACTTGAGAGATGTGGTTGAGAATTTGTTGCGTGAAGGTAAGTTGGATGAGTATAAGGCTGCCCCAAGGGACAGGGGGCAAGGAGGACAGGCCCCAGACCAAGATCAGCCTGCTTCCAAGCCTACAACGTAACAAAAAGGCAAAGGGATTGTCATTAACACCATAGTAGGTGGACTCCATCCGGCTATCCACAATTTCAGAGCAATGGACCAATACGTTAATGCAGTTAAGCACTTAGATGTGGATGAATGCGATGATTTGGAAGATATCACCCCTGTGAAACAGCAGAAGACAATGTTCGATGATGCAGTGTTCCGTAGCAGAGACGACACCGGAATCCAATCACCTACCGAAGATCCATTGGTTATTACCACTACCTTTGGGCCGGCACTGGTCCATAAGGTACTAGTAGACAATGGAAGCTTTGTTAACATTTTGTTTAAGAAGTCGTTTGATCAGATGAAACTCGAGTCTGGAGATTTGAAGCCCTGTGATGGTTGGATCCGAGGCTTCAATGGGGGCATCGACAGCTCCAATGGGGTATATAGAATTGCCCGTAACATTGGGACATGGGGATCGTCGAAGAGTACGAATGCTTCAGTTCGTAGTGCTAGATATCGATTCACCCTACAACGCATTTTTGGGAAAGCCTGCCCTTGCAGAGTTCGGGGATTGTATCGCACCATGGTGCTTATTGCTAAAGTTCCCAACTGAAGCCGGAACAGGAGTAATGAGGGGAGACCAAGTCTCCGGGCGAGCTTGTTATATTGCTGAATTAAAGATGCTGATGAAGGGACTCAACATCGATTCCAAAAGTACTTCACCCCCTCCAAAGGAGGGTTTAGCGTAACAATTAGAGGGATCAACCCCGAAGGAGTTTCCCAAGGGAATGCCTGAAGACCTGGATCCCAGAGAAGATGTGGAGCCTGAAGATAGAAAAGCAACTCCTAACGAAACAACAGTGGATATACCCATTGATGAAGCTGATCCAGCAAAAAATTTGAAGATTGGATCCTAGTTGGATCTACACCGAGCAAAAGAACTAGCAAACATTCTGAAGGCAAACCTGGATGTGTTTGCCTGGACCCACGCTGACATGTGTGGGATATCACCATCCATCATGAGTCATTCGCTGAGTATAAACCCAAAACACCCGCCTGTAAAGCAAAAGAGATGTGTGCTGGGCCCAGAGAGGTCGGAAGCTCTGAAAGAAGAAGTGGAGATGCTGAAAGAGAACAGATTTATTAGAGATTCGACATATCCCGACTGGATATCGAATCCTGTTTTGGTAAAGAAGTCAACCGGAAAGTGGCGGACATGTATTGATTTTTCTGACTTGAACAAAGCCTGCCCGAAAGATAGCTTCCCACTCCCCAGAATAGACCAGCTTGTGGATTCGACGGCGGGACATGAACTTATTTCTTTTATGGACGCATATTCCGGAAACAACCAGATTCCAATGCATGTGCCTGATCAAGAGCACATGAGCTTCATTACAAATTTGGTGTTGTATTGCTATGTGGTCTTGCCGTTTGGATTGAAAAATCCTGGATCTACCTACCAACGCTTGGTGAACAGGATGTTTTATAACCAAATAGGGAAGACTATAGAGGTTTATGTGGACGATATGCTCGTCAAGTCAAGGCAGTCCTCCAGCCATATGCAAGACTTGGTAGAGATGTTTGGTATCCTGCGAAAGTATCGGATGAAGTTAAATCCTTTGAAGTGCTCGTTTGGGGTGGCATCTGGAAAGTTTCTAGGTTTTATCGTGAGCTCTCGAGGGATTGAAATCAATCCCAGTCAAATAGCAGTGATAAGGAACATTGAAGAACCAAGGAGAATCAAAGATGTCCAAAGTCTTACGGGGAAAGTAGATGTGTTGAGTAGATTTATCTCCAAAGCAAGCAACAAATGCATCCCGTTTTTTGACTTGATAAAAAGGGGAAAGAAAAATTTCGAATGGACTCCGGACTGTGTTGAGGCCTTTCGAAATCTGTTGGACTTACTAGAGAGACCACCGATTTTGTCGAAGCCAGTGGATCATGAAGAGCTGTTTGTTTATCTAGCAGTGTCGGCTCATGCCATCAGCACCGCCTTGGTCCGGGAAGAAGACAAGGTGCAAAGGCCGGTATATTACGTAAGTAAGAAATTGGCAGCTGCAGAACGTAACTACCCAAGGATTGAGAAGCTTGCTTACAACCTTCTGATCGCCTCCCGAAAACTTCACCATTATTTTCAAGCTCACCCAATAACCATATACACTGATCAACCTCTGAGACAGGTGTTGCAAAGACCCGAAGCATCGGACGGTTGATCAAGTGGAATATTGAATTAAGTCAGTTTGATTTAAATTTTCAGCCGCAGAGATCGATCAGGGGGCAAGCTCTGGCTGACTTTATAGCAGAGTTCACAATTCCGTAGGAAGAGATGATCAACGACAAGGTGGTCAAGTCAGAGGAGGAATTAAAATTAGATCCATGGAAGTTGTACACAGACGGAGCCAAGAACGACCGAAGGTCCGGAGCTGGAGTCGTCTTAGTTACTCCTGAAGGGCGATCGTTATATTATGCTCTGCGACTAGAATTTTCTGCGACCAATAATGACTATGAATTTGAAGCCCTGATTGCTGGGCTGAAACTTGGTAAGGAATTCGGAATAAAGGCATTGGATATATTCTGCGATTCCAAAATAGTCGTCTGCCAAGTGCGAAAGGAGTTTGTGGCCCGGGGACCTCGACTTATTACCTATCTCGGAAAAGTGGAGGAGCTGTTGAGCAACTTGCAACGGTATAACATAACGCATATCCCTAGAGCTGAAAACCAGAAGGCAGACCGGCTAGCGAAGATGGCTAGTTCCGACAATCCGGAGGAAACCGAAATGGTTCCAATTGAGACGTTGGAATCGCCAAGCTTTGAGTCAACGGGAATTGAATTAGCTTTCGAAGCAGAACCGGAGAGGGAGTCGTGGATGACCCTAATCAAGAATTTCCTTAGAAATAGAGTACTCCCGCCAAAGAAGAGTGAGAGGCGAGCCATAGTTCGCAAAGCTACCAGATACATCCTTCAAGATGATACCCTTTATCGGCAAGGATTTTCTATGCCCCTGTTACGATGTATAGCGCACGAGAACATCAAGCGTGTACTAAGAGAAGTACACGAAGGTGAGTGTGGAGATCATACGGGAGGTCAGACCTTAGCAAAAAAGGTATCACGGTATGGGTATTTCTGGCCCATAATTAATAAAGATGCAGCTGATTACTCACGACGCTGCGACAAATGCCAGAGGTTCGCCAAGATCCCCAAAGCACCACTGACCCAACTCAAGTCGATGGTGAGTCCGTGGCCGTTTGCCATGTGGGGAATTGACATCATCAGAGTTCTACCGATTGCCAAAGGAGGAGCGAAGTATGCAATAGTCGCCGTGGACTATTTTACGAAGTGGTTGGAAGCTGAGCCCTTAACTAAAATCACAGCGAGAAAGGTGATAAGTTTCATGGTTAGAAATATCATATGCCGATTTGGGATTCTAAGGACCATTATAACCGATAATGGAACCCAGTTCGATGGTGCCGAATTCAGAAATTTCTGCCAGAAATACAAGATCGACAAGCGGTACACTACAGTCGCCCATCAACAGTCAAATGGGAAAATAGAAGCAATAAATAAAGTCATAAAGCCATCCTCAAGAAGTGATTGGAACATGCAAAAGCAAAATAGGCGGATGAATTGCCCTTGGCTTTGTGGGCATATCGGACAACGTTTAAGACGGCTACCGGTCATACTCCTTTCTCTCTCTCATTTGGCTCAGAAGCAGTAATCCCGGTAGAGCTTGATGTTCCCTCTCATAGGGTGACATATTATAACATGATGACGAATCGGGTACTCCTCCTCGAGTCCCTTGATGAAATCGAAGAGAAAAGGGACGAGGCAGACTTGCGTGCGTCAAGACATCGACGTCAGATGGCATGCTATTATGACAAAAAAGTTCGTTTTAGAACCTTTGAACCAGGAGATTTGGTGCTAAAGCGAGTTTTTCCATCCCTTCCTCACCTCGGACCAAAGTGGGAAGGACCATTCGTCATCCAACGAAAACTTGAGGCAGGAGCCTTCAAGTTAACGACCGTAGATAGCGAAGAAGTGCCTAGGGCTTGGAATGCCCAACACTTGATGCGATATTTGAATTAGGGAGTTGTATTTTCTTATAAACCCTGTAAAAAGGCACGACTTGCCTTAAAAAGTCTGTTGATACGAACAAAGAACTATAAAGTGGATGTAGGCTACGACTTAGCCGAACCACTATAAAAATATTGTGTGCCATTTACTTTCCTGCATTATTTATATCTTCAACTATTATTCTATTGTGACTGTGGAATACGAGATGTTAAATTAAAATCTGGAAAGTTGGAGATGGCTTATATACAGGAACAAACACAACGACTGTTTGTACAATAAGACACAAAAGAATGGGAAGATGACATTCTTAACTCTAACTCTCAAGAATTGAGAGAGAGTATAAAGGACGGGAAGACGACGTCCTCCGAGGCGTGAAGGTGCACCCAGATGAGAGACAACCTCAGCAAGAACTCTAACCTAAATATAAGACAAGAGAGTATAAAAGATGCCAGAAAAGAACATGCATCAATGACAAAAGGAATGTGACCCCCGTCAGAGAATCGGGGACATTCAGACTTTTAATTTAATCTTGAATAGTTTTTCAAGACTGATTGGGGGCATATATGTACACACATATCCCCCCCCACTATGACTCCATTACACAACTTGAGTAGGACATGCATTTGCATTTTTACACAAGTAATGAACTGAGACTAACAGGCATTGCAGGAGATGAATTATTTTTATTTACAAATGTATGAATTTGTACAGGAAAACAGGCAAAAAGAAGATGCGAAGGCCACACTCGCTGCAACAATTGTGGGTCAATTAAATGCTAAAATAAAGCAAAGCACTTCATCACTTAGTCTTTAAAGTGGACTTGGATTTCTTAGCAGCCTTCTGAGCATCCTTCGCCTCTCTTTCAGCATCAGTTAAGATGCGCCTTGGTTTTTTCTTCCCTGAGACTGAAGTGCTGGAATCGGTTGATTTTTTCCCGGGAGTCGGAACGCTGGAATCAAGAGAAGACTTTTTAGCAAGTTCTTCTGTAATAAATCTAGTCGAAAGATTAACAACTAACCTTGATCCAGCATCCACTACTGCGAGAGGCTTAAGGCTTTCAGGGTCTAGGTCTTTAACTTTAAGCTGCATGCGTTTGTCTTGTTCGGCTTTCAATGCAGCTAAAGTAATGTCATTGGCGCTTTTTGACTCCCCAACTATAGCCACCTCAGGGTCTTCCCCATGTCCCTCATCGCCACTATCATCCTTTAAGGCGTCTATCATCTCGCCGTCGTGAGGAGCATCAGCCTTACTCTTGTTTCCTTTATCCCTCTCCGCTGACTTTGCTTCGGCAGTGGTTCCCTGGGGCACGTCTGCCTTCTCGGACGGTTCAGCACCTGCGGAATGAGAAGCAACAGTTATCAACTCGGGAGAAAATAAAGGGTCCTTCATCGATTGTCCGACTATGAGATGGAAAGTGGAGACAGCTTTGACGAATTGGGGTGAAAAGGTAGAAATAACTTCCGATGATTTCTCAGCTGGAGTAGCTGCCGCCTCTGAAGCCGATTTAGGAATGGGAGATAAAAGAGATGCCTGAGGGATCGCCGGGTTTTCGGGGTCATATCCCTCTACTTCAGAAGTTTCAGCGGCAGGGAAGAAGAACCAACCTCCAAGATGTCCTTTTGTTTAACCTTCCGTCTCTCCTCATCCATGGTAGCAGCAATCAGGCGACGCCCCTCAGCTAGGCTCGCCGGCTCGTCATCTCTTAGATATTTTTCCATAAGTTTGTCCTCGTCGATGGAATCTACCTTGAGTTCTTCTTTTCCCCATTCAACAAATTGGCTCCACACATGAACCAAGGTAGTCGGATAATCATCGATTCAAGAGATGTTACGTTGACGGATTATATGTGCAAAAAATTCGATCAGTAATTCACCAAAGCCCTACACATCCTCCTGGGCCTCCGCCAGCTGCTTGCGGGACTCTTCGGCAGATTTAATGACACTTTCAACATTACCCTCTGCCAGGGCAGCCCTGTTCTCGGCCTCCATCAACTTGGAAGCCAAGTCAGCGTTTTTCTTCTCTAATTCGGCGTTTTTCTTCGCTAACTCGGCCTTCTCTCGCTCAAGGTCAGCATAAGCAAGTTGCATTTTGGCAGCATCTGAAATGGCGTCTTCTGCTTGCTTTTTCAGCTTTGAACGCTCTTGAGTATGAGACTCGAGCAAGTCATGGTAGCGTTTTTGTAGGTCCTCAAATTGTTGGTTGAAGCTAGCAGCATCTCGTTGAGCGATAGCAAGTTGGGCCTGTGTATCCTCAAGGTCTTTCCCTAAATTTTTGAAGGCCTTTGCGTCGTCTTCTCCGGTCTTCTGCATCGAGTTAGTATTCGTGATTAGATTTCGGATGATTCTGGAAAGATTACGCGAATACTTGAACATCTCTGAATATTGTTTCTCGACCGCATCAATTTTTGCTTTGTCCTTGTCTTCCCACCTCGAGGAAATAGGCTCAAGAGCAGGTAAGAAAGTCAAGTTTTCGAAGTAGTGTTCAGGAAATTGCTCCTCCAGATACGCCCGCTTAACTGCAGTTTCAGCATCCAATGGTGGAGGTGCAGGGAATGTTATCTCGGTATCCTTATATGCTTGTTAACACTTGGTGCTAAAAGGGACAAATTTATACTGCTGTACAGTCACTTGGTGCCTATCAAGCGGCTGAAGTTGATTGTCTTTGCCCGTATCGACAAGCACTTAACCAAAAACAAACGAAAGTTGGAAGCGGTTCTTCGGTTGCATGTGTCGGCATATTCATAAAGTGTCATACTAGGATTTATTTTCATAGTTGGACTGAAAGTAATTCCAACATCATCTTAAAAACGGTAGATAAAAGGTCCGGACCAACATGTCGAGGTTCAAAGCTAATATATCAACAAAATTTTAATTTGAACCCTGATTAAAATTTATTTACAATTTTGTATTGAAAATAACATGCAAACACAAAAACTGAAATTGAACATCTACCAAAAAAATTAAAAATAAAAACAAAAATAATAATAGTACATTACTTGCACGCAAATTAAATTATAACACAAATTAGTAAGTTTCGATTTAAGACCTTAACTAGAGGTGTTTTTTTTTTTTTTTTTTTTTTTTTTTTTAAGATGCTGTCGTGTAGTCTACGGTTTTTCCCTTTTATAACCACATGGATATTGATCCTGTTGGAAGCTATATAGATGGTTTTGTATTAGTTTCTAAAAGAAAGAGAAATCTATGGCGAAGGGTGCTTCTTCCCTTCATGTTCGATGCCTTCCACAAAGTCCTGTTTGAAGCAACACATGTTGATACGTTTATGACTTATCATGAGATTATATATGCTACAATTTCAATTTGGATAGTTTTCCTAATCTTGACATTGATTTTTGAACATAGGAAGCTATTAGTAGAATTGCGTCCAATCAAGATGATGGATTATAAGAATGATAATGTTGAATGTAATATAGTTCAATCCAAAGACTCCATGTTGATGGATTATAAGAATTTAGATATGATTTGCAGTATAATCTTCAAATGAATAGTAAAGAAAAGTTGAAATGCAATTGATACAGAAATACTTTTGGTGCAATGTACAAGTATTTATATATAAATATTTTCTTGCGGTTAGTGTGACACCCCACGTCCGTTAATGTCACTCTTTATCAGAATGCATTAAGTTTCATGAAACGTTATAGGTAAACAGACATAGAATTTCACAACACAAATATACAAGATAGCAGCGAAAATTTAAAATTTTATTTTCTAACACAAAACATCGTGGTCCAAAAATCTAATTACAACATCAGACTGAAATACTGAAACAAAATATATCAAATAAAAACATCTGTTTTGCGTTAAAAACCATTAAAGTACATAAATGAAAAATTATAATCTCCATAAGTAGTCATAAACAAATATTTCAAAGTTTACCGTTATATGGTTTGGTAAAATTTAAAATTTGGGTCAATTAAAAATGTAACTAACAATAGAAGCTTGTTGGTCGATCTTCCGTGTATCTGAAGTCCTTTGTTCACCTCACCTATCACCGTCAACACTTTTTTGTTGTTAATTCAAGTCCGCTTGAATATTTTTAGTAGTACAGGTAGTCTCACAGACTTCACATCTTGAAATGTGATCTATATTATTATGGACATAAATTTATTGTATTCTGAAATAAGTTTGATATTAAGGCATCATAATGTAGATATGGATTGGTATTCTAGCTAGTGCTTGGCTTTGCAAACCTTTCAATAACATCTTATGCTGCCAACATTTGAGCCAAATATTTGAAACATTTTTCGAAATTTATTCCAGTATGCATTTCTCCAAGTCCTTTCTTGTGTTTCTCATAATCAAATATCTTTTCCTAGATTCTTTTGTCCATAATTTCTCAACATCTGAAAAAATATGATGTCACCCCCGGAAGTCTAATATACTCAGGTAACATCCTCCTCCTTAATATTTGTTTTATACTTTTATTAGTAAATATTAGTTTTATGAATTGAGAAATAAATAATTTGTTATTCTTCTTAATATTTGTTTGACACGAACCATGTGTGAATCATTTTATGAACGAAAATTACGGATCCCTGTTTAGACTCATCTTTATTGCCTAGTGTTCCACTCTGACATTGAATGCCTTTGCTCATAATTGTAGAGCTACAAACGGGAGTAGTTTTTGTTATGTAATGACAGTCGACTAAGCTATCTATCTCTACCATGTGTCATACGCATATGAGTTGACATAGAATTTGTTGTAACAAAAGAAAACACTAATATTAGGCATCTTCTAACTAATATTTATACATCATTTCTTCAAATTATTTAGCAATGTAAGACTTCCTAAATCCGAATCATCCTTTCTCCACTATAACACGCAAGACAATCTTAACAGTTTTATATTCAAACAAGTCATATGCACGTACTAGCATAAGTTTTATCCTATCATATGGAGATGATACCGATTCCTATTGACTCTTGCAATAGATAGACATGTTAAAAAATAGCATTTTCCTTATAAAAAATTCAAAATATAATGATATAGTCAGAATGTGCTCTTGGATCTTTATTGACCTGTTTTTCAAAAACTATGGACTACTGGTCTGGTGACTACTGAATGTAAAATACCTTCGAAACAATATTTAAATGCTCTGGCATATGTTCGTTGCTGGTTTGGTCAAAGGGACCATTTGGGGTAACATACTCCAACAGGAACACTTAACATTGAAAACTTGAAGACTGCAAACTTGTATGTTTGCATAACAATTTATTTGCTGTATATCATATAAGACTGCGCAACATTTCTGCCATTTATTTATATGTTTATGTTTAACTCCTTCACTGTCTATACCCCTTAATATGACTCATATGCTTGTCATAGATATTTAAATAAAATGTCAGAGAGAAATCTAATGATATTAGTAAAGATGACTCGCGCTTCTGAAACTAATTATATGGCATAAATGTCATACCTTATCATGATCTTCTGCTTGCAAGAGCTCCAAGCTACTTCATGGTGATGTATTTTAATGAAGTATTTTCAAGTTTTAGTACTACATTTCTATTTTTTAAAATTTCTGGATATATTGTATCAGTTATCATAAAATGGAATATAAGAACATGCTTAATATAAGAGGATTTTTTGAGGTGGCCACTTTGCTTAATGAAATGTTAGATTCAAACTTTCAATATTTCCTATAGTTGACTGTTCCTTTGTCTCAATATTTATACCAGTCTATCAGAATCAAACCAAAGTATAATTTTTTTTTATTTTGTAAATGTTAGGTAAAAGAAGATAAGTCTAGTAAATGAGCACTGAGGATTAAGTTTACTATCCTGATTACCATGGAAGATTACGTCAGAAATCCCTAATTTACAAACCATCAAACTAAATCAGATAACATAAGTGAAATTCAAGTACAAAGCCATGAACGCTACAACTACACAATTTCAATTGTTATTGGTTGTTCATAAACACTTATCGTATGCTTGACATTTCCGTTCACAACTTCAGTTCCTATACTGGTTGACCAAATTATCTTCACAATCTTCGTGGGCCCGTTGTTGCATCATGATCCATGTCATGAAATGACCCCCCCTCCAATTAACTATTACATTAAACATGCAAGTAATATTGGTGTCTTCCTATGTTGATTAATTGCATTATTATTGGTCAATGCATATGCATAGATATCTCTTAATTTTGGATTGGAAAAGAAATAATACCATGTTTTGATTCATCGTTTCAAGCTCTCTTCATAAGCAGCTTTCTGTTGATGTGTATGGTTACAATTTACATCTTGATCACTTGTTCTTTTATCAGAAAAATAATAATAAAACCTATAATATTGTTCAAGTACATTTACTTGTATGCTATACTGGTTTTTTCTTGTGGCATAGTTATGATTGTTTTTGTCAATTTTTTGTAATACCTCAAATCAACATTTTAGGCAGTTGAAAAATTGCAGCACAGAGTGGATAAATATGCATATCACTCTTTAAATCTGCGTTTGTTTACAGAAAATAAACTCATTTCTAGCTGGCATTGCATTTCACAATCAAACACGGATTATTTATTTTTATGGCTGCTAAATGCTACTTCGGAATGATTGGAGCCATCTTTTTATCATTAATGTCATTTGTTGGTGTTAAGGGAAAGATGTTTAACTTGCACCAAAATCAACCATCAGTTTTGACCACCATGGTATTCTTAGTAACTTTCAGTATTCCATTTTCTATATTGTTTCGTATTTATGACGCAAGTGAATACTTAGTGTTTGCATTGTTATGTTTTCAGAGTGAAGATGGTGATATTATTGAATGTGTTAATGTATACAAACAACCTGCGTTTGACCATTCGCTACTCAAAAATCACATCATAAAGGTTTGGTGTAGAGTTTCATTTAAATTTCCATATGTTTAGTACATTATCAACGCATGTTGATCAGTTGATGCTAACACAATTAACATAATAGATGAAACCTAGTTTTCTTCCATCGGTTCAAGGTAATTACACCCTAAGATATTCCATAAAACAAATCTGGAAAAAGCATGGAGATTGCCCTGAAGGGACAATCCCAATGCTGAGGAATAAAGCAACAGAAAATGTTACTGCCCATGGGTCATCCGAGAACTATGGTTTGAATGGAGAATTTTCAAACTGCAAAGTTGAGATATATATATATATACCTCTTTCATATGATGAAATTCAGTGGTAAGACACAGAGGAGAAAATCTTTTCATACTTGGGTATACTTAAGCTGTCGCCCAGATAGAACCTTTTAAACTTGTCATTTAAACTAGTGCAAGTTTATTTGAAATTGATTTAAGTTTTAATTTGGAGATACTATTGCTATATATGCTCATTCAACAATACAATCTAGAAGTCAACTATGATTTATGTTGAAGAAACAATTTATTTTTGATATATTTGGATGACGTGTATATATTTTTACTAGGTTGCCCGTTTGGAGATGAATAAAAAGGGCACATATATCGGTGCCATGGCTAAAACAAATGTTTGGAATATAAAAGTTGAGGATGCCGAATGGAGCTTAAACTCGGTTTCATTATTTAACAAAAAGAACTCATTCATGGAGAGTGGATGGGCGGTATGTCTTCTTTTGTTCCTTTTGCCCCTTTGCCAATTTCATAATTTTTTTTCCTTATCCCGATATCTTGCTATATCAATATTAGGAATCATCATATGAACTATTCAAGTTGGTAACCACTAAAACTATTATATAATTTGTTTGTATGTAAAAGATAGTGTTTGAATTGTGGTCACTGTACATGCACTTAATACTTTGAAATAGTGTATTTTTAAATTATTTAATACGCTAGGCACTGCTTGATATTAACAAAACAAAATGGATGCATAAATTATTATTCATGGCATCAGAAAATATAGTTCTATATGATAGTTTTGTATATTGTGAAAAATCATTCAGTTTACACTTCGATTTATACCGCCACTTTTGGAAAAGATCATTTTCTTTTTCCATTGTCCACATACTAGATGGATATGGGAAATTAGCAGCTGATACCCATGAACACAGTATGCCAATGGTCTATAATGTTAACCAAACAAGTTACCTTCTTTCATTTCTATAATGTATCAAATTATCGTTGTATTTGTTTCTTTTTATGGTCAGGTTAGTACTATCTTATTTGGCGACCAAAAGCCACGAGTGTTTGTAAATTGGCAGGTATGGTAGCTTCTATTACATTTATTTGTCGGCTATTTCTAAAATATTTGTATTCATCTTTTGACTAAATGCCATTCAGTTGTAACATGCTATTCCAATTTATGATTTGCGCAGAACACACCTAAAGATTCTGGGTGTTTTATCCTGAGGTGCCCTTGGTTTGTGCATGTATCAAACCATATTATGCTTGGAGGCGCTTTACCAAATATCTCAAAAACAAATGGAGAACAATTTGATTATGAATTTGCAATCTATAAGGTATATATCTCGAAACTTTTTTACCTATCCAATGTACAAGCTCAGTGTGTGTAATCTTGTTTTTAATAAAATGAAGGATGTTAAGCAAGGGGCATGGTGGGTAATTGTAGAAGGCCATCCATTAGGCTACTGGCCAATAAGTTTTTTTGGAGATTGCGATGCGGCTCGGCAAGTCAATTGAGGTTGAAGTGTGTGCAATTCATGTTTCCATGGGACTCACACCTTGACAGAAATGGGGAGCTGGGTTTTTGCCAACAATCAGTATAGGAGGGCAAGTTATATTCGTGGGATTATGGTCCTTGATTGGAATAGAAAATTTGTAAGTCTAAATGTTCACCATCTCTCCGTCTCATGCGAAGATTGTTGCAGCGTGACGTTGAACTGCTTTGATTTTCAGACTGGCGATGGAGTATGCATATGTTATGGTGGGCCTGGAGGTTGAGACTGTTACTAAGACTGTGACATTCCAATGTAAATGTTTTCTTTGCACTGATGTTTGGAATGTGTTTTATGCCTGAATGGTTGGATAAAATGTCTTCGGAATAAAGTCAGTCTTGTTACTCCGATGTATATGCTTAGGACAACATTTTTACCATATTAACCTTTGTCAACCATTATCAATCCAGTCTTGTTGCTCAGATGCATATGTTTAAGACAACATTTTTACTACATTAACATTTGTCAACCATTATCAATTGATATCTATTAAACTGATACTAAAAAAATCGATATCTATTAAACTTATTAGCAAAGCTAATTCTTTACCAAATAATGTTGTAATAATCTACAATTGATGTTGTGATTGTATTTTAGTATATGCAAACTTAATCTTGGGTTGGACATTGGTTTGAGATCCTTTGAAAATGAAATCGATGCCTAATTTATTGGAGTTGACAAATTTTGCTTGAAAATTGACCGACAAAAAGCATATGATAAAATAAGTAGAGAATTTATCATTTATATGTTGGAAGTATGAGCTTTTCCCCTAATTTCTGTAGATTTATATATAAATACATTTCCTTTAATCTTGTTTTCAATTAAAAGTTTGGGGTGAACTTTTCAATTTGTATAGCATTTGTTAGTTGTGTGTTTTATTTGTGTCCTCCTCAACCCTATTGTATCATGTTTCCTTTTATTTATTTTTATAACACCCATTTTTCAAAAACAAAATTTTTTGTCATGTAAAATATTTTTTTCCTCTTTTGGTCCGATGACCTCGTGTAAATGGCGATAAGTAATTTCCTTTTCTTCTTCTGCCATCTAACTCCTCCGCCTTCTTCAGTACTGATCTCCACCTTCAAATCCTCCTCACTTCAAGATCTCTCGCCCCTATTCCTTGTTTTCATTGTGCGTACGAGGTTCATTGAACCCAAATTTTCATTTCTTGATCTAAAGACTATTTTTCATTTCTAGATCTAAATCTATAAGCATGCGAGACTCTTTCCCTTTGAAGTTTCAGCTACCTCCCTTCTCGATCTAGCCATAGGAGACCGTTCTGTGCCTTTGTGCGGTGGCTAAAGTTGTTTTCAACTTTGGTTTCGACTTGCTGAATCATGGAATTGCTGGTGCTTTGCGGTGTGACTAGCGCTGCTTCAACTCATCCACCTCTGTTGTGGTTATCGCGACTTTCCAACTGGCTTTTCTGGTATGCTTTTCCGTTCGGTTATCAACTGAGGTGCAATTATTCTCACATGAGACTGTAAACCAGCTAACGAGGACTACATTTGCGTGCTTTGCCTCTTCTCAGTGAGCTGTAACTTGAAAGTATAAGCTATTAGTTTTGTCTGGTTGGTTAGGTTTGTTCCTCGCGTGTTGTTTGTGCTTGTAGTGGTTAAGGTTTTCGACTTGAGGCGTTAGCTTTGTTCCTAGTGGTGTATCTGGTGTGGGATCTTAGTTGTGCATTATGGTTCTTGGAGACTTTGCAGTTAATGTTTTTCTTGGTTCATGTTTGGATGTTCTGTGAGTCCTAGGCTTATCTTTGTTCATCGTATTAAGCAGTATCATAGGTGATGCCTTGCTCTCGTTGATGTTGGTTTAATTATGGTGTTTCTACCTTCTTTGCTCATAGTGTATTCAGGTATTAACCATTTTTTCAACGCGGCCATAGCCCTGAATCTTCTAGTTTATGTTTCGGTCATCGCGTGATCCATGTCAAGTTTCTTGCTCCTTTCTTCACACTGTTCTCTTGACAGTATGTGTTTTGGGAGCATGCTTTTCCTTGTTGCTTTTAATAGTTCACGTCATCTCTTTTTAGCAACAATATGCCATGTACTTTTTGATTGTCACATGAAGTCGTGCTTTTGTATGGCTCAAGGCCCATGTTATCTGATGTTTCTTTGGC
The DNA here is from genome assembly GCA_030737875.1 of Allium sativum. NCBI lineage: Eukaryota > Viridiplantae > Streptophyta > Magnoliopsida > Asparagales > Amaryllidaceae > Allium > Allium sativum. The sequence goes on from CM060909.1 coordinate 365,579,791, forward strand.
TCTTGGAAATAAGCAAGTGATGCTATTAACAACACTTCATTATGTAAATGACTCAGATTCTTAACAAGTATAGATTAAGATCCAGATTTATAAACAGCCAGGGTTACTGTTAAATTTTTATATCTAAAAGTAACATGAACTCACAGAGATTGGATCTAAAGATCAGAGAATAATATGTTGAAGTTGCAAAAGAGATTCTTGTACACGTATAAGTTGATGTTTGAGGAAGATAGGCTGATTCAATCCAAGCTGGGGCAGCATCTCATTATCTCCATTGTTTTAGGTGTAGAAAATAAATAAAAATGTTGTCCTATATATAGCCTATCTCCAACAAACCCAGTCATAAAAACGTCCAGAAGCACTAAGATAATTCGGCCATATCCCAGTTGGGTCGACCCACCCTCGCCTAGGTCGACCCGTGTGGCCTTGGATCGTCCCATAGGTCGACCTAGCCCAGACGTGGGTAATACCCAACGGGTCTGGTTCCTGCCTGGTTTTGCCGCCTCGCTATTTGAATTGTTTTGAAAATTCTGAGTTGTTATATATATATATAATTCTCTTATACGTATACAAACTTCTAAGCTTAATAACTTTCTCATACGATGTCCGTTTTAGAAAACTCGGAGTTTACCTTAACCAAATTTTGAGATGAACACAATGGCACTGTCCTTTTTACTTAATTCCCAATATTTAATTAAGTATTCCTTAGTTTATTGGTATAAATTCCTTTAAAATTATGGGGTGTTACAATAGAGCTTTACATTATGGGTACAGGTAGAAGGAGAAGATTAAGAGAAGAGAAATGATGGTTGTTGCGTGATTTTTAGAAAAGAGATGGAGGAGAATGAGTAGGAGGAAGCTTGTGTGAATAGGGTTGTTATGTGCGTGAGTTCCTGGTATTTGCGTGTAGAAGAGAAAGGACGAGTAGAGGATTAGGGTGCTAATTAAGGTTAATTATTTTATTATTTATATTGTTAATGACCTTATAAATGTATACAAATTTATAAAATGCATATCTTTCTCGTACGTTGCCAGAATTGAGAGAAACATGATCCGTTGGAACCGTATGGACAAGAGCTTCGCAACAAAACTAATTGGAGAGATTTGGAGCTCATTGTAATTTTTGGCAAAGGAAAACGTATGATTCAATCAATCGATGTTTATTGTTATTCAACGATAAACGACCAATGTGATAACCTTCACTCAATTGAATTTTTATAAGCTATTATAATCTTGTCTGATTATATATATTGTTTGCCTGTGATTGCAATGTTTGTTTTGTGGCTGACTGGTGATGTTTACAGTTTTTACTTTTATTATTAATAAATTGTGAGTATAAGCGTTGACAACGGAAACACTTATATTATAATGATTGGTTGACGGATGATAGTTCATATGATAGTAATGGTGTGTGAAATCCATATAAATTAAATTATATGGTAATTGGTTGGATCTCATTCCAATTTAGGATTAATGTGAATATTTTTATTAATAAAATATTCAGTGAAAATGACAATTTGAATTTCAAATTCAAATTGGTTTGGAAAGACAGTTTAAATGATTACGAATAAATTTCGTAAATGTTAGAATTTGATTCGAATTAATTTTCAGTTTATAAAGGCATGTTTTAAATTTTATTTTGAAATAAATAGTAAATTTCAAAATGCGAACTCGAGTTAGGCATATAAACGACGTTTTTAACTCGAACAGATTTTTCCATTGTTCTTATTTATTTTAATAATGGATGTCGAGAAAATTTGTATTTCAAAATTTTATATTTTGAAAATATTATTATTTTAATATTATAATAATATAGAATATTCAATTTTGATTAAAAATTGAATTGAAAATTAAAAATTTATGGTCCTAATAGGGCGAGTCGTGCAACGACTATTCACGAATTTCGACCATTAACTTCAAATTAACGTACCAAGAGATCCGGCCGTCAGATTTTCTTGAAACAAAAAACGTTTGGTTTAGAATGAAAAGATCTTTCCAATGATTTGTCAAATGTTAATATTCAATGGTTAGATTTTGAGATAAATCCAAATCAAATTTGAATAAAAAACGGGGCTAGTGCTGTAAATGACCAGAAATGGATTTTTAAAGAATTGGGTTATTTTAAATTATTAAAAATAGGGAAAATTATGATAAATCATAATAAATGATCTAAAAGCGATTTGGACTAAATATGTTTAGTTTTGGACAATATAAAGCTATTTTGTGAAAATTAGCTATTTTGACAAAAGTGAATATAACGGTTTGAAGGTAATAAATACTTAACCAAGTTAAGTTTTTCCAATATATGAATATTGGAATGGAAATAATTTTAGGATATTTCTATAGTGGATTCCGTAATTATATGGATATTGTTTTGAGGAATTTGGAAGATAGAGCTATCAGTATTCCTTATACGGTATATGTTGGTTTCAGAATGTGATACTGAATATAAGTCGATACGATTTCTATTCAAAGCCTTGCATTTGATATCAAATTGGATTTTGGGTTGTCATGAATGGTGTCTTCAATAACACTATTCTTAAACCCAGTTGAAAATGAAGTTTATTGAATTAATCTTTTAATTAAGGTTAATGAAATCTTCTAAAGTGAAGTTTTCCAATTAATAAATTTTATTGGAATTGAATGGAAATCAATTTAGTGATAATCAAGATGAACCTCCGCGGAGGAAGACCTTTACTTTTTAAGGAATTTAAAAGGCTTTGTCGTTATTCAGCTTATAGTATTAGTCTGATGTATATATTCATATCGATTATAAACTGATATGATTTCCGTGAAGATTCCATTTCTAATTGAAGTTTGATTTTGGGTTTATCATAAACGATGTTTTAAATAACATTTGTTCTTTAACCCAGTTAAAACGACAGGATTAATTTCCAAAGTAAAGTAATCGCTGATTAAGGATTTTCGGAGATTAAAACCATGTTAGAGTTTAAATAAATCTTTCAATAAATATTTAATTGGATAAATTGGAGATTATATAAAATCCTGTTAGAGTTTTAATAAATCTTTCAATATAGATTTGACTGGATAAATCGGGGATTAAAACCATGTTAGAGTTTTAATAAATCTTTCAATAAATATTTGATTGGATAAATCGGAGATTAAAACCACGTTAGAGTTATAACAAATCTTTCAACAAAGATTTGGAATGAAAGTAGGTAATTAAACTTACCAAAAACACGAGGGGTGTTAGATATGAAGTACTCCCAGTTTTTCTCCATGGGATAAACAGGATGGAAACGGGGTAACGATATGAGATATTACCTTTTTCTAAGGCTCGATAATCCCGAGAGGATTATAAACCTTGATTTAAGTTAAGTTTGTGAAAAGAGATTATATAATCTTTTGAAATGATTTCCAAGGAAAGATTTAAACAAGAAGTTTAAATGATGTAAATCATTCATAAGATTTGCGGGATTAATTCCCGATGTAAAGAACATTTGAATAAAAGAATATTATGAATTGGAAAGAGGCTTATAATATGTTTATATGTCATTTGATTTTGAATGATACCATATTATTCGAAAAGACTGGGTATTAACCCATTCTGAATAACTAATGCAGCGATTTTCGAAGATACTGAAGATGGTGGTTGAAGACCGGAGATCTTCACATCGTTTGGATTATTGTTGGTGCCTTGGGTAGCTCCCGTTATAAGGTTAAAGTGGTGGTCGTCTAGACGTACTTGGAGATCGACCAAATATGCATGGGCTTCTCTCCCTTAGGGGACAAGGAATAAGGTGCCTCCGGTTTCGTTCAGACCCAAAACGAACTTGTAAATGGATATGTGTCTGACATTGTACTTCAAGATATAATAAATTGATGTCTATTGATAATATATCAAGTTGATGGCAAATAATTCATTCTATTAGATTAACACCCTCCTTTGAGACTTACGTACTCAGAGGATTATATATTAATAGACACCTATTATATGTTGTGAATTGATAATGAGGCATGTTAAAATGCTATGATCAAAGCTTTTATTGAAAAGCAGAGATTTGTGGTTGATGATCAAAGCATTGCCGACATAGCGTAGCTTTGTGTTGGGACATGACTGGGACAAACCTCACACCACGTAATGGCCTAAAATAGGATGAAAGACAACAGAGTAAGGGCATACGTTTCCTTCTAGCTAAAAGGTGTTGCCATGGGATGGCTATTATGAGGTAAAACTCTATACTCCAGCTTGCGCTTGCATTGTGTGATGGGACTTGATTCTTATAATAGCTTCATTTTAAAAAAAAACATCATGAGTTTTTATAATAGGTATTCATGTGGAGAAAACTTGTTCTGTGTTATACGGTGTGGTCCCCTGATCTACCCAACTTTAAAATAAAGCAAATAACTGTTTCGGTTCTCATACCAGTCCCATGACTGACCTGGAGTTTATTGTTTTCCACCTAAACTTTGGGTGTCCATATTTTCCACATGGGCAGCTAATAGTTTTGGTTTTGCATATATTTTTAAAACATGATCCTGGATTATAGCTGGAGCTATACTCTGGATTATTTTGTAGACTTCTGGTGAATATATTTATGTTTCCGCTGTATTGTAAATTACTACTCTAATATTTCTCCATTGTGTATTAATTATCTATACTCAGGATTATTACTGTACTCTGATGTAAAATGGTTTGAATAGCAATGAAAAGTTCTTTTTTGTTTTGTTCTGATGTGTTGTATCCCATAATGGTTCGAGGATTTCTTCCCTTTTGGATCAGACCTGCGTGGCTTTTGATCGATTCGAGAGGCAGGAATTTTTGGGTCGTCACAGTTTCCTTTAAAGCCTGTAAGTCAAAACTCATCTTACCCAAAAATCCATGTTCCAAAAATTCATTTCATAACTACCTCTTTAAACATATCTTTTTTAAATCAAAGATAATTTAGCTTAAATAATCTCAATAATCATTCGTTAACTTTTCACCCAAATTCATTAACTCTTCATTACTTTACTTTCCTCTTAAAACCCATCTCAAAATCAAGATTATTAAGTACCGTTTCAAACAACCTTTACAAATCTTAATCCTCTTTAAATTCCAAATCATGATTTAATATTTAGTGAGTTAAGAATGACGTTATTTAAGACACCATTCACAACAAACCTAAAACTAACTGATATTGAATATAATATTTAAACATAATTTATCAACTTATATTCGATACAAAGTCCTCATACTCAGTGAATACTATAAGCGGAATAACAATATAAATATCCCTCAAATTCCTCAGATAATATGCGTCCGACAACGGAATTCCATATCAAATACTCAAAGATTATTTCTATCCAAACCCACCTTATTAATTCTGAAAAACCTTTATTCCTAGAAGATTAAACTGAAATCATATAATATAGGAACTGGATAGAAATTACTCACTGATATTACAAGAAGAATAATAGTAAATCTTCCTTTTAAATTCCTCAAATTGTGAAGATCTACTTAAGGACTTAATAACGACATTAGAAGATCACATTCAACCATTTCCAATTTATTAATAATTGAAAAACCATTTGTCTCAAGACAAATTAAATCTTACATAGAACTAATATGTCTTAAGTACTATAAACTTCTAAAATATTTGATTAATAAATACAAAAATGATATTTATATTTTGGATAATGTTTCATAAGTTTAAAACTTCAAAATAAACAGTTTCCAGAAAAAGTTGCAAAAGTGTTTCAAAAGTGTTAGAAAAGTGTCGCAAAGCAGTTAATATTAGCCAGTTTGATCAAAATAACCTTTATATGATCCAAAACTATATATTTCCAATTCAATCCCTTTTAAGTAACTTATAATGATTTTACAAAAAAATCCATATTTTTAATAATTTTAAAATAAACATTTTTCGTTATGATATGCGAATTGCGTTTATAGCGACCTTTATTCAAAATAGATTTAAGCATAACTTGAAAACTATACATTGGAATTTAAATTTTCCTTTTGCTTTTGAAAAGTATTGTTATAAGAAAGCAAACGTTTTCCATTTCACATTAATCTGATTTAAATTGCATAAGTTATAGTCGTTCAAAGCTTATGGTGGAAATTCGTGAACTACCATTGCGCAAAACGTCCTATTCAGACCATAATACGACTAAAAATAAAAATTCGTACGATTCCCTTCCAGCACGATTATCAACCTTTATAAACATTTATAAACTCATTTGAAAGCATGATTTCAAAATTAAACTTCAAATTCAATTCAAAACTGAATATTATAATATTATTATATAAAATAATATTATTTTCCAAAAATTAATCCGATTAACTTCAAATTTTGTAGAAAACAAAATTATTATAACATAAGACTAATGGAAAAATGATTTGAGTTAAAACCTTGTCCATATACCTAACACAACTTCAAATTCCAAATTCGCTATTTAAATTAAATTTAAAATTGAACTAGCCAATTATAGTGAAAACCTTTTCCTCATTTCCACCCTTACACCTTTACAAATTATTCGTATATACCACAAATTCATTTCGTAATTATTTCAAATATCAAAAGAAATACTTTATTTTAATACCCAATCTTCAACATTGAATTAATGTAAATTGTTTATATTTCCAACTGAGAAGGAGACCTAACCAATTACTCATATAGTTCCATAACTGGGTGTGATAGGAGTGCAACAACATACAAAGCAGTACTTAACAACATACGAACATCCATAACACTCATCAAAAATATCATGAATAATGTTAGTTCCTACGTGCAACTGTTACGGTAATCAACACTTACCAGTGTATAAGTGTCATTAACAATGCATCCATTCATCCAAAATCACACATATATATTTAACATCCATAATTAAATAAATAGGTGTAAGGAATTTTTAATGACGTATCCACTTCGCCAAAATTTATCGTAGGACCTTAGTCGAACCGACGGATAGCGTAACCGCGTACCGTGGTTTAACTTTTCTAACTTTGAAGATATGCCAACTACCCTTTAGTTTTTGGACTAGCTACTCTCTGAAATTGGAAAAGTACCCAACTACGAAGTTGTAGAAAAAAATTCTATTCAGTTTTAAAAAGCAATTCCTAATTATGATAATTTTTTAGGGAGATATGATCCAAATAGTGGAGGTGTTTTTCAGATTCAACAAAAGATAGCCAGAGAATATTTCCTTTAAAGATTTGAATTTTTGGGATAGCTAGGCTCAGAATTAGGAAAAGTGATCAACTACAAAGTTATGGCCACTGAAAAATACACAATCTGAAGTAAGGAATTACATGATTTGGTTCGGTTTAGTGGAAGTTATGGCCTTGGGAAATTGCTGGTTGTGGGCTGAGGTGGAGGCCGAGAAGAACGAAGTGGTGGTGCATGAAGGTGGTGGTGTGGGATGCTTGGCTGGACTTAGGTGGAGGAAGTGGGGTTGTGGACTCGTGGAGGAGGAGGTGGGGAGGAGGTTGGCCAAGGGTGGTGGTGGAATGGGGTGTAGCCCGTACTTGGAGGAGGAAAGGAAGAAGAGAACGAGGAGGATGAGAGTGGAAAAATGGAGGTGGTGGAGCATGGTGCAGGGGGTGTTGGTCATGGCCGAATCAGTGGAGTAGGAAGAGGGAAAGAAAAGAGAGAGGGGGAGATTTTTCATGCCATGGAAGCCATAACCGTTAAGGTGAGAAAAAGGAGGAAGTTAGAAATGAATGGACCGAGTGAAAAAGAAGGTAAGAGAAATGGTGAACCTAATAGGACATGTGTCCTTACCACATTACAACCATGAAATCACTCTTTAAAACCATGAGTAAATGCACATGGCTTGCTTCCTACCTATTTGTAACGACATGGATTTTTCCCGGACTTAATCGATTGCAAAATCGACCAAAATCCTTCAATTCCCGCTTACGTTAACTTTGGGAATACAATACATTAGAACAAATAACAGCAGACTTTTATAAACATTATAATAATGTTACATCAGAGTACAGAATATCAGAGTACATCGAAGAAATACAGCGGAAAATAATATTTACAATGAACTAAACAATACTTCATCAGAAGACTTTCTATGCTCTGGACACAACTTTAAGCTTCGATCCAGAATCCTGCTCAAGAGATAAATATCTGCAAAAAGCTGCTCAACTGCACGTCTGGAAAATATGGGCACCCGAGTTTGCCAGTGAAACAAACTACAGGTCAGTCATGGGACTGGTATGAGAAATCTAACTTAATTAATCTAATAATAAGGGTAATCACAGGACCATGCCGCTAACGCGAAACGGGTTTACTCCATTGGATTGTCAGTGCATAAAATAAGGTAAATCGTTAAACAACGCAATGCTTTTTAGAAAAAAATGAAACCAATATAAGACTCAAGTCACATCACACAATGCAACGCAAACCGGAGGATAGAGTTTTACCTTATAATGGTCAAAAGATGCTTGATACGATAAAACGAATTTAATATTAGTGTGTATATGTTTTTAAAAACATTTCAATCATAATGTATCAATCATAGACGACATAGTACCTAATCCTACTATGTCGCCATACTAGTTCTTCAATCAAAACCGCATGGTGTCGTATTGGAAATTAGGTTTCCATCATGAGTCAAGGCTAGGGATCGTCCCCTCCGATTCGAGACACTCTAGCAAATGCCTCAGGATCACACCTATGGGCAACCATTGGAGCGGTAGGTTCGGCCCAAACCTACGTTAGTGGATTAGTTGTGCTTGAACACATGCTTCCCGATCCTTTTGGACCTCTAGCATGGCCACTTCCGGCCTATAAATCCGAGGTACCTGATAATCCATCATCCACATAAGTAAAAATGTCAGGGCTGGTAGGTCACTAACACCACTCTACCTAGAAAGAAACGTGTGCACTCCCTACGGTCCATATCCTATTTTTGACTCATATCGGGGAGTGAGGCTCGCGAATTCACGCTATACACAAAGCTAGGTCGGAATAGGCTATGCTTTGATCATCAACCACAAGGCCCTGCTTTTCAACAAAAGCCTTAATCATTGCATCTTGGCATGCCACATTGTCAATCCATTCCATACCATTGATTTCTGCCAATATATAACCTCTAAGCTCGTGCGTCTTAGAGAAGGGTGTTAAACACTAAACAGATATATATTTAGCAGAGAACAACGAATACAGTATAATGGAATACAACGTTAGACATACAATCCATTTACAAGTTCGTTCTGGGTCTGAACGAAACCGAAGTTACCTTATTCCGCCCCCCATATGTCCAATACAGAGGTGAGGTGCTCGCATATCCGAACAATCAACAAGTACGTCCGGACGACCACCACTGTAGCCCTTTCAAGGTAGCTGCTCCAATCATGAGCCTCAGTAGCAACTCGTCCATTCGATGTGAAGATCGCTGGTCTTCAATCTTGACTTAGATCGTTGTATAATCATTTGAAATGAGATTGAACTCGGACTTTTCAAATGATCCTCGCATATATATATATATTTTAAAAACATTTCATATCGTTATTAGTATTTAATAGTGATTTATCGCTATTTATATATATATAGGAATAGCTAAATTAATTTAACAACGCTTCGGGTCGATCGGGGGCCCTGGTGTTGTTTTTATCAAAATTTGATTTACACTTATCTCGAAATCTAACCGTCGGATTTTAACGAAATTTATATCGTTGGAAAGATCTTCCCACAGCGGTCCTAAAGGTTCCAGTTTTGAGAAAATCTGATGGTCGGATCTTTCAGTATAATCGTTTGAAGTTGCGATTTCAAATCGCGAACTACAGCCGTGCGATTCATTTTATTTTAATTTATATATATATATATATATATATAATTCATTCGTTTGACAATTTCAAATTATTTACTCTTAATATAATTTGCTACACTTCGTATTCAAGTTATTTTTTTAATGAACAGAAGTACACTTCAAAACATGTACATCTCCTTCATTCCTTACATGACAATAAAAATATAAATTTTTATTGTTTATCATTTCTATTCCAAACTATGAATATTTTTATATTCTCTTTCTTTACATTAAAAATGTGATTTTTAATGTAAACTTGTTTTATTTTTAAAACATGAACTATTTTCTAATTTCATTTCTTACATTAGAAATGAGGTTTTCAAGGTAAACATGTTTTTATAACTTAAAACATGACATTTTTATATTTCATTCATTACATTAATAATGAGGTTTATATTACATAAAAATGTAAACTTTTTATATTACATTAAAATGTAAACTTTTTATATTACATCAAAATGTAAACCTTTTTCTATTCTTTTATTACACTATTGAAAAATGTAATCCTTTATTCAATCTTCACTTATATTGAAAAATGTAATTTTTTTATTCAATCTTTTATTACACTGAAAAACGTAGTTTTCCCTTTTTTTCCTTTAATTACGTAGAAAATGTAATTTTAAAATCTATTATTTTTATCGCATCTAAAATGACGATAAAAATGCCACTTTTATTTCTACTCTTTTTACCGCATCTAAAATGACGATAAAAATATCACTATAATGAAAATAAAAGTATAACTTTTGATTCTATCCTTTTTATTACATTTAAAAGTCAACAAAAATGTAACTTTAAAATCTATTCTTTTATTTACATCTAAAATGTAAATAAAAATATAACTTCTGATTCTAATCTTTTTATTGTCTCTAATTTGACAATAAAAATATAACATTCTAATCTGCTCTTTTTGTTACTTCTAAAATGTAAATCAAAATGTTCCCTTTTAATCAAATCTTTTTATTTACATCTAAACTGTAAATACAAATGTACGTTTCAATCTATGTTTTTATTTACATCTAAAATGTGAATAAAAATATAACTTTTAAATCTAGTCTTTTTATTTACACCTAAAAGGTAAATAAAGGTGTAACTTTAAATTCATTCTTTTTACTTACATCTAAAACATAAATAAAGATGTCACTTTAAATCTATTCTTTTTATTTACATCTAAAATGTAAATAAAGATGTCACTTTAAATCCATGTTTTTATTTTTCTTAATGAACAAAAATGTATATTTTTGTTTCTACCTTTTTAATTGACAAAAATGTTTATTTTTGTTTAAGCCTTTTAAATGAACAAAAATGTCTGTTTTTGTTAAATGAACAATATGCTTCATTCTTTTTAATGGAAAAAGAATGTCTCTTTCTTTTAAATGAACAAATTGATTACTTTCTTTTTAATCATTTTAAGTGAACAAAAATGTCTCCTTCTCTTCAATGAACAAAAATGTATCTTTTGTTCAATCATTTTAACGAACCAAAAATGTCTATTTTGTTTAAATCCTTCCCAATGATTCTATTGCCTACTTTTTCTTTACTCTTTTCTAATGATTCATATTACAATAAAAATATAATTTTTATTGTCTTCCCTTTTCTAATGATTCACACTACAATAAAAATATAATTTATTGTCTACTCTTTTCTAATGATTCACATTACAATAAAAATATAATTTTTATTTTCTACTCTTTTCTAATGATACCTATTACAATAAAAATATAATTTTTATTGTCTACTCTTTTCTAATGATAAATAAAAGAATATTTTATTTTATCAACAATTTTCTATGTTAACTTAGCAAATTAAAATGATAATTTTATTTGTTAACAATTTGTATTCAACATAGCAAATAAATAATGATAATTTATTTGCTACAATTTCTAATTTAACTTAATAAATATAAATGATAACTTTATTTGTTAATAATTTCTAATTAACAAAAATGACCTTTTAAATGGTACTTTTGTTTTATTAACATTCCTAATTCAAAAAATTGCCATTTGATTATGTTTAATCCAATTCAACAAAATGACAAGTTTAATTATTGTACAACATAAATGACAATTTAATCATGTTTTAATCTAATTTCAATCAAAATGACAATTTAATTACTGCCACAGACATGATATAACTATTTTTAACAATCATATTTTAACAAATGTGAAACATTGGTTTTCAACTAAACAAACATGATATGTTTATTTTCAACTTATTTTATAACAAACAAGATATATTTATTTCAGCTATTTTATATTAACAATCACGATCTAATTATTTATAACGATCATATTTTAACAAACATGATAAGTCTAATCCACACATCAACATAACAGTATTATCAACCCAATCAAATCACGCATATAACAAATTGAATTTAACAGCAATTTGATTTCTAACACGATCAGAAATTAAAAAATTTAGTTATTAAAAAATATAGAATTCTCACCTTGGTTTGAAGCGGATTTAAAAATTCTAAAGGGTCCAGAATCTATTCCAATCTCTTTAAAAAAATTGTGTTCGACGACACGGTTCCATTGTCCTTGCAATCGTTCAATTCTGAAATCGTACGAATAAGATATGAATTTCATAATCTAATTTATATTTTGCTACGCTTATAAGGGTTAAGATTTATTAAAATATACCTTCAGTATTATAGCCGTGTATTTCAACCTTTGTTCAAAACTTCAGATCGAATTTACGGGCGACTGGTTGTATGAGGGGGCGAACGGGTTTCATGGGGTTGTCGGGCTCGGAGAAGCCCCGTCGCGCCAGGGAGGAGGTTGTGTTCGATCGCCGGAGGCGGGTAGGCAGACGGTCGACGCGGGCGAGGTTGTGTGGTGCAGTTCTGGCACTATAGGTCACGACAGAGGTCAAACTCCGTATGGACGGAGAGATCTTGGAGAGAACTTCAAAAGTCTCAACTGGAAGGAGGTCTAAAACTTAGTGGATGAGGAGAAAAAGAAGGAGGAAGAATGGAGGGATCTCGGCCATGGATATGAAAGGTTCGGTGGCGGCTGATGAATAGGTTAGGGTTTGGAAATGATTTTCCACTTTATTTATAATATTTTAATATTAATTAACCCTATAAAGGCCCGTTTTGATACTAACTCCAATTCAGGCCCAACGACAAACATTCCTAGCTAATAACCCCTATTTTGAACTCAATGGGCTATGTTCCGTGAGCCTAAACAGCTGTTTTCAGTTAGTTTTCTTTAATTTAAATTAAAAACATTTATTAGTTAATTTAACTGTATATATATTCACTGGGGCTACATATGGACTCTAAAAATTACCAAAAAATTATATCTGGTTATGTTTTGACGATACGGTCCTAACAAGACTAATTTCGTCGAATTCCAAGACTTTTTGAAAAATGGGCATTTTCAAGTCCATTAAATTTGACTAAAACTGACAAAACACGTTTTCTTCTACCACGCTCACATATTAATTCGAAAAATTATGAAAATTGAAACCTAGCAATAATTTCACATTCTGGTTCCAACAAAAGTGGTTTCATCGAAAACCGAGGTCGTTTGCAAAATGGCTATTTTTAAGGCCAATATTTTATATTAAAATATATACAAATTCTACAACGACTTTTCTAAATTTTAAACTGGACATAACTTACAATTTTTAAAGTGAAATCTTAGTTTCTTACATTCATTAGAAAGATATTGTTAAACAGATTCAATTATTTCTGGTTTTACTGAAATCCGATTTATTTTGAATCTTGTACATTCAGATAAAGTTTAAAATCAAAATTTTAAACTGCAGCGCTATTTCTAACTCCTTTTATATTAAAATTAAAATTTATTCATTTTAACTTCAATTAAAATAAATTTTTAGTCATTTTTTTTAATTCTTAAAATCCCTTAAAATTTCTAAAATAATTTTTTAGAAAAAACGAAACTATTATAAGACTCAAGTCCCATCACACAATGCAATGCAAACCGGAGGATAGAGTTTTACCTTGTAATGGTCAAAAAATGCTTGATACGATAAAACGAATTTAATATTAGTGTGTATATGTTTTTAAAAACATTTCAATCATAATGTATCAATCATAGACGACATAGTACCCCATCCTACTATGTCGCCATACTAGTTCTACAATCAAAACCGCATGGTGTCGTATAGAAAATTGGGCTTCCATCATGAGTCGAGGCTAGGTATTGTCCCCTCCGATTCGAGACACTCTAGCAAATGCCTCAGGATCACACCTATGGGCAACCCTTGGAGCGGTAGGGCCGGTCCACACCTACGTTAGTGGATTAGTTATGCCTGAACACACGCTTCCCGGTGCTTTTGGACCTCTAGTATGACCATTTCCGGCCTATAAATCCGAGGTACCTCATAATCCATCGTCCACATAAGTAAAAAAGTCAGGGCTGGTAGGTCACTGACACCACTCTAGCTAGAAAGAAACGTGTGCACTCCCTATGGTCCATATCCCGTCCTATGGTCCATATCCCCTTTTTGACTCATACCGGGGTGTGAGGCTCGCGAAGTCACACTATACACAAATCTAGGCCGAAATAGGCTATGCTTTGATCAACAATCGGGTTGTTACAATCTCCCCCACTTAAAAACTTTTCGTCCCCGAAAAGGAACAAAGTCGAAAGTGGTTTGATTAATCAACTCTACGTTCGATCTGGCTTCCATTCTCCAACTTTTCAGTCTCTGAGAATTTTCAAATTCTTCAAAAATTTGGCCAACACCCGGAATTTTCGAAAAATTTCGCCATAACCTCCCCTGCACCGGGAGCCACGGGAAAATCCCGAAATTGCCATATAGGCCTTCTGATCTCAAAAAGAAAAAGAAAAAGCCAAGCGGCTAGCCAATCGGCTCATAAAATCATCATCACCCAAACAAAACAGTAAATTACAGTAAACATGTACCTATTTGTCAGGAAAACAAATTTTATTCTCTGCTCTAGCCTCCTTGCTATGACCTGTTCAATGTAAGTACATGTATATGCAAGCAAATGCGACCAATTTTTAATATAATTCAATATTTGGTTCAATTAGGCTAAATAGTTCAAAATTATCAAACAAATAGGCAAACAACACAAACATCAATCAATTAGTGGATTAACGTTCCAAATTCATAATTTTGATACATATACAGAAAATCATGTTTTTGATGCCAATTCACAACAAATAAATCTATCTATATATGTTTTGGTTCTCACACCAGTCTAATGGAAATATATAGAAATCACACCTTCGAAACTCGAATATGAATACTGATGATGATGCACCATCATCAGAATCATCCCCGGGTGTCTAGAATGTGATTCTAAATCTACCCAGTATATTAAAACTTCGAATATACGTTCATGACGCGTATACGCGAAATCTTCATATACTCGATTGTCCAAATTCAAAATAAATAAATAATCAGATATGTATAAAACGATTTAAATTTTCAAAACAATACTGTATTCGTTTGAAAAAATATACTCTTCACACTCGTTCTAGGATACTACTGATCCCATCTCTAACGAGTCATTCCAATTGGATATTACTATCCAATATCTGACGAATTCTTTCGTTTGGTTCTAACGTGTCTTGTTCTCGAGCTCTGTAAACCAAAGCTCTGATACCAAAATGAGACGACCCGAACTTCCCCGTGAAGGAAAGAGCGGATAGAATTGAGGACAAGACAAAATAGAACGCAGACGGAAGAACATTTCATTGTTATTACAACAATTCCATCAGATACAAGAATATACAGAGTATAAATGAATAAATTACATTCGACAAATATCAGAGATTACAATAAATTACATAGCAGCGGAAAAATATACAAAAACACAACTGAAAGTGATACATGGATACAGAGCTTTCCGAGCATCGTTCCAGCTGTAAACCAGGACCCTGTGAATATAAATCTGCAAAACCAAAACTACTGGCTGCCCGTGTCGAAAATAAGGGCACCCAGAGTTTAGGTTAAAACAATAAACTCCAGGTCAGTCATGTGACTAGTGTGAGAACTAAAACAGTTATTTAAAACTTTATTTTAAAGATATTAATTCAAGGGACCACGCCGTATAACACGGAACGGGTTTCCTCCCAAGAATACTAGTGCATATAACAAAACAACGCAATGCTTTTTGGAAAAATGAAGCTATTATAAGACCCAGGTCCCATCACACAATGCAACGCAAGCCGTAGGATAGGGTTTTCCCTTATAATAGCCAAATAATGCTTGGTACGTTTAAAACAAATCATTTGATACTATTATAAGTGCATAGTGTCGAAACAATTTTCAATCATAAATATCAATCATAGGCGGCATGGGTACCATCTATCATGTCGCCATACTAGTTCTACAATTAAAACCGCAATATCACGTATTGGAAATTGGATTCCGTCATGAGCCGAGGCAAGGGGCAAGCTCCTCTCCGCGTTCGAGACACTCTAGCAATGCCTCAGGACCGCACACAGCAATCCCCTGGATCCTCCAAGGCCGGTCCTCTCTTACTTTTGAGGATTGGAAATTCCTGAACACACGTTTCCCGGTCCTTACAGACCTATAATCGAGGCGCCTCGTATCCAACAACCGCACAGGTGAAAAGTATATAAATGTCACGGCTGGTAGGTCACTGACACCACCCTAGCTAAAAAGAAACGTCGTGCACTCCTTGGGTCCGTCTCCCGTTTTTGACTCATACCGAGGTGTGAGGCTCGCGAATTCACGTTATACACAAAGCTACGCCACACAGGCCGTGCTTTGATCATCAATCACAAGACTTTGTTTTTCAACAGAAGCCTTGATCAATTGCCACTTATGCGTGCCACACTGGAAATTCACTCCATGTGACTGATGTCTATCGATATACAACCTCTGAGCTCGTACGTCTCAGAGAAGGGCGTTAAGCAAGAGAATAAATTCTCCGCCGCCAAACAGATGTATATTTAATAGAGATCAATAAACACAGAATAAAATCCAATGTCAGACACACAATCCATTTACAAGTTCGTTTTGGGTCTGAACGAAACCGGAGGCACTTCCCTCACATATCCATCCATCTCCAAGTACGTCTGGACGATCACCAACTGTTTCCCTCATCTTGGGTGTACAGCCCAATCGAGATCATCAGTAATCACCCAAACGATGTGAAGACTTCCGGTCTTCAACCACCGTCTTCATCTTCGACAACTCGTCGAATCGGTTATTCAGAATGGGTATAACCCGGCCTTTCTGAATAACCCACGTATATAATAAACAAATGTTACACAAACACAACGAACGAATCATTCCAATGCAGAATATTCTTTTATTCACAAAATCACATTCTTAGGGATATGTTCCCATTAATTTTATCCAAGATAAATTCTTCTAAATTTATTCTTTAATCTTCCTTTGGATATCATTTCAAACTAGTCGGGATTAGCGAACCACACCGAAGTAATTATTTATTTTATTTCCCAATCCCAACCTATTCATCCCATGGAGCAAAACTGGTAATACCCCATATCTAACACCACGATGTTATCGGTAAAATTAATTACCATTTCACGTTCAAATCTAATTACAGATTTAACTATCGCTTTGGAGCAAAACTGGTGATACTCCACTCTCGATCACTTTTCAGATTTGATAATTTAAATTACCAATTCACATTTTAATCTAATTAAAGATTCATTAAAACTCCACTTAGTTTTAATCCTTTCAAAAATCAATATTCTGCCTTTAATTGGGTTAAAGAACCAATGTCATCTAAAACACGATTCACAAAAACACAAATCACATTTGATATTAAATACAAGGCTCTGAATAGAAAATATACCGGCTTATATTCAATATCAAATTCTGAAACCAATAAATATCGTATTGGAAATAACGATATAAAATATATCTTTCAAATTTCCATAATAATATCTGTATAGTCACGAAATCCAACATCGAAATATTTCGAAGATAATTTCGATTCAACTCCAGCCCAATTCACGTATTGGGAATATTGATTATTTTTAAAATCACTTTCAAATTCAATTTATTTATTTCAAAAATAAATTGATTTTAATTCTAGTTCAAAACTAGTTCATTTCGATAAAAATCTATTTTTATCATTTCAAATGTGGAGTTTTTCATTCCAATTTTTCCCAAATCATTTCTTATTATTTTACACAAATTATCAATATTTTTAATAATTTTATCAAGGCCCGTACAGTCGATTTCCATCTACGGCCATCGAACTGCACTTACAGCGACCTTTTCCAAATTTGATTTGGACATATTCCAAATCCAACCGTTAGATTTCAAATTTCTAGTATTCATTGGAAAGCTCTTTTCGATACGAACCCAACGGTTCCGGTTTTAGGAGAATCCGACGGCCGGATGTCCCGCAACGTCAATTCGAAGTCAATGGTCGAAATTCACGAACAGCCGCGGCGCGGCGCGTTCTTTTCAGGCCATTATATATATAATATATATATATTATATATATTTCGTCGATTCCCTTTCAAAACGTATTTTAAAAATCGTTTTAAATTCATTTCAAAAACAATTTCAACTTCATCTTCAATTTCAAATCGATTTGATTTCAATTCAATTCGAATTCATTTCAATTTTATTTAATTCGAATTCAATTCAATTTAAATTCTAATTCGTTTCAATTCAATTTCAATTTGAATTTACCTTCTATTTAATTCAATTCGAATTCATTTCAAATTGATTTCAATTCAATTTCAGTTCATTTTAAATTTTATTCAAAACGATTTCCATTCGTTTTTAATTCAATTTCAATTTAATTCAATTTGAATTCATTTCTATTCAATTCGAATTCAAATTCACTTTCTATTCAATTTGAATCGAATTCATTTTCTATTCGATTCGATTTCATTTCAAATTGATTCAAATAAAATTTCAATTTCAATTTTAATCTAATTTAATTTGAATTTCATTTCAAAATATTAAATTTTGAAATCACTTTTCAATATTCATTATAAAACGAATAAAATCGATATAAATATCGTTTACGACAAAATAACGCGTCTCTAATCAACACGGCTTTATATTTTTCAAAAGCTTCGTTATTCTGTTCCACAAATGAATATATATTCTATTCAACACATGAATATATATATTTCTTTCAACACACGACTATTTTTGTTATGTAAAATATTTTGTAAAATCATGGTATCTATCGTTTGATTTTCAATTAGATTTCAACCGTAAAGTAGTTCTAATTTTAAATATGATAAAGATGTAAATTTTATTTATAAAATATTACACTCAACACGTCAATAGATTCAACTTATGAACATCGTCAACACATGACTATTTTTATATTCAACACATGAATTTTCTTTTATAATATTCATTATTTTCCCGATTGGAATGAGGCCCACAACTGTATATAATAGCAACGATCAACAATCAACCATCATCCAACGTGCACCACACAACTGTATAAGCATCAAATATAAATAATCAACGCTTACACAGCCTGTCGACCAATCGATCGACATACAATTAAATAATTGGGATTAGTGTACTCAAATATCATCCCAACACCCGTGTGGGGTTTCAAATCAACAAACACAGATTTTTATTTGTGCAGTTGGGCGATGTGTAAAATTTATCGACCCAATCAATATCAGTCAAATCAGTGTATATAAACAAATCGGTCGATTTGTTTATAAATATTTATTTATTCACATTCACGTTAAAAATTATATTTTTAACGATAAAATATTTTATTTCAACACATGAATATATTTCATTATCTATTTCACATCAACTTCACAAACAAATTTCACAACACATCAAACAAGCATACAAGCCGTCCATGGTTTGTGGACGACGGGTGTCGGGTGCTGCTAAGCACTGTCTGCATCCTAGTATATATATATAACTAGAAAAAGAAAATTTGAGTGAGAAGTTCTCACCAAAGCTATCCCAACTTCATGACACTTCATTTATAGAAATCTTCATCGTTCTCGCCTTTTGTCACTTTCGTTGCCCGCTTTCACTACATATATAAAAATCACATTTTTATATTGTTGCTATGTATATAAAATTCATATTTTTATAATTTCCTCATATGGATAAAAATTCTATTTTTATACCACTAATATATAGATAAAAATTCTATTTTTATACCACTACTATATAGATAAAAATTCTATTTTTATACCGCTATTCTTCATATAAAGATTTCTCCTTTTCAAATATAAAGATTTCGCCTTTTCAAATATAAAGATTTCGCCTTTTCAATTTTAAAGATTTTGCCTTTTCAATTTTAAAGATTTTGCCTTTTCAATTATAAAGATTTCGCCTTTTCAATTATAAAGATTTCGCCTTTTCAATTTCAAAAATCCAATCTTTTCTATTTTAAAAATCTAATCTTTTCTATTTTAAAAATATAATCTTTTCTATTTTAAAAATCTAATCTAATTTCAGTTTAAAAACATGTCATTACTTAATAATAGATAAACTAAAGAAAATAGAAAAGGGAAGAGGGGAAACTCACTGTTTTTCATCGAAGGAGGAGGTGGTGGTAAGGGGGGAGGCGCGCAAGGCCAGATTTGGTCGGGGTTAGGGTTTCAGGGGCGGCGGCGGG
Source organism: Allium sativum (assembly GCA_030737875.1). NCBI lineage: Eukaryota > Viridiplantae > Streptophyta > Magnoliopsida > Asparagales > Amaryllidaceae > Allium > Allium sativum. The sequence goes on from CM060909.1 coordinate 365,600,132, forward strand.
TTGTGGCGTGGAGGGGCTCGCGAATTCAGTCAGGGAAGAAAGGAAGAGGAGGAAGAGAAGAGGGAGGCGGCGGAGGTCAGAACGGCGGGGGGGGGGGGGGGGGGGGGGGCATCGACCGCCGTCGGGGGGGGACGCCGCTGCGCCTTTTTTTTTCTGATTTGAAGAAACGGGGGGGGGGGTTGGTTAAGGAGAAAAGGAAGGGGGTTATTTTATTTTATTTTATTTATTATTTTAATTGCAAAAAAAGTTGACTTTTACATACGACCTCTAAACGAGGCCCACCGCCTGTCGTCCATAGCTAATTTCCCCCATTCCGAACACAATGGGATATGTATCGCAAGCTAATTCAACCGTTTCGATCAGTTTCCGTTAAAATCAACATATAACTCTATATATTGAATTTGAACGCGTATTTCAATTTACCGGGGTCACATACTAACTCTAAAAATTCTCGAAAAATATTTTCTAGCTTCGTATTGACGATACGGTCATAACAAAACTAGTTTCGTCGAATTCCGAGACCGTTGAAAAAATGACCATTTTCCAGTCGATTAAAATCAACTGAAACTGGTCAAACGCGTTTTCCTTTGCAACACTCACATATTGATTCGAAAAATTATGAAATTTGGAATCTAGCAATAACTTGACATCCCGGATCCAACAAAAGTGGTTTCGTCGAAATCCGAGGTCGTTTGCAAAATGTCTATTTTTAAGGGCCTGAATCCATAGCGACTATTCAAAATTTTCAACTGGACATATCTTTTGATTCCTGCTATGAAATTTCGATTTTTCAGATTCGTTGGAAAGATATTCCTAATTAGATCCTATTGTTTTTGGTTTCACTAAAATTCGGATTGTTTTGCACCCGGTACATTCAATTGAAGTTTGAAATCGAATTATCGAACTACCGCGCCATTTTCAATTCTATTTATAATTATATATAATTATTTGTATTCTAACGACGACGTATATAATATATACGTTCGAATTCTATTCAAAATAAACTTCTCGTCGATATTATTTAAAATAATTCATTTTAAATGTTCAAAATTCGCTAAAATTGTCAAAATAAAAATTTTAAACTGGCCTAGATTTTCGGGTTGTTAAACCCTGCTTTTCAACAAAAGCCATGATCATTACATCCTGGCATGCCACATTGTCAATCCGTACCATACCATTGATTTCTGCCAATATATAACCTCTAAGCTCGTGCTTCTTAGAGAAGGGTGTTAAACACCATACAGAAATATATTTAGCAGAGAACAACGAATATAGTATAAAGGAATACAACGTCAGACATACAATCCATTTACAAGTTCGTTCTGAGTCTGAACGAAACCAGAGTCACCTTATTCCGCCCCCATATGTCTAATGCAGAGGTGAGGTGCTCGCATATCCGAACAATCAACAAGTACGTCCGGATGGCCACCACTGTATCCCTTTCAAGGTAGCTACTCCAATCATGGGCCTCAGTAGCAACTCATCCATTCGATGTGAAGATCGCCGGTCTTCATTCACCGTCTTCAAATCTTCGACTTAGATCGTCGTATAATCATTTGAAATGAGATTGAACTCGGACTTTTCAAATGATCCTCACATATATATATATATTTTAAAATCATTTCATATCGTTATTAGTATTTTATAACGATTTGTTGATATTTTTATATTAATATAAGAATAGCTAAATTAATTTAACAACGCTACGGGTCGATCGACGGCCCTGGCGCTGATTTTATCAAAATTTGATTTACACTTATCTCGAAATCTAACCGTCGGATTTTAACGAAATTTATATCGTTGGAAAGATCTTCCTAAAGCGGTCCTAACGGTTCCAGTTTTCGGAAAATCCGATGGTCGGATATTTCGGTATAATCGTTTGAAGTTACGATTTCAAATCGCGAACTGCAGCAGTGCGATTCTTTTTATTTTAACTTATATATATATATATAATTCATTCGTTCGACGATTTCAAATTATTTACTCTTTAAATAATTTGCTACACAACGTATTCAAGTTATTTTTTTAATGAACAGAGGTCCACTTCAAAACATGTACATCTCCTTCATTCCTTACATGACAATAAAAATATAAATTTTTATTGTTTATCATTTCTATTCCAAACTATGAATATTTTTATATTCTCTTTCTTTACATTAAAAATGTGATTCTTAGTGTAAACATATTTTATTTTTAAAACATGAACTATTTTCTAATTTCGTTTCACATATTAGAAATGAGGTTCTTAAGGTAAACATGTTTTTATAACTTTAAACGTGACATTTTTATATTTCATTCATTACATTAATAATGAGGTGCATATTACATAAAAATGTGAACTTTTTATAATACCTAAAAATGTAAACTTTTTATATTACATCAAAATGTAAACCTTTTTCTATTCTTTTATTACACTATTGAAAAATGTAATCCTTTATTCAATCTTCACTTATATTGAAAAATGTAATTTTTTTATTTAATCTTTTATTACACTGAAAAATGTAATTTCCCCTTTTCTTCTTTAATTACATAGAAAATGTAATTTTAAAATCTTTTCTTTTTATCGCATCTAAAATGACGATAAAAATATCACTTTTATTTCTACTCTTTTTATCGCATCTGAAAAATGTCACTAGAATGACAATAAAAATATAACTTATGATTTTATCCTTTTTATTACATTTAAAATGTCAACAAAAATGTAACTTTAAAATCTATTCTTTTATTTACATCAAAAATGTAAATAAAAATATAACTTCTGATTTTAATCTTTTTACTGTCTCTAATTTGACAATAAAAATATAACATTCTAATCGTCTCTTTTTGTTACTTCAAAAATGTAAATCAAAATGTTCCATTTTAATCAAATCTTTTTATTTACATCTAAAATTAAATACAAATGTACTTTTTAATCTATGTTTTTATTTACATCTAAACTGTAAATAAAAATGTAACTTTTAAATCTAGTCTTTTTATTTACACCTAAAAGTTAAATAAAGGTGTAACTTCAAATTCATTCTTTTTATTTACATCTAAAATGTGAATAAAGATGTCACTTTTAATCTATTCTTTTTATTTACATTTAAAATGTAAATAAAGGTGTCACATTAAATCTATGTTTTTATTTTTCTTAATGAACAAAAATGTATATTTTTGTTTCTACCTTTTTAATTGACAAAAATGTTTATTTTTGTTTAAACCTTTTAAATGAACAAAAATGTCTATTTTTGTTAAATGAACAAAATGCTTCATTCTTTTTAATGGAAAAAGAATGTCTCTTTCTTTTAAATGAACAAATTGTATACTTTCTTTTTAATCATTTTAAGTGAACAAAAATGTCTTCTTCTTTTCAATGAACAAAAAAGTATCTTTTGTTCAATCATTTTAGTGAACCAAAAATGTCTATTTTGGTTAAATCCTTTCTAATGATTCTATTGCCTACCTTTTCTCTACTCTTTTCTAATGATTCATATTACAATAAAAATATAATTTTTATAGTCAACTCTTTTCTAATGATTCACATTAAAATAAAAATATAATTTTTATAATAAAAATATAATTTTTATAATAAAAATATAATTTTTATTTTCTACTCTTTTCTAAAGATACTCATTACAATAAAAAATATATATTTTATTGTCTACTCTTTTCTAATGATTCACATTACAATAAAAGTATACTTTTTATTGTCTACTCTTTTCTAATGATACCTATTATAATAATAATATAGTTTTTATTGTCTACTCTTTTCTAATGATAAATAAAAGAATATTTTATCTATCAACAATTTTCCATGTTAACTTAGCAAATTAAAATGATAATTTTATTTATTAACAATTTGTATTCAACATAGCAAATAAATAAGGATAATTTATTTGCTACAATTTCTAATTTAACTTAGTAAATAGAAATGATAATTTTATTTGTTAACAATTTCTAATTAACAAAAATGACCTTTTAAATGATACTTTTGTTTTATCAACATTCCTAATTCAACAAAATGCCATTAGATTATGCTTAATCCTATTCAACAAAATGACTAGTTTAATTATTGTCCAACATAAATGACAATTTAATCATGTTTTAATCTAATTTCAATCAAAATTAAATGACAATTAAATGACAATTTAATTATTGCCACAAACATGATATAATTATGTTTAACAATCATATTTTAACAAACGTGAAACATTGGTTTTCAACTAAACAAACATGATATGTTTATTTTTAACTTATTTTATAACAAACAAGATATATATATTTCAGCTATTTTAGATTAACAATCATGATCTAATTATTTACAACATTTATATTTTAACAAACATGATAATTCTAATCCACACATCAACATAACAGTATTATCAACCCAATCAAATCACGCATATATATAACAAATTGAATTTAACAGCAAATTTGATTTCCAACACGATCAGAAATTAATAAATTTTAGTTATTAAAAAATATAGAATTCTCACCTTGGTTTGAAGCAGATTTAAAAATTCTAAAGGGTCCAGAATCTGTTCCAATCTCTTTAAAAAAATTGTGTTCGACGACATGGTTCAATTGTCCCTGAAATCGTTCAATTCTGAAATCGTACGAATAAGATATGAATTTCATAATCTAATTTATATTTTGCAACGCTTATAAGTGTTAAGATTTATTAAAATATACCTTCAGTATTATAGCCGTGTATTTCAACTTTTGTTCAAAACTTTAGATCGATTTTGCGGGCGATTGGTTGTATGACGGGACGATCGGGTTTCATGGGGTTGTCGGGCTCGGAGAAGCGCCGCCGCGCCAGGGAGAATGTGGCGTTCGATCGCCGGAGGTGGGCAGGTAGAGGGTCGATGCGAGCGAGGTTGTGGGGTGCTGTTCTGGCGCTGCAGGTCACGGCAGAGGTCAAACTCCGTATGGATGGAGAGAACTTCAAAAGTCTCAACTGGAAGGAGGTCTAAAACTTAGTGGATGAGGAGAAAAAGGAGGAAGAATGGAGGGATGTCGGCCATGGATATGAAAGGTTCGGTGGCGGCTGATGAATAGTGTTAGGGTTTGGAAATGATTTTCCACTTTATTTATAATATTTTAATATAAATTAATCCTATAATGGCCATTCTGATACTAAGTCCAATTCAGGCCCAACGACAGACATTCCTAGCTAATAACACCTATTATGAACCCAATGTGCTATGTCCCGTGAGCCTAAACAGCTGTTTTCAATCAGTTTTCTTTAATTTAAATTAAAAACATTTATTATTTATATAAATTCACCGGGGCTACATATGGACTCTAAAAATTATATCTGGTTATGTTTTGATGATACGGTCCTAACAAAACTAATTTCGTCGAATTCCGAGACTGTTTGAAAAATGGCCATTTTCAAGTCGATTAAATTTGACTAAAATTGACAAAACACGTTTTCTTCTGCCACGCTCACATATTAATTCGAAATATTACGAAAATTGAAACCTAGCAATAATTTCACATTCTGGTTCCAACAAAAGTGGTTTCGTCAAAAACCGAGGTCGTTTGCAAAATGGCTATTTTTAAGGCTAATATATTATATTAAAATATATATAAATTCTACAGCGACTTTTCTAAATTTTAAACTGGACATAACTTACAATTTTTAAAGTGAAATCTCAGTTTCTTACATTCGTTAGAAAGATATTGTTAAACAAATTCAAATATTTTTGGTTTTACTGAAATCCGATTTATTTTGAATCCTGTACATTCAGATAAAGTTTAAAATCAAATATTCAAACTGCAGCGCTATTTCTAACTCCTTTTATATTTAAATTAAAATTTATTTGTTTTAACTTCAATTAAAATAAATTTTTAGTCGTTATTTTTTTTTTAAAATTCTTAAAATCCCTTAAAATTTCTAAAATAAAAATTTTTAATTGGCTCCAAAATTCCGGGTTGTTACACTATTAGTTACATCTTTGTAACACGTTAAGGTGATTATGGTTTGTAACGCTTAAATACGTCACTAAAACTCAAGTTTTAGGCCATGTTTAATCGTCTAATCACTCAATGACTTATGTTATCAAAATTACAAGATGTTAACAACTTATTTAACATTAAAAATAATTATTTTATTTAATTTATCTATATTTAAAATATATTTATTTAACTAGAAAAGAATGCGCTTAAAAATAGTTTTATAAATACGTATACGGAAAATTCATTGTAATAAAACCTGATAAATTCTTACTAAAATTATACCATTATATTTCGACAAAAACAAACATCTATTTTGCTATTTAAACATATATATATATATATATGTGTTAAATTTTTATATCAAAATTTTTTTCTATAGTTATTCCAAATCCATATTTAAATCATATGAAATCAATTTTATACCCAGAAAATTCAAATTATATATCCAAAAATTTAGTTTTAAATTGGTTAAAAAATTTAGATCATTACACTAGCAGTGACAAGAACTATCACATAAATTGTCTTAATGCTCTAGCAACAAACTGTAATCTCCACTAGCAACTAAGCACAGACACAAGAGTAAAGACAACCACAATCACCACACACATGAGTGTCTTATTAATCCTTATAATAAAATGTATATATACAAATAAAATTTTAATGACACACACACACACACACACACACACACACACACACATATATATATATATATAATCACTTGGGTATTTATAACTACAAGTATATGAACATATTTGGACAATATTCAATACATATGGAATGAGAAAATGTGTATGTTGTGATGTAAATCCCAACATATACGTATGGCCATATTATATCTTGCATGGAATACCATGTTGCACATGCCTCATATACGTATGTATACTTATATATTTAAATAAAATACATGATATTTTTTAAATCAAAATTGAAAATATTCTAAATAATTTAGACTACATAGGCTCAAGCCCAATAATGATCCAATATGGTAATTCGTTTTTGAAATTCATGTATATCTTCAATAGCGAAAAGAATTATTTTCAGTAATTATATCAGAGCCCAATAGCCTTTTTTTATTAGGCATGTTAGGGTTAACTAATTATGCTCTCAACTTAGTAGTAGAGTGTACAGTATGGTATTGTTCAGGAATGGGATAATATAAATGAGACAATAGTTAAACGAAGTTAATGGAATAACATCGTGGAATGTTCTAGGTACGGACTAGTATACCCTTGACAAAGGATCCATATACATTCCTTGACTTAAGCAAACAAGTTCAATTCAATGATGATCCCTCAATATCTTAAGAAAACACTTATATGATTATATAAAAAAAAACTTCAGAGTCAACACATCATCACTTGGAATTGCACATTCCTCATCACAAACTTGAAGGATTAGTACCTGTTTACGTTAAAAATGGGAAAAATACCGAATGCCGGTGAAAGCACAAGTATTTATTGATAATTCAAGTAGATTTAGATGTAGGTCTAATATAAACAACATATAAACTAATAAAAGAAAGTTAAGCGATAGAAAATCGAAGTGAGAAGACAATATTTCAAAGTTTTTTGGTTGTTAATGAGCCTACGCCTACTAAAAGATTCTTTATCACTGGCTTCCTATTATAAATTTTTTAAGTGTAGTTGATTCAATAAAAAGGAGTCACAAGTTTATAAGGCTACTGGAGAATCACAATAACCTTCTTGTAGACTATTGTGTAAAGGAAGAAAATGAAGAATTATTTTAACAGCATATAGGAAATCAAAATTTTGGTCCCATTTATGATGCAAGTAGTTTGATATTTATGGGAGTTCAAAGATGAATTTGACTAAATCATAACACTAGATGGCTTGCATTCGAGGCCAAAGTCGCACTAGAAGTTTAGAGCTTATATGAGTTGTGGATTAGAATCGATACCAAACTATATGGGATGGATCGATGCTAAGTCAAATATGTACTTTTTGTAATGACCCGCATTTTCTGCGATATATAATTAATTTATTTAATTATATAATTGGTGATTTAGAGAAGTTAATGATCGTTTAATTGAATAATATTGAATATTTAATAAATAATTATAATATAATAATATATTATAATGACGAAATAGTCGGAAATAGTGAAATTCACAATATCGTGTGAATTGAATAGCATACGAGATTTGGTGGAGTTTCGATTCGAAATATAATAACGAATATATTCAATCGACGACGGTTTGAACGTATAATTATAATATAATTATAATAGAGCTTGAAATGGCGCTACAGTTCGCTATTTGGCGATTTGAACTTCAACTGAGTATACAGGGTTCGTTTTAAACCGGATTTCTGTGAAACAAGAAACGTGTGGAGCTGGTGGAGTATATCTTTCTAGTGGAAGAGAAAAATCGGGATTTCGTCGTATAGATTTTGAGATATGTCCAAATCAAATTTTAAAATAGTCGCTATAAAATCGTTTATCGACCGTAATGGTTTATTCGTTATAACTAGAGATCGGGCTTGAATTTAGACAAGGTTCTTTTGGGAAATAGTGATAATTTAATTTTTAGAATTTTTCTATAATTTTTAATTATTTAAATGAGCAACTTTTTATTTGAAGTATTTTGCACCCTTAATCAGCTATTTTGAAGTTTCAAAATATGAGTCCATCTACCGGTATTATTATATTTTTGAAATCGTGGCACCTTGCTCGTCACGATGGTGTTTTTATTTCGATCGATAGCAGTCACTATAGTTTACCCCTAACCTTACATATGGCATGTAACAAAACAGTGGCATCAAAAGAAAAAAACAAGCAGCGTGAACAATACAGTGGATGCCATTACCATGTTAGATACAACATTCTTTGAGCCTACATTTTGTATTTCATCCTGACGAGAATGATAAAATGAAAATATATTTAAAACTATAATAAATATATTATATGCGTCCCTTCATCCTTAAGGGCTACCTGCTCTAAACTTTTACCACTCATGCCTACGGTAGATATTTCATGCCTAGTTGCTTGGCCTCCAAGGATACACGTACGCAACTAAAAGAAGGTCATTTGTGGCCAGATACGTTTTTTTTGCTTAACTAAGAAGTAATCAACTATAAATATAGGAACTTGGTCTTCCGCGTTCACCTCCCTGAAACGAAGAAAGTTTCAGTCAACCAGTTTCCTCCTTTTTAGTTTTTATCCATCTTTCATTTTTCTAAAACCACCAAACACTCATATTCATCTCCCCCTCTGGTGCTCTTCATAGCCGCATCAGTTTTGTCGAGGTTGAAATCTTTGTTGTTCATATATTTTCGAACAGCACGTTTTAAATAGGGGTTGTGAGCAGAAAGGAAAAGGAAGAGATCACGTTGTTTAGTTGTACACGAGAGGGTGATACGGTGGTCTGGAAATTTCTGAAGGAGAGTCGTTTGTTTTTCATAGAGGAAGCAAGAAGATGGTTCGGTACCCTACTGTAAATGGCATGAAACACGCATGGACTGGGAAGAGTGTAGGGACAGTGAATGAAAATGGAAGGAGTGTACATGGAGTAAAATCTGGGTGTATGCGCAGCAAGCAGGGAGGGCGTTTGGCACGTACATGGCAAGCAGGGAATGGCGAAACACTGTACACACACGAGGGTATATAGTGTTTTGCGATGGATGAGAAGGAGGCACGTGCGGAGAGAAAATCGCTGGTGGGTTCGGTGAACCTGGGCAGAGATGGAAGTTTACTGAGGAGCGGTTCGTGGTATTGGGGATGAAGGGGGGGTATGCGGTCATGGGCTGGAATGTTGGGTGAGGCCCACTTAATTAAACATTTGAAGTTTTGTTTTTAATTTAAATATATATGAACTTCGTAACCTCATAACTATCTCGTACGGGATCGAAATTCAGTGAAACAAGTTGCGCTGGGATCGTATGGACGGGAGCAACACGATGGAACCGACGAGGAGTGAATCGAAGCTCGTTACAATTTATTGCAAAATAAATTGTCCATCTAAATCAAAGACAGTTAATCGTTTTTAACGATAACAGTCCAATGTGAGTAAATCTCACTAACTCTGAACAGTTTATATTTTCATGTTATATTTTTAGAACTGTTAAATATGGACTGATTGATTGTGTATTGACTGTTTGATTGAACTGCTAGACAGTTAGTTAAATTTCTATATTGATTCTGTTTAACAGAATATATCATATGGAACTAAAAGTGATGTTATCTATATTGTCTAACATCTGTGATGCAGGGAAACAGGTTGGAGGAATCCGACTGGATTCCTCAACAGTTATTTTATTGTTTTTCATATATTTTGATATATGATGTGAATTATAACCTGTTGTTGATTGTGTGTGTATGGACGATATTAAACATCGTGATTTGATATGATTGGATACCATAACATACGGGATGTTGATAAGGAGATTTTCAAAGTGATATTGAAAACAGAGATATTTATAAATAGAAATATTTATAAATAAGAAATATTTATAAATAAGGAATATTTATAAATGGGAATATTTATAAATAGGAGGTATTTTAAAAAGGAAATAAATTCAAAACATTTTCTTTTTGAATGGAAAGGCATGTGTGGCGAGTTTGGGGATTTTCCCGATGCTCCCGATACAAAGGAGGTTATGGCGAATTTTCCCGGGAATTTAAGGAGTTAGAGTATTTCAAGAATAAATTTGAAAAGGAAATATTTGTAAACCATTTACAAATAGAATTGAAAAGGAAACGTTATAAAAAGGAAATCATTTTTTAAGTGTAGAACCGTTATTTAAAAGTAAATCTTTTCAAATGAATAAAACGTTGTTAAAAAGGAAATCTTTATAAAGTGAATATAGTTAATCGAATATGGTATTCGAAGTTAGTAATCGAATATGGTATTCGAAGGTTAGTTAATCGAATAGGTATTCGAAGGTTAGTTAATCGAATATGTTATTCGAAAGGGGTTAGTCAAGTCGAGTTAGTCAAATAGAGTTAACCAGTTAGAGTTAATCAGTTATAGTTAACCAGTTGGAGTTAATTAGTTAGAGTTAATCGATTAGAGTTAAAACGAACTAGAGTTAATCAAATATAGTTATTTGAGATAGAGTTAGTCAAACATAGTATTCAGGGTAAGTTGCCATCTTGTACGACTGCTAGCGTAATTCGCAGGGCTGTAAATAGCCTACGGCGGTCGGATGTTTTCTGAGGGAATCAGGCGTAACCATTGTGATCGCTGTGATCTAGAGTCAAGCGAATGGAGTTAAAAAGAGTTGTCGAATAGTCGTTATTCGAATAGAGTTAAATAGAGTTGTCGAATAGTAGTTATTCGAATAGAGTTAAATGGAGTTAATCGAATAGTAGTTATTCGAATAGAGTTAAATGGAGTTAAATCGAATATTAGTTATTCGATAGGAGTTAATCGAGTTGAGAAATAAGTTAAGTTAAATAAGTTGAGTTGATCGGGTGGTCCGACCAAGTTAGTCGAGCCTAGTTAATCGAATCGAATTGGTCGAACCAAGTAAGTCGAGTTAGTCGAGTCAAGTTAAGTTAGTCGAGTTAAGTTCGTCGAGTTAAATAAATCGATGTTAGTTTCATCGAAAGGAGTTATCGATGTTAGTTTCATCGAAAGGAGTTATCGATGATAGTTTCATCGAAAGGAGTTATCGATGTTAGTTTCATTGAATGGAGTATCGATGTTAGTTTCATCGAAAGGAATTTATCGATGTTAGTTTCATCGAAAGGAGTATCGATGTTAGTTTCATCGAAAGGAATTTATCGATGTTAGTTTCATCGAAAGGAGTTATCGATGTTAGTTTCATCGAAAGGAGTATCGATGTTAGTTTCATCGAAAGGAATTTATCGATGTTAGTTTCATCTAAAGGAGTATCGATGTTAGTTTCATCGAAAGGAATTTATCGATGTTAGTTTCATCGAAAGGAGTTATCGATGTTAGTTTCATCGAAAGGAGTTATCGATGTTAGTCTCATCGAACGGAGTTATCGATGTTAGTTTCATCGAAGGGAGTTATCGATTATAGTTTAATCGAAGTAAGATTTTCAAATATGAGATATTTGAAAAAGAAGAGTTATCGAATGTTAGTTATTCGAAGAGAGATTTTTGAATATCGTTTATTCGAGAAGGAGTTAATCGAATATAGGTTATTCGAAGAAGAGTTAATCAAATAGAGATTTCTCGAAGAGAGTTAATCGGCAAATTCGATTATATCGAATTCGGGAAAGTACTTGTACTTTCCTGTGTTTAAATAGAGATTTATTCATTTATAAATAATAAGTGTTAGGTTAATTATTCACTAATAGGAATAGAAGTTATAATTAAAGTTAGATAATTCGAAAGGAGGGATTATAACGTTATCGTTATAACCAATGTTTTAAATATAGAAGTAGATTAGTAAAATTTGATCCGAGAAAGGCGTAAAGAAGTTGTTAAAGATTAAAAGATAAACTTTGACCATTTCGAAGTTATAACGTTGTTCAGTTAAGGTCTGAGAGGTAATTATACCCCAAACTTGAGTGACTTCCTTCTTGACTAAGAAATGGTAAGGTTTGATCGTAAAGGAGTTTTGGAAATGTTTTCCAAACGAGAATCAGAAATGTTTTCTGATAAAAGAAAATAAGAATTTAGAATATAGGGAAACAGGAGATAAGTAAATAAATGAACTAAAGAGATTATGTTAAATGATGTTTGTTCGATATAATTTCCATTTGGAAATAATATCGTTGTTTGCACACTTGTTTTTCTTTGATAGTTAACTCACCGACTATCGAAGTTTTGACCATTTTAACGTTGTTAATATGGAGAGACCGGTTGGATTATTATCCATAGAACCACTCTGTATTGGCATAAGCGTTGCGAATCATATATGCCAAAGATAATTGAAGACGGAGTAAAATGCAAGGGCTATCCTGTTTACAGAATAGTGCCTTCGGTTTGTCCAGTCCCAGGACAACTTGTATGGACGAAGGTCTGACAGAGTGTATCCAATGGATCGCGTGAGTTGATCTATTCAAACGTATTCACGTTTGGTGGCGGAGGAATTCGTTTCTCTTAGCTGTATACCCGTGTTATTTTTGGATAAGTCAATTTGTGATTTGGCGGGTATGACGATGTGACATTTCTAAGTGAATGAAGATGGATGTATGACAGAGTATTTCCAGAAAGGTCACGTACATTGATTTCTTCAACCGTACCAAGAGTGGAAGCAGAGAAGGAAACTTCTTTTAGCTGACACGTATTGTATGGTTGTAGACGTCAATTAGTGATTTTCGATGGATCTGACAATGTGACATTCGAAGTGAATCTGAGGTAATGATAAAGCGTAGCTTCTAGCCTCATCATCCGGTAAATGACAGAAATCGGGCAAGCAGCATGGCTAAGTCGGTCGCACCGAAGTAGGGTGTATAATCACCTATCTAGTGAATATTCATTTGTTTCTTAAATCTATCAATGCTGTCCCATATATATACGGGAACAGTTGCTGATCCCAACCGTTGGTGATGTACATTCGATACACTCAAGCGAAATGAGTGGTCGGTCATGTGTGGCTGAGTTGCAAGATGTTCTTGTTGAACTCCAATGTATCGTTCCTAGAGTACACTGATTCGGAAGGTGATTCCATACCTTGTCATAGTTGGAAATCCATTACCCAATACGTGCTTGCGGTTTTGATTGTATACTATATATGTAGAACGTGAGATGCAAGCGTTTCTACTAGACTGATATTTATTTGTACTTAGACATTATTATAATATCAGAATGATATTGCTTTGCAAAAATATTTTGGATTCTCAAAAGGGAAAAACCCGTTCCGTTCTGCGGCGTGGTCTTATGAGATATCGTTTACTTGTTTATATACTTGTTTAAATTGTTTTACTCATACCAGTCCCATGACTGACCCGGAGTTTACTTTGTTGTTTTCCCTAAACTCTTGGGTGCCTAAATTTGTACGGGCAGTCAAGTAGTCGGGATTTGCAGATACCTTTGAAGAGCGGGAGCAGGAGGCTTCAGAATCATATAGCTATAGTTATTTCCGCTGTGTTGTAAGTATTGTACTCTGATAAGTGCTATTGTATACATAACTGTTATATTTCAAAGTTATGTTATCTATTATATGTTATTCGTTCCGCTGTGAGGTTCGTGTTACTCTGATGTTGTGTTCTTCTTCTTCTTCTATTCTAAGTTTCTATCTTATCTATTCTCACCTTCTAATTTCTTTCATTAACTATTCGGTTATTTTCGATCCTTGGATGTTCGATATGTGTTGTATATCGGATAACCAAGATCGCATTTTTCCGGGTCGTTACACTTTTGGGTGTAGCAATCTTTTTTGTTGGCCTCTTTACTTTATTGTGATGCTTCCAATAAATTTTCATAGCTTTTGGACTTTACTTGATTGTACTTCATATTTGAGTCTGTTTTGAATTGCATACTAGATTGGATGAGTCATCTGGAACTTGATCCGGGCACATCAAATTAATACAAAACTTGGATAGTAAGCTAATAAGACTAATGGAGCATGATGGAAGTGACCATGATGGGTCGCGCTATGCACTTTTAGATCAGTACTGAACCATAAGGTATGAATTAACGTCGTTTCAAATACTTAGTGTATTTTAATGCTATTTTCTTGAAGTCCCTTCATGTCTTCTTTTGAGTGCTTTGTCCAAGTTCGATGATCCTGTCTCGATATTCTAACTTCTCGTAGTTCTAATTGGGTAAAAACCAAGTTGAATTTTAGCCCTCAAAAGTATATCTTTGTTGAAAACAGGACGGGTTCTAGGATAAGCTAACTTTGAAATTTTGTCTTCCGAAATTTGGTTGGTTACATTGAGATACCTCTAAAAAGGTTTCTTTTTTTAAGTATTTGCTTGAGTTTTCTAACTTGGTTCATCTTTGCTTTTAGTAACTATGCAATTTGGATCCCAAGTATTTCAAGATGTCTTAGAGTAGGAAATAGGTCATATACGAAAATTTTAGGGTCAATTAGGTAGGTATATTCGACTCGGCACTGTAACTACCCTCACTTTTCTAAGCTTGAATTTCGAAAAAATCAAAACCCAAACTCATCCAAGCATGGATCGTGAAAATCTGATACCTACAAATAATGAGCATGAGCACAATCAAAGTACGATAAAACAACTCAATGGAAACAAGATAGGATACTAAGTATCGGCTAAGGAAATTACCTTAATAGTGAATGCCATATCAATATCGAGCATGAGAGAACAAGAACAGAAAACTAAATTTGAAGCCTTGCAAAGACACATCATCCCAAAGAAGAACCTGAGAATTGTTATAAGGAGAAGGGCCAGAATAACAGGTCCTGACGAGTAGAAAATATACGACACCGTTACATGTACGAATCCCATTTGGTTTTACCCAAATAAATATGTCTAACAAGGTAAGTGGTTCTAACCTAACCTGAAACGACCCAAACTTCCCAATAAAGGAAAGCCTAGATTGCCTTGAGAACAATACACATCAGAACACAAACTGAAGAACATTTTATTGCTGATTACAACAATTACATCAGAGTACAAGAATCTAACAGAGTATGAATACCTATTACATAATAGAAATACAATAATATCAGAGTTTGAAATTACATTTAAATAGCAGCGGAAAAATAATACAAATATACAACTGGAAGGAATACACGGATACAGAGCTTTCCGAATACCGCTTCAGCTGTAAACCAGGATCCTGTAAATATATCTGCAAAAAGCTACTTGTAACGTCCCATAATTTTCAGTATATTTAAATTTCAATTTAATATAAATAAATTGGAATATATAGGGAAAATCAAATTTGTGTTAATTTTTAATGATGATGATTGTTTAAATTGAGTAAATATATTTTTCAAATTTAGTTTTGAAAAGCAGTAATTTGAAATTTAATATTTAAATAATTAAATTAATGTGAGAGAGTTAATTTAAAAAGGGAATTCAAATTTAATTGATTTAATGGTGGAATTTTAAGTCGTTAATTTATAACTGAAATTTCAATCAAGATTTCAAATAATCAAATTATGATTTGAAAATGTGTGAAACTTATTTATAGAAATTTATTTAAGTTATAATTTGATTTAAATTTGAATTCAATGAATATTTAATTTTAATTTAAAACGGTTAATCGAATAATTGAATATTTAATTAATTAATTAATTAACGGTGAAATTTAACTGTTTTGGCCACTGTCTCGGAATTCGACGAAACTGGCACCATCGGAACCGGAACAGTGAATTATTATAGGATTTCAATTTGCGATACAATCCGATTTACCGTTTGTTCGTACGAGAGAAAATGTGAACGAGATCAATGTAAATGGATAATTGGGTATTTCTAGTGTTTGGGCCTTCTTTATATATAAATAGAATTCTATATCCACCTCACCATCTCACTTCTCATTCACGTATACTTTTCTATTTGTCGATTTTTATCTTCAATGGCAGAAACCAACATTTTCAAAACCCTAGATTAAATAAAAATACAAGCTTGAAATTCGAATCTCCTCAAAACCCAACGTATTATATGTCAAAATGAAGATCTCGACGATACGAACTTGCTGATGGTCTCAGATCGGACATGCAGTGTACGGTTTGACCAGAAATCTTGGTCAAAGGTTTCAGATTTCGAATTAGGGCTTGATTTTGGGGGTTTTTGATTTAGAGGTCAATCAAAGAATCGGCGACCTGGGTATTGAAGAGGATGTCCATACGAGTGTATCGGTTGTATTCATGTGATTTATTGTGGGGTGTGGTGCCTGAATTTGGTGAAGGAAGGCGCGAATTCACGGTTTTAGGGTTGATGATGGCCGGCGAGGGGGACCACCGGAGCGGATGCCGTCAGCGCTGGCGGATGCGGACCTCGGCGAGCTCTGGATTGGAGGTGGCCTTGGGTTGAACGGTGGTCGGAGTGTGAGGCTAGGGGCGGTCAAAGTTTTCTGGGATGGGTTTTTTTTCTCGTTGGGTACTGTAGCTGGGGGAGCGGGAGAACGCGTTGAAGATGGATGACGTGGCAGGCCCTGGTTGGTGAGGAGTTGTTTTAATTTATTTTATATATTTCAAATTCAAACACTAAAATGTTGATAACTTTTACATACGACCTCGGATTGATGCGCGGTTTGTTGCGTTGGGATCGTGGTGGAGTTGCAGACGTTTTGGCACTAACCTGGCTGCGTTTAGAGACTGTGAAATTTTGGGCTATGGTTGGACGTCCGATCCACTAAGGACCCAAAGGTGAGTGATTCTTCGCTCACGAAATACTAAATTATTCCCATATTTATCGAATTAAATTATGAAATAGTTTGGTTGCATGGTTGTGATTGGCTGTTGAATGTGGTTGCTTAAATTTGATATATCAGTGTGTTAACAGGCAAATTAGATCGATGATTAGTTATTTGATTTAGATTTAAATTTCTATTTGAAAATTCGAATCCTTATAAATCCTGAAAACAGTTGAAACTGATCAGTTGAATAAAATGGTGTGATGGATGCTTGGTTGGATTTTATTACTGAATTTGATATTGACACTGTTAAGGCTTTATATTCAGTATATTGCATTGCATGTGATTGTGGCGATAAATCCCATTTACCCTTGATGTTACGGGCATCTAATAAATCGGGGGTTTATCGATAAAATAAATTAGAACACAGAGTGAAATGATAAATCTCTGTGACCCTGATTTGGATTGAAATGATAGATCCATCCCCTAAATATCGAGAAATTAAATTAAAACCACTTGGCCATTGGGTAGAAATTATATACAGACATCGGTTGGTTAAATGATCTTAAATTATTTGAATTCTATTTGGTGGAAATTTCATTTAAAGGAAATGTATCGATTTTCGATAAATTTTTAATTTTCCTTTAAGATATGACTTCTCGATGTTATTTGGAATGGTTAAGAATTTCCCAAACTAATTTGGAAGTCGTAACTTGGATTGAAATATGATTTGGGATTTATTCCAACAATTAGTAGACTCAAATTTAATAAATTCTCTTTGAATTTTAAAATTTTGGAATAAAAGTAATCGATGATATTTGGAGGTGTTTAAACTAAATACGAATATGGTTTGAATCCTCGAAATGGAAAGTAGGTCGAATGGGTTTGGAATAAGATATTGGAATGATGTAACCCCATTTGAGACTGGAATTTAGATTCAATTATTGAAATTTGGAAGGAGAAATAATTTAAGGTTCAAAAATTCTATTTTTTTGTTGATCTGTTTAATTTATTTTATTCTATTTTTATTTTATTTAGAAACTAGATATCTACTTTGTTACAAGGGAAGTTTCCATATATATATATATTATTATTTAAAAAAATTAGTAAGCTTGTTTTATGTATATATATTTATAATGATTTAAAGTACCTTAGTATACTCTAATGATCTATATAAGTAAATTTTATATAAGGTTTTATTTATAAGTACTTATTTTCAAAATTTTATTTTGTGAATCTTAGTTCTTCTTCCGAATGGAAAGTGATTGGATTTAAAACCGTTGGTTCAAATGAAGTTGAGATAAGTATATTCTATTTGAATATGAATTGAGTTTAAACCGATTTTGATATGGAAGGGTAGATTTTATTCTACTCGAATAAATGGGATTTCCAAAGATTGAAATGAATGGATATGGAATATATATTCTATTTGAATATGACGGGATTTCGAATGTAAATCGATCTGAATTAACTGAAATCTTTTAAGATGCAGCGTATTATAAGTGAATATAAATCGATTTGAAATATTATACGAGTATAATATAATGACATGGAAATATATTCTGGTTTGGAATATAATCGGTTTGGGAATGATTGGGATATTTTTGATATGAAAGTATATTCTATTTTGAATATAAAATGGGTTCGAAGCAAAATATGATATTTTGATATGAAAGCGAACCTTTGAAATGTAAAAGAACCAACCGATGTGAAAAGATGTAAGCGTTGGTTGTTAAAGAGACCGGAGTCGACATAAGGCATACTCTCTGTCAGTGTCGATACCACTTTGACAACTGTGAACGTTATGACGTATCCAAAATGAGTATGATGACTTGGAGGCGATTATTGAATCGAAGAAGATGATCGATGACGAAATAGCCCTGACCTTCGGGTCAGAATTGAAATGACTAAAACAGGAGCTATACCGTGACTAATTGAGGTAGCATCTTTGATCGGACACACTTCTTCGATAATATTTCTATGACTATGATGATGATGATTTGGGCCCATTTATGATTATGGGAGTGTGTTCCGAGGTGGGCGGTAGTGGCTGCTATGCGTTACCACCGGTCCGGGAGTGCAATTGGTAGAATCCTATCCTGGGCATTGCCTCGAGTGCCTTGTCATATATATCCATATCGAGCCCCATACGATTTTGATTTAGCATCTCCTTCTATGGAGTGCCCTCTGATAACACCAGTACGGTGAATTTACGGTACTGTATAGACTGTTGGTGCCTATAAACGGCGTAAGGGTAATATGGTAATCCCGCTTACGCTATTTTCAGTATTTATACTTTACTGGATATACACTATCATAATAGCGTACTATATTATGTATGTATTAGTTTAACGGATCCTTGAGAGATGGAAAAATCCCTTAACATCTCTTGAGTTACTGCACCCATGATACTCAAGTTGTTTCGTATTTTAATTTGACTAATATGAGAATGATTTAGTGCTGATCCGAGTGTTTGTTGTGTTTTCTTTTATGCAATACGCTCGGGTCAGCAGACGTTTGCAGTTACCAGAGATGACTGTGCTTGGAGATCGAAGATGAAGATTTGGTATATCTATTATCTATACATATGTATTTCCGCTGCATTTATTTCCACTGCTTATTATGTACATTCGTATGTATATGTAACTCTGATAATCATTGAATGTTATAATCACAGTATACATTTCAACTGCTTTTAACTGCTATTTGTTTATTATATGTTGTCCTTCCGCTGTGAGATTTCTGTTATTGTCTTTCTCTTCTTTCTTTCTTTTTCTTCTTTTTCCAATAACTACCTGCATTTGCGATTTGGTTGGGTCGACATGAGTGGATTATTGTCGATTTTAAACGGCCAAAAATGCGGGTCGTTACAGTTGGTATCAGAGCGATGGTTAGCGATAACCTTGGCTCTGTTTGGGAATAAACTCATTAGAGATAGGGATTAGAAATGCCCTAGAATGAGTTTGAGTGATATGAGAGAGCGTACTTGTATTTTGGATAAAACGGTTTTATATTGTGCTGACTTGTTCTGTTGAATATTTATGGATTTCGGTCAATATATGGCACGCCATAGAATCGATAGAAATTTCTAAATAATCGAATAGAATGATCGACATAATATGGTTTTCGATTATATTTTAAAATATATTAAATATATATTTTTGGTTCAAGGATATATGTGTTCGTTGGTAGGAAATAATATTAAGATATTACCTATTGCGGTTGATTCGATAATAAATTTAATAAGGAATTTAAATGGTCTTAGAAATATTTGAAAATGAAAGATACCTTTAAGTATCATTAGGTGAGAAAGGTTTGTGATTAAAATAGGAATGACCTTGAAACTTGATCCTGGGATACTTATGAAATAGTTTTGTCGAATTTTTGAAATAATATCGTCTTATGAGTATTTTCAAAAGGAATGGTTTAAAGGAGTTTTAAAGGAAACAAGTGTGTAATCCCTTCTCGGACATCAGAAATGACTTCGGTAATGAGTGCACGCATTATCGACATTTATTATGAAGTGTCTAAGTGGGGGAGACCACTCCGTACTACCATAACTTGTTGAAAGGAATTTTAGACCTAATTTCCAAGGGTATATAAAGTGGAGTTTAAGAATTGAACCAGGATTGAATTTCCTTTGTTTGTTAATTAAAGTTGGATTTCAATTTATGGTATGGTTTCTCTAAATAGTGTAAATACATATATTATTATTTAAACTTAGTTATAACCCGGAATTAAGGCATTCAGGTTCATCCTAACTAATAATGTTGGTTGAGAACTAAGACAACTCGATTCAATTAGAGAATTTTGATTTTGAAGCTAAGAAATGGACTTGATTGTTGAGAGAAAGGAACCATCGGTTAAAAAAAAAATTGTAGACGATAATTAAGTGAAATAAGTTACGAGTGTGGTCGATATAAGTATTAGAGGATTTGATTAGCCGCGAAATAAACTCCAACTAAAGTCAACCAAAACAATTTGAAAGTTTGTTATGTAAGAAGGTCGGAAATAACATATGCCTTGGTTATTAAATAAGTAAGTGAAATTATTTGAGAAGAAGTAGAAAGGGATTTAAATTAGTTACCAAAACGTCACTTGCCAATAAATATAAATAAGGAAATAAACTACAAGTTAGTATATATGTGGAGTCAAAGCATACGAAATCCAAATGTGGTAAACCTTATTTGACTAATATATAGAATATAAATCTGGGTATAAATAACGACATGAATGGAACCAAATTTTTGTTGAATAAAATATAACTTAATTCATACAGAAACCGAGTTAAATAAAGTGTAACTTAGGAAATCGAATAAAAGTGGTTTGAGAAATAGGTGTAAACTTGAATTATAAATGATCCTTAATCAAATTCCTGATTTGGTGAGGTAAACAAATAAATTTAGTTGAAGGAATAAGATTTAGTTTAAAATAAAATGAATTTGAGAAAACCTATATCACTCGAAACTTTAAGTTTTCAAATAAGGGAATGAAGATTGGTCCAAGTGAAGTATGTGTATAGGAAAACCTTGAGAAATGAAAGGTAAAGGTAACTTGAAAAAGGGAACGGAATGAGCCTTATACCAACAATAAATTGGCAACAGTTTGATTTGGAATAATTAATAAGTGGATTAAACTAGTTCGAGAAGAGGTTGAAATGAAATTTAGGTTAGTTAGTAAATGCGAGTGGTCGAGGAAAATATAATGGGGCAAATCTCATTAGTAAAATATATCAAATGTAAATCTGGATATAAACAATGAAATGAGTGAGGATGAATTTAAATAATTAGAATAATAAGGTCGAATTTAATCCAAATGGAAAGACATTCAATGTAAATTGGATGAAGCAAATAGATGAGAATGGAATTTGGAAGCTTGATCCATGTTAATGAATGAAAGAAAAATTGACCAAGGTTAATGAATCGATGATTTAATATGATTGAATAAAATTCGGAAAGAAAAAAAAAGAAGAATTCGAGTTTGGAAGAAAAAAAATTGACATTTAAGATAAAATGGGAAATTAATAGAAATATTCGGAGATTTAGTAAGGAATTCAATGTGAATCCATTTCTCGAGCAAAGTAGTGATGATAAAGTGAAGTCATAACGAATTCACAAATTTTCTTTCTTGAAAGATTGAACTCCAACTTAAATAAATCGACGTGTATGCGAAAAGCTGAACTAGTTGATAATCTGAAACGGAAACGACCATAATTTTTGAATAGATGATCGGAATTTGACGATTCCGTACTTTTTGGAAACCTTAGAAACTGAGCTAAATTTGGTGTTAATAAAGCCTTGCCTAGTTTCCAAGCCTATTAGGTTGGAAACCAAGAACTAGTCGTAGCTGTATGTGCAGAAAATAAAAATCTGAACTGAATAGCGATATTGTTTTGACCATAACTCTCTAACGGAGTGTCGGATTTTAATGTGCGAATACAATTCGGAAAGGCCAGGACGTAAAATTAATTTTTTTCGTAAAGTATTAAGCCTAAATCTGATGTTTAAGGGGTTAAAAACTGGGTAAAACATTTCAGATCTGCATTTTCAGTGTGCGGGCTGAAGCGTTCGGTTTTACTAAAACAGTCATAACATTCAAACGGATTATCCGAATTCGATGAATCCGGACAATACGGAAAGCCTGAAACGAGTGCTACAATTTTGCCTAGTGTGCTTCATTCAAATTCTAACTTTAAAGGGGTGATAATGTTGATTAGTTTGCTGGCCTGTTGTTAACATGTTGATTTTGTTGTTGAAATGTCGATGTTATGTGGTGTAAGGTATATGCATTTGCTATTTAGTGTATATATGTTTGATTCTCATGTATATGTGAGTATGTAGCAGGTGTAGGGAAGTCGCGCTACGCTTCGGAGCTCGCCTGCGCTAAATGCTAAATGCTAAGGTAAATAAAAATGCAAATAAACGCTAAGAAGGTACGTATGTGGGTTATGTAGTTTTGTAGTCACATATATATAGTGTATTCCCCATTGTTGGGATGCCTCATCGAATGATGAGATGAATATTTGAGATTTTATATATATTTGATTTTTCCGGACCTCTCCGTACAAAGGAGATGCTGCCGAAATTTTTCGTGATTTCGGGAGTTAGAAAATTTATGAGATTTTTCAACTATATAACTTATTTTATAAACACTATTTTACAAGTATGAATTTGGAAGTATGACTTGTTTAATACCTTATCTCGCTCTCTTTTCGAGGACGAAAAGATTTTTAAGTGGGGGAGAATGTAACGTCCCATAATTTTCAGTATATTTAAATTTAAATTTAAAATAAATAAATTGGAATATATAGGGAAAATCAAATTTGTGTTAATTTTTAATGATGATGATTGTTTAAATTGAGTAAATATATTTTTCAAATTTAGTTTTGAAAAGCAGTAATTTGAAATTTAATATTTAAATAATTAAATTAATGTGAGAGAGTTAATTTAAAAAGGGAATTCAAATTTAATTGATTTAATGGTGGAATTTTAAGTCGTTAATTTATAACTGAAATTTCAATCAAGATTTCAAATAATCAAATTATGATTTGAAAATGTGTGAAACTTATTTGTAGAAATTTATTTAAGTTATAATTTGATTTAAATTTGAATTCAATGAATATTTAATTTGAATTTAAAACGGTGAATCGAATAATTGAATATTTAATTAATTAATTAATTAACGGTGAAATTTAACTGTTTTGGCGACTGTCTCGGAATTCGACGAAACTGGCACCATCGGAACCGGAACAGTGAATTATTATAGGATTTCAATTTGCGTTACAATCCGACTTACCGTTTGTTCGTACGAGAGAAAATGTGAACGAGATCAATGTAAATGGATAATTGGGTATTTCTAGTGCTTGGGCCTTCTTTATATATAAATAGAATTCTATATCCACCTCACCATCTCACTTCTCATTCACGTATACTTTTCTATCTGTCGATTTTTATCTTCAATGGCAGAAACCAATATTTTCAAAACCCTAGATAAAATAAAAATACAAGCTTGAAATTCGAATCTGCTCAAAACCCAGCGTATTATATGTCAAAATGAAGATCTCGACGATACGAACTTGCTAATGGTCTCAGATCGGACATGTAGTGTACGGTTTGACCAGAAATCCTGGTCAAAGGTTTCAGATTTCGAATTAGGGCTTGATTTTGGGGGTTTTTGATTTAGAGGTCAATCAAAGAATCGGCGACCTGGGTATTGAAGAGGATGTCCATACGAGTGTATCGGTTGTATTCATGTGATTTATTGTGGGGTGTGGTGCCTGAATTTGGTGAAGGAAGGCGCGAATTCATGGTTTTAGGGTTGCCGGCGAGGGGGACCACCGGAGCGGATGCCGTCAGCGCTGGCGGATGCGGACCTCGGCGAGCTCTGGATTGGAGGTGGCCTTGGGTTGAACGGTGGTCGGAGTGCGAGGCTAGGGGCGGTCAAAGTTTTCTGCAATGGTTTTTTTTTTCTCGTCGGGTACTGTAGCTGGGGGAGCGGGAGAACGCGTTGAAGATGGATGACGTGGAAGGCCCTGGTTGGTGAGGAGTTGTTTTAATTTATTTTATATATTTCAAATTCAAACACTAAAATGCTGATAACTTTTACATACGACCTCGGATTGATGCGCGGTTTGTTGCGTTGGGATCGTGGAAGAGTTGCGGACGTTTTGGCACTAACCTGGCTGCGTTTAGAGACTATGAAATTTTGGGCTATGGTTGGACGTCCGATCCACTAAGGACCCAAAGGTGAGTGATTCTTCGCTCACGAAATACTAAATTATTCCCATATTTATCGAATTAAATTATGAAATAGTTTGGTTGCATGGTTGTGATTGGCTGTTGAATGCGGTTGCTTAAATTTGATATATCAGTGTGTTAACAGGCAAATTAGATCGATGATTAGTTATTTGATTTAGATTTAAATTTCTATTTGAAAATTCGAATCCTTATAAATCCTGAAAACAGTTGAAACTGATCAGTTGAATAAAATGGTGTGATGGATGCTTGGTTGGATTTTATTACTGAATTTGATATTGACACTGTTAAGGCTTTATATTCAGTATATTGCATTGCATGTGATTGTGGCGATAAATCCCATTTACCCTTGATGTTACGGTCATCTAATAAATCGGGGGTTTATCGATAAAATAAATGAGAACACAGAGTGAAATGATAAATCTCTGTGACCCTGATTTGGATTGAAATGATAGATCCATCCCCTGAATATCGAGAAATTAAATTTAAACCACTTGGCCATTGGGTAGAAATTATATACAGACATCGGTTGGTTAAATGATCTTAAATTATTTGAATTCTATTTGGTGGAAATTTCATTTAAAGGAAATGTATCGATTTTCGATAAATTTTTAATTTTCCTTTAAGATATGACTTCTCGATGTTATTTGGAATGGTTAAGAATTTCCCAAACTAATTTGGAAGTTGTAACTTGGATTGAAATATGATTTGGGATTTATTCCAACAATTAGTAGACTCAAATTTAATAAATTCTCTTTGAATTTTAAAATTTTGGAATAAAAGTAATCGATGATATTTGGAGGTGTTTAAACTAAATACGAATATGGTTTGAATCCTCGAAATGGAAAGTGGGTCGAATGGGTTTGGAATAAGATATTGGAATGATGTAACCCCATTTGAGACTGGAATTTAGATTCAATTATTGAAATTTGGAAGGAGAAACAATTTAAGGTTCAAAAATTCTATTTTTTTGTTGATCTGTTTAATTTATTTTATTCTATTTTTATTTTATTTAGAAACTAGATATCTACTTTGTTATAAGGGAAGTTTCCATATATATATATATATATATATTATTATTTAAAATTTTTAGTAAGCTTGTTTTATGTATATATATATATTTATAATGATTTAAAGTACCTTAGTATACTCTAATGATCTATATAAGTAAATTTTATATAAGGTTTTATTTATAAGTACTTATTTTCAAAATTTTATTTTGTGAATCTTAGTTCTTCTTCCGAATGGAAAGTGATTGGATTTAAAACCGTTGGTTCAAATGAAGTTGAGATAAGTATATTCTATTTGAATATGAATTGAGTTTAAACCGATTTTGATATGGAAGGGTAGATTTTATTCTACTCGAATAAATGGGATTTCCAAAGATTGAAATGAATGGATATGGAATATATATTCTATTTGAATATGACGGGATTTCGAATGTAAATCGATCTGAATTAACTGAAATCTTTTAAGATGCAGCGTATTATATGTGAATATAAATCGATTTGAAATATTATACGAGTATAATATAATGACATGGAAATATATTCTGGTTTGGAATATAATCGGTTTGGGAATGATTGGGATATTTTTGATATGAAAGTATATTCTATTTTGAATATAAAATGGGTTCGAAGCAAAATATGATATTTTGATATGAAAGCGAACCTTTGAAATGTAAAAGAACCAACCGATGTGAAAAGATGTAAGCGTTGGTTGTTAAAGAGACCGGAGTCGACATAAGGCATACTCTCTGTCAGTGTCAATACCACTTTGACAACTGTGAACGTTATGACGTATCTAGAATGAGTATGATGACTTGGAGGCGATTATTGAATCGAAGAAGATGATCGATGACGAAATAGCCCTGACCTTCGGGTCAGAATTGAAATGACTAAAACAGGAGCTATACCGTGACTAATTGAGGTAGCACCTTTGATCGCACACACTTCTTCGATAATATTTCTATGACTATGATGATGATGATTTGGGCCCATTTATGATTATGGGAGTGTGTTCCGAGGTGGGCGGTAGTGGCTGCTATGTGTTACCACCGGTCCGGGAGTGCAATTGGTAGAATCCTACCCTGGGCATTGCCTCGAGTGCCTTGTCATATATATCCATATCGAGCCCCATACGATTTTGATTTAGCATCGCCTTCTATGGAGTGCCCTCTGATAACACCAGTACGGTGAATTTACGGTACTGTATAGACTGTTGGTGCCTATAAACGGCGTAAGGGTAATATGGTAATCCCGCTTACGCTATTTTCAGTATTTATACTTTACTGGATAGACACTATCATAATAGCGTACTATATTATGTATGTATTAGTTTAACGGATCCTTGAGAGATGGAAAAATCCTGTAACATCTCTTGAGTTACTGCACCCATGATACTCAAGTTGTTTCGTATTTTAATTTGACTAATATGAGAATGATTTAGTGCTGATCCGAGTGTTTATTGTGTTTTCTTTTATGCAATACGCTCGGGTCAGCAGACGTTTGCAGTTACCAGAGATGACTGTGCTTGGAGATCGAAGACGAAGATTTGGTATATCTATTATCTATACATATGTATTTCCACTGCATTTATTTCCGCTGCTTATTATGTACATTCGTATGTATATGTAACTCTGATAATCATTGAATGTTATAATCACAGTATACATTTCAACTGCTTTTAACTGCTATTTGTTTATTATATGTTGTCCTTCCGCTGTGAGATTTCTGTTATTGTCTTTCTCTTCTTTCTTTCTTTTTCTTCTTTTCCCAATAACTACCTGCATTTGCGATTTGGTTGGGTCGACATGAGTGGATTATTGTCGATTTTAAACGGCCAAAAATGCGGGTCGTTACAGTTGGTATCAGAGCGATGGTTAGCGATAACCTTGGCTCTGTTTGGGAATAAACTCATTAGAGATAGGGATTAGAAACGCCCTAGAATGAGTTTGAGTGATATGAGAGAGCGTACTTGTATTTTGGATAAAACGGTTTTATATTGTGCTGACTTGTTCTGTTGAATATTTATGGATTTCGGTCAATATATGGGACGCCATAGAATCGATAGAAATTTCTAAATAATCGAATAGAATGATCGACATAATACGGTTTTCGATTATATTTTAAAATATATTAAATATATATTTTTGGTTCAAGGATATATGTGTTCGTTGGTAGGAAATAATATTAAGATATTACCTATTGCGGTTGATTCGATAATAAATTTAATAAGGAATTTAAATGGTCTTAGAAATATTTGAAAATGAAAGATACCTTTAAGTATCATTAGGTGAGAAAGGTTTGTGATTAAAATAGGAATGACCTTGAAACTTGATCCTGGGATACTTATGAAATAGTTTTGTCGAATTTTTGAAATAATATCGTCTTATGAGTATTTTCAAAAGGAATGGTTTAAAGGAGTTTTAAAGGAAACAAGTGTGTAATCCCTTCTCGGACATCAGAAATGACTTCGGTAATGAGTGCACGCATTATCGACATTTATTATGAAGTGTCTAAGTGGGGGAGACCACTCCGTACTACCATAACTTGTTGAAAGGAATTTTAGACCTAATTTCCAAGGGTATATAAAGTGGAGTTTAAGAATTGAATCAGGATTGAATTTCCTTTGTTTGTTAATTAAAGTTGGATTTCAATTTATGGTATGGTTTCTCTAAATAGTGTAAATACATATATTATTATTTAAACTTAGTTGTAACCCGGAATTAAGGCATTCAGGTTCATCCTAACTAATAATGTTGGTTGAGAACTAAGACAACTCGATTCAATTAGAGAATTTTGATTTTGAAGCTAAGAAATGGACTTGATTGTTGAGATAAAGGAACCATCGGTTAAAAAATAAAAAATAAAATTTTGGACGATAATTAAGTGAAATAAGTTACGAGTGTGGTCGATATAAGTATTAGAGGATTTGATTAGCCGCGAAATAAACTCCAACTAAAGTCAACCAAAACAATTTGAAAGTTTGTTATGTAAGAAGGTCGGAAATAACATATGCCTTGGTTATTAAATAAGTAAGTGAAATTAGTTGAGAAGAAGTAGAAAGGGATTTAAATTAGTTACCAAAACGTCACTTGCCAATAAATATAAATAAGGAAATAAACTACAAGTTAGTATATATGTGGAGTCAAAGCATACGAAATCCAAATGTGGTAAACCTTATTTGACTAATATATAGAATATAAATCTGGGTATAAATAACGACATGAATGGAACCAAATTTTTGTTGAATAAAATATAACTTAATTCGTACAGAAACTGAGTTAAATAAAGTGTAACTTAGGAAATCGAATAAAAGTGGTTTGAGAACTAGGTGTAAACTTGAATTATAAATGATCCTTAATCAAATTCCTGATTTGGTGAGGTAAACAAATAAATTTAGTTGAAGGAATAAGATTTAGTTTAAAATAAAATGAATTTGAGAAAACCTATATCACTCGAAACTTTAAGTTTTCAAATAAGGGAATGAAGATTGGTCCAAGTGAAGTATGTGTATAGGAAAACCTTGAGAAATGAAAGGTAAAGGTAACTTGAAAAGGGGAACGGAATGAGCCTTATACCAACAATAAATTGGCAATAGTTTGATTTGGAATAATTAATAAGTGGATTAAACTAGTTCGAGAAGAAGTTGAAATGAAATTTAGGTTAGTTAGTAAATGCGAGTGGTCGAGGAAAATCTAATGGGGCAAATCTCATTAGTAAAATATATCAAATGTAAATCTGGATATAAACAATGAAATGAGTGAGGATGAATTTAAATAATTAGAATAATTAGGTCGAATTTAATCCAAATGGAAAGACATTCAATGTAAATTGGATGAAGCAAATAGATGAGAATGGAATTTGGAAGCTTGATCCATGTTAATGAATGAAAGAAAAATTGACCAAGGTTAATGAATCGATGATTTAATATGATTGAATAAAATTCGGAAAGAAATAAAAAGAAGAATACGAGTTTGGAAGAAAAAAAAATTGACATTTAAGATAAAATGGGAAATGAATAGAAATATTCGGAGATTTAGTAAGGAATTCAATGCGAATCCATTTCTCGAGCAAAGTAGTGATGATAAAGTGAAGTCATAACGAATTCACAAATTTTCTTTCCTGAAAGTTTGAACTCCAACTTAAATAAATCGACGTGTATGCGAAAAGCTGAACTAGTTGATAATCTGAAACGGAAACGACCATAATTTTTGAATAGATGATCGGAATTTGACAATTCCGGACTTTTTGGAAACCTTAGAAACTGAGCTAAATTTGGTGTTAATAAAGCCTTGCCTAGTTTCCAAGCCTATTAGGTTGGAAATCAAGAACTAGTCGTAGCTGTATGCGCAGAAAATAAAAATCTGAACTGAATAGCGATATTGTTTTGACCATAACTCTCTAACGGAGTGTCGGATTTTAATGTGCGAATACAATTCGGAAAGGCCAGGACGTAAACTAAATTTTTTTTCGTAAAGTATTAAGCCTAAATCTGATATTTAAGGGGTTAAAAACTGGGTAAAACATTTCAGATCTGCATTTTCAGTGTGCGGGCTGAAGCGTTCGGTTTTACTAAAACAGTCATAACTTTCAAACGGATTATCCGAATTCGATGAATCCGGACAATTCGGAAAGCCTGAAACGAGTGCTACAATTTTGCTTAGTGTGCTTCATTCAAATTCTAACTTTAAAGGGGTGATAATGTTGATTTGTTTGCTGGCCTGTTGTTAACATGTTGATTTTGTTGTTGAAATGTCGATGTTATGTGGTGTAAGGTATATGCATTTGCTATTTAGTGTATATATGTTTGATTCTCATGTATATGTGAGTATGTAGCAGGTGTAGGGAAGTCGCGCTACGCTTCGGAGCTCGCCTGCGCTAAATGCTAAATGCTAAGGTAAATAAAAATGCAAATAAACGCTAAGAAGGTACGTATGTGGGTTATGTAGTTTTGTAGTCACATATATATGGTGTATTCCTCATTGTTGGGATGCCTCATCGAATGATGAGATGAATATTTGAGATTTTATATATATTTGATTTTTCCGGACATCTCCGTACAAAGGAGATGCTGCCGAAATTTTTCGTGATTTCGGGAGTTAGAAAATTTATGAGATTTTTCAACTATATAACTTATTTTATAAACACTATTTTACAAGTATGAATTTGGAAGTATGACTTGTTTAATACCTTATCTCGCTCTCTTTTCGAGGACGAAAAGATTTTTAAGTGGGGGAGAATGTAACGTCCCATAATTTTCAGTATATTTAAATTTAAATTTAAAATAAATAAATTGGAATATATAGGGAAAATCAAATTTGTATTAATTTTTAATGATGATGATTGTTTAAATTGAGTAAATATATTTTTCAAATTTAGTTTTGAAAAGCAGTAATTTGAAATTTAATATTTAAATAATTAAATTAATGTGAGAGAGTTAATTTAAAAAGGGAATTCAAATTTAATTGATTTAATGGTGGAATTTTAAGTCGTTAATTTATAACTGAAATTTCAATCAAGATTTCAAATAATCAAATTATGATTTGAAAATGTGTGAAATTTATTTGTAGAAATTTATTTAAGTTATAATTTGATTTAAATTTGAATTCAATGAATATTTAATTTGAATTTAAAATGGTTAATCGAATAATTGAATACTTAATTAATTAATTAACGGTGAAATTTAACTGTTTTGGCGACTGTCTCGGAATTCGACGAAACTGGCACCATCGGAACCGGAACAGTGAATTATTATAGGATTTCAATTTGCGTTACAATCCGACTTACCGTTTGTTCGTACGAGAGAAAATGTGAACGAGATCAATGTAAATGGATAATTGGGTATTTCTAGTGTTTGGGCCTTCTTTATATATAAATATAATTCTATATCCACCTCACCATCTCACTTCTCATTCACGTATACTTTTCTATCTGTTGATTTTTATCTTCAATGGCAGAAACCAATATTTTCAAAACCCTAGATTAAATAAAAATACAAGCTTGAAATTCGAATTTGCTCAAAACCCAACGTATTATATGTCAAAATGAAGATCTCGACGATACGAACTTGCTGATGGTCTCAGATCGGACATGTAGTGTACGGTTTGACCAGAAATCTTGGTCAAAGGTTTCAGATTTCGAATCAGGGCTTGATTTTGGGGGGTTTTGATTTAGAGGTCAATCAAAGAATCGGCAACCTGGGTATTGAAGAGGATGTCCATACGAGTGTATCGGTTGTATTCATGTGATTTATTGTGCGGTGCAGTGCCTGAATTTGGTGAAGGAAGGCGCGAATTCATGGTTTTAGGGTTGCTGGCGAGGGGGACCACCGGAGCGGATGCCGTCAACGCTGGAGGATGCGGACCTCGGCGAGCTCTGGATTGGAGCTGGCCTTGGGTTGAACGGTGGTCGGAGTGCGAGGCTAGGGGCGGTCAAAGTTTTCCGCGATGGTTTTTTTTTCTCGTCGGGTACTGTAACTGGGGGAGTGGGAGAACGCGTTGAAGATGGATGACGTGGAAGGCCCTGGTTGGTGAGGAGTTGTTTTAATTTATTTTATATATTTCAAATTCAAACACTAAAATGCTGATAACTTTTACATACGACCTCGGATTGATGCGCGGTTTGTTGCGTTGGGATCGTGGCGGAGTTGCAGACGTTTTGGCACTAACCTGGCTGCGTTTAGAGACTGTGAAATTTTGGGCTATGGTTGGACGTCCGATCCACTAAGGACCCAAAGGTGAGTGATTCTTCGCTCACGAAATACTAAATTATTCCCATATTTATCGAATTAAATTATGAAATAGTTTGGTTGCATGGTTGTGATTGGCTGTTGAATGTGGTTGCTTAAATTTAATATATCAGTGTGTTAACAGGCAAATTAGATCGATGATTAGTTATTTGATTTAGATTTAAATTTCTATTTGAAAATTCGAATCCTTATAAATCCTGAAAATAGTTGAAACTGATCAGTTGAATAAAATGGTGTGATGGATGCTTGGTTGGATTTTATTACTGAATTTGATATTGACACTGTTAAGGCTTTATATTCAGTATATTGCATTGCATGTGATTGTGGCGATAAATCCCATTTACCCTTGATGTTACGGGCATCTAATAAATCGGGGGTTTATCGATAAAATAAATGAGAACACAGAGTGAAATGATAAATCTCTGTGACCCTGATTTGGATTGAAATGATAGATCCATCCCCTGAATATCGAGAAATTAAATTAAAACCACTTGGCCATTGGGTAGAAATTATATACAGACATCGGTTGGTTAAATGATCTTAAATTATTTGAATTCTATTTGGTGGAAATTTCATTTAAAGGAAATGTATCGATTTTCGATAAATTTTTAATTTTCCTTTAAGATATGACTTCTCGATGTTATTTGGAATGGTTAAGAATTTCCCAAACTAATTTGGAAGTTGTAACTTGGATTGAAATATGATTTGGGATTTATTCCAACAATTAGTAGACTCAAATTTAATAAATTCTCTTTGAATTTTAAAATTTTGGAATAAAAGTAATCGATGATATTTGGAGGTGTTTAAACTAAATACGAATATGGTTTGAATCCTCGAAATGGAAAGTGGGTCGAATGGGTTTGGAATAAGATATTGGAATGATGTAACCCCATTTGAGACTGGAATTTAGATTCAATTATTGAAATTTGGTAGGAGAAACAATTTAAGGTTTAAAAATTCTATTTTTTTGTTGATCTGTTTAATTTATTTTATTCTATTTTTTATTTATTTAGAAACTAGATATCTACTTTGTTATAAGGGAAGTTTCCATATATATATATATATATATTATTTAAAAAATTTAGTAGCTTGTTTTATGTATATATATATTTATAATGATTTAAAGTACCTTAGTATACTCTAATGATCTATATAAGTAAATTTTATATAAGGTTTTATTTATAAGTACTTATTTTCAAAATTTTATTTTGTGAATCTTAGTT
This sequence comes from Allium sativum, assembly GCA_030737875.1. Classification (NCBI taxonomy): domain Eukaryota; kingdom Viridiplantae; phylum Streptophyta; class Magnoliopsida; order Asparagales; family Amaryllidaceae; genus Allium; species Allium sativum. The sequence goes on from CM060909.1 coordinate 365,634,015, forward strand.
CTTCTTCCGAATGGAAAGTGATTGGATTTAAAACCGTTGGTTCAAATGAAGTTGAGATAAGTATATTCTATTTGAATATGAATTGAGTTTAAACCGATTTTGATATGGAAGGGTAGATTTTATTCTATTCGAATAAATGGGATTTCCAAAGATTGAAATGAATGGATATGGAATATATATTCTATTTGAATATGACGGGATTTCGAATGTAAATCGATCTGAATTAACTGAAACCTTTTAAGATGCAGCGTATTATATGTGAATATAAATAGATTTGAAATATTATACGAGTATAATATAATGACATGGAAATATATTCTGGTTTGGAATATAATCGGTTTGGGAATGATTGGGATATTTTTGATATGAAAGTATATTCTATTTTGAATATAAAATGGGTTCGAAGCAAAATATGATATTTTGATATGAAAGCGAACCTTTGAAATGTAAAAGAACCAACCGATGTGAAAAGATGTGAGCGTTGGTTGTTAAAGAGACCGGAGTCGACATAAGGCATACTCTCTGTCAGTGTCGATACCACTTTGACAACTGTGAACGTTATGACGTATCCAGAATGAGTATGATGACTTGGAGGCGATTATTGAATCGAAGAAGATGATCGATGACGAAATAGCCCTGACCTTCGGGTCAGAATTGAAATGACTAAAACAGGAGCTATACCGTGACTAATTGAGGTAGCACCTTTGATCGCACACACTTCTTCGATAATATTTCTATGACTATGATGATGATGATTTGGGCCCATTTATGATTATGGGAGTGTGTTCCGAGGTGGGCGGTAGTGGCTGCTATGCGTTACCACCGGTCCGGGAGTGCAATTGGTAGAATCCTACCCTGGGCATTGCCTCGAGTGCCTTGTCATATATATCCATATCGAGCCCCATACGATTTTGATTTAGCATCTCCTTCTATGGAGTGCCCTCTGATAACACCAGTACGGTGAATTTACGGTACTGTATAGACTGTTGGTGCCTATAAACGGCGTAAGGGTAATATGGTAATCCCGCTTACGCTATTTTCAGTATTTATACTTTACTGGATAGACACTATCATAATAGCGTACTATATTATGTATGTATTAGTTTAACGGATCCTTGAGAGATGGAAAAATCCCGTAACATCTCTTGAGTTACTGCACCCATGATACTCAAGTTGTTTCGTATTTTAATTTGACTAATATGAGAATGATTTAGTGCTGATCCGAGTGTTTGTTGTGTTTTTTTTTATGCAATACGCTCGGGTCAGCAGACGTTTGCAGTTACCAGAGATGACTGTGCTTGGAGATCAAAGACGAAGATTTGGTATATCTATTATCTATACATATGTATTTCCGCTGCATTTATTTCCGCTGTTTATTATGTACATTCGTATGTATATGTAACTCTGATAATCATTGAATGTTATAATCACAGTATACATTTCAACTGCTTTTAACTGTTATTTGTTTATTATATGTTGTCCTTCCGCTGTGAGATTTCTGTTATTGTCTTTCTCTTCTTTCTTTCTTTTTCTTCTTTTTCCAATAACTACCTGCATTTGCGATTTGGTTGGGTCGACATGAGTGGATTATTGTCGATTTTAAACGGCCAAAAATGCGGGTCGTTACAGTTGGTATCAGAGCGATGGTTAGCGATAACCTTGGCTCTGTTTGGGAATAAACTCATTAGAGATAGGGATTAGAAATGCCCTAGAATGAGTTTGAGTGATATGAGAGAGCGTACTTGTATTTTGGATAAAACGGTTTTATATTGTGCTGACTTGTTCTGTTGAATATTTATGGATTTCGGTCAATATATGGGACGCCGTAGAATCGATAGAAATTTCTAAATAATCGAATAGAATGATCGACATAATATGGTTTTCGATTATATTTTAAAATATATTAAATATATATTTTTGGTTCAAGGATATATGTGTTCGTTGGTAGGAAATAATATTAAGATATTACCTATTGCGGTTGATTCGATAATAAATTTAATAAGGAATTTAAATGGTCTTAGAAATATTTGAAAATGAAAGATACCTTTAAGTATCATTAGGTGAGAAAGGTTTGTGATTAAAATAGGAATGACCTTGAAACTTGATCCTGGGATACTTATGAAATAGTTTTGTCGAATTTTTGAAATAATATCGTCTTATGAGTATTTTCAAAAGGAATGGTTTAAAGGAGTTTTAAAGGAAACAAGTGTGTAATCCCTTCTCGGACATCAGAAATGACTTCGGTAATGAGTGCATGCATTATCGACATTTATTATGAAGTGTCTAAGTGGGAGAGACCACTCCGTACTACCATAACTTGTTGAAAGGAATTTTGGACCTAATTTCCAAGGGTATATAAAGTGGAGTTTAAGAATTGAACCAGGATTGAATTTCCTTTGTTTGTTAATTAAAGTTGGATTTCAATTTATGGTATGGTTTCTCTAAATAGTGTAAATACATATATTATTATTTAAACTTAGTTATAACCCGGAATTAAGGCATTCAGGTTCATCCTAACTAATAATGTTGGTTGAGAACTAAGACAACTCGATTCAATTAGAGAATTTTGATTTTGAAGCTAAGAAATGGACTTGATTGTTGAGAGAAAGGAACCATCGGTTAAAAAAAAATTTGTGGATGATAATTAAGTGAAATAAGTTACGAGTGTGGTCGATATAAGTATTAGAGGATTTGATTAGCCGCGAAATAAACTCCAACTAAAGTCAACCAAAACAATTTGAAAGTTTGTTATGTAAGAAGGTCGGAAATAGCATATGCCTTGGTTATTAAATAAGTAAGTGAAATTAGTTGAGAAGAAGTAGAAAGGGATTTAAATTAGTTACCAAAACGTCACTTGCCAATAAATATAAATAAGGAAATAAATTACAAGTTAGTATATATGTGGAGTCAAAGCAAACGAAATCCAAATGTGGTAAACCTTATTTGACTAATATATAGAATATAAATCTGGGTATAAATAACGACATGAATGGAACCAAATTTTTGTTGAATAAAATATAACTTAATTCGTACAGAAACTGAGTTAAATAAAGTGTAACTTAGGAAATCGAATAAAAGTTGTTTGAGAACTAGGTGTAAACTTGAATTATAAATGATCCTTAATCAAATTCCTGATTTGGTGAGGTAAACAAATAAATTTAGTTGAAGGAATAAGAATTAGTTTAAAATAAAATGAATTTGAGAAAACCTATATCACTCGAAACTTTAAGTTTTCAAATAAGGGAATGAAGATTGGTCCAAGTGAAGTATGTGTATAGGAAAACCTTGAGAAATGAAAGGTAAAGGTAACTTGAAAAGGGGAACGGAATGAGCCTTATACCAACAATAAATTGGCAACAGTTTGATTTGGAATAATTAATAAGTGGATTAAACTAGTTCGAGAAGAAGTTGAAATGAAATTTAGGTTAGTTAGTAAATGCGAGTGGTCGAGGAAAATCTAATGGGGCAAATCTCATTAGTAAAATATATCAAATGTAAATCTGGATATAAACAATGAAATGAGTGTGGATGAATTTAAATAATTAGAATAATAAGGTCGAATTTAATCCAAATGGAAAGACATTCAATGTAAATTAGATGAAGCAAATAGATGAGAATGGAATTTGGAAGCTTGATCCATGTTAATGAATGAAAGAAAAATTGACCAAGGTTAATGAATCGATGATTTAATATGATTGAATAAAATTCGGAAAGAAAAAAAAATTGACATTTAAGGTAAAATGGGAAATGAATAGAAATATTCGGAGATTTAGTAAGGAATTCAATGCGAAACCATTTCTCGAGCAAAGTAGTGATGATAAAGTGAAGTCATAACGAATTCACAAATTTTCTTTCCTGAAAGTTTGAACTCCAACTTAAATAAATCGACGTGTATGCGAAAAGCTGAACTAGTTGATAATCTGAAACGGAAACGACCATAATTTTTGAATAGATGATCGGAATTTGACGATTCCGGACTTTTTGGAAACCTTAGAAACTGAGCTAAATTTGGTGGTAATAAAGCCTTGCCTAGTTTCCAAGCCTATTAGGTTGGAAACCAAGAACTAGTCGTAGCTGTATGCGCAGAAAATAAAAATCTGAACTGAATAGCGATATTGTTTTGACCATAACTCTCTAACGGAGCGTCGGATTTTAATGTGCGAATACAATTCGGAAAGGCCAGGACGTAAACTAAAACTTTTTTGTAAAGTGTTAAGCCTAAATCTGATGTTTAAGGGGTTAAAAACTGGGTAAAACATTTCAGATCTGCATTTTCAGTGTGCGGGCTGAAGCGTTCGGTTTTACTAAAACAGTCATAACTTTCAAACGGATTATCCGAATTCGATGAATCCGGACAATTCGGAAAGCCTGAAACGAGTGCTACAATTTTGCCTAGTGTGCTTCATTCAAATTTTAACTTTAAAGGGGTGATAATGTTGATTTGTTTGCTGGCCTGTTGTTAACATGTTGATTTTGTTGTTGAAATGTCGATGTTATGTGGTGTAAGGTATATGCATTTGCTATTTAATGTATATATGTTTGATTCTCATGTATATGTGAGTATGTAGCAGGTGTAGGGAAGTCGCGCTACGCTTCGGAGCTCGCCTGCGCTAAATGCTAAATGCTAAGGTAAATAAAAATGCAAATAAACGCTAAGAAGGTACGTATGTGGGTTATGTAGTTTTGTAGTCACATATATATGGTGTATTCCCCATTGTTTGGATGCCTCATCGAATGATGAGATGAATATTTGAGATTTTATATATATTTGATTTTTCCGGACCTCTCCGTACAAAGGAGATGCTGCCGAAATTTTTCGTGATTTCGGGAGTTAGAAAATTTATGAGATTTTTCAACTATATAACTTATTTTATAAACACACTATTTTACAAGTATGAATTTGGAAGTATGACTTGTTTAATACCTTATCTCGCTCACTTTTCAAGGACGAAAAGATTTTTAAGTGGGGGAGAATGTAACGTCCCATAATTTTCAGTATATTTAAATTTCAATTTAAAATAAATAAATTGGAATATATAGGGAAAATCAAATTTCTATTAATTTTTAATGATGATGATTGTTTAAATTGAGTAAATATATTTTTCAAATTTAGTTTTGAAAAGCAGTAATTTGAAATTTAATATTTAAATAATTAAATTAATGTGAGAGAGTTAATTTAAAAAGGGAATTCAAATTTAATTGATTTAATGGTGGAATTTTAAGTCATTAATTTATAACTGAAATTTCAATCAAGATTTCAAATAATCAAATTATGATTTGAAAATGTGTGAAACTTATTTGTAGAAATTTATTTAAGTTATAATTTGATTTAAATTTGAATTCAATGAATATTTAATTTGAATTTAAAACGGTTAATCGAATAATTGAATAATTAATTAATTAATTAACGGTGAAATTTAACTGTTTTGGCGACTGTCTCGGAATTCGACGAAACTGGCACCATCGGAACTGAAACAGTGAATTATTATAGGATTTCAATTTGCGTTACAATCCGACTTACCGTTTGTTCGTACGAGAGAAAATGTGAACGAGATCAATGTAAATGGATAATTGGGTATTTCTAGTGTTTGGGCCTTCTTTATATATAAATAGAATTCTATATCCACCTCACCATCTCACTTCTCATTCACGTATACTTTTCTATCTGTCGATTTTTATCTTCAATGGCAGAAACCAATATTTTCAAAACCCTAGATTAAATAAAAATACAAGCTTGAAATTCGAATCTCCTCAAAACCCAACGTATTATATGTCAAAATGAAGATCTCGACGATACGAACTTGCTGATGGTCTCAGATCGGACATGCAGTGTACGGTTTGACCAGACATCTTGGCAAAGGTTTCAGATTTCGAATTAGGGCTTGATTTTGGGGGTTTTTGATTTAGAGGTCAATCAAAGAATCGGCGACCTGGGTATTGAAGAGGTTGTCCATACGAGTGTATCGGTTGTATTCATGTGATTTATTGTGGGCTGTGGTGCCTGAATTTGGTGAAGGAAGGCGCGAATTCACGGTTTTAGGGTTGATGACGGCCGGCGAGGGGGACCACCGGAGCGGATGCCGTCAGCGCTGGCGGATGCGGACCTCGGCGAGCACTAGATTGGAGGTGGCCTTGGGTTGAACGGTGGTCGGAGTGCGAGGCTAGGGGCGGTCAAAGTTTTCTACGATGTTTTTTTTTTTCTCGTCGGGTACTGTAGCTGGGGGAGCGGGAGAACGCGTTGAAGATGGATGACGTGGCAGGCCCTGGTTGGTGAGGAGTTGTTTTAATTTATTTTATATATTTCAAATTCAAACACTAAAATGCTGATAACTTTTACATACGACCTCGGATTGATGCGCGGTTTGTTGCGTTGGGATCGTGGCGGAGTTGCGGACGTTTTGGCACTAACCTGGCTGCGTTTAGAGACTGTGAAATTTTGGGCTATGGTTGGACGTCCGATCCACTAAGGACTCAAAGGTGAGTGATTCTTCGCTCACGAATTACTAAATTATTCCCATATTTATTGAATTAAGTTATGAAATAGTTTGGTTGCATGGTTGTGATTGGCTGTTGAATGTGGTTGCTTAAATTTGATATATCAGTGTGTTAACAGGCAAATTAGATCGATGATTAGTTATTTGATTTAGATTTAAATTTCTATTTGAAAATTCGAATCCTTATAAATCCTGAAAACAGTTGAAACTGATCAGTTGAATAAAATGGTGTGATGGATGCTTGGTTGGACTTTATTACTGAATTTGATATTGACACTGTTAAGGCTTTATATTCAATATATTGCATTGCATGTGATTGTGGCGATAAATCCCATTTACCCTTGATGTTACGGGCATCTAATAAATCGGGAGTTTATCGATAAAATAAATTAGAACACAGAGTGAAATGATAAATCTCTGTGACCCTAATTTGGATTGAAATGATAGATCCATCCCCTGAATATCGAGAAATTAAATTAAAACCACTTGGCCATTGGGTAGAAATTATATACAGACATCGGTTGGTTAAATGATCTTAAATTATTTGAATTCTATTTGGTGGAAATTTCATTTAAAGGAAATGTATCGATTTTCGATAAATTTTTAATTTTCCTTTAAGATATGACTTCTCGATGTTATTTGGAATGGTTAAAAATTTCCCAAACTAATTTGGAAGTTGTAACTTGGATTGAAATATGATTTGGGATTTATTCCAATAATTAGTAGCTCAAATTTAATAAATTCTCTTTGAATTTAAAAATTTTGGAATAAAAGTAATCGATGATATTTGGAGGTGTTTAAACTAAATACGAATATGGTTTGAATCCTCGAAATGGAAAGTGGGTCGAATGGGTTTGGAATAAGATATTGGAATGATGTAACCCCATTTGAGACTGGAATTTAGATTCAATTATTGAAATTTGGAAGGAGAAACAATTTAAGGTTCAAAAATTCTATTTTTTTGTTGATCTGTTTAATTTATTTTATTCTATTTTTATTTTATTTCGAAACTAGATATCTACTTTGTTATAAGGGAAGTTTCCATATATATATATATATATAATTTAAAATTTTAGTAAGCTTGTTTTATGTATATATATATTTATAATGATTTAAAGTACCTTAGTATACTCTAATGATCTATATAAGTAAATTTTATATAAGATTTTATTTATAAGTACTTATTTTCAAAATTTTATTTTGTGAATCTTAGTTCTTCTTCCGAATGGAAAGTGATTGGATTTAAAACCGTTGGTTCAAATGAAGTTGAGATAAGTATATTCTATTTGAATATGAATTGAGTTTAAACCGATTTTGATATGGAAGGGTAGATTTTATTCTACTCGAATAAATGGGATTTCCAAAGATTGAAATGAATGGATATTGAATATATATTCTATTTGAATATGACGGGATTTCGAATGTAAATCGATCTAAATTAACTGAAACCTTTTAAGATGCAGCGTATTATATGTGAATATAAATAGATTTGAAATATTATACGAGTATAATATAATGACATGGAAATATATTCTGGTTTGGAATATAATCGGTTTGGGAATGATTGGGATATTTTTGATATGAAAGTATATTCTATTTTGAATATAAAATGGGTTCGAAGCAAAATATGATATTTTGATATGAAAGCGAACCATTGAAATGTAAAAGAACCAACCGATGTGAAAAGATGTAAGCGTTGGTTGTTAAAGAGACCGGAGTCGACATAAGGCATACTCTCTGTCAGTGTCGATACCACTTTGACAAATGTGAACGTTATGACGTATCCAGAATGAGTATGATGACTTGGAGGCGATTATTGAATCGAAGAAGATGATCGATGACGAAATAGCCCTGACCTTCGGGTCAGAATTGAAATGACTAAAACAGGAGCTATACCGTGACTAATTGAGATAGCACCTTTGATCAGACACACTTCTTCGATAATATTTCTATGACTATGATGATGATGATTTGGGCCCATTTATGATTATGGGAGTGTGTTCCGAGGTGAGCGGTAGTGGCTGCTATGCGTTACCACCGGTCCGGGAGTGCAATTGGTAGAATCCTACCCTGGGCATTGCCTCGAGTGCCTTGTCATATATATCCATATCGAGCCCCATACGATTTTGATTTAGCATCTCCTTCTATGGAGTGCCCTCTGATAACACCAGTACGGTGAATTTACGGTACTGTATAGACTGTTGGTGCCTATAAACGGCGTAAGGGTAATATGGTAATCCCGCTTACGCTATTTTCAGTATTTATACTTTACTGGATAGACACTATCATAATAGCGTACTATATTATGTATGTATTAGTTTAACGGATCCTTGAGAGATGGAAAAATCCCGTAACATCTCTTGAGTTACTGCACCCATGATACTCAAGTTGTTTAGTATTTTAATTTGACTAATATGAGAATGATTTAGTGCTGATCCGAGTGTTTGTTGTGTTTTCTTTTATGCAATACGCTCGGGTCAGCAGACGTTTGCAGTTACCAGAGATGACTGTGCTTGGAGATCGAAGATGAAGATTTGGTATATCTATTATCTATACATATGTATTTCCGCTGCATTTATTTCCGCTGCTTATTATGTACATTCATATGTATATGCAACTCTGATAATCATTGAATGTTATAATCACAGTATACATTTCAACTGCTTTTAACTGCTATTTGTTTATTATATGTTGTCCTTCCGCTGTGAGATTTCTGTTATTGTCTATCTCTTCTTTCTTTCTTTTTCTTCTTTTCCCAATAACTACCTGCATTTGCGATTTGGTTGGGTCGACATGAGTGGATTATTGTCGATTTTAAACGGTCAAAAATGCGGGTCGTTACACTACTCGACTGCCCATGTGGAAAATAAGGGCACCCGAGTTTGCCAGTGAAACAAACTACAAGTCAGTCATGGGACTGGTATGAGAAATCTTAACTTAACTATCTAATAATAAGGCTAATCACAGGACCCCTCCGCTAACACGAAATGGGTTTACTCCATTGGATTGTCGTGCATAAACTTAAAGTAAATCGTTAAACAACGCAATGCTTTTTAGAAAAATGAAACCATTATAAGACCCAAGTCCCATCACACAATGCAACGCAAAACGGAGGATAGGGTTTTACCTTATAATGGTCAAAAGATGCTTGATACAATAAAATGGATTTAATATTAGTGTGTATATGTTTTCATAAATCATTTCAATCATAATGTATTAATCATAGACGACATAGTACCCCATCCTACTATGTCGCCATACTAGTTCTACAATCAAAACCGCATGGGGTCGTATTGGAAATTTGGTTTCCATCATGAGTAAAGGCTAGGGAGGAGCTCCTTAACGATTCGAGACACTCTAGCAAATGCCCCAGGATCACACCCATGGGCAACCCTTGGATAGCTGCAGGGTCGGTCTACTCCGAAGGGTCGTGGATTAGTTATACCTCAACACACATTTCCCGGTCCTTTTGGACCTATAATATGGCCACTAACAACCTATAAAAAAACACGAGGTACCTCATAATCCATCATCCACATAAGTAAAATGTCAGCGCTGGTAGGTCCCTGACATTACTCTAGCTAGAAAGATAACGTGTGCACTCCATGCGTTCCCTTCTCCCGTTTTAGACTCGTACCGGGGTGTGAGGCTCGCGAAGTCATGATATACACAAAGTCGTGCCATAATAGGCGATACTTTGATCATCCCACAAGGCCCTGCTTTTCAACAAAAGCCTTGATCATTTGCATCTTGGCATGCCACATTGACAATTCACGCCATGCGACCAATCACTATTAATATATACCAGGGTGTTAAGTAGAGAATAAATCCTCCCCCACCAAACAGACATACATTAATAGAAATCGATTTAATTCACATGGAACGAAATCTAATGTCAGACACGCATCCATTTACTAGCTTATGCTCTGGGTCTGAGCGAAAACCAAATCCGAACAATCAACAATAGTCCGGACGGCCACCACTGAAGCCCCTTCAATGTAGCTACTCCCATCAAGGGTTTCTGTAGCAACACATCCATTCGATGTGAAGATCGTCGGTCTTCAACCACCGTCTTCATCTTCAACTCTTCATCGTCGTAGTAATTATTCGGAATGGGTTAAACCGTGTCTTTCCGAATAACTCACGTATTTTTATAATAAAAATCAAGTATTATAAAAACACATCCAATGCCACATTCCAATTCAGAATATTCTTCTAATAAAATGTTCGCAATATTTTATCAAAGATAAATTCTTTAAATTATCCCTAAATCTTTTCTTTAAAGATTTATCAAAACTTCAATTGGGTTTTAAATACCAAAAATCATTATTCAACGATTATTTAAATTTAAGAAATTAATCTTAACTTTAACTGGGTTAAAGAACTAATGTCATTTAAAACATAGTTCACGGTAAACCCAAAATCATCTTCCATAAAATATGGAATCTTCACAGAAATCAGATCAATATATAATCGTTATAAATTTCTGTATCCGACCAATAATATAAATGGAATAACAACAAAGCCTCTTAAATTCCATATGTAGTATCGGTCTTCTTTTACAGAAGCTTATCTCGGTTATTATTAATTCAAATTCCATTCAACTCCAATTTAATATATTAAATTGGAAAACTTCACTTTTGGGGAAATTCCTATTCAAATCTAAATAAAAGATTTATAAATTCCAAAACATATTTTAATTGTCAGTTGAGTTAAATAACAAATGTCGCTTAGAAACACAGTTCACAATAAACCCAACTCACATTTCGCCTTATTCTAATTTCTAAGTATTATTGAAAACTTTAATAATCTAAATAAAAGATTATTCCTTTCATATGGGGTTTAAGAACAGTGTTATTTAAGACACTATTCACGACAAACCCAAATCCAATTTATTTAATTTAACTTCAATTAAATCTTAACAAATTGGAAAACTTCATTAAATCTTAATTCAATGATTTATTCTGGTTGATAACTAGTTCATTTCAAATAAAATATATTTTCTAAAATATATTCTTTTTCTAAAATATGCTCTAAAATATTCTTTTTCTAGAATATTCTTTATTGGAATGTGACTCAATCAACAACCAAATACTGCATGTAATCAACATCATGATAAATATTTATCACACATCCAAATAATCAACCAGAGTGGATTCTACACTAAATATTGGGAATAGTGTAGATCAAATATCATCCCAACACCCGTGTGGGGTTTCATCCACCAGTCAAATAATAAATTATTTGTGCACTTGGGTGATGTGTAAAAATTATCGTCCCAATCACATAAACAAGTCGGGTAACTTGTAAATGGAAGTGTGATATTCAGTTTGAATATACTAATCATTAGGTCAAGCATTTCAACCTTAACAGACATATATTTCAATTCTTTTTATTGTGAGCAAATGACAATAAAAATCTAATCTCACATTTCTTTTGTGTAGTTTTTATCAGTGACCAAAAATTATATATTTTTGTTTAATCCTTTTAATTACCAAAAATGTATATTTTTATCTAACACTTTTCAATGTACAAAAATGTTAATTTTTGTCCCTTTAATGTAAACAAATATGACAATTTTGTTTAATTCTTTTAAATAAACAAACCTGTAAATTTTAACTAATCCTTTTAAATAAAAAAAAATGTAAACTTTTTCTTTAATCCTTCTCAATGATCAAAGTATAACTTTTCTTCTAAATGAACAAAAATGTATATTTTGGTTGAACTCCTTTTTAATGACCAAACATGATTATTTTGTTTAATTCTTTTTAATACACAAAGATGTTTGTTTTTACTTCATCCTTTGTAATGTGAGAAAATGAATGTTTTCTAATTCATTTTTCTAAAGTTCCAAAAATGAGAATTTTGTTTATTAACTTTTCAATGTAAACAAAATGATGATTTTGTTTATTAACTTTTCAATATAAAAAAAATGAGGATTTTGTCCTCCTTCTTTTTAAATGAAAAAAAGAATGTTTTTATTTCATTCTTTACATTTGACAAAAATGAATATTTTTGTCATTTTTTTACCTTTTAATAAAAATGTATAATTTTATCATTTTATTACATTTGATACAAAGGAGCATTTCACATTCATTCTTTTTTTATAACAAAAATGAGACTTTCATCTTCATTATTTTTAAAATAACAAAATAAATGTTTTTTATTTATTCTTATAAAATGACAGAAAAGAATGTTTTATGTTCATTCTTATAAAATGTCCCAAAAGAAATATTTTATGTTCATTCTTATAAAATGAACAAAAAGAAATTATTAACACAATGATATTTTATCACTAATCATGTTTTAACAAAAATGAATATTTCTAATTTTACACTTCTTATTGTAATCAATATGATTATAAAACATAATTTATAATTCTTCACTTTTATTGTGTTCAATATGCCTATAGAAATCTATTCTTCTATTTCAACTCTTTTTGTTGAACAAAAATGGTTTCTTTTGCCTAATGCTTATCAATGTGTCACATTGAATGTTTCAATTTATTTCTTCTAAATGTATAAAGATATACATTCTAATTCATTCCTTTTAACAAGTATAAAAAAATGTTCATCTTCATTCACTAATCAAGCTTTGGCAAAAATGTTAATCTTATTTGCAAGACCCATTTCTAATAAAAATGTGGTTTTTATTTATATAACAAATTTCTAATCAAAAATGTCATTTTTATATGCAAAATGCATTTCAAATAAAAATGTTGATTTTATTTACATAACATGTTTTACACCAAAAATGTTATTTTTCTTCACTAACATATTTTAACACAAAAATGTTTATTCTTATTACATCCTTATACATGAATAAAATGTACATTTTTGTTTAATTATTATTGACGAATACTAATTACATAGAAATGTAATTTTACATGTTAACACATTCTAATCAAGGTTTTATTCTTTTAAAATAATTCATTTTCATAAAAATGTAAATTACATATTCATAAGTTTTCAAACAAAGATTCATTATTTTTTAATGAATTCTACTTATCATTAAAAATATAAACTATATGTTAACATCTTTTCAAACAAAGATTCCTTCTTTTTAAAAATGTTATTCTTTCACTAACCATTCCTTTTTACAAAAATGTTATTCTTTTCACTAACATGTTCTAATTACCCAAGATGATACTTTTGTCTAACAAAATTTAATTAACAAAAATGTCAATTTTGTCTAACTTAATCTAATTAACAAATGTGTTAATCTTGTTCAATGTAATATAATTAACAAAAATTGTTAATTTTATTCAAAATAATCTAATTAACCAAAATGTTAATTTTGTTCTTTAATCTTCTTTTGACCAAAAACGTTAATTTCTTCGCTAATAATTCTTTTGACCAAAAATGCTAATTTCTTCGCTAATAATTCTTTTGACCAAAAATGCTAATGTTTTATTCACTAATCATAATTCTTATGTAATCCTTTTTAATAAATAAAATGTTCACTTTTATGAAATGACCAAAAATAATCTTTTATTTGCATTCGAAATGATAATTTGGTTTAATTCAATTTTAATTAACAAAAGGTTAATTCTGGTTTCAACAACCCTAATAAATAAAATGATAACTTTTGTTTTAATCCAATGTTCTAGTTAACCCCAATGTTAACTTCTAATTTAACAATTCTAATGAATCAAGATAATAGCTTTGTTTAATCCAATTCTAGTTATCACAAGTGTTAATTCTAACAGATCCACAACACACACAAATCACAGATCAAATCACGTATAGTATTCAACAAAATATCACAGCTCATGTATAGCACTACAATTATGATTCACAAATTTTAATTATAAAGTAAAAAGGATAGGAATTTCTCACATTGTCTTGGTCTGAACAGTTCAGATCTGAATTTTCGTCAAATTCCAGTTTGCTCTGTTTCGGATCTAGTCAGCTTCATAATGTAGATCTAATCCATACGAGTCCAATGCTTTTCGTTTCGTTCGATTTCGCCTATGTTTGCAAAAGTTATTGTTGTTTAAACATTATACAAATTAAATAATTAATTAATTAGTGATTAGTTTAACCTTTCCCTTAATCCTTTTCTCATCATCGTTCTCTCGCTCAGGAATCCAACACCGAACTTCTTCAATTTGAGCACCGCGTCTCCGCCGCCACTGGGCTTGGTCGGACCCCGATCCAAGATACCCCCGACCACTGCCATGATGTCACCTCCTCGCTCCCCGGTCCTCGCCGAAATCGGCCCCACCTGCCGCCTCGAAAACCGCCCCAACCCCACTGACTTCGAGCAAACAATTCGGCCTATACACATCAGGAGACCCCATCCTGACCGTTGGTGTTAAAGCCCTCGCCGAGCTCTTCGAACTGGTGTTTGGAGTTTTGAAAATCGTTGAGAGATTTAGGAGATAGAAGGGGAAAAAGATCGGAGCATGGTGGTCGTTGGTAATAAGGGATGGCGGCTGGCTCTATTAGGGTATTAGGGTTTAGGTATATACTGCTATTTATACACGTATTTTATTATTTAATAATTCTTTTAATGTGAAAATTCTTGTTTAATGATATGTACTCCAAATCAAACCCAATGAGTGTTGCCCCCAACTAAATACCCCCGTCCCGGACACAATGGAATATGTTTCGTAGCCCAATTTGGCTGTTACGATATGTTTTTTTTAATTAAATTATAAATCATTTAATTATTAAATTCAAACTTACATTTTAAATTACCGGGGCCACATACTACCTCTAAAAATTACAGAAAAATTATTTCTGATTATGTTTTGACGATACGGTTCTAACAAGACTAATTTTATCGAATTCTGAGACTGTATGAAAAATGGCTATTTTCTAGTTGATTAAATTTGACCGAAACTGACAAAACACATTTTCTTTTGCCACGCTCACATATTAATTCGAAAAATTATGAAAATTGAGACTTAGCAATAATTTTACATTCCGGTTCCAACAAAAGTGGTTTCGTCGAAAACCGAGGTCGTTTGAAAAATGACTATTTTTAAGGCCAATATATTATATTAAAATATATAAATTCTACAGCGACTTTTCTAAATTTTAAACTGGACATAACTTTTGATTTTTAAAATGAAATTTCAGTTTTTCAGATTCGTTATAAAGATATGATTGAACAGATTTAAATATTTCTGGTTTCGCTCAATTCTGATTTAAAACGAATCATGTACATGCAGTCAAAGTTCAAATTCAAAATTTCAAACTGCAGCGCTGTTTGAAACTCCTTTTATAATTAAACTAAATTTATTCGTTTTAAAATAAATTTTTAGTCGTTATTAGTTAAAATAAATTATTTTAAATATTAAATCCCCTTTAAAATTTCTAAAATAAAAATTTTAATTTGGCCCAAAAATTCCGGGTTGTTACAATCGCCCCCACTTAAAATCTTTTCGTCGTCGAAAAGGAACGGAGCGAAAAGTCGTTTAATTTACCAACTCAACTTTATTGGTTTCCATAATTTTGTTAGTTAAATTAATTATCATTTCTATGCTTTTATTAGTTAAACTAATAATCAAACATCACAACCAACAATCAATTAGGTGATTAACTTTTCAAATATATATGACTTTTATATATAATCAAAAATCATATTTTTAGTGCAAATCACAGCAATGTATTCTAACTAAGTGTTGGTCCTCATACCAGTCAATGGAAATATTTAAATATCCCACTTTCGCTACTCGAACTTAAATATTGGTGATGGTCGACCTATCACCAGAATTATCTCCGGGCGACTAGAGTGTGATTCTATATCTATCCAGTATATTAAAACTCCGAATATCCGTTAATTACTCGTATACTCGAAATCTTTATATACTCGATTGTCCACACTCAAATAATAATATACTCAAATACGTATTTTAAGATAAAATTTTCAAAACTAAATTTGTTTTCATTTTTTTTAAAGAAAATAATACTCTTCACACTCGTTCTAGGATACTACTGATCCCACCTCTAACGAGTTATTCTTATTGGATATTACTAATCCAATCTCTGATGAATTCTTCCGTTCGGTTCTAATGTGTCTTGTTCTCGAGATCTGTAAACCAAAGCTCTGATACCAACTAAAACGACCCAAACTTCCCAGTAAAGGAAAGCATAGATTGCCTTGAGAACAATACACATCAGAACACAAACTGAAGAACATTTTATTGTTGATTACAACAATTACATCAGAGTACAAGAATCTAACAGAGTATGAATACCTATTACATAATAGAAATACAATAATATCAGAGTTTGAAATTACATTTAAATAGCAGTGGAAAAATAATACAAATATACAACAGGAAGGAATACACGGATACAGAGCTTTCCGAATACCGCTTCAGCTGTAAACCAGGGTCCTGTAAATATATCTGCAAAAAGCTACTCGACTGCCCGTGTGGAAAATAAGGGCACCCGAGTTTGCCAGTGAAACAAACTACAGGTCAGTCATGGGACTGGTATGAGAAATCTTAACTTAACTATCTAATAGTAAGGCTAATCACAGGACCCCGCCGCTAACGCGGAACGGGTTTACGCCATTGGATTGCCAGTGCATAAATTTAAAGTAAATCGTTAAACAACGCAATGCTTTTTAGAAAAATGAAACCATTATAAGACCCAAGTCCAAACACACAATGCAACGCAAACCGGAGGATAGGGTTTTACCTTATAATGGTCAAAAGATGCTTGATACGATAAAACGTATTTAATATTAGTGTGTATATGTTTTCATAAATCATTTCAATCATAATGTATTAATCATAGACGGCATAGTACCCCATCCTACTATGTCTCCATACTAGTTCTACAATCAAAACCGCATGGGGTCGTATTGGAAATTTGGTTTCCATCATGAGTCAAGGCTAGGGAGGAGCTCCTTACCGATTCGAGACACTCTAGCAAATGCCCCAGGATCACACCTATAGGTAACCCATGGATAGCTGCAGGGTCGGTCCACTCCGAAGGGTCGTGGATTAGTTATACCTGAACACACGTTTCCCGGTCCTTTTGGACCTATAATATGGCCACTAACAACCTATAAAAAAACACGAGGTACCTCATAATCCATGATCCACATAAGTAAAATGTCAGCGCTGGTAAGTCCCTGACATTACTCTAGCAAGAAAGATAACGTGTGCACTCCCTGCGTTCCCTTCTCCCGTTTTAGACTCGTACCGGGGTGTGAGGCTTGCGAAGTCACGATATACACAAAGTCGTGCCGTAATAGGCTATACTTTGATCATCCCACAAGGCCCTGCTTTTCAACAAAAGCCTTGATCATTTGCATCTTGGCATGCCACATTGACAATTCACGCCATGCGATCAATCACTATTAATATATACCAGGGTGTTATGTAGAGAATAAATCCTCCACCACCAAATAGACATACATTAATAGAAATCGATTTAATTCACATGGAACGAAATCCAATGTCAGACACGCATCCATTTACTAGCTTATGCTCTGGGTCTGAGCGAAAACCAAATCCGAACAATCAACAATAGTCCGGACGGCCACCACTGAAGCCCCTTCAAGGTAGGTACTCCCATCAAGGGTTTCTGTAGCAACACATCCATTCGATGTGAAGATCGTTGGTCTTCAACCACCGTCTTCATCTTCGACTCTTCATCATCGTAGTAATTATTCGGAATGGGTTAAACCCGGTCTTTCCGAATAACTCACGTATTTTTATAATAAAAATCAAGTATTATAAAAACACATCCAACGCCACATTCCAATTCAGAATATTCTTCTAATAAAATGTTCGCAATATTTTATCAAAGATAAATTTTTAAATTATCCCTAAATCTTTTCTTTAAAGATTTATCAAAACTTCAATTGGGTTTTAAATACCAAAAATCATTATTCAATGATTATTTAAATTTAAGAAATTAATCTTAACTTTAACTGGGTTAAAGAACTAATGTCATTTAAAACATAGTTCACGGTAAACCCAAAATCATCTTCCATAAAATATGGAATCTTCACATAAATCAGATCAATATATAAACGTTATAAATTTCTGTATCCGACCAATAATCTAAATGGAATAACGGCAAAGCCTCTTAAATTCCATATGTAGTATCGGTCTTCTTTTACAGAAGCTTATCTCGGTTATTATTTGTAATAACCCGCAAAATCTGGGCCAGTTTAAAATTTTTATTTTGGCAATTTTAACGAATTTTGAATATTTAAAATAGATTATTTTGAATAATATCGACAAAAAATTTATTTTGAATATAATTCGACGTATATATTATATACGTCATCGTTAGAATATAAATATTTATATATAATTGTAAATAGAATTGAAAATGGCGCGGTAGTTCGATAATTCGATTTCAAACTTCAATTGAATATACCGGGTGCAAAACAATCCGGATTTTAGTGAAACCAAAAACGTTATGATCTAATTGATAATATCTTTCCAACGAATCCGACAAGTTGAAATTTCGTAGCGAGAATCAAAAGATATGTCCAGTTGAAAATTCTGAATAGTCGCTATGGAATTCAGGCCCTTAAAAATGGACATTTTGCAAACGACCTCGGATTTCGACGAAACCAGTTTTGTTGGGTCCGGGATGTAAAATTATTGCTAGATTCCAAATTTCATAATTTTTCGAATCAATATGTGAGCGTGGCTAATGAAAACGCGTTTGACCGGTTTCAGTTGATTTTAATCGACTGGAAATTGGCCATTTTTCAAACGGTCTCAGAATTCGACGAAACTAGTTTTGTTAGGACCGTATCGTCAATGCGAAGCTAGAAAATATTTTTTCGAGAATTTTTAGAGTTAGTATGTGACCCCGGTAATTTGAAATGTACATTTAAAATTCAATATAGTGATTTAAATGTAAATTCAACGGAAACTGATTCAAACGATCGAATCAACCTGCGATACATATCCCATTGTGTTCGGAATGGGGGTAAAACGCTATGGGCGACAGGCGGTGGGCCTCGTTTAGGGGTCATAAGTAAAAGTCAACTTTTAAAAATAAAAAAAAAAACCCTCTCCCCCTTTTTAACCGTTCTGGCCCCCCCCTCATATTTTCAATCGAACAAAAAAAAAGAGGAACGAGGATCGGAGGAGCGCCCCCCCCCCCCCCCGATCAGTCGCCGCCGCCTCCACAGTGGTGGGGCGCCACCTCGAAACCCCCCCCCCCCCCCAAGCGCCACGAAAACCCACCCCCCCTTCCCTCGCGGACGCGATCGAACACCCCCCCCCCCCCGTCGCAACCTCCAAGCGCGCAACCCCCTCCCCTCCCTTCGACCGACGCCGACCTCTTGCCCCCCCCCCCCCCGGCCACCTCCGGCGAACTCAAAGAGACCCCCCCTGTAAGTCTTTTCTTCTTTTTTTTTATTTATTTATTTTATTTTGCTTTATATAAACTGAAAAAAAAAGATAAAATACTGTTTTTATTTTTAAAGTTTAAAACTGTTTTTTTTGTTTGTTTAAAAACTGATTTTTTTTGACAAGATTTAAACTTTATAAAAGATGTGATTTTTAAATTAGAAAAGACAGTGTTTTTAGAATTATAAAAGACGTGATTTTTAAAGCAGAAAAGATTTGATTTTTAAAGTAAAAATATGATTTTTATATTTTTAAAGTATTAAAAATATAATCTTTATAGGATAGAGAATATAAAAATATCATCTTTGTATATGTAGCGAAATAAAAATCTGATTTTTGTTTTATATACGCTGAAGTAAAGTGATGATTTTTATAATGATGAAATCTATATTTTCGAAAAGGCGAAATCTTTATATAGAGAATAGCGTTATAAAAATAGAATTTTTATCTATATATTAGCGGTAAGGAAATTCGATTTTTATATATTGAATAGCATAGTAAAAATTCGATTTTTAAATATATGAAGTGATTATAAAAATATGATTTTTAAATTGAAAACGAACAAATAAAAATGTGATTTTTATTTTAAAGACATCAAAATATAAAAATGTGATTTTTATGTATATAGTGACTACGGGCAACGAAGGTGACGAAGACGGGATAACGAAGAAGATTTCTATAAATGAAGAGTCGTGGTATTGGATAGCTTTCGGTGAGAATTTCTCACCTTTCAATTTCATTTCTATTTATATATATATACTAGGATGCAGACGGTGCTTAGTAGCACCCGACACAATTGTCCACAGACCATGGACTTGTTTGTTTGGTTGCATAGCTTAGTTATATGATTTGATTTGAATTTGGTTGTTTGGTGAATTTGATTGATGTGTGAATGGCGTGGGCCTTCACTAGACCGGGGATAAGGCTAGGCCTTGTCCCGTTTCTAGTATCGTGCCGTTATGCCGCCGAAATTTTCTAAAATATGTTAGAAAAATAAAAATATCATTTTTATTGTGTAAATGAAATGAATAGAAATTCATGTGTTGAAATAGAATATTTTATCGTTAAAAATATAATTTTTAACGTGGAAGTGAATAAAATAAAATATTCATTTACAAACCGGACGGTTTGTTTATGTACACCTATTTGAAGGACATTGATTGGGACGATAAATTTTACACATCGCCCAACTGCACAAATAAAATCTGTGTTTGATTGTTTGAAACCCCACACGGGTGTTGGGATGAAATTTGATGTTCACTCATCCTGATTGATTAAGTATGTCGATCGGTTGATTGACAGGCTGTTATAAGCGTTAGATATTTATATTTGATGCTTATACAGTGTAGTGCACTTTGGTTGATGGTTGATTGTTTATCAATGCTATTATATACATGTGTTGTATGGAATCCATATAATTAACGTTATATGGTGATTGATTGAGCCTCATTCCAATCGGGAAAATAATGAATATTAGAAAAGAAAATTCATGTGTTGAATATAAAAATAGTCATGTGTTGACGATGTTCATGTGTTGAAAATATTCGTGTGTTGAGTAAAATATTTTAAATAAAATAAATTACATCTTTATCATATTTCAAAATTAGAACTACTTCCCAGTAGAAGTCTAATAAAAAAAATCAAACGATAGATACCATAGTTTTATAAAATATTTTACATAACAAAAATAGTGATGTGTTGACAGAACTCATGTGTTGAGATTAGTCGTGTGTTGAAAGAAATATAGATTCATGTGTTGAATGGGATAAATATTCATTTGTTGAATAGAATAACGAATTATTGAAATATAAAGCCGTGTTGATTAGAGATGCGTTATTTTGGACGTGAACGATGTTTATATCGATTTTATTCGTTTTATAAGGAATATTGAAAAGTGATTTCAAAACTAAATATTTTGAAATGAAATTCAAATTGAATTAGATTAAAATTCGAATTGAATAGGAAGCGAATTTGAATTCGAATAAAATAGAAATGAATTCAAATTGAATTGAATAGAAATTGAAATTTAAAACGAAATGAAATTGAATTGAAATCAATTTGAAATGAATTCGAATCGAATAGTAAATGAACTCGATTCGAATTGAATAGAAAGTGAATTTGAATTCGAATTGAATAGAAATGAATTCAAATTGAATTGAATTGAAACGAATTAGAATTTGAATTGAATTGAAATCAAATCGATTTGAAATTGAATGTAGTGTTGAAATGGTTTTGAAAACGAATTTAAAACGATTTATAAAATCCGTTTTAAAAAGGAAATCGATGAAATATATATAATATATATATATTATATATATAATGGCTTGAATAGAACGCGCCGCGCCGCGGCAGTTCGTGAATTTCGACCATTAACTTCGAATTGACGTTGCGGGAGATCCGACCGTCGGATTCTCCTAAAACCGGAACCGTTGGGTTCGTATCGAAAAGAGCTTTCCAATGAATATTAGAAATTGGAAATCTAACGGTTGGATTTGGAATTATGTCCAAATCAAATTGGGAAAAGGTCGCTGTAAGTGCAGTTCGATGGCCGTTGATGGAAATCGACTGTACGAGCCTTGATAAAATTATTAAAAATATGGATAATTTGTGTAAAATCATAATATGTGAATTGGAAAGAACTGGGGTGAAAAACTCCACATTTGAAATGATAAAAATAGATTTTTATCGAAATGAACTAGTTTTGAACTAGAATTAAAATCAATTTATTTTTGAAATAAATAAATTGAATTTGAAAGTGATTTTGAAAATAATCGATAATTTCCAATACGTGGATTGGAATGGAGCTGAATCGAAATTATCTTTGGGATATTTCGATGTTGGATTTCGTGACTATACAGATATTGTTATGGGAATTTGAAAGATATATTTTATATCGTTATTTCCAATACGATATTTGTTGGTTTCAGAATTTGGTATTGAATATAAGTCGATATATTTTCTATTCAGAGCCTTGTATTTAATATCAAATGTGATTTGGGTTTGTCGTCAATCGTGTTTTGATGACATTGGTTCTTTAACCCAGTTAAAGGCAGGATATTGATTTTTGAAAAGATTAAAACTAAATGGAGTTTTAATGAACCTTTAATTAGATGAAAAATGTGAATTGATAATTTAAATTATCAAATCTGAAAGGTGATCGAGAATGGAGTACCACCAGTTTTGCTCCAAAGCGATAGTTAAATCTTTAATTAGATTTGAACGTGAAATGGTAATTAATTTTACCGATAACACTGTGGTGTTAGATGTGGAGTATGACCAGTTTTCTCCATGGGATATATAGGTTGGGATTGGGAAATAAAATAAATAATTACTTCGGTGTGGTTCACTAATCCCGACTAGTTTGAAATGATATCCAAAGGAAGATTAAAGATTAAATTTAGAAGAATTTATCTTGGATAAAATTAATGGGAACCTTTCCCTAAGAATGTGATTTTGTGAATAAAAGAATATTCTGAATTGGAATGAGGCGTTTGTTGTGTTTGTGTAACATTTGTTTATTATATACGTGGGTTATTCAGAAAGGCCGGATAATACCCATTCTGAATAACCGATTCGACGAGATGTCGAAGATGAAGACGGTGGTTGAAGACCGGAAGTCTTCACATCGTTTGGGTGATTACTGATGATCTTGATTGGGCTGTACACCCAAGATGAGGGAAACAGTCGTTGATCGTCCAGACGTACTTGGAGATCGATGGATATGCGAGGAAAGTGCCTCCGGTTTCGTTCAGACCCAGAACGAACTTGTAAATGGATTGTGTGTCTGACATTGGATTTTATTCTGTGTTGATTGATCTCTACTAAATATACATCTGTTTGGCGGCGGAGAATTTATTCTCTTGCTTAACGCCCTTCTCTGAGACGTACGAGCTCAGAGGTTGTATATCGATGGACATCAGTCGCATGGAGTGAATTGCCAGTGTGGCATGCGTAAGTAGCAATTGATCAAGGCTTCTGTTGAAAAGCAAAGTCTTGTGGTTGATGATCAAAGCACGGCCTGTGTGGCGTAGCTTTGTGTATAACGTGAATTCGCGAGCCTCACACCTCGGTATGAGTCAAAAACGGGATAGTGACTGCAGTGGGAGCACGACGTTTCTTTCTAGCTAGGGTGGTGTCAGTGACCTACCAGCCCTGACATTTATATACTTTTCACCTGTGTGGTTGTTGGAATGCGAGGCGCCTCGGATATAGGTCTGTAAGGACCGGGAAACGTGTGTTCAGGAATAACTAATCCTCAAAAGTAAGAGAGGACCGGCCCTGAAGATCCAAGGATCATAGTGGGGTCCTGAGGCATTTGCTAGAGTGTCTCGAACGCGGAGAGGAGCTTGCCCCTTGCCTCGGCTCATGACGGAAATCCAATTTCCAATACGTGATATTGCGGTTTTAATTGTAGAACTAGTATGGCGACATGATATATGGTACCCATGCCGTCTATGATTGATATTTATGATTGAAATTGTTTAGACACTATACACTTATTATAGTATTAAATGATTTGTTTAAACGTATCAAGCATGTTTGGCTATTATAAGGGAAAACCCTATCCTCCGGCTTGCGTTGCATTGTGTGATGGGACCTGGGTCTTATAATAGCTTCATTTTTCCAAAAAGCATTGCGTTGTTTTGTTATATGCACTAGTATTCTTGGGAGGAAACCCGTTCCGTGTTATACGGCGTGGTCCCTTGAATTACCATCTTTAAAGTAAAGTTTTAAATAACTGTTTTAGTTCTCACACCAGTCACATGACTGACCTGGAGTTTATTGTTTTAACTAAACTCTGGGTGCCCCTATTTTCCACACGAGCAGCTAGTAGTTTTGGTTTTGCAGATTTATATTCGCAGGGTCCTGATTAACAGCTGGAACGATGCTCGGAAAGCTCTGTATCCGTGTATCACTTCTAGTTGTGTTTTGTATGTTTTTCCGCTGCCATGTAATTTATTGTAATCTCTGATATTTGTTGAATGTAATTTATTCAATTATACTCTGTATATTCTTGTATCTGATGGAATTGTTGTAATAACAATGAAATGTTCTTCCGTCTGCGTTCTATTTTGTCTTGTCCTCAATTCTATCCGTTCTTTCCTTCACGGGGAAGTTCGGGTCGTCTCATTTTGGTATCAGAGCTTTGGTTTACAGAGCTCGAGAACAAGACACGTTAGAACCATACGAAAGAATTCATCAGATATTGGGTTAGTAATATCCAATTAGAATGACTCGTTAGAGATAGGATCAGTAGTATCCTAGAACGAGTGTGAAGAGTATATTTTTCAAATGAAAATCATTTTGTTTTGAAATTTAAACCATTTTAAAGCGTATTTGAATATTTATTTAATTTGAATATGTACAATCGAGTATATATAGATTTCGCGTATACGCGTCATGAACGTATAGTCGAAATTTTAATATACTGGATAGATATAGAATCACATTCTAGACACCCGAGGATAATTCTGATGATGTGGCCACATCATCAGTATTTATGTTCGTGTTTCGAAGGTGTGATTTCTATATATTTCCATTAGACTGGTGTGAGAACCAAAACCAATATAGCTAGAATACATTGTTGTGATTTGGCATCAAAACATGATTTTTGTATATATGTATCAAAATTATGAATTTGAAACTCTAATTCACTAATTGATTGATGTTTGTGTTGTTTGTTTAATTGTTTGCTAATTTTTAACCATTTATGCCTAATATAATCAAATATTGAATTGTATTGAAAATCGGTCGCATTTGCTTGCATATACATATACTTACATTGAACAGGTCATAGCAAGGAGGCTAGAGCCGAAGAATAAAATTTGTTTGCCCGACAAATAGGTACATGTTTACTACATAATTTCCTGTTTTGTTTGGGTGATGATGATTTTATGAGCCTATTGGCTAGCCGCTTGGCTTTTTCTTTTTCTTTTTGAGATCTGAAGGACCGGGGAAGCTATTTGAAATTCCCCGATGCTCCCGGTGCAGGGGAGGTTATGGCGAAATTTTTCAAAAATTTAGGGTGTTAGCCAAATTTTTGAAATTTTGAAAATTCTCAGAAACTAAAGAGTTGGAGAATGGAAGCCTGATCGATCGTAGAGTTGAATGATCAAACTACTTTCGACTTTGTTCCTTTTCGTGGACGAAAAGTTTTAAGTGGGGGAGATTGTAATAACCCGCAAAATCTGGGCCAGTTTAAAATTTTTATTTTGGCAATTTTAACGAATTTTGAATATTTAAAATAGATTATTTTGAATAATATCGACGAAAAAATTATTTTGAATATAATTCGACGTATATATTATATACGTCGTCGTTAGAATATAAATATTTATATATAATTATAAATAGAATTGAAAATGGCGCGGTAGTTCGATAATTCGATATCAAACTTCAATTGAATATACCGGGTGCAAAACAATCCGGATTTTAGTGAAACCAAAAACATTATGATCTAATTGATAATATCTTACCAACGAATCCGACAAGTTGAAATTTCGTAGCGAGAATCAAAAGATATGTCCAGTTGAAAATTCTGAATAGTCGCTATGGAATTCAGGCCCTTAAAAATGGACATTTTGCAAACGACCTCGGATTTCGACGAAACCAGTTTTGTTGGGTCCGGGATGTAAAATTATTGCTAGATTCCAAATTTCATAATTTGTCGAATCAATATGTGAGCGTGGCTAATGAAAACGCGTTTGACCGGTTTCAGTTGATTTTAATCGACTGGAAATTGGCCATTTTTCAAACGGTCTCAGAATTCGACGAAACTAGTTTTGTTAGGACCGTATCGTCAATGCGAAGCTAGAAAATATTTTTTCGAGAATTTTTAGAGTTAGTATGTGACCCCGGTAATTTGAAATGTACGTTTAAAATTCAATATAGTGATTTAAATGTAAATTCAACGGAAACTGATTCAAACGATCGAATCAACATGCGATACATATCCCATTGTGTTCGGAATGGGGGTAAAACGCTATGGGCGACAGGCGGTGGGCCTCGTTTAGGGGTCATAAGTAAAAGTCAACTTTTAAAAATAATAAAATAATAAAAAATTAAATAAAAATAAACCCTCTCCCCCTTTTTAACCGTTCTGGCCCCCCCCCTCATATTTTCAATCGAACAAAAAAAAAAAAAAAAAAAAAAGAGGAACGAGGATCGGAGGACCGCCCCCCCCATCAGTCGCCGCCGCCTCCACAGTGGTGGGGCGCCACCTCGAAACCCCCCCCCAGGCGCCACGAAAACCCCCCCTTCCCTCGCGGACGCGATCGAACACGCCCCCCCCCCCCCCCGTCGCAACCTCCAAGCGCGCTACCCCCTCCCCTCCCTTCGACCGACGCCGACCTCTTGCCCCCCCCTGGCCACCTCCGGCGAACTCAAAGAGACCCCCCCTGTAAGTCTTTTCTTCTTTTTTTTTTTATTTATTTATTTTATTTTGCTTTATATAAACTGAAAAAAAAAAGATAAAATACTGTTTTTATTTTTAAAGTTTAAAACTGTTTTTTTTGTTTGTTTAAAAACTGATTTTTTTTGACAAGATTTAAACTTTATAAAAGATGTGATTTTTAAATTAGAAAAGACAGTGTTTTTAGAATTATAAACGACGTGATTTTTAAAGCAGAAAAGATTTGATTTTTAAAGTAAAAATATGATTTTTATATTTTTAAAGTATTAAAAATATAATCTTTATAGGATAGAGAATATAAAAATATCATCTTTGTATATGTAGCGAAATAAAAATCTGATTTTTGTTTTATATACGCTGAAGTAAAGTGATGATTTTTATAATGATGAAATCTATATTTTCGAAAAGGCGAAATCTTTATATAGAGAATAGCGTTATAAAAATAGAATTTTTATCTATATATTAGCGGTAAGGAAATTCGATTTTTATATATTGAATAGCATAGTAAAAATTCGATTTTTAAATATATGAAGTGATTATAAAAATATGATTTTTAAATTGAAAACGAACAAATAAAAATGTGATTTTTATTTTAAAGACATCAAAATATAAAAATGTGATTTTTATGTATATAGTGACTACGGGCAACGAAGGTGACGAAGACGGGATAACGAAGAAGATTTCTATAAATGAAGAGTCGTGGTATTGGATAGCTTTCGGTGAGAATTTCTCACCTTTCAATTTCATTTCTATTTATATATATATATACTAGGATGCAGACGGTGCTTAGTAGCACCCGACACAATTGTCCACAGACCATGGACTTGTTTGTTTGGTTGCATAGCTTAGTTATATGATTTGATTTGAATTTGGTTGTTTGGTGAATTTGATTGATGTGTGAATGGCGTGGGCCTTCACTAGACCGGGGATAAGGCTAGGCCTTGTCCCGTTTCTAGTATCGTGCCGTTATGCCGCCGAAATTTTCTAAAATATGTTAGAAAAATAAAAATATCATTTTTATTGTGTAAATGAAATGAATAGAAATTCATGTGTTGAAATAGAATATTTTATCGTTAAAAATATAATTTTTAACGTGGAAGTGAATAAAATAAAATATTCATTTACAAACCGGACGGTTTGTTTATGTACACCTATTTGAAGGACATTGATTGGGACGATAAATTTTACACATCGCCCAACTGCACAAATAAAATCTGTGTTTGATTGTTTGAAACCCCACACGGGTGTTGGGGTGAAATTTGATGTTCACTCATCCTGATTGATTAAATATGTCGATCGGTTGATTGACAGGCTGTTATAAGCGTTAGATATTTATATTTGATGCTTATACAGTGTAGTGCACTTTGGTTGATGGTTGATTGTTTATCAATGCTATTATATACATGTGTTGTATGGAATCCATATAATTAACGTTATATGGTGATTGATTGGGCCTCATTCCAATCGGGAAAATAATGAATATTAGAAAAGAAAATTCATGTGTTGAATATAAAAATAGTCATGTGTTGACGATGTTCATGTGTTGAAAATATTCGTGTGTTGAGTAAAATATTTTAAATAAAATAAATTACATCTTTATCATATTTCAAAATTAGAACTACTTCCCAGTAGAAGTCTAATAAAAAAAATCAAACGATAGATACCATAGTTTTATAAAATATTTTACATAACAAAAATAGTGATGTGTTGACAGAACTCATGTGTTGAGATTAGTCGTGTGTTGAAAGAAATATAGATTCATGTGTTGAATGGGATAAATATTCATTTGTTGAATAGAATAACGAATTATTGAAATATAAAGCCGTGTTGATTAGAGATGCGTTATTTTGGACGTGAACGATGTTTATATCGATTTTATTCGTTTTATAAGGAATATTGAAAAGTGATTTCAAAACTAAATATTTTGAAATGAAATTCAAATTGAATTAGATTAAAATTCGAATTGAATAGGAAGCGAATTTGAATTCGAATAAAATAGAAATGAATTCAAATTGAATTGAATAGAAATTGAAATTTAAAACGAAATGAATTTGAATTGAAATCAATTTGAAATGAATTCGAATCGAATAGTAAATGAACTCGATTCGAATTGAATAGAAAGTGAATTTGAATTCGAATTGAATAGAAATGAATTCAAATTGAATTGAATTGAAACGAATTAGAATTTGAATTGAATTGAAATCAAATCGATTTGAAATTGAATGTAGTGTTGAAATGGTTTTGAAAACGAATTTAAAACGATTTATAAAATCCGTTTTAAAAAGGAAATCGACGAAATATATATAATATATATATATTATATATATAATGGCTTGAATAGAACGCGCCGCGCCGCGGCAGTTCGTGAATTTCGACCATTAACTTCGAATTGACGTTGCGGGAGATCCGACCGTCGGATTCTCCTAAAACCGGAACCGTTGGGTTCGTATCGAAAAGAGCTTTCCAATGAATATTAGAAATTGAAAATCTAACGGTTGGATTTGGAATTATGTCCAAATCAAATTGGGAAAAGGTCGCTGTAAGTGCAGTTCGATGGCCGTTGATGGAAATCGACTGTACGGGCCTTGATAAAATTATTAAAAATATGGATAATTTGTGTAAAATCATAATATGTGAATTGGAAAGAACTGGGGTGAAAAACTCCACATTTGAAATGATAAAAATAGATTTTTATCGAAATGAACTAGTTTTGAACTAGAATTAAAATCAATTTATTTTTGAAATAAATAAATTGAATTTGAAAGTGATTTTGAAAATAATCGATAATTTCCAATACGTGGATTGGAATGGAGCTGAATCGAAATTATCTTCGGGATATTTCGATGTTGGATTTCGTGACTATACAGATATTGTTATGGGAATTTGAAAGATATATTTTATATCGTTATTTCCAATACGATATTTGTTGGTTTCAGAATTTGGTATTGAATATAAGTCGATATATTTTCTATTCAGAGCCTTGTATTTAATATCAAATGTGATTTGGGTTTGTCGTGAATCGTGTTTTGATGACATTGGTTCTTTAACCCAGTTAAAGGCAGGATATTGATTTTTGAAAAGATTAAAACTAAATGGAGTTTTAATGAACCTTTAATTAGATGAAAAATGTGAATTGATAATTTAAATTATCAAATCTGAAAGGTGATCGAGAATGGAGTACCACCAGTTTTGCTCCAAAGCGATAGTTAAATCTTTAATTAGATTTGAACGTGAAATGGTAATTAATTTTACCGATAACACTGTGGTGTTAGATGTTGAGTATGACCAGTTTTCTCCATGGGATATATAGGTTGGGATTGGGAAATAAAATAAATAATTACTTCGGTGTGGTTCGCTAATCCCGACTAGTTTGAAATGATATCCAAAGGAAGATTAAAGATTAAATTTAGAAGAATTTATCTTGGATAAAATTAATGGGAACCTTTCCCTAAGAATGTGATTTTGTGAATAAAAGAATATTCTGAATTGGAATGAGGCGTTTGTTGTGTTTGTGTAACATTTGTTTATTATATACGTGGGTTATTCAGAAAGGCCGGGTTATACCCATTCTGAATAACCGATTCGACGAGATGTCGAAGATGAAGACGGTGGTTGAAGACCGGAAGTCTTCACATCGTTTGGGTGATTACTGATGATCTTGATTGGGCTGTACACCCAAGATGAGGGAAACGGTCGGTGATCGACCAGACGTACTTGGAGATCGATGGATATGCGAGGAAAGTGCCTCCGGTTTCGTTCAGACCCAGAACGAACTTGTAAATGGATTGTGTGTCTGACATTGGATTTTATTCTGTGTTGATTGATCTCTATTAAATATACATCTGTTTGGCGGCGGAGAATTTATTCTCTTGCTTAACGCCCTTCTCTGAGACGTACGAGCTCAGAGGTTGTATATCGATGGACATCAGTCGCATGGAGTGAATTGCCAGTGTGGCATGCGTAAGTAGCAATTGATCAAGGCTTCTGTTGAAAAGCAAAGTCTTGTGGTTGATGATCAAAGCACGGCCTGTGTGGCGTAGCTTTGTGTATAACGTGAATTCGCGAGCCTCACACCTCGGTATGAGTCAAAAACGGGATAGTGACTGCAGGGAGAGCACGACGTTTCTTTCAAGCTAGGGTGGTGTCAGTGACCTACCAGCCCTGACATTTATATACTTTTCACCTATGTGGTTGTTGGAATGCGAGGCGCCTCGGATATAGGTCTGTAAGGACCGGGAAACGTGTGTTCAGGAATAACTAATCCTCAAAAGTAAGAGAGGACCGGCCCTGAAGATCCAAGGATCATAGTGGGGTCCTGAGGCATTTGCTAGAGTGTCTCGAACGCGGAGAGGAGCTTGCCCCTTGCCTCGGCTCATGACGGAAGTCCAATTTCCAATACGTGATATTGCGGTTTTAATTGTAGAACTAGTATGGCGACATGATATATGGTACCCATGCCGTCTATGATTGATATTTATGATTGAAATTGTTTAGACACTATACACTTATTATAGTATCAAATGATTTGTTTAAACGTATCAAGCATGTTTGGCAATTATAAGGGAAAACCCTATCCTCCGGCTTGCGTTGCATTGTGTGATGGGACCTGGGTCTTATAATAGCTTCATTTTTCCAAAAAGCATTGCGTTGTTTTGTTATATGCACTAGTATTCTTGGGAGGAAACCCGTTCCGTGTTATACGGCGTGGTCCCTTGAATTACCATCTTTAAAGTAAAGTTTTAAATAACTGTTTTAGTTCTCACACCAGTCACATGACTGACCTGGAGTTTATTGTTTTAACCTAAACTCTGGGTGCCCCTATTTTCCACACGGGCAGCTAGTAGTTTTGGTTTTGCAGATTTATATTCGCAGGGTCCTGATTAACAGCTGGAACGATGCTCGGAAAGCTCTGTATCCGTGTATCACTTCTAGTTGTGTTTTGTATGTTTTTCCGCTGCCATGTAATTTATTGTAATCTCTGATATTTGTTGAATGTAATTTATTCAATTATACTCTGTATATTCTTGTATCTGAAGGAATTGTTGTAATAACAATGAAATGTTCTTCCGTCTGCGTTCTATTTTGTCTTGTCCTCAATTCTATCCGTTCTTTCCTTCACGGGGAAGTTCGGGTCGTCTCATTATTAATTCAAATTCCATTCAACTACAATTTAATATATTAAATTGGAAAACTTCACTTTTGGGGAAATTCCTATTCAAATCTAAATAAAAGATTTATAAATTCCAAAACATATTTTCATTGTCAGTTGAGTTAAAGAACAAATGTCGCTTAGAAACACAGATCACAATAAACCCAACTCACATTTCGTCTTATTCTAATTTCTAAGTATAATTGAAAACTTTAATAATCTAAATAAAAGATTATTCCTTTCATATGGGGTTTAAGAACAGTGTTATTTAAGACACTATTCACGACAAAGCCAAATCCAATTTATTTAATTTAACTTCAATTAAATCTTAACAAATTGGAAAACTTCATTAAATCTTAATTCAATGATTTATTCTGGTTGATAACTAGTTCATTTCAAATAAAATATTTTTTCTAAAATATATTCTTTTTCTAAAATATGTTCTAAAATATTCTTTTTCTAGAATATTCTTTATTGGAATGTGACTCAATCAACAACCACATACTGCATGTAATCAACAATCATGATAAATATTTATCACACATCCAAATAATCAACCTGAGTGGATTCTACACTAAATATTGAGACTAGTGTAGATCAAATATCATCCAACACCCGTATGGGGTTTCATCCAACAGTCAAATAATAAATTATTTGTGCACTTGGGCGATGTGTAAAAATTATCGTCCCAATCACATAAACAAGTCGGGTAACTTGTAAATGGAAGTGTGATATTCAGTTTGAATATACTAATCATTAGGTCAAGCATTTCAACCTTAACAGACATATATTTCAATTCTTTTTATTGTGAGCAAATGACGATAAAAATCTAATCTCTCATTTCTTTTGTGTAGTTCTTATCAGTGACCAAAAATTATATATTTTGGTTTAATCCTTTTAATTACCAAAAATGTATATTTTTATCTAACACTTTTCAATGTACAAGAATGTTAATTTTTGTCCCTTTAATGTAAACAAATATGACAATTTTGTCTAATTCTTTTAAATAAACAAACCTGTAAATTTTGACTAATCCTTTTAAATAAACAAAAATGTAAACTTTTTCTTTAATCCTTCTCAATGATCAAAGTATAACCTTTCTTCTAAATGAACAAAAATGTATATTTTGGTTAAATCCTTTTTAATGACCAAATATTATTATTTTGTTTAATTCTTTTTAATACACAAAGATGTTTGTTTTTACTTCATCCTTTGTAATGTGAGAAAATGAATGTTTTCTAATTCATTTTTCTAAAGTGCCAAAAATGAGAATTTTGTTTATTAACTTTTCAATGTAAACAAAATGATGATTTTGTTTATTAACTTTTCAATGCAGACAAAATGATGATTTTGTTTATTAACTTTTCAATGTAAACAAAATGAGGATTTTGTCCTCCTTCTTTTTAAATGAAAAAAAAGAATGTTTTTATTTCATTCTTTACATTTGACAAAAATGAATATTTTTGTCATTCTTTTACCTTTTGATAAAAATGTATAATTTTATCATTTTCTTACATTTGATACAAAGGAGCATTTCACATTCATTCTTTTTTTATAACAAAAATGAGACTTTCATCTTCATTCTTTTTAAAATAACAAAATAAATGTTTTTTTTATTCTTATAAAATGAACGAAAAGAATGTTTTATGTTCATTCTTATCAAATGCCCCAAAAGAAATATTTTATGTTCGTTCTTATAAAATGAACAAAAAGAAATGTTTTAACACAATGCTATTTTATCACTAATCATGTTTTAACAAAAATGAATATTTCTAATTTTACACTTCTTATTGTAATCAATATGATTATAAAACATAATTTCTAATTCTTCACTTTTATTGTGTTCAATATGCCTATAGAAATCTATTCTTTTATTTCAACTCTTTTTGTTGAACAAAAATGGTTTCTTTTGCCTAATGCTTATCAATGTGTCACCGTGAATGTTTTAATTTATTTCTTCTAAATGTATAAAGATATACATTCTAATTCATTCCTTTTAACAAGTATAAAAAATGTTCATCTTCATTCACTAATCAAGTTTTGGCAAAAATGTTAATCTTATTTGCAAGACCCATTTCTAATAAAAATGTGGTTTTTATTTATATAACAAATTTCTAATCAAAAATGTCATTTTTATATGCAAAATACATTTCAAATAAAAATGTTGATTTTATTTACATAACATGTTTTACACCAAAAACGTTATTTTTCTTCACTAACATATTTTAACACAAAAATGTATATTCTTATTACATCCATTATACTTGAATAAAATGTACATTTTTGTTTAATTCTTATTAACAAATACTAATTACATAAAAATGTAATTTTACATGTTAACACATTCTAATCAAGGTTTTATTCTTTTTAAATAATTCATTTTCATAAAAATGTAAATTACATATTCATAAGTTTTCAAACAAAGATTCATTATTTTTAATGAATTCTAATTATCATTTAAAATGTAAACTATATGTTAACATCTTTTCAAACAAAGATTCCTTCTTTTTAAAAATGTTATTCCTTTCACTAATCATTCTTTTTTACAAAAATGTTATTCTTTTCACTAACATGTTCAAATTACCCAAGATGACACTTTTGTCTAAAAAAATTTAATTAACAAAAATGACAATTTTGTCTAACTTAATCTAATGAACAAATGTGTTAATCTTGTTCAATATAATCTAATTAACAAAAAGTGTTAATTTTGTTCAAAATAATCTAATTAACCAAAATGTTAATTTTGTTCTTTAATCTTCTTTTGATCAAAAATGTTAATTTCTTCGCTAATAATTCTTTTGACCAAAAATGCTAATTTCTTCGCTAATAATTATTTTGACCAAAAATGCTAATATTTTATTCACTAATCATAATTCTTATGTAATCCTTTTTAATAAATAAAATGTTCATTTTTATGAAATGACCAAAAAGAATCTTTTATTTGCATTCGAAATGATAATTTGGTTTAATTCAATTTTAATTAACAAAAGGTTAATTCTGGTTTCAACAACCCTAATAAACAAAATGATAACTTTTGTTTTAATCCAATGTTCTAGTGAACCCCAATGTTAACTTCTAATTCAACAATTCCAATGAATCAAGATAACAACTTTGTTTAATCCAATTCTAATTATCACAAGTGTTAATTCTAACAGATCCACAGCACACACAAATCACAGATCAAATCACGTATAGTATTCAACAAAATATCACAGCTCATATGTAACACTACAATTATGATTCACAAATTTTAATTATAAAATAAAAAGGAAAGGAATTTCTCACATTGTCTTGGTCTGAACAGTTCAGATCTGAATTTTCGTCAAATTCTGGTTTGCTCTGTTTCGGATCTAGTCAGCTTCATAACGTAGATCTAATCCATACAAGTCCAACGCTTTTCGTTTCGTTTGCAAAAGTTATCGTTGTTTAAACATTATACAAATTAATTCATAATTAATTAGTGATTAGTTTAACCTTTCCCTTAATCCTTTTCTCATCATCGTTCTCTCGCTCAGGAATCCAACACCGAACTTCTTCAATTTGAGCACCGCGTCTCCGCCGCCACTGGGCTTGGTCGGACCCCGATCCAAGATACCCCCGACCACCTCCATGATGTCGCCTCCTCGCTCCCCGGTCCTCGCCGAACTCGGCCCCACCTGCTGCCTCGAAAACCGCCCCAACCCCACTGACTTCGAGCAAACAATTCGGCATGTACACATCATGAGAGCCCATTCTGACCGTTGGTGTTAAAGCCCTCGCCGAGCTCTTCGAACTGGTGTTTGGAGTTGAAAATCGTTGATAGATTTAGGAGATAGAAGGGGAAGAAGATCGGAGCATGGTGGCCGTTGGTAATATGGGATGGCGGCTGGCTCTATTAGCGTATTAGGGTTTAGGTATATACTGGTATTTATATGCGTATTTTATTATTTAATAACTCTTTTAATGTGAAAATTCTTGTTTAATGATACGTACTCCAAATCAAACCCAACGAGTGTCGCCCCCAACTAAATACCCCCATCCCGGACACAATGGAATATGTTTCGTAACCCAATTTGGCAGTTACGATATGTTTTTCTTTAAATTAAATTATAAATCATTTAATTATTAAATTCAAACTTACATTTTAATTACCGGGGCCGCATACTACCTCTAAAAATTACAGAAAAATTATTTCTGGTTATGTTTTGACGATACAGTTCTAACAAGACTAATTTCATCAAATTATGAGACTGTTTGAAAAATGGCTATTTTCTAGTCGATTAAATTTGACCGAAACTGACAAAACACATTTTCTTCTGCCACGCTCACATATTAATTCGAAAAATTATGAAAATTGATACTTAGCAATAATTTGACATTCCGGTTCCAACAAAAGTGGTTTCGTCGAAAACCGAGGTCGTTTGAAAAGTGGCTATTTTTAAGGCCAATATATTATATTAAAATATATAAATTCTACAGCGACTTTTCTAAATTTTAAACTGGACATAACTTTTGATTTTTAAAATGAAATTTCAATTTTTCAGATTCGTTAGAAAGATATGATTGAACAGATTTAAATATTTCTGGTTTCGCTCAATTCTGATTTAAAATGAATCCTGTACATTCAGTCAAAGTTCAAATTCAAATTTTCAAACTGCAGTGCTGTTTTAAACTCCTTTTATAATAAAACTAAATTTATTCTTTTTAAAATAAATTTTTAGTTGTTATTAGTTAAAATAAATTATTTTAAATATTAAATCCCCATTAAAATTTCTAAAATAAAATTTTAAATTGGCCCCAAAATTCCGGGTCGTTACATAACCTGACGAAGATTACTCACAATGATTAACTACCATGCCCAAGGTAGCATGGCCCAAAGATAGTTCATCGATGAATACTAAGATAGAACTTTTACGTATATATAAAGCCTTTAAACAACCAGACATACAAATACCAAAAACTAAGAGGCGGGCTTTCTGACCACTTAATACCCTATTAACAAAAGAGGCTAGTTACATAGCCACTTTAGACTTCACTCAAAATATAATATACTGAGCGGATTCTTATGATCACTTTAGGCCTAAGGTGGATTCAATGGTCACTTAATACCTTGACCGGTGGTTTAATAACACACTATTATAAATTAAAGGACACTAGCTACTAAGTCCTACTAATTTAAGGTTTCCGTCGTTTGCCTGTATCTCAACCCCGCATAAGGCAAGAGATAGTAAGCAGTCACTTATTACCTACATGATAGACAAATGGGTAACTGACATTTAAAACCTTCCCCTGGTGGACCGCTGTGTTACTACTAGCTGACCTTATTAGATAATCCGCTAGTCACTTAATACTTGTCGCATGATAGGAAAACCTATGGTATCTATATAGTAGTCATTTAATACCATATCCCAGTTTGGACTCTTACTCGATCACTTACTTCCTAGAGGAAGTGGAGAAACACAGAGATTACCAACTTCGTATCCAATTAGCCATTTAATACTTCTTATTTATATGGAATCGATTTATCCAATCACTTAATACTTAATAAGGGTGGATCATATGATTCTACCCTTACCTTAAAGGAAAAAGGGTAAATATTATCACTTAATACCCCCAATAGGCGGATCTCACTACTTAATATTTAATCCCAAAGTAGGCTATGCTATCAATTAGTCCCTTTAGATTTCTTCTTTCAGAAGGGACGCAGGCCCTGCAGCCACTTAATACCTCAAAACTTAAATTGAACCTTTAAGATAAATTCAGATTATGCAAATTGGTGTTTGTCAAGGGTTCCTATGGTTAATGATATCTCATGTAAGTTTTATATATATCTGTCTGCTGGAAAGTGCAGACTTTTGTTGAATAACGTGTGCCTAGAATTAAACCAGAGATAAGATCAGAATGATTTTCCTAATATTCATAACTTTAAGATTATTTATTTATTGGACTTAGTATTAACTATGATAATTAATACCCAATTGCTCATTCGATTAGTTAATTACCATAACGATCACATGGCATTAATGACCATAACAGTCACTTTTCCTAAGGCAATGAACCCCCAAATAAATGCCATTAATATCAGTCCCACTTAATTACATTAATTCTATTTATTGTAACTCCCATTTAGTTACAATCTTAATTTTTTTTAATTTATTAATTCTTATGTGTGTGTGTATATATATTCCTAACTGGAGTTCGAAAATTTATTTCCTATATATTCTAATTGTAACATTTTGACATTTATATACCGTTTGTTTCCCTACACATTCTTGGTACAATATTGATTCTAATTTAAGTCAACTACAAACTTTTCAAGTACAACAATTAACTCCACATTTATTGTTAATTAACATTAATGACACAAATATTTATTTTCATTCATTGCAGAATATGTTACCATGTACCCGTCATAAATGGAAAACATTCAAATTCAAACCTATATGTTTACCTCAATGTTTACGTGATTACAAATTATTTAAATTCTAATTATTTACATTTTAGTCCAGACTAATGACCTGAACAATCTTTTTGTGTTCCATCTTGCAAAGATTCAAAATCTCATAAGAAGGTTAGTTAATATAATTCTTGTAAATTTTGCCCAAATAATTAAAAAGAGTAAATATTGACATTTTCAAAGTCATAAGGAGTAGGTAATATTTTATTTGGAATATATGATATTAACTACGTACAAAATACGTGAATTTACATATTTGTTCCTATGTGTCTGGTTAATATTTGTTGTAAACTTCAAACAATGTCTTCTTCATAGAAAAAGAACAAAAAGGGCTAGTTTACAAAAATCAAGCAAAACACCAAACAATCCAAAACACATAGATTTACAAATAAAAAAAATGATCATTTACACAAATCTTACAATTACATCCAATCCTACAAATAAGCAATAAACAACTACACAAATCTCAATAATATTTAGGAACTGATTTCCAGAATAAAGTGTAGACAACAACCATAAGATACCAGAAGAGTTACAGGCAAGATAAGAATATTTTAACTTAAAAGCCTACAAATATATATTATATCTTGGCATATAATTTCAAATTACGCTTACGAAATAAATCTAATATTAGAAACAATGAATAGATTTCCCACTCACCTGAAAGCTATTTCAAAATTCAAATCTGAATAACAGTTGTTAGGCTTATATTTCCAAATCTCCACCGATCTATAATATGTATAAAATGAGGATAGATATACATATTACAATTTATAGATCTAGAAAAGAATTAGAAAAAGGGAAAAGAAATATGGTATAGAATTTACCTAATACACAGAAACAACCTTTTTTCATATATCTAGATTCATATTTTCAAATTCTTATTTGTTTGATTGAAAACTGATTTATTCTGGAAGATTTGGAAGAGATTAGAGAAGTGGAAATAGCAGAGCTTCGCTGCTACCTTTAGAAAAGTTACCAAAGGGTTGGGGGAATTGGCCTATATTTATAGTCGCTTAATTGACCCATAACCTTTTTATTTAGTTTAATAAAATCCTTTCATTGGTACAAATATAAAACTCTCAAAACAGTTGCTGCCACAGGAAGTGGCGACCGATCGCCCAGTCGACCACTATGTCGACCGCTTAGGTCGACCTGCCATCTGCTGAGGCGGAGTATTTATGGTAAGGTTAATTGCCATATATTGAATATGGTTGTAACACACCACACTTTTTTGAGCCCAAATTTAGACAAAATTGAAACTCTAACCCATCCAAGCATGGAGCATGTAAATCTGGTACCTCCAAATAAAAAATGCATGAGCATAATCTGAGTACAATAAAATAACTCACAGTGGAAACAACATAGGATAGACTAGTAGCAATTGGGGTAACTATCTTATCAGAGTGAGTCACCATCTCGATACCGAGCATGAGAGAGAACGAGAACTGAAAACCAAACTTAAACATCTAATAGAACCAGACCCTGTCATGAAAACTTGGGAGATTTAATGAGAAGGGGGTCAGAACAATAAGTTTTGGTGAACATGAAGAGCACATCATTGTTTACTTTACACAGATGTATCCAGTTTGGTTCAACCAAAGACATATGCCTCCAAGGCGAGTAATTCTAACCTAACCTTGTAAACATTGACACACGACTCCGACTACCATACCCAAGTTAGCATTCCTAGCGATAACAATACTGAGATTGAACGTTTACGTGTATATTTATGAAGCCTTTAAACCATCATTTAACCAATTACCAAAACTAAGAGGTGGCTCTCAACTACTCGCTACTCATACCCAGGTTAGTTATTTATGCATATATATATATATACCCGCTTAAGATGTAATAACCCGTATTTTCAGAACCAATTTAAATTTTTTGTTTAAGCTATTTTAAGGAATATGAGGATATAAATTAGTTATTTTAGCTAAATAAAATTTTGGAATAATTTTATTATTAGTTTTTATATTTTAGTGACTTAAAATAAACCCAGTAAAATTATTAAATTGATTTATTAGCTTTTCTTGGAAAATTTTGAAAATTCGATTTTTAAAATAGTCGAATAACCCTTAAAAAGTGATATTTTTCATATGAGCTCAGAATTCGATGAAATAATTTTTTTGGATTCATAATGACAAATCATTGTTGGTTCCGAAATGCGCGTCGAACGGAGTCAGTATGTGGCCGTGCGGAGCAAAACCATTTGTTTAAAAATGGGTAGTCATTTTACAAAGAAACATTATTGAGACGATCTCAGAATTTGGTTCCGTTTTTTTTTTGAATTTGTATCATCTAATATTGGTTAAATCCAAAAGGCCATGATTTTTGGAGTTAGTGTGTGGGCGTGTAAGAAGAAAAGGTGTGCTAAAATCGCATTTTTGAGCATTATTTAAGCATCTTTGAGAATTTTGATGGAAGGTCAAACGAACTCGGAATTCGACGGAACTTGTTTCGTTGGACTCGTCTTCACGTCTACAATCTCGTATTTGAAATCCGCGGCAAACGGAGATCGTTTGTATTTGGAAAATGGGAGAGAAAGGAGCATATAATCAAGTTTACTCCATTTCTCTCTTCATTGTTTCACTTCTCTTCCTCTCCAAAAAAGGAAAAAAAATGGCCTCCCTCCTCTTCCATGGGCTACCGCACCCCATCAGCCTCCTCCCCTCCACCGCCGCCACCCCCTCCTCCTCTTCCCCCTCTCTCCTTCTCTTTGCAATTTCAAGAACCCTAGCCCCTAAATTCCACCACCACCGCCACCGTGGGCCCCACCGCCGCCGCCACCCTCCAGCGCCACCCCCACGTCAGTCAGGCCCCACGCCGCCCTCTTCAGCCACCAGTCCGGCCGTTGGGCCCCCGTCACCAAAAACCCAATTTCCATAAAGTCCTGTATTTGCAGATAAGCCTCTGACCTTCTTTCCTCAATAACTCCCAAACCGTGCACTTTTAACCAAAACTCCACAGTGCCAAAATCGAAGAACACAATTTTCTCTTCGATTTGAGTATATGACACTCGAAGTTTGGAGTTCAGAGCTGTTCGGAAAATGCATCCAAAGTCCGCGGACCTACTGCGAATTTTCGCGATTTTCAGCGAATTGGTGCGTTTTTGGAAGAAAGTCCACTAGGAGAAAGTTGTCCGAAATGGCGCGTTTGGGCTAGAGACAAAGTTTGGTGAAGATTGGAGCTCGTATGCAAATTCTAGAGTCGAAGAGGCGAATTTAAATGCGGAGAACGACAAAACAGAGACCGCACGACAAGATTCTACGGTAAAAGTGTCGAGGCGATTGGTATAGCTTGGGTGAGAACTCTCTCACTCAAATCATTTTTTTTTGTCATTATATCATAGGTTGCAGATGGGGCCTAGTAGCTCCTGACATTATTTTTTGTACAAACATTGGATGATTTGTGTGTTATGATTATGTTGTGGAAAAATTGATTGTATTGTGGTATTATTGGATTGATTGATTATTGTGTATGGCGCGAGCCAGTATCAGGAAAGGGATAATGCTAGACATTATTCCGGTTCTAATATCGCGCCGTTATAATGTCAAATTTTTTCTGAAACTGAAATATATAAACTATTTATATAAAATGTATATAAAATTTTCATAAAAAGAAATTGAAATAAATATTCATTTATAAGTCGGATGGCTTGTTTATGTACACCTATTTATCTGATATTGATTGGGACAATAAATTTTACACAACGCCCAACCGCACAAATAATAATCGGTATTTGTTGGTTGAAAGCCCTGTTTGTCGCTTTCCTATGAATTAGAAAAGCACGAATTTTAAATTAAATACTGCAAGCATACAGGTGTGTAGCATACAGGTTGAACACAGGGAGGTGTAATTAAAATCAAATTATTTATTTAATCTCTTGGGCGAGTTAGATGATTTTCTAGGTTGGTTTTTGAAAACAATAAAAATTGAAACTACGATCCGATTCAGAGCAAATCTAATTGAACCGATGATCAAATCACAACTATCAATTGGAAATTAAAACGCAAAACAGAAATAAAATGCAGAAAGTAAAATTGCAGGAAAAGAAGAACAACAAAAAGTAAATTAGGATTGTCGTTGAAACTAATCAAACGACTAATCACTAACAAGAAATCTAAAATACAATTGGTGCTCTTCGAAAAGTAATTGTGAAGACAACACCGATTGCTAAGAAAGAAAAATGCAGAAATAGTAAAGAAGAAAAAAACTTTTATAAATGGAGAAGAGAATACAGAATTGAGACAGGATGGTGGCTACAATGATATTACAAGGGTATATATAGGGTAGATAGCCAAACCCTAACCCTAACCCTAACCCTAATACAATGATAGATGGGCCTTAGGGAATTCACAAAAGAGTTTAAATGAGAGTTTCAAATGGGCCTTAGTTAAATCTATTAAATTTTTGGCCTTTCTTCTTTTTCTCTTGGTTCTTTGATAAGCCTCCCTTGATTTGAGATGTGCAAGGCCTCTAAATCAGTCATTTTCTTGTCCAACAGTAGCTAGATGTGAGATCTTCATCTACAATTCTTCAAAATGCAAATACACAGCAATTTGATTTCTACTTTTCTGGTTGCATGCGAGCTGGGTTGGAATATCTGTAAAAGCAACAAAACACTACCCAAGTAATAGTTATTTATATACAAAAAATAAGATATAAGAGCATAAAATAAACACATTTCTATGTCCATCAAATACCCCCACACTTATCTTTTACTCGTCCTCGAGTAAAACAAGAAATGAAAAACTAACTAGATAGGTCACACTTTCGTAGGAAACACGATTGCATTGAGCGTATGCAACAAGCCGTTAAACCTCTAGGTGTCCCTAGTAGGACGAGTGGTGTCTCGTGAGGGTTTTCAGCGGATACTACCCACAAAATCCAAATGCAGTATGCTATAATTCTAATGAAACTACATGAATGCAATGGACATATGCAAAATAAAAACAAACAAGACTTGTTTCTGAAGTGGTACAACAAATTAAGTTAACAGTTTCTAATCAGTTGATTGTACTTTAAATACCTCAACTTGTCACAAAATTTCAATATAAATCAAGTTTTCAAATGTTAAATTCCTGTTTGGCCAGTTGGTTTGGTCGATAACATAGTGCAGCCATGAAATAGATTCTTAGTTTGCTTGGCACAGTTTGCAAAGTGGTATTATTATTTTCTCATGTATGGCTAGTTAAATCAGTAAGGTCTAGAAGTGTTTGGGCATCGTCGCTTATTCTTTATTCTATAAAATTTTAAAATTTATGATTAAGTACATACACCTAACTTAGAAGACCAAGGTTTACCACCCATGCACTGCCTCGTGGACTAACGAAGAGTGGGTAAAGAGCTTGGTGGATTGTGCAGGCCGACTTTGACTTTGTCAACAACGTGTCGGTAATCCTTAGCTGTCCAATCTCATAAAATGAGACCAAGATATTCCAACGCTGAATTTGTCAACAACATGTCGGATAGAGCTTGGCGGGTTTGCACACCAACGCTTGATATACAAGCAATGTTGGATACCCTTGGATTACTATTATTATTATTGAAAATATAAGCACAAAAGAGAGTTATGCGAATTCAGCTTAACACAACTTAGTTTTAAAGATTCGAAAAGCCAACATAAGTCTTTTAAGTCCTCCACTTATTTAAACAAAGTCTACAATATAGAATATATTTCATGGCCATCACCTAAGAATCTCCCTATGTACAGGTTACACTATTATCCCTCAAAATTTAACTTTTCATTATATTTCAAATTCGAACTTAGTTGAGAGAAAAAAATACTATCAACTGATTAAAAGTTGTAAACTTATTTCGTGGTATCACTCTAAAATGAGTCGTGTCGTTGTGATTGTGTGTGTGTGTGTGTTTTTTTTTTGTAAAGAAGAAAAATGAAGATGGAGGAGATGTGATGCAGACTTGACTCCCCCACACTAGAATGAGACAGTGTCCCAGCTGTCTAAGGTATGCAGACCAAAATGGCAGAAAAACAAAAATAATAAATAATAAAAAAAATAAAAAAAATGAAAAAGAAAAATAAAAGAAAAAGAACGTGTACCACCTGATTTCATGGTGGCTGATCAGGCTCATGAAGATCAATAAGGTCAT
The DNA here is from genome assembly GCA_030737875.1 of Allium sativum. NCBI lineage: Eukaryota > Viridiplantae > Streptophyta > Magnoliopsida > Asparagales > Amaryllidaceae > Allium > Allium sativum. Next base: position 365,678,961 of record CM060909.1, read on the forward strand.
CTTCGTCATATTGCTCGAATTCTAAAAATGGTTTCAGTCATTGACCGTTTACTTTGAAGACTTTTCCATCCCTAGGATTTTCAATTTCAACTGCTCCATGAGGATATGCTGTTTTCACAACATAAGGTCCAGTCCATCGAGATCTGAGTTTTCCTGGAAACCAGTGAAGTCTAGAGTCGTATAAAAGAACTTTTTGACCCACGTTGAATTCCTTACGAAGTATGTTTTTGTCGTGTTGGGCTTTGGTTCTTTCTTTGTAGATTTTCGCATTTTCATACGCCTTATTTCTTAATTCCTCTAATTCAGAAATTTGTAACTTTCTATGTAGTGACCCGGATATTTGACGGTGTAATAATTAACTTATTTAATTATTTAAATAACGAATGTATTATTTAATCGTCGACGTCAGAACGTATAATTACATTATAATTAAAATTTAGCTTGAAATGGCGCTGCAGTTCGTTATATGGAGATTCGAACTTCAACTGAATGTACAGAGTTCGTTTTAAATCGGATTTCTGTGAAACAAGAAACGTGTGGAGCTGGTGGAGTATATCTTCCTAGTGGAAGAGAAAAATCAGGGTTTCGTCGTGTAGATTTTGAGGTATGTCCAAATCAAATTTTAAAATAGTCGCTATAGAATCGGTTATTGACCATAACGGTTTATTCGATATAACTAGAGATCGGGTTTGAATTTAGACAAGGTTCTTTGGGAAGTAGTGATATTTTAATTTCTAGAATTTTATGGTAATTTTTAATTAATTAAATAAGCAACTTTTTATTTGGAGTATTTGGCACCCTGTATCAACATTTCGGGGTTTCACAATATGAGTCCATCTACCGGTATTATTACATTTTTGGGACTAGAGGACATCACTCATGTCAATGGTATTTTTGTTTCTGTCCATAACTCTCCCTACGTGAACAGAATATTTCATAGTGGGGTACGCTATGTTTTTAACTTAAAACAAACGAAACTGAATGGTTAATTGGTCAAACGAACTCGAAATTCAACGAAACAAGTTTCATACGAAACCTTAGGAAGAGGTCTAGTGAAACGTCAAGGCCTCATATTTTTAGGATTTTTTCTGTAATTTTAAGGAATTAATGCTCGGTGTTTTTCATCGATATTTTCTAAGGGATTTTCGCAAATGGTGTCGGAATTCGACGAAACCTGTCCCATTGGATCCGGAATATTTTTCTATGCTAGGAATAGCTTAGTTTGTCAAAAACAGAGATCGTGTGAACTGATTTTAAGGTGGTACTTCGTAGCTAAGTTATAATAGAATTTAATATTAAATTAAATGGTCCATCCTCAAATCTCTATAAATACCCCTAGTTACCCTTAAAACCTAATTTCTGCTTTCCCTTCGGTCAACACCGATTAAAAACCAAGCCGCCACTAAAGTAATAAACGAACCACATCTCACCATCATTTTCCCCCTTTGTCTCATAATCAACTCATCAAATGCGGGGGTCATTCAACTGAAATATTGTTCGGCATGGTGGGTTCTTTGATCTGAACGGTGGAGATGGTCATTTGCTCGCCGTGGCAGCCTCAGCGGTTCCAAAGAGTTGCGTTCTTCGAGGCAGACTTTAGGGCAGAGGAGGACTTCGAGTTGAGCCAGATCGTGGGGGATGGACGAGGCCAGTGGGGCGCTGCTTGTGGCATATTCCGATGATCGACTGACTGACAGGGGTTAGCGCAGCATGGGGAAGTCTGTTTGGAGGGCAAATGGTTCGATCTGAAGCATTTTAGTGGGGAACGTGACCTGGGTTGGATTACGAAGGAGAAATCAAAGGTGAGGACGATGAAGGAAGGGCATGCGGTGAGGGTCTTGGATGGACGTACGGTAGTCGGGATGGGTGTAGTGATTCGGAGTTGGGATCGTGCAGTGTGGTGGGGTCTTCACGTGTAGGAGGACTGGAGCAATATTGAGGAAACTTTGGTTTCAGTGGGTGCTTATCTGTGATGAACAAAGGAAGTAATTGAAGGATTTAAAAAAAACAGAACGTGGGATTGTTTACTCTCTACTGCTGTTACCGGCCATGAGCCAAAACGTTCTGCAGTGGGATGGTCATTTGGGAAAGAAGAGAGTTGCGATGGAGTTGAGAGAATTGGAAAGCGAGTTTGCCTGGGTAGAATACGAGATTTGGAGCTGGAGTTTATCCGAGAAGAGAGGGGTAACGGGCCTGGGTTAAATCAAAAGGGAGATGGGCCATAAAAGAAAAACATTTGGGTGAGGCCCAGTCAAAAAGAAACTAAGTTTATTTTAGTTTAATTTAGTACTTAAACTTGAAAATTTAATATCTTATACATATGAAATCAGAATCACGAACAGTAAATTGCGTTGGGACCGTATGGACGAGAGCTTCACAATGAAGTTGACTGGAAATGGATTGGGAGCTAGTTTGAATTTATGGCGAAATAAATTGTTTGATTCAAATCAAATAACATTTTATCGTTCTTTAACGATGAACTGCCAAAGTGAGTAAAGCTCACTAACTCTCCTCAATTTATATTTTTATATAAATTGTACTTTATTTTGTTGACTGCTGTATATTGATTGTTAAACTGGACTGTTAAATAGATTTGATTGAAAACGTAGATATAGCCATATATTATATCGTTAATCAAATACTGATTCTGTCCAGTAGAATATTTCATATTGAAATGAAATTGATGTATATTATACTGTGTAACATCTGTGGATGCAGGGAAACAGGTTGGAGGAATCTGACTGGGTTCCTCAACAATTATTTTACTGTTTTCATATATTGTGATATATGTTGTGATTTATAATCTGTTATTGATTATGGATGTTAGAACGATATTGATCATCGTTGTTTGATATTTTTAATATCATAAGAAACCCTGAGTTGTAAAAAGGAATATTTATTTAGAAAATAAATAGAATAAAGGAATATTTATTTAGAAAATAAATAGAATAAAGGAATATTTATTTAGAAAATAAATAGAATAAAGGAATATTTATTTAGAAGATAAATAATAAGTTATAAATAGGAAATATTTGTAACGGTATTTAGAAGTTATAAAAAAGGGGATAGTTGTAACGGAAAATAAACGTTATAAAAAAAAGAAATTGACGAGATATAAAAGAGATAATCGAATAGAGTTAAATCGAATTTAGTATTCGAAGGAGCTAATCGAATTTAGTTATTTGAAAAGAGTTAATTGAATATTAGTTATTCAATTAGAGATAATCAAATAAAAGTTAATCGAATTAGTCGAAGTAAGTTAATCGACTATTAGTTAGTCGAAGATTAGTTAATCGAATAGGGTATTCGATGTTAGTTAATCGAATATGGTATTCGACGTTAGTTAATCGAATATGGTATTCGAAGTTCGTAAATCGAATATGGTATTTGAAGTTAGTAAATCAAATATGGTATTCGAAGTTAGTTAATCGAATATGTTATTCGAAAGGGGTTAGTCGAGTCGGGTTAGTCAAATAGAGTTAATCGATTTGAGTTAACTAGTTAGAGTTAATCAGTTAGAGTTAACCAATTAGAATAAATCAGTTAGAGTTAAACCAATAGAGTTAATCAGTTAGAGTTAATCCAAATAATATGCCATTTAGCACGACTGCTAGCGTAATTCGCAGGGCTGCAGATAGCCTAAGGCGGTCGGATGTTTCCTGAGGGAATCAGGCGTAACCATTGTGATCGCTGCGATCTAGAGTCAAGCGAATGGAGTTAATCGAATATTAGTTATTCGATACGAGTTAAGATAATGGAGTTAAGATAATCGAGTTAAGTTATCGAGTTAAGATAATGGAGTTAAGATAATCGAGTTAAGTTATCGAGTTAAGATAATGGAGTTAAGATAATCGAGTTAAGTTATCGAGTTAAGATAATGGAGTTAAGATAATCGAGTTAAGTTATCGAGTTGAGTTAATTAAGTTAAGTTAGTCAAGATGAGTTGATCAAAAGGAGTTAGTCGAACATTAGCTATTCGAATAGAGTTGAACGGAGTTAAATAGAGTTATCGAATATTAGTTATTCGAATAGAGTTAAACGGAGTTAAATAGAGTTAGTCGAATATAGTTTATTCGAATAGGGCTAAAAGAAAGGAATGATCGATTATAGTTTAATCGAAAGGAGTTATCGATTATAGTTTAATCGAAAGGAGTTATCGATTATAGTTTAATCGAAAGGAGTTATCGATTATAGTTTAATCGAAAGGAGTTATCGATTATAGTTTAATCAAAAGGAGTTATCGATTAGTTAATCGAAGGAGATTATCGAATATAGCATATTCGAAAGAAAGAGACCGAATATAGTTTATTCGAAAAAGAGAGATTTCGAATATAAGCTATTCGAAGAGAGAGATAATCGAATATAGGATATTCGAAGAAGAGCTAATCAAATAGAGATTACTCGAAAGAGAATTATACGTCGAATTCAATTATATCGAATTCGGGAAAGTAATATTTACTTTCCAGTTTTTAAATCAAAAGTATACACTAATAAATTAGGGTTAGGTTTAATTATTCGAATTAAAGAATAAAGGTTATAATTGAAGTTAGATATTGCGGAAGTAGGGATTATAACGTTATCGTTATAATCAATGTTTTCAATAAAGAAGTGGATTCGTAAATTGAATCCGAGAGTTACGTAAAGAAGTTGTTAAAGGTTTAAAAGATAAACTGTTACTATTTCGAAGTTATAACGTTGTTCAGTTAAGGTCTGAGAGGTAATTATACCCCAACTTGATTGACTTCCTTCTTAACTAAGGAATGGTAAGGTTTGATAGTGAATGATGGTTAAGTGAATTCAGTAATGGTTTGAGTTGGCATAGCGATGTTTATTTAAACATCAGTTTAAAATCCAATAAAGGAACTTTGGAAATGTTTCCAAATAAGAAATCAGAAATGTTTTCTAATATAGAAAACAAGGAAATGGAAATGTTTTCCATTGTTAATAAAGTATATTTTCTAAAATTAGAAAATAAGAAATTTAGAATATAGGGAAACAGGAGATAAGTAAATTAATGAACTAAAGAGATAAATGTTAAATGATGATTGGTTGATATAATTTCCGTTTGGAAATAATATCGTTGTTTGCACACGAGTTTTTCTTTGATAGTTAAATCACAGACTATCAATGTTTTGACCATTTTAACGTTGTTAATATGGAGAGACCGGTTGGATTATTATCCAAAGAACCACTCTGTATTGGCATAAGCGTTGCGAATCATATATGCCAAAGGAAATTGAAGACGGAGTTATGCAAGGGCTATCCTGTTTGCAGAATAGTGCCTTCGATTTCGTTCAGTCCCAGAACGAACGTAAATGGACAAATGTCTGACAAAGTATTTCCAATGATCGAATGGGTTGGTCTGTATAAATATATATGGTTGCAACGGATTTATCCCTTAGCATAACATCCATGGTATTTGTATAAACCAACTAATGATTTACGGATCTGATAATGTGGCATTCAAAGTGATCGTGTTATAAATGAATGGAAAGTAAGCGTAGCTTCTAGCCTCACATCCGGTAAATGACAGAAATCGGGCAGGCAGCATGGCTAAGTCGGTCGCACCGAAGTAGGGTGTATAATCACCTATCTAGAGAATATTCATTTGCTTCTTTTAATCTATCAATGTTGTCCCATATATACGGGAACGGTTGCTGATCCCAACCGTTGGTGATGTACATTCGATACACTCAAGCGAAATGAGTGGTCGGTCATGTGTGGCTGAGTTACAAGATGTTCTTGTTGAACTCCAGTGTATCGTTCCTAGGGTACACTGATCGAAAGGTGGTTCCATACCTTGTCATAGTTGGAAATCAAATCATCCAATACGCACCCGCGGTTTTGATTGTATACTATATATGTAGAACGTGAGATGAAAGCGTTTCTGCTAGATTGATATCTAATTGTATTTAGACATTATTATAATATCAGTGATACTGCTTTTCAAAGATGTTGGATTCTCATAAGGGAAAAACCCGTTCCGTATTCACGGCGTGGTCTTATGAGATATCATATACCTGTTAAAATGATTTGAGTTTACTCACACTAGTCCATGACTGACCCGGAGTTTATTTGTTTTGTTTCCCTAAACTCTTGGGTGCCTAAATTTGTACGGGCAGTCAAGTAGTCGGGATTTACAGATATACTGGAAGAGCTTGGAGCAGGAGGCTTCAGGATCATATAGCTATAGTTATTTCCGCTGTGTTGTAAGTGTTGTACTCTGCAATATTATTGTATACATATACTGTTTGTATTTCAAAAGTATGTTATATTTTATTCGTTCCGCTGTGAGATTCGTGTTACTCTGATGATGATGATCTTCTTCTTCTTCTATTCTAATAGTTCTAACTTATCTATTCTCACCCTCTATCTTCTTTCTATTAGTTTCTTGAATTTCCAGTGCAATTTGGGGTTGGACTTGTGTTATTTAGACAGCTCAAATTGGACCGGATTTTCGGGTTACTACAGTTGGTATCAGAGCTTAAGGTTAAGTTATACCTTGGCTCTGTGGCATAACTCAGTAGAGATGGGATTAGTAATATCCTAGATTGAGTTGAGTGTATATATACGAGTGAACGTATTTGTTATTTGATATAAAAATTTGTTTTATATTGTGGAGCTTTATTGGTTGAGTGGCTTATGAATTCTGGTCGATAGTGGGGCACCACAATATCGATAGGAGTTTTATAAAAACTTGAACACGATGAACCTGACATGGTATGTTTTGAAATTAACATAGTATAATTGGTTGTGTTGGTTGTTATTATAATCAGATGAGATTATAAAAAGGCGAAATGGTTATAGATAACTAATCAGAATTCATATAAGTAAAGTATATGAAATAAGATGAATTAAATCTGAAATTGAATCAGGATTAGGAATTAAAATAAGGAAATTTTAAGTTCCTGGGAGATTTTGAAAATGTTTTCAAATTGAAAGTGTTATAGTATTAAACTCACTTCGATAAACTGGGAAATAACCCTGATGAGTGTGGCCACATCATCAGTGTTCATTTTCGAGTTCTAAGTGACGGATTACTACCAAAGGTTGTGTTTTTGAATTGTTTAAGAAAAACAAGTGTTTAGAAATTCAAAGGTTTTGAATTGGTATTATGGTTTCAAATTGATTTGAAATAAACCCAGGAATTTAAATTCTGGAATTAAAATTTAACTTATGAAGTTAAATGGATTAAAATATTGAAAGTGAATAAATAAATTTGAAATTTAACTTAGACAAAGTTAAATGTAATCAGGAATAAAATTGAGTTGATAAGTCAAGGGTTTGAAATTGATATTGGAGTTTGAATGGAATTTGTCTCGGATAGAACCAAATGTTGAGTTTGAGGATAAGTTGATTGGTATGGCATGATATATGCAGAATTGGTAACAGATGATAGGGATATAGTGATATGCCCGACAAAAGGTACAAGTTTATATTTCATATTGAGTTTGGTGATTTATGAGCCGATTTGGCAAGCCGCTTGGGGTTTTGATTTTTCTTTTGGGTTGGAGAAGGCCTAGAGAGGCGAGTTGTGGTTTTACCGATAGGGCTATACAAAGGAGGTTATGGCAAAATTTTCCGAAAATTTAAAGTGTTAGAAAATTTTCAAAATTTTTGAAAATTTAGGTTAGTCGGAAGGAATTAATATTTTAGTCAATATTAATTGGTTCAGTGAAACTGAAGTTAAGGGGTAAACCAATCTTAGGAATTCCAATAGACACGAAATTATTTTAAGTGGGGAAGAATGTAGTGACCCAGATATTTGACGGTGTAATAATTAACTTATTTAATTATTTAAATAACGAATATATTATTTAATCGTCGACGTTAGAACGTATAATTATATTATAATTAAAATTTAGCTTGAAATGGCGCTGCAGTTCGTTATTTGGAGATTCGAACTTCAACTGAATGTACAGAGTTCGTTTTAAATCGGATTTCTGTGAAACAAGAAACGTGTGGAGCTGGTGGAGTATATCTTCCTAGTGGAAGAGAAAAATCAGGGTTTCGTCGTGTAGATTTTGAGGTATGTCCAAATCAAATTTTAAAATTGTCGCTATAGAATCGGTTATTGACCATAACGGTTTATTCGATATAACTAGAGATCGGGTTTGAATTTAGACAAGGTTCTTTGGGAAGTAGTGATATTTTAATTTTTAGAATTTTATGGTAATTTTTAATTAATTAAATAAGCAACTTTTTATTTGGAGTATTTGGCACCCTGTATCAACATTTCGGGGTTTCACAATATGAGTCCATCTACCGGTATTATTACATTTTTGGGACCAGAGGACATCACTCATGTCAATGGTATTTTGTTTCTGTCCATAACTCTCCCTACGTGAACAGAATATTTCATAGTGGGGTACGCTATGTTTTTAACTTAAAACAAACGAAACTGAATGGTTAATTGGTCAAACGAACTCGAAATTCAACGAAACAAGTTTCATACGAAACCTTAGGAAGAGGTCTAGTGAAACGTCAAGGCCTCATATTTTTAGGATTTTTTCTGTAATTTTAAGGAATTAATGCTCGGTGTTTTTCATCGATATTTTCTAAGGGATTTTCGCAAATGGTGTCGGAATTCGACGAAACCTGTCCCATTGGATCCGGAATATTTTTCTATGCTAGGAATAGCTTAGTTTGTCAAAAACAGAGATCGTGTGAACTGGTTTTAAGGTGGTACTTCGTAGCTAAGTTATAATAGAATTTAATATTAAATTAAATGGTCCATTCTCAAATCTCTATAAATACCCCTAGTTACCCTTAAAACCTAATTTCTGCTTTCCCTTCGGTCAACACCGATTAAAAACCAAGCCGCCACTAAAGTAATAAACGAACCACATCTCACCATCATTTTCCCCCTTTGTCTCATAATCAACTCATCAAATGCGAGGGTCATTCAACTGAAATATTGTTCGGCGTGGTGGGTTCTTTGATCTGAACGGTGGAGATGGTCATTTGCTCGCCGTGGCAGCCTCAGCGGTTCCAAGGAGTTGCGTTCTTCGAGGCAGACTTTAGGGCAGAGGAGGACTTCGAGTTGAGCCAGATCGTGGGGGATGGACGAGGCCAGTGGGGCGCTGCTTGTGGCATATTCCGATGATCGACTGACTGACAGGGGTTAGCGCAGCATGGGGAAGTCTGTTTGGAGGGCAAATGGTTCGATCTGAAGCATTTCAGTGGGGAACATGACCTGGGTTGTATTACGAAGGAGAAATCAAAGGTGAGGACGATGAAGGAAGGGCATGCGGTGAGGGTCTTGGATGGACGTACGGTAGTCGGGATGGGTGTAGTGATTCGGAGTTGGGATCGTGCAGTGTGGTGGGGTCTTCACGTGTAGGAGGACTGGAGCAATATTGAGGAAACTTTGGTTTCAGTGGGTGCTTATCTGTGATGAACAAAGGAAGCAATTGAAGGATTTAAAAAAAACAGAACGTGGGATTGTTTACTCTCTACTGCTATTACCGGCCATGAGCCAAAACGTTCTGCAGTGGGATGGTCATTTGGGAAAGAAGAGAGTTGCGATGGAGTTGAGAGAATTGGAAAGCGAGTTTGCCTGGGTAGAATACGAGATTTGGAGCTGGAGTTTATCCGAGAAGAGAGGGGTAACGGGCCTGGGTTAAATCAAAAGGGAGATGGGCCATAAAAGAAAAACATTTGGGTGAGGCCCAGTCAAAAAGAAACTAAGTTTATTTTAGTTTAATTTAGTACTTAAACTTGAAAATTTAATATCTTATACATATGAAATCAGAATCACGAACCGTAAATTGCGTTGGGACCGTATGGACGAGAGCTTCACAATGAAGTTGACTGGAAATGGATTGGGAGCTAGTTTGAATTTATGGCGAAATAAATTGTTTGATTCAAATCAAATAACATTTTATCGTTCTTTAATGATGAACTACCAAAGTGAGTAAAGCTCACTAACTCTCCTCAATTTATATTTTTATATAAATTGTACTTTATTTTGTTGACTGCTGTATATTGATTGTTAAACTGGACTGTTAAATAGATTTGATTGAAAACGTAGATATAGCCATATATTATATCGTTAATCAAATACTGATTCTGTCCAGTAGAATATTTCATATTGAAATGAAATTGATGTATATTATACTGTGTAACATCTGTGGATGCAGGGAAACAGGTTGGAGGAATCCGACTGGGTTCCTCAACAATTATTTTACTGTTTTCATATATTGTGATATATGTTGTGATTTATAATCTGTTATTGATTATGGATGTTAGAATGATATTGATCATCGTTGTTTGATATTTTGAATATCATAAGAAACCCTGAGTTGTAAAAAGGAATATTTATTTAGAAAATAAATAGAATAAAGGAATATTTATTTAGAAAATAAATAGAATAAAGGAATATTTATTTAGAAAATAAATAGAATAAAGGAATATTTATTTAGAAGATAAATAAGAAGTTATAAATATGAAATATTTGTAACGGTATTTAGAAGTTATAAAAAAGGGGATAGTTGTAACGGAAAATAAACGTTATAAAAAAAAGAAATTGACGAGATATAAAAGAGATAATCGAATAGAGTTAAATCGAATTTAGTATTCGAAGGAGCTAATCGAATTTAGTTATTTGAAAAGAGTTAATTGAATATTAGTTATTCAATTAGAGATAATCAAATAAAAGTTAATCGAATTAGTCGAAGTAAGTTAATCGACTATTAGTTAGTCAAAGATTAGTTAATCGAATAGGGTATTCGATGTTAGTTAATCGAATATGGTATTCGACGTTAGTTAATCGAATATGGTATTCGAAGTTAGTAAATCGAATATGGTATTTGAAGTTAGTAAATCAAATATGGTATTCGAAGTTAGTTAATCGAATATGTTATTCGAAAGGGGTTAGTCGAGTCGGGTTAGTCAAATAGAGTTAATCGATTTGAGTTAACTAGTTAGAGTTAATCAGTTAGAGTTAACCAATTAGAATAAATCAGTTAGAGTTAAACCAATAGAGTTAATCAGTTAGAGTTAATCCAAATAATATGCCATTTAGCACGACTGCTAGCATAATTCGCAGGGCTGCAGATAGCCTAAGGCGGTCGGATGTTTCCTGAGGGAATCAGGCGTAACCATTGTGATCGCTGCGATCTAGAGTCAAGCGAATGGAGTTAATCGAATATTAGTTATTCGATAGGAGTTAAGATAATGGAGTTAAGATAATCGAGTTAAGTTATCGAGTTAAGATAATGGAGTTAAGATAATCGAGTTAAGTTATCGAGTTAAGATAATGGAGTTAAGATAATCGAGTTAAGTTATCGAGTTAAGATAATGGAGTTAAGATAATCGAGTTAAGTTATTGAGTTGAGTTAATTAAGTTAAGTTAGTCAAGATGAGTTGATCAAAAGGAGTTAGTCGAACATTAGTTATTCGAATAGAGTTGAACAGAGTTAAATAGAGTTATCAAATATTAGTTATTCGAATAGAGTTAAACGGAGTTAAATAGAGTTAGTCGAATATATTTTATTCGAATAGGGCTAAAAGAAAGGAATGATCGATTATAGTTTAATCCAAAGGAGTTATCGATTATAGTTTAATCGAAAGGAGTTATCGATTATAGTTTAATCGAAAGGAGTTATCGATTATAGTTTAATCAAAAGGAGTTATCGATTAGTTAATCGAAGGAGATTATCGAATATAGCATATTCGAAAGAAAGAGACCGAATATAGTTTATTCGAAAAAGAGAGATTTCGAATATAAGCTATTCGAAGAGAGAGATAATCGAATATAGGATATTCGAAGAAGAGCTAATCAAATAGAGATTACTCGAAAGAGAATTATACGTCGAATTCAATTATATCGAATTCGGGAAAGTAATATTTACTTTCCAGTTTTTAAATCAAAAGTATACACTAATAAATTAGGGTTAGGTTTAATTATTCGAATTAAAGAATAAAGGTTATAATTGAAGTTAGATATTGCGGAAGTAGGGATTATAACGTTATCGTTATAATCAATGTTTTCAATAAAGAAGTGGATTCGTAAATTGAATCCGAGAGTTACGTAAAGAAGTTGTTAAAGGTTTAAAAGATAAACTGTTACTATTTCGAAGTTATAACGTTGTTCAGTTAAGGTCTGAGAGGTAATTATACCCCAACTTGATTGACTTCCTTCTTAACTAAGGAATGGTAAGGTTTGATAGTGAATGATGGTTAAGTGAATTCAGTAATGGTTTGAGTTGGCATAGCGATGTTTATTTAAACATCAGTTTAAAATCCAATAAAGGAACTTTGGAAATGTTTCCAAATAAGAAATCAGAAATGTTTTCTAATATAGAAAACAAGGAAATGGAAATGTTTTCCATTGTTAATAAAGTATATTTTCTAAAATTAGAAAATAAGAAATTTAGAATATAGGGAAACAGGAGATAAGTAAATTAATGAACTAAAGAGATAAATGTTAAATGATGATTGGTTGATATAATTTCCGTCTGGAAATAATATCGTTGTTTGCACACGAGTTTTTCTTTGATAGTTAAATCACAGACTATCAATGTTTTGACCATTTTAACGTTGTTAATATGGAGAGACCGGTTGGATTATTATCCAAAGAACCACTCTGTATTGGCATAAGCGTTGCGAATCATATATGCCAAAGGGAATTGAAGACGGAGTTATGCAAGGGCTATCCTGTTTACAGAATAGTGCCTTCGGTTTCGTTCAGTCCCAGAACGAACGTAAATGGATGAATGTCTGACAAAGTATTTCCAATGATCGAATGGGTTGGTCTGTATAAATATATATGGTTGCAACGGATTTATCCCTTAGCATAACATCCATGGTATTTGTATAAACCAACTAATGATTTACGGATCTGATAATGTGGCCTTCAAAGTGATCGTGTTATAAATGAATGGAAAGTAAGCGTAGCTTCTAGCCTCACATCCGGTAAATGACAGAAATCGGGCAGGCAGCATGGCTAAGTCGGTCGCACCGAAGTAGGGTGTATAATCACCTATCTAGAGAATATTCATTTGCTTCTTTTAATCTATCAATGTTGTCCCATATATACGGGAACGGTTGCTGATCCCAACCGTTGGTGATGTACATTCGATACACTCAAGCGAAATGAGTGGTCGGTCATGTGTGGCTGAGTTACAAGATGTTCTTGTTGAACTCCAGTGTATCGTTCCTAGGGTACACTGATCGGAAGGTGGTTTCATACCTTGTCATAGTTGGAAATCAAATCATCCAATACGCACCCGCGGTTTTGATTGTATACTATATATGTAGAACGTGAGATGAAAGCGTTTCTGCTAGATTGATATCTAATTGTATTAGACATTATTATAATATCAGTGATACTGCTTTTCAAAGATGTTGGATTCTCATAAGGGAAAAACCCGTTCCGTATTCACGGCGTGGTCTTATGAGATATCATATACCTGTTAAAATGATTTGAGTTTACTCACACTAGTCCATGACTGACCCGGAGTTTATTTGTTTTGTTTCCCTAAACTCTTGTGTGCCTAAATTTGTACGGGAAGTCAAGTAGTCGGGATTTACAGATATACTAGAAGAGCTTGGAGCAGGAGGCTTCAGGATCATATAACTATAGTTATTTCCGCTGTGTTGTAAGTGTTGTACTCTGCAATATTATTGTATACATATACTGTTTGTATTTCAAAAGTATGTTATATTTTATTCGTTCCGCTGTGAGATTCGTGTTACTCTGATGATGATGATCTTCTTCTTCTTCTATTCTAATAGTTCTACCTTATCTTTTCTCACCCTCTATCTTCTTTCTATTAGTTTCTTGAATTTCCAGTGCAATTTGGGGTTGGACTTGTGTTATTTAGACAGCTCAAATTGGACCGGATTTTCGGGTTACTACATTCTATGTGAGCCGGCTTTCTCTAAGTCAAAGTTCAAAAATTTTATGGCCCAAAGAGCACGATGCTCTAATTCAAGAGGTAAGTGACAGGCCTTTCCAAAGACTAATCGATATGGCGACATCCCTAGACTGGTTTTATAAGCAGTGCGAAAAGCCCACAGTGCATCAGTCAGTTTTAAGGACCAATCTTTTCTATTGGAATTCACGGTTTTCTCAAGAATTTGTTTGATTTGTCTATTGGAAACTTCTACTTGTCCACTAGTTTGTGGATGGTAAGGGGTTGACAGCTTGTGTGTGATTGAGTATTTCTTGAGCAAGGACTCAAAAGCACGATTACAGAAATGAGTGCCATTATCGCTAATGATAGCTCGAGGTGTGCTAAAGCGCAAAAAGATGTTTTCTTTGAGGAATTTGACAACAACCTTGTTGTCGTTGGTTTTGGTCGGAATGGCTTCAACCCATTTTGAGACATAATCTACCGCAAGCAAGATGTAAAGATTCCCAAATGAATTAGGGAATGGTCCCACGAAATCGATGCCCCAAACATCGAATAACTCAATCACTAAAATGGGGTTGAGAGGCATCATGTTTCGCTTAGTGATTCGACCCGTTCTTTAACATCGATCGCATTTAGAGAAAAATTCGAACGCGTCACGAAACAGTGTGGGCCAATAAAAACTGCTTTGCAAAAATTTTGCAGCAGTTTTTCTTGCTCCAAAATGACCTCCACAAGCATGGTCATGTGAGAAAGAGAGAATACTTTGGTGTTCATGATCGGGCACACTCCTTCGAATGATTTGGTCTGGACAGTACTTGAAAAGATATGGGTCATCCCAATAGAAGTTTCGAACTTTCGAGAGAAATTTTTGTTTATCTTGTTTCGACCATTCAGCGGGTGTTTGTTGTGTGACAAGATAATTCACAATGTCAGCGTACCAAGGGGTGTTAGAGATCGAAAGGATTTGTTCGTCAGGAAAATAGTCATTGATTTGGGTGTCATCAACATTTTCGTGCACAATTCGAGAGAGATGATCAGCTACAACATTTTCAGAACCCTTTTTATCTCGTATTTCTATATCGAATTCTTGAAGAAGAAGGATCCAACGAATCAAGCGGGCCTTAGCATCCTTCTTAGAAAGCAAATATCGTAGGGCAGCATGATCAGTGTAAACTATGACTTTGGATCCTATGAGATATGGTCTGAATTTCTCAAGAGCGAAGACAACTGCCAAAAATTCCTTTTCAGTAGTTGAGTAATTAAATTGGGCGTCATTTAAAGTTTTGCTAGCGTAATAAATGACTCGAGGGAGTTTATCGATACGCTGACCTAAGATGGCTCCAATTGCAAAGTCAGAAGCGTCGCACATAAGTTCGAAGGGCTGAGTCCAATCAGGAGGTTGAATGATGGGAGTTGTGGTCAAGATCGACTTAAGAGTTTCAAAAGATGTTTTGCAGTCATTGGAGAATTCGAACTTAACGTCTTTGGCAAGTTAATTTGAGAGAGGTTTTGAAATTTTCGAGAAGTCCTTAATGAATCTTTTATAGAATCCTGCATGGCCAAGAAATGAACGAACATCTTTAACAGACTTAGGAGGAGGCAGATTAGCAATCAAATCGATTTTAGATTTATCGACTTCAAGGCCATCTTTGGAGACGACATGACCTAGAACTATCCCCCTTTTTACCATGAAGTGACATTTTTCCCAATTAAGCACGAGTGATTTTTCCTTACAACGTTTTAGGACGAGTTCTAAATGAGTGAGGCATTAGGAAAAAGATGATCCATAGATTGAAAAATTATCCATGAATATTTCCAAGAATTCTTCCACCATATCAGAGAAAATACTCATCATACACCTTTGGAAGTTGCGGGGGCATTACAAAGACCAAAAGGCATGCGACGATAAGCAAAGGTTCCAAAGGGACAAGTAAAGGTGGTCCTATATTGATCCTCTAAAGCAACAGGGATTTGGTTATAGCCAGAGTATCCATTGAGAAAACAATAGTACTCATGACCCGCTAAGTGTTCGAGCATTTGGTCAATAAAAGGTAAGGGAAAATGGTCTTTTCGTGTGGCTGAGTTGAGCTTTCGATAGTCGATACACACACGCCATTTTGTTTTGATTTTTGTTGGGACGATCTCATTACATTCATTTTTGATCATTGTGACTCCCGATTTCTTTAGTACGACTTGTACCGGACTCACCCAGGTACTATCAGAGATGGGATAGATGATGTTATTGTCTAGACATTTGATTATCTCCTCTTTGACCACTTCTCTTATGTTTGGGTTTAATCGCCTTTGAGCTTCACGGGTGGGTTTAGCCTCATCAACTAAGTGTATGCGATGTTCCACAATTGACGGGCTAATTCCTTTTATATCGCTCAGTTCCCACCCCAAGGCATCTTTATTTTCCTGCAAAATTTCTAAGAGTTTTTCTTCTTGGTCCTCGGTAAGATCGGAGGCCAAGATTACGGGAAGAGTTTCTGAGGAGTCTAAGTAGGCATACTTAAGGTCTGGTGGTAAGGGTTTGAGGTCTAACTTAGGAAGTTCTTGTGTGTTAACATTGGTCAACATTCCTTGGTTAGATTCAGGTGACGAAGTTTCGGAGTCAAGAATTTTGTTTAGTTCAGAAATGTATTCGAGTTCATCGAAATCGGAGTCCAAATGGTCAAGACACATTTTTAAGGCTTCAGAAGTGTCATTAGAGGTTTCATCAACTGTTGTTTGAATCATGTCAATTTCATCGATCTCAAAATCCCTAGGTTGTTTGTTGAGATTAAAGATGTTTAGTTCAATGGTTAGGTGCCCGAAGGAAAGTCGAAGCTGACTGTTCCTACAATTAATGACAACATTAGAGGTTGCTAAGAAAGGGCGTCCTAAAATCAATGGTATTTGAACTTTGGGATTTGAGACAGGCTCTGTTTCTAGAACTATAAAATCGACAGGGAAGTAAAACTGTTCGATCTGTATCAAGACGTCTTCGATAATTCCCAATGGCTTTTTGAAAGATCGATCGGTAGTTGAAGAGTGATGTTTGTTGGTTTAATCTCCCCTAGTCCAAGTTGACGATAAACAGTGTAAGGAAGAAGATTGACACTGGCACCAAGGTCGAGTAGGGAACGAGAGATATGGGTGTTTCCTATTTTGCAATCAATCGTAGGGCAGCCAGGGTCTTTGAACTTGACTAGGGCAAGATTTGAAAGAACAGAGCTTGTATTCGCAGTTAGAAAGGCGGTTTTTGGGACATTGGTTGCATGTTTTTGTGTGCACAATTCCTTAAGACGTTTAGCATATTGAGGAATTTGTTCAATGGTGTCTAAAAGAGGAATGTTCACACGGACTTGTTTGAAATTTTCCAAAATTTTATCGAAATTTGCCGCTTTCTTCTTATTATTGAGTCTATGGGGAAATGGCGCTATTGGTTTTTGACTCTGTGATGAGTTTCATCATTCGAAGAAGAAGGTTTATCCAAGGGAAGAGAAGGTGGTAAGGTTGTAGAAGATGGAATGTTGGTATTGCCAACATTATTTTTCGAAGGTGGGTCGGGTTTGCCGACACTAGGAGAGGAACTGTTGGGATTGCCAACATTTGAGGAAAATGGAGGTTTAGAAGAATTGGCATTCGAAGCCAATGGGTGATCATCAAAATTTGGCATTGAGGGCGAGTTAGAAGGTTCGCCAGGGTCGCCCACGTTATTATCAATCCTCTTTCCAGATCTAAGGGTTGTAATAGCATTGACTGGATTATGGTTTTCGTCCTCACAAGAATTTACAGCACGAGAGTTATATTTTGGATTCACCTCAGGTTGACTAGGCAACTTTCCTTTCTCATTATTTTTCATTAGTTCTTTCATCATACTCATCATTTGGTCGAGTTTAGCGTCGTGTGAGTTCATTTTAGCTTCGTGAGAGTTCAACTGTTTCTCTAAACGCACAATATCTTGTGGCGGTTGAGAAGGTTGAGAGGATTGGTTTGATGATTGAAAGTTGGGGTTCCTATAAGGTTGTTTGGATTGAGATGTTGTTTGAGAGGTTTGAGAAATTGGAGGTGGAGCTTGGTAATTTGGATTTGGAATAAAGGGTTGCACGTGAGATGGGTTAGCCGAATTATTGGGGTTTGACCAAGAAAAATTTGGGTGGTTCCTCCAACCAGGATTGTATGTGGATGAGTAAGGATTATTTTGAGCTATAGCATTGGCTTGGTCCTGCGAGTAGTAGTGGGGTAGCCCTTCTCCGGCTTGAGGAGTTTGATTTTCTAAGGGAAATTGACTTGGGTCCACGACATGCACTCCTCTAGTAGAAGTACGAATGGGGACACGAATTGATTCCCATTGCATGTCCTTTTCAGAATAGTCTTCTAAGAATTTCCAAGCTTCATCGGCCGTCTTAGACATAAAGTCTCCTCCACACATTGATTCTAATTGAGTTCTAGTCTGATAGTTCAGCCCTTCATATGCAATTTGACATAAGTGGTCTTTTAGAATTCCATGATGAGGACAACTATATAATAGTTGGTTGAATCTTTCAAAGTATTTTGAAAAAGTTTCCCCCTCATTTTGACAGAATTGGTTTATCTCAGTTCGAATTTTTAGAGTTTTATGGAAAGGGAAAAACTTTTTCAAGAATGCAGTGACAAATTCATCCCAACTTCTTATGGAATGTTTTGGAAGAGAATTTAGCCATCTTTTAGCGCTTTCAAGTAGTGCAAATGGAATTAGCCTTAGCTTGATCGATTCGTTAGATAGTTGTTGCATATTTGTTGTGGAAGCATACAATTTTGGTACCCCTTGGATATTAGAATGTTTTAGCTCAAAATTGTTTCCTTCAGCTGGTGGGAACACGATGACAGAGAGTTGGACGGTCCTAGTTGGATAACATCGATCACGAAGAGACAAGGGTCTATCCATTTGGATATTGGGATTTTGAAAATTTTGATTTATTTGATTTTGATCTCCAAAGTTTGGAAAGTTTTGATTCACTCGATTTTGATCCAACTCGGTTGGAAAATTTTGGTTGATTCGAGAACCCCTAGGAGAATTTTGTTGGCTAACACTTTTTTTCACTCATTGTTGTTAAATGCAAGCACAGAAATCTGCTACAATGAAATTTTCTGTCCTTAATGGCTCCTAACCCAAAATTATAAAGTGACGCGTTTGATTACTTAGATCAAAAGATTTCTCAGCCAGTTAACGGACAGGAGTTATCGGTGCACCAGGAATCACCCTAGCAATGCAACCGAAGGTTTAAGTACCTTCAGAGTAACAACCGATATAATATTTACGAATCACCGTAATATTTATAAACGGTTATTTCTCTGCCGTAGTCTAGACACCAAGAAATAATTCGTTCCAAATGAATCAACTATCACAATACAATTAAGCCCTAGATGAGCCCGTGACTCCCTTAAGTCCAACGTCTAACCGTTATTATTAGTCAGATTCTACGATGAAATGCAATTTGTGGGCTAAGGAAAGGGTGATGAAATCCCTCACCTTATGTGAATTGGGGTATTACCCTTCAAAAATGAATAAAAAGTGCAGAAATAACAACAATTACATAATTTAATTGCAGAAATTAAAAATATTACATTCAAGCTGCTGCCCATGTAGAATTTTTTTTACAACAATTGTCTATATTTTTTTTTTTTGCAGCAGAGCACCTGTAGAGTTAGAAGAAATTTACAGAGGTGTACGGCTGTCCTTCGAGAAAATTTGAGTAGCGCTAGCGCGTTCACACCCCAATTGGTGTGCAACCGCTTTGCTTTGCTTGCTTCTTGTATTTCCTGTCTTATTGTTCCAACACTTCCTTGCCTCGGCCTTGATTCGATTCTTTTTTTTTTCTTTTTTTTATTTTATTTAAGCAATGTAAAATAAAATAAAAAACAAGACTCAAAAGAAAAAAAAACTAAACTTAAAAAAAAAACAAAAGAACTAAACTATAGCCAAGCCAAGCCAAAAATAAAATAACAAACAAGCTAAATTTAACAAGACGACCGGGCTCACTAAAACAAATGGCTCAACACTAAGTCAACCAACAGGAGCCGCGTGCTAACAATGCCTCAAACTCACTCAACCGACTATTTAGTTGCCTCTTCTCAACGCAAGGAAACAAGAAACTCAGATAACCCTGTTAAAGAAAAATATAATGCAGACAATTCAAAATTTCTCTCCCCAAATCGAAAGGGAAAAATCGAAATCGCGATTGGGGTTCTGGGTTTCGATTACTGGCGGTTTCGAGTTGTGAATTTCCGGGTTTTCAAATCGGAATTTTTTTTCGAGCTTTCGCTTTCGGTCTTGGGTTTTTGAAGCGAACGTTGATGGTCTGTTCTGTGTGGGGTTTGGATGTGAAGAGGAGGCGGAGGGCGGTTTTGTGATGAAGGGTTGGATGCAATGTGGTATTTGTAGGCTTGGTATGAACGTGGGTTCAAGGCAATGATACGAGATCTGTTGATATGTGGCGATGGAGTATGGGCTGTATTGGGTGACTGGCTTTGGTTTGTGTGTGTGGAGCAGATGATGAATTTGTTGCGGATGAAGGTGGGCGTTGACAAAAGAAGGTGTTGTGATGTCACGGTGTTGCGTATTGGGAGATGGGGTTTCGGATCTAGTTTGTGAATTGATGATGGGGAAGTGAAGTTTTGAAGAGGATTAGTATTGAGGAAAATTTTGGGATGGTACAGAACAGAACTCGGTGTTGTGAACGGTGAAGCAGTGAAGGTGTTGGACAGGGCTAAGTTCGGTTTGTAGTGGGATTATGTTGGATTTGGTGATGGGTTAATGGTATGGTCAGAAGAAATAATTGTTTTGGAAAGGGGATGGTAATGGATGAAGAGCAGGTGGACCGGTGCTATAGAAGTGCGTTGCGACTGTTTGCAAGGAACGGTGGTTTTTGGAAAAAATCAACGCAGATGGGATCTAGAATTTGTTGACCGTGGCAAAGTATGATGATGGTGGACTATTGTGATCTGTATTGACAGAACTTAAAAGGCAGAAGAACCCAAGAAAGGAAACACAAGAAGAAAAGGAAAAGCAACTTTTTTTTGTGAGACTTGTAATTTTTTTTATAGAAATTGGAAAACGGCAACAACTTGTAAGAAGATTTGGGAAAGAATTTGGGAAGAGGAAACAAATAAAAAGGAAACGGCAAATTTTTTTTTTTTTTTGAAATTTAGAAAAGAAGAAGTCAATCTAATGAAAAGAGGAAAGAAAGTGCAAAGGAAAGAAACTGAATAAAGGAAATGGCAAGTTCTTTTTTTTCTCTTGATTAGTGGATGATTGTACCAATGAAATTGATATATCAAATCACAAATAAGATTTTTTTATATGCACGAAAACTAAAGGAAAAATAAATAAATAAAATAAAACTAACACGAATCAGAAATTAAATAAATAACAAAATTTAAACGATACCTCCCCGACAACGGCGCCAAAAACTTGTTCGTCGCTTTCCTATGAATTAGAAAAGCGCGAATTTTAAATTAAATACTGCAAGCATACATGTGTGTAGCATACAGGTCGAACACAGGGAGGTGTAATTAAAATCAAATTATTTATTTAATCTCTTGGGCGAGTTAGATGATTTTCGAGGTTGGTTTTTGAAAACAATAAAAATTGAAACTGCGATCCGATTCAGAACAAATCTAATTGAACTGACGATCAAATCACAACTATCAATTGGAAATTAAAACGCAAAATAGAAATAAAATGCAGAAAGTAAAATTGCAGGAAAAGATGAACAACAAAAAGTTAATTAGGATTGTCGTTGAAACTAATCAAACGACTAATCACTAACAAGAAATGTAAAATACGATTGGTGCTCTTCCAAAACTAATTGTGAAGACACCACCGATTGCTAAGAAAGAAAAATGCAGAAATAGTAAAGAAGAAAAAAAAATTTATTAATGGAGAAGAGAATACAGAATTGAGATAGGATGGTGGCTACAATGATATTACAAGGGTATATATAGTGTAGATAGCCAAACCCTAACCCTAACCCTAATACAATGATAGATGGGCCTTAGGGAATACACAAAAGAGTTTACAATGAGAGTTTCAAATGGGCCTTAGTTAAATCTATTAAATTTTTGGCTTTTCTTCTTTTTCTCTTGGTTCTTTGATAAGCCTCCCTTGATTTGAGATGTGCAAGGCCTCTAAATCAGTCATTTTCTTGTCCAACAGTAGCTAGATGTGAGATCTTCATCTACAATACACAACAATTTGATCTCTATTTCCCTACTTTTCTGGTTGCATGCGGGCTAGGTTGGAATATATGTAAAAGCAACAAAACACTACCCAAGTAATAGTTATTTATATACAAAAGATAAGATATAAGAGCATAAAATAAACACATTTCTATGTCCATCAAGCCCACACGGGTATTGGGATGATATTTGACATACACTAATCCTAATATTTAGTTGTATATCAATTGATGGGTTGATAGACTGTTGTGAGCGTTATTTATTTATTTTAATGCTCATACAGTTGTAGAACGCACTCTAGATGATGTTTGAATGTTTAATGATTATTTTTCATTATTGTTGCGTACATGCGATGTATGAAATCCGTGTAACTGAAATTATATGGTAATTGATAGAGTCACATTCTAATTCAGAAATAAAGAATATTTTAAAATAAAGAATATTTTAAAATAACAAATATTTTAAAATAATGTTCAGTAAATAATCAAAATGTGATTTTGAAGTCCGATTTTGGATGGACACGAAAATATTGAAATGTGAAGCTGAGTTAAGTAGTAAACGCTATTTTAATCCGAACGGATTTATCGATCGATTTTATTCATTTTATAAGGAATATCGAAAAGAAGTGATTTCAAAATCTAATATTTTGAAAATATTATCATTTTAATAATATAATTATATAGAATATTCGATTTTGATTTTAAAATTGAAAACGAAGTTGAAAACGTTTTAAAACGAATTTATAAACAACTTATAAAATACATTTTAAATAGAAATCGATGATATATATATTACAAATATAACTAATGGTCTAAATAGAACGCGCAGCGCAACGACCGTTCGCGAATTTCGACCATTAACTTCAAATGGATGTAACGGGAGATCCGACCGTCGGATTCTCCTAAAACCCGAACCATTGGGTTCGTATCGAAAAGAGATTTCCAACGATTATAAGAGATTTGAAATCTAACGGTTGGATTTGGAATTATGTCCAAATCAATTTCAGAAAAGGTCGTTATGAATGCAATTCGGTGGTCGATATTGGAAATCGACTGTAAGGGCCTAAATAAAATTATTAAAAAAATATGGAAAAATTGTGTAAAATCATAATAAATGATTTGGAAAGATTTTGGATGACAAATTCCAAGCTTTGAGAAGATAAATGATATTTTTTATCGAAATGAACTAGTTATTAACTAGAATAATAAATCCAATGTTTTTAAATAAATAAATTGGATTTGTAAATGAGTTTTGAAATAACCAGAATTTTTCCAATGTATGAGTTGGAATGGATTTAAATAAAAATAATCTTTGGAATATTCCGATATTGGGTTCCGTGATTATACGGATATTGTTATGTGAGTTTGGAAGATATACAGATATCGTTATTCCCAATACGATATCCGTTAGTTTAAGAATTTGATATTGAATAGAAGCCGATATAATTTCTATTTAGAGCCTGGTATTTAATATCAAATTGGATTTTGGGTTTGTCGCGAACGGTGTCTTTAATAACACTGTTCTTAAACCCCGATGAGAAAAGAATAAATCTTTTAAATAAGATTTAGAGAAGTTTACCAATCAATTGATGTTTAATTGGAATTGAATTGAAATTAGATTTTTGGGTTTATCGTGAACAATGCTTTAAATAACATTTGTTCTTTAACCCAATTAACAATGAAGAAATGATTTGGAATTTATAAATCTTTTTATTAAGATTTAATGGAAATTTTCCAAAGTAAAGTTTTCCAATTTAATATATTAAATTGGAATTGAATGGAATTCGATTTGGTAATAATCTAGATGAGCTTCTGTGAAGGAAGACCGTTACTATACATGGAATTTAAAAGGCATTGCCATTATTCCATTTATATTATTGATTGGATATAGAAATTTATATCGATTATATATTGATCTGTTTTCCGTGAAGATTCCATAGTTGATGGAAGCTGATTTGGGTTTATTGTGAAATGTGTTTTAAATGACATTAGTTCTTTAACCCAGTTAAAGATAAGATTAATTTCTTAAATT
This sequence comes from Allium sativum, assembly GCA_030737875.1. Classification (NCBI taxonomy): domain Eukaryota; kingdom Viridiplantae; phylum Streptophyta; class Magnoliopsida; order Asparagales; family Amaryllidaceae; genus Allium; species Allium sativum. The sequence goes on from CM060909.1 coordinate 365,703,059, forward strand.
TGAATAATTATTAAGTAATGATTTTGGAGATTAAAATTGGATTATAGTTTTAATGAATCTTTACTTAGATTGGAATGAGAATGGGATGATTACATTTATCGAATTCATGAAATGATCGAGAATGGAGTACCACCAGTTTTACTCTAGGCGATAGTTAAATCTTTTATTAGATTTGAACTAGAAATGGTAATTAAATTTACCGATAACACCGTAGGTGTTAGATATGGGGTACTACTAGTATTTCTCCATGGGATGAATAGGTTAGAATTGGGATTAATAAATAAATGATTACTTCGGTATGGCTAGATAATCCCGACTAGTTTTATAAGCCTTAATTTGGTTTAGAATTGTGGAAAGATAAAATAAAATCTTTTGAAATTGATATCCATAGGAAGATTAAAGAATAAATTTAAAAGAGTTTATCTTTGATAAAATTAATGGGTACCTTTCCCTAAAGATGTGAATATTCGAATAAAATAATATTTCGGATTGGAATGAGGCGCATGATGTGTTTTTATAGCACTTAATTATAAAATACGCGAGTAATTCGGAAGGACAAGGTTTAACATGAATAATTAATACGATGACTAAAAGTCGACGATGAAGACGGTGGTTGAAGACCAGAGATCTTCACATCATTTGGATGATTACTGATGTTTTGATTGGGCTGTACACCCAAGATAAGGTAATAAGTGGTGATCGTCCAGACAAACTTGGAGATCGACCGGATATGCGAGGACCTCTCTCCTGTATTGGACATATGGGACGAGGAATAAGGTGCCTCCGGTTTTGTTCAGACCCAGAATGGACTTGCAAATGGATGGTATGTCTGACGTTCTATTCCTTTATACTGTATTCGTTGATCTCTGCTAAATATATATCTGTTTGGTGGTGGAGAATTTATTCTATTGCTTAACACCCTTCTCTGAGACGTACGAGCTTAGAGGTTATATATTGGTGGAAATCAGTGGCATGGTATGGTTTGATAATGTGGCATGCTAAGATGCAAATGACCAAGGCTTTTGTTGAAAAGAAGAGTGTAACAACCCGAATTTTAATAACATGTTAAAACCATAAATCAAGGCAGAATTAATTTTTAAAATAAGAATCAAGGGAAACGGGTTGCTCCATTACGCTCGTCTCGAAATTCTACTTGGAAACGATCCGAGTTTTCGAAAATCGGAGTCCGTATGAGGGAGATATGACCCTCCGAAGTTTTAGAAATTTTCAGAACCAAAACAGCTCGAAATTCGAATTCGAATTTCGAATTCAAAATCCAAAACAGACTGGGCGGGAAAATTCCCACTCAAGGACCAGGTCGACCTGGGGGTCGACCATAGTGTCGACCTCCCAGGGACCAGGTCGACCATAGTGTCGACCTGGGGGTCGACCTGCCTCCCGAACCCCTTTTCTGAACCTGATGCATTCTAGTGTATTTAGACTCGTTTTCTGTCCAGATTCATCTGCCTATGCCTATGACTGTGAACATAAGATTATGCCTATGACTATGAATATAAGACTATGCCTACGCCAATGACTGTGAACATAAGACTGTTGCCTATGACTATGACAAGGACAATTATGGCTAATCACCTATGATTCATGACCATGAGGTTATTGCCAAGGATTATGCCTATGAAATTGGAGCTAAGCTTGATTTTCTATTCAGACCTATTTTCTTTATTTATACTTGGATCTTGATTTTGGGGATTTTTCTATTTAAGTTAGATATATCCGTGTTCTTGAATCTATATTATTATTTAAACCTTTTCATGTTCATAATGTTATGCCTGCGATGTTTTAATCAATTTATTCAGTTATGTTATGCCTTGGAAATAAATTGATAATAAAACAATGTTTATTATGTTATATATGGAATTGAATGATATTGATCTATGCTTGTGGTTCTATTTTATCATCATGTTGAATTGGGAATTAATGAATAAGTCTATTCATATGTATATGATGTTCATGTTGATTATTTTGCAAGTACACACCTATGGTGTTCATATTGACTATGCCGAGAATGCCAAGTTTACACCTATGTCATGTTTATGTTAATGAATAGCTTTATGCAAATTTTGTGTACGTTAAATTAGGCTAAGTTTTTAGCCTAATATTATATGTCAAAAATCATGCGGACGAAGATTAGGCTAAGATTGTTAGCCTAATATTCAAACGGGGTAATGTTGGAAAAAATTGGTAATTATAGGAAACTTGGCATGAAACTCGCCTTGAAAACTTGACACGAACTTGACATGAAACTTGAACATGGACATGACACTAGAATGAACATGAAAATGGCCAACTCGAGGTTGGGTTGAGTTTGCAGTGTAATTCTGCCCGGAACCGCCCGACAAATCCAGTTACTGCAAACAATAGGATCCAATGTGGGTAGTTGGTCATATCGCGCTTGAAAACCCGAGGTCAGACTAAGTTGTGGTGTAAATCTTCCCGGAACTGCCCGACATATCCAGTGACCACAACAACAGGTCTGATGTGAGAGGTTGGGGTGCATTAATGAATTAATGCCACGTGATAGGGTTAAGTCATGAACCTGAAAGACAACACTTAACCAACTTGATACATGATTCGTAGGGCTAAGTCATGAACTTGAACGACAACACTTAGCTAATTTAACATGACACTAGGTGGGTTAAGCCACGAACTTGAATGACAACACTTAACCAACTTGAAATGCTAGACTGATAAGGGTTAAGTCACGAATTTAAATGACAACACTTAACCTATTGGACGGAAACCCTAGTTACGCGGTCCGCTTCAGCAGTAACCCACTAGATGTATCATGGTACCCTGGAACTAGGCAAGGTGGGGCACGATTACTGGGCTGATTGTAAGCGACCAGAACGACGGCTGTGTTGGTGCGCCAGTGTAGGTTCAGGCGGGCTATGGTCATGCACGTAGTCCAGAGTTGAAAAAGAAGGCATTGGGCATCAGTGGGTTTATCTGTGCATGCTTGATTCGTGTCGGTGGTTGGCACCCTAAGGCTTGATACACCCTATGGTGGACATAGCACAGGTGACTACATTCGTGATAGGGCCGTATGACACAGAGACACATGATGAGCTAGAACTTATAGGGAGCCGATCGATTAGTGGATCGTTCTGTTGGACCTAGTAATGGGTCATTCATGATATTGGGCCAAGGGATCATTTCAAGATTAATATAAGACATGGGTTTGGGATTCTAGTACAGTTGATGCAGCGAATCTTGAATATGTGATGCTATACTTGATTTATACTTGACTTATCATGCTATCTTAGTCTATCTTGCCACTCTTGACAGCATTCTTATGTTTACTTTCAGTTTATACATGCCATGTTACCTTTACCTGTTCTTATGCTGAAAGTCACTAGGACTTTCTCAGTATTTATGACTGACCCGTTTTGTTTCTCCTCTTTTTCTTCCATCCCCCCCTCCTCAGGTTCTCAGGGAGGAAACTCTAGCACTTAGCTTGGATTTCGCTTGCATTCAGTTCAGCTCATGTATGGTTTGATCTCGAGTTATGCTATAGCTGCATTTCTGCTACCTTTGGGGAATTAAGCTACTTTGATGTTTTAAGTTTATGCTTCTTTATTTATGCAAGACATAATTTGTTGTAATGGAAAATAATGACCTTGACTCTTTTTTTGAAAGTAATGAAATTTATCTTTTGATTCTTCCGCTGTTTTATCTATGTTCTGTCTTGTAATATTTCTGTGTTTGTTTACCTCGATAACGCTCCTCCAAAACTAGTGCATTCCCTTTGTGAGTGACCCTAGCGGAGGTGGGGTGTTACACAGAGTCTTGTGGTTGATGATCAAAGCACGACTTTATTTAGCATAGCTTTGTGTATATCGTTAATTCGCGAGCCCCACACCCGGTTTGAGTAAAAAAGGGGATAGCGACTACAGGGAGTACACGACATTTCTTTCTAGCTAGAAGTGGTGTCATGGTATGGAGCCCATACATTTTTACTTATGTGGATGATGGATTGCGAGGCGCCTCGATTATTGAGTCCCTAGTGGCTCAGAGATAGGTCCGATCGGACCAGAAAACGTGTGTTCAGGAATAAATAATCCTCAAAAGTAGGAGAGTACTGGCCTTGAAGCATCCAAGGGTTCGCTAGTGTCCGAGCCTTGAGGCATTTGCTAGAGTGTCTCGAATCGGTGAGGAGCCATCCCTTACCTCGACTCATAGATGGAAATCCAATTTCCAATACGCGACTTTTCGGTTTTAATTATATAGCTATTATGGCGACATAGTAGGATGGGGTACTATGTCGTTTATGATTGATACGTTTATATTTGAAGTTGACTTTGACACTATACACTTATAGTAATAACAAAAATGATTTGTTTTAAAACATATCAAACATGTTTGGCTATTATAAGGGAAAACTCTATCCTCCGGCTTGCGTTGCATTGTGTGATGGTACCTGAGTCTTATAATAGCTTCATTTTTCAAAAAGCATTGCGTTGTTTTATTTTAAACTAATATTCATGTGGAGTAAACCCATTCCATGACATACGACATCGTCCCATGATTTCCCAAGTTTTAAAGTAAAGTTTTAAGAACCATTTTAGTTCTCACACCAGTCCCATGACTGATTTGGAGTTTTTAACCTAAACTCTGGGTGCCCTTATTTTCCACACGGGCAGCTAGTAGTTTTGGTTTTTGCAGATATTTCTGTTCCACAGGATCCTGGAGTACAACTGGAGCTACATTCGGGAAGCTTTGTATCCGTGTATTTCTTTCAGTTGTGCTAGTTGACGATTGTTCCACTGAATTATATTTATGTATTATTTTTCGCTTCTATGTAAATTATTAATCTCTGATATTGTATTTCCAATGTATATTATTTATTCATACTCTATAATATTATTGTACTCTGATGTAAATTGTTGTAATAGTAACAAAATGTTCTATTGTTTGTGTCCTGACATGTCGTGTTATAAAAGCAATTCGGGCTTTCCCGTAATGGTAAGTTTGGATCGTTTCATTTTGGTATCAGATCTTTGGTTTTACAAAGCTCGAGAACAAGACACGTTAGAACCAAACAAAAAAAATTATCAGAAATAGGATTAGTTACATTCTATGAGAATAACTCGTTAGAGATAGGATCAGTAGTATCCTAGAATGAGGTCGAAGGGTATTATTTATAAAAATAAATTTAGTTTTGAAAATTTATATATTATTATATGTATTTGAGTATTTTATTTTAAACTGATTTTGGACTATCGGGTATATGAAGATTTTGCATATACGCCTAGCTAGCTTATATACGAGGTCACAAATATACTGGAAATATACTTGATAGATATAGAATCACACTCTAGTCGTCCGAGGATGATTCTGGTGATTGATCGATCAACATCAACAATTATGTTCGAGCTTCGAAAGTGGGATATATATATATACTTCCAATTGACTGGTGTGAGAACCAAAACTTAGTTAGAATTTATTGTTGTTGATTTGGCACTTAAAATAAAATTTTGATTATATATAAAAGCTATATATGTTTGAAAAGCTAATCAACTAATTGATTGCTGATTGTGTTGTGTGATTATTAGTTAACTAATTAAATTATTGGAATGATTAAAACAATAATAGAATGAAAGGTAAATTTTAGCCAAATTGAGTTAAATATTGAATTGAATTGAAAATTGATTAGAATTGTATACATGTGCATATATATGTGTGAACATGTCATAGCATGGAAGCTAAGAAGAGGAATAAAATTGTATGTCTGACAAATAGGTACATATTTACTATATTTATTGGGTTTGATGATTTTATGAGCCATTTGTCTTTTTCTTTTTCTTTTTTATTGATGAGGGCCCTATGAGGATAGTTGCGGTTTTACCGATCAGCCCGTACAAAGGAGGTTATGGCGACATTTTTTGAAAATTTAAAATGTTAGCCAAATTTTTGAGAAATTAGAAAATTCTTAGAAACTGAAAAGTTGAAGAATAAAAGCCAGAATGAAAGTTGAGTTGGTTAGTTAAACAACTTTCTGCTCCGTTCCTTTTCGAGGACGAAAATATTTTAAGTGGGGTAGATTGTAACAACCCGTATTTTCAGAACTAATTTAAAATTTTGATTTAAGCTATTTTAAGGAATATGCGAATATAAATTAGTTATTTTAGGTAAATAAAATTTGAGAATAATTTTATTATTAGTTTTTATATTTTAAATGACTTAAAATAAACCCAGTAAAATTATTAAATTGATTTATAAGCGTTGTTTTGAAAATTTTGAAAATTCGTTTTTTAAAATAGTCGCATGGCCCTTAAAAACTGAAAATTTTCATATGAGCTCGGAATTCGAAGAAATAATTTTTTTTCGATTCATAATGACAAATCATTGTTGGATTCCGAAGTGCGCGTCGAACGGAGTCAGTATATGGCCGTGCGGAGCAAAACCATTTGTTCAAAAACGGGCAGTCATTTTACAAATGAACGTTATTGAGACGATCTCAAAATTCGATTTCGTTTTTTTTTGGATTCGTATCGTCTAATAATGGTTAAATCCAAAAGGCCATGATTTTTAGAGTTAGCGTGTGGGCGTGTTAGAAGAAATGGAGCACTAAAATCGCATTTTGAGCACTATTTGATCATCTTTGAGAATTTTTTACGGAAGGCCCAACGAACTCGGAGTTCGACGAAACTTGTTTCTTTGGACTCGTCTTCACGTCTACTATCTCATGTCCAAAATCCGCGGCAAACGGAGATCGTTTGCATTCAGGCGATGGGAGAGAAACGAGCATATAATGACTTTTACTCCATTTCTCTCTTCATTGTTTCACTTCTCTCTTCCTCTCCAAAAAAGAAAAAAATGCCATAGGCTGCCGCACCCCATCAGCCTCCTCCCCTCCACCGCCGGCCGCCGCCACCCCCTCCTCCTCCTCTTCCCTCTCTCTCCTTCTCTTTGCAATTTCAAGAACCCTAGCCCCTAAATTCCACAACCACCGCCACTGTGGGCCCCTCCACCGCCACCGTCTAGCGCCACCCCCCATGTCAGTCAGGCCCCAAGCCGCCCCCCTCCAGCCACCAGTCCGGCCATGGGGCCCCCATCACCAAAAACCCAGTTTCCATAAAATCCCGTATTTGCAGATAAGCCACTGACCTACTTTCCTTAACTCCCAAAGCATGCACTTCTAGCCAAAACTCCACAGTGCCAAAATAGAAGAGCACGATTTTCTCTTTGATTTGAGTATATGACACTCTAAGTTTGGAGTTCAGAGCTATTCGGAAAACTTGTCCAAAGTCCGCGGAACTGCTGCTGTTTTTCATGATTTCCGGCAAATTGGTCCGTTTTGAAAGAAAGTCCACTAGGCGAAAGTTGTCCGGAATGGCGCGTTAGGGCTATGAATAAAGTTTGCTGAAGATTGAAGCTCATATGCAAATTATGGAACCAAAGAGGCGACTTCAAATGCGAAGAACGACAAAACAGAGACCGCATGACAAGATTATGCAGTAGAAGTGTCGAGGCGATTGGTTTAGCTAGGGTGAGAACTCTCTCACTCAAATCATTTTTGTTATGCCATTATACCCTAGGTTGCAGATGGGGCTTAGTTACTCCTGACACTACTTTTTGTACAAACCTTAGATGATTTGTGTGATGGTTGTGTTGTGGAAAAATTGATTGTATTGCGGTATTATTGGATTGGGTGACTGTTGTGTATGGCGCGAGCCAGAATCAAGAGAGGGATAATGCTAAACATTATTTTGGTTCTAATATCGCGCCGTTATAATGCCGAATTTTTCTAAAACTGAAATATATAAATTATTTATATAAAATGCATATAAGTTTTTCATAAAAAGAAATTGAAATAAATATTCATTTACAAGTCAGACGGCTTGTTTATGTACACCTATTTATCTGATATTGATTGGGATGATAAATTTTACACATCGCACAACTGCACAAATAATAATCGGTATTTGTTGGTTGAAACCCCACACGAGTATTGAGATGATATTTGGCATACATTAATCCCAATGTTTAGTTGTATGTCAATCGATGGGTTGACAAACCGTGGAGAGCGTTATTTATTTATTTTAATGCTTATACAGTTGTAGAACGCACTCTGGATGATGTTTGGATGTTTAATGATTATTTGTCATTATTGTTGCATACATGCGATGTATGAAATCCATATAACTGAAATTATATAGTAATTGATAGAGTCGCATTCCGATTAAGAAATAAATAATATTTTAAAATAAAGAATATTTTAAAATAACGAATATTTTAAAATAATGTTCAGTAATAATCAAAATGTGATTTTGAAGTCCGATTTTGGATGGACACGAAAATATTGAAATGTGAAGCCGAGTTAAGTAGTAAACGCTATTTTAACCCGAACGGATTTATCGATTGATTTTATTCATTTTATAAGGAATATCGAAAAGAAGTGATTTCAAAATCTAATATTTTGAAAATATTATATGGAATATTCAATTTTGTTTTAAAAATTGAAAATGAAGTTGAAAACATTTTAAAACGAATTTATAAACGATTTATAAATAGTTTTAAATAGAAATCGATGATATTATATATATATATATATATATATATATATATATTTAATGGCCTGAATAGAGCGCGCCGCGCGGCGACCATTCGCGAATTTCGACCATTAACTTCAAATGGACGTAACGAGAGATCTGACCGTCGGATTCTCCTAAAACCGGAACCGTTGGGTTCGTATCGAAAAGAGCTTTCAAATGATTACAAAAGATTTGAAATCTAACGGTTAGATTTGTAATTATGTCCAAATCAATTTTAGAAAAGGTCGCTATGAATGCAGTTCCGTGGTCAATATTGGAAACCGACTGTAAGGGCCTAAATAAAATTATTAAAAAAATATGGAAAAATTGTGTAAAATCATAATAAATGATTTGGAAAGATTTTGGATGAAAAATTCCAAGTTTTGAAAAGATAAATGATATTTTTATCGAAATGAACTAGTTATTAACTAGAATAATAAATCCAATGTTTTTAAATAAATGAATAAATTGGATTTGTAAATGGGTTTTAAAATAACCAGAATTTTTCCAAAGTATGAGTTGGAATGGATTTAAATATAAATAATCTTCGGAATATTTTAATATTGGATTCCGTGATTATACGGATATTGTTATGGGAATTTGGAAGATACAGATATCATTATTTGCAATACAATATCCATTAGTTTCAGAATTTGATATTGAATATAAGCCGATAAAATTTCTATTTAGAGCCTGGTATTTAATATCAAATTGGATTTTGGTTTTGTCGTGAACAGTGTCTTTAATAACACTGTTCTTAACCCCGATGAGAAAAGAATAAATATTTTAAATAAGATTTAGAGAAGTTTACCAATTAATTGATATTTAATTGGAATTGAATTAAAATTGGATTTTTGGGTTTATCGTGAACAATATTTTAAATAACATTTGTTCTTTAACCCAATTAATAGTGAAGAGATGATTTGGAATTTATAAATCTTTTTATTAAGATTTAATAGAAATTTCCCAAAGTAAAGTTTTTCAATTTAATATATTAAATTGGAATTGAATGGAATTCGATTTGGTAATAATCGAGATGAGCTTCTGTGAAGGAAGACCGTTACTATATATGGAATTTAAAAGGCTTTGCCATTATTTCATTTATAGTATTAATGGGATATGGAAATTTTTATCGATTATATATTGATCTGTTTTCCGTGAATATTCCATGGTTGATGGAAGCTGATGTGGTTTTATTGTGAATTGTGTTTTATATGACATTAGTTCTTTAATCCAGTTAAAGATAAGATTAATTCCTTAAATTTGAATTATTATTAAGTAATGACTTTTGAGATTAAAACTAAATTTGAGTTTTAATGAATCTTTAATTAGATTGGAATGAGAATGGGATAATTAAATTTATCGAATTCATGAAATGATCGAGAATGGAGTACCACCAAATTTACTCTAGGCGATAGTCAAATCTTTAATTAGATTTGAATGTGAAATGGTAATTAAATTTACCGATAACACCGTAGGTGTTAGATACAGGGTACTACCAGTTCTGCTCCATAGGATGAATAGGTTGAGATTGGGATTAATAAATAAATGATTACTTCGGTATGGCTCGATAATCCCGACTAGTTTTATAAACCTTAATTTGGTTTAGAATTGTGGAAAGATAAATAAAATCCTTTGAAATTGATATCCAAAGGAAGATTAAAGAATAAATTTAAAAGAGTTTATATTTGATAAAATTAACGGGAACCTTTCCCTAAAGATGTGTATATTTGAATAAAATAAAATTAACGGGAACCTTTCCCTAAAAATGAATTTGGGCGCCAACTTTCCAGTTTTACCGAACCGGATAACTCCTCTCATCGGCGATACTTTCAAATATACATAGTCGCCAACAGCAAATGATATATCCCTTCTTCTCCTATCGGCTTAGATCTTTTGTCGGCTTTGAGCAGCGAGTAATCGTTTCTTAATAAAATCGACTTTGTCGGCAGCTTCTCGGATCATACCAGGCCCTAATGCAAGTCTATTTCCAGGTTCGACCCAATAAGCAGGGGATCAGCACGGTCTACCATACAATGCTTCGAATGGCGACATTGTCAGGCTCACCTGGAAGCTGTTGTTATATGAGAATTCAGCCAAATGCATATGGTCTTCCCATGATCCGCCGAAATCTAGAACACAAGCCCGCAATAGATCTTGTAAAATACGATTCACCCTCTCAGTCTGACCATCTGTCTGAGGATGATAGGCGATGCTTAGGTTCAGCTTTGTTCCCAGCTCTACTTGAAATGCCTCCCAGAATTTGCTAGTAAATATTGTATCTCTATCACTGACTATACTGAGCGGCACTCCATGTAGCCTAACAATTTCCTTGAAGTAAATTTGCGCCAGACTTTGAGCAGTTCTGTTTGATCTGACAGGTATGAAATGGGCGGTCTTCGTGAAGCGATCTACGATCACCCAAATACTGTCATTACCTTTTCTGGTTTTGGGCAAACCATCAATGAAGTCCATGGAAATATGTTCCCACTTCCAACCTGGAACGTCTAGCGGTTGTAACAATCCAGCAAGTTTCTGTTGGTTGCTTTTGACTAGCTGGCAAGTAGGGCATCGACTAACATATATCAAGATGTCTCTTTTTAACTACTTCCACCAGAATGTTCGCTTGATATCGTTATACATTTTACTCACACTCGGATGGATACTGAGCTTAGATTTTTGGCATTCATCAAGCACATCTCTTTCGAGTTCAGGAATTTTTCGAACACAAATCCGTCCTTCTAACCTCAGAATCCTTTCGCTGTCGAGCTGGAAATCTGAAGCATTGCCTTCACGAATTCGCTGACTCGTTCCTTTGATAAATTGGTCGTCTTTTTGGAGAGCCGATATCTTGTCAATCAACGAAGTCGCAATGATAAAACTGGCGATCATTTCATTCTTTCGGCATAACGCATCAGCCACGACATTGGCTTTCCCTGGAGTGTATAGAATCTCAAAATCATATGCTGCAAGGAACTCTAGCCAACGTTGCTGCCTCAGATTCAGGTCTTTCTGAGTGAACATATACTTTAACGACTGATGGTCTGTGTACCGTTCGAATCTCTCACCCAGAAGATAGTGTCTCCAGATTTTCAAAGAGAATACGATAGCCAACAACTCAAGATCAAGAGTGACGTAGTTTTTCTCGTGTGGCTTCAGCTGACGGCTAGCATAAGCAATCACTTGAATCCTTTGCATTAACACTGCACCAAGGCCTTCGCTAGAAGCGTCAGTCCAGACTTTCAAATCCTGATTGCCATCGATGATGGTTAACACTGGAGCAGTAGTTAATCTTAACTTTAGCTCTTCAAAAGCCTCTTCACTTTCTGGAGTCCATTTGAATTCAGAGTGCTTCTTTGTAAGCTTTGTTAAGTGACCAGATATCTTCGAAAAGTTTTTGACGAACTTCCGGAAATAACTAGCCAATCCGAGAAAACTGCGGACTTCTGTAGGGGTACTGGGCTGTTTCCAATTCTGAATAGCTGTGATTTTACTTGGATCCACAGCAATTCCTTCTTTTGATACGACATGGCCCGGAAATTTCACTTCCTCTTGCCAGAATATACATTTGGACAGTTTGGCTTTCAATACATTCCTTCTCAGAATTTCTAGAACCTGTTCCAAATGCTTTTCATGTTCGGCCTTTGATTTAGAGAAGATTAGAATATCATCAATAAAAAACAGAACAAATTTATTCAAAACTCCTCTGAACACTCTATTCATCAAATCGACGAAGTATGCTGGAGCGTTACATAAGCCGAACGACATTACTAACCACTCATAGAAAAAGTCGGGACCTCTGAATGCTGTCATTGGAACACACTCTTCGGCAATTCGAAGCTGATGGAAGCCTGTAGCTAGGTCCATCCTTGAAAATACATGTGCTCCATTCAGACGATCCAATAAATCATCGATTCGCGGCAATGGATATTTGTTCTTTATCGTCTGCTTGTTCAAATCCCGATAATCCACACATAGCCGTAGAGTACCGTTAGATTTTGGGACAAATACCACTGCTGCTCCCCAATCAGAGAAACTAGGCCTGATCAGACCCTTCCATACTAACTGTCGTGTTTGATTGTCAAGTTCTTCTTTCTCTTTCAAGGACATTCTTCGAATAGCATGAACTACCGGCCTTGCATTCGGAATCAAAGCAATTTTGAAATCTATTCCTCTTTGTGGGGGTAAGCGAACAACTTCTTCGAACACATCCACATAGTTCTTGACGACAGGAATATCTTTCACTAGGTCGGGAATATTCTCTGTGACCTCAGGGATATTTTCTATTTGGGCTGGAGAAACATCGAGAGCTGCCCAGAAGTCTTTCCTATTTAAATTTGGGCCTTCAGATGGTATGGTTATATAATTCCCTGATTGGGCCTTCGCCTTTACAACTCTCTCGGTGCATCTAACCTCAGCTTCATATTTGGTTAGCCAATCCAACCCCATTATAAGATCAAACTCCATAAAATTCATGACGATGGAGATAGTAGGGAATTTATAGCAGGAAAAAGAGACAGGTACTGCACAAATCCAACTGAGATCGATGGAACCCCCAACCGGATTTTGGACAGTCATTGGTTCTTTGAGCTTCCTCAATTTCAAATCTAACTTCTTAACTGCATTCTTGGCAATAAAGCTTCGTAACGCGCCCGTGTCAAACAGTACTTTAACTGGAATATTTTTGACATTAAGCGTGCCTTCTATAACATCAGACCTTCCCTGACTATCTGAGGGTGCTGAGGTTTCTGCTACTTCATTTACTTGAACCATTTTGGTCTTTTTCAACATCCATCAGTCTCTCTTTATATGACCAGTCTTATGACAAAGATTGCACTCTCGGGTCACTTGAAACTTATTCTTGGATTTAGATTCATCCCTTTTTGGTTTCTTTAGAGACCGGCAACTTATTGAGAGATGTCCTTGCCTATTGCAGTTACTGCATACAGCTGTCGTTACTGGTTCTTTTTTGGATCTGGCCCTTTTTCGATTGACTTTGGGCTCCTTACTGACCTCAGACATTGTACTGGCCTCAGGACGATCAGTTTCAGACTCAATTTTATTACTAGAGCTGACTTCCTCTTCGTACTGTAACATACCTTTCTTGTCTAGATCTTCGTACTAGTAAGCCATGTATATCATTTCAGAGAAAGGAAGCTTCACATTCCTCATTACACTGTTCTGATATTTTCTTTGAAGCCCGTTGATAAATCTCAAATTCTTCCTCTTCAGATTTTCAATTAGATGAGGAGCAAAGTGAGAAAGTTCATTGAATTTCTTATGATATTCGGGAATGGTCATATCTCCTTGTATCAGATAAGAAAATTCATCACATAGCCGTTCAATTGCTTCAGGACGAGTAAATCTTTTCAGGAAAATCACTTTGAATCTATCCCAGGTGATATCACCTTCTGGATTATCCTTAATAACCGAATCCCACTAGAACAAAGCTTCGTCTTTGAGTGCCCAGGAGGCCAGTAATCTTTTCTGGTCATCCCTCAGCTTTAATCCTTCAAAGATTTTCTCAGCCGAACGAATCCAGGCTTGTGTTTTCATAATTGATTCTTCACCCAAGAAGGGTTTTCCACCCAGATTTCTATATTTCATAAATAGAGCTTCTATATCCGGGTCAGTATTACTTCTTCTATTTCTGGCACTCATTTTCTAGTACTTCTGCAAATAGCAGATCAAGTGTCAGGTCAACAGAAAAGATATTTCAAAATATAGAGACAAATACTTGAATGTAAATGTGTCTATCTAGGTGTTATTTCATTCTGTTACTCATACTAGGATATTACTGATCCTATCTGTAATGAGTTACTCATCCTAGAATACTACTGGTTCTATTTCTGACGAGTTCGTTAATATGTTATATTCCAGAACTAAGCTTAACCAAAGCTCTGATACCACGTTGTGATGAACCCAAATCCCGTACTGACGGTGACAAGGGTAATCTTTGGAATATAACACATAAACAGATAATAGCAGAACAGAAATAAATAAATACACCAGATAATGAACAGTAGGTTACACTGGATAAACGTAATCATCAGAGTTACACAGTATACAGGATCATACTTAGTATAAATACAGTTCAGCTATACATAAATGTCTACAGCGGAAAACAAACATAATATGTACAATAGGAGCTGAACAGCATAAAAAGAGATAAATAATAGAATCCATCTTCAGCTCCAGCTATCAAGAAAGAGCCAGCTAAACCTGAATACAAGGCTGCCCGTGTAGAAAAAGGGGCACCCGAGTTTGAAAGTGAAACAAACTACGAGTCAGTCATGGGACTGGTATGAGAAATCTACTCAACAAATTTAAAATATGGCTAATCACAGGACCACGCCACTTTCGTGGAACGGGTTTACTCCATGGGATTTCCAGTGCTTTAAAAACAAATCATCCTTTTAAACATCGCAATGCTTTTTATAAAAATGAAGCCATTATAAGACTCAGTTCCCATCACACAATGCAATGCAAACCGGAGGATAGAGTTTTACCTTATAATGGCCAAAATATGCTTGATACGAATAAAACTAAAGCATTTGATAATACTACTACTGTTTATATGTTTCAAAAACAATTTCAAATCATAACTATCAATCATAGACGACAAGAGCGTCCCATGCCACTATGTCACCAAATATGGGTATACAATCAAAACCGCACAGTCATGTATTTGGAAATTGGATTTCCGTCATGAACCAAGGCAAAAGATAGTCCTTACCGACTTCGCGACTCTCTAGCTCGAGCCACAGGCAAGCGCGCAGGCAAACCTTGGAGCGACAGGGCCAGTCCACCGATGTGGATTATTATGCCTGAACAATACGTTTCCCGCCCTTTAGGGCGTAAAGGAGCCAACGAATGACTACATCGGACCCGGATTGTCCGATCTAACCGAGGCGCCTTGCAACAGTAATAACCACATAAGTCAAACTCGTCAGGGCGTGTAAAACCACTGACGCCACTTCTAACTAGAAAGAAACGCATGCCCTCCCTGAGGTCCTGCTCCCGTTTCTGTTTCATACCGGGGTGTGAGGCTCGCGATTTCACGTTATACACAAAGCTACGCCACAAAGGCGGTGCTTTGATCATCACCACAAGACTTTGCTTTTCAACAGAAGCCCTGATCACTGCATCTTAGCATGCAACACTGGTAATTCACACCGTGCAACTGATAGCTATCAATCACACAGAATAAATTCCAATGTCAGACACTCTGTCCATTTGCAAGTCCGTTCTGGGTCTGAACGAAACCAGAGGCACTATATACCTCGCAAACCCATCGATCACCACGTACATCTGGACGATCACCACTCATTATCCATATTTCGGGATGCCTCCCAATCAGGACCTCAGTTACCATCCAAACGAGGTGAAGATCTCCAGTCTTCGACCACCGTCTTAATCTTCGACTTCTTATCGTTGATTCAGTTATTCAGAATGGGATAAACCTTGTCTTTCTGAGCAACTCGCGTATATAATAAACAAGTGCTACACAAGTACTACTACGCATCATTTCAATTCATTAGTCATTAACCGTGAATCAGTAAGAGAACGATTTCCCAAATATTAACCCCGAAGGCCGAAACCAACATCAGATCAACACCTAGGAAACCATTCGACTTAGCCAACCTTCAGTTAATTCTAAATTTCTCATCCATATCGTTTATAATATTTTATAACGATTTATCGCTATTTTTATATTTTTTAAAATAACCAATTTATTCAAAACGACGCTTCAAGTATAACGCGACCGTGGCGTGTTTTTCTTCAGATTTGATTTACACATATCTGAAAATCTAACAGTTGGATCTTCACAAAATTTACATCATTAGAAAGATCTTTTCAAAACGAATCCAACGGTTCCAGTTTCGGGAAAATCCGACGGTCGGATCTCCCGGTATAATCGTTTGAAGTTTCGATTTCAAAATACGAACTACAACGTCGTTATTCGATTAAATATAATTTTATTTTATATATATATATATATAAATATAATCGATTCTGGCGCTGTTTTTCTTCAAATTTGAATTAAACATTCCAGACAATCCAACCGTTGGATCTTTACAAAGTTGGTGCCGTTGGAAAGATATTTTCAAAGCGGACCCAACGTTTGCGGTTTCGGGAAAATCCGATGGTCGGATCTCCCGCACTAATCGTTTGAAATCACGGTTACAAAATACGAACTGCAGCTTCGTTATTCGATATATTTCAATTCTATTTATATATATATATATCGATTCTTCGATTTCAAAACTATATTCCTTTCATACATTTGATAAAAATGATATTTTTATCTAACTGTCTTCAATTTCAACATTTCACTATTTTTAACAATTCATGTATATAGTAAAAATGTGATTTTTATTATAAAACAATTCATTTCAAAACACGATTATTTTCTATAGTTCATATAGGTGATAAAATAGGATTTTTATTATAAAACAATTTATTTCAAATCACGATTATTTTCCATAGTTCATATAGGTGATAAAATAGGATTTTTATTATAAAACAATTTATTTCAAAACAAGATTATTTTATATATTCCATATTGATGATAAAAATGGGATTTTTATTATAAAACAATTTCTTTCAAAATATGAATACCATTCAACACATGAATTTCAATTCAACGAATGAATATCGATTCAACACATGAAGGTTTTCTATAGTTTATATATATAGATAAAAAGGTGATTTTTATATTTAAAACACGAATACCATTCAACACATGAATTTCAATTCAACGAATGAATATCGATTCAACACATGAAGGTTTTCTATAGTTTTTATATATAGATAAAATTTGATTTTTATATTTAAAACAGGAATACCATTCAACACACAAATTTCAATTCAACGAATCAATATCGATTCAACACATGAAGGTTTTCTATAGTTTGTATATATAGATAAAATGTGATTTTTATATTTAAAACACGTATACCATTCAGCACATGAATTTCTATTCAACGAATGAATATCGATTCAACACATGAATGTTTTCTACAGTTTGTATATATAGATAAAAATGTGTTTTTTATATTTAAAACACGAATACCATTCAACACATGAATTTCAATTCAACGAATGAATATCGATTCAACACATGAAGGTTTTCTATAGTTTGTATATATAGATAAAAGGGTGATTTTAATATTTAAAACACGAATACCACTCAACACATGAATATGATTCAACGAATGAATTTCTATTCAACACATGAAGGTTTTCTATTCAACAGACGAATATAGTTTCAACACAGGAAAATAATTCTAACACTTGAATATTATTCAAAATTTCGGCAGCATAACGGCAGGGTAGTTAAAACCGGGACCATCCCTAGTACAGCTCCTCGCTCTACCTTAAAACCTCGCGGTTTTTGACAATGGGGATTCGTGCATCTAGTTCGCATGCAGGCGGCATGTATATTTATTTCATTTCCACAAACTAATCCTATGTTGTTTCAACCAAATATTTCTCAACCACAAACGGGTATTTTTCAACCACAGTCAATCAATTCCAACCACAAACAATTTCAATCAACCATTCTCTATCAATCTATTTTCACACCAATCACAACCAATAAATATCGTCCATGGTTTGTGGACGAGGGGCGTATATATATATATATATATATATTTATATTTATATTTATATATCGCATTTCACTTCTATTTCAACACATATATAATTTTTACAATGCATATATAACTTATACATCGAACGTACAACTTATACAACGCATATACATGAGGTGAACAACGTTTATATAACCCATACATCGACTATATAATTTATACATCGTCGTTTTCCATATCGTTTATAAATTAGAAATCTCACATTGGGTTCCACTCCACCAAAAATAGCAGAAGGCTCAGAAAAATATGCGGTCTCTTCTAGAATGTAGAAGACATCCACACGGTCACGATGTTTCCTGTTTCATCGAATTTCGTCAATACATGAAAAAGATATGATTTTTCAAAGTTTGCAACGGTTTAAAGGCGTTAAAACTGTTGAAATTAAACAAAGCCGTTACCTTTCTATTTTCTTCAAAACTAGGTTTTCAATTTTCTTTGAATCCAAAGCACTTGAACGCGATCCGCTTATGCCACGTTGACGGGCTAGGAGAGGCGCACCACCCCCTGGAAGCGCGGCCAACTCGGATCTACGGTGGAGGAGAATCGGCGGCTTGAACGTCGCCACTTCCTGGGCGCGATTCTCGAGATAGACTCGACGAGGAGGAGCGCCACTTATACGGATTTGAAGAGGAGGCTGGGATCTTCAAAAAGTTTAACTGGGGCGTTCGACAATGGTGCGTGGATCGGAAGATAAACGGAGGAGAAGAATCGAAGCTCTTCCGCCGTATATCGCTGTATAGCGGGGAGAGAGAAAAAAGGTTTTTTTTTTATATAAAAAATATGATTGGCCGGTGTATACATATTTCAAAAAAATTTGGGTTTTCACAAATGAACTCCTTTTTAAACCCAACGACTGTCATCCCTAGCGTTTTACCCACATTCTGAACACAATAGGATATGTTTCGAAGGCACATTCGATTGTTTCAGTCAGTTTTTCTTCAAATTAAAATATAAAACATTCAATATTAAATTTGAACGTACATTTCAATTTGCCAGGGCCACAAACTGATTCTAAAAATTCCCAAAAAATAAATCTAGCTATGTTTTGATGATACGATCCCAACAAAACTAGTTTAGTCGAATTCTGAGACTGTTTGGAAAAAGGCCCATTTCCGGCCGATCCAATTTAACTATAATTGACCAAAACACGTTTTCCTTTGCCACGCTCACATACTAGCTTCAAAAATTATGAAATTTGAAACCTAGAAATAACTTCACATCCCGAATCCAACAAAAGTGGTTTAGTCGAATTCCGAGGTCGTTTGCAAAACGGCCAATTTCACGGGCTATATAAATTCCATAGCGACCTTTTTGAAAATTCATTTGGCCATAACTTTTGCTTTCCGCTATGAAACTTCGATTTTTCAGATTCGTTAGAAAGGTATTCACTAACAGATTTAAATATTTTTGGTTTCACTCAAATCCGTTTTGTTTTGCACCCGGTACAGTCATTCAAAGTTTGAATTCAAATTTTGAAACTACCACGCCATTTCAGGCCTTGTTTATAATTAGAATTAATTATATTCCTTTTCAATTGTCGATTCAAACTCAGTTTTCATCTTTACTATTTAAAATATTTATTTTAAATATTTAAAATCCACTATTTTAGCCAATTTAAAAAAAATTAAATTGGTTCAGATTTTCCGGGTCGTTACAACAAGACTCTGTTTTTCAATAGAAGCCTTGATCATTTGCATCTCAGCATGCCACACAGGCAATTCACGCCATGCAACTGGTGTCTATCGATATATAAACTCTAATCTCGTACGTCTTATAGAAGGGAGTTAAGCAAGAGAATAAATTCTCCGCCGCTAAACAGATATATTTAATAGAGTTCAATCAACACGGAATAAAATCCAATGTCAGACACACATCCATATACTAGTTCATTCTAGGTCTGAACGAAACCGGAGGCACCTTATTCCTCGTCACATAGGTCTTATATAGGAGAGAGGTCCTCGCATACCCAGTGGATCTCCAAGTACGTCTGGACGATCACCACTTATTACATTGTCTTGGGTGTACGACCCAATCAATACATCAGTAATCATCCAAATGATGTGAAGACCTCCGTTCTTCAACCATCATCTTCATCGTCGACATAACGTTAAATCAGTTATTCAGAATGGGTATAAACCCGGCCTTTCCAAATAACCCGCATATATTATAATCAAGTGATATAAACACACAACATACGCCTCATTCCAATCGAGAATATTCTTTTATTCAAATATTCACATCTTTAAGGATAGGTTCCCATTAATTTTATCAAATATAAATTCTTTTAAATTTATTCTTTAATCTACCTTTGGATATCATTTCAAACCAAATTAAGGTTTATCCAAACTAGTCGGGATTAGCGAACCTTACTGAAGTAATCATTTGTTTAACTTCCCAATCCCAACCTATTCATCCTATGGAGCAAAACTAGTAATACTCCATATCTAATGCCACGGTGTTATCGATAAATTTAATTATCATTTCAAGTTCAAATCGAATTAAATATTTAACTATCGTTTGGAGTAAAACTGGTGGTACTCCATTCTCGATCATTTCCGGAATTTGATAATTTAATTTATCACCTTCTCATTTCAATCTAATTAAAGATTCATTGAAACTCCACTTAGTTTTAATCTTCTTAAAAATCAATATTAATGATTATTTAACTTTGGAAACATAAACATGCCACACTGACAATCTACACCGTACCATTGATTTCTGCTGATTTATAACCTCTGAGCTCGTACGTCTCAGAGAAGGGTGTTAAGTAAGAGAATAAATTCTCCGCCACCAAAAAGATATATATTTAGAAGAGATCAACGAATACAGTTCAAAATACAATGTTAGACATGTAATCCTTTCTTTATGGGGTTAAAGAACTAATGTCTTTTAAAACACAGTTCATGACAAACCCAAAATCACATTCCATTAATTATGGAATTTTCACGGGCAACAGATCAATATATAATTGATATCAATTTCCGTATCCGACTAATAATATAAATGGAATAACGACAAAGCCTTTTAAATTCCATGTATATCGACAGTCTTCCTCTACAGAAGCTCACTTCAATTATTATCAAATCAAATTCCATTCCAATTTATTTTATTAAATTGGAAAATTTTACTTTGGAAAATTTCCTTTAAATCTTAATAAGAAGATTTATAAATTCCAAATCACATTTCACCATTAATCGGGTTAAAGAACAAGTGTTATTTAAAACATTGTTCACAATAATCCCAAAAATCCAATTCTCAATTCAATTCCAATTAAATATTAATTAATTGGTAAACTTCTTTTAATCTTACTTAAAAGATTTATTCTTTTCTCAACTGGGTTTAAGAACAGTGTTACTGAAGACACCATTCATGACAAACCCAAAATCCCATTTGATATTAGATACAAGGCTCTAAATAGAAATTATATTGGCTTATATTCAATATCAAATTCTGAAACCAACAAATACCGTATTGGAAATAACGATATAAATATATCTTCCAAATTTCCCTAACAAAATCCGTATAATCACGGAATCCAATATCGAAATATTACGAAGATTATTTCCATTCGAAATCCATTCAAATTTGGTCGTTGGAAATTTCGGGTTATTTTAAAACCATTCACAAATCCAATTTATTTTATTTAAAAATTATTGGATTTCAATTCTAGTTAATAATTAGTTCATTTTGATGAAAATATATTTTTATCTTTACAAACGGGGAATTTTTCATCCCAATTCTTTGTAAATAATTTATTATGATTTTACACAGAATATTAATATTTTTATTAATTTTATAAAGGCCCTTTCAGTCGATTTCCATAAACGGTCATCGAACTGCACTTACAACGACCTTTTCCAAATTTTATTTGGACATAATTCCAAATCCAACCGTTAGAATTCAAATCTCTTATATTCGTTGGAAAGTTCTTTTCGATACGAACCCACCGGTTCCGGTTTTAGGAGAATCCGACGGTCGGATCTCCCGTAATGTCAATTCGAAGTCAATGGTCGAAATTCGCGAACGGTCGCGGTGCAGCGCGTTCTATTAAGACCATTTAATATATATAATATGTATATTATATATATTTCGTCGATTTCCATTTAAAACGTATTTTATAAATTCGTTTTAAATTCATTTTAAAAACGATTCCAACTTCATTTTCCGTTTCAAATCAAAAATGAATATTCTATATCATTATAATATTAAAATGATAATATTTTCAAAATATCAGATTTTGAAATCATTTCCTTTTTCGGTATTCATTATAAAAATGAATAAAATCGATATAAATATCGTTCCATCAAAATGGCGCATATCTAATCAATACGGCTTCACATATTTCAATATTTTCGCGTCCATCCAAAATCAGACATTAAAATCAGATTTAATCCTTTTATTGAATATTATTTTAAAATATTCATTATTTTAAAATATTCATTATTCCAGAATTGGAATCAGACACAGTCAATTACCATGTAATGTTATTTACATGGATTTCATACAACACATGTATACAATAACAATGATAAACCATCATCCATCATCCAGAGTGCATTCTACACTGCATAAGCATTAAATATAAATAATTAACGTTTGCAACAGTCTATCAACCAATCGATTGACATACAACTAAATAATTGGGATTAGTGTATGTCAAATATCATTCCAATACCCGTGTGAAGTTTCAATCAACACACAGAGATTTTATTTGTGCGGTTGGGCGATGTGTAAAATATATCATCCCAATCAATATCAGTCAAATGAATGTACATAAATAAATTGTCCGATTTGTAAACGAATATTTATTTTCATTCATATACCCGTTAAAAATTATATTTTTAACGATAAAATATTTATTCAACACATGAATATTTTATACATTTCATTTATACAATAAAAATGATAAATTTATTGTCCTAACATTTTTAGAAAATTTTGGCAGCATAACGGCGCGATACTAAAACAGAAATAAGGTCCAACCTTATCCCTCGTCTAATACTGGCTCGCGCCATACACATACCAATTCTAATCAATACAATTTACATCCCAAATCAAGTTCAACTAATTTATCAATCAAAACAAACAACCAAACATCCATGGTTTCAATCAAAGGAGTCGGGTGCTTCTAAGCACCGTCTGCATCCTGCTATATATTTAACTAGAAAACAAAATTAGAGTGAGAAGTTCTCACCTTGGGTTTCCACTCCTCCATTCTTTATTTCTGAATGGTTTAGATTTGGATTTGTTTCCAATGCGCAGTATACTTCACCATGCTTCCAACGAGATCTGTTTCACGCAGTTTATATTAAAAATCACATTTTTAATAATGTTGCATTATATATAAAAAAATCACATCTTTACAATGCTATTATATATATAAAAATCGTATTCTTATATTGTTATTCATAGAATAGAAATCATATTTTTATTCGGCTACTATATATATAAAAATCACATTTTTATTCGCTATTCATATATATAAAAATCAAATTTTCATCTTGCTTTAATATATATATATAAATCCAATTTTTATCATGCTTTATTATATATAAAAATCTAATTTTTATACCGCTACAATATATATAAAAATCTAATTTTTATTCACTTAAAATCATATCTTTATATCGTTAAAAATCATAACTTTATTATATTAAAAATCATAACTTTATAATATTAAAAATCATAACTTTACTATATTAAAAATCATAGCTTTATTATGTTAAAAATCATAACTTTATTATGTTAAAAATCATAACTTTATTATGTTAAAAATCATAACTTAATGAACTAAAATAAATAAATAAAAACTTACATTTCAGGGTTTCGATCAAAGGAGAGCAGGGGGGTGTCTGCGCACTGGAGGCGGAGCTAGGGAGGTGGCGCTGGTGGTAGCTGATGCGGCGGTAGGCGCGGTGGGGCTGTAGGTGGCTGGCGCGGGTTTTTGGGGGATCTAGGGCTTGGAGTTTCGCGATGGAGAGAGGAGGGGTAGAGGAAGAAGGGAGGAGGGCGGTGGTCCTCCTTGGTGGCAGCGCCGGAGGCGCGGCGGCCCAGGTGGCCGCGATGGTGGCGATTCCACCCCCTTCGCGTTTTCTTTTTTTCTGTTCGGGGAAAGAGAAAGAAGAAGAGGGCTTTTATAAAAATTTAATTATATTATTTAATTTTCCTGAAAGTTGACTTTTTATTTCGAACTCCGAATCGAACCCACCGACTGTCGTCCCTAGATAATTACCCTCATTCCGAACACAATGGGATATGTTCCGAAGGCCACTTCGACTATTTCGATCAGTTTTCATCAAAATTAAAATATAAATTAATTTAACGTTCAAAATCGATTTCAACATACATTTTAATTTACCGGGGCCATATGCTGACTCCAAAAATTCCAGAAAAATTAATCTAGCTATGTTTTGACAATACGGTCCTACCAAAACTAATTTCGTTGAATTTGGAGACCGTTTGAAAAACGGTCATTTTCCAGTCGATTAAATTCAAACTGAATTGACCAAACACGTTTAAATTCACCATGCTCACATATTTATTCCAAAAATTATGAAAATTGGAATCTAGCAATAATTTGACATTCCGGATCCAAAAAAGTAGTTTCGTCAAAAACGGAGGTCGTTTGCAAAATGACTATTTATTAAGGGCTATATATATATATATAAATTCTACAGCGACTATTCTGAATTTTAAACTGGACATAACTTTCAATTTTAGTTATGAAATCTCAGTTTTTCATATTCGTTAGAAAGATATTATTAAACAGATTCGAATATTTCTCGTTTTACTTAAATCCGATTTATTTTGAATCTTGTACATTCATTTGAAATTTAAAATCGAATTTTTAAACTATCGCTCCATTTTGGGCTCGTTTTATAATTAAAATAAATTTATTCGTTCTAACTTCGATTAAAATAAATTTTTAGTCGTTATTATTTAATATAAATCATTTTAAATTACCAAAATTCATAAAAATTGCTAAAATAAATTTTTTACATTAGTTCTGACAATCCGGGTTGTTACACTAACGGTCATAATTTCCTAAGATATTAATATCAATGAAATGTACTTATTGTATCAGTCCCATTTTTTTCTAATCTAATTATTGTAACTCCTTAAACATTCCTATTTTATTTTAATTTGATTTATTTTGTACAAATAAACATATATGTTATAAGAAATGTTTATTTGCTTAACTGGAGTTATAATTCTTGTTCATAAATCATTGTTTTAAATTGTAACCATTAGGCCTAACTACCTAATTAAATTTGTTTTCCTCAATCAACTATGGTTACAATAGTTATTATTTCTTTATGACCTTATTTATAGCAATTCAATTACATTAATAACTACAACGGTCATAATAAATATTTCCATTGAATATGTATTACATTTCCATGTATAATTCCATAAAATGGAAACCATTCAAACACACAAACATTTATTATAGTATATATTTCGTCGTTTACGTAGATTTGGACGGATAATGTATATTTACGTGCATATATATATATATATATATATATATATATTTGCGCAGTTAACATAGTTATTATTGTTTTATATTTATTATTATTAAATTTATTGTTTTGGTTCAAGCTAATAACCAAACATTCCTTTTTGCGTTCAATTTTGTAATAAGATTCTAAATCTTACAAAAAGGCTGTCAATTGTAATTATTGTAAATTATGCTTGAATATTTAAAAGGAGAATAAACATATTTCAAAGCACAAGAAATATATAATATGCATATCTTTGGAATAGTTGATGTAAACCACGCACATATATATATGTATGTATAAACCTATATTTGTGTGTGAATTTACACAACCTTTGTCCTTTTTGTTTTGAACATATTTCTTATTGATTTCAAATTTTTTATATTGAAAAGAGGAAAAAAAGCATATTTACAATAACTAAGTTAAAAACCAAACAAAACTGAACACAAATAGGCTTATATCTTTTTAACTAAGATTATATAAACTAAATTCAACATTGAAACTACAAATCTGGAATAAAACTACATCTTGATAGTAAATTATGGGACCGATTTCTAGATCTACGGTGTTTGCAATAACCACAATATTTTAAACACAATTATAGGCCTTAATATGAACAATCAGTTAAGCCTACAAAATAATAATATTCAAACCACAATTTTATTTTTTCAGATTTGACAATATTCACAAACAGATTTGATTGGCATTATTTCATATTTAACCAAATTATAAACGGATCTGATAAATATTAGGCATACATTTCAAATCGAGTACAAACGAAATAATCAGGTTATTATATACTTTGTATGTAAATTTCCTACTCACCTGAAAGCATCCAAACCTGAATCTTTTAGGCCTACAATTCCTAAATTCTTACAGATATACAGTTATTATGAAAAGGGGATACTTTTAAATTTATAGATTTGCAAGAAAATAAGAAAAGTGGGGATAAATATGATGAAGAAGAACCTAGATGCAAATCAATATCTTTTTCCAGTTGAATCTAGTTACCCCTTTCAAATTATATTGTTTATGTCAGATTTTGATTGCATATGAACATATTTTTGTTTTAGAATTTATTTGAAGAGAAGGGAAATGGCAGGGCTTCGCTGCTGCTCTCAGAAATATGTGGAAAAGAACGAGGGCCTAAGGCATTATTTATAGGTGTTAGAAAAACCCTAGAGCATTAGATTTAATTTAATTAACATACGTCCGTTTATATAATAATTTAAATACTAAAAACCTATATAACCCTAGCCGTCACTGGGCTGAATTTGCCCGAAATAGTCGACAGTTTTAGTCAAGGGTGTCAAAATTCTGGGTTGTTACAATAGTTGATTAATTATTTTATGTCCATTTTCATATTTCGTCCATAACCTTATTCATATAGACTTCGTTTGCAAAATTCAAAACATGAAAGTTGATCAGAATTCTGTCACGAATGCAATAGTATAAGTTTCATGTAAAGTCTTCCCAAAATTCCATTTTCAAGACCTAAATTAGTAACAAATACAACTAACACTAGATTTTAGGCTCCCCACGAACCTCCTAAAGCTCTGTTTGAATCTGGCGAAGAACGACAAGCTCGGGGCTCTCAAGGCCTACTACGCCCGGCTGTTGTTGTTGCTAAACTAGTGTTGGAAGTGATGGAACTGGTGCGGGTGTTAAGAGCAACTGATTTCCATCATCCGAAGGGTGGCATGATCGATAGTTGTCAGGGTCTTCCTAATCACACCTTCCCTTATATGATTCACCCCAAAATGTCGGAAGAAACGGGTGAGGGATGACTATAAGGAAAGGGATTCCTCAGAGTGCTAACTGGAGGCAAGCGAGATGGATCATCAGCGTGCGGGCCTAGTTAATAGCTATGCCGCCAATGGTAGCGTAAGTGGCCTTACACATTGAAGGATAGATTTACTCATGGCTCCCCATTTTGGGAATAGTGTTGTGTTGGATGATGCACACAAATTGTAGCGACCCAAACTTCCCAGTCGGCCTAAACCAAACAAGAAGGCTGACCGCTTTGAGAACAAGACCAATCGGAATACAAACAGAAGAACTTTTCGTTGTTGCTATAACAATTACATCAGAGTACAAGAAGACAGCAGAGATTGAATAAATAATATACAGCAGAAAATATCAGAGATTTAAATTAAATTTAAATACATAGCAGCGGAAAATAATACATAACACAACTGAAAGAAATACACGGATACAAATCCTTCTGAATATAGTTCTAGTTGTAAATCCAGGATCCTGTGAAAATAATATATGCAAAAAGCAAAACTACTAGTTGCCCGTGTGGAAAATAGGGGCATCTAGACTTTAGGTTAAAACAATAAACTCCAGGTCAGTCATGTGACTGGTGTGAGAACTAAAACAGTTATCAACTTGATTTTAAAGTAGAGTAAATCATGGGATCACGCCGTATAACACGGAACGTGTTTCCTCCCAAGAATACCAGTGCATAAAACAAACTGCGCAATGCTAATAAAAGAAAATAAAGCTATTATAAGACTCAGGTCCCATCACACAATGCAACGCAAGCCGGAGAATATAGTTTTCCCTTATAATAGCCAAATAATGTTTGATACGAGAAATTTAATCTTTTATTATTACTATAAATGAAGAAATCAACTTCAAATATAAATGTATCAATCATAGACGGCATGGGTACCATATATCATGTCGCCATACTAGTTCTACAATTAAAACCGCAAAGTCACGTATTGGATGTTGGATTTCCATCATGAACCAAGGCAAGGGATCGTCTTTACCGAATTCGAGACTGTTTATCCCGAGCCTCGGGATACAGTCGCAACTGCACCTAGGATCGTCAGGGCCGGTCCACATTATAAGTGGATTAATAATCCCTAAACAATACATTTCCCCGCCCTATGGGGCGTAAGTCTGGTCAGTATGTCGACCACATCCATCCATCGGCCCCGTAGTGACCGATATATCCAAGGCGCCTCGCATTGAAATGCAAGCCAGAGGATAGAGCTTTCCCCTATAATTGCCAAACATGCTTGGTACGTTTAAATAAAATCATTTTGATATTACTATAATTGTATAGTGTCAAAATCACTTCAAATATAAATGTATCAATCATAGACGACATAGTATCCCATGCTATTATGTCTCCATACTAGTTCTGCAATTAAAACTGAAATGTCACGTATTGGAAATTGGATTTCCGTCATGAGTCGAGGCAAGGGATGTACTCCTCGCCGGCTTTGAGACACTATAGCAAATGCCTCAGGGTTCAAGCGCTGAAGAACCCTTGGATCCTCCAAGGTCGGTCCACACATAGCGGATTAATTATACTTGAACACATGTTTGCCGGTCCTATAGCACCTATCCATCGGCAATGTAGTAACCGATATATCCGAGTCGCCTCGCCATCCATCATCCACATAGGTAAAAAAATTAAAAATGTCTGGGCTCCATACCATGACACCACCCATAGCTAGAAGGAAACATCATTCACTCCTTGGGTCCCTTATCCCGATTTTGACTCATACCCAGTTGTGAGGCTCGCGAATTAACGCTATACACAAAGCTATGACATTTAAGGTTGTGCTTCGATCATCAACCACAAGACTCTTCTTTTCAACAGAAGCCTTGATCATTTTCATCTCAGCATGCCACACAGGCAATTCATGCCATGCGATTGATGTCTATCGATATATAACCTCTGAGGTCGTATGTCTCAGAGAAGGGCGTTAAGGAAGAGAATAAATTCTCCGCTGCTAAACTGATATATATTTAATAGAGAACAATCAACACAGAATAAAATCCAATGTCAGACACACATCCATTTAAAAGTTCGTTCTGGGTCTGAACGAAACCGGAGGCACCTTATTCCTCGTCCCATATGTCCAATACATGGGAGAGGTTCTCGCATATTTGGTCGATCTCCAAGTAAGTGTGGACGATCACCACTTATTACCTTGTCTTGGGTGTATAGCCCAATCAAGACATTAGTAATCATGCAAACGATGTGAAGATCTCCAGTCTTCAACCACCATCTTCATCGCCGACTTATCGTCGAATCAGTTATTCAGAATGGGTATAAACCCGGACTTTCCGAATAACTCACGTATATTATAAACAAGTGCTACACAAACACAACATACGCCTCATTCCAATCCAGAATATTCTTTTATTCAAATATTCTTTTCATTAGGGAAAGGTTCCCATTAATTTTATCAAAGATAAATTCTTTAAATTTATTCTTTAATCTTTTTTTCGATATCAATTCAAACCAAATTAAGGTTTAACCAAACTAGTCGGGATTAGCGCACCTTACCGAAGTAATCATTTGTTTTATTTCCCAATCCCGACCTATTCCTCCCATGGAGCAAAACTGGTAATACTCCATATCTAACACCACGGTGTTATCAGTAAATTTAATTACCATTTCACATTCAAATCTAATTAAAGATTTAACTATCGCTTGGAGTAAAACTGGTGGCACTCCATTCTCGATCATTTCCCAAATCTGATAATTTAAATTATCACATTCACATTTTAATCTAATTAAAGATTCATTAAAACTCCACTTAGTTTTAATCTTCTTAAAAATCAATATTAATGATTATTTAACTTTGGAAACCCAAGCATGTCACATCGACAATCTACACCGTACTATTGATTTCTACCGATATATAACCTCTAAGCTCGTACGTCTTAGGGAAGGGTGTTAAGCAATAGAATAAACTTTCTGCCATTAAACATATATACATTTAGCAGAGATCAACCATATAGTTCGAAATACAATATTAGACATGTATTCATGTCTTTAATTGGGTTAAAGAACTAATGCCATTTAAAACACAGTGCACGATAAACCCAAAATCGCATTCCACTAATTATGGAATCTTCACGGAAAACAGATCAATATATAATCGATATCAATTTTCGTACCCGACTAATAATATAAATGGAATAACGAAAAATCCTTTTAAATTCCATATATATTAACAGTCTTCCTCCACAGAAGTGCACTTCGATTACTACCAAATTGAATTCCATTCCATTCTAATTTATTTTATTAAATTGGAAAACTTTACTTTGGAAAATTCCCATTAGATCTTAATAAAAAGATTTATAAATTCCAAATCACATTTCACTGTTAATTGGGTTAAAGAACGAATGTTATTTAAAACATAGTTTATGATAAACCCAAAAATTCAATTTCAATTCAATTCCAATTAAATATTAATTAATATGTAAACTTCTCAAAATCTTAATTAAAAAATTTATTCTTTCCTCAACTGGGTTTAAGAATAGTGTTAATAAAGACACCATTCACGACAAACCCAAAATCCAATTTCATATTAAATACAAGGCTCAGAATAGAAATTATATCGGCTTATATTCGATGTCAAATTCTGAAACCAACACATATCGTTTGGAGAATAACGATATGTATATATCTTTCAAATTCCTCCACAATATCCATATAGTCACGGAATCCAATATCGAAATATTTCGGAGATTATTACTATTCAAATCCATTCCAATTCATAGATTGGAAATTTCTGGTTGTATTAAAACCCTTTACAAATCCAGTTTATTTATTTAAAAATTATTGGATTCCAAATCTAGTTAATAACTAGTTCATTTAGACAAAAATATATTTTTATCTTTACAAAGGTCGAATTTTTCATTCCAATTCTTTCCAAATCATTTATTATGATTTTACACAAATTATTAATATTTTTTATAATTTTATCAAGGGCCGTACAGTCGGTTTCCAATAATGGCCACCGAACTTCATCCATAGCGACCTTTTCCAAATTTTATTTGGACGTAACTCCAAATCCAACCGTTAGATTTCAAATCCCTTATATCCATTGGAAAGCCCTTTTTGATACGAGCCCAAGGTTTTGGTTTTAAGAATCCGACGGTCGGATCTCCCGTAATATCAATTTGAAATCAATGGTCGAAATTCACGAACGGTCGCGGCGCATTCTATTCAAGCCAATAATATATATATGTATAATATTTATTTCGTTCAAAATGGATTTTATAAATTTTTTTAAAAACGATTCCCACTTTCATTTCAATTTTAAATCAAAATTGAATACTCCTTATCATTATAATAATTAAATGATAATATTTTCAAAATATCAGATTTTGAAATCGTTTCCTTTTCGATATCCATTATAAAAATGAATAAAATCGATATAAAAATCGTTTGCGTCAAAATGGCTCATATCTAATCAATACGGCTTCACAGCTCATATCTAATCAATACGGCTTCACACATTTTAATATTTTTGTGTCCATCCAAAATCGGACATCAAATTCACATTTTAATCCTTTACCGAATGTTATTTTAAAGTATTAGTTATTTCAAAATATTTTATCCAACACATGAATATTTTTAATGGTTTATACATTCAATAAAAATTATATTTTTATTATTTAAATATTTCTATTCAACATATCAATATTTTATTCAATACATGAATATTTTTAATCTTTACCGAATATTGTTTTAAAATATTCGTTATTTTCCAAACTGGAATGAGACCCAATCAATTACCATATAATGTTATTTATATGGATTCCATACAACACAGGTATATAATAGCAATGATAAACAATCAACCATCTTCTGGAGTGCATTACACAACTGTATAAGCATTAAATATAAATAATTAACACTTATAATTTCTGTCAACCAATCGATTGACATACAACTGAACAATTGGGATTAGTGTACGTCAATTATCTTCCCAATACCCGTGTGGGGTTTCAATCAACAAACATTGAATTTAATTTGTGCAATTGGGCGATGTGAAAATTTATCGTCCCAATCAATGTCAGTTAAATGGGTGTACATAAACAAATCTTTCGATTTGTAGATGAATATTCATTTTCATTTCAGGAAAATTTTATGCCGTTCATTTATACGTTAAAAACTATATTTTTAACGTTTAAATATTTATTTCAACACATGAATATTTTTAATAGTTCAGTTACACATTAAAAATGTTATTTTTAACTAACACTTTTTTTATTTCACAGAATTTCGGCATTATAACGGCGCGATATTAAAACTGGAGTAATGTCTAGAATTAACCCTTTCCCGATATTGGCTCGCGCCATACCCACATATCAATCAATTAACCCAAATCACAATACAATTCATTTCACCACAATACAATCAATTTTCCCAAAATTCAATCCAAACAAACAAACCATGGTTTGTACAAATAAATAGCATTGGGACTACTAAGCCCCGTCTGCAACCTAAAATATATTTTACTGGAAAATAATTTGAGTGAGAAAGAGTTCTCACCCAGAAGCTAAACCAAACGCCGCGACTCTTCAAATGTAGAAAATCTTCACCGCGCTCGCCGTTTTCGTCGTCCGTATTCGTCTTTCTGTCTCTAACTTCTGCATATGACCTCCAATCTTCACCAACAAGCACAAACACGCCATTCCAGACAACTTTTGCCTAGCGGACTTTCTTCCAAAATTGCACCAATTTGCCAGAAATCGCGAAAAACAGCAATAGGTCCGTGGACTTTGGACGCGTTTTCTGAACAACTCCGCAATCCAAATATGACTTCCATATACTCAAATCGAAGAGAAAATTGTGCTATTATATTTTGGTATTTTGGAGTTTTGGCCAGAAGCGCACCATTTGAGAGTTATTGGTGAAATAGTGACAGGGGGCTATTTGCAAAAATGGGAATTTGTGAAAAATGTGATTTTTAAGGAGGAGGGACCCACGGCCGGAGTTGGGTGGCTGGTGGCGGCGCAGGGGGTTGTGCAGGCGGCGGGGGTGGTAGGTGGATTTAGGGGTTTAGGGTTTGTGAAAAGGGGAGAAAGAGAGGAGGAGAGAGAGGAGGAAGAAGGGGGTGCGGCGACGGCTCATGAAGAGGCGGTCGGCGGCGAATTTGGTGGCGGCGGGGGGAGCGACGGGGATGATGAATTGGTTTTTTTAATTTCTTGCGCTGAGTGAGAGAGAGAGAGGAAGGGGGTTGTATAATATATATATTTAATTCTTTTATTCCAAAAAGTTACTTTTTATTTTAACTCCAAATCGAACCCAACGTGTAACAACCCGGAAAATCAGAACCAATTTAAAATTTCATTTTGGCGATTTTAATGAATTTTGAATATTTAAAATGATTTATTTTAAATAATAACAACAAAAAATTTATTTTCGATGAAGTTAAAACGAATAAATTTATTTTAATTATATAACGTGCCTGAAATGGTGCGGCAGTTTGAAAATTCGATTTCTAATTTCAAATGAATATACAGAATTCGATATAAGTCAGAATTGGACGAAACAACAAATATTTGAATCTGTTAAACAATATCTTTCTAATGAAGTTAAGAAATTGGGATTTCACTTTAGAAATTGAAAGATATGTCCAGATTAAAATTCAAAAATGTCGTTGTGGAATTTATATATATTTTAATATATATAAAGGCCTTGAAAATAGCCATTTTGCAAACGACCTTCATTTTCGACGAAACCACTTTTGTTGGATCCGGGACGTTAAATTATTGCTAGATTTCAAAATCCATAATTTTCGAAATCAATATGTGAGCGTGGCGAAGGAAAACATGTTTTGACAGTTTCAGTCAATTTCGATCGACCAGAAAATGGCCATTTTTCAAACGGTCATCAAATTTGATGAAATTAGTTTTTTTAGGACTATATCGTCAATACGAAGATAGAAATAATTTTTCTAGAATTTTCAGAGTCAGTATGAGGCCCTAGTAAATTAAAATATGCGTTTAAATTGAATATATATTGATTTATATTTTAATTTTTATGAAAGATGATCGTAACAGCCGAATTGAGTTACGAAACATATCCCATTGTGTCCAAAATGAGGGTATTTAGCTAGGAGCGACAGTCGTTGGACTCGACTTGGAGTTCGGACGAAATTACAATTAATTAGAGAATTAAAATAATTAAAAATATAAATATATATTTATAGGGTCAAACTAGGTCAAACCCTATTGTTTCTTCTACGGGTCAAAACGCACCATCACTATTTGAAATCGAGGGTGGATTATCTTCAGATCTTCCTCCTCCATTATCTTCGAATCCAGTTAATAAAATCGAAACTCCAAGAACGAAAATTGAAGGTGGTTTCGAGGGTTATCATCTCGTACGGGTATGATTGGGAAGTTTGTTCTCTGGTGGCCGGAATCTTAATCCACAGGCGTCGACTTGCGGAGGGTTTTTAGGGCAGAAGGGGGCTCGAGTTTTAGGGTAATGGCTGGCGCTGGAGGAGGACGCGGAGGTGAAGTTCGTGGCGGTCTCTGATCGGTGGCACGGGCATCGTGGCAGTGGCGAATTCCAACCCTAGGCGGCAATGATTTTAGGCGACGCCTGGAATGTTGAACGCAAGGTATATAATTTATTTAATGTATTAATTACCTTATAAAATTATATAACTATGTCTTTTAATTTATGAAATAGCATTGTCTTTAATGTGAATAACATAGTTAAAAATCAGATTTGAAAA
This sequence comes from Allium sativum, assembly GCA_030737875.1. Lineage (NCBI taxonomy): Eukaryota > Viridiplantae > Streptophyta > Magnoliopsida > Asparagales > Amaryllidaceae > Allium > Allium sativum. The sequence continues at coordinate 365,738,284 of CM060909.1, forward strand.
TATAAATAACATAAATTTGATATTGAAAATACTATTTTTAGAAATAGAAAAAATATCGTTTTTAGAAATAGAAAAATATTGTTCTTAGAAATAGAAAATTTACATTGTTTTTAGAAATATAAATATCATTGTTTTAAAAATATATATAGAGTAGTTTTAAAATAAAATTAACTTTGATTTTAAAATAAAAATACTTTGGTTTTAAAATAAAAATAACTATGGTTTAAAAAAAATAACTTTGGTTTTAAAATATTAGATGACTTTGTTTTTAAAAAAATATAAATAGTGCTTTTAAAATGTGATTTTTAAAAATATAAACGCACTATAAAAATATGATTTATTTATATATAGTTTGAAATAAAAATATATGATTTTTATATAGTTGTAGCGAAATAAAAATATGATTTTTATATACATAACAACAATATAAAAATGTAATTTTTATTATCTAGTTGCTGTATAAAAATAGCGATTTTTAAATATTGAACACCATATTAAAAATGTTATTTTTAATATGAACAGCGTAGAGTAGACAACGTTGGAATGTCAGGAAAATCCCGACTGTTCTGAAATTCAAAAATAAAACTGGTGGAGTGGAAACCAAAGGTGAGAACTCCTCACTGAAATTTTTTATATAGTTATTTATGTTTAACTGCATATATGAACTGTTCCCCGTCGTCCACAGACCATGGACGACTTGTATGATTGTTTAGTTTGGTTAATTAGATTGTTTGGTTGAATTTGGTTTGGGATATGAAATGGAATTGATTAGATTGGTATGTGTATGGCACAGGCCATAATTAGACTGGGGGTAAGATTAGGCCTTATCCCATTTCTACTATCGCGCCATTATGCCGCCAAAATTTTCTAAAATATGTTAAAACAATAAAAATATCATTTTTATTGTATAAATGAACTGAAGCGAATATTCATATGTTGAATAAAATAAGTTATCGTTAAAAATATAATTTTTATCGTTGATATGAATAAAATAAATATTCATTTACAAATCAGACGATTTGTTTATGTACACATATTTTCTGATATGGATTGGGACGATATATTTTGCACATCGCCCAACTGCACAAATAATATTCTGTGTTTGTGGATTGAAACCCCACACGGGTGTTGGGATGATATTTGATGTACACTAATCCCAATCATTTCGCGGTATGTCGATCGTTTGGTTGACAGGCTGTGTAAGCATTAAAAATTTATATTTTTATGCTTATACAGTGTAGAACGCACTCTGGTTGATGGTTGATTGTTTATCATGGCTGTGGTATACATGTATTGTATGAAATCCATATAAACAACATTATATGGTAATCGACTGTGTCTAATTCCAGTTCAAAAAGAAGTAACATTTTAAAATAAAGAATATTTTAAAATAAGGAATATTTTAAAATAATATTTAGAAAAGAATCAAAATCTGATTTTGATGTCCGATTTGGGATGGACACGAATACATTTAAATATATAAAGCCATGTTGATTAGATTGTCGCCATTTTGACATGAACGATATTTATATCGATTTTATTCATTTTTATAATGAATATCGAAAAGAAAGTGATTTCAAAATCTAATGTTTTGAAAATATTATCATTTATACGTTAAGGATATGGAATATTCAATTTTGATTTAAAATTGAATATTAAGTTGAAGTTGTTTTGAAAACGAATTTAAAACGATTTATAAAATAGGTTTTGAAAGGAAATCGATGAAATATATATAATATATATTATATATATTTAATGGTCTGAATAGAACGCGCCACGCTGTGGCAGTTCGTGAATTTCGACCATTGACTTCGAATTGACGTTACGGGAGATCCGACCGTCGGATTATCTTGAAACCGGGACCTTGGGTTCTTATCGAAAAGAGCTTTCCAACGAATATAAGAAATTTGAAATCTAACGGTTGGATTCGGAATTATGTCTAAATAAAATTTGGAAAAGGTCGTTGTAAGTGCACTTCGATGACCGTTTATGGAAATCGACTGTACGGGCCTTAATAAAATTATTAAAAATATCAATAATTTTTGTAAAATTATAATAAATGATTTATAAAGAATTGGAGTAAAAAGTTCCATATTTGTAAAGATAAAAATATATTTTTATCGAAATGAACTAGAATTATAATCCAATATTTTTGAATAAATAAATTGGATTTGAAGTGGTTTTAAAAATAACCAGAATTTCCAATATATCAATTGGAATGGATTTGAATCGAAATCATCTTCGAAATATTTTTATGTTGGATTCCGTGATTATACGGATATTGTGGAGGAATTTGGAAGATATATATATCGTTATTCCAATACGGTATTTGTTGATTCCAGAATTTGATACTGAATACAAGCCGATATATTTTCTTTTCAGAGCCTTGTGTTTAATATCAAAAGTGATTTTGGGTTTGTCGTGAATGGTGTCTTCATTAACACTGTTCTTGAATCCAGTTGAGAAAAGATTAAATCTTTTTATTTAGATTAATGAAGTATACCAATTAATTAATATTTAATTGGAATTGAATTGAAATTGATTTTTGGGTTTATCGTGAATGGTGTTCTAAATAACACCTGTTCTTTAATCCGATTAACAATGGAATGAGAATTCGGGTTGTCGTGAATGGTTTCTTTAATAATACTGTTCTTAGACCCAATGGAGTTAATAAAATTAGAAACTAACTGGAGATCAGCTAAGTTGTTGGTTTCCTGGGTATTGATTTGATGTTGGTTTCGACCTTCGGAATTAATATTTAGGGTTGCTAATTTATGGTTAGAGACAGATAGAATGGAATGTGATTTTGGGTTTATCGTGAACCGTGTCTTAAATGACATTGTTTCTTTAACCCAGTTAAAGACAGGATATGATTACCCAAGTTGTATAATCATAAAAATTGATTTTTGGGAAGATTAAAACTAAGTGGAGTTTTAATGAATCTTTAATTAGATTGAAATGATTGAGAATGGAGTATCACCAGTTTTGCTCTAAGCAATAGTTAAATCTTTAATTAGATTTGAACGTGAAATGGTAATTAATTTTACCGATAACACCGCGGTGTTAGATATGGAGTATTACCAATTTTGCTCCACGGGATGAATAGGTTGGGATTGGGAAATTAAACAAATAATTACTTCAGTAAGATTCGCTAATCCCGACTAGTTTGAAAAACCTTGATATCGTTTGAAATGATATTCAAAGGAAGATTAAAGAATAAATTTTAAAGAATTTATCTTTGATAAAATTAATGGGAACTTTTCCTTAATAATGTGAATATTTGAGTAAAAGAATATTCTGAATTGGAATGAGACGTATTTTGTGTTTGTGTAACACTTGTTTATAAAATACGTGAGTTATTCGGAAATATCTGGTTTATCCCATTCTGAATAACTGATACGACGATTAGTCAAAGTTGAAGAAGGTGGTTGAAGACCGGAGGTCTTCACATCATTTGGCTGATTATTGATGTCTTTATTGGGCTGTACAACCAAGACGAGGTAATAAGTGGTGATCGTCCAGACGTACTTGGAGATCGACGGATGTGAGAAGGCCTCTCCCCTGTATTGGACATATGGGGGAGGAATAAGATGCCTCCGGTTTCGTTCAGACCCAGAACGAACTTGTAAATGGACTGTGTGTCTGACATTGGATTTCACTCTGTTCGATTGATATCGGTTGCATAGCATGAATTGCCTGTGTGGCATGCTTTGATGCGGTGAACAAGGCTTTTGTTGAAAAGCAAAGTCTTGTGGTTGATGATCAAAGCATAGCTTTAATATAGCACCGCTTTGTGTAGCGTTAATTCGCGAGCCTCACACCTCGGGTATGAACTAGAAACGGGAGAGCACTTCAGGGAGGACATGCGTTTCCTTCTAGCTAGAAGTGGCATCAGTGGTTTTACTAGCCCTGACGAGTTTGACTTATGTGGTTGTTGGAATGCGAGGCGCCTCGGTTATATCGGTCGATCCGGGACCGATGGAGTCATTTGGCTCATTTACGCCCCATAGGGCGGGGAAACACATTGTTCAGACATTTTAATCCACTTCGTGTGGACCGGCCCTGACGATCCAATGTTCGATGCACTCTGACCCTGAGGCTCGGGCTAGAGAGTCTCGAAGCGGTGAGGACTATCTTTTACCTCTATTCATAGATGGAAATCCAAATTCCAATACGTGACATTGCGTTTTTAGTTGTAAACCTATATATGGCGACATAGTGGTATGGGGGCATTCATGCCGCCTATGATTGATACATTTATATTTGAAGTGTTTTCTTCACTTATAGTAATAATAAAAGATGAAATTTAGTGTCTCAAGCATTCTTTGGCTATTATAAGGTAAAACCCTATCCTCCGACTTGCGTTGCATTCTGTGATGGGACTTGGGTCTTATCATAGCTTCATTGTTCTTTATTTAGCATTGCGCTGTTTGTTTTACGCACTGGTATTCTTGGAAGGAAAGCCGTTCCGTGTTATACGGCGTGGTCCCTTGATTTACCTAACTTTAAAAATAAAGATTAATAACTGTTTTAGTTCTCACACTAGTCACATGAATGACCTGGAGTTTATTGTTTTAACCTAAACTCTGGGTGCCCTTATTTTCCACACGGGTAGCTAGTAGTTGGGTTTTGCAGATATTATATTCACATGATCCTGGTTTACAGCTGGAATGATATTCGGAAAGCTCTGTATCCGTATATCTCCTTCAGTTGTGTTTTGTATTATTTTTCCGCTACAGTAATGTATTTAATCTCTGATATTTTACAATGTGTAATATTCAGTTGTGCTCTGTTATATTCTTGTATTCTAATGGAATTATTATAATAAGAAATGAAATGTTCTTCTGTTTGTGTTCTAATTTGTCGTGTTCTCAAAGCAATCCGTGCTTTCCTTCACGGGGAAGTTCGGGTCGCCACATTTGGTATCAGAGCTTTGGTTTACAGAGCTCGAGAACAAGGCATATTAGAACCAAACGAAAGAATTCATCAGAAATTGGATTAGTAATATCCAGTAAGAATGACTCGTTATAGATGGGATCGGTAGTATCCTAGAATGAGTCGAAAGAGTGTTATTATCAAAATAAAAATAAAAACAAATTTTTTTTGAAAATTTAAACCATTTCATACGTATTTGAATATTTTATTTTTGATTGATTTGGACAATCGAGTATATATGGAGATTTTGAATATATGCGTAACTAACGTGTATTCGAAGCCTCAAATATACTGGATAGATATAGAATCACACTCTAGTCGCCCGGAGATGATCCTGATAATCGCTATAGCATCATCAGTGCTTGTGTTCGAGTTTCGAAAGTGGGATATCTATATATTCCCATTAGACTGGTGTGAGAACCAAAACTTACATAGGATTATTTGTTGTGATTTGGCATCAAAAACATGATTTTCTGTATATATATATATATATCAAAATTATGTGTTTGAAACGTTAATCAACAAATTGATTGATAGTTGTGTTTCCTGGTTATTGGTTTGATTATTTGTTAACCAATATAAACCTTATGTGAATAACCGGTAAATATAATAAAATTGTGTAGAATTTTGAACTAAATTGAAAATTTGTTGAAATTGCATGCATATACAAGTATATACATTGAATAGGTCATAGCAAGAAGGCTAGAGCAGAGGAATAAAATTGTATGCCCGCCAAATAGGTACATATTTACTGTTTTGTTTGGGTTTGGCTGATTTTATGAGCCGCTTGGCCTTTTCTTTTTCTTTTTGAGATGAGAGGGCCAGTGTGGCGGTTTGGGGATTTTCCCGATGCACTCGGTACAAAGGAGGTTATGGCGAAATTTTTCGAAAATTTAGGGTGTTAGCCAAATTTTTGAAAAATTAGAAATTCTTAGAAACTGAAAAGTTTAAGAATGAAAGCCAGAATGAAAGTTGAGTTGATTAGTTAAACAACTTTCAGCTACGTTCCTTTTCGAGGACGAAAAGATTTTAAGTTGGGGAGATTGTAACAACCCGGAAAATCAAAACCAATTTAAAATTTTATTTGGCGATTTTAATGGATTTTGAATATTTAAAATGATTTATTTTAAATAATAACGACGAAAAATTTATTTTCGATGAAGTTAAAACGAATTAATTTATTTTAATTATATAACGTGCCTGAAATGGCGTGGCAGTTTGAAAATTCGATTTCTAATTTCAAATGAATATACAGAATTCGATATAAGTCAGAATTGGACGAAACAAGAAATGTTAGACCGAAATTTGGGCCTAACACCCAAACTCTATGTGAAATCCTCACAAATCACAGATTACAGATAAAAAGCAGTAAAAACAGGGAACACACGGGATTTTTATAGTGGTTCGGCTCAATCCAAGCCTACGTCCACTTTATAGTTTCTCATATCCTGAGGAATTACAATTACAATGGTGTCTCACAATCCGTGAGATTCGATTATACACAATAGCCTTGTGTTCTAATGAAGAAAAGGAGAAAAGAGATTGAATTTATGCACGATAGCCTCGTATTTGATTGAGTTGAGGAGTACCCAAAGTCCTTGAATACTTGGTAATGGAGGTCCAGAGGTGTTCGTGCCCGAAAAGTCCCTTGAAATGACCATCTCGTGGTGTATTTATAGGCGTAGAGGAGCTGCTGGGAGTCCTGAATCGGGTCGGATCGGGTGTGACGTGGTGAGCGGAGAGGACATCTCGGAGAGAGTGGAGAAGTGGCCTTCAGATCGTGCTAGGACAGATGGCAACTGATCCGGATTAACAGGAGGCAGTTATGCCTGAAGATTCGGTCAAAGCTGAGGTGAAGCTCGCTACAGGCGGATCGGGTCGGATCGTCCTATCCGAACCGAGCCGGTATCCTCGAGTGAAAGAGTCAATGCTCTTCTGAGCATCCGAAGCGCAGCGGGTCGGGTCCGCCATCCCCGCCCGAGCCGAACCAATCACACATGCCAGGAAGTGTTGTGCCAAACTCATGAAGATAGGGTCCGATCCGAACAGGAACCTCCGATCCGATCCGAGGGGTTGATTCAATTACACAAATCCAAGTTTTCCGGTTCTGCATACATTCACGGAAACGGGCATAACTTTCAAACCGTAAGTCCGATTGAGCCAAACCAAAGCTCAAACTGAAGCTAATTCAGAGATCTACAAGAGTTACAGAGCTCAACTTCGTAATCGCTGTTTTCGGGCCCAAAAAAGGTCATCTGGTAGGAGTTTCGGGCCTTTCTTTGTTTGTGATGCGATTTCAACCAAATCACTTCATGTCTTCTAACGATATTCCCAACGCTTGAGTGTATTGTTGAGAAGAGATTCCATGTGTGACTGCTTTGACTAAAAAAGCGGGTCAACATTTTACGTGTAACACCCCACGCCCGCTATAGTTACTCACTATGGGAATGCCATAGCATATCTTGCATATTAACATACATGTAACTTGCATAGCATGTTGCATATTAACATACATGTAACTTGCATAGCATATCATCATGGACTTGCATAACATGTATATGATCACATAGCCCACAACTTGCATATTTAGCATCATGTAAACATAACATACATCATACTAAACTTGCATAAACTTACATACTCAACATGCATAAACCCACTTGTTAAACATGCATAAATATACAGAATGAATATACAGAATTCGATTTCTAATTTCAAATGAATATACAGAATTCGATATAAGTCAGAATTGGACGAAACAAGAAATATTTGAATCTGTTAAACAATATCTTTCTACCGAAGTTAAGAAACTGGGATTTCACTTTAGAAATTAAAAGAAATGTCTAGATTAAAATTTAGAAAAGTTGCTGTGGAATTTATATGTATTTTAATAAATTTTAAAGCCTTGAAAATAGCCATTTTGCAAACGACCTTCGTTTTCAACGAAACCACTTTTGTTGGATCCAGGATGTCAAATTATTGCTAGATTTCAAAATCCATAATTTTTGAAATCAATATGTGAGCGTGGCGAAGGAAAACGTGTTTTGATAGTTTCAGTTAATTTGGATCGACCAAAAAATGGCCATTTTTCAAACAGTCTTCAAATTTGACAGAATTAGTTTTGTTAGGACCATATCCTCAATATGAAGCTAGAAATAATTTTTTTAGAATTTTCAAAGTCAGTACGTGGCCCCAGTAAATTAAAATGTGCGTTTAAATTGAATATATATTGATTTATATTTTAATTTTGATGAAAGCTGATCGTAACAACCGAATTGAGTTACGAAACATATCCCAATGTGTCCGGAATAGGGGTATTTAGCTAGTGGCGATAGTCGTTGGACTCGACTTGGAGTTTGGACGAAATTACAATTAATTAGAGAATTAAAATAATTAAAAATATAATTATATATAGGGTCAAACTAGGTCAAACCCTATAACGCGCCGTCACTATTTGAAATCGAGGGTGGATTATCTTCATATCTTCCTCCTCCATTATCTTCGAATCCAGTTAATAAAATCGAAACTCCAAGAACGAAAATTGAAGGGGGTTTCGAGTGCTATGATCTCGTACGGGCATGATCGGGAAGTTTGTTCGATGGTGGCCGGAATCTTCATCGACTGGCGTTGACTTGTGGAGGGTTTTTAGGGAAGAAGGGGTCTCGAGTTTTAGGGTAATGGCCGACGCTCGAGGAGGACGCGGAGGCAAAGCTCGTGGTGGTCTCTGATCGGTGGCGCAGACATCGTGGCAGTGGCGAATTCCAACATTAGGCGGCAATGATTTTGGGCGACGCCTGGAATGTTGAACGCGAGGTATATAATTTGTTTAATGTATTAATTATCTTATTAAATTATATAACTATGTCTTTTAATTTATGAAATAGCATTGTCTTTAATGTGAATAACATAGTTAAAAATCAGATTCAAAAATATAAATAACATAGATTTGATTTTGAAAATATTGTTTTTAGAAATAGAAAAAATATTGTTTTTAGAAATACAAAAATATTGTTCTTAGAAATAAAAAATTTACATTGTTTTTAGAAATATAAATATCATTGTTTTAAAAATATATATATATAGAGTAGTTTTAAAATAAAAATAACTTTGATTTTAAAATAAAAATAAATTTGGTTTTAAAATAAAAATATCTTTGGTTTTAAAATATAAGATGATTTTGTTTAAAAAAAAATATAAACAGTGCTTTAAAAATGTGATTTTTAAAAAAATAAAAGCACTATAAAAATACGATTTATTTATATATAGTTTGAAATAAAAATATATGATTTTTATATAGATGTAGCGAAATAAAAATATGATTTTTATATACATAACAACAATATAAAAATGTGATTTTTATTATCTAGTAGCGGTATAAAAATAGTGATCTTTAAATTTATAAACATCATAATAAAAATGTGATTTTTAATATGAACAGCGTAGAGAAGACGGCGTTGGAATGTCAGGCAAATCCCGACTGTTCTGAAATTCAGAAATAAAACTGGCGAAGTGGAAATCAAAGGTGAGAACTCCTCACTGAAATTTTTTATACAGTTATTTATTTTTAACTGCATATATTAACTATTCCCAGTCGTCCACAGACCATGGACGACTTGTGTGATTGTTTAGTTTGTTTGATTGGATTGTTTGGTTGAATTTGGTTTGGGATAAGAAATGGAATTGATTAGATTGGTATGTGTATGGCGCAAGCCATTATTGGATTGGGGGTAAGGTTAGGCCTTATCCCGTTTCTAGTATCGCGCTGTTATGCCGCCAAAATTTTCTAAAATATGTTAGAACAATAAAAATATCATTTTTATTGTATAAATGAACTGAAGAGAATATTCATATGTTGAATAAAATATTTTATCGTTAAAAATATAATTTTTAACGTTGATATGAATAAAATAAATATTCATTTACAAATCAGACGATTTGTTTATGTACACCTATTTTCTGATATGGATTGGGATGATATATTTTGCACATCGTCCAACTGCACAAATAATATTCACTGTTTGTGGATTGAAACCCCACACGGGTATTGGGATGATATTTGACATACACTAATCCCCATCGTCTAGTGGTATGTCAATCGTTTGGTTGACAGGCTGTGTAAGCGTTAAATATTTATATTTAATGCTTACATAGTGTAGAACACACTCTGGTTGATGGTTGATTGTTTATCATGGTTGTGGTATACATGTATTGTATGAAATCCATATAAACAACATTATATGGTGATTGATTGTGTCCGATTCCAGTTCAGAAAGAAGTAATATTTTAAAATAACGAATATTTTAAAATAAGGAATATTTTAAAATAATATTTAGAAAAGAATCAAAATCTGATTTTGATATCCGATTTGGGATGGACATGAATATATTTAAATATATAAAGCTGTGTTGATTAGATTGACGCCATTTTGACGTGAATGATATTTATATCGATTTTATTCATTTTTATAATGAATATCTGTAACAACCCAGAAATTCCGAGCTAATTTAAAAAATTTATTTTGACTATTTTAATGAATTTTGAATATTTAAAATGATTGTTTTAAATAATATCGACGAGAAATTTATTTTGAATAAATTCGAACATTTAGATTTATATAGATCGTCGTTAGAATATAAATTTTTATTTTAAATATAAAAGGTATTGAAAATGGCGCGGTAGTTCGAAAATTCGATTTCGAATTTCAAATGAATGTACAGGATTCAAAATAAACCGGATTTTGGCAAAACCAAAAATATTCGAATCTAACTGAGAATATCTTTCCATCTAATCCGAAAAATCAAAATTTAATAGCGGGAATCAAAAGTTATGTCCAGTTGAAAATTCAGAATAGTCGCTATGGAATTCTAGCCCTTAAAAATGGAGATTTTGCAAACAACCTCGGTTTTCGACGAAATCACTTTTGTTGGATCCGTGATGTCAAGTTATTGCTAGATTCCAAAATTCATAATTTTTCGAATCAATATGTGAGCATGTCAAAAGAAAACGCGTTTGACTAGTTTAAGTTGATTTTAATCGACTGGAAAATGGCCATTTTCAAACAGTCTCGGAATTTGACGAAATTAGTTTTGTTAGGACCGTATCGTCAATACGAAGCTAGAAATATTTTTTCGAGAATTTTTATGGTTCGTATGTGACTCCAATAAATTGAAATGTGCGTTCAAATTCAATATATAGAGTTATATTTTGATTTTGTTGAAAACTGATCGAAACGATTGAATCAGCTTATGATACATATCCCATTGTGTTCGGAATGGGGGTAATTAGCTAGGGGCGACAGGCGGTGGGTTCAGTTTTGAGTTCGAAATAAAAAGTTTCTTTTCGGAATTTAAAAATAATAAAAATATATATTATATATTTACTTCAGCGTTGACTTCTCCCCCCTCACTTCCTTTCTCTCTCTCCCATGTTCATTTCAGAAAGAAAGAAAAAAGAAGAAGAAGAAAAAACCTGCATCGAGGATCGACGTTGCCCCCCTCCCCGGGTCCTCCGTCGCGCCTCCCTAGGCTATGCCACCGTCCACCCCAACTCCGCCACAACCGCGTCAGCCTCAACCCCCTCCCTCCGACGCCACTCACTTGAAACCACCGCTCCCTTTAAAACCCTAATCCACCGCCAATGTTCAGCCGTCGCCTCCCCTAGCCTCACCCGCCACCTGCGCCCCTCCTCCTTCCTCCCCCTTGCTTCTCCCTTCTCCTATCATTCGATTTCTTCAATGAAAGTAAGCTTTTTAATTTTTATTTCAATTATATTTACTTGTGTATATAAAATATGATTTTATATAAGGGAAAAGAAGGGATTTTCATGAAGAAAAAGAAGAGATTTTTATTTAGGTAGAGATACGATTTTTGAAATGATTCTAGAATTAAAAATACGATTTTTATTGTATGTAGGGATCGGATTTTTATTGTAGATAAAGTTGTGATTTTTACTTAGATAAAGAAGTGATTTTTTTAAAATAAAAAGAATGGATTTTTATTAACATAAAGATGAGATCTTTATGTATGTAAGGTTATGATTTTTCTTTATATAAAAATATTATTTTTATATAAGTAGAGAATTAAAAATATGATTTTTATATGATAGAAAGATTAAAAATATGATTTTTATATTATAGAAGTATTAAAATTCGATCTTGATTATGTAGAAGGAGCAAAGATGTAATTTTTAAATGAGTGGCGATATAAAAATATAATCTTTATTATATGAACGCCGGTATAAAAATAGAATTTTTATCTATATAGTAGCGGTATAAAAATAGAATTTTTATCTATATAGTAGCAGTATAAAAATGCGATTTTTATCCATATAGAGCAAATTAAAAATGTGATTTTTATATACATAGCAACAATATAAAATTGTGATTTTTATATATGTAGTGAATACGGACAACGAAAGTGATGAAAGGCGAGCACGACAAAGATTTCTACATATGAAGAGTCATGGTGTTTGGTTTAGCTAGTCGGTGAGAACTTCTCACTTTTAATCTTGTTTTCTAGTTAAAAATATATACTAGGATGTAGACGGTGCTTAGCAGCTCCCGACACCCGTCGTCCACAGACCATGGATGACTTGTATGCTTGTTTGATGTGTTGTGAAGTTTGTTTGTGATGTTGATGTGAAATGGATAATAAAAATATTCATGTGTTGAGAATATAATATTTTATTGTTAAAAATATAATTTTAACATGAATGTGAATAAATAAATATTCATTTACAAACCGGACGGTTTGTTTATGTACACCTATTTGAAGGACATTGATTGGGACGATAAATTTTACACGTCGCCCAACTGCACAAATAATATTCAGTGTTTGTGGATTGAAACCCCACACGGGTGTTGGGATGATATTTGACATACACTAATCCCAATTGTTTAGTGGTATGTCGATCGTTTGATTGACAGACTGTATGAGCGTTAATTATTTATATTTAATGCTTATGCAGTTGTTTGGTGCACTTTGGATGATGGTTGATTATTTATCATTGCTATTATATACATGTGTTGTATGGAATCCATATAATTAACATTATATGGTAATTGATTGGGCCTCATTCCAATCGGGAAAATAGAGTATATTATAAAATATAGATTCATGTGTTGAATAGAATAAATATTCATGTGCTGAATAAAATTAATATTCATGGGTTGAATAGAATAAATATTCATGTGTTGAATAAAATAAATATTCATGCGTTGAGTAAAATATTTTAACAATAAAATTTACATCTTTATCATATATAAAATTAGAAACTAACTGGAAACAAGATAAGATGAGTGGTCACCTGGGTATTGATCTGATGTTGGTTTCGGCCTTCGAGGTTAATACTTAGGGAATCGTTCTCTTACTAATTTATGGTTGGAGTCTGATTAAAAATTAAACGATAGAAATCATAATTTTATAAAATATATTAAATAGAATAAATAGTCATGTGTTGACAATACTCATGTGTTGAGAATATTCATGTGTTGAAAGAAATATAGATTCATGTGTTGAATAGAATAAATATTCATTCGTTGAATAGAATAACGAAGTTATTGAAATATATAAAGCCGTGTTGATTAGAGATGCGCCATTTTGATGCGAATGATATTTATATCGATTATATTCGTTTTTATAATGAATATAGAAAAAGAAGTGATTTCAAAATATAACGTTTTGAAAAATATTATCATTTATATAGTAATGATATGAAATATTCAATTTTGATTTGAAATTGAATATGAAGTTGAAATCGTTTCGAAAACGAATTTAAAACGATTTATAAAATACGTTTTAAAAGGAAATCGACGAAATATATATAATATATATATATATTATAAATAATGGTCTGAATAGAACGCGCCACGCCGCGGTAGTTCGCGAATTTCGACCATTGACTTCGAATTGACGTTAAAGGAGATCCGACCGTCGGATTGTCCTGAAACTGGAACCGTTGGGTTCGTATCGAAAAGAGCTTTCTAATGAATATTAGAAATTTGAAATATAATGATTGGATTTGTAATTATGTCCAAATCAAATTTGGAAAAGGTCGTTGTAAGTGCAGTTCGATGGCCATTGGTGGTAATCGACTGTACGGGCCTTGATAAAATTATTAAAAATAGTAAAAATTTGTGTAAAATCATAGGAAATGATTTATGAAGAATTGGGATGAAAATTTCCAAATTTGAAAAGATAAAAATAGATTTTTATCGAAATGAACTAGTTTTGAACTAGAATTATAATTCATTTATTTTTGTAATAAATAAATTGGATTAGAAAGGGTTTTAAAGGTAACCAGAATTTCCAATAATTGAAGTGGAAATGGATTTGAATCGAAATTATCTTCGGAATATTTCGATGTCGGATTTCGTGATTATACAGAGATGGTTGTGGAAATTTGAAAGATATATTTATATCGTTATTTCCAATACGATATTTGTTTGTCGTAGAATTGATATTGAATATAAGCCGATATATTTTCTTTTTAGAGCCTTGTATTTAATATCAAACGTGATTTGGGTTTGTCGTGAATGGTGTTTTCATTAACACTATTCTTATACCCAGTTGAGAAAAAGATTAAATCTTTCTATTTAGATTTAATAAAGTATACTAATTAAATATTATTAATTAGAATTGAATTTAAATTGGTTTTGGGTTTATCGTGAGCGGTGTTTTGAATAACACCTGTTCTTTAACCCGATTAATAATGGGAAGTGATTTTTGGTTTATCGTGAACCGTGTTTTAGATGACATTGGTTCTTTAACCCAGTTAAAGACAGGATATTGATTTTTGGAAAGATTAAAACTAAGTGGAGTTTTAATGAATCTTTAATTAGATTAAAGTGATCGAGGATGGAGTATCACCAGTTTTGCTCCAAAGCGATAGTTAAATCTTTAATTAGATTTGAACGTGAAATGGTAATTAATATTTACCGATAACACAGTGGTGTTAGATATGGAGTATTAACAGTTTTGCTCCATGGATGAATAGGTTGGGATTGGGAAATAAAATAAATAATTACTTCGGTGTGGTTCGCTAATCCCGAATAGTTTGGAAAACCTTAACATGGTTTGAAAAGATATCCAAAGGAAGATTAAAGAATAAATTTAGAAGAATTTATCTTTGATAAAATTAATGGGAACCTTTCCCTAAGAATGTGAATTTTTGAATAAAAGAATATTCTGAATTGGAATGAGGCGTATGTTGTGTTTGTATAACACTTGTTTATTTTATACGCGGGTTATTCGGAAAGGCCGGGTTTATACCCATTCTGAATAACCGATTCGACGATATGTCGAAGATGAAGACGGTGGTTGAAGACCGGAAGTCTTCACATCGTTTGGATGATTATTGACGATCTTGATTGGGCTGTACACCCAAGAGGAGGGAATCAGCTAGTGATCGTCCAGACGTACTTGTAGATCGACGGATATGCGAGGAAAGTGCCTCCGGTTTCGTTCAGACCCAGAACAAACTTGTAAATGGACTGTGTGTCTGACATTGGATTTTACTCTGTGTTGATTGATCTCTATTAAATATACATCTGTTTGGCGATGGAGAATTTATTCTCTTGCTTAACGCCCTTCTCTGAGACGTACGAGCTCAGAGGTTGTATATCGATGGACATCAGTCGCATGGAGTGAATTGCCTGTGTGGCATGCCTAAGTGTCAAATGATCAAGGCTTCTATTGAAAAGCAAAGTCTTGTGGTTGATGATCAAAGCACGGCCTTTGTGGCATAGCTTTGTGTATAACGTGAATTCGCGAGCCTTACACCTCGGTATGAGTTAAAAACGGGATGAGGACCGTTGGGAGAACATGACGTTTCTTTCTAGCTATGGGTGATGTCAGTGACCTACTAGCCCTGACATTTATATACTTTTTACCTTTGTGGTTGTTGGAGTGCAAGGCGCCTCGAATATATGGTCGATAACTTGCACTATGTGAGCCGACGTACAGACCATTATATAGGTCCAATAGGACCGGGAAACGTGTTTTCAGGAATTGTCAATCCTCAAAAGTAAGAGAGGACCGGCCCAACCGATTCCAAGGATCACTATGTGTGGTCCTGAGACATTAGCTAGAGTGTCTCGAACGGAGAGGAGTTTGCCCCTTGCCTCGACTCATGATGGAATCCAATTTCCAATACGTGACATTGCGGTTTTATTTGTAGAGCCTAGTATGGCGACATGATATATGGTACCCATGTCGTCTATGATTGATATTTATAATTGAAATGTTTTGACACTATACACCTATAATAGAATCAAATGATTTGTTTTAAACGTACCAAGCATGTTTGGCTATTATAAGGGAAAAGCCTATCCTTCGGCTTGCGTTGCATTGTGTGATGGGACCTGGGTCTTATAATAGCTTCATTTTTTCAAAAAGCATTGCGTTGTTTTGTTATATGCACTAGTGTTCTTGGGAGGAAACCCGTTACGTGTCATACGGCGTGGTCCCTTGAATTACTCTTTTTTAAATAAAGATTAATAACTGTTTTAGTTCTCACACCAGTCACATGACTGACCTGGAGTTCATTGTTTTAACCTAAATTCTGGGTGCCCTTATTTTCCGCACGGGTAGTTAGTAGTTGGGTTTTGCAGATTTATTTTCATAGGATCCTGGTTTATAGCTGAAGTGATATTCGGAAAGCTCTGTATCCATGTATTTCTTTCAGTTATGTTTTGTATTATTTTTCCGCTACAGTAATGTATTTTAATCTCTGATATTTATCAAATGTGTAATATTTATTCATACTCTGTATATTCTTGTATTCTGATGGAATTGTTGTAATAAGCAATGAAATGTTCTTCTGTTTGCGTTCTGATTCATCTTGTCCTCACGGTAATTCGTGCTTTCCATACCGGGGAAGTTACTGGTTACTAAAATATCGAAAATAAGTGATTTCAAAAACTAATGTTTTGAAAATATTATCATTTATATGTTAAGGATATGGAATATTCAATTTTGATTAAAAATTGAATATGAAGTTGAAGTCGTTTTGAAAACAAATTTAAAAAGATTTATAAAATACGTTTTGAAAGGAAATCGATGAAATATATATAATATATATATTATATATATTTAATGGCCTGAATAGAACGCGCCGCGCTGCGGCAGTTCGCGAATTTCGACCATTGAATTCGAATTGATGTTACGGGAGATCCGACCGTCGGATTCTCCTGAAACTGGGACCATTGGGAAAAGGGCTTTCCATCGAATATAAGAAATTTGAAATCTAACGGTTGGATTTGGAATTATGTCCAAATCAAATTTGGAAAAGGTCGTTGTAAGTGCAGTTCGATGACCGTTTATGGAAATCGACTGTACGGGCCTTGATAAAATTATTAAAAATATCAGTATTTGTGTAAAATCATATAAATGATTTAGAAAGAATTGGGGTGAAAAGTTCCTTATTTGTAAAGGTAAAAATATATTTTTATCGAAATGAACTAGTTATGAACTAGAATTATAATCCACTATTTTTGAATAAATAAATTGGATTTGAAGTGGTTTTAAAAATAACCAGAATTTCCAATATATGTATTGGAATGGATTTGAATCGAAATCATTTTCGAAATATTTCGTTGGATTCCGTGATTATACGGATATTGTAGAGGAATTTGGAAGATATATATATCGTTATTCCAATACGGTATTTGTTAATTCCAGAATTTGATATTGAATATAAGCCGATATATTTTCTATTCAGAGCCTTGTATTTAATATCAAAAGTGATTTTGGGTTTGTCGTGAATGGTGTCTTCATTAACAGTGTTCTTGAACCCAGTTGAGAAAAGATTAAATTTTTTTTTTAGATTTAATGAAGTATACCATTTAATTAATATTTAATTGGAATTGAATTGAAATTGAATTGAAATTGATTTTTGGGTTTATCATGAACGGTGTTTTAAGTAGCACCTGTTCTTTAACCCGATTAACAATGGAATGAGAATTTGGGTAGTCGTGAATGGTATCTTTAATAATACTGTTCTTAGACCCAATGGAGTTAAAAAAATTAGAAACTAACAGGAGATCAGCTAAGTTGAATGGTTTCCTGGGTATTGATCTGATGTTGGTTTCGGCCTTCGGGATTAATATTTAGGGAATTGTTTTCTTGTTAATTTACGGTTCGAGACAGATCGAATGGAACGTGATTTTGGGTTTATCGTGAATTGTGTCTTAAATGACATTGATTCTTTAACCCAGTTAAAGACAGGATATGATTTCCCAAGTTATACAATCATAAATATTGATTCTTAGGAAGATTAAAACTAAGTGGAGTTTTAATGAATCTTTAATTAGATTGAAATGATCTAGAATGTTGTATCACCAGTTTTGCTCCAAGCGATAGTTAAATCTTTAATTAGATTTGAATGTGAAGTGGTAATTAATTTTACCGATAACACCGCGGTGTTAGATATGGAGTATTACCAGTTTTGCTCCATGGGATGAATAGGTTGGGATTGGGAAATTAAACAAATAATTACTTCGGTAAGATTCACTAATCCCGACTAGTTTGAAAAACCTTGATATGGTTTGAAATGATATTCAAAGGAAGATTAAAGAATAAATTTTAAAGAATTTATCTTTGATAAAATTAATGGGAACCTTTCCCTAATATTGTGAATATTTGGATAAAAGAATATTCTGAATTGGAATGAGGCGTATGTTGTGTTTGTCTAACACTTGTTTATAAAATACGCGAGTTATTCGAAAAGACCGAGTTTATCCCATTTTGAATAACTGATACGACGATTAATCGAAGATGAAGACAATGGTTGAAGATCGGAGGTCTTCACTGCGTTTGGATGATTACTGATGTCTTTATTGGGCTGTACACCCAAGACGAGGTAATAAGTGGTGATCGTCCAGACGTACTTGGAGATCGACGGACGTGCGAGGGCCTCTCCCCTGTATTGGACATATGGGGGAGGAATAAGATGCCTCCGGTTTCGTTCAAACCCAGAATGAACTTGTAAATGGACTGTGTGTCTGACATTGGATTTCATTCTGTGCGATTGATATCGGTTGCATAGCATGAATTGCCTGTGTGGCATGACGAGATGCAGTGATCAAGCTTTTGTTGAAAAGCAAAGTCTTGTGGTTGATGATCAAAGCATAGCTTTAATATAGCGCCGCTTTGTGTAGAGTTAATTCGCGAGCCTCACACCCCGGGTATGAACCAGAAACGGGAGAGCACTTCAGGGAGGACATGCGTTTCCTTCTAGCTAGAAGTGGCGTCAGTGGTTTTACAAGCCCTGACGAGTTTGACTTATGTGGTTGTTGAAAGGCGAGGCGCCTCGGTTATATCGGTCGATCTGGGACCAATGGAGTCATTTGGCTCATTTACGCCCCATAAGGCGGGGAAACACATTATTCAGGCATTTTAATCCACTTCGTGTGGACCAGCTCGGGCTAGACAGTCTCGAAGCGGTAAGGACTATCTTTTGCCTTGGTTCATATATGGAAATCCAAATTCCAGTACGTGACATTGCGTTTTTAGTTGTAAACCTATATATGGCGACATAGTGGTATGGGGCATTCATGCCGCCTATGATTCATACATTTATATTTGAAGTGTTTTCTTCGCTTATAGTAATAATAAAAGATGAAATTTAGAGTATCAAGCATTCTTTGGCTATTATAAGGTAAAGCCCTATCCTACGACTTCTGTTGCATTATGTGATGGGACCTGGGTCTTATAATAGCTTCATTATTCTTTGTTTAGCATTGCGTTGTTTGTTTTATGCACTAGTATTCTTGGGAGGAAACCTGTTCCGTGTTATACGGCGTAGTCCCTTGATTTACCTAACTTTAAAAATAAAGATTAATAACTATTTTAGTTCTCACACCAGTCACATGACTGACCTGGAGTTTATTGTTTTAACCTAAACTCTGGGTGCCCTTATTTTCCACACGTGCATCTAGTAGTTGGGTTTTGCAGATATTATATTCACAGGATCCTGGTTTACGGCTGGAATGATATTCGGAAAGCTCTGTATCCGTATATCTCCTTCAGTTGTGTTTTGTATTATTTTTCCGCTGCACTAATGTATTTAATCTCTGATATTTTACAATGTGTAATATTCGGTTGTACTCTGTTATATTCTTGTATTCTGATGGAATTGTTGTAATAAGCAATGAAATGTTCTTCTGTTTGTGTTCTGATTGGTCGTGTTCTCAAAGCAATCCGTGCTTTCCTTCACGGGGAAGTTCGGGTCGCCACACAACGACTGTCGCTTCTGGCTAAATACCCCTATTCTAGACACAATAGGATATGTCCCGTAAGCCAATTCGACTGTTTCGATCACTTTTTCTATAAATTAAAATATAAATCAATATATATTGAATTAGAACATACATTTTAATTTAGCAAGGTCACATATTGACTCCAAAAATTTCAGAAAAATAAATCTAGCTATGTTTTGATGATACAGTCCTAACAAAACTAATTTCACCGAATTTGGAGGCCGTTTGAAAAATGGTCATTTTCCAGTCGATTAAATTCAATTGAAATTGACAACACGTTTCCTTTTCCCACGCTCACTTATTGTTTCCAAAAATTATGAAAATTGGAATCAAGCAATAATTTGACATTCCGGATCCAACAAAAGTGGTTTCGTCGAAAACAGAGGTCGTTTGCAAAATGGTTATTTTTAAGGGCTATATATTTATTGAAATATATATAAATTCCATAGCAACTATTCTGAATTTTAAATTGGACATAACTTTTAATTTATAAGGTGATCTCAGTTTCTTACATTTGTAAGAAAGATATTCTTAAATAGATTCAAATATTTCTTGTTTCGTCCAATTCTGATTTAAAATGAATTCTGTATACTCAATTGAAATTAGAAATCGAATTTTCAAACTACCGCGCCATTTTAGGCTCGTCTTATTATTAAAATAAAATTATTCATTCAAACTTCGATTTAAATAAATTTTTAGTTGTTATTATTTAAAGTAAATCATTTGAAATAATCAAAATCCATTAAAATTGCTAAAATAAAAATTTTAAATTGGTTCTGAAAATCCGGGTTATTACACAAATAAATGTACAAAAAATCGTGAATTGTTTATTTTTCAAACATCAGAAGCTCCAATAGAGATACGCATTGTAACACCCCGTATTTGTGTTAATGCTAAAATTCACTAATTGCAGAATAAATAATCTCAAATGTGAGAACTGGAGGAAACGGGCTGCGTCATTGCGTTCGTCTCGGAAAAATACGCGAAATAGAGTCCGAAATTTTGTAAATCGGAGTCCGTATGGCCCAGTTATGGCCCGATGAAGTTTGCAGAAAATTCAAAGTTAAAAACAGATTTAAAAATTCAAATTCAGATTTTTAATTTCAACCAGCGGGGCCAGGCGGGAAAGTTCCCGCCTTAGCCATGTCGACAGGGCTGTCGACAGGCCTGTCGACTGGGAAGTCGACTGCCCTGTCGACTTGCCTGTCGACACAGGGTGTCGAGCCATTTGGTCTGGGTGCACCAGGTCTGGTTTTCTGGCTAGGGCTGGGCTGTGTTCTAGAGACTTCCTAAATCTGACGGACCTAATCTAACCTAGGGTTAATCCTATGGTCTAAAACACACTCTAATCCTATAAATACACCCTAATGCAAGCCTAATCCATACTAAAAATAGAAATGATGCCATCATGCCGCCAAAATCAAACTTAAGAGGAGCCTCCACTAATTTATGAAGAAAGTTGCAAGCTAATCAACCTCTAATCATCATCTCCTTCAAATATTGCAACTAGTTCTACTTCATAAGTTTGCTAATCTTGGTTTTGGTGAGTTCCTATGCCTTTAGCAAGTAATTGCTAAACTAATTAGGATAGGATATTAGGAGGCTATGGATGTAAATGTGGATTATACAAGTTGTGGTTGTCATATGTTATAAGTTCATATGTAAACTTGCCTCTTTTTATGATATGATATGTTATGTAAGATCATATGCATGTTTTATGCAAGTTCATATGCAAGTTTTATGCAAGTTTATATGCAAGTTCATATGCAAGTTTTATGCAAGTTCATATGCAAGTTCATATGCAAATTTATATGCAAGTTCATATGCAAGTTTTATGCAAGTTCATATGCAAGTTCTATGCAAGTTTATATGCAAGCTCATATGCAAGTTTGTCTCTTTTTATGATGTGCATAACATATGCAAGGTTGCCTCTATGTATGACATGTTATGTAAACGAATTACGTGGGAAACGATGGGGTTGATTTGCATGTTAATAGAAATGTGTAAAGTTGGTATGCTTAAGCATAACATAAAATGAATGGACATAATTGGGAATTTACCTATTAAGTTAGGTCTACCCATATTATGGAGTTGGGAATTTACCTATTAAGTTAGGTCTACCCATACTATGGAATTGGGAATTTACCTATTTAGTTAGGTCTACCCATATTCTTAAAAATGTGTAATTAATTAGGGATAATTAATATAAATTATGAGGGTGATTAATTAGGTGTAATTAATTGACTAAGACACGAGGTTGGACTCAGTTGTAGCGTAAAACTGCCCGGACCCAACCGGCTTAACCAGTTGCTACAAATGTTAGCCCAATGTGAGAGGTCTTAGGCACAAACTAAATACGTGATTAATGTAAAGACACGAGGTTAGACTCGGTTATGACATAAGGCTGCCCGGACCCAACCGGCTTAACCAGCGGTCATAAAAGGACAGTCTAATGTGAGAGGTCTTTACAAAGGTTACGATCTTAATTAATTAATTAAGAAACACTTAACCATATTAGCATGTAGAGGGACATGAGGGGTTAAGTGGGTGCCTTGGGTGGCATGTGGAAATCTAGTGGTTGCCTTGGGTGGCAATAGAAAATACGATTAGAATACTTAACCAAAGTGGAACATGTAATTAAAACATGATTAAAGTGTTAAGTGGTATACACTAGAAATAACAAGCTTAGGTGGTAGCTTGTGGGGGCCCATTTCAACCAATATCCCAAACGTATCTTAGTGGGCTCGACTCTAGTCGAGTGACGGGACACGCATATTGCGCTTGACTATAAGAGGCCAAAACGGGGTAGCGGTGGCAACGCGAGTCCAACGGGTTTCATCCGCGTGTGTGGACCCGGGATGGTAGGTAAAACGTTGTTGCATCGTGTAGATATAACCCGTGCACCATTTGTTGTATCGGGTGGCCACTTTGGGGAGTGATACACTACATTGTGGGCCCAGCACGGATATCTACGGTAGGGAGCCGATCAAATGGGGTAGTGGGTACACCCAGCGGGGATAGGGGCAGGCGGCACCTATATAGTCAGCTAGGGGTACGCGAAACTACCATTAAGATTTACTAAGTAAACTTAGTGGGATCAACCTTTAAAAATTAGGAATGACTGGTGTGGTGCAGTGTAGTAATTATCCTTGGGTGGGTGGATGCGTCTTTACGGTTATCTTAGTTTATCCTAAGTCTACCAAGCTGCTTAGTGTAGCCATTCATCCCCAGACGATACCGTATATCAAGCTTATGTCTTCTCTGGTTACTTTAATGATTATATTGTTAAAGTTATAGGACTCGCTCAGACTTATGTCTGACCCCGTTGTTTTTATCTTTTTTTCCAACCCTCAGGTCATCAGAGTGGGCCCAGTACGAGTGGGCTTTGATCAGGCTCCCCAGTTCTCACATTTGAGATTATTTATTCTGCAATTAGTGAATTTTAGCATTAACACAAATACGGGGTGTTACATTCTCCCCTCCTTAAAGGATTTCGTCCCCGAAATCTCTAAGCTAAGGAGAATGCATATCCTACCAGCCAAACAACCATCTACTCAATCCATCAAACACGGGCATCCATTGTCCTTAACACAATTTCTAATGATGTATGAGCATATGCAAAGAGTGTGTGTATATGTTCCCTATCTAATGTATGAACATATGCAAACCATGATAGTGCCATGCATCCATTATGTATGCGAGAGAACCCTATCGACACATACAATATCTATATGAGTGCACAATCATTCACTCAAAATACTCCACCGATGTTATGGCATTCCCTTAGTGAGTGACCGTAGCGGGCGTGGGGTGTTACACGTGGTATCAGAACTTAAGGTTACCGGAACAGATAAAATTTTTAGAAAAACTATTTTCTAAGAATATTTTTGAAAGGAGTATTTTCAAAAACATGTCTTTTAAGAGAAAAGTTTTTGAAAGAAAAGCATAATCCCCGATAGCCATATCTTTATCTTTCGAATTCTCCGTTTTGAATCTTTCCTTTTTTTCGTCTCAGCATGGCTGAAGATCTTTATCTTCCGGACGGTGTAGTGGTACCAGTATGGTATAGGAGGTTGTTAGAGGCTAGGGCCGCCACAGCAGGTCCAACAAATGTTCCTCCTCCACCTGTTGCACTCGTTCCACCTCGCGCGGATACTTTTGCTATGACTTGTAGGAAGTTTAAGGCTATGGGAGGGAAACCTTTTGTGGGAGCTAGGGATTGGCTTAATGAGACGGAAGAATTGATGGAAATCTTGGAAGTGGAAGAGGGAAAGAAAGTTAGGTTAGCCGCTTGGTTAATGAATGGAGAGGCCTCATTCTGGTGGGAGGTCACTAATGGAGAACGCCCCGTTGACTCTTGGGCGGATTTTAGGCAAAGATTTGTGGCAAAGTTTCTCTCAAGGGCGGAGGAAAACTTGTATATGGAAAGATTCTTGACTCTAAAGCAAGGAAATCTCTCAGTGAAGGAATATGTCAATAAGTTTAATCAATTGGCTAGGTTTGGCCTAGACATGGTAAATACACCGGAGAAGAAGGCTTTGAGGTTCGTGAAAGGCTTGAATGAACCGATGCATGGGTTGGCTATGACTCATATCCCTATGGGGGCCACCTTCGAGAATCTAGTTGACATGGCAGTCATGCATGAAGAAGAGAAGGGTCCCAATACTAATAAGGCACCCGAGAAGAAGGGAGATCAAAAGAGACCTCAGCAACAACAGCAAAACAAAGGTGGGAAAGGCAACGGTAGCAAGAGCAAGAAGAAGTGTTTCAATTGTGGGATACTAGGCCACATAAGTAAAGATTGTAGGAAGAAGAAGAAGACTGGTTGCTTTCACTGTGGCGAAGCAGGGCATATAGAGAAGATTTTCCCTAAGAAGGGGCAAAGGACGGGATCTACCTCAGGAGGACAGGTGCAAGCTCTTAGGGCACCGGGTCAGGCTAGGGGGCAAGTACAGGCTCTCGCAGTTCCACCGATTCAGGAAAGAGGTAGAACTATTTCCGTTGAAAGTCTGGTTTTTCTATTTGATCATCCTGTCCGTACATTGTTTGATTCAGGCGCATCGCATTCGTTTATCTCATCATCATTAGTTGAGTCACTGCACTTAGACACCAGTCTTGTAGATGATCCCTTGGTTGTTTCAAACCCAATTGGGGGCTCCACTTATTTGTCCATGATATGTTTGGGTTTCAAGATTTCTATACTTAGCATTGAGTTTAGATGTGATGCTTTTGTTTTGGGCTTCACGGGCTATGGGTTGATTTTGGGCATGGACTGGTTATCCAGTAATGGTGTTGTTCTTGATTGCGAAAGGAGAGTTGTTAGGCTCATGACCCGCTTGGGTAACACTCTCGAGATCTCTTGTAATCCCATGGATTCTGTTATGCTAAGTTATCTTGAATCGCTTGAAGCTTCGGTCGAGAGTTTGCAATCTGTTAGAGTGGTCCGGGAATACTCGGATGTGTTTGAGGAGGTGAAGGGCTTACCTCTGAAGCGGGAGATTGACTTCCGAATATATCTGGTGGATAATGCTAAACCTGTATCATTACCAGTGCGCCACATGGCTCCTCGTGAGAGGAGGGAACTCCATAAGCAAGTAGGGGAGTTGCTTGAGAAGGGGTTCATAAGACGAAGTATATCGGAGTGGGGTGCTCCAGTAGTTTTTGCTACGAAGGCGGATGGGTCCCTCAGACTTTGTGTAGATTATAGAGAACTCAACAACCTCACAAAGAAGAATAGACACCCATTGCCGAGGATTGATGATCTTTTCGATCAGTTGGTTGGCGCTTCAGTATTTTCTCAGTTGGACTTAGCCACAGGGTTTCATCAGTTGAGGGTGGCTGAGGATAGCATAGACAAGACGGCCTTTAGGACTCCGGATGGTTTATATGAGTGGCTGGTGATGCCATTTGGGTTGACGAACGCCCCTGCATACTTTGTTGATTTGATGAGTAGGGTGTTCAGGGAGTTCCTTAATAAGTTCGTGGTGGTCTTTGTGGATGATATCTTATTATTTTCTAAGAGTGAAGAAGAGCATGCCCTACATCTTGGGGAGGTGTTGAAAACTCTTCGAGCACATAGCCTTAAGGCTAAATTCTCTAAATGTCACTTCTGGAGGAAGGAAGTGCGGTTCTTGGGGCACGTGGTCTCCAAGGAAGGGATAGCTGTGGATCCCGCGAAGGTAGTATCGATTCAGGATTGGAAGGTTCCGAAGAATGCTACCGAAGTAAGAAGTTTCTTAGGGTTGGCGGGTTACTATAGGAAGTTTATCAAAGACTTCGCGAAGATATCAGCCCCATTAACCCGCTTAACGAAGAAGAATCTTGTTTTCGCATGGGACGTAGATTGTGATGATGCGTTCCGACGGTTAAAGAGAGCTTTAACCACTGCTCCAGTTTTAGTGTTGCCAAATGGGAGCAAGCCATTTGTTGTCTATACCGATGCTTGTGGGACAGGACTGGGCGCAGTCTTAATGCAAGAGGGAAGGGTAATAGCCTATGGTGGAAGGCAGTTGAGAGTGCATGAGAAAAATTACCCTACCCATGATTTAAGTTGGCCGCTATTGTTTTTGCGCTTAAGATTTGGCGCCATTATCTTCTTGGTGAGAGGTTTGAATTGTTCACTGACCACAAATCATTGAAGTACTTGTTTTCTCAGAAGGATTTGAATTTGAGACAGCAAAGGTGGATGGAGTTCTTAGCATCTTATGATTTCGAGATAGCGTATACCCCTGGCAAGGGTAACGTGGTGGCGGACGCCTTGAGCAGAAAAAGGTTGTCCTTGAGTCCATTGTTCGTGGAACAACGAAGCTTGGAATTTATCTCGATGTTTGACTTCAGACCTTCCATTGATTATGTACCCGGTTTGCTAGCATCCTTGGAGGTCAGACCTACTCTTTTGGGGAGGGTTGGAGAAGCACAGAGGGACGACCCACAGTTGGTTGAGTTGGTAGAGAAGCTCATAAGGGGGGAGTCGTCCAGCCATTTGAGTAGGTACACCCGAGACGATAGGGGGTGCTTGCGTAGAGACGGTAGACTTTGTGTACCGCAAGATGAGGGTTTGAGGAAGGCTATTCTTGATGATGCACACCGTTCTAGGATGACCATTCATCCCGGTGGGGACAAGATGTACCAGGACATGAAGCGGGTTTTCTTCTGGGCCGGTATGAAGAAAGATGTGGCCGAGTATGTCGCTCGATGCTTGGTGTGCCAACAAGTGAAGGCGGAGCAAAAGAAACCTGGTGGGTTGCTTCACCCATTGGAAGTTCCGCAATGGAAGTGGGATAGCGTCTCGATGGATTTTATTGACGGATTACCCACATCAAGAAAGGGTAATACGGGAATTTGGGTTGTGGTAGACAGGCTTACTAAAAGCGCCCATTTCATACCTGTAAAGAGCAAGAGGACAGCTCCATGGCTAGCTTCAGTATATCTTCGAGAGATAGTTCGATTGCATGGGGTACCCTCTAGCATAGTGAGTGATCGAGACCCTATCTTCACTAGCGAGTTCTGGAAAAGTTTGCAAGAAGCAGTAGGGACTCAATTATGTCTGAGCACCGCATATCACCCTCAGACGGACGGCCAGACTGAGAGGGTGAATCGTGTCCTAGAAGACCTTTTGAGGCTTTGTATCTTAGATTTTGGAGGTACATGGGAAGAGCATCTTCCATTGGTGGAGTTCTCATATAATAACAGCTTTCAGTCCAGTATTGGTATGGCTCCTTTCGAAGCTCTTTATGGAAGGCCTTGTCGATCACCTACATGTTGGTGGGAATCTACGGATAAGATCTTGCTTGGGCCAGATATGGTTAGGGAGACTTCTGAGAAGATTGACTTGATTCGAAGAAGGATGAAAGCAGCGCAGGATATGCAAAAATTTTATGCGGACAAGAGGAGGACGGATCTTGAGTTTGAAGTTGGGGACATGGTCTTTGTCAAAGTGTCTCCGTTACGAAATGTGGTTCGCTTTGGATCTGTTGGGAAGTTAGCACCAAGGTTCGTAGGGCCGTTTCCTATTAAGGAAAGGATCGGACGGATGGCATATAGAGTGGAGTTGCCCGACAGACTTAGTGGTGTACATGATGTATTCCATGTGTCACATTTGAGGAAGTGCTTACATGAGACCGCAGAGGTTGTAGAGCCGAGCTTGCTTAGAGAAGTGGAAGTAGAGCGTGATGCGACTATTCGACGAGCTCCTACTCGCGTCCTTGGGTCAGAGACTAGGAAATTGAGGAATCGAGAGGTTCAACTAGTCAAAGTACAATGGGGAGAAGACGAGGGCAACGCTACTTGGGAAACGGAAGCAAAGATGCGTTCATTGTACCCATTCCTTTTTGAGGGTATGTCTTTTAACTTCTCCTTTATCGTTTGCCTAGTACTTATCTTATCTTTAGTATGTCCTCTCATTAGTACCTTTGACCTTTATATAGGGTAAACCTATGGTTGAAACATGTGTTTGAGACATGTTATGTTTGATGGATGCATGTGGATGCAAGTGGTTGCTAGTGGTTGCCCGTGGATGCATATATACACACTCTAGGCACTAGATCGGCTCAATCACTTCATATTGCATATTGCATAAAATTGTGTGTAGGAAGCTATATTTATGGATGTATAATGATTGTGTTATCATATGGATGATGCATTTTGGTGAATGATTGTGCACTCATATAGATATTGTATGTGTCGATAGGGTTCTCTCGCATACATAATGGATGCATGGCACTATCATGGTTTGCATATGTTCATACATTAGATAGGGAACATATACACACACTCTTTGCATATGCTCATACATCATTAGAAATTGTGTTAAGGACAATGGATGCCCGTGTTTGATGGATTGAGTAGATGGTTGTTTGGCTGGTAGGATATGCATTCTCCTTAGCTTAGACATTTCGGGGACGAAATCCTTTAAGGAGGGGAGAATGTAACACCCCGTATTTGTGTTAATGCTAAAATTCACTAATTGCAGAATAAATAATCTCAAATGTGAGAACTAGGGGAAACGGGCTGCGTCATTGCGTTCGTCTCGGAAAAATACGCGAAATAAAGTCCGAAATTTTGTAAATCGGAGTCCGTATGGCCCAGTTATGGCCCGATGAAGTTTGCAGAAAATTCAAAGTTAAAAACAGATTTAAAAATTCAAATTCAGATTTTTAATTTCAACCAGCGGGGCCAGGCGGGAAAGTTCCCGCCCTAGCCATGTCGACAGGGCTGTCGACAGGCCTGTCGACTGGGAAGTCGACTGCCCTGTCGACTTGCCTGTCGACACAGGGTGTCGAGCCATTTGGCCTGGGTGCACCAGGTCTGGTTTTCTGGCTAGGGCTGGGCTGTGTTCTAGAGACTTCCTAAATCTGACGGACCTAATCTAACCTAGGGTTAATCCTATGGTCTAAAACACACTCTAATCCTATAAATACACCCTAATGCAAGCCTAATCCATACTAAAAATAGAAATGATGCCATCATGCCGCCAAAATCAAACTTAAGAGGAGCCTCCACTAATTTATGAAGAAAGTTGCAAGCTAATCAACCTCTAATCATCATCTCCTTCAAATATTGCAACTAGTTCTACTTCATAAGTTTGCTAATCTTGGTTTTGGTGAGTTCCTATGCCTTTAGCAGGTAATTGCTAAACTAATTAGGATAGGATATTAGGAGGCTTTGGATGTAAATGTGGATTATGCAAGTTGTGGTTGTCATATGTTATAAGTTCATATGTAAACTTGCCTCTTTTTATGATATGATATGTTATGTAAGATCATATGCAAGTTTAATGCAAGTTCATACGCAAGTTTTATGCAAGTTTATATGCAAGTTCATATGCAAGTTTTATGCAAGTTCATATGCAAGTTTTATGCAAGTTTATATGCAAGTTCATATGCAAGTTTTATGCAAGTTCATATGCAAGTTCTATGCAAGTTTATATGCAAGCTCATATGCAAGTTTGTCTCTTTTTATGATGTGCATAACATATGCAAGGTTGCCTCTATGTATGACATGTTATGTAAACGAATTACGTGGGAAACGATGGGGTTGATTTGCATGTTAATAGAAATGTGTAAAGTTGGTATGCTTAAGCATAACATAAAATGAATGGACATAATTGGGAATTTACCTATTAAGTTAGGTCTACCCATATTATGGAGTTGGGAATTTACCTATTAAGTTAGGTCTACCCATACTATGGAATTGGGAATTTACCTATTTAGTTAGGTCTACCCATATTCTTAAAAATGTGTAATTAATTAGGGATAATTAATATAAATTATGAGGGTGATTAATTAGGTGTAATTAATTGACTAAGACACGAGGTTGGACTCAGTTGTAGCGTAAAACTGCCCGGACCCAACCGGCTTAACCAGTTGCTACAAATGTTAGCCCAATGTGAGAGGTCTTAGGCACAAACTAAATACGTGATTAATGTAAAGACACGAGGTTAGACTCGGTTATGACATAAGGCTGCCCGGACCCAACCGGCTTAACCAGCGGTCATAAAAGGACAGTCTAATGTGAGAGGTCTTTACAAAGGTTACGATCTTATCTAATTAATTAAGAAACACTTAACCACATTAGCATGTAGAGGGACATGAGGGGTTAAGTGGGTGCCTTGGGTGGCATGTGGAAATCTAGTGGTTGCCTTGGGTGGCAATAGAAAATACGATTAGAATACTTAACCAACGTGGAACATGTAATTAAAACATGATTAAAGGGTTAAGTGGTATACACTAGAAATAACAAGCTTAGGTGGTAGCTTGTGGGGGCCCATTTCAACCAATATCCCAAACGTATCTTAGTGGGCTCGACTCTAGTCGAGTGACGGGACATGCATATTGCGCTTGACTATAAGAGGCCAAAACGGGGTAGCGGTGGCAACGCGAGTCCAACGGGTTTCATCCGCGTGTGTGGACCCGGGATGGTAGGTAAGACGTTGTTGCATCGTGTAGATATAACCCGTGCACCATTTATTGTATCGGGTTGCCACTTTGGGGAGTGATACACCCCATTGTGGGGCCAGCACGGATATCTACGGTAGGGAGCCGATCGCTTGGGAGTAGTGGGTACACCTAGTGAAGATTGGGGCAGACGGCACCTAGGTAGTCAGCTAGGGGTACACGAAAATACTGGGTAAATTTTCTAAGTCCTTGGGAGGGATCCACCTTTAAGTAGGAATGACTGGTGTGGTGCAGTGTAGTAATTATCCTTGGGTGGGTAAATGCGTCTTTATCGTTATCTTAGTTCATTCTAAGTCTGATTGGCTACTGAGTGTAGTCATTTATCCCCAGTCACACCGTACCAAGTTATATCATACCCTAATTACTTTAATGATTGCATTGTTAAAGTTATAGGACTCGCTCAGACTTATGTCTGACCCCGTTGTTTTTATCTTTTTCCAACCCTCAGGTTCTCAGAGTGGGCCCAGCATGAGTGGGCTTTGATCAGGCTACTTCTATTACTCTCTTGGAGCTTGGACCCTAGATGTAGAGCTCAGCTTACCCTTTTTCTTTTCTGGCAATCAGTTCATGTACTGGGATTATGTCTTTTTATTTATCAGGATGGATATTTTGTACTTGACTCTTATTATGGTTTTGTGATGTAACCAAACATGTTTTGCTTTCCGCTGAAATGAAATGATGTTTTAGATTCTCAAGTATTATTTATATCTGTCTTGTTGTAATTTTTCTGTTCTATATTCACTCAAAATACTCCACCGATGTTATGGCATTCCCTTAGTGAGTGACCGTAGCGGGCGTGGGGTGTTACACGCATGAGAATCTGAGGGTCATTCAATACTAAATCATCTAAATCCGCTCCGGCCATAGAAATTTCTAAAATATCAAACAAATCCTGATTAGGAAACTCGATCGAGTTCCCTTTACCTCTGATCGAAGTAAGCCGATGCCTCATCAAAATCAACTACCATCTGGGCATCCAAGAAACGAATACCCAGATAGCGCTTGCACTCAAAGGTCTCGTAGTGCAAGATTGGTGCTAGGCATATGGTTACGAATAACACCTCAAGACAGAAAGGAGCGAAATCAGTGAAGTTCACCAGATGCCCTTGTTGAAATTCGTAGTTTTCCATTTTCAAGTAAGTAAAAATCTTCATCTTGTTGTGGTCCAACCACGCAACTTCTTAATGTGTGAGACTGGGGTGGCACGTAAGGATGTTAGAGGTTTAAGGGGCTGCCATGGAGAAACGATGAAATCGAGGAGAAAAACTGTAGATATGAAGTGGCAAGAAGCTAGATCTACCACACAAGAATTTTGTTGGTGAAATGAGAAAAAACGGGGGTTGGAGGCTTGAGTTTGGATGAAAGAACCCGTAACTTCCCCGCGAAGGAAAGAGCGGATACTTTGAGAACAACACACAACAGGACGCATACGGAAGAACATTTCATTGCTATTACAACAATTCCATCAGATACAAGAATATACAGAGTATAAATGAATAAATTACATTGGACAAATATCAGAGATTACAATAAATTACATAGCAGCGGAAAATAATACAAAATACAACTGAAAGTGATACACGGATACAGAGCTTTCCGAGCATCGTTCCAGCTGTTAATCAGGACCCTGTGAATATAAATATGCAAAACCAAAACTACTAGCTGCCCGTGCGGAAAATAGGGGCACCCAGAGTTTAGGTTAAAACAATAAACTCCAGGTCAGTCATGGGACTGGTGTGAGAACTAAAACAGTTATTAATCTTTATTTTTAAAGTTAGGTAAATCAAGGGACCACGGCGTATAACACGGAACGGGTTTCCTCCCAAGAATACCAGTGCATAAAACAAACAGCGCAATGCTAAATAAAGAAAAATGAAGCTGTTATAAGACCCAGGTCCCATCACACAATGCAACGCAAGCCGGAGGATAGGGTTTTCCCTTATAACAGCCAAAGCATGCTTGATACGTTTAAAACACATTATTTGATACTATAATAAGTGTATAGTGTCAAAACAATTTTCAATCATAAATATCAATCATAGGCGGCATGGGTACCATATATCATGTCGCCATACTAGTTCTACAATTAAAACCGCAATACACGTATTGGAAATTGGATTCCATCATGAGTCGAGGCAAGGGGCAAGCTCCTCTCCGCGTTCGAGACACTCTAGCAAATGCCTCGGGACCGCACACAGCAATCCCCTGGATCCTCCAAGGCCGGTCCTCTCTTACTTTTGAGGATTGGCAATTCCTGAACACACGTTTCCCGGTCCTTACAGACCTATATCCGAGGCGCCTCGTATCCAACAACCACACAGGTGAAAAGTATAGAAATGTCAGGGCTGGTAGGTCACTGACACCACCCTAGCTAGAAAGAAACGTCGTGCACTCCTTGGGTTTGTATCCCGTTTTTGACTCATACCGAGGTGTGAGGCTCGCGAATCCACGTTATACACAAAGCTATGCCACACAGGCCGTGCTTTGATCATCAACCACAAGACTTTGCTTTTCAACAGAAGCCTTGATCAACTGCCACTTACGCATGCCACACTGGCAATTCATTTCATGCGACTGATGTCCATCGATATACAACCTCTGAGCTCGTATGTCTCAGAGAAGGGCGTTAAGCAAGAGAATAAATTCTCCGCCGCCAAACAGATGTATATTTAATAGAGATCAATCAACACAGAGTAAAATCCAATGTCAGACACACAATCCATTTACAAGTTCGTTCTGGGTCTGAACGAAACCGGAGGCACTTTCCTCGCATATCCATCCATCTCCAAGTACGTCTGGACGATCACCAACCGATTCCCTCATCCTGGGTGTACAGCCCAATCAAGATCATCAGTAATCACCCAAACGATGTGAAGACTTCCGGTCTTCAACCACCATCTTCATCTTCGACATCTCGTCGAATCGGTTATTCAGAATGGGTATAACCCGGCCTTTCTGAATGACCCACGTATATAATAAACGAATGTTACACAAACACAACAAATGCCTCATTCCAATTCAGAATATTCTTTTATTCACCAAAATCACATTCTTAGGGAAAGGTTCCCATTAATTTTATCCAAGATAAATTCTTCTAAATTTATTCTTTAATCTTCCTTTGGATATCACTTCAAACTAGTCGGGATTAACGAACCACACCGAAGTAATTATTTATTTTATTTCCCCATCCCAACCTATATCCCATGGAGAAAACTGGTAATACTCCACATCTAACACCACTGTGTTATCGGTAAAATTAATTACCATTTCACGTTCAAATCTAATTAAAGATTTAACTATCGCTTTGGAGCAAAACTGGTGGTACTCCATTCTCGATCACCTTTCAGATTTGATAATTTAAATTATCAATTCACATTTTAATCTAATTAAAGATTCATTAAAACTCCACTTAGTTTTAATCTTTTCAAAAATCAATATCCTGCCTTTAACTGGGTTAAAGAACCAAGGTCATCAAAACACGATTCACGACAAACCCAAATCACATTTGATATTAAATACAAGGCTCTGAATAGAAAATATATCGACTTATATTCAATACCAAATTCTGAAACCAACAAATATCGTATTGGAAATAACGATATAAAATATATCTTTCAAATTCCCATAACAATATCTGTATAGTCACGAAATCCAACATCGAAATATCCCGAAGATAATTTCGATTCAGCTCCATTCCAATCCACGTATTGGAAATTATCGATTACTTTCAAAATCACTTTCAAATTCAATTTATTTATTTCAAAAATAAATTGATTTTAATTCTAGTTCAAAACTAGTTCATTTCGATAAAAATCTATTTTTACCTTCTAATGTGGAATTTTCCAGCCCAATTCTTTCCAATTCACATATTATAATTTTACACAAATTATAGATATTTTTGATAATTTTATCAAGGCCCGTACAGTCGATTTCCATCAACGGCCATCGAACTGCACTTACAGCGACCTTTTTCGAATTTGATTTGGACATAATTCCAAATCCAACCGTTAGATTTCAAATTTCTAATATTCATTGGAAAGCTCTTTTCGATACGAACCCAACGGTTCCGGTTTTAGGAGAATCCGACGGTCGGATCTCCCGCAATGTCCGTTTGAAATAAATGGTCGAAATTCACGAACTGCCGCGGCGCGGCGCGTTCTATTCAGGCCATTATATTATATATATAATATATATTTCGTCGATTTCTATTTAAAACGAATTTTATAAATCGTTTTAAATTCGTTTTCAAAACCATTCCAACACTACAATCAATTTCAAATCGATTTGATTTCAATTCAATTCAATTTGAATTCATTTTTATTCAATTCGAATTCAAATTCACTTTCTATTCAATTCGAATCGAATTCATTTACTATTCGATTCGAATTCATTTCAAATTGATTCAATAAAATTTCAATTTGAATTTTTAATCTAATTTAATTTGAATTTCATTTCAAAATATTAAGTTTTGAAATCACTTTTCAATATTCATTATAAAACGAATAAAATCGATATATAAATGTCGTTCACGTCAAAATAGCGCATCTCTAATCCACACGGCTTTATATATTTCAATAAATTCGTTATTCTATTCAACAAATGAATATTTATTTCATTCAACACATGAATCTATATTTCTTTCAACACACGACTAATCTCAACACATGAGTACTGTCAACACCTCACTATTTTTGTTATGTAAAATATTTTATAAAACTATGGTATCTATCGTTTGATTTTAATTAGACTTCTACCGTAAAGTAGATTCTAATCGTAAATATGATAAAGATGTAATTTTTATTATATAAAATGTTTCACTCAACACATGAACATCGTCAACACATGACTATTTTTATATTCAACACATGAATTTTCTTTTCTAATATTCATTATTTTCCCGATTGGAATGAGGCCCAATCAATCACCATATAACGTTAATTATATGGATTCCATACAACACATGTATATAATAGCATTGAAAAATAATCAATCATCAACCAAAGTGCACTACACTGTATAAGCATCAAATATAGACATCTCACGCTTATAACAGCCTGTCAATCAATCGATCGACATATTTAATCAATCAGGATGAGTGAACTTCCAAATTTCATCCCAACACCCGTGTGGGGTTTCAAACAATCAAACACAGAATTTATTTGTGTAGTTGGGCGACGTGTAAAATTTATCGACCCAATCGATATCAGTCAAATCAGTGTATACAAACAAATCGGCCGATTTGTTTATAAATATTCATTTATTCACTTTCACGTTAAAAATTATATTTTTAACGATAAACATTTTATTTTAACACTTGAATTTCTATTCAGTTCATTCATTCAATAAAATGATATTTTTATTTTTCTAACATATTTTAGAAAATTTCGGCGGCATAACGGCACGATACTAGAAACGGGACGAGGCCTAGCCTTATCCCCGGTCTAGTGAAGGCCCACGCCATTCACACATCAATCAAATCAATCTCAATTCACCAAACAATTCAATTTAAACCAAATAGACTAACCAACTACACAACCAAACAATTTAACAAACAAGCCATCCATGGTCTGTGGATGACGGGTGTCGGGTGCTACTAAACACCGTCTACATCCTAGTATATATATATATAACTAGAAAAAGAATTTTGAGTGAGAAGTTCTCACCGAAAGCTATCCAACTTCACGACACTTCATTTATAGCAATCTTCTTCATCCTCGCCTTTTTATCATCTTCTTTTGCCCGTAGTCACTATATATATAAAAATCACACATTTTTATATTTCGATGTTTTTAAAATAAAAATCACATTTTTATTTATTCACTTTCAATTTAAAAGTCATATTTTTATAGTCACTTCATATATTCAATTATCGAATTTTTACTATGCTATTCAATATATAAAAAATCCCATTTCAAAAATATAGATTTCGCCTTTATAAAAATAAAGTTTTCGCCTTTATAAAAATAAAGTTTTCGCCTTTATAAAAATAAAGTTTTCGCCTTTATAAAAATAAACACTTCATTTCAACGTATATAATATAAAAATCAGATTTTTATTTTGCTACATACACAAAGATGATATTTTTATGTTCTCTATCCTATAAAGATTATATTTTTAATGCTCTACTAAAATAAAAACCATATTTTTATTATGCTAAAAATATAAAAATCATATTTTCTATAACACTTTTTAATTAAACTAAGCTAAGCATTTAAAGTAAATTAAAATAAAAAGCTTACAGCGCTTTCTAGGGGGAGAAGAGGGTTTGTCGTGTGTAACAACCCGAAAATCTGGGCCAGTTTAAAATTTTTATTTTGGCAATTTTAGCGAATTTTGAACATTTAAAATAGATTATTTTAAATAATATCGGCGAGAAATTTATTTTGAATATAATTCAACGTATATATTATACGCGTCGATGTTAGAATATAAATATTTATATATAATTATAAATAGAATTGAAAATGGCGCGGTAGTTCGATAATTCAATTTCAAACTTCAATTGAATGTACCGTGTGCAAAATAATCCGGATTTTAGTGAAACCAAAAACATTAGGATCTGATTGATAATATCTTTCCAACGAATCCGGAAAATCAAGATTACATATCAGGAATCAAAAGATATGTCCAGTTGAAAATTCTGAATAGCCGCTATGGAATTCAGGCCCTTAAAAATGGACATTTTGCAAACGACCTCGGATTTCGACGAAACCAGTTTTGTTGGGTCCGGGATGTAAAGTTATTGCTAGGTTTCAAATTTCATAATTTTTCGAATCAATATGTGAGCGTGGCAAAAGAAAACGCGTTTGACCAGTTTCAGTTGATTTTAATCGACTGGAAATTGGCCATTTTTCCAACGGTCTCAGAATTCGACGAAACTAGTTTTGTTAGGACCGTATCGTCAATACGAAGCTAGAAAATATTTTTCTGGAATTTTTCTAGTTAGTATGTGACCCCGGTAATTTGAAATGTACGTTTAAAATTCAATATAATGATTTAAATGTAAATGCAACGGAAACTGATCGAAACGGTCGATTCAGCTTGCGGTACATATCCCATTGTGTTCGGAATGGGGGTGAAACGCTATGGGCGACAGGCGGTGGACCTCGTTTAGAGGTCGTATGTGAAAGTCAACTTTTTAATAATTAAATAATAAAAAAAAAATTAAAAAAAAAAATAAACCCTCCACTCTCCTCTCTCCTTAACTACCTAGCCCCCCCCCCACGTTCGTTTTATTTCAGAATCAATAATAAAAAAAAAAGAGAACGAAGAAGGAGCAGGCGCCCCCCCTCCCACAGGCGATCGATCGCCTCCCCAGCGAAGGCGGCGCCGCCCCAGTCTCGCTCCCCTCCTCTGGCCAAACGCGAAAGACCCTAGCCCCCCTACCCGAATGGACGGAGCAACCTAACCCTAAATCGCCGATGCCCAAAACCAGCGACGCACCCCCCCATCCGCCACCCCAGACCCCGCTCCCTCCGACGACGTCCTCCGCCAGCGATGGAACCCCCCCCCCCTCTGAATTCGATTGTAAGTATTTCCATTTTAATTTGTTTTTATTTTTAAACTTAAAGACAGAAAAAAAAAGAATTTAAAACAGAATAGAAAACTGATTTTTTAAGAATATTAAAACTGATTTTTTAAGAATATTAAAACTGATTTTTTAAGAATATTAAAACTGATTTTATTTTAAAGGGTTTAAACGTTAAAATAGAAAAGGTATGATCTTTATATGTTTAAAGTGATTAAAAATATGATTTTTATATTTTTAAAGTATTAAAAATATAATCTTTACTATATAGAAATATTAAAAATATGATTTTTATATTTTTAAAGTAGTAAAAATATAATCTTTTATATTGTAGAAAGATAAAAATATCATCTTTGTATATGTAGCGAAATAAAAATCTGATTTTTTATTTTATATACGTTGAGATAAAGTGGTGATTTTCATAACAACAAAAACTTTATTTTTATAAAGGCGAAAACTTTATTTTTATAAAGGCGAAATCAATATTTTTGAAATGGAATTATTATCTATATATTAGCGGTAAGGAAATAGGATTTTTATATATTGAACTTCGATAGAAAAATAGAATTTTTATATATTGAACATCGAAGTAAAAATTCGATTTTTATATATTGAATAGCGAGGTAAAAATGTGATTTTTACGTATGTAGTGAAAGCAGCAACGAAGGTGACAAAAAGGCGAAACGACGAAGACTTCTGCAAATGAAGAGCCGTGGAGCTAGGATAGCTTTCGGTGAGAATTTCTCACCTTTCAATTTCTTTTCTAGTTATATATATATACTAGGATGCAGACGGTGCTTAGTAGCACCCGACACAATCGTCCACAGACCATGGACTTGTTTGTTTGGTTGCATAGATTAGTTGAATTATTTGTTTGAATTGAATTGTTTGGTGAAATGAAATTGATTTGATTGATGTGTGAATGGCGTGGGCCTTCACTAGACCGGGGGTAAGGCTAGGCCTTGTCCCGTTTCTAGTATCGTGCCGTTATGCCGCCGAAATTTTCTAAAATATGTTAGAAAAATAAAATATCATTTTATTTAAGAAATGAACTGAATAGAAATTCATAGGTTGAAATAAAATGTTTTATCGTTAAAAATATAATTTTTAACGTGAATATGAAAATAGTGAAGTGAACAAAATAAAATATTCATTAACAAACCGGACGGTTTGTTTATGTACACTGATTTGACTGACATTGATTGGGACGATAAATTTTACACATCGCCCAACTGCACAACTAAAATCTGTGTTTGATTGTTTGAAAACCCCACACGGGTGTTGGGATGAAATTTGAAGTTCACTCATCCTGATGGATTAAATATGTCGATCGATTGATTGACATGCTGTTATAAGCGTTAGATATCTTTATTTGATGCTTATACAGTGTAGTGCACTTTGGTTGATGGTTG
Source organism: Allium sativum (assembly GCA_030737875.1). Classification (NCBI taxonomy): domain Eukaryota; kingdom Viridiplantae; phylum Streptophyta; class Magnoliopsida; order Asparagales; family Amaryllidaceae; genus Allium; species Allium sativum. Next base: position 365,778,370 of record CM060909.1, read on the forward strand.
ATTATTTTTCAATGCTATTATATACATGTGTTGTATAAAAATCCATATAATTAATTTTATATGGTAATTGATTGGGCCTCATTCCAGTTTAGAAATAGAAATATTTGAAATGGAATATTTGAAAATAGAAATTTATGAAGCCGTGTTGATTAGATTGACGCCATTTTGACGTGAACGATATTTATATCAATTGAAAGTAATTTCGAAATGAATTGAATTGAAAGTGATTTCGAAATGAATCGAATTGAAAGTGATTTCTAAATGAATTGAATTGAAAGTGATTTCGAAATGAATTGAATTGAAAGTGATTTCGAAATAAATTGAATTGAAAGTGATTTCGAAATGAATTGAATTGAAAACGAATTCAAAGTGAATTGAATTGAAAGTGATTTCGAAATGAGTTGAATTGAAAACGAATTCAAAGTGAATTGAATTGAAAACGATTTCGAAATGAATTGAATTGAAAACGAATTCAAATTGAATTGAAAGCAAATTGAAATGAATTCAAATTGAATTGAAATTTGAATTGAATAGAAATGAATTTAAAAAAAAACGAATTTATAGAGAAGAATTCAATTTTGCTTTGAATTGAGATGGAAGTTGAAATTGCTTTTGAAACGAATTTCAAAACTATTTATATAATTAGTTTTAAATAGAAATCGATGAAGTATATATTATATATATTATATATATAATATAATGGCCTGAATAGAACGCGCCGCGCCGCGGCAGTTCGCGAATTTCGACCATTAATTTCAAATGGACGTTACGGGAGATCCGACCGTCGGATTCTCCTAAAACCGGAACCGTTGGGTTCGTATCGAAAAGAGCTTTCTAACGAATATTAGAAATTTGAAATCTAACGGTTGGATTTGGAGATACGTCCAAATCAAATTCGAAAAAGGTCGCTGTAAGTGCAGTTCGATGGCCATTGATGGAAATCGACTGTACGAGCCTTGATAAAATTATTAAAAATAGTAATAATTTGTGTAAAATCATAAGAAATGATTTAGAAAGGATTGGGGTGAAAAACTCCATATTTGAAAAGATAAAAATAGGTTTTTATCGAAATGAACTAGTTTTGAACTAGAATTATAATTCTATTTATTTTTAAATAAATAAATTGAATTTGAAAAAGGGTTTTGAAAATAACCAAAATTTCCAATGATTGCATTGGAGTGGATTTGAATCGAAATTGTCTTCGGAATATTTCGATGTTGGAATTCGTGATTATATAGGTGTTGTTATGGAAATTTGAAAGATATATCTATTTATATCGTTATTTCCAATACGGCATTTGTTAGTCGTAGAATTCGATATTGAATATAAGCCGATATATTTTCTATTCAGAGCCTTGTATTGAATATCGAATGTGATTTGGGTTTGTCGTGAATGGTGTCTTCACTAACACTGTTCTTGAACCCAGTTGAGAAATGATTAAATCTTTTTATTTAGATTTAATGAAGTGTGCCAATTAAGTAATATTTAATTGGAATTGAATTGATATTGATTTTTGGGTTTATCGTGAACAGTGTTTTAAATAACACTTGTTCTTTAACCCGATAATTAATGGAAAGTGATTTTGGGTTTATCGTGAATCGTGTTTTAAATGACACTGATTCTTTAACCCAGATAACGATTAAAACTAAGTGGAGTTTTAATGAATCTTTAATTAGATTGAAAAGATCGAGAATGGAGTATCACCAGTTTTACTCCAGGCGATAGTTAAATCTTTAATTAGATTTGAACGTGAAATGGTAATTGAATTACCGATAACACTGTGGTGTTAGAGATGAAGTATTACCAGTTTTACTTCATGGGGTGAATAGGTTGGGATTGGGAAATAAAATAAATGATTACTTCGGTGTGGTTCGCTAATCCCGACTAGTTTGAATTGATATTCAAAGGAGATTAAAGAATAAATTCAAGAATTTATCCTTGATAAAATTAATGGGAACTTTTCCCAAAGTATAGGAATATTTGAATAAAAGAATATTCTGAATTGGAATGAGGCGTATGTTGTGTTTGTGTAACACTTTTATAATATATACGCGAGTTATTCAGAAAGACCGGGTTTATCCCATTCTGAATAACTGATTCGACGTGGTGTCGAAGATGAAGACGGTGGTCGAAGACCGGAAGTCTTCACGTCGTTTGGGTGATAACTGATGATCTTGATTGGGCTGTACACCCAAGAAGATGGAAACAGTTAGTGATCGTCCAGACGTGCTTGGAGATCGATGGATATGCGGGGTACTAGGTGCCTCCGGTTTCGTTCAGACCCAGAACGGACTTGTAAATGGACTGTGTGTCTGACATTGGATTTTAGTCTGTGTGATTGATCTCTATTAAATATATATCTGTTTGGCGGCGGAGAATTTATTCTCTTGCTTAACGCCCTTCTCTGAGACGTACGAGCTCAGGGGTTATATATTGATGGATATCAAACGCATGGAGTGAATTGCCTGTGTGGCATGCCTAAGTGGCAATTGATCGAGGCTTCTGTTGAAAAGCAAAGTCTTGTGGTGATGATCAAAGCACAGCCTGTGTGGCACAGCTTTGTGTAACGTGAATTCGCGAGTCTCGCACCCCGGTTGTGAACCAAAAACGGGAGGGGACGTCAGGGAGGGCATGCGTTTCTTTCTAGCTAGAAGTGGCGTCAGTGGTTTTACACGCCCTGACGAGTTTGACTTATGTGGTTGTTGCTGTTGCGAGGCGCCTCGGTTATATCGGTTTCGGCCGATGCATTCTGGTCGGCTGACGGACCAGACTTACACCCCATAGGGTGGGGAGACGTAATGTTCAGGCATAATAATCCACATCGGTGGACCGGCCCTGAGGATCTAAAGGCTTGCCTGCGCGCTTGCCTGTGGCTCGGGCTAGAGAGTCACGAATCGGTTGAGGACTATCTTTTGCCTCGGTTCATAGACGGAAATCCAATTTCCAAATACGTGACTTTGCGGTTTTATTTGTAAACCTATATATGGCGACATAGTGGCATGGGACGCTCATGCCGCCTATGATTGATACTTATGATTTGAAGTTGTTTTATACACTATGCACTTATAATAGTATCAAACGATTTGTTTTAACCGTATCAAGCATTCTTTGGCTGTTATAAGGGAAAACCCTATCCTCGGCTGCGTTGCATTGTGTGATGGGACCTGGGTCTTATAACAGCTTCAATTTTCTTTATTTAGCATTGCGCTGTTTGTTTTATGCACTGGTGTTCTTGGGAGGAAACCCGTTCCGTGTTATACGGCGTGGTCCCTTGATTTACCTAACTTTGAAAATAAAGATTAATAACTGTTTTAGTTCTCACACCAGTCACATGACTGACCTGGAGTTTATTGTTTTAACCTAAACTCTGGGTGCCCCTTATTTTGACACGGGCAGCTAGTAGTTTTGGTTTTGCAGATTTATATTCACAGGATCCTGGTTTACAGCTGGAATGATATCCGGAAAGCTTTGTATCCGCATATCTACTTCTAGTTGTGTATTGTATTATTTTCCGCTGCTATGTATTTAAATGTAATTTAAATCTCTGATATTTCTGTGTAATATTTATTTATACTCTGTAAATTCTTGTAATCTGATGCATTGTTGTAATAAGCAATGAAATGTTCTTCTATATGCGTTCTGTTGTGGCTTGTTCTCGAACTATCCGACGCTTTCCTTTACGGGGAAGTAGCGGGTCGTTTCATTTGGTATCAGAGCTTTGGTTTGCAAAGATAGAGAACAAGACACATTAGAACCGTACGAAAGGATTCATCAGAAATTGGATTAGTAATATCCAATGGGAATGACTCGTTAGAGATAGGATCAGTAGTATCCTAGAACGAGTGTGAAGAGTATATTTTTGAAGTGAAAACAAAATTTAGTTTTGAAAATTTAAATCAATCATTCGTATTTGATTATTTATTTTATCTTGATTTTGGACAGTCCAGTATATAAAGAATTTGCATATACGCCTTGCAAACGTATATTCAAAGTTTTAATATATTGGGTAGATATAGAATCACATTCTAGTTGCCCGGGGATGATTCTGGTAGTGCTGCAGCGTTAGCAGTATTTATTTTCGAGTGACGAAGGTGTGATATCTATATATTTCCATTAGGCTGGTGTGAGAACCAAAACTTATATAGTTAGAATACATTGTTGTGAATTGGCATCAAAAACATGATTTTCTGTATATGTATCAAAATTATGGATTTGAAACGTTAAATTCACTAATTGATTGATGTTTGTGTTGTTTGTTCATTTGTTTGCTAATTTTGAACCATTATGCCTAAAAGGATCGAATATTGGATTATATTGAAAATTGGTCGCATCTGCTTGCATATACATGTATATCATTGAACAGGTCATAGCAAGGAGGCTAGAGCAGAGAATAAAATTTGTTTGCCCGACAAATAGGTACAAGTTTATTACATAATTTACTGTTTTGTTTGGGTGATGATGATTTTATGAGCCTATTGGCTAGCCGCTTGGCTTTTTCTTTTTCTTTTTGAGATCTGAAGGACCGGGGAAGCTATTTGAAATTCCCCGATGCTCCCGGTGCAGGGGAGGTTATGGCGAAATTTTTCAAAAATTTAGGGTGTTAGCCAAATTTTTGAAATTTTGAAAATTCTCAGAAACTGAAAAGTTGGAGAATGAAAGCCGGATCGAACGTAGAGTTGAATAATCAAACCACTTTCGACTTTGTTCCTTTTCGGGGACGAAAAGTTTTAAGTGGGGGAGATTGTAACAACCCGAAAATCTGGGCCAGTTTAAAATTTTTATTTTGGCAATTTTAGCGAATTTTGAACATTTAAAATAGATTATTTTAAATAATATCGGCGAGAAATTTATTTTGAATATAATTCAACGTATATATTATACGCGTCGATGTTAGAATATAAATATTTATATATAATTATAAATAGAATTGAAAATGGCGCGGTAGTTCGATAATTCAATTTCAAACTTCAATTGAATGTACCGGGTGCAAAATAATCCGGATTTTAGTGAAACCAAAAACATTAGGATCTGATTGATAATATCTTTCCAACGAATCCGGAAAATCAAGATTTCATATCAGGAATCAAAAGATATGTCCAGTTGAAAATTCTGAATAGCCGCTATGGAATTCAGGCCCTTAAAAATGGACATTTTGCAAACGACCTCGGATTTCGACGAAACCAGTTTTGTTGGGTCCAGGATGTAAAGTTATTGCTAGGTTTCAAATTTCATAATTTTTCGAATCAATATGTGAGCGTGGCAAAAGAAAACGCGTTTGACCAGTTTCAGTTGATTTTAATCGACTGGAAATTGGCCATTTTTCCAACGGTCTCAGAATTCGACGAAACTAGTTTTGTTAGGACCGTATCGTCAATACGAAGCTAGAAAATATTTTTCTGGAATTTTTCTAGTTAGTATGTGACCCCGGTAATTTGAAATGTACGTTTAAAATTCAATATAATGATTTAAATGTAAATGCAACGGAAACTGATCGAAACGGTCGATTCAGCTTGCGGTACATATCCCATTGTGTTCGGAATGGGGGTGAAACGCTATGGGCGACAGGCGGTGGACCTCGTTTAGAGGTCGTATGTGAAAGTCAACTTTTTAATAATTAAATAATAATAAAAAAAATAATAAAAAAATAAAATAAACCCTCCACTCTCCTCTCTCCTTAACTACCTAGGCCCCCCCCACGTTCGTTTTATTTCAGAATCAATAAAAAAAAAAAAAAAAAGAGAACGAAGAAGGAGCAGGCGCCCCCCCTCCCACAGGCGATCGATCGCCTCCCCAGCGAAGGCGGCGCCGCCCCAGTCTCGCTCCCCTCCTCTGGCCAAACGCGAAAGACCCTAGCCCCCCTACCCGAATGGACGGAGCAACCTAACCCTAAATCGCCGATGCCCAAAACCAGCGACGCACCCCCCCATCCGCCACCCCAGACCCCGCTCCCTCCGACGACGTCCTCCGCCAGCGATGGAAACCCCCCCCCCCTCTGAATTCGATTGTAAGTATTTCCATTTTAATTTGTTTTTATTTTTAAACTTAAAGACAGAAAAAAAAAGAATTTAAAACAGAATAGAAAACTGATTTTTTAAGAATATTAAAACTGATTTTTTAAGAATATTAAAACTGATTTTTTAAGAATATTAAAACTGATTTTATTTTAAAGGGTTTAAACGTTAAAATAGAAAAGGTATGATCTTTATATGTTTAAAGTGATTAAAAATATGATTTTTATATTTTTAAAGTATTAAAAATATAATCTTTACTATATAGAAATATTAAAAATATGATTTTTATATTTTTAAAGTAGTAAAAATATAATCTTTTATATTGTAGAAAGATAAAAATATCATCTTTGTATATGTAGCGAAATAAAAATCTGATTTTTTATTTTATATACGTTGAGATAAAGTGGTGATTTTCATAACGACAAAAACTTTATTTTTATAAAGGCGAAAACTTTATTTTTATAAAGGCGAAATCAATATTTTTGAAATGGAATTATTATCTATATATTAGCGGTAAGGAAATAGGATTTTTATATATTGAACTTCGATAGAAAAATAGAATTTTTATATATTGAACATCGAAGTAAAAATTCGATTTTTATATATTGAATAGCGAGGTAAAAATGTGATTTTTACGTATGTAGTGAAAGCAGCAACGAAGGTGACAAAAAGGCGAAACGACGAAGACTTCTGCAAATGAAGAGCCGTGGAGCTAGGATAGCTTTCGGTGAGAATTTCTCACCTTTCAATTTCTTTTCTAGTTATATATATATACTAGGATGCAGACGGTGCTTAGTAGCACCCGACACAATCGTCCACAGACCATGGACTTGTTTGTTTGGTTGCATAGATTAGTTGAATTATTTGTTTGAATTGAATTGTTTGGTGAAATGAAATTGATTTGATTGATGTGTGAATGGCGTGGGCCTTCACTAGACCGGGGGTAAGGCTAGGCCTTGTCCCGTTTCTAGTATCGTGCCGTTATGCCGCCGAAATTTTCTAAAATATGTTAGAAAAATAAAATATCATTTTATTTAAGAAATGAACTGAATAGAAATTCATAGGTTGAAATAAAATGTTTTATCGTTAAAAATATAATTTTTAACGTGAATATGAAAATAGTGAAGTGAACAAAATAAAATATTCATTAACAAACCGGACGGTTTGTTTATGTACACTGATTTGACTGACATTGATTGGGACGATAAATTTTACACATCGCCCAACTGCACAACTAAAATCTGTGTTTGATTGTTTGAAAACCCCACATGGGTGTTGGGATGAAATTTGAAGTTCACTCATCCTGATGGATTAAATATGTCGATCGATTGATTGACATGCTGTTATAAGCGTTAGATATCTTTATTTGATGCTTATACAGTGTAGTGCACTTTGGTTGATGGTTGATTATTTTTCAATGCTATTATATACATGTGTTGTATAAAAATCCATATAATTAATTTTATATGGTAATTGATTGGGCCTCATTCCAGTTTAGAAATAGAAATATTTGAAATGGAATATTTGAAAATAGAAATTTATGAAGCCGTGTTGATTAGATTGACGCCATTTTGACGTGAACGATATTTATATCAATTGAAAGTAATTTCGAAATGAATTGAATTGAAAGTGATTTCGAAATGAATAGAATTGAAAGTGATTTCGAAATGAATTGAATTGAAAGTGATTTCGAAATGAATTGAATTGAAAGTGATTTCGAAATAAATTGAATTGAAAGTGATTTCGAAATGAATTGAATTGAAAACGAATTCAAAGTGAATTGAATTGAAAGTGATTTCGAAATGAATTGAATTGAAAACGAATTCAAAGTGAATTGAATTGAAAACGATTTCGAAATGAATTGAATTGAAAACGAATTCAAATTGAATTGAAAGCAAATTGAAATGAATTCAAATTGAATTGAAATTTGAATTGAATAGAAATGAATTTAAAAAAAAACGAATTTATAGAGAAGAATTCAATTTTGCTTTGAATTGAGATGGAAGTTGAAATTGCTTTTGAAACGAATTTCAAAACTATTTATATAATTCGTTTTAAATAGAAATCGACGAAGTATATATTATATATATTATATATATAATATAATGGCCTGAATAGAACGCGCCGCGCCGCGGCAGTTCGCGAATTTCGACCATTGATTTCAAATGGACGTTACGGGAGATCCGACCGTCGGATTCTCCTAAAACCGGAACCGTTGGGTTCGTATCGAAAAGAGCTTTCTAACGAATATTAGAAATTTGAAATCTAACGGTTGGATTTGGAGATACGTCCAAATCAAATTCGAAAAAGGTCGCTGTAAGTGCAGTTCGATGGCCATTGATGGAAATCGACTGTACGAGCCTTGATAAAATTATTAAAAATAGTAATAATTTGTGTAAAATCATAAGAAATGATTCAGAAAGGATTGGGGTGAAAACTCCATATTTGAAAAGATAAAAATAGGTTTTTATCGAAATGAACTAGTTTTGAACTAGAATTATAATTCTATTTATTTTTAAATAAATAAATTGAATTTGAAAAAGGGTTTTGAAAATAACCAAAATTTCCAATGATTGCATTGGAGTGGATTTGAATCGAAATTGTCTTCGGAATATTTCGATGTTGGAATTCGTGATTATATAGGTGTTGTTATGGAAATTTGAAAGATATATCTATTTATATCGTTATTTCCAATACGGCATTTGTTAGTCGTAGAATTCGATATTGAATATAAGCCGATATATTTTCTATTCAGAGCCTTGTATTGAATATCGAATGTGATTTGGGTTTGTCGTGAATGGTGTCTTCACTAACACTGTTCTTGAACCCAGTTGAGAAATGATTAAATCTTTTTATTTAGATTTAATGAAGTGTGCCAATTAAGTAATATTTAATTGGAATTGAATTGATATTGATTTTTGGGTTTATCGTGAACAGTGTTTTAAATAACACTTGTTCTTTAACCCGATAATTAATGGAAAGTGATTTTGGGTTTATTGTGAATCGTGTTTTAAATGACACTGATTCTTTAACCCAGATAACGATTAAAACTAAGTGGAGTTTTAATGAATCTTTAATTAGATTGAAAAGATCGAGAATGGAGTATCACCAGTTTTACTCCAGGCGATAGTTAAATCTTTAATTAGATTTGAACGTGAAATGGTAATTGAATTACCGATAACACTGTGGTGTTAGAGATGAAGTATTACCAGTTTTACTTCATGGGGTGAATAGGTTGGGATTGGGAAATAAAATAAATGATTACTTCGGTGTGGTTCGCTAATCCCGACTAGTTTGAATTGATATTCAAAGGAGATTAAAGAATAAATTCAAGAATTTATCCTTGATAAAATTAATGGGAACTTTTCCCAAAGTATAGGAATATTTGAATAAAAGAATATTCTGAATTGGAATGAGGCGTATGTTGTGTTTGTGTAACACTTTTATAATATATACGCGAGTTATTCAGAAAGACCGGGTTTATCCCATTCTGAATAACTGATTCGACGTGGTGTCGAAGATGAAGACGGTGGTAGAAGACCGGAAGTCTTCACGTCGTTTGGGTGATAACTGATGATCTTGATTGGGCTGTACACCCAAGAAGATGGAAACAGTTAGTGATCGTCCAGACGTGCTTGGAGATCGATGGATATGCGGGGTACTAGGTGCCTCCGGTTTCGTTCAGACCCAGAACGGACTTGTAAATGGACTGTGTGTCTGACATTGGATTTTAGTCCGTGTGATTGATCTCTATTAAATATATATCTGTTTGGCGGCGGAGAATTTATTCTCTTGCTTAACGCCCTTCTCTGAGACGTACGAGCTCAGGGGTTATATATTGATGGATATCAAACGCATGGAGTGAATTGCCTGTGTGGCATGCCTAAGTGGCAATTGATCGAGGCTTCTGTTGAAAAGCAAAGTCTTGTGGTGATGATCAAAGCACAGCCTGTGTGGCACAGCTTTGTGTAACGTGAATTCGCGAGTCTCGCACCCCGGTTGTGAACCAAAAACGGGAGGGGACGTCAGGGAGGGCATGCGTTTCTTTCTAGCTAGAAGTGGCGTCAGTGGTTTTACACGCCCTGACGAGTTTGACTTATGTGGTTGTTGCTGTTGCGAGGCGCCTCGGTTATATCGGTTTCGGCCGATGCATTCTGGTCGGCTGACGGACCAGACTTACACCCCATAGGGTGGGGAGACGTAGTGTTCAGGCATAATAATCCACATCGGTGGACCGGCCCTGAGGATCTAAAGGCTTGCCTGCGCGCTTGCCTGTGGCTCGGGCTAGAGAGTCACGAATCGGTTGAGGACTATCTTTTGCCTCGGTTCATAGACGGAAATCCAATTTCCAAATACGTGACTTTGCGGTTTTATTTGTAAACCTATATATGGCGACATAGTGGCATGGGACGCTCATGCCGCCTATGATTGATACTTATGATTTGAAGTTGTTTTATACACTATGCACTTATAATAGTATCAAACGATTTGTTTTAACCGTATCAAGCATTCTTTGGCTGTTATAAGGGAAAACCCTATCCTCGGCTGCGTTGCATTGTGTGATGGGACCTGGGTGTTATAACAGCTTCAATTTTCTTTATTTAGCATTGCGCTGTTTGTTTTATGCACTGGTGTTCTTGGGAGGAAACCCGTTCCGTGTTATACGGCGTGGTCCCTTGATTTACCTAACTTTGAAAATAAAGATTAATAACTGTTTTAGTTCTCACACCAGTCACATGACTGACCTGGAGTTTATTGTTTTAACCTAAACTCTGGGTGCCCCTTATTTTGACACGGGCAGCTAGTAGTTTTGGTTTTGCAGATTTATATTCACAGGATCCTGGTTTACAGCTGGAATGATATCCGGAAAGCTTTGTATCCGCATATCTACTTCTAGTTGTGTATTGTATTATTTTCCGCTGCTATGTATTTAAATGTAATTTAAATCTCTGATATTTCGGTGTAATATTTATTTATACTCTGTAAATTCTTGTAATCTGATGCATTGTTGTAATAAGCAATGAAATGTTCTTCTATATGCGTTCTGTTGTGGCTTGTTCTCGAACTATCCGACGCTTTCCTTTACGGGGAAGTAGCGGGTCGTTTCATCGTGGCCAGAGGGGGTGGAGACGAGGCTGGCGCCGGCGGATCTGTACAGCGAAGGGGCGGTGGCGGCACTGGTTGGGTGGTGGCGGCTGTGGTGGGTTCCGGGTCTGGTGGCGTCGGGTTTTAGGGCGTGGGGCTCGTGGGTACGGTCGCGAGAGGGGGGGATAACCTGGGATGCGACGCCGTCGTTTGAGGTGGGGATGGGCTAGCGCGGCGGCAACGAGATCGAGGAAGGGAGGCGATTTGGAGATGCGTTTTCTTTTTTTTTCCTTTTTTTTTCCTTCTTTAAATCGATTATGAACGGGGGGGGGGGGGGGGGTATATGAAAAAGATTTTATATATTTAATTTAATTTTAATTTATTTTATCCCAAGGAGTTGACTTTTTATTCGACTTCGAAACGAGGCCCACCGACTGTCGCCCATAGCGTTTCACCCCCATTCCGAACACAATGGGATATGTATCGTAGGCTGATTCGGCTGTTACAATCAGTTTCCGTTAAATTTACATTTAAATCACTATATTGAATTTTAAACGTACATTTCAAATTACCGGGGTCGCATACGAACTCTAAAAATTCCAGAAAAATATTTTCTAGCTTCGTATTGACGATACGGTCCTAACAAAACTAGTTTCGTCGAATTCTGAGACCGTTAGAAAAATGGCCAATTTCCAGTCGATTAAAATCAACTGAAACTGGTCAAACGCGTTTTCTTTTGCCACGCTCACATATTGATTCGAAAAATTATGAAATTTGGAACCTAGCAATAATTTGACACTGCGGATCCAACAAAACTAGTTTCGTCGAAATCCGAGGTCGTTTGCAAAATGTCTATTTTTAAGGGCCTGAATTCCATAGCGACTATTCAGAATTTTCAACTGGACATATCTTATCATTTATAAAGTGAAATCTCAGTTTGTTAACTTCGTTGGAAAGATATCGTCAATTAGATCCTAATGTTTTTGGTTTCACTAAAATCCAGATTGTTTTGCTCCCGGTACATTCAATTGAAGTTTGAAATCGAATTATCGAACTACCGCGCCATTTTCAATTCTATTTATAATTATATATAAATATTTATATTCTAACGATGGCGCGTATAATATATACGTTCGAATTATATTCAAAACAAATTTCTTGTCAATATTATTTAAAATAATCTATTTTAAATATTCAAAATTCGCTGAAATTGCCAAAATAAAAATTTCAAACTGGCTCGCATTTTACGGGTTGTTACAATCTCCCCCACTTAAAACTTTTCGTCCCCGAAAAGGAACAAAGTCGAAAGTGGTTTGATTAATCAGCTCTTCGCTCTATTTGGCTTTCATTCTCCAACTTTTCAGTTTCTGAGAATTTTCAAAATTTCAAAAATTTGGCTAACACCCTAAATTTTCGAAAAATTTCGCCATAACCTCCCCTGCACCGGGAGCATCGGGGAATTTCAAATAGCTTCCCCGGTCCTTCAGATCTCAAAAAGAAAAAGAAAAAGCCAAGCGGCTAGCCAATAGGCTCACAAAATCATCATCACCCAAACAAAACAGGAAATTATGTAGTAAACATGTACCTATTTGTCGGGCAAACAAATTTTATTCTTCGACTCTAGCCTCCTTGCTATGACCTGTTCAATATAAGTATATGTATATGCGAGCAAATGCGACCAATTTCAATATAATTCAATATTTGATTATATTAGGCTAAATGGTTCAAAATTAGCAAACAAATAAACAAACAACACAAACATCAATCAATTAGTGGATTAATGTTTCAAATTCATAACTTTGATATATATATATACAGAAAATCATGTTTTGATGCCAATTCACAACAAAGTGTTCTAGCTATATTAGTTTTGGTTCTCACACCAGCCTAATGGAAATATATAGAAATCACACCTTCGAAACACGAACATAAATACTGATGATGTGGCCACATCACCAGAATTATCCCCGGGTGTCTAGAATGTGATTCTATATCTATCCAGTATATTAAAACTTCGAATATACGTTCATGACGCGTATACGCGAAATCTATATATACTCGATTGTCCATATTCAAAATAAATAAATAATCAAATACGTATAAAGCGATTTAAATTTTAAAACAAAATTGTTTTCATTTGAAAAATATACTCTTCACACTCGTTCTAGGATACTACTGATCCTATCTCTAACGAGTCATTCTAATCGGATTTTACTAATCCAATATCTGATGAATTCTTTCGTATGGTTCTAATGTGTCTTGTTCTCGAGCTCTGTAAACCAAAGCTCTGATACCAACTGAAAGAACCCGTAACTTCCCCGCGAAGGAAAGAGCAGATACTTTGAGAACAACACACAACAGGACGCATACGGAAGAACATTTCATTGCTATTACAACAATTCCATCAGATACAAGAATATACAGAGTATAAATGAATAAATTACATTGGACAAATATCAGAGATTACAATAAATTACATAGCAGCGGAAAATGATACAAAATACAACTGAAAGTGATACACGGATACAGAGCTTTCCGAGCATCGTTCCAGCTGTTAATCAGGACCCTGTGAATATAAATCTGCAAAACCAAAACTACTAGCTGCCCGTGCGGAAAATAGGGGCACCCAGAGTTTAGGTTAAAACAATAAACTCCAGGTCAGTCATGGGACTGGTGTGAGAACTAAAACAGTTATTAATCTTTATTTTTAAAGTTAGGTAAATCAAGGGACCACGCCGTATAACACGGAATGGGTTTCCTCCCAAGAATACCAGTGCATAAAACAAACAGCGCAATGCTAAATAAAGAAAAATGAAGCTGTTATAAGACCCAGGTCCCATCACACAATGCAACGCAAGCCGGAGGATAGGGTTTTCCCTTATAACAGCCAAAGCATGCTTGATACGTTTAAAACACATTATTTGATACTATAATAAGTGTATAGTGTCAAAACAATTTTCAATCATAAATATCAATCATAGGCGGCATGGGTACCATATATCATGTCGCCATACTAGTTCTACAATTAAAACCGCAATACACGTATTGGAAATTGGATTCCATCATGAGTCGAGGCAAGGGGCAAGCTCCTCTCCGCGTTCGAGACACTCTAGCAAATGCCTCGGGACCGCACACAGCAATCCCCTGGATCCTCCAAGGCCGGTCCTCTCTTACTTTTGAGGATTGGCAATTCCTGAACACACGTTTCCCGGTCCTTACAGACCTATATCCGAGGCGCCTCGTATCCAACAACCACACAGGTGAAAAGTATAGAAATGTCAGGGCTGGTAGGTCACTGACACCACCCTAGCTAGAAAGAAACGTCGTGCACTCCTTGGGTCCGTATCCCGTTTTTGACTCATACCGAGGTGTGAGGCTCGCGAATCCACGTTATACACAAAGCTATGCCACACAGGCCGTGCTTTGATCATCAACCACAAGACTTTGCTTTTCAACAGAAGCCTTGATCAACTGCCACTTACGCATGCCACACTGGCAATTCATTTCATGCGACTGATGTCCATCGATATACAACCTCTGAGCTCGTATGTCTCAGAGAAGGGCGTTAAGCAAGAGAATAAATTCTCCGCCGCCAAACAGATGTATATTTAATAGAGATCAATCAACACAGAGTAAAATCCAATGTCAGACACACAATCCATTTACAAGTTCGTTCTGGGTCTGAACGAAACCGGAGGTACTTTCCTCGCATATCCATCCATCTCCAAGTACGTCTGGACGATCACCAACTGATTCCCTCATCCTGGGTGTACAGCCCAATCAAGATCATCAGTAATCACCCAAACGATGTGAAGACTTCCGGTCTTCAACCACCATCTTCATCTTCGACATCTCGTCGAATCGGTTATTCAGAATGGGTATAACCCGGCCTTTCTGAATGACCCACGTATATAATAAACGAATGTTACACAAACACAACAAACGCCTCATTCCAATTCAGAATATTCTTTTATTCACCAAAATCACATTCTTAGGGAAAGGTTCCCATTAATTTTCTCCAAGATAAATTCTTCTAAATTTATTCTTTAATCTTCCTTTGGATATCACTTCAAACTAGTCGGGATTAACGAACCACACCGAAGTAATTATTTATTTTATTTCCCCATCCCAACCTATATCCCATGGAGAAAACTGGTAATACTCCACATCTAACACCACTGTGTTATCGGTAAAATTAATTACCATTTCACGTTCAAATCTAATTAAAGATTTAACTATCGCTTTGGAGCAAAACTGATGGTACTCCATTCTCGATCACCTTTCAGATTTGATAATTTAAATTATCAATTCACATTTTAATCTAATTAAAGATTCATTAAAACTCCACTTAGTTTTAATCTTTTCAAAAATCAATATCCTGCCTTTAACTGGGTTAAAGAACCAATGTCATCAAAACACGATTCACGACAAACCCAAATCACATTTGATATTAAATACAAGGCTCTGAATAGAAAATATATCGACTTATATTCAATACCAAATTCTGAAACCAACAAATATCGTATTGGAAATAACGATATAAAATATATCTTTCAAATTCCCATAACAATATCTGTATAGTCACGAAATCCAACATCGAAATATCCCGAAGATAATTTCGATTCAGCTCCATTCCAATCCACGTATTGGAAATTATCGATTACTTTCAAAATCACTTTCAAATTCAATTTATTTATTTCAAAAATAAATTGATTTTAATTCTAGTTCAAAACTAGTTCATTTCGATAAAAATCTATTTTTACCTTCTAATGTGGAATTTTCCAGCCCAATTCTTTCCAATTAACATATTATAATTTTACACAAATTATAGATATTTTTGATAATTTTATCAAGGCCCGTACAGTCGATTTCCATCAACGGCCATCGAACTGCACTTACAACGACCTTTTTCGAATTTGATTTGGACATAATTCCAAATCCAACCGTTAGATTTCAAATTTCTAATATTCATTGGAAAGCTCATTTCGATACGAACCCAACGGTTCCGGTTTTAGGAGAATCCGACGGTCGGATCTCCCGCAATGTCCGTTTGAAATAAATGGTCGAAATTCACGAACTGCCGCGGCGCGGCGCGTTCTATTCAGGCCATTATATTATATATATAATATATATTTCGTCGATTTCTATTTAAAACGAATTTTATAAATCGTTTTAAATAAGTTTTCAAAACCATTTCAACACTACATTCAATTTCAAATCGATTTGATTTCAATTCAATTCAATTTGAATTCATTTTTATTTAATTCGAATTCAAATTCACTTTCTATTCAATTCGAATCGAATTCATTTACTATTCGATTCGAATTCATTTCAAATTGATTCAATAAAATTTCAATTTGAATTTTTAATCTAATTTAATTTGAATTTCATTTCAAAATATTAAGTTTTGAAATCACTTTTCAATATTCATTATAAAACGAATAAAATCGATATATAAATGTCGTTCACGTCAAAATAGCGCATCTCTAATCCACACGGCTTTATATATTTCAATAAATTCGTTATTCTATTCAACAAATGAATATTTATTTCATTCAACACATGAATCTATATTTCTTTCAACACACGACTAATCTCAACACATGAGTACTGTCAACACCTCACTATTTTTGTTATGTAAAATATTTTATAAAACTATGGTATCTATCGTTTGATTTTAATTAGACTTCTACCGTAAAGTAGATTCTAATCGTAAATATGATAAAGATGTAATTTTTATTATATAAAATGTTTCACTCAACACATGAACATCGTCAACACATGACTATTTTTATATTCAACACATGAATTTTCTTTTCTAATATTCGTTATTTTCCCGATTGGAATGAGGCCCAATCAATCACCATATAACGTTAATTATATGGATTCCATACAACACATGTATATAATAGCATTGAAAAATAATCAATCATCAACCAAAGTGCACTACACTGTATAAGCATCAAATATAGACATCTCACGCTTATAATAGCCTGTCAATCAATCGATCGACATATTTAATCAATCAGGATGAGTGAACTTCCAAATTTCATCCCAACACCCGTGTGGGGTTTCAAACAATCAAACACAGAATTTATTTGTGTAGTTGGGCGACGTGTAAAATTTATCGACCCAATCGATATCAGTCAAATCAGTGTATACAAACAAATCGGCCGATTTGTTTATAAATATTCATTTATTCACTTTCACGTTAAAAATTATATTTTTAACGATAAACATTTTATTTTAACACTTGAATTTCTATTCAGTTCATTCATTCAATAAAATGATATTTTTATTTTTCTAACATATTTTAGAAAATTTCGGCGGCATAACGGCACGATACTAGAAACGGGACGAGGCCTAGCCTTATCCCCGGTCTAGTGAAGGCCCACGCCATTCACACATCAATCAAATCAATCTCAATTCACCAAACAATTCAATTTAAACCAAATAGACTAACCAACTACACAACCAAACAATTTAACAAACAAGCCATCCATGGTCTGTGGATGACGGGTGTCGGGTGCTACTAAACACCGTCTACATCCTAGTATATATATATAACTAGAAAAAGAATTTTGAGTGAGAAGTTCTCACCGAAAGCTATCCAACTTCACGACACTTCATTTATAGCAATCTTCTTCATCCTCGCCTTTTTATCATCTTCTTTTGCCCGTAGTCACTATATATATAAAAATCACACATTTTTATATTTCGATGTTTTTAAAATAAAAATCACATTTTTATTTATTCACTTTCAATTTAAAAGTCATATTTTTATAGTCACTTCATATATTCAATTATCGAATTTTTACTATGCTATTCAATATATAAAAATTCCCATTTCAAAAATATAGATTTCGCCTTTATAAAAATAAAGTTTTCGCCTTTATAAAAATAAAGTTTTCGCCTTTATAAAAATAAAGTTTTCGCCTTTATAAAAATAAAGTTTTCGCCTTTATAAAAATAAAGTTTTCGCCTTTATAAAAATAAACACTTCATTTCAACGTATATAATATAAAAATCAGATTTTTATTTTGCTACATACACAAAGATGATATTTTTATGTTCTCTATCCTATAAAGATTATATTTTTAATGCTCTACTAAAATAAAAACCATATTTTTATAATGCTAAAAATATAAAAATCATATTTTCTATAACACTTTTTAATTAAACTAAGCTAAGCATTTAAAGTAAATTAAAATAAAAAGCTTACAGCGCTTTCTAGGGGGAGAAGAGGGTTTGTCGTGGCCAGAGGGGGTGGAGACGAGGCTGGCGCCGGCGGATCTGTACAGCGAAGGGGCGGTGGCGGCACTGGTTGGGTGGTGGCGGCTGTGGTGGGTTCCGGGTCTGGTGGCGTCGGGTTTTAGGGCGTGGGGCTCGTGGGTACGGTCGCGAGAGGGGGGGGGGATAACCTTGGATGCGGCGCCGTCGTTTGAGGTGGGGATGGGCTAGCGCGGCGGCAACGAGATCGAGGAAGGGAGGCGATTTGGAGATGCGTTTTCTTTTCTTTTTTCCTTTTTTTTTCCTTCTGTAAATCGATTATGAACGGGGGGGGGGGGGGGGTATATGAAAAAGATTTTATATATTTAATTTAATTTTAATTTATTTTATCCCAAGGAGTTGACTTTTTATTCGACTTCGAAACGAGGCCCACCGACTGTCGCCCATAGCGTTTCACTCCCATTCCGAACACAATGGGATATGTATCGTAGGCTGATTCGGCTGTTACAATCAGTTTCCGTTAAATTTACATTTAAATCACTATATTGAATTTTAAACGTACATTTCAAATTACCGGGGTCGCATACGAACTCTAAAAATTCCAGAAAAATATTTTCTAGCTTCGTATTGACGATACGGTCCTAACAAAACTAGTTTCGTCGAATTCTGAGACCGTTAGAAAAATGGCCAATTTCCAGTCGATTAAAATCAACTAAAACTGGTCAAACGCGTTTTCTTTTGCCACGCTCACATATTGATTCGAAAAATTATGAAATTTGGAACCTAGCAATAATTTGACACTGCGGATCCAACAAAACTGGTTTCGTCGAAATCCGAGGTCGTTTGCAAAATGTCTATTTTTAAGGGCCTGAATTCCATAGCGACTATTCAGAATTTTCAACTGGACATATCTTATCATTTATAAAGTGAAATCTCAGTTTGTTAACTTCGTTGGAAAGATATCGTCAATTAGATCCTAATGTTTTTGGTTTCACTAAAATCCAGATTGTTTTGCTCCCGGTACATTCAATTGAAGTTTGAAATCGAATTATCGAACTACCGCGCCATTTTCAATTCTATTTATAATTATATATAAATATTTATATTCTAACGACGGCGCGTATAATATATACATTCGAATTATATTCAAAACAAATTTCTTGTCAATATTATTTAAAATAATCTATTTTAAATATTCAAAATTCGCTGAAATTGCCAAAATAAAAATTTCAAACTGGCTCGCATTTTACGGGTTGTTACATTGGAGGTTTGGAAATGGGGGGGATTGGGTTAGGTGGTTGCAGATTGAGAAGGAACGGAGAAAATGACAACCATGGCTTTTAGGAAGCGATATATAACGCTTCCCAGGTTCAGGCCGCACCCGATGTGTTAGAGCGGTCGATCTGGCAATAAAAGGACGCTCGACTTCCCGATTGACTGCCATCAGTCAACCGCCTTCCCAAAACAGGCGTGGCATGAACCTGGACCTAAATGGGATTGTTTGAATAGGAAAAATGAATAAAAAATTGTATCGCTTTTTTAAATCCTCAGATTATCTCATGCTAACTGTAACGACCCACATTTTTGACCGTTCAAAATCGACAATAAACCACACATGTCGATTTAAAACAAATCACAAATACAGGCAGTTATTGGGAAAAGAAGAAAAAGAAGAAAAAAAAGGGAAACAATAACAAAATCTCACAGCGGAAGGATAACATATAATACAAAATAACAGTTTTAAACAGTTGAAATATATATACATTGACTATCAGAGTTATACAAATTAAGATTTCATCACATGGCAGCGGAAATAAAAATGCAGTTGAAATACATATATAAGACAGATATATACCAATCTTCGTCTTCGATCTCCAAGGCACAGTCATCTTCGACAACTGCAGATGTCTGCTGACCCGAGCGTATTGCATAAAAAGAAAAACACAACAAACACTCGGATCAGCACTAAATCATTCTCATATTAGTCAAATTAAAATATCAAATAACCTTAGTATCATGGGTGCAGTAACTCAAGAGATGTTACGGAATTCTTCCATCTCTCAAAGATCCGTTAAACTAATACATACATAAGATAATACACTTTTATGATAATGTCTATACAGTAAAGTATTAATACTGAAAATAGCGTAAGCGGGATTACCATATTACCCTTACGCAGTTTATAGGCATCAACGGTCTATACAGTACCGTAAATTCACCGTACTGGTGTTATCAGAGGGCACTCCATAGAAAGCAATGCTAAATCAAAATCGTAGGGGGCTCGATAAGGATAATTATGACAAGGCACTCGAGGCAATGCCCAGGGTAGGATTCTACCAATTGCACTCCCGGACCGGTGGTAACGCATAGCAGCCACTACCGCCCACCTCGGATCACACTCCCATATCAAATCAAATGGGCCCAAATCATCATCATCATAGTCAAAGAAATAGTATCGAAGAAGTGTGTCCGATCGGAGGTGCTACCTCCATTAGTCACGGTATAGCTCCTGTTTTAGTCATTTCAATTCTGACCCGAAAGTCAGGGCTATTTCGTCATCGTTCATCACATTCAATTCAATTCAATAATCAAGTCCAAGTCATCATACTCTATTCCGGATACGTCATACGTTCACGGTTGTCAAAGTGGTATCGACATTGACCGAGAGTATGCCTTATGTCGACTCCGGTCTCTTTAACAACCAACGCTTACAAATTTCACATCGGTTGGTTCTTTTACATTCACAAACGTTCGTTTCATATCAAAATATCCTATTTTGTTTCGAACCAAATTTTATTCAAATAGAATAAAAATCCCATATCAAATATCATACATCATACCAACTGATTGTATTCCAAACTAGAATATATTTCCATGTCATTATATTATACTCATATAATATTTCAAATCGATCTATAGTCATATAGAATATACTTCATCTCAAAAGATTTCAGTTATTTCAAATCGATTTACATTCGAAATCCCACCATATTCAAATTGAATATATATATTTCCATATCTATTATTTCAATCTTTGGAAATTCCCTTTTACATTCAAGTAACATAAAATCTACCTTTCCATATAAATTGATGAAAATCAATTCATATCCAAATAGAATATAATTTTCTCAACTCCATTTGAACTAACGGTTTAAATCCAAACACTTTCCATTTGGAAGAAGAATAAAAGTTATAAAAATAAAAATTTTGAAAATAAATTCTTTAAATAAAACCTTATATAAAAATTTACTTATATAGAACTATTAGAGTATACTAAGGTAATTTAAATTACTATATATATACATACATAAATAAGGGCTTTACTAAATAAAAAAAAATTTTGAATAATAATAATATATATAAGAAAACTTCATTTATAAAAAAATAAATATATAGTTTATAAATAAAATAAGATAGAATAAAATAAAATAGAACAAAATAAAATAGAATTCTAAACCTTAAATTGTTTCTCCTTCCGAATTTCAACACTTGAACCAAAATCCCAGTCTCAAATGGAGTTACAACATTTCAATATCTTAATACCACCCATTCAACCCATTTCCATTTCGAGGATTCAAACTATATTCATATTCAGTTTAAAATAACTCCAAATATCCTCGATTTCTTTTATTCCAAAATTTAAATCCAAAGAGAATTTATTTAATTTGGGTCCACCAATTATTGGAATAAATTCTAAATCATATTTAAATCTAAAATTACAACTTACAAATTAGTTTTCGAAATTTCTTAATCATTTCAAATAAC
This sequence comes from Allium sativum, assembly GCA_030737875.1. Lineage (NCBI taxonomy): Eukaryota > Viridiplantae > Streptophyta > Magnoliopsida > Asparagales > Amaryllidaceae > Allium > Allium sativum. The sequence continues at coordinate 365,800,461 of CM060909.1, forward strand.
ATCGAGAATTCAAATCTTTAAAGGAAAATATGATTCATCGAAAAATCGATACATTTCTTTTAAAAGAAATTTTCCATCAATGGAATACAAATAAATAAAAATCATTTAACCAATCGATGTCCATATATAATTTGCTATCCTTTGGCCAAGTGATTTTTAATTTAATTTCTCGATATTCAGGGATGGATCTATCATTTCAATCCAAATCAGGGGCACAGATGTTTATCATTTCAATCTGTGTTCTTAATTTATTTTAATCGACGAATCCCGGGTTTATTCGATGCCCGCAACATCAAGGGTAGTTGGGATTTATCGTCACAAAGAACATGCAAACACGCTATACTGAATACGGAGCATTAACTGTGTCCATCTCAATTCAGTAATAAATTTCAACTAAACATCCATCACAACCATTCTATTCAACTGATCAGCATTAAACTGTTTCAGGATTAGCAAGGATTCGAATTTCCAACCAGAAATTTAAATTAAATTAATTAACTAATTATTGATCTAATTTGCATGTTAACACAAGATATATCAAATCTAAGCAACCAAATTCAATAGCCAATCACAACCATGCAACCAAACTATTTCATAAATTTAATTTGATAAATATGGGAATAATTCAGTATTTCATGAGCGAAGAATCACTCACCTTTGGGTCTTAATTGGATCAGACGTCCAAAATAAGCCCAAAATTTGACAGTCTCCAACCGCCGCCAGGTTAGTGCCAAAACGTCCGCAATTCCGCCACGATCCCAACGCAACAAACCGCATCCAAATCCGAGTCAGTAAAAAGAAGTTATCAGCGATTTACTATTTAAATTTTGAAAATATAAAAATAAATAAATAATTATCCTTACCCAACCTAGAACTGACACGTCATCACCCCTATAGCCATTTTCCCGCTCCTTCTTCCCTTCTGCTACAGTAACCGACGGGTTAAAAGTACCCATCTGCACCTACCCTTTGACCGTTGAATGCTCCCTCCTCCGACCGACTTAAGACCAGAAACCACCTCCATTACCGACCTCATCGAAAACCGCATCCACCTGTACCGGAGCCGCCACCTCCGGTTGACCCTGGCGCCGCCGCCAACGTAAAACCCACAACGGGTTTTGAACCCTAAATCGCAAATACCCGCCGCCTCGTTGACTTCCAGATCGAACGAACACCACCAATCGACTCCCATCGACGATCTCTACAATACCCATATGCCCGATTCCTCGATTGGGCTCTAAATCAGAAACCCCCAAATCATAGCCTAGGGTTACGAAAATACCAAGTTTGACCAGCCATTTCCCGTCACTCCGTCCATTGCATGTTGAAACGAATTGTAGATCTGGGTTCTACTCGTTGAAAGCTTCGAAATGATATAAAATACGTTGGGGTTTGAAGACATTTCAATTTGGAGTTGAAAATTTTTTTTCTAGGGTTTTGATAACCGGTTTCAGCCATTAAAGAAAAAAAAATTGGAGGATGAAAATGTACGGGTAATGAAATGGCTGAAGGAGTAGTTAAGTGGATTTTATTTATATATATTTATAAGGCCCAAACATGAGATATACCCTATTATCCATTTACAATGCTCTCGATCACATTTTCTCTCATACGGTCAAACTACAGGTCGGATCGTAACGCAAATTGGAACTCTACAATAATTCGACATTCCGGTTCCGATGGCACCAGTTTCGTCGAATTCCGAGACAGTCGCCAAAACAGTTAAATTTCACAGTTAATTAAATAAATAAAATATTAAAAATTCAATTAACTATTTAAATTCAAATTAAATATTTGTTAAATTCAAATTAAATCCAATTATAACCTAAATAATTTCTATAAATAAATTTCACACCTTTTTAAATCTTAATTTGATTATTTAAATTTTTGATTTGAATTTCAGTTAAAATCCAACGACTTAAAATCCCACCATTTCAAATTTAAATTTGAAGTATACTTTTAAAGTAACCCACTCAAATTAATTTAAATATCAAATTTCAAATTACAGCCCTTTTTAAATAAAACTAAATTTGAAGAATCTGTTTATACCAAATTCAAATAATTATCAACATTAAAACCAACAAAATTTGAATTTTTTTTCTCTAAGATAAATCCATTTATTTGATTAAAATCTAAGTTAAAATATACAGAAAATTATGGGTTGTTACATTCTCCCCTACTTAAAATCTTTTCGTCCTCGAAAAGAGAACGAAATATGATATTAACCATATTCATACTTCCAAATCCATACTTATAATATAATATTTATAAAATAAGTATATAGTTGTAAAACCCCATAAATTTTCTAACTCCCGAATTCACGAAAAATTTCGGCAGCATCTCCTTTGTACGGAGAGGTCCGGAAAATCACCACATATATAAAAATTAAAATATACATCTCATCATTCGATGAGGCATCCCAAAATGGGGAAAAACAAAATATATAACCACCAAAACCTTGTAACACAAATACGTACATTTCTTTAGCGTTTATATGCATTTATTCTTACCTTAGCACTTTGATATTTAGCGTAAGCGGGCTCCAAGCGTGTCACCATTCCCTGCACCTACTAAAACACTCAAACATGCATAAGAATCAACATATAACCATGCGTAGCAATTCCATATGACTTATACAACATAACTCGAACATTTCAACTACAAAATCAAGATTTTCATAATAGTACAGTGAACAAATCATCAATTATCACTTAATAAATGATGGAATTTGCTTAAGACACCCTAGGCAAAATTTGTAGTATTCATTTCAGGCTTTCCGAATTGTCCGGATTCGTCGAATTCGGATACTCCGTTTGAAAGTTATGACTATTTTTGTAAAACTGAACGCTTCAGCCCATACACAGTAAATGCAAGTCTGAATTGTTCTATCATGTTTTTAGCCTTCTAAACATCAGAATTTGACTCAACATATTTAGAAAAATTTTAGTTTACATTCTGGCCTTTCCGAATTGTACTCGCACATCATGATCCGACGCTCGGTTAGGGAGTTATGGTCAAAACAATATTGGTATTCGCTTCGGTTTTAAAATTTCCTGCACATGTACAATAACTACAACATGAATTTTTGTTTAGCAAACATAAGAATTTTGATGTGGTGCTATATACGAAAGTTTTAGTTCATATTCTAAGGTTTCTGAAAAGTCCGGAATCATCCGATTCCAATCATCCGTTCAAAAGTTATGTTCATTTTAGTTTCAACTTATCAATATTTCAGGTTTTCGCATAAAGGTCGCCTCATTTCATTTGAAGTTTCTAACCATTCGATTCCAATGATTTGGAAATTCTTTAGCACTTCAAATTAGTTATCACTTTTACTCGAGAAACGGGTTTACATTCGATTGTTTACCTTAGTCCGGTATGATTTCTGTCCATTTAAAATGGTTATCCCTTAGATACTCACATACCAAATTTTACATTGAATTTGGTTTTCATTTTATCCTTGCTCCTCTTATAAATCTCACATCACTCTCCAAATTTCTTCGCTCATATTCAATTGCTCGTTCATTTCATTTAGTCAACTTCAATTCCAAAGTCAAGGTCTAAGATCAGTAATAAACCATTCTATTTCTTTCGTCTTTGAAATTTCCATTTCACCTACTTAATCCGACCATACAAATAAATTTTATATCGACTTTATTCTATTAAATCCCTTCAACTCGGACTGAGTTTCAACATCTGAATCCTAAGACTTTAACAAAGTTTAACCACCAAAATGGATTATCGATCCACTATTTCCGTACTTTGTTTTATTCCTTTATGTTTCGTTTAAACGACCAATTCAATTTCTAGAGTTCACTTCCATTATTCAAATTCATTTGGCTTACTTGAATCTACTTAGTTTCAAATTCTTTCGATATTCAAATTCTTATTTAATTTCATTAACATAGGTTTTGCTTAACTCCCTTTTTCTTCTTTCTATAATTCCACTTTATATTTTTTTTCGTTTCATTTATTAAGTTCCAAATTTCGAGAATCATTACCGAAAATCAAACTCCTTCTATTTTAATATTAATTCAAATCTATTTATGGTTTTCGAACCAGCTCGATTTGGTTTCATTTGTTGGGCTCAAATTACGTTAAACCTCATTTCCTTTCTACATTCGATATTGTTCTTACCATTTATTCATCCAATTAGATTATGTCCCCACTTAAAGTTTATTCTCCTAATTCAAGTTATTTATTATCATGGTCCAAATTAAGGATGGTTATAGATCAACTTTCTATTTAGTTCTCAACCCACTATATATTAATAAACTATATATAAACATATAAATTTCATAGCGCTATTTCTAAATTTTCATTTAGTCGTAAGTTACAATGTATAAAGTGAAAACTAAATTTCTTACATTCATTAGAGAGATATGATCAATGCGATCCTAGCGTTTCTTGTTTTATCCAATTCCGACTTATATTGAATTTTATATATATTTATTCAAAGTTTAAAATCGAAATTTCAAACTACCTGGCCATTTCAGGCTTGTAATATAAATTTTTATAAATTTCAAACTCAAATTTCGTTTTAAATGTATTTATAGCTGCTATTACTTAAAATAAACTCAATACTTGATTCCGGGTTTACAAATCACGTTTAAAGTAACGTACATATATACTTATGTTATTTTAGAAAACATAACATATTAAATTTTAACACCCAATCTTTAATTAACAAGGAACTCAAAAATTTAAATTCTGGTTTAAATTCAAATTCAACCCTTAAATATTATATGTTAATACCTTTATATAAAATTTTATGCTATACAAAATTAAACCCAAAATTCTTTGTCAAACCCAATTATAATCATCAGCAAGTGGTCTCTCCTCCACTTAGACTCTTCAGAATAACCGTCGATAATGCGTGCACTCATTTCCAAGGCTATTCTAAGGTCCAAGAAGGAATTTCACTTATTTCATTAAAAATTTCTTTTAAATCATTTCCTTTTCGAAACACTTACCAAAGAACCATATTTCCCAAAAATCCTGGCAAATCTATTTTCAAAGATACCCCAGGATCAATTTTCAAGTTCATTTCTATTGTATCGCATACCGTTTGCAACCGCTTAGATTTAAAGATATCATTTCATTTCAAATATTTTCTAAATCCCTTAAAAAAATTCCTTATTAAATTTATTATCGAATCAACCACAATAGGTAATAACTTAATTTTATTACCTTCCCACGACCAATACATATACACTTAAAACAACTAATATACATATAATATATATATATATATAATATAATCGGAAACCATATTATGTCGATTCATTGTATTCGATTATTTAGGAACTCCTATCGATTGTATGGCGACCCATATATCGACCAGAATCCATAAATAATCAACAGAACAAGACAACACAATATAAAACCATTTTATATCAAAATAGAAGTACGCTCTCTCATATATCTCTCGAACTCATTCTAGGGCGTTTCTAACCCCATCTCTAATGAGTTTATTCCCAACAAAGCCAAGGTTATCGCTAACCATCGCTTTGATACCAACTGTAACGACCCACATTTTTGACCGTTCAATATCGACAATAAAACACACATGTGGATTTAAAACAAATCACAAATACAGGCAGTTATTGGGAAAAGAAGAAAAAGAAGAAAAAAAAGGGAAAAAATAACAAAATCTCACAGTGGAAGGATAACATATAATACACAATAACAGTTTTAAACAGTTGAAATATATATACATTGACTATCAGAGTTATACAAATTAAGATTTCATCACATGGCAGCGGAAATAAAAATGCAGTTGAAATACATATATAAGACAGATATATACCAATCTTCGTCTTCGATCTCCATGGCACAGTCATCTTCGACAACTGCAGATGTCTGCTGACCCGAGCGTATTGCATAAAAAGAAAAACACAACAAACACTCGGATCAGCACTAAATCATTCTCATATTAGTCAAATTAAAATATCAAATAACCTTAGTATCATGGGTGCAGTAACTCAAGAGATGTTACGGAATTCTTCCATCTCTCAAGGATCCGTTAAACTAATACATACATAAGATAATACGCTATTATGATAATGTCTATACAGTAAAGTATAAATACTGAAAATAGCGTAAGCGGGATTACCATATTACCCTTATGCAGTTTATAGGCATCAACGGTCTATACAGTACCGTAAATTCACCGTACTGGTGTTATCAGAGGGCACTCCATAGAAAGCAATGCTAAATCAAAATCGTAGGGGGCTCGATAAGGATAATTATGACAAGGCACTCGAGGCAATGCCCAGGGTAGGATTCTACCAATTGCACTCCCGGACCGGTGGTAACGCATAGCAGCCACTACCGCCCACCTCGGATCACACTCCCATATCAAATCAAATGGGCCCAAATCATCATCATCATAGTCATAGAAATAGTATCGAAGAAGTGTGTCCGATCGGAGGTGCTACCTCCATTAGTCACGGTATAGCTCCTGTTTTAGTCATTTCAATTCTGACCCGAAATTCAGGGCTATTTCGTCATCGTTCATCACATTCAATTCAATTCAATAATCAAGTCCAAGTCATCATACTCTATTCCGGATACGTCATACGTTCACGGTTGTCAAAGTGGTATCGACACTGACAGAGAGTATGACTTATGTCGACTCCGGTCTCTTTAACAACCAACGCTTACAAATTTCACATCGGTTGGTTCTTTTACATTCACAAAGGTTCGTTTCATATCAAAATATCCTATTTTGTTTCGAACCAAATTATATTTAAATAGAATAAAAATCCCATATCAAATACCATACATCATACCAACTGATTATATTCCAAACTAGAATATATTTCCATGTCATTATATTATACTCATATAATATTTCAAATCGATCTATAGTCATATAGAATATACTTCATCTCAAAAGATTTCAGTTATTTCAAATCGATTTACATTCGAAATCCCACCATATTCAAATAGAATATATATATTTCCATATTTATTATTTCAATCTTTGGAAATTCCCTTTTACATTCAAGTAACATAAAATCTACCTTTCCATATAAATTGATGAAAATCAATTCATATCCAAATAGAATATAATTTTCTCAACTCCATTTGAACTAACGGTTTAAACCCAAACACTTTCCATTTGGAAGAAGAATAAAAGTTATAAAAATAAAAATTTTGAAAATAAATTCTTTAAATAAAACCTTATATAAAAATTTACTTATATAGAACTATTAGAGTATACTAAGGTAATTTAAATTACTATATATATACATACATAAATAGGGGCTTTACTAAATAATTTTTTTTTGAATAATAATAATATATATAAGAAAACTTCATTTATAACAAAATAAATATATAGTTTATAAATAAAATAAGATAGAATAAAATAAAATAAAATAGAACAAAATAAAATAGAATTCTAAACCTTAAATTGTTTCTCCTTACGAATTTCAACACTTGAACCAAAATCCCAGTCTCAAATGGAGTTACAACATTTCAATATCTTAATACCACCCATTCAACCCATTTCCATTTCGAGGATTCAAACTATATTCGTATTCAGTTTAAAATAACTCCAAATATCCTCGATTTCTTTTATTCCAAAATTTAAATTCAAAGAGAATTTGTTTAATTTGGGTCCACCAATTATTGGAATAAATTCTAAATCATATTTAAATCTAAAATTACAACTTACAAATTAGTTTTGGAAATTTCTTAATCATTTCAAATAACATCGAGAATTCAAATCTTTAAAGGAAAATATGATTCATCGAAAAATTGATACATTTCTTTTAAAAGAAATTTTCCATCAATGGAATACAAATAAATAAAAATCATTTAACCAATCGATGTCCATATATAATTTGCTATCCTTTGGCCAAGTGATTTTTAATTTAATTTCTCGATATTCAGGGATGGATCTATCATTTCAATCCAAATCAGGGGCACAGATGTTTATCATTTCAATCTGTGTTCTTAATTTATTTCAATCGACGAATCCCGGGTTTATTCGATGCCCGCAACATCAAGGGTAGTTGGGATTTATCGTCACAAAGAACATGCAAACACGCTATACTGAATACGGAGCATTAACTGTGTCCATCTCAATTCAGTAATAAATTTCAACTAAACATCCATCACAACCATTCTATTCAACTGATCAGCATTAAACTGTTTCAGGATTAGCAAGGATTCGAATTTCCAACCAGAAATTTAAATTAAATTAATTAACTAATTATTGATCTAATTTGCATGTTAACACAAGATATATCAAATCTAAGCAACCAAATTCAACAGCCAATCACAACCATGCAACCAAACTATTTCATAAATTTAATTCGATAAATATGGGAATAATTCAGTATTTCGTGAGCGAAGAATCACTCACCTTTGGGTCTTAATTGGATCAGACGTCCAAAATAAGCCCAAAATTTGACAGTCTCCTACCACCGCCAGGTTAGTGCCAAAACGTCCGCAATTCCGCCACGATCCCAATGCAACAAACCGCGTCCAAATCCGAGTCAGTATAAAGAAGTTATCTGCGATTTACTATTTAAATTTTGAAAATATAAAAATAAATAATTATCCTTACCCAACCCAGAACTGACACGTCATTACCCCTATAGCCGTTTTCCCGCTCCTTCTTCCCTTCTGCTATAGTAACCGACGGGTTAAAAGTACCCATCCGCACCTACCCTTTGACCGTTGAATGCTCCCTCCTCCGACCGACTTAAGACCAGAAACCACCTCCATTACCTCCCTCATCGAAAACCACATCCACCTGTACCGGAGCCGCCACCTCCGGTTGACCCTGGCGCCGCCGCCAACGCAAAACCCACAACGGATTTTGAACCCTAAATCGCAAATTCCCGCCGCCTCGTTGACTTCCAGATCGAACGAACACCACCAATCGACTCCCATCGACGATCTCTACAATACCCATATGCCCGATTCCTCGATTGGGCTCTAAATCAGAAACCCCCAAATCATAGCCTAGGGTTCCGAAAATACCAAGTTTGACCAGCAATTTCCCGTCACTCCGTCCATTGCATGTTGAAACGAATTGTAGATCTGGGTTCTACTTGTTGAAAGCTTCGAAATGATATAAAATACGTTGGGGTTTGAAGAGATTTCAATTTGGAGTTGAAATTTTTTTTTCTAGGGTTTTGATAACCGGTTTCAGCCATTAAAGAAAAAAAATTTGGAGGATGAAAATGTTCGGGTAATGAAATGGCTGAAGGAGTAGTTAAGTGGATTTTATTTATATATATTTATAAGGCCCAAACATGAGATATACCCTATTATCCATTTACAATGCTCTCGATCACATTTTCTCTCATACGGTCAAACTACAGGTCGGATCGTAACGCAAATTGGAACTCTACAATAATTCGACATTCCGGTTCCGATGGCACCAGTTTCGTCGAATTCCGAGACAGTCGCCAAAACAGTTAAATTTCACAGTTAATTAAATAAATAAAATATTAAAAATTCAATTAACTGTTTAAATTCAAATTAAATATTTGTTAAATTCAAATTAAATCCAATTATAACCTAAATAATTTCTATAAATAAATTTCACACCTTTTTAAATCTTAATTTGATTATTTAAATTTTTGATTTGAATTTCAGTTAAAATCCAACGACTTAAAATCCCACCATTTCAAATTTAAATTTGAAGTATACTTTTAAAGAAACCCACTCAAATTAATTTAAATATCAAATTTCAAATTACAGCCCTTTTTAAATAAAACTAAATTTGAAGAATCTGTTTATACCAAATTCAAATAATTATCAACATTAAAACCAACAAAATTTGATTTTTTTTTTCTCTAAGATAAATCCATTTATTTGATTAAAATCTAAGTTAAAATATACTGAAAATTATGGGTTGTTACACTAACGTCCATTATCAATTGAGTCGATAAATATTTTCCCTAATGCAACTTATTCACCTTGGAACACTTGGACCAACAACAAATGAATTCCGAAGAAATCTGTATTAAGTTTAAAATGAACATATCCCCTTTTTAGTTGAAAGTCAACCAATGAATTAAGAAATTGAATACCCAAGCTAAATCGAATTTTCCTTAGTATAATCGAGATAAAATTTCAGAAAAACTTTTTTGAAATTTGACTTTGTGTAACAACCCGGAAATTCTGAGTCAATTTAAAATTTTTATTTTGGCAATTTTAATGAATTTTGATTATTTAAAATGAATTATTTTAAATAATATCGACGAGAAATTTATTTTGAATAGAATTAGAACGTGTATATTTATATAGATCGTCGTTAGAATATAAATATTTATTTATAATTATAAAAGGAATTGAAAATGGCGCGGTAGTTCGATAATTCGATTTCAAACTTCAAATGAATGTACCGGATTCAAAATAAACCGGATTTTGGAGAAACCAAAAATATTAGAATCTAGTTGAGAATATCTTTCCAACGAATCTGAAAAATTGAAATTTCATAGCGGGAATCAAAAGTTATGCCCAGTTGAAAATTCAGAATATACGCTATGTAAATTATACATGTCCCAAAAAGTCATATTTTGCATACGGATGAATTTGGACTCGAAACCACTTCCATTGAGTTCAAAATGCCGTTTCGAACTCCGAAAAGTATAAGCTTCGATATATTCCGATATCCGGAATAGTGGCAATTGGCTGGAGCTTTTCGGTTAGCAATACATAGCCCTTAAAAAGTGAAATTTTGCATTTGAGCTCAGAATTCGACGAGATAAATTTTTATGGATTCATAATGACAAATTATTGTTGAGTTCCAAAGGACTCGCCGAACGGAGTCAGTATGTGGCCGTGCGAGCTAAAACAGTTCAGGGTAAAACGAGTAGTCATTTCACAAAGGAACATTATTGATACGACCTCAGAATTCGATTTTGTTTTTTTCCCTGGATTCGTATCGTCTAATAATGGTTAAATCCAAAAGGCCATGATTTTTGGAGTTAGTGTGTGAGTGTGCGAGAAGAAAAGGTGCGCCAAAATCGCATTTTTGAGCAATATCTGAGCATATTCGTGATTTTTTTTGAACGGTCAAACGAACTCGAAATTCGACGAAACTTGTTTCCTTGGACTCGTTTTCACGTCTACTATGTCGTGTCCAAAATCCGCGGCGATTGGAGATTGTTAGCGTTCAGGCGATACGCGGGAAACGAGCATATAAACACTTTTACTTCCTTTTCTTTCTCACTTTCTCTATTCCTCTCTTTTCTTCTTTTTTCCTCTTTAATGGGGAGCTCCACTCCCTTTGCCGCTGCCCCCTCCTCCACCAGCGACCACCGGCCTCCACCGCCCACCGCCGGCCGCCCGCACCCCCTCCTCTTCCTCCTCTTCCTCCTCTTCCTTCTCTCTCCTCATTTCATGAACCCTAAACCCCCAAATCACAAACCACCACCACCGCGGCCACCACAGGCCCCACCACCGCCCTTAGCACCCTCCCCCACGTCCATCAGGCCCGCCACCGCCAGCTGGCCACCCAACTCCGGCCGTGGGCCCCGCTATACTCAAAAACTCATTTTCACCAAAATTCCCGTTTTGCACAAAACACTCCGGACTGTTTTGGCTTATATCTCTCAAACGGTGCGTTTCTGGCCAAAGTCCTTATAAACCAAAGTTGTAGACCACGAAATTCTCTTCGATTTGGCTATATGGAAATCGTTTTTTGGAGTTCGGAGCTGCTCGGAAAACGCGTTCGAAGTCTTCTGTTCGAAAGCGGTAAAATTCGTGTACTTTCGCGAATTCTGGCGAATTGGAGCATTTTCGGCAAAAAGTCCCTTAGGCAAAAGTTGTTCAGAATGTCGTGCTTGTGCTAGAAAAAAAATGGATTGAAGATTTGAGCTAGTATGCGAAGTCTGGAGCTCTAACAACAATTCAGCAGTTCAGAAAAGGCGTTAGAAAAAAATCAATGTGAGAACTTCTCACCCAAATTTCATTTTCTAGTTAGAAATATATACTAGGATGCAGACGGTGCTTAATAGAAGCACCCGACACCTTTGTTTGAAACCATGAATGTTTGGTTGATTTGTGAATTGAGTGATTTGGTTGAAATTGGTTTGGAAAATGAACGAATTGAGATAATTTGATTTGAGTATGGCGTGGGCCATTATTAGACTGTGGATAAGGCTAGGCCTTGTCCCGTTTCTAGTATCGTGCTGTTATGCCACCGAAATTTTCTTAAATAAAAAGTGTTAGTTAAAAATAGTAAACTGTTGAAATAAATATTTTTGACGTTAAAAATATAATTTTTAACGTGTTAAGGAACGGCATAAAACTCTTCTGAAAAGAAATAAATATTCATTTACAAATCAGACGATTTGTTTATATACACTGATTTGACTGATATTGATTGGGACGATAAATTCTACACATCGCCCAACTTCACAAATAAAAATCTGTGTTTGTTGATTTGAAACCCCACACGGGTGTTGGGATGATATTTGGCGTACACTAATCCCAATTATTTAATTGTATGTCGATCGATTGGTCGACAGACTGTGTAAGCGTTAATTATTTATATTTGATGCTTATGCAGTTGTGTGGTGCACTTTGGATGATGGTTGATTGTTTATCGTTGCTATTATATACATGTGTTGGGTGGAATCCATATAATTAACGTTATATGGTGATTGATTGGGCCTCATTCCAATGGGGGAAGTAATGAATATTATAAAAGATAATTCATGTGTTGAGTAAAATATTTTAATAATAAAATCTACATCTTTATCATGTTTAAGATTAGACATTACTTTACGGTTAGAGTCTGATTTAAAAATCAAACGATAGATACCTTAGTTTTATAAAATATATTGCATAACAAAAATAGTCGTGTGTTGACAGTACTCATGTGTTGAGATTAGTCGTGTGTTGAAAGAAATATAGATTCATGTGTTGAATAGAATAAATATTCATTTGTTGAATAGAATAACGAATTTATTGAAATATATATAGCCGTGTTGATTAGAGTTGCGCTATTTTGACGTGAACGATATTTATATCGATTATATTCGTTTTTATAATGAATATAGAAAAAGTAGTGATTTCGAAATATAACGTTTTGAAAATATTATCATTTATATAGTAATGATATGAAATATTAAATTTTGATTTGAAATTGAATATAGTGTTGAAAACGAATTTAAAATGATTTATAAAATACGTTTTAAAAAGGAAATCGACGAAATATATAATATATATATATATTATATAAATAATGGCCGGAATAGAACGCGCCGCGGCAGTTCGTGAATTTCGACCATTGACTTCGAATTGACGTTGCGGGAGATCCGACCGTCGGATTCTCCTAAAACCGGAACCGTTGGGTTCGTATCGAAAAGAGCTTTCCAATGAATATTAGAAATTTGAAATCTAACGGTTGGATTTGGAATTATGTCCAAATCAAATTTGGAAAAGGTCGCTGTAAGTGCAGTTCGATGGCCATTGGTGGAAATCGACTGTACGGGCCTTGATAAAAATATTAAAAATATTAATAATTTGTGTAAAATCATAATATGTGAATTGGAAAGAACTGGGGTGAAAAACTCCACATTTGAAAAGATAAAAATAGATTTTTATCGAAATGAACTAGTTTTGAACTAGAATTAAAATCAATTTATTTTTCAAATAAATAAATTGAATTTGAAAGTGATTTTAAAAATAATCAATATTCCCAATACTTGAATTGGACTGGAGAAGAATCGAAATTATCTTCGGAATATTTCGATGTTTGATTTCGTGACTATACAGATATTGTTATGGGAATTTGAAAGATATATTTTATATCGTTATTCCAATACGATATTTGTTGGTTTCAGGATTTGATATTGAGTATAAGCTGGTATATTTTCTATTCAGAGCCTTGTATTTAATATCAAATGTGATGTGGGTTTGTCGTGAATGGTGTCTTTATTAACGCTGTTCTTAAGCCCAATAGAGAAAAAGATTAAACCTTTCTATTTAGATTTAATGAAGTGTATCAATTAAATAATATTTAATTGGGATTGAATTTGAATTGCTTTTTGGGTTTATCGTGAGCGATGTTTTGAACAACACTTGTTCTTTAACCCGATTAACAATAGAGTGTGATTTTGGGTTTATCGTGAATCGTGTTTTAGATGACATTGGTTCTTTAACCCAGTTAAAGACAAGATATTGATTTTTGAGAAGATTAAAACTAAGTGGAGTTTTAATGAATCTTTAATTAGATTGAAAGTGAATTGATAATTTAAACTATCAAATCTGAAGAGTAATCGAGAATGGAGTATCACCAGTTTTGCTCCAAAGCGATAGTTAAATCTTTAATTAGATTTGAACGTGAAATGGTAATTAATTTTACCGATAACAACGTGGTGTTAGATATGGAGTATTACCAGATTTGCTCCATGGGATGAATAGGTTGGGATTGGGAAATAAAATAAATAATTACTTCGCTGTGGTTCGCTAATCCCGACTAGTTTGGAAACCATAATATGGTTTGAAATGATATCCAAAGGAAGATTAAAGAATAAATTTAGAAGAATTTATCTTTGATAAAATTAATGGGAACCTATTCCCTAAAAATGTGATTTTGTGAATAAAAGAATATTCTGAATTGGAATGAGGCGTTTGTTGTGTTTGTGTAACATTTTTTTATCATATACGTGGGTTATTCAGAAAGGCCGGGTTTATACCCATTCCGAATAACCGATTCGACGAGATGTCGAAGATGAAGACGGTGGTTGAAGACCAGAAGTCTTCACATCGTTTGGGTGATTACTGATGATCTCGATTGGGCTGTACACCCAAGATGAGGGAAATAGTTGGTGATTGTCTAGACGTACTTGGAGATGGATGGATATGCGAGGAAAGTGTCTCCGGTTTCATTCAGACCCAGAACGAACTTGTAAATGGATTGTGTGTCTGACATTCGATTTTATTCTTTGTTGATTGACCTCTATTAAATATACATCTATTTGGCGGCAGAGAATTTATTCTCTTTCTTAACGCCCTTCTCTGAGACGTACGAGCTTAGAGGTTGTATATCGATGGACATCAGTCGCATGGAGTGAATTGCCAGTGTGGCACGCGTAAGCGGCAATTGATCAAGGCTACTGTTGAAAAGAAAAGTCTTGTGGTTGATGATCAAAGCACGACCTGTGTGGCGTAGCTTTGTGTATACCGTGAATTCGCGAGCCTTACACCTCGGTATGAGTCAAAAACGGGATAGTGACTGCAGGGAGAGCACGGCGTTTCTTTCTAGCTAAGGTGGTGTCAGTGACCTACCAGCCCTGACATTTATATACTTTTCACCTGTGTGGTTGTTGGATACGAGGCGCCTCGGATATAGGTCTGTAAGGATCGGGAAACGTGTGTTCAGGAATTGCCAATCCTCAAAAGTAAGAGAGGACCGGCCCTGAAGATCCAAGGATCATAGTGGGGTCCTGAGACATTTGCTAGAGTGTCTCGAATCGGAGAGGAGCTTGCTCCTTGCCTCGGCTCATGACGGAAATCCAATTTCCCATACGTTATATTGCGATTTTATTTGTAGAACCTAGTATGGCGAAATGATAGATGGTACCCATGCCGCCTATGATTGATATTTATGATTGAAAATTGTTTTGACTCTATACACCTATAATTGCATCAAATAATGTGTTTTTAACGTATCAAGCATGCTTTGGCTGCTATAAGGTAAAAACCCTATCCTCCGGCTTGCGTTGCATTGTGTGATGGGACCTGGGTCTTATAACAGCTTCATTTTTCTTTATTTAGCATTGCGCTGTTTATTTTATGCACTGGTATTCTTGGGAGGAAACCCGTTCCGTGTCATATGGCGTGGTCCCTTGATTTACCGAACTATAAAATAAAGATGAATAACTGTTTTAGTTCTCACACCAGTCACATGACTGACCTGGAGTTTATTGTTTTAACCTAAACTCTGGGTGCTCTTATTTTCCACACAGGCAGCTAGTAGTTTTGGTTTTGCAGATTTATATTCACAGGATCCTGATTTACAGCTAGAACGATGCTCAGAAAGCTCTGTATCCGTGTATTACTTTCAGTTGTGTTTTGTATTATTTTCCGCTGCTATGTCGTTTATTATAATCTGATATTTGTCAAATGTGTAATTTATTTATTCATACTCTGTATATTCTTGTATTCTGGTGGAATTGTTGTAATAAACAATGAAATGTTCTTCCGTCTGCGTTCCGATGTGTGTTGTTCTCATCTCAATCCGGGCATTCCTTACCGGGGGAGTTCGGGTCGTTATACTTTGTTTATAAACTGAGGGTTTCATAGTATTAGCTTATTTTATTATTATTATTTCTTTAAAAAACAAAACTTATTTGCATAAAAATGAATTTTCTAGTAAATTACTTAAAATCTTCAAAACCCCTTCCTAACAAGTTTTAAAAATTAATTTTCTCCCAACAATATGATCGAAAACTCAAAGGAAAAATAAAAATAAAAGAATACCTTGCTCGCCAAAATAAGTAATCTAGTAAATATACCTCATTAACATGCCTCCGGACCAATACGTTATATTCAAATGAATTTCCCGTTTAACTTAAAATCAAAAAAGGGTCTTTGACTTGAACTCCCAAACAAAACCCAAAAATCATGACTATCTTAGTTATGGCTAGCTTTTCGTCTAGTCCTAAAGCTCAAGCCCACGGGATTCACCATATGTCGTCCTCATGTTTTTCAAGACAATCGCCAAATGCACTGTGGTGTAAATCCGGGTTGGCAAGAAAGTAAAAATCCAAAAATATTCCTAACTCATAGTCATGTAAACCATTACTACTAATTAGGATCACAACTAGTTCATCGTAGAAACTATTTATAGTCAAGCGTAAAGATCCAAAGAAAAATAGAAAGACAGCTTGAATATGTTTTTTCACTAAATCCTAATTTACTAATTCCTCTGATTGCCTAAACTTGGCTCTGATACCAAATGTAACAAACCATACTTTTCTGAGATTGAATTTAATAAAATTGAAACTAAAACCCATATAAGCATTGATCATGTAAATCTCGTACTTGCAAATAACGAGCATGAGCATAATCGGAGTACAACAAAATAACTCATAGTAGAAACAAGATGGTATTATAAGTATCGGCTAAGGCAACCACCTTAATAGTGAATCGTCACATCAATACTAAGCATGAGAAACAGTAACAGAAAACCAAACTTGAAGACTTGCAAAGGTCGATCGTCTCTAAGAAGAACCTAAGAATTGTTATGATGAGAGAGGGTTAGAACAACAAGTCCTGGTGTAACAACCCCAAATTTTATCGCTTTGATTTGGAATATTTAACTAGTTTTATATATTCAAAATCAAGTGTTTTTATAATTAAAATACTCTCTTTTATTTTTTATTATATAACGTGTAAAGCATTTTTAAGTTTGTTTTACAAAAATAAATAGTTCAAAGAAAAAGAAAAAATGTGACTAGAAGAATTTTTCAAAAAGGATGATTTTGATCATGTAAAAGTTGTTTAAATATTGTTTAAATTACTTAAATAAATATATTAACATATAAAGTTATATTAGTATTAATTACATAATTAATTAATTTAATAAAGTAAGATGTGATGTTAACTAAGATTAAAGAATAAAAGAAAATAAAAGTGCTAAAAGTACACTTAAATTAAGGAAAAGAAGACACATAAGTATTTTTGTGTAATGAGGTGCTGGAAGGAAGGACATTACATGGAAATAGAAGTGTAAGAAAGACGGTGAGGTGTCATTAGCTTAAGGAGGGTCAAGTATAAAGGGTGTAAAGGTAATTTGATATATTCATTTTATATAAAAGTGATTTCGTCTTTCTCTTTCTCATTTATATTTTTTATTTCCACATTTTCAAAACTTCCTTCTTCTTCCTCTTAGCTTTTAAAAAAGTTTTAATGGCTTCTTAGTTTTAAAATTAAATTTTCATGGTATTAAAACTCAAATTTATCATATTTCTTGCATTTTCAAAACTTCGTATTCTATACTTTTATTTTTATTTTACTCAGTTTATCTCTTTTCCATTGGGTTATAACTCTCTGTAAAATACATAATTTATTCAAATCAATTCTTTATTAAATCAATAAAAATTAAATTTCAATTTAAATTAAAGCTTTGATTAAATTAATTTGATCAAAAATATTTAAATACAAGGTTAAATCTTCCTATCATATATATTTACGTCAAATTAGATTGAATTCTAAATACTTTCATTTAAGTTATAAATAATTAACTACTTCAACTCTGATATTTAAATCTTCTCATTTAATTAAATTTAAATAAGCTAATCAATTCAAATCTTACAATTTAAACTAAGTCAATAAATTAATTCTTAAGATCAGTAAATTAAATTTTAAATAAATATAAATTTTAATTCAATCTTTTACTAAGTAATTTCTTTTAATAAATCATAAATTCAAGAATAAATTTCTTAGTTCAAATTAAAAAATAAAAATTTCCACTTAAATTCCTAAATCGATTTATTTAATTAAAATATGGTTATATATCATTTCAACCCATATTCAAATTTTCACAAAATTTAATGTATAGGTTATGATGTTTGGAACATGTAGATGAATTAACAGGGCGATAAAATCAAAATAACAACCATGCAACAATCACAACTATTATTGTACATAAATCAAACATGATTATTTAATGGAATTTATCCATCGCCATTTCATGTAAATTATCAACTATCATTTCATGTAGATTTCGACTATCATTTCATGTGATTAGATCAACAATTCAATAAATTATAAACTGTTAATTCAAATCATAGTCAACCAACATTTTATGATAAAAAATTTACAATTAAAATTCATGAAATTAACAACTAATCAATCAAGCAATTTTAAACTAACAATTCAAGCATTCATCAATCAAAAAATGCAGCATTAATCAAATATTATTTTTGCATATGATGTCAATTTGTAGCATATGAATATTAATCGTGAGAGAAATTCTAGCCTTGTGTGGTTTTAAGATTGGTAACAAGCACTATAATGGAATGACATGGCACAACCACACATGAAAGGCGAACTGCTTTGACTAACTCAAGTGCACAATCAAAACACCATGAAGAAATGATCAATTAATCTCAAGTTCAAGTTGGTCACAACAATTCAGTATTTTTAGAATAGCCTCAAACAGCCAAAAAACGTTCAATCAACTAGCAACAAAACACAAGTGGATATGGATTGATGCTGAAATAAAATAAAATAAAAACCAGGAAATGGTTTGGCATCAAAGAACAGGTGCAATGGTCGACTAAGGAAGGAGCGGGATGGCTTGGGTTCGCCGTTTTGTAGGCCTAAGGCAAGGAGACTTAGAATGGCGGGCCAAAGGTTGTTGGTCGGACCGTTGAGTTGAGGGAGGAGGCTAGACGTGCATTTTGGGTATCCAGGATGGCGTTGGTGGATGAAGCGGGATCGGGTGGTAGGGATGGAGTGGCACGCAGGAGTGATGGATTAAAGAAGGTGCAGGTTGTTAGAGGTGTTGGGGTCTGTGGATGGCAGCTACGGTGGTGACAAGGTCAAGGAGGGAAGGGCGATATGGGCAGGATGTGAGTGTGGGTTGTTCGGGAGGCGAGTTGGCCAGAATGGCCGAGCTTGGTGGAGGTTGTTGTGTGCATGGAGGAGGGGTACGATGGAGATGGTTTATCAGAGTCGGGCTTCGAGGAGGAGGATGCTCACGGAGGCAACGGTGGAGAGTTGGGCGAGGGTGGTGCTACAACGATAAGGGAAGGAGGCAGATTCATGGTGAGTTATGTATGTGTGTGTATGTATATATATATATGTATATGTGTATGTGTGTGTATATGTATATATATGTATATAAAGGCTTTGACCATATTTAGAAGAAGGAGAGTATGTATAACAATAAAGAAAAGGGGAGAGTGGCAGAGTAAAGAATATATAAGGACGCCTCTTATATACATACATACATACATACATACATGCATGCATGCATATATATATATATATATACATATATATATATATATATATATATATATATATATATATATATTCAGAGATAGAGAGAATGATGTTTCAAAAAAGAGATAATGGAGCGGATATTGAAGAGGTGGCATATTAATATATTCTTTTTTATTCGCATGAATAGTGGGAGGGTAGGAAGGCATTACAGGTTAGCAAAAATATTTACATTCATTTTAGCATGGTAAAGTAGCACTACAAGTTGGTAATAACATTTCTAAACTTGAATCATGTCTAACGATTTAAATAGATATTAGTTTCTTATACTGCTAACGAAACGAACTTCCATGTGTTACTATGAAAATTCTTCTACTTATATATTTAATTAGACATATTCAAAATATTAAATTTTCGTAATTTAATTTGACTGTCAAATTTTTGCGTATTTTTTCAGACAAAATCATACGTACGGTGGTCTGAATGTACGAATTTTACGAAACGAAAAATTATGTTCTCTTCAGAATACAGTATAGTATTTTTGGTTCAACTCGCTTAAATTCCGACCACATTTTATTTATAGCGATTTATTCAAATTTTAAATTATAATTATTATTGATATATCGGTTGTCGCTACCGTAAATCATCCTTAAAAATCAATTCAAACGGAGAAAGCGAACTTTGTCGTTTTCGACATATAATTGTTTAGATCACTTCTATATGAAAATAATAAATACTAACGATCAATGTTAATTTTCGTTAATTACGCTAGTTAAACATACGTTATACATCGTTATAATTCCTCCTATACAAAATTAAACTGGAAATATTAATTAAAATATAATAAATTATCGTATTAACTTATATATTCAAGTTTTTTAAATAAATCAAGGATTCAACTACTAAAATTTCTTTTATTGACAACAGTTCAAAGTTAATTATTCGAAATACACATAAAATTTGATAATAATTTCCATGGTTATAAATAACCATTCGCCTTATTATAAATTGTTATTTATTAGAAATAAAATTGAATTCGTTCATTAATAACATCATAAATTTTATTGTAAAACAATTTTAAATTCAATAATTAATTTTAATTAAAAAATGTAAATGGTCGAAATTTACGGGATGTTACAATCTCTTCAACTTAGGACTTTTGGTCCCCGAAAAGGAAAGAAATAAAAAACTAGTAATTAAACGATATACCATTCATACACATATCTACTTTGATTGCTTGTTCAAACAAAAAAGTTTGCTTTCAATTAGTATTGGGAACCCGATCACTCTAGCGTTGACTTCTGATTCGACTTCTTGATTAGAAACTTCAATTCTTATCAGTGTTCGTCGTCAAGAATAGAATGAAAAATTCTATTTGAAATCAAAATCATATATTTGAATCTGAATAAAATTGTTATACGAATTGAATGATATACGTTCACTCACGTATTATATTTCATTAGCTTCTTAGTTACCAACGTATTTAAATCAATAGAATTCAAATTAGGTGTTTTATTTTACACTAAATTTTAAAGTTTTGAAAATTTGTTTGAAAATTTGCCTTGTAAATCGAAATACTTTACATCGAAAATAGTCTTGATAACTCGATGTTCCACAAGTTTATCGTCGATCTTAAAGAATCTGGTAATACGTTGATCAAGCATAGAACTAGAAATCTCGGAATACTAAGTAAACTTATTTCAAAACCCAGTGAAAATTCTTGACAAACTCAAAACATATAAGAGAAGCACCATCCGATAAACCGACCGAGGAAACTATTCATGAATCGCAAATACATAATGGTTATGCCTGAGTCCCCCAAAAAACTTCCATACCCGTAGGAAACCTATTCCCTGCGATTTTCATTATGAAAAAAATCAACGGAATGAATCAATAGAATAGAATAACCTAAGATCATCATGGAACGCATCCCCTTAGGTCGCTCTATCACCAGGTCGAGAGGACAAAGCACTGAAGCCATATGTGGCTGGACAATCATTAACTTACGCGTTTCGCCATAATACCTCAAAACAATTTCATGGATCGAGGTCTATATCTTGTAACACTGGTGGTTACATCTCTATCCACCGTAGACCTTAGGCAATCACTTCCCTATGAATTACGCCATGTGGACCGTCGATACACAATGGTTGCGCATGGATCCTCCAAAAAACATCCATACCCGTAGGCTTTCGTAGCCCTGTGGATTTCACCATCGTAAAACAACCATGGATCGCAGTAGACAAAATGGTTACGCTTGGTTTCCCCAGGAAACATCCGTCGACGTAGGCCTTCACGGTCATGTGAATTTTGCTATGCAGCCGAGTTCATAGTAAACTGATGAGTATTATATCCGGTCAATCACAATCAAAGAAATATTTTCAAGAGTTCATGCCGAGTAGTACCTTGATTTTCGAAGGAAAGTACTTAGTTTACCTTAATTTCAAAATATACATAAATCGTAATTTTGAATATAGTATTCTTATATAAGCTCCGTTATATATAAGATTTCATTGTCATATCGAGTACCCTTTCAAGTTAATAGTTTTGAATTAACTTCATTCTTAAACAAATATTTTATATATAAGTTTGAAAACATATATAGAAAAATATTTATAGAATCGAATGTTCTAGAAATTATCCATTTAAATATCAGTTTGGTTTCAAATTCATATATAACTTCGAAATCATTTAATTCAACACTTTCGAAGTTCCAAGTCCATGGTTTAGGAAATTTACCTATAAAGTCATGTTTACATAAAATCAATATTTCTTCCAAATGATTATTTTATTCAAAATATCAATTAAAATGAACTTACATTTAAACATTTCAAATATAATTATATAATATAAAATTTTATTCACTTCATGTTTCAGATATATAATAGCTTTAAACATGTTTTAAATTGCACTTAACTTAATATTTTAAATTTCATTTGAAAGTGTCAGGTTATTCCAAACAACTGAAAAATAAAATTTCTATTTAATAATTTGTAATGAAAAATCTCTTTGAGATGAAAGACCAAATTATCCTAATGCATAGAATAATATTATTCAATCAAACTCAAGGAAAAAAGTTGGACTTCTATTCAATCATTTCAAATAAATATATATACACACTGTTATATATCAAATCACACTTCGGAGATTTAAATAAAACTCATTTCATTAAAATAAACAAGCATCACAACTACTTTTGTGGTCTCCCCCACTCTGACTCTCGAAAATGAATTTAAATGATGTGGAAATCATCGCTAAAATTATTTTCCAACGTGAGAAGTGAGCTCCCCACTCTTATTTATTTTCAAAAAAAATTAATTTTCTTTTAAAAAACATTTCAGTTCGAGAATACTTTTAAATAACATAAGTATCACTTTCCAAAATGTTAGAAATCAGTTTCAAAATTTTAGAATTTAATTCTCACATTTTAGTTGAGTTACTTTTAAGTTACAACTTAATCAAATTTTAATACATAATTTCTTATTAAATAAATTTTTAATTCATATGCATTTCATTTAATTTTTCCCATTTCTATTTATTAACCTTAAGTACATTATCAATAATCACAAACACAAATTTAATATTTTAGAAAATTATGCTTTCTAAATCCATAGGTTCATTACTCTAATAGACTTAAATTAACAACAATTTCCTATAAGATTTAAATTATGAAATCCAAGCATATTATACTCAACTAATTATATAATTACTTTAATTTATTCAAATCTTCAAATTATAGTAATTATTCAAGATTGCAAATATATATTTACAAAAATACAAGTACGCTATCTCAATACACCCAATTCATTCAAGGGCACTATTAACCCTCTAATGAGTATATCGCACATGCTAAGGTTTATTGCTAAACCAAATCTCTGATACCAACTACTTCGATCTGCGTTTTCAAATGGTTATAAATCGACAATAAACTACACATGTCAGATTCAAACCATTCAAAAAGATAGATTATCGATAGGTTTGTTCTAAATAAATAAAATTCAGAAGAATGAATACTGAATCCCGCAATGGAGGGAATAAAATATAATAGTACCATAAGTACATAAAATAGTTTATGAAGCTATTTAAAATTGATTTCACTTAGACACAATACACAAAATTATAGAAAATTACCAAACAAAATATGCGATGCTAATATAGTAATAAATAAGTTCTTTGACTCCATCTTCGTCTTTAGGAATGAAATGCTTCGAAAAACTGAAATACCTGGTCTGACCCGAGCATAAAGTAAAACAAAACACTCGATTCAGGATTAATATTCTTATGGATGTAAAATCAACTAAAATGAAATGCTAGGTGACGTATTGTAACGAGCCGGATTTTTGGTCGATTTATTCTGAACATTTAATATTGTTTCAAATGTTGATTTGACAACATAAATGGATTTTATATGGAATTTATCGATTTAATAATCGAATATGATATAATTTAGAGTATATTGAATTATCGTAATACAAAAGCGAAATATAATTGAATCCGAAGTTAAAACTGAATCGAAACGATTCAGATGATAAATTCTTTTTGAACATAAACGATAATAATAATTTATTATTAAAGAAATGATTGTTTCTGAATTTAAGTTATATATCAATTTAATATGGTTATTTTATATACGTTCGAATTAAATTTTAGAATCTATTTCGTTGAGATTAGAATAGCGTTATAACATTGGAACGTCAGTCGTTACGTTAAAATAAGGGTTCGTAATTTCGAGTTATGAACCCCGAGATATTTGATTATAAAATTAATGGATAAGCTAGAAATCAAATCAAGTCTTTTATAAATCAAATTGCATTAAACTTTAAATCAAATCGAAATTATTTTCTATGTACTTTCGCCGACCTAAATTAGTACCCAACGCAGACCTACATCATTCCTCCTTTTATAAGTTCGCAACCACCCCATCCCTTTATTTCTTCTTCACAAACTGAAAGCTTCAACAAACCTCAAATAAATAAATAAAATT
Source organism: Allium sativum (assembly GCA_030737875.1). NCBI lineage: Eukaryota > Viridiplantae > Streptophyta > Magnoliopsida > Asparagales > Amaryllidaceae > Allium > Allium sativum. Next base: position 365,825,380 of record CM060909.1, read on the forward strand.
GACTAAACACTTTCCAAATCGAAATTTAAAAATCAAACGAAAGCCTTCCCTGTCCAAATTCATTGAAAAATCGTCTCTTTTTATATAAGTATGGCCGCTCCTCCCATCCTCGTTACTCAAATCGAAAACCACCCTTTTTTAAAACATTTTCCTTCTTCCATTTATCGAAATCGACTCTCTGAAGGTGCGAATCATTTTCTATGGTTCGATGTTGAACTGCCGAGAACTAGGAGAAGTCACGACAGTCAAGTTTGGTTTTGAGGGTTCGAAGTGGAGACGCTCGTGAGGTTAGAGTCGTGGTTGTTGTTTGGGATTCGAGTGGGAATGGAAGGAAGATTAGGAAAGGGACCAATGTGATTAGCTGGGTATATTGGGTTTAAAGTTTCGATAAGGGTGATGGGGCGTTGCTACTGCGTGGCTTTTGGGACGGAGTTGCGATGGAGAAGGGATATCGAAGTTCATGGCATGGTGAGGATTGTTCAAGAGGGTTTCAATGTGTTTGAAATGGAGAAGGTAATTAAGCAGTTAATATTTTAATGATGTTTAAATATATATAAACATATAAAGTTAATCTGTGTCATGCGATAAAAGTGGCACATTTTCAGTATACATTGTTGCATACAAATAATGCTTTCGCTTTTTAATGGTTTCAAGTGATATTCAACTTTGAATATGTATTTATTTTAAACCACTAATTGTCGGTTACAAACACATATTAAGATTTATGATAGTGATTATTTTCTAATTAGTTTTATCATATATATATTAGTCAACTTAGAAAATATATAACCTTCGTATGCATTTCCAGATTCAAACGAAACCGATTAAATTGGATTTGAATTGGCAAAAGCTTAGCATCCATACTGATATTGAGCAATATGGATCTAGTCGGAATTTTTGATTAAATTAAACACTAGTTTAAATTAATTGAAAATAAATCACTATTTCGACAAATAAAATCAAGGTGAGTAAACACACTCTTCGGATTCATTTATAATTTATTATAAACAAATATTTATTTAATATATAATGATACATGTTGTTTGTTGGTTGTTTGGATGCATTGTGTAATAACCCGGAAATCTGGGCCAATTTAAAAATTTTATTTTGGCAATTTTAATGAATTTTGAATATTTAAAACGAATATTTTAAATAAAAATGACGAGAAAAATTTAGTTTGAATGTAATTCGAACGTATATATTTATATTCGTCGTCGTTAGAATATATATAATTTATTTATATATAAAAGGAATTGAAAATGGAGCGGTAGTTCGATAATTCGATTTCAAAATTCAAATGAATGTACCTGGTGCAAAATAAACCGGATTTTAGTGAAACCAAAAATAATGGAATCTAACTAATACTATCTTTCCAACGAATCCGAAAAATCAAAATTTCATAGCGGGAATCAAAAGATATGTCCAGTTGAAAATTCTGAATAGTCGCTATAGAATTCAGGCCCTTAAAAATGGAATTTTTGCAAACGACCTTGGTTTTCGACGAAACCACTTTTGTTGGATCCGTGATGTCAAGTTATTGCTAGATTCCAATTTTCATAATTTTTCGAATCAATATGTGAGCGTGGAAAAGGAAAACGCATTTGACCAGTTTCAGTTGATTTTAATCGACTGGAAAATGGCCATTTTTCAAACGGTCTCAGAATTCGATGAAATTAGTTTTGTTAGGACCGTATCGTCAATACGAAGCTAGAAATTATTTTTCTTGAATTTTTCAAGTTAGTATGTGACCCCGGTGATTTGAAATGTGCGTTCAAATTGAATATATACTGATTTATATTTTAAATTCAACGGAAACTGATTCAAACGATCGAATTGGCTAGCGAAACATATCCCATTGTGTTCGGAACGGGGGTAATACGCTAGGGACGACAGTCGGTGGGTTCGATTTTGAGTTAGAGATAAAAAGTTGCTTTTTGGATTAAATAAATAATTAAATTATAAAATTCCCTTTACACTCTCCACCCTCCCTCACTATTCTCAGATGCAACTAGGTCAGAGGAAAAAAAGAAACGACGCAGCCTCGATTCAGCCGTCGCCCCTTCCCACCGCTGGTCTCCCGAACGCCTGCGCCTCCACCACCGCTCCTCCATCTCCTTAGTCCGCTTCTCTCTCCCCCCCCCCCCTTCAGCTAAAACCCGTAGCCCCCTCAACGCAGCCCAAAACCCGAAGCCGCACCCAAGCCTAGCCACCAACGCCGACCTTCATCCGCCCACCACTGGCCCCCTCCGACGAACAACGTCGCCGCCTCCTGCACCTCCTCCCCTTCGATTGACGCAGACCCCCTTCCCTCTGGAAATCCAATTAAAATGTAAGTTTTATTTTACTTTATTTTTACTCTTTTCCTTTTTTTCATTTATGTTCTAGTAAGGAAAAGCATGAAGAAGAAAAGAAAGATTGGATTTTTTATATGAAAGAAAAACTTAGATTTTTCTACAAGCGAAAAGAATAGCATATTTTTTTTATATATATATGCAAAGATTATATATTTTTATTTGAAGGTAATTAAAATAAAAATATGGTTTTTATATGAGTGATGTAATAAAAATATAATTTTTATTATATAGAGAGATTAAAAATACGATTTTTATAGAAGTAGCAAAATAAAAATATAATTTTTATTATAGTAGAAGGTTAAAAATATAATTTTTATTATAGTAGAAGGTTAAAAATATAATTTTTACACTAGTGGCATATTAAAAATTCGATTTTTATATATTGAATAGCAAAGTAAAAATTCGATTTTTATATATTGAATAGCGAAGTAAAAATTCGATTTTTACATATTGAATAGCGAAGTAAAAAAATTCGACTTTTATATATTGAATAGCGAAGTAAAAATTCGATTTTTATATAGGTAGTAAATTCGAATGACGAAAGTGACGAAAGAAGAAACGGTGGAGATTTTCTACATAAGAAGAGTCGTGGAGTTGGGATAGCTTTGGTGAGAACTTCTCACCTTTTAATTTTGTTTTCTAGTTAATAATATATACTAGGATGCAGACGGTGTTTAGTAGCACCCGACACCCGTCGTCCACAGACCATGGACGGCTTGTATGCTTGTTTGTTTGATTTTGATGTGTAGTTGATTGTGTGATGTGATGTGAAATGAAATAAAACATTTATACAGTTGAAATAAAATATTTTATAGTGGAAAATATTTTATAGTTAAAAATAGAATTTTTAACGTGTATATGAAATGAAATAAAAACAAACAAATCGGACGATTTGTTTATATACACACATTTGACTGATATTGATTGGGACGATAAATTTTACACATCGCCCAACTGCACAAATAAAATCTGTGTTTGATTGTTTGAAACCCCACACGGGTATTGGGATGATATTTGACATACACTAATCCCGATTGTTTAGTTGTATGTCAATCGATTGATTGACAAACTGTTATGAGAGTTAAACATTTATATTTGATGCTTATACAGTGTAGAATGCACTTTGGATGATGGTTGATTATTCATCGTTGTTATTGTATACATGTGTTGTAGAAAATCCATATAATTAACATTATATGGTAATTGATTGGACCTCATTCAATATTGGAAATAGAAATATTTGAAAAAAAGAAATATTTGAGATAGAAATATTTGAAATAGAATATTTGAAATAGAATATTTGAAAATAGAAATATATGAAGTCGTGTTGATTAAATTGACACTATTTTGACGTGAATGATATTTATATCGATTTTATCCAAATTATAACGAACATCGAAAGTGATTTCAAAATCTGATATTTTGAATAGAAAACAAATTGAATTGAATAGAAAACGAATTGAATTGAATAGAAAACGAATTTGAATTGAATTGAATAGAAAACGAATTCGAATTGAATTGAATAGAAAACGAATTCGAATTGAATTGAATAGAAAACGAATTCGAATTGAATTGAATAGAAAACGAATTCGAATTGAATTGAATAGAAAACGAATTCGAATTGAAATGGATTTAAAACGAATTTATAAGAGAAAATTCAATTTTGATTTGAAATTGAAAAGGAAGTTGAAATCGTTTCGAAACGAATTTAAAAACGATTTATATAATACGTTTTAAAAGGAAATCGACTAAGTATATATTATATATATTATATATATATAATATAATGGGTTGAATAGAACGCTCCGCGCCGCGGCAGTTCGTGAATTTCGACCATTGACGTCGAACAGACATTGTGGGAGATCAGACCGTCGGATTCTCCTAAAACCGGAACCATTGGGTTCGTATCGAAAAGAGCTTTCTAACGAATATTAGAAATTTGAAATCTAACGGTTGGATTTGTAATTATGTCCAAATCAAATTTGGAAAAGGTCGTTGTAAGTGCAGTTCGATGGCCGTTGATGGAAATCGACTGTACGGGCCTTGATAAAATTATTAAAAATAGTAATAATTTGTGTAAAATCATAAGAAATGATTTGGTTGGGATGAAAAACTCCATATTTGAAAAGATAAAAATAGATTTTTATCAAAATGAACTAGTTTTGAACTAGAATTAAAATTCTATTTATTTTTAAATAAATAAATTTGATTTGAAAGGGTTTTAAAAGTAAATAGGATTTCCAATAATTGAATTGGAATGGATTTGAATCGAAATTTCTTTGGATTATCTCGATGTTGGATTTCGTGATTATACAGATATTGTTATGGAAATTTGAAAGATATATTTATATCGTTATTTCCAATACGATATTTGTTGGTCGTAGAATTTGATATTGAATATAAGCCGATATATTTTCTATTCAGAGCCTTGTATTTAATATCAAATGTGATTTGGGTTTGTCGTGAATGGTGTCTTCATTAACACTGTTCTTAAGCCCAGTTGAGAAAAAGATTAAATCTTTTATTTAGATTTAATGAAGTGTACCAATTAAATAATATTTAATTGGAATTGAATTGGTATTGATTTTTGGGTTTATCGTGAATAGTGTTTTAAATAACACTTGTTCTTTAACCCGATAATTAATAGAATGTGATTTTGGGTTGTCGTGAACGATATCTACAATAATACTGTTCTTAGATCCAAAGGAGTTAAGAAAATCAGAAACTAACTGGAGATTAGTTAAGTTGAATGGTTTTTGGGGTATTGATCTGATGTTGGTTTCGGCCTTCGGGGTTAATACTTAGGGAATTGCTCACTTGCTAATTTATGGTTAGGGTCTGATTGAAATGTAATGTGATTTTGGGTTTATAGTGAACCGTGTTTTAAATGACACTGATTCTTTAACCCAGTTAAAGATTAAAACTAAGTGGAGTTTTAATGAATCTTTAATTAGATTGAAAAGATCGAGAATGGAGTATCACCAGTTTTGCTCCAAAGCGATAGTTAAATCTTTAATTAGATTTGGACGTGGAATGGTAATTAATTTTACCGATAACACCGTGGTATTAGATATGGAGTATTACCAGTTTTGCTTCATGGGATAAATAGGTTGGGATTGAGAAATAAAATAAATAATTACTTCGGTGTGGTTCGCTAATCCCGACTAGTATGGAAAACCATAATTTGGTTTGAAATGATATCCAAAGGAAGATTAAAGAATAAATTTTAAAGAATTTATCTTTGATAAAATTAATGGGAACCTTTCCCTAAGAACGTGAAATTTAGGAACTAACTGTAGGTTAGCTAAGAAGGATGGTGTAACACCCTACACCCGCTATGGTCACTCGCTAAGGGAATGCCATAACATCGGTGGAGTATTTTAAGTGAATATAGAACAGAAAAATTTCAACAAGACAGATATAAGTAATACTTGAAATTCTTAAAACATCATTTCATTGCATCGGAAAGTAAAACATGTTTGGTTACATCACAAAACCACAATAAGAGTCAAGTACAAAATATCCATCCTGATAAATAAAAGTACATAATCCCAATACATGAACTGATAGCCATGAAAGAAAGGGTAAGCTGAGCTCTACATCTATGGTCCAAGCTCCAAAAGAGAATAAAGCAGCCTGATGTAGCCCACTCGTACCGGGCCCACTCTGATAACCTGAGGGTTGGAAAAAAAAGATAAAAACAATGGGGTCAGACATAAGTCTGAGTGAGTCCTATAACCCTAACAATACAACCATTAAAGAAATTAGGGTATGACATAAACAAGGTACGGTACCTCTGGGGATAATGACTACACTAAGTAGCCAACTAAACACGGGATATACTAAGATAACCGAAAAGACGCATTTATCCACCCAAGGATAATTACTAGATTGCACCACCCCAGATCTACCCACCCAAGGGTAATTCCTACACTGCACCACACCAGTTCTACCCACCCAAGGGTAATTCCTACTTAAAGGTTGATCCCACTAAGTGTACTTAGTAATTTTACCCAGTAGTTTCGTGTACCCCTAGCTGACTACATAGGTGCCGTCTGCCCCTATCTCCACTAGGTGTACCCACTACTCCCCAAGCGATTGGCTCCCTACCGTAGATACCCGTGCTGGTCCCTCAATGGGGTGTATCACTCCCCAAAGTGGCCACCATATAATATCAACGGTGCACGGCTTTATATCTACACGATGCAACAACGGCTTATCTACCAGCCCGGGCCCACACACGCATATGAAACCCGATGGACTTGCGTTGCCACCGCTAACCCGTTTTGGCCTCTTATAGTCAAGCCCAATATGCGTGTCCCGTCACTCGACATGGGTCGAGCCCACAAAGATACGTTTGGGATATTGGTTGAAATGGGCCCCCACAAGCTACTACTTAAGCTTGTCATTTTATCTAGTGCATCCCACTTAACCCCTTTTTTTTTATAATCATGCCCCCTTACATGTTAAGGTTTGGTTAAGTCATCTAATTATATTTCAATTGCCACTTAAGGCACCCACTAGATTTCCGCATGCCACCCAAGGCACTTACTTGATTCCCACATGCCACCCAAGGCACTTACTTAACCCTTTAATCATGTTTAATTACATGTTCCACTTTGGTTAAGTATTCTAATCGTATTTTCTATTGCCACTCAAGGCAACCCACTAGTTTCCTCATGCCACCCAAGGCACCCCCACTAGTTACTACATGCCGCCCAAGGCACCCACTTAACCCCTCATGCCCCTCTACATGCTAATATGGTTAAGTGTTTCTTAATTCATTAATTAAGATCATGACCTCATAAAGACCTCTCACATTAGACCGTCTTTTATGACTGCTGGATTTGCCGGTTGGTTCCGGGCAGACTTCTGTCATCAAAAGGGTCTAACCTCGTGTCTTTACTTTAATCATGTATTTACTTTATGACTAAGACCTCTCACATTGGGCCAATCATTTGTAGCCGCTGGATGGCCGGTCGGTTCCGGGCAGACTTCCGCTACAAAAGGGTCCAACCTCGTGTCTTAGTTGATTAATTACACCTAATTAATCACCCCCATATTAATTATCCCTAATTAATATCAAGTTTTTCATAACATGGGTAGACCTAACTCAATAGGTAAATTCCCATGGGGTAGACCTAACTCAATAGGTAAATTCCCACTTATGCTTATTCATTTTATGGTATGCTTAATCATAACCATTTCACACCATTCATTAACATGTCTATTAACCCCATCGTTTCCCCATGCACTTATGCTAACACGACATATTTCCAAGAGAAGATTCTTTCACACTTAACATGGGTTTCACTTAGCATACATTAGCATTAACATGGGTTAAAAGGTGTCCACTTACATCATGATATTAACCCAACTAGCATTACTAAATAACCCAACTTGCATGAACATACATATGTCGTATATACAAAGGCGACTTGCATAAGTATTCATAGGTTATACAAAGATGAACTTGCATGTGTCTTAAAGGTGTGAACTTGCACAACATGTTACATGTTAACTTGCATAACATCATACACATAACTTGCATGATATCATAAACATAACTTGCATATCAACATACAAATAACTTGCATAACATCATGCACATAACTTGCATAACCTCATACACCTAACTTGCATATGAACTTGCATAACAACATGCACATAACTTACATAACATCATACACATAACTTGTATAACATGTTGATCTTGCATATAAGCATACACATAACTTGCTTAACATGTTGAACTTGCATATATGACTTGCATCTTAAAGGAGGGTAAACATGCATAGCATATAAAGGTGTCATCTTGCAAATGTATGCATCACATTTAAAAGGGTAAACTTGCATGTCATGATTTATGCATAATACCAAACACTTAGCATGCATAAAACCACCTACTTAGCATGCATAGAATCAATTACTTATTATGCATAAACACACCACTTAACTTGCATAAACCCAAACACTTAGCATGCATAAAACCCAATACTTAACATGCATAAAATCAAATACATAGCATGCATAACACCAAATACTTAGCATGCATAAAATCACATGCATAACTTGCATATCATGTTACATATAACTTGCATATACTCTCACATATAGTTTGCATAACATGTTACATATGCATAAATGTTCAACATAATGTTTTGCATCATAAAACATGGCAATAAACTTGCATATAGCATAAAAATTGCAATTCACATATCATACAAACTTGCATAAACTCATTTATCCACAAACATAGCCATGTCTTATCACATCCTACCATAATCAATTTAACAATTGATTATTAAAGCTATAGGAACTCACCAAAACCAAGATTAGCAAAGTTATGAAGTGGAATTAGTGGCTTTAGTTGAAGAAGATGTTGATTGGAGGTTGATTAGCTTGCAACTCTCTTCATTGATTTGTGGAGGCCATGCTCAAATTTCATTTTGCCATAGTTTAGTTACAAGACCTAATTATGAATGAATTAGGGTAGGGTTGGGGTCTTATTTATAGAATTAGGTGAGTGTTTTAGGCCCTTAGATTAACCCTAGGTTAGATTAGGTCCGTTAGATTTAGGAAACCTCTAGAACCAGCCCTCTAAGCCAGCCCAAGAACCCAAACTGGTGCACCCAGTTCTACTGGGCGTCGCACCCCTGTCGACAGGCAAGTCGACAGGCAAGTTGACACCCCTGTCGACAGGCCTGTCGACAGCCCTGTCGACATGGGTAGGGCGGGAATTTTTCCCGCCTGGCCCCTCTGCTTTTATATTGAAATCTGAATTTGAATTTTTAAATCTGTTTTTATCTTTGAATTTTCTGAAAACTTCTTTGGGCCATAACCGGGCCATACGGACTCCGATTTTCGAAAACTCGGACTCTATTTTGCGTATTTTTCCGAGACGAACGCAATGACGCAGCCCGTTTCCCCCAATTCCCACGTCTGAGATTATTTATTCTGTAATTAGTGAATTTTAGCATTAACTAAAATTCGGGGTGTTACATTCTCCCCTCCTTAAAGGATTTCGTCCCCGAAATCTCTAAGCTAAGGAGAATGCATATCCTACCATCCAAACAACCATCTACTCAATCCATCAAACACGGGCATCCATTGTCCTTAAAACAATTTCTAATGATGGATGAGCATATGCAAAAAGTGTGTGTATATGTTCCCTATCTAATGTATGAACATATGCAAACCATGATAGTGCCATGCATCCATTATGTATGCGAGAGAACCCTATCGACACATACAATATCTACATGAGTGCACAATCATTCACCAAAATGCATCATCCATATGATAACACAATCATTATACATCCATTAATATAGCTACCTACACACATAAATATGCAATATGCAATATGAAGTGACTGAGCCGATCTAGTGCCTAAAGTGTGTATATATGCATCCACGAGCAACCACTAGCAAACACTTGCATCCACGTGCATCCATCATACATAACATGTCTCAAACACATGTTTCAACCATAGGTTTACCCTATCTAACGGTCAAAGGTGCTAATGAGAGGACATACTAAGGATAAGATAAGCACAAGATATGCGATGAAGGAGAAGCAAAAGGACATACCCTCCGAAAGAAAAGGGTACCTCGAACGCATCTTCGCTTCCATCTCCCAGGTAGCGTCGCTCTCTACATCTCCCCTTTGTACTTTGACTAGTTGAATCTCTCTGTTTCTCAGCTTCCAAATCTCTGACCCAAAGATGCAAGTAGGAGCTCGTCGAATCATCGCATCACACTCTACTTCCACTTCTCTAAGCAAACTCGGCTCTACCACCTCTGCGGTCTCATGTAGGCACTTCCTCCTATGGAATACATCATGTACACCACTAAGTCTGTCGGGCAACTCCACCAATGGAAGATGCTCCCCCCCATGTACCTCCAAAATCCAAGAAACATAGCCTCAAAAGGTCTTCTAAAATATGACTCACCCTCTCGGTCTGGCCGTCCGTCTGAGGGTGATATGTGGTACTCAAACACAACTGAGTCCCTACCGCCTCTTGGAAACTCTTCCAAAACTCCCTAGTGAAGATAGGATCTCGATCGCTCACCATACTGGAGGGTACACCATGCAATCTAATAATCTTTCGAATATAAACTGAAGCTAGACATGGAATAGTCCTCTTGCTCTTCACAGGTACGAAATGGGCACACTTAGTAAGTCTATCTACCACAACCCAAATTTCCGTATTACCCTTCCTTGATTTTGGTAATCCTTCGAGACACTATCCCACTTCCTTAGCGGAACTTCCAATGGGTGAAGCAACCCACTTGGTTTCTTTTACTCCGCTTTCACCAAGCATCTAGCGACATACTCGGCCATGTCTTTCTTCATACCGGCCCAAAAGAAAACTTGCTTCGTGTTTTGGTACTTCTTATCCCCACAGGGATGTATGGTCATCCTCGAACGGTGTGCATCCTCAAGAATAACCTTCCTCAAACCCTCGTCTTGCGGTACACAAAGTCTACCGTCTCTACGCAAGCACCCCCTATCGTCTAGGGTGTACCTACTCAAATGGCTGGACGACTCCCCCCTTATGAGCTTCTCTATCAACTCGACCAACTGTGGGTCGTCCCTCTGGGCTTCCCCAATCCGCCCCAGAAGAGTAGGTCTAACCTCCAAGGATGCTAGCAAACCGGGTATATAATCAATGGAAGGTCTAAAGTCAATCATAGAAATAAACTCTAAGCTCCGTCGTTCAACGAACCACAAACTCGAGGACAACCTTTTTCTACTTAAGGCATCCGCTACCATGTTACCCTTGCCGTGGGTGCACGCTATCTCAAACTCATAGGACGCTAAGAATCCTATTCACTTTTGTTGTCTTAAGACTATGCGCCTGGAGAGTCTCCAATACTTCCCTAAGATGTAGGGCAGGTTCTTCTCCACTCCTAGAGAAAATCAGGATATTCTCCCATGTAAAATCATCACAACTATCCATCTCTCACGCAGATCACCTTAGTCGAACTCGACATCCCCCAAATGCAAGCCCCAAAGGCCTACACCAATATCAGACAAACACCCAAGGGATACCTCCTTCGAATTCAGACGACCTACGTGAGATGATACTAGTAAAAACGGCTAAATAATTAAGCCCTTGCCCAACTCTGGATGTCATCGCCAGTCTCGCTCCCAAAACCACCGTTTTCCCTTAACTGGCTTTGCTCATCCTATTGAGCACATACGAAAACTTATTTCGCTCCTAGAAAAGACCAAGATGTCATTTATAAAGACCATCACAAACTTATTCAGGTACTCCCTGAACACCCTTCTCATCATATGCGGGGGCGTTCGTCAAACCAAATGGCATCACCAGCCACTCATAAAAACCATCCGGAGTCCTAAAGGTAGTCTTCTCCATACTATCCTCAGTCACTCTCAACTGACGAAACCTCGTGGCTAAGTCCAACTGCGAAAATACTGAGGCGCCCACTAACTGATCAAAGAGATCATCAATCCTCGACAATGGGTGTCTATTCTTCTTTGTGAGTTTATTTAGTTCTCTTTAACCTACACAAAGTCTGAGGGACCTATCCGCCTTCGTGGCAAAAACTACCGGAGCACCCCACTCCGATATACTTCGTCTTATGAACCCCTTCTCAAGTAAATCGCCTACTCGCTTATGGAGTTCCCTCCTCTCACGAGGAGCCTTGTGGCACACTGGCCAAGATACTGGTTTGGCATCGTCTACCAGATATATTCGGAAGTCAATCTCCCGCTCCGGAGGTAAGCTGAGACGACCCGAACTTCCCCGTGAAGGAAAGCACGGATAGAATTGAGTACAACACACAAAAGGACGCAGACGGAAGAACATTTCATTGTTATTACAACAATTCCATCAGATACAAGAATATACAGAGTATAAATGAATAAATTACATTTGACAAATATCAGAGATTACAATAAATTACACATCAGCGGAAAATAATACAAAATACAACTGAAAGTGATACGCGGATACAGAGCTTTCCGAGCATCGTTCCAGCTGTAAATCAGGACCCTGTGAATATAAATCTGCAAAACCAAAACTACTAGCTGCCCGTGCGGAAAATAGGGGCACCCAGAGTTTAGGTTAAAACAATAAACTCCAGGTCAGTCATGTGACTGGTGTGAGAACTAAAACAGTTATTTAAAACTTTACTTTAAAAGAGAGTAATTCAAGGGACCACGCCGTATAACACGGAACGGGTTTCCTCCCAAGAATACTAGTGCATATAACAAAACAGCGCAATGCTCTTTGGAAAAATGAAGCTATTATAAGACCCAGGTCCCATCACACAATGCAACGCAAGCCGGAGGATAGGGTTTTCCCTTATAATAGCCAAACATGCTTGGTACGTTTAAAACAAATCATTTGATACTATTATAAGTGTATAGTGTCAAAACAATTCAAATCATAAATATCAATCATAGGCGGCATGGGTACCATCTATCATGTCGCCATACTAGTTCTACAATTAAAACCGCAATACACGTATTGGAAATTGGATTTCCGTCATGAGTCGAGGCAAGGGGCAAGCTCCTCTCCGCGTTCGAGACACTCTAGCAAATGCCTCAGGACCCCACTATGATCCTTGGAATCGGCTGGGCCGGTCCTCTCTTACTTTTGAGGATTGGCAATTCCTGAACACACGTTTCCCGGTCCTTACAGACCTATATCCGAGGCGCCTCACATTCCAACAACCACACAGGTGAAAAGTATATAAATGTCAGGGCTGGTAGGTCACTGACACCACCCTAGCTAGAAAGAAACGTCGTGCTCTCCCAGCGGTCCATCTCCCATTTTTGACTCATACCGAGGTGTGAGGCTCGCGAATCCACGTTACACACAAAGCTACGCCACACAGGCCGTGCTTTGATCATCAAACACAAGACTTTGCTTTTCAACAAAAGCCCTGATCAATTGCCACTTACGCGTGCCACACTGGCAATTCATTCCATGCGACTGATGTCCATCGATATACAACCTCTGAGCTCGTACGTCTCAAAGAAGGGCGTTAAGCAAGAGAATAAATTCTCCGCCGCCAAACAGATGTATATTTAATAGAGATCAATTAACATAGAATAAAATCCAATGTCAGACACACAATCCATTTACAAGTTCGTTCTGGGTCTGAACGAAACCGGAGGCACTTTCCTCGCATTCCATCCATCTCCAAGTACGTCTGGACGATCACCGACTGTTTCCCTCATCTTGGGTGTACAGCCCAATCAAGATCATCAGTAATCACCCAAACGATGTGAAGACTTCCGGTCTTCAACCACCGTCTTCATCTTCGACATCTCGTCGAATCGGTTATTCAGAATGGGTATAAACCCGGTCTTTCTGAATAACCCACGTATATAATAAACGAATGTTACACAAACACAACAAACGCCTCATTCCAATTCAGAATATTCTTTTATTCACAAAATCACATTCTTAGGGAAAAGGTTCCCTTTAATTTTATCAAAGATAAATTCTTCTAAATTTATTCTTTAATCTTCCTTTGGATATCGTCTCAAACTAGTCGGGATTAACGAACCACACCGAAGTAATTATTTAGTTTATTTCCCAATCCCAACCTATATATCCCATGGAGCAAAACTGGTGATACTCCATATCTAACACCACGGTGTTATCGGTAAAATTAATTACCATTTCACGTTCAAATCTAATTAAAGATTTAACTATCGCTTTGGAGCAAAACTGGTGCTACTCCACTCTCGATCACCTTTCAGATTTGATAATTTAAATTATCAATTCACAATTTAATCTAATTAAAGATTCATTAAAACTCCACTTAGTTTTAATCTTTTCAAAAATCAATATCCTGCCTTTAACTGGGTTAAAGAACCAATGTCATCAAGACACGATTCACGACAAACCAAAATCACATTTGATATTAAATACAAGGCTCTGAATAGAAAATATATCGACTTATATTCAATACCAAATTCTGAAACCAACAAATATCGTATTGGAAATAACGATATAAAATATATCTTTCAAATTCCCATAACAATATCTGTATAGTCACGAAATCCAACATCGAAATATCCCGAAGATAATTTCGATTCAGCTCCATTCCAATCCACGTATTGGAAATTATCGATTATTTTCAAAATCACTTTCAAATTCAATTTATTTATTTCAAAAATAAATTGATTTCATTTCTAGTTCAAAACTAGTTCATTTCGGTAAAAATCTATTTTTATCTTTTCAAATGTGGAATTTTCCAGCCCAAATCTTTCCAATTCACATATTATAATTTTACACAAATTATAGATATTTTTAATAATTTTATCAAGGCCCGTACAGTCGATTTCCAACAACGGCCATCGAACTGCACTTACAGCGACCTTTTTCGAATTTGATTTGGACATAATTCCAAATCCAACCGTTAGATTTCAAATTTCTAATATTTATTGGAAAGCTCTTTTCGATACGAACCCAACGGTTCCGGTTTTAGGAGAATCCGACGGTCGGATCTCCCGCAATGTCCGTTTGAAATAAATGGTCGAAATTCACGAACTACCGCGGCGCGGCGCGTTCTATTCAGGCCATTATATATATAATATATATATATTATATATATTTCGTCGATTTCCTTTTAAGACGAATTTTATAAATCGTTTTAACTTCGTTTCAAAACCATTTCAACACTATTTCCATTCAAAGCCAAAATTGAATTCTTCTTTATAAATTCGTTTTAAAATTCAGTTCTATTCAATTCAAATTTTAATTCAATTTGAATTCATTTCAATTCACTTTCAATTCAATTTGAATTCGTTTTCAATTCATTTCGAAATCGTTTTCAATTCAATTCATTTCAAAATCGTTTTCAATTCAATTCATTTCGAAATCGTTTTCAATCGATATAAATATCGTTCACGTCGAAATAACGCATCTCTAATCAACACGGCTTTATATTTTTCAAAACTCCTTTATTCTATCCAACAAATGAATATTTATCCCATTCAACACATGAATCTATATTTCTTTCAACACACGACTAATCTCAACACATGAGTACTGTCAACACCTCACTATTTTTGTTATGTAAAATATTTTATAAAACTATGGTATCTATCGTTTGATTTTAATTAGACTCCACCGTAAAGTAGATTCTAATCGTAAATATGATAAAGATGTAATTTATTTTATTTAAAATATTCTACTCAACACATGAATAGTTTCAACACATGATCATCGTCAACACATGACTATTTTTATATTCAACACATGAATTTTCTTTTATAATATTCATTGTTTTCCCGATTGGAATGAGGCCCAATCAATCACCATATAGTGTTAATTATATGGATTCCATACAACACATGTATATAATAGCATTAAAAAATAATCAACCATCAACCAAAGTGCACTACACTGTATAAGCATCAAATATAGATATCCGACGCTTATAACAGCCTGTCAATCCACCGATCGACATATTTAATCAATCAGGATGAGTGAACTTCAAATTTCATCCCAACACCCGTGTGGGGTTTCAAACAATCAAACACAGATTTTATTTGTGCAGTTGGGCGATGTGTAAAATTTATTGACCCAATCGATATCAGTCAAATCAGTGTATATAAACAAATCGGCCGATTTGTTTATAAATATTTATTCACTTTCACTTTCACGTTAAAAATTCTATTTTTAACGATAAAATATTCTATTTTAACACATGAATTTCTATTCATTTCATTTATCAAATAAAATGATATTTTTATTTTTCTAACATATTTTAGAAAATTTCGGCGGCATAACGGCACGATACTAGAAACGGGACAAGGCCTAGCCTTATCCCCGGTCTAGTGAAGGCCCACACCATTCACACATCAATCAAATCAATTTCATTTCACCAAACAATTTCCATTCAATCAAATATTCTAACTAACTACTCAACCAAACAAACAAGTCCATGGTCTGTGGACGGGTGTCGGGTGCTACTAAGCACCGTCTGCATCCTAGTATATATATATAACTAGAAAAAGAAATTGAAAGGTGAGAAGTTCTCACCGAAAGCTATCCTAGCTCCTCGGCACTTCACTGATAGAAATCTTCATCGCTATCGCATCATCGCCATCTTCGTTGCCCGTAGTCACTATATATATAAAAATCACATATTTTTATATTTTGATGTCTTTAAAATAAAAGCCACATTTTTATTTGTTTACTTTCAATTTAGAAATCATATTTTATAATCACCTCATATATATAAAAATCGAATTTTTACTATGCTATTCAATATATAAAAATCCCATTTTAAATATATAGATTTCGCCTTTATAAAAATAAAGTTTTCGCCTTTATAAAAATAAAAATCAGATTTTTATTTTGCCACATATACAAAGGTGATATTTTTAACTTCTCTATCCCATAAAGATCATATTTTTAATACTTTAAAAATATAAAAATCATATTTTTAATACTCCTATCATGCAAAAATTATATTTTGACATCACCTATATAGTAAAGACTATATTTTTAATACTTTAAAAATATAAAAATCATATTTTTAATACTTTAAAAATATAAAAATCATATTTTTACTTCTTCTACTCAATAAAAATTCCGTCTTTTCTATTTTAAAGTTTTAACCTTTTTCTATTTAAAAGATTCAACCTTTTTAATTTCAAAGTTTAAACCCCTTTTTTTTTTATTTTAAACCTTAAAATAAATTCAGTTTTTTTTTTCTTTAAAAATTCTGTTTTTATATCTTTTAAAAATCCAGTTTTTATTTCTTTAAAAGTCAGTTTTTAAAATTCTTAACAAAAAATTCTGTTTTTATATTCTAAAAAAAACAGTTTTAAAATCCTAAAACAAATCAGTTTGTAAACTCGAAAATAAAATAAAAAAAACAAAAATAAATAAAATGGCTCACCGATCTTGCGAGGGGGAGGAGGCGTCGTCGGCGGCTCGAGGTGGCGTTCGGAGGTGTCGCGGCAGGGTTCCAGGCTTCGACTGGGGGGGCTGCTTCGGGGTGTTGAGGGTTCTTCGATGGTGTCGGTGATGTCTGGAGGGAGGAAGTCTGACGGAGGGGGGGGGGGGGGGGGGCGCGGCGATAGGCTCGTCGGCGGCTTCGAGGTCAGGGGGGGCGGCGCGATTAGGTTTTTAGGTTTTTTTCCTTTTTTTTTCTTTCTGGTAAATGATCGGGGGGGGCCAATGAAGAAGAAAAGGAGGGAGTTTATTTTTTATTTTATTTTATTATTTTATTATTTAATTATTTAATTTTGCACAAGGGTTGACTTTTACATATGACCTCGAAACGAGGCCCACCGCCTGTCGTCCATAGCGTTTTACCCCCATTCCGAACACAATGGGATATGTATCGTAAGCTGGTTTGATCGTTACAATCAGTTTCCGTTGAATTTACATTTAAATCCTTATATTGAATTTTAAACGTACATTTCAAATTACCGGGGTCACACACTAACTAGAAAAATTCCAGAAAAATATTTTCTAGTTTCGTATTGACGATACGGTCCTAACAAAACTAGTTTCGTCGAATTCTGAGACCGTTTGAAAAATGGCCAATTTCCAGTCGATTAAAATCAACTGAAATGGTCAAAATACGTTTTCCTTTGCCACGCTCACATATTGAATCGAAAAATTATGAAATTTGAAACCTAGCAATAATCTGACATCACGGACCTAACAAAACTGGTTTCGTCGAAATCCGAGGTCATTTGCAAAATGTCCATTTTTAAGGGCCTGAATTCCATAGCGACTATTCAGAATTTTCAACTGGACATATCTTTTGATTCCCGATATGAAATTTTGATTTGTCGGATTCGTTGGAAAGATATCCACAATTAGATCCTAATGTTTTTGGTTTCACTAAAATCCGGATTGTTTTGCACCCGGTACATTCAATTGAAGTTTGAAATCGAATTATCGAACTACCGCGCCATTTTCAATTCTATTATAATTATATATATAAATATTTATATTCTAACGACGACGTATATAATATATACGTCGAATTCTATTCAAAATAAAATTCTCGTCGATATTATTTAAAATAATCTATTTTAAATATTCAAAATTCGCCAAAATGGCCAAAATAAAAATTTCAAACTGGCTCGTATTTTCGGGTTATTACAATCTCCCCCACTCAAAACTTTTCGTCCCCGAAAAGGAACAAAGTCGAAAGTGGTTTGATTATTAAGCTCTACATTCGGTCGGGCTTCCATTCTCCAACTTTTCAGTTTCTGAGAATTTTCAAATTTTCAAAAATTTGGCTAACACCCTAAATTTTCGAAAAATTTCGCCATAACCTCCCCTGCACCGGGAGCATCAGGGAATTTCAAATAGCTTCCCCGGTCCTTCAGATCTCAAAAAGAAAAAGAAAAAGCCAAGCGGCTAGCCAATAGGCTCACAAAATCATCATCACCCAAACAAAACAGGAAATTATGTAGTAAACATGTACCTATTTGTCGGGCAAACAAATTTTATTCTTCGGCTCTAGCCTCCTTGCTATGACCTGTTCAATGTAAGTATATATATACAAGCAAATGTGACCAATTTTCAATACAATTCAATATGTGATTCAATTAGGCCAAATGGCTATAAAATTATCAAACAAATAAACAAGCAACTCAAACATCAATCAATTAGTGAATTAGAGTTTCAAATTCATAATTTGATACATATACAGAAAATCATGTTTTTGATGCCAATTCACAACAATGTGTTCTAACTATATTAGTTTTGGTTCTCACACCAGCCTAATGGAAATATATAGATATCACACCTTCGTTACTCGAACATGAATACTAATGACGACTAGTCAATCATCAGAATCATCTTCGGGCCACTAGAGTATGATTCTATATCTATCCAGTATATTAAAACTTCGAATATACGTTCATGACGCGTATACGCGAAATCTATATATACTCGATTGTCCATATTCAAAATAAATAAATATTCAAATACGTATAAAGAGATTTAAATTTTCAAACAAAATTGTTTTCATTTGAAAAATATACTCTTCACACTCGTTCTAGGATACTACTGATCCTATCTCTAACGAGTCATTCTAATTGGATATTGCTAATCCAATATCTGATGAATTCTTTCGTATGGTTCTAATGTGCCTTGTTCTCGAGCTCTGCAAACCTGGCTCTGATACCAAACTAAGACGACCCGAACTTCCCCGTGAAGGAAAGCACGGATAGAATTGAGTACAACACACAAAAGGACGCAGACGGAAGAACATTTCATTGTTATTACAACAATTCCATCAGATACAAGAATATACAGAGTATAAATGAATAAATTACATTTGACAAATATCAGAGATTACAATAAATTACACAGCAGCGGAAAATAATACAAAATTCAACTGAAAGTGATACGCGGATACAGAGCTTTCCGAGCATCGTTCCAGCTGTAAATCAGGACCCTGTGAATATAAATCTGCAAAACCAAAACTACTAGCTGCCCGTGCGGAAAATAGGGGCACACAGAGTTTAGGTTAAAACAATAAACTCCAGGTCAGTCATGTGACTGGTGTGAGAACTAAAACAGTTATTTAAAACTTTACTTTAAAAGAGAGTAATTCAAGGGACCACGCCGTATAACACGGAACGGGTTTCCTCCCAAGAATACTAGTGCATATAACAAAACAGCGCAATGCTCTTTGGAAAAATGAAGCTATTATAAGACCCAGGTCCCATCACACAATGCAACGCAAGCCGGAGGATAGGGTTTTCCCTTATAATAGCCAAACATGCTTGGTACGTTTAAAACAAATCATTTGATACTATTATAAGTGTATAGTGTCAAAACAATTCAAATCATAAATATCAATCATAGGCGGCATGGGTACCATCTATCATGTCGCCATACTAGTTCTACAATTTAAACCGCAATACATGTATTGGAAATTGGATTTCCGTCATGAGTCGAGGCAAGGGGCAAGCTCCTCTCCGCGTTCGAGACACTCTAGCAAATGCCTCAGGACCCCACTATGATCCTTGTAATCGGTTGGGCCGGTCCTCTCTTACTTTTGAGGATTGGCAATTCCTGAACACACGTTTCCCGGTCCTTACAGACCTATATCCGAGGCGCCTCGCATTCCAACAACCACACAGGTGAAAAGTATATAAATGTCAGGGCTGGTAGGTCACTGACACCACCCTAGCTAGAAAGAAACGTCGTGCTCTCCCAGCGGTCCATCTCCCGTTTTTGACTCATACCGAGGTGTGAGGCTCGCGAATCCACGTTACACACAAAGCTACGCCACACAGGCCGTGCTTTGATCATCAACCACAAGACTTTGCTTTTCAACAAAAGCCCTGATCAATTGCCACTTACGCGTGCCACACTGGCAATTCATTCCATGCGACTGATGTCCATCGATATACAACCTCTGAGCTCGTACGTCTCAAAGAAGGGCGTTAAGCAAGAGAATAAATTCTCCGCCGCCAAACAGATGTATATTTAATAGAGATCAATTAACATAGAATAAAATCCAATGTCAGACACACAATCCATTTACAAGTTCGTTCTGGGTCTGAACGAAACCGGAGGCACTTTCCTCGCATTCCATCCATCTCCAAGTACGTCTGGACGATCACCGACTGTTTCCCTCATCTTGGGTGTACAGCCCAATCAAGATCATCAGTAATCACCCAAACGATGTGAAGACTTCCGGTCTTCAACCACCGTCTTCATCTTCGACATCTCGTCGAATCGGTTATTCAGAATGGGTATAAACCCGGTCTTTCTGAATAACCCACGTATATAATAAACGAATGTTACACAAACACAACAAACGCCTCATTCCAATTCAGAATATTCTTTTATTCACAAAATCACATTCTTAGGGAAAAGGTTCCCTTTAATTTTATCAAAGATAAATTCTTCTAAATTTATTCTTTAATCTTCCTTTGGATATCGTCTCAAACTAGTCGGGATTAACGAACCACACCGAAGTAATTATTTAGTTTATTTCCCAATCCCAACCTATATATCCCATGGAGCAAAACTGGTGATACTCCATATCTAACACCACGGTGTTATCGGTAAAATTAATTACCATTTCACGTTCAAATCTAATTAAAGATTTAACTATCGCTTTGGAGAAAACTGGTGCTACTCCACTCTCGTTCACCTTTCAGATTTGATAATTTAAATTATCAATTCACAATTTAATCTAATTAAAGATTCATTAAAACTCCACTTAGTTTTATTCTTTTCAAAAATCAATATCCTGCCTTTAACTGGGTTAAAGAACCAATGTCATCAAGACACGATTCACGACAAACCAAAATCACATTTGATATTAAATACAAGGCTCTGAATAGAAAATATATCGACTTATATTCAATACCAAATTCTGAAACCAACAAATATCGTATTGGAAATAACGATATAAAATATATCTTTCAAATTCCCATAACAATATCTGTATAGTCACGAAATCCAACATCGAAATATCCCGAAGATAATTTCGATTCAGCTCCATTCCAATCCACGTATTGGAAATTATCGATTATTTTCAAAATCACTTTCAAATTCAATTTATTTATTTCAAAAATAAATTGATTTCATTTCTAGTTCAAAACTAGTTCATTTCGGTAAAAATCTATTTTTATCTTTTCAAATGTGGAATTTTCCAGCCCAAATCTTTCCAATTCACATATTATAATTTTACAAAAATTATAGATATTTTTAATAATTTTATCAAGGCCCGTACAGTCGATTTCCAACAACGGCCATCGAACTGCACTTACAGCGACCTTTTTCGAATTTGATTTGGACATAATTCCAAATCCAACCGTTAGATTTCAAATTTCTAATATTTATTGGAAAGCTCTTTTCGATACGAACCCAACGGTTCCGGTTTTAGGAGAATCCGACGGTCGGATCTCCCGCAATGTCCGTTTGAAATAAATGGTCGAAATTCACGAACTACCGCGGCGTGGCGCGTTCTATTCAGGCCATTATATATAATATATATATATTTCGTCGATTTCCTTTTAAGACGAATTTTATAAATCGTTTTAACCTCGTTTCAAAACCATTTCAACACTATTTCCATTCAAAGCCAAAATTGAATTCTTCTTTATAAATTCGTTTTAAAATTCATTTCTATTCAATTCAAATTTTAATTCAATTTGAATTCATTTCAATTCACTTTCAATTCAATTTGAATTCGTTTTCAATTCATTTCGAAATCGTTTTCAATTCAATTCATTTCGAAATCGTTTTCAATTCAATTCATTTCGAAATCGTTTTCAATCGATATAAATATCGTTCACGTCGAAATAACGCATCTCTAATCAACACGGCTTTATATTTTTCAAAACTCCTTTATTCTATCCAACAAATGAATATTTATCCCATTCAACACATGAATCTATATTTCTTTCAACACACGACTAATCTCAACACATGAGTACTGTCAACACCTCACTATTTTTGTTATGTAAAATATTTTATAAAACTATGGTATCTATCGTTTGATTTTAATTAGACTCCACCGTAAAGTAGATTCTAATCGTAAATATGATAAAGATGTAATTTATTTTATTTAAAATATTCTACTCAACACATGAATAGTTTCAACACATGATCATCGTCAACACATGACTATTTTTATATTCAACACATGAATTTTCTTTTATAATATTCATTGTTTTCCCGTTTGGAATGAGGCCCAATCAATCACCATATAGTGTTAATTATATGGATTCCATACAACACATGTATATAATAGCATTGAAAAATAATCAACCATCAACCAAAGTGCACTACACTGTATAAGCATCAAATATAGATATCCGACGCTTATAACAGCCTGTCAATCCACCGATCGACATATTTAATCAATCAGGATGAGTGAACTTCAAATTTCATCCCAACACCCGTGTGGGGTTTCAAACAATCAAACACAGATTTTATTTGTGCAGTTGGGCGATGTGTAAAATTTATCGACCCAATCGATATCAGTCAAATCAGTGTATATAAACAAATCGGCCGATTTGTTTATAAATATTTATTCACTTTCACTTTCACGTTAAAAATTCTATTTTTAACGATAAAATATTCTATTTTAACACATGAATTTCTATTCATTTCATTTATCAAATAAAATGATATTTTTATTTTTCTAACATATTTTAGAAAATTTCGGCGGCATAACGGCACGATACTAGAAACGGGACAAGGCCTAGCCTTATCCCCGGTCTAGTGAAGGCCCACACCATTCACACATCAATCAAATCAATTTCATTTCACCAAACAATTTCCATTCAATCAAATATTCTAACTAACTACTCAACCAAACAAACAAGTCCATGGTCTGCGGACGGGTGTCGGGTGCTACTAAGCACCGTCTGCATCCTAGTATATATATATAACTAGAAAAAGAAATTGAAAGGTGAGAAGTTCTCACCGAAAGCTATCCTAGCTCCTCGGCACTTCACTGATAGAAATCTTCATCGCTATCGCATCATCGCCATCTTCGTTGCCCGTAGTCACTATATATATAAAAATCACATATTTTTATATTTTGATGTCTTTAAAATAAAAGCCACATTTTTATTTGTTTACTTTCAATTTAGAAATCATATTTTATAATCACCTCATATATATAAAAATCGAATTTTTACTATGCTATTCAATATATAAAAATCCCATTTTAAAAATATAGATTTCGCCTTTATAAAAATAAAGTTTTCGCCTTTATAAAAATAAAAATCAGATTTTTATTTTGCCACATATACAAAGGTGATATTTTTAACTTCTCTATCCCATAAAGATCATATTTTTAATACTTTAAAAATATAAAAATCATATTTTTAATACTCCTATCATGCAAAAATTATATTTTGACATCACCTATATAGTAAAGACTATATTTTTAATACTTTAAAAATATAAAAATCATATTTTTAATACTTTAAAAATATAAAAATCATATTTTTACTTCTTCTACTCAATAAAAATTCCGTCTTTTCTATTTTAAAGTTTTAACCTTTTTCTATTTAAAAGATTCAACCTTTTTAATTTCAAAGTTTAAACCCCTTTTTTTTTTATTTTAAACCTTAAAATAAATTCAGTTTTTTTTTTCTTTAAAAATTCTGTTTTTATATCTTTTAAAAATCCAGTTTTTATTTCTTTAAAAATCAGTTTTTAAAATTCTTAACAAAAAATTCTGTTTTTATATTCTAAAAAAAACAGTTTTAAAATCCTAAAACAAATCAGTTTGTAAACTCGAAAATAAAATAAAAAAAAACAAAAATAAATAAAATGGCTCACCGATCTTGCGAGGGGGAGGAGGCGTCGGCGGCGGCTCGAGGTGGCGTTCGGAGGTGTCGCGGCAGGGTTCCAGGCTTCGACTGGGGGGGCTGCTTCGGGGTGTCGAGGGTTCTTCGATGGTGTCGGTGATGTCTGGAGGGAGGAGGTCTGACGGAGGGGGGGGGGGGGCGGCGATAGGCTCGTCGGCGGCTTCGAGGTCAGGGGGGGCGGCGCGATTAGGTTTTTAGGTTTTTTTCCTTTTTTTTTTCTTTCTGGTAAATGATCGGGGGGGGCCAATGAACAAGAAAAGGAGGGAGCTTATTTTTTATTTTTTTATTATTTAATTATTTAATTTTGCACAAGGGTTGACTTTTACATATGACCTCGAAACGAGGCCCACCGCCTGTCGTCCATAGCGTTTTACCCCCATTCCGAACACAATGGGATATGTATCGTAAGCTGGTTTGATCGTTACAATCAGTTTCCGTTGAATTTACATTTAAATCCTTATATTGAATTTTAAACGTACATTTCAAATTACCGGGGTCACACACTAACTAGAAAAATTCCAGAAAAATATTTTCTAGTTTCGTATTGACGATACGGTCCTAACAAAACTAGTTTCGTCGAATTCTTAAACCGTTTGAAAAATGGCCAATTTCCAGTCGATTAAAATCAACTGAAATGGTCAAAATACGTTTTCCTTTGCCACGCTCACATATTGAATCGAAAAATTATGAAATTTGAAACCTAGCAATAATCTGACATCACGGACCTAACAAAACTGGTTTCGTCGAAATCCGAGGTCATTTGCAAAATGTCCATTTTTAAGGGCCTGAATTCCATAGCGACTATTCAGAATTTTCAACTGGACATATCTTTTGATTCCCGATATGAAATTTTGATTTGTCGGATTCGTTGGAAAGATATCCACAATTAGATCCTAATGTTTTTGGTTTCACTAAAATCCGGATTGTTTTGCACCCGGTACATTCAATTGAAGTTTGAAATCGAATTATCGAACTACCGCGCCATTTTCAATTCTATTATAATTATATATATAAATATTTATATTCTAATGACGACGTATATAATATATACGTCGAATTCTATTCAAAATAAATTTCTCGTCGATATTATTTAAAATAATCTATTTTAAATATTCAAAATTCGCAAAAATGGCCAAAATAAAATTTTCAAACTGGCTCGTATTTTCGGGTTATTACATAAGCCCTTCACCTCCTCACACACATCCGAGTATTCCCGGACCACTCTAACTGATCGCAAACTCTTGACCGACGTGTCAAGCGATTCTAGATAACTTAGCATAACAGATTCTATGGGATTACAAGAGATCTCGAGAGTGTTACCCTAGCGGGTCATAAGCCTAACAACTCTCCTTCCACAATCAAGAACGGCACCCCTACTGGATAACCAGTCCATGCCCAACACTATCCCATAGCTCGTGAAGCCCAAAAAACATCACATCTAAATTCAATGCTAAGTATAGCAACTTTCAAACCCAAACACATCATGGAGCCCCAATTGGGTTTGAAACAACTAAGGGATCATCTACCAAACTGGTGTCTAAGTGCAGTGACTCAACCAACAATGATGAGATAAACGAACTCGATGCGTCAGTATCAAATAAAGTTCGAATCGGATAATAAAGAAATCCAAATTCCAACCTAGACGGTCCTATCCCCATCAGGTACCCTAGTCGCGAGGGAATACAACTACCCTCCAGGAGATTCCATAGCTTGCCTATGCCCCTTTGGACAATCCTAATAAGATGTCCCATTCCTTCCCAAAAGGATAACTACTTGCCTTCTTCTTCCCATTCTCCACTCGTAACCTTCCACCAATGAGGTTTCATCCTTCATTAACCAAACAACTGTTTGAGCCTTCCTCCCCTCGTCTATCCAATAGATACCTACCAGTCCTCCTCCTTCTTGAACCAACTTCTAATCCGACTAACGTCTAAGTCCCTTGAAGTGGTTTTCCATTCTTATCTATCATAGAAAGATCACCTATATACGGAGGGGAATCTCAAAACGAGAGAGGAAGAGATTCAAACGGAGAATTCAAAAGAAAAAGATATGGCTATCGGGGATTATGCTTTTCTTTCAAAAACCTTTCTCTTAAAAGACATGTTTTTGAAAATACTCCTTTCAAAAATATTTTTCTAAAATTTTTTTATCTGTTCTGGTAACCTTTGCTCTGATACCACGTGTAACACCCCACACCCGCTATGGTCACTCGCTAAGGGAATGCCATAACATCGGTGGAGTATTTTAAGTGAATATAGAACAGAAAAATTTCAACAAGACAGATATAAGTAATACTTGAAATTCTTAAAACATCATTTCATTGCATCGGAAAGTAAAACATGTTTGGTTACATCACAAAACCACAATAAGAGTCAAGTACAAAATATCCATCCTGATAAATAAAAGTACATAATCCCAATACATGAACTGATAGCCATGAAAGAAAGGGTAAGCTGAGCTCTACATCTATGGTCCAAGCTCCAAAAGAGAATAAAGCAGCCTGATGTAGCCCACTCGTACCGGGCCCACTCTGATAACCTGAGGGTTGGAAAAAAAGATAAAAACAACGGGGTCAGACATAAGTCTGAGTGAGTCCTATAACCCTAACAATACAACCATTAAAGAAATTAGGGTATGACATAAACAAGGTACGGTACCTCTGGGGATAATGACTACACTAAGTAGCCAACTAAACACGGGATATACTAAGATAACCGAAAAGACGCATTTATCCACCCAAGGATAATTACTAGATTGCACCACCCTAGATCTACCCACCCAAGGGTAATTCCTACACTGCACCACACCAGTTCTACCCACCCAAGGGTAATTCCTACTTAAAGGTTGATCCCACTAAGTGTACTTAGTAATTTTACCCAGTAGTTTCGTGTACCCCTAGCTGACTACATAGGTGCCGTCTGCCCCTATCTCCACTAGGTGTACCCACTACTCCCCAAGCGATCGGCTCCCTACCGTAGATACCCGTGCTGGTCCCTCAATGGGGTGTATCACTCCCCAAAGTGGCCACCATATAATATCAACGGTGCACGACTTTATATCTACACGATGCAACAACGGCTTATCTACCAGCCCGGGCCCACACACGCATATGAAACCCGATGGACTTGCGTTGCCACCGCTAACCCGTTTTGGCCTCTTATAGTCAAGCCCAATATGCGTGTCCCGTCACTCGACATGGGTCGAGCCCACAAAGATACGTTTGGGATATTGGTTGAAATGGGCCCCCACAAGCTACTACTTAAGCTTGTCATTTTATCTAGTGCATCCCACTTAACCCCTTTTTTTTATAATCATGCCCCCTTACATGTTAAGGTTTGGTTAAGTCATCTAATTATATTTCAATTGCCACTTAAGGCACCCACTAGATTTCCGCATGCCACCCAAGGCACTTACTTGATTCCCACATGCCACCCAAGGCACTTACTTAACCCTTTAATCATGTTTAATTACATGTTCCACTTTGGTTAAGTATTCTAATCGTATTTTCTATTGCCACTCAAGGCAACCCACTAGTTTCCTCATGCCACCCAAGGCACCCCCACTAGTTACTACATGCCGCCCAAGGCACCCACTTAACCCCTCATGCCCCTCTACATGCTAATATGGTTAAGTGTTTCTTAATTCATTAATTAAGATCGTGACCTCATAAAGACCTCTCACATTAGACCGTCTTTTATGACTGCTGGATTTGCCGGTTGGTTCCGGGCAGACTTCTGTCATCAAAAGGGTCTAACCTCGTGTCTTTACTTTAATCATGTATTTACTTTATGACTAAGACCTCTCACATTGGGCCAATCATTTGTAGCCGCTGGATGGCCGGTCGGTTCCGGGCAGACTTCCGCTACAAAAGGGTCCAACCTCGTGTCTTAGTTGATTAATTACACCTAATTAATCACCCCCATATTAATTATCCCTAATTAATATCAAGTTTTTCATAACATGGGTAGACCTAACTCAATAGGTAAATTCCCATGGGGTAGACCTAACTCAATAGGTAAATTCCCACTTATGCTTATTCATTTTATGGTATGCTTAATCATAACCATTTCACACCATTCATTAACATGTCTATTAACCCCATCGTTTCCCCACGCACTTATGCTAACACGACATATTTCCAAGAGAAGATTCTTTCACACTTAACATGGGTTTCACTTAGCATACATTAGCATTAACATGGGTTAAAAGGTGTCCACTTACATCATGATATTAACCCAACTAGCATTACTAAATAACCCAACTTGCATGAACATACATATGTCGTATATACAAAGGCGACTTGCATAAGTATTCATAGGTTATACAAAGATGAACTTGCATGTGTCTTAAAGGTGTGAACTTGCACAACATGTTACATGTTAACTTGCATAACATCATACACATAACTTGCATGATATCATAAACATAACTTGCATATCAACATACAAATAACTTGCATAACATCATGCACATAACTTGCATAACCTCATACACCTAACTTGCATATGAACTTGCATAACAACATGCACATAACTTACATAACATCATACACATAACTTGTATAACATGTTGATCTTGCATATAAGCATACACATAACTTGCTTAACATGTTGAACTTGCATATATGACTTGCATCTTAAAGGAGGGTAAACATGCATAGCATATAAAGGTGTCATCTTGCATATGTATGCATCACATTTAAAAGGGTAAACTTGCATGTCATGATTTATGCATAATACCAAACACTTAGCATGCATAAAACCACCTACTTAGCATGCATAGAATCAATTACTTATTATGCATAAACACACCACTTAACTTGCATAAACCCAAACACTTAGCATGCATAAAACCCAATACTTAACATGCATAAAATCAAATACATAGCATGCATAACACCAAATACTTAGCATGCATAAAATCACATGCATAACTTGCATATCATGTTACATATAACTTGCATATACTCTCACATATAGTTTGCATAACATGTTACATATGCATAAATGTTCAACATAATGTTTTGCATCATAAAACATGGCAATAAACTTGCATATAGCATAAAACTTGCAATTCACATATCATACAAACTTGCATAAACTCATTTATCCACAAACATAGCCATGTCTTATCACATCCTACCATAATCAATTTAACAATTGATTATTAAAGCTATAGGAACTCACCAAAACCAAGATTAGCAAACTTATGAAGTGGAATTAGTGGCTTTAGTTGAAGAAGATGTTGATTGGAGGTTGATTAGCTTGCAACTCTCTTCATTGATTTGTGGAGGCCATGCTCAAATTTCATTTTGCCATAATTTAGTTACAAGACCTAATTATGAATGAATTAGGGTAGGGTTGGGGTCTTATTTATAGGATTAGGTGAGTGTTTTAGGCCCTTAGATTAACCCTAGGTTAGATTAGGTCCGTTAGATTTAGGAAACCTCTAGAACCAGCCCTCTAAGCCAGCCCAAGAACCCAAACTGGTGCACCCAGTTCTACTGGGCGTCGCACCCCTGTCGACAGGCAAGTCGACACCCCTGTCGACAGGCCTGTCGACAGCCCTGTCGACATGGGTAGGGCGGGAATTTTTCCCGCCTGGCCCCTCTACTTTTATATTGAAATCTGAATTTGAATTTTTAAATCTGTTTTTATCTTTGAATTTTCTGAAAACTTCTTTGGGCCATAACCGGGCCATACGGACTCCGATTTTCGAAAACTCGGACTCTATTTTGCGTATTTTTCCGAGACGAACGCAATGACGCAGCCCGTTTCCCCCAATTCCCACGTCTGAGATTATTTATTCTGTAATTAGTGAATTTTAGCATTAACTAAAATTCGGGGTGTTACAGATGGTTTCCTGGGTACGGATCTTATGTTGGTTTCGGCCTTCGGGGTTAATATTTGGGGAATTGTTGTCTTGCTAATTTACGGTTAATGACTGATGAATTGGAATGAGGCGTATGTTGTGTTTGGGTAACATTTGTTTACTATATACGCGGGTTGTTCGAAAAGGCCGGGTTTATACCCATTCTGAATAACCGATTCGACGAAAAGTCGAAGATGATGACGGTGGTCGAAGACTGAAAGTCTTCACATCGTTTGGGTGATTACTGATGATCTTGATTGGGCCGTACACCCAAGATGAGGGAATCAGTTGGTGGTCGTCCAGACGTACTTGGAGATCGACGGATATGTGAGGAAAGTGCCTCCGGTTTCGTTCAAACCTAGAACGGACTTGTAAATGGATGGTGTGTCTGACATTGTATTCCTTTATATTGTATTCGTTGATCTCTGCTAAATATATATCTGTTTGGCGGCGGGGAATTTATTCTCTTGCTTAACGCCCTTCTCTGAGACATACGAGCTCAGAGGTTATATATTGGCAGAAATCAGTGGTACGATATGGATTGATAGTGTGGCATGCTGAGATGCAGTGATCCAGACTTTTGTTGAAAAGAAAAGTTTGGTGGATGATGATCAAACCCCAGCTTTAATATAGCATGGCTTTGTGTATAGCGTTGATTCGCGAGCCTCACACCCCGGTATGGTGGTGAACTGATGTAACGACCCAGAAATTTGGACAATTTGAAATATGGAATTAACTGAAGTTTAGCGATTATTGATAAATTTATCGAACATATGACTTTGTGTATGATTCAAACCAATTACTCTATTCGAAACGGTTGGTTGGAAATCAAATATTTATTGATGTATAGTTGAATTGAATCTAGTTGGGTAATTGAATTGAATTCGACAAGAAAATATGAATGGTTGAAAAATAAAACGTTATCGACGTTAAACGAAATTGGAGATTTGATATGTTGGAATATGTGAAGCATTGGCTGAATATGTGTGTATGTAAGGAAAATTGAAATAAATGTTTCAAAATTTTGAATCGAACGAAGCTGTATTGTGAATAACAGCGAACCAATAAATATAAATCATAATTTAAAGTAACGTCGTAAAAAAAATCAGAGTTGGATTACAGACAGAATAGTTTTACTGAATTCAGAACGCGAAGACGAAGCGGTAGGTATAATTTTTAAGGTATTTAGAGATTATATGGACGGTGAAAATTCAGAACGTTACGGGATAATTTACGGTAAAGATTAATACTACACCCGAATATTACCTACCCTAAATAAACCTACCTCAGTGAATTCCTTCGCACGCCATCGATGACTTGGCCACCACACTATCTAATGCCGTGATCCCAACGTTTCCTTGGCTCCCACGGTTCTACCTTTATAAAATAATCCGCCCTTCCCAAAATTTCTCAGCAACAAAAATCATTTCTTTCTTTCTTCCTGTTCATTGTAATGGCCGAATCCCTAAATCAAAATCGATTTTTCCCTAATCAAATTAAAGAACCCAAAGCCGCCGGCATCACACTCCCAAAAACGTTTGCTTTGAAGCCTTTCGTCTCCTCTCCGACTTGCTGAAACTAACGCCACCTTCGAGAGCGTCCAAAGATCGAGCATCGAACCCCTGGACCATCGTTGCTTAGCAAATCAAAGCCAAGCTTTCGCCTGCGTCTTTTCCTCGACTCAAGGTGAGCAATCACTCACGATTAATTTTAGTTCAAGTAAATTGAACTTCTTAGGAATCTGATTGTTGTTGCCATGATTTTGTTGGATTTGATTTGTGTATGTGAATTCTTAGCTCACGATTAATTCAAATTTCCAGTATTTCTACTACAATACGAGCTGAAATAATTTAGTTGATATTTGAGTTGTTGTCAGTTGACTTTGTATGGTGAGTCTCAGTTATTAAATTGATGGTAATTTTACCTCCTGATACTTCGCTATGTATGTATACACATACCGTTGCGGATGTGTATATGTGCATATGTTGAGCATTCGAATTGAACACTGAATTTGGCTATTGTCGTATACTTAGTTGCTGGTCTAATCCTTGTGCTGGTATATTATTACATGGGGGGGTTTCACTTATGCTTATATATCCTCCTAACACACTTGTTTAATCAGGTTTTGGAAAAAATGTAGTAAGAAAACCCAAATGTTTTTTTTGCTTTGTTGAACTCGTTATTCAGTTCTGGTAATCCTGAACGGAAAATGCTATGCTGAATTAACATGACTGAATCTATCATTTGAGTAAAACTATAGCACGAAGTTTAGATTCGGTGATTTCGAATTTATTCCTAATAGGCTCATTAACATGATGATTTATGTACCCCTTATTTGGCATTCATTTGATACTGCTGTAGGCATCATTTGGTCGTCACTAGTATACACAGATAACCAGGAATTGACATATACTACTTCGTCTAAGTGCTGGCTATTTATCTTTTATATGCTAACATGCTAAATTTGACCTAATATTGGTTTAAATTTAACCAATACGTGGTTGTATATCTATACAGAAGTTGCAGTAGTAGTAGAACCCTAGCTAGAAATCTGAACATGTCATATAGGAATATTGTGCCACCTGAATTATGAAATGCTGCATCTTTTAAAGTTGATTACCTAGACTATTGTATAAAACCGAAATTGGACTGCCTTGTATTTCTATTCATTGGTCTCTGGCATAAGCTTACACAGTTTGGATAATGCATGGGCTAGAGATGAAATTCAACACCTTGTTCATTTAACGTTGGAGACATTTTCTGTCTATATGCCATATCTTTATATGCAGTAAACCAATGTTTTGCGTCGTCATGATTTTTGGTCGCATACTGTCTTGCCTAAATGTTTAGCCACATATACTATTTTGGATGGAAACTCATACCCTTGAACTATATGCACTTGTGGTATGTATTTTGATGATTTTTTACACATGTAAAGGGGTACGATATACATCAAATTTTCTTGCCAACAGGAAGACTAAATCTGTATTTAGTGAGTATTGTCTTTATGCCCCTTTTGTAAATGGAGTCTTTCAGACCATTGTTATTGTATTCAAATTAGTTGCTTTGAACATCTGAACATATGAGCTTTGTACCCTACCTGAACCATTTCAGTAACCTTGAATGTTTTTAATTCATTCACTTGCTGTCTTTGCAAACTTGGATTTTGTTAAGGTCATCTAAATTACTGTGCCTACTAAACAAGCTGTATATGTTATATAAATTGATTCTTGGGAATTTTGGCACTTACTGAAAAAAAAATATCTATAGAATGCCATGCAAACATCTTGTAAATTGACTTGAAACCCCTTATCTTGTTGACTAAAACTTATGTATTAGGAAGGCCATGTGCTGTTGTGATTTGTTATTTGCGGAACAAATCATTGAGACCAAAATGGATACACATATAGGGCTGCTTTTTCGTTATTCCCTTTATCCAGTATATTGATTAGTCTGATCTTCACTCATAAGCATGGTTGCCTTGTCACATCACGTTTAGTGACTACACTTGTATACTCTAATCTTGTATATACATTCACACGGATTTCCGTATGTGTATATATGTATTTGATCGGGTCATGTGAGAGGACAAGTAGATCTATTAGGAGTTTTTTTTAGTATGTATGTGGTGGCCGATGCACACATGTATATATGTACAACTGTATGTGTATACACATGTCACTGGCATACGTATATACATGAATACCTATGCTGTTCTGATTTGGTGTGTCATAACTTGGCAGTTCCTCATGGGTTGGATACACGAATGTCTAATGGTTGTTGGGATTAACTATTTTATTTCAGTTATATCGAAGTTAATTTACTTGAACTATGATTAATCCTGACTCGAGTATTTTATGTTTTTGCATGAAATGCTCGGGTCAGACCCGAGCAGTACAGATTTAAAGAATACAACTTTTGATTCGAAGATCGACGAAGTTGGGGATTTCAAGAGGAGGCGCACTCTGAAGATTTCAAACAGTAAATATTTTTCCTGTATTTAAGCTATGTTTTATATTCCGCTGTATAGAAAAGTTTGTACCAAAAATTCTAGTAAATAAATAAAAGTTATTTTGTTGTTAAATATTGTGTTATTCGGTGTTTTTTTTTTTCTGTGTTGATTCTGTGTTTTAAACTCTGTAAGCTAAATAACGAACCGTCGATTTGAACGTTTTAGGTTGGTTTAATCACCAATTTGAAGTGGTCAAAAAGGCGGGACGTTACAACTGATGGTTTGATCAGTATGCTTTTTAGTGGATGGGCACCTTAGTGGTGTCGTGGATTCGGTCGACCGAGATGAGCTTAGTGCTCAGGGATAGAGTAAGCGGTGTTTTCTCTCGCCGCGACGTAAGCCGCGGTGATACTCTGGTCCCAAAAGTGTGGATGTGCAAACAGTGTTTTCTCTTGTTGGGACGTAAGCCGTGGGGAATTGCACTACGCGATCGATCTTTCGAATCAGGAGCCACCATGATGGAAATCCAATTTCCAATACGTGTATTTCGGTTTTATTTGTAGAGCCTAGTATGGCGACATAGTGGGATGGGGCGCTTATGCCGTCTATGATTGATACTTATGATTTGAAGATGTTTTATACAATATGCACTTATAATAGTATCAAATGATTTGTTTTAAACGTATCAAGCATTCTTGGCTATTATAAGTTAAAAACCCTATCCTCCGGCTTGCGTTGCATTGTGTGATGGGACCTGGGTCTTATAATTGCTTCATTTTTCTTTATTTAGCATTGCACTGTTGTTTTATGCACTGGTGTTCTTGGAAGGAAACTCGTTCCGTGTTATACGGCGTGGTCCCTTGATTTACCACTACAACAACATGGGCCTTTTATAGCGTTTGAAAACGCTATTATAGCTTAATATAGCGTTTTAGAGAACGCAATGTAACGACATGCTAGGTTAGACCTTCAGATTTAAATAGCAGAAATAAAAACGCTATGAAAAGTGAATTTTCCATAGCGTTTTATGTTTGCTATCCAGCAAAAACGCTATATAATATCCTATCCATGCTTACTTTCCATAGCATTTGTTTGTATGTTTTCATAGCGTTTTATCTATGTTTCTATAGCGTTTCTTTAGTTACACTATAACATCCCAACATGTGTTTCTATAGCATTTTTATTCACTAGCGTTTATAAAACGCTATTGAATGTAATATTAATTTATAAATTTTATTTTTGGCCATTTCAACATTTTTCACACACATATACGTGTGTGTGTGTGTGTATATATATATATATATATATATATATGTGTGTGTGTGTGTGTGTGTGTGTGTGCACAAACGTATTTTTCCAAACAGTAAATTACAACAAATATTATTCAAATAACTTTTCATATACCAAAGCTTAGTGCTGCATGCACATCATTCAAACAACTCTTCACATACTCAAACTTAATATTTCATACATTGTTTCACTAACTTTTCCATGTTTATATATGATACAATTTTGCATCAATAAGTTACTTACAAAGCGGGCAAACGATAAATTTAATCTTGATTTGCTTTTCATATTTTCTCCTAAACATCAAGAATTGTGATCCTGCTAATATCAAACAAACGGAGAAGGTGTTAGTAACTGTTATATTGAACATTCTCAAAGTAAAAGAAACTAAAAGGAGTAGAAAAAAATATGACTAGGACATAAAATATGATGCACTTATACA
Source organism: Allium sativum (assembly GCA_030737875.1). NCBI lineage: Eukaryota > Viridiplantae > Streptophyta > Magnoliopsida > Asparagales > Amaryllidaceae > Allium > Allium sativum. The sequence goes on from CM060909.1 coordinate 365,861,606, forward strand.
AGGGACTAATAATATGTACAAAAGCGGTGTGGTATCTACAAAACCACAGACTAATTTAAGTGTAGACTAACTACATTTTGTAGCATTATGGTATGCACAAAAGCGCAAAATACTCGATGTATTCATTGTTCTCATAAATTTAGTTATTGTATTAGATAACAAATGGAAACAAATATTGTGCACATAATACAATGATTGTCATATTATATAGCCATGAGAAACATGAACATCTAGCATAGCTCATGGTGTCAATGACGATATTCTAAATAATGACAATAAAATGCCAATCATCTAGCATAGGTAATGGTAAATGATACTTATCCATTTATTTTTCATTCAATAATTTGGATTTGATCTCCATTCTATGGTCGTTCGCTATGAAGGGATTGGCATTATAATGTCACGACATATGTACTTTAGTGTAAGTACCATGACTTATTTAAAATAGTTAGTGTAGATACTACCTTTCACCCAGTATTGAAAATCTTCCATAAATTATCTCATCATAATCCTATAAATATGAAAATTTATCGAGAAAAGGTTCGAATGCTTTCCATTAGTGTTTTGTTATCTTTGTTAACGAAATTATCCACCTAAAAGAAATAGTACTAGACATAAAAAAATATCTCAAGGATACTCTTTTGACCTTGCTAATAGAGGATCAAATGTTCCATCTAGTGAATATATTTTTAATGAAATCATAGTGGGTAAGTATATTGTCTTTCATGCTATAAGTACTTAATAGTATTAATGAGTTTTTGAACGTATCAACACTTAATTCTTAAAACAATAGATTAAATATATCTACATGCATCTTTGTTTACTACAAAATGTATATTTCTCTTTTATTCACTTGCTTATATAAAGGCATGTTTTGACCACATATTTAATAGGTTTAAATTTATGGTTCATTATTTTGACCATTATCACCTAACATGCTACCATCTGCAAAGAGTATTTGTTGTTGCATATATTGCCATTTCAAACCAATGTTTAAAATTTTGTTTCCATTTTTGTTTCGTTCAGTGGTAGAGATTCTATTTCAAAATTTTCGTTTTAATTCCAATTTGATAATTCAGCACATTTTTACTTTAAATATGTAATACTAACATAGCCTAGCTGCACTATGTTTAAAATAATTTGGCTTATTGGGAGAAAAATCCTCTAAACTAATTTAAATAACTATGGTAGGTTGAAAAAAAACTACGTATGAAAAGAACCAAAAAAGGAAAAGATAGATATGTATACTAACAATACACAGCGAATATACAAATCTAAGTTAAAAACATACCCAACAATTTTTAAATTGGGATAATTGGAATAATAAACTAATATCTTGTTGTCTTGGAACCGCCCAATAGAATTATCCCGTGTCTCATTCTTCTTACATCACATCTTAACCTGTGCAAAAAAGGGACAAGCAATTTATTTATTTTTCCTAGAAAAACATATAACACAAAGTAATAACTCACACAAAACATAAGTTAAAACGAAATTACATGCTAGTACAGCTACAAAGCTACATTTCACATGCTAACCTCACATTAGCCGCACAAAAGTATGGAAAGCACAGGGTACCTTCACATCTATCAATGCATAACACAGCCGCCCAATCACCTGTTAAAGTCACTACCTAGTGAAACAATAGGAACCATACTGAATAGTGCGCACATAGTACCAAAATGGTACAAAACTGCCATGATAGTACTTCAATGAAAAAAAATTTGCATCAGAGCATCCTCGATGAATTGGCCGAAACAGTTGCAAAAGCTACGAACCACCAGCAACCAGCATGACAATAGGTTAACTCCTTATCAAATTACATAGAAAATCACACGAAGCTGATGAGCTAACTAGAAGGTGGCACAAAATAAGAATAGAGCACAGCAGTGTACTTTCTTGTTGCCAATACAATCACCAAGAAGATGAACGCGCCGCACTGCAAACTCAAAATAAAATGCAGCCACCGAATACATGTAAAACGAACTCTCAGCAAAAATTCTAACCCTAACAAGGAAGAAAATGCTCCAAAACAAAGAGACACATAATAAGAACTAACACAAATCCTCCAAGTAAAATCAGGAAGATAAAGAACAAACCAAAACCATAGTAACCCAAGTCGAGACTCACCTCCATAACTACCCAAAAACAGACATGATAGAGTGAGACAGCCACCACCTATATCTCACTTGTCGAACCCAAACAAAGGAACAGAAAACCTGCACCAAAAAAATCAGTACGTTGAAGAAAAATTTGATCCACATCCATAAGCAAAAAGAAAAGAACTACCTTTCGGTTATTGAGGCAAGAAACGAAGACCAGGAGCAGGAAAGCAAGAAGTCGCGAAAGACTGAACCTAGCACCAGAGGATTGGAATGTGTAGCGAGAGATGGGAAGTACTGCGAGTCAGAACAAATCAGCTAATTAAATCAGCTAACTAGCACTAGGGACAAGCAATTAATAAGCCTATCAGCTAATTAAATCAAATTATTCGGAAACAAGATAGTTTCCAAGTCTCAACACAAGATCTTTTTGTGTAAGTTCATGTATATGTTTCTCAATATGTAGCACATTGAGGCTTTGTTATAGTAAGGACTAATAAAGTTGCATACCGAATTAATTACTTCAACAGGTCTATTCACTTATTAAATAGAGGAGCTCTAGTTAATGAAAAGAAGCAGTATCATGGTTGGCAGCTAATCCATCTGAGAAACACACTGATACATTGACCAGCAAAATTGTTTGTGTTCAGAAGACACTAAATATTCATGAATTGATCCATATTTTAATAAAATAAAACTTAAAATGATCAGACTACTGTAGTTGACCACAATCTGACATCAGTACATGTAGCTCAACATTGAGTTACCAGTTCAGCACAAAAGTAACTAATGCATACATCACAAACATAACACTATACAATATTATATAACAAAACCACATGAGAATATTAATGTTTTAGCAGAAAATCCATATGTTGATAGATAACACACTACCTTGTAAATAACATTTATTTCAAAAGGTAAAATAAACATCATATAGAAAGAAACAATTGTCATGTGGCACATTTGCCCTATAGTGAATATTTATCTCAAACGGAATTAATTCAACCTCTAGGTTCCCAAATGCATACGTGCTCTTACAACAAGTTAATATTATAACCAAATTAATTTAATCGTGTAGAAAATTTGATAGTATCTAAATTATAAGAACCTACATCAACACACTATAAGGTAATATATCTTTTTAGTATTATTAAAAACCCTCATGTTGCATTAGCATGGTGTAGGTACCACAGGTAGATTTGGAATCCATTTATTAAAAGATCATTGAAAGTTTTCACACAACCATTTCATCGAAGCTTTAAGTTCTTATTGGGAGGTCAATCTTAGACATCAAGTTACCATGACGAATAAACATTCAATAATATTTTAGCCTATGCAAGAGAAAACAATGAAATGAAAAAGAAAGTAAAACGATGGGAATATTATCACCTGAAAGTTCTTTGTGAATTCATACTTACATGGCATCATAGCAGTGGTTTCCTAAGTCAGGAATCCCTACCAAAATTCGTTCTGAGTGTGGATGCTTCATTGAGAGCGCCATTGCTATCTGCCGACATTGGAATCGAGCCGTTTGGAGAATGAAAAGCCTTGTACAAGTCCTGAAGTCAAAGGGAATGAATTCAGTTCGATCTCCATCAGATTTGCAGAAAAAGAATTGATTTCAATATAGCTTAAGCAAAAAGTTCTACTTTGTATTATATAAGAATATTTATTTACAAATATGACAAAATGTTAAATGAAACTATAGGCATTTTTAATTTTTTGTGATCGTTCAAACATATTTCAGGGAACAAATAAAATGATTGAACGTTTGATAACTAATTTAAACCAAAATATAATACAATACCACATCATGAATATAGTAATAGTCAAACTAACAAAATTGCAGATAAACAGGTGTACTAACGGTATGAAAGTTGATGACAACAAACAAATATTTATCATCTTCATAGAATAAAATCGCTGCTAGAGCTACCATAGTTATCATAAAAAATGAGCCATGAAATTAAGCTACATATAACACAATTGATATAGTATAAGTTATGCAGAGATCCAAGTTTATGATATTTTAAAGCTTTGGTTTGTAAATCAACATTCAACAACTACACCTAAAATCTAAAATCTTCTTCCTGTAAAATCTCAATATCTACTTTTTACACTTGATCATTGATGCTTCAATTCAGTAGCTGCCTTTTCAATATCAACTACTACACACAAGTGTTGTTTCATTCTTTTTTTTTTAGATCAGCCGAGAAGCATCGAGATAAGAAAATTAATAGATTTCAGACTTTCAATGAACTACATTTAATACAGAACGACGAAGGGTACATGCTTGATTCGCATAATTCTTCTATATACGAAATCATTTCAACTCGTATATCTGCACAGCATTAAACATGGTCACCTTTGTATATTATTTCAAAATATGATCATATATAATTAACACCAACATATACACTAATGCACATGCATTACATTCTGAAGTACTGACTACAGTTTGGGACTCCAGGAGCCAGAACAGCCTTTATCTCTCAATGTCCAATCAATCTAGGAGAGACTTTTACTTGCAGGTATATAGTTGACAAGGTAAGTACTAAGTAGCATTAATCTAATATTTATTTCGTTAACATTATTCCCTTTGCATTGTCTTTTAATTTCTAAAATATCCACTTCTGATTTGGTAGAAGTACAATACAGACAGATAAACAATTTTAATTATTTAGCATTTACATAGTATTTGTTTGGGTCAAATGATAAACGATGAACAAGATTTACTTATAGGATGTAAAACATTGACATTGTTTTTTCCTTTAAAATAAATTACACTTAATTTCCATCTATCTTTGCAAACCTGCTGCAAAAACGTAATATATCATTATTTGAAGATTTTTATTTATTTATTTACTTTATTGAAATAAGTAAGTGGTTACATATTTCTACATTGGGCAATATGATCTAAAGAAAGCAACAGGATTATCTAGGTCTCTTATAGTAAGTTTACCAAAAGGCAAAAAGGAACCATTTCATTATGATAAAGAGGTCAACCTGCTGTTAAGTGATTGGTTTCAAGAGAATGTGTATGTTCAAGAAGCAGGCCTCTCTTCCATACCTTTTAGGTGGATTGGTGAACCCTAGGCGATTTTACCGAACCAAAAAAACATTATTACCCATCGTTGACAGAAGCACTGAGTAACCTCCAATGCGTTCACAGTTGACATAAATATAGTTATCCTTTGTTTGTAAGAAAGTGATAACCAATTAATGGTGTTACTGGAAATAACTACAAACTATAAATAATGTTCGAACTTTGAAGTATAGTGGAAAAATGCAAAAATAGAGAGTGTTCACCGACCTTGTCAAAAAAAATTATTAAGTTTGACCAGTGTATGGCTTTTTTTCCAGTTATTTACCAGATAAGAAACACAATGTGTGATCGAGATAAATTCAAAATACAACAAATTGCAAGGATAACTACTTACCCGATGCCGACCTTCTAATTAGGTGCAAGAATATGACAGCCTTGAAACAAATGAGCAAGTAGCCGATCAACATCCAAATTAGCTACAAAAAAAAGCTTTGACTAGGAAAGCTAACATAATTTGTGCCAAAAAATTAGATTTCAGTTGTAAGATGAAAATCATTATTATTAACATCATCTTTTATAGTAACATTAACATCATTATTTATTATGATAAATGTTAGATAATTTAGCTGTTCTTAAGTTTTTTTTAATGCTTGTTAAACTATCAATTTTTAAACTGTTGTGTTGTGTTACAACTTCTAGCATGTACATAGAAATGTACATGTTATAAAAGATGAAAATCTGCGTAGACACATTCTCATTTTCTCAACAAGGATTATACAACTGCCTTTTTAACTCAACTAGGAAATAAACAATAGTGTAAAAGATCAGATTTAACCTGGAACAAGATGAATCCTTTTGACCCAACCTACTTGCTGAGCATAAGAGACCCAAATTCATCTAATCTCTATGATACTTCCACATCTGCAGCATTTCACCTAGAACAAGATTCAACGCAAAAATTTAAGGACAAAGCAAAATTGTAAACTGCAAAGCATGGATGAAAATGTAAAACCTTTATTAACAAAAGAGAGGTTTTTAACATTGACGAGTATACACTGCTCATGATGTCGACACAAATGACTATTTCTCACCCACCAAAAATGCAATGGACATAAATGTAGTGGTTGTAGCGGTTTATTTAACATTTAATACATATGAATAAATAAATGATTTTGTATATCACGAAGTCAATATATTTAACACATAAGTTATGATCATACATGTCAATATTTACTTTTTGTAGTGGATAGACCTATATTATATATATTTACTTAGACATTTATTATAATTAAAATAAATATTTCATAATACCTTATACCCTATCCTGATCGCATGCACCTTATAGAAACATAAGTAATAAAATCCAACTTACCCAAGAGCTACTAAAAGGTTATAGAAATTATAATATTTACCGTAGATGCATGCTTAACAAGATTTACATAAAACATTTGATTATATCTCCTAGAGTTCTATTATAGCCATTTTATCTCGTATGAACTTCCTTAATCCTATGTTAGCCAAGTTATATGCATGTATTTCCAACCTACACTTTTCAATTACTAGAAATGGTTGTCCAAATGGTTGCTTCAAAGGTAGAGATGGCATAGATCAAGGGGACCCTATATCATCCTCTATTCATAAATGTAATGGTTTTCCTTAATGCTTTGATTCTGGAAGCAATTTGATGATAAGGAACTAGATATTCACCACAAATGCAAGCACCCGTTTACTCATCTCTTCTTTACTGAGAATTTGTCATCATTACAAGCTTGTAGCTAAAAATATTAACTCTATCCTTGACATAATATATAATTTCCATCTGATTACTTGTTTTAAGATCAGTCTCCAAAAATCCCACATGCTTATAGTTGGTATATCTGGTAGCATGAAGGAGAAAATTATAAGTCAGTCATGACTTAAAGAGATGCCACTTAACTCATCTTCCCTTAGACTTCCTTGAATCACTTCGTATATTACTAAAGCACATTGCCTTCCTCTCTACAGAACGATCTGTGCAAAACTATCACTATGATCAAACCCTAAACTCACTCAACCAGGTAGGATGGTTATTGTTTAATCTTTCACAATTGAAGTAACATCTTATTGGTCTAGACACTATATCCTCTTAAGCATGATCAATGGTGCATTAAATCAATTATTATGGCATAATTATCTTTTTTTCAAAAATAAGTGTTCCTATTTCATATCACGAAATCCAATTACCAAAGCACCACGTTGGACTTGGCATCACAACCCTTCAACTGTGGAGTAAGGCAATGATCTACAACCAAAAATTATTTGCAATTCATGAAGTTATGTCTCTACAACAAAACTGAGCAGCTGTTATAATTCTATATTTTATCAAGAGCTGTAAGAACTAAATAAGTTGGTTTTATAACAACTTACTACCAAATGTCGTTTGAACAGCTGTTATAATTCAAAAGACATTTACACTTTACTTTTTCTTATGACATTTACTATTTACTTCATGTGCGTGTTATAATAAAATAAAAAACGATCTCTGTTTCAGCTGCAAAACTGAGCAGGCTTGGTTATCTAACAGAGTATTAACATCATTCTCCGAAGAAAATCACTAGCATGGGCATTATTTTTTCTTTGAAAACTAATAAAATTTAGTTAACCATAAAATTTAATAAAATTTAGCATGGGTATTCTCTGAAGAAGATCTGCTTTACATTCACAAATACTTAGAAAACGTATGACATTATTAATCCATAAACAAAAAATAATAACATAATAGTACTCATGTATTACTTATGCAGTTTGTGTTAATCAAATTATAAGCCAACAACTTTGGAAACAATCACTAGGAAAGCAGTAAGGTTTATTTCATAGTTTATATACTAGTCAAATATCTAAATTATATTCATAAACAACTTTCAAATTGATAATACAATAAATTGCTATTATCGAGTCTTTGATAAACTATTATTCAGTAATAAATAAATTTAGTACCGCAAAGATGAGCAGTGAAAAATATATGATAAAATTTGCAGTACCGGTAGTGCCAGTTCGCCATTTTGGATTTGCTACTCTCAGTTCGCGATTTGGGTAGAGGATACAGGGGTCAACTGGAGAGATGCTGGATCGACCATTGATTTATGGAGCAATTCGGAGATTCGGAGAGCTGCGAGATCCTAGATGCTGGATCGGTTGTCTTTTGTAAGTGGAGGCGATGATGTGAATAAAGAAAGATTTTCCTCGAGAGAAGGAAAAAGAACATTTTACTTTAGTTCCCGCACACAGAAATTCATTTCCCACCTCTCCCCTTTCTGGATAGCGTTCTGTACACGGCATGTATCCCAAATAGCGTTGCGATCCTTCAATTTCAAAGCAATTAAATATCCAAATACGGGAACGCTATTCCATATTGCCATGCAAACCCCATTTTCTTGTAGTGTACTGAACTTTAAAATAAAGATTAATAACTGTTTTAGTTCTCACACCAGTCACATGACCGACCCGGAGTTTATTGTTTTAACCTAAACTCTGGGTTCCCTTATTTTGACACGGGCAGCTAGTAGTTTTGGTTTTGCAGATTTATATTCACAGGATCCTGGTTTACAGCTGGAATGATATCCGGAAAGCTTTGTATCCGTATATCTCTTCTAGTTGTGTATTGTATTATTTTCCGCTGCTATGTAATTTATTGTAATCTCTGATAATTTGTGATGTATATTATTTATTCATACTCTGTATATTCTTGTATTCTGATGGAATTGTTGTAATTAACAATGAAATGTTCTCCCGTCTGCGTTCTTTTGTGGCTTGTTCTCGAACTATCCGCGCTTTCCTCACTGGGGAAGTTACGGGTTTTCACAGTTGGTATCAGAGCTTTGGTTTACAAAGCTCAGAGAACAAGACACATTAGAACCATACGAAAGAATTCGTCAGAAATTGGATTAGTAATATCCAACGAGAATGACTCGTTAGAGATAGGATCAGTAGTATCCTAGAACGAGTGTGAAGAGTAGTGTTTTTGATAAATAAAAGTGAAAACAATTTTTGTTTTGAAAATTTAAATCAATTATACGTATTTGAATATTTATTTGTATTGATTTGGACAGTCCAGTATATATAGACTTTGCGTATACGTCTGATCCACGTGTATTTGAAGTTTTAATATAATGGATAGATATAGAATCACACTCTAGTCGCCCGGAGACGATTCTAATGATAGTCTAGACATCATCAGAATTGGTATTCGAGTTTCGAAGGTGTGATTTCTATATATTTCCATTGACTGGTGTGAGAACCAAAATTAGATAGGGCTTATTGTTGTGATTTGACATCAAAAATCTGATTTTTTGACTATATATCAAAGTTATGAATTTGAAAAGCTAATCAACTAATTGATTGATGGTTGTGTTGTTGATTATTGGTTGATTAATTAAAATTTGTACCATATAGCCAAATTGAATCAAATACTGAATTATATTGAAATTTGGTCGCATTTTCTTGCACATACATGTACTTTCATTGAACAGGTCATAGCAAGGAGGCTAGAGCAGAGAAATAAAATTGTTTGCCCGACAAATAGGTACATGTTTACCATAATTTACTGTTTTGTTTGGGTGATGATGATTTTGTGAGCCGATTGGCTAGCCGCTTGGATTTTTCTTTTTCTTTTTGAGATCAGAAGGCCTGTATGGAAATTTCGGGATTTTCCCGTGCTCCCGGTGCAGGGGAGGTTATGGCGAAATTTTTCGAAAATTTAGGGTGTTAGCCAAATTTTGAAAATTTTGAAAAGTTCTTAGAAACTGAAAAGTTGAAGAACTTAAGCCGTTGTCAAAAGAATGAAAGTTGAGTTGGTATTTGAAACAACTTTCGGCTTCGTTCCTTTTCGGGGACGAAAAGTTTTAAGTGGGGGAGATTGTAATAACCCGGAAATCTGGGCCAATTTAAAATTTTTATTTTGGCAATTTTAATGAATTTTGAATATTTAAAATGAATATTTTAAATAAAAACGACGAGAAAAATTTAGTTTGAATGGAATTCGAACGTATGTATTTATATTCGTCATCGTTAGAATATATATAATTTATTTATATATAAAAGGAATTGAAAATGGCGCGGTAGTTCGATAATCCGATTTCAAATTTCAAATGAATGTACCGGGTGCAAAATAAACCGGATTTTAGTGAAACAAAAAATAATGGAATCTAATTGTGACTATCTTTCCAACGAATCCGAAAAATTGAAATTTCATAGCGGGAATCAAAAGATATGTCCAGTTGAAAATTCCGAATAGTCGCTATAGAATTCAGGCCCTTAAAAATGGAATTTTTGCAAACGACCTCGGTTTTCAATGAAACCACTTTTGTTGGATCCGTGATGTCAAGTTATTGCTAGATTCCAATTTTCATAATTTTTCGAATCAATATGTGAGCGTAGCAAAGGAAAACACATTTGACCAGTTTCAGTTGATTTTAATCGACTGGAAAATGGCCATTTTTCAAACGGTCTCTGAATTCGATGAAATTAGTTTTGTTAGGACCGTATCGTCAATACAAAGCTAGAAATTATTTTTCTGGAATTTTTCAAGTTAGTATGTGACCCCGGTGATTTGCAATATGCGTTCAAATTGAATATATACTTATTTATATTTTAAATTCAATGGAAACTGATTCAAACAATCGAATTGGCTAGCGAAACATATCCCATTGTGTTCGGAACGGGGGTAATACGCTAGGGACGACAGTCGGTGGGTTCGATTTTGAGTTAGAGATAAAAAGTTGCTTTTTGGATTAAATAAATAATTAAATTATAAAATTCCCTTTCCACTCTCCACCCTCCCTCACTATTCTTAGATGCAACTAGGTCAAAGGAAAAAAAAAACGACGCAGACTCGATTCAGCCGTCGCCCCTTCCCACCGCCGGCCTCCCCAACGCCTGCGCCTCCACCACCGCTCCTCCATCTCCTTACTCCGCCTCTCTCTCCCCCCCCCTTCAGCTAAAACCCGTAGCCCCCTCAACGCAGCCGAAAACCCAAAGTCGCACCCAACCCTAGCCACCAACGCCGACCTTCATCCGCCCACCACTGCCTCCCCCCCCCGACGAACAATGCCGCCGCCTCCTGCACCTCCTCCCCTTCGATTGAAGCAGACCACCTGCCCTCTGGAAATCCAATTAAAATGTAAGTTTTATTTTACTTTATTTTTACTCTTTTCCTTTTTATTCATTTATGTTCTAGTAAGGAAAAGCATGAAGAAGAAAAGAAAGATTGGATTTTTTGTATGAAAGGAAAACTTAGTTTTTTCTACAAGCGAAAAGAATAGCATATTATATATATATATATATATATATGCAAAGATTATATATTTTTATATGAAGGTAATTAAAATAAAAATATGGTTTTTATATGAGTGATGTAATAAAAATATAATTTTTATTATATAGAGAGATTAAAAATACGATTTTTATAGAAGTAGCGAAATAAAAATATAATTTTTATTATAGTAGAAGGTTAAAAATATAATTTTTATTATAGTAGAAGGTTAAAAATATAATTTTTACACTAGTGGCATATTAAAAATTCGATTTTTATATATTGAATAGCGAAGTAAAATTTCGATTTTTATATATTGAATAGCGAAGTAAAAATTCGATTTTTATACATTGAATAGCGAAGTAAAAAATTCGATTTTTATATATTGAATAGCGAAGTAAAAATTCGATTTTTATATAGGTAGTGAATACGAATGACGAAAGTGACGAAAGAAGAAACGGCGGAGATTTTCTACATAAGAAGAGTCGTGGAGTTGGGATAGCTTTGGTGAGAACTTCTCACCACAAAATTTGTTTTCTAGTTAATAATATATACTAGGATGCAGACGGTGTTTAGTAGCACCCGACACCCGTCGTCCACAGACCATGGATGGCTTGTATGCTTGTTTGTTTGATTTTGATGTGTAGTTGATTGTGTGATGTGATGTGAAATGAAATAAAACATTTATACAGTTGAAATAAAATATTTTATAGTGGAAAATATTTTATAGTTAAAAATAGAATTTTTAACGTGTATACGAAATGAAATAAAAACAAACAAATCGGAAGATTTGTTTATATACACACATTTGACTGATATTGATTGGGACGATAAATTTTACACATCGCCCAACTGCACAAATAAAATCTGTGTTTGATTGTTTGAAACCCCACACGGGTATTGGGATGATATTTGACGTACACTAATCCCGATTGTTTAGTTGTATGTCGATCGATTGATTGACAGACTGTTAGGAGCATTAAATATTTATATTTGATGCTTATACAGTGTAGAATGCACTTTGGATGATGGTTGATTATTCATCGTTGTTATTGTATACATGTGTTGTAGAAAATCCATATAATTAATATTATATGGTAATTGATTGGACCTCATTCAATATTGGAAATAGAAATATTTGAAAAAAAGAAATATTTGAGATAGAAATATTTGAAATAGAATATTTGAAATAGAATATTTGAAATAGAATATTTGAAAATAGAATATTTGAAAATAGAAATATATGAAGTTGTGTTGATTAGATTGACGCCATTTTGACGTGAACGATATTTATATCGATTTTATCCAATTTATAATGAACATCGAAAGTGATTTCAAAATATGATATTTTGAATAGAAAACGAATTGAATTGAATAGAAAATGAATTGAATTGAATAGAAAACGAATTTGAATTGAATTGAATAGAAAACGAATTCGAATTGAATTGAATAGAAAACGAATTCGAATTGAGTTGAATAGAAAACGAATTCGAATTGAATTGAATAGAAAACGAATTCGAATTGAATTGAATAGAAAACGAATTCGAATTGAATTGAATAGAAAACGAATTTGAATTGAATTGAATAGAAAACGAATTCGAATTGAAATGGATTTAAAACGAATTTATAAGAGAAAATTCAATTTTGATTTGAAATTGAAAAGGAAGTTGAAATCGTTTCGAAACGAATTTAAAAACGATTTATATAATACGTTTTAAAAGGAAATCGACGAAGTATATATTATATATATTATATATATAATATAATGGCCTGAATAGAACACGCCGCGCCGCGGCAGTTCGTGAATTTCGACCATTGACTTCGAACGGACATTGCGGGGGATCCGACCATCGGATTCTCCTAAAACCAGAACCATTGGGTTCGTATCGAAAAGAGCTTTCTAACGAATATTAGAAATTTGAACTCTAACGGTTGGATTTGGAATTATGTCCAAATCAAATTTGGAAAAGGTCGCTGTAAGTGCAGTTCGATGGCCGTTGATGGAAATCGACTGTACGGGCCTTGATAAAATTATTAAAAATAGTAACAATTTGTGTAAAATCATAAGAAATGATTTGGGAAAAATTGGGATGAAAAACTCCATATTTGAAAAGATAAAAATAGATTTTTATCGAAATGAACTAGTTTTGAACTAGAATTAAAATTCTATTTATTTTTAAATAAATAAATTTGATTTGAAAGGGTTTTAAAAGTAACCAGGATTTCCAATAATTGAATTGGAATGAATTTGAGTCGAAATTGTCTTTGGATTATTTCGATGTTGGATTTCGTGATTATACAGATATTGTTATGGAAATTTGAAAGATATATTTATATCGTTATTTCCAATACGATATTTCTTGGTCGTAGAATTTGATATTGAATATAAGCCGATATATTTTCTATTCAGAGCCTTGTATTTAATATCAAATGTGATTTGGGTTTGTCGTGAATGGTGTCTTCATTAACACTGTTCTTAAGCCTAGTTGAGAAAAAGATTAAATCTTTTATTTAGATTTAATGAAGTGTACCAATTAAATAATATTTAATTGGAATTGAATTGGTATTGATTTTTGGGTTTATCGTGAATAGTGATTTAAATAACACTTGTTCTTTAACCCGATAATTAATAGAATGTGATTTTGGGTTGTCGTGAACGGTATCTTCAATAATACTGTTCTTAGATCCAAAGGAGTTAAGAAAATCAGAAACTAACTGGAGATTAGTTAAGTTGAATGGTTTCTAGGGTATTGATCTGATGTTGGTTTCGGCCTTCGGGGTTAGTACTTAGGGAATTGCTCACTTGCTAATTTATGGTTAGGGTTTGATTGAAATGTAATGTGATTTTGGGTTTATAGTGAACAGTGTTTTAAATGACACTGATTCTTTAACCCAGTTAAAGATTAAAACTAAGTGGAGTTTTAATGAATCTTTAATTAGATTGAAAAGATCGAGAATGGAGTATCACCGGTTTTGCTCCAAAGCGATAGTTAAATCTTTAATTAGATTTGGACGTGGAATGGTAATTAATTTTACCGATAACACCGTGGTATTAGATATGGAGTATTACCAGTTTTGCTTCATGGGATGAATAGGTTAGGATTGGGAAATAAAATAAATAATTACTTCGGTGTGGTTCGCTAATCCCGACTAGTTTGGAAAACCATAATTTTGTTTGAAATGATATCCAAAGGAAGATTAAAGAAGAAATTTTAAAGAATTTATCTTTGATAAAATTAATGGGAACCTTTCCCTAAGAACGTGAAATTTAGGAACTAACTGTAGGTTAGCTAAGAAGGATGGTTTCCTGGGTATTGATCTGATGTTGGTTTCGGCCTTCGGGGTTAATATTTGGGGAATTGTTCTCTTGCTAATTTACGGTTAGTGACTGATGAATTGGAATGAGGCGTATGTTGTGTTTGGGTAACATTTGTTTACTATATACACGGGTTGTTCGGAAAGGCCGGGTTTATACCCATTATGAATAACCGATTCGACGAAAAGTCGAAGATGATGATGGTGTTCGAAGACCGAAAGTCTTCACATCGTTTGGGTGATTACTAATGATCTTGATTGGGCTGTACACCCAAGATGAGGGAATCAGTTGGTAGTCGTCCAGACGTACTTGGAGATCGACGGATATGCGAGGAAAGTGCCTCCGGTTTCGTTCAGACCTAGAACGGACTTGTAAATGGATGGTGTGTCTGACATTGTATTCCTTTATATTGTATTCGTTGATCTCTGCTAAATATATTTCTGTTTGGCGGCGGGGAATTTATTCTCTTGCTTAACGCCCTTCTCTGAGACATACGAACTCAGAGGTTATATATTGGTAGAAATCAGTGGTACGATATGGATTGATAGTGTGGCATGCTGAGATGCAGTGATCCAGTCTTTTGTTGAAAAGCAAAGTTTGGTGGATGATGATCAAAGCGCAGCTTTAATATAGCATGGCTTTGTGTATAGCGTCGATTTGCGAGCCTCACACCCCGGCATGGTGGTGAACTGATGGTTTGATCAGTATGCTTTTTAGTGGATGGGCACCTTAGTGGTGTCGTGGATTCGGTCAACCGAGATGAGCTTAGTGCTCAGGGATAGAGTAAGCGGTGTTTTCTCTCGCCGGGACGTAAGCCAAGGTGATACTCTGGTCCCAAAAGTGCGGATGTGCAGACGGTGTTTTCCCTCGTTGGGACGTAAGCCGTGGGGAATTGCACTATGCGATCGATCTTTCGAATCAGGAGCCACCATGATGGAAATCCAATTTCCAATACGTGTATTTCGGTTTTATTTATAGAGCCTAGTATGGCGACATAGTGGGAGGGGGCGCTTATGCCGTCTATGATTGATACTTATGATTTGAAGATGTTTTATACAATATGCACTTATAATAGTATCAAATGATTTGTTTTAAACGTATCAAGCATTCTTGGCTATTATAAGGTAAAAACCCTATCCTCCGGCTTGCGTTGCATTGTGTGATGGGACCTGGGTCTTATAATAGCTTCATTTTTCTTTATTTAGCATTGCGCTATTGTTTTATGCACTGGTGTTCTTGGGAGGAAACCCGTTCCGTGTTATACGGCGTGGTCCCTTGATTTACCGAACTTTAAAATAAAGATTAATAACTGTTTTAGTTCTCACACCAGTCACATGACGGACCTGGAGTTTACTGTTTTAACCTAAACTCTGGGTGCCCTTATTTTGACACGGGCAGCTAGTAGTTTTGGTTTTGTAAATTGATATTCACAGGATCCTGGTTTACAGCTGGAATGATATCCGGAAAGCTTTGTATCCGTATATCTCTTCTAGTTGTGTATTGTATTATTTTCCGCTGCTATGTAATTTATTGTAATCTCTGATAATTTGTGATGTATATTATTTATTCATACTCTGTATATTCTTGTATTCTGATGGAATTGTTGTAATTAACAATGAAATGTTCTCCCGTCTGCGTTCTTTTGTGGCTTGTTCTCGAACTATCCGCGCTTTCCTCACTGGGGAAGTTACGGGTTTTCACACATTGAAATATTATTGTGGCTATAATATACATTAGTTATATTTAGGCTCGATGATTGTATACATACATACATACATATAATTGGTGATTGGATATTTCCCGCAGTACCATTAGCGGATGACCCTATGTGCCCTACAATATATATAGCGGATAACCTTCTACACTGCGATATCTTCCCAAGAAGCCGGTTGGGTATTATTTATGTTGTCTAACATCTGTAGATGCAAGGAAAACAGGTTGGAGGGATCCAACTGGATTCCTCAAAATTTATTACTGTTTGTTTTCGTATATATAATCATATATGATGTGTTGGAAAACCTTTGATCGATGATTGTGTGTTTTGGATATTTGAATAACACCTGCCCTAAATAATTGGTATTTAGATACGGTAAAAATATATTTGAATGAAAAGAACAGGATTTGAGTTAAAAAGGAAAATTAAAATTTTCGAATATAGAATTGAATTTCGAATGGTTAGAAAATATATAACTTGTTTTTAATAACAAAAACAAGTAGGAAGATTTATAAGCGATCACTATAAATGAAGTGGAACAAATTATCATTTGATAATTTGAGAATGAAAATTCAAATATGAATTTAAAAAGAGAATTGGAATCATTACAAAAAATAAATGATGAAGTTTATCCCAATATTCGAAATGTTAATTTTAATTGGATAAATCCATGTGGATTTATGATTTGAATTCGACTATGTCGAATTTTATAAAAATAATTTATTTTTGGTAAAGGTATTGGAATTGTATTAGATAAAAACTAAAATTAAATATGCAAATAGATTCTATGTTACATATATATAAGTTATAATAAATAGGATATTCCAAAATAGGATTTGGATTTTAAATAGATTTTGAAATGGAACTTGTTTAATGTATAAAACAAGGAAGTAAATTTATAAACAATATATAGAAAGTAGAATAAATATCATGGGATAATTTGGAATTATAAATTAATGTATGAATTTAAAAGCAAATTGGAAATCATTTTGAAAAAAGGAATGCCGGATTTTATTCTGGAATTCAGAATATAAACCGAGTTGAGATAAATCCAAAGGATTTATAATTGAAATTTGATTATATCAAATTTTATAAATAATTTATTTCTAAGGGAACTGGAATTTATTATAAAAGATTTAGTTATAAATAAATTTATAACTGGAAATAAGCGAAAATTTAGGATAATCTAGAATTTTAAGTTAGATTTAGAAAACCAATTTAATTTATACTTAAATAAATAAGAATGAGATCGAAATTTATTAATTAATGTAGGTTAAACGTTTATATTTAAATTTAATAAAAACGAACTTGTCACGACGCGGTAGTTTGTAATTTGATGATCTGAACTTCAATTGAGTATATAGAACTCAATATAAGTCAGAATTCTTTGAAACAAGAATCATCCGGACCTATTGAGTAATAATTTTCTAACGAAAGAAAAAATATAGATTTCGTATTATAGATTTTAAGTTATGTAAAAATCAAATTTTCAGAAAAGCAGCGCTATAATCGTCTATAAACCATAACGGTTTATTAAATAAAACAAAAAAATTTTGAGTGAATAAAAATTCGGATTTCCATTAAAAAATTACGAACTTTAGTTATAAAATAAATATGAACTCAAGTGGAGAAAATGAATTGATTTTATAAACAAAAACCATATTTTTGATCATTGAATGAAACTAACTAAGTAGAAAAATAATTAGTTAATTGAATTTTGGGATCGAGATTGACTTTGGAAAAGTAATGAGATTTGTGAATTCATATGCGAAATTGAATATGAAACTTGAGTTGGAAATGGAACTCGATTGGTTTATAAGCAAACTGAAAATATATTTGATGTGATATGTTCAAATAAAAAGGGGATTAGGTAAAAGAGCTAATTAAAAAATGAATTAGCGAATTGAGTTAAAAATGATTCGATTGAGTTGGAATAAATTGGGAATGTTTAGATATATAATAGATATGTATGGAATGAAGTGTATGAAGAGAAATTAATTGAATGCCCGACAAAAAGTTACGTATTTAAATGAAAATGAGGTTTTATGAGCCTAGTTTGCAAGCCACGTGGATTTTTGATTTTCTTTTTGTACAGAAATGACTTAGAGAGGCGATTTGTAGTTGCACCGAGTGACCCGTACAAAGGAAACGCTGGCGAAATTTTCCGAAAATTTAAGGAGATAGAAAATTTAAGAAAGTTTGATAACTAGAAATCAACTTATCAATTATATATTGAATTTAATATGTAACGCCCCACCTCTATACTCACGTTAGCCAAGGTCATTGCAAGCAATGATGTCAACTGACACGAAGAATAAGGCTATTGAGGAGCAACCATCTGTATAATAGCATTAAATGAGAGTAAAATGTATCGGATAATGTGGTCTTATTTTTCAAATCTCATGGGGAAACTTTACAGATCTAATTCAAGTTCAAAACTGCTACATAGCGGTTGTATATAACTCTGAATCAATATAAAGTAACGTAACAATATAATCAGAATCAGACATAGATATTCATATCACAAATGCAGAAATAGACATGAATATAACACATAAGTGTGTACACAAAGTTAGTGGTCAAACTCGATCCACTATACGACAAAAGAACAGGTACAAAGGCTGCACAAAATAGTACGTATACAAAAGAATCTTGGTCTCATATACATATAACCCAAAAAGTACAAGACTAAAGTAGTTCGCCCAAAAGTGGATGATAGTCCATGCTGGAATCAAGAAGAATCACCTAAAATACCTCGGTCTGACCCCGAGTATTATTTACATAAAGAAAAACAATAAACGGACCAGTCTAGCTATACTTATCTCATTAAATAGGATATAATAGGAGATAAAAATAAATGTAGACATGCATACGACAATAAGAATGTCATGCATAAGTGTGAAGCCCAAAAATATCTATGGTGTATCTCAAGAACCCATATCGGAGCTATAAAAGAATATCTCATTGAAAGTTATACAGCTACTCTCGCAAATGGTAAATCATATCAAATCAATACAAAATTTACAACTCAAAAGTCAATGAAAGTCAAATTGATAAATTAATATCAGTAATCTCCAATTTGATAAATTAATAACAATAAACTCAGATTGACAAGTAAATATCAATAAACTCAATTTCCAGAAATCATAATAAGAAATCCAGAAATCTCCAAAAGGGGGTAAGGCCTAACTCAAAACGGGAGCCCGAAGACTCACCGACACGTGTATCCCAAATGAGAAGCAATCTCTAGGTAGCTAGCCTATAATATTGAGCCGAAGCTCCTCAAATGGTCCAAAGACCGCGGATCGCGACCCTGCACAAACAGTCCGATGGCCGTCAAAAGCATAAATCCATAAAAATGAACTGAGGTTCCTCAAAATGATTCGGGGATCATTAAAATACTAAAAATGAACCAAAGTTTCTCAAAATGATCCGGAGATCATTAAAATAATCAAAATGAACCGAAGTTCCTCGAAATGATGCAAAGATCATTAAAATACTCAAAATGAACGAAGTTCTTCAAAAAGATCCAAAGATCATTAAAATATGGAATAAAGTCCCTTCCTCAAAGACATCACATAAAGCTAGTCTAAATCTCAAAAAGAACACAATTGATCAAGGAAAGTGTAAACTACGCCAAGCTAGTAAATATAAGAGTTAAGCTACATGTCCCATAACCACTTGCTTTACTCGATTATTTACGAACAAGTTGTATATTCCACTAGAAATACTAAATGATCATTGCCACGGTATCAATCGAACTAATACAAGAATTAACCATTGAAGCAAACACAAGGGGTCATAGTCCTTGTTTTTACTAAGGCGTTTAATTAGATTTCTCATACGAACAAGAAAAAGGTCTATAAAATATATACTAGTTGATTTGAAAACAATTTATAAATGATTTCGTAAACAACTTCATATAATGAAGCAAGATTGGAAAACATTTTGGTAAAAGAATTTGGTATCTACTAATAATATAAAATCTTTTATATATAGTTTTGAAGTGGCAAATCTCGTATAATAGCGATCAAAATAACGATCGAACTAAGAATTCATGTTTTTTATAAAATGAATTAAATCTCATAAATATCGATTACAAAATTTATTCACAATGAATAAATTGAAAATCCATAAAATCGAGCTGCATAAATCTGTGAAGCAGAGAAACTGAAAAGTCACAAAAAGACCAAATGGGCTGAAACTTGGCCGGGAAAGAGCCTGAAACAACCTATATAATAGACCATGGTCTCCACTGGTCTACAATCAAAAAAATAGCAGGACCAGTCGACTGGTCCATTTTTGACCTATTGACTGGTCAACTTATCAACAGACATCAATTTTACTTTACATTTTATTTTTCTCTGGTAGCAGGTACTAGTTGACTAGTTCATTTTGACCAGTCGACTGGAGACTGTCAAACTGACCATTTTGGTTATTTTGTTAGCCAAATCTCATATGAATCGTTTCCGATGAACCATGGAGGCTGTGAACTTGATCTAGATGATAATAAGGACTCACAAGCTTGTGAAACACTTCATATCACAGACTCCAACATACACAAAGATTTACACATGAATCCATCGAGATACAATCAAAACTCATGAATTTGGAAGTTTAAACACAAACAATCCAAAACACTCAATAAACACACAACATATAAGTGACAAAGGCACACTAGACAAGCTTATAGCTTGAGGCATAGATGTGACTTCTCAAAGAACTCACCTTAGATCTTAATACGTAAGGAGAAGCTCCAAAACAAAGAAAGATCAATCTCTCTTCAATAAGAACTGAAGAATCCACAACCTGAACACAAATTCACGAATCTCCTAGGAGTTAGGTTTAGGACAATTTTAGAAACTAAAGAGAGAATTGGTTGGAGAAGATGGAGAAGCTTACCCAAGTTTCTACACTTGATTTCCTCTTGATTTGAGCTCCTAATTGAAATCCCTAGCTTAGGAATTTTAATTTCCCATCTTTTCCCCCATTTTTACTTATGTTTTAAGAGAGGAAAGGAATGAGGGAGAGAGGGCTGATGGGGGGCTTAAAGGAGTGGGTTAGGTTTAGCCATCCAAGCCCCAACCAAAGTCCTAATTTTCACAAACTCGAAACATATCGATGCTTATGGTTTTCGAATATGTAAACGACGTTTTGAACTCAGTGGAAGTAGTTTCAAGTCCAAATTTATCCGTATGCAAAATGTCATTTTTTGGACACATATTCGATTAACAATTAATGACGTTATATTTAAATACATTATCGTCAAATATGTGGGTTGTTACATAATAAGTGGATAAACGTATAATGAAATGTTATGAGTAAAAAAGGGAAATTTATAAAATTAAATCTTAAGAGCTTGGAAGGAGAAACATATACACCTTTTAAAGTGAATGATGGTTTAAAAGCAAAAGTTTTGCATATTGAAATGATTTTGTTGATAAGAACTTAAGAAATGAAGTTAAAGAAATTATAAATTGACTAGAGATTTGTCGAGTTGAATGGCTTCCTAAGGTGTCGATCTGATGTTCGCTTTGTCCTTTGGGATTGATACTTAGGGAGTTATTCTCTTACTAGTTTACATTTAGGGACCGATGGATGTGGAAGAATAGCGATTTGTGAACATATGGAAATAATTTTTTGATGTAAAAAAGAAATACTTTCTGAAATATAGAAAATAAATAGTTAAGATAGATGGAAACGTTTTTCCAAGAATCATGAGAAGCTAAATGGGTTTGGAGAAATATCTAGGAAAAGATATTGAAGAGAAATTTAGAAACAAAAAATTTAATAAATTAAATATTAATTAAAAAGGGGTTCGGTGATTGTTAGCAGTATTCGCTTTGGGAATAAAATCTTTGGATGAATGTTTGTTTCTTCGATAGTTAAATAACCGACTATCGAAGTGTTGTCCAATTTAATACCATCGTCGTCAATACGGGAGACCAGTTGGATTATTATCCGAAAACCACTCCGTATAGGCATAAGCCTTGCGAATCAGATTACACTGAAGATAATTGAAGATGGAGAAAATGCAAGGGCTGTTTTGTTAATCCTAGGTAGAAATTACCTAAAATGGATTGATGGAATAGTGCCTTCAGTTTGTCCAATCCCAGAACAACTTGTATGGATAAATGTACGACAAAGTAAGCCTAACATATCATATACATTGATCTCTTCAAACGTATCTACGTTGGTGGCGGAGGAATTCGTTTCTCTTAGCTTTATGCCTTTGATATTTTTGGGGAAATCAATAAATGTTTTTGGCGGGTTTGACGATGTGGCATTCAAAGTAAATGAAGATTTGGCATGTCAAAAGATAAGCATGGCCTAAAGCCTCACAACCGGAAATGGTATAAAATCGGGTAGGTTGCAATCCATTTGCTTCTTTATTCTTTCGATGTTGTCCCTTTCAGGTAACGGTTGTTGATCTCAACCGTTGGTGATAATACATTCGGTACACTCAAGTGAAGTGAGTGATTGGCCATATTCAGCCTGGGTTGTAAGATATTCTTGTTGAACCCCATGTACTCCTCTCTAGAGATACACTATCGGAAGGTGGTCCCATACCTTGCCAACTGGAATCCATTCTCTAATAAGAGCCCGCGGTTTTGATTGTATACAATGTATGTGGAGCGTGAGATGTAAGCGTTCTACTAGATTGCTATTTACTTGATTTAGACACTATTATAATATCAGAATAATATTGATTTCGAAGAATGTTTTGGGTTATCGTATGGTAAAAATTATCTGTGTTTATGTGCGGATCGGTCTTACAATTTTCCTTTCTTTTATACGGATTTTTAAAAGTGAAACCGAGTGATTGTAGTTTACTCACACAGTCCCATTAATGACCCAGAGTTTATTTTGTTTTGTTTTACCCTAAACTCCCAGGTGTCCAAATTTGTGCAGGCAGTCTAGTAATTAAGGTATTTTCAGATATCCTTGGAGGAGCTTGGAGCAGGAGGCTTCAAGGTTATATAGTTATTTTTATTTCCGCTGTGTTGTAATTTGTGATGTACTCTGATGATGAATGCAAGTACAAATTTTGTATTTCAAAGGCTCTTACATATATATATATATAATTTTTTATTCCACTTCGGTGTGAGATTCTGTGTTGTTATTCCTGTTCTGCTTCTATCTTTTTTCTTCTTTAACACATAATGATTCATATATCTGCGCAATTTAGGTTGGACGTGTGGTGTATTTAGTCAGCTCAAATAGTACAGATTTGCGGGGCATTACACACATACTAGTAACACGGGGATATTCTCAAGATCTTGACATCATATTTATCTTATTAATTGGTTTGTTTCAACTATCTCAACTTCGTTATCATCTCCAAAATCAATTCAATATTCAAACTTTAGACTTCAGATCCCAATTCAACTTCATTTATTGGATTAAACTTCGATTTTTATATTTCCAGAAGATTTAGTTCCAAAACTTCAATCTAGCTTAGATTTTCATGGCATACTTATCTCATTTAAAATCTTTATATTCAAATAATTTGGACGTGGATGTTCGGAGTGAAAGTAAACTTTAATTAAATAATTATGTGGCTAAAAGAGTAAAATGTAAAATATTTTAATTAAAATAATTATAAATAAAATAGATAAATAATATAAAAAATTTAAATTAAATCTAAGAATAAATAGTTTAGTTTAATATAATATAAGTTTTTTAATTTGAAATAATTATATATAAAATTGTTAACTTTAATGTAGCACAAGATGTTAAAATAAATAAAATATAAAATAGTTAAAATAAGTAATAATATAAGCTAAATTTGTAATAAAAAATATAAATATAAACAGTTAATTAGATGAAAAATATTTAATATAAAATAATATTAATTTTGACAATTCTATAATCTGTTCCAATTCAATCTAGTTCAAACATTTCCTAATCTAGTTTAATATACATTCAATTTTAACACTTCAATTTCAATTAATCAATTCAATCTACACATTTAAAATTTACAATACTAAATCTTCAAATTTAATTATTTCATTAAGTCCCATTTTGTCAATCAATCAAATCTTAAATTCAAATATTATCTAAAAATTGAACTAAATATTTCATTCATTCAAATTAATTCTTTATTAAATCAACAAATTTTAATTTTGATTTAAACTAGAGCCATTAAATCAATTTAAGCAAAACGATTTAA
Organism: Allium sativum; assembly: GCA_030737875.1. Taxonomy (NCBI): domain Eukaryota; kingdom Viridiplantae; phylum Streptophyta; class Magnoliopsida; order Asparagales; family Amaryllidaceae; genus Allium; species Allium sativum. Next base: position 365,886,249 of record CM060909.1, read on the forward strand.
TTACAAGGTTAAATCTTCTTATCAAATATATTTACGTCAGATCCAATAGAATTCTAAATACTTTCATTTAAGTAATAAATAATTAACAACTTTAACTCTGATATTTAAATATTCTCATTTAATTAAATTTAAATAATCTAAGCAATTCAAATCTTAAATTTTAAATTAAATATTTAAATCAATAAATTAAATTATATATATATATATCTAAATTTAAATTCAATCTTTTGCTAAGTGATTTCTTTTAAAAATCACAAATTCAAGCATAAAATTCTTAGTACAAATCAAAAATAAAAAATTTCCAATTAAATTCATAAATCAATTTATTTAATCAAAATTTGGGTATGTATCATTTCAACCCATAGTCAAATTTTCACAAAATTTAATGTACACGTTATGATATTAGGAACTTGCACATGTGATAGCAGGAGTGATAAAATCAAAATAACAGCCATGCAACGGTCACACCTATTATTATACATAAATCATACATTATCATTTCATGGAATTTATCCACTGATATATCATGTAAATTATCAACTATCATTTCATGTAGATTTCGACTATTAGTTTATGTGATTAAATCAACAATTCAAGAAATTATTAACTGATAATTCAAATCATAGTCAACCAACAATTTATGGAATTATGATAAGAAATTTAATGTAACGACCCAGCGGATTTTCGGCCCGGAAATCGACATAAATACCTTTTCTGTAACTCATGCCGATCCTCCATGCACCGAAACACTGGATAGTTATTAGAAAGAATTTAGAGGGTGAGATAAGAAAGAAAGAAATATTAGAATAGAAGAAGAAGAAGAAACACCACACAGAGTCTCACATCGCAGCGGAACAAAATATAATACAGAAATAATCTTTATTAAAAGCTTTTGAAATACTTACAATATCAGAGTACACATCTGGACAGTGATACTAATCTGTCCTCATATAACACACAGCGGAATAGTAATAATATCATACGTCTGAACTCTTCCAGCTCGTCTCTTCACAGCAGTCGATAACCTGAACCTGTACAACCCGGCCTAACCCGAGCATTTACAAAATACCGGGTCAGTCTGGTGAACCAGAGTGAGATAAACTCGCACAGTAATAAGGGTGAATCATCCAATCATGATTTTAGAGTTCAAAATATTTTCAGAAGAAAAGGATAATCGTAAGACCAAATCCACACATAAACACGGACGGTTTTTACCTTACGATAACCCAAACCATTTTTGAAACCAATATCTAGTCTGATATTATAATAATGTCTAAATACAAGTAAATAGCAATCTAGTAGAACGCTTGCATCTCACGCTCCACATATATAGTATACAATCAAAACCCGCAGGCGCTTATTGGAGATTGGATTCCAAACTTGACAAGGTATGGGTCCACCTTCCGATAGTGTATCTCTAGAGACGAATACACTGGGTTCAACAAGAACGTCTTGCAACCCGGCCCTCACATGACCGACCACTCATTTCGCTTGAGTGTATCGAATGTATATCACCGACGGTTGGGATCAGCAACCGTCTCCCGACAAGGGACAGCATCGAAACATAGATTAAAGAAGCAAATAGGATTTCCTCTAGATAGGTGATCATACACCCTAATGGGAGCGACCCACATAGCCATGCTGCCTGCCCGATTTTTGTCATTTCCCGGTTGATGAGGCTTGAGGTCAGAATAACTCCTGAACATCTGGTCACCATTCACTTTGAATGCCACATCGTCAGATCCGTCAGATATCACTAATTGACGTCCACAAAAATACTCTAGCTGAAAGCTAGAGAATGGCAATTCCCTGCCAACAACTATCGTACGTTTGAAGAAATCAACGTACGTGATCCTTTGGAAATACTCTGTCAGACATTCGTCCATATACGTCATCCAGGAACAGGATGAACCGAAGGCACTCTCCTACCGCATCCAATATAGGAATCACCCCATGGATCAGTAGCGAGGAGTCCTTGTAACCCGTAGATTCCAACTACGACAGAATCACAGCTTATCTCTGCTTGCCAGGCAGAGAATATTAGCGGTCCTTCCGTTTATGAAAACCCACAGTCTTCAATGCTCCATCTCGATCATCTTATGAGATCTTCACGTATTTGTTGGTCGGAATGGTTTTCGAATATAAATTCGATCCCGGTCTTTCCATACCAACAATCGTATTGGTCAGATTTGATAGTCGGTGTTTTAACTATCAAAATATACAGTGTTTCAAACATGACACTCCAATGAGTTCACTGATTCAGTGTTCAACATCACTTGGCCTTTGACAAACTAATTTCCTTTTAGTTAAATTGAAACTTCCAATTCTTCTAATATTCAAAAATATGATATTTGAATAACTCTAATTTCAGTTAACTAACATTCGACTTACTCTATTCGCTCGACTCTAGATCGCAGCGATCACAATGGTTACGCCTGGTTCCCTCAGGAAACATCCGACCGCCGTAGGCTATCTGCAGCCCTGCGAATTTCGCTAGCAGTCGTACGAAATGGCAACTTAGCCGAATAATTATGTTTGGCTAATTCTATCTCGAATAACTATATTCAATTTCCCATTTAAAATCTTCCTTCAAATCATCCTTTAAGTTCGGAAATCCCTTAGTTTAACAAAGAAATTTATAGCACATATGTTATAACAATAGAGTTATAATCACTATTTAGATTTACAAAACAACAGCGCTATAATCGCTGTTTAGGTTTACAATCCATTTACTATAGCAAAAGTGCTTCAATCGCTATATTAGATTTACAAAACATATACTATAACAACAGCGCTAAAATTGCTGTTTAGATTTTCAAACATATCCACTAACGTCTCTTACGATTACCAACTAATACTATCTTCAGATAATCCTGACGTTGTTCAAGTTGGGGTATTTTAATTACCTCTCAGACCTTGATCACAACGTTCTTATCCTCAGATAAATGTCAGTTGTAATCCAACACCAGAATTCCACCCCAGTCTCAAAACAAATCCCATTTATAAATTGGGTTCAGTTATACAATCTTATGACCCATTTCTTTATCCCCAAATTTCACTTTCTACCGATCCCCTTTCAATTATTTTCAGCCCTTATCCACTTTGGAGATCTTATTTCCCTTGTCCCATTTTTACTTGATTTTACTCTCACGTAACGTTAATGTAAAGTTAACGCTTTACACTTTAAATCTTACTTAAAACCTCTGGTTTATAATAAACCCTTTTATCGTAATCTCTTTTCACTTAATTCATATAATTGAGTACGTTTATTTCCTTTCACCATTCAATTGGCTTGCATCTCACATTTGGTAACTTTTTAAATGAATTCCCATTTAAAAATATATTCCTAAATTCATCATTAATTAAAATAATAACTCATTTCAAACATTAACTACTTTAGTAGTTAATCCCTTTATTAACTAAATTAAATATTAAATCCCTTTTAAATCCTTATTTAAATTCAAACAATATTCATTTAACTATTTTAGTCAAAACACATTAACTTGATAAACAATTCTAATTCCAAACGGTCGATTTAATTAACTCAAAAACTTGATTACCTCATTAACCGATTTCAACAATCCTCGCTTTAAATTAAATAAAAATATAATTAATTTAAATAAATTCTAATTATTTGTTTTCTTTACACAACAATGATCAAAGTTTAGCCCTTTCGATTCATCCCTTATTCTCATATTTGTAGATCTGATTAACATCAGAACAAATCGAAGTCTTGAATAAATAAAATATTTATTTATTTACTTTTCTTTTATAAAACTTTATTCAAAATAATACATTAAAAATCCAACTCTAGTTATAAAGTAAATTTTATAACTTCATCTTTATTGATTTACCTGACGGTGAATCAATATTTATAACACGATTGAATTTTAAAGGCCATACTCTGCCAAACACTTAACCAATATCACCTATTGGTTTAAACACAACACAGGTTGAATATCCAGTCAATAATCAACCATCAAATCAATCACACAAACAGATCAGTTCATATATGATCATATGAAAATAAATAATACATTTGAGGAATCCGGTTGGATCCCTCCAACCTGTTCTTCCCTGTATTCAAATGGTTAGCACGAATCAGACTGTTCAGTTTTGTTTAACTGATAAACTAAATAGCCACCATTTAACATCAACCACAAGTACTTCAAACAATTCAACCATTTTAAACACGTTTATAAATAAACGTGACCAACCAAGGTAAGTTACCTTTTATTGGCACCAATCGTTAAAAATAACGATTTGGTATTTCACTGAAATTAAACACAGTTTAATTTCATCGGTTTAATCAACAACAAGTGTATAACTAACAAACAGGCAACCATCAGCAAGCAGAGCACACAAATAAAAACCCAATTTATATAAAATATAAATGGGAAAATAACTGAGTGAGTTTAACTCACCTTGGTTATGTTTATTTCCGGACTGGTCGGGCACAATTTAATTAAACAGTCGTTTAATTAAATCGTGAATTCCTGTCGTCTCCACTTCTGCTCAGAACAGTTCCACGATGTTCTGCTTGATAAGAGATTCCAACGGTACCTCGTTCATCCTATTCTGTTGAGATATGGACGAATTATAAGCAGTTTAATTTATACGATTATAAATTATTATTAATTCTTTGATTAAAAATATTATTAAACTAATTTTAATTACTTGAATTAGGTATATTTGTGCCGATTATTCCTGATACTCGGTTCGTCCAACATCCTTCATGCTGCATGCGGTTTAAAAGAATTAGCTGATCTACAAATTATCCACTCCCAAGTCTTCCTTCCTGTTGAAAATCCAGCGTCGGTTATGATAGTATCCCTTTCAACACGCTGTTCAGCCCACAATGCCATGATTCAACCCCCTGTCACCTTTCACAAATTCATTCTTTATTATATATGTTAATTAACTAATTAGAGGTTATTAAATTCTAATTAAAATTCATGAATTACGTGGTTAAAAATCTCAGCTGATTATATTGGTTCCTCTCCCACATCCATGCTTGCTACCGCCTCATACCCCAATAGCCTGCATGATTTCCCATTTTAAGTTAATACCCTTTTAATTAGCATAATAATTAGTTGGTTAATTAACTAAATAAAGTGTTAACGCAATACAGTTAGAAGAGATTTAGGCCGGCTTCCAATCCATCGTTCCAGGGATTTCTTGTTTGAACCGAACCCTTCCTTTCTCCTTTTGTTTCCAATATTGCTTTCCTCCCTTCCAGATCTCGGCATCGCGACCTCATATCCACGTTCGACCTCCCGCCGCCTTAGTAGTTCATCGGACATCAACTAGTTCAGTTTGGACCACGCTCCCTTCCATGCTCCATTGAAGAACCCGCAGCCCCACTCGGCATCATGGACCCATCACCAACTCCATGCGGTTGCCGCCACCTAGCCTTAACCGGACTCTGATCGGAACCCACAGCCTTGCTCGTCTTCACCTATTGCAGCGCCGAAAAATGGTTTTGTTTGAAGAGGAAGAAGGATTCTGTTTCGTTCATATTGCGATGGAGATGACAGGGTTTTGTGCTTCAGGAGGACGAAGGGGTTAAAGGGAAAAGGAGTGGCGAGGTCTTTTTATAAGAGAACAACGTGGAGGACAAGTCATTTAGTTTATAGGATTTCAGCAAAATGGTAGGATAGCTGACAATGGAAAAGATGGGAGACAACACTTTGTCGGCAAGGTTAAAAGGATTGGCGACCAAGGAATCGAAAGCGTGGAAGCAACGCAAGGGGCTACAGTGAAGGAGTAGGATGCTTCTACTAATATTAAAATTGTATGAAACTTCGTTCTAAAGTAATACGCCGAAACCACAACAAACGACTTCTGTCTTCTGATAAAAAAACTGTTCTTGATGTAAAACGATATTCCGGATCTAATGGAACAAGTTTCATCGAAATCCGAGGTCGTATGAAAAAAAATCCTTTATAAAACCAGAAATGAACACGCATTTAATTTTTCCACGATCACCAGATAAATCAAATCCATTTGAAACTGCGAACATCGACAATAACTTTTCGATACGAATCCAACAGCACTAATTTCGTCGCATTCTGAGACTGTTGCCCCGGTAGGCTGTTTTTACCCCGAACCGCCCTACCCTTTTTAACGCCAAATTTCTCAATTTCTAAAAATAACAAACTATATACATATCCTGACTCTAATCGACGATACGAACTCAACGGAACTGGTTTCGTGGCCTAATTCCATCGTCTTCTCAAGTTACACTCAAATATCCTTTTGTTTATTTAATTACGCGCTATAGAAATTGAACGGGCGTTTATGGTTGCTGTGGTCACATACGACTTCTGTTTGCCACGCCGTTCACCACCGTACAATAATTTAGCGATACGGTCTCAATGAAACTAATTTCATCGAAAACAGCGTCCGTTTGCAAAACGGCTATTTTCACGTGTATATTTTAAATAACGATTTTCCATAGCGACTATTTCAAAATTTGATTTGGCCATAACTATCAAACTATAACACGAAATCTGGATTTTTCTCTTTCAGATGAAAATTATTGTCAATATGGTCCCAACGTTTCTTGTTTCACAGAAATCCGACTTATATTGAATCCTGTATGTCCAGTTGATGTTCAAAACTCCAATTTACGAACTGCACGCCATTTTCAAGCTCGATTTATAATTATATAAATATATAACGTTTGAACTTCATTTCAATAACGAATTAAATATTAAACTCCATTAATATTCCCAATATAATATTTAAAACTAATTTAAATATTCATATTCAAATGGTCGAAAAACACGGGTCGTTACATTCTTCCCCCCTTAAAATAATTTCGTCCTCGAAATTGCTAAGGTAAGAAAGAACGTTAAAAATTCATTAACTTCCAAATCTAATTTTATATTAAATTAGAAACCAATTCAATACTGTGAATAAATATTTTTTTTTTTTAAAATATCGAAAATTTTCCAACACTTTTAAATTTTCGAAAAATTTCGCCAGCACCTCCTCTGTACGGCTCACTCAGTACAACTCCAACTCGCCTTTCTAGGCCTTCTCCAATCCAAAAGAAAATAAAACAGCCAAGCGGCTTGCCAAAAAGGCTCATAAATCACCAAATCCATATAAAAATAAACGTGTACCTTTTGTCGGGCATATCATTATATCCTTCCCATCTGCTACCTTGTCAGCATATATAAATGCATTTCCAAACAAAATTCCAATTTTATCCTCAGAACCAAATCCTTCACACATCCAAGCCAAATACCATTCTTTACTCAATTTCCATCCATTACCAATTCCAACTCTTAACTTACCAGTCCAACACCATTTCAGATTCCTGTCTCGCAATTAAAAATCTGGTTCCGCTCGATATAATATATCTCGATTCAATTTCCAGTTAATTGGTTCCAATTCGATTCGTATTTCTTTCACAAATTTCTATTTAATTTTTTCTTTGTTCAAACAATTTCCCCTGGGAGTTTTTTAAACAGTCCAGCTCCTTCAAAAATCAAACATTTCTTTTCACGATTTTAAACAGCTTGTTTTTCTCAAAGCAGTTCAAAACAAGATTCTTGGTAGTAATCCGTCACTTAGAACTCGAAAATGAACACCGATAATGGCGCGCACATCATCGGAATCTATTTTCCAGCTATTGAAGTGAGTTCAATACTATATCACTTTCAAAACCATTTCTAAACACTTCCATTTTGAAATCAGTTCAAAATATCCTTTGCAAGGCTTGTAAAACAATTTAAAAACCTCCCAGGATTTTAAAATTCTCATATATTCAATTCAAGTTCATTTGCAATCATTTATCCCACTTTAAGGAATTTTAATTCCAATTCTGATTTAGATTTCAGATTTAATAATTCTGCTTTTGTATTGTACGAATTCCAATTGGTTATTTATATAACCATTTCAATTTTAAATCAACCAACACAACCAATATACTATAATACTTCAAATATTAATCATTCTTTTATATCAAAATATAATTTGGGTAAAATTATTTCATTTACCCTCTTTCAAAAACATACTGTGTCGAATTATTCTGTTCAAGAGTTTAGAAACACTTATCGACACAGTTTGCATTACTGTATCGACCAGAATTCATAAACTACTCGACAAACCAATCAACACAATATAAACAGTTTTTATATCAATTTACAAATACGCGCTCATATATATACACTCAAACTCAATCTAGGGTATTGCTAACCCCATCTCTACTGAGTCACGCCACAGAGCCAAGGTAATTACTTAACCAATAGCTCTGATACCACTGTAACGACCCAGCGGATTTTCGGCCCGGAAATCGACATAAATACCTTTTCTGTAACTCATGCCGATCCTCCATGCACCGAAACACTGGATAGTTATTAGAAAGAATTTAGAGGGTGAGATAAGAAAGAAAGAAATATTAGAATAGAAGAAGAAGAAACACCACACAGAGTCTCACATCGCAGCGGAACAAAATATAATACAGAAATAATCTTTATTAAAAGCTTTTGAAATACTTACAATATCAGAGTACACATCTGGACAGTGATACTAATCTGTCCTCATATAACACACAGCGGAATAGTAATAATATCATACGTCTGAACTCTTCCAGCTCGTCTCTTCACAGCAGTCGATAACCTGAACCTGTACAACCCGGCCTAACCCGAGCATTTACAAAATACCGGGTCAGTCTGGTGAACCAGAGTGAGATAAACTCGCACAGTAATAAGGGTGAATCATCCAATCATGATTTTAGAGTTCAAAATATTTTCAGAAGAAAAGGATAATCGTAAGACCAAATCCACACATAAACACGGACGGTTTTTACCTTACGATAACCCAAACCATTTTTGAAACCAATATCTTGTCTGATATTATAATAATGTCTAAATACAAGTAAATAGCAATCTAGTAGAACGCTTGCATCTCACGCTCCACATATATAGTATACAATCAAAACCCGCAGGCGCTTATTGGAGATTGGATTCCAAACTTGACAAGGTATGGGTCCACCTTCCGATAGTGTATCTCTAGAGACGAATACACTGGGTTCAACAAGAACGTCTTGCAACCCGGCCCTCACATGACCGACCACTCATTTCGCTTGAGTGTATCGAATGTATATCACCGACGGTTGGGATCAGCAACCGTCTCCCGACAAGGGACAGCATCGAAACATAGATTAAAGAAGCAAATAGGATTTCCTCTAGATAGGTGATCATACACCCTAATGGGAGCGACCCACATAGCCATGCTGCCTGCCCGATTTTTGTCATTTCCCGGTTGATGAGGCTTGAGGTCAGAATAACTCCTGAACATCTGGTCACCATTCACTTTGAATGCCACATCGTCAGATCCGTCAGATATCACTAATTGACGTCCACAAAAATACTCTAGCTGAAAGCTAGAGAATGGCAATTCCCTGCCAACAACTATCGTACGTTTGAAGAAATCAACGTACGTGATCCTTTGGAAATACTCTGTCAGACATTCGTCCATATACGTCATCCAGGAACAGGATGAACCGAAGGCACTCTCCTACCGCATCCAATATAGGAATCACCCCATGGATCAGTAGCGAGGAGTCCTTGTAACCCGTAGATTCCAACTACGACAGAATCACAGCTTATCTCTGCTTGCCAGGCAGAGAATATTAGCGGTCCTTCCGTTTATGAAAACCCACAGTCTTCAATGCTCCATCTCGATCATCTTATGAGATCTTCACGTATTTGTTGGTCGGAATGGTTTTCGAATATAAATTCGATCCCGGTCTTTCCATACCAACAATCGTATTGGTCAGATTTGATAGTCGGTGTTTTAACTATCAAAATATACAGTGTTTCAAACATGACACTCCAATGAGTTCACTGATTCAGTGTTCAACATCACTTGGCCTTTGACAAACTAATTTCCTTTTAGTTAAATTGAAACTTCCAATTCTTCTAATATTCAAAAATATGATATTTGAATAACTCTAATTTCAGTTAACTAACATTCGACTTACTCTATTCGCTCGACTCTAGATCGCAGCGATCACAATGGTTACGCCTGGTTCCCTCAGGAAACATCCGACCGCCGTAGGCTATCTGCAGCCCTGCGAATTTCGCTAGCAGTCGTACGAAATGGCAACTTAGCCGAATAATTATGTTTGGCTAATTCTATCTCGAATAACTATATTCAATTTCCCATTTAAAATCTTCCTTCAAATCATCCTTTAAGTTCGGAAATCCCTTAGTTTAACAAAGAAATTTATAGCACATATGTTATAACAATAGAGTTATAATCACTATTTAGATTTACAAAACAACAGCGCTATAATCGCTGTTTAGGTTTACAATCCATTTACTATAGCAAAAGTGCTTCAATCGCTATATTAGATTTACAAAACATATACTATAACAACAGCGCTAAAATTGCTGTTTAGATTTTCAAACATATCCACTAACGTCTCTTACGATTACCAACTAATACTATCTTCAGATAATCCTGACGTTGTTCAAGTTGGGGTATTTTAATTACCTCTCAGACCTTGATCACAACGTTCTTATCCTCAGATAAATGTCAGTTGTAATCCAACACCAGAATTCCACCCCAGTCTCAAAACAAATCCCATTTATAAATTGGGTTCAGTTATACAATCTTATGACCCATTTCTTTATCCCCAAATTTCACTTTCTACCGATCCCCTTTCAATTATTTTCAGCCCTTATCCACTTTGGAGATCTTATTTCCCTTGTCCCATTTTTACTTGATTTTACTCTCACGTAACGTTAATGTAAAGTTAACGCTTTACACTTTAAATCTTACTTAAAACCTCTGGTTTATAATAAACCCTTTTATCGTAATCTCTTTTCACTTAATTCATATAATTGAGTACGTTTATTTCCTTTCACCATTCAATTGGCTTGCATCTCACATTTGGTAACTTTTTAAATGAATTCCCATTTAAAAATATATTCCTAAATTCATCATTAATTAAAATAATAACTCATTTCAAACATTAACTACTTTAGTAGTTAATCCCTTTATTAACTAAATTAAATATTAAATCCCTTTTAAATCCTTATTTAAATTCAAACAATATTCATTTAACTATTTTAGTCAAAACACATTAACTTGATAAACAATTCTAATTCCAAACGGTCGATTTAATTAACTCAAAAACTTGATTACCTCATTAACCGATTTCAACAATCCTCGCTTTAAATTAAATAAAAATATAATTAATTTAAATAAATTCTAATTATTTGTTTTCTTTACACAACAATGATCAAAGTTTAGCCCTTTCGATTCATCCCTTATTCTCATATTTGTAGATCTGATTAACATCAGAACAAATCGAAGTCTTGAATAAATAAAATATTTATTTATTTACTTTTCTTTTATAAAACTTTATTCAAAATAATACATTAAAAATCCAACTCTAGTTATAAAGTAAATTTTATAACTTCATCTTTATTGATTTACCTGACGGTGAATCAATATTTATAACACGATTGAATTTTAAAGGCCATACTCTGCCAAACACTTAACCAATATCACCTATTGGTTTAAACACAACACAGGTTGAATATCCAGTCAATAATCAACCATCAAATCAATCACACAAACAGATCAGTTCATATATGATCATATGAAAATAAATAATACATTTGAGGAATCCGGTTGGATCCCTCCAACCTGTTCTTCCCTGTATTCAAATGGTTAGCACGAATCAGACTGTTCAGTTTTGTTTAACTGATAAACTAAATAGCCACCATTTAACATCAACCACAAGTACTTCAAACAATTCAACCATTTTAAACACGTTTATAAATAAACGTGACCAACCAAGGTAAGTTACCTTTTATTGGCACCAATCGTTAAAAATAACGATTTGGTATTTCACTGAAATTAAACACAGTTTAATTTCATCGGTTTAATCAACAACAAGTGTATAACTAACAAACAGGCAACCATCAGCAAGCAGAGCACACAAATAAAAACCCAATTTATATAAAATATAAATGGGAAAATAACTGAGTGAGTTTAACTCACCTTGGTTCTGTTTATTTCCGGACTGGTCGGGCACAATTTAATTAAACAGTCGTTTAATTAAATCGTGAATTCCTGTCGTCTCCACTTCTGCTCAGAACAGTTCCACGATGTTCTGCTTGATAAGAGATTCCAACGGTACCTCGTTCATCCTATTCTGTTGAGATATGGACGAATTATAAGAAGTTTAATTTATACGATTATAAATTATTATTAATTCTTTGATTAAAAATATTATTAAACTAATTTTAATTACTTGAATTAGGTATATTTGTGCCGATTATTCCTGATACTCGGTTCGTCCAACATCCTTCATGCTGCATGCGGTTTAAAAGAATTAGCTGATCTACAAATTATCCACTCCCAAGTCTTCCTTCCTGTTGAAAATCCAGCGTCGGTTATGATAGTATCCCTTTCAACACGCTGTTCAGCCCACAATGCCATGATTCAACCCCCTGTCACCTTTCACAAATTCATTCTTTATTATATATGTTAATTAACTAATTAGAGGTTATTAAATTCTAATTAAAATTCATGAATTACGTGGTTAAAAATCTCAGCTGATTATATTGGTTCCTCTCCCACATCCATGCTTGCTACCGCCTCATACCCCAATAGCCTGCATGATTTCCCATTTTAAGTTAATACCCTTTTAATTAGCATAATAATTAGTTGGTTAATTAACTAAATAAAGTGTTAACGCAATACAGTTAGAAGAGATTTAGGCCGGCTTCCAATCCATCGTTCCAGGGATTTCTTGTTTGAACTGAACCCTTCCTTTCTCCTTTTGTTTCCAATATTGCTTTCCTCCCTTCCAGATCTCGGCATCGCGACCTCATATCCACGTTCGACCTCCCGCCGCCTTAGTAGTTCATCGGACATCAACTAGTTCAGTTTGGACCACGCTCCCTTCCATGCTCCATTGAAGAACCCGCAGCCCCACTCGGCATCATGGACCCATCACCAACTCCATGCGGTTGCCGCCACCTAGCCTTAACCGGACTCTGATCGGAACCCACAGCCTTGCTCGTCTTCACCTATTGCAGCGCCGAAAAATGGTTTTGTTTGAAGAGGAAGAAGGATTCTGTTTCGTTCATATTGCGATGGAGATGACAGGGTTTTGTGCTTCAGGAGGACGAAGGGGTTAAAGGGAAAAGGAGTGGCGAGTTCTTTTTATAAGAGAACAACGTGGAGGACAAGTCATTTAGTTTATAGGATTTCAGCAAAATGGTAGGATAGCTGACAATGGAAAAGATGGGAGACAACGCTTTGTCGGCAAGGTTAAAAGGATTGGCGACCAAGGAATCGAAAGCGTGGAAGCAACGCAAGGGGCTACAGTGAAGGAGTAGGATGCTTCTACTAATATTAAAATTGTATGAAACTTCGTTCTAAAGTAATACGCCGAAACCACAACAAACGACTTCTGTCTTCTGATAAAAAAACTGTTCTTGATGTAAAACGATATTCCGGATCTAATGGAACAAGTTTCATCGAAATCCGAGGTCGTATGAAAAAAAATCCTTTATAAAACCAGAAATGAACACGCATTTAATTTTTCCACGATCACCAGATAAATCAAATCCATTTGAAACTGCGAACATCGACAATAACTTTTCGATACGAATCCAACAGCACTAATTTCGTCGCATTCTGAGACTGTTGCCCCGGTAGGCTGTTTTTACCCCGAACCGCCCTACCCTTTTTAACGCCAAATTTCTCAATTTCTAAAAATAACAAACTATATACATATCCTGACTCTAATCGACGATACGAACTCAACGGAACTGGTTTCGTGGCCTAATTCCATCGTCTTCTCAAGTTACACTCAAATATCCTTTTGTTTATTTAATTACGCGCTATAGAAATTGAACGGGCGTTTATGGTTGCTGTGGTCACATACGACTTCTGTTTGCCACGCCGTTCACCACCGTACAATAATTTAGCGATACGGTCTCAATGAAACTAATTTCATCGAAAACAGCGTCCGTTTGCAAAACGGCTATTTTCACGTGTATATTTTAAATAACGATTTTCCATAGCGACTATTTCAAAATTTGATTTGGCCATAACTATCAAACTATAACACGAAATCTGGATTTTTCTCTTTCAGATGAAAATTATTGTCAATATGGTCCCAACGTGTCTTGTTTCACAGAAATCCGACTTATATTGAATCCTGTATGTCCAGTTGATGTTCAAAACTCCAATTTACGAACTGCACGCCATTTTCAAGCTCGATTTATAATTATATAAATATATAACGTTTGAACTTCGTTTCAATAACGAATTAAATATTAAACTCCATTAATATTCCCAATATAATATTTAAAACTAATTTAAATATTCATATTCAAATGGTCGAAAAACACGGGTCGTTACATTTAACAATTAAAATTTATGAAATTAACAGCCAACTAATCAACCAATTTTAAGCTAACAATTCAAGCATTCATCAACTAAACAAAAAGAGACATTAATTAAATATTATTATTATCACGCATGTATTAATTTGTTGAATATGAATATTAATCGTGAGAGCGCTTCCAACTTACGTGGTTTTAATATTGGTCTACAATGAGATGACACGGCACAACCACACATGAAAACTGTATGGCTTTGACCAACTCAAGTGCGCAATCAAAACGCCATCAACAAATGATCAATCAATCTCAAGTTCAAGTTGGCCACAACAAGTTCTGTATTTTCAAAATAGCCTCAAACAGCCAGCAATGTTCAATCAACTTGCAACAAACACAAGTGTATATGGATAAATGCCAGAATAAAATAAATTGAAACAAAACCAGGCAAAGGTTTGGCAGCAAACAACTGGTGCAATGGGTCGAATAAGGGAGTCAAGGATGGCGTGAGTTCGCTGCTGTGTGGGTCTGAGGCGAGGAGACCTAGGACAGTGGGTCAAAGGTTGTTGGTCGAAATGCAGTGCTGAGGGAGGAGGCTAACAGTGCATTTTGGGTACCCGAGATGGAGATGGTGGATGAATTAGGCTCAAGTGGTGGGCCTGGAGCGACACGTAGGAGTGATGGATCGAAGGAGGTGCGGCTATCGGATGTGTTAGGGGTTGTGGATGGCGGCTATGGTGGTGGCAAGCTCAAGGAGGGAAGGGCGACATGAGAAGGATGTGGGTGTGGGTTATTCGGGAGGCGAGTTGGTCAGAATATGTAGAGCTTGAGATGCAAGTGCTCTGCTAGATGGTTATTTATTTATGATTTAACAGACACTATTATAATATCATTGGATTTGATATATCGAAAATGTTTTGGGTTATCGTAAGGTAAAAATCGTCTGTGTTTATGTGTGGACTGGTCTTATGATTATCCAATTCTTTCAAAAAAGACTTCTAAAGTTAACCAAGTTGTTTGTCATGTGAGTTTATCACTGAAAGTATTCTAGACTGACCCGGGTGAATTTTGGTTTGCTTCAAATGTGCTTGGGTCAGACCGGGTATATTTCCAGATTAGGTTTCGCTTGGAACTTCAAAAGAGGAGCTGGAGTTGAGACATATACCCATATTTACTGGGATTAATTTATTCCGTTGTGTTTATTGATTGATATGAATGTATACTCTAGTGTTGTAATCACTTATGTATACAATTTTCTTTTGAATAAAGTATATTGATATATTATATTTTGTCCATTCCATTGTGAGACTCTGATCTTCTTATTCTTTTATTCTAATATTTCCTGCTTTCTTCTCTCACCCTCTATTTTTTTTCTAACTATTCGCTTTTGCGTGCACTTTGTGTTGGACGGAAGTGCAATCAACCAACTCAAAGAGTATGGGAAAAGTGGGTCGTTACAGAGGCGGTGGTGGAGAGCTTTATGAGGGCGGTGCTGCAGCGATAAGGAAAGGAGGCGGATGCAAGGTGGGTTACGTATGTATATGTATATATATATATAAAGGTTCCACCATATTAATAAGGGGAGTAAGCAAAAAATATGGAAGAGGGGAAAGAAGCAAAGTAAAGAATAGATAAGGACGCCTCTCTCCCTCTCTCTCTCCACTCTTCCTTATTTTTTGCTTACTTTCTTTCTTAATATGGTGGAAACCTTTATATATATACATACGTAACCCACCTTGCATCTGCCTCCTTCCCATGTCGCTGCAGCACCGCTCTCATGCAGTTGTCCATCACCGCCTCTGTAATGACCCACTTAGAGAGAGAGACAGAGAATGACATTTCATAAAAAAGAAGATGGAGATGATATTGAAGAGGCGGCATAATAATATATTCTTTTTTCTTTGCATGAGTAGTGGGAAGCTAGGAAGGGATTACAGATTGGTAGTAATAATTGAATTCATTTTAGCATGGAAAATGGCACTACATGTTGATAATAACATTTCTAAACTTAATTACATTCAATTTAGTATAGGAAAGTGGCACTACAAGTTGGTAATAACATTTCTAAACTTGAATCGTGTCTAATGATTTAAATAGATATTCGTCTCTTATACTGCTAACGAAACGAACTGTAACATCTCATAATTTTAACCAAGTTTGATTTGGATTTTTGATATATAAATTTAGATTTTACTAAAAATAAATTGATTTTTATTAGGTTTGAATATGAATTTTAGCTTTGTATAAGTATTTTGTTTTATTTAAATTCTTATAAGAAAATTTATTTAAAAAATTATATTTATAAGATTTATGTTTAAGTAATGATATTTTCTGATTTTGATAATATTGATTTTTAAAATATGAATTTGGTAAAGGATGAGTTATTTTAAGATTTCATAAGAATGATTTTTAATCTGAATATCAATAAGTAAGATAATTTGTAATGATGTTTAAAAAATTATTAAGCATTAATTTTAAACCATTTAGTATGAATTTTTGTAAAGTATATATAAATATATTTGCTGAATAATATAGATAAATACTTTTGAATACTAATAAATTATAAATATTTTTGATAAGCCTTAGGTAATAAATTGATTTCATATATAAGTGTTTATCTTAGACCATTTTGGTTAATATAAATCTTTGGTAAATTATATAGTTAAATATTTTTGAAAAAAATTATGAGTTATATTTTTGTAAACCTTAAATAACAAGATGGCTACACTCATAAGTATTGGAGATTTGCTATGTTTATAAGTATCACAAGAGTATTTCTAATTTAAATAAATTAATTTATCCTTAAGATAAGAATGAGTGATTAGGTGTCCCTCTTATGTGTCTTCATGCATGATATGAGTTCCATGAAAAATCCAAGTGTCCATTTAGTTGTCATCATGCATGGAATTAGCATCATGAAGGATACATGTGTCCCCTAATTAAAATGACTAGAATAACCTTTGTGAAGCCTATATAAACACGTATTCCCTCCAGGAAAACCCATTCTACGTTCTGTATCTTACATCTCACGTCTAATATTCCTCTTCTCTATGATTTCAGTTTCCAGTAAAATGAATATATACATTTCCACTCATTCAAAAATCCAAATCTTTCAATCCGTTGAGTTTTAGCAGAACTAATCTACGCGAATAATGTTCGTATCATCGTTTGTTACTTTTAGAAATTGACGGATTGGAATTTCGTTGATAAACGAGAGAGAAATCGCGGATTTATAGTAGAATGGAAGAATCAGCTCAAAACTTCGAAAAATCATATCTCTCAATCCGCTTTGAATCGATCGATGTCGTCTTCGCCATTGAGATCAGCGAAGAACGTAGTATTTTGATGTATGTTTGGTGCGATTCCATGTCGAAACCTTTGATGGCCGGAATTTAAGGTTGGAATTTGTCTGTGGTTGAAGCAATGGTTGGTGAATTAGAGTATGGTGTTGTGATGAGATTTGAAAGAGCTTTCATGTGGCAGGGTTTGGTGGAAATCCGGAAGAAAAAGTGTCGAGACATTGTTTGGGTTCATGTAACAACCCGTAAAATGCGAGCCAGTTTGAAATTTTTATTTTGGCAATTTTAGCGAATTTTGAATATTTAAAATAGATTATTTTAAATAATATCGACGAGAAATTTATTTTGAATATAATTCGAACGTATATATTATACGCGTCGTCGTTAGAATATAAATATTTATATATAATTATAAATAGAATTGAAAATGGCGCGGTAGTTCGATAATTCGATTTCAAACTTCAATTGAATGTACCGGGTGCAAAACAATCCGGATTTTAGTGAAACCAAAAATGATAGGATCTAATTGATAATATCTTTCCAACGAATCCGAAGAATCAAGATTTCATAGCGGGAATCAAAAGATATGTCCAGTTGAAAATTCTGAATAGTCGCTATGGAATTCAGGCCCTTAAAAATGGACATTTTGCAAACGACCTCGGATTTCGGCGAAACCAGTTTTGTTGGGTCCGTGATGTCAAGTTATTGCTAGATTCCAAATTTCATAATTTTTCAAATCAATATGTGAGCGTGGCAAAAGAAAACGTGTTTGACCAGTTTCAGTTGATTTTAATCGACTGGAAATTGGTCATTTTTCTAACAGTCTCAGAATTCGACGAAACTAGTTTTGTTAGGACCGTATCGTCAATACGAAGCTAGAAAATATTTTTCTGGGATTTTTCTAGTTAGTATGTGACCCCGGTAATTTGAAATGTACGTTTAAAATTCAATATAATGATTTAAATGTAAATTTAACGGAAACTGATTGTAACAGTCGAATCAGCTTGCGATACATATCCCATTGTGTTCGGAATGGGGGTAAAATGCTAAGGACGACAGGCGGTGGGCCTCGTTTTGAGGTCATATGTAAAAGTCAACTTTTAGAATAAAATAAGAAATAAATAAAAAAAAAACCCCTTTCCTCCTTATCAGCCGACCCCCCCCTTTTTTTTATTTCTCAGAATCGATTTTAAAAAGGAAAAAAAAAAGAAGAAAAACCAAATCGCGAGGACCCTCACCCCCTGCCGCCAAGCCGCTCCGCCGCCTGACCTTGGCCACCGCCCTCCACCTCCTCTCACACTCCCCTTCTTCCTCCTCGCTCCGCTCTCCTCTTCTAATCAGCGCCGTCGCTCTCGATTTCCGAGCCTAGGAGACCGCCGAGTTTCACCCCAGTCATGGCGGCGGTGGAGCACTCCAAGGTGGTCGACAGGGTCAACTCTGATTGGCTGGCAAGGGCCTGTGGCGGAGCGCGCAAGCTCGGGAGGGGCACGAGGTTCTTGGGTTTCTGCGTTCGTACCAGAAGCAGTTGTAGAAGAAAGGTAATTCACTAATTGAAAATTTATTAACTAGTTAATGATGTTAGTTAATGATATTAAAGTTTTAAATAGGAAAATCCTATAGTTTTATAAATAAATTAGCGATTGTTTTATAAAATAAAATTAGCGATGTTTTAAAAATAAAATAGCGATGTTTCTTTCAAATATAGAAATATACATTGTTTTTCAAAAATAAAAATATAATCTTTTATATACCTAGAAAGATAGGATTTTTATCTATATAATAGCATGTAAGAAAAATATGATTTTTTATATATTGAACTTCGAATTAAAAATATGATTTTTTTATATATTGAACTTCAAATTAAAAATATGATTTTTTTTATATATTGAACTTCGAATTAAAAATATGATTTTTTTTATATATTGAACTTCGAATTAAAAATATGATTTTTAATATGAACTTCGAATTAAAAATATGATTTTTATATATTGAACTTCGTATTAAAAATATGATTTTTTATATATTGAACATCGAAGTAAAAATTCGATTTTTATAAATTGAATAACGAAGTAAAAATTCGATTTTTACATATGTAGTGGCTACGGGCAACGAAGACGACGAAGATGCGATAGCGATGAAGATTTCTATCAATGAAGTGCCGTGGAGCTAGGATAGCTATTGGTGAGAATTTCTCACCTTTCAATTTCTTTTTCTAGTTATATATATATACTAGGATGCAGACGGTGCTTAGTAGCACCCGACACAATCGTCCACAGACCATGGACTTGTTTGATTGGTTGCGTAGATTAGTTGGATTATTTGATTGAAATTGAATTGTGTGGTGAAATGAATTGATTTGATTGATGTGTGAATGGCGTGGGCCTTCACTAGACCGGGGATAAGGCTAGGCCTGGTCCCGTTTCTAGTATCGTGCCGTTATGCCGCCGAAATTTTCTAAAAATATGTTAGAAAATAAAAATATCATTTTATTGTGTTAAGGAATAATAGAAATTCATATGTTGGAATAAAATGTCTTATCGTTAAAAATATAATTTTTAACGTGAAGTGAATAAAATAAAATATTCATTTATAAACCGGACGGTTTGTTTATGTACACCTATTTGAATGACATTGATTGGGACGATAAATTTTACACATCGCCCAACTGCACGAATAAAAATCTGTGTTTGATTGTTTGAAACCCCACACGGGTGTTGGGATGAAATTTGAAGTTCACTCATCCTGATTGATTAAATATGTCGATCGATTGATTGACAGGCTGTTATAAGCGTTGAATATCTATATTTGATGCTTATACAGTGGAGTGCACTTTGGTTGATGGTTGATTATTTTTCAATGCTATGATATACATGTGTTGTATGAAAATCCCTATAATTAACTTTATATGGTAATTGATTGGGCCTCATTCCAATTTGAAAAATAAAGAATATTATAAAATAAAGGTTCATGTGTTGACAGTACCCATCCATTGAGATTGGTCATGTGTTGAACGAAATATTTTATAGTAATAAAATTTACATCTTTATCAATATAAAATAAAGGTTCATGTGTTGACAGTACTCATCCATTGAGATTGGTCATGTGTTGAACGAAATATTTTGATAATAACAACTATTTTGAAAAAGAAATATTTGAAATAGAATATTTGAAAATAAAGGAATATATGAAGCCGTGTTGATTAGATTGACGCCATTTCGACGTGAACGATATTTATATCGATTTTACTAGATTTCGAAATGAATTGAATATATAACGATTTCGAAATGAATAGAATTGAAAACGATTTCGAAATGAATTGAATATATAACGATTTCGAAATGAATTGAATATATAACGATTTCGAAATGAATTGAATATATAACGATTTCGAAATGAATTGAATTGAAAACGATTTCGAAATGAATTGAATTGAAAACGATTTCGAAAGGAATTGAAAACGAATTCAAATTGAATTGAAAGCGAATTGAAATGAATTCAAATTGAATTGAAATTTGAATTGAATAGAAATGAATTTTAAAACGAATTTATAAAGAAGAATTCAATTTTGATTTGAATTGAAATGGAAGTTGAAATTGTTTTTGAAACGAATTTAAAACTATTTATATAATTCATTTTAAATAGAAATCGACGAAATATATATTATATATATAATATAATGGCCTGAATAGAACGCGCCGCGCCGCGGCAGTTCGTGAATTTCGACCATTTATTTCAAACGGACATTACGGGAGATCCGACCGTCGGATTCTCCTAAAACCGGAACCGTTGGGTTCGTATCGAAAAGAGCTTTCTAACGAAGGTGATAAATTAGAAATCTAACGGTTGGATTTGGAATTATGTCCAAATCAAATTGGAAAAAAGTCGCTATACGTGCAGTTCGATGGCCATTGGTGGAAATCGACTGTACGGGCCTTGATAAAATTATTACAAATAGTAATAATTTGTGTAAAATCATAAGAAATAATTTGTGAAGGTTTGGGATGAAAAACTCCATATTTGAAAAGATAAAAATAGATTTTTATCGAAATGAACTAGTTTTGAACTAGAAATATAATTCTATTTATTTTTAAATAAATAAACTGAATTTGAAAAGGGTTTTAAAAGTAACCAGAATTTCCAATGATTGCATTGGAGTGGATTTGAATCGAAATTGTCTTCGGAATATTTCGATGTTGGAATTCGGGATTATACAGGTGTTGTTATGGAATTTTGAAAGATATATTTATATCGTTATTTCCAATACGACATTTGTTAGTCGTGGAATTTGATATTGAATATAAGCCGGTATATTTTCTATTCAGAGCCTTGTATTGAATATCAAATGTGATTTGGGGTTTGTCGTGAATGGTGTCTTCACTAACACTGTTCTTGAACCCAGTTGAGAAAAGATTAAATCTTTTTATTTAGATTTAATGAAGTGTACCAATTAAATAATATTTAATTGGAAATTGAATTGATATTGATTTTTGGGTTTATCGTGAACAGTGTTTTAAATAACACTCGTTCTTTAACCCGATAATTAATGGGATGTGACTTTGGGTTTATCGTGAACCGTGTTTTAAATGACACGGATTCTTTAACCCAGTTAACGATTAAAACTAAGTGGAGTTTTAATGAATCTTTAATTAGATTGAAATATTCGAAATGGAGTATCACCAGTTTTGCTCCAGGCGTTAGTTAAATCTTTAATTAGATTTGAACGTGAAATGGTAATTGAATTTACCGATAACACCGTGGTGTTAGATATGAAGTATTACCAGTTTTACTTCATGGGATGAATAGGTTGTGATTGGGAAATTAAAACCAATGATTACTTCGGTAAGGTTCGCTAATTCCGACTAGTTTTGAATTGATATTCAAAAGATAGATTAAAGAATAAATTCAGGAATTTATCTTGGATAAAATTAATGGGAACCTTTCCCTATGAATGTGAAATTTAGAAACTAACTGTCGGTTAGCTAAGCAGAATGGTTTTCTGGATATTGATCTGATGTTGGTTTCGGCCTTCGGGGTTAATATTTGGGGAATTATTCTCTTGATTAATTTACGGTTAGTGACTAATGAATTGGAATGAGGCGTATGTTGTGTTTGTGTAACACTTTTATAAAATATACGCGAGTTATTCGGAAAGACCGGGTTTATCCCATTCTGAATAACTGATACGACGATAAGTCGAAGATGAAGACGGTGGTCGAAGACCGGAGGTCTTCACGTCGTTTGGGTGACTACTGATGATCTTGATTGGGCTGTACACCCAAGAAGATGGAAACAGTTAGTGATCGTCCAGACGTACTTGGAGATCAATGGATATGCGGGGTACTAGGTGCCTCCGGTTTCGTTCAGACCCAGAACGGACTTGTAAATGGACTGTGTGTCTGACATTGGATTTTAGTCCGTGTGATTGATCTCTATTAAATATATATCTGCTTGGCGGCGGAGAATTTATTCTCTTGCTTAACGCCCTTCTCTGAGACGTACGAGCTCAGGGGTTATATATTGACGGATATCAAACGCATGGAGTGAATTGCCTGTGTGGCATGCCTAAGAGGCAAATGATCGAGGCTTCTGTTGAAAAGCAAAGTCTTGTGGTGATGATCAAAGCACGGCCTTTGTGGCGTAGCTTTGTGTAACGTTTGATTCGCGAGTTTCACACCCGGTATGAACCAAAAACGGGAGACGGACCTCAGGGAGGACTTGCGTTTCTTTCTAGCTAGAAGTGGCGTCAGTGGTTTTACACGCCCTGACGAGTTTGACTTATGTGGTTGTTGCTGTTGCGAGGCGCCTCGGATTTATCGGTCGTTCTCGAACCGATGGAGTCATTTAGTGGCTCATTTACGCCCCAAAGAGCGGAGAGACGTAGTGTTCAGGCATAATAATCCACATCGGTGGACCGGCCCTGACGATCTAAAGGGTTGATGCGTTCTGATCCTGAGACATGGGCTAGATTGTCTCGAATCGGTTGAGGACTATCTTTTGCCTCGGTTCATAGACGGAAATCCAATTTCCAAATACGTGACATTTGCGGTTTTAATTGTAAAACCTAGTATGGCGACATAGTGGGATGGGGCATTCATGCCGCCTATGATTGATATTTATGATTGAAGTTGTTTTATACACTATGCACTTATAATAGTACCAAATGATTTGTTTTAAAACGTATCAAGCATTCTTTGGCTGTTATAAGGGAAAACCCTATCCTCGACTGCGTTGCATTGTGTGATGGGACCTGGGTCTTATAACAGCTTCATTTTTCTTTATTTAGCATTGCGCTGTTTGTTTTATGCACTGGTATTCTTGGGAGGAAACCCGTTCCGTGTTTTACGGCGTGGTCCCTTGATTTACCGAACTTTAAAGATAAAGATTAACTGTTTTAGTTCTCACACCAGTCACATGACTGACCTGGAGTTTATTGTTTTAACCTAAACTCTGGGTGCCCTTATTTTGACACGGGCAGCTAGTAGTTTTGTTTTTGCAGATTTATATTCACAGGATCCTGGTTTACAGCTGGAACGATATCCGGAAAGCTTTGTATCCGTATATCTCATTCTAGTTGTGTATTGTGTTATTTTCCGCTGCTATGTATTTAAATGTAATTTAAATCTCTGATATTTCTGTGTATATTCATTTGTACTCTGTATATCCTTGTAATCTGATGCATTGTTGTAATATACAATGAAATGTTCTTTTATATGCGTTCTGTTGTGGTTTGTTCTCGAACTATCCGACGCTTTCCTTTACGGGGAAGTTACGGGTTTTCACAGTTGGTATCAGAGCTTTGGTTTACAAAGCTCAGAGAACAAGACACATTAGAACCATACGAAAGAATTCATCAGAAATTGGATTAGTAATATCCAATGGGAATGACTCGTTAGAGATAGGATCAGTAGTATCCTAGAACGAGTGTGAAGAGTATATTTTTGAAAAGGAAAACAAATTTTGTTTTGGAAATTTAAATCAACTATTCGTATTTGATTAGTTATTATATTTGAATTTGGACAGTCCAGTATATATAGACTTGGCGTATACGTCTGATCCACGTGTATTTGAAGTTTCAATATACTGGATAGATATAGAGTCACACTCTAGTCGCCCGGAGACGATTCTGATGATAGTCTAGACATCATCAGAATTGGTATTCGAGTTTCGAAGGTGCGATTTTCTATATATTTCCATTAGACTGGTGTGAGAACCAAAACTTATATATATAGCTAGAACACATTGTTGTGATTTGGCATCAAAAACATGATTTTCTGTATATATATCAAAGTTATGAATTTGAAACTCTAATTCACTAATTGATTGATGTTTGTGTTGTTTGTTTAATTGTTTGATAATTTTGAACCATTATGCCTAATTGAACCAAATATTGAATTGTATTGAAATTAGTTGCATCTTCTTGCATATACATATATATCATTGAACAGGTCATAGCAAGGAGGCTAGAGCAGAGAATAAAATTTGTTTGCCCGACAAATAGGTACATGTTTACTACATAATTTCCTGTTTCGTTTGGGTGATGATGATTTTGTGAGCCTATTGGCTAGCCGCTTGGCTTTTTCTTTTTCTTTTTGAGACCTGAAGTACCGGGGAAGCTATTTGAAATTCCCCGATGCTCCCGGTGCAGGGGAGGTTATGGCGAAATTTTTCAAAAATTTAGGGAGTTAGCCAAATTTTTGAAATTTTGAAAATTCTCAGAAACTGAAAAGTTGGAGAATGGAAGTCAGATCGAGTGTAGAGTTGGATAATCAAACCACTTTCGACTTTGTTCCTTTTCGGGGACGAAAAGTTTTAAGTGGGGGAGATTGTAACAACCCGTAAAATGCGAGCCAGTTTGAAAATTTTATTTTGGCAATTTTAGCGAATTTTGAATATTTAAAATAGATTATTTTAAATAATATCGACGAGAAATTTATTTTGAATATAATTCGAACGTATATATTATACGCGTCGTCGTTAGAATATAAATATTTATATATAATTATAAATATAATTGAAAATGGCGCGGTAGTTCGATAATTCGATTTCAAACTTCAATTGAATGTACCGGGTGCAAAACAATCCGGATTTTAGTGAAACCAAAAATGATAGGATCTAATTGATAATATCTTTCCAACGAATCCGAAGAATCAAGATTTCATAGCGGGAATCAAAAGATATGTCCAGTTGAAAATTCTGAATAGTCGCTATGGAATTCAGGCCCTTAAAAATGGACATTTTGCAAACGACCTCGGATTTCGGCGAAACCAGTTTTGTTGGGTCCGTGATGTCAAGTTATTGCTAGATTCCAAATTTCATAATTTTTCAAATCAATATGTGAGCGTGGCAAAAGAAAACGTGTTTGACCAGTTTCAGTTGATTTTAATCGACTGGAAATTGGTCATTTTTCTAACAGTCTCAGAATTCGACGAAACTAGTTTTGTTAGGACCGTATCGTCAATACGAAGCTAGAAAATATTTTTCTGGGATTTTTCTAGTTAGTATGTGACCCCGGTAATTTGAAATGTACGTTTAAAATTCAATATAATGATTTAAATGTAAATTTAACGGAAACTGATTGTAACAGTCGAATCAGCTTGCGATACATATCCCATTGTGTTCGGAATGGGGGTAAAATGCTAAGGACGACAGGCGGTGGGCCTCGTTTTGAGGTCATATGTAAAAGTCAACTTTTAGAATAAAATAAGAAATAAATAAAAAAAAACCCCTTTCCTCCTTATCAGCCGACCCCCCCCCCTTTTTTTTTATTTCTCAGAATCGATTTTAAAAAGGAAAAAAAAAGAAAAAAACCAAATCGCGAGGACCCTCACCCCCTGCCGCCAAGCCGCTCCGCCGCCTGACCTTGGCCACCGCCCTCCACCTCCTCTCACACTCCCCTTCTTCCTCCTCGCTCCGCTCTCCTCTTCTAATCAGCGCCGTCGCTCTCGATTTCCGAGCCTAGGAGACCGCCGAGTTTCACCCCAGTCATGGCGGCGGTGGAGCACTCCAAGGTGGTCGACAGGGTCAACTCTGATTGGCTGGCAAGGGCCTGTGGCGGAGCGCGCAAGCTCGGGAGGGGCACGAGGTTCTTGGGTTTCTGCGTTCGTACCAGAAGCAGTTGTAGAAGAAAGGTAATTCACTAATTGAAAATTTATTAACTAGTTAATGATGTTAGTTAATGATATTAAAGTTTTAAATAGGAAAATCCTATAGTTTTATAAATAAATTAGCGATTGTTTTATAAAATAAAATCAGCGATGTTTTAAAAATAAAATAGCGATGTTTCTTTCAAATATAGAAATATACATTGTTTTTCAAAAATAAAAATATAATCTTTTATATACCTAGAAAGATAGGATTTTTATCTATATAATAGCATGTAAGAAAAATATGATTTTTTATATATTGAACTTCGAATTAAAAATATGATTTTTTTTATATATTGAACTTCAAATTAAAAATATGATTTTTTTTATATATTGAACTTCGAATTAAAAATATGATTTTTTTTATATATTGAACTTCGAATTAAAAATATGATTTTTATATATTGAACTTCGAATTAAAAATATGATTTTTATATATTGAACTTCGAATTAAAAATATGATTTTTTATATATTGAACATCGAAGTAAAAATTCGATTTTTATAAATTGAATAACGAAGTAAAAATTCGATTTTTACATATGTAGTGGCTACGGGCAACGAAGACGACGAAGATGCGATAGCGATGAAGATTTCTATCAATGAAGTGCCGTGGAGCTAGGATAGCTATTGGTGAGAATTTCTCACCTTTCAATTTCTTTTTCTAGTTATATATATATACTAGGATGCAGACGGTGCTTAGTAGCACCCGACACAATCGTCCACAGACCATGGACTTGTTTGATTGGTTGCATAGATTAGTTGGATTATTTGATTGAAATTGAATTGTGTGGTGAAATGAATTGATTTGATTGATGTGTGAATAGCGTGGGCCTTCACTAGACCGGGGATAAGGCTAGGCCTGGTCCCGTTTCTAGTATCGTGCCGTTATGCCGCCGAAATTTTCTAAAAATATGTTAGAAAATAAAATTATCATTTTATTGTGTAAATGAATAATAGAAATTCATATGTTGGAATAAAATGTCTTATCGTTAAAAATATAATTTTTAACGTGAAGTGAATAAAATAAAATATTCATTTATAAACCGGACGGTTTGTTTATGTACACCTATTTGAATGACATTGATTGGGACGATAAATTTTACACATCGCCCAACTGCACGAATAAAAATCTGTGTTTGATTGTTTGAAACCCCACACGGGTGTTGGGATGAAATTTGAAGTTCACTCATCCTGATTGATTAAATATGTCGATCGATTGATTGACAGGCTGTTATAAGCGTTGAATATCTATATTTGATGCTTATACAGTGGAGTGCACTTTGGTTGATGGTTGATTATTTTTCAATGCTATGATATACATGTGTTGTATGAAAATCCCTATAATTAACTTTATATGGTAATTGATTGGGCCTCATTCCAATTTGAAAAATAAAGAATATTATAAAATAAAGGTTCATGTGTTGACAGTACCCATCCATTGAGATTGGTCATGTGTTGAACGAAATATTTTATAGTAATAAAATTTACATCTTTATCAATATAAAATAAAGGTTCATGTGTTGACAGTACTCATCCATTGAGATTGGTCATATGTTGAACGAAATATTTTGATAATAACAACTATTTTGAAAAAGAAATATTTGAAATAGAATATTTGAAAATAAAGGAATATATGAAGCCGTGTTGATTAGATTGACGCCATTTCGACGTGAACGATATTTATATCGATTTTACTAGATTTCGAAATGAATTGAATATATAACGATTTCGAAATGAATAGAATTGAAAACGATTTCGAAATGAATTGAATATATAACGATTTCGAAATGAATTGAATATATAACGATTTCGAAATGAATTGAATATATAACGATTTCGAAATGAATTGAATTGAAAACGATTTCGAAATGAATTGAATTGAAAACGATTTCGAAAGGAATTGAAAACGAATTCAAATTGAATTGAAAGCGAATTGAAATGAATTCAAATTGAATTGAAATTTGAATTGAATAGAAATGAATTTTAAAACGAATTTATAAAGAAGAATTCAATTTTGATTTGAATTGAAATGGAAGTTGAAATTGTTTTTGAAACGAATTTAAAACTATTTATATAATTCATTTTAAATAGAAATCGACGAAATATATATTATATATATAATATAATGGCCTGAATAGAACGCGCCGCGCCGCGGCAGTTCGTGAATTTCGACCATTTATTTCAAACGGACATTACGGGAGATCCGACCGTCGGATTCTCCTAAAACCGGAACCGTTGGGTTCGTATCGAAAAGAGCTTTCTAACGAAGGTGATAAATTAGAAATCTAACGGTTGGATTTGGAATTATGTCCAAATCAAATTGGAAAAAAGTCGCTATACGTGCAGTTCGATGGCCATTGGTGGAAATCGACTGTACGGGCCTTGATAAAATTATTAAAAATAGTAATAATTTGTGTAAAATCATAAGAAATGATTTGTGAAGGTTTGGGATGAAAAACTCCATATTTGAAAAGATAAAAATAGATTTTTATCGAAATGAACTAGTTTTGAACTAGAAATATAATTCTATTTATTTTTAAATAAATAAACTGAATTTGAAAAGGGTTTTAAAAGTAACCAGAATTTCCAATGATTGCATTGGAGTGGATTTGAATCGAAATTGTCTTCGGAATATTTCGATGTTGGAATTCGGGATTATACAGGTGTTGTTATGGAAATTTGAAAGATATATTTATATCGTTATTTCCAATACGACATTTGTTAGTCGTGGAATTTGATATTGAATATAAGCCGGTATATTTTCTATTCAGAGCCTTGTATTGAATATCAAATGTGATTTGGGGTTTGTCATGAATGGTGTCTTCACTAACACTGTTCTTGAACCCAGTTGAGAAAAGATTAAATCTTTTTATTTAGATTTAATGAAGTGTACCAATTAAATAATATTTAATTGGAAATTGAATTGATATTGATTTTTGGGTTTATCGTGAACA
Organism: Allium sativum; assembly: GCA_030737875.1. Classification (NCBI taxonomy): domain Eukaryota; kingdom Viridiplantae; phylum Streptophyta; class Magnoliopsida; order Asparagales; family Amaryllidaceae; genus Allium; species Allium sativum. Next base: position 365,916,030 of record CM060909.1, read on the forward strand.
GTGTTTTAAATAACACTCGTTCTTTAACCCGATAATTAATGGGATGTGACTTTGGGTTTATCGTGAACCGTGTTTTAAATGACACGGATTCTTTAACCCAGTTAACGATTAAAACTAAGTGGAGTTTTAATGAATCTTTAATTAGATTGAAATAATCGAAATGGAGTATCACCAGTTTTGCTCCAGGCGTTAGTTAAATCTTTAATTAGATTTGAACGTGAAATGGTAATTGAATTTACCGATAACACCGTGGTGTTAGATATGAAGTATTACCAGTTTTACTTCATGGGATGAATAGGTTGGGATTGGGAAATTAAAACCAATGATTACTTCGGTAAGGTTCGCTAATTCCGACTAGTTTTGAATTGATATTCAAAAGATAGATTAAAGAATAAATTCAGGAATTTATCTTGGATAAAATTAATGGGAACCTTTCCCTATGAATGTGAAATTTAGAAACTAACTGTCGGTTAGCTAAGCAGAATGGTTTTCTTGATATTGATCTGATGTTGGTTTCGGCCTTCGGGGTTAATATTTGGGGAATTATTCTATTGATTAATTTACGGTTAGTGACTAATGAATTGGAATGAGGCGTATGTTGTGTTTGTGTAACACTTTTATAAAATATACGCGAGTTATTCGGAAAGACCGGGTTTATCCCATTCTGAATAACTGATACGACGATAAGTCGAAGATGAAGACGGTGGTCGAAGACCGGAGGTCTTCACGTCGTTTGGGTGACTACTGATGATCTTGATTGGGCTGTACACCCAAGAAGATGGAAACAGTTAGTGATCGTCCAGACGTACTTGGAGATCGATGGATATGCGGGGTACTAGGTGCCTCCGGTTTCGTTCAGACCCAGAACGGACTTGTAAATGGACTGTGTATCTGACATTGGATTTTAGTCCGTGTGATTGATCTCTATTAAATATATATCTGCTTGGCGGCGGAGAATTTATTCTCTTGCTTAACGCCCTTCTCTGAGACGTACGAGCTCAGGGGTTATATATTGACGGATATCAAACGCATGGAGTGAATTGCCTGTGTGGCATGCCTAAGAGGCAAATGATCGAGGCTTCTGTTGAAAAGCAAAGTTTTGTGGTGATGATCAAAGCATGGCCTTTGTGGCATAGCTTTGTGTAACGTTTGATTCGCGAGTTTCACACCCAGTATGAACCAAAAACGGGAGACGGACCTCAGGGAGGACTTGCGTTTCTTTCTAGCTAGAAGTGGCGTCAGTGGTTTTACACGCCCTGACGAGTTTGACTTATGTGGTTGTTGCTGTTGCGAGGCGCCTCGGATTTATCGGTCGTTCTCGAACCGATGGAGTCATTTAGTGGCTCATTTACGCCCCAAAGGGCGGAGAGACGTAGTGTTCAGGCATAATAATCCACATCGGTGGACCGGCCCTAACGATCTAAAGGGTTGATGCGTTCTGATCCTGAGACATGGGCTAGATTGTCTCGAATCGGTTGAGGACTATCTTTTGCCTCGGTTCATAGACGGAAATCCAATTTCCAAATACGTGACATTTGCGGTTTTAATTGTAAAACCTAGTATGGCGACATAGTGGGATGGGGCATTCATGCCGCCTATGATTGATATTTATGATTGAAGTTGTTTTATACACTATGCACTTATAATAGTACCAAATGATTTGTTTTAAAACGTATCAAGCATTCTTTGGCTGTTATAAGGGAAAACCCTATCCTCGACTGCGTTGCATTGTGTGATGGGACCTGGGTCTTATAACAGCTTCATTTTTCTTTATTTAGCATTGCGCTGTTTGTTTTATGCACTGGTATTCTTGGGAGGAAACCCGTTCCGTGTTTTACGGCGTGGTCCCTTGATTTACCGAACTTTAAAGATAAAGATTAACTGTTTTAGTTCTCACACCAGTCACATGACTGACCTAGAGTTTATTGTTTTAACCTAAACTCTGGGTGCCCTTATTTTGACACGGGCAGCTAGTAGTTTTTGTTTTGCAGATTTATATTCATAGGATCCTGGTTTACAGCTGGAACGATATCCGGAAAGCTTTGTATCCGTATATCTCATTCTAGTTGTGTATTGTGTTATTTTCCGCTGCTATGTATTTAAATGTAATTTAAATCTCTGATATTTCTGTGTATATTCATTTGTACTCTGTATATCCTTGTAATCTGATGCATTGTTGTAATATACAATGAAATGTTCTTTTATATGCGTTCTGTTGTGGTTTGTTCTCGAACTATCCGACGCTTTCCTTTACGGGGAAGTTACGGGTTTTCACAGTTCACTCGTTGAAAGAACCAGGTCACGGCTTTGGTGAACGTCGGATTTTGATGCAGGACTCTAGAGTTGTGGTGTTGGTGTGCAGATTGACGAGAAAGTGGAGAGAAACTTGCTGGTGATCTTTGTTGTTGGTTCGGTGGACGTTTGGGGTGGTGTGTGTGCACACTGTTCACGTGAATTGGGTTCCAGGCATGAGTAAGGAGATGAGGCGTGAGAGGAGAAGAAGGAGAGGGAGATGGGCCATGGGTTAGAAGCTTGGATCCATGCGTTTTTTTGGGCTTTGGGCCCAACTATTTATATGGTATGATTTTAATTAGTTATTTAAGTTTAAAATTTGTGTAAACTTCATCAGCTAATATCTAATTTGTTTTAAACCGGATTTTCGCAACGTTAGGATCGTTAGAACCGTATTTGAAAATGGAACCCATCAGTATATAATGGTGATAATTTTGGATAAGGTATAAATTATAATAAAAAAATTGAATAAAAGTTCCTATATGAATATATAATGAATAACGTTATTAATTCAATTTCAATATATAAATCAGCAGAAAAATTACCAGCTGCTGATAAGAATGACTGAGAGCAGTATGAGTAGAAGTGGTAGTATTCATTGATCTGTTCATGAAGATTTTGAAGGTTTAATGGTGAGAACTTCTAATTTTTTTTATTTTTATTTAAATTAGTTAATTATAATTAGCTGAGATTAATTATAATTAGTTGATGATGATTGTGTGATGGATGTTGATGTTTGAATGGTTGTTCATGCAATTAGATAATACACTGAACATTGGTAAGCGTTATTGACTGTAACGCTTGTGCATAGTTAAAATGTTGTTTGTGATGAATGAATTCGTATCCATATGATCATATGATTCATTTGGATAAATATGATTGCATTGCATGATATTACACACACACACACACACACACACCGTGGTTGTGTAGTCACACAAAGTTTTCCTACATGTGCGAAAGCTTGAATGTGGAATATGACAACATGACATAAAAGAAAAGAGATACCAAATATTAAAGGGAAAGGTCCATTGTCTTATTCACGCATGAACTCTTGGTTTCATGCGTTTTGCATCATGACCCACTTTCTTTTATTTAAATTTGTATACTAATTTTTTTTTCCGATTTCTTTCATTTTTAATTATCAATAAGCATCAACACCAAACTAACAATATAATCGTGTATAATAATGTGCCATGATCTCAGAACAGTAATAAAATAAACCGGTTGATTAGTTCTGTAAAGTATCAATAGGGACCATAGTTACCCTAAAATACATTAGAAAAATATATGCTTATTTTCCGAAATAAAAATTACAATCAAATTTTATAAAATATTTTAAGGCGACGCGAACTGAAACTGAACAAAAAAATTTAGACGAATATTTAATTATAATTTAATTTCAGATTCTGATCGATTCTAGCAACTGAACTACAACTTATTTGATAATTCGATTTACGACGAAACATTTTCTCCAAACAAACATTGTTGTAACAAATTCCAAAGTAAATTTAAATTTTCCATCATTTAAATACTATTACCCCCTTAAAATATGATTCAACAATTATTTGGTGTTGGTGTGCAGATTGATGAGAAAGTGGAGAGAAATTTGTTGGTGATCTTTGTTGTTGGTTCGGTGGACGTTTGGGGGTGCGTTTGCACACTATGCACATGAATTGGGTTCCAAGCGTGAGTAAGGAGATGAGGCGTGAGGGGAGAAGAAGGAGAGGGAGATGGGCCATGGGTTAGAAGCTTGGATATGTGCATTTGTTTGGGCTTTGGGCCCAAATATTTATGTGGTATGGTTTTAATTAGTTATTTAAGTTTAAAATTTGTGTAAACTTCATCAACTAATATCTAATTCATTTTAAATCGGATTTTCGCACCATTAGGCTCATTTATATATAATGAATAACGTTATTAATTCAATTTCGATATATAAATCAGCAAAAAAATTACCAACTGCTGATAAGAATAGACTGAGAGCAGTACGAGTAGAAGTGGCAGTATTCATTGATCTGTTCACGAAGATTTTGAAGCTTGAAGGGTGAGAACTTCGAATTTATTTTTTTTAATTTAAATTAGTTAATTATAATTAGCTGAGATTAATTATAATTAGTTAATGATGATTGTGTGATGGATGTTGATGTTTGAATTGTTGTTCATGCAATTAGATAATACACTGAACACTGGTAAGCGTTATTGACTGTAACGCTTGTGCACAGTTAAAATGTTGTTTGTGATGAATGAATTCGTATCCATCTGATCACATGATTCATTTGGATAAATATGATTGCATTGCATAATATTACACACACACACCGTGATTGTGGAATATATGGGTGATCGATCTAGAATCTCCTTCCTATATACGATTTTATTTAATTATTAAATAATATTTAAATGATAGTTTGAATTAAATATCAACTTTTAATTATTGAATTAGGATCGGAAAATGATTTGAATTATGTATTGATTTTTGTATAACGATCTTTATATCTATCTGGAACTAGTTCTGGTAAAAATATTATTTTCAATTTGAATTCGAAATGAGATTTTTAAATTTGAATATGGTTTTATATATATAATAATATAATATACACCAGAACATTCTAGGATGACAGAGAGGATAGTGTCTAGGCTTGGGTTTGGAAATTCAGTTTCCTGCTCTCTCTGGCTACCCCTAACTGATCCGACAAACGGAATGGTAAATTCGAAAATTTAATTTGAAATATATTTTGAAACTGTTTTTCAAATGATTTTGAAATATAAAATAAATTTGAAAAGGATTTGAATAATTTTTATTTAAATCATTACATGGTTTGAATAGAACGCACTATGATGCAACAATTCGTAAATATTGATTTCAAGTTTTGAATGGTTTTAACTTGATTATTTGAAACTAATTTGACTTGGAATAAGAAACGTTGAATTGCAAATGATAACAGTTTTGAAAAGCATTGGAATATTTGAATTTCGAACAATTTTAAATCTATTTGATTTAAATGGCTATTTTAATAGCAGTACCATTGGTAACAATTCCAAATGTTTTTATTGGTTTTGAAATTTGTAAGCGTGAACTATTATTTGACTATAAGAATGATTTATAAAATAGTTTTGAAGATTATTAAAGTATTGGAAATATTTATATGGAATTGAAATGGGTTTCCAAATTTTAAAATTTGGATATGGTTGGAGATAAATCTTCGGATGTTTGATATTAATTTGGTAAATGAAAACTTTTATTATCTGAGAAATTTAAAAGGTAATTCACTGTTATTCCGCTTATAATATGAGTTGGATACGGAGATTAATATTGAAGATAAGTTGATGGTATTTCTATCCAGATCAAATATCAAAGAGTTGAATAAATCTTTTAATTAAGATATGGGTTTCTCCACCTGGTTGAAATAAGTTAGATAGAAATAATCTTCGATATTTGGTATAAAATTTCATGGTGCAAATGAATACAATCTGGGGAATTTGAAAGATATTATTATATCGTTATTCCACTTATAGTATTCCTTGATTATGAGAATTTATATCGAATATAAGTGGATACAATTTCTGTGTAACTTATGATTCAACATCGATTGATTTGGATTTGGTCGTGAATCGTAATTTCAATAATATCATTCTTGAAACCTAATGAGATTGAGTTGTGAAAATTCATATCGTAATTGGGGATTTAAATCAAATCTTTGATCTAAGGGAATTAAAAGTAAGAAATTGAAGCGAAGATATACTCTTTGATTTCAGAGAAGAATTTAAGATGATAACGAGATGTATGAAATTAAAGTAATTCAAATCTTGAGTCATAAATGAATTGATAACTATTTGGTAGGAGATTTGAATCGAAAAGCATGTGTAAACTATAGCTACTGTTTTAAAGTACACTTATTACTTGGAAAGACCGGGATCGAGTATATGTTCAAAAACCATTCCAAGTAATAATACGACGTTATGAAGCAATTCATGACTTGGTAAACGACGAATGAAGACTGGGAATATTTGAATTGTTTAGATTGATTGCTGATTGATGTCTCGGTTAGGTAGGCCACCCGATACGAGGTATGAGTTACATGAGACCTGAACATATTTAAGTATTTTCGGGTTGTTGTTCCGTTCAGACCCAGAACAGATTTGTATGGATGGTGTGTCTGACATTAAAATTGAACACGTAGCACTGATTTCCGTTAATATATATCAGATTTGTGGCAATATATTATCCTCGTATCTAAGTCATACTAACTTAGAGGGTATGCATTGATTGGAATCTGTGATATGTCGTGAATTGTCAATGTGGCGTACCCGAGTTATGAAACGAGCTAGTGATGATCAAAGAATGGCTTATCGAAGCATATGACGTGACAATTGACAAACCTCACACCCCGGATTGACGAGAAACTGGCAGTTAAGTTTTATACTTATATATGAATTAATGATGAAGCTGTGCAGCAGTGGGAAACTACTTATGAACCTGGGGAAATTGGGTAAGTTTGGGGGGCCGTGTCTGGTCGAAAACCATTGATCTGCCCTGACAATGTGTATTTGGTGTCCGTGATGGATGAAAAAGCCGTGAGGCACTTCGTTTTGTATCGCTGATTGATCTTTCGTGCCAAGAATCATCAAATTGGAAATCCAATCTCCAATACGAGCCATACGATTTTGATTGTATATATATGGAGACATAATATTATGGGTATCATGCCATCTAGGATTAATACATTTATTTGCGAAATTGTTTTCCACACTGTATGATAATATTAGAAGAGGATTTTCACGTATGAAAGCATGTTTGGTTATCATAAGGTAAAACTCGCCCATCTGGTGTGCGCTTGCATTGTGTGATATGGGACGAGCTTATGATAGCTTCATTTTTCCAAAGTCATAACGAATTTCGATGCACTGGAATTCACATGGAGTAAACCAGTTCCGCATTAGCGGCATGTTCCGGTGAAATTCCCAACTTTAAATGAACCTAATAATAACTATTTTTGAGTTCTCACGCCAGTCGCACGACTGGCCTGGAGTTTATTATTCCACACCTAAACTCTGGGTGCCCATGATTTTGTACGGGCAGCCTAGTAGTTTGGTTCACAGATTGAGCCTTGGGAGTTTGTTAGAGCTGGATTCTGGTTTAGCTGGAGCTATGATGTATTTGAGCATTCGTATTCTTCCGCTGATTTTAGTATTTATTCCGCTGTGAAAATCGATGTACTTTGATGTATTCTTGGTAACTCTGATGTAATATTTCGTAATGAAATAAAAAGTCCTGTTATTTTTGTTCAATATATGTATGCACCCATAACAATTCATCTTTGTGAACGGTTTAAGTTAGTTTAATTACTGGTGAAAATCAGGCAAAAAGAAGGGTCGTTACAAATGTGGTATCATAGCTTTGGTTATACAAAGCTATGGGGTACGACGTATTTTGAACAAAGGATAGGACTCATCAGAGCTATAGTATCTCATTAGTGCTAGGGTTAGAAATACCCTAGAATGAGATTTTGGAATATTATGGCGAGAGAGCGTATTTTTGAAACCTATACAAGGTATTTTTGAACAAGTAAATCATTTTGAAAACGATGATTATTTGAAATATATTTTAAAATATAATTGGAAATAAGGATTTTGAGCGTTTTATTCGACGTCACAATTGGACTATCGAGTATGTAAGGATTTCGAATATACGTCTGATCAACGTATATAAGAAGTCCAATATATACTAGGTAGATGTATGGTCACACTCTAGTCGCTCAAGGATGATTTTACCGATGACCACGGCACCATCAGTAGTTATTTTCGAGTATCGAAAGTGGGATGACTATATGGTTTCAATTAACACATCGAGGAATACTTGAACCATTCTGACATGTTAGAATTATTAAAAGGGAATATAATGTAGGCACAATATGTTATAGATGCAAAACCAACTATTTTTATAATAACAAAAGGGATATTGTAGAAGTAAACTATGCATAAAAATTAGAAAGGACACGCAAGTGTGAAAATCCATTAAGAAATTATATCAATACCAACCATTAAGGAATCTGAAGATGATTTTGACTTAAGTTAAGAATTTGTTTAAAGAGATGATTTTGACTTAAGTTAGGAATGAGTTTAAAAAAGGTTAATTTAAATTGTGACAAACATTGATGTAGGAAAATTTTGGATCTTTGAAATATTAAATTTAAAGAAATGAGTTCTGAAAATGTTAAGATTAATATTTGAAAACAACCCTAGCTTGAACATGTATACACATAATCAGAGTGTGCAGAGGAAGCTTGATGGTATTTTAAATAAAACTTTCTTAAGAGATTTTCTGGCTAGTTGACTAAGAAATATTTTCTACACACGATTTGATATTTAAACAAGGATATAAAGAGTTATATATATTTATGAATTTTAAAGTGGATTTAGAAAAAGTGTTATTCGATTAGGTGAATATGACAACCAAAATATGAATATCAAATGAGTATAAATTTAACTTATAAATGGGTTAATATGAAATTGGAAACAATTGGAATAAAAATTTGAAATAGAATGAAACATAATTCCATCTCTTTCTTTATCGCTGGGTTTGCTCGACCCATTGTCATATTTTGATTATCACCCCAAATTGTTGAAACGACCCGAACTTCCCCGGTCTCCGAAGAGAAGAGAAAGAACGAATTGTTTTGAGAACACGACAAAATAGAACGTAGAAGGGAGAACATTTCATTGTTTATTACAACAATTCCATCAGAATACAAGAATATACAGATTATAAATAAATATTACACAGAAATATCAGAGATTTAAATTACATTTAAACACATCGCAGCGGAAATAATACAAAACACAACTAGAAGGAGATATACGGACACAAAGCTTTCCAGATATCGTTCCAGCTGTAAACCAGGATCCTGTGAATATAAATCTACAAAACCAAAACTACTAGCTGCCCGTGTCAAAATAAGGGCACCGAGAGTTTAGGTTAAAACAATAAACTCCAGATCAGTCATGGGACTGGTGTGAGAACTAAAATATTTATAAATCTTTATTTTAAAGTTAGGTAAAACAAGGGACCACGCCGTATAACACGGAACGTGTTTCTCCCAAGAATACCTGACACGACCCGAACTTCCCCGTGAAGGAAAGCACGGATAGCGTTGAGTACAAGACAAAATAGAACGCAGATGGAAGAACATTTCATTGTTATTACAACAATGCCATCAGATACAAGAATATACAGAGTATAAATGAATAAATTACATTTGATAAATATCATAGATTACAATAAATTACATAGTAGCGGAAAATAATACAAAGCACAACTGAAGATGATATACGGATACAGAGCTTTCCGGATATCATTCCAGCTGTAAACCAGGATCCTGTGAATATAAATCTGCAAAACCAAAACTACTAGCTGCCCGTGCGGAAATAGGGGCACCCAGAGTTAGGTTAAAACAATAAACTCCAGGTCAGTCATGTGACTGGTGTTAGAACTAAAACAGTTATTTAAAACTTTCCTTTAAAAGAGAGTAATTCAAGGGACCACGCCGTATAACACGGAACGGGTTTCCTCCCAAGAATACTAGTGCATAAAACAACAGCGCAATGCTAAATAAAGAAAAATGAAGCTGTTATAAGACCCAGGTCCTATCACACAATGCAACGCAAGTCGGGGGATAAGGTTTTCCCTTATAACAGCCAAAGCATGCTTGATACGTTTAAAACAAATCATTTGATACTATAATAAGTGTATAGTGTCAAAACAATTTCAATCATAAATATAAATCATAGACGGCATGGGTACCATCTATCATGTCGCCATACTAGTTCTACAATTAAAACCGCAATACACGTATTGGAAATTGGATTTCCGTCATGAGTCGAGGCAAGGGGCAAGCTCCTCTCCGCTTCGAGACACTCTAGCAAATGCTCAGGACTACACACTCTGGGCAGCCACTTGGATCGGTTGGGCCGGTCCTCACTTACGTTAGAGGATTGGCAATTCCTGAACACACGTTTCCCGGTCCTTACAGACCTATAATCGAGGCGCCTCATTCCAATAACCACAAAGGTGAAAAGTATATATATGTCAGGGCTGGTAAGTCACTGACACCACCAAAGCTAGAAAGAAACGTCATGTTCTCCCAACGGCCCGTATCCCGTTTTTAACTCATACCGAGGTGTGAGGCTCGCGAATTCACATTATACACAAAGCTGCCACGTAGGCCGTGTTTTGATCATCAACCACAAGACTCTGCTTTTCAACAAAAGCCTTGATAATTGCATCTTAGCGTGCCACACAGGCAATTCATGTCATGCGACTGATGTCCATCGATATACAACCTCTGAGCTCGTACGTCTCAGAGAAGGGCGTTAAGCAAAAGAATAAATTCTCCGCCGCCAAACAGCTGTATATTTAATAGAAATCAATCAACACAGAATAAAATCCAATGTCAGACACACAATCCATTTTCAAGTCCGTTCTGGGTCTGAACGAAACCGGAGGCACTTTCCTCGCATATCCATCCATCTCCAAGTACGTCTGGACGACCACCAACTATTTCCATCCTCTTGGGTGTACTGCCCAATCAGGATCGTCAGTGATTATCCAAATGATGTGAAGACTTCCGGTATTCAACCACCGTCTTCATCTTCGACATATCATCGAATCGGTTATTCAGAATGGGTATAAACCCGGACTTTCCGAACAACCCGCGTATATTAAAACAGTGCTAGAAAACACAACATACACCTCATTCCAATTCAGAATATTCTTTTATTCACAAAATCACATTTTTAGGGAAAGGTTCCCATAATTTTATCCAAGATAAATTCTTTAAATTTATTCTTTAATCTTCCTTTGGATGTCGTTTCAAACCAAATGATGGTTTTCTAAGCTAGTCGAGATTAGCGAACCACACCGAAGTAATTATGTATTTTATTTCCCAATCCCAACCTATTCATCCCATGAAGCAAAACTGGTGATACTCCATATCTAACACCATGGTGTTATCGGTAAAATTAATTACCATTTCACGTTCAAATCTAATTAAAGATTTAACTATCGCTTTGGAGCAAAACTGGCGATACTCCATTCTCGCTCATTTCTAAATTTGATAATTTAGATTATAGATTCACATTTCAAATCTAATTGCAGATTCAATAAAACTCCTTTTACTGGGTTAAAGAACTAGGTGTTATTTAAAACACAGTTCACGACAAACCCAAATCACATTCTATTTATTATCGGGTTAAAGAACTAGTGTTATTTAAAACACCGTTCACGATAAACCCATTTCAAATCCAATCAAATATATTAGAAATTCCGATTATTCAAAACCCCTTTTTAAATCTAATTAATTTATTTAAAAATAATTGGGTTTTAAATTTAGTTCAAAACTAGTTCATTTCGATAAAAATCCATTTTTATCTTTTCAAATATGGAGTTTTTCACCCCAATTTTTCCCAAATCATTTCTTATGATTTTACACAAATTATTACTATTTTTAATAATTTTATCAAGGTCCGTACAGTCGATTTCCAACAATGGCCATCGAACTGCACTTACAGCGACCTTTTTCAAATTTGATTTAGACGTATCTCCAAATCCAACCGTTAGATTTTGAATTTCTAATATTCGTTAGAAAGCTCTTTTCGATACGAACCCAACGGTTCCGGTTTTAGGAGAATCCGAAGGTCGGATCTCCCGTAATGTCCGTTTGAAATAAATGGCCGAAATTCATGAACTGTCGCGGCGCGTTCTATTCAGGCCATTATATTATATATATAATATATATAATATATATTTCGTCGATTTCTATTTAAAACGAATTTTATAAATAGTTTTGAATTCGTTTCAAAAACAATTTCAACTTCCATTTCAATTCAAATCAAAATTGAATTTTTCCTTATAAATTCGTTTTAAAATTCATTTCTATTCAATTCAAATTTCAATTCAATTTGAATTCATTTCAATTCGCTTTCAATTCAATTTGAATTCGTTTTCAATTCAATTCAATTCCAAAGTCGTTTTCTCTTCGATTCAATTCAAATTGGTTTTCTATTCGAATCAAATTCATTATATATTCAATTGAAATCAAATTCGTTTTCTATTCAAATCAAATTCGTTATATATTCAATTGAAATCAAATTCGTTTTCTATTCAAATCCAATTCGTTATATATTCAATTGAAATCAAATTCGTTTTCTATTCAATTCAAATTCGTTATATATTCAATTGAAATCAAATTTAATCATATAACTAATTTATGCAATCAAACAAACAAGTCCATGGTCTGTGGACGATTGTGTCGGGTGCTACTAAGCACCGTCTGCATCCTAGTATATATATATAACTAGAAAAGAGAAATTGAAAGGTGAGAAATTCTCACCGATAGCTATCCAATCATCTTGACTCTTCTTTGATAGAAATCTTCATCGTTATCGCATTTTTGTCATCTTTGTTGTTGTAGCCACTACATATGGAAAAATCGAATTTTTACTTCGCTATTCAATATATAAAAATCGAATTTTTCTTCGTTATTCAATATATAAAAATCGAATTTTTCTTCGTTATTCAATATATAAAAATCTCGCCTTTTCTATTTTTAAAATCTAATCTTTTCTATTTTTAAAAATATCGTCTTTTCACTTTTAAAAATATCGTCTTTTCACTTTTATCATTGTAAAAATCACATTTTTATTTTTCTACACATATAAAGATGATATTTTTAATATTCCTATCATGTAAAAATTATATTTTTTTAATACTTTTCAAAATATAAAAATCATATTTTTAATACTTTTAAAAATATAAAAATCATATTTTTATGAACTAAAATCATTCTTTTTATAAAAATCTAATCTTTTCAATTTTCTTTATATATTTCAAAGATTATAGCCTTCTATAAATTAAAAAAAACCATTCTATTTATCAACAAAAATCCGTTCTTTTTATCAACAAAAAAAAAATCTATAGTAAATAAAATAACCTAAACTACCTTCCAACCTTCTATAACATGCTCAGGTGAAAACGCCCTTGCTCACATTGAAGAATCCGGCGTTGTTCGTCATCCAAGGGGCTGCTCGTCGGGGATGGAGGCGCGGTGGGTCCATGGGCGGCGGCAGGCCCTTCAGGTGGCTGTGGCGGTAGACTGGTGGTTCGATCCTGGGCATTGGCGGTAAGGCGCGGCTGACGGGGGTTTAGTGGTGCGATGGTCTGCGTCAGAGAAGCAGGCGAAGGGGAGGGAGGGTCTCTGGTGATCGGCGAGGAGGGGGAGGTGGTTGCGCGACGAGGTGGAGGGGCTGAATCTCGATCTGGGCGGCGGTTTTCTTTTTGGATTTGAGAAAGAAAGGGGGGGTCAGGGGAAATGGGAATAAGGGGAGGGCTGAAGTGTAATTTATATATTTATATTTTATTTTTTTTCTTTTCTTTTTTTCCTATAAAAAGTTGTTTTTCATTCGATCTCAAAACGAATCCCACCGCCTGCCGTCCATAGCTAGTTGCCCCCATTCCGAACACAATGGGATATGTATCGTAAGTTGATTCAATCATTTTGATCAGTTTTCATCAAAATCAACATATAACTCTATATATTGAATTTGAATGCGCATTTCAATTTACCGGGGCCACATACTAACTTGAAAAATTCCAGACAAATATTTTCTAGCTTCATATTGACGATACGGTCCTAACAAAACTAGTTTCGTCGAATTCTGAGACCATTTGAAAAATGGCCATTTTCCAGTCGATTAAAATCAACTGAAACTGGTCAAACGCGTTTTCCTTTGCCACGCTCACATATTGATTCAAAAAATTATGAAATTTGAAACCTAGCAATAATTTGACACTGCGGATCCAACAAAAGTGGTTTCGTCGAAATCCGAGGTCGACTGCAAAATTTCCATTTTTAAGGGCCTGAATTCCATAGCGACTATTCAGAATTTTCAACTGGACATATCTTTTGATTCCCGCTATGAAATTTTGATTTTTCGGATTCGTTGGAAAGATATTCTAAAATAGATCCTAATGTTTTTGGTTTCACTAAAATCCGGATTGTTTTGCACCCGGTACATTCAATTGAAGTTTGAAATCGAATTATCGAACTACCGCGCCATTTTCAATTCTATTTATAATTATATATAAATATTTATATTCTAACGACGACGTATATAATATATACGTTCTAATCCTATTCAAAATAATTTTCTCGACGATATTATTTAAAATAATCCATTTTAAATATTCAAAATTCGCTAAAATTGTCAAAATAAAAATTTTAAACTGGCTCAGATTTTCCGGGTTATTACAATCTCCCCCACTTAAAACTTTTCGTCCCCGAAAAGGAACAAAGTCGAAAGTGGTTTGATTAATCAACTCTATGTTCGATCTGGCTTCCATTCTCCAACTTTTCAGTTTCTGAGAATTTTCAAATTTTCAAAAATTTGGCTAACACCCTAAATTTTCGAAAAATTTCGCCATAACCTCCCCTGCACCGGGAGCCACGGGAAAATCCCGAAATTGCCATATAGGCCTTCTGATCTCAAAAAGAAAAAGAAAAAGCCAAGTGGCTAGCCAATAGGCTCATAAAATCATCATCACCCAAACAAAACAGTAAATTATTAGTAAACATGTACCTATTTGTCGGGCAAACAAATTTTATTCTTCGGCTCTAGCCTCCTTGCTATGACCTGTTCAAGGTAAGTATATGTATATGCAAGCAAATGCGACCAATTTTCCATACAATTCAATATTTGGTTCAATTAGGCATAAAGGTTCAAAAATTATCAAACAAATAAACAAACAACACAAACATCAATCAATTAGTGGATTAGAGTTTCAAATTCATAAATTTGATATATATACAGAAAATCTCGTTTTTGATGCCAATTCACAACAATGTGTTCTAGCTATATAAGTTTTGGTTCTCACACCAGTCTAATGGAAGTATATAGATATCACACCTTCGAAACACGAACATAAATACTGATGATGTCATGACAATCATCAGTACCATCTCCGGGCGACTAGAATGTGATTCCATATCTATCTAATATATTAAAACTTCGAATATACGTTCATGACGCGTATATGCAAAACCTTTATATACTAGATTGTCCAAACCAGTACAAATAAAATATTCAAATACGTATAAAACGATTTAAATTTTCAAAACAAAATTGTTTTCATTTGAAAAATATACTCTTCACACTCGTTCTAGGATACTACTGGTCCCATCTCCAACGAGTCATTCTAATTGGATATTACTAATCCAATATCTGATGAATTCTTTCATTTGGTTCTAATGTGTCTTGTTCTCGAGCTCTGTAAACCAAAGCTCTGATACCAAACTGACACGACCCGAACTTCCCCGTGAAGGAAAGCACGGATAGCGTTGAGTACAAGACAAAATAGAACGCAGATGGAAGAACATTTCATTGTTATTACAACAATACCATCAGATACAAGAATATACAGAGTATAAATGAATAAATTACATTTGATAAATATCAGAGATTACAATAAATTACATAGTAGCGGAAAATAATACAAAGCACAACTGAAGGTGATATACGGATACAGAGCTTTCCGGATATCATTCCAGCTGTAAACCAGGATCCTGTGAATATAAATATGCAAAACCAAAACTACTAGCTGCCCGTGCGGAAATAGGGGCACCCAGAGTTTAGGTTAAAACAATAATGTCCAGGTCAGTCATGTGACTGGTGTGAGAACTAAAACAGTTATTTAAAACTTTCCTTTAAAAGAGAGTAATTCAAGGGACCACGCCGTATAACACGGAACGGGTTTCCTCCCAAGAATAACAGTGCATAAAACAACAGCGCAATGCTAAATAAAGAAAAATGAAGCTGTTATAAGACCCAGGTCCTATCACACAATGCAACGCAAGTCGGGGGATAAGGTTTTCCCTTATAACAGCCAAAGCATGCTTGATACGTTTAAAACAAATCATTTGATACTATAATAAGTGTATAGTGTCAAAACAATTTCAATCATAAATATAAATCATAGACGGCATGGGTACCATCTATCATGTCGCCATACTAGTTCTACAATTAAAACCGCAATACATGTATTGGAAATTGGATTTCCGTCATGAGTCGAGGCAAGGGGCAAGCTCCTCTCCGCTTCGAGACACTCTAGCAAATGCTCAGGACTACACACTCTGGGCAGCCACTTGGATCGGTTGGGCCGGTCCTCACTTACGTTAGAGGATTGGCAATTCCTGAACATACGTTTCCCGGTCCTTACAGACCTATAATCGAGGCGCCTCATTCCAACAACCACAAAGGTGAAAAGTATATATATGTCAGGGCTGGTAAGTCACTGACACCACCAAAGCTAGAAAGAAACGTCGTGTTCTGCCAACGGCCCGTATCCCGTTTTTAACTCATACCGAGGTGTGAGGCTCGCGAATTCACATTATACACAAAGCTGCCACGTAGGCCGTGCTTTGATCATCAACCACAAGACTCTGCTTTTCAACAAAAGCCTTGATCATTGCATCTTAGCGTGCCACACAGGCAATTCATGCCATGCGACTGATGTCCATCGATATACAACCTCTGAGCTCGTACGTCTCAGAGAAGGGCGTTAAGCAAAAGAATAAATTCTCCGCCGCCAAACAGATGTATATTTAATAGAAATCAATCAACACAGAATAAAATCCAATGTCAAACACACAATCCATTTTCAAGTCCGTTCTGGGTCTGAACGAAACCGGAGGCACTTTCCTCGCATATCCATCCATCTCCAAGTACGTCTGGATGACCACCAACTATTTCCATCCTCTTGGGTGTACTGCCCAATCAGGATCGTCAGTGATTATCCAAACGATGTGAAGACTTCCGGTCTTCAACCACCGTCTTCATCTTCGACATATCGTCGAATCGGTTATTCAGAATGGGTATAAACCCGGACTTTCCGAACAACCCGCGTATATTAAAACTGTGCTAGAAAACACAACATACGCCTCATTCCAATTCAGAATATTCTTTTATTCACAAAATCACATTTTTAGGGAAAGGTTCCCATAATTTTATCCAAGATAAATTCTTTAAATTTATTCTTTAATCTTCCTTTGGATGTCGTTTCAAACCAAATGATGGTTTTCTAAACTAGTCGAGATTAGCGAACCACACCGAAGTAATTATGTATTTTATTTCCCAATCCCAACCTATTCATCCCATGAAGCAAAACTGGTGATACTCCATATCTAACACCATGGTGTTATCGGTAAAATTAATTACCATTTCACGTTCAAATCTAATTAAAGATTTAACTATCGCTTTGGAGCAAAACTGGCGATACTCCATTCTCGCTCATTTCTAAATTTGATAATTTAGATTATAGATTCACATTTCAAATCTAATTGCAGATTCAATAAAACTCCTTTTACTGGGTTAAAGAACTAGGTGTTATTTAAAACACAGTTCACGACAAACCCAAATCACATTCTATTTATTATCGGGTTAAAGAACTAGTGTTATTTAAAACACCGTTCACGATAAACCCATTTCAAATCCAATCAAATATATTAGAAATTCCGATTATTTAAAACCCCTTTTTAAATCTAATTAATTTATTTAAAAATAATTGGGTTTTAAATTTAGTTCAAAACTAGTTCATTTCGATAAAAATCCATTTTTATCTTTTCAAATATGGAGTTTTTCACCTCAATTTTTCCCAAATCATTTCTTATGATTTTACACAAATTATTACTATTTTTAATAATTTTATCAAGGTCCGTACAGTCGATTTCCAACAATGGCCATCGAACTGCACTTACAGCGACCTTTTTCAAATTTGATTTGGACGTATCTCCAAATCCAACCGTTAGATTTTGAATTTCTAATATTCATTGCAAAGCTCTTTTCGATACGAACGCAACGGTTCCGGTTTTAGGAGAATCCGACGGTCGGATCTCCCGTAATGTCCGTTTGAAATAAATGGTCGAAATTCATGAACTGTCGCGGCGCGGCGCGTTCTATTTAGGCCATTATATTATATATATAATATATATAATATATATTTCGTCGATTTCTATTTAAAACGAATTTTATAAATAGTTTTGAATTCGTTTCAAAAACAATTTCAACTTCCATTTCAATTCAAATCAAAATTGAATTTTTCCTTATAAATTCGTTTTAAAATTCATTTCTATTCAATTCAAATTTCAATTCAATTTGAATTCATTTCAATTCGCTTTCAATTCAATTTGAATTAGTTTTCAATTCAATTCAATTCCAAAGTCGTTTTCTATTCGATTCAATTCAAATTGGTTTTCTATTCGATTCAATTCAAATTGGTTTTCTATTCGAATCAAATTCATTATATATTCAATTGAAATCAAATTCGTTTTCTATTCAAATCAAATTCGTTATATATTCAATTGAAATCAAATTCGTTTTCTATTCAAATCCAATTCGTTATATATTCAATTGAAATCAAATTCGTTTTCTATTCAATTCAAATTCGTTATATATTCAATTGAAATCAAATTTAATCATATAACTAATTTATGCAATCAAACAAACAAGTCCATGGTCTGTGGACGATTGTGTCGGGTGCTACTAAGCACCGTCTGCATCCTAGTATATATATATATAACTAGAAAAGTGAAATTGAAAGGTGAGAAATTCTCACCGATAACTATCCAATCATCTTGACTCTTCTTTGATAGAAATCTTCATCGTTATCGCATTTTTGTCATCTTTGTTGCTGTAGCCACTACATATGGAAAAATCGAATTTTTACTTCGCTATTCAATATATAAAAATCGAATTTTTCTTCGTTATTCAATATATAAAAATCGAATTTTTCTTCGTTATTCAATATATAAAAATCTCGCCTTTTCTATTTTTAAAATCTTATCTTTTCTATTTTTAAAAATATCGTCTTTTCACTTTTAAAAATATCGTCTTTTCACTTTTATCATTATAAAAATCACATTTTTATTTTTCTACACATATAAAGATGATATTTTTAATATTCCTATCATGTAAAAATTATATTTTTTTTAATACTTTTCAAAATATAAAAATCATATTTTTAATACTTTTAAAAATATAAAAATCATATTTTTATGAACTAAAATCATTCTTTTTATAAAAATCTAATCTTTTCTATTTTCTTTATATATTTCAAAGATTATAGCCTTCTATAAATTAAAAAAAAACCATTCTTTTTATCAACAAAAATCCGTTCTTTTTATCAACAAAAAAAAATCTATAGTAAATAAAATAACCTAAACTACCTTCCAACCTTCTATAACATGCTCAGGTGAAAACGCCCTTGCTCACATTGAAGAATCCGGCGTTGTTCGTCATCCAAGGGGCTGCTCGTCGGGGATGGAGGCGCGGTGGGTCCATGGGAGGCGGCAGGCCCTTCAGGTGGTTGTGGCGGTAGACTGGTGGTTCGATCCTGGGCATTGGCGGTAAGGCGGGGCTGACGGGGGTTTAGGGGTGCGATGGTCTGCGTCAGAGAAGCAGGCGAAGGGGAGGGAGGGTCTCTGGTGATCGGCGAGGAGGGGGAGGTGGTTGCGCGACGAGGTGGAGGGGCTGAATCTCGATCTGGGCGGCGGTTTTCTTTTTGGATTTGAGAAAGAAAGGGGGGGTCGGGGGAAATGGGAATAAGGGGAGGGCTGAAGTGTAATTTATATATTTATTTTTTATTTTTTTTCTTTTCTTTTTTTCCTATAAAAAGTTGTTTTTCATTCGAACTCAAAACGAAACCCACCGCCTGCCGTCCATAGCTAATTGCCCCCTTTCCGAACACAATGGGATATGTATCGTAAGCTGATTCAATCATTTTGATCAGTTTTCGTCAAAATCAACATATAACTCTATATATTGAATTTGAATGCGCAATTCAATTTACCGGGACCACATACTAACTCGAAAATTCCAGACAAATATTTTCTAGCTTCATATTGACGATACGGTCCTAACAAAACTAGTTTCGTCGAATTCTGAGACCATTTGAAAAATGGCCATTTTCTAGTCGATTAAAATCAACTGAAACTGGTCAAACGCGTTTTCCTTTGCCACGCTCACATATTGATTCAAAAATTATGAAATTTGAAACCTAGCAATAATTTGACACTGCGGATCCAACAAAAGTGGTTTCGTCGAAATCCGAGGTCGATTGCAAAATTTTCATTTTTAAGGGCCTGAATTCCATAGCGACTATTCAGAATTTTCAACTGGACATATCTTTTGATTCCCGCTATGAAATTTTGATTTTTCGGATTCGTTGGAAAGATATTCTAAAATAGATCCTAATGTTTTTGGTTTCACTAAAATCCGGATTGTTTTGCACCCGGTACATTCAATTGAAGTTTGAAATCGAATTATCGAACTACCGCGCCATTTTCAATTCTATTTATAATTATATATAAATATTTATATTCTAACGACGACGTATATAATATATACGTTCTAATCCTATTCAAAATAATTTTCTCGACGATATTATTTAAAATAATCCATTTTAAATATTCAAAATTCGCTAAAATTGTCAAAATAAAAATTTTAAACTGGCTCATATTTTCCGGGTTATTACAATACCAGTGCATATAACAACAGCGCAATGCTAAATAAAGAAAAATGAAGCTATTATAAGACCCAGCTCCTATCACACAATGCAATGCAAGCCGGCGGATAGGGTTTTCCCTTATAATAGCCAAACATGCTTAGTACGTTTAAAACAAATCTTTTGATACTATTATAAGTGCATAGTGTAAAAAACAACTTCAAATCATAAGTATCAATCATAGACGGCATGGGTACCATATATCATGTCGCCATACTATGCTCTACAATCAAAACCGCAAATGTCACGTATTTGGAAATTGGATTTCCGTCTGTGAACCGAGGAAAAAGATAGTCCTCTACCGATTCGAGACTGTCTAGCCCGAGCCTCAGGACCCATACTCAGGTGGGCCCTTGGATCGTGAGGGCCAGTCCACCAATGTGGATTAAAATGCCTGAACACTGCGTTTCCCCGCCCTTTGGGGAGTAAGTGAGCCAACGAATGACTCCATCGGACCCGGATCGTCCGATCAAACCGAGGCGCCTCGCAACGGCAACAACCACATAAGTCAAACTCGTTAGGGCGTGTAAAACCACTGACGCCACTTCTAGCTAGAAAGAAACGCATGTCCTCCCTGAGGTCCTCTCCCGTTTTTGGTTCACCACCGGGGTGTGAGGCTCGCGAATCAACGTTACACAAAGCTATGCCACACAGGCCGTGCTTTGATCATCAACCACAAGACTTTTCTTTTCAACAGAAGCCTTGATCAATTGCCACTTAGGCATGCCACACAGGCAATTCACTCCATGCGTTTGATATCCATCAATATATAACCCCTGAACTCGTATGTCTCAGAGAAGGGCGTTAAGAAAGAGAATAAATTCTTCACCGCCAAACAGATATATATTTAATAGAAATCAATCACACAGACTGAAATCCAATTTCAGACACACAGTCCATTTATAAGTTCGTTCTGGGTCTGAACGAAAGCGGAGGCACCTAGTACCCCGCATATCCATCGATTTCCAAGTATGCCTGGACGATCACCAACTGTTTCCATCTTCTTGGGTGTACATCCCAATCAAGATCATTAGTAATTATCCAAACGACGTGAAAACTTCTGGTCTTCAACCACCGTCTTCATCTTCGACACCACGTCGAATTAGTTATTCAGAATGGGATAAACCCGGTCTTTCTGAATAACTCGCGTATATAATAAACAAGTCTTACACAAACACAACATACGCCTCATTCCAATTTAGAATATTCTTTTATTCAAATATTCTTATACTTTGGCAAAGGTTCCCATTAATTTTATCAAAGATAAATTCTTTTAAATTTACTCTTTAATCTTCTTTTGAATATCAATTCTAACTAGTCGGGATTAGCGAACCACACCGAAGTAATCATTTATTTTTAATTTCCCAATCCCCACCTATTCATCCCATGAAGTAAAACTGGTTATACTTCATATCAAACACCACAGTGTTATCGGTAAATTCAATTACCATTTCACGTTCAAATCTAATTAAAGATTTAACTATCGCCTGGAGAAAAACTGGTGATACTCCATTCTCGATCTTTTCAATCTAATTAAAGATTCATTAAAACTCCACTTAGTTTTAATCTTTAACTGGGTTAAAGAATCAGTGTCATTTTAAAACACGGTTCACGATAAACCCAAAATCACTTTCCATTAATTATCTGGTTAAAGAACAAGTGTTATTTAAAACACTGTTCACGATAAACCCAAAAATCAATACCAATTCCATTCCAATCAAATATTATTTAATTGGTACACTTCATTAAATCTAAATAAAAAGATTTAATCTTTTTCTCAACTGGGTTCAAGAACAGTGTGAATAAAGACACCATTCATGACAAACCCAAATCACATTTGATATTAAATACAAGGCTCTGAATAGAAAATATACCGGCTTATATTCAATATCAAATTCTACGACCAACAAATATCGTATTGGAAATAACGATATATATATATATATATATATATATATATATCTTTCAAATTCCCATAACAATACCTGTATTATCACGAAATCCAACATAGAAATATTCCGAAGACAATTTCGATTCAAATCCATTCCAATATAATTATTAGAAATTCTGGTTATTTTCAAAACCATTTCAAATCCAATTTATTTATTTAAAAATAAATAGAATTATAATTCTAGTTCAAAACTAGTTCATTTCGATAAAAATTTATTTTTATCTTTCCAAATATGCAGTTTTTCATCCCAATTCTTCACAAATCGTTTCTTATGATTTTACACAAATTATTACTATTTTTAATAATTTTATCAAGGCCCGTACAGTCGATTTCCATCAACGGCCATCGAACTGCACTTACAGCGACCTTTTCCAAATTTAATTTGGACATAATTCCAAATCCAACCGTTAGATTTCTAATTCCTAATATTCGTTAGAAAGCACTTTTCGATACGAACCCAACGGTTCCAATTTTAGGAGAATCCGACGGTCGGATCTCCCGTAATATCCGTTCGAAGTCAATGGTCGAAATTCGCGAACTACCGCGGCACGGCGCGTTCTATTCAGGCCATTATATTATATATATAATATATACTTCGTCGATTTCCTTTTAAAACGTATTTTATAAATCGTTTTAAATTCATTTCAAATTGATTTCAATTCAAATCGATTTTAATTCGATTAGAATACATTTTCTTTTCAATTCAATTCAAATCCGTTTTATATTCAATTCAATTCGAATTCGTTTTACATCCAATTCAATTCGAATTCGTTTTATATTCAATTCAATTTGAATTCGTTTTATATTCAATTCAATTCAATTCAATTCGAATTTCGATTCTTTTCAATATTCATTGAAGAGTGAATAAAATCGATATAAATCTCGTTCGCGTCAAAATGGCGTCAATCTAATCAACACGGCTTCATATATTTCTATTTTCAAATATTCTATTTCAAACATTTCCTTTCAAATATTTCTATTTCAAATATTCTATTTCAAATATTTCTTTTTCAAAACTGAAATGAAGCCCAATCAATTACCATATAATGTTAATTATATGAATTTTCTACAACGCATGTATACAATAATAACGATGAATAATCAACCATCATCCAAAGTGCATTCTACACTGTATAAGCATCAAATATAAATATTCAACGCTTATAACAGGCTGTTAATCAATCGATCGACATACAACTAAATAATTGGGATTAGTGTACGCCAAATATCATCCCAATACCCGTGTGGGGTTTCAAACAATAAAACACAGATTTTATTTGTGCAGTTGGGCGATGTGTAAAATTTATCGTCCCAATCAATATCAGTCAAATGTGTGTATATAAACAAATCATCCGATTTGTTTGTTTTTATTTCATTCATATACACGTTAAAAATTCTATTTTTAACTATAAAATATTTTCCACTATAAAATATTTTATTTCAACTATATAAATGTTTTATTTCATTTCACATCACATCACACAATCAACTACACATCAAAATCAAACAAACAAGCATACAAGCCGTCCATGGTCTGTAGACGACGGGTGTCGGGTGCTACTAAACACCGTCTGCATCCTAGTATATATTTCAGCTAGAAAATTAAATTTAAAAGTGAGAAGTTCTCACCAAAGCTATCCCAACTCCACGACACTTTATATGTAGAACATCTCGCCGTGCTCGCCTTTTGTCACTATCATCATCCGTAATCACTACATATATAAAAATCACATTTTTACTTTACTATTCAATATATAAAAATCGAATTTTTACTTTGCTATTCAATATATAAAAATCGAATTTTTACTTTGCTATTTAATATATAAAAATCGAATTTTTACTTTGCTATTCAATATATAAAAATCAAATTTTTACTTTGCTATTCAATATATAAAAATCGAATTTTGATATTTGAAAAGCCAAATCTTTTCTATAAACAAATCATACCTTTGTTTTAAAATAAAAATTAAATCCTTTCCAAATGAATAAAAATCTAATTTTTACATACCGTTCATATGAATAAAAATCTAATCTTTTCTTCTATAAAAATGTAATCTTTTCATATAGAAAAATTATATTTTTGCTTACATTCAAAAATAAAAATAAAACTGATTTTTAATAAATAAATAAAGATAAAATAAATGGAAGAACTTACAGCGTTTCTTTTCAGACCGGGGGGGGGGGGGGGTCACCGCGTCTCTGACTGGAGGAGGGGCGACAGGCCTTCGGCGGTAGTGGCGGAGCAGTGGGCCAAGGGGGGGTGCTGGGTTTTCGTGGTGCGCGGGTTGAGAGGGGGGCGGTCGATTGGAGAAGAAGAGGAAGAAGGAGGGACTGCGGAGGATGGGGGATCTCGCGGGGGTTTAAATCGAGAAAAGGGGAAGGAGGAGAGAGGCGGGGGAATGAAAGATGGTCGGGGTGGGGAGCGCTGGACGGAGGTGGAGGGGCGGCGCGACGACTGGGTGTGGCGTCGACGGTGGTGGACCTCGAGCGCCGCTTCTTCTTCTTTTTCTTTTTTTGTTCTGCCGATTAGAAAATGGAGGAGGGAGAGAAAAAGAAAGGGGTAGGGGGTTATATAAATATTTATATATATTTTATTATTTTTATATTCTAAAAAGCAGCTTTGAGACGACCCGAACTTCCCCGTGAAGGAAAGCGCGGATAGAATTGAGGACAAGACAAAATAGAACGCATACGGAAGAACATTTCATTGTTATTACAACAATTCCATCAGATACAAGAATATACAGAGTATAAATGAATAAATTACATTTAATAAATATCAGAGATTACAATAAAGTACATAGCAGCGGAAAAATATACAAAACACAACTAGAAGTGATACACGGATACAGAGCTTTCCGAGCATCGTTCCAGCTGTAAATCAGGACCCTGTGAATATAAATCTGCAAAACCAAAACTACTAGCTGCCCGTGTGGAAAATAGGGGCACCCAGAGTTTAGGTTAAAACAATAAACTCCAGGTCAGTCATGGGACTGGTGTGAGAACTAAAACAGTTATAATTCTTTATTTTAAAGTTCGGTAAATCAAGGGACCACGCCGTATAACACGGAACGGGTTTCCTCCCAAGAATACCAGTGCATAAAACAAACAGCGCAATGCTAAATAAAGAAAAATGAAGCTGTTATAAGACCCAGGTCCCATCACACAATGCAACGCAAGCCGGAGGATAGGGTTTTTACCTTATAACAGCCAAAGCATGCTTGATACGTTTAAAACACATTATTTGATACTATTATAAGTGTATAGTGTCAAATCAATTTCAATCATAAATATCAATCATAGGCGGCATGAATGACCCATACCACTATGTCGCCATACTAGGTTCTACAAATAAAACCGCACTATCACGTATTGGAAATTGGATTCCGTCATGAGCCGAGGCAAGGGGCAAGCTCCTCTCCGCGTTCGAGACACTCTAGCAATGCCTCAGGACCCCACTCTGATCCTTTGGAACCTCCAAGGCCGGTCCTCTCTTACTTTTGAGGATTAGTTATTCCTGAACACACGTTTCCCGGTCCTTACAGACCTATATCCGAGGCGCCTCGTATCCAACAACCACACAGGTGAAAAGTATATAAATGTCAGGGCTGGTAGGTCACTAACACCACCCTAGCTAGAAAGAAACGTCGTGCACTCCTTGGGTCTGTATCCCGTTTTTGACTCATACCGAGGTGTGAGGCTCGCGAATTCACGTTATACACAAAGCTATGCCACACAGGCCGTGCTTTGATCATCAACCACAAGACTTTGCTTTTCAACAGAAGCCCTAATCAATTGCCACTTACGCGTGCCACACTGGCAATTCACTCCATGCGACTGATGTCCATCGATATACAACCTCTGAGCTCGTACGTCTGAGAGAAGGGCGTTAAGCAAGAGAATAAATTCTCCGCCGCCAAACAGATGTATATTTAATAGAGATCAATCAACACAGAATAAAATCCAATGTCAGACACACAATCCATTTACAAGTTCGTTCTGGGTCTGAACGAAACCGGAGGCACTTTCCTCGCATATCCATCCATCTCCAAGTACGTCTGGACAATCACCAACTGTTTCCCTCATCCTGGGTGTACATCCCAATCAAGATCATCAGTAATCACCCAAACGATGTGAAGACTTCCGGTCTTCAACCACCGTCTTCATCTTCGACATCTCGCTGAATCGGTTATTCAGAATGGGTATAGACCCGGCCTTTCTGAATAACCCACGTATATAATAAACAAATGTTACACAAACACAACAAACGCCTCATTCCAATTCAGAATAGTCTTTTATTCACAAAATCACATTCTTAGGGAAATGTTCCCATTAATTTTATCCAAAATAAATTCTTCTAAATTTATTCAATAATCTTCCTTTGGATATCATTTCAAACTAGTCGGGATTAACGAACCATACCGAAGTAATTATTTATTTTATTTCCCAATCCCAACCTATATATCCCATGGTGAAAACTGGCAATACTCCACATCTAACACCACGGTGTTATCGGTAAAATTAATTACCATTGCACGTTCAAATCTAATTAAAGATTTAACTATCGCTTTGGAGCAAAACTGGTGGTACTCCATTCTCGATCACCTTTCAGATTTGATAATTTAAATTATCAGTTCACATTTTAATCTAATTAAAGATTCATTAAAACTCCACTTAGTTTTAATCTTTTCAAAAATCAATATCCTGTCTTTAACTGGGTTAAAGAACCAACGTCATCAAAAACACGATTCACGACAAACCAAATCACATTTGATATTAAATACAAGGCTCTGAATAGAAAATATATCGGCTTATATTCAATATCAAATTCTGAAACCAACAAATATTGTATTGGAAATAACGATATAAAATATATCTTTCAAATTCCCATAACAATATCTGTATAGTCACGAAATCCAACATCGAAATATCCCGAAGATAATTTCGATTCAACTCCAGTCCAATTCACATGTTGGGAATATTGATTATTTTTAAAATCACTTTAAATTCAATTTATTTATTTAAAAATATATTGATTTTAATTCCAGCTCAAAACTAGTTCATTTCGATAAAAAATCTATTTTTATCCTTTCAAATGTGGAATTCTTCAGCTCAATTTTTCCCAAATCATATATTATGATTTTACACAAATTATAGATATTTTTAATAGTTTTATCAAGGCCCGTACAGTTGATTTCCATCTACGGCCATCGAACTGCACTTACAGCGACTTTTTCTGAAATTGATTTGGACATAATTCCAAATCCAACCGTTAGATTTCAAATTTCTAATATTCATTGGAAAGCTCTTTTCGATACGAACCCAACGGTTCCGGTTTTAGGAGAATCCGACGGTCGGATCTCCCGCAATGTCCGTTTGAAATAAATGGTCGAAATTCACGAACTACCGCGGCGCGGCGCGTTCTATTCAGGCCATTATATATATATAATATATATATATTTCGTCGATTTCCTTTTAAAACGAATTTTATAAATAGTTCTACATTCGTTTCAAAACAATTTCAACTTCATCTTCAATTTCAAATCGATTTGATTTCAATTCAATTCGAGTTCATTTCAATTCAATTCAAATTCAAATTCGTTTCAATTCAATTCAATTCGAATTTACCTTCTATTTGATTCAATTCGAATTCGTTTCAAATTGATTTCAATTCAACTTCAGTTCGTTTTAAATTTCAATTTCAATTTAATCCAATTTGAATTCATTTCTATTTTATTCGAATTCAAATTCGCTTCCTATTCAATTCGAATTTTAATCTAATTCAATTTGAATTTCATTTCAAAATATTTAATTTTGAAATCACTTTTCAATATTCATTATACAACGAATAAAATCGATATAAATATCGTTCGCGTCAAAATAACGCATCTCTAATCAACACGGCTTTATATTTTCAAAACTTCTTTATTCTATCCAACAAATGAATATTTATCCTATTCAACACATGAATCTATATTTCTTTCAACACACGACTAATCTCAACACATGAGTACTGTCAACACATCACTGTTTTTGTTATGTAAAATATTTTATAAAACTATGGTATCTATCGTTTGATTTTAATTAGACTCCACCGTAAAGTAGATTCTAATCGTAAATATGATAAAGATATAAATTTTATTTCTAAAATATTTCACTCAACACATGAATAGTTCAACCCATAATCATCGTCAACACATGACTATTTTTATATTCAACACGTGAATTTTCTTTTATAATATTCATTATTTTCCCGATTGGAATGAGGCCCAATCAATCACCATATAACGTTAATTATATGGATTCCATACAACACATGTATATAATAGCATTGAAAAATAACCAACCATCAACCAAAGTGCACTACACTGTATAAGCATCAGATATAGATATCTAACGCTTATAACAGCCTGTCAATCAACCGATCGACATATTTAATCCATCAGGATGAGTGAACTTCAAATTTCATCCCAACACCCGTGTGGGGTTTCAAACAATCAAACACAGATTTTAGTTGTGCAGTTGGGCGACGTGTAAAATTTATCGACCCAATCGATATCAGTCAAATCAGTGTATATAAACAAATCGGCCGATTTGTTTATAAATATTCATTTATTCACTTTCACGTTAAAAATTATATTTTTAACGATAAAATATTTTATTTCAACACATGAATTTCTATTCATTTCATTTACACAATAAAAATGATATTTTTATTTTTCTAACATATTTTAGAAAATTTCGGCGGCATAACGGCACGATACTAGAAACGGGACGAGGCCTAGCCTTATCCCCGGTCTAGTGAAGGCCCACGCCATTCACACATCAATCGAATCAATCCAATTCACCAAACAATTCAATTTCAAATCAAATCATCTAACTAATCTATGCAACCGAACAAACAAGTCCATGGTCTGTGGACGATTGTGTCGGGTGCTACTAAGCACCGTCTGCATCCTAGTATATATATATAACTAGAAAAAGAGAATTTAGAGTGAGAAGTTCTCACCAATAGCTATCCAATACCACGACACTCCTATTGTAGAGATCTTCTTCGTTCTCGCCTTTTTATCATCTTCGTTGCCCGTAGTCACTACATATATAAAAATCACACATTTTTATATTTTGATGTCTTTTAAATAAAAGTCACATTTTTATTTGTTCACTTTCAATTTGAAAAACCATATTTTTATAATCACTTCATATATTTAAAAATCGAATTTTTACTATGCTATTCAATATATAAAAATCATATTTTTACTTCGATGTTCAATATATAAAGATCTCGCCTTTTCAACTGTAAAGATTTCGCCTTTTAAAAATCAATCTTTATTTCGCTACATATATAAAGATGCTATTTTTAATATTCCTATCATGTAAAAAATTATATTTTTAATTCTCTACCTAAACAAAAATCATATTTTTACACCTTCTACATAATAAAGATTATATTTTTACCACTTTAAAAATATAAAAATCAAATTTTTAATTCTTTAAAATATAAAAATCATATTTTTAATCTTCATAATGTATATATAAAAACAGCATTTTTATTTAACTAAAGTATAAATAGAAAAAAACTGATTTTCATATAACTGTAAATAAATAAATTACTTACAGTAATTTGCGAAGGGGAGTGGGTCGATTTCAGGCGACGGATGGACGGAGGGGGGTCTTGGGCGGCGCGTCGATTTGGTTGCAGGGGGGTCGCTGCGGGGTTGGGGTTCGTCGCAGGTCGAGGCG
Source organism: Allium sativum (assembly GCA_030737875.1). Taxonomy (NCBI): domain Eukaryota; kingdom Viridiplantae; phylum Streptophyta; class Magnoliopsida; order Asparagales; family Amaryllidaceae; genus Allium; species Allium sativum. The sequence continues at coordinate 365,946,629 of CM060909.1, forward strand.
GAGGTGGGGAGGTGGCCAACGACGGCGGTGGGAGCTGGGGTGTGCGGCCGACGGTGGGTGGCGTGGTGGGGTCAGGCGGCGTTCGATTTGGAGGGAAAGGGGAACGAGGAGTAGCAGGGGATCGGGTTCGAAGCGGAGGAGGGCGGTGGTCCTCCTGGGAGGCGGCGCCTGAGGCGCGGCGGCCTCGCTGGCCGTGGCGGCGGCGAATCGCCCCCCACCCCGTCGCTTTTCTCTCTTTTTTTTTCTGTTAAAAATCGATTTTGAAGAGGAGAGGGGCCAACGGGTTTAAAGGGGGTGAGGAGAGAGAAGTTTTTAATTTATTATTTAATTATTTTATTTTGCAAAAAGTTGACTTTTACATATGACCTCTAAACGAGGCCCACCGCCTGTCGTCCATAGCGTTTTACCCCCATTCCGAACACAATGGGATATGTATCGCATGCTGATTTGATCGTTTCGATTAGTTTCCGTTGAATTTACATTTAAATCACTATATTGAATTTTAAACGCACATTTCAATTTACCGGGGTCACATACTAACTCTATAAATTGCAGAAAAATATTTTCTAGCTTCGTATTGACGAAACGGTCCTATCAAAACTAGTTTCGTCGAATTCTGAGACCGTTGGAAAAATGGCCAATTTCCAGTCGATTAAAATCAACTGAAACTGGTCAAACGCGTTTTCTTTTGCCACGCTCACATATTGATTCGAAAAATTATGAAATTTGAAACCTAGCAATAATATGACATTGCGGATCCAACAAAAGTGGTTTCGTCGAAATCCGAGGTCATTTGCAAAATGTCAATTTTTAAGGGCCTGAATTCCATAGCGACTATTCAGAATTTTCAACTGGACATATCTTTTGATTCCCGCTATGAAATCTCGATTTTTCGGATTCGTTGGAAAGATATTCTCAAATAGATTCTATTGTTTTTGGTTTCACTAAAATCCGGATTGTTTTGCACCCGGTACATTCAATTGAAGTTTGAAATCGAATTATCGAACTACCGTGCCATTTTCAATTCTATTTATAATTATATATAAATATTTATATTCTAACGACGACGTATATAATATATACGTTCGAATTATATTCAAAATAAATTTCTCGTCGAATTTATTTAAAATAATCTATTTTAAATATTCAAAATTCGCTAAAATTGCCAAAATAAAAATTTTAAACTGGCTCAGATTTTCGGGTTATTACAATCTCCCCCACTTAAAAATTTTCGTCCCCGAAAAGGAATAAATTCGAAAGTGGTTTGATTATTCAACTCTACATTCGATCTGGCTTCCATTCTCCAACTTTTCAGTTTCTTCAAATTTTCAAAAATTTGGCTAACACCCGAAATTTTCGAAAAATTTCGCCATAACCTCCCCTACACCGGGAGCATCGGGGAATTTCAAATAGCTTCCCCGGTCCTTCAGATCTCAAAAAGAAAAAGAAAAAGCCAAGCGGCTAGCCAATAGGCTCATAAAATCATCATCACCCAAACAAAACAGTAAATTATGTAGTAAACATGTACCTATTTGTCGGGCAAACAAATTTTATTCTTCGGCTCTAGCCTCCTTGCTATGACCTGTTCAATGTAAGTATATGTATATGCAAGCAAAAGCAACCAATTTATAATACAATTCAATATTCGGTTCAATTAGACTAAATGGTTCAAAATTATCAAACAAATAAACAAACAACACAAACATCAATCAATTAGCGAATTAGAGTTTCAAATTCATAATTTTGATACATATACGGAAAATCATGTTTTTGATGCCAATTTACAACAAATAAATCTATCTATATTAGTTTTGGTTCTCACACCAGCCTAATGGAAATATATAGATATCACACCTTCGAAACACGAACATAAATACCGATAATGTGGCCACATCATCAGAATTATCCCCGGGTGTCTAGAATGTGACTCTATATCTATCCAGTATATTAAAACTTCGAATATACGTTCATGACGCGTATACGTAAAATCTTTATATATTGGATTGCCCATATCAATCTAAATAAATATTCAAATACGTTTTAAAACGATTTAAATTTTCAAAACAAAATTGTTTTCATTTGAAAAATATACTCTTCACACTCGTTCTAGGATACTACTGATCCTATCTCTAACGAGTCATTCTATTGGATATTACTAATCCAATATCCGATGAATTCTTTCGTATGGTTCTAATGCTTCTTGTTCTCGAGGTCTGTAAACCAAAGCTCTGATACCAAACTGAGACGACCCGAACTTCCCCGTGAAGGAAAGCGCGGATAGAATTGAGGACAAGACAAAATAGAACGCATACGGAAGAACATTTCATTGTTATTACAACAATTCCATCAGATACAAGAATATACAGAGTATAAATGAATAAATTACATTTAATAAATATCAGAGATTACAATAAAGTACATAGCAGCGGAAAAATATACAAAACACAACTAGAAGTGATACACGGATACAGAGCTTTCCGAGCATCGTTCCAGCTGTAAATCAGGACCCTGTGAATATAAATCTGCAAAACCAAAACTACTAGCTGCCCGTGTGGAAAATAGGGGCACCCAGAGTTTAGGTTAAAACAATAAACTCTAGGTCAGTCATGGGACTGGTGTGAGAACTAAAACAGTTATAATTCTTTATTTTAATGTTCGGTAAATCAAGGGACCACGCCGTATAACACGGAACGGGTTTCCTCCCAAGAATACCAGTGCATAAAACAAACAGCGCAATGCTAAATAAAGAAAAATGAAGCTGTTATAAGACCTAGGTCCCATCACACAATGCAACGCAAGCCGGAGGATAGGGTTTTTACCTTATAACAGCCAAAGCATGCTTGATACGTTTAAAACACATTATTTGATACTATTATAAGTGTATAGTGTCAAATCAATTTCAATCATAAATATCAATCATAGGCGGCATGAATGACCCATACCACTATGTCGCCATACTAGGTTCTACAAATAAAACTGCACTATCACGTATTGGAAATTGGATTCCGTCATGAGCCGAGGCAAGGGGCAAGCTCCTCTCCGCGTTCGAGACACTCTAGCAATGCCTCAGGACCACACTCTGATCCTTTGGAACCTCCAAGGCCGGTCCTCTCTTACTTTTGAGGATTAGTTATTCTTGAACACACGTTTCCCGGTCCTTATAGACCTATATCCGAGGCGCCTCGTATCCAACAACCACACAGGTGAAAAGTATATAAATGTCAGGGCTGGTAGGTCACTGACACCACCCTAGCTAGAAAGAAACGTCGTGCACTCCTTGGGTCCGTATCCCGTTTTTGACTCATACCGAGGTGTGAGGCTCGCGAATTCACGTTATACACAAAGCTATGCCACACAGGCCGTGCTTTGATTATCAACCACAAGACTTTGCTTTTCAACAGAAGCCCTGATCAATTGCCACTTACGCGTGCCACACTGGCAATTCACTCCATGCGACTGATGTCCATCGATATACAACCTCTGAGCTCGTACGTCTCAGAGAAGGGCGTTAAGCAAGAGAATAAATTCTCCGCCGCCAAACAGATGTATATTTAATAGAGATCAATCAACACAGAATAAAATCCAATGTCAGACACACAATCCATTTACAAGTTCGTTCTGGGTCTGAACGAAACCGGAGGCACTTTCCTCGCATATCCATCCATCTTCAAGTACGTCTGGACAATCACCAACTGTTTCCCTCATCCTGGGTGTACAGCCCAATCAAGATCATCAGTAATCACCCAAACAATGTGAAGACTTCCGGTCTTCAACCACCGTCTTCATCTTCGACATCTCGCCGAATCGGTTATTCAGAATGGGTATAGACCCGGCCTTTCTGAATAACCCACGTATATAATAAACAAATGTTACACAAACACAACAAACGCCTCATTCCAACTCAGAATATTCTTTTATTCACAAAATCACATTCTTAGGGAAATGTTCCCATTAATTTTATCCAAAATAAATTCTTCTAAATTTATTCTATAATCTTCCTTTGGATATCATTTCAAACTAGTCGGGATTAACGAACCACACCGAAGTAATTATTTATTTTATTTCCCAATCCCAACCTATATATCCCATGGAGAAAACTGGCAATACTCCACATCTAACACCACGGTGTTATCGGTAAAATTAATTACCATTTCACGTTCAAATCTAATTAAAGATTTAACTATCGCTTTGGAGCAAAACTGGTGGTGCTCCATTCTCGATCACCTTTCAGATTTGATAATTTAAATTATCAGTTCACATTTTAATCTAATTAAAGATTCATTAAAACTCCACTTAGTTTTAATCTTTTCAAAAATCAATATCCTGTCTTTAACTGGGTTAAAGAACCAACGTCATCAAAAACACGATTCACGACAAACCAAATCACATTTGATATTAAATACAAGGCTCTGAATAGAAAATATATCGGCTTATATTCAATATCAAATTCTGAAACCAACAAATATCGTATTGGAAATAACGATATAAAATATATCTTTCAAATTCCCAAAACAATATCCGTATAGTCACGAAATCCAACATCGAAATATCCCGAAGATAATTTCGATTCAACTCCAGTCCAATTCACATGTTGGGAATATTGATTATTTTTAAAATCACTTTAAATTCAATTTATTTATTTAAAAATAAATTGATTTTAATTCCAGCTCAAAACTAGTTCATTTCGATAAAAATCTATTTTTATCCTTTCAAATGTGGAATTCTTCAGCTCAATTTTTCCCAAATCATATATTATGATTTTACACAAATTATAGATATTTTTAATAGTTTTATCAAGGCCCGTACAGTTGATTTCCATCCACGGCCATCGAACTGCACTTACAGCGACTTTTTCTGAAATTGATTTGGACATAATTCCAAATCCAACCGTTAGATTTCAAATTTCTAATATTCATTGGAAAGCTCTTTTCGATACGAACCCAACGGTTCCGGTTTTAGGAGAATCCGACGGTCGGATCTCCCGCAATGTCCGTTTGAAATAAATGGTCGAAATTCACGAACTACCGCGGCGCGGCGCGTTCTATTCAGGCCATTATATATATATATATAATATATATATATATATTTCGTCAATTTCCTTTTAAAACGAATTTTATAAATAGTTCTACATTCGTTTCAAAACAATTTCAACTTCATCTTCAATTTCAAATTGATTTGATTTCAATTCAATTCGAGTTCATTTCAATTCAATTCAAATTCAAATTCATTTCAATTCAATTCAATTCGAATTTACCTTCTATTTGATTCAATTCGAATTCGTTTCAAATTGATTTCAATTCAATTTCAGTTCGTTTTAAATTTCAATTTCAATTTAATCCAATTTGAATTCATTTCTATTTTATTCGAATTCAAATTCGCTTCCTATTCAATTCGAATTTTAATCTAATTCAATTTGAATTTCATTTCAAAATATTTAATTTTGAAATCACTTTTCAATATTCATTATACAACGAATAAAATCGATATAAATATCGTTCGCGTCAAAATAACGCATCTCTAATCAACACGGCTTTATATTTTCAAAACTTCTTTATTCTATCCAAAAAATGAATATTTATCCTATTCAACACATGAATCTATATTTCTTTCAACACACGACTAATCTCAACACATGAGTACTGTCAACACATCACTGTTTTTGTTATGTAAAATATTTTATAAAACTATGGTATCTATCGTTTGATTTTAATTAGACTCCACCGTAAAGTAGATTCTAATCGTAAATATGATAAAGATATAAATTTTATTTCTAAAATATTTCACTCAACACATGAATAGTTTCAACCCATAATCATCGTCAACACATGACTATTTTTATATTCAACACATGAATTTTCTTTTATAATATTCATTATTTTCCCGATTGGAATGAGGCCCAATCAATCACCATATAACGTTAATTATATGGATTCCATAAAACACATGTATATAATAGCATTGAAAAATAATCAACCATCAACTAAAGTGCACTACACTGTATAAGCATCAAATATAGATATCTAACGCTTATAACATCCTGTCAATCGACCGATCGACATATTTAATCCATCAGGATGAGTGAACTTCAAATTTCATCCCAACACCCGTGTGGGGTTTCAAACAATCAAACACAGATTTTAGTTGTGCAGTTGGGCGACGTGTAAAATTTATTGACCCAATCGATATCAGTCAAATCAGTGTATATAAACAAATCGGCCGATTTGTTTATAAATATTCATTTATTCACTTTCACGTTAAAAATTATATTTTTAACGATAAAATATTTTATTTCAACACATGAATTTCTATTCATTTCATTTACACAATAAAAATGATATTTTTATTTTTCTAACATATTTTAGAAAATTTCGGCGGCATAACGGCACGATACTAGAAACGGGACGAGGCCTAGCCTTATCCCCGGTCTAGTGAAGGCCCACGCCATTCACACATCAATCAAATCAATCCAATTCACCAAACAATTCAATTTCAAATCAAATCATCTAACTAATCTATGCAACCAAACAAACAAGTCCATGGTCTGTGGACGATTGTGTCGGGTGCTACTAAGCACCGTCTGCATCCTAGTATATATATATAACTAGAAAAAGTGAATTTAGAGTGAGAAGTTCTCACCAATAGCTATCCAATACCACGACACTCCTATTGTAGAGATCTTCTTCGTTCTCGCCTTTTTATCATCTTCGTTGCCCGTAGTCACTACATATATAAAAATCACACATTTTTATATTTTGATGTCTTTAAAATAAAAGTCACATTTTTATTTGTTCACATTCAATTTGAAAAACCATATTTTTATAATCACTTCATATATTTAAAAATCGAATTTTTACTATGCTATTCAATATATAAAAATCATATTTTTACTTCGATGTTCAATATATAAAGATCTCGCCTTTTCAACTGTAAAGATTTCGCCTTTTAAAAATCAATCTTTATTTCGCTACATATATAAAGATGCTATTTTTAATATTCCTATCATGTAAAAATTATATTTTTAATTCTCTACCTAAACAAAAATCATATTTTTACACCTTCTACATAATAAAGATTATATTTTTACCACTTTAAAAATATAAAAATCAAATTTTTAATTCTTTAAAATATAAAAATCATATTTTTAATCTTCATAATGTATATATAAAAACAGCATTTTTATTTAACTAAAGTATAAACAGAAAAAAACTGATTTTCATATAACTGTAAATAAATAAATTACTTACAGTAATTTGCGAAGGGGAGTGGGTCGATTTCAGGCGACGGATGGACGGAGGGGGGTCTTGGGCGGCGCGTCGATTTGGTTGCAGGGGGGTCGCTGCGGGGTTGGGGTTCGTCGCAGGTCGAGGCGGAGGTGGGGAGGTGGCCAACGACGGCGGTGGGAGCTGGGGTGTGCGGCCGATGGTGGGTGGCGTGGTGGGGTCAGGCGGCGTTCGATTTGGAGGGAAAGGGGAACGAGGAGTAGCAGGGGATCGGGTTCGAAGCGGAGGAGGGCGGTGGTCCTCCTGGGAGGCGGCGCCTGAGGCGCGGCGGCCTCGCTGGCCGTGGCGGCGGCGAATCGCCCCCCACCCCGTCGCTTTTCTCTCTTTTTTTTCCCTGTTAAAATCGATTTTGAAGAGGAGAGGGGCCAACGGGTTTAAAGGGGGTGAGGAGAGAGAAGTTTTTAATTTATTATTTAATTATTTTATTTTGCAAAAAGTTGACTTTTACATATGACCTCTAAACGAGGCCCACCGCCTGTCGTCCATAGCGTTTTACCCCCATTCCGAACACAATGGAATATGTATCGCATGCTGATTTGATCGTTTCGATTAGTTTCCGTTGAATTTACATTTAAATCACTATATTGAATTTTAAACGCACATTTCAATTTACCGGGGTCACATACTAACTCTTTAAATTGCAGAAAAATATTTTCTAGCTTCGTATTGACGATACGGTCCTATCAAAACTAGTTTCGTCGAATTCTGAGACCGTTGGAAAAATGGCCAATTTCCAGTCGATTAAAATCAACTAAAACTGGTCAAACGCGTTTTCTTTTGCCGCGCTAACATATTGATTCGAAAAATTATGAAATTTGAAACCTAGCAATAATATGACATTGCGGATCCAACAAAAGTGGTTTCGTCAAAATCCGAGGTCATTTGCAAAATGTCAATTTTTAAGGGCCTGAATTACATAGCGACTATTCAGAATTTTCAACTGGACATATCTTTTGATTCCCGCTATGAAATCTCGATTTTTCGGATTCGTTGGAAAGATATTCTCAAATAGATTCTATTATTTTTGGTTTCACTAAAATCCGGATTGTTTTGCACCCGGTACATTCAATTGAAGTTTGAAATCGAATTATCGAACTACCGTGCCATTTTCAATTCTATTTATAATTATATATAAATATTTATATTCTAACGACGACGTATATAATATATACGTTCGAATTATATTCAAAGTAAATTTCTCGTCAAATTTATTTAAAATAATCTATTTTAAATATTCAAAATTCGCTAAAATTGCCAAAATAAAAATTTTAAACTGGCTCAGATTTTCGGGTTATTACAAGCTTTTTATTTCGACCTCTAAACGAGACCCACCGACTATCGCCTCTAGCTAAATACCCCCATTCCGAACACAATGGGATATGTATCGTAAGCTGATTCGATCGTTACGATCAGTTTTCATTTAAATTAAAGTATAAATCTTTATATATTCAATTTAAACGCACATTTCAAATTACCGGGGCCACATACTAACTCGAAAAATTCTAGAAAAATATTTCTAGCTTCATATTGACGATACGGTCCTAACAAAACTAGTTTCGTCGAATTCTGAGACTGTTGGAAAAATGGCCATTTTCCAGTCGATTAAAATCAACTGAAACTGGTCAAACGCGTTTTCCTTTGCCACACTCACATATTGATTCAAAAAATTATGAAATTTGAAACCTAGCAATAATTTAACATCCCAGATCCAACAAAAGTGGTTTTGTCGAAATCCGAGGTCGTTTGCAAAATTTCCATTTTTAAGGGCTTGAATTCCATAGCGACTATTCAGAATTTTCAACTGGACATATCTTTTGATTCCCGCTATGAAATTTCAATTTTTCAGATTCGTTGGAAAGATATTTTCAATTAGATTCAAATATTTTTGGTTTCACTAAAATCCGGTTTATTTTGAATCCTGTACATTCATTTGAAGTTTGAAATCGAATTATCGAACTACCGCGCCATTTTCAATTCCTTTAATAAATATAAATAAATATTTATATTCTATCGTCGATTCAAACGAATATACACGTTCGAATTATATTCAAAATAAATTTCTCATCGATATTATTTAAAATAATTCATTTTAAATAATCAAAATCACTAAAATTGCCAAAATAAAAAAAATTAATTGGCCCAGATTTCCGGGTTATTACAATCTCCCCCACTTAAAACTTTTTGTCCCCGAAAAGGAACGAAGCCGAAAGTTGTTTAACAATTCAACTCAACTTCCAGTATTTTCGTTACGGCTTAAGTTCTTCAACTTTTCAGTTTCTAAGAACTTTTCAAATTTCTCAAAAATTTGGCTAACACCCTAAAATTTCGAAAAATTTCGCCATAACCTCCCCTGCACCGGGAGCACCGGGAAAATCCAGAAATTGCCATACAGGCCCTCTGATCTCAAAAAGAAAAAGAAAAGGCCAAGCGGCTAGCCAATCGACTCATAAAATCATCATCACCCAAACAAAACAGTAAATTATGGTAAACATGTACCTATTTGTCGGGCAAACAAATTTTATTCTCTGCTCTAGCCTCCTTGCTATGACCTATTCAATGTAAGTGCATGTATATGCATGCAAATGCGACAAATTTCCAATACAATTCACAATTTGATTCAATTTGGCTATATGGTACAAATTTTAATTAATCAACCAGTAATCAACAACACAACCATCAATCAATTAGTTGATTAGCTTTTCAAATTCATAACTTTGATACATAGTCAAAAAATCAGATTTTTGATGCCAAATCACAACAATAAGCCCTATCTAGTTTCGGTTCTCACACCAGTCCATTGGAAATTTATAGAAATCTCACTTTCGAAACTCGAAAATAAATACTGGCGATGGTGCCTCGTTACCAGAATTATCCTCGGGCACTAGAGTGCGATTCTATAACTATCCAATACATTAAAACTTCAAATACACGTTTGCAAGACGTATATGCAAAATCTTTATATATTGGATTTTCCAAATTCAATATAAACTAAATAATCAAATACGAATAATTGATTTAAATTTTCAAAACAAAAATTGTTTTTATTTTAATAATATACTCTTCACACTCGTTCTAGGATACTACTGATCCCATCTCTAACGAGTCATTCCCATTGGATATTACTAATCCAATATCTGATGAATTCTTTCGTATGGTTCTAATGTGCCTTGTTCTCAGAGCTTTGTAAACCAAAGCTCTGATACCACGCTGAAACGACCCGAACTTCCCCGGTCTCCGAAGAGAAGAGAAAGAACGAATTGTTCTGAGAACACGACAAAATAGAATGCAGATGGGAGAACATTTCATTGTTTATTACAACAATTCCATCAGAATACAAGAATATACAGAGTATAAACAAATATTACACAGAAATATCAGAGATTTAAATTACATTTAAATACATCGCAGCGGAAATAATACAAAACACAACTAGAAGGATATATACGGATACAAAGCTTTCCGGATATCGTTCCAGCTGTAAACCAGGATCCTATGAATATAAATCTGCAAAATCAAAACTACTAGCTGCCCGTGTCAAAATAAGGGCACCCAGATTTTAGGTTAAAACAATAAACTCCAGATCAGTCATGGGACTGGTGTGAGAACTAAAACAGTTATAAATCTTAATTTTAAAGTTAGGTAAAACAATGGACCACGCCGTATAACACGGAACGGGTTTTCTCCCAAGAATACAAGTGCATATAACAACAGTGCAATGCTAAATAAAGAAAAATGAAGCTATTATAAGACCCAGGTCCTATCACACAATGCAACGCAAGCCGGGGGATAGTTTCCCTTATAATAGCCAAACATGCTTAGTACGTTTAAAACAAATCATTTGATACTATTATAAGTGCATAGTGTATAAAACAACTTCAAATCATAAGTATCAATCATAGACGATATGGGTACCGTATATCATGTCGCCATACTAGGCTCTACAATCAAAACCGCAAATGAACACGTATTTGGAAATTGGATTTCCGTCTGTGAACCGAGGCAAAAGATAGTCCTCTACCGATTCGAGACTGTCTAGCCCGTGCCTCTGGACCCAGATTCAGGTGGGCCCTTGGATCGTCAGGGTCGGTCCACCGATGTGGATTAAAATGCCTGAACATTGCGTTTCCCTGCCCTTTGGGGCGTAAGTGAGCCAACGAATGACTCCATCAGACCCGGATCGTCCGATCAAACCGAGGCGCCTCGCAACAGCAACAACCACATAAGTCAAACTCGTCAGGGCGTGTAAAACCACTGACGCCACTTCTAGCTAGAAAGAAACGCATGTCCTCCCTGAGGTCCTCTCCCGTTTTTGGTTCACCACCGGGGTGTGAGGCTCGCGAATCAACGTTACACAAAGCTATGCCATACAGGTCGTGCTTTCATCATCAACCACAAGACTTTGCTTTTCAACAGAAGCCTTGATCAATTGCCACTTAGGCATGCCACACAGGCAATTCACTCCATGCGTTTGATATCCATCAATATATAACCCCTGAACTCGTACGTCTCAGAGAAGGGTGTTAAGTAAGAGAATAAATTCTCCGTCGCCAAACAGATATATATTTAATAGAAATCAATTAGACAGACTGAAATCCAATGTCAGACACACAGTCCATTTACAAGTTCGTTCTGGGTCTGAACGAAACCGGAGGCACCTAGTACCCCGCATATCCATCGATCTCCAAGTACGTCTGGACGATCACCAACTGTTTTCATCTTCTTGGGTGTACATCCCAATCAAGATCATCATTAATTATCCAAACGACGTGAAGACTTCCGGTCTTCAACCAACGTCTTCATCTTCGACACCACGTCGAATTAGTTATTCAAAATGGGATAAACCCGGTCTTTCTGAATAACTCGCGTATATAATAAACAAGTGTTACACAAACACAACATACGCCTCATTCTAATTCAGAATATTCTTTTATTCAAATATTCTTATACTTTGGCAAAGGTTCCCATTAATTTTATCAAAGATAAATTCTTTTAAATTTACTCTTTAATCTTCTTTTGAATATCAATTCAAACAAGTCGGGATTAGCGAATCGCACCGAAGTAATCATTTATTTTTAGTTTCCCAATCCCCACCTATTCATCCCATGAAGTAAAACTGGTTATACTTCATATCTAACACCACAGTGTTATCGGTAAATTCAATTACCATTTCACGTTCAAATCTAATTAAAGATTTAACTATCGCCTGGAGCAAAACTGGTGATACTCCATTCTCGATCTTTTCAATCTAATTAAAGATTCATTAAAACTTCACTTAGTTTTAATCTTTAACTGGGTTAAAGAATCAGTGTCATTTTAAAACACGGTTCACGATAAACCCAAAATCACATTCCATTAATTATCGGGTTAAAGAACAAGTGTTATTTAAAACACTGTTCACGATAAACCCAAAAATCAATACCAATTCCATTCCAATCAAATATTATTTAATTGGTACAATTCATTAAATCTAAATAAAAAGATTTACTCTTTTTCTCAACTGGGTTCAAGAACAGTGTTAATAAAGACACCATTCACGACAAACCCAAATCACATTTGATATTAAATACAAGGCTCTGAATAGAAAATATACCGGCTTATATTCAATATCAAATTCTACGACCAACAAATATCGTATTGGAAATAATGATATATATATATCTTCCAAATTCCCATAACAATACCTGTATCATCACGAAATCCAACATCGAAATATTCCGAAGGCAATTTCGATTCAAATCCATTGCAATATAATTATTGGAAATTCTGATTATTTTCAAAATCATTTCAAATCCAATTTATTTATTTAAAAATAAATAGAATTATAATTCTAGTTCAAAACTAGTTCATTTCGATAAAAATTTATTTTTATCTTTTAAAATATGGAGTTTTTCGTCCCAATTCTTCACAAATCATTTCTTATGATTTTACACAAACTATTTCTATTTTTAATAATTTTATCAAGGCCCGTACAGTCGATTTCCATCAACGGCCATCGAACTGCACTTACAGCGACCTTTTCCAAATTTGATTTGGACATAATTCCAAATCCAACTGTTAGATTTCTAATTCCTAATATTCGTTAGAAAGCTCTTTTCGATACAAATCCAACGGTTCCGGTTTTAGGAGAATCCGACGGTCGGATCTCCCGTAATATCCGTTCGAAGTCAATGGCCGAAATTCATGAACTGCCGCGGCGCGGCGCATTCTATTCAGGCCATTATATTATATATAATATATACTTCGTCGTTTTCCTTTTAAAACGTATTTATAAATTGTTTTAAATTCATTTTAAATTCATTTCAAATTGATTTCAGTTCAAATCGATTTTAATTCGATTTGAATTCATTTTCTTTTCAATTCAATTCAATTCGAATCCGTTTTACATTCAATTCAATTCGAATTCGTTTTACATTCAATTCAATTCGAATTCGTTTTATATTCAATTCAATTCGAATTCGTTTTATATTCAATTCAATTCAATCTAACTCGAATTTCAATTCTTTTCAATATTCATTGAAGAGTGAATAAAATCGATATAAATCTCGTTCGCGTCAAAATGGCGTCAATCTAATCAACACGGCTTCATATATTTCTATTTTCAAATATTATGTTTCAAACATTTCCTTTCAAATATTTCTATTTCAAATATTCTATTTCAAATATTTCTTTTTCAAAACTGAAATGAGGCCCAATCAATTACCATATAATGTTAATTATATGAATTTTCTACAACGCATGTATACAATAACACCGATGAATAATCAACCATCATCCAAAGTGCATTCTACACTGTATAAGCATCAAATATAAATATTCAACGCTTATAACAGGCTGTTAATCAATCGATCAACATACAACTAAATAATTGGGATTAGTGTACGCCAAATATCATCCCAATACCCGTGTGGGGTTTAAAACAATCAAACACAGATTTTATTTGTGCAGTTGGGCGATGTGTAAAATTTATCGTCCCAATCAATATCAGTCAAATGTGTGTATCCAAACAAATCGTCCAATTTGTTTATTTTTATTTCATTTCATATACACGTTAAAAATTCTATTTTTAACTATAAAATATTTTCCACTATAAAATATTTTATTTCAACTATATAAATATTTTATTTCATTTCACATCACATCACAAAATCAACTACACATCAAAATCAAACAAACAAGCATACAAGCCGTCCATGGTCTGTGGATGACGGGTGTCGGGTGCTACTAAACACCGTCTGCATCCTAGTATATATTTCAACTAGAAAATTAAATTTAAAAGTGAGAAGTTCTCACCAAAGCTATCCCAACTCCACGACACTTCATATGTAGAACATCTCGCCGTGCTCGTCTTTTGTCACTATCGTCATCCGTAATCACTACATATATAAAAATCACATTTTTACTTTGCTATTCAATATATAAAAATCGAATTTTTACTTTGCTATTCAATATCAAAAAATCGAATTTTTACTTTGCTATTCAATATATAAAAATCGAATTTTTAATTTGCTATTCAATATATAAAAATTGAATGTTTACTTTGCTATTCAATATATAAAAATCGAATTTTGATATTTGAAAAGCCAAATCTTTTCTATAAACAAATCGTACCTTTGTTTTAAAATAAAAATTAAATCCTTTCCAAATGAATAAAAATCTAATTTTTACATACCGTTCATATGAATAAAAATCTAATCTTTTCTTCTATAAAAATGTAATCTTTTCATATAGAAAAATTATATTTTTACTTACATTCAAAAATAAAAATAAAACTGATTTTTAATAAATAAATGAAGATAAAATAAATGGAAGAACTTACAGCGTTTTCTTTTCAGACGGGGAGGGAGGGTCACTGCGTCTGTGACTGGAGGAGGGACGACAGGCCTTCGGCGGTAGTGGCGGAGCAGTGGGCCAAGGGGGGTGCTGGGTTTTCATGGTGCGCTTGTCGAGAGGGGGGGCAGTCGATTGGAGAAGAGGAGGAAGAAGGAGGGACTGCAGAGGAGGGGGGATCTCGCGGGGGTTTAAATCGAGAAAAGCGGAAGGAGGAGAGAGGCGGGGGAAGGAGAGATGGTCGGGGTGGGGAGCGCTGGACGGAGGTGGAGAGGCGGCGCGGCGACTGGGGGTGGCGTCGACGGTGGTGGACCTCGAGCGCCGCTTCTTTTTTTTTGTTCTGCCGATTAGAAAAAGGAGGAGGGAGAGAAAAAGAAAGGGGTAGGGGGTTATATAAATATTTATATATATTTTATTATTCTTATATTCTAAAAAGCAGCTTTTTATTTCGACCTCTAAACGAGACCCACCGACTATCACCTCTAGCTAAATACCCCCATTCCAAACACAATGGGATATGTATCGTAAGCTGATTCGATCGTTACGATCAGTTTTCGTTTAAATTAAAGTATAAATCTTTATATATTCAATTTAAACGCATATTTCAAATTACCGGGGCCACATACTAACTCGAAAAATTCTAGAAAAATATTTCTAGCTTCGTATTCATGATACTGTCCTAACAAAACTAGTTTCGTCAAATTCTGAGACCGTTGGAAAAATGGCCATTTTCCAGTCGATTAAAATCAATTGAAACTGGTCAAACGCATTTTCCTCTGCCACGCTCACATATTGATTCAGAAAATTATGAAATTTGAAACCTAGCAATAATTTAACATCCTGGATCCAACAAAAGTGGTTTCGTCGAAATCCGAGGTTGTTCGGAAAAATTCCATTTTTAAGGGCCTGAATTCCATAGCGACTATTCAGAATTTTCAACTGGACATATCTTTTGATTCCCACTATGAAATTTCAATTTTTCATATTCGTTGGAAAGATATTTTCAATTAGATTCAAATATTTTTGGTTTCACTAAAATCCGGTTTTTTTTTAATCCTGTACATTCATTTGAAGTTTGTAATCAAATTATCGAACTACCGCGCCATTTTCAATTCCTTTTATAAATATAAATAAATATTTATATTCTATCGTCGATTCAAACGAATATATACGTTCGAATTATATTCAAATAAATTTCTCGTCGATATTATTTAAAATAATTCATTTTAAATAATCAAAATTCGCTAAAATTGCCAAAATAAATTTTTTAAATTGGCCCAGATTTCCGTGTTATTACAATTGTCGTGCTTGAAATTTTAATTGTCCAACTTTATTTTTGAATTCTTCCTTTTGCCCTGCTCTAATAAAGCCATGGACAAGTGAATTAATTTGGATTAGAAACCAGTATTTTGGACTATCTCTTAAATTTAACTTGAATTTGTATTAATTGCAATAGAATTTCTAATACTGAATTTAGCCAATGTTATTTTGCAAGAAAATTGAATGATTAGAAGAAGAAAAATTATTTGAGAACTTGGATTTAAATTTCTAATTTAAGCACTTAGTCTTATAATTGATGAGAAAATCATTGGTTCCGTAAGAGTATGTAAGAAAGATAATTTCCAAAATATAAAATTTTCTTAGGGTCGTAGACCTCTAAGTACTAGACAGTATCTATCCTAGTTCCTCCTTAGTGGTAGTGGTAGCAGCTTTGAGTCTAACTCAGAAATTTCGATTAAAAACAAGACCGGTGACGACCCTAGTAATCACGAGATTATAGAAGTTTCCTTAGACTCTACCTTTAGTAATAATTAGATAGGGTACCTTGAGGATGATATGAGCCTTGGTTGTGACCATTACATTTCCTATATGTTAAGAGAGAAATTGGAATTTAAAATTTGTAAAGGTGTTGATCGACGCTAGTCTATGAATTAGAAAAGCGCGACATTTAAATTAAATTCTGCAAGCATACAGGTGTGTAGCATACAGGTCGAACACAGGGAGGTGAATTAAATCAATTATTTATCTAATCTCTTGGGCGAGTTAGACAAAGCTTAGAGGTTGATTTAAAATAAAAAGTGAAACTACAATTAAAAGATGCAATTAAATTTACTACAGATTCGAATCTAATCGGATCTGTAATAAATTCAATGATTAAAATAAAATAGAACACTGGAAATAAAATTGCAGAAAAGAAATCAACAACTGAAAATAAAAAACTAGGATTACCGCTGAATCTAATCAGACGGTCAATCACTAGTAAGAAAAATAGAAGCAATAGCAAATTGTGTTCTAGCAAATCTAATTGACTAGACAACACAATTTGCCATGAAAATAAAATGCAGAAACTAGAGAAAAGAAAGCTTTATTAAAACTGAAAGAGAGTACAGAAAAATTGGATGATTTTTACAATGGTTACAATCACCTATTTATAGATGAGAATGGGAAAACCCTAATTAGGTCTATGAATAAATGGGCCTCCTCATTCATGAATATCTCTTGCCTTCCTTGACTAACTTGATTGGAGAAAATCTGGCATATCAGGGTAAATATTTTCCATATCTTTCAATTCTCTCATGTCGCTAATTGATTGGTGCATGTAATTGATTCTTCCAAACAAGGATGCTTATTAGAATCCCAAGGCACAAAGGATAAAATCTTCACAATGGATCTTTTCTTGGCAGCAATTCAATCAGAAATTCTTCTAATTGAAATTGAATGATTTTAATTCAATTCCATGATAAGAATATGGCTATTGCTGAAATGTTGATTGGTGCACATCATAAATACATACACATGAATATGTGTATATATATAACATAACACTAATCCAGATATTTCTCAAAGCAAAGGGCCAGTGTGAACGCACTCCGTTTCTTTGGCAAAAAGTGAGCTTGACGGGGTTCGAACTCAGGTCTCTCAGCACCAATTCCTATGCCTTTACCAGTGAGCTACTACTTCTTTTGCAATTGAAATGAATTTGATGTGAGGAAGTAGCTCTTTCTTGTAGTTGGCCTTTGATTTGAATTGAAGGAGGCAACGCTTGAAATCTGTAAAAACACATAAAAAATACCCAAAGTATCATTTATTTATTTACAAAAGATAAAGCATAAGAGTAATAAAATAAACACTTTTCAATGTCAATCAAATACCCCCACACTTATCTTTTACTCGTCCTCGAGTAAAACAAAAAAAAAATTGAAAAACTAACTAGATATGTCGCACTTTCGTAGGAAACACGATTGCATTGAGCGTATGCAACAAGCCGTTAAACCTCTAGGTGTCCCCAGTAGGACGAGTGGTGTCTCGTGAGGGTTTTCAGCGGATACTACCCACAAAATCCAAATGTAATATGCTATGATTCTAATGAAGCTACATGAATGCAATGGACATATGCAATAAAAACGAAAAAAAAATGAAAACACGACTTGTTTCAGGAAAGTGGTACAACAATTTAAGTTAATAATTTCTAACCAGTTGATTTTATTTTAGATACCTCGACTTGTCACAAATTTTCAATATAAATGAAGTTTTCAAATGTTAAATTCCAGTTTGGCCAGTTGGTTCGGTCGATAACATAGTGCAGCCATGAAATAAATTCTTAGTTTGCTTGGCACAGTTTGCAAAGTGGTATTCTAATTTTCTAATGTATGGCTAGTCAAATCAATAAGGTCAAGAAGTGTTTGGGTATCCTCGCTTATTCTTTATTCTATAAAATTTTAAAATTTATGATTAAGTACATACACCTAACTAAAAAGACCAAGGTTTACCACCCATGCACTGCCTCGCGGACTAACGGAGAGTAGGTAAAGAGCTTGGCGGATTGTGCAGGACGACTTTGACTTTGTCAACAACGTGTTGGTAATCCTTAGGTGTCCAATCCCATAAAATGAGACCAAGATATTCCAACTTTGACTTTGTCAACAACGTGTCGGATAGAGCTTGGCGGGTTTGCACACCAACGCTCGATATACAAGCAATGTTGGATACCCTTGGAATACTATTATTATTATTATCGAAAATATAAGCACAAAAGAGAGTAACGCGAATTCAACTTAACACAACTTAGTTTTAAAGATTTGAAAAGCCAATATAAGTATTTTAAGTCCTCCACTTATTTAAACAAAGTCTACAGTATAAAATAGATTTCATGGCCATCACCTAAGAATCTCCCTATGTACCGGTTACACTATTATCCCTCAAAATTAAACTTTTCATTATATTTTCTATTCGATCTAAGTTGAGAGAGAAAAATACTATCAACTGGCTAAAAATTGTAAACTTATTTTGTTGTATCACTTGTAAATGAGTCGTATTTCAAAGAAGAAAAAAAAAATTATGGTATGTCACTACAATCTAAAATGGCTGAAAATAAAAAGAAATAAAAAACAAAGAAAAATGAAAATGGATGAAATGCAGACTCCCCCCCACACTTGATCGAGACAGTGTCCCAACTGTCTAAGGCAAAAAAAACAAAAACAAAATAAATAAATAAAATGAAAAATAAAAATAAAAGAAGAAGAACGTGTACCACCTGATTTCATGGTGGATGATCATGTAGATCGATAGAGTCATCTTCGTCATATTGCTCGAATTCCAAAAATGGTTTCAGTCGTTGACCGTTTACTTTGAAGACTTTTCCATCCCTAGGGTTTTCAATTTCAACCGCTCCATGAGGATATATTGTTTTCACGACATAAGGTCCAGTCCATCGAGATCTGAGTTTTCCTGGAAACAAGTGAAGTCTAGAGTCGTATAAAAGAACTTTTTGACCTACGTTGAATTCCTTACGAAGTATGTTTTTGTCGTGTTGGGCTTTGGTTCTTTCTTTGTAGATTTTCGCATTTTCATATGCCTCATTTCTTAATTCCTCTAATTCAGAAATTTGTAACTTCCTATGTGAGCCGGCTTTCTCTAAGTCAAAATTCAAAAATTTGATGGCCCAAAGAGCGCGATGCTCTAATTCAAGAGGTAAGTGACAGGCCTTTCCAAAGACTAATCGATATGGTGACATCCCTAGATTGGTTTTATAAGCAGTGCGAAAAGCCCAAAGTGCATCAATCAGTTTTACGGACCAATCCTTTCTATTGGAATTCACGGTTTTCTCAAGAATTTGTTTGATTTGTCTATTGGAGACTTCTACTTGCCCACTAGTTTGTGGGTGGTAGGGGGTCGACAGCTTGTGTGTGATTGAGTATTTCTTGAGCAAGGACTCAAAAGCACGATTACAGAAATGTGTGCCATTATCGCTAATGATAGCTCGAGGTGTACCAAAGCGTGAAAAGATATTTTCTTTGAGGAATTTGACAACAACCTTGTTGTCGTTGGTTCTGGTCGGAATGGCTTCAACCCATTTTGAGACATAATCTACCGCAAGTAAGATGTAAAGATTCCCAAATGAATTAGGGAATGGTCCCATGAAATCGATGCCCCAAACATCGAATAACTCAATCACTAAAATGGGGTTGAGAGGCATCATGTTACGCTTAAAGATTCGACCCGTTCTTTGACATCGCTCACATTTAGAGAAGAATTCGAAAGCGTCACGGAAGAGTGTGGGCCAATAAAAACCGCTTTGCAAAACTTTTGCAGCAGTTTTTCTTGCTCCAAAATGACCGCCACAAGCATGGTCATGTGAGAAAGAGAGAATACTTTGGTGTTCATGATCAGGCACACACCTTCGAATGATTTGGTCAGGACAGTATTTGAAAAGATATGGGTCGTCCCAATAGAAGTTTCGAACTTTCGAGAGAAATTTTTGTTTATCTTGTTTCGACCATTCAGCGGGCATTTGTTGTGTGACAAGATAATTCACAATGTCAGCGTACCAAGGGGTGTTAGAGATCGAAAGGAGTTGTTCGTCAGGAAAATAGTCATCGATTTGGGTGTCGTTATCATTTTCGTGCACAATTCGAGAGAGATGATCAGCTACGACATTCTCAGAACCCTTTTTATCTCGTATTTCTATATCGAATTCTTGAAGTAGAAGGATCCAACGAATCAAGCGGGCCTTGGCATCCTTTTTAGAAAGCAAATATCGTAGGGCAGCATGGTCAGTGTAAACTATGACTTTGGATCCTATGAGATATGGTCTGAATTTCTCAAGAGCGAAGACAACTGCCAAAAATTCCTTTTCAGTAGTCGAGTAATTCAATTGGGCCTCGTTTAAGGTTTTGCTAGCATGGTAAATGACTCGAGGGAGTTTATCAATTCGCTGACCCAAGATGGCTCCAATTGCAAAGTCAGAAGCGTCGCACATAAGTTCAAAGGGTTGAGTCCAATCAGGAGGTTGAATGATGGGAGTTGTGGTCAAGAGTGATTTAAGAGTTTCAAAAGATGTTTTGCAATCATTGGAAAATTCAAACTTTACGTCTTTGGCAAGTAAATTTGAGAGAGGTTTTGAAATCTTTGAGAAATCCTTAATGAATCTTCTATAGAATCCTGCATGGCCAAGAAATGAGCGAACATCTTTGACAGACTTAGGAGGAGGTAAATTAGCAATCAAATCGATTTTGGATTTATCGACTTCTAGGCCATCTTTGGAGACGACATGACCTAGAACTATCCCCCTTTTCACCATAAAGTGGCATTTCTCCCAATTAAGCACAAGTGATTTCTCCTTACAACGCTTAAGGACGAGTTCTAAATGAGTGAGACATTGGGAAAAAGATGATCCATATATTGAAAAATCGTCCATGAATATTTCCAAGAATTCTTCTACCATATCAGAGAAAATACTCATCATACACCTTTGGAAAGTCGCGGGGGCATTACAAAGACCAAAAGGCATGCGACGATAAGCAAAGGTTCCAAAGGGACAAGTAAAGGTGGTCTTATGATGATCTTCTAAAGCAACAGGAATTTGGTTATAGCCAGAGTATCTGTAACACCCCACCTCCACTAGGATCACTCCTTAGAATGTACTAGCTTTGGAGGGGCGTTATTGTGAAGGTAAAACATGCACAGAGATATCGCAAGACAGAATATATAAAAATAAATATAAGTAAAGCAGCGGTAGCAGATAAAAACCCATCATCATCATCTCACAAAAACCAACATAGTCAAATACATAATATCAAAATGTCATGATCCAAAATACAACATAAGTCTAGATACGTGATAACAAAATACATGGTAAAACATCAGTACTAATCCCCAGAAATAAAAGATAAGCCACAGCTAGCTCAGATCCATACATGAGCTATCCAACAAGCAAGCCAAAGATCCGCTAAACAGATGTAGCCCCTCCCTGAGAACCTGTGTGGGGGGGGGGGGGGGAACGGAAGAAAAGAAGCGAAAGAAAACAGGTCAGTCAAAAAGACTGGTAAGCCCTACTACGATCAATCTATAAACTAATAAAGTTAACAGCATGATGGAAACTGAGATGAACATACTGGCAATAGATAAAGGTGACATCACATAGATGAGATTAAACTTTGCACCACAGTGTACTAGCAAACCCACAAAACAGATCTTGATCCCTTAGCCCAAACTTTGGCCCAATAATATGAAGTGACCTTAGTATAAGGTCCAGCCCAACGGTCTAGTCGATCGGCTCCCTATAAACCTAATACGTCCAGTGTTGGTGTCCATACGGCCCACATGGATGTAGTCAGACTGCGCTGGGTCCACCTTTGGGAGTATCAAGCCCTCGGGTGTCAACCCCAGACACCTAAGCAATAATGCACAGTCTAAACCTACTGGTACCCGTGCCTCGAGTTTGTCCTACATCGGACTACGTGCACGTCCGTAGCCCGCCGGACCCGCACCGCTGTACCACTCAGCCGTCGCTTTGGTCGCTTACATCCGTCCAGTAATCGTGCCCCGCCCTAACCTAGCTATAGGGTTGTGGTGATACCAAACTAGGATTACTGCTGGAACAGACCACGTTGCTAGGGTTTCTAAGAGGGTTAAGTGTGGTTTTAACCCCTCACTAATCATGGATTAAATTAGTTAAGTGTAACCACTTAACCCCATCTAATCCTCGCATCCCCATTATTGGTTAAGTATTAGTGGGCCATGACTTAACCCTAATCATGAGGCATTAATTACTTAACGCACCCAACCTCTCACATTAGACCTCTGTGGTTACCTGGGAAGATTTACACCACGTCTAGGTCTAACCTCGGGTCTTATGGTGCAACATGACCAACTACCCACATTAGACCCCACGTTGTGGTTACCTAGGAAGATTTACACCACAACTAGGTCTAACCTCGAGTTGGCCATATCATGTTATCTAACGTCATGTCCACTTTGAAACATATTTACAAGTTAACATATACTTGGGTAGACCTAACTTAATAGGTAAATTCCCAAGGGGTAGACCTAACTTAATAGGTAAATTCCCAACCTTTTAGTTCCATGTATTTTTAAGTTTACCCAAACCCTCCCAACGTCATTACCTCGCTTACATATTCGTCATAACGCATAAGGGTATAAAAGGTAACTTGGCATAACATACATGATGAACTTCACATATCATAATAATGATGCATAACATGTTAGACTTGCAAATCATGTCATAGTGAACTCGCATAAACATGCATAACCCATAAAACTTGCATAACATGGTAAGGTGAACTTGCATAGGCATGCATAATCCATTAATCTTGCATAATATGGTAAGGTGAACTTGCATAAACATGCATAATCCATAAAACTCGCATAACATGGTAAGGTGAACTCGCATAAGCATGCATAACCCATAAAACTTGCATAACATGGTAAGGTGAACTTGCATAAACATGCATAATCCATAAAACATGTACAACATGGTAAGGTGAACTTGCATAAACATGCATAACTTATGAAACATGTAAAACATGGCATAGTGAATTCGCATAAGCATACATAATCCATTAAACATGTACAAATCTCAACTTTCACCACATGATAACTTTAGAGTTTGCAAAGTGAAGGTAAGAGGGCTTACAAATATAAACAAGTCACAAATCCACCAAATAAGATGAAGAAGCCCTTTAAAAACCCAAACAAAGCTTCAAATAAGAAAACCCTTTTGCAAAATCCCAAAAACACAAACTTTAGCAAATCAAACTTGCAACTAAATGAAGTATGCAAGTTATTAAGCATTCATACAACATAGAAAAGGTTGTATGATCATCATATCTTCATAGGATTAAACTTTGAGGAAGGTGGAGGCTAGGGATTTTAGGTGGAGGCCATTTGAGGATTCAATTTGGCATAGTTTAGTTGCTAGATTGATTAATGAGGCTTTAGAGTAGGATTAGGGGTATATTTATAGAGAATTAGAGTGTTTTAAGCCCTAGGATTAACCCTAGAATAGTTTTGGCCCGTCAGATCTCGGAACTCTCTAGAACCAAGCCACCCCATCAAGCCCAAATCAGAAATGGTGCACCAGGCTAGACTGCCTGGGCACCCCCTGTCGACAGGGCTGTCGACAGGGCAGTCGACATGCCTAGGGACCCTGTCGACAGGCCTGTCGACATGCGGGTCCTGGCGGGATTTTTCCCGCCTTGGCCCAGCTGGCCCAAATCCTTGTTTTTAATTTCAAATTTAAATCTGTTTTTACTTAGAAATTTTCTGCAAACTTCAATGGGCCTTAACTGGGTCATACAGACTCCGATTTTCGAAAACTCGGACTCTATTTCGCGTATTTTTCCGAGACGAACGCAATGGCATAGCCCGTTTCCCTTGATTCCCATTTTATAATTTAATTCTGCCTCAGTTTATGTTATAACAGATTATTGAAAATACGGGTTGTTACATTCTCCCCTCCTTAAAGGATTTCGTCCCCGAAATCTTCAAGTTAGGAAGAACGTATCCTACCATCCAATCATCCATCTACTCAAAGCATCATCCACGAGCAATCATTGTCCTTACAAGCTTCTAAATGCTGGATGAACATATGCAAAAGTGTGTGTATATGTACCTATCTAATGCAAAGATCAATGCAAAATATGTTAGTGAAATGTATCCATATGTATGCAAATCCCTAACATAATGTATAATATCTACATGCGTGCTCAATCATACATCCATATGCAACATCCATGTGATTGCATACAAATTTCATTCAAGAATAAGCATAAACACCCATGCACATGCAATATGAGGAGTGTGTGAGCCGATCTAGTGCCTAATGTGTATCATGCATCCACGAGTAACCACTTGCAAACACTTGCAACCACTCGCAACCATCAAACATAACATGTTTCAAACACATGTTTCGTCCAAAGGGTTTCTACCTAAGGTTCTCATGATAAGATAGACACGATGAACTAGATAAACTAGATAGACATGGATAGCAAAAGAAAGATATACTAACAAAAGAAAGAGATTGAGAGTGTACCCTCAAAAAGGAATGGATAAAGCCCACGCATCTTCTCCTCGGTTTCCCAAGTTGCGTCTTTTTCGGCTTCACCCCATTGAACTTTCACCAACCTGACCTCACGATTCCTTAGCTTCTTGGTCTCTGTCCCCAAGATACGAATCGGAGCTCTCCTTAAAGTTGCTTCTTTCTCTACTTCCACGTCTTCAAGAATGCTAGGTTCAACCACCTCAGCGGACTCATGCAGGCACTTTCGGAGATGCGAGACATGGAAGACATTATGCACTCCGGACAACTTTTCGGGCAATTGCACTCTATAAGCCATCTTCCCTATTCTCTCTATGATAGGGAAGGGTCCAACAAATCTCGGTGCTAGCTTTCCAACAGCTCCAAATCGGACCACATTCCGCAAAGGAGAAACCTTTACGAAAACCTTGTCCCCAACCTCAAACTCCAAATCAGACCTCCGCTTATCAGCATAAGATTTCTGTCTGTCTTGGGCTGCCTTCATTCGTCTTCTGATCAACTCGACCTTCTCGGATGTATCTCTAATCATGTCAGGTCCAAGTATAAGCTTGTCTGTAGTCTCCCACCAACATGTAGGTGACTTGCATGGTCTCCCATATAAAGCCTCAAACGGTGCCATACCAATGCTCGCCTGATAACTGTTATTATAAGCAAATTCTACAAGAGGAAGGTGGTCTTCCCAAGTACCACCAAAATCCAAGATGCAATGTCTCAACAAGTCCTCAAGCACTCGATTCACCCTTTCGGTCTGGCCATCCGTCTGTGGGTGATAAGCTGTACTCAGATTCAACCTTGTGCCCATAGCTTCCTGCAAACTGTTCCAGAACTGATTAGTAAAGATGGGGTCTCGGTCACTGACTATGCTGGAGGGGACTCCATGTAGTCGTACTATCTCATGAAGATATACTGATGCTAGTCCGGATGCGGTCCTTTTGCTCTTCACTGGGATAAAATGAGCACTCTTCGTAAGCCTATCTACAATGACCCATATGCTCGTATTCCCTCTCCTTGACCTTGGAAGCCCATCAATAAAGTCCATAGAAATGCTCTCCCACTTCCATAGCGGGACCTCTAGCGGATGTAATAGCCCACCGGGCTTTTTCGACTCAGCTTTTACTCTCTGACAAATAACACATCTCGAGACAAACTCCGCCACATCCTTTTTCATTCCAGGCCAGAAGAAAACGCGCTTCATATCCTTATACATCTTATCACCACCTGGATGTATAGTCATCTTGGAGCGATGTGCTTCCTCAAGAACTTTCCTCACCAAGTCTTCTACCATCGGAACACAAAGCCTTCCGTCTCTCCTCAGCCAACCCTTATCGTCTATAGAATATCGAGCAAGGTGACTAGATGTCTCCCCTCGAACCAGCTTGTCCATGATCTCAATTATCTGAGGGTCTTCCTTCTGTGAAGCTCCGACTTGATCCAGAAGGGTAGGCCTGAGCTCTAGAGATGCCAAAGAACCGGTCATCGTCTCAACTGTCAAGGAAAAATCAAAGGTTGCCAAGAACTCTAAATTCTTCATCTCAACAAATAGAGGACTTAGTGTCAACCTTTTCCTACTCAACGCATCCGCTACAACATTCCCCTTGCCAGGGGTATAGGATATCTCAAAATCATAAGAAGCCAAGAATTCCATCCATCTCTGCTGCCTCAAGTTCAGGTCCTTCTGCGAAAAGAGATACTTCAAAGACTTATGATCAGTATACAGCTCAAATCTCTCTCCCAGAAGATAATGGCGCCATGCCTTGAGCGCATACACAATCGCTGCCAGCTCTAGATCATGAGTGGGATAATTCCTCTCATGCACCTTAAGTTGCCTCCCACCAAAACATATAACTCTGCCCTCTTGCATTAGAACGGCGCCCAATCCCGTGCCACAAGCATCAGTGTACACGGTAAATATCTTACCACCATCGGGTAAAGCTAGAACGGGTGCAGAGGTAAGGGCTCTCTTGAGTCTCTGAAAAGCAAGCTCACAATCCATATCCCAAGCAAAGACTAAGTTCTTCTTCGTCAACTTAGTAAGTGGAGCGGATATCTTCGCGAAGTCCTTGATGAACTTCCGGTAAAAACCCGCAAGACCCAGAAAGCTTCTCACCTCGGTTGCATTCCTTGGCGTCTTCCAATCCTGAACTGCAACCACCTTAGCGGGATCCACCGCTAAGCCTTGCTTGGATACGATATGCCCAAGGAATCTGACTTCCCTTCTCCAAAAATGGCACTTGGAGAACTTGGCCTTTAACTGGTGTGCTCTGAGCGTATCCATCACCTCTACTAGGTGCCTCGCATGCTCTTCTTCATCCTTGGAGAAGACCAGAATATCATCCACAAAGACCACGATAAACTTATTCAAGAACTCCCGAAACACCCTACTCATCAAATCCACAAAATACGCGGGTGCATTCGTCAAACCGAACGGCATAACAAGCCATTCAAAGAATCCGTCTGGAGTTCTGAATGCAGTCTTGTCTATACTATCTTCAGCCACTCTGAGCTGATGAAAACCCGTAGCAAGATCAAGCTGTGAGAAAACAGAAGCACCAACAAGCTGATCAAAGAGGTCATCGATCCTCGGTAACGGGTGTCTGTTCTTCTTAGTCAGCTTATTCAATTCTCTATAATCCACACAGAGTCGAAGAGAACCATCTGCCTTAGTTGCAAACACCACAGGCGCTCCCCATTCGGATATACTCCTTCTGATGAAGTTCTCCTCAAGCAATTCTTTCACTTGCTTGCTCAGCTCCCGTCTCTCACGCGGAGCCATATGCCGAACGGGCAAAGAAACAGGCTTAGCATTATCCACCAGATAGATGCGAAAATCAATCTCTCGTTTAGGGGGCAACCCCTTAACCTCTTCAAAAACATCTGGATAATCTCGGACCACCCTTACAGACTGAAGGGCCTCCTCTGATGAGTCGAGAGATTCTAGATAGCATAACATGACGGGATTCTTCGGATTGCATGAAATCTCTAAGGTGTTGCCCAGGCGAGTCACAAGCCTTACAACCCTATGCTCACAATCCAGAATGGCTCCATATCTAGACAGCCAATCCATGCCCAAGATCAATCCGTATCCCCTGAAACCTAGAACATACGCACTACACAAGAACTCTACGCTGAGTATAGAGATCCTCAGATCCTCACATATCATAGATAGATGAGAAGAACCCCCAATGGGATTCGAAACACAAACGGGATCATCCACTAAGCTAGTACTAAGGTGCAAGTTATCAACAAGATCAGATGAAATAAAGCTATGTGAAGCACCAGAATCAAACAAGGTACGCACTGGAAGATCAGAGATATAAACAAGGTTCTCAACAGAAACACTACCTCGCTCGGGAACTGAAGCGGCATTGAGAGCATGAACTTGCCCTCCTGAAGGCCCAGCCTGTCCTTTCTTCTTTGGGCATTCTTTGCTGAAGTGCCCAGTCTCTCCACAAGAAAAGCATCCACCACTAAGCTTCCTTTTCTTCTTCCTGCAATCCTTAGCAAAGTGCCCAGCTATGCCACAGTAATTGCACTTTCCCTTGCCTTTGTTGTTGTTGTTGTTCCCCTTCTTGTTCTTGCCCTGATTCCCCTGACTGCTTTGACCACCTTGATTGCCTTTGCCTTGAGAATCAGTCTTCTTTGCTTGAGTATCACTCGACTTGACTTCTTTCTTTCCATCTCCCTGAAGCAGAGCCATATTGACCAAACTCTCAAAAGTAGCTCCATGCGGAATATGTGACATCGCCAAGCCCTGTAGCGGCTCATTCAACCCCCTAGCAAATCGAAGAGCCTTCTTCTCCGGGGTGTTCACCATATCCAAACCAAAGCGGGCCAGCTGATTAAACTTGTTCACATACTCCTTGACAGACATATCACCTTGCTTTAATGCAATGAACTTCTCCATTTGTAAATTCGCCTCAGCCGAAGATAGAAACTTGGTCACAAATCTAGCCCTCAAATCGGCCCAAGTCTCAACGGGCCTCGTCCCATTGGTGACCTCCCACCAATAGGCCGCCTCATCGTTCAAAAGCCATACTGTCAATAAGATTTTCCTCTCGTCATCAATCCCAAATATAGCAAACAAGTCCTCCGTGTCTTTCAGCCAATTCCTAGCTTCAACAAAAGATTCCGTGCCTAGGAAATTCTTGCCTCCCATCGCCTTGAAGTCTTTACAAACCTTTGTAAATTCAACCTAAGGATGCTGAGGGGGAGGAGGAGGAAGAGGAGCCTCAGCAACAGGAGGGGGTGGAACATTAGCCACGGGAGGAGGAATATTGACTGCTGGAGGAGGGGGAACAAGAATCACCGGAGGAGGGATATTAGGTATAGGATTCTCAACTACAGGAGGAGGAGTGGGAGTAGGGTTGGCGGGACCAGCTGCCGCCCTAGCCTCTAGAAGTCTCCTATACCAGAGTGGTACGTTCACTCCATCTGGGATGTCAAGATTCTCAGCCATACTGAAACGAAAGATAAGATAAGATCAGGTCAAGAGAACGAGGGATAACGCTGATGGCTTTTTGGGGATTAGCCTTAAAATAATCTAGACCTTATTTTGGAAAATACTTAGTAGGTTTTTGAAAATAGTTTTTCAAAAAGGGTTTTTTTTTTCAAAAATTTTGTTCAATCTTGTTAACCTTGTGCTCTGATACCAAATGTAACACCCCACCTCCACTAGGATCACTCCTTAGAATGTACTAGCTTTGGAGGGGCGTTATTGTGAAGGTAAAACATGCACAGAGATATCGCAAGACAGAATATATAAAAATAAATATAAGTAAAGCAGCGGTAGCAGATAAAAACCCATCATCATCATCTCACAAAAACCAACATAGTCAAATACATAATATCAAAATGTCATGATCCAAAATACAACATAAGTCTAGATACGTGATAACAAAATACATGGTAAAACATCAGTACTAATCCCCAGAAATAAAAGATAAGCCACAGCTTGCTCAGATCCATACATGAGCTATCCAACAAGCAAGCCAAAGATCCGCTAAACAGATGTAGCCCCTCCCTGAGAACCTGTGGGGGGGGGGAAACGGAAGAAAAGAAGCGAAAGAAAACAGGTCAGTCAAAAAGACTGGTAAGCCCTACTACGATCAATCTATAAACTAATAAAGTTAACAGCATGATGGAAACTGAGATGAACATACTGGCAATAGATAAAGGTGACATCACATAGATGAGATTAAACTTTGCACCACAGTGTACTAGCAAACCCACAAAACAGATCTTGATCCCTTAGCCCAAACTTTGGCCCAATAATATGAAGTGACCTTAGTATAAGGTCCAGCCCAACGGTCTAGTCGATCGGCTCCCTATAAACCTAACACGTCCAGTGTTGGTGTCCATACGGCCCACATGGATGTAGTCAGACTGCGCTGGGTCCACCTTTGGGAGTATCAAGCCCTCGGGTGTCAACCCCAGACACCTAAGCAATAATGCACAGTCTAAACCTACTGGTACCCGTGCCTCAAGTTTGTCCAACATCGGACTACGTGCACGTCCGTAGCCCGCCGGACCCGCACCGCTGTACCACTCAGCCGTCGCTTTGGTCGCTTACATCCGTCCAGTAATCGTGCCCCGCCCTAACCTAGCTATAGGGTTGTGGTGATACCAAACTGGGATTACTGCTGGAACAGACCACGTTGCTAGGGTTTCTAAGAGGGTTAAGTGTGGTTTTAACCCCTCACTAATCATGGATTAAATTAGTTAAGTGTAACCACTTAACCCCATCTAATCCTCGCATCCCCATTATTGGTTAAGTATTAGTGGGCCATGACTTAACCCTAATCATGAGGCATTAATTACTTAACGCACCCAACCTCTCACATTAGACCTCTGTGGTTACCTGGGAAGATTTACACCACGTCTAGGTCTAACCTCGGGTCTTATGGTGCAACATGACCAACTACCCACATTAGACCCCACGTTGTGGTTACCTAGGAAGATTTACACCACAACTAGGTCTAACCTCGAGTTGGCCATATCATGTTATCTAACGTCATGTCCACTTTGAAACATATTTACAAGTTAACATATACTTGGGTAGACCTAACTTAATAGGTAAATTCCCAAGGGGTAGACCTAACTTAATAGGTAAATTCCCAACCTTTTAGTTCCATGTATTTTTAAGTTTACCCAAACCCTCCCAACGTCATTACCTCGCTTACATATTCGTCATAACGCATAAGGGTATAAAAGGTAACTTGGCATAACATACATGATGAACTTCACATATCATAATAATGATGCATAACATGTTAGACTTGCAAATCATGTCATAGTGAACTCGCATAAACATGCATAACCCATAAAACTTGCATAACATGGTAAGGTGAACTTGCATAGGCATGCATAATCCATTAATCTTGCATAATATGGTAAGGTGAACTTGCATAAACATGCATAATCCATAAAACTCGCATAACATGGTAAGGTGAAATCGCATAAGCATGCATAACCCATAAAACTTGCATAACATGGTAAGGTGAACTTGCATAAACATGCATAATCCATAAAACATGTACAACATGGTAAGGTGAACTTGCATAAACATGCATAACTTATGAAACATGTAAAACATGGCATAGTGAATTCGCATAAGCATACATAATCCATTAAACATGTACAAATCTCAACTTTCACCACATGATAACTTTAGAGTTTGCAAAGTGAAGGTAAGAGGGCTTACAAATATAAACAAGTCACAAATCCACCAAATAAGATGAAGAAGCCCTTTAAAAACCCAAACAAAGCTTCAAATAAGAAAACCCTTTTGCAAAATCCCAAAAACACAAACTTTAGCAAATCAAACTTGCAACTAAATGAAGTATGCAAGTTATTAAGCATTCATACAACATAGAAAAGGTTGTATGATCATCATATCTTCATAGGATTAAACTTTGAGGAAGGTGGAGGCTAGGGATTTTAGGTGGAGGCCATTTGAGGATTCAATTTGGCATAGTTTAGTTGCTAGATTGATTAATGAGGCTTTAGGGTAGGATTAGGGGTATATTTATAGAGAATTAGAGTGTTTTAAGCCCTAGGATTAACCCTAGAATAGTTTTGGCCCGTCAGATCTCGGAACTCTCTAGAACCAAGCCACCCCATCAAGCCCAAATCAGAAATGGTGCACCAGGCTAGACTGCCTGGGCACCCCCTGTCGACAGGGCTGTCGACAGGGCAGTCGACATGCCTAGGGACCCTGTCGACAGGCCTGTCGACATGCGGGTCCTGGCGGGATTTTTCCCGCCTTGGCCCAGCTGGCCCAAATCCTTGTTTTTAATTTCAAATTTAAATCTGTTTTTACTTAGAAATTTTCTGCAAACTTCAATGGGCCTTAACTGGGTCATACGGACTCCGATTTTCGAAAACTCGGACTCTATTTCGCGTATTTTTCCGAGACGAACGCAATGGCATAGCCCATTTCCCTTGATTCCCAATTTATAATTTAATTCTGCCTCAATTTATGTTATAACAGATTATTGAAAATACGGGTTGTTACAGTATCCATCAAGAAAACAGTAGTACTCATGTCCCGCTAATCGTTCGAGCATTTGGTCAATAAAAGGCAAGGGAAAATGGTCTTTTCGTGTGGCTGAGTTGAGCTTTCGATAGTCGATGCACACACGCCATTTGGTTTTGATTTTTGTTGGGACGAGTTCATTACTGTCGTTTTTGATCACTGTGACTCCCGACTTCTTTGGTACAACTTGTACCGGACTCACCCAAGTACTATCAGAGATGGGATAGATGATGTTATTGTCTAGACATTTGATTATCTCCTCCTTGACCACTTCTCTCATGTTCGGGTTTAATCGCCTTTGAGCCTCACGGGTGGGTTTAGCCTCATCAACTAAATGTATGCGATGTTCCACAATTGATGGGCTAATTCCTTTTATATCGCTAATTTCCCACCCCAAGGCGTCCTTATTTTCCCGTAAAGTTTCCAAAACTTTTTCTTCTTGGTCTTCGGTAAGATCAGAGGCCAAGATTACGGGGAAAGTTTCTGAGGAGTCTAGGTAGGCATACTTAAGGTCTGGTGGCAAGGGTTTGAGGTCAAACTTAGGAAGTTCTTGTGTATCAACATTGGTCAACATTCCTTGGTTAGATTTATATGACGAAGTGTCGGAGTCAAGAATTTTGTTTAGTTCAGAAATGTATTCGAGTTCATCGAAATCAGAGTCGAAATGGTCAAGACACATTTTCAGGGCTTCGGAAGTGTCACTAGAGGTCTCATCAACTGTGGTTTGAATCATGTCAATTTCATCGATCTCAAAATCCCTAGGTTGCTTGTTGAGATTAAAGATGTTTAGCTCAATGGTTAGGTGCCCGAAGGAAAGTCGAAGCTGACCATTCCTACAATTAATGACAGCATTAGAGGTTGCTAAGAAAGGGCGTCCTAAGATCAATGGTATTTGAACGTTGGGATTTGAGACAGGCTCTGTTTCTAGAACTATAAAATCGACAGGGAAGTAAAACTGTTCGATCTGTATCAAGACGTATTCGATAATTCCCAATGGCTTTTTGACAGATCGATCGGCTAGTTGAAGTGTGATGTTTGTTGGTTTAATCTCCCCTAGTCCAAGTTGGCGATAGACAGTATAAGGGAGAAGGTTGACACTGGCACCAAGGTCGAGTAGGGCACGAGAGATGTGAGTGTTTCCTATTTTACAATCAATCGTAGGGCAGCCAGGGTCTTTATACTTGACTGGGGCAAGATTCGAAAGAACAGAGCTTGTATTCGCAGTTAGAAAGGCGGTTTTTGGGACATTGGTCGCACGTTTTTGTATGCACAATTCATTAAGACATTTAGCATATTGAGGAATTTGTTTAATAGTGTCTAAAAGAGGAATGTTCACACGGACTTGTTTGAAAATTTCCAGAATTTTATCGAAATTTGCCGCTTTCTTCTTATTATTGAGTCTATGAGGAAAAGGAGCTACTGGTTCTTTGACTCTGTGATGAGTTTCTTCATTCGAAGAAGAAGGTTTATCCAAGGGAGGAGAAGGTGGTAAGGTTGTAGAAGATGGAATGTTGGTATTGCCAACATTAATTTTCGAAGGTGGGTCGGGTTTGCCGACACTGGGAGAAGAACTGTTGGGATTGCCAACATTTGAGGAAAATGGAGGTTTAGAAGAATTGGCATTCGAAGCCAATGGGTGATCATCAAGATTAGGGATTGGGGTCGAGTTAGAAGGTTCGTCAGGGTCGTCCACATTATTATCAATCCTCTTTCCAGATCGAAGGGTTGTAATAGCGTTGACTGGATTATGGTTTTCGTCCTCACAAGAATTTACAGCACGAGAGTTATACTTTGGATTCACCTCAGGTTGACTAGGCAATTTTCCCTTCTCATTACTTTTCATAAATTCCTTCATCATATTAAACATTTGGTCGATTTTAGTGTCTTGATTATTTATTTGTTTTTCTAATCGAACAATATCTTGTGATGGTTGAGAAGATTGAGAGGATTGGTTCGATGATTGAAAATTGGGGTGCCTATACGGTTGTTTGGATTGAGGTGCAGCTTGAGAGGTTTGAGAATTGGGGGGTGGAGCTTGGTAATTCGGATTGGGAATAAAGGGTTGCATGTGAGATGGGTTTGCCGAATTATTGGGGTTTGACCAAGAAAAGTTTGGGTGGTTCCTCCAACCAGAATTGTACGTGGCTGAGTAATGGTTATTTTGAGCTATAGCATTGGCTTGGTCCTGAGAGTAGTAGTGGGGTAACCCTTCTCCGGCTTGAGGAGTTTGATTTTCTACGGGAATTTGATTTGGGTCCACGACATGCACTCCTCTAGTAGAAGTACGATTGGGAACGCGTATTGATTCCCATTGCATGTCCTTTTCAGAATAATCTTCTAAGAACCGCCAAGCTTCATCGGCTGTTTTAGACATAAAATCTCCTCCACACATTGATTCTAGTTGAGTTTTAGATTGATAGTTAAGCCCTTCATATACAATTTGACACAAGTTGTCTTTTAGAATTCCATGATGAGGACAACTATACAGTAGTTGGTTGAATCTCTCAAAATATTTTGAAAAAGTTTCCCCCTCATTTTGACAGAATTGGTTTATCTCAGTTCGAATTTTAAGAGTTTTATGAAAAGGGAAAAACTTTTTCAAGAATATAGTGACAAATTCATCCCAACTTCTTATGGAATGTCTTGGAAGAGAATTTAGCCATCTTTTAGCGCTTTCAAGTAATGCAAATGGGATCAGCCTTAGCTTGATCGATTCGTTAGATAATTGTTGCATTTTTGTTGTGGACGCATACAATTCAAATTCACTTAGAAATTCATAAGCATTTTCAGACCCAGTAAATTTTGGTACCCCTTGAATAAAGGAATGTTTAAGCTCAAAATTGTTTCCTTCAGCTGGTGGAAAAACGATGACAGAGGGTTGAACGGTCCTAGTTGGATAACACCGTTCACGAAGAGAGAGGGGTCTATCCATTTGAATATTGAGATTTTGAAAATTTTGATTCAGATTTTGAAAATTTTGATTCATTTGATTGTGATCTATCTCGTTTTGAAAGTTTGGGTTTATTGGATTGTGGTTCATTTCGTTTTGAAAATTTTGGTTTATTTGAGAACCCCTGGGAGAATTGTGAACACTTTTTTCACTCATTGTTGTTAAATGCAAGCACAGAAATCTGCTACAATGAATTTTCTGTCCTTAATAGCTCCTAACCCAAAATTATATAGTGACACGTTTGATTACTTAGATCAAAAGATTTCTTAGCCAGTTAACGGACAGGGTTTATCGGTGCACCAGGAATCACCCTAGCAATGCAGCCGAAGGTTTAAGTACCTTCAGAGTAACAACCGATATAATATTTACGAATCACCGTAATATTTATAAACGGTTATTTCTCTGCCGTAGTCTAGACACCAAGAAATAATTCGTTCTAAATGAATCAACTATCACAATACAATTAAGCCCTAGATGAGCCCGTGACTCCCTTAAGTCCAACGTCTAACCGTTATTATTAGTCAGATTCTACGATGAAATGCAATTTGTGGGCTAAGGAAAGGGTGATGAAATCCCTCACCTTATGTGAATTGGGGTATTGCCCTTAACAGAATGAATAAAAGATGCAGAAACAACAGCAATCACACAAAACAATTGCAGAAATTAAAAATTGTACATTCAAAGCCGCTGCCCCTACAGAAATTTTTTACAACAATTGTCTATATATATATTTTTCTTTGCGGCAGAGCACCTGTAGTGTTTTAAAAATTTCTCACCTTGATCGGCAGTCCTCCAGTGAATTTGGGAAGTGCTAGCGCGTTCACACCCCACTTGGTATGCAACCGCTCCAACAAATTGAATTCCGTCTGCTTGCTCGACTTCTGACTCCTTGAGTTGATTTCTTGAACACTTTTCTAGTTTGCTTTGAATTTGATCTTTCACTCCCTTGGCCTTTGGTTTGTTTTGATATTTCACCCCCTTTTTTTTCTTTTTTTTAGAAGCAATAAAAGAAACAAACGCAAGGACTAACTAGAGAATAAAAAATAAATAAAACTAGACCCAAAAATAAATGAACTAAATTAAGCTAAAAAAAATATGAACAAGGAACTCAACTAAAACAAGAAAATAAAATAACACTAATAACCACACACCAGAAAAATAACCCACGCACCACAATGATCCACGCACTCAAGGTAAAAGGACCGGACCCAACTAGTGAAGCAAACCTAGGGCTAAAATGAATTGCTACCAACGTCAATATAAATCCAAGACACAAGCACAGAAAGGAAACAAATCAACCCACCCCCTTTTCTGTAAAAAAAAAAAACCAAAAAGAAAAAGAAAACGCCGGTCTTTTTTTCTTTTTCTCGAAATCAATTCCGGGTTTGAATCGGCGACTGGATCTGTGGTAGAGGCGGTTTCGGTTTTCGAAGAGGGTATTTGATTTTTGGGTATGGTTGTTCAAAGGGGCCAATTGCTGTAATGGGATTTTGGTAATTGCGATCCCAGTTTTCGAATCGGATTCAACAGCTGCGATGTTTGTGATGAATTGGGTTTTTGAGTTTGTGTGATGGTTGTAGAAGAAGTGTGGATTGCGATGTAGGAGAGTGACGTGTTTTTGGACTAAAGAAAGGGCTGGTCTTGGCACTGCGAGTTGACGATGAGACTTCGGTATAGTTGAACGATGGTGTTGAAATGATGAGATGATACTGGGCAGTGGGGTTGGATTGATTTCTGGATTTCTGATGTGGATGGTGAAGCAGAATTGGGTTCGAAGTTTGTGGTTAAGGAAGTGGCTGAACTGGACGGTGTTGATTGGATCTCGGCGGTGGGTAGTTGTTGAACGCAAGGAGGTTCGGTGCTGTGGGACAGCGAGGTTACAGGAAGTGGATGGTGATGAGGAGTGTACGGATGCAAAGGAGAAAGTGGGGCTAAAGGATGATGTTTATGCGGTTTGGGTATTGCGAGAGTTTGTTGATGGTGTATGGCCTGTATTGGCTTGGAGTATGGTTAGATGGGTTGTGGGTGTTGATGGAAGTGGTTGCGATGATGAAGCTGTTGGTTGTGGGGAGTTTTTCTTGTTCCGAACAGTGGAAGTGGATTTTCGGTGATGGACGTGGCAGGTTAAATTGGTGAAAGGGTGGTCTTTGTGGTCTGCGTGAGGTATGGTGATGGAGGGTATGGCAGTAAGAAGAAGCAAGGAAAGAAATTCAAGACAGAAAAAGAATAAGATTTTTTTCTCTTTTTTTTTTGGAAACTAGAAAGAAATTGTTGAGAAAAGTTGATGATCAGGAAGTGAAAACAGCAAGGAATCAAAAACAAGAGAGAGGAAGAAGAAAATAAATTGTAAAAAGAGAATTCCTTTTTTTTTATTTGTAGCAGTTGTAGAAGAAAAGAAAGAGGTTGAGAAAAAAAAAGAAATCAAATAAAACTGGATTTTTTTTTATATGAAAACGCAAAAACAAAACAAATAAAAACTAACACGAATCAGAAATTAAATAAATAATAAAATTTTAACTATTGCCTCCCCGGCAACGGCGCCAAAAACTTGATCGACGCTAGTCTATGAATTAGAAAAGCGCGACATTTAAATTAAATTCTGCAAGCATACAGGTGTGTAGCATACAGGTCGAACACAGGGAGGTGAATTAAATCAATTATTTATCTAATCTCTTGGGCGAGTTAGACAAAGCTTAGAGGTTGATTTAAAATAAAAAGTGAAACTACAATTAAAAGATGCAATTAAATTTACTACAGATTCGAATCTAATCGGATCTGTAATAAATTCAATGATTAAAATAAAATAGAACACTGGAAATAAAATTGCAGAAAAGAAATCAACAACTGAAAATAAAAAACTAGGATTACCGCTGAATCTAATCAGACGGTCAATCACTAGTAAGAAAAATAGAAGCAATAGCAAATTGTGTTCTAGCAAATCTAATTGACTAGACAACACAATTTGCCATGAAAATAAAATGCAGAAACTAAAGAAAAGAAAGCTTTATTAAAACTGAAAGAGAGTACAGAAAAATTGGATGATTTTTACAATGGTTACAATCACCTATTTATAGATGAGAATGGGAAAACCCTAATTAGGTCTATGAATAAATGGGCCTCCTCATTCATGAATATCTCTTGCCTTCCTTGACTAACTTGATTGGAGAAAATCTGGCATATCAGGGTAAATATTTTCCATATCTTTCAATTCTCTCATGTGGCTAATTGATTGGTGCATGTAATTGATTCTTCCAAACAAGGATGCTTATTAGAATCCCAAGGCACAAAGGATAAAATCTTCACAATGGATCATTTCTTGGCAGCAATTCAATCAGAAATTCTTCTAATTGAAATTGAATGATTTGAATTTAATTCCATGATAAGAATATGGCTATTGCTGAAATGTTGATTGGTGCACATCATAAATACATACACATGAATATGTGTATATATATAACATAACACTAATCCAGATAATTCTCAAAGCAAAGGGCCAGTGTGAACGCGCTCCGTTTCTTTGGCAAAAAGTGAGCTTGACGGGGTTCAAACTCAGGTCTCTCAGCACCAATTCCTATGCCTTTACCAGTGAGCTACTACTTCTTTTGCAATTGAAATGAATTTGATGTGAGGAAGTAGCTCTTTCTTGTAGTTGGCCTTTGATTTGAATCGAAGGAGGCAACGCTTGAAATCTGTAAAAACACATAAAAAATACCCAAAGTATCATTTATTTATTTACAAAAGATAAAGCATAAGAGTAATAAAATAAACACTTTTCAATGTCAATCAGGTGTTTAAATTTACCGACTTCCTTTTCGAGGACGAAAAGTTCTAAGGGGGGGTGAATGTAACATCCCATAATTTTAACCAAGTTTGATTTGGATTTTTGATATATAAATTTGGATTTTACTAAAAAATAAATTGATTTTTATTAGGTTTGAATATGAATTTTAACTTTGTATAAGTATTTTTTTATTTAAATTCTTATACGAAAACGTATTTTAAAAATTATATTTATAAGATTTATGTTTAAGTAATGTTATTTTCTGATTTTGATAAAATTAATTCGTAAAATATGAATTTGGTAAAGGATGAGTTATTTTAAGATTTCATAAGAATGATTTTTAATTTGAATATCAATAAGTAAGATAATTGGTAATGTTGTTTATGAAATTTATTAAGCAATTATTTTAAACCATTTAGTATGAAATTTGGTAAAGTATATATAAATATATTTGCTGAATAATATAAATAAATATTTTTGAATATTAATAAATTATAAATATTTTTGATAAGCCTTAGGTTATAAATTGATTTCATATATAAGTGTTTATCCTAGACCATTTTGGTTAATATAAATCTTTGGTAAATTATATAGTTAAATATTTTTGAAAAAAAATTATAAGTTATATTTTTGTAAACCTTAAACAACAAGATGGCTACACTCATAAGTATTGCAGATTTGCTATGTTTATAAGTATCACAAGAGTATTTCTAATTTAAATAAATTAATTTATCCTTAAGATAAGGATGAGTGATTAGGTGTCCCTCTTATGTGTCTTCATGCATGATATGAGTTCCATGAAAAATCCAAGTGTCTGTTTAGTTGTCATCATGCATGGAATAAGCCCCATGAAGGATACATGTGTCCCCTAATTAAAACGACTAGAATACCCTTTGTGAAGCCTATATAAACACCTATTCCCCTCCAGGAAAACCCATTCTACATTCTGTGTCTTACATCTCACATCTAATATTCCTCTTCTCTATGATTTCAGTTTCCAGTAAAATGAATATATACATTTCCACTCATTCAAAAATCCAAATCTTTCAATCCGTTGAGTTTTAGCAGAACTAATCTACGCGAATAATGTTCGTATCATCGTTTGTGATTTTTAGAAATTGACGGATTGGAATTTCATTGATAAACGAGAGAGAAATCGCGGATTTACAGTATAATGGAAGAATGGGTTCAAAACTTCGAAAAATCATATCTCTCAATCCGCTTCGAATTGATCGATGTCGTCTTTGCCGTTGAGATCAACGAAGAACGTAGTATTTTTTATGTAAGTTTGGTGTGATTCCGTGTCGACACCGTTGATGGCCGGAATTTAGGGTTCGAATTTGTCAGTGGTTGAAGCGATGGTTGGTGAATCGGAGTATGGTGTTGCAATGAGATTTGAAATAGCTTTCATGTGGCAGGGTTTGGCGGAAATCCAAAAGAAAAATTATTGAGACATTGTTTGCATTCACGCGTTGAAAGAAGCAGGTCACGGCTTTGGGTGCACGTCGGATTTTGATGTTGGACTCTAGAGTTGTGGTGTGCATATTGATGAGAAAGTGGAGAGGAACTTGTTGGTGATCTTTGTTGTTGGTTCGGAGGACGTTTGGGGTGGTGCGTGTGCATACTGTGCACGTGAATTGGGTTCTAGGCGTGAGTAAGGAGATGAGGCGTGAGGGGAGAAGAAGGAGAGGGAGATGGGCCATGGGTTAGAAGCTTGGATCCGTGCGTTTTTTTGGGCTTTTGCCCAACTATTTATAAGGTATGGTCTTAATTAGTTATTTAAGTTTAAAATTTGTGTAAACTTCATCAGCTAATATCTAATTCGTTTTAAATCAGATTTTTGCACCGTTAGGCTTGTTAGAACCGTATTTGAAAATGGAACCCGTCAATTTATAATGATGATAATTTTTGATAAGTTATAAATTATAATAAAAAAATTAAATAAAAGTTCCTTATATATGAATATATATAATGAATAACGTTATTAATTCAATTTCAATATATAAATTAGTAGAAAAATTACCAGCAGCTGATAAGAGTGGACTGAGAGCAGTATGAGTAGAGGTGGCAGTATTCGTTGATCTGTTCATGGAGATTTTGAAGCTTGAATGGTGAGAACTTCTAATTTAATTTTTTTATTTAAATTAGTTAATTATAATTAGCTGAGAT
Source organism: Allium sativum (assembly GCA_030737875.1). Classification (NCBI taxonomy): domain Eukaryota; kingdom Viridiplantae; phylum Streptophyta; class Magnoliopsida; order Asparagales; family Amaryllidaceae; genus Allium; species Allium sativum. Next base: position 365,988,509 of record CM060909.1, read on the forward strand.
TAATTATAATTAGTTGATGATGATTGTGTGATGGATGTTGATGTTTGAATGGTTGTTCATGCAATTAGATAATACACTTAAAATTGGTAAGTGTTATTGACTGTAAAGCTTGTGCATAGTTAAAATGTTGCTTGTGATGAATGAATTCGTATCCATCTGATCATTTGATTCATTTGGATAAATATGGATGCATTGCATGATATTACAGACACACACACACACACCATGGTTGTGGAATATATGGGTGATCGATCTAGAATCACTTTCCTATATACGATTTTATTTAATTATTAAATAATATTTAAATGTTAGTTTGAATTAAATATCAACTTTTTAAATATAGAATTAGGATCGGAAAATGATTTGAATTATGTATTGATTTTTGTATAGCGATCTTTATATCCATCTAGAACTAGTTTTGGTAAAAATATTGTTTTCAATTTAAATTCGAAATGAGATTTTTAAATTTGAATATGGTTTTATATTTATAATAATATAATAAACACCAGAACGTTCTAGGATGACAGAGAGGAATGTGTCTAGGCTTGGGTTTGGAAATTCAGTTTCCTGCTCTCCCTGGTTACCCCTAACTTATCCGACAAACGGAATGGTAAATTCGAAATCTAATTTGAAATATATTTTGAAACTGTTTTTCAAATGATTTGGAAATATAAAATAAATTTGAAAAGGATTTGAATAATTTATATTTAAATCATTATATGGTTTGAAAAGAACGCACTATGATGCAACAATTCGTAAATATTGATTTCAAGTTTTGAATGGTTTTAACTTGATTATTTGAAATTAATTTGAATTGAAATAAGAAACGTTGAATTGCAAATGATAACAGTTCTGAAAAGCATTGGAATATTTGAATTTCGAACAATTTTAAATCTATTTGATTTAAATGGCTATTTTAATAGAAGTACCTTTGGTAACAATTCCAAATGTTGTTATTGGTTTTGAAATTTATAAGCATGAACTATTATTTGACTATAAGAATGATTAATAAAATAGTTTCAAAGATTATTAAAGTATTAGAAATATTTATATGGAATTGAAATGGGTTTTCCAAATTTTAAAAATTGGATATGGTTGGAGATAAATCTTCGGATGTTTGATATTAATTTGGTAAATGAAAACTCATTATCTGAGAAATTTAAAAGGTAATTCACCGTTATTCCACTTATAATATGAGTTGGATATGGAGATTAATATTGAAGATAAGTTGATGGTATTTCTATCCAGATCAAATATCATAGAGTTGAATAAATCTTTTAATTAAGATATGGGTTTCTCCACCTGATTGAAATAAGTTAGATAGAAATAATCTTCGATATTTGGTATAAAATTTCATGGTGTAAATGAATACTATCTGGGGAATTTGAAAGATATTATTATATCGTTATTCCACTTATAGTATTCGTATGAGAATTTATATCGAATATAAATGGATACAATTTCTGTGTAACTTATGATTCAACATCCAAATATTTGGGTTTGGTCGTGAATTGTAATTTGAATAATATCGTTCTTGAAACCCAATGACATTGAGTTGTGAAAATTCATATCGTAATTGGGGATTTAAATCAAATCTTTGATCTAAGGGAATTAAAAGTAAGAAATTGAAGCGAAGATATACTCTTTGATTTCAGAGAAGAATTTAAGATGATAACGAGATGTATGAAATTATAGTAATTCAAATCTTGAGTCATAAATGAATTGATAACTATTTGGAAGGAGATTTGAATCGAAAAGCCTGTGTAAACTATAGTTATTGTTTTAAAGTACGCTTATTACTTGGAAAGACCGGGATCGAGTATATGTTCGAAAACCATTCCAAGTAATAATACGACGTTATGAAGCAATTCAAGACTTGGGTAAACGACGAATGAAGACCAGGAATATTTGAATTGTTTAGATTGATTGCTGATTGATGTCTTAGTTAGGTAGGCCACCCGATACGAGGTATGAGTTACATGAGACCTGAACATATTTAAGTATTTTCGGGTTGTTGTTCCGTTCAGACCCAGAATGGACTTGTATGGATGGTGTGTCTGACATTGAAATTGACCACATAGCACTGATTTCCGTTAATATATATCGGATTTGTGGCAATATATTATCCTCGTCTCTAAGTCATATGAACTTAGAGGGTATGCATTGATTGGAATTAGTGATATGTCGTGAATTGTCAATGTGGCATACCCGAGTTATGAAACGAGCTAGTGATGATCAAAGAATGGCTTATCGAAGCATATGACTTGACAATCAACAAATCTCACACACCGGATTGATGAGAAACTAGCGGTTAGGCTTTATACTTATATATGAATTGATGATGAAGCTGTGCAGCCGTGGGAAACCACTTATGAACCTAGGGAAATTGGTTATGTTCGGGGGGGGGGGGGCGTGTCTGGTCGAAAATCGTTGATCTTCCCTGACGATGTGTAGTTGATGTCCGTGATAGATGAAAAAAGTCGTGAGGCACTTCGTTTTGTATCCCTGATTGATCTTTCGTGCCAGGAATCATCAAGTTGGAAATCCAATCTCCAATACGAGCCATACGATTTTGATTGTATATATATATATATATATATATATATATATATATATATATATATATATATGGCGACATAATATTATGGGTATTATGCCATCTAGGATTAATACATTTATTTGCGAAATTGTTTTCCACACTATATGATAATATTAGAAGAGGATTTTCACGTACGAAAGCTTGTTTGGTTATCATAAGGTAAAACTCGCCCATCTGGTGTGCTCTTGCATTGTGTAATATGGGACGAGCTTATGATAGCTTCATTGTTCCAATGCCATAACGATTTTTGATGCACTGGAATTCATATGGAGTAAACCCGTTCCACATTAGCGGCATGGTCCGGTGAAATTCCCAACTTTAAATGAACCTAATAATAACTGTTTTTGAGTTCTCACACCAGTCCCACGACTGACCTGGATTTTATTGTTCCACACTAAACTCTGGGTGCCCATAATTTTGCAAGGGAAGCCTGGTATTTTGGTTCGTAGATTTAGCCATGGGAGTTGGTTAGAGCTGGATTTTGGTTTAGCTGGAGCTATGATGTATAGGAGCATTTGTATTCTTCCGTTGATTTTAGTATTTCTTTCACTATGAAAATTGATGTACTCTGATGTATTCCTGGTAACTCTGATGTAATATTTTGTAATGAAATAAAAAGTCCTGTTATTTTTGTTCAATATATGTATGTACCCATAACAATTCATCTTTGTGAACGGTTTAAGTCTGTTTAATTATCGGCGAAAATCAGGCAATAAGATGGGTCATTACACGAACTTCCGTGTATTACTACGAAAATTCTTACACTTCTATATTCAACTAGACATGTTCAAATTATTAATTTTTCATAATTTAATTTGATTGTTAAATTTTTGTGTAGTTTTTCAGAAAAAATCGTACATGCGGTGGTCCAAATGTTCGAATTTTACGAAACGAAAAATGATGTTCTCTTCAGAATACAGTTTAGTATTTTTAGTTCAAATTCTGATAACGTTTTACTCATGGCGATTTATTGAATATTTAACTAAATTAATGCATACAGAACAAACTTCTGTATTTTGTACAAAATTCAATCCTCCGTTATGTCTCATTAGATGTATCTCAATTATTAAATTTCGGATTTTTATTTAAATTTTATATTATTATTGTTATTGATATATTAGTTGCCGCTATCGCAAATTAATCGTTAAAAATCAATTCAAACAGACCGAGCAAACTTTGACGTTTTCGATATATAATAGTTTAGATCACTTCTATATGAAAATAATAAATCTTAATGATTAACGTTAATTTGCGTTAATTGCGCTAGTTAAACATATGTTATATATTGTCATAATTCTTCCTATACAAAATCAAACAGGAAACATTAATTAAATTATTGTCGTGGGACTGGTGTGAGAACTCAAAAACAGTTATTATTAGGTTCATTTAAATTATTGCGCTAGTTAAACATATGTTATATATTGTCTTCTTCCTATACAAAATCAAACAAGAAACATTAATTAAATTATTATCATTTATCACATTAACTTCAATATTCAAGTTTTTTTAAACAAATCAAGGATTTACTTACTGAAATTTCATTTTATTACAACAATTTGAAGTTATTTATTCGAAATACACATAGAATTTGATAATAATTTCCATTGTTATAAATCACCATTCATCTTAATAAATTGTTGTTTATTAAAAATAAATTTGAAATCATTTATTAATAATGTAACAACCCAGAATTTCTGAACTAATTTAAAAGTTTTATTTTAGCTATTTTAATGGGTTTTGAATATTGAAAATGATTTATTATAAATAATAACGACTAGAAATTTATTTTAAACAAAGTTAGAATGTATAAATTTAAAATTTAATTAAAATGAATTTGAAATGGCATGGTAGTTTGAAAATTCGATTTTTAATTTCAATTGTATGTATATGATGCAAAATAAATCGGATTTCAGTGAAACTAGAAATGTTAGAATCTATTTAACTATATCTTTCTAACAAATGTGAGAAATTGAGATTTCACTTTATAAATTGAAAGTTATGTCTAGTTTAAAATTTAAAACAGTCGCTATGGAATTTATATATTTTTTAATATAATATATAACCCTTAAAAATTGTCGTTTTGCAAACAACCACCATTTTCGACATAACCACTTTTGTTGGATCCAAAATGTCAAATTATTGCTAAATTCAAAATTTTATAATTTTTGGAATTAATATGTGAGCATAGTGAATTTAAATGTGTTTGGTAATTTCAATTTGAATTTAATCGACTGGAAAAAATGTCCTTTTTCCAACGATCTCCAAATTTGATGAAATTAAATTTGTTAAGACCATATCATCAAAATATAGCTATATTTATTTTTCTGTAATTTTTGGAGTCAGTATGTGGCCCCAGCAAATTAAAATGTACGTTCAAATTCAATATTGAACATTATAATAATTTATATTTTAATTTTGATAAAAACTTATCAAAACAATCGAATTGGCTTACGAAACATATCCCATTATGTTCGGAATGGGGGTATTTAGTTAGAAACAACAGTCGTTGGGTTTGATTTGGAGTTCGAATGTGAAATCACTTTTTTTCAAATAAAATTAAATATAAATATATATAAGGTCAAAACAAGGGTCAAAAACCCTAAATTATATTTCTGCGTGGTCAAAGCCCCAGGTGCCGTCATCGAGCGAATCAAGGGCGGAAATGCTCAAAATTTGACTTATCAATTTCTCTCCAAACGTTGCGAATTAGAAGATGAAACCAAAGTAAAAATCGTAGATCTCCCCACCAACTTTAAATCCATACGGCTGTGATCATAATTCATGATGTTTACTATTCGAATTTCATTAACCATGGTTGTTTGGCTGCGTTTTTCGTGGCAAGGATGGGTGCGAGTTCAATCTGGCGGGGGCGGAATAGGCGGCGATGTTGGCGGCTTCAGAGTGGTGGTGGCAAATGGACGTTCAGTCATCTATATGGGCGGCGCAGGTGGTGGATTTTGGTCGAGATGGGTTAAGGCATGGTTTAGATACACGATGGAAAAAGGTAAATTAAGGGGGAAAGAGTTAATTAATTAATTAATTACAAGTTAATGATTTTCATTTCGTAATTAAAGTTTAAACTGCCTTATCTTTTGGCACGACAACGGAAATGGACAAAATCAGATGCGTTGAAATCCTCTTTTCGAACACTACAACATACGACTGACCAGAACGAAAACGGAGCAAGCTGAATTTTGAGCTAAATTAAACGGTCGTTTAATTTAGTTTGAAAACAGAAATTCAGAAATAATGATTGACGGAGTGGAAACGAATGTGAGAACTCTCTCACTCAAATCATTTTAGTACAGTTATTTATTTTTGGAGTTCAACATACGAATTCTCACAAATCACTTAAATTGGAAGCAATGTATGGATATTAGTGGCACTCGCATTTCATACTCTATGAATGGCCACTTGTGGCACCGTAAATGGCATTTGGTTGTTGATTATTTATTTGTATGGATGATTTGATGATTTGTGTAGTGTGATTGTGATGATTAACATATTAAAATAATGTTAATAATGTTATGGTAGTTGAAATTAAAATTAGAAATATCCCTTTATAATTTAAACAGTAAAATTGGAATAAATATCCATTTACAAGTCGGATGACTTGTTTATGTACACCTATTTAACTGATTTTGACTATGTAGTGTGATTATGATGATTAACATATTAAAATATTGTTATGGTAGTTGAAATTAAAATTAGAAATATCCCTTTATAATTTAAACAGTAAAATTGGAATAAATATCCATTTACAAGTCGGACGACTTGTTTATGTACACCTATTTAACTGATATTGACTGGGACGATAATTTTTACACATCGCCCAAATGTACAAATAATAATCAGTATTTGTTGGTTGAAAACCCCACACGGGTATTGGGATGATATTTGACATGCACTAATCCCAATATTTAGTTGTATGTCAATCGATGGGTTGATAGGCTGTGATGAGCGATATTTATGTATTTTAGTGCTTATACAGTTGTAAATTGCACTCTGGATGATGTTTGAATGGTTAATGATTATTTATCATTATTGTTGAATACATGCGATGTGTGAAATCCATATAACTGAAATTATATGGTAATTGATTGAGTCACATTCCGATTCAGAAATAAAGAATATTTTAAAATAAAGAATATTTTAAAATAACGAATATTTTAAAATAATATTCAGTGGAGAAAAAAAATATGATTTTGAAGTCCGATTTTGGATAGACACGAAATTAATGAAATGTGAAGCCGAGTTAAGTAGTAAATGCCATTTTAACTTGAACGGGTTTATAAATCGATCTTATTCATTTTATAATGAGTACGAAAAGGAAATGGATTTCAAAATATTATATTTTGAAAATATTATCATTTTAATATTTTAATGATATGGAATATTCATTTTTGATTTAAAATTGAAATAGAAGTTGGAATCGTTTTAAAATGAATTTATAAACGATTTATAAAATAAGTTTTGAATGGAAATCGACGATATATTATATATATAATAGCCTGAATAAAACATGCAGCGACCGTTCGCGAATTCCGACCATTAACTTCAAATTGGTATAACGGGAGATCCGACCGTCGGATTCTCCTACAACCGGAACCGTTATCGAAAAGAGCTTCCCAATGAATATAAGATATTTAAATTTGAATGGTTGGATTTTAAACTATGTCCAAATCAATTTCATAAACGGTCGCTATAGATGCAGTTCAGTGGCCGTATATGGAAATCGACTGTAAGGGCCAAAATAATATTATTAAAAATATTGAAAAATTGTGTAAAATCATAATAAATGATTTGAAAAGATTTTGGGGGATAAATTCCAAGTTTTGCAAAAATAAAAATATATTTTTATCGAAATGAACTAGTTAATAAATAGAATAATAATCTAATTATTTTTAGAAATAATAAATTGGATTAATAATGGGTTTTAAAATAACCAGAATTTTTCTAATGTATGAATTGGAATGGTTTTGAATGAAAATAATCTTCGGAATATTTTGGTATTGGATTCCGTGATTATACGGATATTGTTGAGGAATTTGGAAGATACAGATATCGTTATTCCCAATACGGTATCAGTTAAATTCAGAATTTGATATTGAATATAAGCTAATATTATTTTCTATTCAGACCCATGTATTTAATATCAAATGGGATTTTGGGTTTTATAACGGTCCGAAAATCCATATTATCTGAGCTGACTAATACAACACACGACCAACTCAAATAATATAGAAATATGAGTCATTAGGGTTAAAGAAAATAGAAAAGATAGAAGAAGAACAAAAATAACAATACAGAACCTCACAACGGAACGAATAAAATATATTATATAACATAAGCTTTGAAATAAAAAACTTTATATCATATATACATACCATCATCAGAGTACAGTACAACATTTGGTACAGCGGAAATAACTCTAAATAACTAACATTGAAGCCTCCTGCTTCAAGCTCCTCCAAGTGTATCTGGAAAGCCTGGAACATTTGACTGCCCGTACAAAGTTGGGCACCCAAGAGTTTAGGAAAAACAAACAAAATAAACTCTGGGTCTGTCATGGGACTGGTGTGAGTAAACTCCAACCATATTGTTTAACTTAAAAAAACCTTTTGTAAGAAAAGGATAATAGTAAGACCAACCCACACATAAACACAGATGGTTTTTACCTTACTATAAACCAAAACATTTCTGATATCAAAATCCAGTGATATTATAATAATGTCAAATCAAATAAATAACCAAATAGTAGAACGCTTGCATCTCACGCTCTGTTTACATAGTGTAAAATCAAAAACCGCAGGGCGCTTATTGGACATTGGATTCCAACTATGACGAGGTATGGGACCACCTGCCGATAGTGTATCTCTTGAGGGGAATACACTGGGTTCAACAAGAACGCTTGCAACCTGGCCCACACATGACCGACCACTCATTTCGCTTGAGTGTATCGAATGTATATCACCAACGGTTGGGCTCAAACCACCATTTCCCGAAAAGGGACAGCATCGAAATAGACTAAACGAGCAAAAGGAATTTCTGTAGATAGGTGATTATACACCCTAATGGGGGCGACCCACATAGCCATGTTGCCTTCCTGATTTTTGTCATTTCCCAGTTGTGAGTTTTGAGGCCACGTCTATCTTTTAGAACATCTGGCTACCATACAATTTGAATGCCACATCGTCAAACCCATCGAATCACTAGTTGATCTTCCCAAAAATATTACGGGTATAAAAGCTAAGAGAAACGAATTTATCCGCCACCAGATGTAATACCTTAAAAATATCGTCTTATGTGAGTGTTAGGAATACTCTGTCTGACATTCATCCATACAAGTTGTCCTGGGTCTAGACAAACAAAACAATCCTTGCAATTCACTCTGTCTTCCATTATCTTCAGCATAATCTAATTCGCAACGCCAATGCCTACACGGAGTGGTTTTGTGAAGACCCGCAACTTCCCCGTTAAGGAAAGTGTCGGATAGTTCGAGAACAAGCCACAACAGAACGCATACAGAAGAACATTTCATTGTATATTACAACAATGCATCAGATTACAAGAATATACAGAGTATAAAAGAATATTACACAGAAATATCAGAGATTTAAATTACATTCAAATACATAGCAGCGGAAAATAATACACTACACAACTAGAAGTAGATATACGGATACAAGGCTTTCCGGATATCGTTCCAGCTGTAAACCAGGATCCTGTGAATATAAATCTGCAAAACCAAAACTACTAGCTGCCCGTGTCGAAAATAAGGGCACCCAGAGTTTAGGTTAAAACAATAAACTCCAGGTCAGTCATGTGACTGGTGTGAGAACTAAAAACAGTTATTATCTTTATTTTCAAAGTTAGGTAAATCAAGGGACCACGCCGTATAACACGGAACGGGTTTCCTCCCAAGAATACCAGTGCATAAAACAAACAGCGCAATGCTAAATAAAGAAAGATGAAGCTGTTATAAGACCCAGGTCCTATCACACAATGCAACGCAAGCCGGGGGATAGGGTTTTCCCTTATAACAGCCAAAGAATGCTTGATACGTTTAAAACAAATCTTTTGATACTATAATAAGTGCATAGTGTATAAAACAACTTCAAATCATAAGTATCAATCATAGGCGGCATAAGCGCCCCATCCCACTATGTCGCCATATATAGGATTACAATTAAAACCGCAAATGTCACGTATTTGGAAATTGGATTTCCGTCTATGAACCGAGGCAAAAGATAGTCCTCAACCGATTCGAGACGCTCTAGCCCGCCCCTCAGGCAAGCGCGCAGGCAAGCCTTGGATCGTCAGGGCCGGTCCACACGGAGTGGATTATTATGCCTGAACAATACGTCTCCCCACCCTATGGGGTGTAAGTCTGGTCCGTCAGCCGACCAGAATGCATTCGGCCGAAACCGATATAACCGAGGCGCCTCGCAACAGCAACAACCACATAAGTCAAACTCGTCAGGGCGTGTAAAACCACTGACGCCACTTCTAGCTAGAAAGAAACGCAAGTCCTCCCTGAGGTCCGTCTCCCGTTTTTGGTTCATACCTGGTGTGAAACACGCGAGGTAAACGTTACACAAAGCTACGCCACAAAGGCCGTGCTTTGATCATCACCACAAGACTTTGCTTTTCAACAGAAGCCTTGATCATTTGCATCTTAGCATGCCACACAGGCAAACCATCCTATGCAACCGATATCAGTCACACAGAATGAAATCCGATGTCAGACACACAGTCCATTTACAAGTCCGTTCTGGGTCTGAACGAAACCGGAGGCACCTAGTACCCCGCATATCCATCGATCTCCAAGTACGTCTGGACGATCACTAACTGTTTCCATCTTCTTGGGTGTACAGCCCAATCAAGATCATCAGTTATCACCCAAACGACGTGAAGACTTCCGGTCTTCGACCATTGTCTTCATCTTCGACTTATCGTCGTATCAGTTATTCAGAATGGGATAAACCCGGTCTTTCCGAATAACTCGCGTATATTTTAAATAAGTGTTACACAAACACAACATACGCCTCATTCCAATTCATTAGTCACTAACCGTAAATTAATCAAGAGAATAATTCCCCAAATATTAACCCCGAAGGCCGAAACCAACATCAGATCAATATCCAGAAAACCATTCTGCTTGGCTAACCGACAGTTAGTTTCTAAATTTCACGTTCAAATCTAATTAAAGATTTAACTATCGCCTGGAGCAAAACTGGTGATACTCCATTCTCGATCTTTTCAATCTAATTAAAGATTCATTAAAACTCCACTTAGTTTTAATCATTATCTGGGTTAAAGAATCAGTGTCATTTAAAACACGATTCACGATAAACCCAAAATCACATTCATTAATTATCGGGTTAAAGAACAAGTGTTATTTAAAACACTGTTCACGATAAACCCAAAAATCAATACCAATTCAATTCCAATTAAATATCATTTAATTGGTACACTTCATTAAATCTAAATAAAAAGATTTAATCTTTTCTCAACTGGGTTCAAGAACAGTGTTAGTGAAGACACCATTCACGACAAACCCAAATCACATTCGATATTCAATACAAGGCTCTGAATAGAAAATATATCGGCTTATATTCAATATCGAATTCTACGACTAACAAATGTCGTATTGGAAATAACGATACAAATATATATCTTTCAAATTTCCATAACAACACCTGTAATATCACGAATTCCAACATCGAAATATTCCGAAGACAATTTCGATTCAAATCCACTCCAATGCAATCATTGGAAATTTTGGTTATTTTCAAAACCATTTCAAATTCAATTTATTTATTTAAAAATAAATAGAATTATAATTCTAGTTCAAAACTAGTTCATTTCGATAAAAATCTATTTTTATCTTTTCAAATATGGAGTTTTTCATCCCAAACTTTCACAAATCATTTCTTATGATTTTACAAAAATTATTACTATTTTTAATAATTTTATCAAGGCCCGTACAGTCGATTTCCATCAACGGCCATCGAACTGCACTTACAGCGACCTTTTTCGAATTTGATTTGGACGTATCTCCAAATCCAACCGTTAGATTTCAAATTTCTAACATTCATTAGAAAGCTCTTTTCGATACGAACCCAACGGTTCCGGTTTTAGGAGAATCCGACGGTCGGATCTCCCGCAATGTCCGTTTGAAATAAATGGTCGAAATTCACGAACTGCCGCGGCGCGGCGCGTTCTATTCAGGCCATTATATTATATATATAATATATATAATATATATTTCGTCGATTTCTATTTAAAACGAATTATATAAATAGTTTTGAATTCGTTTCAAAAACATTTTCAACTTTCTTTTCAATTCAAATCAAAATTGAATTCTTCATTTTAAATTCGTTTTAAAATTCATTTCTATTCAATTCAAATTTCAATTCAATTTGAATTCATTTCAATTCGCTTTCAATTCAATTTGAATTCGTTTTCAATTCCATTCATTTCGAAATCGTTTTCAATTCAATTCATTTCGAAATCGTTTTCAATTCAATTCATTTCGAAATCGTTTTCAATTCATTTCATTTCGAAATCGTTTTCAATTCAATTCATTTCGAAATCGTTTTCAATTCAATTCATTTCGAAATCGTTTTCAATTCAATTCATTTCGAAATCGTTTTCAATTCATTTCATTTCGAAATCGTTTTCAATTCAATTCATTTCGAAAACGTTTTCAATTCATTTCATTTCGAAATCGTTTTCAATCGATATAAATATCGTTCACGTCAAAATGGCGTCAATCTAATCAACACGGCTTCATAAATTTATATTTTCAAATATTCTATTTCAAATATTTCTTTTCCCAAAATAGTTGTTATTATCAAAATATTTTGTTCAACACATGACCAATCTCAAAGGATGAGTACTGTCAACACATGAACTTTTATTTTATATCAATAAAGGTGCAAATTTTATTACTAAAATATTTCGTTCAACACATGACCAATCTCAATGAATGAGTACTGTCAACACATGAACTTTTATTTTATAATATTCTTTATTTTTCAAATTGGAATGAGGCCCAATCAATTACCATATAAAATTAATTATATGGATTTTCATACATTACACACCTGTAATAGCATTGAAGAATAATCAACCATCAACCAAAGTGCACTGCACTGTATAAGCATCAAATATAGATATCTAACGCTTATAACAGCCTGTCAATCAATCGATCGACATATTTAATCAATCAGGATGAGTGAACTTCAAATTTCATCCCAACACCCGTGTGGGGTTTCAAACAATCAAACACTGATTTTAGTTGTGTAGTTGGGCGATGTGTAAAATTTATCGTCCCAATCAATGTCATTCAAATAAGTGTACATAAACAAACCGTCCGGTTTATAAATGAATATTTATTTACTCACATTCACGTTAAAAATTATATTTTTAACGATAAAACATTTTATTCAACCTATGAATATTCTATTCGGTTCATTTATTCAATAAAATGATATTTTTATTTTTCTAACATATTTTAGAAAATTTCGGCGGCATAACGGCACGATACTAGAAACGGGACGAGGCCTAGCCTTATCCCCGGTCTAGTGAAGGCCCACGCCATTCACACATCAATCAAATCAATTTCATCTCACCAAACAATCCAACTCATTTCAAACAAATAATTCAACTAATCTATGCAACCAAACAAACAAGTCCATGGTCTGTGGACGATTGTGTCGGGTGCTTCTAATAAGCACCGTCTGCATCCTAGTATATATATATAACTAGAAAAATAAATTGAAAGGTGAGAAATTCTCACCAATAGCTATCCAACCATCTCGACTCTTCTTTTGCAGAAGTCTTCGTCGTTCTTGCCTTTTTGTCACCTTCGTTGCCCGTAGTCACTACATATGTAAAAATCATATTTTTACTTCGCTATTCAATAAATAAAAATCATATTTTTATTTCGAAGTTCAATATATAAAAATCATATTTTTATTTCAAAGTTCAATATATAAAAATCGAATTTTTCTTTCAAAGTTCAATATATAAAAATCGAATTTTTATTTCGCTATTCAATATATAAAAATCGAATTTTCACCTTGTTAACTTCTATATAAAAATCAAATTTTTATTTCGCTACTCATATCAAAATATCGTCTTTTCATATTTAAAAATATCGCCTTCTCATATTTAAAAATATGATCTTTTCTATTCTAAAAATCTGATCTTTCTAACCCAGTTCAAATCTTTTCTTTTTAAAATCTAAATCTTTAATCAGTTTTTAAATGCTAATAGAAAAATCAAAACAGTTTTAAATTACTAATTAAAAATAAAAACAGTTTTAAATTACTTATTAAAATTCAGTTTTTTTTTAAAATTCCTTAAAATAAAAACAGTTTTAAATTACTTTTTAAAAAAAATCAGTTTAGTTTTATACTTAAAAAAAATCAATTCAGTTTAAATCCTCTTTTAAAAATTTCAGTTTTTTAAATCCTTTTTCAAAATGCAGTTTTTATTATTCTTTTAAATCAGTTCTGATTTTATATCATAAAAAGAAAATCCAGTTTTTAGTTTCTTCTTTTAAAACAGTTTTTAAAATCTTATAAAAATCAGTTTTTACTTTTATTTTAAAATCAGTTTTAAAATTTAATAAAAAATCAGTTTTTAAAATATGTTAAAATCAGTTTTCTAAATATGTTAAAATCAGTTTTCTAAAATATGTTAAAATCAGTTTTCTAAATATGTTAAAATCAGTTTTCTAAATATGTTAAAATCAGTTTTTAAAATATGTTAAAATCAGTTTTCTAAATATGTTAAAATCAGTTTTTAAAATATGTTAAAATCAGTTTTTAAAACTCTGTATTTAAAAATAAAATAAATAATAAAAACTTACAGACAGTTTTTCGAAGGGGGGGGGGGGGGGGCGTCGGCGGCTGCCTCGCTGGAGGGAGGTGGGTGGCTTCGGAGCAGGCAAGGGCTTGGTTGCGTCGGTGTCGAGGAAGGCAAAGGGGGAAGGAAGAAGAAGAGGGGAGGACGGCGGGCGGAGGCGTTGCCGATCGAGGGGGGGGGGAAGGGTTGCGCCTCGCTGGCGGCGGTCGAGGCAACAGCGGGGGGGGCGATCGCGATTTTTGTTTTCTTTTTGTTTTCTTTTTTTTTTTTTTTTTTACTTTGCTTCGATCTGTTGAATGAGAACGAAAGAGGGGGGGGGGCCTATATGTAAAATATATATATTTAATTATTTAATTTTAATTTATTTTATCCTAATGAGTTGACTTTTTATTCGACTTCGAAACGAGGCCCACCAACTATCGCCCATAGCGTTTCACCCCCATTCCGAACACAATGGGATATGTATCGTAGGCTGATTCGACTGTTTGAATCAGTTTCCGTTAAATTTACATTTAAGTCACTATATTGAATTTTAAACGTACGTTTCAAATTACCGGGGCCACATACTAACTAGAAAAATTCCAGAAAAATATTTTCTAGCTTCGTATTGACGATACGGTCCTAACAAAACTAGTTTCGTCGAATTCTGAGACCGTTTGAAAAATGGCCAATTTCCAGTCGATTAAAATCAACTGAAACTGGTCAAACGCGTTTTCCTTTGCCACGCTCACATATTGATTCGAAAAATTATGAAATTTGGAATCTAGCAATAACTTGACACTGCGGATCCAACAAAACTGGTTTCGTCGAAATCCGAGGTCATTTGCAAAATTGCTATTTTTAAGGGCCTTATATATATAAAAATATATATAAATTCCACAGCGACTATTTCTAATTTTAAACTGGACATATCTTATCATTTCTAAAGTGAAATCTCAGTTTCTCAACTTCGTTGGAAAGATATCATCAATTAGATCCTAATGTTTTTGGTTTCACTAAAATCCGGATTGTTTTGCACCCAGTACATTCAATTGAAGTTTGAAATCGAATTATCGAACTACCGCGCCATTTTCAATTCTATTTATAATTATATATAAATATTTATATTCTAAATAAATTTCTCGTCGATATTATTTAAAATAATTCATTTTAAATAATCAAAATTCACTAAAATTGCCAAAATAAAAATTTTAAACTGGCCCAGATTTTCCGGGTTGTTACAATCTCCCCCACTTAAAACTTTTCGTCCCCGAAAAGGAACAAAGTCGAAAGTGGTTTGATTATTCAACACTATATTCGATCTGGCTTCCATTCTCCAACTCTTTAGTTTCTGAGAATTTTCAAAATCTCAAAAATTTGGCTAACACCCTAAATTTTCGAAAAATTTCGCCATAACCTCCCCTGCACCGGGAGCATCGGGGAATTTCAAATAGCTTCCCCGGTCCTTCAGATCTCAAAAAGAAAAAGAAAAAGCCAAGCGGCTAGCCAATAGGCTCACAAAATCATCATCACCCAAACAAAACAGTAAATTATGTAGTAAACATGTACCTATTTGTCGGGCAAACAAATTTTATTCTCTGGCTCTAGCCTCCTTGCCATGACCTGTTCAATGTAAGTACAAGTATATGCAAGCAAATTCGACCAATTTCAATACAATTTATTATTTGATACAATTAGGCGAAATGGTTCAAAATTAGCAAACAAATGAACAAACAACACAAACATCAATCAATTAGTGAATTAGAGTTTCAAATTCATAATTTTGATACATATACAAAAATCAGATTTTTGGTGCCAAATCACAACAATAAGCCCTATCTAATTTTGGTTCTCACACCAGTCTAATGGAAATATATAGAAAATCACACCTTTGAAACTCGAATACCAATTCTGATGATGTCTAGACTATCATCAGAATCGTCTCCGGGCGACTAGAGTGTGACTCTATATCTATCCAGCATATTAAAATTTCAAATACACGTGGATCAGACGTATACGCAAAATCTATATATACTGGATTGTCCACATCAATATAAATAGATAATCAAATACGAATAATTGATTTAAATTTTCAAAACAAAAATGTTTTCATTTGAAAAATATACTCTTCACACTCGTTCTAGGATACTACTGATCCTATCTCTAACGAGTCATTCTAATTGGATATTACTAATCCAATATCTGATGAATTCTTTCGTATGGTTCTAATGTGTCTTGTTCTCTGAGCTTTGTAAACCAAAGCTCTGATACCAACTGTGAAGACCCGCAACTTCCCCGTTAAGGAAAGTGTCGGATAGTTCGAGAACAAGCCACAACAGAACGCATACAGAAGAACATTTCATTGTATATTACAACAATGCATCAGATTACAAGAATATACAGAGTATAAAAGAATATTACACAGAAATATCAGAGATTTAAATTACATTCAAATACATAGCAGCGGAAAATAATACACTACACAACTAGAAGTAGATATACGGATACAAGGCTTTCCGGATATCGTTCCAGCTGTAAACCAGGATCCTGTGAATATAAATCTGCAAAACCAAAACTACTAGCTGCCCGTGTCGAAAATAAGGGCACCCAGAGTTTAGGTTAAAACAATAAACTCCAGGTCAGTCATGTGACTGGTGTGAGAACTAAAAACAGTTATTATCTTTATTTTCAAAGTTAGGTAAATCAAGGGACCACGCCGTATAACACGGAACGGGTTTCCTCCCAAGAATACCAGTGCATAAAACAAACAGCGCAATGCTAAATAAAGAAAGATGAAGCTGTTATAAGACCCAGGTCCTATCACACAATGCAACGCAAGCCGGGGGATAGGGTTTTCCCTTATAACAGCCAAAGAATGCTTGATACGTTTAAAACAAATCTTTTGATACTATAATAAGTGCATAGTGTATAAAACAACTTCAAATCATAAGTATCAATCATAGGCGGCATAAGCGCCCCATCCCACTATGTCGCCATATATAGGATTACAATTAAAACCGCAAATGTCACGTATTTGGAAATTGGATTTCCGTCTATGAACCGAGGCAAAAGATAGTCCTCAACCGATTCGAGACGCTCTAGCCCGCCCCTCAGGCAAGCGCGCAGGCAAGCCTTGGATCGTCAGGGCCGGTCCACACGGAGTGGATTATTATGCCTGAACAATACGTCTCCCCACCCTATGGGGTGTAAGTCTGGTCCGTCAGCCGACCAGAATGCATTCGGCCGAAACCGATATAACCGAGGCGCCTCGCAACAGCAACAACCACATAAGTCAAACTCGTCAGGGCGTGTAAAACCACTGACGCCACTTCTAGCTAGAAAGAAACGCAAGTCCTCCCTGAGGTCCGTCTCCCGTTTTTGGTTCATACCTGGTGTGAAACACGCGAGGTAAACGTTACACAAAGCTACGCCACAAAGGCCGTGCTTTGATCATCACCACAAGACTTTGCTTTTCAACAGAAGCCTTGATCATTTGCATCTTAGCATGCCACACAGGCAAACCATCCTATGCAACCGATATCAGTCACACAGAATGAAATCCGATGTCAGACACACAGTCCATTTACAAGTCCGTTCTGGGTCTGAACGAAACCGGAGGCACCTAGTACCCCGCATATCCATCGATCTCCAAGTACGTCTGGACGATCACTAACTGTTTCCATCTTCTTGGGTGTACAGCCCAATCAAGATCATCAGTTATCACCCAAACGACGTGAAGACTTCCGGTCTTCGACCATCGTCTTCATCTTCGACTTATCGTCGTATCAGTTATTCAGAATGGGATAAACCCGGTCTTTCCGAATAACTCGCGTATATTTTAAATAAGTGTTACACAAACACAACATACGCCTCATTCCAATTCATTAGTCACTAACCGTAAATTAATCAAGAGAATAATTCCCCAAATATTAACCCCGAAGGCCGAAACCAACATCAGATCAATATCCAGAAAACCATTCTGCTTGGCTAACCGACAGTTAGTTTCTAAATTTCACGTTCAAATCTAATTAAAGATTTAACTATCGCCTGGAGCAAAACTGGTGATACTCCATTCTCGATCTTTTCAATCTAATTAAAGATTCATTAAAACTCCACTTAGTTTTAATCATTATCTGGGTTAAAGAATCAGTGTCATTTAAAACACGATTCACGATAAACCCAAAATCACATTCATTAATTATCGGGTTAAAGAACAAGTGTTATTTAAAACACTGTTCACGATAAACCCAAAAATCAATACCAATTCAATTCCAATTAAATATCATTTAATTGGTACACTTCATTAAATCTAAATAAAAAGATTTAATCTTTTCTCAACTGGGTTCAAGAACAGTGTTAGTGAAGACACCATTCACGACAAACCCAAATCACATTCGATATTCAATACAAGGCTCTGAATAGAAAATATATCGGCTTATATTCAATATCGAATTCTACGACTAACAAATGTCGTATTGGAAATAACGATACAAATATATATCTTTCAAATTTCCATAACAACACCTGTAATATCACGAATTCCAACATCGAAATATTCCGAAGACAATTTCGATTCAAATCCACTCCAATGCAATCATTGGAAATTTTGGTTATTTTCAAAACCATTTCAAATTCAATTTATTTATTTAAAAATAAATAGAATTATAATTCTAGTTCAAAACTAGTTCATTTCGATAAAAATCTATTTTTATCTTTTCAAATATGGAGTTTTTCATCCCAAACTTTCACAAATCATTTCTTATGATTTTACACAAATTATTACTATTTTTAATAATTTTATCAAGGCCCGTACAGTCGATTTCCATCAACGGCCATCGAACTGCACTTACAGCGACCTTTTTCGAATTTGATTTGGACGTATCTCCAAATCCAACCGTTAGATTTCAAATTTCTAACATTCATTAGAAAGCTCTTTTCGATACGAACCCAACGGTTCCGGTTTTAGGAGAATCCGACGGTCGGATCTCCCGCAATGTCCGTTTGAAATAAATGGTCGAAATTCACGAACTGCCGCGGCGCGGCGCGTTCTATTCAGGCCATTATATTATATATATAATATATATAATATATATTTCGTCGATTTCTATTTAAAACGAATTATATAAATAGTTTTGAATTCGTTTCAAAAACATTTTCAACTTTCTTTTCAATTCAAATCAAAATTGAATTCTTCATTTTAAATTCGTTTTAAAATTCATTTCTATTCAATTCAAATTTCAATTCAATTTGAATTCATTTCAATTCGCTTTCAATTCAATTTGAATTCGTTTTCAATTCCATTCATTTCGAAATCGTTTTCAATTCAATTCATTTCGAAATCGTTTTCAATTCAATTCATTTCGAAATCGTTTTCAATTCATTTCATTTCGAAATCGTTTTCAATTCAATTCATTTCGAAATCGTTTTCAATTCAATTCATTTCGAAATCGTTTTCAATTCAATTCATTTCGAAATCGTTTTCAATTCATTTCATTTCGAAATCGTTTTCAATTCAATTCATTTCGAAATCGTTTTCAATTCATTTCATTTCGAAATCGTTTTCAATCGATATAAATATCGTTCACGTCAAAATGGCGTCAATCTAATCAACACGGCTTCATAAATTTATATTTTCAAATATTCTATTTCAAATATTTCTTTTCCCAAAATAGTTGTTATTATCAAAATATTTTGTTCAACACATGACCAATCTCAAAGGATGAGTACTGTCAACACATGAACTTTTATTTTATATCAATAAAGGTGCAAATTTTATTACTAAAATATTTCGTTCAACACATGACCAATCTCAATGAATGAGTACTGTCAACACATGAACTTTTATTTTATAATATTCTTTATTTTTCAAATTGGAATGAGGCCCAATCAATTACCATATAAAATTAATTATATGGATTTTCATACATTACACACCTGTAATAGCATTGAAGAATAATCAACCATCAACCAAAGTGCACTGCACTGTATAAGCATCAAATATAGATATCTAACGCTTATAACAGCCTGTCAATCAATCGATCGACATATTTAATCAATCAGGATGAGTGAACTTCAAATTTCATCCCAACACCCGTGTGGGGTTTCAAACAATCAAACACTGATTTTAGTTGTGCAGTTGGGCGATGTGTAAAATTTATCGTCCCAATCAATGTCATTCAAATAAGTGTACATAAACAAACCGTCCGGTTTATAAATGAATATTTATTTACTCACATTCACGTTAAAAATTATATTTTTAACGATAAAACATTTTATTCAACCTATGAATATTCTATTCGGTTCATTTATTCAATAAAATGATATTTTTATTTTTCTAACATATTTTAGAAAATTTCGGCGGCATAACGGCACGATACTAGAAACGGGACGAGGCCTAGCCTTATCCCCGGTCTAGTGAAGGCCCACGCCATTCACACATCAATCAAATCAATTTCATCTCACCAAACAATCCAACTCATTTCAAACAAATAATTCAACTAATCTATGCAACCAAACAAACAAGTCCATGGTCTGTGGACGATTGTGTCGGGTGCTTCTAATAAGCACCGTCTGCATCCTAGTATATATATATATAACTAGAAAAATAAATTGAAAGGTGAGAAATTCTCACCAATAGCTATCCAACCATCTCGACTCTTCTTTTGCAGAAGTCTTCGTCGTTCTTGCCTTTTTGTCACCTTCGTTGCCCGTAGTCACTACATATGTAAAAATCATATTTTTACTTCGCTATTCAATAAATAAAAATCATATTTTTATTTCGAAGTTCAATATATAAAAATCATATTTTTATTTCAAAGTTCAATATATAAAAATCGAATTTTTCTTTCAAAGTTCAATATATAAAAATCGAATTTTTATTTCGCTATTCAATATATAAAAATCGAATTTTCACCTTGTTAACTTCTATATAAAAATCAAATTTTTATTTCGCTACTCATATCAAAATATCGTCTTTTCATATTTAAAAATATCGCCTTCTCATATTTAAAAATATGATCTTTTCTATTCTAAAAATCTGATCTTTCTAACCCAGTTCAAATCTTTTCTTTTTAAAATCTAAATCTTTAATCAGTTTTTAAATGCTAATAGAAAAATCAAAACAGTTTTAAATTACTAATTAAAAATAAAAACAGTTTTAAATTACTTATTAAAATTCAGTTTTTTTTTAAAATTCCTTAAAATAAAAACAGTTTTAAATTACTTTTTAAAAAAAATCAGTTTAGTTTTATACTTAAAAAAAATCAATTCAGTTTAAATCCTCTTTTAAAAATTTCAGTTTTTTAAATCCTTTTTCAAAATGCAGTTTTTATTATTCTTTTAAATCAGTTCTGATTTTATATCATAAAAAGAAAATCCAGTTTTTAGTTTCTTCTTTTAAAACAGTTTTTAAAATCTTATAAAAATCAGTTTTTACTTTTATTTTAAAATCAGTTTTAAAATTTAATAAAAAATCAGTTTTTAAAATATGTTAAAATCAGTTTTCTAAATATGTTAAAATCAGTTTTCTAAAATATGTTAAAATCAGTTTTCTAAATATGTTAAAATCAGTTTTCTAAATATGTTAAAATCAGTTTTTAAAATATGTTAAAATCAGTTTTCTAAATATGTTAAAATCAGTTTTTAAAATATGTTAAAATCAGTTTTTAAAACTCTGTATTTAAAAATAAAATAAATAAAATAAATAATAAAAACTTAGAGACAGTTTTTCGAAGGGGGGGGGGGCGTCGGCGGCTGCCTCGCTGGAGGGAGGTGGGTGGCTTCGGAGCAGGCAAGGGCTTGGTTGCGTCGGTGTCGAGGAAGGCAAAGGGGGAAGGAAGAAGAAGAGGGGAGGACGGCGGGCGGAGTCGTTGCCGATCGAGGGGGGGGGGAAGGGTTGCGCCTCGCTGGCGGCGGTCGAGGCAACAGCGGGGGGGGGCGATCGCGATTTTTGTTTTTTTTTTTTTTTTTTTTTTTTTTTACTTTGCTTCGATCTGTTGAATGAGAACGAAAGAGGGGGGGGCCTATATGTAAAATATATATATTTAATTATTTAATTTTAATTTATTTTATCCTAATGAGTTGACTTTTTATTCGACTTCGAAACGAGGCCCACCGACTATCGCCCATAGCGTTTCACCCCCATTCCGAACACAATGGGATATGTATCGTAGGCTGATTCGACTGTTTGAATCAGTTTCCGTTAAATTTACATTTAAGTCACTATATTGAATTTTAAACGTACGTTTCAAATTACCGGGGCCACATACTAACTAGAAAAATTCCAGAAAAATATTTTCTAGCTTCGTATTGACGATACGGTCCTAACAAAACTAGTTTCGTCGAATTCTGAGACCGTTTGAAAAATGGCCAATTTCCAGTCGATTAAAATCAACTGAAACTGGTCAAACGCGTTTTCCTTTGCCACGCTCACATATTGATTCGAAAAATTATGAAATTTGGAATCTAGCAATAACTTGACACTGCGGATCCAACAAAACTGGTTTCGTCGAAATCCGAGGTCATTTGCAAAATTGCTATTTTTAAGGGCCTTATATATATAAAAATATATATAAATTCCACAGCGACTATTTCTAATTTTAAACTGGACATATCTTATCATTTCTAAAGTGAAATCTCAGTTTCTCAACTTCGTTGGAAAGATATCATCAATTAGATCCTAATGTTTTTGGTTTCACTAAAATCCGGATTGTTTTGCACCCGGTACATTCAATTGAAGTTTGAAATCGAATTATCGAACTACCGCGCCATTTTCAATTCTATTTATAATTATATATAAATATTTATATTCTAAATAAATTTCTCGTCGATATTATTTAAAATAATTCATTTTAAATAATCAAAATTCACTAAAATTGCCAAAATAAAAATTTTAAACTGGCCCAGATTTTCCGGGTTGTTACAGGTTTTCAGATATTAAATCCAACCGGTCTCTCCGTATTGACGAAGATGGTAAAAAAAATCTTTGATAGCCGGTGATTAAACTATCAAAGGGAAAAATAAACATCCATCAATCAATTACATAATCATTGGCCCTTTCTAATATTTTATATTAAATTCATTCTCTTAGCGAATTTTATATATATCGATTTCTATTATCAAAATTTCTTAAAAATGTTATAACTCCTTAAATTTCCGGAAAATTTCGTCAGCACCTCCCTTGTACCGGCCAATAGTTCAAACCTCAAATCGCCTCTCTAGGCCCTTTCCACTCAAAAAGAAAATCAAAAAGCCAAACGTCTTGCCTATTCGGCGCATAAAACTCATATGGAAATTTAAACATATACCTTTTTGTCGGGCACTTAAATTATAATCTTCATTCTCTTCGTATTCTCCATCCCATACCTGTTTGACATATATATGCCCATTTCCAATTCATTTCAATCAATTCAACCCTTTTTACCAAAATTCGCTAACCACTTCCTTAATTAGCTCTTTTTGCCTAACGCTCTATTAATTTGAATATATTACATTCAAGTATGTTTGTATTCTCTTATACGCGATTTAAACTCAATCTCCTTGCCCACTTCTAATTTCTAATCCAAGTTT
This sequence comes from Allium sativum, assembly GCA_030737875.1. NCBI lineage: Eukaryota > Viridiplantae > Streptophyta > Magnoliopsida > Asparagales > Amaryllidaceae > Allium > Allium sativum. Next base: position 366,012,534 of record CM060909.1, read on the forward strand.
TATATTCGAATCTCCAATCTTGCTTTACGAATTCAATTCATTTAAACTAAGATAAATTCGAATCAAAAATCTATTAACTAATCCTTGTTAAAATTATTTAATCTCATTCGATAGATAAAAATTTGATTTTTGTACCAAAAACCACTTCATATATTCCACTTGAGTTCATATTTAATTTATAACTCAAATCTGGATTTTTACTATTGGAAATACGGATTTTTATTCACAAAAATCCCTTTATTTTATTTAATAAACCGTTATGGTTTATAAACGATTTTACAGCGAATTTTCTAAAATTTGATTTTTATATAACTCAAAATCTATAAAACCAAATCCAGATTTTTCTCTTCCATTTGAAAACAATCATTTAATAAGCCCGAGCATTTCTCGTTTCATTGAATTCCGAGTTATATTGAGTTCTATATGCTTGATTAAAGTTCAAAATGCCAAATTACGAACTACCGCGCTGTGGCGAGTTCGTTTTAATAAATGTTTAAAAACTTTGTTTTATAAATAAATGCCAACTCCATTCCTTAATTTTTGAATATAATTTTAAACCATTTTCCAAATCAAACTTAAATGTCTCGCTTTTCCAAAACCGTTGATTACTTCATTCCAATTTCATAACTCAGTTATTTATTATTCATAACTCACTTCTATATTAAATTCCAATTTCCATAAATTATTTTATTAAAGTTCGATATAATCGAATTCAAACATTAAATCTCCTTTTATGGAAATTATCCTTAAATTCAACATCCTTTACCATTACAAACTAATATCATCTCTTGATAATAGTGAAGTCGTTCAAGTTGGGGTATTTTATTTACCTCTCAGACCTTGACCGATAACGTTCTTATCTTGAGACAGATAAAAGCTTGTAATACACAAACTCGATTTAAGTCTCGCCTTCTACTCTATTTCTTACATTTAGAATTTTATTTCCAAATTACACGATGAAAATTACTTCATCACACTTATAAACGTGTTGTTTATAAATTAACTTTTTTATTAAATAAACTTCTTTTTTTAATAATCTATTTGAAACTCGATTCAAATTTTGGCATATTTTGTTTTCATAACTTATATATAAATCAATATGGAATCTATTTTTTTATATTTACATTTCAAATTTTAGTTCTATTCAATACAATCTCAATATTTTATATGGAAATAAATTTGTTTATTTTATACATTCAACATGGTCGAATTCTAATCATAAATCCATATGGAATTATTTCAATTCATTTTCATTTTGAACATCGGAATAAATTTCATCGTTTCCCTTTCCTGAACGATTTCAAATTATAAATCCCTTCATACTTGGATTTATAATTTATCCAATAAAAATTCCCCTCTTTTATTTATAAACAAAGTTTGTACATTCCTCTTCTTATTTTAAATTATTTAAACAATTTCCAATTTCAAATCTTATTTGAAATCAAATTCTCATTCTGGAAAATAAATTTCACTTTTTAAATTCAACTTGAATTTTAAAAAAAATCTATTATTATCAAACGATAATTTTTTTCTTTCCATTTATAACCTTTTTATAAATTCAGCTACTCGTTTTTATTATTAAAAACAAGTTAATCTTTCTCAATCCTTTCAAAATTTCATTTTTCATTTCGAAAAGTCAATTTTCCTTTTTAAATCCAATAATCCCTTTTTACTATTTTTAAATATAAATATCTAGGGCCAGTGATATTTAATCATTCCAATGCACAAACCATCACTCCAATTCAACACATCACACACATATAAATAGGTAAACAACAATAAATAAATTTGAGGAATCCAGTTGGATCCCTCCAACCTGTTTTCTCTGCATCCACAGATGTTAGTCACATAAATAATACTAATCCTGCTTCAAGACAGGATATCGCGGTATAGAAGATCATCCACTCATATACGTGGGGCGATAGGGTCATCCGCAAATGATAGTGCGGGCATCTGCTAATGGTACTATAGGAAATCCAATATATATATATATAATAGCCACAACCACCAAGCCTAAATAATTAATATATATATAATAACCAAGACTGATAAATAATTTACAAATGCAACCAAGCAGCCAACAAATTATTTTTAAAAATAAAAATAAATTTTTAAGTGAGATTTACTCACCTTGATTTTTACTTTGCCGAATATCCCGTTAACTTCCATATCATCGACTTCAAATTATTCCAGTTTGACTCATTAACTAGCCTTTGCCTATAAAAATTTAACGCACTCTGTTTGGTCGAAATCTGTTGATGTATGAAATATATATGTGTGTTACAACATTGTATTCATTTTATACATTAACTATTATATGATAAAATTAATTTAAATCTATTCACTATTATAAACCCTTAATTACCTATCTTAACCAAATTACTTATGAAAAGTGTATATGTTTCTTTTTTTTAATGCTTAATACAAATATAATTAATCATTATTATTAAAATAAACTAACTATTTTTTTAAGGTTTAAATCAATACCTTAATTCCCAGTTTACTCCTCTCTGAAAACAATTGCCGAAGCCTGTTCCCCCCAATAGATCAAACTTCTCCATCTACCAAATGCCGAGCTCCCCCAAATCTCCCAGTATCGAACCCCAGTCACCCAGTGTCGAGCCCCAGTCACCCAGTTATCAATACCTCATCACTTTTGTGCTCTTGATCCTTACAATAAATTATTCAAACCCACTTCAATATCCTACTGTTGCGCACCATGTTGTTGCTGCTCCTTCAACACCAGACACTCCCTCCAGTTCCCAGTTCATCATCAATACCCATCACTGCCCCCATCTCCTACAAACGATTGTCCATTCTCATCACTAACACCCACTGCATCATCGAACTCCCCCATTTCAACTGTCGAACCGCTCAGCAGTCCCAAATCCCCAACATCGATCCCCTATCTCCTTGTTTATTACATCATTGCACCCCCAATTTCATCACCTAGGCATTCGAACTCCACTGTCAAACCCAAACTCCCGGCTCGACAGCATCGCACCCTTCCCATCGCATAGAAAACCCATAGTGACATCATAATCGCACACCCAAACACCTCATCACCATCAGTAATCGAACCCAGTTCGACATCGCTTCTCCCAAACCAAAGTCGCGACTCGGTCTCCCTGCTCACGAACCCTCGTTGCTCATGAGTCCTTGCCCTAGACCAAAATCGAATTTGATTTTGATTTTTTTATTGGTGCCATCATGATTGACATAAAAGACATAATGAAGAAGAATGGCTCGAATTGGGTTTCTGTTCTGAGGGATGGATAAATAAATGGAAGTCGTTGCTCAATATATATACAGGGAAGGGGAACAAATAGTACGCATGACATTAATTTCCTAATTACTTAGATATCGAAAACGGGAGACAATTTGTACATGATTTTGAAAGGAGAAGGTGACTTAAGAAAGGAATAAGTCTGTGATTTCGCTTCTTAGGTCGGTTGTAAAGGGTTGAAAGGATTTTGATTTGAATTTTGTTTAATGAAATAACCAAAATATCCTGCGGCCCTTTAATTTCAACCACGAACCCATATTTTAACTTAACGACCGTCGTTATAAGGTTATAACACTGTTCTGAACCCCACGGAACAGATTATGAAATTTAGTTCGATTGTTTAGAAGAGATAGCAACGATTTGAAAAAATATAAATCGATTTTCAAACAATTATTTCATCGATAATAAAATATTGTTATCATTCTAATTCAATATAGAATTTATATTGACCGGCTGAATTGTTTCGATCCAGTTTTAACTCAATGCTAAATTATTTCATTTTTCAGTATCACGATATTTCAATATATTCAAAGTTAAATCGTATATTGATTATTAAATCGATAAATTCAAATTAAAAATCCATTTATTATATGAAATCAATATTTAAAATAAATTTAAATATTCAATATTAAATGGCTAAAAATCCAGGATGTTACATTCCTTCCCCCTTAAAAGAATTTCGTCACCGAAATTACTAAGGTAGAAGAAATGTTATAAACCCAGTAACTTTCCAAAAGCCCACTTGGTTATAACTCAACATTTCAAATTCTATAACTCAAGTCCCATATAACTTTAAGTTTTTATGGGAATATTCAATTTCAGTTCATTTAATTGGTTTCTGTCATTTCGATTTATTTAACTTGCTTAAGTTAAATTTAGATTTCAGAATTCAAATTCCCGATTATTTATTTCAATTTCTTTTTGAAATCATATAAATATACATACATATGTTTATTTCTATCTCCAATTCAAAATATTTGTACTTCCCAAAACAACTTGTTTTTCTCAAAAAAAATTCCTTTGGAAATATCACTATGGTAGCAATCCATCACTTGGAAACTCGAAAATGAACACCGATGATGGCGCGCTTCATCATCGGAATTATTTTCCAATGACCGAAGTGAATTCAGTGCTTTATCATTTTCAAAAATCCATCTAATATGATTTTTATTCAAAAATCCTTTCAAAACAAAACTATATTATATAATATACTTTGGAAAAATAATTTCTAATCTTCCGGGATTTAAATTCCAATTTTGGCTTGAATTCGATTTTATTTCATCTCATTTGTATTCTTATACAAATTCTATTTGTTTATATAAAACCATTTAAACTTTATAATCTCATTTGATTATAACAATTACCATCGACACATCCATATGTTATAATAATTTGGAAAAAATATTTTGTTTATATAAAATATAGTTTTGGGTAATATTATTTCATTTACCTAGCTTTTAAAACAATATTATGTCAAATTTTCTGTTCAAGTATTTAGAAACTCCTATCGACGTCGTGACGTCCCACGATTCGACCAGAATTCATAAACCACTCAATAGACAAGCCAACACAATATAAAATAATTTTTATATCAACTTACAGTTATGTTCTCTCATATATATAAACCCAACTCATTTTAGGGTGCTACTAACCCTATCTCTAATGAGTAAACCCCCAGCAAATCCTAGGTGTTCGCTCAACCTAAGCTATGATACCAACTGTAACGGCCCGAAAATCCATATTATATGAGCTGACTAATACAACACACGACTAACTCAAATAATACAGAAATACGAGTCATTAGGGTTAAAGAAAATAGAAAAGATAGAAGAAGAACAAAAATAACAATACAGAACCTCACAGTGGAACGAAAAAAATATATTATATAACATAAGCTTTGAAATACAAAACTTTATATCATATATGCATACCATCATCGGAATACAATACAGCATTTGGTACAACAGAAATAACTCTAAATAACTAACGTTGAAGCCTCCTGCTTCAAGCTCCTCCAAGTGTATCTGTAAAGCCTGAAACACTTGACTGCCCGTACAAATTTGGGCACCCAAGAGTTTAGGAAAAACAAACAAAATAAACTCTGGGTCAGTCATGGGACTGGTGTGAGTAAACTCCAACCATATTGTTTGACTAAAAAAAACCTTTTGAAAGAAAATGATAATAGTAAGACCAGCCCACACATAAACACAGATGGTTTTTACCTTACTATAACCCAAAACATTTCTGATAACAAAATCCAGTGATATTATAATAATGTCCAATCAAATAAATATCCAAATAGTAGAACGCTTGCATCTCACGTTCTACATACATAGTATAAAATCAAAAACCACAGGGCGCTTATTGGAGATTGGATTCCAACTATGACGAGGTATGGGACCACCGGCCGATAGTGTATCTCTAGAGGGGAATACATTGGGTTCAACAAGAACGTCTTGCAACCCGGCCTATACATGACCGACCACTCATTTCGCTTGAGTGTATCGAATGTATATCATCAACGGTTGGGCTCAAACCACCGTTTCCCGAAAAGGGACAGCATCAAAATAGATTAAAGGAGCAAAAGGAATTTCTCTAGATAGGTGATTATTCACTCTAATGGGAGCGACCTACATTGCCATGCTGCCTGCCTGATTTTTGCCATTTCCCGGTTGTAAGGTTTGAGGCTACGTCTATCTTTTAGAACATCTGGCCACCATACACTTTGAATGCCACATCGTCAAACCCGTCGAATCACTAGTTGATCTTCCCAAAAATATTACGGGTATAAAAGCTAAGAGAAACGAATTTCTCCGCCACCAGACATAATACCTTGAAAAGATCGTCTTATGTGACTGTTAGGAATACTCTATCATACATTCGTCCATACAAGTTGTCCTGGGTCTGGACAAACAAAACAATCGTTGCAATTCGCTCTGTCTTCCATTATCTTCAGCATAATCTAATTTGCAACGCCTATGCCTATACGGAGTGGTTTTCGGATATTAAATCCAACCGGTCTCTCCGTATTGACGAGGATGGTAAAAAAATCTTTGATAGCCGGTGATTTAACTATCAAAGGGAAAAATAAACATCCATCAAACAATTACACAATCATTGGCCCTTTCTAATATTTTATATTAAATTCATTCCCTTAGCGAATTCTATATATATTGTTATATCGATTTCTATTATCAAAATTTCTTAAAAATATTCTAACTGCTTAAATTTTCGGAAAATTTCGCCAGCAACTCCCTTGTACCGGCCAATAGTTCAAACCTCAACTCGCCTCTCTAGGCTCTTTCCAGTCAAAAAGAAAATCCAAAGGCCAAACGGCTTGCCGATCCGGCGCATAAAACTCATATGGAAATTTAAACATGTACCTTTTTGTCGGGCACTTAAATTATAATCTTCATTCCCTACGTATTCTCCATCCCATACCTGTTTGACATATATACGCCCATTTCCAATTCATTTCAATCAATTCAACCCTTGTAACTAAAATTCGCTAACCACTTCCTTAATTAGCTCTTTTTGCCTAACGCTCTTTTAATTTGTATATATCACATTCAAGTATATTTGTATTCTCTTATACGCAATTTAAACACAATCTTCTTGCTCACTTCTAATTTCTAATCCAAGTTTTATATTTAAATTTCCAATCTTGCTTTACGAATTCAATTCATTTAAACTAAGTTAAATTCGAATCAAAAATCTATTAACTAATCCCTGTTGAAATTAGTTAATCTCATTCGATATATAAAAATTTGATTTTTGCACCAAAAACCACTTCATATATTCCACTTGAGTTCATATTTAATTTTTAACTCAAATCTGTATTTTTACTATTGGAAATACGGATTTTTATTCACAAAAATCCCTTTATTTTATTTAATAAACCGTTTTGGTTTATAAACGATTTTACAACGACTTTTCTAAAATTTGATTTTGATATAACTAAAAATCTATAAAACGAAACCCAGATTTTTCTCTTCCATTTGAAAACTATCATTTAATAGGCCCGAGCATTTCTTGTTTCATTGAATTCCGAGTTATATTGTGTTCTATATGCTTGATCAAAGTTCAAAATGCCAAATTACGAACTACTGCGCTGCGGCGAGTTCGTTTTAATAAATGTTTAAAAACTTATTTTTATAAATAAATGCCAACTCCATTCCTTAATATTTAAATATAATTTTAAACCATTTTCCAAATCAAACTTAAATGTATCGCTTTTCCAAAACCGTTGATTACTTCATTCCAATTTCATAACTCAGTTATTTATTATTCATAACTCACTTCTATATTAAATTCCAATTTCCATAAATTATTTTATTAAAGTTCGATATAATCGAATTCAAACATTAAATATCCTTTTATGGAAATTATCCATAAATTCAACATCCTTTACCATTACAAACTAACATCGTCTCTTGATAATAGTAAAGTCGTTCAAGTTGGGGTATTTTATTTACCTCTAAGACCTTGACCGACAACGTTCTTATCTTGAGACAGATAAAAGCTTGTAATACACAAACTCGATTTAAGTCTCGCCTTCTACTCCATTTCTTACATTTAGAATTTTATTTCCAAATTACATAATGAAAATTACTTCATCACATTTATAAACGTGTTGTTTATAAATTAACTTCTTTATTAAATAAACTTCTACTTTTAATAGTCTATTTGAAACTCAATTCAAATTTTGGCATATTTTATTTTCATAACTTATATATAAATCAATATGGAATCTATTTTTTACATTTACATTTTAAATTTTAGTTCTATTCAATACAATCCCAATATTTTATCTGGAAATAAATTAATTTATTTTACACATTCGACATGGTCGAATTCTAATCATAAATCCATATGGTTTTATTTCAATTCATTTTCATTCCGAACATCGGAATAAATTTCATCGTTTCCCTTTCCTGAACGATTTCAAATTATAAATCCCTTCTTAAACTCATACTTGGATTTATAAATTATCCAATAAAAATTCCCCTCTTTTATTTATAAACAATGTTTGTACATTCCTCTTCTTATTTTAAATTATTTAAACAAGTTCCAATTTCAAATCTTATTTGAAATCAAATTCTCATTCTGGAAAATAAATTTCCCTCTTTAAATTCAACTTGAATTTAAAAAAAAAATCTAATATTATCAAACGATAATTTTTTCTTTCCATTTATAGCATTTTTATAAATTCTGCTACTCGTTTTTATTATTAAAAACAAGTTAATCTTTCTCAATCCATTCGAAATTTCATTTTTCATTTCGAAAAGTCATTTTTCCTTTTTAAATCCAATAATCCCTCCTTAATATTTTTAAATATAAATATCTAGGGCCAGTGATATTTAATCATTCCAATGCACAAACCATCACTCCCATTCAACACATCACACACATATAAATGGTAAACAACAATAAATAAATTTGAGGAATCAATTGGATCCCTCCAACCTGTTTTCCCTGCATCCACAGATGTTAGTCACATAAATAATACCAATCATGCATCAAGGCAGGATATCGCGGTATAGAAGGTCATCCACTCATATACGTGGGGCGGTAGGGTCATCCGCTAATGATACTGCGGGCATCCGCTAATGGTTCTGCGGGAAATCCAATATATATATAATAGCCACAACCACCAAGCCTAAATAATTAATATACATAATAACCAAGACTGATAAATAATTTATAAATGCAACCAAGCAGCCAACAAATTATTTTTAAAAATAAAAATAATTTTTAAGTGAGATTTACTCACCTTGATTTTTAATTTGCCGAATATCCCATTAACTTCAATATCATTGGCTTTAAATTATTCCAATTTGACTCATACACTAGCCTTTGCCTATACAAATTTAACGCACTCTGTTTGGTCAAAATCTGTTGATGTATGAAATATATATGCGTGTTACAACATTGTATACATTTGATACGTTAACTATTATATGATAAAATTAATTTAAATCTAGTCACTATTATAAACCCTTAATTACCTATCTTAACCAAATTACTTATGAAAAGTGTATACGTTTCTTTTTTTACGCTTAATACAAATATAATTAATCATTATTATTAAAATAAACTAACTATTTTTTAAGGTCTAAATCAATACCTTAATTCCCAGTTTACTCCTCTCTGAAAACAATTGCCGAAGCCTGTTCCCTCCCCCCTCCCCCACCAATAGATCAAACTTCTCCATCTACCAAATGCAGAGCTCCCCCAAATCTTCCAGTGTCGAACCCCAGTCACCCAGTTATCAATCCCTCATCACTTTTGTGTTGTCGATCCTTACAGTAAATTATTCAAACCCACTTCAATATCCTACTGTTGCACACCATGTTGTTGCTGCTCCTTCAACACCAGACACTCCCTCCAGTTCCCAGTTCATCATCAATACCCATCACTGTCCCTATCTCCTACAAACGATTGTCCATTCTCATCACTAACACCCACTGCATCATCGAACTCCCCCAATTTCAACTGTCGAACCCCTCAGCAGTCCCAAATCCCCAACGTCATTCCCCCATCTCCTTGTTTATTACCTCATCGCACCCCCAATTTCATCACTTGGACATTCGAACTCCACTGTCGAACCCAAACTCCTAGCTCGTCAGCATCGCACCCTTCCCGTCGCATAGAAAACCCATAGTGACATCATAATCGCACACCCAAACACCTCTTCGCCATCAGTAATCGAACCCAATTCGACATCGCTTCTCCCCCACAAAAGTTGTGATTCTGTCTCGCTGCTCACGAACCCTCGTTGCTCACGAATCCTTGACCTAGACCGAAATCGAATTCGATTTTGATTATTTTTTTACTGGTGCCATCGCGATTGACATAAAGGAAAGAACGAAGAAGAATGCCTCGAATTGGGTTTCTGTTCTGAGGGATGGAGAAATAAATGGAAGCCATTGCTCAATATATATACAGGGAAGAGGAACAAATAGTACGCACTACATTAATTTCCTGTTTACTTAGATATAAAAAACGGGAGACAATTTGTACATGATTTTGAAAGGAGAAGGTGACTCAAGAAAGGAATAGGTATGTGATTTCACTGCTTAGGTCGGCTGTAAAGGGTTGAAAGGATTTTGATTTGAATTTTGTTTAATTAAATAGTCAAAATATCGTGTGGCCCTTTAACTTCAACCACGAACCCATATTTTAACTTAACGACCGTCGTTATAAGGTTATAACACTGTTCTGAACCCCATGGAACAGATTCTGAAATTTAGTTCGATTGTGTAGAAGAGATAGCAATGATTTGAAAAAATATAAATCGATTTTCAAACAATTATTTCATCGATAATAAAATATTATTATCGTTCTAATTCAATATTGAATTTATATTGACCGACTGAATTGTTTTGATCCAGTTTTAACTCAACACTAAATTATTTCATTTTTCAGTATCACGTTATTTCAATATATTCAAAGTAAAATTGTATATTGATTATTAAATCAATAAATTCAAATTAAAAATCCATTTATTATTTGAAATCAATATTTAAAATAAATTTAAATATTCAATATTAAATGGCTAATAATCCAAGATGTTATAGGTTTGTCGTGAATGGTGTCTTCAACAACACTGTTCTTAAACCCAGTTGAGAAAGGAATAATTCTTTAATTAAGGTTTGGAGAAGTTTACTAATTAATTAATATTTAATTGGAATTGAAATGAAAGTTGATTGTAGGTATACCGTGAACTGTGTTTAAAACGACATTTGTTCTTTAATCCAATTAACAGAGAAGATATGATTTGGAATTTATAAATCTTTTTATTAAGATTTAATGGAAATTTTCCAAAGTAAAGTTTTCCAATTTATTATATTAAATGGGAATTGAATGGAATTCGATTTGGTAATAATCGAGATGAGCTTCTGTAAAGGAAGACTGTTACTATATATGGAATTTAAAAGGCTTTGTCGTTATTCCATTTATATTGTTAGTCTGATACGGAAATTTATATCCATTATATATTGATCAGATTTCCATGAAGATTCCATTTTGATGGAAGATGACTTGGTTTATTGTGAACTGTGTTTTTAATAACATTGGTTCTTTAACCCAGTTAAAGACAAGATTAATTTCTTAAAGTTGAATAATCATAAGGTAATAATTTTTCCTATTAAAACCAAATTGGAGTTTTGATGAACCTTTAATTAGATTGGAATGGGAATGACATAATTAAATTTATCAAATTCATGAAATGATCGAGAATGGAGTACCACCAGTTTTACTCCACGCGATAGTTAAATCTTTAATTAGATTTGAAACGAGGAATGGTAACTAATTTTGCCAATAACACAGTGGGTGTCAGATATGCAGTACTACCAGTTTTGCTCCATGGGATGAATAGGTTGGGAGTGGAAAAATAAAATAAATGAGTACTTCGGTAAGGCTCGATAATCCCGACTAGTTTGATAAACCTTAATTTGGTTTAAATTGTAAAAAGAATATTTGAATAAAATAATATTCTGAATTGGAATGAGGCGTATGATGTGTTTTTATAGCACTTGATTATAAATTATGTGAATTATTCGGAAAGAACGGGTTTAACCCATTCTGAATAATTGATATGACGATTAAAAGTCGACGATGAAGACGGTGGTTGAAGACCGGAGATCTTCACATCGTTTGGATGATTACTGATGTCTTGATTGGAATGTACACCAAAGACAAGGTAATAAGTGGTGATTGTCCAGACATACTTGGAGATTGACCGGATATGCGAGGGTCTCTCTCCTGTATTGGACATATAGGATGAGGAATAAGGTGCCTCCGTGTAGTGACCCGCATTCTAAGTATCGTAGAATATTTATCTTATTTTCATATGAAGTCGTACGATCGTGTAACTTTGTGGAACGACTATTTGGGTCGTTTCCCATGTTCACGTATTTTGCCAATTTTTAATTGACCGTTTTACTCCGGGAGATTCTTGTTTTGCCTATAACTTTTGATTGTTAAGGAGTTTTGACCTGAAATCACTTCCATTGGATTCGTATGATGGTTTACCTTTCCGTAGAGTGGTCACATTTGTCAAACGGACTTACCGTTTGGGAGATATGGCTGAAATAAGGTTTGGAAGGTGAAAAACTAATTAAGCGGGCTTAATAGGGTAATTAGTGGATGGGCCCATAACCCATTTCAGGATTAGGGTTATAGGAGGGCTGAAATGAGTTGGAGAACCATCTCCATTCAGTTTTCCAGCCACCATAAACATTTTTTGGACCATGATAATGGCATCCACCTTCCAAAACTCATTCTAATCTCTTCCTAATCGCTTTCTACACAATAATTAACCAAATCAAGTCAAATTGGCATCAAATTAGAGTTGGGGCTGCTGCAATACATAGAGATTCGTGCCATAACAGTAAAGTTTCAGATCTAAGATTTCATTTGTGTCTAAGGTGAGTGATTTGCACTTTTATTCACTAATTATGGCTAATTAGGGGGTGATTAGTGATAATTAGCGAAATAATGCATTATAAAAAAATCTGGAAAAATATGTAGAAATTCTTAAATATTATTTTATGCCACTGGTGAAAATTTGGGTTAATTTGGACTACGTTTTCTAATCCTATAGTTAAAACATGGTTAAGGGGAATAAGGGGAAAATAATGTTTTTTAGGTATGTTTGACCCAAAATATTTCATGTGTGATGTTTTAATGTTTTTGATTGATTCTATATGTTACTACTGTTTGGAATGTTTTGTTATGTCGTAGGAAGTTTAGAATGGTTGAAAACGCCATCGTTTGGCGAAATTAGCTCGCAGGAAAACTGCAGAAATTCGATTCCTGAAGTGGGTATGCTCACGATTCCGGAAGGGGGTATGGGGGTATGCTTACGATTCCTGAAGAGGGTATGCTCACGATCCCTGAAGGGGTGTGCTCACGATTCCTAAAGGGGGTATGCTCATGATTCCTAAAGGGGGTATGCTCACGATTCCTGAAGGGGGTATGCTCACGATTCCTGAAGAGGGTATGCTCATGATTCCTGAAGGGGGTATGCTCACGATTCCTGTTGGGAGTATGTCTCACGAACTGGGGTCATGATCCGGGGGGGTGCCACGAACCGGGGGTGGTGGTCAAGAACCGGGGTGGTGGTCACGAACCGGGGGGTGGTTACAAACCGGGGGGGGTCACGAGCTATGAGCCGACCCTGACGAGGACCCCAACGATTACCCGAACCAAGATGATGACTCCAAACTGAGCCAGATTCAAACTTCTGCCATGCGACGACAATTGTGAACTCTTCTGAAGATTAACTACAATTCAACCAAACCCCGAGACGCAAAGGAAGTCCAAATGAGAAGTTATTACTCAAGATGCAGATGGGAACCAATGAGTTAACTTTTAGAGTTGGGCTTTGCTGCGGGACGTATGCAAAGGGGTTATCGATATCCATAATTTTTGTTCACTACTAAGAGATATATTATGGGCTATGGATCAGTGCAATGGGGTCATTGTGACCTCCAAGGGCAAAGTGATCGTAGCAAAGGATTGGGTGATCAAAGTGGTGGATATCGTATGCTTTACGCACTGAGTGAGAGATGTGACAATGATTGCTATGTTTGATGTTTGCTATCACCATGACATGCATACTTCCGCTTTACACTTTATGTTGGTGTTACCTTAGAGTACTGTACATCTTGTTGTGCTAACTCTTTGGTTGCAGGTCCAGGTTCAGGTATGACTATTTATACCTGTTATTATTTTACTTTGCTGCTATCGCTTATACCAGACTTTTGTCTGACCCAGAGTTTTATGTCTCTTCTTATTACTCTGGGTGCTCCTAAACGAGCAGACTAGAGACAGGTTAGGTGGTTATGCACGAGTAGCTGTCCGGAGACGAGCAGGAGGCTTCCGCGTACTATTTACATATATTCTTCATGTGTTGTTGCTTGTCACTACTTTGGGAATTAGTAGTGTACCTTCTCTATTATTATTTAGAGACAGTATTTTGAAATTGTAATAATGATGGGTTGGATCATAGGCTGTATTTTGGATTTCGCTGCTGTGATGGTTTAGTTTTCATCTTGTGCATTGTCTCGCCTGTTTTCTGTCATGTTATATTTTTATTATATTTTATTACATGCGCTGTGAGATATACTATAGGTTCTTTGGTGATTCATAGTTTCAAACCCTTTTCTTTTGACGACCGTTCTATACTAGTCAAGCATTGGCACAACGCATTTCGGGGAAATGCCGGCTGGTGCAAGGCAGGCCATCACACTTGGTATCAGAGCCTAGGTTGCATAGTTAACCTAGGGGAAGACATCAGGGAGAGATAGTATACGTATATGAGAGTGCGTATTTGTGATATTTTGGTTTTTAAAAGCTATATATATATATATACTATTAGTATATCTAAGGATGAAGTCGCACCGCACTGGCACCACTAAGGAGATGGTTAATCGTTTCTCTTTACAGATTGAACGATGAGCCGAAATACGAGGAGTACGGGTTCATGGACCAATAATGGGAATGTCCATAATATGAGGACGATGTTCACTACCTTCATGCGAGAGATGCTTAGCAATGTTTGGGGAGCTGTTCCTAATGCTGCTTACGATGGTGGTGCTGCTGTGCAGGCACCTAGAGCTGATTTCGCTAAGCTCAGCAAGGATTATATTAATCTTGGTGGAAAGCCATTCCATGGAACGGAATCGACAACGAAAGTTCAAGATTGGCTGGATAGTTGTGAGCGCATCTTTGAGGATTTGGGGATCGATGATGCAATGAAGAAGAATCTAGCATCAGGTCAGCTTTAGGGACGGGCAATGAATTGGTGGAATGCTATCAAAGCGGCTACTTCCGAGGATCAAGTTACTTGGAATCAGTTTAAGACCCGTTTCAGTGACAAGTTTATTCCAGTTGCTCAGAAATCAGAATTGTTCAGGAAATTTTTGGAGCTTAGGCAGAATGGTAGGGAATTCTCGGAGTATATTGTAGAATTCGATACCTTATCGAAACATGGATTATCCCTTATCGATACTGTCTAGAAGAAGAACGAGAAGTTCATAACTGGCCTAGATGAGTACTTGGAGGAGAGACTCATAAACCATATCGATGAGACTTTCAAATCTATTGTGGGAAAGACATTGAGATCTAAGAGCCTTTACCCTAAGTTAAAGACCGAGGTTGCTATTACATCTGTAGAGGAGCCAAAGCCGCTGGCAAGTGGTGGAGGCAAGAATAATTCCCAGAATAAGAGGAAGCAGAACTAGACCAAGGATGGTAAAAACAAGAATAAGAAAGATATCGAGTGCTATAGCTATGGCAAGAAGGGTCACTATGCCAAAGAGTGTCGAACAAAGCCAAGGGAAAGAAGTGCTTCAACTGTGGCCAAGTGGGGCATTTTAAAAATGAATGTCCACAACCCCCTAAGGAGAAGCAAATGGTGAAAGCATATGCTATCAACGTTGTTCCTTCTACGCTGAATGCCCCCAACTGCGGCGCAGAAGGGAAAGGGTATCGTTATTCAAGGTATGCTTTCTATTTATGATGTTCCTGTTCGAGTATTGTTTGATACCGGGGCTTCCCATTCCTTCGTATCTAGTGATCTGGTGGACAGGTTGGGATTGGGACCCGAGATAGTCGATAGACCTTTAGTTGTGACAAACCCGATTGGTGGTTCTACTGGCCTTAGTATGATTTGTTGTAATGTGGTCTTATTGAGTCATGGATTTATGTTTGCTTGTGATTGCTTTGTATTGGGCTTTATTGGGTTTGGCATTATTTTGGGAGTTGATTGGCACCAAAGGTATAGGGTGGCATTGGGTACCTACCTAGTGATGGCAATAACAATTGGAACTAGGGGAAAAAGAGATTTTGGTTGGCCATGACTAGTGGAGGAAGGGCTTTTGGAAGCATTTTTAAACGATGTGGTGAATAGCATGAGCATTGTGGTATTCTGTAGTAAATGAGTGATTGCTATGGATTGTTAAGGACTTTATGTTGATGTTCTCTTTGGTTCAAGAATGGTAATAACTTCAGAGTAAATTCAATAGGGAAATCTCGAAGCGATAAAATGTGTTCGTTGATCGTCGGGATGCAACGAAGGTTAGGACGATTCAAGTTGGACTTGAACTCGTAAACAATGGTTGTTCATTAATCTTGGAGATGCAATGAGTAGGGAGACAACTCATGTTAGGCTTGAGTTTGTGGGTAATGGATACTCGAGACTGGGTCTGAGTTTGTGGATAGTCGTCGGCGATGCCGACTAGAGTTATAGAGAGATTATCGTTGTCCTAAGTTCTAGTAGTCTCTGGGAGGCAAATGTACATTGGACGTGCAATAGTCTGGTTAGAACAGGGGTTGCTATTTACCCTTGACATATGGCATGAGCCGTCATGCGATCAATGATAGTTTCGAAGCAGGATTAGCGAGGATAGTCAGAGTTAGTTGTGAGTGCTCGAGTGTTTGGTTGTTTTGTTCATATCATCTCACGTAGATTGTCTGGATTCGGAGGAGATGTTCCTTGAGTGCTTGCCTAATATTGGTTTAGGCCTTTGGGGCTTGTGCTTGGGGAATGTCGAGTCCGACTAGGATGGTTTGCGTGAGATATAAGTAGTTGTTATGATCTCCATTGAATGATGTCTTGGTTTACTCGAGGAGTGATGAGCAGCCGTGACAGATTAAGACTGTTCGATGTTGTGGACTGCCCCGAGTTGGACTCGATAGGGCTATGGGATGACTCGAGTGGGACTCGAGAAGGCTGCAAGATAATGGATTGACTTGGGTTGGACTCGAGTTGAAGATGGAGCTGTGGATAGCTCTTCTAATGAAAGTGCGAAGCAATCGTCGATAGTTCGGAGTGTTCTAAGAGGACTCGAAGCAGGGGTATCTGAGGATGCCCATTTACCTTGGATTCGTTGAACGTGATCTAGTTATCCTTGGCGGATAAACGTGCATTGGACGTGCGGTAGTCCGTTTGGAGCCGGGGCTTCTATTAGCCCTTGGGATTGGTTGGACCAGTCATATAGGTATCGACGTATTCATGGCTTTAGCAGGTGATGAATAGGACTTGTTTGATGGATGCTTTGGTTGCTATGTTTGTTCCTATTTTCTTCTCTTGAGTAGACTATCACTTGTAGGATTTAGGCGATGGGGAATGAAGAGATGATGGTATACATGGATACCTGTGCTACCGGACTAGGTGTGATGATTGACGCATTTAGTAGGAGACATGCCAGTCTAGATGCTATGTTTCTTGAATAGAAGCAACTGGAGTATATTGCGGGATATGATTTCAGACCTAAGTATGGATTGGGTCCAGAGATGTTAGCAAGTTCGACGATTAGACGGACTTTGATTGAGCGGATTGGTTCCAGTCAGAGGGACGATCCTAACCTAATAGAAATCATCTCCAAGGAAGAGATGAATATCGATGGTGAGAAAATGAACAAGTATGGACTTGATAGAGAAGGATGGCTTCGAAAGGATGGGAGACTAGTTGTACCCAACGTCAATGGATTGAGAGATGAAGTGCTTAGAGAATGTCATCACTTGAAATGGATTATCCATCCCGGTGGTAACAAAATGTATCAAGACATGAAGCAAACCTACCACTGGAAAGGGATAAAGAGGGACGTTGGGAAGTTTATCTCCAAGGGCGTGAATTGCCAGTTAGTTAAAGCTAAGCAAAAGAAGCCTAGTGGTTTGTTACAACCGTTGGAAATTCCCGAATGGAAATGGGAACAAGTCTCAATGGGCTTCATCGATGGTTTACCAAGGACTAGATCCGGCCATGATAGTATTTGGGTAATTGTGGATCGATTGACCAAAAGTGCAAGGTTTATACCCGTCAAGTTGATTAGAGCGGCAGCTAAGTTAGCAGAACTGTATATGAAGTGGTGTGATAATGAGAATAACTGCACTTGGGAAATAGAGGAGAACATAAGGAAGTCGTATCCAGAACTCTTTTCCTGGTAAGGTTTTAATAAAGATATAGTTGTTCTGCATGCTAAGATAGGTTTGTTGTGTTTGCCAAGTATGTTTGATTGATTGTAAATGGTTGATAGGCATGCAGGAACCTTTGTTGTTTCCTTAGTTAAGGAATTTCGGGGGCGAAATTTCTTAAGGGGAGGAGAGTGTAACAACCCACATTCTAAGTATCGAAGGATCGTAGAATATTTATTTTATTTGCATATGAAGTCGTACAGTCATGTAACTTTGTGGAATGGGGTCATTTCCCACGTTCACAATTTTTGCCGATTTTTAAATGATTGTTTTACCCCTAGTGGATCTTGTTTCGCCTATAACTTTAGATTAGTAAGGAGTTTTGACCTGACACCACTTCCATTGGATTCAGATGATGGTTTACCTTTCCGTAGAGTGGTCACATTTGTCAAACGGACTTACCGTTTGGGAGATATGGCTGAAATAAGGTTTGAAGGTGAAAAACTGCTTAAGCGGGCTTAATAGGGTAATTAGTGGATGGGCCCATAACCCATTTCAGGATTAGGGTTATGGGAGGGCTGAAATGAGTTGGAGAACCATCTCCATTCAGTTTTCCAGCCGCTATAAACATTTCTTGAACCATAGTAATGGCCTCCACCTTCCCAAACCCATTCTAATCTCTTCCTAATCGCTTTCTACTCAATAATTAACCAAATCTACACCAAACCAAGTCAAATTGGCATCAAATTACAGTTGGGGTTGCTGCAATACATAGAGATCCGTGCCATAACAGTATAGTTTCAGATCTAAGATATCATTTGTGGCTAAGGTGAGTGATTTGCACTTTTATTCACTAATTACGGCTAATTAGGGGTGATTAGTGATAATTAGCGAAATTATGCATTATAAAAAAATCTGGAAAAATATTTAGAAATTCTTAAATATTATTTTATGTCATTGGTGAAAATTTGGGTTAATTTGGACTATGTTTGATAATCTTATAGTTAAAACATGGTTAAAGGGATTAAGGGGAAAATCATGCTTTTTGGGTATGTTTGATCCAAAATATTTCATGTGAATGATGTTTTAATGTTTTTGATTGATTCTATATGTTGTTTTTGTTATTTGGAATGTTTTGTGATGTCGTAGGAATGTTAGAATGGCTGAAAACGCGGTCGTTTGGCGAAATTAGCTCGCAGGAGAAACTACAGAAATCGATTCCTGAAGGGGGTATGCTCACGATTCCTGAAGGGGGTATGCTCACGATTCCTAAAGGGGGTATGCTCACGATTCCTGAAAGGGGCATGCTCACGATTCCTGAAGGGGGTATGTCTCATGAACCGGGGTCACTAGCCAGGGGGGTGTCACGAACCGGGGTGGTGGTCATGAACCGGGGGTTGGTCACGAGCCAGGGTGGTGGTCACAAGCAGGGGGGTGGTCACAGTGGGGTCACGAGCCACGAATCGACCCTGACTGTAATGACCTGGGATTTTGATGACTTTGGTTATCGCCATAAACTCAATGACGACTTACCAAACATCGAAAAATACCGATCATTAATGAAAGAAATTAGAGGGTGAGGAAAGATAAGATAGAAAGTTAGAATAGAAGAAGAAGAATACAATATCAGAGTAACACGAATCTCACAACGGAACGAATAAATATATTTCATAACATAACTTTGAAATACAAATCTGTACTTGAATATACATATCATTATCGAAGTACAACACTTACAACACAGCGGAAATAACTATAGCTATATGATCCTGAAGCCTCCTGCTCCAGCTCTTCAAGTGTATCTGTAAAATCCCGACTACTTGACTGCCCGTACAAATTTAGGCACCCAAGAGTTTAGGGAAACAACAAAATAAACTCCGGGTCAGTCATGGGAATGGTATGAGTAAAACAGTTTAAAACAGTTTGAAAAAGTAAACGATATCTCATAAGACCACGCCGTATAACGGAACGGGTTTTTCCCTTATGAGAATCCAAATTATCTTTATATCAAAAATCTTTTGATATTATAATAATGTCTATCAACCACAATAATAATAATCATCTACCAGAATGCTGTCATCTCACGTTCTACATATATAATATATAATCAAAACCGCAAGCACGTATTGGGTAATGGATTTCCAACTATGACAAGGTATGGAACCACCTTTCGCTAGTGTACCTCTAAAGAGGAATACACTGGGTTCAACAAGAACATCTTGCAATCTGGCCACATATGACCGACCACTCATTTCGCTAGAGTGTATCGAATGTATATCACCAACGGTTGGGATCAGCAACTGTTTCCCGAATGGAACAGCATCAACAATAGATTTTTAGAAGTAAATGAAACTCTAGATCAGGTGATTATACACCCTACTTCGATGCAACCGACTTAGCCATGTTGCCTGCCCGATTTCTGTCATTTACCGGATATGAGGCTAGAAGCTACGTTTTATCATCACACCAGATTCACTTTGAATGCCACATCGTCAAATCCATCAAATCACCGATTTACGTCCTCAATCATACATTATGTGTTAGCTAAAAGAAGTTTCCTTCTCTGCTTCCACTCTTGGTACGATTGGAGAAATCAATATATGTGATCGTCTGGAAATACTCTGTCAGACATCCGTCCATACAAGTCATCCAGGAACAGGACGAACCGAAGGCACTATTCTGTAAACAGGATAGCCCTTGCATAACTCCATCTTCAATTTACTTTGGCATATATGATTCGCAACGCTTATGCCAATACAGAGTGGTTCTTCGGATAATAATCCAACCGGTCTCTCCATATTAACAACGTTAAAATGGTCAAAACTTCGATAGTCTGTGATTTAACTATCGAAGAAAAACAGGTGTGCAAACAATGATATTATTTCCAAATGGAAATTTATATCGATCAAACATCATTCAACATTTATCTCTTTATTTCATAAATTTACTTATCTCCTGTTTCCCTATATTCAATATTACTTATTTTCTAAATTTGGAAAATATACGTTATTAATAATGGAAAACATTTCCATTTCTTGTTTTCTTTATTAGAAAACATTTATTGTTTCTTATTTGGAAAACATTTCCAAAGCTTCTTCATTGGACTTAGACAGATGTTTAAACAAACCATCGCGATGCCAACTCAAACCATTTCCTTTAATTACTAAATTCACTTAACCATCCTTTACTATCGAACCTTAACCATTCCTTAGTTAAAAATGAAGTCAATCAAGTTGGGGTAATACTACCTCTCAGACCTTAACTGAACAACGTTTCTAACCTTGAAAATAGACAAAGTTCACCTTTAAATTCTTCAACAACTTCCTTACGTAACTCTCTTTCAAATTTTTTTCTATTTGATAATTCTTTCCTTCGAATAAGGTATATTCGATAACTCTATTCAATTTACTCTATTTGATTAACCCTTATCGATTAACTCTAACTCTATTCACTTAAGTCCTATCGAATAAACCATATACGATAACTCTTTTAATTCTATTTGAATAAACTATATATTCGATTAACTCCTTTTACTCTATTCGAATAAACTATATATATTCGATTAACTCCTTTTACTCTATTCGAATAAACTATATTCGATTAACTCCTTTTACTCTATTCGAATTAACTATATTCGATTAACTCCTTTTACTCTATTCGAATAAACAATATTCGATTAACTCCTTTTACTCTATTCGAATAAACAATATTCAATTAACTCCTTTTACTCTATTCGAATAAACAATATATATTTGATTAACTCCTTTTACTCTATTCGAATAAACTATATTCGATTAACTCCTTTTTGCTTTGACTCTAATCGATTAACTCCAACTGGTTTACCCTAATGGTTTAACCTAACTGATTTACTCTAACCAATTAACTCTAACTGGTTAACCCTACTTGATTAACTCTGTTTGATTAACTCTAATCAATTAATTCTATTCGATGAATTCTGATCGAATAACTCCTTTTGGCTAAACTATATTCGAATACCTCCTTTTAACTTTATTCTATAACTTCCTTTATTCTATTCGAATAACTAATTCGATTAACTCCTTATAAACTATTCATTTATAAAGATTTACTTTTAGTAATGGTTCTTCACTTTACAAATGATTTCCTTTTATTCTAACTTATCCTTTGATTTTATAAATATTTCTTTTATAAAAATCCTTTCCCTTTTCTATGTGAAATCCATCGATTTTATATAAATAATTCATTTTCAAAATACACTTTGAAAATCTCCTTTTCCATATCCAGTATTTCTTATGGTATTTAACATACCATATAACAATGATAAATATCATCCAAACACACATAATCAACAACAAATTATATATCACATCATATATCACAATTTATAAATCAAAGTAAAATAAATGTTGAGGAATCCAGTTGGATTCCTCTAACCTGTTTTTCTGCATAACAGATGTTAAACAATATAGATAACATCACTTTCAGTTCCATATGATATATTCTGTTAAACAGAATTAATATAGCAATTCAACTAACTGACTAGCAGTTCAATCAAACAGTCAACACACAGTCAATCAACCAATATCTAACAGTTCTAAAAATACAACATGAAATTAAAACTGTTCAGAGTTAGTGAGATTTACTCACATTTGCAGTTCATCGTTAAAGAACGATAAACTGTTGTTTGATTTGAATCAAACAATTTATTTTGCCATAAATTCAAACGAGCTCCAATGGACTTCCAGTCAGTTTCATTGTGGAGTGCTCGTCCATACGATCCCAACGCAACTTACGGTTCATGATTCTGATTTCATATGATCAAGTTATTGATTATACAAGTTATACATACATTTAAATTAAAAATAAATTATTTTAAATCGTAAATGGGCCTCACTCCTTACCCTTCCTTTGGCCCAACCCGTTCAGCCCAACCTCCCATCTTCCTCCTGTAACACTACGCGACCTCCTCCTAGCCATTACCGAATGATCTCGCACCCTCCTCTCACTACACAGTCCACGAATTCCAAAGCTTATCCCACCATTGCTCTTCTCCTTTCTTCCTCTTTCGATACATCCCCGCCTCGAATAACTCGCCCCCCTCATCATCGTTGCGTTCTCCAGCAACTACGTACGCCGTACGTTGATTTGTGCGACACAAATGCTCGCTGAAACCCACCAAATTATCATACAGAGTGAGGATTTTCTCCTCGATCCCGAATCAATGGCCCAAAATCGAATCGATTCCTCAAACCTCGAGAATCCCCAAAACCCTTACTTACTGTGTAAAACTCGAGCGTCCAAAAACTGCATCGCACCCGATAAAACCAGCACAGAAACGAAGCTCTTCACTTGCTGATTCCATACACACAAGCAGTTTGATTTATAGGATTATATTGGGTTTGTTCTTGATTTTTCAATTGTGCGATTTTCTGTGAAGGGAGATAAGTGACGGCGGGATTATTTGACCAGAGAAGTAAAATGAGATTAGGTTAAGGTTTGGGATAGAGGTATTTATAGTGTTGACAAAATATCTAGATATTTTATAAAAGGAATATTCCCTGTATATTCTCATATATATATTCATTTTGCTTTTTCTAAAAATTCTTGTGACTACATGCGATACCCAAAAATCATGAAACTGGAAACGCGGCTAGAGTTCGACATTATGGTCCCAACGAAACTGGTTTCGTCGAATTCTGACTCCGTATGCTCACACAGTGTATTTTTAAAGGTCAAAATACTGACTGTTTTTCACTCTAAAAATCCGTACGACCACACAGTGATTCTAAAAATCACAAAACTGGAAATCTAACAACTATTTGACATTGCGAATCCAACAAAATTAGTTTCGTCGAATTCCGACTTCGTTTGCAAAAGTGGCTATTTTTAAAGCTCTAGATGACCCATTTAAATATATAAATATATTTAAATATAATTAAATAAAATATTAATAAATTAATATTATCGTATATATTCACAACAGAATATCATACAGCTCTTGAATATTCCTATATGAACTTCTAACTCAATATTCACTTCTGGGTCAACCCGATATTCAATTTATATTGAAATTCCTTTTTAAAATATAAATAATTCTTTTATAAATTATAAAGGAATTCCACAACAACTTTTCTGAAATTTGATTTGAACCTAAATCAAAATCTATACGACGAAATCCCGATTTTTCTCTTCCACTAAAAAGATATACTCCACCAGCTCCACACGTTTCTTGTTTCACTGAAATCCGGCTTAAAACGAATCTTGTACATTTAGTTGAAGTTCAAATCGCCAAATCACGAACTACAGCGCCATTTCGAGCTTGATTTTAATTATAATATAATTATACATTCAAACTGTCGTTCAAATAATATATTCGTTATTCTAATTCAATTCTAAACTGAATTAAATATCACAGATGATCCAGTTTACACCATATCGCCATTTCAGCCAATTTTGACTATTTCAAAATTAAATATATTATTTAATTATTATTTTAATTAAATATTCACCAATATTTAATTCCACAACCATTTAATTCACTATATCACTATTTATATAATTAAATTAATTAATTATAATACCTCTGCCAATGCGGGTCATTACACTGTCGAGGACCCCAACAACGACCCAAACCGAGATGATGACTCCCAACTGAACCAGATTCAAACTTCTGCCACGCGACGACATTTGTGAACTCTTCTAAAGATTAACTACAATTCAACCAAAACCCGAGATGCAAAGGAAGTCCAAATGAGAAGTTATTACTCGGGATGCAGATGGGAACCAATGAGTTAACTTTTAGAGTTGGGCTTTACTGCGGGACGTGTGCAAAGGGGTTATCGATATCCATAATTTTTGTTCACCACTGAGAGACAGATTATGAGCTATGGATCAGTGCAATGGGGTCATTATGACTTCCAAGGGCAAAGTGATCGTAGCAAAGGATTGGGTGATCAAAATGGTGGATATTGTATGCTTTACACACTAAGTGAGAGATGTGACGATGATTGCTATGTTTGATGTTTGCTATCACCATGACATGCACACTTCCACTTTACACTTTATGTTAGTGTTACCTTAGAGTACTGTACATCTTGTTGTGCTAATTCTTTGGTTGCAGATTCAGGTTCAGATATGATTATTTATACCTGTTATTGTTTTACTTTGCTACTATCGCTCATACCAGACTTTTGTCTGATCCAGAGTTTTATGTCTCTTCTTATTACTCTGGGTGCTCCTAAACGAGTAGACTAGATACAAGTTAGGTGGTTATGCACGAGTAGCTGTTCGGAGACGAGCAGGAAGCTTCCACTTAATATTTACATATATTCTCACTGTGTTGTTGCTTGTTGTAACAACCCGTAAAATGCGAGCCAGTTTGAAAATTTTATTTTGGCAATTTTAGCGAATTTTGATTATTTAAAAGGAATTATTTTAAAGAATATCGACGAGAAATTTATTTTGAATATAATTCGATCGTATATATTTTACGCGTCGTCGTTAGAATATATAATAATTATATATAATTATAAAAGGAATTGAAAATGGCGCGGTAGTTCGATAATTCGATTTCAAACTTCAATTGAATGTACCGGGTGCAAAACAATCCGGATTTTAGTGAAACCGAAAATAATGGAATCTAATAGTGAATATCTTTCCAACGAATCCGAAAAATCAAAAGTTCGTAGCGGGAATCAAAAGATATGTCCAGTTGAAAATTCTGAATAGTCGCTATGGAATTCAGGCCCTTAAAAATGGACATTTTGCAAACGACCTCGGATTCCGACGAAACCAGTTTTGTTGGGTCCGTGATGTCGAATTATTGCTAGATTCCAAATTTCATAATTTTTCGAATCAATGTGTGAGCGTGGCAAAAGAAAACGCGTTTGACCAGTTTCAGTTGATTTTAATCGACTGGAAGATGGCCATTTTTCCAACGGTCTCAGAATTCGACGAAACTAGTTTTGTTAGGACCGTATCATCAATACGAAGCTAGAAAATATTTTTCTGGAGTTTTTAGAGTTAGTATGTGCCCCCGGTAATTTGAAATATACGTTTAAAATTCAATAAAGTGATTTAAATGTAAATTCAATGGAAACTGATTGTAACTATCGAATCAGCTTGCGATACATATCCTATTGTGTTCGGAATGGGGGTAGAACGCTGTGGACGACAGGCGGTGGGCCTCGTTTCGAGATCGTATGTGAAAGTTAACTTTTTTTGCAAAATAAAATAATAAAAAAAAAAAAAAAAATATTTAATTTCCCTTCTTAACCTGGCCCCCCCCTTTTTCAATCATTTTCATTTCCAGGTATAAAAAAAAAAAAAAAAAAAAAAAGAATTTCGAACGAAGGGCGGAGCCTCGTCGCCGGCCCTCGACGATCCAGTCACCCTCACCCCCTCGTCGAACTCCAGCACCGCCGCCTCCCCCTGATGTTGTCGCGACCCCCTTCTTCCTCCATTCGAACGCCTAGAACCCGAACCCCCTCGCGTCCCGCTCCTTTTCCCCTCCCCGATGGACCGCCGCCACTTCCTCCAGTGGATGCTCCGACTCCGACGCAGCTCAGCAAGCTCCTCCACCTCGGCCATCTCTCCCCCTTCTTGAAAACGTGAGTTTTCTTGATCTGATTTACTTAATTTTTATTTAGTTTAAAACCAGATTTTTATTTAGTTTAAAACCAGATTTTTATTTAGTTTAAAACCAGATTTTTATTTAGTTTAAAACCAGATTTTTATTTAGTTTAAAACCAGATTTTTATTTAGTTTAAAACCAGATTTTTATTTAGTTTAAAACCAGATTTTTATTTAGTTTAAAACCAGATTTTTATTTAGTTTAAAACCAGATTTTTATTTAGTTTAAAACCAGATTTTTATTTAGTTTAAAACCAGATTTTTATTTAGTTTAAAACCAGATTTTTATTTAGTTTAAAACCAGATTTTTATTTAGTTTAAAACCAGTTTTTTTTAATGATTAAAAAAAAAAAGGGGGGGGGGGGAAGAGATTTTTAAAATGATTAAAAACAGACTTTTAAAAATGTTAAAGACGAGATTTTTAAAAATGATTAAAAACTGATTTTTTTTACATTGTTAAAAAGAAAAGAAACTGAAATTGTCATCGATTCAAAAATACAAGCAATCTTGATTTGAAAATGAAAAGACATCACTTTTGAAAATATAATGGAGAATATAAAAATTCGACTTTTATATATTGAATAGCGATATAAAAATTCGGTTTTTATATATGGAACTTCGAACTGAAAATTCGATTTTTATATATTGAATAGCGAAATAAAAATTCGATTTTTATATATTGAACTTTGAAATAAAAATTCGATTTTTATGTATTGAACTTTGAAATAAAAATTCGATTTTTATGTATTGAACTTTGAAATAAAAATTCGATTTTTATGTATTGAACTTTGAAATAAAAATTCGATTTTTATATATTGAACTTTGAAATAAAAATTCGATTTTTATATATTGAACTTCGAAATAAAAATTCGATTTTTATATATTGAACTTTGAAATAAAAATTCGATTTTTATATATTGAACTTCGAACTAAAAATTCGATTTTTATATATTGAACTTTGAACTGAAAATTCGATTTTTATATATTGAACTTTGAAATAAAAATTCGATTTTTATATATTGAATAGCGAAGTAAAAATTCGATTTTTACATATGTAGTGGCTACAGGCGACGAAGCTGAAGAAGATGCGAAAACAATGAAGATTTCTATCAATGAAGTGCTGTGGAGCTAGGATAGCTATATGTGAGAATTCCTCACCTTTCAATTTATTTTTCTAGTTATATATATACTAGGATGCAGACGGTGCTTAGTAGCACCCGACACCCGTCCACAGACCATGGACTTGTTTGTTTGACTGTTTGGTGATTGATTGTGATATTGGTTTGAATGTGGTTTGTGGTGTGAAAAATCGAATCGATAAATTGGTTAGGATTAGACGTGCGCCGTTATAAGGCGAAGGAGTAAGGCTAGGTTAGACCCTTACTCCAAAGTTTGTGGTTTGCATAACGAATTGATTTGATTGATGTGTGAATGGCGTGGGCCTTCACTAGACCGGGGATAAGGCTAGGCCTTGTCCCGTTTCTAGTATCGTGCCGTTATGCCGCCGAAATTTTCTAAAATAAGTTAGAAAAATAAAAATAGCATTTTATTTAACGAATGAACTGAATATAAATTCATATGTTAAAATAAAATGTGTTATCGTTAAAAATATAATTTTTAACGTGAATGTGAATAAATAAATATTCATTTACAAACCAGACGGTTTGTTTATGTACACCTATTTGAATGACGTTGATTGGGTCGATAAATTTTACACATCGCCTAACTGCACAAATAAAATATGTGTTTGATTGTTTGAAACCCCACACGGGTGTTAGGATGAAATTTGAAGTTCACTCATCCTGATTTATTAAATATGTCGATCGATTGATTGACAAGCTGCTATAAGCGTTAAATGTCTATATTTGATGCTTATACAGTGTAGTGCACTTTGGTTGATGGTTGATTATTCATCGTTGTTGATATATACATGTGTTGTAGAAAATCCATATAATTAACATTATATGGTAATTGATTGGGCCTCATTCCAGTTTCGAGAAAAAAAGAAATATTTGAAATAGAAATATTTGAAATAGAAATATTTGAAATAGAAATATTTGAAATAGAAATATTTGAAATAGAATATTTGAAAATAGAAATATGTGAAGCCGTGAGGATTAGATTGACGCCATTTTGACGTGAACGATATTTATATCGATTTTATTCATTTTAAAATGAATATTGAAACGTGATTTCGAAATCGAATATTTTGAAATGAATTGAATTGAAAACGATTTCGAAATGAATTGAATTGAAAACGATTTCGAAATGAATTGAATTGAAAACGATTTCGAAATGAATTGAATTGAAAACGATTTCGAAATGAATTGAATTGAAAACGATTTCGAAATGAATTGAATTGAAAACGATTTCGAAATGAATTGAATTGAAAACGATTTCGAAATGAATTGAATTGAAAACGATTTCGAAATGAATTGAATTGAAAACGAATTCGAATTGAATTGAAAGCGAATTGAAATGAATTCAAATTGAATTGAAATTTGAATTGAATAGAAATGAATTTTGAAACGAATTTATAAAGAAGAATTCAATTTTGATTTGAATTGAAAAGGAAGTTGAAATTGCTTTTGAAACGAATTTAAAACCATTTATATAATTCGTTTTAAATAGTAATCGACGAAATATATATTATATATATAATATAATGGCCTGAATAGAACGCGCCGCGCTGCGGCAGTTCGCGAATTTCGACCATTTGTTTCAAACGGACATTACGGGAGATCCGACCGTCGGATTCTCCTAAAACCGGAACCGTTGGGTTCGTATCGAAAAGAGCTTTCTAATGAATGTTAGAAATTTGAAATCTAACGGTTGGATTTGGAGATACGTCCAAATCAAATTCGAAAAAGGTCGCTGTAAGTGCAGTTCGATGGCCGTTAATGGAAATCGACCGTACGGGCCTTGATAAAATTATTAAAAATAGTAATAATTTGTGTAAAATCATAAGAAATGATTTGTGAAAGTTTGGGATGAAAAACTCCATATTTGAAAAGATAAAAATAGATTTTTATCGAAATGAACTAGTTTTGAACTAGAATTATAATTCTATTTATTTTTAAATAAATAAATTGAATTTGAAATGGTTTTGAAAATAACCAAAATTTCCAATGATTGCATTGGAGTGGATTTGAATCGAAATTGTCTTCGGAATATTTCGATGTTGGAATTCGTGATATTACAGGTGTTGTTATGGAAATTTGAAAGATATATATGTATATCGTTATTTCCAATACGACATTTGTTAATCGTAGAATTTGATATTGAATATAGGCCGATATAGTTTCTATTCAGAGCCTTGTATTGAATATCGAATGTGATTTGGGTTTGTCGTGAA
This sequence comes from Allium sativum, assembly GCA_030737875.1. NCBI lineage: Eukaryota > Viridiplantae > Streptophyta > Magnoliopsida > Asparagales > Amaryllidaceae > Allium > Allium sativum. The sequence continues at coordinate 366,042,710 of CM060909.1, forward strand.
TGGTGTCTTCACTAACACTGTTCTTGAACCCAGTTGAGAAAAGATTAAATCTTTTTATTTAGATTTAATGAAGTGTACCAATTAAATGATATTTAATTGGAATTGAATTGGTATTGATTTTTGGGTTTATCGTGAACAGTGTTTTAAATAACACTTGTTCTTTAACCCGATAATTAATCGAATGTGATTTGGGTTTGTCGTGAATGGTGTCTTCACTAACACTGTTCTTGAACCCAGTTGAGAAAAGATTAAATCTTTTTATTTAGATTTAATGAAGTGTACCAATTAAATGATATTTAATTGGAATTGAATTGATATTGATTTTTGGGTTTATCGTGAACAGTGTTTTAAATAACACTTGTTCTTTAACCCGATAATTAATCGAATGTGATTTGGGTTTGTCGTGAATGGTGTCTTCACTAACACTGTTCTTGAACCCAGTTGAGAAAAGATTAAATCTTTTTATTTAGATTTAATGAAGTGTACCAATTAAATGATATTTAATTGGAATTGAATTGGTATTGATTTTTGGGTTTATCGTGAATAGTGTTTTAAATAACACTTGTTCTTTAACCCGATAATTAATGGAATGTGATTTTGGGTTTATCGTGAATCGTGTTTTTAAATGACACTGATTCTTTAACCCAGATAATGATTAAAACTAAGTGGAGTTTTAATGAATCTTTAATTAGATTGAAAGGATCGAGAATGGAGTATCACCAGTTTTGCTCCAGGCGATAGTTAAATCTTTAATTAGATTTGAACGTGAAATTTAGAAACTAACTGTCGGTTAGCCAAGCAGAATGGTTTTCTGGATATTGATCTGATGTTGGTTTCGGCCTTCGGGGTTAATATTTGGGGAATTATTCTCTTGATTAATTTACGGTTAGTGACTAATGAACTGGAATGAGGCGTATGTTGTGTTTGTGTAACACTTACTTAAAATATACGCGAGTTATTCGGAAAGACCGGGTTTATCCCATTCTGAATAACTGATACGACGATAAGTCGAAGATGAAGACGATGGTCGAAGACCGGAAGTCTTCACGTCGTTTGGGTGATAACTGATGATCTTGATTGGGCTGTACACCCAAGAAGATGGAAACAGTTAGTGATCGTCCAGACGTACTTGGAGATCGATGGATATGCGGGGTACTAGGTGCCTCCGGTTTCGTTCAGACCCAGAACGGACTTGTAAATGGACTGTGTGTCTGACATCGGATTTCATTCTGTGTGACTGATATCGGTTGCATAGGATGGTTTGCCTGTGTGGCATGCTAAGATGCAAATGATCAAGGCTTCTGTTGAAAAGCAAAGTCTTGTGGTGATGATCAAAGCACGGCCTTTGTGGCGTAGCTTTGTGTAACGTTTACCTCGCGTGTTTCACACCAGGTATGAACCAAAAACGGGAGACGGACCTCAGGGAGGACTTGCGTTTCTTTCTAGCTAGAAGTGGCGTCAGTGGTTTTACACGCCCTGACGAGTTTGACTTATGTGGTTGTTGCTGTTGCGAGGCGCCTCGGTTATATCGGTTTCGGCCGAATGCATTCTGGTCGGCTGACGGACCAGACTTACACCCCATAGGGTGGGGAGACGTATTGTTCAGGCATAATAATCCACTCCGTGTGGACCGGCCCTGACGATCCAAGGCTTGCCTGCGCGCTTGCCTGAGACATGGGCTAGATTGTCTCGAATCGGTTGAGGACTATCTTTTGCCTCGGTTCATAGATGGAAACCCAATTTCCAAATACGAGACTTTGCGGTTTTGATTGTATATCCTATATATGGCGACATAGTGGGATGGGGCGCTCATGCCGCCTATGATTGATACTTATGATTTGAAGTGTTTTATATACTATGCACTTATAATAGTATCAAATGATTTGTTTTAAACGTATCAAGCATTCTTTGGCTGTTATAAGGGAAAACCCTATCCTCGACTGCGTTGCATTGTGTGATGGGACCTGGGTCTTATAACAGCTTCATTTTTCTTTATTTAGCATTGCGCTGTTGGTTTTATGCACTGGTATTCTTGGGAGGAAACCCGTTCCGTGTTATACGGCGTGGTCCCTTGATTTACCTAATGATTTGAAATAAAGATTAATAACTGTTTTAGTTCTCACACCAGTCACATGACTGACCTGGAGTTTATTGTTTTAACCTAAACTCTGGGTGCCCCTATTTTCGACACGGGCAGCTAGTAGTTTTGGTTTTGCAGATTTATATTCACAGGATCCTGGTTTACAGCTGGAACGATATCCGGAAAGCTTTGTATCCGTATATCTCATTCTAGTTGTGTATTGTATTATTTTCCGCTGCTATGTATTTAAATGTAATTTAAATCTCTGATATTTCTGTGTAATATTCATTTATACTCTGTATATTCTTGTAATCTGATGCATTGTTGTAATATACAATGAAATGTTCTTCTGTATGCGTTCTGTTTTGTCGTGTTCTCAAACGATAGGGCGTTTCGAACGGTCTGGGTCGGTTTAGCGACTGGTTCGGACCGAGCGAAGTTCCTTGCCGTCACATTTGGTATCAGAGCTTTGGTTTACAAAGCTCAGAGAACAAGGCACATTAGAACCATACGAAAGAATTCATCAGATATTGGATTAGCAATATCCAATGGAATGACTCGTTAGAGATAGGATCAGTAGTATCCTAGAACGGGTGTGAAGAGTATATTTTTCAAATGAAAACATTTTGTTTTGAAAATTTAAATCAACTATTCGTATTTGATTATTTGTTTATATTGATTTTGGGCAATTCAGTATATAAAGAATTTGCATATACGCCTTGCAAACGTATATTCAAAGTTTTAATATACTGGATAGATATGGAATCACATTCTAGTCGCCCGGAGATGGTACTGATGATTGTCATGACATCATCCGTATTTATATTCGTGTTTCGAATGTGTGATTTTCTATATATTTCCATTAGGCTGGTGTGAGAACCCAAAACTTATATAGTTAGAATTCATTGTTGTGATTTGGCATCAAAACATGATTTTTTGTATATGTATCAAAATTATGAATTTGAAACTCTAATTCACTAATTGATTGATGTTTGTATTGTTTGATAATTTTGAATCATTATGCCTAATTGAATCAAATATTGAATTGTATTGAAATTTGGTCGCATTTGCTTGCATATACATATACTTACATTGAACAGGTCATAGCAAGGAGGCTAGAGCCAGAGAATAAAATTTGTTTGCCCGACAAATAGGTACATGTTTATTACATAATTTACTGTTTTGTTTGGGTGATGATGATTTTATGAGCCTATTGGCTAGCCGCTTGGCTTTTTCTTTTTCTTTTTGAGATCTGAAGGACCGGGAACGCTATTTGCAATTTCCCGATGCTCCCATTGCAGGGGAGGTTATGGCGAAATTTTTCGAAAATTTAGGGTGTTAGCCAAATTTTTGAAATTTTGAAAATTCTCAGAAACTGAAAAGTTGGAGAATGGAAGCCAAATCGAATGTAGGGCTGAATAATCAAACCACTTTCGACTTTGTTCCTTTTCGGGGACGAAAAGTTTTAAGTGGGGGAGATTGTAACAACCCGTAAAATGCGAGCCAGTTTGAAAATTTTATTTTGGCAATTTTAGCGAATTTTGATTATTTAAAAGGAATTATTTTAAAGAATATCGACGAGAAATTTATTTTGAATATAATTCGATCGTATATATTTTACGCGTCGTCGTTAGAATATATAATAATTATATATAATTATAAAAGGAATTGAAAATGGCGCGGTAGTTCGATAATTCGATTTCAAACTTCAATTGAATGTACCGGGTGCAAAACAATCCGGATTTTAGTGAAACCGAAAATAATGGAATCTAATAGTGAATATCTTTCCAACGAATCCGAAAAATCAAAAGTTCGTAGCGGGAATCAAAAGATATGTCCAGTTGAAAATTCTGAATAGTCGCTATGGAATTCAGGCCCTTAAAAATGGACATTTTGCAAACGACCTCGGATTCCGACGAAACCAGTTTTGTTGGGTCCGTGATGTCGAATTATTGCTAGATTCCAAATTTCATAATTTTTCGAATCAATGTGTGAGCGTGGCAAAAGAAAACGCGTTTGACCAGTTTCAGTTGATTTTAATCGACTGGAAGATGGCCATTTTTCCAACGGTCTCAGAATTCGACGAAACTAGTTTTGTTAGGACCGTATCATCAATACGAAGCTAGAAAATATTTTTCTGGAGTTTTTAGAGTTAGTATGTGCCCCCGGTAATTTGAAATATACGTTTAAAATTCAATAAAGTGATTTAAATGTAAATTCAATGGAAACTGATTGTAACTATCGAATCAGCTTGCGATACATATCCTATTGTGTTCGGAATGGGGGTAGAACGCTGTGGACGACAGGCGGTGGGCCTCGTTTCGAGATCGTATGTGAAAGTTAACTTTTTTTGCAAAATAAAATAATAAAAAAAAAAAAAAAAATATTTAATTTCCCTTCTTAACCTGGCCCCCCCCTTTTTCAATCATTTTCATTTCCAGGTATAAAAAAAAAAAAAAAAAAAAAAAGAATTTCGAACGAAGGGCGGAGCCTCGTCGCCGGCCCTCGACGATCCAGTCACCCTCACCCCCTCGTCGAACTCCAGCACCGCCGCCTCCCCCTGATGTTGTCGCGACCCCCTTCTTCCTCCATTCGAACGCCTAGAACCCGAACCCCCTCGCGTCCCGCTCCTTTTCCCCTCCCCGATGGACCGCCGCCACTTCCTCCAGTGGATGCTCCGACTCCGACGCAGCTCAGCAAGCTCCTCCACCTCGGCCATCTCTCCCCCTTCTTGAAAACGTGAGTTTTCTTGATCTGATTTACTTAATTTTTATTTAGTTTAAAACCAGATTTTTATTTAGTTTAAAACCAGATTTTTATTTAGTTTAAAACCAGATTTTTATTTAGTTTAAAACCAGATTTTTATTTAGTTTAAAACCAGATTTTTATTTAGTTTAAAACCAGATTTTTATTTAGTTTAAAACCAGATTTTTATTTAGTTTAAAACCAGATTTTTATTTAGTTTAAAACCAGATTTTTATTTAGTTTAAAACCAGATTTTTATTTAGTTTAAAACCAGATTTTTATTTAGTTTAAAACCAGATTTTTATTTAGTTTAAAACCAGATTTTTATTTAGTTTAAAACCAGTTTTTTTTAATGATTAAAAAAAAAAAGGGGGGGGGGGGGAAGAGATTTTTAAAATGATTAAAAACAGACTTTTAAAAATGTTAAAGACGAGATTTTTAAAAATGATTAAAAACTGATTTTTTTTACATTGTTAAAAAGAAAAGAAACTGAAATTGTCATCGATTCAAAAATACAAGCAATCTTGATTTGAAAATGAAAAGACATCACTTTTGAAAATATAATGGAGAATATAAAAATTCGACTTTTATATATTGAATAGCGATATAAAAATTCGGTTTTTATATATGGAACTTCGAACTGAAAATTCGATTTTTATATATTGAATAGCGAAATAAAAATTCGATTTTTATATATTGAACTTTGAAATAAAAATTCGATTTTTATGTATTGAACTTTGAAATAAAAATTCGATTTTTATGTATTGAACTTTGAAATAAAAATTCGATTTTTATGTATTGAACTTTGAAATAAAAATTCGATTTTTATATATTGAACTTTGAAATAAAAATTCGATTTTTATATATTGAACTTCGAAATAAAAATTCGATTTTTATATATTGAACTTTGAAATAAAAATTCGATTTTTATATATTGAACTTCGAACTAAAAATTCGATTTTTATATATTGAACTTTGAACTGAAAATTCGATTTTTATATATTGAACTTTGAAATAAAAATTCGATTTTTATATATTGAATAGCGAAGTAAAAATTCGATTTTTACATATGTAGTGGCTACAGGCGACGAAGCTGAAGAAGATGCGAAAACAATGAAGATTTCTATCAATGAAGTGCTGTGGAGCTAGGATAGCTATATGTGAGAATTCCTCACCTTTCAATTTATTTTTCTAGTTATATATATACTAGGATGCAGACGGTGCTTAGTAGCACCCGACACCCGTCCACAGACCATGGACTTGTTTGTTTGACTGTTTGGTGATTGATTGTGATATTGGTTTGAATGTGGTTTGTGGTGTGAAAAATCGAATCGATAAATTGGTTAGGATTAGACGTGCGCCGTTATAAGGCGAAGGAGTAAGGCTAGGTTAGACCCTTACTCCAAAGTTTGTGGTTTGCATAACGAATTGATTTGATTGATGTGTGAATGGCGTGGGCCTTCACTAGACCGGGGATAAGGCTAGGCCTTGTCCCGTTTCTAGTATCGTGCCGTTATGCCGCCGAAATTTTCTAAAATAAGTTAGAAAAATAAAAATAGCATTTTATTTAACGAATGAACTGAATATAAATTCATATGTTAAAATAAAATGTGTTATCGTTAAAAATATAATTTTTAACGTGAATGTGAATAAATAAATATTCATTTACAAACCAGACGGTTTGTTTATGTACACCTATTTGAATGACGTTGATTGGGTCGATAAATTTTACACATCGCCTAACTGCACAAATAAAATATGTGTTTGATTGTTTGAAACCCCACACGGGTGTTAGGATGAAATTTGAAGTTCACTCATCCTGATTTATTAAATATGTCGATCGATTGATTGACAAGCTGCTATAAGCGTTAAATGTCTATATTTGATGCTTATACAGTGTAGTGCACTTTGGTTGATGGTTGATTATTCATCGTTGTTGATATATACATGTGTTGTAGAAAATCCATATAATTAACATTATATGGTAATTGATTGGGCCTCATTCCAGTTTCGAGAAAAAAAGAAATATTTGAAATAGAAATATTTGAAATAGAAATATTTGAAATAGAAATATTTGAAATAGAAATATTTGAAATAGAATATTTGAAAATAGAAATATGTGAAGCCGTGAGGATTAGATTGACGCCATTTTGACGTGAACGATATTTATATCGATTTTATTCATTTTAAAATGAATATTGAAACGTGATTTCGAAATCGAATATTTTGAAATGAATTGAATTGAAAACGATTTCGAAATGAATTGAATTGAAAACGATTTCGAAATGAATTGAATTGAAAACGATTTCGAAATGAATTGAATTGAAAACGATTTCGAAATGAATTGAATTGAAAACGATTTCGAAATGAATTGAATTGAAAACGATTTCGAAATGAATTGAATTGAAAACGATTTCGAAATGAATTGAATTGAAAACGATTTCGAAATGAATTGAATTGAAAACGAATTCGAATTGAATTGAAAGCGAATTGAAATGAATTCAAATTGAATTGAAATTTGAATTGAATAGAAATGAATTTTGAAACGAATTTATAAAGAAGAATTCAATTTTGATTTGAATTGAAAAGGAAGTTGAAATTGCTTTTGAAACGAATTTAAAACCATTTATATAATTCGTTTTAAATAGTAATCGACGAAATATATATTATATATATAATATAATGGCCTGAATAGAACGCGCCGCGCTGCGGCAGTTCGCGAATTTCGACCATTTGTTTCAAACGGACATTACGGGAGATCCGACCGTCGGATTCTCCTAAAACCGGAACCGTTGGGTTCGTATCGAAAAGAGCTTTCTAATGAATGTTAGAAATTTGAAATCTAACGGTTGGATTTGGAGATACGTCCAAATCAAATTCGAAAAAGGTCGCTGTAAGTGCAGTTCGATGGCCGTTAATGGAAATCGACCGTACGGGCCTTGATAAAATTATTAAAAATAGTAATAATTTGTGTAAAATCATAAGAAATGATTTGTGAAAGTTTGGGATGAAAAACTCCATATTTGAAAAGATAAAAATAGATTTTTATCGAAATGAACTAGTTTTGAACTAGAATTATAATTCTATTTATTTTTAAATAAATAAATTGAATTTGAAATGGTTTTGAAAATAACCAAAATTTCCAATGATTGCATTGGAGTGGATTTGAATCGAAATTGTCTTCGGAATATTTCGATGTTGGAATTCGTGATATTACAGGTGTTGTTATGGAAATTTGAAAGATATATATGTATATCGTTATTTCCAATACGACATTTGTTAATCGTAGAATTTGATATTGAATATAGGCCGATATAGTTTCTATTCAGAGCCTTGTATTGAATATCGAATGTGATTTGGGTTTGTCGTGAATGGTGTCTTCACTAACACTGTTCTTGAACCCAGTTGAGAAAAGATTAAATCTTTTTATTTAGATTTAATGAAGTGTACCAATTAAATGATATTTAATTGGAATTGAATTGGTATTGATTTTTGGGTTTATCGTGAACAGTGTTTTAAATAACACTTGTTCTTTAACCCGATAATTAATCGAATGTGATTTGGGTTTGTCGTGAATGGTGTCTTCACTAACACTGTTCTTGAACCCAGTTGAGAAAAGATTAAATCTTTTTATTTAGATTTAATGAAGTGTACCAATTAAATGATATTTAATTGGAATTGAATTGATATTGATTTTTGGGTTTATCGTGAACAGTGTTTTAAATAACACTTGTTCTTTAACCCGATAATTAATCGAATGTGATTTGGGTTTGTCGTGAATGGTGTCTTCACTAACACTGTTCTTGAACCCAGTTGAGAAAAGATTAAATCTTTTTATTTAGATTTAATGAAGTGTACCAATTAAATGATATTTAATTGGAATTGAATTGGTATTGATTTTTGGGTTTATCGTGAATAGTGTTTTAAATAACACTTGTTCTTTAACCCGATAATTAATGGAATGTGATTTTGGGTTTATCGTGAATCGTGTTTTTAAATGACACTGATTCTTTAACCCAGATAATGATTAAAACTAAGTGGAGTTTTAATGAATCTTTAATTAGATTGAAAGGATCGAGAATGGAGTATCACCAGTTTTGCTCCAGGCGATAGTTAAATCTTTAATTAGATTTGAACGTGAAATTTAGAAACTAACTGTCGGTTAGCCAAGCAGAATGGTTTTCTGGATATTGATCTGATGTTGGTTTCGGCCTTCGGGGTTAATATTTGGGGAATTATTCTCTTGATTAATTTACGGTTAGTGACTAATGAACTGGAATGAGGCGTATGTTGTGTTTGTGTAACACTTACTTAAAATATACGCGAGTTATTCGGAAAGACCGGGTTTATCCCATTCTGAATAACTGATACGACGATAAGTCGAAGATGAAGACGATGGTCGAAGACCGGAAGTCTTCACGTCGTTTGGGTGATAACTGATGATCTTGATTGGGCTGTACACCCAAGAAGATGGAAACAGTTAGTGATCGTCCAGACGTACTTGGAGATCGATGGATATGCGGGGTACTAGGTGCCTCCGGTTTCGTTCAGACCCAGAACGGACTTGTAAATGGACTGTGTGTCTGACATCGGATTTCATTCTGTGTGACTGATATCGGTTGCATAGGATGGTTTGCCTGTGTGGCATGCTAAGATGCAAATGATCAAGGCTTCTGTTGAAAAGCAAAGTCTTGTGGTGATGATCAAAGCACGGCCTTTGTGGCGTAGCTTTGTGTAACGTTTACCTCGCGTGTTTCACACCAGGTATGAACCAAAAACGGGAGACGGACCTCAGGGAGGACTTGCGTTTCTTTCTAGCTAGAAGTGGCGTCAGTGGTTTTACACGCCCTGACGAGTTTGACTTATGTGGTTGTTGCTGTTGCGAGGCGCCTCGGTTATATCGGTTTCGGCCGAATGCATTCTGGTCGGCTGACGGACCAGACTTACACCCCATAGGGTGGGGAGACGTATTGTTCAGGCATAATAATCCACTCCGTGTGGACCGGCCCTGACGATCCAAGGCTTGCCTGCGCGCTTGCCTGAGACATGGGCTAGATTGTCTCGAATCGGTTGAGGACTATCTTTTGCCTCGGTTCATAGATGGAAACCCAATTTCCAAATACGAGACTTTGCGGTTTTGATTGTATATCCTATATATGGCGACATAGTGGGATGGGGCGCTCATGCCGCCTATGATTGATACTTATGATTTGAAGTGTTTTATATACTATGCACTTATAATAGTATCAAATGATTTGTTTTAAACGTATCAAGCATTCTTTGGCTGTTATAAGGGAAAACCCTATCCTCGACTGCGTTGCATTGTGTGATGGGACCTGGGTCTTATAACAGCTTCATTTTTCTTTATTTAGCATTGCGCTGTTGGTTTTATGCACTGGTATTCTTGGGAGGAAACCCGTTCCGTGTTATACGGCGTGGTCCCTTGATTTACCTAATGATTTGAAATAAAGATTAATAACTGTTTTAGTTCTCACACCAGTCACATGACTGACCTGGAGTTTATTGTTTTAACCTAAACTCTGGGTGCCCCTATTTTCGACACGGGCAGCTAGTAGTTTTGGTTTTGCAGATTTATATTCACAGGATCCTGGTTTACAGCTGGAACGATATCCGGAAAGCTTTGTATCCGTATATCTCATTCTAGTTGTGTATTGTATTATTTTCCGCTGCTATGTATTTAAATGTAATTTAAATCTCTGATATTTCTGTGTAATATTCATTTATACTCTGTATATTCTTGTAATCTGATGCATTGTTGTAATATACAATGAAATGTTCTTCTGTATGCGTTCTGTTTTGTCGTGTTCTCAAACGATAGGGCGTTTCGAACGGTCTGGGTCGGTTTAGCGACTGGTTCGGACCGAGCGAAGTTCCTTGCCGTCACACTTGTCACCACTTTGGGCATTAGTAGTGTACCTTTTCTATTTTTCTTTAGAGACAATATTTTGAAGTTGTAATAATGATGGTTTGGATCATAAGCTGTATTTTGGACTCTACTGCTGTGATGATTTAGTTTTCAGCTTATGCACTGTCTCGCCTGTTTTATATCAACTTATGTTATTATTATATTTTATTCCATGAGTTGTGAGATATACTACAAGTTCTTTGGTGATTCATAATTTCAAACCCTTTTCTTTTAACGACCGTCCTGTGCTAGTCAGGCATTGGCACAGCGCATTTCGGGGAAATGTCGGATGGTGCAGGGCGGGCCGTCACACTCCGGTTTCGTTCAGACCCGGAACGGACTTGCAAATGGATGGTATGTCTGACATTATATTCCTTTATACTATATTCGTTGATCTCTGCTAAATACATATCTTTTTGGTGGCGGAGAATTTATTCTCTTGCTTAACACCCTTCTCTGAGACGTACGAGCTTAGAGGTTATATATTGGTGGAAATCAGTGATACAGTATGGATTGACAGTGTGGCATGTTGAGATGCATGGATCAAGGCTTTTGTTGAAAAGCAGAGTCTTGTGGTTGATGATCAAAGCACATCATTAAGTAGCACAGCTTTGTGTAGTGTTAATTCGCAAGCTTCATGCCCCGGTATGAACCCGAACGGGATAATGATTGCTTGGAAATGAACATGTTTTAGTTCTAGCTATGAGTAACGTCATGGTATGGAGCCCAGACTGTTTACTTATGTGGATGTTGGAAAAACTTTATGATGAAAAGAGAGGTACCTCGGATTTCGGGCCGATTTAATGGCTCGGATATGATTTGAGTCCCTAGTGGCTCTTTATTGGTCAACTGGACTGACCATTTTGGAGGTTATCGAACCGGATAACATATAGTTTATGGTATAATTAATCATCGACGGATGACCGGCCATGAAGATCCAAAGGTTTCCCGTAGGTGTGATCCTGAGGCATTTGCTAGAGTGTCTCGAAATCAGTGAGGAAGATTGTAAGGACCCGTTACTTCCCCGTGAACGAAAGCGCGGATACTTTGAGAACAACACACAAATGAACGCAGATGGAAGAACATTTCATTGCTATTACAACAATTCCATCAGAATACAAGAATATACAGAGTATAAATGAATAAATTACATTCAACAAATATCAGAGATTACAATAAATTACAAAGCAGCGGAAAATAATATAAAGCACAACTGAAGGTGATATACGGATACAGAGCTTTCCGGATACCATTCCAGCTGTAAACCAGGATCCTGTGAATATAAATCTGCAAAACCAAAACTACTAGCTGCCCATGTCGAAAATAGGGGCACCCAGAGTTTAGGTTAAAACAATAAACTCCAGGTCAGTCATGTGACTGGTGTGATAACTAAAACAGTTATTTAAAACTTTACTTTAAAAGAGAGTAATTCAAGGGACCACGTCGTATAACACGGAACGGGTTTCCTCCCAAGAATACCAGTGCATAGAATAAACAACGCAATGCTTTTTCGAAAAATGAAGCTATTATAAGACCCAGGTCCCATCACACTATGCAACGCAAGCCGGAGGATAGGGTTTTCCCTTATAATAGCCAAACATGCTTGGTACGTTTAAAACAAATCATTTGATACTATGATAAGTGTATAGTGTCAAAACAATTTCAATCATAAATATAAATCATAGACGGCATAAGCGCCCCATCCCACTATGTCGCCATACTAGGCTCTACAAATAAAGCCGAAATACACGTATTGGAAATTGGAATTCCGTCATGAGTCGAGGCAAGGGGCAAGATCCTCTCCGCTTCGAGACACTCTAGCAAATGCTCAGGACTACACACTTTGGGCAGCCACTTGGATCGGTTGGGCCGGTCCTCTCTTACGTTTGAGGATTAGTTATTCCTGAACACACGTTTCCCGGTCCTTACAGACCTAAAATCGAGGCGCTTCATTCCAACAACCACAAGGTTAAAAATATATAAATGTCACGGCTGGTAAGTCACTGACACCACCAAAGCTAGAAAGAAACGTCGTGTTCTCCCAACGGTCCGTATCCCGTTTTTAACTCATACCGAGGTGTGAGGCTCGCGAATTCACGTTATACACAAAGCTACGCACAAAGGCCGTGCTTTGATCATCAACCACAAGACTTTTCTTTTCAACAGAAGCCTTGATCAATTGCCACTTAGGCGTGTCACACAGGCAATTCATGCCATGCTATTGATATCTATCGATATATAACCTCTAAGCTCGTACGTCTCAGAGAAGGGCGTTAAGCAAGAGAATAAATTCTCCGCCGCCAAACAGATATATATTTAACAGAAATCAATCAACATAGAATAAAATCCAATGTCCGACACACAATCCATTTACAAGTTTGTTCTGGGTCTGAACGAAACCGGAGGCACTTTCCTCGCATATCCATCGATCTCCAAGTACGTCTGGACGACCACCTACTGATTCCCTCATCTTAAGTGTACAGCCCAATCAAGATCATCAGTAATCACCCAAATGATGTGAAGATTTCTGGTCTTCAATCACCGTCTTCATCTTCGACTTATCGTCGAATCGGTTATTCAGAATGGGTATAAACCCGGTCTTTCCGAACAACCCGCGTATATTAAAAACAAATGTTACACAAACACAACATACGCCTCATTCCAATTCAGCAGCCACTAACCGCAAATTAGCAAGAGAACAATTTCCCAAATATTAATCCCGAAGGCAAAAACCAACATCAGATCAATATCCAGGAAACCATTCTTCTTAACTAACCTACAGCTAGTTTCTAAATTTCATATTCTTAGGGAAAGGTTCCCATTAATTTTACCCAAGATAAATTCTTTAAAATTTATCCTTTAATCTTCCTTTGGATATCATTTCAAACCAAATTATGGTTTTTCAAACTAGTCGAGATTAGCGAACCACACCGAAGTAATTATTTATTTTATTTCCCAATCCCAACCTATTCATCCCATGAATCAAAACTGGTAATACTCCACATCTAACACCACAGTGTTATCGGTAAAATTAATTATCATTTCACGTTCAAATCTAATTAAAGATTTAACTATCGCTTTGGAGCAAAACTGGTGATACTCCATCCTCGCTCCTTTTCCAAATTTGATAATTTAGATTATCAATTCACATTTCAATCTAATTGCAGATTCATTAAAACTCCTTTTACTGGGTTAAAGAACTAATGTTATTTAAAACACGGTTCACGATAAACCCAAATCAATTCTATTTAAAATCGGGTTAAAGAACAAGTGTTATTTTAAAACACTGTTCACGATAAACCCACAAATCAATTCTAATTCCATTCCACTCAAATATATTAGAAATTCAGATTATTTAAAGCCCCTTTGTAAATCCAATTTATTTATTTAAAAATAACGGGTTTTAAATTTAGTTCAAATCTAGTTCATTTCGATAAAAGTCTATTTTTATCCTTTCAAATATGGAGTTTTTCATCCCAATTTTTCCTAAATCATTTCTTATGATTCTACACAAATTATTACTATTTTAATAATTTTATCAAGGCCCGTACAGTCGATTTCCAACAACGGCCATCGAACTGCACTTACAACGACCTTTTCCAAATTTGATTTTGACGTATCTCCAAATCCAACCGTTAGATTTCAAATTTCTAATATTCGTTAGAAATCTCTTTTCGATACGAACCCAACGGTTCCGTTTTTAGGAGAATCCGACGGTCGGATCTCCCGTAATGTCCGTTCGAAATAAATGGTCGAAATTCACGAACTACCGCGGCGCGGCGCGTTCTATTCAGGCCATTATATTATATATATATAATATATATATATAATATATATATATATAATATATTTCGTTGATTTCCTTTTAAAACGTATTTTATAATTCGTTTCAAACTTGTTTCAAAAACAATTCAATTTCCATTTCCAATTCAAATCAAATTTGAATGTTTCCTTATAAATTCATTTTAAATTCATTTCAATTTAATTCAAATTTCTATTCAATTTGAATTCATTTCAAATCGATTTCTATTCTATTTCAATTCGTTTTCAATTCAATTCGAATTCTTTTTATATTCAATTCAATTCAAATTTCTTTCATATTCAATTCTATTCAAATTTATTTTATATTCAATTCAATTCGAATTCGTTTTCTATTCAATTCAATTCAAATTTCTTTTATATTCAATTCAATTCGAATTCGTTTTCTATTCAATTCAATTATAAAAACGAATATAATCGATATAAATATCGTTCGCGTCAAAATGGTGCATCTCTAATCAACACGGCTTTATATATTTCAAAAACTCCGTTTTTCTATTCAACAAATGAATATTTATTCTATTCAATACGTGAATCTATATTTTTGTCAACACATGACTAATCTCAACGAATGAGTACTGTCCACGTGTGACTATTTCTGTTATTCAATATATTTTACAAAATTGTGATATCTATCGTTTGATTTCAAATCAGACTCCAACCGTAAATTAGTAAGAGAACGATTCCCTGAATATTAACCCCGAAGGCCGAAACTAACATCAGATCAATATCCAAGAGACCACTCGTCTTATCTATTTTCCAGTTAGTTTCTAATTTTATATGATAAAGATGTAAATTTTATTGTTAAAATATTTCGTTCAACACATGACTAATCTCAACGAATGAGTACGGTCAACACATGAACCTTTATTTTATAATATTCTTTATTTTCCCAATTGGAATGAGGCCCAATCAATTACCATATAAAGTTAATTATATGGATTCCATACAACACATGTATATAATAGCAACGATAAATAATCAACCATCATCCAAAGTGCACTACACTGTATAAGCATCAAATATAGATATCTAATGCTTATAACAGCCTGTCGATCCATCGATCGACATACAACTAATTATTGGGATTAGTGTATGCCATATTTTATCCCAATACCCGTGTGGGGTTTCAAACCATCAAACACAGATTTCATTTGTGCAGTTGGGCGATGTGTAAAATTTATCGTCCCAATCAATATCATTCAAATAGGTGTTCATAAACAAACCGTCCGGTTTGTAAATGAATATTTATTTATTCACATTCACGTTAGAAATTATATTTTTAATGACCAAATTATTTTATTCAACCTATGAATATATTTTATTATCTATTTCACATCAACATCACAAACAATTTTCACAACATATCAATCAAACAAACAAGCCATCCATGGTCTGTGGATGACGGGTGTCGGGTGCTACTAAACACCGTCTGCATCCTAGCATATATTATAATATAACTAGAAAAAGGTATTTTAAAAGGTGAGAAGTTCTCACCAATAGCTAACCCAAACGCCATGACTCTTCTTAAGTAGAAGTCTTCGCCGTTCTCGGCTTTTATCACTTTCGCTGCCCGTAGTCACTACATATATAAAAATCACATTTTTATTTCGCTATTCAATGTATAAAAATCGAATTTTTTCTTCGCTATTCAATATATAAAAATCGAATTTTTACTTCGCTATTCAATATATAAAAATCGAATTTTTACTTCCCTGTTCAATATATAAAAATCGAATTTTTACTTCGCTACTATATAGATAAAAATTCTATTTTTACATCGATATTCATATAATAAAGATTATATTTTTATATCGCCACTTATATAAAAATCACATCTTTGCTCCTTCTATGAAATAAAGATCAAATCTTTAAAACTTTTATAATGCAAAAATCATATTTTTAATCTTCTACTCAGATAAAATTATATTTTTAACTTTCCTATATTATAAAAATTATATTTTTATATAATTAAAAATATCTCCTTTCATACTTTAAAAATATCGCCTTTCTTCATATAAAAATATCGCCTTTCTTCATATAAAAATCTCATCTTTCACCATTAAAAATCGAACCTTTCTCTACATTAAAAATCAAATCTTTATCTTCTAAAAATCCTATTTTTATTTAAATAAAAATCGAATCTTTATATTGTTCTTCATATGATAAAAACCTATTTTAATTCGCTAACTATATAAAAATCCTATTTTTATTTCATATAAAAATCCAATTTTTATTCAAATAAATAAATAAAAATAAAATAAAAACTCACCAGGCTGAAATGGGGGTGGGAATGGTCGCGCCGGAGTCCGAGATGGTCGGTGGTAGGCCAGCGTGGACTGTAGCGGTGGAATGGGGTGGTCTTTGGCTGCGGTGGGGCTTCAAACTCGAGATGGAAGTGGAGTGGGGGGTGCTGGTGGTATGCAGTGGTCGGAGGGGTGTGTGTGGGGGCGTCGAGGCGGCTGTCAGGAGGAGGGGGGCCCGCAGATCATCGGCGGCGCGTGGCTAGGGCTCGGTTTGGGGCTCGAGGGGTGGCGCGAGTCTCAGAAGGGAGGAAGAGGAAGGACTGCGGAGGATGGGGGGGTCTCGCGGTGGTCGGCGCCGCTGGGGGGGGGTCTCGCGGTGGTCGGCGCCACTGGGGGGTCTCAATTTTGTTTTTTTTATCTGAATGAATATGACGGGGGGGCCCTGAGATAATAGGGTGAGAGAGAGAAGGGGATTTTATTTTTAATTATTTAATTTACAAAAAGTTGACTTTTTCATACGACCTCTAAACGAGGCCCACCGCCTGTCGTCCATAGCGTTTCACCCCTATTCCGAACACAATGGGATATGTACAACAAGCTGATTCGATCATTTCGATCAGTTTTCGTCAGAATCAACAAAAAACTCTATATATTGAATTTGAACGCACCTTTCAATTTACCGGGGTCACATACTAACTCTATAAATCCCAGAAAATATTTTCTAGCTTCGTATTGACGATACGGTCCTAACAAAACTAGTTTCGTCGAATTCTGAGACCGTTGGAAAAATGGCCCTTTTCCAGTCGATTAAAATCAACTGAAACTGGTCAAATGTGTTTTACTTTGCCACACTCACATATTGATTCGAAAAATTATGAAATTTGGAATCTAGCAATAACTTGACATCACGGATCCAACAAAAGTGGTTTCGTCAAAATCCGAGGTCGTTTGCAAAATGTCTATTTTTAATGGCCTGAATTCCATAGCGACTATTCAGAATTTTCAACTGGACATATCTTTTGATTCCCGCTATGAAATTTCAATTTTTCGGATTCTTTGGAAAGATATCATCAATTAGATCCTATTATTTTTGGTTTCACTAAAATCCGGTTTGTTTTGCACCCGGTACATTCAATTGAAGTTTTAAATCGGCGCGCCATTTTCAATCCCTTTTATAATTATATATAATTATTTATATTCTAACGACGACGTATATAATATATACGTTCTAAATATATTCAAAATAAATTTTCGTTGATATTATTTAAAATAATTCATTTTAAATGTTAAAAATTCACTAAAATTGCCAAAATAAAAATTTTAAACTGGCCCAGATTTTCGGGTTGTTACAATCTCCCCCACTTAAAACTTTTCGTCCCCGAAAAGGAACAAAGTCGAAAGTGGTTTGATTAATCAACCCAACGTTCGATCTGGCTTCCATTCTCCAACTTTTCAGTTTCTGAGAATTTTCAAATTCTTCAAAAATTTGGCTAACACCCTAAATTTTCGAAAAATTTCGCCATAACCTCCCCTGCACCGGGAGCCACGGGAAAATCCCGAAATTGCCATATAGGCCTTCTGATCTCAAAAAGAAAAAGAAAAAGCCAAGCGGCTAGCCAATCGGCTCATAAAATCATCATCACCCAAACAAAACAGTAAATTATGGTAAACATGTACCTATTTGTCGGGCAAACAAATTTTATTTTCTGCTCTAGCCTCCTTGCTATGACCTGTTCAATGTAAGTACATGTATATGCAAGCAAATGCGACCAATTTTCAATACAATTCAATTTTCGGTTCAATTAGGCTAAATGGTTCAAAATTATCAAACAAATAAACAAACAGCACAACCATCAATCAATTAGTGAATTAGAGTTTCAAATTCATAAATTTGATATATATACAGAAAATCATGTTTTTGATGCCAATTCACAACAATAAATCTATTTATATAAGTTTTGGTTCTCACACCAGTCTAATGGAAATATATAGATATCACACCTTCGTCACTCGAATATAAATACTGATGATGTCATGACAATTATCAGTACCATCTCCGGCTGGCTAGAACGTGATTCTATATCTATCCAGTATATTAAAACTTCGAATATACGTTCATGACGCATATATGCAAATCTTTATATATTGGATTGTCCAAATTCAAAATAAATAAATAATAAAATACGTATAAAATGGTTTAAAATTCAAAACAAAATTGTTTTCATTTGAAATATATACTCTTCACGCTCGTTCTAGGATACCACTGATCCTATCTCTAACGAGTCATTATAATTGGATATTACTAATCCAATATCTGATGAATTCTTTCGTATGGTTCTAATGTGTCTTGTTCTCGAGCTCTGTAAACCAAAGCTCTGATACCGCTGTAAGAACCCGATACTTCCCCGTGAAGGAAAGCGTGGATACTTTGAGAACAACACACAAATGAACGCAGACGGAAGAACATTTCATCGCTTTTACAACAATTCCACCAGAATACAAGAATATACAGAGTATAAATGAATAAATTACATTCAACAAATATCAGAGATTACAATAAATTACAAAGCAACGGAAAATAATATAAAGCACAACTGAAGGTGATATACGGATACAGAGCTTTCCGGATATCATTCCAGCTGTAAACCAGGATCCTGTGAATATAAATCTGCAAAACCAAAACTACTAGCTGCCCATGTTGAAAATAGGGGCACCCAGAGTTTAGGTTAAAACAATAAACTCCAGGTTAGTCATGTGACTGGTGTGAGAACTAAAACAATTATTTAAAACTTTACTTTAAAAGAGAGTAATTCAAGGGGCCACGCCGTATAACACGTCACGGGTTTCCTCCCATGAATACCAGTGCATAGAATAAACAACGCAATGCTTTTTCGAAAAATGAAGCTATTATAAGACCCAGGTCCCATCACACAATGCAACGCAAGCCGGAGGATAGGGTTTTCCCTTATAATAGCCAAACATCCTTGTTACGTTTAAAACAAATCATTTGATACTATGATAAGTGTATTGTGTCAAAACAATTTCAATCATAAATATAAATCATAGACGGCATAAACGCCCCATCCCACTATGTCGCCATACTAGGCTCTACAAATAAAGCCGAAATACACGTATTGGAAATTGGATTTCCGTCATGAGTCGAGGCAAGGGGCAAGATCCTCTCCGCTTCGAGACACTCTAGCAAATGCTCAGGACTACACACTCTGGGCAGCCACTTGGATCGATTGGGTCGGTCCTCTCTTACGTTTGAGGATTAGTTATTCCTGAACACACGTTTCCCGGTCCTTACAGACCTAAAATCGAGGCGCCTCATTCCAACAACCACAAAGGTGAAAAGTATATAAATGTCAGGGCTGGTAAGTCACTGACACCACCAAAGCTAGAAAGAAACGTCGTGTTCTCCCAACGGTCCGTATCCCGTTTTTAACTCATACCGAGGTGTGAGGCTCGCGAATTCACGTTATACACAAAGCTACGCACAAAGGCCGTGCTTTGATCATCAACCACAAGACTTTGATTTTCAATAGAAGCCTTGATCAATTGCCACTTAGGCGTGCCACACAGGCAATTCATGCCATGCGATTGATATCTATCGATATATAACCTCTAAGCTTGTACGTCTCAGAGAAGGGCGTTAAGCAAGAGAATAATTTCTCCACCGCCAAACAGATATATATTTAAAAGAAATCAATCAACACAGAATAAAATCCAATTTCTGACACACAATCCATTTACAAGTTCGTTCTGGGTCTGAACGAAACCGGAGGCACTTTCCTCGCATATCCATCGATCTCCAAGTACGTCTGGACGACCACCAACTGATTCCCTCATCTTGGGTGTACAGGCCAATCAAGATCATCAGTAATCACCCAAACGATGTGAAGATTTTTGGTCTTCAATCACCGTCTTCATCTTCGACTTATCGTCGAATCGGTTATTCAGAATGGGTATAAACCCGGACTTTCCGAACAACCCGCGTATATTAAAAACAAATGTTACACAAACACAACATACGCCTCATTCCAATTCAGCAGCCACTAACCGCAAATTAGCAAGAGAACAATTTCCCAAATATTAGTCCCGAAGGCCGAAACCAACATCAGATCAATATCCAGGAAACCATTCTTCTTAACTAACCTACAGCTAATTTCTAAATTTCATATTCTTAGGGAAAGGTTCCCATTAATTTTACCCAAGATAAATTCTTTAAAATTTATCCTTTAATCTTCCTTTGGATATCATTTCAAACCAAATTATGGTTTTTCAAACTAGTCGAGATTAGCGAACCACACCGAATTAATTAATTATTTTATTTCCCAATCCCAACCTATTCATCCCATGAAGCAAAACTGGTAATACTCCACATCTAACACCACAGTGTTATCGGTAAAATTAATTACCATTTCACGTTCAAATCTAATTAAAGATTTAACTATCGCTTTGGAGCAAAACTGGTGATACTCCATCCTTGCTCATTTTCCAAATTTGATAATTTAGATTATCAATTCACATTTCAATCTAATTGCAGATTCATTAAAACTCCTTTTACTGGGTTAAAGAACTAATGTTATTTAAAACACAGTTCACGATAAACCCAAATCAATTCTATTTAAAATCGGGTTAAAGAACAAGTGTTATTTTAAAACACTGTTCACGATAAACCCACAAATCAATTCTAATTCCATTCCACTCAAATATATTAGAAATTCCGATTATTTAAAACCCCTTTTTAAATCCAATTTATTTATTTAAAAATAACGGGTTTTAAATTTAGTTCAAATCTAGTTCATTTCAATAAAAGTCTATTTTTATCCTTTCAAATATGGAGTTTTTCATCCCAATTTTTCCCAAATCATTTCTTATGATTCTACACAAATTATTACTATTTTTAATAATTTTATCAAGGCCCGTACAGTCGATTTCCAACAACGGCCATCGAACTGCACTTACATCGACCTTTTCCAAATTTGATTTGGACGTATCTCCAAATCCAACCGTTAGATTTCAAATTTCTAATATTTTTTAGAAAGCTCTTTTCGATACGAACCCAACAGTTCTAGTTTTAGGAGAATCCGACGGTCGGATCTCCCGTAATGTCCGTTCGAAATAACTGGTCGAAATTCACGAACTGCCGCAGCGCGGCGCGTTCTATTCAGGCCATTATATTATATATATAATATATATAATATATATATTTCGTTGATTTCCTTTTAAAACGTATTTTATAATTCGTTTCAAACTTGTTTCAAAAACAATTCAACTTCCATTTCCAATTCAAATCAAATTTGAATTTTTCCTTATAAATTCGTTTTAAATTCATTTCAATTTAATTCAAATTTCTATTCAATTTGAATTCATTTCAAATCGATTTCTATTCTATTTCAATTTGTTTTCAATTCAATTCAAATTCGTTTTATATTCAATTCTATTCAAATTTCTTTCATATTCAATTCTATTCAAATTTCTTTTATATTCAATTCAATTCGAATTCGTTTTCTATTCAATTCAATTCAAATTTCTTTTATATTCAATTCAATTCGAATTCGTTTTCTATTCAATTCAATTATAAAAACGAATATAATCGATATAAATATCGTTCGCGTCAAAATGGCGCATCTCTAATCAACACGGGTTTATATATTTCAAAAATTCCGTTTTTTTATTCAACAAATGAATATTTATTCTATTCAATACGTGAATCTATATTTTTGTCAACACATGACTAATCTCAACGAATGAGTACTGTCCACGTGTGACTATTTTTGTTATTCAACATATTTTACAAAATTGTGATATCTATCGTTTGATTTCAAATCAGACTCCAACCGTAAATTAGTAAGAGAACGATTCCCTGAATATTAACCCCGAAGGCCGAAACCAACATCAGATCAATATCCAGGAGACCACTCATCTTATCTATTTTCCAGTTAGTTTCTAATTTTATAGGATAAAGATGTAAATTTTATTGTTAAAATATTTCGTTCAAGACATGACTAATCTCAACGAATGAGTACGGTCAACACATGAACCTTTATTTTATAATATTCTTTATTTTCCCAATTGGAATGAGGCCCAATCAATTACCATATAAAGTTAATTATATGGATTCCATACAACACATGTATATAATAGCAACGATAAATAATCAACCATCATCCAAAGTGCACTACACTGTATAAGCATCAAATATAGATATCTAATGCTTATAACAGCCTGTCGATCCATCGATCGACATACAACTAATTATTGGGATTAGTGTATGCCATATTTTATCCCGATACCCGTGTGGGGTTTCAAACAATCAAACACAGATTTCATTTGTGCAGTTGGGCGATGTGTAAAATTTATCGTCCCAATCAATGTCATTCAAATAGGTGTTCATAAACTAACCGTCTGGTTTGTAAATGAATATTTATTTATTCACATTCACGTTAAAAATTATATTTTTAACGACCAAAATATTTTATTCAACCTATGAATATATTTTATTATCTATTTCACATCAACATCACAATCAATTTTCACAACACATCAATCAAACAAACAAGCCATCCATGGTCTGTGGATGACGGGTGTCGGGTGCTACTAAACACCGTCTGCATCCTAGCATATATTATAATATAACTAGAAAAAGGAATTTTAAAAGGTGAGAAGTTCTCACCAATAGCTAATCCAAACGCCGCGACTCTTCTTAAGTAGAAGTCTTCGCCGTTCTCGCCTTTTGTCACTTTCGCTGCCCATAGTCACTACATATATAAAAATCACATTTTTATTTCGCTATTCAATGTATAAAAATCGAATTTTTTCTTCGCTATTCAATATATAAAAATCGAATTTTTACTTCGCTATTCAATATATAAAAATCGAATTTTTACTTCGCTGTTCAATATATAAAAATCGAATTTTTACTTCGCTACTATATAGATAAAAATTCTATTTTTACATCGATATTCATATAATAAAGATTATATTTTTATATCGCCACTTATATAAAAATCACATCTTTGCTCCTTCTACGAAATAAAGATCAAATCTTTAAAACTTTTATAATGCAAAAATCATATTTTTAATCTTCTACTCAGATAAAATTATATTTTTAACTTTCCTATATTATAAAAATTATATTTTTATATAATTAAAAATATCTCCTTTCATACTTTAAAAATATCGCCTTTCTTCATATAAAAATATCGCCTTTCTTCATATAAAAATCTCATCTTTCACCATTAAAAATCGAACCTTTCTTTACATTAAAAATCAAATCTTTATCTTCTAAAAATCCTATTTTTATTTAAATAAAAATCGAATCTTTATATTGTTCTTCATATGATAAAAACCCTATTTTAATTCGCTAAATATATAAAAATCCTATTTTTATTTCATATAAAAATCCAATTTTTATTCAAATAAATAAATAAAAATAAAATAAAAGCTCACGGGGCTGAAATGGGGGTGGGAATGGTCGCGCCGGAGTCCGTGATGGTCGGTGGTAGGCCAGCGTGGACTGTAGCGGTGGAATGGGGTGGTCTTCGGCTGCGGTGGGGCTTCAAACTCGAGATGGAAGCGAAGTGGGGGGTGCTGGTGGTATGCAGTGGTCGGAGGGGGGTGTGTGGGGGCGTCGAGGCGGCTGTCAGGAGGAGGGGGGCCGCAGATCGTCGGCGGTGCGTGGCTAGGGCTCGGTTTGGGGCTCGAGGGGTGGCGCGAGTCTCAGAAGGGAGGAAGAGGAAGGACTGCGGAGGAAGGGGGGTCTCGCGGTGGTCGGCGCCGCTGGGGGGGTCTCGCGGTGGTCGGCGCCGCTGGGAGGGGTCTCGATTTCCTTTTTTTTCTCTAAATGAATATGACGGGGGGCCCTGAGATAATAGGGTGAGAGAGAGAAGGGGATTTTATTTTTAATTATTTAATTTATAAAAAGTTGACTTTTTCATACGACCTCTAAACGAGGCCCACCACCTGTCGTCCATAGCGTTTCGCCCCCATTCCGAACACAATGGGATATGTACTACAAGCTGATTCGATCATTTCGATCAGTTTTCGTCAGAATCAACATATAACTCTACATATTAATTTGAACGCACCTTTCAATTTACCGGGGTCACATACTAACTCTATAAATTCCAGAAAATATTTTCTAGCTTCGTATTGACGATACGGTCCTACCAAAACTAGTTTCGTCGAATTCTGAGAACGTTGGAAAAATGGCCCTTTCCCAGTCGATTAAAATCAACTGAAACTGGTCAAATGCGTTTTCCTTTGCCACGCTCACATATTGATTCGAAAAATTATGAAATTTGGAATCTAGAAATAACTTGACATAACGGATCCAACAAAAGTGGTTTCGTCGAAATCCGAGGTCGTTTGCAAAATGTCTATTTTTAATGGCCTGAATTCCATAGCGACTATTCAGAATTTTCAACTGGACATATCTTTTGATTCCCGCTATGAAATTTCAATTTTCCGGATTCGTTGGAAAGATATCATCAATTAGATCCTATTATTTTTGGTTTCACTAAAATCCGGTTTGTTTTGCACCCTGTACATTCAATTGAAGTTTGAAATCGAATTATCAAACTACCACGCCATTTTCAATCCCTTTTATAATTATATATAATTATTTATATTCTAACGACGACGTATATAATATATACGTTCTAAATATATTCAAAATAAATTTTCGTCGATATTATTTAAAATAATTCATTTTAAATGTTAAAAATTCACTAAAATTGCCAAAATAAAATTTTTAAACTGGCCCAGATTTTCGGGTTGTTACAAAGATCCCTTGCCTCGGTTCATAGATGGAAACCCAATTTTCAATACGCGATTTTACGGTTTTAGTTGTAAACCTATATGGCGACGTAATATAATGGTACCTACGCCGCCTATGATTGATTCATTTATATTTGAAGTTGATTTCTTCACTTATAGTAATAATAAAAGATGAAAGTTCGCGTATCAAGCATATTTGGCTATTATAAGGTAAAACTTTGTCTCGACTGCGTTCATTATGTTATGGGACCTGAGTCTTATAATAGCTTCATTTTTCTCTTTAGCATGGCGTTGTTTATTTTTATGCACTGGTATTCATGGGGAATAAACTTGTTCCGTGTTATACAACACGGTCCCATGATTTACCTAACTTTAAAATCAAGCTAATAACTGTTTTTAGTTCTCACACCAGTCCCATGACTTATCTGGAGTTTATTGTTTTAACCTAAACTCTGGGTGCCCATATTTTCCGCACGGCTAGTCAGTAGTTTCGGTTTTGCAGATATTTCTATACATAGGATCCTAGATTTACAGCTGGAGCTATATTCAGAAAGCTTTGTACCCGTGTATTTCTTTTAGTTGTGTCAGTTGTAATTTTCCGCTACGCATTGTACTTATGTATTATTTTCCGCTGCTATATAAATTCTTAATCTCTGATCTTGTATTTCCAATGTGTAATATTTATTCATACTTTGGAATATTCTTGTAGTCTGATGTAAATTGTTGTAATAGCAATGAAACGTTCTTGTGTTTGTGTTCTAATGAGTCGTGTTCTCAAAGAAATCTGGGATCCTCCGTCTCTTCTAGGATCAGGGAAATTTGGGTCGTTTTGAATAACATCATAAAATTTATTTTAAAACTATTTTAAATTCAATAAATAATTTAAGTGGTCGAAATTATGGGATGTTACGATAGTGCTAGTCTAATTTTCATTGTTCACAACACTTATTTTGCCTCTCATTCCTATTCAATTTTCAAAAACATTTATATTATATATTTACACAATATTTCTTTTTTTACCAAAGTAAATGGTGATGACATCTGTTATATATTATGCTATTGTTTTAATTGTTCGGTGTTTCCTTACGTGTGCGATTGGAGTATCAAACATCCATGTGACATTAAATTGCATTATTATAACCAAAGTGGTTTTAAAGAAGTATTTGAATGGTCAGGTCTAATCCATTTAAATGTTTTAGCTTCATACCTGGTGCGTTTATAATGATTGAAAAGATATTCTAGAGAAAATCCAATCGACTTACCCATCTAACCTAATTTCAATTTTCTTGATTTTCTGAATCTTCAAATCCACGATTCTCTTAAATTACAAACTAGTAAAATACAATTTTCCCTGATCTCCAAATTTGCAAAAGGTGGTTTCTCTCTAAATCCATGAATCTGCAAAAGGTAATTTCTCTAAATTTGATTTTAGTTTTTTTTATGTTGTGGGATAGGAGTCCTGGACTCGTTAGTTCTATAGTTTTACTACTAGCATTTACTTTATCCTCGGTTTTTATTTAAGATCACTACCAGAAATTCTGCTTATTCAGACCGAGTGGCGCGACAGTTTCTAACGGTCCATTTCGGATGGCTTTTGAAACAAACACTAACCGACTCCGACAATCGGAAAAAGAATCGACAGGATGTGTCGAGAGCCGTCGAAAACTCTATTCCCCAACGCTTTGAAATGCGATGGATATTTTCGATGGTCGGCGACCATTTTGAGGCGTCGGAAATAGCCTTTATTCTTGTAGTGGATGTTTCTATTTTTGTTAGCTTTATTTGATGGTATAGTAAGGAGTTTTTATGAATGTAAATTGTTAAGCTTGACTACGGTATTAATTTATGTAACCTTTTAGTATTTACTACCTAGAATACTTTGAGAAAATGGATTAAATGCTTAATCATTCATGATCTTCTCACCATTAAATGCATAGTATTGGAATTTTGAAAATCAACCCTCTTCGAATTTCATTAGTCTCAATCCTTACCGACTTAATAGTCACTTGTGAAATCAATCCTCTCCTCATGCTCTCTAGAAAATAGATTACTTTTCTCTTTTGCATCACCAGATTTATTTTCCTTATTCTTCTTTCTTCTTTGAACTAAAGTTGAGCGATCGAAGGGCGTGTGCTACGATTTCGTCTGTTTCTAGATTAAGATTTTCGATCTTTTAGGTATGCTTGTTTTTCATCTCTTACCTTTTTGATTTTTTTGGTTAAATGACGCATAAATAGTTTAGATCTAAGTATGGTTATGAAAATCAACTGCTTAGGCTTTGATTTTTTTTTTCCAAAAATTATCGTATCAGTAATCTTTGCTAAGAGAATTAGGAAAATATTAACTTTGCTAGAAATATTGTCTTAAGTATGGATTTGTCTACTGATTTGATCATCTTTAGCTATCGTCTCTTTTATGTTTGGTTCGTTGATTTGAAGACCAAATAAAATTTTTATTTTTTCCATAGATTTACGATTTTTGGTAACTTGTGGAAACTATGGATATTATCCAAAAAAAATATTTGGTAGATTGATTGCTCAATTACAGATTGATCTATTCACAAAAAAGAAATATTTTTTCTTTTTCTATTACTTTGCATAGTAAATGAGGAATTTAAGAAATTTTGATTACTCATGTTGCCTATTGTGTATTATTGAATTATATGCATAATTCTCTTTAATGGTCCAAGTAAATCTTATTCATATGTTTAGTTTATATGTAAGTTTTCTTTAATTATAAATTCATAATTTCACAAGCATGTCTTTTCGATAGCTATTTATATGCTTAGTTTATATATTTTAAGGCTTGGACTACTAAGTAAAGATGATAAACTTTGAGAAGTCATGTTGTTTAAGAAAAATTTGTTTGCTTAAATTTTTGGGGAAATATAATTTTTAGTAAGTAATAGTCGAACAATAATAAGTCTTATTCAAATTTTTGTCTGCATAATAAACTTGTTTCTTCCATTATTGTCTATGGGGCAGAGAAAATGGTTAATTTTAATGTTTACATCAATGAAATATCTGAGAAATTATGGAAGATTCGAAGAAGATTGATGAATGGTTTTGCTTTTGGTGTGCATGTTTTGTTTGATTGGGTTGTAGATAATATTGGTTATTTTCATATTTTGGAGCACTGTGCGTATGATTGTTTTTATAGTCAACAACATGAGTTATACTTTTAATTATGGAAAACAAGAATAAATGGAAATTTGTTTGGATTACAGTAACTTATGATTTGATGGTTTGATAATCTTAGAAATCAAGATGTTCCTTACCATGAATAATAATGAAATTTTAAGGATATATGAATGTATATATACATAAGATAAAAGCATTCAATGGTAGCTCTCTAACTATTTCGTAGCATTACTCTAGCCCACTGATTTTCATCGCATAATCTTATTTAGATAATAATTATTTCTTTCTCTTCAACATCATATAAAATCATAGAGAAAACGTATTATTGAGTGCTCCTCAACGTATACATACACAAATACATACATACATACATACATACATATACACACACACACATACATATATTTATATATATATAATAATCTTTTTCATCTCAAGTAATTTAGTGAATCATTATTTAGTTCATGCGGTTCATTAACAATGTAGCATCTTTTATTTATTACATATGATTTGATTTCTCTATACTTCTGTTCCTTGGATTGTGTTGTTCTTTGATTGCTTTAGGTTTTCCCTTCCACTATTTATATTGCTATCAGCTCTTTTCTTTGTAATTGAAGGCTTTAATGTCAAGCTAGAGTTTTTACGTTATAATTTTTTGTTAATGACTTTATGTTCGCTTTTGCAACATTTTTTCCCATCGATACAAAAGGACACATAAAATTTTCAATTATTGATGTTACTAATTTATTTTTATTTCCCATTACATTACATACAATATTTGTTGGGATTCATTCTTTATGCTATTTATTATTCCGAACAGAGTTTTGAACATAAAATAGTGAAAATGGTGTTTGACAGGGTTGAAAGACATGCTAACTCCTTAAGTGATATGGATAGTCCCTTTTTATTTTATGTACATATAATGGACGTACATTCATATTGGCAATATAAATGTATACTATGTCAGCTTTATTTTTTATGTATATGTTTCAAATACATATAGTTATACAGAATTACATTTAAATATTTGGATATCGTTATAATGAATATAATATCCATAATATCGACAAAAGGCATAATTTCTTTTTGTAATTATAAAATACGCATATTGAATTTGCTTTTTTGAGTTCAATTTGAAAATATCTTCAATGAAATAATTATATATTTGTATATTGAGTCGTTTATAAGTTACAAGTAACATGACCAAGTACAAAGTAAATTCCCATATTAAAAACATGTTATGTAAAAGAAAAAACCTCATATTTCTAAGTTTTAGGATATCTGCGCAGGATTGAACAAATATTTGCAGAGAACTCTACAGGTATTTATTGAGTCCTTTGTAATCATTTCTGTTAAAAAAATGCTTAGTAGATTATAGAAAATGTTCAAATTTAATATAAAAAATTGATTTTTAACCAAAACTAAAAGTAGGTTGCAAGTTAATACATATTTTTAAGAAGGGATTTTCACGTATTAAATTTAGAAATAAGGGATGGAACCTAGTTTTCATGAATAAATGTCAAATCATACAAGTTTACGGCGCTTTAGCCATATTTTCCATGGAAACAATATCTAATATATATTTTGTTGCTCCTTTATTTCTACAACAATTTTTTTTTTAATCTTAATCTACAAATTTTGACACATAATAAAATAATACATGACGAATTTGCTACTTTTGGATTTCAAATATAGAATGGATACGTTCTATTTACGTGACTAATTAAACGTTGGTTCGCTCAAGAGCACCTAGTTTCATATAATTTTATGCATATCTTTTTTTTCTATAACATCCATCCTTTTTAGGTGCATAAAATGAAACATTACCTGTTGACTTGTCATAACAGGCGGTTGGTAATTATATTTAAATAACACTTTTATTTTGACGAACGTAAAAGCAAAATTCAATTCACTTTTATTAAATTGGCATTTATCCTAACTTCAGTTATTACATTAGTATCTCTTTATATGACATTCTTTCATGGTATCTATTGAATAAACTTCATCACTGAGTTGTTTGTATTTTATTTTTTTATCATGAAATTCATTTATGAACTTAAGCTCCTTTATGTTTAGTAATTTTTAATTAAACTATGTACAGGTAGTCTTTTGGAGGGATTGAAACTATCGCATTGTCATGATAACTTTGATAAGTTATGGAGAATGCTCTTGTTTGATAGATGATAAAGACGATGATGATAACAATGATGATGTTGATGATGATGACGACGATGAGATTCAATGTTCAACCCGTTAATCAAGTATGCCTTATCCTCACCTCTTAATAAATTCAAAACAACTATTGAAATAATGGTTGTTTGGTATATAATGCTTCCATATATAACGCAATATTAAAAATATTGCAAGAGCCTTTATATTAAGAAAATTGAATTACGTTCATGAAAACGCACAACAATTTTCTATCCATTGTCAATCGTAAATGGATTTTGTATATTTGTATGTCATTAAAAAATTTGAAGCTTCACATTGCAATATTATCATATTTCTGAAAAATGGCCAATATATTAGTTAAAACTCATTTGACTACAACAAATCAACTCTGATAAAAACTGTAATTCTACAATTGTCACAAAATGCCATTTGTAATAGATTTTTTACAGTTGTTTTATTCATAAAGTTGTAATATATATCAGTCTTCAACAATCCCTTTATTTTACATGTTGTAATAGATGCCTATTGCAATAGTTTTTTTTTTGGCAATTGTAGAAGATACTTATTTTTGACAACTCTTCCTTTTGTCAATTGTAATAAATATCTATTACAAGTCTTTTGGTCAACTATAAAAAAATGTCTGTTTTAAACACTTTTTTTTTGCCAAATGTAATAGATGTTTATTACAACTATTTTTGTCAGTTGTAAAGGATGTTTTTTTAGTAATTCTTCTTCTTGGTCAATTATCATATATGTCTATCAGTTTTTTTTCTTTTACCTATATAATAATTATAACTAAACAAGAATACTTAATAAATAGTAACTAACTAATTAAATAGTTAGAAAAAACTACAATTATTAATTATTATTATTATAATTAGTAATCAATATGATTATTGACAAATAACAAATAATTATTAAATGATAAATATTAAATAATTAATAAATATGAATTTACATTTAACTAATCATTTTTAATAGTTGTGATAGCTTTGGTGTCATGCTTTTTTGGTATACAAGTGAACTACCAAAAATGCCCCTTTATATGTTATTAAAACCCTACTGTCGCTTAATAATAGGATTCGACAAATAAACTTATTTTACTAATTCAAAATACACATCTATAAATAATACCAAATTAAATCATAATATTTTTATTAATAGTTATAATACTATTGATGCCACGCTTTTTTGATATACATGTGAACTATAAAAATGCAACTTTATATATTATTGAAACCCACTATCGCTTAATAATAGGATCCGACCAGTAAGATTATTTTACTAATTCAAAATACATCTCTACAAATAATACCGAATTAAATCTTAATATAACGTAAAAGTAGGATTTAAAGACTCGTGAAATACTTTGCGTTAAACCTCATTAATGGTTGCGCACAACTAACCTTAACAAATATAGGTAAAGCTAGAGGACAAATCCTTTCTATCCCGGTTTGGGCCACATTAACAAATATACCTTCTGTTCTTCAACCTTTTATTGGATTTAATTGGTTGGCAAGTGTGTTTGGGAAACTCCGATGCTTTGACGCTAACACTGTGGGTAGAAAGAGTTTAAAGTATGCACGAGCTCTAATTGAAATCTCTCTCAATGAGCCTTTACCTGATAGCTCAAGGTTACTCTAGTTGATGGATTTGACGTAGATATAGATGTTAGTTATCGCTGGCATCCTATAATTTGTGTTAAGTGTCGTTCATTTGGACACACGGTTGAGACTAGTACCACCATACTCTCTGTATTTGAGACTCCTGCAGTTCGAGTCCCTCTTCGTAAGCCGAATTTAGAATGGATACCAAAGCTCAGAAATACTCCTACTTCTAAACCTTATATAAAGATTGATCCACCTACTGTGCCTTCCTCAGCTACTTCGTTTAAGGATAGTGGTGTTTCTGTTGAGATTGTTTTGAGAGAATCGAATTGCTCTTCCATTCATTCATTGATTGATATATATAAGTTACAAAGGAATGTTCTAGATTATAATCAAAGATTTTATACTATCAATCAAGCCTAAAGATAAGGAAATTACAATCAGAGATTTTATACTATCAATCAAGCCTAAAGATAAGGAAGCTAAATAATATCCCATTATTGCTTCAATATTCCTTCCCATTATTGCTTCAATATTCCTTAACACCCCCCCTCAAGTTGGAGCTTCCGTAGAGAAAATGCCCAACTTGGATAATAAATTATCAAACTGCGATTTACCAAGTGCCTTTGTGAAAACATCAGCCAGTTGTGTATGAGTAGGGACATAAGAAGGATCAATAAGACCTGTAAACACTGCATCACGAACAAAGTGACAATCAACTTCAATATGTTTTGTCCGCTCACGGAACACCGGATTTTTGGCTATATGTAAAGCAGACTGACTGTCGCAGAACAATTTTATAGCCTTAGGATGTTGCACACCTAAGCTTAACAATAAACCTTTCAGCCATTTCAATTCACAAGTAATCGCAGCCATGGATCGGTATTCAGCTTCTGCAGAACTACGAGACACAGTGTTTTGCTTTTTAGTCTTCCAAGAAATAGGAGATTGTGCCAGAAAGACTAACCACCCCGTCAAAGAACGTCGAGTAAGTGGACAAGCTGCCCAATCAGATTCACACCATCCCTGCAAAGTAAGATCACTATCGGATCGTAATAAAATACCCTGTCCGGGAGTACCTTTCAAATATCGTACAACCCGCAAGGCCGCCTCCCAATGTTCAGTCCTAGGTTGATGCATGAATTGTGATAAAATATGTACTGAATAAGCAAGGTCGGGTCGAGTAACTGCCAAATAAATCAATCTGCCAACAAGTCTGCGATAAGATTCAGGATCAGACAACATAGCACCTGTGGCTAAACCAAGTTTATGGTTTTGTTCAATTGGAGATCCGACAGGTTTAGAGCCTAATAAACCTGTTTCAGACAAAATATCAAGAGTATACTTTCTTTGACAGAGAAATATACCCGAGGTACTCCGAGCAACCTCGATACCCAAAAAATATTTCAGACTCCCTAAATCCTTCATATGAAAACAGTCAGACAAATAAGCTTTAAATGTTTGTAAAGCTGCAGAATTATTTCCGGATATAAGCAGATCATCCACATAAACTAAAACATTTATTTGAATGGAACCTGAAGTGTAGGTAAATAGAGAGTAATCGGAGTAAGACTGAAGAAAGCCGTAGTCTTTCAGGGCAGATACTAATTTGGCAAACCAACATCTAGGAGCCTGCTTAAAACCATATAAGGATTTCCGGAGGCGACATACCTTGTTAGGAGATGATGACTCAAAGCCAGGTGGAAGTCTCATGTATACTTTTTCATCAAGATCACCGTGTAGAAAGGCATTGTGAACATCCATCTGGTGCAACTCCCAGTTTTTGGAGGCTGCAATAGCCAGAAAGGCCCGTACGGTGACCATTTTAGCGACCGGAGCAAAGTTCTCGTTATAGTCAATGCCTTCTGTTTGATGATTGCCAAAAACAACGAGCCTGGATTTTAGTCGTTCGATGGTTCCATCGGACTTGTATTTGATACGATACACCCATTGACTTCCAAGGGCCTTCTTTCCCGGAGGGAGTTCTTCCATAGTCCATGTTTCATTCTTTTCCAGAGCCCGTATTTCATCCTGCATTGAGCGTCTCCATCCTTCATCCTTCATAGCCTCCTTAAACAAACGTGGCTCTTTTCCTGAAATTATAGCTGCAAGAAAATTTCGATAACGCAAAGAATAAGTGTTACAATTTACATAATGTGCTATAGGATAAGGAGTACCTGAGGGATGCTTATGGGACGAGTCATTCGAAGAAGATGGACTTTCTGTCAAAATAGTATGAGTAACAAAATCCCTGTGTCGGACATTAGGAAACTTCGTTCGTAAACCACGTCCTAAATTCATATCCTCTTGATCCGGATCATTAGTGGTTGAGTGTGGTATATTTGCGGGCTGAGGTGTTTCTGGGGTGGGCTGATCCATTTCAGTAGTGGCGGACTGATCTGGTATGGTGGGATTTATTTCGTGGCTTGGATGTGTGGGAGGGTTTGATGGATAAGACTGATTTGGTGGAGTGGGCCGTCTGGGAGTAGTGGGCTGATTTGGAGTAGAATTAGGCATGCAATCAGAAGTACACTCAGCAAAATCAAAATCCACATGGTTATGTATTGGGACAATATTTTCGGGTGTAATATTTGTAGATTCCGGAACAAGAAATGGAAAAACATCCTCAAAGAATTTCACATCTCGAGAGACAAAAAATTGCTTAGAATCCAAATCAAATAGTTTCCACCCTTTTTGACCAAAAGGATAACCCATAAAAACACACTTTCGACTTCGACTAGCAAACTTATCCCCCTTCGTCTTTTGGTTTTGGGCAAAACAAAGACACCCAAAGGTACGAATTGTATTATATGAGGGTGACTTGTTAAAAAGAATTTCAAAAGGTGATTTATTTTGGAGTAAAGGTGTAGGTGTGCGATTAATTAAGTGAGCAGCAGTTAAAACACTTTCACCCCAAAAATAAATTGGTAAGTTTGCTTGAAACCGTAGAGCCCGTGCTACATTTAAAATATGTTTATGCTTACGTTCAACCCGGCCATTCTGTTGTGGAGTCCCAACACAAGAAGTTTGGAATAAAATCCCATTATCATTAAAGTAGTCAAGTAAACAATTAAATTCCGTTCCATTATCAGTTTGAACTACTTTAATGGTTTGAGAAAACTGTCTATCAATCATGGCCAAAAAAGACATAAACATACTAAACACTTCTGTTTTATCAAGTAACAAGTAAAGCCAAACAGCCCTCGAAAAATCATCAACGATAGTCAAAAAATACCTTGCATCGCAGGAAGAGGGATGTCTATATGGTCCCCATAAATCACAATGAACTTTTTCAAATATTCGAGAGGCTTTATTTTCACTCAAATTAAATTTATCACGAGAATGTTTTGCCCGGAAACAAACATTACAAACTTTATTTAAACTACCCCTATAACTAGAGACAGGAGGAAGAAGTTTCACTACTTTTTCAGAGGGGTGGCCCATCCTTTTATGCCATAAATCCAAAGTGGAGGAAACCGCATTCACCGAAATCTGTTGCTCATAGTTGTCTCCCTCAAAGTAGAAAAGTACATCCCTTCTAATGCTCGTTCCAATCGGCCCCCTCAACTGGTCCTGTATAACACAAGTAGTTGGAGTAAATTGTACAGTACATTTCAAATCATCAATAATTTGCGAAACCGAAATTAAATTGCAACATAATTCCGGGAAAAAAAGCACATGTTTAAGAATTAAATTTTTAGACAAACGAATGGACCCTTCTTTCGTAGCAATTACAGTTTTTCCATTAGGGAGACCAACCGGACAAGTAACATTATTTACATCAAACAACCACAGATCATTGCAAGTAACATGTCGTGAGGCACCAGTATCAATAATCCATGAATTACAATTAAACTCACCAGTTAAACGGTCATCAGAAATTTTAGTATTACCAATAAAAGAAGCAAGAAATTTCCATTGTTCCGGGGTAAAAACTTGCGAAGAGGCCATTTGTACGTTATTGGACCATTCATCATAATTATCTCCACGGAGACGAGTTGGGGTTATGAAGTCGCCAGGTCGATCATGAGGACCAAGATAGTATGGAGATGAGGGGTCGATTTTAGTTGAAGGCGGCGGCTGTGGTGATTCCAGGTCGCCGGCCATGGAAGCAGTTTTTTTTTTTTTTTTTTTTTTTTTTTTTTTTTTGAGAGAATTAAAAATCCTGATGCTCTGATACCATGTTGAGATTGTTTTGAGAGAATCGAATTGCTCTTCCATTCATTCATTGATTGATATATATAAGTTACAAAGGAATGTTCTAGATTATAATCAAAGATTTTATACTATCAATCAAGCCTAAAGATAAGGAAATTACAATCAGAGATTTTATACTATCAATCAAGCCTAAAGATAAGGAAGCTAAATAATATCCCATTATTGCTTCAATATTCCTTCCCATTATTGCTTCAATATTCCTTAACAGTTTCTGATATTCCTGAGCTACATCCTACAGAAAACCTTGATGTTTTTTGGACTACGACTGACCGAGCTTGGCACCACTTACCTTCGAGGATGCGTTACTCACCTGGAGAGAAATGTTATTTTACTTCCGTGGATAATGAGATCCCTGAGGCTAGATGTGTATTTTAATGTTGTGTTGGTGATGAGTTTGTTCTGAGTACCAATGAAGAGGGGGGACTAGTGAATGTTGGCAAACTGTTTGGTCCGACGTGGGATAGGAAGGTTATTTATGACACTAATGCAGTATGTTATACCCCTGACCTTGTCTTTATTTATAAGGGCTACTATCACGTATATCATCCTGTTGAGGGCAAGGGATGTTCTCTTCCTTCCTCTCTGGAGGTGAAATAGGAATTGTTTTATAGTACTTGAGACATTTCTGCTTCACTCCTATTCTGTATTTTGTGTTCTGGCACATCAAACTAGTTTTAGTAGTTAGACGATTGGCCTAACTCCATACTTTATGTATCATTATTTTTTGTAATGAAAAGTAGTTGCGGCCACTATAAAACCGGTCGGCTTTGCTAAAAAAAATAGGATTTAAAAAATAAATCCTTTTTAATGATTCAAAACAGGCGTCTTTACATAAAGAGATTAGATTATATCACCTGAAAATAAGATACGAAAAATGAATTTGCTTAACAAATTAGTTCTTTCATAGTCAATAACGGAAAGAAAAAAACTTAAGAAAAAAAGTATACGTTGCAACTTAAAAATATGTCATACCTTTGGTGCCATGCTTTCTTGGTATACACGTAAAAACCCCACTATCGTTTAATAATAGGATCCAACAAATAAGCTTATTTTACAAATTAAAAATTCATCTCTACAAATAATACCAAATTAAATCTTAATATAACATAAAAAAATAGGATTTAAAAAATAAATTAAAACTAACTACACATTATTAGTACGTAAAAATATAATTAAATACATATACATGTAATTTATAAAAAAATAATTCATGTACCGCAACGCTCGTACTTAATAATCCAACTAGATCACGAGTTCAACTATCATAATGAAATATTTTCTTGTTGGCAAGCTTTTATGAAATATGTTTAGGTCATCA
Organism: Allium sativum; assembly: GCA_030737875.1. Taxonomy (NCBI): domain Eukaryota; kingdom Viridiplantae; phylum Streptophyta; class Magnoliopsida; order Asparagales; family Amaryllidaceae; genus Allium; species Allium sativum. The sequence continues at coordinate 366,080,768 of CM060909.1, forward strand.
AAATTTTATATATTTTCATTATGCTTTGTAGATATGGTGGTAAAGGGTAAGAGGTCGTTTTTTTTCTTCAGATTTGTATATATCATTTATGACATCAAATAAGATGGTAATTAATTAATTTTAGTTAGTCGAACGGTTGTCAGTCACCATTTCTTTGTATATTTCTACAACAAATCGAGTTCCTTTTTTCCCTTGATTAGTGTTTTATTTTTCTGAATGGGCATGGCTATGAAAAGGAACAAAGCTGGAGATTTTGGCAGATGGGAAGATCGTTGGGTGGGAAAAGAATTTCACTTTTTATGGCTGGGCCAATCGTAGCATCAAAGATGAATACATTTATCCCAAGGTTTCGATTTTGTATATCGATTTAGTTATATTTTTTGCATTTGCTTTAATGCATATAGCTTGTGTCAAGTTGTTAAATGTCGTAGTTGCGTACGAGTCAGAGCAACCTGTTACTTAAAATGGATGAATATATCCGAATGTTACAAAGATTGGATAACATTGACATGGGAGCGCCATGGACGTTTGGTTGTGTAGGATATCAAAGAATTATTTATTATATACTGTCATAGAGATTTCGGTGAATATAGGTCTTGTTATATAGTTATATATCTTTTGACATCAGTTTTCTCATATTGATAACATTGTAGAACTATTTTTTATCACAACATCATTTGAATAAGTAAAATCTGATATTTTTATGTTCATATTGATCCTTTTAACATTAGCGACAAACGTGAGAGTATTCACAACAATAGATATTTTTAGGGTGCTACTATTCACACTCGGTTTATACTTCCAACCACATTTCTAAATTTAGTACAAATGATTATTTTATGTATTTTTCTGGCCACCATATATTATTCTTTCACTCATTTATTCACCACCGTAATTCTCCTAAGAAAAACACGCACTTCTCTACAATTTCAAACTCTAAACCCTATAAAAAGCAAATATTCTTTTGTGCCTAATATAGATGAAAGATGAAGATAAAAAACAGGTTAGAACTGCTTGATTTTTATTATTTTCTATTATGTTATAGAACATGCTGTTAGAATTTTTTTAATGGTAGGGCTTTCCATTACGTTTTAGGATATTTTTTCCGCTTCGTTGGAAATTTCAAGCTTGCAGGACATTAAATTTGACGACGTTGTAATAGAGAATGACAATATAAGTTTTGACGTGTAGGATTTTTATCCGTATAACTTACGTGTCTTCTTTTACAAATTGATACATTTTTTTTGGTCATATGATAGATGTAGCATTTATATGATGATAAAGTAGACGATAAATATGATGGTTGTGATAATATGATGCAAGATGTTCGATCAAATGACTCAAAAGACATAAATGCATGATGCAAGTGAGGAAGGAAGCGTTCGTGTAGAAGAATGTGCTGGTGGCCTCTCCATTTTTAGGTTATTAATTTAGATGGTGACCAGAGGCAATTTGAAATATTTGAGATGATTTTAGTTTTGGTGGTGAGAAGTGTAAATTGGGATGTGAATAGTAGCACGCTGTTTTTAAGTTAACATTTCTCGTACTGAACAATAATGCCTACCTGAAACTAATCTGGAAATGATGCACAAACTTTTCTTCATTGAAAACAAAACATTATTATCCTCTTCCCCTCTTCTTTCTTGCGTTCAGAAAACAATATTATCGTTGTGAAACTAATTGCGCTACCTGGAGCTGTCATTGGTCGGTCTGGAGTTCTCGCCTGAATTGCGTTGTGCACAATGGGATGTGGATTTGTCTCGTTCGCCTATGGCTCCGGCTGTGGATTTGGAAAGTCATAGAATTTCATTCTTTTCAGGTATTGTTTGGTGGAAATTAGATATATATATATATATATATAGCAGCATTTGAGATGCTTATCTGAGGATTTCTTATGAGTTACATATAAGAATTGTTGTTCTTCTTTTTCCATAACCAACAATTTGCTTATGCCTGCCTATTCCAGATTTTCTATGCCTATTTATTCGGCGGTTCAATCAAAACTGGATAGGTCTACGATCTACCTCATTAACCCGAGATAAAGTTACCAATCTGCTATATTTTCAGCCTTTCAGGTACTTAACATACATATGTAGCTTTCATTTTTTTCAATAAATAAATAAATTTTAATATTATTGAAACAAAAAATAAGTATACATTAATGCAGACATCAATTTGGTAAATGAATTCTAGATTGGAACTGTTAGCTCTTGAGAGGAAGAAAGAAACATAACTGCGGCACGCAAATTCCACAGTGGGGTAACACATTTTTTCGAGCTCAGCTGCGCACATGCTCATTGAAAATATGCAGCAAACCGTGACTAATCTTCAAGAAAGAGTCGATGGATACAAAAATGCTGGCAATGCTGAAGAAAATGATAGTGATTTGGTGGGTGCACGCTTTGAAATGTCTGAAAGTGAAAAGAACGATGGAGGGAGTAATTTGTTAGATTCAATGATCAACCCGAATATCCAACCAAATTTCCAGATATGTATCTTCTTTTCTGTTCCGATAGCTGGTCGAGGCAACCGAAAATTTGTGCACAAAATAAGATGAGAATAAGGGTGAGCACAAAATGGGAGCAACTAACTCCTTAATTCCAATGCAGCAGAAGGGGAAGTTTTTAGAGGAGAATAAACTTCTATTTTGTTTTCTAGTTCACCTCGTAGAAAGATTCCATGTTACGTAGGGCACAACCAACAATGACTTATTCAATTGAAATTAACCACCGCATATCATGTATGATTTGCCTACTTTCCCTTGGCGGGTTCAGGATGATTTCGTGTCTTGTTGACTGAACAAAGACTGGTGTTTATAACAGTGAAGCTTTGACCTTTATAAGTTTATAACAACGATGTCTTTGTCTGCATAAATTCATAACATCTAAGTTTTCACCGTTGTAAACTTTTCATATTATAAAAGCATGCAAATTAATTTTAATATGTTTGCAGCAGCATACATATTGAAGTGGCCTTTCTTTGCAGCATGAGACCAATAATTAGTCCAATCGTATTTGTGCGCTGATTAAATATTTATATTTATATTATATGTTGCTGTGCCAACTTATATTTGTGTAACTGCAAAGACTTCGCCCTTATAATTATAATAGCGAAGACTTCATGATTATAAACAATGATTTTTTTTTATTTAAAAAACCAGTCAGTGTTTCATGGTTATTTAAAAAACTAGTCAGGTCGGATTTTTAGCTAGTTAATTTTTAATATTTAAATTAGTTTTAAATGTTGTATTGATAATTTAAAACGGTTATTTAAGGATCTATTTATTTAAAACAACGTTTTAACGTATATTTTACAATATAATTAAATATTGGTTACGAATTTGGACAAGATTCTTTTGAGGCGTAGTTATAATTTAATTTTTAGAATTTTACTGTAATTTTTAATTAATTAAATATGCAACTTTTTATTTGGAGTATTTTGCACCCTATGTCAATAATTTGGGGTTTTATAATATAAGTTTAACTACCGATATTATTATATTTTTGGGATCGTGGTACCTCACTGGACACGACCGTATTCTTACTTCTGTCTGTATGGCACGAACATAAATGAAATTCAAAGTAATTGGATGTTCATTTACACCTTCGCATATACTTGTTTTTATGATTCATAATAGGGTGAAAATAACGTAAAATTGGATGATTTTGCACTATTTAACCTATTTAGATATTACACTGATTTCAACAACGCGTTAATTGTGTCCAAATCCAACATTGTCCTCTACACATTTCATTATCAAACTGAGCTGATAGAATTAAATAGCTGACACTGTCTTTACTTTTGTTTTCTAGCCAAACCTTCAGTTCCAATTCTTTCTAGTGTTTTATTTTGATCGCACCATGGAAATAGTTGACTTCATGGTCTAAGTTTCCTTGCTAAACATCAATATGAAGGGGACAAATATGCATGTTCATGCAGTTTTCTGTTCACTCAAGGCTAGGGACTTCTGTTCAAGATACTGTGGACGTAAAACAATTTTCTCTGCGCGTATCCTTCCAAATCTTTTTACTAAACTAGCGATCTTATTTGACTTCACATCGTGATCTCGGTTATAAGGATTTACTAGCCAAGCCAGACTTCTGCTAAGTTATACCAATAAAATAATAATAAGGCACATGCAAGGTGAAACCTTCATCAGTTAAACACTCTCGAAAGAATTAATGCACATGGATGATGTATACCTACCCTCTTTGTAAATATGTACGTATACAATGCTAGGATGGAACAATTCAAGAAGAAGCTGCCACCCTAGTTTCCAGCACACGCCTAGCTACCCTGTGAACAGATAAAAATGCACATGCTAGGTTTAAATAAAAACAGTGTCCTACGCTTGAAAATATTAGCTTACCCTGCACGTTTTACAACACCGTGCCTGCCAAGTTTACATCCGTGCGTGCCAAACAACTAAAGCCGTGTTCCCCAAGGTGTTGAGAAACGTGGTAGCCAAACCACTTTTCCTTTAAATACTGGAGACAACACCCATATTCACAAGCAAAAATGAAAAATAAAATAAAATGAATAATAAAACCTAGAAACTAAATCTCGCATACTCCTCTCGGAAGAAAAGAAAAGACGCGAGCGGTGGAGATCCATACTGAAACTTGGGTTGTTGAAATCGACGTAGGCCTTTTTCCCTCGCTGGGTTTCCACCAGCAGCCTAGGGTCGACTTGGTTGGCGTTATAAGCAGGGAGTTGGGTTTTCTTAGAACGGGAATCACGTCGGAGCAGTTATGGTTTGTAGTGCTTCATGTTTTGGGAGCTACAGTACTCGCTGAGAACAAGCGACGCTAAGGGGATTTGTGTCGATGCTGCTACTGTTATGCATGGCACAGTGGGCGGACACGGAGGGTAGGAGGAGATCTAGATGGGGGGAAAGTATGCACTGTAAGGATTAAGGTGTGATTTAGAAGGACTGATTAAAGTTAAAGGGGATTAAGGATGTATTTGTGGATTAAGTGGGGACTTGCGAGATGACGCACGTGGGAGGAATAAGCGGTAGCACGTGTTGCCGCGAGTTAATGAGGGAGGAGGGAGTTCTTAAGGGTGAAGCAAGTGGTGATTATTGCGGTGGACGTTAGTGACTGTGGAGGGAGGAAAGCCAATGGGAAGTCACGGTGCTGGTTGGAAGCTCCTTCCTGGAAGTGCAACGTTTTGAACAAGGAAGAAGGTTATAAAATAAAAGAGAAAAGGTATTTTTACCCACTATCATATCAATATTACGGTAAAGGTAACTCTAAACATCTAAGGTTACCGCTATGAGTTTATTATGGCACATTATAATAATTAAGATTAGTATATAAATACCTGAAAATTCGAATCAAGGTTAATTAAGGACAACCAGGTAATTAGGAAATGAGGAAATCATTAGTTAAGATAATTTTAATTTTAAATAAATTAGAACTAGTAATAATTATAATCTGTACTTATGGAAATAGAATTGGACGGGAATGGTCACATTGATACCGTAATAACGAGATCTGCGTTTCGACACTAATGTGGCGGACAGCGGCGTTACTGGAATTTCATCAGAATCCTTGTTTGATTTTTTAAACGAAACAAAAGAAAAATCGTCAACTGCGAACCGAGGTGAGTAAACTCACTAACTCCCCCTCGTTTATATTTTTATATATAAACGAGTTTTAAATATTTTTATAATGTGCAATGGTTAATTGGTTGAATAGTTGGTAAATTTGGTTGAATTGGTTGATAGGATTACACCATTTATTGATCATTAGCTCTGATATTTCATTTTGATGTGAAATAATATTATTGATGTTATTAACATCTGTGGATGCAGGGAAACAGGTTGGAGGGATCCAACTGGATCCCTCAACATTTATATTACCGTTTGTTATTTATGGTGATGTGTATACGATGATGGATTGTACTATGTTGAATCACCCTGACACTGGAAATTTAGTTATTTTAAATACTGTAAAAGATTTTCGAATATAGAAAAGAAATTGAGGTTTAAAAAGAGAAATTATTTCCAAAAGAGAAATTAAATTTTGAATGGAATTAAAAAGTAGAAACTTGTTTTATTAAAAGAAGAAGTTGTTTTTAAACGAGTTTATAATCATTGAATAAATTGAATATAAATGCTTTATTTAAATTTATATGGAAAAGTGGAAATTAGATTTGAAATCAATATTTGAGATGGGATTTGAACTTAGCAGAGTATAAAGCAAATCATAAACAAGATTTTTAACGATTGGAATAAAAATCAGATTTGTTTGCAAGACTCAGAATAGAAGTTATAAATAGAATTTGGGGTTTAAGAGGATGTGTATAAGTACGAAATCAAAAGATTATATATAAAAGAAATATATTCAGGATTAAAGTGGATAATAGTTCAAAGGAAGTATTTTGCAAGTGAAATATTTATAAGGGAAGAACACAGCAGACGGTTTTGTGTTAAACATTTTGGATTTTTGGAATAAAAATCCAAGGAAGAAATCTTGTTGTAAAGAAGGTGGAAACCGGATTTTTTATCCTTATATCTTATGGGTTTCGACAAATAGAATGATAAATGTCTGCATTGTTTAAATCCAGATATTTTGACTATCTTTTAAAATGAACAACGGAAGCGTGTGCGTCGCACACGGGATTTTATTCAAATCAGCAATCATAACGCTGTTGTTATAAGAAAGGCTTTTATAATTTTAAACAGCGATTGTAACGCTGTCTTTGTAAGAAATGCTTTCATAAAACTAAACAGCGATTTTAGCGCTGTTGTTATGATAGATGTTGTAAATCTATACAGCAATTTTAGACGCTGCTGTTATAATGAATGTCTTGGTAAATCTAAATAGCAATTTTAACGCTGCCGTTATAATAACTGTTTTAATAGCAATTTTAATGCTATGGTTATGATAAGTGTTCTGTAATGCTAAGACAGCGGTTTTAACGCTGTTGTTGAAAGCAATGTTTTATAAACCAAACATTTGAAGACAGCGATTATAACGCTACCGTTATAATCAATATTTTTATAAAGAAGGTGTGTTCGTAGATCAAATCCGAGAGTCGCGTAAGCAATGTTTGGTTTAAAGTTGTGAGCTCTGACTATTTCAAAGTTAAGAATGTCGTTCAATTAAGGTCTGAGAGGTAATTATACCCCAACTTGACTGACTGCATTATTGACGGAGAAATGGTTAAGGCTCGATAGCAAGGGTTGGTTAGTGATATCGTTAGTTAACGAATGATTTATGATTTGAGTAAAATAACGATGTTTATAACATTAGTTAATTCAAAGGATTTAGAAATGTTTTCTAACTGGAGTAAAAGATATTTTCTCAATAAAGGAATTATATATATTGGAAATGTTTCCCAATAATCAAGAGAGAAAATAGAGCTTTGAAAGAACATGAAAGGTGGAAAATGGGAATTGGAAATGATAATGTAATAAAGAACTAATATAAAAAGGGCCCAGTGTTGTTTGATGCTTGATTGATAGAATTTCCATTTGGAAATAGGACCGTTGATTGTATGGATGTTTCTTTGATAGTTAAATCACCGACTATCAAAGTTTTATTTTTTTATATACCTCCGTTGTCAATATGGTGAGACCGGGATCAGATTTGATATCTGAAAACCACTCCGTATTGGCGTAAGCGTTATGAAGCAACTTATGCTGAAGAAAATTGAAGACGGAATTATGCAAGGGCTGTCCTGTTTACGGGATAGTGCCTTCGGTTTGTCCAGACCCAGGACAACTTGTATGGACGAGTGTCTGACAGAGTATTTCCAAAGGGATTACATACGTTGATTCCTTCAAACGTACGAAGTTGGTGGCATAGAAGGGAAACTTCTTTAGCCTAACAATCTGAGTATTTTTGTGGGAATCAATTAGTGATTTCCGATGGATTTGACGATGTGGCATTCAAAGTGAATGATGGCCAGATGTTCTGGAAAATAATTCAAACCTCAAGCCTAATCAACCCGGAATTGGACAAAAATCGGGCAGGCAGCATGGCTATGTGGGTCGCACCCATTAGGATGTATAACCACCTATCTAGAGAAATTCCTTTTGCTTCTTAAATCTATCGATGCTGTCCCTTTTCGGGAGGCGGTTGCTGATCCCAACCGTCGGTGGTATACATTCGATACACTCAAGCGAAATGAGTGGTCGGTCATGTGTGGGCCGGGTTGCAAGATGTTCTTGTTGAACCCAGTGTGTTTGCCTCTGGAGATACACGTTCGGAAGGTGGTCCCATACCTTGTCAAGTTGGAATCCAATATCCAATAAGCGCTCGCGGTTTTCGATTGTATACTATATATGTGGAGCGTGAGATGCAAGCGTTCCGCTAGATTCTATTTATTTGATTTAGACACTATTATAATATCACCAGATTTTGATATCAAATGTTTTGGGTTATCGTAAGGTAAAAACCATCCGTGTTTATGTGTGGATCGGTCTTACGATTATCATTTCTTTTGAAAAGATTTTGAAATTTAAACAAATGGTTGGAGTTTACTCACACCAGTCCCATGACTGACCCAGAGTTTATTTTGTTTGTTTTCCCTAAACTCTTGGGTACCCAAATTTGTACGGGCAGTCAAGTAGTCGGGATTTTACAGATTCACCTGGAGGAGATTGAAGCAGGAGGCTTCACCTGTTAGCTATAGACTATCATACTTTCCGCTGTGTATTTTTTTGTATCTGGAAACAGGTGTTTATAACTGTTCCAGAGATAACTATTGTGCTCTGATGATGGTATGTATATATATACAGTTACTGTTTATATTTCAAAAGTATGTTATCTAATATATTTTATTTGTTCCGCTGTGAGTTTGTGATCTTCGTTTTCTTCTATTCTAATATTTCTTTCTTTCTATTTCTCATCCTCTAACTTCTTTCTAATAATGATTCGTATTTCTGTGCAATTTGAGTTGGACGTGTGGAGTTATTAGTCGACTCAAAGGGTACGGATTTGCGGGTCGTTTCATTTGGTATCAGAGCCAGGTTGAGTAGTAACCTTGGCTCTGTGGCGTGACTCAATAGAGATGGGGTTAGAAATACCCTAGATTGAGTTTGAGTGTATATATATGAGCGCGTATTTGTAGATTTGATATGAAAATTGTTTTATATTGTGTTGGCTGGTTTGTTGAGTGGTTTATGAATTCTGGTCGATACAGGATGTACAACCGTATCGATAAGTTTTTCTAAACTCTCGAACAGAACAATTCGACGCAGTATTGTTTTAAAATGGGTAAATGAAATAATTTTGCCCAAAATTTATTTTGATAATTTTCTGAAATTATTGAATGTGTTGATTGTTATTACAGTCAAATGGAGTTATAAGATATCGAAATGGTTATATAACCAAGATAAACTGGAATTAAATTCAAACCATAAATTGGAATTCTAATCCCGGATATTTTGAAAATATTCCTTGAAGTATTTTAAAGCTTGTATAGCATGGATTTGAAGAGATTTTTGAATTAGAATGGTTTTAAACGGATTTTTTTAAAAGGGATTAAGCATTGAAATCACTTCAGTGGCGAGAAAATAATACTGATAGTGGGTCGCGACATTATCGGTATTCATTTTCAAGTTTCTGAGTGGCGGATTGCTACCATAATAGATTATTTAATGGAAATTGTTTGAGAGAAATAAAGTTATTTTAGAAATTCAAATGTTTGAATTTAGTTGATTATAAATATATAAGATTTCAAACTAATTTTGAATAAAACCAGGGAATTTGAATTCTAAAATTAAAATTAAAATTGGTATAAGTTGAATAGATTGAAATTTAACTTAAGTCGAGTTAAATTGAAATTGGATTGAATTAGAAATAATTCCGAATGAAATTAAATAAACAAAAATGTTGAAATTCGAATTATTGATATGAATTCGAATTATGAATAAGTAAGTTGAATATATTGGATGTTGTTGTTTGGATGGGTTTGAACTCCAGCAGAATAAGTGAAATGATTTTTGAAATGAAAAAATGAATCAAATGAAATGAAATTTAACTTGAGTCAGGTTAAATAAAAAGTTGGATTGGATTAGAGATAATCCTGAATTAAGTTGAATATATATATTGGATGTGGTGAGTTGGAACTAAGTTGTGATGAATTTGGACCCAAGTAGGATAAGCAGATTGGTTTTGAAATAGAAACCAAGTTTGAGATATAGAATGAAAGTGAAGTAATCAGGAAACTGATTAGTGAATTGGGAACTAAGTGTTGAATTGATTTGGAATCGACTGAAATGAATGTTGAGCCGGCAGGGAATGGAAGCAAATGCGAGAAATAAGATTTTGCTCATCAAAAAGGTACATGTTTACAATATTGCTTGGGTTTGATGATTTTATGAGCCTATGGGGCAAGCCGCTTGGCTTTTTGATTTTCTTTTGGGGAAGGCCTAGAAAGGCGAGTTGTGGTTGTACCGATTGAGCCGTGCAGAGGGATGCTGGCAAAATTTTTCAAAAATTTAAAGAGTTGAAAAATTTTCAAGGAATTTTTGATAAATTAAAAATCGATTTGTTATTTGTAATTGAAATAAGAAAACCAGAATTGGTTAATGAAATTTCAAGTGGAATAATGAAATTGATAAATGGATTTAAAATCAATTGGAATGAGTGTGGATATGTAGAAGAGCATATGGATTGAAGACGAGAATGTGATGATGGATTAAACAAAAGTAGTGGACATATCATTTGGAAAGAATTATGATGGGTTGAGTATGGATATGAGAATTCAAAGTTCGAATAAGAACTGAGTTATGAAGGTATGGAATATAAACTAAGTAGGTTATGAGGAGTTAGTATTACAGCATTACTACTTAGCAATTTCGAGGACGAAATTATTTTAAGGGGGAAGGAATGTAACGACCCGGATTTTTAGCTAGTTAATTTTTAATATTTAAATTAGTTTTAACTGTTGAATTGATAATTTAAAACGGTTATTTAAGGATCTATTTATTTAAAACAACGTTTTAACGTATATTTTACAATATAATTAAATATTGGTTACGAATTTGGACAAGATTCTTTTGAGGCGTAGTTATAATTTAATTTTTAGAATTTTACTGTAATTTTTAATTAATTAAATATGCAACTTTTTATTTGGAGTATTTTGCACCCTATGTCAATAATTTGGGGTTTTATAATATAAGTTTAACTACCGATATTATTATATTTTTGGGATCGTGGTACCTCACTGGACACGACCGTATTCTTACTTCTGTCTGTATGGCACGAACATAAATGAAATTCAAAGTAATTGGATGTTCATTTACACCTTCGCATATACTTGTTTTTATGATTCATAATAGGGTGAAAATAACGTAAAATTGGATGATTTTGCACTATTTAACCTATTTAGATATTACACTGATTTCAACAACGCGTTAATTGTGTCCAAATCCAACATTGTCCTCCACACATTTCATTATCAAACTGAGCTGATAGAATTAAATAGCTGACACTGTCTTTACTTTTGTTTTCTAGCCAAACCTTCAGTTCCAATTCTTTCTAGTGTTTTATTTTGATCGCACCATGGAAATAGTTGACTTCATGGTCTAAGTTTCCTTGCTAAACATCAATATGAAGGGGACAAATATGCAGGTTCATGCAGTTTTCTGTTCACTCAAGGCTAGGGACTTCTGTTCAAGATACTGTGGACGTAAAACAATTTTCTCTGCGCGTATCCTTCCAAATCTTTTTACTAAACTACCGATCTTATTTGACTTCACATCGTGATCTCGGTTATAAGGATTTACTAGCCAAGCCAGACTTCTGCTATGTTATACCAATAAAATAATAATAAGGCACATGCAAGGTGAAACCTTCATTAGTTAAACACTCTCAAAAGAATTAATGCACATGGATGATGTATACCTACCCTCTTTGTAAATATGTACGTATACAATCAGGCCCGGCCCTGGGGCCAGGCGACCTAGGCGGTCGCCTAGGGCCTCGGACCGGGGAGGAGGAAGAGGGAAGAGGAAGGGGGCCTCAAAATTTCGATTCAAATGAATACTGGTAACGTCTATGTGCTCTTCTAAACAAAAGCAGCTGTAGCCAAGTGGTGGCATTGCAAGATCCTTACCATGCAACCACAGTTCAAGTCCTGCGTTGCTCATGAGACTATTATTTTCTAATTTTTTCCAGCTGTTTTGTGTTTGCTTCCTACTTCGATACAGTATTTAGGGTCTCTAAAAAAAAATTTGCCTCGGGCCTCGCCGTGCTCAGGGCCGGCACTGTATACAATGCTAGGATGGAACAATTCAAGAAGAAGCTGCCACCCTAGTTTCCAGCACACGCCTAGCTACCCTGTGAACAGATAAAAATGCACATGCTAGGTTTAAATAAAAACAGTGTCCTACGCTTGAAAATATTAGCTTACCCTGCACGTTTTACAACACCGTGCCTGCCAAGTTTACATCCGTGCGTGCCAAACAACTAAAGCCGTGTTCCCCAAGGTGTTGAGAAACGTGGTAGCCAAACCACTTTTCCTTTAAATACTGGAGACAACACCCATATTCACAAGCAAAAATGAAAAATAAAATAAAATGAATAATAAAACCTAGAAACTAAATCTCGCATACTCCTCTCGGAAGAAAAGAAAAGACGCGAGCGGTGGAGATCCATACTGAAACTTGGGTTGTTGAAATCGACGTAGGCCTTTTTCCCTCGCTGGGTTTCCACCAGCAGCCTAGGGTCGACTTGGTTGGCGTTATAAGCAGGGAGTTGGGTTTTCTTAGAACGGGAATCACGTCGGAGCAGTTATGGTTTGTAGTGCTTCATGTTTTGGGAGCTACAGTACTCGCTGAGAACAAGCGACGCTAAGGGGATTTGTGTCGATGCTGCTACTGTTATGCATGGCACAGTGGGCGGACACGGAGGGTAGGAGGAGATCTAGATGGGGGGAAAGTATGCGCTGTAAGGATTAAGGTGTGATTTAGGAGGACTGATTAAAGTTAAAGGGGATTAAGGATGTATTTGTGGATTAAGTGGGGACTTGCGAGATGACGCACGTGGGAGGAATGAGCGGTAGCAGGTGTTGCCGCGAGTTAATGAGGGAGGAGGGAGTTCTTAAGGGTGAAGCAAGTGGTGATTATTGCGGTGGACGTTAGTGACTGTGGAGGGAGGAAAGCCAATGGGAAGTCACGGTGCTGGTTGGAAGCTCCTTCCTGGAAGTGCAACGTTTTGAACAAGGAAGAAGGTTATAAAATAAAAGAGAAAAGGTATTTTTACCGACTATCATATCAATATTACGGTAAAGGTAACTCTAAACATCTAAGGTTACCGCTATGAGTTTATTATGGCACATTATAATAATTAAGATTAGTATATAAATACCTGAAAATTCGAATCAAGGTTAACTAAGGACAACCAGGTAATTAGGAAATGAGGAAATCATTAGTTAAGATAATTTTAATTTTAAATAAATTAGAACTAGTAATAATTATAATCTGTACTTATGGAAACAGAATTGGACGGGAATGGTCACATTGATACCGTAATAACGAGATCTGCGTTTCGACACTAATGTGGCGGACAGCGGCGTTACTGGAATTTCATCAGAATCCTTGTTTGATTTTTTAAACGAAACAAAAGCAAAATTGTCAACTGCGAACCGAGGTGAGTAAACTCACTAACTCCCCCTCGTTTATATTTTTATATATAAACGAGTTTTAAATATTTTTATAATGTGCAATGGTTAATTGGTTGAATAGTTGGTAAATTTGGTTGAATTGGTTGATAGGATTACACCATTAATTGATCATTAGTTCTGATATTTCATTTTGATGTGAAATAATATTATTGATGTTATTAACATCTGTGGATGCAGGGAAACATGTTGGAGGGATCCAACTGGATCCCTCAACATTTATATTACCGTTTGTTATTTATGGTGATGTGTATACGATGATGGATTGTACTATGTTGAATCACCCTGACACTGGAAATTTAGTTATTTTAAATACTGTAAAAGATTTTCGAATATAGAAAAGAAATTGAGGTTTAAAAAGAGAAATTATTTCCAAAAGAGAAATTAAATTTTGAATGGAATTAAAAAGTAGAAACTTGTTTTATTAAAAGAAGAAGTTGTTTTTAAACGAGTTTATAATCATTGAATAAATTGAATATAAATGCTTTATTTAAATTTATATGGAAAAGTGGAAATTAGATTTGAAATCAATATTTGAGATGGGATTTGAACTTAGCAGAGTATAAAGCAAATCATAAACAAGATTTTTAACGATTGGAATAAAAATCAGATTTGTTTGCAAGACTCAGAATAGAAGTTATAAATAGAATTTGGGGTTTAAGAGGATATGTATAAGTACGAAATCAAAAGATTATATATAAAAGAAATATATTCAGGATTAAAGTGGATAATAGTTCAAAGGAAGTATTTTGCAAGTGAAATATTTATAAGGGAAGAACACAGCAGACGGTTTTGTGTTAAACATTTTGGATTTTTGGAATAAAAATCCAAGGAAGAAATCTTGTTGTAAAGAAGGTGGAAACCGGATTTTTTATCCTTATATCTTATGGGTTTCGACAAATAGAATGATAAATGTCTGCATTGTTTAAATCCAGATATTTTGACTATCTTTTAAAATGAACAACGGAAGCGTGTGCGTCGCACACGGGATTTTATTCAAAACAACAATCATAACGCTGTTGTTATAAGAAAGGCTTTTATAATTTTAAACAGCGATTATAACGCTGTCTTTGTAAGAAATGCTTTCATAAAACTAAACAGCGATTTTAGCGCTGTTGTTATGATAGATGTTGTAAATCTATACAGCAATTTTAGACGCTGCTGTTATAATGAATGTCTTGGTAAATCTAAATAGCAATTTTAACGCTGCCGTTATAATAACTGTTTTAATAGCAATTTTAATGCTATGGTTATGATAAGTGTTCTATAATGCTAAGACAGCGGTTTTAACGCTGTTGTTGAAAGCAATGTTTTATAAACCAAACATTTGAAGACAGCGATTATAACGCTACCGTTATAATCAATATTTTTATAAAGAAGGTGTGTTCGTAGATCAAATCCGAGAGTCGCGTAAGCAATGTTTGGTTTAAAGTTGTGAGCTCTGACTATTTCAAAGTTAAGAATGTCGTTCAATTAAGGTCTGAGAGGTAATTATACCCCAACTTGACTGACTGCATTATTGACGGAGAAATGGTTAAGGCTCGATAGCAAGGGTTGGTTAGTGATATCGTTAGTTAACGAATGATTTATGATTTGAGTAAAATAACGATGTTTATAACATTAGTTAATTCAAAGGATTTAGAAATGTTTTCTAACTGGAGTAAAAGATATTTTCTCAATAAAGGAATTATATATATTGGAAATGTTTCCCAATAATCAAGAGAGAAAATAGAGCTTTGAAAGAACATGAAAGGTGGAAAATGGGAATTGGAAATGATAATGTAATAAAGAACTAATATAAAAAGGGCCCAGTGTTGTTTGATGCTTGATTGATAGAATTTCCATTTGGAAATAGGACCGTTGATTGTATGGATGTTTCTTTGATAGTTAAATCACCGACTATCAAAGTTTTATTTTTTTATATACCTCCGTTGTCAATATGGTGAGACCAGGATCAGATTTGATATCTGAAAACCACTCCGTATTGGCGTAAGCGTTATAAAGCAACTTATGCTGAAGAAAATTGAAGACGGAGTTATGCAAGGGCTATCCTGTTTACGGGATAGTGCCTTCGGTTTGTCCAGACCCAGGACAACTTGTATGGACGAGTGTCTGACAGAGTATTTCCAAAGGGATTACATACGTTGATTCCTTCAAACGTACGAAGTTGGTGGCATAGAAGGGAAACTTCTTTAGCCTAACAATCTGAGTATTTTTGTGGGAATCAATTAGTGATTTCCGATGGATTTGACGATGTGGCATTCAAAGTGAATGATGGCCAGATGTTCTGGAAGATAATTCAAACCTCAAGCCTCATCAACCCGGAATTGGACAAAAATCGGGCAGGCAGCATGGCTATGTGGGTCGCACCCATTAGGATGTATAACCACCTATCTAGAGAAATTCCTTTTGCTTCTTAAATCTATCGATGCTGTCCCTTTTCGGGAGGCGCTTGCTGATCCCAACCGTCGGTGGTATACATTCGATACACTCAAGCGAAATGAGTGGTCGGTCATGTGTGGGCCGGGTTGCAAGATGTTCTTATTGAACCCAGTGTATTTGCCTCTAGAGATACACGTTCGGAAGGTGGTCCCATACCTTGTCAAGTTGGAATCCAATATCCAATAAGCGCTCGCGGTTTTCGATTGTATACTATATATGTGGAGCGTGAGATGCAAGCGTTCCGCTAGATTCTATTTATTTGATTTAGACACTATTATAATATCACCAGATTTTGATATCAAATGTTTTGGGTTATCGTAAGGTAAAAACAATCCGTGTTTATGTGTGGATCGGTCTTACGATTATCATTTCTTTCGAAAAGATTTTGAAATTTAAACAAATGGTTGGAGTTTACTCACACCAGTCCCATGACTGACCCAGAGTTTATTTTGTTTGTTTTCCCTAAACTCTTGGGTGCCCAAATTTGTACGGGCAGTCAAGTAGTCGGGATTTTACAGATTCACCTGGAGGAGATTGAAGCAGGAGGCTTCACCTGTTAGCTATAGACTATCATACTTTCCGCTGTGTATTTTTTTGTATCTGGATACAGGTGTTTAGAACTGTTCCAGAGATAATTATTGTGCTCTGATGATGGTATGTATATATATACAGTTACTGTTTATATTTCAAAAGTATGTTATCTAATATATTTTATTTGTTCCGCTGTGAGTTTGTGATCTTCGTTTTCTTCTATTCTAATATTTCTTTCTTTCTATTTCTCATCCTCTAACTTCTTTCTAATAATGATTCGTATTTCTGTGCAATTTGAGTTGGACGTGTGGAGTTATTAGTCGACTCAAAGGGTACGGATTTGCGGGTCGTTTCAATTCGTTACTCAAAAATCACATCATAAATGTTTGGTATAGAGTTTCATTTAAATTTCCATATGTCTAGTACATTATCAACGCATGTTGATCAGTTGACGCTAACACAATTAACATAATAGATGAGACCTAGTTTTGTTCCATCGGTTCATGGTAATTACACCCTAAGATATTCCATAAAACAAATCTGGAAAAAGCATGGAGATTGCCCTGAAGGGACAATCCCAATGCTGAGGAATAAAGCAACAGAAAATGCTACTGCCCATGGGTCATCCGAGAACTTGGTTTGAATGGAGAATTTTCAAACTGCAAAGTTGAGATATATATATATATATATATATATATATACCTCTTTCATATGATGAAATCTAGTGGTAAGACACAGAGGAGAAAATCTTTTCGTACTTGGGTATACTTAATCTGTCGCCCAGATAGAACCTTTTAAACCTGTCATTTAAACTAGTGCAAGTTTATTTGAAATTGATTTAAGTTTTAATTTGGAGATACTGTTGCTATATATGCTCATGCAACATTACAATCTAGAAGTCAACTACGATTTAAGTTGAAGAAACAATTTATTTTTTATATATTTGGATGACGTGTATATATTTTTACTAGGTTGCCCGTTTAGAGATGAATAAAAAGGGCACATATATCGGTGCCATGGCTAGAACAAATGTTTGGAATATAAAAGTTGAGGATGTCGAATGGAGCTTAAACTCGGTTTCATTATTTAACAAAAAGAACTCATTCATGGAGAGTGGATGGGCGGTATGTCTACTTTTGTTCCTTTTGCCCCTTTGCCAATTTCATATTTTTTTTCCTTATCCCGATATCTTGCTATATCAATATTAGGAATCATCATATGAACTGTTCAAGTTGGTAACCACTAAAACTATTATATAATTTGTTTGTATGTCAAAGATAGTGTTTGAATTGTGGTCACTGTACATGCACTTAATACTTTGAAATAGTGTATTTTTAAATTATTTAATACGCTAGGCATTGCTTGATATTAACAAAACAAAATGGATGCATAAAATACTATTCACGGCATCAGAAAATATAGTTCTATATGATAGTTTTGTATATTGTGAAAAATCATTCAGTTTACACTTCGATTTATACCGCCACTTTTGGAAAAGATCATTTTCTTTTTCCATTGTCCACATACTAGATGGATATGGGAAATTAGCAGCTGATACCCATGAACACAGTATGCCAATGGTCTATGATGTTAACCAAACAAGTTACTTTCTTTCATTTCTATAATGTATCAAATTATCGTTGTATTTGTTTCTTTTTATGGTCAGGTTAGTACTATCTTATTTGGCGACCAAAAGCAACGAGTGTTTGAAAATTGGCTGGTATGGTAGCTTCTATTACATTTATTTGTCGGCTATTTCCAAAATATTTGTATTCATCTTTTGACTAAATGCCATTCAGTTGTAACATGCTATTCCAATTTATGACTTGCGCAGAACGCACCTAAAGATTCTGGGTGTTTTATCCTGAGGTGCCCTTGGTTTGTGCATGTATCAAACCATATCATGCTTGGAGGCGCTCTACCAAATATCTCAAAAACAAATGGAGAACAATTTGATTATGAATTTGCAATCTATAAGGTATATATCTCGAAACTTTTTTACCTGTGCAATGTACAAACTCAGTGTGAGTAATCTTGTTTTTAATAAAATGAAGGATGTTAAGCAAGGGACATGGTGGGTAATTGTAGAAGGCCATCCATTAGGCTACTGGCCAATAAGTTTTTTTGGAAATTGCGATGCGGCTCGGCGAGTCAATTGAGGTTGAAGTGTGTGCAATTCATGTTTCCATGGGACTCACACCTTGACAGAAATGGGGAGCTGGGTTTTTGCCAACAATCAGTACAGGAGGGCAGGTTATATTCATGGGATTATCGTCTTTGATTGGAATAGAAAATTTGTAAGTCTAAATGTTAACCATCTCTCCGCCTCGTGCGAAGATTGTTGCAGCGTGACGTTGAACTGCTTTGATTTTCAGACTGGCGATGGAGTATGCATATATTATGGTGGGCCTGGAGGTAGAGACTGCTACTAAGACTGTGACATTCCAATGTAAATGTTTGCTTTGCACTGATGTTTGGAATGTGTTTTATGCCTGAATGGTTGGATTAAATGTCTTCGGAATAAAGTCAGTCTTGTTACTCCGATGTATATGCTTAGGACAACATTTTTACCATATTAAACTTTGTCAACCATTATTGTAACGACCCAAGGATTTCGGCCCCGGAAATCGACATAAATACCTTTACTGTAAATACATGCCGATCCTCCAAGCACCGAAAACACTAGACGGTTATTAGAAAGAAATTAGAGGGTGAGATAAGAAAGAAAGAAATATCAGAATAGAAGAGGAAGAAGAAACAACACAACACAGAGTCTCACATCGCAGCGGAACAAAATATGATACAGAAATAAATCTTTATTGAAAGCTTTAAAAATACTTACAGTATCATAGTACATAATACAATGGGACAGTTATAATAACCTGTTCCCATATACAACACACAGCGGAATAGTAGCTATATAATATCATACGTCTGAACATCTCCATCTCGTCTCTGGACTTCACAGCATTCGATAACCTGAACCTGTACACGCCGGGCTAACCCGAGCATTTACAAAACACCGGGTCAGTCTGGTGGACCAGAGTGAGATAAACTCACACAGTATTAAGGGGAAATCATCAAATCATGATTTTGAAAGTTCAAAAATCTTTTCAAAAGAAAAGGATAATCGTAAGACCAAATCCACACATAAACACGGATGGTTTTTACCTTACGATAACCCAAACATTTTTGAAATCAATATCTTGTCTGATATTATAATAATGTCTAAATACAAGTAAATAGAATCTAGTAGAACGCTTGCATCTCACGCTCTACATATATAGTATACAAACAAAACCGCGGGCGCTTATTGGGGATTGGATTCCAACTATGACAAGGTATGGGACCACCTGCCGATCGTGTATCTCTAGAGACGAATACACTGGGTTCAACAAGAACGTCTTGTACCCCGGCCCTCACATGACCGACCACTCATTTCGCTTGAGTGTATCGAATGTATATCACCGACGGATTGGGATCAGCAACCGTCTCCCGAAAAGGGACAACATCAAAACATAGATTAAAAAAGCAAATAGGATTTCCTCTAGATAGGTGATTACACACCCTAATGGGAGCGACCCACATAGCCATGCTGCCTGCCCGATTTTTGTCATTTCCCGGTTGATGAGGCTTAAGGCCAGAATTTATCTTTGAACATCTGGTCACCATTCACTTTGAATGCCACATCGTCAGATCCGTCAGATATCACTAATTGACGACCACAAAAATACTCTAGTTGGAAACTAAGAGAACGACAATTCTCTGCCAACAACTATAGCACGTTTGAAGAAATCAACGTACGTGACCCTTTGGAAATACTCTGTCAGACATCCGTCCATACAAGTCATCCAGGAACAGGATGAACCGAAGGCACTCTCCTACCGCATCCATATAGGAATCACCCCATGGATCAGTAGCGAGAAATCCTTGCAACCCGTAGATTTCAACTACGACAGAATCACAGCTTATCTCTGCTTGCCAGGCAGAGAATATTAGTGGTTCTTCCGTTTATGAAAGTCCACGGTCTTCAATGCTCCATCTCGATCATCTTCTGAGATCTTCACGTATTTGTTGGTCAGAATGGTTTTCGAATATAAATTTGATCTCGGTCTTTCCGTACCAACAATCGTATTGGACATGTTTGATAGTCGGTGGTTTAACTATCAAAATAAACAGTGTTTCAATCATGATGATCCAATGAGTTCACTGGTTCAGTATTCAACATCACTTGCCTTTTAATTTAAAACAAACTGATTCACTTCTGTTTAATAAAACTTCTAACTCTTTTAATATTTTAAAATACGATATTTGATCCCTATAAATATACGAATATTCTCAAAAACCCTTCCTTTGTATTACGTATAAAAATACTTATAACCATTCCATTTTCACTTAATTCTCCTTTCCAAAAACATTCATTACATCATTCTTTATGATTAAAACTTAGGAAAATCCATTCAGCTTATTATTCGTAACAGAGTTACGTAATATCTTTTATTTCATTCTGGACACAAATAACTAATATTTATTTGTATAAGATGAACTCAGCTTTACATTTCCTTCTAATTAATTTCCTTTACTTCGGGTCTCTCGATATACGTTCTATAAATTTTCACCCAACGTTGCATTATTTCACTAAGGAAAATAATGAACTACCACTAACCTCTCTTACGATTACCAACGAATATCATCTTCAGATAATCCTGATGTCATTCAAGTTGGGATATTTTAATTAGCTCTCAGACCTTGATCGACAACGTTCACATCCTCGGATAAATATAAGTTGTAATCATAGACCAATATTCCATTCTATTCTCAAAACAATTTCCATCATAACTTGGATTTGGTTATACAACCCTATAACCCACTTCTTTAACCAGATTCACTTATTTCCAATCTCCTTTCAAACCTATCCGACCATTTCCCCATTTTGGAAATCTTATTTAAATTTTCCCCTTTTTTACTTGATCTCATTTTCAAATAACGTTAATTCAATATCAACGCTTTACATTTTGAAAACTCATTTATATACTCTGGTTTATCTTAAACCCTTTTATCGAAATCTCCTTTCACTTAATTCATATAATTAAGTAACATTTATTTCCTTTCACTATTCAATTTAATTACACTTCTCCTTCGATCCCTTTTTAAATGTATTCTCATTTAAAAAGTATTTTCCAAATTATCATTTATTTACAATAATAACTTATTTCAATCTTTAACTACTTTAGTAGTTAATTTCTTTATTAACTAAGTAAAATAGTAAATCCCTTTTAAAATGTTATTTGAATTTAAACAATATTCATTTAATTTTTTTATCAAAACACATTAATTTGATAAACAACTCCAATTCAAACTGGTCGATTTAATTAACTCAAAAACTCGATTATCTCATTAACCGATTCCAATGAATCTTACTTTAAATTGATTAAAAATATAATTAATTTAAATAATCCCATTAATTGTTTCTTTACAAAACAATTACCCAAATCTAACTACGCGGCTGTATTTCTTATCTTGTACTTATAAATCTGATTTACATCAAAATTTACTTAATATAATCAATTAAAAATAAATCAAAGTCTTAAATAAATAAAATATTTAATTATTTCTCTTTAATAACTTTTATTCAAAATGATATATTCAAAATCCAACTCCGGTTATAAAATAAATTTTATAACTTCATCTTATCGATTCACTTGACGGTAAATCAATTTTTATAACACGATTGATTTTATAGGCCATACGCTGCCAAATACCCAACCAAATCACCCATTGGTTTAAACTAGCAGATGTTGAACATTCAATAATCAACCATCAAATCAATCACACCAAACAGTATAGTTCACATATGATAATATGAAAACAAATAATGTATTTGAGGAATCCGGTTGGATCCCTCCAACCTGTTCTTCCCTGTACCCAAATGGTCATCTCAAATCAGGTCATTCAGTTTCATTTAACTGATAACGATAAATAATGGCTATTAACATCAACCACAAGCAATTCAAACAATTCAACAGTTTGAAACACGTTTATTTTATAAATGTGACCAACCAAGGTGAGTTACCTTTATTGGAACCAATCGTTAAAAATAACGGTTTGGTATTTCATTGAAATTAAACACAGTCTAATTTCATCAGTTAGATCAACAAACAAAGGTATAACTAGCAAACAGACCATCCATCAGCAAGCAAAGCACAAAAAAATAAAAACCCAATTTATATAAAATATAAATGGGAAAACTGAGTGAGTTTAACTCACCTTGCTTCTCTTTATTTCTTAGGCGGTTCAGTTTTAATTAAACTAAACCAGCGTTTAATTTAATCAAAATTTTCAGATGAACCCATATCTGTCCACACCGACTCCAGAATGTAGTGTTCATTGATGCGGCCCTACCGCCCTTTTGCTTCCGAGCAATTCTGTCAACGTAATCAAAAATTTCTATCGTCTTAGTTTTACATGAATTCAATTAAAAATAATTAACTTTCAAATTGAACTAAAAATTTATATTAATTACTTTTTGTAAAATGATTTCCAGGCCAATTGATATGGTTCTCTTTTGTCCCCCCCATTCTAGTACATATCTTCAACCTGTCACGCATTAATCCATGCATCATCTCATAATTTATAAACTGATTAGCTAATTAATTAACATATTCAATTACTTTCTTTTCTTTCAACTGTTCAGTAGGTTGACTGAACTTTCTTTTCAGTTTGGTCCCTTGAACCTTGATAATTCGAGTGCATAACATCCTGCATCAGTTTTAGATGTTATATAAGAATATGGTAATAGTAACTAAGTATATGTTTAATTATAACTTAACATATATTTACTTAGGTGTAACACCCCGAATTTTCTATTAACACTAAAGTTGCTAAAATAATAATAAGTGTGTAGAAGAGGGGATGTATCTAATATGAATATAAAAATATTAATAAGTATGTAAGAGAGGGGATGTATCTAATATGAATATAAAAATATTAATAAGTGTGTAAGAGAGGGGATGTATCTAATATGAATATAAAAATATTAATAAGTGTGTGAGAGAGGGGATGTATCTAATATGTATATAAAAACAATAATAAGTAAAGGGGGATGTATCTAATATGTACATTGTAGAAAATATATATATATACATTTATGACATGAATAGAAGTTTATTAATATGCTGAGTGTTTGCTGAGTCACTTCTGACTCATTGCTGAGTCAACAAGATAAACCCCATCTTGTCTGAACGGCTGCGGTTATTTCTAGGTTAAATCTAATGGCCTAAATGCATTCTAAAATCTATAAATAGGTGGGTAGACCCTAAACCTAAATCACTTGTAAAATTAGAGAAGCTACCGTCATGCTGCTGCCATGGAGTTCAGCGTAGCCGTCACAAACTAAGAAGAGGAAGCCTAATCTACTACAACTAAATTCTACTCAACAAAACAAATCAAACCAAAGAACTCTCTCTAATTCTCTTCTTTTGTTGGTGAGTATGATGATTCTCACAAGACTATTACAAACTAATTTGACTCAGTTATGAATGGATCACAAGAAAGTGATGTGATTTGTAATTGTAAATTCTATATATTGTGGATCTCTTATTATGTTATTATGTTGTCGTATGATGTAAATTATATATGCTATGTCATGCTATGTTGTAAATTCTCTTATGCTATGTCGTGCTATGTTGAGAATCATGTCAAGCTATGTTATACTATCATACTATGCCATGTTATAAATCATGCTATATTATGTTGAAAAATCATGATGTTGTTGGATCATGCTTAAAGTTATGTTTTTTTTTCTTAATTTAAATGGATCTTGTTTATGGGAATTTGCCTATTAGGTTAGGTGTACCCATAAACTTGAAACTATAATTAAATAAAACTTGATTATGGGAATTTGCCTATTGAGTTAGGTGTACCCATATAAAACCATGTTGTTAAAAAAATTAGATGATGTTGATTCACACATGTTCATATGTAAGTTTATGAAAATTGATTGAGATCATATTAGGTGAATTTTGAACAAGTTGACACCTTTAGATCCATGACATGTATAATCTATGCAAGTTGGACATATGCAAGTTTCACCCCTTATTATGATTCATTTGGTCACATATACATGTTGTTATTATGATAATCTCTTTTATGCTATGAGTTAGGCTATTCGAGTCTAACATATATTTTGCGAATAAACGTTCAAACGTGGGGTAGGGGTAATATTAGGAATTAATAAATTGGGTGCAATTTTGTAAGATGTTGCATACCATGAATGAATGTCCATAATTGAGTCAATTATGGACATTGTTAAAAATTGGAAGTAATTAATAATTCAAGTAAGGAATTATTAAAATTGGGGGAAAGTGGATTATTATTAATAATCAATGCTTAGGACACGAGGTTGGACCCGTTTGTGATGTAAACCTGCCCGGACCCGCCCGGCAAATCCAGTAGTCACAAATGTCGGCCCAATGTGAGAGGTCCTAGGCCCAAACTAAAGCATAACAGTTGTAAAGACACGAGGTTAGACTCTTTTATGGTGTAAGACTGCCCGGACCCGCCCGGCAAATCCAGCTGCCATAAATGCCAGTCTAATGTGAGAGGTCTTTATGAGGTTATGGCCTTAATGAACTAAGAAATACTTAACCAGATAATCATGTAAGGTGGGACATGGGGGTTAAGTAGGTGCCTTGGGTGGCATGAGGAATCTGGTGGTTGCCTTTAGAGCATTTGAAATACGATAAGACTTAACCAAACACACATGTAAATGAACATGACTAAGTGGGTTAAGTGGGATGGACTAATGGGGACAAGCTTAGGTGGAATGCTTGTGGTAAATAGTGGGGGCCCATTTCAACCAGTATCCCAAAATGTATCTTTGTGGGCTCGACCCAAGTCGAGGACGGGACACGCATACTGGGTTTGACTATAAGAGGCCAAAACAGGGAGCGGTGGCAACGCAAGTCCAACGGGTTTCATATGCGTGTGTGGACCCGGGCTGGTAGGTAAGACGTTGTTGCATCGTGTAGGTATAAGCCGTGCATGTCCGTTGTATCAGGTTGCCACTTTAGGGGAGTGATACACCCCACTGTGGGGCCAGCACGGGTATCTACGAGTTAGGGAGCCGATCGAATAATGGGAAGTAGGGTACACCTAGTGGAGATAGGGGTAGGCGGCACCTATGTAGTCAGCTAGGGGTACGTAAAGCCATTGGGAAAGTTTCTAAGTGAAGCTAAGTGGGATGAATCTTTAGGGTGACTGGTGTGGTGCAGTATAGTGTTTATCCTTTAGTATTTAGGAGCGCCTATAACGTTGCCTTTAGCGATTGTCTATGTCCTTAATGTGCTCTTCATAGACATTTTCTTGTTTTCCAGCTTATGCCTTAGTCCGGTTATTTTGGTAATAGTATTGTAGAATTATCATATTCACCAGACTTTATGTCTGACCCCCTCTTTTCCATCCTTTTTCTCCCTTCAGGTCCGCAGGTTGGGCCAAGTTCTAGTGGAGTCTAGTTGGATCGCTTATCTTCTGGAAAGCTTGGACTGCTGAAGTAAAGTCCAGCTTGTTATCTTTCTTTTTAATGGCTATTCATGTAATGGGATCATGTACTTGTTTTATCAAGATAGATATTGTACTTGACATTGAATATGGTGTTATGATGTAATCAAACATGTTTTGACTTCTGCTACAATGAAATAAAGTTTTTGAATTTCCAAGTACTATTTTATATCTGTCTTGTTGTAATTTTACTGTTCTATATTCACTTAAAACCTCCATGGAAGTTAATGCATTCCCTTTGTGAGTGACATTAATGGACGTGGGGTGTTACACGTGGTATCAGAGCATAAGGTTACCAGAACAGATAAAAAAAATTTTTTAGAAAAATATTTTTTTTCTAAAGTATTTTTGGAAGAAGTGCTTTCAAAAAAAAACATGTTATTTAAAGAGAGTTTTTATGAAAAACATAATCCCAAATAGCCACATCCTTATCTTTATCTTTCGAATTCTCTATTTTGAATCATTCCTTTTTCGTTTCAGCATGGCTGAAGATCTTAATCTCCCAGAAGGTGTGACGATTCCAGGGTGGTTTAGGAGATACTTGGAGGCTAGGGCCACCACTGCAGGCCCAGCGGATACTCCTCCACCCCTAGTTGCACCCATTCCTCCTCCTCCTCCTCCTCCTCGTGTTGACACTTTTGCAAAGACGTGCAAGGAATTCAAGGCTATGGGAGGAAAAACTTTTCAAGGGACTGAGACGTTTGTGGAGGCCAGAGATTGGCTTAAGGAGACTGAGGAATTGTTGGATATCTTTGAAGTGGAAGATGGGAGGAAAGTCCGTTTAGCTGCTTGGTTAATGAAGGGAGAGGCCTCGTTTTGGTGGGAGGTCACTAACGGGGAACGTCCAGTTGATTCATGGGCGGATTTCAGACGAAGGTTTGAGGCAAAGTTTCTTTCAAGGGCAGAGGAGAACTTAAATATGGAAAAATTCCTGGCACTAAAGCAAGGGAGCTCATCAGTAAAGGAATATGTCAATAAATTTAATCAGTTAGCAAGGTTTGGCTTGGAGTTGGTGAACACGCCAGAGAAGAAAGCTTTGAGGTTCGTTAGAGGTTTGAATGAACCGT
The DNA here is from genome assembly GCA_030737875.1 of Allium sativum. NCBI lineage: Eukaryota > Viridiplantae > Streptophyta > Magnoliopsida > Asparagales > Amaryllidaceae > Allium > Allium sativum. Next base: position 366,108,007 of record CM060909.1, read on the forward strand.
TGCAAGGGTTGGCTATGACCCACATCCCTATGGGAGCCACCTTTGAAAAGCTAGTAGAAATGGCACTTATGCATGAGGATAAGGCAGTTGAAAAGAAAGGGGATCAGAAGAAACCCCAACAGCAAAATAAGAAGGGTGGTAAAAACAATAATGGCAAAGGGAAGAAGAAATGCTTCAATTGTGGGACGCCTGGCCATCTCAGCAAAGATTGTAGAAAGAAAAAGAAGACTGGTTGTTTTCATTGTGGAGATGCAGGACATTTAGTGAAGGACTGTCCAAAGAAGGGGCAGAGGGCAGGGTCTACCTCGGGAGGACAGGTGCAGGCTCTTATGGCACCAGGGCAGGCAAGGGGGCAAGTTCAGGCTATTGCGGCCCCACCGCTGCAAGAAAGAGGTAGAACAATTTCTGTTGAAAGCTTAGTTTTTCTGTTTGATCATCCTGTCCGTACCTTATTCGATTCTGGCGCATCTCATTCGTTTATCTCTGCATCATTAGTTGAATCACTGCACTTGAACACCAGTTTAGTAGAGGATCCCTTGGTCGTTTCAAATCCAATTGGGGGTTCGGCTCATTTGACCATGATATGTTTGGATTTGAAAATCTCTATACTTAGCGTTGAATTTAGATGTGATGCTTATGTATTGGGCTTCACGGGCTATGGGCTAATTTTAGGAATGGATGGTTGTCTAGAAATAGGGCCATTCTTGATTGTGAAAGGAGAGTAGTTAGGCTTGTGACTCGCCTTGGTAATGCTCTCGACATCTTTTGTAATCCCATAAATTCCATTATGCTAAGTTATCTTGAATCGCTTGACGCGTCTGTAGAGAACCTGCGATCGGTAGAAGTGGTCCGGGAATATCCGGATGTGTTTGAGGAGGTGAAGGGCTTACCTCCAAAGCGGGAGATAGACTTTCGAATTTATCTTGTGGATAATGCTAAACCCGTATCTTTGCCAGTGCGCCACATGGCTCCTCGTGAAAGGAGGGAACTCAATAAGCAAGTAAAGGAGTTGCTTGAGAAGGGGTTCATAAGACGTAGTATATCGGAGTGGGGTGCTCCAGTAGTTTTTGCTACAAAGGCGGATGGGTCTCTTAGACTTTGTATGGACTATAGAGAACTAAACAAGCTTACTAAAAAGAACCGACACCCACTGCCGAGGATTGACGATCTCTTTGATCAGTTAGTTGGCGCCTCAGTGTTTTCGCAGTTGGACTTAGCCACTGGCTTTCATCAACTGAGAGTGGCTGAGGATAGTATAGATAAGACTGCTTTTAGGACTCCTGACGGATTCTATGAATGGCTAGTGATGCCCTTTGGTTTGACAAACGCCCCTGCATATTTTGTTGATTTGATGAGTAGGGTGTTTAGGGAATACCTTAACAAATTCGTGGTAGTCTTTGTGGATGACATCTTAGTCTTTTCTAAGAATAAAGAAGAGCACTCCCTACATCTTAGGGAAGTGTTGGAAACCCTTCGAGCGCATAACCTTAAGGCAAAATTTTCTAAGTGTCACTTCTGGAGGAAGGAAGTACGGTTCTTAGGGCACGTGGTTTCCAAAGAAGGGATAGCAGTGGATCCCGCAAAGGTGGTGGCCATCCAAGATTGGAAGGTCCCTAAAAATGCAACCGAAGTAAGAAGTTTCTTGGGGTTGGCTGGCTATTATAGGAAGTTTATCAAAGACTTCGCAAAAATATCAGCTCCATTAACACGGTTAACGAAGAAGAACCTGGTTTTTACGTGGGACAAAGATTGCGATGATGCGTTCCAACGTTTAAAGAGAGCCTTAACTTCAGCCCCAGTCTTAGTGCTGCCAGACGGGAATAAACCGTTTACCATCTATACTGATGCTTGTGGGACGGGACTTGGCGCGGTCCTCATGCAAGAGGGAAGAGTAATAGCCTATGGTGGAAGGCAGTTGAGGGTTCATGAAAAGAATTACCCCACGCATGACTTAGAGCTAGCCGCAATTGTTTTCGCGCTTAAGTCTTGGCGTCACTATCTTCTTGGTGAGAAATTCGAACTGTTCACTGACCACAAATCATTAAAATACTTATTCTCTCAGAAGGATTTGAATTTAAGGCAGCAACGGTGGATGGAATTCTTAGCCTCCTACGATTCTGAAATAGCATATACCCCGGGCAAGGGTAACGTGGTGGCAGACGCCTTAAGTAGGAAAAGGTTGTCCTTGAGTCCGTTGTTTGTTGAACGACAAAGCTTAGAATTCATCTCTATGTTTGACTTTAGACCCTCCGTTGACTTAGTACCCGGTCTGTTAGCATCCTTGGAGGTTAGACCTACACTTCTAGGACGGGTTGGTGAGGCACAGCGAGACGACCCACAGTTGGTTGAGATAGTAGAAAAGCTCAAAGGGAGTCGTCAAGCCATCTTCGTAGGTATACCCTAGACGATAAGGGTTGGTTACGAAGGGATAATAGACTTTGTGTACCACAAGACGAAGACTTAAGGAAGGCCATTCTTGATGATGCTCATCGCTCAAAAATGACCATTCATCCCGGCGGGGATAAGATGTACAAAGATATGAAGCGGGTTTTCTTTTGGGCCGGTATGAAAAAGGATGTGGCCGAGTACGTCGCTAGATGCTTGGTGTGCCAACGAGTTAAAGCAGAACAAAAGAAACCCGGTGGGTTGCTTCACCCATTAGAAGTTCCACTATGGAAATGGGAAAGCATCTCAATGGATTTTGTGGATGGATTACCAAGATCAAGGAAGGGTAACACGGGGATTTGGGTTATAGTAGATAGACTTACTAAAAGCGCCCATTTTATTCCCGTGAAAAGTAAGAGGACTGCTCCGTGGTTGGCTTCTGTATACATTAAGGAGATAGTTCGTTTGCACGGTATTCCTTCTAGTATAGTAAGCGACCGTGACCCCATCTTTACTAGCGAATTTTGGAAGAGTTTACAAGAGGTGGTAAGGACTCAGCTATGTTTGAGCACCGCATATCATCCTCAGACAGACGGCCAGACCGAGAGGGTGAATCGCATTCTAGAGGATCTTTTAAGGCTTTGTATCCTAGACTTTGGGGGTACATGGGAAGAGCACCTTCCGTTAGTAGAATTCGCATATAATAATAGCTTTCAGTCTAGTATTGGCATGGCACCTTTCGAAGCTCTTTATGGAAGGCCTTGCCGTTCGCCTACATGTTGGTGGGAATCTACCGATAAAATCCTACTTGGGCCCGATATGGTTAGGGAAACCTCGGAGAAGATTGAGTTGATTCGAAGGAGGATGAAAGCAGCACAAGATAGGAAAAAATCGTATGCTGATAAGAGGAGGACAGATCTTGAGTTCGACATTGGGGACATGGTTTTTATCAAAGTATCTCCGTTACAGAATGTTGTTCGCTTTGGGTCCGTGGGGAAATTAGCACCAAGGTTTGTAGGGCCGTTTCCTGTAAAAAAACAGGATTGGGAAGATGGCATATAGGGTGGAGTTGCCTGAGAAACTTAGTGGAGTACACGACGTATTCGATGTATCACATTTGAGGAAGTGTTTGCACAAGACCGCGGAGGTGGTAGAGCCGAGCTTGCTTAAAGAGGTGGAAATAGAGCGTGATGCAACAATTAGACGAGCTCCTACATGCATTCTTGGGTCGGAGATCAAAAAGTTGAGGAATCGAGAGGTCAGACTGGTTAAAGTGCAATGGGGAGATGATGAGAGCAACGCAACTTGGGAGACAGAAGAGAAGATGCGTTCATTGTACCCTTTTCTTTTTGAGGGTATGTCTTTTAATTTCTCCTTTATCGCTTAGCTTATCTTATCTTATCTTTAGTATGTCCTCTCATTAGTATCTTTGACCTTTAGTTAGGATAATCCTATGGTTGAAACATGTGTTTGAGACATGTTATGTATGATGGATGCAAGTGTTTGCTAGTGGTTGCTCGTGGATGCATATATACACACACTTTAGGCACTAGATCGGCTCAGTCACTTCATATTGCATATTGCATATATATGGATGTATTTAGTATAATGGATGTATAATGGTTGTACCATCATATGGATGCTGCATTCGGTTGAATGGGTGTGCACGCATATAGAAGTAGTATGTAAGCAATTAGGATCTTTTGCATACATAATGGATTCATGACACTTACATAATTTGCATTAAGGAGGTCAACTGAATCAGTAGACCGCCTGATTTCGCATTAGGTAAGGACATGTACACACACTTGCATATGATCATAAAGCATTAGAAGTCTTTTAAGGACAATGGATGCCTGTGTATGATGGATGAGTAGATGGACGTTTGGATGGTAGGATATACATTCTTCCAGACTTGAAGATTTCGGGGACGAAATCCTAAAAGGAGGGGAGAATGTAACACCCCGAATTTTCTATTAACACTAAAGTTGCTAAAATAATAATAAGTGTGTAGAAGAGGGGATGTATCTAATATGAATATAAAAATATTAATAAGTATGTAAGAGAGGGGATGTATCTAATATGAATATAAAAATATTAATAAGTGTGTAAGAGAGGGGATGTATCTAATATGAATATAAAAATATTAATAAGTGTGTGAGAGAGAGGATGTATCTAATATGTATATAAAAACAATAATAAGTAAAGGGGGATGTATCTAATATGTACATTGTAGAAAATATATATATATATTTATGACATGAATAGAAGTTTATTAATATGCTGAGTGTTTGCTGAGTCACTTCTGACTCATTGCTGAGTCAACAAGATAAACCCCATCTTGTCTGAACGGCTGCGGTTATTTCTAGGTTAAATCTAATGGCCTAAATGCATTCTAAAATCTATAAATAGGTGGGTAGACCCTAAACCTAAATCACTTGTAAAATTAGAGAAGCTACCGTCATGCTGCTGCCATGGAGTTCAGCGTAGCCGTCACAAACTAAGAAGAGGAAGCCTAATCTACTACAACTAAATTCTACTCAACAAAACAAATCAAACCAAAGAACTCTCTCTCTAATTCTCTTTTTTGTTGGTGAGTATGATGATTCTCACAAGACTATTACAAACTAATTTGACTCAGTTATGAATGGATCACAAGAAAGTGATGTGATTTGTAATTGTAAATTCTATATATTGTGGATCTCTTATTATGTTATTATGTTGTCGTATGATGTAAATTATATATGCTATGTCATGCTATGTTGTAAATTCTCTTATGCTATGTCGTGCTATGTTGAGAATCATGTCAAGCTATGTTATACTATCATACTATGCCATGTTATAAATCATGCTATATTATGTTGAAAAATCATGATGTTGTTGGATCATGCTTAAAGTTATGTTTTTTTTTTCTTAATTTAAATGGATCTTGTTTATGGGAATTTGCCTATTAGGTTAGGTGTACCCATAAACTTGAAACTATAATTAAATAAAACTTGATTATGGGAATTTGCCTATTGAGTTAGGTGTACCCATATAAAACCATGTTGTTAAAAAAATTAGATGATGTTGATTCACACATGTTCATATGTAAGTTTATGAAAATTGATTGAGATCATATTAGGTGAATTTTGAACAAGTTGACACCTTTAGATCCATGACATGTATAATCTATGCAAGTTGGACATATGCAAGTTTCACCCCTTATTATGATTCATTTGGTCACATATACATGTTGTTATTATGATAATCTCTTTTATGCTATGAGTTAGGCTATTCGAGTCTAACATATATTTTGCGAATAAACGTTCAAACGTGGGGTAGGGGTAATATTAGGAATTAATAAATTGGGTGCAATTTTGTAAGATGTTGCATACCATGAATGAATGTCCATAATTGAGTCAATTATGGACATTGTTAAAAATTGGAAGTAATTAATAATTCAAGTAGGGAATTATTAAAATTGGGGGAAAGTGGATTATTATTAATAATCAATGCTTAGGACACGAGGTTGGACCCGTTTGTGATGTAAACCTGCCCGGACCCGCCCGGACCCGCCCGGCAAATCCAGTAGTCACAAATGTCGGCCCAATGTGAGAGGTCCTAGGCCCAAACTAAAGCATAACAGTTGTAAAGACACGAGGTTAGACTCTTTTATGGTGTAAGACTGCCCGGACCCGCCCGGCAAATCCAGCTGCCATAAATGCCAGTCTAATGTGAGAGGTCTTTATGAGGTTATGGCCTTAATGAACTAAGAAATACTTAACCAGATAATCATGTAAGGTGGGACATGAGGGTTAAGTAGGTGCCTTGGGTGGCATGAGGAATCTGGTGGTTGCCTTTAGAGGCATTTGAAATACGATAAGACTTAACCAAACACACATGTAAATGAACATGACTAAGTGGGTTAAGTGGGATGGACTAATGGGGACAAGCTTAGGTGGAATGCTTGTGGTAAATAGTGGGGGCCCATTTCAACCAGTATCCCAAAACGTATCTTTGTGGGCTCGACCCAAGTCGAGGACGGGACACGCATACTGGGTTTGACTATAAGAGGCCAAAACAGGGAGCGGTGGCAACGCAAGTCCAACGGGTTTCATATGCGTGTGTGGACCCGGGCTGGTAGGTAAGACGTTGTTGCATCGTGTAGGTATAAGCCGTGCATGTCCGTTGTATCAGGTTGCCACTTTAGGGGAGTGATACACCCCACTGTGGGGCCAGCACGGGTATCTACGAGTTAGGGAGCCGATCGAATAATGGGAAGTAGGGTACACCTAGTGGAGATAGGGGCAGGCGGCACCTATGTAGTCAGCTAGGGGTACGTAAAGCCATTGGGAAAGTTTCTAAGTGAAGCTAAGTGGGATGAATCTTTAGGGTGACTGGTGTGGTGCAGTATAGTGTTTATCCTTTAGTATATAGGAGCGCCTATAACGTTGCCTTTAGCGATTGTCTATGTCCTTAATCTGCTCTTCATAGACATTTTCTTGTTTTCCAGCTTATGCCTTAGTCCAGTTATTTTGGTAATAGTATTGTAGAATTATCATATTCACCAGACTTTATGTCTGACCCCCTCTTTTCCATCCTTTTTCTCCCTTCAGGTCCGCAGGTTGGGCCAAGTTCTAGTGGAGTCTAGTTGGATCGCTTATCTTCTGGAAAGCTTGGACTGCTGAAGTAAAGTCCAGCTTGTTATCTTTCTTTTTAATGGCTATTCATGTAATGGGATTATGTACTTGTTTTATCAAGATAGATATTGTACTTGACATTGAATATGGTGTTATGATGTAATCAAACATGTTTTGACTTCTGCTACAATGAAATAAAGTTTTTGAATTTCCAAGTACTATTTTATATCTGTCTTGTTGTAATTTTACTGTTCTATATTCACTTAAAACCTCCATGGAAGTTAATGCATTCCCTTTGTGAGTGACATTAATGGACGTGGGGTGTTACATTAGGTTTAGAAGGGATTAAACCAGCCGATAGTTTTCCCATCCTCCTGCCTCCCATGATTTCCATCGTTTCCTTCCCATGTTTGATAACCTTGCACCAAATTCATTACACAGTTTGGCCGATCCTCAAGCCCCTTCTTTCAGTTACCATGCTTCTAAGTTCTACCCGTCATTTTCACTTCCAGATCACCAAGGACAGAAGCCACTTCAACATCCCTTCCCTCCGTATACTGTTCGTTTGAACTCCAAAAATTGGATCCTCACGCTCACGTTTCTCCTTCCTCGTTTGAAATCCCTGGACTCACGAAAACACATCCGCTTTCCTCCCACAACCGCGCCCAACGCCGACCCCCTGAACACCATCAACCACCGCCAACAGATCGGATGTCACCAGAAACTGCGGCTGACCCTCCACAACATCCGCTCCAAATTACAACCACCCCGCTACAGCCCTTTGTTTCGAGGATCTCCCAACCCGTCGATGCTTCAAAGCCCGACGCTGACCCTTCTGAAACTCGAAAACCCCTCCTAGCCGGTCATTAGCAAGGTTCTCGAGGAGTTAAAACTATTTGATGTTAAAAGTTTTTGGAAACTGATGAGAGTATTTCGAGATAATTAAATTAGAAGTGGGTGGATTTCAGACCATTAGTTTTGTTGAAGGTGGCGGCGTTATTTTATTTGGATTACCCTAGCTGAGAAAAAGGGTTTGAGCAAAGGGAATGTATTTATAGTGTTAGGTTATTATTATTTTATTTTCATCTAAACTTAACGGTGAAGTAGTTGATTAAAACTCCTATAAACGATTTCTGTCTACTAAAAAAAAAACTAATCTTGGTGTAAAAAGGTATTCCGGACCCAATGGGACAAGTTTCGTCGAAATCTGAGGTCGTATGAAAAAAATTCCTTTATAAAACCAGAAATAAACACGCATTCTATTTTTTCACGATTATCAGATAAATCGAATCAACTTGAAACTTTCAAATCCTACAATAACTTGTTGATACGAACCCAACGACACTAGTTTCGTCGCATTCTGAGATCGTGTCCCTGGTAGGCTATTTTTACCGCGTACCGCACTACCCTTTTTAACGCCAAATTATCCGGTCTCTAAAAATAACAAACTATATACCTATCATGACTCTAATCAATGATACGAACTCAACGGAACTGGTTTCGTGGCCTAATTCGACCGTCTGCTCAAGTTACACTCCAATATCCCTTTATTGATTTAATTACGCGCTACAGAATTTGATTGGGCATTTACGGCTACCGTGGTCACATACAACATCGGTTTTCCACGCCATTCACCACTGTACAATAATTTAACGTTACGGTCCCAATGAAACTGATTTCGTCGAAATCTGAGTCTGTTTGCAAAACGGCCATTTTAAAGGTCGATATTTTAATAACGATTTCCACAGCGTTTTTTTCAAATTTTGTTTTGGTCATAACTTACTATCAACAACACGAAATATGGATTTTTCTCTTTCATATGAAAATTATTGTCAATACGGTTCCAACGTGTCTTGTTTCACAGAAATCCAACTTATATCGAATCCTGTATTCTCAGTTGAAGTTCAAAATTCAATATTACGAACTACCGCGCCATTTCGAGCTCTTTTTATATTATAAATAAATTAACGTTAAAATTTCACTATATAAACGAATATATATATATTTCAATTCCATTTAAAATCCCCAATAAATATTTAAAATAATAAATTGAATTAAATATTTGACTGCGAAATACATGGGTCGTTACAATTATCAATCCAGTCTTGTTGCTCAGACGCATATGTTTAAGACAACATTTTTACCATATTAACATTTGTCAACCATTATCAATTGATATCTATTAAACTGATACTAAAAAAATCGATATCTATTAAACTTATTAGCAAAGCTAATTCTTTACCAAATAATGTTGTAATAATCTACAATTGTTGTTGTGATTGTATTTTAGTATATACAAATTTAATCTTGGTTTGGACATTGGTTCGAGATCCTTTGAAAATGAAACGACGCCTAATTTATTGGAGTTGACAAATTTTGCTTGAAAATTGACCAACAAAAAGCATATGATAAAATAAGTAGAGAATTTATCATTTACATGTTGGAAGTATGAGCTTTTCCCCTAATTTCTGTAGATTTATATATAAATGCATTTCCCTTAATCTTGGTTCATGTTTGGATGTTCTGTGAGTCCTAGGCTTATCTTTGTTCATCGTATTAAGCAGTATCATAGGTGAAGCCTTGCTCTCGTCGATGCTGGTTTAATTATGGTGTTTCTACCTTCTTTGCTCATAGTGTATTCAGGTATTAACCATTTTTTCAACGTGGCCATAGCCCTGAATCTTCTAGTTTATGTTTTGGTCATCGCGTGATCCATGTCAAGTTTCTTGCTCCTTTCTTCACACTGTTCTCTTGACAGTATGTGTTTTGGGAGCATGCTTTTCCTTGTTGCTTTTGATAGTTCACGTCATCTCTTTTTAGCAACAATATGCCATGTACTTTTTGATTGCCACATGAAGCCGTGCTTTTGTATGGCTCAAGGCCCATATTATCTGATGTTTATTTGGCTCTTGGAAATAAGCAAGTGATGCTATTAACAACACTTCATTATGTAAATGACTCAGATTCTTAACAGGTATAGATTAAGATCCAGATTTATAAACAGCCAGGGTTACTGTTAAATTTTTATATCTAAAAGTAACATGAAATCACAGAGATTGGATCTAAAGATCAGAGAATAATATGTTGAAGTTGCAAAAGAGATTCTTGTACACGTATAAGCTGATGTTTGAGGAAGATAGGCTGATTCAATCCAAGCTGGGGCAGCATCTCATTATCTCCATTGTTTTAGGTGTAGAAAAAAATAGAAATGTTGTCCTATATATAGCCTATCTCCAACGAACCCAGTCATAAAAACATCCAGAAGCACTAAGAGAATTCGGCCAGATCCCAGTTGTGTCGACCCACCCTCGCCTAGGTCGACCCGCATGGCCTAGGATCGACCCATAGGTCGACCTAGCCCAGACGTGGGTAATACCCAACGGGTCTGGTTCCCGCCTGGTTTTGCCGCCTCGCTGTTTGAATTGTTTTGAAAATTATGAGTTGTTATATATATATATATAATTCTCTTATACGTATACAAACTTCTAAGCTTAATAACTTTCTCATACGATGTCCGTTTTAGAAAACTCGGAGTTTACCTTAACCAAATTCCGAGATGAACACAATGGCACTGTCCTTTTTACTTAATTCCCAATATTTAATTAAGTATTCCTTAGTTTATTGTTATAAATTCCTTTAAAATTACGGGGTGTTACAATAGAGCTTTACATTATGGGTATAGGTAGAAGGAGAAGATTAGGAGAAGAGAAATGATGGTTGTTGCGTGATTTTTAGAAAAGAGATGGAGGAGAATGAGTAGGAGGAAGCTTGTGTGAATAGGGTTGTTATGTGCGTGAGTTCCTGGTATTTGCGTGTAGAAGAGAAAGGATTAGTAGAGGATTAGGGTGCTAATTAAGGTTAATTATTTTATTAATTATATTATTAATGACCTTATAAATGTATACAAATGTATAAAATGCATATCTTTCTCGTACGTTGCCAGAATTGAGAGAAACAAGATCCGTTGGAACCGTATGGACAAGAGCTTCGCAACAAAACTAATTGGAGAGATTTGGAGCTCATTGTAATTTTTGGCAAAGGAAAACATATGATTCAATCAATCGATGTTTATCGTTATTCAAAGATAAACGACCAATGTGATAACCTTCACTCAACTGAATTTTTATAAGCTATTATAATCTTGTTTGATTATATATATTGTTTGCCTGTGATTGCAATGTTTGTTTTGTGGCTGACTGGTGATGTTTACAGTTTTTACTTTTATTATTAATAAATTGTGAGTATAAGCGTTGACAACGGAAACACTTATATTATAATGGTTGGTTGACGGATGATAGTTGATATGATATTAATGGTGTGTGAAATCCATATAAATTAAATTATATGGTAATTGGTTGGATCTCATTCCAATTTAGGATTAATGTGAATAACTTTATTAATAAAATATTCAGTGAAAATGACAATTTGAATTTTAAATTCGAATTGGTTTGGAAAGACAGTATAAATGATTACGAATAAATTTCGTAAATGTTAGAATTTGATTCGAATTAATTTTCAGTTTATAAAGGCATGTTTTAAATTTTATTTTGAAATAAATAGTAAATTTCAAAATGCGAACTCGAGTTAGGCATATAAACGACGTTTTTAACTCGAACAGATTTTTCCATTGATCTTATTTATTTTAATAATGGATGTCAAGAAATTTTGTATTTCAAAATATTATATTTTGAAAATATTATTATTTTAATATTATAATAATATAGAATATTCAATTTTGATTAAAAATTGAATTGAAGGTTGAAATCACTTAAAAAAACGAGTTTATAAACGTTTTATAAAATACGTTCAAACCAAATCAATGAATATATTATTATAGATAATAAAATGGCCCTAATAGGGCGAGTCGTGCAACGACTATTCATGAATTTCGACCATAAACTTTAAATTAACTTACCAAGAGATGCGTCCGTTAGATTTTCTTGAAACGAAAAACGTTTGGTTTAGAATGAAAAGATCTTTCCAATGATTTGTCAAATGTTAATATTTAATGCTTAGATTTTGAGATAAATCCAAATCAAATTTGAATAAAAAACAAGGCTAGTGTTGTAAATGACCAGAAATGGATTTTTAAAGAATTGGGTTATCTTAAATTATTAAAAATAGGAAAAATTATGATAAATCATAATAAATGATCTAAAAGCGATTTGGACTAAATATGTTTAGTTTTGGACAATATAAAGCTATTTTGTGAAAATTAGCTATTTTGACAAAAGTGAATATAATGGTTTGAAGGTAATAAATACTTAACCAAGTTAAGTTTTTCCAATATATGAATATTGGAATGGAAATAATCTTCGAATATTTCGATAGTGGATTCCGTAATTATATGGATATTCTTTGAGGAATTTTGAAGATAGAGCTATCATTATTCCTTATACGGTATATGTTGGTTTTAGAATGTGATATTGAATATAAGTCAATACGATTTCTATTCAAAGCCTTATATTTGATATCAAATTGGATTTTGGGTTTGTCATGAATGGTGTCTTCAATAACACTATTCTTAAACCCAGTTGAAAATGAGGTTTATTGAATTAATCTTTTAATTAAGGTTAATGAAATCTTCTAAAGTGAAGTTTTCCAATTAATAAATTTTATTGTAATTGAATGGAAATCAATTTAGTGATAATCAAGATGAACCTCCGCGGAGGAAGACCTTTACTATTTAAGGAATTTAAAAGGCTTTGTCACTATTCAGCTTATAGTATTAGTCTGATGTATATATTCATATCGACTATAAACTGATATGATTTCCGTGAAGATTCCATTTCTAATTGAAGTTTGATTTTGGGTTTATCATAAATGATGTTTTAAATAACATTTGTTCTTTAACCCAGTTAAAACGACAGGATTAATTTCCAAAGTAAAGTAATCACTGATTAAGGATTTTCGGAGATTAAAACCATGTTAGAGTTTAAATAAATCTTTCAATAAAGATTTAATTGGATAAATCAGAGATTATATAAAACCCTGTTAGAGTTTTAATAAATCTTTCAATATAGATTTGACTGGATAAATCGGAGATTAAAACCATATTAGAGTTTCAATAAATCTTTCAATAAATATTTAATTGGACAAATCGGAGATTAAAACCACGTTAGAGTTATAACAAATCTTTCAACAAAGATTTGAAATGAAGTAGGTAATTAAACTTACCAAAAACACGAGGGGTGTCAGATATGAAGTACCCCCAGTTTTGCTCCATGGGATAAACAGGATGGAAACGGGGTAACGATATGAGATATTACCTTTTTGTAAGGTTCGATAATCCTGAGAGGCTTATAAACCTTGATTTAAGTTAAGTTTGTGAAAAGAGATTATATAATCTTTTGAAATGATTTCCAAGGAAAGATTTAAACAAGAAGTTTAAAGGATGTAATCATTGATAAGATTTGTGGTATTAATTCCCGATGTAAAGAACATTTGAATAAAAGAATATTATGAATTGGAAAGAGGCTTATAATATGTTTATATATCATTTGATTTTGAATGATACCATATTACTCGAAAAGACCGGGTTTTAACACATTTTGAATAACCAATGCGGCGATTTTCGAAGATACTGAAGATGGTGGTTGAAGACCGGAGATATTCACGTCGTTTGGATTATTGCTGGTGCCTTGGGTAGCTCCCGTTATAAGGTTAAAGTGGTGGTCGTCTAGACGTACTTGGAGATCGACCATATATGCATGGGCTTCTCTCCATTAGGGGACAAGGAATAAGGTGCCTCCGGTTTCGTTCAGACCCAAAACGAACTTGTAAATGGATATGTGTTTGACATTGTACTTCAAGATATAATAAATTGATGTCTATTGATAATATATCAAGTTGGTGGCAGATAATTCATTCTATTAGATTAACACCCTCCTTTGAGACTTACGTACTCAGAGGATTATATATTAATAGACACCGATTATATGTTGTGAATTGATAATGAGGCATGTTAAAATGCTATGATCAAAGCTTTTATTGAAAAGCAGAGCTTTGTGGTTGATGATCAAAGCATTGCCGACATAGCGTAGCTTTGTGTTGGGACGTGACTGCGACAAACCTCACACCACGTAATGGCCTAAAACAGGATGAAAGACAACAGAGTAAGGGCATACATTTCCTTCTAGCTAAAAGGTGTTGCCATGGGATGGCTATTATGAGGTAAAACTCTATACTCCAGCTTGCGCTTGCATTGTGTGATGGGACTTGAGTCTTATAATAGCTTCATTTTAAAAAAACATCACGAGTTTTTATAACTGGTATTCATGTGGAGAAAACCTGTTCTGTGTTATACGGCGTGGTCCCCTGATCTACCCAACTTTAAAATAAGGCAAATAACTGTTTCGGTTCTCATACCAGTCCCATGACTGACCTGGAGTTTATTGTTTTCCACCTAAACTTTGGGTGCCCATATTTTCCACACGGGCAGCTAATAGTTTTGGTTTTCCATATATTTTTAAAACATGATCCTGGATTATAGCTGGAGCTATACTCTGGATTATTTTGTATACTTCCGGTGAATATATTTATGTTTCCGCTGTGTTGTAAATTATTACTCTAATATTTCTCCATTGTGTATTAATTATCTATACCCTGGTTTATTATTGTACTCTGATGTAAAATTGTTTTAATAGAAATGAAAAGTTCTTTTGTGTTTTGTTCTGATGTGTTGTATCCTATAATGGTTCGAGGATTTCTTCCCTTTTGGATCAGACGTGCGTGGCTTTTGATCGATTCGAGAGGCAGGAATTTTTGGGTCGTCACAGTTTCCTTTAAAGCCTGTAAGCCAAAACTCATCTTACCCAAAAATCCATGTTCCAAAAATTCATTTCATAACTGCCTCTTTAAAGATATCTTTTTTAAATCAAAGATAATCTAGCTTAAATAATCTCAATAATCATTCGTTAACTTTTCACACAGATTCATTAACTCTTCATTACTTTACTTTCCTTTTAAAACCCATCTCAAAATCAAGATTATTAAGTATCGTTTCAAATAACCTTTACAAATCTTAATCCTCTTTAAATTCCAAATCATGATTTAATATTTAGTTGGTTAAGAATGACGTTATTTAAGACACCATTCACAACAAACCTAAAACTAATTGATATTGAATATAAGATTTAAACATAAATTATCAACTTATATTCGATACAAAATCCTCATACTCAGTGAATACTATAAGCGGAATAACAATATAAATATCCCTCAAATTCCTCAGATAGTATGCATCCGACAACGGAATTCCATATCAAATACTCAAAGATTATTTCTATCCAAACCCACCTTATTAATTCTGAAAAACCTTTATTCCTAGAAGATTAAACTAAAATCATATAATATAGGAACTGGATAGAAATTACTGACTAATATTACAAGCAGAATAATAGTAAATCTTCCTTTTAAATTCCTAAAATTGTGAAGATCTACTTAAGGACTTAATAACGACATTCGAAGATCACATTCAACCATTTCCAATTTATTAATAATTGAAAAACCATTTATCTCAAGACAAATTAAATCTTACATAAAACTAATATGTCTAAAGTACTATAAACTTCTAAAATATTTGATTAATAAATAAAAAAATTGATATTTATATTTTGGATAATGTTTCATAAGTTAAAACTTCAAAATAAACAGTTTCCAGAAAAAAGTTGCAAAATTGTTTCAAAAGTGTTAGAAAAGTGTCGCAAAGCAGTTAATATTAGCCAGTTTGATCAAAATAACCTTTATATGATCCAAAACTATATATTTCCAATTCAATCCCTTTTAAGTAACTTATAATGATTTTTGTAACACCCCACGTCCATTAATGTCACTCACAAACGGAATGCATTAACTTCCATGGAGGTTATAAGTGAATATAGAACAGAAAAATTACAACAAGACAGATAATAAGTAGTACTTGAAAACTAAAACTTCATTTTTATTGCAGTGGAAACATGTTTATTACATCACAAAACCATTAATCAGAGTCAAGTACATTATCCGTCTTCATAAAACAAAATACATAATCCCATTACACAAATAGCCATTAAAGAAGACAACAAGCTGGACTTTACTTCAACGGTCCAAGCTTTCCAAAGAGAGATGAAGCAATCCAATCAAACTCCACTAGAGCTGGGTCTAACCTGAGGACCTGGAGGGGGGGAAAGGATAGAAATGGAGGGGGTCAGACATAAAGTCTGGCGAGTATGATAATTCTAACAATACTATTATCAAAATAACTAGACTAAGGCATAAGCTGGAAGATAAGTAAATGTCTATGAACTCTTAGGAAGATAAAGATAGCGTTTAAGATAACGTTAAAGATAACGGTAAAGGCATACCTAATTACTAACGAATAATTACTATACTGCACCGCACATTACTACACTGCACCGCTCCAATTACTACACTGCACCGCG
This sequence comes from Allium sativum, assembly GCA_030737875.1. Classification (NCBI taxonomy): domain Eukaryota; kingdom Viridiplantae; phylum Streptophyta; class Magnoliopsida; order Asparagales; family Amaryllidaceae; genus Allium; species Allium sativum. The sequence continues at coordinate 366,124,436 of CM060909.1, forward strand.
CCAATTACTACACTTCACCGCGCCAATTACTACACTGCACCGCACCAGTCACCCTAAAGGTTGATCCCGCATGCTTCACACAAAAACTATATAAATAGCCTTGCGTGCCCCTAGGTGACTACATAGGTGCCGTCTGCCCCTATCTCCACTAGGTGTACCCCACTACCCTCTTAGAAATTTTATAAGTAACTTCGTGTACTCCTAGCTGACTACATAGGTGCCGTCTGCCCCTACCTCCACTAGGTGTACCCCACTACCCACTTTCGATCGGCTCCCTACTCGTATATACCCGTGCTGGCCCCACAGTGGGGTGTATCACTCCCCTAAAGTGGCAACCCGATACAACTTGAGAATGCACGGCTTATACCTACACGATGCAACAACGTCTTACCTACCAGCCCGGGTCCACACACGCATATGAAACCCGTTGGACTTGCGTTGCCACCGCTCCCCGTTTTGGCCTCTTATAGTCAAGCCCAGTATGCGTGTCCCGTCCTCGACTTGGGTCGAGCTCACAAAGATACGTTTGGGATACTGGTTGAAATGGGCCCCTACAAGCTACCCACCTAAGCTTGTCACCACTAGTATATCCCACTTAACCCTCTTAGTCGTTTTTCATTTACATGTGTGTTTGGTTAAGTATTACTAATCGTATTTCACATGCCACTAAGGGCACCCACTATATTCCTCATGCCACCCAAGGCACCTACTTAACCCCCATGTCCCACTTTACATGTTTATCTGGTTAAGTATTTCTTAATTCATTCAGGCCATAACCTCATAAAGACCTCTCACATTAGACTGGCATTTATGGCAGCTGGATTTGCCGGGCGGGTCCGGGCAGTCTTACACCATTAAAGAGTCTAACCTCGTGTCTTTACAACTGTTATGCTTTAGTTTAGGCCTAGGACCTCTCACATTGGGCTGACATTTGTGACCACTGAATTTGCCGGGCGGTTCCGGGCAGGTTTACGTCACAAACGAGTCCAACCTCGTGTCCTAAGCATTGATTGACAACTTTCAATCTTTTACCCCAGTTTTAATAATTCCCTATCCAAATTACTAATTTAGTCCACTTTTATTGATGTCCATAATTGACTCAATTATGGTAATCCACTCATGGTATGCAAAATCATATCAATTGCACCCAACATCTTATTATTAAATCCTTAATATTACCCCTACCCCACGTTTATACGTACGCTTATTCAACGCATAATATAGGCTAGACTCGAATAATCTAACGCATAGCACAAAGATAAATTATCACAACATATAGACAATTAAAATAAATCTAATCATAATAGGGGTGAAACTTGCATAAACTGCACATGTTAAGGATCAAAAGGTGTCAACTTGTTAAATGTCACAATTTACATGATATGATCATAGCCCAAATTTATACATAAACTTGCATATGGGGTTTATAGGCAACATAATGATGGTGTGAACTAGCATAGGATATCACATATGTCATAGCATAGTTCTAGATGTCATAATAGATGTCATGGCATATGTTCATAACTTTTCTAATCAACATATACAATTTGTCATATAGATCAACATAGCCCAAACATGATGATTTAATTAATATGAACTAACTAGCATAGATAGTAACATCATGGCTTTTTACATGTATGATTCATCGCCACTTAGCATAGAAACTTTCAACATACATAACATCATCATAGCATGATTTACAACATATAGTATATCATCACCACATAGCATAGGATTAATAACATACATGATAGCATATGTCAATTCACATCATCTACTCACAATCCATTCATGACTTAACCTAATTAAAATGATAATAATCGTGTTAAGACTATCATACTCGCAATTATAGAAGAAAGAGAGTCGAATTAGTGCTCTTTTGATGAAGAATCGCTGTTAGGGTTGGGTAGTTCTGATTTGGTTGCTGTTCTTTATCTTTAATTTGATGGCGGCTGCTCTAGGTCTCAAAATATCAGCATGACGGCCATGGTCTTTGTTTATTTTCTGATTTAGGGTTTGTGTATAGGGGTCTTTTTATAGAGTTATAAATTAATTTAAGCCGTCGGATGTTCTTAGGGTTAATCAATACCATTTAATTATGACAGGGTGATGAGTCAGCCCAAATGACTCAGTAAGGAGTCAGAATGGACTCAACAACACGGGTCAGCCTGAACCAGAAAGCTGTGTAGGCTCCAGCCTCGGCCTGGGCGCACTTGGCAGGTGCACCAGTGTAAATATGTACTGGCGCACTTCCCAAGTGCGCCAGTGCATTTTTTTTCTACTTTGCCACCAAACTTCGTTCGTCCATAACTCTTTCATCCGGTACTCGTTTCCCGCAAACTCGGACTCTATCTCCACTAGAATTCCGAGGCGAACACAATGGCGCAACCCGTTTCCCACAATTCTCACGTCTGAGATTAGTTATTCTTTAATTTGTAAATATTAATATTAACAGAATTACGGGGTGTTACATTCTCCCCTCCTTAAAGGATTTCGTCCCCGAAATCTTCAAGTTAAGAAGAATGTATATCCTAACATCCAAACAACCATCTACTCAACCATCAAACACAAGCATCCATTGTCCTTATAGACTTCTAATGCTCTCATGTTTAAATGCACAGTGTGTGTATATGTCCCTCTCTAATGCAAAATCAGGCGGTCCACTGATTCAGTTGACCTCCTTTAATGCAAACCATGATAGTGCCATGCGTCCATTATGTATGCAAAAGTTCCCTAATGCTACATATTATTTCTACATGCGTGCACAACCATTCAAAATGCGGTATCCATATGATAGCACAACCATTATACATCCATTTTACTAAATACAACCATTTATATGCAATATGCAGTATGAAGTGACTGAGCCGATCTAGTGCCTAATAGTGTGTGTATATGCGTCCACGAGCAACCACTAGCAAACACGTGCATCCACTTTGCATCCATCATACATAACATGTCTCAAACACATGTTTCAACCATAGGATTATCCTAACTAAAGGTCAAAGATACTAGCAAGAGGATATACTAAAGATAAGATAAGTACAAACTAAGCGATAAAGAAGAAATTAAAGGACATACCCTCAAAAAGAAAAGGGTATCGTGAACGCATCTTCTCTTCCGTCTCCCAAGTAGCGTTGCTCTCATCATCTCCCCATTGCACTTTGACTAGTCTGACCTCTCGATTCCTCAACCTCTTGATCTTCGACCCAAGAATGCGCGTAGGAGCTCGTCGAATCGTTGCATCACGCTCTATCTCCACCTCTCTAAGCAAGTTCGGCTCTACTACTTCCGCGGTCTCGTGCAAGCACTTCCTCAAATGTGATACATGGAATACGTCGTGTACACCACTAAGTCTCTCGGGCAACTCCACTCTATACGCCATTTGCCCAATCTTCTCCTTAATAGGAAACGGTCCTACGAACCTTGGTGCTAATTTCCCAACGGACCCAAAGCGAACAACGTTTCGTAATGGAGACACTTTGACAAAGACCATGTCCCCAACCTCAAATTCAAGATCCGTCCTTCTCTTATCCGCACATGATTTCTGCCTATCTTGCGCTGCTTTCATCCTCCTCCGAATCAAGTCGATCTTCTCCGAAGTCTCCCTAATCATATCGGGCCCAAGTAAGATCTTATCCGTAGATTCCCACCAACATGTAGGTGAACGACAAGGTCTTCCATAAAGAGCTTCGAATGGTGCCATACCAATGCTGGACTGAAAGCTGTTATTATATGCGAACTCCACCAATGGAAGATGCTCTTCCCATGTACCCCCAAAGTCTAGGATACATAGCCTCAAAAGATCCTCTAGAATGCGATTCACCCTCTCAGTCTGGCCGTCCGTCTGAGGATGATATGCGGTGCTCAAACATAACTGAGTCCCTACCGCCTCTTGTAAGCTTCTCCAAAATTCGCTAGTGAAAATAGGATCGCGGTCGCTCACTATGCTAGAAGGAACACCGTGCAAACGAACTATTTCTCGGACGTATACAGAAGCTAACCATGGAGCAGTCCTCTTCCTCTTTATGGGAATGAAATGGGCGCTTTTAGTAAGTCTATCTACTATAACCCAAATCCCCGTATTACCCTTTCTCGATCTCGGTAATCCGTCAATAAAGTCCATCGAGACGCTTTCCCACTTCCATAGTGGAACCTCCAATGGGTGAAGTAACCCACCGGGTTTCTTTTGCTCCGCTTTTACCTGTTGGCACACCAAGCATCTAGCGACATACTCGGCTACGTCCCTCTTCATACCGGCCCAAAAGAAAACTCGCTTCATGTCTTTGTACATCTTGTCCCCGCCGGGATGAATGGTCATCTTCGAACGATGTGCATCGTCAAGAATAGTCTTCCTTAGGTCATCGTCTTTTGGTACACAAAGTCTACCGTCCGTACGTAACCAACCCTTGTCATCTAGGGTATACCTACGGAGATGGCTTGATGACTCCCCTCCTTTGAGCTTTTCTACTAACTCAACCAACTGCGGGTCGTCTCGCTGTGCCTCGCCAATCCGTCCCAAAAGCGTAGGTCTGACCTCCAAGGATGCTAGCAAACCGGGTACGAAGTCAACGGAAGGACTAAAGTCAAACATCAAAATGAATTCTAAGCTTCGCCGCTCCACAAACAAAGGACTTAAGGATAACCTTTTTCTACTTAAGGCATCCGCCACCACGTTACCCTTGCCAAGGGTATATGCTATCTCGAAGTCGTAGGATGCTAAGAACTCCATCCACCTTAACATATCTCCCTTCCCTAGAGACCACATGCCCTAAATTCCTCAATTCCTTCCTCCAAAAATGGTATCTTGGAGAACTTAGCTTTAAGCTAGTGCACTTGTAGGGTCCCTAAGCTTTCCTTAAGACATAGGGCATGGTCTTCTTTGCTTCTAGAGAAAACCAGGATATTATCCCATGTAAAATCGTCACAACTATCCATCTCTAACGCAGACCATCCTAGTCGAATTCGACATCCCCCAAGTGCAAGCCCCAAAGGCCTAAACCAATATCAGACAAACACCCAAGGGATACCTCCTTCGAATTCAGACGACCTACGTGAGATGATACTAGTAAGATGGTCAACCAATTGAGCACTTGACCGACTCTGGCCGTCCTTGCCAGTCTTGCTCCAAAACTACCGCTGATTACATAACGGGCTTTTCTTAATCTATTAAGCACATACGAAAACTTATTCCGCGCCTATGGGTAAACCCCGCGCTTTATCAACGACGTCTCCATACTCACGGACCACACAAACAGGTTCCTAATCATCGTTAGATGCGTCAGAAGAGTCTAGGCAGCTAAGCATCACTGAACCCCTAGGGTCGCAAGAAATATGAGGGTTTTTCTACAACGAATCAATAGTCTAACTGCCCTCCTTTCACAGTCTAGGATGGCACCCCGCTTGGCTAGCCAATCCACCCCTAGAATCAAACTACACCCCGTGAAATCAAGGACAAAGGCGTTGCATTCAAACTCAACGCCGAAGAGAAGCACTCTCAAATCCCGACAAATCATAGAAAGATGAGCCGAACCACCAATAGGATTTGAGACTACTACGGGATCAGTAACAATACTAGTATCTAGGTGCAGTGTTTCAACTAATGATGTAGAGATAAACGAATGCGATTCGCCCGAATCGAATAAGGTACGGACAGGCTGATCAAACAGAAAAACTAAGCTTTCAACAGAAATGGTTCTACCTCGTTCTTGCAGCGGTGGGACCGCGAGAGCCTGAACTTGTCCCCATGCCTGCCCTGGTGCTATAAGAGTCTGCACCTGTCCTCCCGAGGTAGCCCCTGCCCTCTGCCCCTTCTTTGGGCAGTCCTTCACTAAATGTCCCGCATCACCACAGTGAAAACAGCCAGTCTTCTTTTTCTTTCGGCAATCCTTGCTGAGATGGCCTGGGGTCCCACAGTTAAAGCATTTCTTCTTCCCCTTAGCATTGTTGCCTTTGCCACCCTTATTTTGATCCCCTTTCTTCTCGGGTGCCTTATCAGCTTTAGTGCCTTTCTCCTCGTGCATGAGTGCCATGTCTACTAGCTTCTCAAAGGTTGCCCCCATAGGGATGTGGGTCATAGCCAACCCTTGCAATGGTTCTTTCAATCCATTAACGAACCTCAGAGCCTTCTTCTCCGGCGTGTTCACTAAGTCCAAGACAAACCTTGCTAACTGATTAAATTTATTGACATATTCTTTCACTGATGAGCTTCCTTGCTTCAATGTCAAGAACCTTTCCATATATAGATTTTCTTCCGCCCTAGAGAGAAACTTCGCCTCGAACCTACGTCTAAAATACGCCCAAGAGTCAACAGGACGCTCCCCATTAGTGACTTCCCACCAAAACGAGGCCTCTCCCTTCATCAACCAAGCTGCTAAACGAACTTTCCTCCCTTCTTCTACTTCAAAGATTTCTAGCAATTCTTTCACCTCCTTAAGCCAATCTCTAGCTTCCACAAACGTTTCTGACCCTTGAAATGGTTTTCCACCCATAGCCTTGAATTCCTTGCACGTCTTTGCAAAAGTATCTACGCGAGGAGGAGGAGGAACGGGTGCAACTGGTGGTGGAGGAACATTGGCCGGACCTGCAGCGGCCCTAGCCTCTAACAGCCTCATATACCATCCGGGTATCGTTACACCGTCAGGTAGGTTAAGATCTTCAGCCATGCTGAAACGAAAAAGGAAAGATTCAAAATGGAGAATTCGAAGGATAAAGATATATGGCTATTGGTGATTATGTTTTTCATAAAAACTTCCTCTTTAAATTTCTCATTAAAACATGTTTTTGAAAACATTTCTTCCAAAAATAACTATTTTTCTAAAGTATTTTTATCTGTTCTGGTAACCTTAAGCTCCGATACCACGTGTAACACCCCCACGTCCATTAATGTCACTCACAAAGGGAATGCATTAACTTCCATGGAGGTTATAAGTGAATATAGAACAGAAAAATTACAACAAGACAGATAATAAGTAGTACTTGAAAACTAAAACTTCATTTTTATTGCAGCGGAAACATGTTTATTACATCACAAAACCATTAATCAGAGTCAAGTACATTATCCATCTTCATAAAACAAAATACATAATCCCATTACACAAATAGCCATTAAAGAAGACAACAAGCTGGACTATACTTCAACGGTCCAAGCTTTCCAAAGAGAGATGAAGCAATCCAATCAAACTCCACTAGAGCTGGGTCCAACCTGAGGACCTGGAGGGGGGAAATGGATAGAAATGGAGGGGGTCAGACATAAAGTCTGGCGAGTATGATAATTCTAACAATACTATTATCAAAATAACTAGACTAAGGCATAAGCTGGAAGACAAGTAAATGTCTATGAACTCTTAGGAAGATAAAGATAACATTTCAGATAACGTTAAAGATAACGGTAAAGGCATACCTAATTACTAACGAATAATTACTATACTGCACCGCACATTAATACACTGCACCGCTCCAATTACTACACTGCACCGCGCCAATTACTACACTGCACCGCGCCAATTACTAAACTGCACCGCGCCAATTACTACACTGCACCGCGCCAGTCACCCTGAAGGTTGATCCCGCATGCTTCACACAGAAACTATATAAATAGCCTTGCGTACTCCAAGCTGACTACATAGGTGCCGTCTGCCCCTATCTCCACTAGGTGTACCCCACTACCCTCTTAGAAATTTTATAAGTATCTTCGTGTACTCCTTGCTGACTACATAGGTGTCGTCTGCCCCTACCTACACTAGGTGTACCCCACTACCCACTTTCGATCGGCTCCCTACTCGTAGATACCCGTGTTGGCCCCACAGTGGGGTGTATCACTCCCCTAAAGTGGCAACCCGATACAACTTGAGAATGCACGGCTTATACCTACACGATGCAACAACGTCTTACCTACCAGCCCGGGTCCACACACGCATATGAAACCCGTTAGACTTGCGTTGCCACCGCTCCCCGTTTTGGCCTCTTATAGTCAAGCCCAGTATGCGTGTCCCGTCCTCGACTTGGGTCGAGCTCACAAAGATACGTTTGGGATACTGGTTGAAATGGGCCCCCACAAGCTACACACCTAAGCTTGTCACCACTAGTATATCCCACTTAAACCTCTTAGTCGTGATTCATTTACATGTGTGTTTGGTTAAGTCTTACTAATCGTATTTCACATGCCACTAAGGGCACCCACTATATTCCTCATGCCACCCAAGGAACCTACTTAACCCCCATGTCCCACTTTACATGTTTATCTGGTTAAGTATTTCTTAATTCATTCAGGCCATAACCTCATAAAGACCTCTCACATTAGACTGGCATTTATGGCAGCTGGATTTGCCGGGCGGGTCCGGGCAGTCTTACACCATAAAAAAGTCTAACCTCGTGTCTTTACAACTGTTATGCTTTAGTTTAGGCCTAGGACCTCTCACATTGGGCTGACATTTGTGACCACTGGATTTGCCGGGCGGTTCCGGGCAGGTTTACGTCACAAACGAGTCCAACCTCGTGTCCTAAGCATTGATTGACAACTTTCAATCTTTTACCCCAGTTTTAATAATTCCCTATTCAAATTATTAATTTAGTCCACTTTTATTGATGTCCATAATTGACTCAATTATGGTTATCCACTCATGGTATGCAAAATCATATCAATTGCACCCAATATCTTATTATTAAATCCTTAATATTACTCATACCCCACGTTTATACGTTCGCTTATTCAACGCATAATATAGGCTAGACTCGAATAGTCTAACGCATAGCACAAAGATAAATTATCACAACATATAGACAATTAAAATAAATCTAATCATAATAGGGGTGAAACTTGCATAAACTACACATGTTAAGGATCAAAAGGTGTCAACTTGTTAAATGTCACAATTTACATGATATGATCATAGCCCAAATTTATACATAAACTTGCATATGGGGTTTATAGGCAACATAATGATGGTGTGAACTAGCATAGGATATCACATATGTCATAACGTAGTTCTAGATGTCATAATAGATGTCATGGCATATGTTCATAACTTTTCTAATCAACATATGTAACTTGTCATATAGATCAACATAGCCCAAACATGATGATTTAATTAATATGAACTAACTAGCATAGATAGTAACATCATGGCTTTTTACATGTATGATTCATCGCCACTTAGCATAGAAACTTTCAACATACATAACATCATCATAGCATGATTTACAACATATAGTATATCATCACCACATAGCATAGGATTAATAACATACATGATAGCATATGTCAATTCACATCATCTACTCACAATCCATTCATGACTTAACCTAATTAAAATGATAATAATCTTGTTAAGACTATCATACTCGCAATTATAGAAGAAAGAGAGTCGAATTAGCGCTCTTTTGATGAAGAATCGCTGTTAGGGTTGGGTAGTTCTGATTTGGTTGCTGTTCTTTATCTTTAATTTGATGGCGGCTGCTCTAGGTCTCAAAATATCAGCATGACGGCCATGGTCTTTGTTTATTTTCTGATTTAGGGTTTGTGTATAGGGGTCTTTTTATAGAGTTATAAATTAATTTAACCCGTCGGATGTTCTTAGTGTTAATCAAAACCATTTAATTATGATAGGGTGATGAGTCAGCCCTATTGACTCAGCAAGGAGTCAGAATGGACTCAACAACACGGGTCAGCCTGAACCAGAAAGCTGTCCAGGCTCCAGCCTCGGCCTGGGCGCACTTGGCAGGTGCGCCAGTGTAAATATGTACTGGCGCACTTCCCAAGTGCGCCAGTGCAGTTTTTTTTTCTACTTTGCCACCAAACTTCGTTCGTCCATAACTCTTTCATCCGGTACTCGTTTCCCGCAAACTCGGACTCTATCTCCACTAGAATTCCGAGACGAACACAATGGCGCAACCCGTTTCCCACAATTCTCACGTCTGAGATTAGTTATTCTTTAATTTGTAAATATTAATATTAACAGAATTATGGGGTGTTACAATTTTACAAAAAATCCATATTTTTAATAATTTTAAAATATCCATTTTTCGTTATGATATGCGAATTGCGTTTATAGCGACCTTTATTCAAAATAGATTTAAGCATAACTTGAAAACTATACATTGGAATTTGAATTTTCCTTTTTCCTTTGAAATGTATTCTTATAAGAAAGCAAACGTTTTCCGTTTCACGTCAATCTGATTTAAATTGCATAATTTATAGTCGTTCAAAGCTTATGGTGGAAAATCGTGAACTGCCGTTGCGCAACACGTCCTACTCAGACCATAATATGACTAAAAATAAAAATTCGTACGATTCCCTTCCAGTACGATTATCAACCTTTATAAACATTTATAAACTCATTTGAAAGCATGATTTCAAAATTAAACTTCAAATTCAATTCAAAACTGAATATTATAATATTATTATATAAAATAATATTATTTTCCAAAAATTAATCCGATTAACTTCAAATTTTGTAGAAAACAAAATTATTATAACAAAAGACTAATGGAAAAATGATTTGAGTTAAAACCTCGTCCATATACCTAACTCAACTTCAAATTCCAAATTCGCTATTTAAATTAAATTTAAAATTGAACTAGCCAATTATAGTGAAAACCTTTCCTCATTTCCATCCTTACACCTTTACAAATCATTCGTATATACCACAAATTCATTTCGTAATTATTTCAAATATCAAAAGAAAATCTTTATTTTAATACCCATTCTTCAACATTGAATTAATGTAAATTGTTTATATTTCCAACTGAGAAGGAGACCTAACCAATTACTTATATAGTTCCATAACTGGGTGTGATAGGAGTGTAACAACATACAAAGCAGTACTTAACAACATACAAACATCCACAACACTCATCAAAAATATCATCAATAATGTTAGTTCCTACGTGCAACCATTACGGTAATCAACACTTACCAGTGTATACGTGTCATTAACAATGCATCCATTCATCCAAAATCACACATATATATTTAACATCCATAATTAAATAAATAGGTGTAAGGAACTCTCAATGACGTATCCACTCCGCCAAACTTTATCGTAGGACCTTGGTCGAACCGGCGGATAGCGTAACCGCATACCGTGGTTTAACTTTTCTAACTTTGAAAATATGCCAACTACCCTTTAGTTTTTGGACTAGCTACTCTCTGAAATTGGAAAAGTACCCAACTACGAAGTTGTAGAAAAAAATTCTATTCAGTTTTGAAAAGCAATTTCCTAATTATGATAATTTTTTAGGGAGATATGATCCAAATAGTGGAGGTGTTTTTCAGATTCAACAAAAGATAGCCAGAGAATATTTCCTTTAAAGATTTGAATATTTGGAATAGCTAGGCTCAGAATTAGGAAAAGTGATCAACTACAAAGTTGTGGCCACTGAAAAAATACACAACCTGAAGTAAAGAATTACATGATTTGGTTCAGTTTAGGGGAAGTTATGGCCTTGGGAAATTGCTGGTTGTGGGCTGAGGTGGAGGCCGAGAAGAACGAAGTGGTGGTGCATGAAGGTGGTGGTGTGGTATGCTTGGCTGGACTTAGGTGGAGGAAGTGGGGTTGTGGACCAGTGGAGGAGGAGGTGGGGAGGAGGTTGGCCAAGGGTGGTCGGGGAAATGGGGTGTAGCCCGTGCTTGGAGGAGGAAAGGAAGAAGAGAACGAGGAGGATGAGAGTGGAAAAATGGAGGTGGTGGAGCATGGTGGAGGGGGTGTTGGTCATGGCCGAATCAGTGGAGTAGGAAGAGGGAAAGAAAAGAGAGAGGTGGAGATTTTTCATGCCAAGGAAGCCATAACCGTTAAGGTGAGCAAAAGGAGGAAGTTAGAAATGAATGGACTGAGTGAAAAAGAAGGTAAGAGAAACGGTGACACCTAATAGGACATGTGTCCTTACCACATTAAAACCATGAAACCACTCTTTAAAACCATGAGTAAATGCACATGGCTTGCTACCTACCTATTTGTAACGACATGGATTTTTCCCGGACTTAATCGATCGCAAAATCGACCAAGATCGTTCAATTCCCGCATATTTAACTTTGGGAATACAATACATTAGAACAAATAACAACAGACTTTATAAACATTATAATAATGTTACATCAGAGTACATCGAAGAAATACAGCGGAAAATAATATTTACAATGAACTAAACAATACTTCATCAGGAGACTTTCTATTCTCTGGACACAACTTTAAGCTTCGATCCAGAATCTTGCTCAAGAGATAAATATCTGCAAAAAGCTACTCGACTGCACGTGTGGAAAATATGGGCACCCGAGTTTGCCAGTGAAACAAACTACAGGTCAGTCATGGGACTGGTATGAGAAATCTAACTTAATTAATCTAATAATAGGGCTAATCACAGGACCACGCCGCTAACGCGGAACGGGTTTACTCCATTGGATTGTCAGTGCATAAAATAAGGTAAATCGTTAAACAACGCAATGCTTTTTAGAAAAAAATGAAACCATTATAAGACTCAAGTCCCATAACACAATGCAACACAAACCGGAGGATAGAGTTTTACCTTATAATGGTCAAAAGATGCTTGATACGATAAAACGAATTTAATATTAGCGTGTATATGTTTTTAAAAACATTTCAATCATAATGTATCAATCATAGACGGCATAGTACCTAATCCTACTATGTCTCCATACTAGTTCTACAATCAAAACCGCATGGTGTCGTATTGGAAATTGGGTTTCCATCATGAGTCGAGGCTAGGGATTGTCCCCTCCGATTCGAGACACTCGAGCAAATGCCTCAGGGTCACACCTATGGGCAACCCTTGGAGCGGTAGGTTCGGCCCAAACCTACGTTAGTGGATTAGTTATGCCTGAACACACGCTTCCCGATCCTTTTGGACCTCTAGTATGACCACTTCCGACCTATAAATCTGAGGTACCTCATAATCCATCATCCACATAAGTAAAAATGTCAGGGCTGGTAGGTCACAAACACCACTCTAGCTAGAAAGAAACGCGTGCACTCCCTACGGTCCATATCCCATTTTTGTCTCATACCGGGGTGTGAGGCTCGTGAAGTCATGCTATACACAAAGCTAGGTCGAAATAGGCTATGCTTTGATCATCAACCACAAGGCGCTGCTTTTCAACAAAAGCCTTGATCATTGCATCTTGGCATGCCACATTGTCAATCCATTCCATACCATTGATTTCTGCCAATATATAACCTCTAAGCTCGTGCGTCTTAGAGAAGGGTGTTAAACACCAAACAAATATATATTTAGCAGAGAACAACGAATACAGTATAATGGAATACAACGTCAGACATACAATCCATTTACAAGTTCGTTCTGGGTCAGAACGAAACCGAAGTCACCTTATTCCGCCCCCCATATGTCCAATACAGAGGTGAGGTGCTCGCATATCCGAACAATCAACAAGTACGTCCGGACGACCACCACTGTAGCCCTTTCAAGGTAGCTACTCCAATCATGAGCCTCAGTAGCAACTCTCTATTCGATGTGAAGATCGCTGGTCTTCAATCACCGTCTTCAAATCTTTGACTTAGATCGTCGTATAATCATTTGAAATGAGATTGAACTCGGACTTTTCAAATGATCCTCGCATATATATATATATATATATATATATATATATTTTTAAATCATTTCATATCGTTATTAGTATTTAATAATGATTTATCGCCATTTATATATATATATATATATAAGAATAACTAAATTAATTTAACGACGCTTCGGGTCGATCGGGGGCCCTAGCACTGTTTTTATCAAAATTTGATTTACACTTATCTCGAAACCTAACCGTCGGATTTTAACGAAATTTATGTCGTTGGAAAGATCTTCCCAAAGCGGTCCTAAAGGTTCCAGTTTTGAGAAAATCCGATGGTCGGATCTTTCGGAATAATCGTTTGAAATTACAATTTCAAATCGTGAACTACAGCAGTGCGATTCGTTTTATTTTAATTTATATATATATATATATATATAAATATAATTCATTTGTTTGACAATTTCAAATTATTTATCTTTAAATAATTTGCTATACTTCGTATTCAAGTTATTTTTTTAATGAACAGAAGTCCACTTCAAAACATGTACATCTCCTTCATTCCTTACATGACAATAAAAATATAAATTTTTATTGTTTATCATTTCTATTCCAAACTATGAATATTTTTATATTCTCTTTCTTTACATTAAAAATGTGATTTTTAATGTAAACATGTTTTATTTTTAAAACATGAACTATTTTCTAATTTCATTTCTTATATTAGAAATGAGGTTTTTATGGTAAACATGTTTTTATAACTTAAAACATGACAGTTTTATATTTCATTCATTACATTAATAATGAGGTTTATATTACATAAAAATGTGAACTTTTTATATTACTTAAAAATGTAAACTTTTTGTATTACATCAAAATGTAAACCTTTTTCTATTCTTTTATTACACTATTGAAAAATGTAATCCTTTATTCAATCTTCACTTATATTGAAAAATGTAATTTTTTTTATTCAATCTTTTATTACACTGAAAAACGTAGTTTTCCCTTTTCTTCTTTAATTACATAGAAAATGTAATTTTAAAATCTATTCTTTTTATCGCATCTAAAATGACGATAAAAATGTCACTTTTATTTTTACTCTTTTTATCGCATCTGAAAAATGTCACTAGAATGACAATAAAAATATAACTTCTGATTCTATCCTTTTTATTACATTTAAAATGTCAATAAAAATGTAACTTTAAAATCTATTCTTTTATTTACATCCAAAATGTAAATAAAAATATAACTTCTGATTTTAATCTTTTTACTGTCTCTAATTTGACAATAAAAATATAACATTCTAATCTGCTCTTTTTGTTACTTCAAAAATGTAAATCAAAATGTTCCATTTTAATCAAATCTTTTTATTTACATCTAAAATGTAAATACAAATGTACTTTTTAATCTATATTTTTATTTACATCTAAACTGTAAATAAAAATGTAACTTTTAAATCTTGTCTTTTTATTTACACCTAAAAGTTAAATAAAGGTGTAACTTCAAATTCATTCTTTTTATTTACATCTAAAATGTGAATAAAGATGTCACTTTTAATCTATTCTTTTTATTTACATTTAAAATGTAAATAAAGATGTCACTTTAAATCTATGTTTTTATTTTTCTTAATGAACAAAAATGTATATTTTTGTTTCTACCTTTTTAATTGACAAAAATGTTTATTTTTGTTTAAGCCTTTTAAATGAACAAAAATGTCTGTTTTTGTTAAATGAACAAAATGCTTCATTCTTTTTAATGGAAAAAGAATGTCTCTTTCTTTTAAATGAACAAATTGATTACTTTCTTTTTAATCATTTTAGGTGAACAAAAATGTCTCCTTCTTTTCAATGAACAAAAATGTATCTTTTGTTCAATCACTTTAATGAACCAAAAATGTCTATTTTGTTTAAATCCTTTCCAATGATTCTGTTGCCTACTTTTTCTTTACTCTTTTCTAATGATTCATATTACAATAAAAATATAATTTTTATTGTCTTCCCTTTTCTAATGATTCACATTACAATAAAAATATAATTTTTATTGTCGACTCTTTTCTAATGATTCACATTACAATAAAAACTTAATTTTTATTGTCTACTCTTTTCTAATGATACCTATTACAATAAAAATATAATTTTTATTGTCTACTCTTTTATAATGATAAATAAAAGAATATTTTATTTATCAACAATTTTCTATGTTAACTTAGCAAATTAAAATGATAATTTTATTTGTTAACAATTTGTATTCAACATAGCAAATAAATAAGGATAATTTATTTGCTACAATTTCTAATTTAACTTAATAAATATAAATGATAACTTTATTTGTTAATAATTTCTAATTAACAAAAATGACCTTTTAAATGGTACTTTTGTTTTATTAACATTCCTAATTCAACAAATTGCCATTTGATTATGTTTAATCCAATTCAACAAAATGACAAGTTTAATTATTGTCCAACATAAATGACAATTTAATCATGTTTTAATCTAATTTCAATCAAAATGACAATTTAATTATTGCCACAGACATGATATAATTATTTTTAACAATCATATTTTAACAAACGTGAAACATTGGTTTTAAACTAAACAAACATGACATGTTTATTTTCAACTTATTTTATAACAAACAAGATATATATATTTCAGCTATTTTAGATTAACAATCATGATCTAATTATTTACAACGTTTATATTTTAACAAACATGATAATTCTAATCCACACATCAACATAACAGTATTATCAACCCAATCAAATCACACATATATATAACAAATTGAATTTAACAGCAAATTTGATTTCTAACACGATCAGAAATTAATAAATTTTAGTTTTTAAAAAATATAGAATTCTCACCTTGGTTTGAAGCAGATTTAAAAATTCTAAAGGGTCCAGAATCTGTTCCAATCTCTTTAAAAAAATTGTGTTCGACGACACGGTTCCATTGTCCCTGAAATCGTTCAATTCTGAAATCGTACGAATAAGATATGAATTTCATAATCTAATTTATATTTTGCTACGCTTATAAGTGTTAAGATTTATTAAAATATACCTTCAGTATTGTAGCCGTGTATTTCAACTTTTGTTCAAAACTTCAGATCGAATTTACGAGCGATTGGTTGTATGAGGGGGCGAATAGGTTTCATGGGGTTGTCGGGCTCGGAGAAGCGCCGTCGCGCCAGGGAGGAGGTGGCGTTCGATCGCCGGAGGCGGGCAGGCAGAGGGTCGACGCGGGCGAGGTTGTGGGGTGTGGTTCTGGCGCTATAGGTCACGGCAGAGGTCGAACTCCGTATGGATGGAGAGATCTTGGAGAGAACTTCAAAAGTATCAACTGGAAGGAGGTCTAAAATTTATTGGATGAGGAGAAAAAGAAGGACGAAGAATGGAGGGATGTCGGCCATGGATATGAAAGGTTCGGTGGCGGCTGATGAATAGTGTTAGGGTTTGGAAATGATTTTCCACTTTATTTATAATATTTTAGTATTAATTAACCCTATAAAGGCCCGTTCTGATACTATCTCCAATTCAGGCCCAACGACAGACATTCCTAACTAATAACCCATATTCTGAACTCAACGGGCCATGTTCCGTGAACCTAAACAGCTGTTTTCAGTCAGTTTTCTTTAATTTAAATTAAAAACATTTATTATTTAATTTAACTGTATATATAAATTCACCGGGGCTACATATGGACTCTAAAAATTACAGAAAAATTATATCTGGTTATGTTTTGACGATACGGTCCTAACAAGACTAATTTCTTCGAATTCCAAGACTGTTTTAAAAATGGCCATTTTCAAGTCGATTAAATTTGACTAAAACTGACAAAACACGTTTTCTTCTGCCACGCTCACATATTGATTTGAAAAATTATAAAAATTGAAACCTAGCAATAATTTCACATTCTGGTTCGAACAAAAGTGGTTTCATCGAAAACCAAGGTCGTTTGCAAAATGGCTATTTTTAAGGCCAATATATTATATTAAAATATATACAAATTCTACAGCGACTTTTCTAAATTTTAAACTGGACATAACTTACAATTTTAAAGTGAAATCTTAGTTTCTTACATTCGTTAGAAAGATATTGTTAAACAGATTCAAATATTTCTGGTTTTACTGAAATCCGATTTATTTTGAATCTTGTACATTCAGATAAAGTTTAAAATCAAATTTTCAAACTGCAGCGCTATTTCTAACTCCTTTTGTATTAAAATTAAAATTTATTCGTTTTAACTTCAATTAAAATAAATTTTTAGTCATTATTTTTTTTAATTCTTAAAATCCCTTAAAATTTCTAAAATAAAAATTTTAAATTGGCTCCAAAATTCCGGGTTGTTACAATCTCCCCCACTTAAAATCTTTTCGTCCTCGAAAAGGAACGAAGCTAAAAGTTGTTTAACTAACCATTCTATTTTCATTTTTATTTAAATTAGTTCCTACAATTTTATTAGTTGATTAACTTTAAATATATATATAACTTTTATATATTTTAAAAATGATTTTTTCTAAAATCGGATTATATATATAATCACAAATACATTAATTATAACTTGTCACTCTCAACTCATTCTAGGGCATTACTAACCCCATCTCTAAAGAGTTTTCTCATTCAAGGATGCTACTGATCCTATCTCTAATGAGTATTCTTATTGGATATTACCAATCCAATCTCTGATGAGTTTTTGTTCAGTTCTAACGAGTTGTACCCCAAAGATTTGAGCTAACCAGAGCTCTGATACCTACTGTAACGAGATGGATTTTGTCTAGACTTAATCGATCGCAAAATCGACCAAGACCGCTCAATTCCCACATACGTTAACTTTGGGAATACAATACATTAGAACAAATAACAGCAGACTTTTATAAATATTATAATAATGTTACATCAAGGTACAGAATATCAGAGTACATCAAAGAAATACAGCAGAAAATAATATTTACAATGAACTAAACAATACTTCATCGGAAGACTTTCTATGCTCTGGACATAGCTTTAAGCTTCGATCCAGAATCCTACTCAAGAGATAAATATCTGCAAAAAGCTACTCGACTTCCTGTGTGGAAAATATAGGCACCCGAGTTTTCCAGTGAAACAAACTACAGGTCAGTCATGGGATTGGTATGAGAAATCTAACTTAACTAATCTAATAATAAGGCTAATCACAGGACCACGCCGCTAACGCGGAACGGGTTTACTCCATTGGATTGCCAGTGCATAAAATAAGCTAAATCGTTAAACAATGCAATTCTTTTTAGAAAAAATGAAACCATTATCAGACTCAAGTCCCATCACACAATGCAACGCAAACCGGAGGATAGAGTTTTACCTTATAATGGTCAAAAGATGCTTGATACGGTAAAACGAATTTAATATTAGTGTGTATATGTTTTTAAAAACATTTCAATCATAATGTATCAATCATAGACGACATAGTACCCCATCCTACTATGTCGCCATACTAGTTCTACAATCAAAATCGCATGGTGTCGTATAGGTAATTGGGTTTCCATCATGAGTCTAGGCTAGGTATCGTCCCCTCCGATTCGAGACACTCCAGCAAATGCCTCAGGATCACACCTATGGGCAACCCTTGGAGCGGTAGGGCCAGTCCACTCCTACGTTAGTGGATTAGTTATGCCTGAACACAAGTTTCCCGGTCCTTTTGGACCTCTAGTATGACCACTTCCGGCCTATAATTCCGAGGTACCTAATAATCCATCGTCCACATAAGTAAAAATGTCAGGGCTGGTAGGTCACTGACACCGCTCTAGCTAGAAAGAAACGTGTGCACTACCTATGGTCCATATCCCGTCCTACGGTCCATATCCCTTTTTTGACTCATACCGGGGTGTGAGGCTCCCAAAGTCACGCTATACACAAAGCTAGGCCGAAATAGGCTATGCTTTGATCATCAACTACAAGGCCATGATTTTCAATAAAAGCCTTGATTATTACATCTTGGCATGCCACATTGTCAATCCGTACCATACCATTGATTTCTGCCAATATATAACCTCTAAGCTCGTGCGTCTTAGAGAAGGGTGTTAAACACCATACAGATATATATTTAGCAGATAACAACGAATATAGTATAAAGAAATACAACGTCAGACATACAATCCATTTACAAGTTCGTTCTGAGTCTGAACAAAACTAGAGTCACCTTATTCCACCCCCATATGTCTAATGCAGAGGTGAGGTGCTCGCATATCCGAACAATCAACAAGTACGTCCGGATGGCCACCACTGTAGCCCTTTTAAGGTAGCTACTCCAATCACGGGCCTCAGTAGCAACTCATCCATTCGATGTGAAGATCCCCGGTCTTCATTCACCGTCTTCAAATCTTTGACTTAGATCATCGTATAATCATTTGAAATGAGATTGAACTCGAACTTTTCAAATGATCCTCGCATATATATATTTTAAAATCATTTCATATCATTATTAGTATTTAATAACGATTTATCGCTATTTTTGTATATATAAGAATATCTAAATTAATTTAACAACGCTTCGGGTCGATCGACGGCCCTGGCGCTGTTTTTATCAAAATTTGATTTACACTTATCTCGAAATCTAACCGTCGGATTTTAACGAAATTTATATCGTTGGAAAGATCTTCCTAAAGCGGTCCTAACGGTTCCAGTTTTCGGAAAATCCGATGGTCAGATATTTCGGTATAATCGTTTGAAGTTACGATTTCAAATCGCGAACTACAGCAGTGCGATTCTTTTTATTTTAATTTAAATTTATATATATATATATACAATTCATTCGTTCAACGATTTCAAATTATTTACTCTTTAAATAATTTGCTACATGTGACGATCCCAAAACCCCGTGACACGGTGTTAAGGATAATCACTGGAATTTAACACATTAATCATTATTAGCAGATCACAGATAATAGCATAAACAGAAAATAGAATAATTTACACACATATGACAGCGGAATGATATAGATATCATCACATCAGAGAGCACAGTACAGGATACAACTTAGTGCATAATGATACATAATCAGTCACCATCGCCTGAGGCGGAATCATACATAAAGAGTACACAAAATAAATATCAGTCTACATCGCCAATGGCGGAATCATAATATAGATACAATAATGGCGGAGAAAATCCAAGTCAGCACGGTGTAGTCAAGCCTCGCCATGAGCCAAAAGTGCGTCAGAAACCTGTAACTAGGCTGCCCGTGTGAAAATGAGGGCACCCGAGTTTGCAAGGTGAAACAAACTACGAGTCAGTCATGGGACTGGTATGAGAAATCTACTTAACTTATTAACAACAATAATAAGGCAAATCAAAGGACCACGCCACTTTCGCGGAACGGGTTTACTCCAATGAGTGCTAGTGCATGAAATAAAGTAAATGATTAAATCATCGCAATGCTTTTTATAAAATGAAGCCATTATAAGACTCAGGTCCCATCACACAATGCAACGCAAGCCGGAGGATAGAGTTTTACATTATAATGGCTAAAAATGCTTCATACGTATAAAACAAAAGTGTTTGATATTATTACTAGTGCATATATGTTTCAAAAGCAAATTCAATCATAAATATCAATCCTAGGCGGCATAGCTACCATCTACTATGTCGCAATACTAGTAATACAATCACGTCCGCATATTTCGTATTGGAAATTGGATTCCTTCATTAGTCGAGGCAAGGGGTAAGCTCCTCTCCGATTCGAGACACTCTAGCAAATGTCCCAGGACCCCACTATGATCCTTGGATCTTCAGGGCCGGTCCTCCCTTACTTTTGAGGATTAATTATTCCTGAACACACGTTTCCCGATCCTTACAGACCTATATCGAGGCGCCTCGCATTCCAACAACCACACAGGTGAAAAATATATATAACGTCAGGGCTGGTAGGTCACTGACACCACCTTAGCTAGAAAGAAACGTCGTGCTCTCCCTGCAGTCACTCTCCCGATTTTGACTCATACCGAGGTGTGAGGCTCGCGAATTCACGTTATACACAAAGCTACGTCACACAGACCATGCTTTGATCATCAACCACAAGACTTTGCTTTGCAACAGAAGCCTTGATCATATGCCACTTAGGCGTGCCACACAGGCAATCCACTCCATGCGACTGATTTCTATCAATACATAACCTCTGAGCTCGTACGTCTCAGAGAGGGGCGTTAAGCAAGAGAATAAATTCTCCGCCGCCAAACAGATATATATTTAACAGAGATCAACCAGCACAGAACAAAATCCAATGTCAGACACACAGTCCGTTTACAAGTCCGTTCTAGGTCTGAACGAAACCGGAGGCACCAATTCCTCGCATATCCGTACAATCAACAGTATGTCTGGACGGCTACTACTTCAGCTCCTTCATGGTAGCTAGTCCAATCACGAGCATCAGTAGCGCCCATCCATTCAGTGTGAAGATCGTCGGTCTTCAACCGTCTTCGACTCTTCAACTTCTCAACGTCGATCAATTATTTGAAATGAGATGAACTCGGCCTTTTCAAATAATCCACGTATATTTAGATTTTCAAATCAATTTATCACATGGTTGGACTATTCAACATTCACGTTTCAGTTCTTTAGTTATAATTCTCATGTTAAATACATTCAACCATCACATATCAAGCAAACACAACGAAATTGGTTTATTTCCACTCTATATCATCTATAGTATTTTATAACGATATATCGCCATTTTTATTTAATTTAAAACGGCCATATTTAATTAAACGACGTTTCAGGTCGTGTCGATGCACTGGCGCTGTTTTTCACTAATTTTGTTTTACACATATCTGAAAATCTAACTTTTGGATCTTCACAAATTTGGTATCATTAGGAAGGTCATTTCAAAACGAATCCAACGGTTTCAGTTTTGGGAAAATCCGACGGTCGGATTTTCCACACTAGTCATTTGAAGTTACGATTTCAATTTACAAACTGCAGCGTCGTTATTCGATTTAATTTAATTATATTTATATATATATATATAAATATAATCGTTTTCTGGCGCTGTTTTTCTTTAGATTTGAATTAAACATTCCAGACAATCCAACCGTCGGATCTTCACAAAGTTGGTGCCGTTGTAAAGATATTTCCAAGGCGAACCCAACGGTTGAGGTTTCGGGAAAATCCAATGGTCGGATTTCCCGCACTAGTCGTTTGAAATCATGGTTTCAAAACACGAACTGCACGGCCACGTTTCGTTTTAATTTTATTTATATTTATATATTTATATAAATATAGTTCATTCAAAAATTCCTATATCGTTTTCACTTCAATTATTTCACTAACGCCTTTAAATTTTGGAAAATTTCGCCATAACCTCCTTTGTACGGGAGGGGCTGGGAAAATTCCCAAATAGCCACACGGGCGTCTCATGTCAAAAAGAAAAAGAAAAAGAAAAAGCCAACAGGCTCATAAAATCATCACCCAAACAAAACAGTAAATGTGTACCTATTTGTCGGGCACAAAATTTTATTCCTCTTCTCTAGCCCCTTTTGCTATAACCTGTTCAATAAATATGCATGTACATATATACAATTTTTATCACTTATCATTTTCCATTCAACTTCATATTTGATTTACTTTGGTTTAAAAGCACCATTCATTCTAATGTTGCATACATAGGCTAAAATCATATCATTAGCTGATTAATGTATATTTCAACTCATGCACATTTATTTGAACAAGTGGCTATTTTTAACACTTCACATTTCAAAGATGATAATTTTGGCGAACTAAAATAGATTTCAACACATGACTATTTTATTTAGTTCCTATGCATGTTAAAAATAATATTTCATTCACAAATATTTATTTCAACGTCCGCATATCTTTAGCATATCACATATATGATAAAAAATGATATTTTTATCATTTAAAATATTTATTCGACAAATGGATGTTTTCAACACATCATAGTTTCAATAAAAATGTAATTTCTATTGTTCGATATTTTTATTCAACACATGAACTTTTCCACTACACACACTTCTCAACACATGAGCATTTCCACACATGGATATTTTATTTATGTTGTTCATATAAGAAAGATGGAATTTTTATTGTTGAAACTATTTATATATAAGGCGAATATTTTTCATACTTCATATATATTATAAAAAGGTGATTTTTATTGTTTAGACACTTCATTCATTCACAAATGAATTTAATTTTCACACATCACTTTTCAACACATGAACATTTCCACACATGGATATAGTTTCAACACATGACTTTAATTTCAATGAATGAAGATAATTTCAACATATGAAAATAATTCTAACACATGAATATTATTCAAAATTTCGGCAGCATAACGGCAGGGTAGTTAAAACCGGCACCGTCCCTAGTACGGCTCCTCGCTCTACCTTAAAACCTCGTGGTTTTTGCCAATGGGGATTCATGCATCTAATTCGCACGCAGGCGGCATGTTTATTTTTATTTCCACAAATATTTCCAATTGATTTCAATCACCAATGGGTATTTTTCAACCACAACCAAACAATATCAACCACAAACAATTATTCAACCATTCGTATTTTTCATCCAATATTTCACACCAATTCACAACAATAAATATCGTCCATGGTTTGTGGACGAGGGGAGTATATATATATATATATTATTGCTATATTTCACTTGCATTTCAACACATATATCAATTATTCTATGCATGTATAATTCATACTTCGCTTATATAGCTTACACCACGCATGTACATGAGGTATACAACACGTGTGTAATTTATATTTCGCTTATATAATTTATACACAACGTTTTCCATTCAAATTCATTTAATTTAGATTTCTCACATTGGTTTGCGGAGTGCTAAAAATCGTAGATGACTCAGAAAAATCCGCGGCTTCTTCTATGTGGTAGAGAGCTTCCTTGCGGTCCCGATGTTTCCTGTTTCATCGAATTTCGTCAACACACCAAAAAGATATGATTTTTCAAAGTGCAGACATCAAAAAGGACTCACCTTTCTAAGTGGTTCGAAACTAGGGTTGAGGTTTTCGCGAAATCCGTGGCATGTGGGGACGATCGGAGGTGCTGACGTGGAAGAGGGAGGAGAGGCGGTCCTGTCGGTGGTGGTTTGGGGTGGCTCGGTGGCTCCTATGGCGATCGGCGACGCTGGGAAGTCGGCGACTTCCTAGGCCCGATTCAGGCGGAGGCGGCGACGAGAGGTGGAGGGAGTTGGTCGGATTTGAAGAGGAGGAGGAGGCGAGTCGAGGGAGGGTAGCGACGGTGGCTGGAGTGGCCTGTAGCGGCGGGAAAAGGGGAGGGAAGCGGCGAACGACGATGATCGTCGAGAGCAGATGGGGACGAGGGTTTTTTAGTTTTTATTTTATTTTAAAAATAAGGAAAGAAAATTTCTGATTGGCCGAGGGTTTTATTAAATTTTTAAATAGTGTTTTCTCCAACGAACTCCTTTATAAGTCCAACGAGTGTTGTCACTAGCTAAATACCCCCATCCCGGACACAATGGGATATGTTTCGTTGGCCAATTCGACTGTTACAGTCAGTTATTTTTCAAATTAAAGTATAAAACATTTAATTTTTAACTTTGAACGTGCATTTCAATTTGCCAGGGCCACAAACTGATTCGAAAAATTCCAGAAAAATAAATCTAGCTATGTTTTGACGCTACGGTCCCAACAAAACTAGTTTCGTCGAATTCTGTGAACGTTTGAAAAATGGCCATTTTCTGGTCGATCCAATTTAACAGAAATTGACCAAACACATTTTCTTTTGCCACGCTCACATACTAGCTTCAAAAATTATGAAATTTGAAACCTAGCAATAGTTTGACATCCCGGACCCAACAAAAGTGGTTTCGTCAAATTCCGAGGTCGTTTGCAAAATATCAATTTTCCAGGGCTATATATTCTATATAGCGACCTTTCTGAAAATTCATTCGGCCATAACTTTTGATTCCCGTTATGAAGTTTCGATTTTTCAGATTCGTTAGAAAGGTATTGATAAACAGATTTAAATATTTTTGGTTTCACTAAAATCCGTTATATTCTCCACCCTGCACAGTGAGTCAAAGTTTGAATTCAAATTTTCAAACTGACTCACTATTTCTAATTCACTATTTTATTGAAATATTCTATTTCAATTGTTCAAATTCCTTTGAAATGACCAATTTAAAAATTTTAAATTGGCTCGTATTTTCCGTGTTATTACAATCTCCCCCACTTAAAACTTTTCGTCCTTGAAAAGGAAACAACAGTAAAGTAGGAAACAAAATGTAAATGCAAAGTATTGTAAAGGTACCTTGCACCGGAGTTAGTCAGAGATGTCCACTCTGCATTTGGGGTAAGCTTGCTTAATGCTTTCCTCAGTCTCCCAAGTACAGTCTCTAGGATCACTGCTCCACTGCACTTTAACTAAATGAACCTTTTTGCTTCTTAGTTCTCTAGTTTCTTTGCCAACAATCTTTAATGGCTCTCTTCTGAGTGCTAATTCTGGAGTTATGTCTATATCCTGTTGCGCTGCTTCTTCTACAACAAGATCTGGATCATGCACATGTCTTCTAAGTTGAGATACGTGGAACACATCGTGCACTCCAGGCAACCAATCTGGTAATTGAACCCTATAAGCAAGAGTTCCAATTCGTTCGAGTATAGGAAAGGGACCAATAAATCTCGGTGCCAACTTCCCAGTTTTGCCAAATCTGATTACTCCTCTCATCGGAGAAACTTTCAAATAAACATGATCACCAACAGCAAATGTCAAATCTCTTCTTCTAGAATCTGCATAACTTTTCTGTCGGGTCTGGGCGGTTCTCAATCGCTTTTTGATGAAGTCGACTTTATCAGATGCCTCTCTAATCATATCGGGTCCTAACACGAGTCTATTGCCAGGTTCTACCCAACATGCTGGAGATCTGCACGGTCTGCCATATAACGCTTCAAATGGCGACATTCCCAAACTTGCTTGATAGCTATTGTTATATGAGAATTCTGCCAAGTGCAAGTGATCTTCCCATGACCCACCAAAATAAATTATACAAGCCCGCAATAAATCTTCTAGAATTCTATTCACCCGCTCAGTTTGGCCATCTGTTTGAGGGTGATAAGCGGTGCTCATATTCAGTTTCGTTCCCAATTCTGTCTGGAAAGCCTCCCAGAATTTGCTAGCAAATATCGGGTCTCTATCACTGACTATGCTGATGGGAATTCCTTGCAGCTTAACAATTTCTTTGAAATATATCTGTGCTAGACTTTGAGCGGTTCTATTGGATCTGACAGGTATAAAATGGGCAGTCTTCGTGAAGCGATCTACGATTACCCAAATGCTGTCATTACCTTTCCTGGTTCGCGGCAAGCCATCTATGAAATCCATGGAAATCTGTTCCCATTTCCAACCTGGGACTTCCAACGGTTGCAACAGTCCAGCTAGCTTCTGCTGGTCACTCTTGACCAATTGACAAGTAGGACATCTGCTAACATATAAAGAAATATCCCTCTTCATTGCCCTCCACCGGAAAGTGCGTTTGATATCGTTGTACATTTTACTCACCCCAGGATGGATGCAAAAATTGGATTTATGGCATTCGTCTAGCACTTCTCTTCGAAGGCCTGGAATATTTGGAATGCAAATCCTATTATTTAACCTGAGAACCCCCTTATTGTCAATACAGAAACTTGTGGTTTCACCTTCCTTGACCCTTTGACTGATTCTCTAAATGAATTCATCGTCTTTTTGAAGGACTGAAATCTTATCAATCAATCCAGGCGTAATTATAAGATTGGCCATGATTGCGGTTTTCCTACTAAGCGCATCCGCTACAACGTTAGCCTTTCCCGGCGTATATAGGATATCAAGATCATACGCTGCAAGAAATTCTAGCCAACGCTGCTGTCTCAGATTCAGATCTTTCTGGGTGTATAAATACTTCAATGATTGATGATCTGTATACATTATAAATTTCTTGCCCAATAAATAATGCCTCCAGATTTTCAATGCAAAAACGATAGCTAGCAACTCAAGATCATGAGTTACATAATTCTTCTCATGCGGTTTCAGTTGGCGGCTTGCATAAGCGACTACTTGGCCTCTTTGCATTAACACTGCACCAAGATCTCTAATAGAAGCATCTGTCCAAACCGTTAAATCCTGATTGCCATCAATAATGATTAACACTGGAGCAGTAGTCAGTTTCGATTTCAATTCCTGGAAAGCTTCTTCATAGTCGGAAGTCCACTTAAATTTCTCATGCTTCTTCGTGAGCTTCGTTAACGGACCAGATATCTTCGAAAAATCCTTAACGAACTTTCGATAATAACTAGCCAACCCCATAAAACTTCTAACTTCTGTGGGAGTAGTGGGTTGTTTCCAGTCTTGAATCGCTGTTATTTTGCTTGGGTCTACAGAAATCCCTTTCTCTGACACGACATGGCCAAGAAACTTCACTTCTTCTTGCCAGAAGACACATTCAGAGAATTTGGCTTTGAAGACGTTCTTTCTTAGAATCTCCAATACTTGTTATAAGTGCTTTTCATGCTCGGGTTTTGATTTGGAGTAGATTAAAATATCATCGATGAATACGAGGACAAATTTATTCAGAACTCCCCTGAACACTCTATTCATTAGATCGACAAAGTATGTTGGAGCGTTGCACAAGCCGAACGACATTACTAACCATTCATAAAATATGTCTGGACCTCTGAAAGCTGTCAAAGGAACACACTCTTCTGCTATTCTCAATTGATGAAAACCTGTAGCTAGGTCCATTCGGGAAAATACTTTCGCCCCATTCAACTGGTCTAGCAAATCATCGATGCGGGGTAATGGATATTTATTTTTGAGCGTCTGTTTGTTGAGGTCTCGGTAATCAACGCATAATCGAAGAGTACCGTCTGACTTTGGGACAAACACAACAGCTGCACCCCAATTAGGAAAGCTAGGTCTGATTAGACCCTTCCACAACAGTTGACGAGTTTGATCGCCTAATTCTTCTTTTTCCTTCGGAGACATTCTACGAATTGGATGTACCACTGGTCTGGCATTGGGAATTAGATCAATTCGGAATTCAATTTCTCATTACGGAGGTAAATTTTCAACTTCTTCAAACACATCCGCATAGTTTCTAACAATCGGAATCTTTTCCAAGGAAGTGGGGATAACTTCTAACGTCGACCAAAATTCTTCTCTATTTGGATTCGAACCATGACAGGGTACCGTAATATATCCAAGCTTCGTTCGAATTTTAACGATTCTTTCTGCACAATTCACTTCGGCTTCATATTTCGTTAACCATTCTAACCCAAGGATAACGTCGAATTCGGGAAAATCCATAACGATCAAATTAATGTGAAATTTGTAGGAAGAATAAGAGATTGGCACTCTACAACATGAACTGAGAATAATAGAACCTATCAGATTATGTACTTCAACCGATTCTTTAAGCTTTCTCTGTTTTAACTTTAATTTGTGCATTGTGTTACTAGCAATAAAACTACGTGATGCACCTGTGTCAAACAATACAGAGACAGGAATATTTTTAATTGTAAGGGTACCTCCCAAAACATCGGGTTTACCTGCTCCATCGGAAGCAGTTGGTGGGCTCGACCCGTCATACACGTGAGCTACTGTGGCCTTCTTCAGCAAAGGATAGTCATTGACTAGATGATTCGTCTTGCGGCAATTAAAGCAGGAGCGAGTGTTCTGAGAACCCTGGCTTGAACCTTGTGAATTTGTCTTCTGCCTCTTCGGGGCTGTGCACACATTAGAGAAGTGCCCCACTTTGCCACAGTTATAGCAGCTTCCTCTTGGCGACTTGCCAGTCTGAGGTTTCGAGGATGCTGCTTGGCTTGGCTCAGCTTGATTCTCGGCAGGCTTGCGTTTGTTCCCGGCTTGGCTTCTAGCGCGATCCTGCTCCAGATGCCTATGGTCAAGGTCTTCGTGGTTGCATGTCATTTCCACCAATTCATTAAATTCCAGCTTGACATGGGCCATGGCTCTATCATGATACTGTCGCCTTAGCCCAAGGATAAACCTCTTATTTTTGGACTTTGCAGTGGCGACGAGCTCCGGGGCATAGGGCGACAACAGTGTAAATTTATTCAGATAATCCTACACGGAAAGATCCCCCTGCTGGAGGTTGGCGAAGTCATCGTGCATTCGTTCTAGTGCTTGTTCCGGGACATATTTCTCCTTGAAGAGTTCTTTGAATCCATCCCATGTTCTTCCAGCTTCTCTATTCCCGGCAGTGAGAGATTCCCACCATAGTTCAGCTTGTTCTTGCATAAGCCAGGCGCCAATAATAGCTTTATCTTGGTCTCTAAGCCTTAGGCCTTCTAGAATTTTCTCGCAAGTTTTGAGCCATGCAAGGGCCTCTATTACTGTGCCAGTTCCCGAGAAGGTCTTGCCTCCTAGGTTTTTATATCTCTTAGCTACACGGTCCAGCTCGAAGTATTGAGCGGTCGTGGGTTGTATCTAAGGTCCTTCTTCAACTGGGGCTTCTCCCCGTCCTCTGCCACGGCCGGCACGGCCTCCTCTAGCGGCGGCTACTCTGGTAGCCATTTTTCAAATTCTGTATAAGCAAGAAAAGAGTCAGCTAACAGAAATGATAGTTTATTGCATAGTTAAGTAGAAAATTTACGGGAAGGTAACGATGGACTGATGAAATAGTTTTTGCTATTCTGCTCGGCTCATTCTAGGACTTTACTAGTCCTATCTCTAATGAGCTACATGCCTTAGAATACTACTGATTCTATTTTGACGGAGTGTTTAATGTGTTAGACTCCAGAACTAAGGTTAACCAAAGCTCTGATACCAGCTGTGACGATCCCAAAACCCCGTGACATGGTGTTAAGGATAATCATTGGAATATAACACATTAATCATCATTAGCAGATCACAGATAATAGCATAAACAGAAAATAGAATAATTTACACACATATGACAGCGGAATCATATAGATATCATCACATCAGAGAGCACAGTACAGGATACAACTTAGTGCATAATGATACATAATCAGTCACCATCGCCTGAGGCGGAATCATACATAAAGAGTACACAAAATAAATATCAGTCTACATCGCCAATGGCGGAATCATAATATAGATACAATAATGGTGGAGAAAATCCAAGTCAGCACGGTGTAGTCAAGCCTCGCCATGAGCCAAAAGTGCGTCAGAAACCTGTAACTAGGCTGCCCATGTGAAAATGAGGGCACCCGAGTTTGCAAGGTGAAACAAACTACGAGTCAGTCATGGGACTTGTATGAGAAATCTACTTAACTTATTAACAACAATAATAAGGCAAATCAAAGGACCACGCCACTTTCGTGGAACGGGTGAACTTCAATTAGTGCTAGAGCATGAAATAAAGTAAATGATTAAATCATCGCAATGCTTTTTATAAAATGAAGCCATTATAAGACTCAGGTCCCATCACACAATGCAACGCAAGCCGGAGGATAGAGTTTTACCTTATAATGGCTAAAAATGCTTCATACGTATAAAACAAAAGTGTTTGATATTATTACTAGTGCATATATGTTTCAAAAGCAAATTCAATCATAAATATCAATCCTAGGCAGCATAGCTACCATCTACTATGTCGCCATACTAGTAATACAATCACGTCCGCATATTTCGTATTGGAAATTGGATTCCTTCATTAGTCGAGGCAAGGGGTAAGCTCCTCTCTGATTCGAGACACTCTAGCAAATGTCCCAGGACCCCACTATGATCCTTGGATCTTCAGGGCCGGTCCTCCCTTACTTTTGAGGATTAATTATTCCTGAACACACGTTTCCCGGTCCTTACAGACCTATATCGAGGCGCCTCACATTCCAACAACCACACAGGTGAAAAGTATATATAATGTCAGGGCTGGTAGGTCACTGACACCACCTTAGCTAGAAAGAAACGTCGTGCTCTCCCTGCAGTCACTCTCCCGTTTTTGACTTATACCGAGGTGTGAGGCTCGCGAATTCACGTTATACACAAAGCTACGTCACATAGACCATGCTTTGATCATCAACCACAAGAGTTTGCTTTGCAACAGAAGCCTTGATCATATGCCACTTAGGCGTGCCACACAGGCAATCCACTCCATGCGACTGATTTCTATCAATACATAACCTCTGAGCTCGTACGTCTCAGAGAAGGGCGTTAAGCAAGAGAATAAATTCTCCGCCGCCAAACAGATATATATTTAACAGAGATCAACCAGCACAGAACAAAATCCAATGTCAGACACACAGTCCATTTACAAGTCCGTTCTGGGTCTGAACGAAACCGGAGGCACCAATTCCTCGAATATCCGTACAATCAACAATATGTCTGGACGGCTACTACTTCAACTCCTTCATGGTAGCTACTCCAATCACGAGCATCAGTAGCGCCAATCCATTCAGTGTGAAGATCGTCGGTCTTCAACCGTCTTCGACTCTTCGACTTCTCAACGTCGATCGATTATTTGAAATGAGATGAACTCGGCCTTTTCAAATAATCCACGTATATTTAGATTTTCAAATCAATTTATCACATGGTTGGACTATTCAACATTCACGTTTCAGTTCTTTAGTTATAATTCTCATGTTAAATACATTCAACCATCATATATCAAGCAAACACAACGAAATTGGTTTATTTCCACTATATATCGTCTATAGTATTTAATAACGAAATATCGCCATTTTTATTTAATTTAAAATGGCCATATTTAATTAAACGACGTTTCAGGTCGTGTCGATGCACTGGCGCTGTTTTTCACTAATTTTGTTTTACACATATCTGAAAATCTAACCGTTGGATCTTCACAAATTTGGTATCATTAGGAAGGTCATTTCAAAACAAATCCAACGGTTTCAGTTTTGGGAAAATCCGACGGTCGGATTTTCCACACTAGTCATTTGAAGTTACGATTTCAATTTACGAACTACAGCGTCGTTATTCGATTTAATTTAATTATATTTATATATATATAAATATAATCGTTTTCTGGCGCTGTTTTTCTTCAGATTTCAATTAAACATTCCAGAAAATCCAATCGTCGGATCTTCACAAAGTTGGTGCCGTTGGAAAGATATTTCCAAGGCGAGCCCAACGGTTGCGGTTTCGGGAAAATCCAGTGGTTGGATTTCCCGCACTAGTCATTTCAAATCACGGTTTCAAAACACGAACTGCATGGCCACGTTTCGTTTTAATTTTATTTATATTTATATATTTATATAAATATAGTTCATTCAAAAATTCCTATATCGTTTTCACTTCAATTATTTCACTAACGCCTTTAAATTTTGGAAATTTTCGCCATAACCTCCTTTGTACGGGAGGGGCTGGGAAAATTCCCAAATAGCCACACGGGCGTCTCATGTCAAAAAGAAAAAGAAAAAGCCAAGCGGCTAGCCAATAGGCTCATAAAATCATCACCCAAACAAAACAGTAAATGTGTACCTATTTGTCGGACACAAAATTTTATTCCTCTTCTCTAGCCCCTTTTGCTATAACCTGTTCAATAAATATGCATGTACATATATACAATTTTTATAACTTATCATTTTCCATTCAACTTCATATTTGATTTACTTTGGTTTAAAAGCACCATTCATTCTAATGTTGCATACATAGGCTAAAATCATATCATTAGCTGATTAATGTATATTTCAACTCATGCGCATTTATTTGAACAAGTGGCTATTTTTAACACTTCACATTTCAAAGATGATAATTTTGGCGAACTAAAATAGATTTCAGCACATGACTATTTTATTTAGTTCCTATGCATGTTAAAAATAATATTTCATTCACAAATATTTATTTCAACATCCGCATATCTTTAACATATCACATATATGATAAAAATGATATTTTTATCACTTAAAATATTTATTCGACAAATGGATGTTTTCAACACTTCATAGTTTCAATAAAAATATAATTTCCATTGTTCGATCTTTTTATTCAACACATGAACTTTTCCACTACACACACTTCTCAACACATGATCATTTCCACACATGGATATTTTATTTATGTTGTTCATATAAGAAAGATGGAATTTTTATTGTTGAAACTATTTATATATAAGGCGAATATTTTTCATACTTCATATATATTATAAAAAGGTGATTTTTATTGTTTAGACACTTCATTCATTCACAAATGAATTTAATTTTCACACATCACTTTTCAACACATGAACATTTCCACACATGGATATAGTTTCAACACATGACTTTAATTTCAACGCATGAAGATAATTTCAACATATGAAAATAATTCAAACACATGAATATTATTCAAAATTTCGGCAGCATAACGGCACGGTAGTTAAAACCGGCACCGTCCCTAGTACGGCTCCTCGCTCTACCTTAAAACCTCGCGGTTTTTGACAATGGGGATTCATGCATCTAATTCGCATGCAGGCGGCATGTTTATTTTTATTTCCACAAATATTTCCAATTCATTTCAATCACCAATGGGTATTTTTCAACCACAACCAAACAATATCAACCACAAACAATTATTCAACCATTCGTATTTTTCATCCAATATTTCACACCAATTCACAACAATAAATATCGTCCATGGTTTGTGGACGAGGGGAGTATATATATATATATATATATATATATATATATATATATAT
This sequence comes from Allium sativum, assembly GCA_030737875.1. Taxonomy (NCBI): domain Eukaryota; kingdom Viridiplantae; phylum Streptophyta; class Magnoliopsida; order Asparagales; family Amaryllidaceae; genus Allium; species Allium sativum. The sequence continues at coordinate 366,158,595 of CM060909.1, forward strand.
ATATTGTTGCTATATTTCACTTGCATTTCAACATATATATCAATTATTCTATGCATGTATAATTCATACTTCGCTTATATAGCTTACACCACGCATGTACATGAGGTATACAACACGTGTGTAATTTATATTTCGCTTATATAATTTATACACGACATTTTCCATTCAAATTCATTTAATTTAGATTTCTCACATTGGTTTGCGGAGTGCTAAAAATCGTAGATGACTCAGAAAAATCCGCGGCTTCTTCTATGTGGTAGAGAGCTTCCTTGCGGTCCCGATGTTTCCTGTTTCATCGAATTTCGTCAACACACCAAAAAGATATGATTTTTCAAAGTGCAGACATCAAAAAGGACTCACCTTTCTAAGTGGTTCGAAACTAGGGTTGAGGTTTTCGCGAAATCCGTGGCACGTGGGGACGATCGGAGGTGCTGACGTGGAAGAGGGAGGAGAGGCGGTCCTGTCGGTGGTGGTTTGGGGTGGCTCGGTGGCTCCTATGGCAATCAACGGCGCTGGGAAGTCGGCGACCTCCTGGGCCCGATTCAGGCGGAGGCGGCAACGAGAGGTGGAGGGAGTTGGTAGGATTTGAAGAGGAGGAGGAGGCGAGTCAAGGGAGGGTAGCGGCGGTGGCTGGAGTGGCCTGTTGCGGCGGGAAAAGGGGAGGGAAGCGGCGAACGACGATGATCGTCGAGAGCAGATGAGGACGAGGGTTTTTTAGTTTTTTTTATTATTTTAAAAATAATGAAAGAAAATTTCTGATTGGCCGAGGGTTTTATTAAATTTTTAAATAGTGTTTTCTCCAACGAACTCCTTTTTAAGTCCAACGACTGTCGTCCCCAACAAAATACCCCCATCCCGGACACAATGGGATATGTTTCGTTGGCCAATTCGACTGTTACAGTCAATTATTTTTCAAATTAAAGTATAAAACATTTAATTTTTAACTTTGAACGTGCATTTCAATTTGCCAGGGCCACAAACTGATTTGAAAAATTCCAGAAAAATAAATCTAGCTATGTTTTGACGCTACGGTCCCAACAAAACTAGTTTCGTCGAATTCTGAGATCGTTTGAAAAATGGCCATTTTCTGGTCGATCCAATTTAACAGAAATTGACCAAACACATTTTCTTTTGCCACGCTCACATACTAGCTTCAAAAATTATGAAATTTGAAACCTAGCAATAGTTTGACATCCCGGACCGAACAAAAGTGGTTTCGTCGAATTCCGAGGTCGTTTGCAAAATATCAATTTTCCAGGGCTATATATTCTATATAGCGACCTTTCTGAAAATTCATTCGGCCATAACTTTTGATTCCCGTTATGAAATTTTGATTTTTCAGATTCGTTGGACAGGTATTGATAAACAGATTTAAATATTTTTGGTTTCACTAAAATCCGTTATATTCTCCACCATTCACAGTCAGTCAAAGTTTGAATTCAAAATTTCAAACTGACTCACTATTTCTAATTCACTATTTTATTGAAATATTCTATTTCAATTGTTCAAATTCCTTTGAAATGACCAATTTAAAATTTTTAAATTGGCTCGTATTTTCTGGATTATTACACTACACATCGTATTCAAGTTATTTTTTTAATAAACAGAAGTCCACTTCAAAACATGTACATCTCCTTCATTCCTTACATGACAATAAAAATATAAATTTTTATTGTTTATCATTTCTATTCCAAACTATGAATATTTTTATATTCTCTTTCTTTACATTAAAAATGTGATTCTTAATGTAAACATGTTTTATTTTTAAAACATGAACTATTTTCTAATTTCATTTCTTATATTAGAAATGAGGTTTTTAAGGTAAACATGTTTTTATAACTTAAAACATGACATTTTTATATTTCATTCATTACATTAATAATGAGGTACATATTACATAAAAATGTGAACTTTTTATATTACATAAAAATGTAAACTTTTTATATTACATCAAAATGTAAACCTTTTTCTATTCTTTTATTACACTATTGAAAAATGTAATCCTTTATTCAATCTTCACTTATATTGAAAAATGTAATTTTTTTATTTAATCTTTTATTACACTGAAAAATGTAATTTCCCCTTTTCTTCTTTAATTACATAGAAAATGTAATTTTAAAATCTATTCTTTTTATCGCATCTAAAATGACGATAAAAATGTCACTTTTATTTCTACTCTTGTTATCGCATCTGAAAAATGTCACTAGAATGACAATAAAAATATAACTTCTGATTCTATCCTTTTTATTACATTTAAAATGTCAATAAAAATATAACTTTAAAATCTATTCTTTTATTTACATCTAAAATGTAAATAAAAATATAACTTCTGATTTTAATCTTTTTACTGTCTCTAATTTGACAATAAAAATATAACATTCTAATCTGCTCTTTTTGTTACTTCAAAAATGTAAATCAAAATGTTCCATTTTAATCAAATCTTTTTATTTACATCTAAAATGTAAATACAAATGTACTTTTTAATCTATATTTTTATTTACATCTAAACTGTAAATAAAAATGTAACTTTTAAATCTTGTCTTTTTATTTACACCTAAAAGTTAAATAAAGGTGTAACTTCAAATTCATTCTTTTTATTTACATCTAAAATGTGAATAAAGATGTCACTTTTAATCTATTCTTTTTATTTACATTTAAAATGTAAATAAAGATGTCACTTTAAATCTATGTTTTTATTTTTCTTAATGAACAAAAATGTATATTTTTGTTTCTACCTTTTTAATTGACAAAAATGTTTATTTTTGTTTAAACCTTTTAAATGAACAAAAATGTCTATTTTTGTTAAAAGAACAAAATGCTTCATTCTTTTTAATGGAAAAAGAATGTCTCTTTCTTTTAAATGAACAAATTGTATAATTTCTTTTTAATCATTTTAAGTGAACAAAAATGTCTTCTTCTTTCAATGAACAAAAATGTATCTTTTGTTCAATCATTTTAATGAACCAAAAATGTCTATTTTGGTTAAATCCTTTCTAATGATTCTATTGCCTACTTTTTCTCTACTCTTTTCTAATGATTCATATTACAATGAAAATATAATTTTTATTGTCAACTCTTTTCTAGTGATTCACATTAAAATAAAAATATAATTTTTATAATAAAAATATAATTTTTATTGTCTACTCTTTTCTAATGATACTCATTACAATAAAAAATATAATTTTTATTGTCTACTCTTTTCTAATGATTCACATTACAATAAAAATATAATTTTTATTGTATACTCTTTTCTAATGATACCTATTATAATAAAAATATAATTTTTATTGTCTACTCTTTTCTAATGATAAATAAAAGAATATTTTATCTATCAACAAATTTCCATGTTAACTTAGCAAATTAAAATGATTATTTTATTTGTTAACAATTTGTATTCAACATAGCAAATAAATAAGGATAATTTATTTGCTACAATTTCTAATTTAACTTAGTAAATAGAAATGATAACTTTATTTGTTAACAATTTCTAATTAACAGAAATGACCTTTTAAATGATACTTTTGTTTTATTAACATTCCTAATTCAACAAAATGCCATTTGATTATGTTTAATCCAATTCAACAAAATGACTAGTTTAATTATTGTCTAACATAAATGACAATTTAATCATGTTTTAATCTAATTTCAATCAAAATGACAATTTAATTATTGCCACAGACATGATATAATTATTTTTAACAATCATATTTTAACAAACGTGAAACATTGGTTTTCAACTAAACAAACATGATATGTTTATTTTCAACTTATTTTATAACAAACAAGATATATATTTCAGCTATTTTAGATTAACAATCATGATCTAATTATTTACAATGTTTATATTTTAACAAACATGATAATTCTAATCCACACATCAACATAACAGTATTATCAACCCAATCAAATCACGCATATATATAACAAATTGGATTTAAAAGAAAATTTGATTTCTAACACGATCAGAAATTAATAAATTTTAGTTTTTAAAAAATATAGAATTCTCACCTTGGTTTGAAGCAGATTTAAAAATTCTAAAGGGTCCAGAATCTGTTCCAATCTCTTTAAAAAAATTGTGTTCGACGACACGGTTCAATTGTCCCTGAAATCGTTCAATTCTGAAATCGTACGAATAAGATATGAATTTCATAATCTAATTTATATTTTGCAACACTTATAAGTTTTAAGATTTATTAAAATATACCTTCAGTATTATAGCCGTGTATTTCAACTATTGTTCAAAACTTCAGATCGATTTTGCGGGCGATTGGTTGTATGAGGGGACGATCGGGTTTCATGTGGTTGTCAGGCTCGGAGAAGCGCCGCCGCGCCAGGGAGGATGTGGCGTTCGATTGCCGGAGGCGGGCAGGTAGAGGGTCGATGCGGGCGAGGTTGTGGGGTGCTGTTCTGGCGCTGCAGGTCACGACAGAGGTCGAACTCCATATGGATGGAGAGAACTTCAAAAGTCACAACTGGAAGGAGGTCTAAAACTTAGTGGATGAGGAGAAAAAGAAGGAGGAAGAATGGAGGGATGTCGGCCATGGATAGGAAAGGTTCGGGGGCGGCTGATGAATAGTGTTAGGGTTTGGAAATGATTTTCCACTTTATTTATAATATTTTAATATAAATTAACCCTATAAAGGCCCGTTCTGATACTAACTCCAATTCAGGCCCAACGACAGACATTCCTAGCTAATAACCCCTATTACGAACCCAATGTGCTATGTCCCGTGAGCCTAAACAGCTGTTTTCAGTCAGTTTTCTTTAATTTAAATTAAAAACATTTATTATTTATAAAAATTCACCGGGGCTACATATGGACTCTAAAAATTATATCTGATTATGTTTTGATGATACTTTCCTAACAAAACTAATTTCGTCGAATTTCGAGGCTGTTTGAAAAATGGTCATTTTCAAGTCGATTATATTTGACTAAAATTGACAAAACACGTTTTCTTCTGCCACGCTCACATATTAATTCGAAAAATTATGAAAATTGAAATCTAGCAATAATTCCACATTCTGGTTCCAACAAAAGTGGTTTCGTCGAAAACCGAGGTCGATTGCAAAATGGCTATTTTTAAGGCCAATATATTATATTAATATATATATATATATATATATATAAATTCTACAGCGACTTTTCTAAATTTTAAACTGGACATAACTTATAATTTTTAAAGTGAAATCTCAGTTTCTTACATTCGTTAGAAAGATATTGTTAAACAGATTCAAATATTTTTCGTTTTACTGAAATACGGTTTATTTTGAATCCTGTACATTCAGATAAAGTTTAAAATCAAATATTCAAACTCCAGCGCTATTTCTAACTCCTTTTATATTTAAATTAAAATTTATTTGTTTTAACTTGAATTAAAATAATTTTTTAGTCGTTATTATTTTTTTAAAATTCTTAAAATCCCTTAAAATTTCTAAAATAAAAATTTTAAATTGGTCCAAAATTCCTGGTTGTTACACTATTAGTTACATCTTTGTAACACGTTAAGGTGTTTATGGTTTGTAACGCTTAAATACGTCACTAAAACTCAAGTTTTAGGCCATGTTTAATCGTTTAATCACTCAACGACTTATGTTATCAAAATTACAGAATGTTAACAACTTATTTAACATTAAAAATAATTATTTTATTTAATTTATCTATATTTAAAATATATTTATATAACTAGAAAAGAATGCACTTAAAAATAGTTTTATAAATACGTATACGGAAAATTCATTATAATAAAACCTGATAAATTCTTACTAAAATTATACCACTATATTTCGACAAAAACAAAAATCTATTTTACTATTTAAACATATATATATATATATATTAAATTTTTATATCAAAAATTTATTCTATAATTATTCCAAATCCATATTTAAATCGTATGAAATCAATTTTATACCCAGAAAATTCAAATTATATATCCAAAAATTTAGTTTTAAATTGGTTAAAAATTTTAGATTGTTACACTAGTAGTGACAAGAACTATCACTTAAACTGTCTTAATGCTCTAGCAACAAACTGTAATCTCCACTAGAAACTAAGCACAAACACAAGAGTAAAGACAACCACAATCACCACACACATGAGTGTCTTATTAATCCTTATAATAAAATGCATATATACAAATAAAATTTTAATGATACACACACACACACACACACACATATATATATATATATTCACTTGGGTATTTATAACTACAAGTGTATGAACATATTTGGACAATATTCAATACATATGGAATGAGAAAATGTGTATGTTGTGATGTAAATGCCAACATATACATATGGCCATATTATATCTTGCATGGAATACCATGTTGCACATGCCTCATATACGTATGTACCCTTATATATTTAAATAAAATATAAGATATTTTGTAAATCAAAATTGAAAATATTCTAAATAATTTAGACTACATAGGCTCAAGCCCAATAATGATCCAATATGGTAATTCGTTTTTGAAATTCATGTATATCTTCAATAGCGAAAAGAATTATTTTCAGTAATTATATCAGAGCCCAATAGCCTTTTTTTATTAGGCATGTTAAGGTTAACTAATTATGCTCTCAACTTAGTAGTAGAGTGTACAGTATGGTATTGTTCAGGAATGGGATAATATACATGAGACAATAGTTAAACGAAGTTAATGGAATAACATCGTGGAATGTTCTAGGTACAGACTAGTATACTTCCTTGACAAAGGATCAATATACACTCCTTGGCTTAAGCAAACAAGTTCAATTCAATGATGATCCCTCGATATATTAAGAAAACACTTTTATGATTATATATATAAAAAACTTCAGAGTCAACACATCATCACTTGGAATTGCACATTCCTCATCACAAACTTGAAGGATTAGTACCTATTTACGTTAAAAATGGGAAAAATACCGAATGCCGGTGAAAGCACAAGTATTTATTGATAATTGAAGTAGATTTAGATGTAGGTCTAATATAAACAACATATAAACTAATAAAAGAAAGTAAAGCGATATAAAATCGAAGAGAGAAGACAATATTTCAAAGTTTTTTAGTTGTTAATGAGCCTACGCCTACTAGAAGATTCTTTATCACTGGCTTCCTATTATAAAAATTTTAAGTGTAGTTGATTCAATTAAAAGGAGTCACAAGTTTATAAGGCTATTGGAGAATCACAATAACCTTCTTGTAGACTATTGTGTAAAGGAAGAAAATGAAGAACTATTTTAACAGCATATAGGAAATCAAAATTTTGGTCCCATTTATGATGCAAGTAGTTTGATATTTATGGGAGTTCAAAGATAAATTTGACTAAATCATAACACTAGATGGCTTGTATTCGAGGCCAAAGTCGCACTAGAAGTTTGGAGCTTATATGAGTTGTGGATTAGAATCGATACCAAACTATATGGGATGGATCGATGCTAAGTCAAATATGTACTTTTGGGTGTAGCATTCTTTTTTGTTGGCCTCTTTACTTTATTGTGATGCTTCCTATAAATTTTCATAGCTTTTGGACTTTACTTGATTGTATTTCATATTTGAGTCTGTTTTGAATTGCATACCAGATTGGATGAGTCATCTGGAACTTGATCTGGGCACATCAAATTAATACAAAACTTGGATTGTAAGCTAATAAGACTAATGGAGCATGATGGAAGTGACCATGATGGGTCGCACTATGTACTTTTAGGTCATTACTGAACCATAGGATATGAATTAATGTCGTTTCAAATACTCAGTGTATTTTTATGCTATTTTCTTGAAGTCCCTTCATGTCTTCTTTTGAGTGCTTTGTCCAAGTTCGGATGATCCAATCTCGATATTCTAATTTCTCATAGTTCTGATTGGGTAAAAACCAAGTTGAATTTTAGCCCTCAAAATTATATCTTTGTTGAAAACAGGACGGGTTCTAGGATAAGCTAACTTTGAAATTTTGTCTTCCGAAATTTGGTCGGTTACAATGAGATACCTCTAAAAAGGTTTCTTTTTTTTAAGTATTTGCTTGAGTTTTCTAACTTGGTTCATCTTTGCTTTTAGTAACTATGCAATTTGGATCCCAAGTATTTCAAGATGTCTTAGAGTAGGAAATAGGTCATATACGAAAATTTTAGGGTCAATTAGGTAGGTATATTCGACTCGGCACTGTAACTACCCTCACTTTTCTAAGCTTGAATTTCGAAAAAATCAAAACACAAACACATCTAAGCATGGATCGTGTAAATCTGATACCTACAAATAATGAGCATGAGCACAATCAAAGTACGATAAAACAACTCAACGGAAATAAGATAGGTTACTAAGTATCGACTAAGGAAATTACCTTAATAGTGAATGCCATATCAATATCGTGCATGAGAGAACAAGAACAGAAAACTAAATTTGAAGCCTTGCAAAGACACATCATCCCCAAGAAGAACCTGAGAATTGTTATAAGGAGGAGGGCCAGAACAACAGGTCCCGACGAGTAGAAAATATACGACACCGTTACATGTATGAATCCCATTTGGTTTTACCCAAATAAATATGTCTAACAAGGTCAGTGGTTCTAACCTAACCTGACGAAGATTACTCACAATGATTAACTACCATGCCCAAGGTAGCATGGCCCAAAGATAGTTCATCGATGAATACTAAGATAGAACTTTTACGTATATATAAAGCCTTTAAACAATCAGACATACAAATACCAAAAACTAAGAGGCGGGCTCTTTGACCACTTAATACCCTATTAACAAAAGAGGCTAGTACATAGCCACTTTAGACTTCACTCAAAATATAATATATTGAACGGATTCTTATGATCGCTTTAGGCCTAAGGTGGATTCAATGGTCACTTAATACCTTGACCGGTGGTTTAATAACACACTATTATAAATTAAAGGACACTAGCTACTAAGTCCTACTAATTTAAGGTTTCCATTGTTTGCCTGTATCTCAACCCCGCATAAGGCAAGAGGTAGTAAGCAGTCACTTATTACCTACATGATAGACAAATGGGTAACTGACATTTAAAACCTTCCCCTGGCGGACCGCTATGTTACTACTAGCTGACCTTATTAGATAATCCGCTAGTCACTTAATACTTGTCGCATGATAGGAAAACCTATGGTATCTCTATAGCAGTCATTTAATACCATACCCCAGTTTGGACTCTTACTCGATCACTTACTTCCTAGAGGAAGTGGAGAAACACAGAGATTACCAACTTCGTATCCAATTAGCCATTTAATACTTCTTATTTATATGGAATCGAGTTATCCAATCACTTAATACTTGATAAGGGTGGATCATATGATTCTACCCTTACCTTAAAGGAAAAAGGGTAAATATAATCACTTAATACCCCAATAGGCGGATCTCACTACTTAATATTTAATCCCAAAGTAGGTTATGCTATCAATTAGTCCCTTTAGATTTATTCTATCAGAAGGGACGCAGGCCCTGCAACCACTTAATACCTCAAAACTTAAATTGAACCTTTAATATAAATTCAGATTATGCAAATTGGTGTTTGTCAAGGGTTCCTATGGTTAATGATATCTCATGTAAGTTTTATATATATCTGTCTGCTGGAAAGTGCAGACTTTTGTTGAATAACGCGTGCCTAGAATTAAACCAGAGATAAGATAAGAATGATTTTCCTAATATACATAACTTTAAGATTATTTATTTATTGGACTTAGTATTAACTATGATAATTAATACCCAATTCCTCATTCAATTAGATAATTACCATAACGATCACATGACATTAATGACCATAACAGTCACTTTTCCTAAGGCAATGGACCCCCAAATAAATTCCATTAATATCAGTCCCACTTAATTACATTAATTCTATTTATTGTAACTCCCATTTAGTTACAATCTTAATTTTTTTTAATTTATTAATTCTTATGTGTGTATATATATATATATATTCCTAACTGGAGTTCGAAAATTTATTTCCTATATATTCTAATTGTAACATTTTGACATTTATATACCGTTTGTTTCCCTACACATTCTTGGTACAATATTGATTCTAATTTAAGTCAACTACAAACTTTTCAAGTACAACAATTAACTCCACATTTATTGTTAATTAACATTAACGATACAAATATTTATTTTCATTCATTGCAGAATATGTTACCATGTGCCCGTCATAAATGGAAAACATTCAAATTCAAACCTATAATTTGCATTCACCTAATTAATAGTAATAATACTAGCGTTATTTACTTTTTTTTGGACAGATAAATTATAATATAATTATATATAGTTTACCTCAATGTTTACGTGATTACTAATTATTTAAATTCTAATTATTTACATTTTAGTCCAGACTAATGACCTGAACAATCTTTTTGTGTTCCATCTTGCAAAGATTCAAAATCTCATAAGAAGGTTAGTTACTATAATTCTTGTCAATTTTGCCCAAATAATTAAAAAGAGTAAATATTGACATTTTCAAAGTCATAAGGAGTAGGTAATATTTTATTTGGAATATATGATATTAACTACGTACAAAATACGTGAATTTACATATTTGTTCCTATGTGTCTGGTTAATATTCGTTGTAAACTTCAAACAATGTCTTCTTTATAGAAAAAGAACTAAAAGGGCTAGTTTACAAAAATCAAGCAAAACACCAAACAATCCAAAACACATAGATTTACAAATAAAAAAATGATCATTTACACAAATCTTACAATTACATCCAATCATACAAATCTGCAATAAACAACTATACAAATCTCAATAATATTTAGGAACTGATTTCCAGATTAAAGTGTAAACAACAACCATAAGATACCAGAAGAGCTGCAGGCAAGATAAGAATATTTTAACTTAAAAGCCAACAAATATATATTATATTTTGGCATATAATTTCAAATTACGCTTACGAAATAAATCTAATATTAGAAACAATGAATAGATTTCCCACTCACTTGAAAGCTATTTCAAAATTCAAATCTGAATAACAGTTGTTAGGATTATATTTCCAAATCTCCACCGATCTATAATATGTATAAAACGAGGATAGATATACATATTAAAATTTATAGATCTAGAAAAGAATTAGAAAAAGGGAAAATAAATATGGTATAGAATTTACCTAATACACAGAAACAACCTTTTTTCATATATCTAGATTCAACTTTTCAAATTCTTATTTGTTTGATTGAAAACTGATTTATTCTAGAAGATTTGGAAGAGATTAGAGAAGTGGAAATAGCAGAGCTTCGCTGCTACCTTTAGAAAAGTTTAGCAAAGGGTTGGGGGAATTGGCCTATATTTATAGTCGCTTAATTGACCCATAACCTTTTTATTTAATTTAATAAAATCCTTTCATCGATACAAATATAAAACTCTCAAAACTGTTGCTGCCACAGGAAGTGGCGACCGACCGCCCAGTCGACCACTTAGGTCGACCTGCCATCTGCTGAGGCGGAGTATTTATGGTAAGGTTAATTGCCATATATTGAATATGGTTGTAACACACCACACTTTTTTGAGCCCAAATTTAGACAAAATTGTAACTCAAACCCATCCAAGCATGGAGCATGTAAATCTGGTACCTCCGAATAAAACAAGCATGAGCATAATCAGAGTACAATAAAACAATTCACAGTGGAAACAACATAGGATAGACTAGTAGCAATTTGGTAACTACCTTATCAGCGTGAGTCACCATCTCGATACCGAGCATGAGAGAGAACGAGAACTGAAAACCAAACTTAAACATGTATGAGAACCAGACCCTGTCATGAAAACTTGGGAGATTTAATGAGAAGGGGGTCAGAACAATAAGTTTTGGTGAACATGAAGAGCACATCATTGTTTACTTTTCACAGATGTATCCAGTTTGGTTCAACCAAAGACATATTTCTCCAAGGAGAGTAATTCTAACCTAACCTTGTAAACATTGACACATGACTCCGACTACCATACCCAAGTTAGCATTCCCAGCGATAATAATACTGAGATTGAACGTTTACATGTATAATTATGAAGCCTTTAAACCATCATTTAACCAATTACCAAAACAAAGAGGTGGCTCTCAACTACTCGCTACTCATACCTAGGTTAGTTATTTATGCATATATATATATATAGCCACTTAAGATGTAACAACCCGTATTTTCAGAACCAATTTAAATTTTATATTTAAGCTATTTTAAGGAATATGCGAATATAAATTAGTTATTTTAGCTAAATAAAATTTTGGAATAATTTTATTATTAGTTTTTATATTTTATTGACTTAAAATAAACCCAATAAAATTATTAAATTGATTTATAAGCTTTGCTTGGAAATTTTTTAAAATTGTCGAATAACCCTTAAAAAGTGAAATTTTGCATATGAGCTCGGAATTCGATGAAATATTTTTTTTGGATTCATAATGACAAATCATTGTTGGGTTCCGAAATGCGCATCGAACGGAGTCAGTATGTGGCCGTGCGGAGCAAAACCATTTGTTTAAAAACGGGTAGTCATTTTACAAAGAAACATTATTGAGACGATCTCAGAATTTGATTCCATTTTTTTCTGAATTCGTATCATCTAATAATGATTAAATCCAAAAGGCCATGATTTTTGGAGTTAGTGTGTGGGCGTGTAAGAAGAAAAGGTGTGCTAAAATCGCATTTTTGAGCATTATTTAAGCATCTTTGAGAATTTTGACGGAAGGTCAAACGAACCCGGAATTCGACGAAACTTGTTTCGTTGGACTCGTCTTCACGTCTACAATCTCGTATTTGAAATCCGCGGCAAACGGAGATCGTTTGCGTTCGGAAAATGGGAGAGAAAGGAGCATATAATCAAGTTTACTCCATTTCTCGCTTCATTGTTTCACTTCTCTTCCTCTCCAAAAAAGGGGAAAAAATGGCCTCGCTCCTCTTCCATGGGCTGCCGCACCCCATCAACCTCCTCCCCTCCACCGCCGACCTCCGCCAACCCCTCCTCCCCCTCTCTCCTTCTTTTTGCAATTTCAAGAACCCTAGCCCCTAAATTCCACCACCACCGCCACCGTGGGCCCCACCGCCGCCACCCTCCAGCGCCACCACCACGTCAGTCAGGCCCAACGCCGCCACCTTCAGCCACTAGTCTGGCCTTGGGCCCCCCCCCCCTCACCAAAAACCGAATTTCCATAAATTCCTGTATTTGCAGATAAGCCCCTGACCTTCTTTCCTCAATAACTCCCAAACCATGCACTTCTAACCAAAACTCCACAGTGCCAAAATCAAAGAACACAATTTTCTCTTCTATTTGAGTATATGACACTCAAAGTTTGGAGTTCGGAGCTGTTCATAAAATGCATCCAAAGTCCGCGGACCTACTGCTGTTTTTCGCGATTTTTGGAGAATTGGTGCATTTTTGGAAGAAAGTCCACTAGGCGAAAGTTGTCCGGAATGGCGCGTTTGGGCTAGAGACAAAGTTTGGTGAAGATTGGATCTCGTATGCAAATTCTGGAGTCGAAGAGGTGAATTTAAATGCGGAGAACGACGAAACAGAGACCGCATGACAAGATTCTATAGTAAAAGTGTCGAGGCGATTGGTATAGCTTAGGTGAGAACTCTCTCACTCAAATCATTTTTGTTATGTCATTATATCTTAGGTTGCAGATGGGGCCTAGTAGCTCCTGACAGTACTTTTTGTACAAACATTGGATGATTTATGTGATATGATTATGTTGTGGAAAAATTGAATGTATTGTGGTATTATTGGATTGATTGATTATTGTGTATGGCGCGAGCCAGTATCAGGAAAGGGATAATGCTAGACATTATTCCGGTTCTAATATCGCGCCGTTATAATGCCAAATTTTTCTGAAACTGAAATATATAAACTATTTATATAAAATGTATATAAAATTTTCATAAAAAGAAATTGAAATAAATATTCATTTACAAGTCGGACGGCTTGTTTATGTACACCTATTTATCTGATATTGATTGGGACAATAAATTTTACACATCGCCCAACCGCACAAATAATTGGTATTTGTTGGTTGAAAACCACACACGGGTATTTGGATGATATTTGACATACACTAATCCCAATATTTAGTTGTATGTCAATTGATAGGTTGACAGACTGTGGTGAGCGTTATTTATTTATTTTAATGCTCATACAGTTGTAGAACGCACTCTAGATGATGTTTGAATGTTTAATGATTATTTTTCATTATTGTTGCGTACATGCGATGTATGAAATCCGTGTAGCTGAAATTATATGGTAATTGATAGAGTCATATTCTAATTCAGAAATAAAGAATATTTTAAAATAGAGAATATTTAAAAATAATGAGTATTTTAAAATAATGTTCAGTAAATAATCAAAATGTGATTTTGAAGTCCGATTTTGGATGGACACAAAAATATTGAAATGTGAAGCCGAGTTAAGTAGTAAATGCTATTTTAATCCGAACGGAATTATCGATCGATTTTATTCATTTTATAAGGAATATCGAAAAGAAGTGATTTCAAAATCTAATATTTTGAAAATATTATCATTTTAATATTATAATGATATAGAATATTCAATTTTGATTTTAAAATTGGAAACGAAGTTGAAAACATTTTAAAACGAATTTATAAACAATTTATAAAATACATTTTAAATAGAAATCAACGATATATATATATATTACAAATATAACTAATGGTCTAAATAAAACGCGCAGCGCAACGACCATTCACGAATTTCGACCATTAACTTCAAATGGATGTAACGGGAGATCTGACCGTCGGATTCTCCTAAAACCAGAACCATTGGGTTCGTATCGAAAAGAGATTTCCAATGATTATAAGAGATTTGAAATCTAACGGTTGGATTTGGAATTATGTCAAAATCAATTTCAGAAAAGGTCGATATGATTGCAATTCGGTGGTCGATATTGGAAATCGACTGTAAGGGCCTAAATAAAATTATTAGAAAAATATGGAAAAATTGTGTAAAATCATAATAAATGATTTGGAAAGATTTTGGATGACAAATTCCAAGCGTTGAGAAGATAAATGATTTTTTTAATCGAAATGACCTAGTTATTAACTAGAATGATAAATCCAATGTTTTTAAATAAATAAAATGGATTTGTAAATGAGTTTTAAAATAACCAGAATTTTTCCAGTGTATGAGTTGGAATGGATTTAAATAGAAATAATCTTTGGAATATTCCGATATTGGATTCCGTGATTATACGGATATTGTTATGGGAATTTGGAAGATATACAGATATCGTTATTCCCAATACGATATCCGTCAGTTTCAGAATTTGATATTGAATAGAGGCCGATATAATTTCTATTTAGAGCCTGGTATTTAATATCAAATTGGATTTTGGGTTTGTCGCGAATGGTGTCTTTAATAACACTGTTCTTAAACCCCGATGTGAAAAGAATAAATCTTTTAAATAAGATTTAGAGAAGTTTACCAATTAATTGATATTTAATTGGAATTGAATTGAAATTAGATTTTTGGGTTTATCGTGAACAATGTTTTAAATAACATTTGTTCTTTAACCCAATTAACAATGAAGAGATGATTTGGAATTTATAAATCTTTTTATTAAGATTTAATGGAAATTTTCCAAAGTAAAGTTTTCCAATTTAATATATTAAATTGGAATTGAATGGAATTCGATTTGGTAATAATCTAGATGAGCTTCTGTGAAGGAAGACCGTTACTATATTTGGAATTTAAAAGGCATTGCCATTATTCCATTTATAGTATTGATTGGATATAGAAATTTATATCGATTATATATTGATCTGTTTTCCGTGAAGATTCCATAGTTGGTGGAAGCTGATTTGGATTTATTATGAAACGTGTTTTAAATGACATTAGTTCTTTAACCCAGTTAAAGATAAGATTAATTTCTTAAATTTGAATAATTATTAAGTAATGATTTTGGAGATTAAAATTGGATTATAGTTTTAATGAATCTTTACTTAGATTGGAATGAGAATGGGAAGATTAAATTTATCGAATTAATGAAATGATCGAGAATGGAGTACCACCAGTTTTACTCTAGGCGATTGTTAAATCTTTTATTAGATTTGTACTAGAAATGGTAGTTAAATTTACCGATAACACCGTAGGTGTTAGATATGGGATACTACTAGTTTTTCTCTATGGGATGAATATGTTAGAATTGGAATTAATAAATAAATGATTACTTCGGTATGGCTAGATAATCCCGACTAGTTTTATGAACCTTAGTTTGGTTTAGAATTGTGGAAAGATAAAATAAAATCTTTTGAAATTGATATCCAAAGGAAGATTAAAGAATAAATTTAAAAGATTTTATCTTTGATAAAATTAATGGGTACCTTTCCCTAAAGATGTGAATATTCAAATAAAATAATATCCCGGATTGGAATGAGGCGCATGATGTGTTTTTATAGCACTTAATTATAAAATACGCGAATTATTCGGAAGGGCCAGGTTTAACATGAATAATTAATACGATGACTAAAAGTCGACGATGAAGACGGTGGTTGAAGACCGGAGATCTTCATATTATTTGGATGATTACTGATGTTTTGATTGGGTTGTACACCCAAGATAAGGTAATAAGTGGTGATAGTCCAGACATACTTGGAAATCGACCGGATATGCGAGGACCTCTCTCCTGTATTGGACATATGGGACGAGGAATAAGGTGCCTCCGGTTTTGTTCCGACCCAAAACGGACTTGCAAATGGATGGTATGTCTGACGTTCTATTCCTTTATACTGTATTCGTTGATCTCTGCTAAATATAAATCTGTTTGGTGGTGGAGAATTTATTCTCTTGCTTAACACCCTTCTCTGAGATGTACGAGCTTAGAGGATATATATTGTTGGAAATCAGTGGTACGGTATGGATTGACAATGTGGCATGCTAAGATGCAAATGACCAAGGCTTTTGTTGAAAAGCAGAGTGTAACAACCCGAATTTTAATAACATGTTAAAACCATAAATCAATGCAGAATTAATTTTTAAAATAAGAATCAAGGGAAACGGGTTGTTCCATTGAGTTCGTCTCGAAATTCTACTTGGAAACGAGTCCGAGTTTTCGAAAATGGAGTCCGTATGAGGGAGATATGACCCTCCGAAGTTTCTGAAATTTTCAGAACCAAAACAGCTCGAAATTCGAATTCAAAACCCAAAATAGGCTGGGTGGGAAAATTTCCGCACAGGGACCATGTCGACCTGGGGGTCGACCATAGTGTCAACCTCCCAGGGACCAGGTCGACCATAGTGTCGACGTGGGGGTCGACCTGCCTCCCGAACCCCTTTTCTGAACCTGATGCATTCTGATGTATTTAGACTCGTTTTCCGTCCGGATTCGTCTGCCTATGCCTATGAGTGTGAACATAAGATTATGCCTATGCCTATGCCTATGACTATGAACATAAGACTATGCCTACGCCTATGACTGTGAACATAAGACTGTTGCCTATGACTATGACAAGGACAAGTATGGCTAATCACCTATGATTCATGACCATGAGGTTATTTCCAAGGATTATGCCTATGAAATTGGAGCTAAGCTTGATTTTCTATTCAGACCTATTTTCTTTATTTATCCTTGGATCTTGATTTTGGGGATTTTTCTATTTAAGTTAGATCTATCTGTGTTCTTGAATCTAGATTATTATTTAAACCTTTTCATGTTCATAATGTTATGCCTATGATGTTTTAATCAATTTATTCAGTTATGTCATGCCTTGGAAATAAATTGATAATAGAACAATGTTTATTATGTTATATATGGAATTGAATGATATTGATCTATGCTTGTGGTTCTATTTTATCATCATGTTGAATTGGGAATTATTGAATAAGTCTATTCATATGTATATGATGTTCATGTTGATTATTTTGCAAGTACACACCTATGGTGTTCATATTGACTATGCCGAGAATGCCAAGTTTACCTCTATGTCATGTTCATGTTAATGAATCGCTTTATGCAAATTTTGTGTACGTTAAATTAGGCTAAGTTTTTAGCCTAATATTATATGTCAAAAATCATGCGGACGAAGATTAGGCTAAGATTGTTAGCCTAATATTTAGACGGGGTAACGTTGGGAAAAATTGGTAATTATAGGAAACTTGGCATGAAACTCGCCTTGAAAACTTGACACGAACTTGACATGAAACTTGAACATGGACATGACAATAGAATGAACATGAAAATGGCCAACTCGAGGTTGGGTTGGGTTTGTAGTGTAATTCTGCCCGGAACCGCCCGGCAAATCCAGTTACTGCAAACAATAGGATCCAATGTGGGTAGTTGGTCATATCGCGCTTGAAAACCCGAGGTCAGACTGAGTTGTGGTGTAAATCTTCCCGGAACCGCCCGGCATATCCAGTGACCACAACAACAGGTCTGATGTGAGAGGTTGGGGTGCATTAATAAATTAATGCCACATGATAGGGTTAAGTCATGAACCTGAAAGACAACACTTAACCAACTTGACACATGATTCGTAGGGCTAAGTCATGAACTTGAACGACAACACTTAGCCAATTTGACATGACACTAGGTAGGTTAAGCCACGAACTTGAATGACAACACTTAACCAACTTGATATGCTAGACTGATAAGGGTTAAGTCACGAATTTAAATGACAACACTTAACCAATTGGACGGAAACCCTAGTTACGCGGTTCGTTTCAGCAGTAACCCACTAGATGTATCATGGTACCCTTGAACTAGGCAGGGTGGGGCACAATTACTGGGCTGATTGTAAGCGACCAGAACGACGGTTGTGTTAGTGCGATAGTGTAGGTTCAGGCGGGCTATGGTCATGCACGTAGTCCAGAGTTGAAAAAGCAGGCATTGGGCATCAGTGGGTTTATCTGTGCATGCTTGATTCGTGTTGGTGGTTGGCAACCTAGGGCTTGATACACCCTATGGTGGACCTGGCACAGGTGACTACATTTGTGATAGGGCCGTATGACATAGAGACACATGACAAGCTAGAACTTGTAGGGAGCCGATCGATTAGTGGATCGTTCCATTGGACCTAGTAATGGGTCATTCATGATATTGGGCCAAGGGATCATTTCAAGATTAATATAAGACATGGGTTTGTGTTTCTAGTACAGTTGATGCAGCGAACCTTGAATATGTGATGCTATACTTGATTTATACTTGACTTATCATGCTATCTTAGTCTATCTTGCCACTCTTGACAGCATCCTTATGTTTACTTTCAGTTTATACATGTCATGTTACCTTTACCTGTTCTTATGATGAAAGTCACTAGGACTTACTCAGTCTTTATGACTGACACGTTTTGTTTCGCCTCTTTTTCTTCCATTCCCCCCCTCCCAAGGTTCTCAGGGAGGAAAGTCTAGCACTTAGCTTGGATTTCGCTTGCATTCAGTTCAGCTCATGTATGGTTTGATCTCGAGTTATGCTATGGCTGCATTTCTGCTACCTTTGGGGAATTAAGCTACTTTGATGTTTTAAGTTTATGCTTCTTTATTTATGCAAGACAGAATTTGTTGTAATGGAAAATAATGACCTTGACTCTTTTTTTGAAAGTAATGAAATTTATCTTTTGATTCTTCCGATGTTTTCTCTATGTTCTGTCTTGTAATATTTCTGTGTTTGTTTACCTCGATAACGCTCCTCCAAAACTAGTGCATTCCCTTTGTGAGTGACCCTAGCGGAGGTGGGGTGTTACACAGAGTCTTGTGGTTATAAAGCACGGCTTTATTTAGCATAGCTTTGTGTATAGCATTAATTCTAAAGCCCCACACCTGGTTTGAGTCAAAAACAGGATAGCGACTACAGGGAGTACATGGCATTTCTTTCAAGCTAGAAGTGGTGTCATGGTATGGAGCCCATACATTTTTACTTATGTGGATGATGGATTGCAAGGCGCCTCGATTATTGAGTCCCTAGTGGCTCATAGATAGGTCCGATAGGACCGGGAAACGTGTGTTCAGGAATAAATAATCCTCAAAAGTAGGAGAGGACCGACCTTGAAGCATCCAAGGGTTCGCTAGCGTCCGAGCCCTGAGGCATTTGCTAGACTGTCTCGAATCGGTGAGGAGCCATCCCTTACCTCGACTCATAGATGGAAATCCAAATTCCAATACGCGACTTTTCGGTTTTAATTATTTAACTATTATGGCGACATAGTAGGATAGGGTACTATGCCGTTTATGATTGATACATTTATATTTGAAGTTGACTTTGACACTATACACTTATAGTGATAAAAAAATGATTTGTTTTAAAACGTATCAAACAAGTTTGGCTATTATAAGGGAAAACTCTATCCTCCGGCTTGCGTTGCATTGTGTGATAGTACCTGAGTCTTATAATAGATTCATTTTTCAAAAAGCATTGCGTTGCTTTATTTTAAACTGATATTTATGTGGAGTAAACCCATTCCGTGACATACGACGTCGTCCCATGATTTCCCAAGTTTTAAATTAAGGTTTTAAGAACTGTTTTAGTTCTCACACTAGTCCCATGACTGACTCGGAGTTTATTGTTTTAACCTAAACTCTGGGTGCCCTTATTTTCCAGACGGCCAGCTAGTAGTATTGGTTTTTGCAGATATTTTTGTTCCACAGGATCCTGGATTACAACTGGAGCTACATTCGGGAAGGTTTGTATCCGTGTATTTCTTTCAGTTGTGCTAGTTGACGATTGTTCCACTGCATTATATTTATGTACTATTTTCCGCTTCTATGTAAATTATTAATCTCTGATATTGTATTTCCAATGTATATTATTTATTCATACTCTATAATATTATTGTACTATGATGTAAATAGTTGTAATAGTAACTAAATGTTTTGTTGTTTGTGTCCTGACATGTCGTGTTCTAAAAGCAATTCGGGCTTTCCCGTAATGGTAAGTTTGGGTCGTTTCAATTTGGTATCAGTGCTTTGGTTTTACAAAGCTCGAGAACAAAACACATTAGAACCAAACAAAAAAATATCAGAGATAGGATTAGTTACATCCTATGAGAATAACTCGTTAGAGATAGGATCAGTAGTATCCTATAATGAGGTCGAAGGGTATTTTTTATAAAAATAAATTTAGTTTTGAAAATTTATATATTATTATATGTATTTGAGTATTTTGTTTTAAACTGATTTTGGACTATCGGGTATATGAAGATTTTGCATATACGCCTATCTAGCTTATATACGAGGTCACAAATATACTGGATAGATATAGAATCACACTTTAGTCGTCCGAGGATGATTCAGGTGATTGATCGATCATCATCAACAATTATGTTCGAGCTTCGAAAGTGGGATATCTATATACTTACAATTGACAGGTGTGAGAACCAAAACTTAGTTAGGATTTATTGTTGGTGATTTGGCACTAAAAATATGATTTTGATTATATATAAAAGCTATATATGTTGGAAAAGCTAATCAACTAATTGATTGCTGATTATGTTGTGTGATTATTAGTTAACTAATTAAATTATTGGAATGATTAAAACAATAATAGAATGAAAGGTAAATTTTAGCCAAATTGAGTCAAATATTGAATTGAATTGAAAATTGATTAGAATTGTATACATGTACATATATATGTGTGAACATTTCATAGAATGGAAGCTAAGAAGAGGAATAAAATTGTATGTCCGACAAATAGGTACATATTTACTATATTTATTGGGTTTGATGATTTTATGAGCCGATTGGCAAGCCGTTTGTCTTTTTCTTTTTCTTTTTTATTGATGAGGGCCCTATGAGGTAAATTGCGGTTTTACAGATCAGCCCGTACAAAGGAGGTTATGGCGAAATTTTTCGAAAATTCGGGGTGTTAGCCAAATTTTTGAGAAATTAGAAAATTCTTAGAAACTGAAAAGTTGAAGAATAAAAGCTAGAATGAAAGTTGAGTTGGTTAGTTAAACAACTTTCTGCTCCGTTCCTTTTCGAGGACGAAAAGATTTTAAGTGGGGGAGATTGTAACAACCCGTATTTTCAGAACCAATTTAAAATTTTGATTTAAGCTATTTTAAGGAATATGCGAATATAAATTAGTTATTTTAGCTAAATAAAATTTGAGAATAATTTTATTATTAGTTTTTATATTTTAAATGACTTTAAATAAACCGAGTAAAATTATTAAATTGATTTATAAGCTTTGTTTTGAAAATTTTGAAAATTCGTTTTTTAAAATAGTCGCATAGCCCTTAAAAACTCAAAATTTTCATTTGAGCTTGGAATTCGATGAAATAAATTTTTTTGGATTCATAATAACAAATCATTATTGGATTCTGAAGTGCGGGTCGAACGGAGTCAGTATATGGCCGTGCGGAGCAAAACCATTTGTTCAAAAACGGGCAGTCATTTTACAAAGGAATGTTATTGAGACGATCTCAAAATTCGATTTCGTTTTTTTCTGGATTCGTATCGTCTAATAATGGTTAAATCCAAAAGGCCATGATTTTTGGAGTTAGCGTGTGGGCGTGTAAGAAGAAAAGGAGCACTAAAATCGCATTTTTGAGCATTATTTGATCATCTTTGAGAATTTTTGACGGAAGGCCAAACGAACTCATATTTCGACGAAACTTGTTTCATTGGACTCGTCTTCACGTCTACTATCTCATGTCCAAAATCCGTCGCAAACGGAGATCGTTTGCATTCAGGCAATGAGAGAGAAACGAGCATATAATCACTTTTACTCCATTTCTCTCTTCATTGTTTCACTTCTCTCTTCCTCTTCAAAAAAGAAAAAAATGCCATAGGCTGTCGCACCCCATCAGCCTCCGCCCCTCCACCGCCTGCCGCCGCCACCCCCTCCTCCTCTTCCTCTTCCCTCTCTCTCCTTCTCTTTGCAATTTCAAGAACCCTAGCCCCTAAATTCCACAACCACCGCAACCGTGGGCCCCTCCACCGCGGCCACCACCGTCCAGTGCCACCCCCCACGTCAGTCAGGCCCCACGCCGCCCCCATCCAGCCACCAGTCCGACCATGGGGCCCTCGTCACCAAAAACCCAATTTCCATAAAATCCCGTATTTGCAGATAAGCCACTGACCTACTTTCCTCAATAACTCCCAAAGCATGCACTTCTAGCCAAAACTCCACAGTGCCAAAATAGAAGAGCACGATTTTCTCTTCGATTTGAGTATATGACACTCTAAGTTTGGAGTTCGGAGCTATTCGGAAAACTTGTCCAAAGTCCGCGGAACTACTGGTGTTTTTCGCGATTTCCAGCAAATTGGTCCGTTTTTGAAAGAAAGTCCACTAGGCGAATGTTGTCCGAATGGCGCGTTAGGGCTATGAATAAAGTTTGGTGAAGATTGAAGATCATATGCAAATTATGGAGCCAAAGAGGCGAATTCAAATGCGAAGAACGACAAAACAGAGACCGCACGACAAGATTTTGTAGTAGAAGTGTCGAGGCGATTGGTTTAGCTAGGGCGAGAACTCTCTCACTCAAATCATTTTTGTTATGCCATTATACCCTAGGTTGTAGATGGGGCTTAGTTGCTCCTGACACTACTTTTTGTACAAACCTTGGATGATTTGTGTGATATGATTGTGTTGTGGAAAAATTGATTGTATTGTGGTATTATTGGATTGAGTGACTGTTGTGTATGGCGCGAGCCAGTATCAGGAGAGGGATAATGCTAGACATTATTTCGGTTCTAATATCGCGCCGTTATAATGCCAAATTTTTCTAAAACTGAAATATATAAATTATTTATATAAAATGCATATAAATTTTTCATAAAAAGAAATTGAATAAATATTCATTTACAAGTCAGACGGCTTGTTTATGTACACCTATTTATCTGATATTGATTGGGATGATAAATTTTACACATCGCCCAACTGCACAAATAATAATCAGTATTTGTTGGTTGAAACCCCACACGAGTATTGAGATGATATTTGACATACATTAATCCCAATGTTTAGTTGTATGTCAATCGATGGGTTGACAAACTGTGGAGAGCGTTATTTATTTATTTTAATGCTTATACAGTTGTAGAACGCACTCTGGATGATGTTTGAATGTTTAATGATTATTTGTCATTATTGTTGCATACATGCGATGTATGAAATCCATATAACTGAAATTATATAGTAATTGATAGAGTCGCATTCCGATTCAGAAATAAAGAATATTTTAAAATAAAGAATATTTTAAAATAACGAATATTTTAAAATAATGTTCAGTAAATAATCAAAATGTGATTTTGAAGTCCGATTTTGGATGGACACGAAAATATTGAAATGTGAAGCCGAGTTAAGTAGTAAACGCTATTTTAACCCGAACGGATTTATCGATCGATTTTATTCATTTTATAAGGAATATCGAAAAGAAGTGATTTCAAAATCTAATATTTTGAAAATATTATATGGAATATTCAATTTTGATTTAAAAATTGACAATGAAGTTGAAAACATTTTAAAATGAATTTATAAACGATTTATAAATACGTTTTAAATTGAAATCAATGATATATATTATATATATATATATATATTTATTTAATGGCCTGAATAGAACGCGTCGCGCGGCGACCGTTCTCGAATTTCGACCATTAACTTCAAATGGACGTAACGAGAGATCTGACCGTCAGATTCTCCTAAAACCGGAACCGTTGGGTTCGTATCGAAAAAAACTTTCAAATGATTATAAAAGATTTGAAATCTAACGGTTAGATATGTAATTATGTCCAAATCAATTTTAGAAAAGGTCGCTATGAATGTAATTCGGTGGTCGATATTGGAAACCGACTGTAAGGGCCTAAATAAAATTATTAAAAAAATATGGAAAAATTGTGTAAAATCATATTAAATGATTTGGAAAGATTTTGGATGAAAAATTCCAAGTTTTGAAAAGATAAATGATATTTTTATCGAAATGAACTAGTTATTAACCAGAATAATAAATCCAATGTTTTTAAATAAATGAATAAATTGGATTTGTAAATGGGTTTTAAAATAACCAGAATTTTTCCAAAGTATGAGTTGGAATGGATTTAAATATAAATAATCTTCGAAATATTTCAATATTGGATTCCGTGATTATACGGATATTGTTATGGGAATTTGGAAGATACAGATATCGTTATTCGCAATACAATATTCGTTAGTTTCAGAATTTGATACTGAATATAAGCCGATAAAATTTCTATTTAGAGTCTGGTATTTAATATCAAATTGGATTTTGGTTTTGCCGTGAACAGTGTCTTTAATAACACTGTTCTTAAACCCGGATGAGAAAAGAATAAATATTCTAAATAAGATTTAGGGAAGTTTACCAATTAATTGATATTTAATTGGAATTGAATTGAAATTGGATTTTTGGGTTTATCGTGAACAATATTTTAAATAACATTTGTTATTTAACCCAATTAACAATGAAGAGATGATTTGGAATTTATAATTCTTTTTATTAAGATTTAATAGAAATTTTCCAAAGTAAAGTTTTCCAATTTAATATATTCAATTGGAATTGAATGGAATTCGATTTGGTAATAATCGAGATGAGCTTCTGTGAAGGAAGACCGTTACTATATATGGAATTTAAAAGGCTTTTCCATTTTTCATTTATAGTATTAATGGGATACGGAAATTTATATCGATTATATATTGATCTGTTTTCCGTGAATATTCCATAGTTGATGGAAGCTGATGTGGTTTATTGTGAATTGTGTTTTATATGACATTAGTTCTTTAACCCAGTTAAAGATAAGATTAATTTCTTAAATTTGAATAATTATTAAGTAATGATTTTTGAGATTAAAACTAAATTAGAGTTTTAATGAATCTTTAATTAGATTGGAATGAGAAAGGGATAATTAAATTTATCGAATTCATGAAATGATCGAGAATGGAGTACCACCTAATTTACTCTAGGCGATAGTTAAATCTTTAATTAGATTTGAATGTGAAATGGTAATTAAATTTACCGATAACACCGTAGATGTTAGATACAGGGTACCACCAGTTTTGCTCCATGGGATGAATAGGTTGAGATTGGGATTAATAAATAAATGATTACTTCGGTATGGCTCGATAATCCCGACTAGTTTTATAAACCTTAATTTGGTTTAGAATTGTGGAAAGATAAAATAAAATCTTTTGAAATTGATATCCAAAGGAAGATTAAAGAATAAATTTAAAAGAGTTTATATTTGATAAAATTAATGGGAACCTTTCCCTAAAGATGTGTATATTTGAATAAAATAATATTCTGGAATGGAATGAGGCGTATGATGTGTTTTTATAGCACTTAATTATAAAATACGCGAGTTATTCAAAAAGATTGGATTTAACCCATTTTGAAAAATTAATACGATGATTAAAAGTCGATGATGAAGACGATGGTTGAAGACCGGATATCTTCACATAGTTTGGATGATTACCGATGTCTTGATTGGGCTGTACACCCAAGACTAGGTAATAAGTGGTGATCGTCCTGACGTACATGGAGATCGACCGGATATGCGAGGACCTATCTCCTGTTTTGGACATATGGGACAAGGAATAAGGTGCATTCGGTTTCGTTCAGGCCTAGAACGGACCTGTAAATGGATGGTATGTCTGATGTAGTATTCCTTTATACTGTATTCGTTGATCTATGCTAAATATATATTTGTTTGGTGGCGGAGAATTTATTCTCTTACTTAACACCCTTCTTTGAGTCGTATAAGTTTAGAGGTCATATATTGGTGGAAATCAGTTGTACAGTATGGATTGACAATGTGGAATGCTAAGATGCAAATGATCAAGGCTTTTGTTGAAAAGTAGAGTCTTGTTGTTGATGATCAAAGAAAAGCTTTAATTAGCATAGCTTTGTGTATAGCGTTAATTCGCGAGCCTTACACCCGACATGAGTCAAAAATGGGATAGCGACTACAGGGAGTGCACGTTGTTTCTTTTTAGCTAGAAGTGGTGTCATGGTATGGAGACCAGACATTTCTACTTATGTGGACGATGGATTGCGAGGCGCCTCGACTATAGAGTCCCTAATGGCTCAGAGATAGGTCCGATAGGACTGGGAAACGTGTGTGTAGGAATAACTAATCCTCAAAAGTAAGATAGGACCGGCCCTGAAGCATCCAAGGGCTCGCCAGCGTCCAAGCCCTGAAGCATTTGCTAGAGTGTCTCAAATCGGTGAGGAGCCATCCCTTGCCTCGACTCATAGATGAAAATGCAATTTCCAATACGCGACTTTTCGGTTTTAATTGTAGAACTAGTCTGGCGACATAGTAGGATGGGGTACTATGCCGTCTATGATTGATACATTTATATTTGAAGTTGACTTTGACACAATACACTTATAGTAATAAAAAAATGATTTGTTTTAAAATGTACCAAGCATGTTTGGCTATTATAAGGGAAACTCTATCCTCCGGCTTACGTTGCATTGTGTGATGGGACCTGAGTCTTATAATATCTTCATTTGTCAAAAGCATTGCGTTATTTTATTTTAAACTGATATTCATGTGGAGTAAACCCGTTCCATGACATACGGTGTCATCCCATGATTTCCCAACTTTTAAAGTAAAGTTTTAAGAAGTGTTTTAGTTCTCACACCAGTCTCATGACTGACTCAGAGTTGAGTTTATTGTTTTAACCTAAACTCTAGGTGCCCTTATTTTCCACATAGGCAGCTAGTAGTTTTGGTTTTTGCAGATATTTCTATTTCACAGGATTCTGGATTACAACTTGAGCTGTATTCGGGAAGCTTTGTATCCGTGTATTTCTTTAAGTTGTGCTAGTTGATGATTGTTCCACTGCATTATATTTATGTATTATTTTCCGCTGCTATGTAAATTATTAATCTCTGATATTGTACTTCCAATGTATATTATTTATTATACTCTGGAATATTCTTGTACTCTGATGTAAATTGTTGTAATAGCAATGAAATGTTCTATTGTTTATGTCCTGACATGTCATGTTCTAAAAGCAATCTAGGCTTTCCCATAATGGGAAGTTTGGGTCGTTTAATAAGACCTCATTTTCAAATGATAGCTAAGGGTGGATCCTCTTGATCACTTAAGACCCTAGGCGGATCTATTGGTCACTTAATGCCTCTCGATGGTTTAGTCAACGCTAATATAAACTAAGGGACACTAGCTACAAGTCCTACTAATTAAGGCTATTCAGGCATATAGACCCATGCCCCCAAATAAGGCGAGAGATAGTATGCGACCGCTTAAGACCACCCATTTAAGTAGACGTAGCACGTATTTAAGACCCTCTTGTGGTGGACCCTCTCGTTACTATCTAGCAGGCCTTGTTGGATAATCTCCTAGTCGCTTAATACTTACCGTGGGATAGGTAGGCCTTTGGAAATACCATACCGGACCTTTTAAGACCTATTCCAAGGTGGACCCCTCGAACAAAGCCACTTAAGACCCAAGGAAGCAGACTATTCGTAATGGTTATCGAGCTCGTACCCGATTAGCCTTTAATGCTTTCATTTATGGGAGGCGAGCTACGTGATCACTTAATACCTTTTTATAGGTGGATCTAACCACTTAAGATCTTAATCCCAAAGTAAGCCACATTATTGAGCTATTCCCACTTAGTTCCACTTTGCGGAAATATTTCTATATACACAAACTAGCCATCATAATGGGTTCCTATGGTTAATGATATCTCATATCAGTTGGACATATATTCGACTGCTGGAAAGTGCAGACTTCTATCGAATAAGACAATTGAGCTCGCATCATTAACCTATTAAGTCCAATTTCAACCTTTCAATTACTAGTTCTATATGAACTAATAAAATAAGAAAAGTTATATCCTTCCTATCCTAGGATATTTACTTTTTTCCTTATTGCACTTAGTATTTAAAACGACAACCAATACCCATTAATAACCTTTTTATTCCATTTTGTTTCTATTTAATAGGGTTATTGCCACTTATGACCATAATGGTCATAAATTTCCTAAGGCGCTAATTAACCCATTAAATGCCATTTATTTCCATTGATTATAATTAATGCCACTTATGAACCTAACTGAAACGACCCAAACTCGCCCTTACAGGAAAGCCCGGATTGAGTTGAGAACACGACAAATCAGTACACAAACAGAAGAACATTTCATTGCTTATTACAACAATTTACATCAAAGTACAATAATATAATAGAGTTTAAATAAATAATATACATTTGATAAATATTAGAGATTCAAATTACAATGCAACGGAAAATTAATACATGACACAACTGTAAGAGATACACGGATACAGAGCTTCCGAATATAGCTCCAGCTGTATACTAGGATCTTGGAAACGAAATATCTGCAAAAACCCAACTACTAGTTGCCCGCATGGAAAATAGGGGCACCAAGAGTTTAGGTTAAGCAATAAACTTCAGGTCAGTCATGTGACTGGTGTGAGAACTAAAACAGTTATTCAAAATTTTATTTTGAAGTTGGGTAAATCAAGGGACCACGCCGTATAACACGGAACAGGTTTAACCCCAAAAATACCAGTGCATAAAACATACAGCGCAATGCTAAATAGAAAAATGAAGCTATTATAAGACTTAAGTCCCATCACATAATGCAACGCAAGCTGGAGGATAGAGTGTTACCTTATAATAGCCAAAAAATGCTTGATACGCCGGCTTCGAGAAACTCTAGCAAATGCCTCAGGATCTCCGGCAAAAGACCCCTGGATCCTCCAAGGCCGGTCCCCTCTTACATTTGAGGATTGGCAATTCCTAAACACATGTTTCCCGGTCCTATATGACCTATCCATCGGCTCCGTAGTAACCGATATATCCGAGGCACCTCGCAATCCATCATCCACATAGGTAAAAATATTATCAATGTCTGGGCTCTATACCATGACACCACCCATAGCTAGAAAGAAACGTCATGTCCTTCTTGGGTCCCTTATCCCGTTTTTGACTCATACCGAGGTGTGAGGCTCGCGAATTAACGTTGTAAACAAAGTTATGCTATATTAAAGCCATGCTTTGATCATCAACCACAAGACTCTGTTTCTCAACAGAAGCCTTGATCATTTACATCTCAGCATGCCACACAGGCAATTCACGCCATGCAACTGGTGTCTATCGATATATAAACTCTAAGCTCGTACGTCTTAGAGAAGGGCGTTAAGCAAGAGAATAAATTCTCCGCCGCTAAACAGATATATTTAATAGAGTTCAATCAACACAGAATAAAATCCAATGTCAGACACACATCCATATACTAGTTCATTCTAGGTCTGAACGAAACCGGAGGCACCTTATTCCTCGTCACATATGTCTAATATAGGAGAGAGGTCCTCACATACCCGGTGGATCTCCAAGTACGTCTGGACGATCACCACTTATTACAATGTCTTGGGTGTACGGCCCAATCAATACATCAGTAATCATCTAAATGATGTGAAGACCTCCGTTCTTCAACCATCGTCTTCATCGTCGACATAACGTCAAATCAGTTATTCAGAATGGGTATAAACCCGGCCTTTCCGAATAAACCGCGTATATTATAATCAAGTGATATAAACACACAACATACGCCTCATTCCAATCCAGAATATTCTTTTATTCAAATATTCACATCTTTAAGGATAGGTTCCCATTAATTTTATCAAATATAAATTCTTTTAAATTTATTCTTTAATCTTCCTTTGGATATCATTTCAAACCAAATTAAGGTTTATCCAAACTAGTCGGGATTAGTGAACCTTACCGAAGTAATCATTTGTTTAACTTCCCAATCCCAACCTATTCATCCTATGGAGCAAAACTAGTAATACTCCGTATCTAACACCACGATGTTATCGATAAATTTAATTACCATTTCAAGTTCAAATCGAATTAAAGATTTAACTATCGTTTGGAGTAAAACTAGTGGTACTCCATTCTCGATCATTTCCGGAATTTGTCAATTTAATTTATCACCTTCTCATTTCAATCTAATTAAAGATTCATTGAAACTCCATTTTTAATAGTGGTACTCCATTCACGCGGTTTATATTAAAAATCACATTTTTAATAATGTTGCATTATATATAAAAAAATTCACATCTTTACAATGCTATTATATATATATATATATATATATATATAAATCGTATTCCTATATTGTTATTCATAGAATAGAAATCATATTTTTATTTGGCTACTATATATATAAAAATCACATTTTTATTCGCTATTCATATATATAAAAATCAAAATTTCATCTTGCTTTAATATACATATATATATATATATATATATATATATATATATATATATAAATCCAATTTTTATCATGCTTTATTATATATAAAAATCCAATTTTTATACCGCTACAATATATATAAAAATCAAATTTTTGTTCGCTTAAAATCATATCTTTATATCGTTAAAAATCTTAACTTTATTATATTAAAAATCATAACTTTATTATATTAAAAATCATAACTTTACTATATTAAAAATCATAGCTTTATTATGTTAAAAATCATAACTTTATTATGTTAAAAATCATAACTTTATTATGTTAAAAATCATAACTTATTGAACTAAAATAAATAAATAAAAACTTACATTTCAGGGTTTCGATCAAAGGAGAGCAGGGGGGTGTCTGCGCATTGGAGGCGGAGCTGGGGAGGGTGCGCTGGTGGTAGCAGGGGCAGCGGCAGGCGCAGTGGGGCTGTAGGTGGCTGGCGCGGATTTTTGGGGGATCTAGGGCTTGGAGTTTCGTGATGGAGAGAGGTGGGGTAGAGGAAGAAGAGAGGAGGGCTGTGGTCCTCCTTGGTGGCGGCGCCGGAGGCACGGCGACCCAGGTGGCCGCGGTGGTGGCGATTCCACCCACCTTCGCGTTTTCTTTTTTTTCTGTTCGGGGAAAGAGAAAGAAGACGGGGGGCTTTTATAAAAATTTAATTATATTATTTAATTTTCCTGAAAGTTAACTTTTTATTTCGAACTCTGAATCAAACCCACCGACTGTCGTCCCTAGATAATTACCCTCATTCCGAACACAATGGGATATGTCCTGAAGGCCATTTCATCAAAATTAAAATATAAATTAATTTAACGTTCAAAATCGATTTCAACGTACATTTTAATTTACCGGGGCCATATACTGACTCCAAAAATTCCAGAAAAATAAATCTAGCTATGTTTTGACAATACGGTCCTACCAAAACTAATTTCGTTGAATTTGGAGACCGTTTGAAAAACGGTCATTTTCCAGTCGATTAAATTCAAACTGAATTGACCGAACACGTTTAAATTCACCATGCTCACATATTTATTCCAAAAATTATGAAAATTGGAATCTAGCAATAATTTGACATTCCAGATCCAAAAAAGTAGTTACGTCGAAAACGGAGGTCGTTTGCAAAATGACTATTTATTAAGGGCTATATATATAATAATATATATATATATATAAATTCCACAGCGACTATTCTGAATTTTAAACTGGACATAACTTTCAACTTTAATTATGAAATCTCAGTTTTTCACATTCGTTAGAAAGATATTATTAAACGGATTCGAATATTTCTCGTTTTACTTAAATCCGATTTATTTTGAATCTTGTGCATTCATTTGAAATTTAAAATCGATTTTTCAAACTACCGCGCCATTTCGGGCTCGTTTTATAATTAAAATAAATTTATTCGTTCTAACTTCGATTAAAATAATTTTTTAGTCGTTATTATTTAAAATAAATCATTTTAAATAACCAAAATTCATAAAAATTGCTAAAATAAATTTTTTACATTAGTTCTGAAAATCCGGGTTGTTACACTAGCGGTTATAATTTCCGAAGATATTAATATCAATGAAATGTACTTATTGTATCATTCCCAATTTTTTTAATCTAATTATTGTAACTCCTTAAACATTCCTATTTTATTTTAATTTGATTTATTTTGTACAAATATACATATATGTTATAAGAAATGTTTATTTGCTTAACTAGAGTTAAAATTCTTGTTCATAAATCATTGTTTTAAATTGTAACCATTAGGCCTAACTACCTAATTAAATTTGTTTTCCTCAATCAACAAGGGTTACAATAGTTATTATTTCTTTATGACCTTATTTATAGCAATTCAATTACGTTAATAACTACAACGGTCATAATAAATATTTCCATTGAATAAGTTTTACATTTCCATGTATAATTCCATAAAATGGATACCATTCAAACACACAAACATTTATTATAGTATATATTTCGTCGTTTACGTAGATTTGGATGGATAACGTATATTTACGTATATATATATATATATATATATATTCGCAGTTAACATAGTTATTATTCTTTTATATTTATTATTATTAATTTATTGTTTTGGTTCAAGCTAATAACCAAACATTCCTTTTGCGTTAAATTTTGTAATAAGATTCTAAATCTTACAAAAAGGCTGTCAATTGTAATTATTGTAAATTATGCTTGAATATTTAAAAGGAGAATAAACATATTTCAAAGCACAAGAAATATATAATATGCATATCTTTGGAATAGTTGATGTAAACCATGCACGTATATATATATATATATATATATATATATATATGTATGTATGTATGTATGTATAAACCTATATTTGTGTGTGAATTTACACAACCTTTATCCTTTTTGTTTTGAACATATTTCTTATTGATTTCAAATTTTTTATATTGAAAAGAGGGAAAAAAGCATATTTACAATAACTAAGTTAAAAACCAAACAAAACTGAACATAAATAGGCTTATATCTTTTTAACTAAGATTATATAAACTAAATTTAACATTGAAACTACAGATATGGAATAAAACTACATCTTGATAGTAAATTATGGGACTGATTTCTAGATCTACGGTGTTTGCAATAAGCACAATATTTTAAACATAATTATAGGCCTTAATATGAACAATTAGTTAAGCCTACAAAATAATAATATTCAAACCACAATTTTATTTTTTCAGATTTAACAATATTCACAAACAGATCTGATTGGCATTATTTCAAATTTAACCAAATTATAAACGGATCTGATAAATATTAGGCATACATTTCTGATCTAGTACAAACGAAATAATCAGGTTATTATATACTTTGTATGTAAATTTCCTACTCACCTGAAAGCATCCAAACCTGAATCTTTTAGGCCTACAATTCCTAAATTCTTACAGATATACAGTTATTATGAAAAGGAGATACTTTTAAATTTTTAGATTTGCAAGAAAATAAGAAAAGTGGGGAGAAATACGATGAAGAAGAACCTAGATGCAAATCAATATCTTTTTCCAGTTGAATCTAGTTACCCCTTTCAAATTATATTGTTTATGTCCGATTTTGATTGCATATGAACATATTTTTGTTTTAGAATTTATTTGAAGAGAAGGGAAATGGCAGGGCTTCGCTGCTGCTCTCAGAAATATGTGGAAAAGAACGAGGGCCTAAGGCAATATTTATAGGTGTTAGAAAAACCCTAGAGCATTAGATTTAATTAACATACGTCCGTTTATATAATAATTTAAATACTAAAAACCTATATAACCCTAGCCATCACTGGGCTGAATTTGCCCGAAATAGTCGACAATTTTAGTCGAGGGTGTAGACCGCCCTTGAGAAATTTCTCCTAGTGAAGGCAGGTTAAAAAAGGTATTAAATATTATATTTGTTATATTTTATTATTTTCGTTCGTAACTTTTTCGTATGAACTCCGTTCACAAAACTATAAACATGAAAGTTGACCAGAATTCCGAAACGAATGCAACTGTGAAAGTTACATGGTCAAATTCCATCATTGCAGAAATTTCTATTTTAGAAATCAAATTAAATAACTGATTTATTTATTGTCAAAATTCTAGGTTGTTACAATAGTTGATTAATTATTTTATGTCCATTTTCATATTTCGTCCATAACCTTATTCATATAGACTTCGTTTGCAAAATTCAAAACATGAAAGTTGATCAGAATTCCGTCACGAATGCAATAGTATAAGTTTCATGTAAAGTCTTCCCAAAATTCCATTTTCAAGACCTAAATTAGTAACAAATACAACTAACACTAGATTTTAGGCTCCCCACGAACCTCCCAAAGCTCTGTTTGAATCTGGCGAAGAACGACAAGCTCGGGGCTCTCAAGGCCTACTGCGCCCGGCTGCTGTTGTTGCTGAACTAGAGTTGGAAGTGATGGAACTGGTGCGGGTGTTAAGAGCAACTGAATTCCATCATCTGAAGGGTGGCATGATCGATAGTTGTCAGGGTCTTCCTAATCACACCTTCCCTTATAAGATTCACCCCAAAATGTCGGAAGAAACGGGTGAGGAGATGACTATAAGGAAAGGGATTCCTCAGAGTGCTAACTAGAGGCAAGCGAAATGGATCATCAGCGTGCGGGCCAAGTTAATAGCTATGCCGCCAATGGTAGCGTAAGTGGCCTTACACATTCAAGGATAGATTTACTCATGGCTCCCCATTTTGGGAATAGTGTTGTGTTGGATGATGCACACAAATTGTAGCGACCCGAACTTCCCGGTCGGCCTAAACCAAACAAGAAGGCGGATCGCTTTGAGAACAAGACCAATCGGAACACAAAAAGAAGAACTTTTCATTGTTGCTATAATAATTACATCAGAGTACAAGAATACAGCAGAGTATGAATAAATAATATACAGCAGAATATATCAGAGATTTAAATTACATTTAAATACATAGCAGTGGAAAATAATACATAACACAACTGAAAGAAATACATGGATACAGAGCTTTCTGAATATAGTTCCAGCTATAAATCCAGGATCCTGTGAAAATAATATATGCAAAAAGCAAAACAACTAGTTGCCCATGTGGAAAATAGGGGCATCTAGAGTTTAGGTTAAAACAATAAACTCCAGGTCAATCATGTGACTGGTGTGAGAACTAAAACAGTTATTAACTTGATTTTAAACTAGAGTAAATCATGGGATCACGCCGTATAGCACGGAACGTGTTTCCTCCCAAGAATACCAGTGCATAAAACAAACAGCACAATGCTAATAAAAGAAAATAAAGCTATTATAAGACTCAGGTCCCATCACACAATGCAACGCAAGCCGGAGGATATAGTTTTCCCTTATAATAGCCAAATAATGCTTGATACGAGAAATTTAATCTTTTATTATTACTATAAGTATAGAAATCAGCTTCAAATATAAATGTATCAATCATAGATGGCATGGGTACCATATATCATGTCGCCATACAAGTTTTACAATTAAAACCGCAAAGTCACGTATTGGAAGTTGGATTTCCATCATGAACCAAGGCAAGGGATCGTCCTTACCGAATTCGAGACTGTTTATCCCGAGCCTCGGGATACAGTCGCAACTACACCTAGGATCGTCAGGCCGGTCCACATTTTAAGTGGATTAATAATCCCTGAACAATACGTTTCCCCGCCCTTTGGGGCGTAAGTCTGGTCAGTATGTCGACCATATCCATCCATCGGCCCCGTAGTGACCGATATATCCAAGGCGCCTCGCAATGCAATGCAAGTCAGAGGATAGAGCTTTCCCTTATAATAGCCAAACATGCTTGGTACGTTTAAAAAAAATCATTTTGATATTACTATAAGTGTATAGTGTCAAAATCACTTCAAATATAAATGTTTCAATAATAGACGACATAGTATCCCATGCTATTATGTCGCCATACTAGTTCTGCAATTAAAACCGAAATGTCACGTATTGGAAAATGGATTTCCGTCATGAGTCGAGGCAAGGGATGTACTCCTCGCCGGCTTCGAGACACTCTAGCAAATGCCTCAGGGTTCAGACGCTGAAGAATCCTTGGATCCTCCAAGGTCGGTCCACACAGAGCGGATTAATTATACTTGAACACATGTTTCCTGGTCCTATAGCACCTATCCATCGGCTCCGTAGTAACCGATATATCCAAGTCGCCTCGCCATCCATCATCCACATAGGTAAAAATTTTAAAAATGTCTGGGCTCCATACCATGACACCACCCATAGCTAGAAGGAAACATCATTCGCTCCTTGGGTCCCTTATCCCGTTTTTGACTCATACCCAGTTGTGAGGCTCACGAATTAACACTATACACAAAGCTATGACATTTAAGGTTGTGCTTCAATCATCAACCACAAGACTCTGCTTTTCAACAGAAGCCTTGATCATTTTCATCTCAGCATGCCACACAGGCAATTCATGCCATGCGACTGATGTCTATCGATATATAACCTTTGAGGTCGTATGTCTCAGAGAAGGGCGTTAAGCAAGAGAATAAATTCTCCGCCGCCAAACAGATATATATTTAATAGAGATCAATCAACACAGAATAAAATCCAATGTCAGACACACACATCCATTTAAAAGTTCATTTTGGGTCTGAACGAAACCGGAGGCACCTTATTCCTCGTCCCATATGTCCAATACAGGGGAGAGGTTCTCGCATATTTGGTCGATCTCCAAGTACGTGTGGACGATCACCACTTATTACCTTGTCTTGGGTGTATAGCCCAATCAAGACATCAGTAATCTTGCAAACGATGTGAAAATCTCCAGTCTTCAACCACCGTCTTCATCGCCGACTTATCGTCGAATCAGTTATTCAGAATGGGTATAAACCCGGACTTTCCGAATAACCCACGTATATTATAAACAAGTGCTACACAAATACAACATACGCCTCATTCCAATCCAGAATATTCTTTTATTCAAATTTTCTTTTCATTAGGGAAAGGTTCCCATTAATTTTATCAAAGATAAATTCTTTAAATTTATTCTTTAATCTTTTTTTCGATATCAATTCAAACCAAATTAAGGTTTAACCAAACTAGTCGGGATTAGCGCACCTTACCGAAGTAATCATTTGTTTTATTTCCCAATCCCGACCTATTCCTTCCATGGAGCAAAACTGGTAATACTCCATATCTAACACCACGGTGTTATCAGTAAATTTAATTACCATTTCACGTTCAAATCTAATTAAAGATTTAACTATCGCCTGGAGTAAAACTGGTGGCACTCCATTCTCGATCATTTCCCAAATCTGATAATTTAAATTATCATATTCACATTTTAATCTAATTAAAGATTCATTAAAACTCCACTTAGTTTTAATCTTCTTAAAAATCAATATTAATGATTATTTAACTTTGGAAACCCAAGCATGTCACATCGACAATCTACACCGTACTATTGATTTCTACCGATATATAACCTCTAAGCTCGTACGTCTTAGGAAGGGTGTTAAGCAATAGAATAAATTCTCCGCCATTAAACATATATACATTTAGCAGAGATCAACCATATAGTTCGGAATACAATATTAGACATGTAATCATGTCTTTAATTGGGTTAAAGAATTAATGCCATTTAAAACACAGTTCACGATAAACCCAAAATCACATTCCACTAATTATGGAATCTTCACAGAAAACAGATCAATATATAATCGATATCAATTTTCGTATCCGACTAATAATATAAATGGAATAATGAAAAATCCTTTTAAATTCCATATATATTAACAGTCTTCCTCCACAGAAGCTCACTTCGATTACTACCAAATTGAATTCCATTCCATTCTAATTTATTTTATTAAATTGGAAAACTTTACTTTGGAAAATTCCCATTAGATCTTAATAAAAAGATTTATAAATTCCAAATCACATTTCACTGTTAATCAGGTTAAAGAAGGAATGTTATTTAAAACATAGTTCATGATAAACCCAAAAATTCAATTTCAATTCAATTCCAATTAAATATTAATTAATATGTTAACTTCTCAAAATCTTAATTAAAAGGTTTATTCTTTTCTCAACTGGGTTTAAGAACAGTGTTAATAAAGACACCATTCACAACAAACCCAAAATCCAATTTGATATTAAATACAAGGCTCAGAATAGAAATTATATCGGCTTATATTCGATGTCAAATTTTGAAACCAACACATATTGTATGGAGAATAACGATATGTATCTATCTTTCAAATTCCTCCACAATATCCATATAGTCACGGAATCCAATATCAAAATATTTCAGAGATTATTTCTATTCAAATCCATTCCAATTCATAGATTGGAAATTTCTGGTTATATTAAAATCCTTTACAAATCCAGTTTATTTATTTAAAAATTAT
Organism: Allium sativum; assembly: GCA_030737875.1. Lineage (NCBI taxonomy): Eukaryota > Viridiplantae > Streptophyta > Magnoliopsida > Asparagales > Amaryllidaceae > Allium > Allium sativum. The sequence continues at coordinate 366,197,646 of CM060909.1, forward strand.
TGGATTCCAAATCTAGTTAATAAATAGTACATTTAGATAAAAATATATTTTTATCTTTACAAAGGTGGAATTTTTCATCCCAATTCTTTCCAAATCATTTATTATGATTTTACACAAACTATTAATATTTTTTATAATTTTATCAAGGGCGGTACAGTCAGTTTCCAATAACGGCCACCGAACTTCATCCATAGCGACCTTTTCCAAATTTGATTTGGACGTAACTCCAAATCTAACCATTAGATTTCAAATCCCTTATATCCATTGGAAAGCTCTTTTTGATATGAGCCCAAGGTTCTGGTTTTAGGAGAGTCCGACGGTCGGATCTCCCGTAATATCAATTCGAAATCAATGGTCGAAATTCACGAACGGTCGCGGCGCGTTCTATTCAAGCCATTAATATAATATATATATATAATATGTATAATATATATTTCGTTCAAAACAGATTTTATAAATTTGTTTTAAAAACGATTCCCACTTTAATTTCAATTTTAAATCAAAATTGAATACTCCTTATCATTATAATAATTAAATGATAATATTTTCAAAATATCATATTTTGAAATCATTTCCTTTTCGATATCCATTATAAAAATGGATAAAATCGATATAAAAATCGTTTGCGTCAAAATGGCTCATATCTAATCAATACGGCTTCATACATTTTAATATTTTTGTGTCCATCCAAAATCGGACATCAAATTCACATTTTAATCCTTTACCGAATGTTATTTTAAAGTATTCTTATTTCAAAATATTTTATCCAACACATGAATATTTTTAATGGTTTATACATTCAATAAAAATGATATTTTTATTGTTTAAATATTTCTATTCAACATATAAATATTTTATTCAACACATGAATATTTTTAATCTTTACTGAATATTATTTTAAAATATTCGTTATTTTCCAAATTGGAATGAGACCCAGTCAATTACCATATAGTGTTATTTATATGGATTACATACAACACATGTATATAATAGCAATGATAAACAATCAACCATCTTCTAGAGTGCATTACACAACTGTAAAAGCATTAAATATAAATAATTAACACTTACAATGTCTGCCAACCAATCGATTGACATACAACTGAACAATTGGGATTAGTGTACGTCAATTATCATCCCAATACCCATGTGGGGTTTCAATCAACAAACATTGAATTTAATTTGTGCAATTGGGTGATGTGAAAATTTATCGTCCCAATCAATGTAAGTTAAATGGGTGTACATAAACAAATCGTTCGATTTGTAAATGAATATTCATTTTCAGTTCAGGAAAATTTTATGCCATTCATTTATACGTTAAAAACTATATTTTTAACGATTAAATATTTATTTCAACACATGAATATTTTTAATAGTTCAGTTACACATTAAAGATGTTATTTTTAACTAACACTTTTTTTATTTCAGAGAATTTCGGTATTATAACGGCGCGATATTAAAACCGGAGTAATGTCTAGAATTAACCCTCTCCCGATACTGGCTCGCGCCATACCCACATATCAATCAATTAACCTAAATCACAATACAATTCATTTCACCACAATACAATCAATTTTCCCAAAATCCAATCCAAACAAACAAACCATGGTTTGTACAAATAAATAGCATCGGGACTACTAAGCCCCGTCTGCAACCTAAAATATATTTTACTGTAAAATAATTTGAGTGAGAAAGAGTTCTCACCCAGAAGCTAAACTAAACACCGCGACTCTTCAAATGTAGAAAATCTTCACCGCGCTCGCTGTTTTCGTCGTCCGTATTCATCATTCTGTCTCTAACTTCTGCATACGACCTCCAATCTTCACCAACAAGCACAAACGCGCCATTCTAGACAACTTTTGCCTAGCGGACTTTCTTCCAAAATTGCACCAATTTGCCAGAAATCGCGAAAAACAGAAGTAGGTCCGCGGACTTTGGACGCGTTTTCTGAACAACTCCGCAATCCAAAATATGACTTCCATATACTCAAATCAAAGAGAAATTTGTGCTATTATATTTTGGTATTTTGGCCAGAAGCGCACCATTTGAGAGTTATTGGTGAAATAGTGACAGGGGGCTATTTGCAAAAACGGGAATTTGTGAAAAATGTGATTTTTGAGGAGGAGGGACCCACGGCCGAAGCTGGGTGGCTGGTGGCGGTGCAGGGGTTGTGCAGGCGGCGGGGGTGGTAGGTGGATTTAGGGGTTTAGGGTTTGTGAAAAGGGGAGAAAGAGAGGAGGAGAGAGAGGAGGAAGAAGGGGGTGCGGCGATGGCTCAGGAGGAGGCGGTCGGCGGCGGATTTGGTGGCGGCGGGGGGAGCGACGGGGATGATGAATTGGTTTTTTTCATATCTTGCGCTGAGTGAGAGAGAGAGGAAGGGGGTTATATAATATATATATTTAAATCTTTTATTCCAAAAAGTTACTTTTTATTTTAACTCCAAATCGAACCCAACGTGTAACAACCCGGAAAATCAGAACCAATTTAAAATTTCATTTTGGCGATTTTAATGGATTTTGAATATTTAAAATGATTTATTTTAAATAATAGCGACGAAAAATTTATTTTCTATGAAGTTAAAACGAATAAATTTATTTTAATTATATAACGTGCCTGAAATGGCGCGGTAGTTTGAAAATTCGATTTCTAATTTCAAATGAATATACGGAATTCGATATAAGTCAGAATTGGACGAAACAAGAAATATTTGAATCTGTTAAACAATATCTTTCTAACGAAGTTAAGAAATTGGGATTTTACTTTAGAAATTGAAAGATATGTCCAGATTAAAATTCAGAAAAGTCGCTGTGGAATTTATATATATTTTAATATATATAAAGGCCTTGAAAATAGCCATTTTGCAAACGACCTTCGTTTTCGACGAAACCACTTTTGTTGGATCCGAGATGTCAAATTATTGCTAGATTTCAAAATCCATAATTTTCAAAATCAATATGTGAGCGTGGCGAAGGAAAACCTTTTTTGATAGTTTTAGTCAATTTAGATCGACCAGAAAATGGCCATTTTTCAAACGGTCTTCAAATTTGACGAAATTAATTTTGTTAGGACCATATCGTCAATACGAAGCTAGAAATAATTTTTGTAGAATTTTCAGAGTCAGTATGTGGCCCTCGTAAATTAAAATATGCGTTTAAATTGAATATATATTGATTTATATTTTAATTTTGAGGAAAGATGATCGTAACAGCCGAATTGAGTTACAAAACATATCCCATTGTGTCCAGAATGAGGGTATTTAGCTAGGGTCAACATTTGTTGGACTCGACTTGGAGTTCGGACGAAATTATAATTAATAAGAGAATTAAAATAATTAAAAATATAATTATATATATAGGGTCAAATTAGGTCAAACCCTATTGTTTCTTCTATGGGTCAAAATGCGCTGTCACTATTTGAAATCGAGGGTGGATTATCTTCAGATCTTCCTCCTCCATTATCTTCGAATCCAGTTAATAAAATCGAAACTCCAAGAACGAAAATTGAAGGGGGTTTCGAGGGCTATCATCTCGTACGGGCATGATTTGGAAGCTTGTTCTCTGGTGGCTGGAATCTTCATCCACAGGCGTCGACTTGCGGAGGGTTTTTAGGGAAGAAGGGGGCTCGAGTTTTAGGGTTATGGCTAGCGCTGGAGGAGGACGCGGAGGCGAAGCTCTTGGCGGTCTCTGATCGGTGGCGCGGGCATCGTGGCAGTGGCGAATTCCAACCATAGGCGGCAATGATTTTGGGCGACGCCTGGAATGTTGAACGCAAGGTATATAATTTATTTAATGTATTAATTACCTTATAAAATTATATAACTGTCTTTTAATTTATGAAATAGCATTGTATTTAATGTGAATAACATAGTTAAAAATCAGATTTGAAAATATAAATAACATAAATTTGATTTTGAAAATACTGTTTTTAGAAATAGAAAAAATATTGTTTTTAGAAATAGAAAAATATTGTTCTTAGAAATAGAAAATTTACATTGTTTTTTGAAATATAAATATCATTGTTTAAAAAAAATATAGAGTAGTTTTAAAATAAAATTAACTTTGATTTTAAAATAAAAATACTTTGGTTTTAAAATATAAATAACTATGGTTTAAAAAAAATAACTTTGGTTTTAAAATATTAGATGACTTTGTTTTTAAAAAAATATAAACAGTGCTTTAAAAATGTGATTTTTAAAAATCTAAACGCACTATAAAAATATGATTTATTTATATATAGTTTGAAATAAAAATATATGATTTTTATATAGTTGTAGCGAAATAAAAATATGATTTTTATTTACATATCAAAAATATAAAATTGTGATTTTTATTATCTAGTTGCTATATAAAAATAGCGATTTTTAAATATATGAACATCATACTAAAAATGTGATTTTTTATATGAACAGCGTAGAGAAGACGACGTTGGAATGTCTGGCAAATCCCGACTGTTTTGAAATTCAGAAATAAAACTGGTGGAGTGGAAACCAAAGGTGAGAACTCCTCACTGAAATTTTTATATAGTTATTTATTTTTAACTGCATATATGAACTGTTCCCCGTCGTCCACAGACCATGGACGACTTGTATGATTGTTTGGTTGAATTTGGTTTGGGATATGAAATGGAATTGATTAGGTTGGTATGTGTATGGCACAGGCCATTATTAGACTGGGGGTAAGATTAGGCCTTATCCCATTTCTTGTATCGCGCCATTATGCCGCCAAAATTTTCTAAAATATGTTAGAACAATAAAAATATTATTTTTATTATATAAATGAACTGAAGCGAATATTCATATGTTGAATAAAATATTTTATCGTTAAAAATATAATTTTTAACGTTGATATGAATAAAATAAATATTCATTTACAAATCAGACGATTTGTTTATGTACACCTATTTTCTGATATGGATTGGGACGATATATTTTGCACATCGCCTAACTGCACAAATATTATTCAGTGTTTGTGGATTGAAACCCCACACGGGTGTTGGGATGATATTTGACGTACACTAATCCCAACCGTTTCGTGGTATGTTGATCGTTTGGTTGACAGGCTGTGTAAGCGTTAAAAATTTATATTTTTATGCTTATAAAGTGTAGAACGCACTCTGGTTGATAGTTGATTGTTTATCATGGCTGTGGTATACATGTATTGTATGAAATCCATATAAACAACATTATATGGTAATTGACTGTGTCTGATTCCAGTTCAAAAAGAAGTAATATTTTAAAATAAAGAATATTTTAAAATAAGGAATATTTTAAAATAATATTCAGAAAAGAATCAAAATCTGATTTTGATGTCCGATTTTGGATGGACATGAATACATTTAAATATATAAAGCCATGTTGATTAGATTGTTGCCATTTTGACGTGAACGGTATTTATATCGAATTTATTCATTTTTATAATGAATATCGAAAAGGAAGTGATTTCAAAATGAAAATATTACCATTTATATGTTAAGGATATGGAATATTCAATTTTGATTTAAAATTGAATATGAAGTTGAAGTCGTTTTGAAAACGAACTTAAAACGATTTATAAAATACGTTTTGAAAGGAAATCGATGAAATATATATAATATATATTATATATATTTAATGGCCTGAATAGAACGCGCCGCGCTGTGGTAGTTCGCGAATTTCGACCATTGACTTCGAATTGACGTTACGGGAGATTCGACCGTCGAATTATCCTGAAACCGGAACCTTGGGTTCTTACCGAAAAGAGCTTTCCAACGAATATAAGAAATTTGAAATCTAACAGTTGGATTTGGAATTATGTCCAAATCAAATTTGGAAAAGGTCGTTGTAAGTGCAGTTCGATGACCGTTTATGGAAATCGACTGTACGGGCCTTAATAAAATTATTAAAAATATCAATAATTTTTGTAAAATCATAATAAATGATTTAGAAAGAATTAGAGTAAAAATTTCCATATTTTTAAAGATAAAAATATATTTTTATCGAAATGAACAAGTTATGAACCAAAATTATAATCCAATATTTTTGAATAAATAAATTGGATTTGAAGTGGTTTTAAAAATAACCAGAATTTCCAATATATGAATTGGAATGGATTTGAATCGAAATCATCTTCGAAATATTTTGATGTTGGATTCTGTGATTATACGGATATTGTGGAGGAATTTGGAAGATATATATATCGTTATTCCAATATGGTATTTGTTGATTCCAGAATTTGATATTGAATACAAGCCGATATATTTTCTTTTCAGAGCCTTGTATTTAATATCAAAAGTGATTTTGGGTTTGTCGTGAATGGTGTCTTCATTAACACTATTCTTGAATCCATTTGTGAAAAGATTAAATCTTTTTATTTAGATTTAATGAAGTATACCAATTAATTAATATTTAATTGGAATTGAGTTGAAATTGATTTTTGGGTTTATCGTGAACGGTGTTCTAAATAACACCTATTCTTTAACCCGAATTAACAATGGAATGAGAAATGGGTTGTTGTGAATGGTTTCTTTAATAATACTGTTCTTAGACCCAATGGAGTTAAGAAAATTAGAAACTAACTGGAGATCAACTAAGTTGTATGGTTTCCTGGGTATTGATTTGATGTTGGTTTCGGCCTTCGGGATTAATATTTAGGGTTGCTAATTTATGGTTAGAGACAGATAAAATGGAATGTGATTTTGGGTTTATCGTGAACCGTGTCTTAAATGACATTGGTTCTTTAACCCATTTAAAGACAGGATATGATTTCCCAAGTTGTATAATCATAAAAATTGATTTTTGGGAAGATTAAAACTAAGTGGAGTTTTAATGAATTTTTAATTAGATTGAAATGATCGAGAATGGAGTATCACCAGTTTTTCTCTAAGCGATAGTTAAATCTTTAATTAGATTTGAACGTGAAATGGTAATTAATTTTACCGATAACACCGCGGTGTTAGATATGGAGTATTACCAGTTTTGGTCCATGGGATGAATAGGTTGGGATTGGGAAATTAAACAAATAATTACTTCGATAAGATTCGCTAATCCCGACTAGTTTGAAAAACCTTGATATGGTTTGAAATGATATTCAAAGGAAGATTAAAGAATAAATTTTAAAGAATTTATCTTTGATAAAATTAATGGGAACTTTTCCTTAATAACGTAAATATTTGAATAGAAGAATATTCTGAATTGGATTTCACTCTGTGTGATTGATATCGGTTGCATAGCATGAATTACCTATGTGGCATGCTTTGATGCAGTGAACAAGGATTTTGTTGAAAAGCAAAGTCTTGTGGTAGATGTTCAAAGCATAGCTTTAATATAGTGCCGCTTTGTGTAGCGTTAATTCGCGAGCCTCACACCTCGGGTATGAACCAGAAACGGGAGAGGACATCAGGGAGGACATGCGTTTCCTTCTAGCTAGAAGTGGCATCAGTGGTTTTACAAGCCCTGACGAGTTTGACTTATGTGGTTGTTGGAATGCGAGGCGCCTCGGTTATATCGGTCGATCCGGGACCGATGGAGTCATTTGGCTCATTTACGCCCCATAGGGCGGGGAAACGCATTGTTCAGACATTTTAATCCACTTCGTGTGGACCGGCCCTGACGATCCAATGTTCGATGCACTCTGAGCCTGAGGCTCGGGCTAGAGAGTCTCGAAGTGGTGAGGACTATCTTTTACCTCTATTCATAGATGGAAATCCAAATTCCAATACGTGACATTGCGGTTTTAATTGTAAACCTATATATGGCGACATAGTGGTATGCGGCATTCATGCCGCCTATGATTGATACATTTATATTTGAAGTGTTTTCTTCACTTATAGCAATAATAAAAGATGAAATTTAGCGTATCAAGCATTCTTTGGCTATTATAAGGTAAAACCCTATCCTTCGACTTGCGTTGCATTCTGTGATGGGACTTGGGTCTTATCATAACTTCATTGTTCTTTATTTAGCATTGCGCTGTTTGTTTTATGCACTGGTATTCTTGGGAGGAAACATGTTCCGTGTTATACGGCGTGGTCCCTTGATTTACCTAACTTTAAAAATAAAGATTAATAACTGTTTTAGTTCTCACACTAGTCACATGACTGACCTGGAGTTTATTGTTTTAACCTAAACTTTGGGTGCCCTTATTTTCCACACGGGTAGCTAGTAGTTGGGTTTTGCATATATTATATTCACATGATCCTGGTTTACAGCTGGAACGATATTCGGAAAGCTCTGTATCCGTATATCTCCTTCAGTTGTGTTTTGTATTATTTTTCCACTGCAGTAATGTATTTAATCTCTAATATTTTACAATGTGTAATATTCAGTTGTACTCTGTTATATTCTTGTATTCTGATGGAAATATTGTAATAAGCAACGAAATGTTCTTCTGTTTGTCTTCTAATTTGTTGTGTTCTCAAAGCAATCCATGCTTTCCTTCACGGGGAAGTTCGGGTCGCCACATTTGGTATCAGAGCTTTGGTTTACAGAGCTCGAGAACAAGGCATATTAGAACCAAACGAAAGAATTCATCAGAAATTGGATTAGTAATATCCAGTATGAATGACTCGTTAGAGATGGGATCAGTAGTATCATAGAATGAGTCAAAAGAGTGTTATTATCAAAATAAAAATAAAAACAATTTTTTTTTGAAAATTTAAACCATTTCATACATATTTGAATATTTTATTTTTGATTGATTTGGACAATCGAGTATATATATGGAGATTTTGAATATACGCATAACTAACGTGTATTCGAAGCCTCAAATATACTGGATAGATATTGAATCACACTCTAGTCGCCCGGAGATGATCCTGATGATCGCTATAACATCATCAGTGCTTGTGTTCGAGTTTCGAAAGTGGGATATCTATATATTCCCATTAGACTGGTGTGAGAACCAAAACTTACATAGGATTATTTGTTGTGATTTGGCATCCAAAACATGATTTTCTGTATATATATCAAAATTATGTGTTTGAAACGTTAATCAACAAATTGATTGATAGTTGTGTTTCCTGGTTATTGGTTTGATTATTTGTTAACCAATAAAAACCTTATGTGAATAACCGGTAAATATAATCAAATTGTGTAGAATTTTGAACTGAATTGAAAATTTGTTGAAATTGCATGCATAAACATGTATATACATTGAACAGGTCATAGCAAGAAGGTTAGAGCAGAGGAATAAAATTGTATGCCCGCCAAATAGGTACATATTTACTGTTTTGTTTGGGTTTGGCTGATTTTATGAGCCACTTGGCTTTTTCTTTTTCTTTTTAGATGAGTGGGCCTGTGTGGCGGTTGGGGGATTTTCCCGATGCTCTCAGTACAAAGGAGGTTATGGCGAAAATTTTCGAAAATTTAGGGTGTTAGCCAAATTTTTGAAAAATTAGAAATTCTTAGAAACTGAAAAGTTGAAGAATGAAAGCCAGAATGAAAGTTGAGTTGATTAGTTAAACAACTTTCAGCTCCGTTCCTTTTCGAGGACGAAAAGATTTTAAGTGGGGGAGATTGTAACAACCCGGAAAATCAGAACCAATTTAAAATTTTAATTGGCGATTTTAATGGATTTTGAATATTTAAAATGATTTATATTAAATAATAACGACGAAAAATTTATTTTCGATGAAGTTAAAACGAATAAATTTATTTTAATTATATAACGTGCCTGAAATGGCGTGGTAGTTTGAAAATTCGATTTCTAATTTCAAATGAATATACAGAATTCGATATAAGTCAGAATTGGACAAAACAAGAAATATTTGAATCTGTTAAACAATATCTTTCTACCAAAGTTAAGAAACTGGGATTTCACTTTAGAAATTAAAAGATATGTCTAGATTAAAATTTAGAAAAGTCGCTGTGGAATTTATATGTATTTTAATATATATAAAGGCCTTGAAAATAGCCATTTTGCAAACGATCTTCGTTTTCGACGAAACCACTTTTGTTGGATCCGGGATGTCAAATTATTGCTATATTTCAAAATCCATAATTTTTGAAAACAATATGTGAGCGTGGCGAAGGAAAACGTGTTTTGATAGTTTCAGTCAATTTGGATCAACCAAAAAATGACCATTTTTCATACAGTCTTCAAATTTGACGAAATTAGTTTTGTTAGGACCGTATCCTCAATACGAAGCTAGAAATAAATTTTCTAGAATTTTCAAAGTCAGTATGTGGACCCAGTAAATTAAAATGTTTGTTTAAATTGAATATATATTGACTTATATTTTAATTTTAATGAAAGTTGATCGTAACAACCGAATTGAGTTACGAAACATATCCCAATGTATCCGGAATAGGGGTATTTAGGTAGTGGCGATAGTCGTTGAACTCGACTTGGAGTTCAGACGAAATTACAATTAATTAGAGAATTAAAATAATTAAAAATATAATTATATATGTAGGGTCAAACTAGGTCAAACCCTATCGTTTCTTCTACGGGTCAGAACGCGCCATCACTATTTGAAATCGAGGGTGGATTATCTTCATATCTTCCTCCTCCATTATCTTCGAATCCAGTTAATAAAATCGAAACTCCAAGAACAAAAATTGAAGGGGGTTTCGGGTGCTATGATCTCGTATGGGCATGATCGGGAAGTTTGTTCTCTTGTGGCCGGAATCTTCATCGACAGGCGTTGACTTGTGGAGGGTTTTTAGGGAAGAAAGGGGGCTCGAGTTTCAGGGTAATGGCCGACGCTCGAGGAGGACGCGGAGGCAAAGCTCGTGGCGGTCTCTGATCGGTGGCGCAGACATCGTGGCAGTGGCGAATTCCAACCCTAGGCGACAATGATTTTGGGCGACGCCTGGAATGTTGAACGCGAGGTATATAATTTATTTAATGTATTAATTACCTTATAAAATTATATAACTATGTCTTTTAATTTATGAAATAACATTGTCTTTAATGTGAATAACATAGTTAAAAATCAGATTCGAAAATATAAATAACATAGATTTGATTTTGAAAATATTGTTTTTAGAAATAGAAAAAATATTGTTTTTAGAAATAGAAAAATATTGTTCTTAGAAATAAAAAATTTACATTGTTTTTAGAAATATAAATATCATTGTTTTAAAAATATATATAGAGTAGTTTTAAAATAAAAATAACTTTGATTTTAAAATAAAAATAACTTTGGTTTTAAAACAAAAATATCTTTGGTTTTAAAATATAAGATGATTTAAAAAAAAAAATATAAACAGTGCTTTAAAAATGTGATTTTAAAAAAAATAAACGCACTATAAAAATATGATTTATTTATATATAGTTTGAAATAAAAATATATGATTTTTATATAGATGTAGCGAAATAAAAATATGATTTTTATATACATAACAACAATATAAAAATGTGATTTTTATTATCTAGTAGCGGTATAAAAATAGTGATTTTTAAATTTATAAACATCATACTAAAAATGTGATTTTTAATATGAACAGCGTAGAGAAGACGGCGTTGGAATGTCAGGCAAATCCCGACTGTTCTGAGATTCAGAAATAAAACTGGCGGAGTGGAAATCAAAGGTGAGAACTCCTCACTGAAATTTTTTATACAGTTATTTATTTTTAACTGTATATATTAACTATTCCCAGTCGTCCACAGACCATGGACGACTTGTGTGATTGTTTAGTTCGTTTGATTGGATTGTTTAGTTGAATTTGGTTTGGGATATGAAATGGAATTGATTAGATTGGTATGTGTATGGCTCAAGCTATTATTAGATTGGGGGTAAGTTTAGGCCTTATCCCGTTTCTAGTATCGCGCCGTTATGCCACCAAAATTTTCTAAAATATGTTAGAACAATAAAAATGTAACAACCAGCAAATTTGAGCCTTTTGAGTCGACCAAATACCATACAAGTCCGACTCAAATTGCACGAAAATTCAGATCATTAATAGAAAAAATTAAGAGGATGAGAAAGATAAGGTAGAACTAATAGAATAGAAGAAGAAGATCACAACTGAACATAATCAGAGTAAACACGAATCTCATAGCGGAACGAATAAAATGTATTATATAACAAAATTTTGAAATACAAAACTGTATTGTATATACATACCATTATCAAAGTACAATACATCATATCACAGCGGAAATAATCTCTGAATACTAACGGTGAAGCCTTCTACTTTTAGCTCCTCCAAGTGTATCTGTAAAAGCCTGAAACACTTGACTGCCCGTACAAATTTGGGCACCCAAGAGTTTAGGGAAAACAAACAAAATAAACTCTGGGTCAGTCATGGGACTGGTGTGAGTAAATTCCAACCATACGGTTTAACCTTGAAAATCCTTTTGGAAACAAAAGGATAATAGTAAGACCAACCCACACATAAACATGGACGGTTTTTACCTTACTATAACCCAAAACACTTGATATCAAAATCCAGTGATATTATAATAATGTCTAATCAAGTAAATAACCAAATAGCAGAACGCTTGCATCTCACGCTCTACATACATAGTATAAAATCAAAAACCGCAGGACGCTTATTGGGGATTGGATTCCAACTATGACAAGGTATGGGACGACTTGCCGATAGTGTATCTCTAGAGGCGAATACACTGGGTTCAACAAGAATGTCTTGCAACCCGGCCCACACATGACTGACCACTCATTTCTCTTGAGTGTATCGAATGTATATCACCAACGGTTGGACTCAAACCACCGTTTCCCGAATGGGCAGAATCGATAGAGTAAGAAACAAAAGGAATTTCTCTACATTGGTGATTATACACCCTAATGGGAGCGACCCACATAGCCATGTTGCCTGCCCGATTTTTGTCATTTCCTGGTTGTGAAGCTTGAGGCTACGTCTATCTTTTAGAACATCTAGCCACTATACACTTGGAATTCCACATCGTCAAACCCATCAAATCACTAGTTGAACTTCCCAAAATATTATGGGTATAAAAGCTAAGAGAAACGAATTTCTCCGCCACCAGACGTAATATCTTGAAAAGATCGTCTTATGTGACCGTTAGGAATACTTTGTCAGACATTCGTCCATACGAGTTGTCCTGGGACTGGACAAGCAGAAAACACCATTCTGAAACTGGACGACCCTTGCATTACACCCCGTCTTCAATTCGTCTTCAGCACGATCTAATTCGCAGCGCTTATGCCTTTACGGAGTGGTTTTTGAATAATATATCCAACCGGTCTCTCCGTATTGACAACGATGGTCAAAACACTTCGATAGTCGGTTATTTAACTATCGAAGTAAAAACAAACATCCATTCTAATGTATAATTAAACATCAAGCAATCATGCTTAAGTTTGGTTAGCAGCGCTAATTTATCGTTATAGTTTAAAAACTTATCATACACTGTAATATTCCGCTTTATAACTAATCTCGACATAATAGTCACGCTTAAGCCTTATCAACAGCGTTATTTTATCGCTATAGTTCTAAGACTTGTCATACGCTGTAATATTCTCTTTATAACTAATCTTGACATCCCTTTCCGTTACAAAAATCTTGACATCTCTTTCCGTTACAAAAATCTTGACATCTCATTCCGTTACAAACAAATGCCATCCTTCGATAATAGTGAAGCCGTTCAAGTTGGGGTATTTTAATTACCTCTCAGACCTTGGTCAATAACATTCTTATCTTAGAATAGATATAAGTTCGTAACTCTAACCCCTTATACTTTAAAATCCGTAAACGTGCTTCTTGCTATATTTTAAATATGGTTTTATGACGCCATATCCTTATTTTGAAAAACTCGGTTATTTACATTAGCTTATACAAATCCATTTTTAAACATTTCTCTCCGCTTCATCTTTCTTAGACAAATCCCTTATTGAACATTCCTAATCGCTTTGTCTTCTTTAGACAAATCCCTTATACTTTAAAATCTTATTTAAACTAAATCAACTATTCATTAATTTATTACATTAGATTAATCAGCCCAATCTAATTTAATTAAATAACCAATTATTGATCAAAACAGTTTGCTTTGGTAAATATTTAGCCATGATTAACCCACTAATCAATTCTAACAAATCTTTTTATTTTGAATAAATAACATTTATTAATCCAAATAATTTCACTTGTATCGATTACTATAAAAATAATAATTTATTTCTAAATAATCTCATTTACCATTAAATAAACAATAATCGATTCTAACTAATCTTACTTAATATGAAATCATCCATAATCTATTTGTAAATATCTCATTTAATTGTTCTTAAAACAATAAATTCCTGTTATTAATCATCAAGTTAATCTCCGCCTACTTACTTATTAATCTTATTAATATAAGAATCCACTTTACCAAATCATTTAGTAAGTATTGTGAAACACGTGCTTCGCACACGGTGGGATTTTGGTAAAACAATAGCGGTTAAAACAAATGATACATTTATGGTTGGTTGTTGCCACTTTCTTAATCGATATCATCTATTGATTAAATCAAAATAACGTTTGAATTTCCATTCAACGCTAATATCAACACAAGGTTTCAAAAGTCATTTGGGTTCAAACAGTGCATCTATATAAAACAAACAGTACATATAAATACTGAGGAATCAGGTTGGATTCCTCCAACCTGTTTCCTCCATCCACAGATATTTGTCAGCACAATTAACACCAATTCCATACTAGGGAATATTATAATTGATGGAATCAGTACCCAACCAAAAATGTGTGCATATGCAACGATAGATATATATTTCAACCAATTTTAATGGTAATCTACCTAAACGACCATCACACAACATTCAATCATTATTTAAAATATAATTAAAATATTTTAAATAAAACAGAGTCAATGAATTTGCTCACCTTGCCGCGTTAACCGTTAAATAACGATTTGCGTCAGTCGATAAGACGTTTAATCCTATCATGAACGATCTCCAAATGGTTCCGACCAGCTTCGTAACGCTGCCATCTTTTTAAACTGTTTTAAAATATTTGGGTAACCCGCTACACTGTTCCTCTCTCCAGTGTAAAATCTGCGTCTTACTCCACATATCCTTGTACAACGTTGGCACAACATGCGTCCGTGCTCATTCAGGCGTGCTCCCCATTCCCACCTGCATGCGTAACGCCCCAAGTCCACCACATTGGCACACCAATTCAACACGCCAATACTTGCCTGTACATCAACTACAGAGAACGAATACTCATCTGTTCATGCATATGGAACTCAACTTGCGTTAGAGCTCCTCTACTACTCGCATTCCCAACGTCATCCAAGTTTCCACTTTGGCCTAAAGAACCGTTGCCAACAACATGACAACTCCATGTCTTTCATTTACTCCTGCAAGTACCCAACCCTTCCCGTCTTCATTTATTGCCAGCGCCTTCTCCACTTCATATGTCACCACTTCAGTACACTACCCCAATGCGAACTCCTTCCTTATTCATAATATATCCACCAGTTCCACCTACAATGTAACCGCAAATCCTACCTTACCTTTCTCATGTTTGATAACTACCCCTTCACCCTATACAGTTCCCATACATGACCTCAACTCTCACCGCCCATAACAGCTTTTACGCAACCCCTTGTTTCTCTTACATCATTGTCTCCATTTAGTTTAACCCCCACTGCAAGTTACGTCCTCTCTTTTCATCGCTGGAGTCACACTGATGGCCGAATCTCCGACCCCAACGCTACCGGACTCACCACTCTCCCTCCAGACTTTCAGGTAGCTCCGAGTTCCCCTCGATATCATCACGCACTAGACTTGCTCAACCCTACTGACACTTCCATTTATCAATCGGTTTAATTGTTGACGAGAAAGGAAGAAGCAGTATTTTATTATATTTATATTTTTATTTGCCAGTAAAATTGTCAACATGATTGAGAAAATAAAGGAAAGAAACAGGCGTTTGGTCCTTGGGAAAAAGAATGGTACACCTGTATTTATAGTTGGCGTTACTTGGTTGCCACGGAGTAGTATGCTTTAGGCTGTAGATTAGGCTATACAGTATTTGATGTAACGGTACACTGCAGTATGGTTCAGCTGGTGATATGAAAATTCATGGCAATGGGTAGTTTAGCTGGAAGGTACGGTTAGATGCACACAGTTAGGGATGGAGTAGCTACTCCAGATGTATGACAATTCATGCTAGAAATTGAAAACGACATTGGAAGATATGCTACGGATTTTGTTTTTGATTTAAACGAAAACGATTTTGGTTATTTATTGTGTTCAGTTGATTTGAGAACACCCCTCCGTGAATTGTCTGTTTTCATATAGCACACTTGAGTACAGAGTAGTACGGGACGGCCTACAGTGGCATCTACGTTATAGGTTGACAACCGGGTCTTCGATTTGAAAATACAATGCGTGATGGTGATCTTACCAGTGACTAAGATCTACTGTCTGCATTTTGTGAAGAACGTGATATGGGGTGGCGTGGGTTTGCAGATGTGCCTTAAGCGTACATGACTATATTGAGTTTTCACGTCTATGGTATAGGGTAGGACAGTAGAAAAATAACTTACAGTGTTTTGAAAAGGAATTGTACAAGACTTGGCTGCAAAGTGATTGTGTGTGTATATATATATATATATATATATATATATATATATATATATTAAAGGACTTTACTGAAGATGTTCAGTTTGGCATTTTGATCATGAATTATGTGATAGTTACATGCTTGGAGACACATTCCAAGGAAATAAAAGATTGGTTGTTTAGGTGTCGGTCTTCAGAATTTTGAAGACATGCACGTGATGGCCAAGTATTATATAAGTACAGACCAAACGACTTATATAAATGGATAGTTACATTGTGGTTAAGTCATTTATTTATGGACTGAAATGGACAAAAGTAAATATACGGTTGTGTGCAGCGAGGTGTCACGATCCCCAAAATATAATAATATCGGTAGGTTAGCTCATATTGTGAAATCCCGAAAATACTGATTAAGGGTGCAAAATACTCCAAATAAAAAGTTGCGTATTTAATTAATTAAAAATTACAGTAAAATTCTAAAAATTAAATTATAACTACGTCTCAAAAGAATCTGGTCTAAAATCGAAATCGATATCTAGTTATATCGAATAAACCATTACGGTCGATAAAAGATTCTATAGCGACTATTCGAAAATTTGATTTGGATATAACTCGCAATCTATGACGCGAAATCTTGGGTTTTCACTTCCATTAGAAAGATACAGTTCAACAGATTCCAATGTTTCTTGTTTCGAAGAAATACGGTTTATAACGAATCATGTACACTCAGTTGAAGTTCAGAACGTTAAATTACGAACTACTGCGATATTAAAGGCTCGATTATATTTAATATATATATATATATATATATATACGTTCAACTTCGTTTTAATTAATATATAAATCCACTTATATTACGAATTCAATATTTAAACTGATTTAAGTATTCAAATACAAACCGATAAAAAATGCGGGACATTACATTCCTTCCCCCTTAAAATAATTTCGTCCTCGAAATTGCTAAGCAGTGAAGATGCTCTAATTCTAACTCCTCACAACCTGCTCGGTTGAAATTTCTTACTTCACATCCCCATAACTCAATCCTTGGTTCATCTTTCATCACTCCATTTTCAAAACAATCTTTCGCTTTTACTAAGCTAAATTTCTATTTCAACTCCAACTCCATTTATTGATTTATTTCTCAAATCAGTTATTTTCATCTCCAAATTCAAATTCCTGGGATTTATTTCAAATCAGTTGGGAATAATAATATATTTACATATAATAATAGAAATTCAAAACATTTGAATTTTTTACAACTCATTTTCTCAAAACAATTCAAAACAAAATCTTTTGGTAGTAATTCGTCACTTAGAAACTCGAAAACGAACACTGATAATGCAGCCGTCATCATCATAATTTATTTTCCAGTGGTCAAAGTGAGTTCAATATTACATTACATTTCCAAATTCGTTTAAACCTTTCCATTTATAAATTTACTTCAAAATATCTTTCACAACGCTTGGAAAACAATTTCAAGTCTCTCAAGATTTTAAAATTCCCATATATTTAATCCAAACATTATTTCTAACTCCTTTCCAGGTTTCCAGAGTTTTATTTCCAATTTGGTTAAAAATTCAGAATATTATTCATTTGATTTTATAAATACTCTTATACGAATTCATATTGGTTATTTATAACCAATTCAATTATAACCATATTAGATTATAATTTCAACCAACACATTCAATATATATTAGATAATTCCAATATATATGCTTTCTTTACATCAAAATATATTTCGGGTAAGATTATTTCATTTACCCTCTTTCTAAAACATTACTATGTCGAATTTCTCTATCCAAGCGCTTATAAATCCATATCGACCACGTCAGCTAAACGCGTCGATCTTGAATTCATATACCACTCAACTGATCAATTAACACAATATAAAACAATTTTATATCAAATCTACAAATACACGCTCATATATATACACTCAAACTCAATCTAGAGTATTACTAACTCCATCTCTATTGAGTCACGCCACAGAGCCAAGGTAATCAGTTAACCTCGCTCTGATACCACTGTAACGACCTGCAAATTCGAGCCTTTTGAGTGGACCAAATACCATACAAGTCCGACTCAAATTGCACGAAAATTCAGATCATTAATAGAAAGAATTAAGAGGATGAGAAAGATAAGATAGAACTAATAGAATAGAAGAAGAAGAAGTAGAAGATCACAACTGAACATAATCAGAGTAAACACGAATCTCATAGCGGAACGAATAAAATGTATTATATAACAAAATTTTGAAATACAAAACTGTATTGTATATACATACCATTATCAAAGTACAATACATCATATCACAGCGGAAATAATCTCTGAATACTAACGGTGAAGCCTTCTGCTTTTAGCTCTTCGAAGCGTATATGTAAAAGCCTGAACCACTTGACTGCCCGTACAAATTTGGGCACCCAAGAGTTTAGGGAAAACAAACAAAATAAACTCTGGGTCAGTCATGGGACTGGTGTGAGTAAATTCCAACCATGCGGTTTAACCTTGAAAATCCTTTTGGAAACAAAAGGATAATAGTAAGACCAACCCACACATAAACATGGACGGTTTTTACCTTATTATAACCCAAAACACTTGATATCAAAATCCAGTGATATTATAATAATGTCTAATTAAGTAAATAACCAAATAGCAGAACGCTTGCATCTCACGCTCTACATACATAGTATAAAATCAAAAACCGCAGGGCGCTTATTGGGGATTGGATTCCAACTATGACAAGGTATGGGACCACCTGCCGATAGTGTATCTCTAGAGGCGAATACACTGGGTTCAACAAGAACGTCTTGCAACCCGACCCACACATGACCGACCACTCATTTCTCTTGAGTGTAACGAATGTATATCACCAACGGTTGGACTCAAACCACCGTTTCCCGAATGGGCAGAATCGATAGAGTAAGAAACAAAAGGAATTTCTCTAGATAGGTGATTATACACCCTAATGGGAGCGACCCACATAGCCATGCTGCCTGCCCGATTTTTGTCATTTCCTGGTTGTGAAGCTTGAGGCTACATCTATCTTTTAGAACATCTAGCCACTATACACTTTGAATGCCACATCGTCAAACCCATCAAATCACTAGTTGATCTTCCCAAAATATTATGGGTATAAAAGCTAAGAGAAACGAATTTCTCCGCCACCAGACATAATATCTTGAGAAGATCGTCTTATGTGACCGTTAGGAATACTTTGTCAGACATTCGTCCATACCAGTTGTCCTGGGACTGGACAAGCAGAAAACACCATTCTGAAACAGGACGACCCTTGCATTACACTCCGTCTTCAATTCGTCTTCAGCACGATCTAATTCGCAGCGCTTATGCCTTTACGGAGTGGTTTTCTAATAATATATCCAACCGGTCTCTCCGTATTGACAACGATGGTCAAAACACTTCGATAGTCGGTTATTTAACTATCGAAGTAAAAACAAACGTCCATTCTAATGTATAATTAAACATCAACCAATCACGCTTAAGTTAGGTCAGCAACGCTAATTTATCGTTATAGTTTAAAAACTTATCATACACTGTAATATTCCGCTTTATAACTAATCTCGACATAACAGTCTGTAACGAACCAGAAAATTTGAACCAATTTAAAATTTTTAAATTGGCTAAAATAATGGATTTTAAATATTTAAAATAAATATTTTAAATAATAGTAATGAAAAGTGAGTTTGAATCGACAATTGAAAATGAATATAATTAATTATAATAATAAGCAAGGCCTGAATTAGCGCTGCAGTTTCAAAAAATTGAATTCAAACTTTGTCGGACTGTACCGGGTGCAAAACAAAACAGATTTTAGTGAAACCAAAAATATTTAAATCTGTTAGTGAATACCTTTCTAACGAACCTGAAAAATCGAATTTTCATAGTGGAAAGCAAAAGTTATGGTCGAATGAATTTTCAGAAAGGTCGCTATGGAATTTATATAGCCCGTGAAATTGGCCATTTTGCATACGACCTCGGAATTCGACGAAACCACTTTTGTCGGATCCGGGATGTGAAGTTATTGCTAGGTTTCAAATTTCATAATTTTTGAAGCTAGTATGTGAGCGTGGAAAAAGAAAATGTGTTTTGGTCAATTACAGTTAAATTCGTTCGACCAGAAATGGGCCTTTTTGCAAACGGTCTCAGAATTCGACGAAACTAGTTTTGTTGGGACCGTATCGTCAAAACATAGCTAGATTTATTTTTCTGGAATTTTTCGAATCAGTTTGTGGCCTAGGCAAATTGAAATGTACGTTCAAATTAAATATTGAATGTTTTATATTTTAATTTGAAGGAAAACTGACTGAAACATTCGAATGGGCCTTCGAAACATATCCCATTGTGTTCGGAATGGGGGTGAAACGCTAGGGACGACAGTCATTGGGTTTGAATTGGTGTTCGTACGTGATAGGGGGTATTTTCGAAAATAATTAAATTAAAAATTTAATATAAATGGGTCAAACCCTAGGAAAATGGTCCAACTGGTTTTCCCTGGTCAACGCCGTTTCCAACCTCCCTCTCGCGTTTCACGGCAGCGATTATTCCAAACCATTTGCCCTCCGATCTTCCAATCCATTCAGTGAATTTCGAAACTTCAAAAACGAAATTAAAGATCCCCTCAAGACCTTTAAGCTGAGCGGTGGAGATCGATTTTAGCTTCTTAAATTGCTCGATTTTCCACCTCAAAGGAGGCGTGCCTCGTGGATGATCTGAGGCGATTGGGGCCACCGGAGTTCTTGGTATTCGTGGCGCAGGTCAAGTAGGGGACAGGCTTCGTCGTGGACGGGTCTGATCGACGAACGGCGGCTCCTAGGCGGCGCAAGGAGGAGAGAGAACGACGGTGTGGTGGGTTCTTCATTTCCAGATAACATTAGGGGAAAAGGTAGCGTTTTTTAACGCTATAAATTTAATTAATTACGTTTTTAAATTGTTTGATGTTTGAAATTACATATCTTTTTGCTATGTTAACGAAATTCGATGAAACAGGAAACATCGTGATCGTGTGGACGTCTTCTACATTTTAGAAGAGACCGCATATTTTTCTGAGCCTTCTGCAATTTTTGGTGGAGTGGAACCCAATGTGAGATTTCTAATTTATAAACGATATGGAAAACGACGATGTATAAATTATATAGTCGATGTATGAGTTATATAAGCGTTGTACACCTCTTGTATAAGCGTTGTATAAGTTGTACGTTCGATGTATAACTTATATATGCGTTGTAAAAATTATATATGTGTTGAAATAGAAGTGAATTGCTATATATATATATATATATATATATATATATATATATATATATATATATATATATATATACGCCCCTCGTCCACAAACCATGGACGATATTTATTGATTGTGATTGGTGTGAAAATTGATTGATAGCGAATGGTTGTTTGGGATTGTTTGTGGTTGATATTGATTGATTGTGGTTGAAAAATACCCGTTTGTGGTTGAAAAATATTTGGCTGAAACCACATAGGATTAGTTTGTGGAAATGAAATAAATATATACATGCCGCTTGCGTGCGAACTAGATGCATGATCCCCATTGTCAAAAACCGCGAGGTTTTAAGGTAGAGCGAGGAGCCGTACTAGGGACGGTCCCGGTTTTAACTACCCTGCCGTTATGCTGCCGAAATTTTGAATAATATTCATGTGTTTGAATTATTTTCATTTGCTGAAACTACATTTATTCATTGAATAGAAAACCTTCATGTGTTGAATCGATATTCATTCCTTGATTAGAAATTCATGTGTTGAATGGTATTCGTGTTTTAAATATAAAAATCACATTTTTATCTATATATAGAAACTATAGAAAACTTTCATGTGTTGAATCGATATTCATTCGTTGAATTGAAATTCATGTGTTGAATGGTATTCATATTTTGAAAGAAATTGTTTATAATAAACATCCCAATTTTAACATCAATATGAAATATATAAAATAATCCTGTTTTGAAGTAAATTGTCTTACAATAAAAATCCTATTTTTATTATTTATATAAACTATACAAAATAATGGTGTTTTGAAATGAATTGTTTTACAATAAAAATCACATTTTTATTATATACATGAATTGTTGAAATGTGAAGTGTTAAAAATAGCCACTCGTTCAAATAAATATATACGAGTTGAAATATTCATTAATTATCTAATGATATGATTTTTGCCTATACATGCAACATTAGAATGAATGGTGTTTTTAAACCAAATGGAATCAAATATGAAGTTGAATAGAAAATGATAAGTGATAAGAACTATATATATGTACATGCATATTTATTGAACAGGTTATAGCAAAGGGGCTAGAGAAGAATAAAATTTTGTGCCCGACAAACAGGTACACATTTACTGTTTTGTTTGGGTGATGATTTTATGAGCCTGTTGGCTAGCCGCTTGGCTTTTTCTTTTTCTTTTCGACATGAGACGCCCGTGTGGCTATTTGGGAATTTTCCCAGCCCCTCCCGTACAAAGGAGGTTATGGCGAAATTTTCCAAAATTTAAAGGCGTTAGTGAAATATTTGAAGTGAAAACGATATTGAAATTTTTGAATGAACTATATTTATATAAATATAAATAAAATTAAAACGAAACGTGGCCGTGCAGTTCGTGTTTTGAAACCGTGATTTCAAACAACTAGTGCGGGAAATCCGACCATTGGATTTTCCCGAAACCGCAACCGTTGGGTTCGCTTTGGAAAAATCTTTCCAACGGCACCAACTTTGTAAAGATCCAACGGTTGGATTGTCTGGAATGTTTAATTCAAATCTGAAGAAAAACAGCACCAGAAACGATTATTTATATATATATATATATAAAAATATAATTATATTTAATCGAATAACGACGCTGCAGTTCGTATTTTGGAATCGAAACTTCAAACGATTGTACCGGGAGATCCGACCGTCGGATTTTCCCGAAACTGGAACCGTTGGATTCGTTTTGAAAAGACCTTTCTAATGATGTAAATTTTGTGAAGATCCAACGGTTAGATTTTATGATATGTGTAAATCAAATCTGAAGAAAAACAGCGCCACGGCCGCGTTATGGCCCGAAGCGTCGTTTTGAATAAATTGGCTATTTTAAAATAAATAAAAATAGCGATAAATCGTTATAAAATATCATAAACGATATGGAATGGAAATAAACTGAATTTGCTCGATTTATGTGGTGTTTGATGGTTGAATGTGTTTGGTGTGAAAATTACATTAAAGAACAAAATTGGTGTTGTCGAATGATTTAACCATTGAAATAAATTGATTTGAAATTCTAAATATACGTGAATTATTTGAAAAGGCCGAGTTAATTCTCATTTCAAATAATTGACCGACGATTGAATGTCGAAGATGAAGACGGTGGTCGAAGACCGGAGACCTTCACCTCGTTTGGATGGTAACCGAGGTCCTGATTGGGAGGCATCCCGA
This sequence comes from Allium sativum, assembly GCA_030737875.1. Taxonomy (NCBI): domain Eukaryota; kingdom Viridiplantae; phylum Streptophyta; class Magnoliopsida; order Asparagales; family Amaryllidaceae; genus Allium; species Allium sativum. The sequence continues at coordinate 366,221,565 of CM060909.1, forward strand.
AATATGGATAATGAGTGGTGATCGTCCAGACGTACGTGGTGGTCGATGGGTTTGCGAGGTATTTAGTGCCTCCGGTTTCGTTCAGGCCCAGAACGGACTTGTAAATGGACTGTGTGTCTGACATTGGATTTTATTCCGTGTTGATTGACCTCTATTAAATATACATCTGTTTGGCGGCGGAGAATTTATTCTTTTGCTTAACGCCCTTCTCTGAAACGCAAGAGCTCAGAGGTTGTATATCGATGGACATCAGTCGTATGGCATGAATTGCTTGTGTGGCATGCTAAGATGCAGTGATCAGGGCTTCTGTTGAAAAGCAAAGTCTTGTGGTGATGATCAAAGCACCGTCTGTGTGGCGTAGCTTTGTGTATAACGTGAATTCGCGAGTCTCACACCCCGGTATGAACCAGAAACGGGAGAAGGACCTCAGGGAGGGCATGCGTTTATTTTTAACTAGGGTGGTGTCAGTGACCTACCAGCCCTGACATTTATATACTTTTCACATGTGTGGTTGTTGCTGTTGCGAGGCGCCTCGGTTTGATCGGACAATCCGGGTCCGATGGAGTCATTCGTTGGCTCATTTACGCCCCAAAGGGCGGGGAAATGCAGTGTTCAGGAATTTTAATCCACATCGGTGTACCGGCCCTGACGATCCAAGGGCCCACCTGTGTCTGGGTCCTGGGACACGGGCTAGAGCGTCTCGAATTCGGTAAGGACTATCTTTTGCCTTGGTTCATGACGGAAATCCAATTTCCAAATACGACATCGTGCGAATTTGATTGTATACCTATTTATGGCGACATAGTGGTATGGGGCATTAATGTCATCTATGATTGATAGTTATGATTTGAAATTGTTTTCAAAACATATAAACACTAGCAATAATATCAAATGCCTTTGTTTTATTTGTATCAAGCATATTTTGGCCGTTATAAGGTAAAAACTCTATCCTCCGGTTTGCGTTGCATTGTGTGATGGGAACTGAGTCTTATAATGGCTTCATTTTTATAAAAAGCATTGCGGTGTTTAAAAGAAAGATTTGTTTATAAAGCACTGGCAATCCAATGGAGTAAACCCGTTCCACGAAAGTGGCGTGGTCCTATGATTGGCCATATTATATATGTGTTGAACAGATTTCTCATACCAGTCCCATGACTGACTCGTAGTTTGTTTCACTTTCAAACTCGGGTGCCCCTTTTTCTACATGTGCAGCCTTGTATTCAGGTTTAGTTGGTTCTTTCTGGATAGCTGGAGCTAAAGATGGATTCTATCATTTATCTCTTTTTATGCTGTTCAGCTCCTATTGTACTTATTTTGTTTGTTTTCGCTGTAGACATATATGTATAGTTGAACTGTATTTGTACTAAGTAAGATTCTGTATACTGTGTAACTCTGATGATTACTTCTATCCAGTATATTCTATCGTTCATTATCTGGTGTATTTATTTAATTTTGTTCTGCTATTATCTGTTTCTGTGTTATATTCCACAGATGACCCTTGTCTCCGTCAGAACGGGATTTGGGGTCGTCGCAACGTGGTATCAGAGCTTTGGTTAAGCTTAGTTCTGGAATATAACATTTGAATGAACTCGTCAGAAATAGAACCAGTAGTGTTCTAGGACGGGTAACTCTATACAGATAGGATCAGCAATATCCTAGTATGAGTAAAGCAGAATGAAATTACACCTCGATAAACACATTTACATTTGAAGTATGTGTTTCTATATTTTAAATTATCTTTTCTGTGACCCGACACTTGATCTGCCATTTGCAGAAGTACTAGAAAAATGAGTGTCAGAAACAGGAGAAATGCAGAACCCGGTCTAGAGGCTCTATTAAAGAGATATCGAAATCTGAACGGAGCACAGTTCTCGGGCAATGAATCTATAATTCAGACTCAAGCTTGGATGAGTTCTGTCGAAAGAATTTTTGAGCGTATCCAGCCGAGGGATGACCAGAAAAGGCTAGTAGCATCTTGGGCGCTCAAAGAAGAAGCTTTAATCTGGTGGGAAACAATCATCAAAGATAAGCCAGAAGGTGATATCACCTGGGACAGATTCAAAGTGATTTTCCTAGAAAGATTTACTCCTCCCGAAGCGACGGAGCGATTATGTGATGAATTTCTTATCTAATACAAGGTGATATGACCATCCCAGAATATCACAAGAAATTCAACAAACTTGCTCACTTTGCTCCTCATCTGATTCAAGATCCAAAGAGGAAAAATCTGAGATTTATTCATGGCCTGCAAAGGAGATATCAGAATAGTGTACTGAGGAATGTAAAACTTCCGTTCTCTGAAATGATTTATATGGCTTATCAGTATGAAGATCTCCATAAGAAAGGAATGTTACACGACGAAGAAGTAGTCAGTTCTAGTGACAAAGAGGAGTCGGAAACTGATATTATTGAAGCCAGTACTAGGTCGGAGGTCAATAAGAAGCCCAGTGCCAAGAGGAAAAGGGCCAGAGCTAAGAAAGAACCCGTGACGACCGCCACATGCAATAACTGCCATCAAAAGGGGCATTTGTCGATAAACTGCGGGCCCTTAAAGAAATGAAGCAAGGGTGGATTCAAACCCGGGGGGAAGTCTCGAGAAGGTAGGAAATGTCGGAAGTGCCATCATGCTGGTCATATTGAGAAAAACTGCCCGCTATTCAAAAAGCCTGGAATAGTTCAAGCAAATGAAGTAGAAGAAATTTCCGAGCCCTCATCTAGTCAAGAAAGGGCCGATGTTTTAGAAGGCACGCTAACTGTCAAAAACATTCCAGTCAAAGTACTGTTTGACACAGGTGCGTCACGAAGCTTCATTTCAAAAGATGCAGCTAAGAAACTGGATTTGAATTTGAAAAAGCTGAAGGAACCAATGACTGTCCAGAATCCGGTTGGGGGTTCCATTGATCTCAGTTGGATTTGTGGAGTGCCGGTTTCTTTCTCTCGTTATCGGTTTCCTACCATCGCAGTCGTCATGAATTTTAAAGAGTTTGATCTTATCTTGGGGTTAGATTGGTTGACCAAATATGAAGCTGAAGTCAAATGCGCCGACAGAGTCGTAAAGGCGAAGATTAAATCAGGTGATTATATAACCATTCCCTGTGAAGGTCAGAAAGCTAATAGAAAAGACTTCTAGGCAGCTCTAAATGTTTCTCCAGCCCAAATAGAAAATGTCCCTGAAGTCACAGAGAATATTCCCGACCTAGTGAAAGATATTCCTGTCGTCAAGAACTATGCGGATGTGTTCGAGGAAGTTGTTCGTTTACCTCCGTAGAGAGAAATAGATTTCAAGATCGCTTTGATTCCCAATGCAAGGCCGGTAGTTCACGCTATTCGAAGAATGTCCTTGAAAGAGAAAGAAGAACTTGATAATCAAACACGACATCTAGTATGGAAGGGTCTAATCAGGCCTAGTTTCTCTGATTGGGGTGCACCAGTAGTATTTGTCCCAAAATCTGACGGTACTCTACGTCTATGTGTGGATTATCGTGATTTCAACAAACAGACAATAAAGAACAAATATCCATTGCCGCGGATTGATGATTTGTTGGATCGATTAAATGGAGCACAAGTATTTTCACGAATGGACCTAGCTACAGGCTTCCATCAACTTCGAATTGCCGAAGAGTGTGTTCCAATGACAGCATTCAGAGGTCCCGACTTATTCTACGAGTGGTTAGTAATGCCGTTCGGCTTGTGTAATGCTCCAGCCTATTTCGTCGATCTAATGAATAGGGTGTTCAGAGGGGTTTTGAATAAATTTGTTCTGGTTTTTATTGACGATATTCTAATATTCTCTAAATCAAAGGCCGAACATGAAAAGCATCTGGAACAGGTTCTAGAAATTCTGAGACGGAATGTATTAAAAGCCAAATTTTCCAAATGTATCTTCTGGCAAGATGAAGTAAAATTTCTAAGCCACGTTGTATCGAAAGAAGGAATTGCTGTGGATCCAAGCAAAATCACAGCTATTCAGAATTGGAAACAGCCCAGTACCCCCACTGAAGTCCGCAGTTTTCTCGGATTGGCTAGCTATTACCGAAAGTTCGTTAGAAACTTTTCGAAGATATCTGGTCATTTAACGAAGCTTACGAAGAAGCACTCTAAATTCAAATGGACTCCAGAAAGTGAGGAGGCTTTTGAAGAGCTAAAGTTGAGATTAACAACTGCTCCAGTGTTAACCATCATCGATGGCAATCAGGATTTGAAAGTCTGGACTGATGCTTCTAGAGAAGGCCTTGGCGCAGTGTTAATGCAAAGGGGCCAAGTGATTGCTTATGCTAGCTGCCAACTGAAGCCGCACGAAAAGAACTACGTAACTCATGATCTTGAGTTATTGGCTATAGTATTCGCTTTGAAAATCTGGAGGCATTATCTTCTGGGTGAGAGATTCGAGCTGTTTACAGATCATCAATCGTTAAAGTATCTGTTCACCCAGAAGGACTTGAATCTGAGGCAGCAGCGTTGGCTGGAGTTTCTTGCAGCATATGATTTTGAAATTATATATACTCCAGGGAAAGCCAATGTCGTGGCCGATGCGCTGAGCCGAAAGAATGTAATGATCGCCAGCTTTATTATCACGACTTCCTTGATTGACAAAATATCTATTCTTCAGAAGGAGGATAACTTTATTAAGGATATGATCAAAAGGATTCAGAAAGGCGAACCCTCGTGTTTTCAAATAGGTAACGACGAGACCTTGAGATTGAAAGGAAGGATTTGTGTTCCTGACATCCCAGAGTTAAAAAGGGAAGTGTTAGACGAGTGTCACAAGTCAAAGCTGAGTATCCATCCTGGTGTGGCTAAAATGTATAACGATCTCAAACGAACATTCTGGTGGAAGGCTATGAAAAGAGACGTTTCAATATATGTTAGCCGATGCCCTACTTGCCAGCTGGTCAAAAGCGACCAACAAAAGCTTGCTGGATTATTGCAACCGCTAGAAGTTCCTGGCTGGAAGTGGGAACATATTTCTATGGATTTCATTGATGGTCTGCCCAGAACCAGGAAAGGAAACGACAGTATTTGGGTGATTGTAGATCGCTTCACGAAGACCGCCCATTTCATACCTGTAAGATCAAACAGAACTTCTCAGAGTCTGGCGCAGATATACTTCAAGGAAATAGTTAGACTACATGGAGTGCCGCTCAATATAGTCAGTGATAGAGATACAATATTCACTAGCAAATTCTGGGAAGCATTTCAAGTCGAACTGGGAACGAAGTTGAACTTAAGCACCGCTTATCATCCTCAGACAGACGGTTAGACTGAGAGGGTGAATCGTATTTTAGAAGACCTTTTGCGGGCTTGTGTTATAGATTTCGGTGGATCATGGGAAGACCATCTTCATTTGGTTGAATTCTCTTATAACAACAGCTACCAGGCGAGTCTGACAATGTCGCCATTCGAAGCATTGTATGGTAGACCGTGCCGATCTCCTGCTTGTTGGGTCGAACCAGGTAATAGACTTGTGTTGGGTCCTGATATGATTCGAGAAGCTGCCGACAAAGTCGATTTTATTAAGAAACGATTACTCGCCGCTCAAAGCCGACAAAAGAGCTATTCCGATAGGAGAAGAAGAGATATATCCTTTGCAGTTGGTGACTACGTGTATTTGAAAGTATCGCCGATGAGAGGAGTTATCCGGTTCGGTAAAATTGGAAAGTTGGCACCCAAATTCATTGGTCCGTTTCCTATTCTGGAACGGATTGGAACTCTCGCATAAAAAGTTAAATTGCCTGATTGGTTGCCTGGAGTTCATGATGTATTTCATATATCTCAACTACGAAAGCACGTTCATGATCCAGACTTGATCGTGGAAGAAGCAGCTCAACAGGATATTGAAATTACCCCAGAATTAGCCGTAAGACGAGAGCCGCTAAAGATCATCGGCAAAGAAACCAAAGAGCTGAGAAACAAGAAAGTTCACTTAGTCAAAGTGCAATGGAGTGGAGATCCGCGAGATTGTACTTGGGAAACTGAGGAGTGCATTCAAAAAGCTTATCCTAGATGCCGAGTGGATATCTCTGATTGACTCTGGTGCAAGGTACATTTACCCTACTTTGCATTACCATTTAATTCTCTACTCTGTTGTTATTTTCTTTCCATGGATGTGCACTTTTAAATTTTATAGTCTGAATAAGTTTAAAGGGAGTATAGAAGTTGATCAGTATATTTTTGAAAGGTTAAAACGATTTGCTTGTTGGTTGTGTTGTGTGATCGTAGATTTATCAAACCACTTTCGACCTTGTTCCTTTTCGGGGACGAAAAGTTTTAAGTGGGGGAGATTGTAACGACCCAGAAAATTTGAACCAATTTAAATTTTTTAAATTAGCTAAAATAATGGATTTTAAATATTTAAAATAAATATTTTAAATAATAGTAATGAAAAGTGAGTTTGAATCGACAATTGAAAATGAATATAATTAATTATAATAATAAGCAAGGCCTAAATTAGCGCTGCAGTTTCAAAAAATTGAATTCAAACTTTGTCGGACTGTACCGGGTGCAAAACAAAACGGATTTTGGTGAAACCAAAAATATTTAAATCTGTTAGTGAATACCTTTCTAACGAACCTGAAAAATCGAATTTTCATAGCGGAAAGCAAAAGTTATGGCCGAATGAATTTTCAGAAAGGTCGCTATGGAATTTATATAGCCCGTGAAATTGGCCATTTTGCATACGACCTAGGAATTCGACGAAACCACTTTTGTCGGATCCGGGATGTGAAGTTATTGCTAGGTTTCAAATTTCATAATTTTTGAAGCTAGTATGTGAGCGTGGAAAAAGAAAATGTGTTTTGGTCAATTACAGTTAAATTGGATCGACCAGAAATGGGCCTTTTTGCAAACGGTCTCAGAATTCGACGAAACTAGTTTTGTTCGGACCGTATCGTCAAAACATAGCTAGATTTATTTTTCTGGAATTTTTCGAATCAGTTTGTGGCCTAGGCAAATTGAAATGTACGTTCAAATTAAATATTGAATGTTTTATATTTTAATTTGAAGGAAAACTGACTGAAACATTCGAATGGGCCTTCGAAACATATCCCATTGTGTTCGGAATGGGGGTGAAACGCTAGGGACGACAGTCGTTGGGTTTGAATTGGTGTTCGTACGTGATAGGGGGTATTTTCGAAAATAATTAAATTAAAAATTTAATATAAATGGGTCAAACCCTAGGAAAATGGTCCAACTGGTTTTCCCTGGTCAACGTCGTTTCCATCCTCCCTCTCGCGTTTCACGGCAGCGATTATTCCAAACCATTTGCCCTCCGATCTTCCAATCCATTCAGTGGATTTAGAAACTTCAAAAACGAAATTGAAGATCCCCTCAAGACCTTTAAGCTGAGCGGTGGAGATCGATTTTAGCTTCTTAAATTGCTCGATTTTCCACCTCAAAGGAGGCGCGCCTCGTGGATGATCTAAGGAGATTGGGGCCACCAGAGTTCTTGGTATTCGTGGCGCAGGTCAAGTAGGGGACGGGCTTCGTCGTGGACGGGTCTAATCGACGAACGGCGGCTCCTAGGCGGCGCAAGGAGGAGAGAGAATGACGGTGTGGTGGGTTCTTCGTTTCCAGATAACATTAGGGGAAAAGGTAGCGTTTTTTAATGCTATAAATTTAATTAATTACGTTTTTAAATTGTTTGATGTTTGAAATTACATATCTTTTTGCTATGTTAACGAAATTCGATGAAACAGGAAACATCGTGATCGTGTGGACGTCTTCTACATTTTAGAAGAGACCGCATATTTTTCTGAGCCTTCTGCTATTTTTGGTGGAGTGGAACCCAATGTGAGATTTCTAATTTATAAATGATATGGAAAACGACGATGTATAAATTATATAGTCGATGTATGAGTTATATAAGCGTTGTACACCTCTTGTATAAGCGTTGTATAAGTTGTACGTTCGATGTATAAGTTATATATGCGTTGTAAAAATTATATATGTGTTGAAATAGAAGTGAATTGCTATATATATATATATATATATATATATATATACATATATATATATACGCCCCTCGTCCACAAACCATGGACGATATTTATTGATTGTGATTGGTGTGAAAATTGATTGATAGCGAATGGTTGTTTGGGATTGTTTGTGGTTGATATTGATTGATTGTGGTTGAAAAATACCCGTTTGTGGTTGAAAAATATTTGGTTGAAACCACATAGGATTAGTTTGTGGAAATGAAATAAATATATACATGCCGCCTGCGTGCGAACTAGATGCATGATCCCCATTGTCAAAAACCGCGAGGTTTTAAGGTAGAGCGAGGAGCCGTACTAGGGACGGTCCCGGTTTTAACTACCCTGCCGTTATGCTGCCGAAATTTTGAATAATATTCATGTGTTTGAATTATTTTCATTTGCTGAAACTATATTTATTCATTGAATAGAAAACCTTCATGTGTTGAATCGATATTCATTCGTTGATTAGAAATTCATGTGTTGAATGGTATTCGTGTTTTAAATATAAAAATCACATTTTTATCTATATATAGAAACTATAGAAAACCTTCATGTGATGAATCGATATTCATTCGTTGAATTGAAATTCATGTGTTGAATGGTATTCATATTTTGAAAGAAATTGTTTTATAATAAAAATCCCAATTTTAACATCAATATGAAATATATAAAATAATCCTGTTTTGAAGTAAATTGTCTTACAGTAAAAATCCTATTTTTATTACTTATATAAACTATATAAAATAATGGTGTTTTGAAATGAATTGTTTTACAATAAAAATCACATTTTTATTATATACATGAATTGTTGAAATGTGAAGTGTTAAAAATAGCCACTCGTTCAAATAAATATATACGAGTTGAAATATTCATTAATTAGCTAATGATATGATTTTTGCCTATACATGCAACGTTAGAATGAATGGTGTTTTTAAATCAAATGGAATCAAATATGAAGTTGAATAGAAAATGATAAGTGATAAGAACTATATATATGTACATGCATATTTATTGAACAGGTTATAGCAAAGGGGCTAAAGAAGAATAAAATTTTGTGCCCGACAAATAGGTACACTTTTACTGTTTTGTTTGGGTGATGATTTTATGAGCCTGTTGTCTAGCCGCTTGGCTTTTTCTTTTTCTTTTCGACATGAGACGCCAGTGTGGCTATTTGGGAATTTTCCCAGCCCCTCCCGTACAAAGGAGGTTATGGCGAAATTTTCCAAAATTTAAAGGCGTTAGTGAAATATTTGAAGTGAAAACGATATTGAAATTTTTGAATGAACTATATTTATATAAATATAAATAAAATTAAAACGAAACGTGGTCGTGCAGTTCGTGTTTTGAAACCGTGATTTCAAACAACTAGTGCGGGAAATCCGACCATTGGATTTTCCCGAAACCGCAACCGTTGGGTTCGCTTTGGAAAAATCTTTCCAACGGCACCAACTTTGTAAAGATCCAACGGTTGGATTGTCTGGAATGTTTAATTCAAATCTGAAGAAAAACAGCACCAGAAACGATTATTTATATATATATATATATATATATATATATATATATAAATATAATTATATTTAATCGAATAACGACGCTGTAGTTCGTATTTTGGAATCGAAACTTCAAACGATTATACCGGGAGATCCGACCGTCGGATTTTCCCGGAACTGGAACCGTTGGATTCGTTTTGAAAAGACCTTTCTAATGATGTAAAGTTTGTGAAGATCCAACGGTTAGATTTTCAGATAAGTGTAAATCAAATCTGAAGAAAAACAGCGCCACGGCCGCGTTATGGCCCGAAGCGTCGTTTTGAATAAATTGGCTATTTTAAAATAAATAAAAATAGCGATAAATTGTTATAAAATATCATAAACGATATGGAATGGAAATAAACTGAATTTGCTCGATTTATGTGGTGTTTGATGGTTGAATGTGTTTGGTGTGAAAATTACATTAAAGAACAAAATTGGTGTTGTCGAATGATTTAACCATTGAAATAAATTGATTTGAAATTCTAAATATACGTGAATTATTTGAAAAGGCCGAGTTAATTCTCATTTCAAATAATTGACCGACGATTGAAAGTCGAAGATGAAGACGGTGGTCGAAGACCGGAGACCTTCACCTCGTTTGGATGGTAACCGAGGTCCTGATTGGGAGGCATCCCGAAATATGGATAATGAGTGGTGATCGTCCAGACGTACGTGGTGGTCGATGGGTTTGCGAGGTATTTAGTGCCTCCGGTTTCGTTCAGGCCCAGAACGGACTTGTAAATGGACTGTGTGTCTGACATTGGATTTTATTCCGTGTTGATTGACCTCTACTAAATATACATCTGTTTGGCGGCTGAGAATTTATTCTTTTGCTTAACGCCCTTCTCTGAAACGCAAGAGCTCAGAGGTTGTATATCGATGGACATCAGTCGCATGGCATGAATTGCTTGTGTGGCATGCTAAGATGCAGTGATCAGGGCTTCTGTTGAAAAGCAAAGTCTTGTGGTGATGATCAAAGCACCGTCTGTGTGGCGTAGCTTTGTGTATAACGTGAATTCGCGAGCCTCACACCCCGGTATGAACCAGAAACGGGAGAAGGACCTCAGGGAGGGCATGCGTTTCTTTCTAGCTAGGGTGGTGTCAGTGACCTACCAGCCCTGGCATTTATATACTTTTCACCTGTATGGTTGTTGCTGTTGCGAGGCGCCTCGGTTTAATCGGACGATCCGGGTCCGATGGAGTCATTCGTTGGCTCATTTACGCCCCAAAGGGCGGGGAAACGCAGTGTTCAGGAATTTTAATCCACATCGGTGGACCGGCCCTGACGATCCAAGGGCCCACCTGTGTCTGGATCCTCGGACACGGGCTAGAGCGTCTCGAATTCGGTAAGGACTATCTTTTGCCTCATGATGGAAATCCAATTTCCAAATACGACATCGTGCGAATTTGATTGTATACCTATATATGCCGACATAGTGGTATGGGGCATTAATGCCGTCTATGATTGATAGTTATGATTTGAAATTGTTTTCAAAACATATAAACACTAGCAATAATATCAAATGCCTTTGTTCTATTCGTATCAAGCATATTTTGGCCGTTATAAGGTAAAAACTCTATCCTCCGGTTTGCGTTGCATTGTGTGATGGGAACTGAGTCTTATAATGGCTTCATTTTTATAAAAAGCATTGCGATGTTTAAAAGAAAGATTTGTTTATAAAGCACTGGCAATCCAATGGAGTAAACCCGTTCCACGAAAGTGGCGTGGTCCTGTGATTGGCCATATTATATTTGTGTTGAACATATTTCTCATACCAGTCCCATGACTGACTCGTAGTTTGTTTCACTTTCAAACTCGGGTGCCCCTTTTTCTACACGGGCAGCCTTGTATTCAGGTTTAGTTGGTTCTTTCTGGATAGCTGGAGCTGAAGATGGATTCTATCATTTATCTCTTTTTATGTTGTTCAGCTCCTATTGTACATATTTTGTTTGTTTTCGCTGTAGACATATATGTATAGTTGAACTGTATTTGTACTAAGTAAGATTCTGTATACTGTGTAACTCTGATGATTACTTCTATCTAGTATATTCTATCGTTCATTATCTGGTGTATTTATTTAATTATGTTCTGCTATTATCTGTTTCTGTGTTATATTCAACAGATGACCCTTGTCTCCGTCAGAACGGGATTTGGGGTCGTCGCACAGTCACGCTTAAGCCTTGTCAATAGCGTTATTTTATCGCTGTAGTTCTAAGACTTGTCATACGCTGTAATATTCTCTTTATAACTAGTCTTGACATCCCTTTCCATTACAAAAATCTTGACATCTCTTTCCATTACAAAAATCTTGACATCTATTTCTATTACAAACAAATGCCATCCTTCGATAATAGTGAAGCCGTTCAAGTTGGGGCATTTTAATTACCTCTCAGACCTTGATCAACAACATTCTTATCTTAGAATAGATATAAGTTCGTAACTCTAACCCCTTATACTTTAAAATCCGTAAATGTGCTTCTTGCTATATTTTAAATATGGTTTTATGACGCCATATCCTTATTTTGAAAAACTCGGTTATTTACATTAGCTTATACAAATCCATTTTTAAACATTTCTCTCCGCTTCATCTTTCTTAGACAAATCCCTTGTTGAACATTCCTCTTCGCTTTGTCTTCTTTAGACAAATCCCTTATACTTTAAAATCTTATTTAAACTACATCAACTATTCACTAATTTATTACATTAGATTAATCAACCCAATCTAATTTAATTAAATAACCAATTATTGATCAAAACAGTTCGCTTGGTAAATATTTAGCCATGATTAACCCACTAATCAATTCTAACAAATCTTTTTATTTTGAATAAATAACATTTATTTATCTAAATAATTTCACTTGTATCGATTACTATAAAAATAATAATTTATTTCTAAATAATCTCATTTACCATTAGCCATGATTAACCCACTAATCAATTCTAACAAATCTTTTTATTTTGAATAAATAACATTTATTAATCTAAATAATTTCACTTGTATCGATTACTATAAAAATAATAATTTATTTCTAAATAATCTCATTTACCATTAAATAAACAATAATCGATTCTAACTAATCTTACTTAATATGAAATCATCCATAATCTATTTGTAAATATCTCATTTAATTGTTCTTAAAACAATAAATTCCTATTATTAATCATCAAGTTAATCTCCGCCTACTTACTTATTAATCTTATTAATATAAGAATCCACTTTACCAAATCATTTAGTAAGTATGGTGAAACACGTGCTTTGCACACGGTGGGATTTTGGTAAAACAAAGAGGTTAAAACAAATGATACATTTATGGTTGGTTGTTGCCACTTTCTTAATCGATATCATCTATTGATTAAATCAAAATAACGTTTGAATTTCCATTCAACGCTAATATCAACACAAGGTTTCAAAAGTCATTTGGGTTCAAACAGTGCATCTATATAAAACAAACAGTACATATAAATACCGAGGAATCCGGTTGGATTCCTCCAACCCTTTCCTCCATCCACAGATATTTGTCAGCACAATTAACACCAATTCCATACTAGGGAATATTATAATTGATGGAATCAGTACCCAACCATTGATGTGTGCATATGCAACGATAGATATATATTTCAACCAATTTTAATAGTAATCTACCTAAACGACCATCACACAACATTCAATCATTATTTAAAATATAATTAAAATATTTTAAATAAAATAGAGTTAGTGAATTTACTCACCTTGGCGCGTTAACCGTTAAATAACGATTTGCGTCAGTCGATAAGACGTTTAATCCTGTCATGAATGGTCTCCAAATGGTTCCGACCAGGTTCGTAACGATGCCATCTTTTTAAACTATTTTAAAATATTTAGGTAACCCGCTACACCGTTCCTCTCTCCACTGTAAAATCTGCGTCTTGCTCCACATATCCTTGTACAACGTTGGCACAACATGCGTCCGTGCTCATTCAGGCGTGCTCCCCATTCCCACCTGCATGCGAAACGCCCCAAGTCCACGACGTTGGCACTCCAATTCAACACGCCAATACTTGCCTGTACATCAACTACAGAGAATGAATACTCATCTCTTCATGCATATGGCACTCAACTTGCGTTAGAGCTCCTCTACTACTCGCATTCCCAACGTCAGCCAAGTTTCCACCTTGGCCTAAAGAACCGTTGCCAACAACATGCCAACTCCATGTCTTTCGTTTACTCCTGCAAGTACCCAACCCTTCCCGTCTTCATTTATTGCCAGCGCCTTCTCCACTTCATATGTCACCACTTCAGTACACTACCCCCATGCCAACTCCTTCCTTATTCATTATATATCCACCAGTTCCATCTACAATATAACCGCAAATCCTACCTTACCTTCCTCATGTTTGATAACTACCCCCTTCACCCTATACAGTTCCCATACATGACCTCAACTCTCACCGCCCATAACAGCTTGCACGCAACCCCTTGTTTCTCTTACATCATTGTCTCCATTTAGTTTAACCCCCACTGCAAGTTACGTCCTCTCTTTTCATCGCTGGAGTCACACTGATGGCCGGATCTCCGACCCCAATGCTACAGGACTCACCACTCTCCCTCCAGACTTTTAGGTAGCTCCGAGTTCTCCTCGATATCATCACGCACTAGACTTGCTCACCCCTCCTGACACTTCCATTTATCAATCGGTTTGATTGTTGACGAGAAAGGAAGAAGGAAGAAGCAGTATTTTATTTTATTTATATTTTTCTTTGATAGTAAAACTGTCAATATGATTGAGAAAATAAAGGAAAGAAACAGGCGTTTGGTCCTTGGGAAAAAGAATGGTACACCTGTATTTATAGTTGGCGTTACTTGGTTGCCACGGAGTAGTATGCTTTAGGCTGTAGATTAGGCTATACAGTATTTGATGTAACGGTACACTACAGTATGGTTCGGCTGGTGATATGAAAAATCATGGCAATGGGTAGTTTAGCTGGAAGGTACAGTTACATGCAAACAGTTGGGGATGGAGTAGCTACTCCAGATGTATGACAATTCACGCTAGAAATTGAAAACGACATTGGAAGATATGCTACGGATTTTGTTTTTGATTTAAACGAAAACGATTTTGGTTATTTAATGTGTTCAGTTGATTTGAGAACACCCCTCCGTGAATTATTATTTTCATATTGCACGCTTGAGTACAGAGTAGTACGGGATGGCCTACAGTGGCACCTACGTTATAGGTTGACAACCGGGTCTTCGATTTGAAAATACAATGCGTGATGGTGATCTTACCAGTGACTAAGATCTACTGTCTGCATTTTGTGAAGAAGGTGATATGGGGTGGCGTGGGTTTGCAGATGTGCCTTAAGCGTACATGACTATATTGAGTTTTCCCGTCTATGGCATAGGGTAGGACAGTAGAAAAATAAATTACAGTGTTTTGAAAAGGAGTTGTACAAGACTTGGCTGCAAAGTGATTGTACGTGTATATATATTTTTTTTAAAGGACTTTACTGAAGATGTTCAGTTTGGCGTTTTGGTCATGAATTATGTGATAGTTACATGCTTGGAGACACATTCCAAGGAAATAAAAGATTGGTTGTTTAGGCGTCGGTCTTCAGAATTTTGAAGGCATGCACGTGATGGCCAAATATTATATAAGTACAGACCAAACGACTTATATAAATGGATAGTTACATTGTGGTTAAGTCATTTATTTATGGACTGAAATGGACAAAAGTAAATATACGGTTGTGTCCAGCGAGGTGTCACGATCCCAAAAATATAATAATATCGGTAGGTTAGCTCATATTGTGAAATCCCGAAAATACTGATTAAGGGTGCAAAATACTCCAAATAAAAAGTTGCATATTTAATTAATTAAAAATTGCAGTAAAATTCTAAAAATTAAATTATAACTACGTCTCAAAAGAATCTTGTCTAAAATCGAAATCGATATCTAGTTATATCGAATAAACCATTATGGTCGATAAACGATTCTATAGCGACTATTCGTAAATTTGATTTGGATATAACTCACAATCTATAACGCAAAATCTTGGGTTTTCACTTCCATTAGAAAGATACAGTTCAACAGATTCCAACGTTTCTTGTTTCGAAGAAATACGACTTATAACGAATCATGTACACTCAGTTGAAGTTCAGAACGTTAAATTACGAATATTCATATGTTGAATAAAATATTTTATAGTTAAAAATATAATTTTTAACGTTGATATGAATAAAATAAATATTCATTTACAAATCAGACGATTTATTTATGTACACCAATTTTCTGATATGGATTGGGATGATATATTTTGCACATCGTCCAACTGCACAAATAATATTCAGTGTTTGTGGACTGAAACCCCACACGGGTGTTGGGATGATATTTGACATACACTAATCCCAATCCTTTAGTGGTATGTCGATCGTTTGGTTGACAGGCTATGTAAGCATTAAATATTTATATTTAATGCTTATACAGTGTAGAACACACTCTGGTTGATTGTTTATCATGGCTGTGGTATACATGTATTGTATGAAATCCATATAAACAACATTATATGGTGATTGACTGTGTCCGATTCCAGTTCAGAAAGAAGTAATATTTAAAAATAACGAATATTTTAAAATAAGGAATATTTGAGAATAATATTCAGAAAAGAATCAAAATCTGATTTTGATGTCCGATTTGGGATGGACACGAATATATTTAAATATATAAAGCTGTGTTGATTAGATTGACGCCATTTTGATGTGAATGATATTTATATCAATTTTGTTCATTTTTATAATGAATATCTGTAACAACCCAGAAATTCCGAGCTAATTTAAAAATTTTATTTTGGCTATTTTAATGAATTTTGAATATTTAAAATGATTATTTTAAATAATATCGACGAGAAATTTATTTTGAATAAAATTCGAACGTATAGATTTATATAGGTCGTCGTTAGAATATAAATTTTTATTTTAAATATAAAAGGAATTGAAAATAGTGTGGTAGTTCGAAAATTCGATTTCGAATTTCAAATGAATGTACATGATTCAAAATAAACCGGATTTTGGCGAAACCAAAAATATTTGAATCTAACTGAGAATATCTTTCCGTCTAATCCGAAAAATCAAAATTTAATAGCGGGAATCAGAAGTTATGTCCAGTTGAAAATTCAGAACAGTCGCTATGGAATTCTGGCCCTTAAAAATGGAGATTTTGCAAACGACCTCGGTTTTCGACGAAACCACTTTTGTTGGATCCGTGATGTCAAGTTATTGCTAGATTCCAAAATTCATAATTTTTCAAATCAATATGTGAGCGTGTCAAAGGAAAACGCGTTTGACTAGTTTCAGTTGATTTTAATCGACTGGAAAATGGCCATTTTTCAAATTGTCTCGGAATTTGACGAAATTAGTTTTGTTAGGACCATATCGTCAATACGAAGCTAAAAATAATTTTTTGAGAATTTTTATGGTCCCTATGTGACTCCAATAAATTGAAATGTGCGTTCAAATTCAATATGTAGAGTTATATTTTGATTTTGACGAAAACTGATCGAAACAATTGAATCGGCTTATGATACATATCCCATTGTGTTCGGAATGAGGGTAATTAGCTAGGGACGACAGGCGGTGGGTTCCGTTTTGAGTTCGAAATAAAAAGTTGCTTTTTAGAATTTAAAAATAATAAATATATATTATATATTTACTTCAGCGTTGACTTCTCCCCCCCACTTCCTTTCTCTCCCTCCCACGTTCATTTCAGAAAGAAAGAAAATAAAAAGAAGAAGAAAAAACCCGCATCGAGGATCGACGTTGCCCCCTTCCCCGGGTCCTCCGTCGCGCCTCCCTAGGCTGCGCCACCGTCCACCCCAACTCCGCCACAACCGCGTCAGCCTCAACCACCTCCATCCGACGCCACTCGCTTGAAACCACCGCTCCCTTTAAAACCCTAATCCGCTGCCAATGTTCAGTCGCCGCCTCCCCTAGCCTCACCAGCCACCTGCGCCCCTCCTCCTTCCTCCCCCTTGCTTCTACCCTCTCCTATCATTCGATTTCTTCAATGAAAA
This sequence comes from Allium sativum, assembly GCA_030737875.1. Lineage (NCBI taxonomy): Eukaryota > Viridiplantae > Streptophyta > Magnoliopsida > Asparagales > Amaryllidaceae > Allium > Allium sativum. Next base: position 366,239,117 of record CM060909.1, read on the forward strand.
TAAGCTTTTTAATTTTTATTTCAATTATATTTACTTGTGTATATAAAACATGATTTTATATAAGGGAAAAGAAGGGATTTTCATGAAGAAAAAGAAGAGATTTTTATTTAGGTAGAGATACGATTTTTGAAATGATTCTAGAATTAAAAATACGATTTTTATTGTATGTAGGGATCGGATTTTTATTGTAGATAAAGTTGTGATTTTTACTTAGATAAAGAAGTGATTTTTTTAAAAATAAAAAGAATGGATTTTTATTAACATAAAGATGAGATCTTTATGTATGTAAGGTAATGATTTTTCTTTATATAAAAATATTATTTTTATATAAGTAAAGAATTAAAAATATTTTTTTTATATGATAGGAAGATTAAAAATATGATTTTTATATTATAGAAGTATTAAAAATTCGATCTTTATTATGTAAAAGGAGCAAAGATGTGATTTTTATATGAGTGGCGATATAAAAATATAATCTTTATTATATGAACGCCGGTATAAAAATAGAATTTTTATCTATATAGTAGCGGTGTAAAAATAGAATTTTTATCTATATAGTAGCGGTATAAAAATGCAATTTTTATCCATATAGAGCAAATTAAAAATGTGATTTTTATATACATAGCAACAATGTAAAAATGTGATTTTTATATATGTAGTGAATACGGGCAACGAAAGTGATGAAAGGTGAGCACGACGAAGATTTCTACATATGAAGAGTCGTGGTGTTTGGTTTAGCTAGTCGGTGAGAACTTCTCACTTTTAATCTTGTTTTCTAGTTAAAAATATATACTAGGATGTAGACGGTGCTTAGCAACACTCGACACCCGTCGTCCACAGACCATGGACGACTTGTATGCTTGTTTGATGTGTTGTGAAGTTTGTTTGTGATGTTGATGTGAAATGGATAATAAAAATATTCATGTGTTGAGAATAAAATATTTTATTGTTAAAAATATAATTTTTAACATGAATGTGAATAAATAAATATTCATTTACAAACCAGACAGTTTGTTTGTATACATCTATTTGAAGGACATTGATTGGGACGATAAATTTTACACGTCGCCCAACTACACAAATATATTCAGTGTTTGTGGATTGAAACCCCACACGGGTGTTGGGATGATATTTGACATACACTAATCCCAATTGTTTAGTGGTATGTCGATCGTTTGATTGATAGACTGTATGAGCGTTAATTAGTTATATTTAATGCTTATGCAGTTGTTTGGTGCACTTTGGATGATGGTTGATTATTTATCATTGCTATTATATACATGTGTTGTATGGAATCCATATAATTAACATTATATGGTAATTGATTGGGCCTCATTCCAATCGGGAAAATAGAGAATATTATAAAATATAGATTCATGTGTTGAATAGAATAAATATTCATGTGTTGAATAAAATAAATATTCATGTGTTGAATAGAATAAATATACATGTGTTGAATAAAATAAATATTCATGTGTTGAGTAAAATATTTTAACAATAAAATTTACATCTTTATCATATATAAAATTAGAAACTAACTGGAAACTAGATAAGATGAGTGGTCACCTAGGTATTGATCTGATGTTGGTTTCGGCCTTTGGGGTTAATACTTAGGGAATCGTTCTCTTACTAATTTACGGTTGGAGTCTGATTAAAAATTAAACAATAGAAATCATAATTTTATAAAATATATTAATTAGAATAAATAGTCATGTGTTAACAATACTCATGTGTTGAGAATATTCATGTGTTGAAAGAAATATAGATTCATGTGTTGAATAGAATAAATATTCATTTGTTGAATAGAATAACGAAGTTATTGAAATATTCAATTTTAATTTGAAATTGAATATGAAGTTGAAATCGTTTCGAAAACGAATTTAAAACGATTTATAAAATACGTTTTAAAAGGAAATCGACGAAATATATATATATATATATATATATATATATATATATATATATATATATATATATATATATATTATGGCCTGAATAGAACGCGCCGCGCCGCGGTAGTTCGCGAATTTCGACCATTGACTTCGAATTGACGTTACGGGAGATCCGACCGTCGGATTCTCCTGAAACTGGAACCGTTGGGTTCGTTTCGAAAAGACCTTTCTAATGAATATTAGAAATTTGAAATCTAATGATTGGATTTGGAATTATGTCCAAATCAAATTTGGAAAAGGTCGCTGTAAGTGCAGTTCGATGGCCATTGGTGGAAATCGAATGTACGGGCCTTGATAAAATTATTAAAAATAGTAAAAATTTGTGTAAAATCATAGGAAATGATTCTTGAAGAATTGGGATGAAAATTTCCAATTTGAAAAGATAAAAATAGATTTTTATCGAAATGAACTAGTTTTGAACTAGAATTATAATTCATTTATTTTTGAAATAAATAAATTGGATTAGAAAGGGTTTTAAAGGTAACCAGAATTTCCAATAATTGAAGTGGAAATGGATTTGAATCGAAATTATCTTTGGAATATTTCGATGTCGGATTTCGTGATTATACAGAGATGGTTGTGGAAATTTGACAGATATATTTATATCGTTATTTCCAATACGATATTTGTTGGTCGTAGAATTGATATTGAATATAAGCCGATATATTTTCTATTTAGAGCCTTGTATTTAATATCAAACGTGATTTGGGTTTGTCGTGAATGGTGTCTTCATTAACACTGTTCTTAAACCCAGTTGAGAAAAAGATTAAATCTTTCTATTTAGATTTAATAAAGTGTACTAATTAAATAATATCAATTGGAATTGAATTTAAATTGGTTTTGGGTTTATCGTGAGCGGTGTTTTGAATAACACCTGTTCTTTAACCCGATTAACAATGGGAAAAGATTTTTGGTTTATCGTGAACCGTGTTTTAGATGACATTGGTTCTTTAACCCTGTTAAAGACAGGATATTGATTTTTGGGAAGATTAAAACTAAGTGGAGTTTTAATGAATCTTTAATTAGATTAAAGTGATCGTGGATGGAGTATCACCAGTTTTGCTCCCAAGCGATAGTTAAATCTTTAATTAGATTTGAACGTGAAATGGTAATTAATATTTACCGATAACAAAGTGGTGTTAGATATGGAGTATTAACAGTTTTGCTCCATGGGATGAATAGGTTGGGATTGGGAAATAAAATAAATAATTATTTCAGTGTGGTTTGCTAATCCCGACTAGTTTGGAAAACCTTAACATGGTTTGAAAAGATATTCAAAGGAAGGTTAAAGAATAAATTTAGAAGAATTTATCTTTGATAAAATTAATGGGAACCTTTACCTAAGAATGTGAATTCTTGAATAAAAGAATATTCTTAATTGGAATGAGGCGTATGTTGTGTTTGAGTAACACTTGTTTATTTTATACGCGGGTTATTCGGAAAGGCCGGGTTTATACTCATTCTGAATAACCGATTCGACGATATGTTGACGATGAAGACGGTGGTTGAAGACCGGAAGTCTTCACATTGTTTGGATGATTATTGACGATCTTGATTAGGCTGTACACCCAAGAGGAGGGAATCAGTTGGTGATCGTCTATACGTACTTGGAGATCGACGGATATGCGAGGAAAGTGCCTCCGGTTTCGTTCAGACCCAGAACGAACTTGTAAATGGACTATGTATCTGACATTGGATTTTATTCTGTGTTGATTGATCACTATTAAATATACATCTGTTTGGCGGCAGAGAATTTATTCTCTTGCTTAACGCCCTTCTCTGAGATGTACGAGCTCAGAGGCTGTATATCGATGGATATCAGTCGCATGGAGTGAATTTCCTGTGTAGCATGCCTAAGTGGCAAATGATCAAGGCTTCTGTTGAAAAGCAAAGTCTTGTTGTTGATGATCAAAGCACGGCCTGTGTGGCATAGCTTTGTGTATAACGTGAATCCGCGAGCCTTACACCTCGGTATGAGTTAAAAACGGGATAAGGACCGTTGGAGAACATGACGTTTCTTTCTTGCTATGGGTGATGTCAGTGACCTACCAGCCCTGACATTCATATACTTTTTACCTGTGTGGTTGTTGGAATGCAAGGCATCTCGAATATATGGTCGATAACTGGCACTATGTGAGCCGTCGTACAGACCATTATATAGGTCCAATAGGACCGGAAAACGTGTGTTCAAGAATTGTCAATTCTCAAAAGTAAGAGAGGACCGGCCCAACTGATTCCAAGGATCACTATGTGTGGTCCTGAGACATTAGCTAGAGTGTCTTGAATGGAGAGGAGTTTGCCCCTTGTCTCGACTCATGATGGAATCCAATTTCCAATACGTGACATTGTGGTTTTATTTGTAGAGCCTAGTATGGCGACATGATATATGGTACCCATGCCGTCTATGATTGATATTTATGATTGAAATGTTTTGACACTATACACCTATAATAATATCAAATGATTTGTTTTAAATGTACCAAGCATGTTTGGCTATTATAAGGGAAAACCCTATCCTCCGGCTTGCGTTGCATTGTGTGATGGGACCTGGGTCTTATAATAGCTTCATTTTTCCAAAAAGCATTGCGTTGTTTTGTTATATGCACTAGTGTTCTTGGGAGGAAACCTGTTCCATGTCATACGGCGTGGTCCCTTGAATTACTCTTTTTTAAATAAAGATTAATAACTGTTTTAGTTCTCACACCAGTCACATGACTGACCTGGAGTTTATTGTTTTAACCTAAATTCTGGGTGCCCTTATTTTCCGCACGGGCAGCTAGTAGTTGGGTTTTGCAGATTTATTTTCACAGGATCCTGGTTTATAGCTGAAGTGTCGGAAAGCTCTATATCCATGTATTTCTTTCAGTTATGTTTTGTATTATTTTTTGCTGTAGTAATGTATTTTAATCTCTGATATTTATCAAATGTGTAATATTTATTCATACTCTATATATTCTTGTATTCTGATGGAATTGTTGCAATAAGCAATGAAATGTTCTTCTGTTTGCGTTCTGATTCGTCTTGTCCTCACGGTAATTCGTGCTTTCCATACCAGGGAAGTTACGGGTTACTACAATATCGAAAAGTAAGTGATTTCAAAATCTAATGTTTTGAAAATATTATCATTTACATGTTAAGGATACGGAATATTCAATTTTGATTAAAAATTGTATATGAAGTTGAAGTCGTTTTGAAAACAAATTTAAAACGATTTATAAAATACGTTTTGAAAGGAAATCGATGAAATATATATATAATATATATATTTAATGGCCAGAATAGAACGCGCCGCGCTGCGGTAGTTCGTGAATTTCGACCATTGAATTCGAATTGATGTTACGGGAGATCCGACCGTTGGATTCTCCTGAAATTGGGAGCATTGGGAAAATAGCTTTCCAACGAATATAAGAAATTTGAAATCTAATGGTTGGATTTGGAATTATGTCCAAATCAAATTTGGAAAAGGTCGTTGTAAGTGCAGTTCGATGACCGTTTGTGGAAATCAACTGTACGGGCCTTGATAAAATTATTAAAAATATCAATATTTGTGTAAAATCATAATAAATGATTTAGAAAGAATTAAGGTGAAAAGTTCCATTTTTGTAAAGGTAAAAATATATTTTTATCGAAATGAACCAGTTATGAACTAGAATTATAATCCAATATTTTTGAATAAATAAATTGGATTTGAAGTGGTTTTAAAAATAACTAGAATTTCCGATATGTGTATTGGAATGGATTTGAATCGAAATCATTTTCGGAATATTTCGTTGGATTCCGTGATTATACGAATATTGTGGAGGAATTTGGAAGATATATATATCGTTATTCCAATACGGTATTTGTTAATTCCAGAATTTGATATTGAATATAAGCCGATATATTTTCTATTCAGAGCCTTGTATTTAATATCAAAAGTGATTTTGGGTTTTTCGTGAATGGTGTCTTCATTAACACTGTTCTTGAACCCAGTTGAGAAAAGATTAAATGTTTTTATTTAGATTTAATGAAGTATACCAATTAATTAATATTTAATTGGAATTGAATTGAAATTGATTTTTGGGTTATCATGAACGGTGTTTTAAGTAGCACATGTTCTTTAACCCGATTAACAATGGAATGAGAATTTGGGTTGTCGTGAATGGTATCTTTAATAATACTGTTCTTAGACCCAATGGAGTTAAGAAAATTAGAAACTAACAGGAGATCAGCTAAGTTGAATGGTTTCCTGGGTATTGATCTGATGTTGGTTTCGACCTTCGGGATTAATATTTAGGGAATTGTTTTCTTGTTAACTTACGGTTAGAGACAGATCGAATGGAATGTGATTTTGGGTTTATCGTGAACCGTGTCTTAAATGATATTGGTTCTTTAACCCAGTTAAAGACAGGATATGATTTCCCAAGTTGTACAGTCATAAATATTGTTTTTGGGAAGATTAAAACTAAGTGGAGTTTTAATGAATCTTTAATTAGACTGAAATGATCTAAAATGGTGTATCACCAGTTTTGCTCCAAGCGATAGTTAAATCTTTAATTAGATTTGAAAGTGAAATGGTAATTATTTTTACCGATAACACCACGGTGTTAGATATGGAGTATTACCAGTTTTGCTCCATGGGATGAATAAGTTGATATTGTGAAATTAAAAAAATAATTACTTCGGTAAGATTCGCTAATCCCGACTAGTTTGAAAAACCTTGATATGTTTTGAAATGATATTCAAAGGAAGATTAAAGAATAAATTTTAAAGAATTTATCTTTGATAAAATTAATGGGAACCCTTCCCTAATATTGTGAATATTTGGATAAAAGAATATTCTGAATTGGAATGAGGCGTATGTTGTGTTTATGTAACACTTGTTTATAAAATACGCGAGTTATTCTGAAAGACCGAGTTTATCCCATTCTGAATAACTGATACGACGATTAGTCGAAGATGAAGACGGTGGTTGAAGATCGGAGGTCTTCACATTGTTTGGATGATTACTGATGTCTTTATTGGGCTGTACACCCAAGACGAGGTAATAAGTGGTGATCGTCCAGACGTCCTTGGAGATCGACGGACGTGCGAGGGCCTCTCCCGTGTATTGGACATATGGGGGAGGAATAATATGCCTCTGGTATCGTTCAGACCCAGAACGAACTTGTAAATGGAATGTGTGTCTGACATTGGATTTCATTCTGTGTGATTGATATCGGTTGCATAGCATGAATTGCCTGTGTGGCATGATGAGATGCAGTGATCAAGCTTTTGTTGAAAAGCAAATCTTGTGGTTGATGATCAAAGCATAGCTTTAATATAGCGCCGCTTTGTGTAGCATTAATTCGCGAGCCTCACACCCCGGGTATGAACCAGAAACGGGAGAGGACTTCAGGGAGGACATGCGTTTCCTTCTAGCTAGAAGTGGCGTCAGTGGTTTTACAAGCCCTGACGAGTTTGACTTATGTGGTTGTTGGAATGCGAGGCACCTCGGTTATATCGGTCGATCCGGGACCAATGGAGTCATTTGGCTCATTTACGCCCCATAAGGCGGGGAAACGCATTATTCAGGCATTTTAATCCACTTCGTGTGGACCGGCTCGGGCTAGAGAGTCTCGAAGCGGTAAGGACTATCTTTTGCCTCAGTTCATATATGGAAATCCAAATTCCAATACGTGACATTGCGGTTTTAGTTGTAAACCTATATATGGCGACATAGTGGTATGGGGCATTCATGCCGCCTATGATTGATACATTTATATTTGAAGTGTTTTCTTCGCTTATAGTAATAATAAAAGATGAAATTTAGCGTATCAACCATTCTTTGGCTATTATAAGGTAAAACCCTATCCTCTGACTTGCGTTGCATTATGTGATGGGACCTGGGTCTTATAATAGCTACATTGTTCTTTATTTAGCATTGCGCTGTTTGTTTTATGCACTAGTATTCTTAGGAGGAAACCCGTTCCGTGTTATACGGCGTAGTCCCTTGATTTACCTAACTTTAAAAATAAAGATTAATAACTATTTTAGTTCTCACACCAGTCACATGACTGACTTGGAGTTTATTGTTTTAACCTAAACTCTGGGTCCCTTATTTTCCACACGCGCAGCTAGTAGTTGGGTTTTGCAGATATTATATTCACAGGATCCTAGTTTACGGCTGGAACGATATTCGAAAAGCTCTGTATCCGTATATCTCCTTCAGTTGTGTTTTGTATTATTTTTCCGCTGCAGTAATGTATTTAATCTCTCATATTTTACAATGTGTAATATTCAATTGTACTCTGTTATATTCTTGTATTCTGATGGAATTGTTGTAATAAGCAATGAAATGTTCTTCTGTTTTTGTTCTGATTTGTCGTGTTCTCAAAGCAATCCGTGCTTTCCTTCACGGGGAAGTTCGGGTCGCCACACAACGACTGTCACTTCTGGCTAAATACCCCCATTCTGGACACAATGGGATATGTCCCATAAGCCAATTCAACTGTTTCGATCAGTTTTTCTTTAAATTAAAATATAAATCAATATATATTGAATTCGAACATACATTTTAATTTACCGAGGTCACATACTGACTCCAAAAATTTTAGAAAAATAAATCTAGCTATGTTTTGACGATACGGTCCTAACAAAACTAATTTCACCGAATTTGGAGGCCGTTTGAAAAATGGTCATTTCCAGTCGATTAAATTCAATTGAAATTGAAAAACACGTTTCCTTTTCCCACACTCACTTATTGATTCCAAAAATTTTGAAAATTGGAATCAAGCAATAATTTGACATTCCGGATCCAACAAAAGTGGTTTCGTCAAAAACAGAGGTTGTTTGCAAAATGGATATTTTTAAGGGCTATATATTTATTAAAATATTTATAAATTCCATAGCAACCGTTCTGAATTTTAAACTGGACATAACTTTTAATTAATAAGGTGATCTCAGTTTCTTACATTCGTTATAAAGATATTCTTAAATAGATTCAAATATTTCTTGTTTCGTCCAATTCTGATTTAAAATGAATTCTGTATACTCAATTGAAATTAGAAATCAAATTTTCAAACTACCGCGCCATTTCAGGCTCGTTTTATAATTAAAATAAGTTTATTCATTCAAACTTCGATTTAAATATATTTTTAGTCATTATTTTTTAAAATAAATCATTTGAAATAATCAAAATCCATTAAAATTGCTAAAATAAAAAATTTAAATTGGTTCTGAAAATCTGGGTTGTTACACAAATAAATGTACAAAAAATCGCGAATTGTTTATTTTTCAAACATCAGCAGCTCCAATAGAGATACGCCTGAGAATCTGAGGGTCATTCATTACTAAATCATCTAAATCCGCTCCGGCCACAGAAATTTCTAAAATATCAAACAAATCCTGATTAGAAAACTCGATCGAGTTCCCTTTACCTCTGATCGAAGTAAGCCGATGCCTCATCAAAATCAACTACCATCTGGGCATCCAAGAGACGAATACCCAGATAGCGCTTGCACTCAAAGGTCTCGTAGTGTAAGATTGGTGTTAGGCCTACGGTTACGAATAGCACTTCAAGATAGAAAGGAGCGAAATCAGCGAAGTTCACCGGATGCCCTTGTTGAAATTCGTAGTTTTCCATTTTTAAGTAAAAATCTTCATCTTGTCGTGGTCCAACCACGCAGCCTCTTGATGTGTGAGACCGGGGTGGCACGTAAGGATGTTAGAGGTTTAAGGGGCTGCCATGGAGAAATGATGAAATCGAGGAGAAAAACTGTAGATACGAAGTGGCAAGAAGCTAGATTTACCACACAAGAATTTTTTTGGTGAATGGAGAAAAAACGGGGGTTGGAGGCTTGAGTTTGGAGGTTTGGAAATGTTGGGGATTGGGTTCGGTGGTTGCAGATTGAGAAGGAACGGAGAAAATGACAACCATGGCTTTTAGGAAGCGATATATAACGCTTCCCAGGTTCAGGCCGCACCCGATGGGTTAGAGCGCTCGATCTGGCTATAAAAGGACGCTCGACTTCTCGATTGACTGCCATCAGTCAACCGCCTTCCCAAAACAGGCGTGGCATGAACCTGGACCTAAATGGGCTTGTTCGAATAGGAAAAATAAATAAAAAATTGTATCGCTTTTTTAAATCCTCATATTATCTCGTGCTAACGTCCACTATCAATTGAGTCGATAAATATTTTCCCTAATGCCACTTATTCACCTTGGAACACTTGGACCAACAACAAACGAATTCCGAAGAAATCTGTATTAAATTTAAAATGAACATATCCCCTTTTTAGTTGAAAGTCAACCAACGAATTAAGAAATTGAATACCCAAGCTAAAACGAATTTTCCTTAGTGCAATCGAGACAAAGTTTCATAAAAACTTTTTTGAAATTTGACTTTGTTTATAAATTGAGGGTTTCATATTATTAGCTTATTTTATTATTATTATTTCTTTAAAAAACAAAACTTATTTGCATAAAAATGAATTTTCTAGTAAATAACTTAAAATCTTCAAAACCCCTTCCTAACAAGTTTTAAAAATTAATTTTCTCCCAACAATAAGATCGAAAACTCAAAGGAAAAATAAAAATAAAAGAATACCTAGCCCGCCAAAATAAGTAATCTAGTAAATATACCTCATTAACATGCCTCCGGACCAATACGTCATATTCAAATGAATTTCCCGTTTAACTTAAAATCAAAAAAGGGTCTTTGACTTGAACTCCCAAAAAAAACCCAAAAATCATGACTATCTTAGTTATGGCTAGCTTTTCGTCTAGTCCTAAAGCTCAAGCCCACGGGATTCACCATATGTCGTCCTCATGTTTTTCAAGACAATCGCCAAATGCACTGTGGTGTAAATCCGGGTTGGCAAGAAAGTAAAAATCCAAAAATATTCCTAACTCATAGTCATGTAAACCATTACTACTAATTAGGATCACAACTAGTTCATCGTATAAACTATTTATAGTCAAGCGCAAAGATCTAAAGAAAAATAGAAAGAAAGCTTGAATATGTTTTTTCACTAAATCCTAATTTACTAATTCCTCTGATTGCCTAAACTTGGCTCTGATACCAAATGTAACAAACCATACTTTTCTGAGATTGAATTTAATAAAATTGAAACTAAAACCCATATAAGCATTGATCATGTAAATCTCGTACTTGCAAATAACGAGCATGAGCATAATCGGAGTACAATAAAATAACTTATAGTAGAAACAAGATGGGATTATAAGTATCGGCTAAGGCAACCACCTTAATAGTGAATTGTCACATCAATACTAAGCATGAGAAACAGTAACAGAAAACCAAACATGAAGACTTGCAAAGGTCGGTCGTCTCCAAGAAGAACCTGAGAATTGTTATGATGAGAGAGGGTTAGAACAACAAGTCCTGGTGTAACGACCCCGAATTTTATCGCTTTGATTTGGAATATTTAACTAGTTTTAAATATTCAAAATCAAGTGTTTTTATAATTAAAATACTCTCTTTTATTTTTTATTATATAATGTGTAAAGCATTTTTAAATTTTTTTACAAAAATAAATAGTTCAAAGAAAAAGAAAAAATGTGACTAGAAGAATTTTTCAAAAAGGATGATTTTGATCATGTAAAAGTTGTTTAAATATTGTTTAAATTACTTAAATAAATATAACATATAAAGTTATATTAGTATTAATTACATAATTAATTAATTTAACAAAGTAAGATGTGATGTTAACTAAGATTAAAGAATAAAAGAAAACAAAAGTACTAAAAGTACACTTAAATTAAGGAAAAGAAGACACATAAGTATTTTTGTGTAATGAGGTGTTGGAAGGAAGGACATTACATGGAAATAGAAGTGTAAGAAAGACGGTGAGGTGTCATTAGCTTAAGGAGGGTCAAGTATAAAGGGTGTAAAGGTAATTTGATATATTCATTTTATATAAAAGTGATTTCGTCTTTCTCTTTCTCATTTACATTTTTTATTTCCACATTTTCAAAACTTCCTTCTTCTTCCTCTTAGCTTTTAAAAAAGTTTTAATGGCTTCTTAGTTTTAAAATTATATTTTTATGGTATTAAAACTCAAATTTATTAGATTTCTTGCATTTTCAAAACTTTGAATTCTATACTTTTATTTTTATTTTACTCAGTTTACCTCTTTTCCATTCGGCTATAACTCTCTGTAAAATACATAATATATTCAAATCAATTCTTTATTAAATCAACAAAAATTAAATTTCAATTTAAACTAAAGCTTTAATTAAATTAATGTGATCAAAAATATTTAAATACAAGGTTAAATCTTCTTATCATATATATTTATGTCAAATTAGATTGAATTCTAAATATTTTCATTTAAGTAATAAATAATTAACAACTTCAACTCTGATATTTAAATCTTCTCATTTAATTAAATTTAAATAAGCTAATCAATTCAAATCTTACAATTTATATTAACTCAATAAATTAATTCTTAAGATCAGTAAATTAAATTTTAAATAAATATAAATTTTAATTCAATCTTTTGCTAAGTAATTTCTTTTAATAAATCATAAATTCAAGAATAAATTTCTTAGTTCAAATTAAAAAATAAAAATTTCCACTTAAATTCCTAAATCAATTAATTTAATTAAAATATGGTTATATATCATTTCAACCCATATTCAAATTTTCACAAAATTTAATGTATAGGTTATGATGTTTGGAACATGTAGATGTGATAAAAGGGCGATAAAATCAAAATAACAACCATGCAACAATTACAACTATTATTGTACATAAATCAAACATGATTATTTAATGGAATTTATCCATCGCCATTTCATGTAAATTATCAACTATCATTTCATGTAGATTTCGACTATCATTTCATGTGATTAGATCAACAATTCAATAAATTATAAACTATTAATTCAAATCATAGTCAACCAACATTTTATGATAAAAAAATTACAATTAAAATTCATGAAATTAACAACTAATCAATCAAGCAATTTTAAACTAACAATTCAAGCATTCATCAATCAAAAAATGCAGCATTAATCAAATATTATTATTGCATATGATGTCAATTTGTAGCATATGAATATTAATCGTGAGAGAAATTCTAACCTTGTGTGGTTTTAAGATTGGTAACAAGCACTATAATGGAATGACATGGCACAACCACACATGAAAGGCGAACTGCTTTGACTAACTCAAGTGCACAATCAAAACACCATGAAGAAATGATCAATTAATCTCAAGTTCAAGTTGGTCACAGCAATTCAGTATTTTTAGAATAGCCTCAAACAACCAAAAACGTTCAATCAACTAGCAATAAACACAAGTGGATATGGATTGATGCTGAAATAAAATAAAATAAAAACCAGGAAATGGTTTGGCATCAAAGAACAGGTGCAATGGTCGACTAAGGAAGGACCGGGATGGCTTGGGTTCGCCGTTGTGTAGGCCTAAGTCAAGGAGACTTAGAACGGCGGGCCAAAGGTTGTTGGTCGGACTGTTGAGTTGAGGGAGGAGGCTAGAAGTGCATTTTGGGTACCCAGGATGGCGTTGGTGGATGAAGCGGGATCGGGTGGTAGGGATGGAGCGGCACGCAGGAGTGATGGATTAAAGAAGGTGCGGGTTGTGAAAGGTGTTGGGGTATGTGGATGGCAGCTACGGCGGTGACATGGTCAAGGAGGGAAGGGCGACATGGGCAGGATGCGAGCGTGGGCTGTTCGGGAGGCGAGTTGGCTAGAAGGGCCGAGCTTGGCGGAGGTTGTTGTGTGCATGGACGAGGGGTACGATGGAGATGGTTTATCAGAGTCGGGCTTCGAGGAGGAGGATGCTCGCGGAGGCAACGGCGGAGAGCTGGGCGAGGGTGGTGCTGCAACGATAAGGGAAGGAGGCGGATTCATGGTGAGTTATGTATGTGTGTGTATATATATATATATATATGTGTGTGTGTATATGTACATGTGTATGTGTGTGTATATGTATATATATGTATATAAAGGCTTTGACCATATTTAGAAGAAGGAGAGTATGTATAACAATAAAGGAGAGGGGAGAGTGGCAGAGTAAAGAATAGATAAGGACGCCTCTTATATACATACATACATACATGCATATATGTATATATATATATATATATATATATATATATATATATATATTCAAAGAGAGAGAGAATGATGTTTCAAAAAAGAGACAATGGAGCAGATATTGAAGAGGTGGCGTATTAATATATTCTTTTTTATTCGCATGAATAGTGGGAGGGTAGGAAGGCATTACAGGTTAGCAAAAATAGTTACATTCATTTTAGCATGGGAAAGTAGCACTACAGGTTGGTAATAACATTTCTAAACTTGAATCATGTTTAACGATTTAAATAGATATTAGTTTCTTATACTGCTAACGAAACGAACTTCCATGTGTTACTATGAAAATTCTTCTACTTCTATATTTAATTAGACATATTCAAAATATTAAATTTTTGTAATTTAATTTGACTGTCAAATTTTTGCGTAGTTTTTCAAACAAAATCATACGTACAGTGGTCTGAATGTACGAATTCTACGAAACGAAAAATTATGTTCTCTTCAGAATACAATATAGTATTTTTGGTTCAAATCGCTCAAATTCCGACAACATTTTATTTATAGCGATTTATTCAAATTTTAAATTATAATTATTATTGATATATCGGTTGTCGCTACCGTAAAGCATCCTTAAAAATCAATTCAAACGGAGAAAGGGAACTTTGACGTTTTCGACATATAATTGTTTAGATCACTTCTATAAGAAAATAATGAATACTAACGATCAATGTTAATTTTCGTTAATTACGCTAGTTAAACATACGTTATATATCGTTACAATTCCTCCTATACAAAATTAAACTGGGAATGTTAATTAAAATATAATAAATTATCGCATTAACTTATATATTCAAGTTTTTTAAATAAATCAAGGATTCAACTACTAAAATTTCTTTTATTGACAACAGTTCAAAGTTAATTATTCGAAATACACATAAAATTTGATAATAATTTCCATGGTTATAAATAACCATTCGTCTTATTATAAATTGTTATCACTACAACAAAATGACCCTATTACAACGGTGGAACACCGTTGTAATATACATTTTACAACGGTGGGCAAACCGTCGTGTATTAAGAAGTTGTAATAGCCTAATATTTTTTACAACTTTTCTGCACTGTTGCAACACCGTTGTAATATGTATATTTTACAACTTTTTTCCACCGTTGTAATAAGTTTATTACAACAGTTATGCACCGTTGTTGTTTTAATTTTTACAACTAATTATAACCGTTGTGATATATTTTATTACATTTTTTATATTTTACAATTTTTATATTTTACAATTGTAATATATCCACAAATTATATACATATTACTAATAAAAGAATTCATTGCAGAACTTATTATCTAAAAAAACTGAAGATATCAAACAAACTTAAAACATAAACGAAAACAATATATTATTAATTTCAAACTCATCATTTTTTTTACATAATACACTGACAAAACTGAAGATACAAAGACTTTATAACAGTTCTAACTTTCTTCTGCTCATGTTAATCTCCTTGTGCTCCTTTTTCTCCTTAATATCCATTCCTAAGAAAGAAATTATCAAACTGTTAGTGCTGCAGTATAGATTTATGCATGTAACGAAAATTGAAAACATGTGAGTGCACAAAATAAACAGCTAACAAGCACGTGATAATATCACCTAACAAGCAGTCCACACATTCTACTTGTAGCAGCTCACATATTTACATCAACCACAACTAATTTGGACTCATTTAATAAGTTTTCTTTATAAATGAACTTGATTGAACAAGAACTATATAAGCGATCTTAGTTGAACTGAAGCTGTACAAAATGATAGATTTCAAGTTGGACTGAACGTGACAAGAAATGATACAAGTCCAAATGTCCAAGGCTAATTGGCAGATATCCAAACTAGGAAGTTCAGTATAAGATCTGGCTTGACCGGAATCACTAAATATTAGCTTTTATTACTCTCTTAGATAAGTCTTACACTATTTTTGTAATGAACAGATAATTTATAAGGAAATTGAAAAGAGTAGACGAAATAAAAAGAGATTGGATGAAGCACTAGCCACATATCAAATAGTGTACAATCATGTTAGCTCTTTTATAACAAATTATTTCAACTCATGTAGCGATTTTGTTAACTGGAGTACGCATGTGGATGGAGATAACTCATAATTTTGCACATCAACAAAATTATATAGCTTATGGTTTCATATCCATACCTTCAAATAGAGCTTTGTGACCATGACTCATCTCTGCCAAGAACCAATCCTTTCCGATATTTGTAAACTTGAAATGATTTTATCACTTCCTATCAAAATAATAGCAAAAATTATTACTATTATTATAAACAACTGGAGACGTAAAACAAAATCAACCACTAAATGAAAGCAATCAATGAAAGCAATCTCTTTCCTGCAACCAATCTTGAACAATGAGTAATTTTCTTTTAACACCATTGCAGTTAATAAAAAACAATACTTTTTTTTCAGCTCGTGTAAAGAGAAAGCATAAATTCAGTTGAAAAACTGAACAAGAATATTGAACGTAACACAATTTTCTCAAAAGCAACGACACATAATTGAGGTCATCACTTGGTTTTGAATGTTTACAGGTTTTCCTCTATAAAAATTATTTACATTAGTGCAGAATCCAGTTCCAAATATAGTTGAATCTAAATCGGTATTGTGCACCAACTAGGAATATTAACTATGATTATCCACTATGAACTATGATTAACTATCAACTAGGAATGGAAAAACAACCTACAATTAACTGAAAGTAAGGAAGGAATTTAAAATGAACTAAACTAATGAATTGAAGAAGAAACAAGAATATATATATAAACCAGTAAACAAAATCGAGCCTTTGCCTGGTCACTCTCCCAAAGTCGATTTTCTGATCCCCAAAATCGAGTCTTCTGGCACCACCCGTCCAAGTTTCATCGTCGTCTTCAAAATCAATAATAGCGTCGCTGGAAATCGAAAGTCGGAGATTGCTGGGATGCTCGATTGCTGGGAATAAATAAACCAGTAAACGGGTCCTTCCTCGTTGGATGCTCGATTGCTAGGAGCTCGGAACTCGAAGATGCTGGAAATCGAAGGAGGATGAAGATGCTGGAAATCGAAGGGGGGATGAAAATGCTTGGAGACGCTGGAAATCGAAAACGAATGAGAGTAATCGCCATTTTTTTTCTTTTGGAACTAGGGTTTTTTTCAAGCGAATTGGAATGCAAAAGGTATAGGCGGCGGCTCCTTGTTGAGTGAGTCTTGCGTGTTAGGGTTTGGTAAATCAAATGAGGGCTGCACGTTAATAATGGGTTGGATCCTGAAACTGGGCTGAAATTAAGTTTAAATTTTTAGTATAGTTATCCGCTAACAGGTCGAACCCCGTTAGCGGGGGCGTTGCCCCCGCACCCCCACCTTGGGGGGTTGCCACCCCCCCCTGGACCCCCCCTCCGTAGGGATCATATTTGACAAAAGATTTTGGAAAAACTTTCAACAACGATTACTTATTAAAAAATATTATATACTAAATATTAATTACTACTAATAGTCATGATTAATTATAAATTAAATATTTATTAATTGTTATTTACTTATTGATTATTAATTAATTGATTATTAACCGCTCATTAGTTATTACTTACTAATTAATTACTAGTACTTAATAATGAAGTAGTTATAAATAATTATTTTTAATTAAATATTTAATATTTATATGTTGATTATTATTAAATAATTACTAATTGGTTGTTAATTAGTAATTATTAGTAGGAATTATTTATTTATTGATTGATGTATTTTTAATTAAATATTAAATATGTATTTATTGATTATTAATTAATAATTACTAATTGGTTGTCAATTACTAATTAGTTGTAAATATTAATTATTAAAAATTATTTAATGAAAATAATTAATATTAAAATATAGTCATATATTACAACAGTCAAAAAATAAAAGTTGTGATAGGCTTTTATTACAGCTGTCAAAATAACACAGTTGTTAAAAATAAATTTATTACAACTTTTCTGGAAAAAAGTTGTAAAAAACATTTATTACAACGGTGCTTTAACCACCGTTGTAAAATTAAAGTTGTAATATGGTGTTTTTGTTGTAGTTACAACGGTGTTTATACCACCGTTGTAAAAAACCATTTATTACAACGGTGCTTTTACCACCGTTGTAAAAACCCATTTATTACAACGGTGCGTTTACCACCGTTGTAAAATTAAAGTTGTAATATGGTGTTTTTGTTATAGTGTATTTATTAGAAATAAAATTGAATTCGTTCATTAATAACATCATAAATTTTATTGTAAAACAATTTTAAATTCAATAATTAATTTTAATTAAAAAATGTAAAATGGTCGAAATTTACGGGATGTTACAATCTCTTCAACTTAGGACTTTTGGTCCCCGAAAAGGAAAGAAATAAAAAACTAGTAATTAAACGATATACCATTCATACACATATCTACTTTGATTGCTTGTTCAAACAAAAAAGTTTGCTTTCAATTAGTATTGGGAACCCGATCACTCTAGTGTTGACTTCTGATTCGACTTCTTGATTAGAAACTTCAATTCTTATCAGTGTTCGTCGTTAAGAATAGAATGAAAAATTCTATTCGAAATCAAAATCATATATTCGAATCTGAATAAAATTGTTATACGAATGGAATGATATACGTTCACTCACGTATTATATTTCATTGGCTTCTTAGTTACCAACGTATTTAAATCAATAGAATTCAAATTAGGTGTTTTATTTTACACTAAATTTTAAAATTTTGAAAATTTTCCTTGTAAATCGAAAATACTTTACATCGAAAATAGTCTTGATAACTCGATGTTCCACAAGTTTATCATCGTTCTTACAGAATCTAGTAATAAGTTGATCAAGCGTAGAACTAGAAATCTCGGAATACTAAGTAAACTTATTTCAAAACCCAGTGAAAATACTTGACAAACTCAAAACATATAAGAGAAGCACCATCCGATAAACCGACTGAGGAAACTATTCATGAATCGCAAATACATAATGGTTGTGCCTAAGTCCCCCAACAAACTTCCATACCCGTAGGAAACCTATTCCCTGCGATTTTCATTATGAAAAAAATCAACGGAATGAATCAATAGAATAGAATAACCTAAGATCATCATGGAACGCATCCCCTAAGGTCGCTCTATCACCAGGTCGAGAGGACAAAGCACTGAAGCCATATGTGGCTGGACAATCACTGACTTACGCGTTTCGCCATAATACCTCAAAACAATTTCATGGATCGAGGTCTATATCTAGTAACACTGGTGGTTACATCTCTATCCACCGTAGACCTTAAGCAATCACTTCCCTATGAATTACGCCATGTGGACCGTATATACACAATGGTTGCGCATGGATCCTCCAAGAAACATCCATACCCATAGGCTTTCGTAGCCCTGTGGATTTCACCATCGTAAAACAACTGTGGATCGCAGTAGACAAAATGGTTACGCTTGGTTTCCCCAGGAAACATCCATCGACGTAGGCCTTCACGGTCATGTGAATTTTGCTATGCAGCCGAGTTCATAGTAAACTGATGAGTATTATATCCGGTCAATCACAATCAAAGAAATATTTTCAAGAGTTCATGCCGAGTAGTACCTTGATTTTCGAAGGAAAGTACTTAGTTTAACTTAATTTCAAAATATACATAAATCATAATTTTGAATATAGTATTCTTATATAAGCTCCGTTATATATAAGATTTTCATTGTCATATCGAGTACCCTTTCAAGTCAATAGTTTTGAATTAACTTCATTCTTAAACAAATCTTTTATATATAAGTTTGAAAACATATATAAAAAATATTTATAGAATCGAATGTTCTAGAAATTTTCCATTTAAATATCAGTTTGGTTTCAAATTCATATATGACTTCGAAATCATTTAATTCAACACTTTCGAAGTTCCAAGTCCATGGTTTAGGAAATTTACCTATAAAGTCATGTTTACATAAAATCAATATTTCTTCCAAATGATTATTTTATTCAAAATATCAATTAAAATGAACTTTCATTTAAACATTTCAAATATAATTATATAATATAAAATTTTATTCATTTCATGTTTCAGATATATAATAGCTTTAAACATGTTTTAAACTGCACTTAACTTAATATTTTAAATTTCATTTGAAAGTGTCAGGTTATTCAAAACAACTAAATAATAAAATTTCTATTTAACAATTTGTAATCAAAAATCTCTTTGAGATGAAAGACCGAATTATCCTAATGCATAGAATAATATTATTCAATCAAACTCAAGGAAAAAAGTTGGACTTCTATTCAATAATTTGAAATAAATATATATACACACCGTTATATATCAAATCGCACTTCGGAGATATTAATAAAACTCATTTCTTTAAAATAAACAAGCATCACAACTACTTTTGTGGTCTCCCCCACTCTGACTCTCGAAAATGAATTTCAATGATGTGGAAATCATCGCTAAAATTATTTTCCAACGTGAGAAGTGAGCTCTCCACTCTTATTTATTTTCAAAAAAAATTAATTTTCTTTTAAAAAACATTTCAATTCGAGAATACTTTTAAATAACATAAGTATCACTTTCCAAAATGTTAGAAATCAATTTCAAAATTTTAGAATTTAATTCTCACATTTTAGTTGAATTACTTTTAAGTTACAACTTAATCAAATTTTAATACATAATTTCTTATTAAATAAATTTTTAATTCATATGCATTTCATTTAATTTTTCCCATTTCAATTTATTAACCTTAAGTACATTATCGATAATCACAAACACAAATTAAATATTTTAGAAAATTATGCTTTCTAAATCCATAGGTTCATTACTCTAATAGACTTTAACTAACAACAATTTCCTATAAGATTTAAATTATGAAATCCAAGCATACTATACTCAACTAATTATATAATTACTTTAATTTAATTCAAATCTTCAAATTATAGTAATTATTCAAGATTGCAAATATATATTTACAAAAATACAAGTACGCTATCTCAATACACCCAACTCATTCAAGGGCACTATTAACCCTCTAATGAGTATATCGCACATGCTAAGGTTTATTACTAAACCAAAGCTCTGATACCAACTACTTCGATCTTTGTTTTCAAATGGTTATAAATCGACAATAAACTACATATGTCAGATTCAAACCATTCAAAAAGATAGATTATCGATATGTTTATTCTAAATAAATAAAATTCAGAAGAATGAATAACAAATCCCGCAGTGGAAGGAATAAAATATAATAGTACCATAAGTACATAAAATAGTTCATGAAGCTGTTTAAAATTGATTTCACTTAGACACAATATACAAAATTATAGAAAATTACCAAACAAAATATGCAATGCTAATATAGTAATAAATAAGTTCTTTGACTCCATCTTCGTCTTTAGGAATGAAATGCTTCGAAAAACTGAAATACTTGGTCTGACCCGAGCATAAAGTAAAACAAAACACTCGATTTAGGATTAATATTCTTATGGATGTAAAATCAACTAAAATGAAATGCTAGGTGACATATTGTAACGAGCCGGATTTTTGGTCGATTTATTCTGAACATTTAATATTGTTTTAAATGTTGATTTGACAACATAAATGGATTCTATATGGAATTTATCGATTTAATAATCGAATATGATATAATTTAGAGTATATTGAATTATCGTAATATAAAAGCGAAATATAAATGAATCCGAAGTTAAAACTGAATCGAAATGATTTAGATGATAAATTCTTTTTGAACATAAACGATAATAATAATTTATTATTAAAAAAATGATTGTTTCTGAATTTAAGTTATATATCAATTTAATATGGTTATTTTATATACGTTCGAATTAAATTTTAGAATCTATTTCGTTGAGATTAGAATAGCGTTATAACGTTGGAACGTCAGTCGTTACGTTAAAATAAGGGTTCGTAATTTCGAATTATCAACCCCGAGATATTTGATTATAAATTAATGGATAAGCTAGAAATCAAATCAAGTCTTTTATATATCAAATCGCATTAAACTTTAAATCAAATCGAAATTATTTTCTATGTACTTTCGCCGACCTAAATTGGTACCCAACGCAAACCTACATCATTCCTCCTTTTATAAATTCGCAACCACCCCATCCCTTTATTTCTTCTTCACAAACTGAAAGCTTCAGCAAACTTCAAATAAATAAATAAAATTGAATGAATACTTTCCAAATCGAAATTTAAAAATCAAATGAAAGCCTTCCCTGTCCAAATTCATTGAAAAAATCGTCTCGTTTTATATAAGTATGGCCGCCCCTCCCATCCTCATTACTCAAATTGAAAACCACCCTTTTCTAAAACATTTTCCTTCTTCCATTTATCGAAATCGACTCTATGAAGGTGCGAGTCATTTTCTATGGTTCGATGTTGAACTGCCGAGAACTAGGAGAAGTCACGACAGTTACGTTTGGTTTTGAGGGTTCGAAGTGGAGATGCTCGCGAGGTTAGAGTCGTGGTTACTGTTTGGGATTCGAGTGGGAATGGAAGGAAGATTAGGAAAGGGACCGATGTGATTAGCTGGGGATATTGGGTTTAAAGTTTCGATAAGGGTTGGGGCATTGCTACTGCGTGGCTTTTGGGACGGATTTGCGATGAAAAGGGGATATCGAAGTTCACGGCATGGTGATGATTGTTCAAGCGGGTTTCAATGTGTTTGAAATGGAGAAGGTAATTAACCAGTTAATATTTTAATAATGTTTAAATATATATAAACATATAAAGTTAATATGTGTCATGCAATAACAGTGGTACATTTTCAGTATACATTGTTGCATACAAATAATGCTTTCGCTTTTTAATGTTTTCAAGTGATATTCAACTTTGAGTATGTATTTATTTTAAACCACTAATTGTCGGTTACAAACACATATTAAGGTTTATGATAGTGATTAAATTCGAATTAGTTTTATCATATATATATTAGTCAACTTAGAAAATATATAACCTTCGTATGCATTTCCAGAATCAAACGAAACTAATTAAATTGGATTTGAATTGGCAAAAGCTTAGCATCCATACTGGTATTGAGAAATATGCAGCTAGTCGAAATTTTCGATTAAATTAAACACTTCTTTAATTTAATTGAAAATAAATCACTATTTCGACAAATAAAATCAAGGTGAGTAAACACACTCTCTAGATTCATTTATAATTTATTATAAACGAATAGTTATTTAATATATAATGCTACATGTTGTTTGTTGGTTGTTTGGATGCATTGAAATATTATTGTGGCTATAATATACATTAGTTATATTTAGGCTCGATGATTGTATACATACATACATATAATTGGTGATTGGATATTTCCCGCAGTACCATTAACGGATGACCTTATGCGCCCCACAATATATATAGTGGATAACCTTCTACACCGCGATATCTTGCCAAGAAGCCGGATGGGTATTATTTATGTTGTCTAACATATGTAGATGCAAGGAAAACAGGTTGGAGGGATCCAACTGGATTCCTCAAAATTTATTACTGTTTATTTTCATATATATTATCAGATATGATGTGTTGGAAAACCTGTGATCGATGATTGTGTGTTTTGGATATTTGAATAACGCCGGCCCTAAATAATTGGTATTTAGATAAAGTAAAAATATATTCGAATGAAAAGAACAGGATTTGAGTTAAAAAGGAAAATTAAAATTTTCGAATATAGAATTGAATTTCAAATGGTTAGAAAATATATAACTTGTTTTTAATAATAAAAACAAGTAGGAAGATTTATAAGCGATCACTATAAATGAAGTGGAACAAATTATCATTTGATAATTTGAGAAAGAAAATTCAAATATGAATTTAAAAAGAGAATTGGAATCGTTTCAAAAAATAAATGATGAAGTTTATCCCGATATTCGAAATGTTAATTGTAATTGGATAAATCCATGTGGATTTATGATTTGAATTCGACTATGTCGAATTTTATAAAAATAATTTATTTTTGGTAAAGGTATTGGAATTGTATTAAATAAAAACTAAAATTAAATATGCAAATAGATTCTATGTTACATATATATAAGTTATAATAAATAAGATATTTCAAAATAGGATTTGGATTTTAAATAGATTTTGAAATGGAACTTGTTTAATGTATAAAACAAGGAAGTAAATTTATAAACAATATATAGAAAGTAGAATAAATATCATGGGATAATTTGGAATTATAAATTCATGTATGAATTTAAAAGCAAATTGGAAATCGTTTTGAAAAAAGGAATGCCGGATTTTATTATGGAATTCAGAATATAAACCGAGTTGAGATAAATCCAAAGGATTTATAATTGAAATTTGATTATATCAAATTTTATAAATAATTTATTTCTAAGGGAAAAGGAATTTATTATAAAAGATTTAGTTATAAATAAATTTATAACTGGAAATAAGCGAAAATTTAGGATAATCGAGAATTTTAAGTTAGATTTAGAAAACCAATTTAATTTATACTTAAATAAATAAGAATGAGATCGAAATTTATTAATTAATGTAGGTTAAACGTTTATATTTAAATTTAATAAAAACGAACTCGTCACAACGCGGTAGTTTGTAATTTGATGATCTGAACTTCAATTGAGTATATAGAACTCAATATAAGTCGGAATTCTTTGAAACAAGAATCATCCGGACCTATTGAGTAATAATTTTCTAATGACAGAAAAAAAATATAGATTTCGTATTATAGATTTTGAGTTATGTAAAAATCAAATTTTCAGAAAAACAGCGCTATAATCGTCTATAAACCATAACGGTTTATTAAATAAAACAAAAGAATTTTGAGTGAATAAAAATTCGGATTTCCATTAAAAAATTACAGACTTTAGTTATAAAATAAATATGAACTCAAGTGGAGAAAATGAATTGATTTTAGAAACAAAAACCATATTTTTGATCATCGAATGAAATTAGCTAAGTAGAAGAATAATTAGTTAATTGAGTTTTGGGATCGAGATTGACTTTGGATAAGTAATGAGATTTGTGAATTCATATGCGAAATTGAATATGAAACTTGAGTTGGAAATGGAACTTGATTGGTTTATAAGCAAATTAAAAATATATTTGACGTGATATGTTCAAATAAAAAGGGGAATAAGTAAAAGAGCTAATTAAAAAATGAATTAGCAAACTAAGTTAAAAACGATTGGATTAACTTGGAATAATTTGGGAATGTTTAGATATATAATAGATATGTATGGAATGAAGTGTATGAAGAGAAATTAATTGAATGCCCGACAAAAAGGTACGTATTTAAATGAATATGAGGTTTTATGAGCCTAGTTTGCAAGCCACTTGGATTTTTGATTTTCTTTTTGTACGGAAATGACCTAGAGAGGCGATTTGTAGTTGCACCGAGTGACCCGTACAAAGGAAACGCTGACGAAATTTTCCGAAAATTTAAGGAGATAGAAAATTTAAGAAAGTTTGATAACTAGAATTCAACTTATCAATTATATATTGAATTTAATATGTAACGCCCCACCTCTATACTCATGTTAGCCAAGGTCATTGCAAGAAATGATGTCAACTGACATGAAGAATAAGGCTATTAAGGAGCGACCATCCGTATAATAGCATTAAACGATAGTAAAATGTATCGGATAATGTGGTCTTATTTTTCAAATCTCATGAGGAAACTTTACAGATCTAATTCAAGTTAAAACTGCTACATAGTGGTTGTATATAACTCGGAATCAATATAAAGTAACGTAACAATATAATCAGAATCAGATATAGATATTCATATCACAAATGCAGAAATAGATATGAATATAACACATAAGTGTGTACACAAAGTTAGTGGTCAAACTCGATCCACTATACGACAAAAGAACAGGTACAAAGGCTGCACAAAATAGTACGTATACAAAAGAATCTTGGTCTCATATACATATAACCCAGAAAGTACAACACTAAAGTAGTTCGCCCAAAAGTGGATGATAGTCCATGCTGGAATCAAGAAGAATCACCTAAAATACCTCGGTCTGACCCGGGTATTATTTACATAAAGAAAAACAATAAACGGACCAGTCTAGCTGCACTTATCTCATAAAATAGGATATAATAGGAGATAAAAATAAATGTACACATGCATACGACAATAATAATGTCATGCATAAGTGTGAAGCCCAAAAATATCTATGGTGTATCTCAAGAACCTATATCGGAGCTATAAAAGAATATCTCATTGAAAGTTATACAACTACTCTCGCAAATGGTAAATCATATCAAATCAATACAAAATTTACAACTCAAAAGTCAGTGAAAGTCAAATTGATAAATTAATATTAGTAATCTCCAATTTGATAAATTAATAACAATAAACTCAGATTGACAAGTGAATATCAATAAACTCAAATTCCAGAAATCATAATAAGAAATCCAGAAATCTCCAAAAGGGGGAAAGGCCTAACTCAAAACGGGAGCCCGAAGACTCACCGACACGTGTATCCCAAATGAGAAGTAATCTCTAGGTAGCTAGCCTATAATATTGAGCCAAAGCTCCTCAAATGGTCCAAAGACCGCGGATCGCGACCCTACACAAACAGTCCGAAGGCCGTTAAAAGCATAAATCCATAAAAATGTACCAAGGTTCCTCAAAATGATTCGGAGATCATTAAAATACTAAAAATGAACCAAAGTTCCTCAAAATGATCCGGAGATCATTAAAATACTCAAAATGAACCGGAGTTCCTCGAAATGATGCAAAGATCATTAAAATACTCAAAATGAACAAAATTCTTCAAAAAGATCCGAAGATCATTAAAATACGGAATAAAGTCCCTTCTTCAAAGACATCACATAAAGCTAGTTTAAATCTCAGAAAGATCACAATTGATCAAGGAAAGTGTAAACTATGCCAAGCTTGTAAATATAAGAGTTAAGCTACATGTCCCATAACCACTTGCTTTACTCGAATATTTACAAACAAGTTGTATATTCCACTAGAAATACTAAACGATCATTGCCACGGAATCAATCGAACTAATAGAAGAATTAACCATTGAAGCAAACACAAGGGGTCATAGTCCTTGTTTTTACTAAGGCGTTTAATTAGATTTCTCATACGAACAAGAAAAAGGTCTATAAAATATATACTAGTAGATTTGAAAACGATTTATAAAATGATTTCGTAAACAACTTCGTATAATGAAGCAAGATTGGAAAACATTTTGGTAAAATAATTTGGTATCTACTAATAATATAAAACCTTTTATATATAGTTTTGAAGTGGCAAATCTCGTATAATAGCGATCAAAATAACGATCGAACTAAGAATTTATGTTTTTATAAAGTGAATTAAATCTCATAAATATCGATTACAAAATTTATTCACAATGAATAAATTGAAAATCCATAAAATCGAGCTGCATAAATCTGTGAAGCAGAGAAACTGAAAAGTCACAAAAAAGACCAAACGGGCTGAAACTTGGCCGGGAAAGAGCCTGAAACAACCTAAACAGTAGACCATGGTCTCCACTGGTCTACAATCAAAAAAACAGCAGGACCAGTCGACTGGTCCATTTTTGACCAATTGACTGGTCAACTTACCAAACAACATCAGTTTTACTTTACATTTTATTTTTCTCCGGTAGCAGGTACTAGTTGACTAGTCCATTTTGACCAGTCAACTGGAGACTGTCAAACTGACCATTTTGGTTATTTTGTTAGCCAAATCTCATATGAATCGTTTCCGATGAACCATGGAGGCTGTGAATTTGATCTAGATGATAATAAGGCCTCACAAGCTTGTGAAACACTTCATATCACAGACTCCAACATACACAATGATTTACACATGAATCTATCGAGATACAATCAAAACTCATGAATTTGGAAGTTTAAACACAAACAATCCAAAACACTCAATAAACACACAACATCTAAGTGCCAAAGGCACACTAGACAAGCTTATAGCTTGAGGCATAGATGTGAGTTCTCAAAGAACTCACCTTTGATCTTAATATGGAAGGAGAAGCTCCAAAACAAAGCAAGATCAATCTCTCTTCAATAAGAACTGAAGAATCCACAACCTGAACACAAATTCACAAATCTCCTAGGAGTTAGGTTTAGGACAATTTTAGAAACTAAAGAGAGAATAGGTTGGAGAAGATGAAGAAGCTTACCCAAGTTTCTACACTTGATTTCCTCTTGATTTGAGCTCCTAATTGAAATCCCTAGCTTAGTAATTTTAATTTCCCATCTTTTCCCCCATTTTTACTTATGTTTGGAAGAGAGGAAAGGAATGAGGGAGAGTGGGCTGATGGGGGGCTTAAAGGAGTGGGTTAGGTTTAGCCATCCAAGCCCCAACTAAAGTCCTAATTTTCACAAACTCGAAACATATCGATGCTTATGGTTTTCGAATACGTAAACGACGTTTTGAACTCAGTGGAAGTGGTTTCAAGTCCAAATTTATCCGTATGCAAAATGTCACTTTTTGGACACATATTCGATTAATAATTAATGACGTTATACTTAAATACATTATCGTCAAATATGCGGGTTGTTACATAATAAGTGGATAAACGTATAATGAAATGTTATGAGTAAAAAAGGGAAATTTATAAAATTAAATCTTAAGAGCTTGGAAGGAGAAACATATACACCTTTTAAAGTGAATGATGGTTTAAAAGAAAATGTTTTGCATATTGAAATGATTTTTTGATAAGAACTTAAGAAATGAAGTTAAAGAAATTATAAACTGACTAGAGATTTGTCGAGTTGAATGGCTTCATAAGGTGTCGATCTGATGTTTGTTTTGTCCTTCGGGACTGATACTTAGGGAGTTGTTCTCTTACTAGTTTATGTTTAGGGACCGATGAATGTGGAAGAATAGAGATTTGTGAACATATGGAAATATTTTTTTGATGTAAAAAAGAGATACTTTCTGAAATATAGAAAATAAATAGTTAAGATAGATGGAAACGTTTTTCCAAGAATCATGAGAAGCTAAATGGGTTTGGAGAAATATCTAGGAAAAGATATTGAGGAGAAATTTAGAAATGAAAATTTTAATTAATTAAAAATTAATAAAAAAGGGGTTCGGTGATTGTTAGATGTTAATTAGCAGTATTTTCTTTGGGAATAAAATCTTTGGATGAATGTTTGTTTCTTCGATAGTTAAATAACCGACTATCGAAGTGTTGTGCAATTTAATACCATCGTCGTCAATACTAGGAGACCAGTTGGATTATTATCCGAAAACCACTCCGTATAAGCATAAGCCTTGCCAATCAGATTACACTGAAGATAATTGAAGATGAAGAAAATGCAAGGGCTGTTTTGTTAATCCTAGGTAGAAATTGCCTAAAATGGATTGATGGAATAGTGCCTTCAGTTTGACCAATCCCAGAATAACTTGTATGGTTAAATGTACGACAAATTAAGCCTAACAGATCATATACATTGATCTCTTCAAACGTATCTACGTTGGTGGCGGAGGAATTCGTTTCTCTTAGCTTTATGCCTTTGATATTTTTGGGGAAATCAATAAATGTTTTTGGCGGGTTTGACGATGTGGCATTCAAAGTAAATGAAGATTTGGCATGTCAAAAGATAAGCATGGCCTCAAGCCTCACAACCGGGAAATGGTATAAAATCGAGTAGGTCGCAATCCATTTGCTTCTTTATTCTTTCGATGTTGTCCCTTTCAGGTAACGGTTGTTGATCTCAACCGTTGGTGATAATACATTCGGTACACTCAAGTGAAGTGAGTGATTGGTCATATTTAGCCTGGGTTGTAAGATATTCTTGTTGAACCCCATGTACTCCTCTCTAGAGATACACTATCGGAAGGTGGTCCCATACCTTGCCAACTGGAATCCATTCTCCAATAAGAGCCCGCGGTTTTTATTGTATACTATGTATGTGGAGCGTGAGATGTAAGCGTTCTACTAGATTGCTATTTACTTGATTTAGACACTATTATAATATCAGAATAATATTGATTTCGAAGAATGTTTTGGGTTATCGAAAGGTAAAAATTATCTGTGTTTATGTGCGGATCGGTCTTATGATTTTCCTTTCTTTTATACGGATTTTTAAAAGTTAAACCAAGTGATTGCAGTTTACTCACACAGTCCAATTAATGACCCAGAGTTTATTTTGTTTTGTTTTACCCTAAACTCCCAGGTGTCCAAATTTGTACGGGAATTCTAGTAGTTCAGGTATTTTCAGATATCCTTGGAGGAGCTTGGAGCAGGAGGCTTCAACGTTTTATAGTTATTTTTATTTCCGCTGTGTTTTAATTTGTGATGTACTCTGATGATGAATGCAAGTACAAATTTTGTATTTCAAAGGCTCTTACATATATATATATATATAATATTTTATTCCACTTCGGTGTGAGATTCTGTGTTGTTATTTCTGTTTTGCTTTTATCTCTTTTCTTCTTTAACACATAATGATTCATATATCTATGCAATTTAGGTTGGACGTGTGGTGTATTTAGTCAGCTCAAATAGTGCAGATTTGCGGGGCATTACACATATACTAGTAACACGGGGATATTCTCAAGATCTTGACATCATATTTATCTTATTAATTGGTTTGTTTCAACTACCTCAATTTCGTTATCATTTCCAAAATCAATTCAATATTCAAACTTTAGACTTCAGATCCCAATTCAACTTCATTTATTGGATTAAACTTCGATTTTCATATTTCCAGAAGATTTAGTTCCAAAACTTCAATCTAGCTTAGATTTTCATGTCATACTTATCTCATTTAAAATCTTTATATTCAAATAATTTGGACGTGGATGTTCGGATTGAAAGTAAACTTTAATTAAATAATTATGTGGCTAAAAGAGTAAAATGTAAAATATTTTAATTAAAATAATTATAAATAAAATAGATAAAAAATATAAAAAATTTAAATTAAATCTAAGAAAAAATAGTTTAGTTTAATATAATATAAGTTTTTTAATTTAAAATAATTATATATAAAATTGTTAACTTTAATGTAGCACAAGATGTTAAAATAAATAAAATATAAAATAGTTAAAATAAGTAATAATATAAGCTAAATTTGTAATAAAAATTATAAATATAAACAGTTAATTAGATGAAAAAATAGTTAATATAAAATAATATTAATTTCGACAATTCTATAATCTGTTCCAATTCAATCTAGTTCAACATTTCCTAATCTAGTTTAATATACATTCAATTTTCACATTTCAATTTCAATTAATCAATTCAATCTACACATTTAAAATTTACAATACTAAATCTTTAAATTTAATTATTTCATTAAGTCCCATTTTGTCAATCAATCAAACCTTAAATTCAAATATTATCTAAAAATTGAACTAAATATTTCATTCATTCAAATTAATTCTTTATTAAATCAACAAATTTTAATTTTGATTTAAACTAGAGCCATTAAATCAATTTAAGCAAAATGATTTAATTACAAGGTTAAATCTTATTATAAAATATATTTACGTCAAATCCAATAGAATTCCAAATACTTTCATTTAAGTAATAAATAATTAACAACTTTAACTCTGATATTTAAATATTCTCATTTAATTAAATTTAAATAATCTAATCAACTCAAATCTTAAATTTTAAATTAAATATTTAAATCAATAAATTAAATTATATATATATATATATCTAAATTTAAATTCAATCTTTTGCTAAGTGATTTCTTTTAAAAATCACAAATTCAAGCATAAAATTTTGAGTACAAATTAAAAATTAAAAATTTCCAATTAAATTCATAAATCGATTTATTTAATCAAAATTTGGGTATGTATCATTTCAACCCATAGTCAAATTTTCACAAAATTAAATGTACACGTTATGATGTTAGGAACTTGCATATGTGATAGCAGGAGTGATAAAATCAAAATAACAGCCATGCAACGGTCACACCTATTACTATACATAAATCATACATTATCATTTCATGGAATTTATCCATTGATATATCATGTAAACTATCAACTATCATTTCATGTAGATTTCGACTATTAGTTCATGTAATTAAATCAACAATTCAAGAAATTATTAACTGATAATTCAAGTCATAGTCAACCAACAATTTATGGAATTATGATAAGAAATTTAACAATTAAAATTCATGAAATTAATGGCCAACTAATCAACCAATTTTAAGCTAACAATTCAAGCATTCATCAACTAAACAAAACGAAACATTAATTAAATATTATTATTATCGCGCATGTGTTAATTTGTTGAATATGAATATTAATCATGAGAGCGCTTCCAACTTACGTGGTTTTAATGTTGGTCTACAATGAGATGACATGGCACAACCACACATGAAAACTGTATGGCTTTGACCAACTCAAGTTGTAACGACCCTGAAAATCTGAACCAATTTAAGAAATTTAAATTGGCTAAAATAATGGATTTTAAATATTTAAAATAAATATTTAAAATAATAGCAATGAAAACTGAGTTTGAATCGACAATTGAAAATGAATATAATTAATTCTAATTATAAACAAGGCCTGAAATGGCGCTGCAGTTTCAAAAATTAAATTCAAACTTTGTCGGACTGTACCGGGTGCAAAACAAAACGGATTTGAGTGAAACCAAAAATATTTAAATCTGTTAGTGAATACCTTTCTAACGAATCTAAAAAATTGATTTTTCATAGCAAGAACCAAAATTTATGGCCAAATGAATTTTCAGAAAGGTCGCTATGGAATTTATATAGCCCGTGAAATTGGCCATTTTGCAAACAACCTCGGAATTCGACGAAACCACTTTTGTTGGATCTGGGAGGTAAAGTTATTGCTAGGTTTCAAATTTCATAATTTTTGAAGCTAGTATGTGAGCGTGGCAAAGGAAAACGTGTTTTGGTCAATTACAGCTAAATTGGATCGACCAGAAATGGGCCTTTTTGCAAACGGTCTCAGAATTCGACGAAACTGGTTTTGTTGGGACCGTATCGTCAAAACATAGCCAGATTTATTTTTCTGGAATTTTTTGAATCAGTTTGTGGCCCTAGCAAATTGAAATGTACGTTCAAATTAAATATTGAATGTTATATATTTTAAATTGAATGAAAACAGACTAAAACAGTCGAATGGCCCTACGAAACATATCCCATTGTGTTTGGAATGGGGGTAAAATGCTAGGGACGACAGTCGTTGGGTTTGGATTAGGGTTCGTGTGTGAAAGGGGTATTTTAGACAATTTAAAAATATATAAATAAAAAAAAATCCTATTCGTCCACATCAGAAATTTCTCTCTCCCCGATGCTCCGATTAAAGGCGGAAACCCCTTCTCCACTTCCCGTCCACTTTCCGACCAAACCAAGCAAAATCAACCCCTCCTCCAGTTGAGAATTTTGAAGTGCTCGAGACGAGCTTCAAATCCATATATAGTTTGATTTTTTTCGTTGAGTATATCTCCAGAACCGACCTCGTGAAGATCCGCCGTTCTAAGGTCGATCGCGCCGCCCAGGAGCCTCCGAGTTCGACGCCGTCAGCACCTCAGACGCACCTCTCGAGGCTGGTCATCGCTGCGTGGTCCGATCGTGGTAATACTTCACGGTTTGGTCAAGAATTGAAGACCTAGTTTTGAAGAAAACAATGAGGTATACGGCCAAATTTATTTTCAGCAGTTTTAACAGTTTAAAACCGTTGCAAACTTTGAAAAATCATATCTTTTTCGTTTCTTGTCAAAATCCAGTGAAACAAGAGACAGTGGACTCGTGTGAACGTCTTCTACATTCTAGAAGAGACCGCATATTTTTCTGAGCCTTCTGCTTTTTTTGGTGGAATGGAACCCAAGGTGAGATTTCTAATTTATAAACGATATGGAAAACGATGATGTATAAATTATATAGTCGAAGTATGAGTTATATAAGCGTTGTACACCTCATGTATAAACGTTGTATAAGTTGTATGTTCGATGTATAAGTTATACATGCGTTGTAGAAATTATATATGTGTTGAAATAGAAGTGAACTGCTATATACAAATATATATATATATATATATATATATATATATATATATATATATATATATATATATATATATACACGCCCCTCGTCCACAAACCATGGACAATATTTATTAATTGTGATTGGTGTGAAAATTGATTGATAGCGAATGGTTGGTAGGAATTGTTTGTGGTTGATATTGATTGATTGTGATTGAAAAATACCCATTTGTGGTTGAGAAATATTTGGTTGAAACCACATAGGATTAGTTTGTGGAAATGAAATAAATATACATGCCGCCTGCGTGCGAACTAAATGCATGATACCCCATTGTCATAAACTGCGAGGTTTTAAGGTAGAGCGAGGAGCCGTACTAGGGACGGTCCCGGTTTTAACTACCCTGCCGTTATGCTGCCAAAATTTTGAATAATATTCATGTGTTTGAATTATTTTCATTTGTTGAAACTATATTTATTCGTTGAATTGAAATTCATGTGTTGAATGGTGTTCGTGTTTTGAATATAAAAATCACCTTTTTATCATCTATATGAACTATATGAAATAGTCAATTTTTGAAATAAATTGTTTTATAATAAAAATCCCATTTTTATCACCAATATGAACTATATAAAATAATCTGGTTTTGAAATGAATTGTTTTGCATTAAAAATCACATTTTTATTATATAAATGAATTGTTAAAAATAGTGAAGTGTTGAAATAGAAGGCAGTTGGAAGAAAATATCATTTTTATCAAAAGTGTGAAATTCCTATGGTTTTGAAATCGAAGAATCGATTTATATATTTAAATAGAATTGAAATATATTGAAAAACGACGCTGCAGTTTGTATTTTGAAACCGTGATTTCAAACGATTAGTACGGGAGATCCGACCATCGGATTTTCCTTAAACCGCAACCGTTGGGTTTGCTTTGGAAATATCTTTCCAACGGCACCAACTTTGTAAAAATCCAACGGTTGGATTGTCTGGAATGTTTAATTCAAATCTGAAGAAAAACAGCGCCAGAATCGATTATATTTATTTTTATATATATATATATAATTATATTTAATCGAATAACGACGCTGTAGTTCGTATTTTGAAATCGAAACTTCAAACGATTATACCGGGAGATCCGACCGTCGGATTTTCCCGAAACTGGAACCGTTGGATTCGTTTTGAAAAGATCTTTCTAATGATGTAAATTTGGTTAAGATCCAACGGTTAGATTTTCAGATATGTTTAAATCAAATCTGAAGAAAAACGGCGCCACGGCCGCGTTATGGCCCGAAGCGTCGTTTTGAATAAATTGGCTATTTTAAAATAAATAAAAATAGCGATAAATCATTATAAAATATCATAAACGATATGGAATGGAAATAAACTGAATTTGCCCAATTTATTTTGTATTTGATGGTTGAATGTGTTTGGTGTGAAAATTACATTAAAGAACAAAATTGGTGTTGTCGAATGATTTAACCATTGAAATAAATTGATTTGAAGTTCTAAACATACGTGAATTATTTGAAAAGGCCGAGTTAATTCTCATTTCAAATAATTGACCGACGATTGAAAGTCGAAGATGAAGACGGTGGTAGAAGACCGGAGATCTTCACCTCGTTTGGATGGTAACCGAGGTCCTGATTGGGAGGCATCCCGAAATATGGATGATGAGTTGTGATCGTCCGGGCGTACGTGGTGGTCGATGGGTTTGCGAGGTATTTAGTGCCTCCGGTTTCGTTCAGACCCAAAACGGACTTGTAAATGGACCGTGTGTCTGACATTGGATTTTATTCTGTGTTGATTGATATCTATTAAATATACATTTGTTTGGCGGGGGAGAATTTATTCTTTTGCTTAACGCCCTTCTCTGAAACGCACGAGCTCAGAGGTTGTATATCGATGGACATCAGTCGCATGGCATGAATTGCTAGTGTGGCATGCCTAAGTGGCAAATGATTAGGGCTTCTGTTGAAAAGCCAAGTCTTGTGGTGATGATCAAAGCACCGCCTGTGTGGTGCAGCTTTGTGTATAACGTGAAATCGCGAGCCTCACACCCCGGTATGAACCAGAAACGGGAGAGGACATCAGGGAGGGCCTGCGTTTCTTTCTAGCTAAAAGTGGCGTCAGTGGTTTTACACGCCCTGACGAGTTTGACTTATGTGGTTGTTGCTGTTGCGAGGCGCCTCAGATTTATCGGCCGATCCGGGACCGATGGAGTCATTCGTTGGCTCATTTACGCCCCATAGGGCGGGGAGACGTAGTGTTCAGGCATAATAATCCACATCGGTGGACCGGCCCTGACGATCCAGGGGGCAGTTGCGGCTGTTCCTGAGACACGGGCTAGAGCGCCTCGAATTCGGTAAGGACTATCTTTTTCCTTGGTTCATGACGGAAATTCAATTTCCAAATACGTGACTGTGCGGTTGCGATTGTATATATATATATTTGGCGACATAGTGGCATGGGACGCTCATGTCGTCTATGATTGATAGTTATGATTTGAAATTGTTTTTGAAACATATAAACACTAGTAATAATATTAAATGCCTTTGTTTTATTCGTATCAAGCATATTTTGGCCGTTATAAGGTAAAAACTTTATCCTCCGGTTTGCGTTGCATTGTGTGATGGGAACTGAGTCTTATAATGGCTTCATTTTTATAAAAAGCATAGCGATGTTTAAAAGAATGACTTGTTTTAAAGCACTGGCAATCCAATGGAGTAAACCCGTTCCACGAAAGTGGCGTGGTCCTGTGATTAGCCATATTTTGAATGTGTTGAGTAGATTTCTCGTACCAGTCCCATGACTGACTCGTAGTTTGTTTCACTTTCAAACTCGGGTGCCCCTTTTTCTACACGGGTAGCCATGTATTCAGGTTTAGCTGGTTCTTTCTGGATAGCTAGAGCTGAAGATGGATTCTATTATTTACCTCTTTTTATGCTATTCAGCTCCTATTGTACATATTTTGTTTGTTTCCGCTGTAGACATTTATGTATAGCTGAACTGTATTTGTACTAAGTATGATCCTGTATACTGTGTAACTCTGATGATTACGTTTATCCAGTATATTCTATTGTTCATTCTGGTGTATTTATTTAATTCTGTTCTGCTATTTTCTGTTTCTGTGTTATATTCCAAAGATTACCCATGTCTCCGTCTACACGGGAAATGGGGCCGCCACACAAGTGCGCAATCAAAACGCCATGAACAAATGATCAATCAATCTCAAGTTTAAGTTGGCCACAACAAGTTCAGTATTTTCAAAATAGCCTCAAATAGCCAGCAATGTTCAATCAACTTGCAACAAACACAAGTGTATATGGATAAATGCCAGAATAAAATAAATTGAAACAAAACCAGGCAAAGGTTTGGCAGCAAACAACTGGCGCAATGGGTCGAATAAGGGAGTCAGGGATGGCGTGAGTTCGCTGCTGTGTGGGTCTGAGGCGAGGAGACCTAGGACAATGGGTCAAAGGTTGTTGGTCGAACTGCAATGCTGAGGGAGGAGGCTAACAATGCATTTTGGGTACCCGAGATGGCGATGGTGGATGAATTGGGCTCAGGTGGTGGGCCTTGAGCGACACGTAGGAGTGATGGATCGAAGGAGGTGCGGCTATCGGAGGTGTTAGGGGTTGTGGATGGCGGCTATGGTGGTGGCAAGCTCAAGGAGGGAAGGGCGACATGAGAAGGATGTGGGTGTGGGTTATTTGGAAGGCGAGTTGGTCCGAATATGTAGAGCTTGAGATGCAAGTGTTCAGGTAGATGGTTATTTATTTATGATTTGACAGACACTATTATAATATCATCGGATTTGATATATCAAAAATGTTTTGGGTTATCGTAAGGTAAAAATCGTCTGTGTTTATGTGTGGACTGGTCTTATGATTATCCAATTCTTTCAAAAAAGATTTCTAAAGTTAACCAAGTTGTTTGTCATGTGAGTTTATCACTGAAAGTATTCTAGACTGACCCGGGTGAATTTTGGTTTGCTTCAAATGTGCTTGGGTCAGACCGGGTATATTTCCAGATTAGGTTTCGCTAGGAACTTCAAAAGAGGAGCTGGAGTTGAGACATATACCCATATTTACTGGGATTAATTTATTCCGCTGTGTGTATTGATTGATATGAATGTATACTCTGGTGTTGTAATCACTTATGTATACAATTTTCTTTTGAATAAAGTATATTGATATATTATATTTTTTCCATTCCATTGTGAGACTCTGATCTTCTTATTCTTCTATTCTTATATTTCCTGCTTTCTTCTCTCACCCTCTAATTTTTTTCTCCTAACTATTCGCTTTTGCGTGCACTTTGTGTTGGACGGAAGTGCAATTAACCAACTCAAAGAGTATGGGAAAAGTGGGTCGTTACAGAGGCGGCGGTGGAGAGCTGTAAGAGGGCAGTGCTGCAGCGACAAGGAAAGGAGGCGGATGCAAGGTGGGTTACGTATGTACATGTGTATATATATAAAGGTTTCCACCATATTAATAAGGGGAGTAAGCAAAAAATATGGAAGAGGGGAAAGAAGCAGAGTAAAGAATAGATAAGGACGCCTCTCTCCCTCTCTCTCTCTCCACTCTTCCTTATTTTTTGCTTACTCTCCTTCTTAATATGGTGGAAACCTTTATATATATACATACGTAACCCACCTTGCATCTGCCTCCTTCCCTTGTCGCTGCAGCACCGCTCTCATGCAGCTGTCCATCACCGCCTATGTAATGACCCACTTAGAGAGAGACAGAGAATGACATTTCAGAATAAAGAAGATGGAGATGATATTGAAGAGGTGGCATAATAATATATTCTTTTTGCTACGCATGAGTAGTGGGAAGTTAGGAAGGCATTACAGATTGGTAGTAATAATTGAATTCATTTTAGCATGGAAAATGGCACTACATGTTGACAATAACATTTCTAAACTTAATTACATTCAATTTAGTATAGGAAAGTGGCACTACAAGTTGGTAATAACATTTCTAAACTTGAATCGTGTCTAATGATTTAAATAGATATTCGTCTCTTATACTGCTAACAAAACGAACTGTAACATCCCATAATTTTAACCAAGTTTGATTTGGATTTTTGATATATAAATTTAGATTTTACTGAAAATAAATTGATTTTTATTAGGCTTGAATATGAATTTTAGCTTTGTATAAGTATTTTGTTTTATTTAAATTCTTATAAGAAAAATTATTTTAAAAATTATATTTATAAGATTTATGTTTAAGTAATGATATTTTCTGATTTTGATAATATTGATTTGTAAAATATGAATTTGGTAAAGGATGAGTTATTTTAAGATTTCATAAGAATGATTTTTAATCTGAATATCAATAAGTAAGATAATTTGTAATGATGTTTATAAAATTATTAAGAATTAATTTTAAACCATTTAGTATGAATTTTTGTAAAGTATATATAAATATATTTGCTGAATAATATAGATAAATATTTTTGAATATTAATCAATTATAAATATTTTTGATAAGCCTTAGGTAATAAATTGATTTCATATATAAGTGTTTATCTTAGACCATTTTGGTTAATATAAATCTTTGGTAAATTATATAGTTAAATATTTTTGAAAAAAATTATGAGTTTTATTTTTGTAAACCTTAAATAACAAGATGGCTACACTCATAAGTATTCGAGATTTGCTATGTTTATAAGTATCACAAGAGTATTTCTAATTTAAATAAATTAATTTATCCTTAAGATAAGAATGAGTAATTAGGTGTCCCTCTTATGTGTCTTCATGCATGATATGAGTTCCAAGAAAAATCCAAGTGTCCATTTAGTTGTCATCATGCATGGAATTAGCATCATGAAGGATACATGTGTCCCCTAATTAAAATGACTAGAATAACCTTTGTGAAGCCTATATAAACACTTATTCCCCTCCTGGAAAACCCATTCTACATTCTGTATCTTACATCTCACGTCTAATATTCCTCTTCTCTATGATTTTAGTTTCCAGTAAAATGAATATATACATTTCCACTCATTCAAAAATCGAAATCTTTCAATCCATTGAGTTTTAGCAGAACTAATATACGCGAATAATGTTCATATCATCGTTTGTGATTTTTAGAAATTGACGAATTGGAATTTCGTTGATAAACAAGAGAAAAATTGCGGATTTATAGTACAATGGAAGAATCAGTTCAAAACTTCTAAAAATCATATCACTCAATCCGCTTCGAATCGATCGATGTCGTCTTCGTCGTTGAGATCAGCGAAGAACGTAGTATTTTGATGTAAGTTTGGTGCGATTCCATGTCGAAACCTTTGATGGCCGGAATTTAAGGTTGGAATTTGTCTATGGTTGAAGCAATGGTTGGTGAATCAGAGTATAGTGTTGCGATGAGATTTGAAAGAGCTTTCATGTGGTAGGGTTTGTTGGAAATCCGGAAGAAAAAGTGTCGAGACATTGTTTGGGTTCACTCGTTGAAAGAAGCAGGTCACGGCTTTGGTGAACGTCGGATTTTGATGCAGGACTCTAGAGTTGTGGTGTTGGTGTGCAGATTGATGAGAAAGTGGAGAGAAACTTGCTGGTGATCTTTGTTGTTGGTTCGGTGGACGTTTGGGGTGGTGCATGTGCACACTGTGCACGTGAATTGGGTTCCAGGCATGAGTAAGGAGATGAGGCGTGAGGGGAGAAGAAGGAGAGGGATATGGGCCATGGGTTAGAAGCTTGGATCCGTGCGTTTATTTGGGCTTTGGGCCCAACTATTTATATGGTATGGTTTTAATTAGTTATTTAAGTTTAAAATTTGTGTAAACTTCATCAGCTAATATCTAATTCGTTTTAAACCAGATTTTCGCACCATTAGGATCGTTAGAACCGTATTTGAAAATGGAACCCATCAATATATAATGATGATAATTTGGATAAGGTATAAATTATAATAAAAATATTAAATTAAAGTTCCTTATATATGAATATATATAATGAATAACGTTATTAATTCAATTTCAATATATAAATCAGCAGAAAAATTATCAACTGCTGATAAGAATGACTGAGAGCAGTATGAGTAGAAGTGGTAGTATTCATTGATCTGTTCATGAAGATTTTGAAGGTTTAATGGTGATAACTTCTAAT
Organism: Allium sativum; assembly: GCA_030737875.1. NCBI lineage: Eukaryota > Viridiplantae > Streptophyta > Magnoliopsida > Asparagales > Amaryllidaceae > Allium > Allium sativum. The sequence goes on from CM060909.1 coordinate 366,280,207, forward strand.
TTTTTTATTTTTTATTTAAATTAGTTAATTATAATTAGATGAGATTAATTATAATTAGTTGGTGATGATTGTGTGACGGATGTTGATGTTTGAATGGTTGTTCATGCAATTAGATAATACACTGAACACTGGTAAGCGTTATTGACTGTAACGCTTGTGCATAGTTAAAATGTTGTTTGTGATGAATGAATTCGTATCCATTTGATCATATGATTCATTTGGATAAATATGATTGCATTACATGATATCACACACACACACACCCCGTGGTTGTGTAGTCACACAAAGTTTTCCTACATGCGTGAAAGCTTGAATGTGGAATATGACAACATGACATAAAAGAAAAGAGATACCAAATATTAAAGGGAAAGGTCCATTCTCTTATTCACGCATGAACTCTTGGTTCCATGTGTTTTGCATCATGACCCACTTTCTTTTATTTAAATTTGTATACTAAATTTTTTTCCCGATTTCTTTCATTTTTAATTATCGATAAGCATCAACACAAAACTAACAATATAATCATGTATAATAATGCGCCATGATCAAAGAACAGTAATAAAATAAATCGGTTGATTAGTTCTGCAAAGTATCAATAGGGACCATAGTTACCCTAAAATACGTTAGAAAAATATATGCTTATTTTCCGAAATAAAAATTACAGTAAAATTTTATAAAATATTTTAAGGCGACGCGAACTGAAACTGAACAAAAATTTTAAACGAATATTTAATTATAATTTAATTTCAAATTCTGGTCGATTCTAGCAACTGAACTACAACTTATTTGATAATTCGATTAACGACGAAACATTTTCTCCAAACAAACATTGTTGTAACAAATTCCACAGTAAAATTAAATTTTCCATCATTTAAATACTATTATCCCCTTAAAATATGATTCAACAATTATTTGGTGTTGGTGGGCAGATTGACGATAAAGTGGAGAGAAACTTGCTGGTGATCTTTGTTGTTGGTTCGGTGGACGTTTGGGGTGGTGCGTGTGCACACTGTGCACGTGAATTGGGTTCCAAGCGCGAGTAAGGAGATGAGGCGTGAGGGGTGAAGAAGGAGAGGGAGATGGGCCATGGGTTAGAAGCTTGGATATGTGCGTTTGTTTGGGCTTTGGGCCCAACTATTTATATGGTATGGTTTTAATTAGTTATTTAAGTTTAAAATTTGTGTAAACTTCATCAGCTAATATCTAATTCGTTTTAAATCGGATTTTCGCACCGTTAGGCTCGTTTATATATGAATATATATAATGAATAACGTTATTAATTCAATTTCGATATATAAATCAGCAAAAAAATTACCAGCTGATGATAAGAATAGACTGAGAGCAGTACGAGTAGAAGTGGCAGTATTCATTGATCTGTTCACGAAGATTTTGAAGCTTGAAGGGTGAGAAATTCAAATTTAATTTTTTAAATTTAAATTAGTTAGTTATAATTAGCTGAGATTAATTATAATTAGTTGATGATGATTGTGTGATGGATGTTGATGTTTGAATGGTTGTTCATGCAATTAGATAATACACTGAACACTGGTAAGCGTTATTGACTGTAACGCTTGTGCACAGTTAAAATGTTGTTTGTGATGAATGAATTCGTATCCATCTGATCACATGATTCATTTTGATAAATATGATTGCATTGCATGATATTACACACACACATCATGGTTGTGGAATATATGGGTGATCGATCTAGAATCTCCTTCCTATATACGATTTTATTTAATTAGTAAATAATATTTAAATGTTAGTTTGAATTAAATATCAACTTTTTAGTTATTGAATTAGGATCGGAAAATGATTTGAATTATGTATTGATTTTTGTATAACTGTAACAACCCATAAATTTAGAGTATTTAAATTTATATTTAAAATAAATAAAATGGAATAATATTGGGGAAATCAAATAATATTGATGATTATTTGAATTTAATATAAATAGATTTTTTTCAAATTTAGTTCATTTAAAAATGTTGTGATTTGAAATTTAAGATTTTATTAGTTAAATGAATTTGAGTGGTTTAATTTAAAAGTGAAATTCAAATTTAATTTGGAAGTGGTGGAAATTTAGGTTGTCAAGTTAAATTTGGAATTTCAAATGTTAATCCAAATAAATGATTTTGGGAACTTATAATTTATGGAATCAATTATGAAATTTATTTAGGTGTTAATTAGATTTATTGGGAAATTTATAAATATTTAAATTTGAATTAAAACAGTTAATCGAATAATTGAATATTTTATTTATTTAATTTAACTGTGAAAATTAACTGTTGTGGCAACGGTCTCGGAATTCGACGAAACTGGCGCCATCAGAACCGGAACGGTGAATTACTATAGGATTTCAATTTGCGTTAAAATCCGGCCTACCGTTTGATCGTACAGGAGAAAATGTGAACGAGATCTATGTAGGTGGCCAATTTAGTGTTCCTCATATCTGGGCCTTATATATATATATGAATAAAACCCCTTATCCACCTCATTCAGCCACTTTCTCCATACGTATATTTTCTCCATCAAGTTTTCATTTCCATGGCTGAGATAAAAAAATCAAAACCCTAGATCTAAAACAAAATTTCAAGCTTCAAAATTTAATCTCTTCAAACCATAGCAAATTATATGTCGATTCGAAGCTCTCGACGATACGAAGCTGGTGGTGTGATTTGTTTCGCAGTAAGTGAGGTGGCTGGAAATCGCGGTCAAAGGTTCTAGAATTCGAAATTCTAGGGTTCAATTTGGGGTTTTCTGATTTGGAGCTCAATCGGAGAATCTACGTTATGGGTATCGGAGAGGAAGGTCATACGAGGCTAGCGGTGGCGTTCGTTTGGGCTATAACGTCGTGGATGGCCAGAATTTCAAGTTTGAACCCGAAAAAGGGGTTCCGTTCATCTCTTCGAAGGCGGCGCGGGAGCGCACCGGACGGGTTGGGACTGGTGCTGACGGAGGCGCCTCGGGATGCTGGTCGTCTGGGTGGTGGTGGCTGTCCCTCCAGTGGTCAGAATCCGGCGATAAAGTCGGTCAAAGGTGGTGTTATTGGGTTCGTCTGGTGCGGGTTACTGTAGCGAGAAAGAAGATGGAGCGGGAGAAATCCCTTGCTGACGTGGCATATAGGAATAGGTTGTTAAGTTATTTAATTTAATTATTTATTTATATATTGACCAACTTCTAACATCAATAACTTTTACATACGGACTCGAATTTGGACGCGGTTTGTTGCGTGGGGATCGTGGCGGAATTGCGGACGTTTTGGCACTCACCTGGCTACATTTAGAGACTGTGAAATTTTGGGCTTCTTTTGGACGTCTGATCCACTAAGGACCCAAAGGTGAGTGATTTTTCGCTCACGAAATACTAAATTATTCCCATATTTATTAAATTAAATTATGAAGTAAGTTTGGTTGCATGGTTGTGTTGGATTGTTGATGTGTGGTTTAAATTTAACATGCAAGTGTGTTAACATGCAATTTAAGTAATTGATTCGTTATTTAATTTAATTTAAATTTCTAGTTGAATTCGAACCCTTGTAAAATCCTGAAACAGTTTAATGCTGATCAGCTGAATGAAATGGTTGTGATGGATGTTGGTTGAAATTTATTACTGAATTTATAGTGACATTTCTATGCTCCTTATTCAGTATATTGTAATACATGTTGATCTTGACGATAAATCCCATTTACCCTTGATGTTGCGGGCATCTAATGAACCCGGGATTTATCGATAAAATGAATTATGAACACGGAGTGAAATGATAAACCTCTGTGACCCTGATTTGGATTGAAATGATAGATCCATCCCTGAAATATCGAGAAATTAAATTTAAAATCACTTGGCCATTGGGTAGATAATTATATACAGACATCGGTTGGTTAAATGATTTCAAATATTTGAAATTTTTATTTAATAGAATTTTCCCTCTAAAAGAATGTACCGATACTCGATAATTCAATTCTGTAAAGATTCTGAACTGGGATGCTGATAAAGGGTTAAAGAAATTTTTCCAAAACAAAGTGTAAATATTTAAATCGGAATTTGAATATGATTTAAAATCTTTTCAAATTAAGAGTTGGATTAGAAGGAAATAAATTCTTATGTAATCTGATTTTGGGAATTTTGGAAATCAAAGATATTTGGGTTGTTTTAACTCAGTTGAATATATATTTGAACTCTTGAAAATCAAATAGTTGGTTGAACAGGGTTGAAACGAGAGATGGAATTTAATGAACTCCGTTGAGACCGGAGGATAGATCCAAGTATTGAAATTTGGAAGGGAGGAAGATTTTGATTAGAGAAATTTATTTTTAAATATATTCATGCATTTGATTCCAAATAATTATTCTTGCTTTAATTTATTACTTACCTTTACTTATAACTATTGTATTTTTTAATATAAAGTTTTTCCTTATAATTCATTTTTCAAAATCTTCTAGTAAACCTATATTTAAGTAATATATAATATTTAAATTACTAATTTATTTTAATTACTATATCCTATATGTATATCTATATATTTATTTATATAAAATTTATTTTATTATTATTTTTATTATTTCTATTGTTATTATTATATATAAACATTCAGTTTACAAGTGTTTTGGAATTATAAATTTCTTCCGAATGGAAATGCTTGAGTTGAACCGCTGGTTCAAATGGAGTTGAGATAAGAATCCATGATAATTTGAAATCTTTGAGATAAATTATATTCTATTTGAGTATAAGTCATTTTGAAATATTATATGATTATAATATAATGATATGAAATATATTCTAGTTCTAGAATATAATCGGGTTGGATATGATTATGAAAGGTTGATATGAAAATTTGATTCGTTTGAATATAAATTGGGTTCGAAACAGAAGATGATATTTTGATATGAAAGCGAATCTTTATCAAAAATAAAAGAACCAACCGATGTGGAAAATGTAAGCGTGGGTTGTCAAAGAGACCGGAGTCGGCATAAGGCATACTCTCTGTCAGTGTCGATACCACTTTGACAACTGTGAACGTTATGACGTATCCAGAACGAGTATGATGACTTGGAGGCAAATTCTGGATTTGATGAAGATGAACGATGACGAAATAGCCCTGACCTTCGGGTTAGAATTGAAATGACTAAAACAGGAGCTATACCGTGACTAATTGAGGTTAGCGCCTTTGATCGGACACAGTTCTTCGATGCTATTTATATGACTATGATGATGATGATTTGGGCCCATTTGATTTGACATGGGAGTGTGTTCCGAGGTGGGCGGTAGTGGCTGCTATGCGTTACCACCGGTCCGGGAGTGCAATTGGTAGAATCCTACCCTGGGCATTGCCTCGAGTGCCTTGTCATATTTATCCTTATCGAGCCCCTACGATTTTTATTTAGCATTGCTTTCTATGGAGTGCCCTCTGATAACACCAGTACGGTGAATTTACGGTACTGTATAGACTGTTGATGCCTATAAACTGCGTAAGGGTAATATGGTAATCCCGCTTACGCTATTTTCAGTATTTATACTTTACTGAATAGACATTATCATAATAGCGTATTTTACTATGTATGTATTAGTTTAACGGATCCTTGAGAGATGGAAAAATCCCGTAACATCTCTTGAGTTACTGCACCCATGACACTCAAGTTGTTTCGTATCTTAATTTGAATAATATGAGAATGATTTAGTGCTGATCCGAGTGTTTGTTGTGTTTTCTTTTTTTTTATGCAATACGCTCGGGTCAGCAGACGTTAGCAGTTACCGAAGATGACTGTGCCTTGGAGATCGAAGACGAAGATTGGTATATATTTATCATATATATATGTATTTCCGCTGCATTCTATTTCCGCTGCCATGTGATGAAACCTGTATATGTATAACTCTGATAATCAATGTATATATATATTTCAACTGCTTTTAAAACTGCTATTGTGTATTATATGTTGTCTTTCCGCTGTGAGATTTTGTTATTGTTTTTCTCTTCTTTCTTCTTTTTTCTTCTTTATCAAATAACTGCTTGTGTTGGCGATTTGTTTGGGTCGATATGTGTGGTTTATTGTCGATTTGAACGGTAAAAAATATGCGTCGTTACATTTGGTATCAGAGCGATGGTTGTCGACAACCTTGGCTCTGTTTGGGAATAAACTCATTAGAGATGGGGTTAGAAACGCCCTAGAATGAGTTTGAGTGATATGAGAGAGCGTATTTGTATTTGGTTATAAATTGGTTTATAATATGTTGAGTTGTTCTGTTAAATTTTTATGGATTCTGGTCGATATATGGGACGCCATAGAGTCGATAGGGATCTCTAAATAATCGAATAGAATGATTAACATTATATGGTTTTCAATCATATTTTAAAATATATTGAATATATATATTTAGTTCAAGTATATATGTATTTGTTTAGTAGGTGGTGATATAAAATTTATACCTATTACGATTGATTCGATAATAAATTTAATAAGGAATTTAAAATGGTCTAAGAAATATATGAAAATGAAATGATACCTTTAAGTATAATTGAATGAGAAAGGTTTGAGATTGAAATAGAAATGAACTTGAAACTTGATCCTGGGGTACTCTTGAAGTAGTATTATGAAATTTTGGAAAAATATAGTATTATAAGTAGTTTTCTAAAGAATTTTTAAGGATTAAAGTGTGTAATCCCTGCTCGGACATCAGAAAAGATTTCGGTAATGAGTGCACGCATTATCGATAATTAATCTGAAGAGTCTAAGTGGGGGAGAGACCACTCAATAATTATAGTAATTGGTTGTGACAAAGGATTTGGAATTTAACTCCATATGGTATAAAATTATATATATAAAAAAAATGTTATTTAGAATCAAGTTTAAAAATTTACCAGGTATTGGAATTCCTAGGTTCTTTGATAAGCCAGGAGTCGGATCAAGATTTATAAATTTTATAAGTACACATAAGTTATTCTAGAATTTAGTTTATCAACCCTGAATCAAGCATTTAAGTTCATCTAAATTCATGATATTGGTTAAGTACTGAAGTGACTCGTTTCATTAGAATTTTGATTTTTAGAATATGAATTTGACTTAAGTATTTATGGTGAAGAAAAGTGGTCGTTGTCATACTTACACATGTGCGATAATAAGTTTAAAGGAATTATAGGTTGGTCGGCTGGAGTGTTTGGAAAAAAAAAATATATCAAAATCAAGTATGAACTTGGTTCAATTGAAGTCGACCAAAATGTATTGGAGAATTTAGTTGATATAAGTGTTAGAGAAACATGTAAGTTAACTATGAAATAAAACTCGACTAAGGACAACCAAGAATGAAATGGAAGATTTAGTGAGTAAATAAGAAAGGAAATAGCCTATGCTTTGGGTAATAAATAAGTAAGTGAAATTGGTCGAGAACTAGTTGGAAAGGGATTTAAATTAGTTGCTAAATCATGACTTGCTAATAAATATAAATAAGCAAATAAACGACAAGTTAATATATATATATGTGAAGTTAAAGCATACAAAATCCAAATGGGATAAATCTTATTTGAATAGTATATGGAGTATAAGTCTTGGTATAAATAATAAAATGAATGGAATTAAAAATTTTGTCGAATAAAATATAACTTAAGTCGTGCGAAAATCGAGTTAAATAGGGTTTAACTTAGGAAATCGAATAAGAATGGTTGAGAACTAAATACAAATTTGAGTTGAACAGCCCTTAATTCAAACCATGATTCGAGAGTTATTAATGATTCGAGAAATGGAATAAACTTTCACTTAAAATGGAAATGGGAATAAGTGAATAAGATAATGATTAAGGGTATGGTTAGGAAAATGAGCAAGCAACTGAAATATGGAATAAGACCAAATTTAGTTCAGGTCAAGTGTATTGACTCGATAAGAGTTAACATAGAGGACCATATAATGGGTGCTTGAGAATTTAGTACTTAGACAAGAAATGAGTTAAATTTTGACATATTGATTCATGGTAATGAATTAAAGATCTAACGTAATCAAGTCCGTTGGGAATTTTAAAAAATGAATTCAAGTTCATTCGAAATTTAATGCTTGAGAATGAAATGAGAAAAATAGAAATTTTATTGGAATAAAGTAAGTACTTGAATATGAATTCATTCTAGGATAATGTAGTGAATGTAAAGGATCGAATGGACAAACGAGAACGGACGAAGTGGGTGAGTTGGAAGTAAACTCAAATAAGATAGACGATAATGGAATATAAGTAATGGAATGGAAATTCATTTAATAAAAGTGAACGAACATGAATATAATTGAGCAATAAAAGTATGAGTATGTTTGAGCGATAACCCTTTTAGGTGGTTAAGTGTTGCTTAAGTTTTAAAATCCGAAAGGTTGAAACTCCAATATAAATCGATGTTATGCCAAAATCTGAAATATCCGTTAAGCTGAAGTAAAAATAGCCGTAACTTTTGAATGGACGATCGGAATTCGATGATTCTGGACCTGTTGGAAAGCTTAGGAACTGAGCTAAAACTTTCGTTAATAGCGCCCATCGAAATTCTCATGTTTACTATGCTGAAATAAAAGGTTTAGTTGTAGTTGTATGCACAGAAAATATAAAACTGAAGTTTATATCAACATTGTTTTGACCATAACTCCCTAACGGAACGACGGATTTTAATGTGCGAGTACAATTCGGAAAGGCCTGAATGTAAAATAAAACCTTTCTTAATTTGCTGAGTCAAATTCTGATGTCTAAGGGGTCAAAAACTGGATAGAACATTTCAGACCTGCATTTTCAGGGTACGGGCTGAAGCGTTCGGTTTTATCAAAACAGTCATAACTTTTGAACAAATGATCGGAATTCGATGAATCCGGACAATTCGGAAAGCTTAAAAGAAGTGCTACAACTTTTACCTAGTGGGTTCTAGTCAAATTCCAACATTTAATGGTGATAAACTTCATTTTGTTTGCCGGCCTGCCATAGATATATTGGTTGGGGTTAAAATGATTAATGTATGTTGTGTAAGTTGCATATGTTTGTTATATATTGTATATATGCTTGAATCTCATGTGTATGCGAGTTGTAACAGGTGTAAGGAGTGTGCGCTACGCTTCGAAGCTCGCTTGCACAAAACGCTAAATGCTAAGGTAATAAAAATGCAAATAAACGCTAAAGAAAGGTACGTAACTGTGTTACAAAGTTTTGGTGGTTTTATATTTTTGTTTTTCCCCATTTTTGGGATGCCTCATCGAATGATGAGATGCATATTGGGATTTTATATATGTCGTGATTTTCCGGACCTCTCCGTACAAAGGAGATGCTGCCGAAATTTTCCGTGATTTCAGGAGTTAGAAAATTTATGAGGTTTCACAACTATAACTTATTTTATAAATATTATTTGTAAGTATGGGTTTGAAAATATGGTTTGTTTAATACCTCATTTCGTTCTCTTTTCGAGGATGAAAAGATTTTAAGTGGGGGAGAATGTAACAACCCATAAATTTAGAGTATTTAAATTTATATTTAAAATAAATAAAATGGAATAATATTGGGGAAATCAAATAATGTTGATGATTATTTGAATTTAATATAAATAGATTTTTTTCAAATTTAGTTCATTTAAAAATGTTGTGATTTGAAATTTAAGATTTTATTAGTTAAATGAATTTGAGTGGTTTAATTTAAAAGTGAAATTCAAATTTAATTTGGAAGTGGTGGAAATTTAGGTTGTGAAGTTAAATTTGGAATTTCAAATGTTAATCCAAGTAAATGATTTTGGGAACTTATAATTTATGGAATCAATTATGAAATTTATTTAGGTGTTAATTAGATTTATTGGGAAATTTATAAATATTTAAATTTGAATTAAAACAGTTAATCGAATAATTGAATATTTTATTTATTTAATTTAACTGTGAAAATTAACTGTTGTGGCAACGGTCTCGGAATTCGACGAAACTGGCGCCATCAGAACCGGAACGGTGAATTACTATAGGATTTCAATTTGCGTTAAAATCTGGCCTACCGTTTGATCGTACGAGAGAAAATGTGAACGAGATCTATGTAGGTGGCCAATTTAGTGTTCCTCATATCTGGGCCTTATATATATATGAATAAAACCCCTTATCCACCTCATTCAGCCACTTTCTCCATACGTATATTTTCTCCATCAAGTTTTCATTTCCATGGCTGAGATAAAAAAATCAAAACCCTAGATCTAGAACAAAATTTCAAGCTTCAAAATTTAATCTCTTCAAACCATAGCAAATTATATGTCGATTCGAAGCTCTCGACGATACGAAGCTGGTGGTGTGATTTGTTTCGACATGCAGTAAGTGAGGTGGCTGGAAATCGCGGTCAAAGGTTCTAGAATTTGAAATTCTAGGGTTCAATTTGGGGTTTTCTGATTTGGAGCTCAATCGGAGAATCTACGTTATGGGTATTGGAGAGGAAGGTCATACGAGGCTAGCGGTGGCGTTCGTTTGGGCTATAACGTCGTGGATGGCCAGAATTTCACGTTTGAACCCAAAAAAGGGGTTCCGTTCATCTCTTCGAAGGCGGCGGGGGAGCGCACCGGACGGGTTGGGACTGGTGCTGACGGAGGCGCCTCGGGATGCTGGTCGTCTGGGTGGTGGTCGCTGTCCCTCCAGTGGTCAGAATCCGGCGATAAAGTCGGTCAAAGGTGGTGTTATTGGGTTCTTCTGGTGCGGGTTACTGTAGCGAGAAAGAAGATGGAGCGGGAGAAATCCCTTGCTGACGTGGCATATAGGAATAGGTTGTTAAGTTATTTAATTTAATTATTTATTTATATATTGACCAACTTCTAACATCAATAACTTTTACATACGGACTCGAATTTGGACGCGGTTTGTTGTGTGGGGATCGTGGCGGAATTGCGGACGTTTTGGCACTCACCTGGCTGCGTTTAGAGACTGTGAAATTTTGGGCTTCTTTTGGACGTCTGATCCACTAAGGACCCAAAGGTGAGTGATTTTTCGCTCACGAAATACTAAATTATTCCCATATTTATTAAATTAATTTATGAAGTAAGTTTGGTTGCATGGTTGTGTTGGATTGTTGATGTGTGGTTTAAATTTAACATGCAAGTGTGTTAACATGCAATTTAAGTAATTGATTCGTTATTTAATTTAATTTAAATTTCTAGTTGAATTCGAACCCTTGTAAAATCCTGAAACAGTTTAATGCTGATCAGTTGAATGAAATGGTTGTGATGGATGTTGGTTGAAATTTATTACTGAATTTATAGTGACATTTCTATGCTCCTTATTCAGTATATTGTAATACATGTTGATCTTGACGATAAATCCCATTTACCCTTGATGTTGCGGGCATCTAATGAACCCGGGATTTATCGATAAAATGAATTATGAACACGGAGTGAAATGATAAACCTCTGTGACCCTGATTTGGATTGAAATGATAGATCCATCCCTGAAATATCGAGAAATTAAATTTAAAATCACTTGGCCATTGGGTAGATAATTATATACAGACATCGGTTGGTTAAATGATTTCAAATATTTGAAATTTTTATTTAATAGAATTTTCCCTCTAAAAGAATGTACCGATACTCGATAATTCAATTCTGTAAAGATTCTGAACTGGGATGCTGATAAAGGGTTAAAGAAATTTTTCCAAAACAAAGTGTAAATATTTAAATCGGAATTTGAATATGATTTAAAATCTTTTCAAATTAAGAGTTGGATTAGAAGGAAATAAATTCTTATGTAATCTGATTTTGGGAATTTTGGAAATCAAAGATATTTGGGTTGTTTTAACTCAGTTGAATATATATTTGAACTCTTGAAAATCAAATAGTTGGTTGAACAGGGTTGAAACGAGAGATGGAATTTAATGAACTCCGTTGAGACCGGAGGATAGATCCAAGTATTGAAATTTGGAAGGGAGGAAGATTTTGATTAGAGAAATTTATTTTTAAATATATTCATGCATTTGATTCCAAATAATTATTCTTGCTTTAATTTATTACTTACCTTTACTTATAACTATTGTATTTTTTAATATAAAGTTTTTCCTTATAATTCATTTTTCAAAATCTTCTAGTAAACCTATATTTAAGTAATATATAATATTTAAATTACTAATTTATTTTAATTACTATATCCTATATGTATATCTATATATTTATTTATATAAAATTTATTTTATTATTATTTTTATTATTTCTATTGTTATTATTATATATAAACATTCAGTTTACAAGTGTTTTGGAATTATAAATTTCTTCCGAATGGAAATGCTTGAGTTGAACCGCTGGTTCAAATGGAGTTGAGATAAGAATCCATGATAATTTGAAATCTTTGAGATAAATTATATTCTATTTGAGTATAAGTCATTTTGAAATATTATATGATTATAATATAATGATATGAAATATATTCTAGTTCTAGAATATAATCGGGTTGGATATGATTATGAAAGGTTGATATGAAAATTTGATTCGTTTGAATATAAATTGGGTTCGAAACAGAAGATGATATTTTGATATGAAAGCGAATCTTTATCAAAAATAAAAGAACCAACCGATGTGGAAAATGTAAGCGTGGGTTGTCAAAGAGACCGGAGTCGGCATAAGGCATACTCTCTGTCAGTGTCGATACCACTTTGACAACTGTGAACGTTATGACGTATCCAGAACGAGTATGATGACTTGGAGGCAAATTCTGGATTTGATGAAGATGAACGATGACGAAATAGCCCTGACCTTCGGGTTAGAATTGAAATGACTAAAACAGGAGCTATACCGTGACTAATTGAGGTTAGCGCCTTTGATCGGACACAGTTCTTCGATGCTATTTATATGACTATGATGATGATGATTTGGGCCCATTTGATTTGACATGGGAGTGTGTTCCGAGGTGGGCGGTAGTGGCTGCTATGCGTTACCACCGGTCCGGGAGTGCAATTGGTAGAATCCTACCCTGGGCATTGCCTCGAGTGCCTTGTCATATTTATCCTTATCGAGCCCCTACGATTTTTATTTAGCATTGCTTTCTATGGAGTGCCCTCTGATAACACCAGTACGGTGAATTTACGGTACTGTATAGACTGTTGATGCCTATAAACTGCGTAAGGGTAATATGGTAATCCCGCTTACGCTATTTTCAGTATTTATACTTTACTGAATAGACATTATCATAATAGCGTATTTTACTATGTATGTATTAGTTTAACGGATCCTTGAGAGATGGAAAAATCCCGTAACATCTCTTGAGTTACTGCACCCATGACACTCAAGTTGTTTCGTATCTTAATTTGAATAATATGAGAATGATTTAGTGCTGATCCGAGTGTTTGTTGTGTTTTCTTTTTTTTTTATGCAATACGCTCGGGTCAGCAGACGTTAGCAGTTACCGAAGATGACTGTGCCGTGGAGATCGAAGACGAAGATTGGTATATATTTATCATATATATATGTATTTCCGCTGCATTCTATTTCCGCTGCCATGTGATGAAACCTGTATATGTATAACTCTGATAATCAATGTATATATATATTTCAACTGCTTTTAAAACTGCTATTGTGTATTATATGTTGTCTTTCCGCTGTGAGATTCTGTTATTGTTTTTCTCTTCTTTCTTCTTTTTTCTTCTTTATCAAATAACTGCTTGTGTTGGCGATTTGTTTGGGTCGACATGTGTGGTTTATTGTCGATTTGAACGGTAAAAAATATGCGTCGTTACATTTGGTATCAGAGCGATGGTTGTCGACAACCTTGGCTCTGTTTGGGAATAAACTCATTAGAGATGGGGTTAGAAACGCCCTAGAATGAGTTTGAGTGATATGAGAGAGCGTATTTGTATTTGGTTATAAATTGGTTTATAATATGTTGAGTTGTTCTGTTAAATTTTTATGGATTCTGGTCGATATATGGGACGCCATAGAGTCGATAGGGATCTCTAAATAATCGAATAGAATGATTGACATTATATGGTTTTCAATCATATTTTAAAATATATTGAATATATATATTTAGTTCAAGTATATATGTATTTGTTTAGTAGGTGGTGATATAAAATTTATACCTATTACGATTGATTCGATAATAAATTTAATAAGGAATTTAAAATGGTCTAAGAAATATATGAAAATGAAATGATACCTTTAAGTATAATTGAATGAGAAAGGTTTGAGATTGAAATAGAAATGAACTTGAAACTTGATCCTGGGTACTCTTGAAGTAGTATTATGAAATTTTGGAAAAATATAGTATTATAAGTAGTTTTCTAAAGAATTTTTAAGGATTAAAGTGTGTAATCCCTGCTCGGACATCAGAAAAGATTTCGGTAATGAGTGCACGCATTATCGATAATTAATCTGAAGAGTCTAAGTGGGGGAGAGACCACTCAATAATTATAGTAATTGGTTGTGACAAAGGATTTGGAATTTAACTCCATATGGTATAAAATTATATATATAAAAAAAATGTTATTTAGAATCAAGTTTAAAAATTTACCAGGTATTGGAATTCCTAGGTTCTTTGATAAGCCAGGAGTCGGATCAAGATTTATAAATTTTATAAGTACACATAAGTAATTCTAGAATTTAGTTTATCAACCCTGAATCAAGCATTTAAGTTCATCTAAATTCATGATATTGGTTAAGTACTGAAGTGACTCGTTTCATTAGAATTTTGATTTTTAGAATATGAATTTGACTTAAGTATTTATGGTGAAGAAAAGTGGTCGTTGTCATACTTACACATGTGCGATAATAAGTTTAAAGGAATTATAGGTTGGTCGGCTGGAGTGTTTGGAAAAAAAAAATATATATCAAAATCAAGTATGAACTTGGTTCAATTGAAGTCGACCAAAATGTATTGGAGAATTTAGTTGATATAAGTGTTAGAGAAACATGTAAGTTAACTATGAAATAAAACTCGACTAAGGACAACCAAGAATGAAATGGAAGATTTAGTGAGTAAATAAGAAAGGAAATAGCCTATGCTTTGGGTAATAAATAAGTAAGTGAAATTGGTCGAGAACTAGTTGGAAAGGGATTTAAATTAGTTGCTAAATCATGACTTGCTAATAAATATAAATAAGCAAATAAACGACAAGTTAATATATATATATGTGAAGTTAAAGCATACAAAATCCAAATGGGATAAATCTTATTTGAATAGTATATGGAGTATAAGTCTTGGTATAAATAATAAAATGAATGGAATTAAAAATTTTGTCGAATAAAATATAACTTAAGTCGTGCGAAAATCGAGTTAAATAGGGTTTAACTTAGGAAATCGAATAAGAATGGTTGAGAACTAAATACAAATTTGAGTTGAACAGCCCTTAATTCAAACCATGATTCGAGAGTTATTAATGATTCGAGAAATGGAATAAACTTTCACTTAAAATGGAAATGGGAATAAGTGAATAAGATAATGATTAAGGGTATGGTTAGGAAAATGAGCAAGCAACTGAAATATGGAATAAGACCAAATTTAGTTCAGGTCAAGTGTATTGACTCGATAAGAGTTAACATAGAGGACCATATAATGGGTGCTTGAGAATTTAGTACTTAGACAAGAAATGAGTTAAATTTTGACATATTGATTCATGGTAATGAATTAAAGATCTAACGTAATCAAGTCCGTTGGGAATTTTAAAAAATGAATTCAAGTTCATTCAAAATTTAATGCTTGAGAATGAAATGAGAAAAATAGAAATTTTATTGGAATAAAGTAAGTACTTGAATATGAATTCATTCTAGGATAATGTAGTGAATGTAAAGGATCGAATGGACAAACGAGAACGGACGAAGTGGGTGAGTTGGAAGTAAACTCAAATAAGATAGCCGATAATGGAATATAAGTAATGGAATGGAAATTCATTTAATAAAAGTGAACGAACATGAATATAATTGAGCAATAAAAGTATGAGTATGTTTGAGCGATAACCCTTTTAGGTGGTTAAGTGTTGCTTAAGTTTTAAAATCCGAAAGGTTGAAACTCCAATATAAATCGATGTTATGCCAAAATCTGAAATATCCGTTAAGCTGAAGTAAAAATAGCCGTAACTTTTGAATGGACGATCGGAATTCGATGATTCTGGACCTGTTGGAAAGCTTAGGAACTGAGCTAAAACTTTCGTTAATAGCGCCCATCGAAATTCTCATGTTTACTATGCTGAAATAAAAGGTTTAGTTGTAGTTGTATGCACAGAAAATAAAAAACTGAAGTTTATATCAACATTGTTTTGACCATAACTCCCTAACGGAACGACGGATTTTAATGTGCGAGTACAATTCGGAAAGGCCTGAATGTAAAATAAAACCTTTCTTAATTTGCTGAGTCAAATTCTGATGTCTAAGGGGTCAAAAACTGGATAGAACATTTCAGACCTGCATTTTCAGGGTACGGGCTGAAGCGTTCGGTTTTATCAAAACAGTCATAACTTTTGAACAAATGATCGGAATTCGATGAATCCGGACAATTCGGAAAGCTTAAAAGAAGTGCTACAACTTTTACCTAGTGGGTTCTAGTCAAATTCCAACATTTAATGGTGATAAACTTCATTTTGTTTGCCGGCCTGCCATAGATATATTGGTTGGGGTTAAAATGATTAATGTATGTTGTGTAAGTTGCATATGTTTGTTATATATTGTATATATGCTTGAATCTCATGTGTATGCGAGTTGTAACAGGTGTAAGGAGTGTGCGCTACGCTTCGAAGCTCGCTTGCACAAAACGCTAAATGCTAAGGTAATAAAAATGCAAATAAACGCTAAAGAAAGGTACGTAACTGTGTTACAAAGTTTTGGTGGTTTTATATTTTTGTTTTTCCCCATTTTTGGGATGCCTCATCGAATGATGAGATGCATATTGGGATTTTATATATGTCGTGATTTTCCGGACCTCTCCGTACAAAGGAGATGCTGCCGAAATTTTCCGTGATTTCAGGAGTTAGAAAATTTATGAGGTTTCACAACTATAACTTATTTTATAAATATTATTTATAAGTATGGGTTTGAAAATATGGTTTGTTTAATACCTCATTTCGTTCTCTTTTCGAGGATGAAAAGATTTTAAGTGGGGGAGAATGTAACAACCCATAAATTTAGAGTATTTAAATTTATATTTAAAATAAATAAAATGGAATAATATTGGGGAAATCAAATAATGTTGATGATTATTTGAATTTAATATAAATAGATTTTTTTCAAATTTAGTTCATTTAAAAATGTTGTGATTTGAAATTTAAGATTTTATTAGTTAAATGAATTTGAGTGGTTTAATTTAAAAGTGAAATTCAAATTTAATTTGGAAGTGGTGGAAATTTAGGTTGTGAAGTTAAATTTGGAATTTCAAATGTTAATCCAAGTAAATGATTTTGGGAACTTATAATTTATGGAATCAATTATGAAATTTATTTAGGTGTTAATTAGATTTATTGGGAAATTTATAAATATTTAAATTTGAATTAAAACAGTTAATCGAATAATTGAATATTTTATTTATTTAATTTAACTGTGAAAATTAACTGTTGTGGCAACGGTCTCGGAATTCGACGAAACTGGCGCCATCAGAACCGGAACGGTGAATTACTATAGGATTTCAATTTGCGTTAAAATATGGCCTACCGTTTGATCGTACGAGAGAAAATGTGAACGAGATCTATGTAGGTGGCCAATTTAGTGTTCCTCATATCTGGGCCTTATATATATATGAATAAAACCCCTTATCCACCTCATTCAGCCACTTTCTCCATACGTATATTTTCTCCATCAAGTTTTCATTTCCATGGCTGAGATAAAAAAATCAAAACCCTAGATCTAGAACAAAATTTCAAGCTTCAAAATTTAATCTCTTCAAACCATAGCAAATTATATGTCGATTCGAAGCTCTCGACGATACGAAGCTGGTGGTGTGATTTGTTTCGACATGCAGTAAGTGAGGTGGCTGGAAATCGCGGTCAAAGGTTCTAGAATTCGAAATTCTAGGGTTCAATTTGGGGTTTTCTGATTTGGAGCTCAATCGGAGAATCTACGTTATAGGTATTGGAGACGAAGGTCATACGAGGCTAGCGGTGGCGTTCGTTTGGGCTATAACGTCGTGGATGGCCAGAATTTCACGTTTGAACCCACAAAAGGGGTTCCGTTCATCTCTTCGAAGGCGGCGGGGGAGCGCACCGGACGGGTTGGGACTGGTGCTGACGGAGGCGCCTCGGGATGCTGGTCGTCTGGGTGGTGGTCGCTGTCCCTCCAGTGGTCAGAATCCGGCGATAAAGTCGGTCAAAGGTGGTGTTATTGGGTTCTTCTGGTGCGGGTTACTGTAGCGAGAAAGAAGATGGAGCGGGAGAAATCCCTTGCTGACGTGGCATATAGGAATAGGTTGTTAAGTTATTTAATTTAATTATTTATTTATATATTGACCAACTTCTAACATCAATAACTTTTACATACGGACTCGAATTTGGACGCGGTTTGTTGTGTGGGGATCGTGGCGGAATTGCGGACGTTTTGGCACTCACCTGGCTGCGTTTAGAGACTGTGAAATTTTGGGCTTCTTTTGGACGTCTGATCCACTAAGGACCCAAAGGTGAGTGATTTTTCGCTCACGAAATACTAAATTATGCCCATATTTATTAAATTAATTTATGAAGTAAGTTTGGTTGCATGGTTGTGTTGGATTGTTGATGTGTGGTTTAAATTTAACATGCAAGTGTGTTAACATGCAATTTAAGTAATTGATTCGTTATTTAATTTAATTTAAATTTCTAGTTGAATTCGAACCCTTTTAAAATCCTGAAACAGTTTAATGCTGATCAGTTGAATGAAATGGTTGTGATGGATGTTGGTTGAAATTTATTACTGAATTTATAGTGACATTTCTATGCTCCTTATTCAGTATATTGTAATACATGTTGATCTTGACGATAAATCCCATTTACCCTTGATGTTGCGGGCATCTAATGAACCCGGGATTTATCGATAAAATGAATTATGAACACGGAGTGAAATGATAAACCTCTGTGACCCTGATTTGGATTGAAATGATAGATCCATCCCTGAAATATCGAGAAATTAAATTTAAAATCACTTGGCCATTGGGTAGATAATTATATACAGACATCGGTTGGTTAAATGATTTCAAATATTTGAAATTTTTATTTAATAGAATTTTCCCTCTAAAAGAATGTACCGATACTCGATAATTCAATTCTGTAAAGATTCTGAACTGGGATGCTGATAAAGGGTTAAAGAAATTTTTCCAAAACAAAGTGTAAATATTTAAATCGGAATTTGAATATGATTTAAAATCTTTTCAAATTAAGAGTTGGATTAGAAGGAAATAAATTCTTATGTAATCTGATTTTGGGAATTTTGGAAATCAAAGATATTTGGGTTGTTTTAACTCAGTTGAATATATATTTGAACTCTTGAAAATCAAATAGTTGGTTGAACAGGGTTGAAACGAGAGATGGAATTTAATGAACTCCGTTGAGACCGGAGGATAGATCCAAGTATTGAAATTTGGAAGGGAGGAAGATTTTGATTAGAGAAATTTATTTTTAAATATATTCATGCATTTGATTCCAAATAATTATTCTTGCTTTAATTTATTACTTACCTTTACTTATAACTATTGTATTTTTTAATATAAAGTTTTTCCTTATAATTCATTTTTCAAAATCTTCTAGTAAACCTATATTTAAGTAATATATAATATTTAAATTACTAATTTATTTTAATTACTATATCCTATATGTATATCTATATATTTATTTATATAAAATTTATTTTATTATTATTTTTATTATTTCTATTGTTATTATTATATATAAACATTCAGTTTACAAGTGTTTTGGAATTATAAATTTCTTCCGAATGGAAATGCTTGAGTTGAACCGCTGGTTCAAATGGAGTTGAGATAAGAATCCATGATAATTTGAAATCTTTGAGATAAATTATATTCTATTTGAGTATAAGTCATTTTGAAATATTATATGATTATAATATAATGATATGAAATATATTCTAGTTCTAGAATATAATCGGGTTGGATATGATTATGAAAGGTTGATATGAAAATTTGATTCGTTTGAATATAAATTGGGTTCGAAACAGAAGATGATATTTTGATATGAAAGCGAATCTTTATCAAAAATAAAAGAACCAACCGATGTGGAAAATGTAAGCGTGGGTTGTCAAAGAGACCGGAGTCGGCATAAGGCATACTCTCTGTCAGTGTCGATACCACTTTGACAACTGTGAACGTTATGACGTATCCAGAACGAGTATGATGACTTGGAGGCAAATTCTGGATTTGATGAAGATGAACGATGACGAAATAGCCCTGACCTTCGGGTCAGAATTGAAATGACTAAAACAGGAGCTATACCGTGACTAGTTGAGGTTAGCGCCTTTGATCGGACACACTTCTTCGATGCTATTTATATGACTATGATGATGATGATTTGGGCCCATTTGATTTGACATGGGAGTGTGTTCCGAGGTGGGCGGTAGTGGCTGCTATGCGTTACCACCGGTCCATGAGTGCAATTGGTAGAATCCTACCCTGGGCATTGCCTCGAGTGCCTTGTCATATTTATCCTTATCGAGCCCCTACGATTTTTATTTAGCATTACTTTCTATGGAGTGCCCTCTGATAACACCAGTACGGTGAATTTACGGTACTGTATAGACTGTTGATGCCTATAAACTGCGTAAGGGTAATATGGTAATCCCGCTTACGCTATTTTCAGTATTTATACTTTACTGAATAGACATTATCATAATAGCGTATTTTACTATGTATGTATTAGTTTAACAGATCCTTGAGAGATGGAAAAATCCCGTAACATCTCTTGAGTTACTGCACCCATGACACTCAAGTTGTTTCGTATCTTAATTTGACTAATATGAGAATGATTTAGAGTTGATCCGAGTGTTTGTTGTGTTTTCTTTTTTTTTATGCAATACGCTCGGGTCAGCAGACGTTTGCAGTTACCGAAGATGACTGTGCCTTGGAGATCGAAGACGAAGATTGGTATATATTTATCATATATATATGTATTTCCGCTGCATTCTATTTCCGCTGCCATGTGATGAAACCTGTATATGTATAACTCTGATAATCAATGTATATATATATATTTCAACTGCTTTTAAAACTGCTATTGTGTATTATATGTTGTCTTTCCGCTGTGAGATTCTGTTATTGTTTTTCTCTTCTTTCTTCTTTTTTCTTCTTTATCAAATAACTGCCTGTGTTGGCGATTTGTTTGGGTCGACATGTGTGGTTTATTGTCGATTTGAACGGTCAAAAATATGGGTCGTTACAATAACGATCTTTATATCTATCTGGAACTAGTTCTGGTAAAAATTTTGTTTTCAATTTAAATTCGAAATGAGATTTTTAAATTTGAATATGGTTTTATATATATATAATAATATAATATACACCAGAACATTCTAGGATGACAGAGAGGATAGTGTCTAGGCTTAGGTTTTGGAAATTTAGTTTCCTGCTCTCTCTGGCTACCCCTAACTGATCCGATAAACGGAATGGTAAATTCGAAATCTAATTTGAAATATATTTTGAAACTGTTTTTCAAATGATTTGGAAATATAAAATAAATTTGAAAAGGATTTGAATAATTTGTATTTAAATCATTACATGGTTTGAATAGAACGCACTATGATGCAACAATTCATAAATATTGATTTCAGATTTTGAATGGTTTTAACTTGATTATTTGAAATTAATTTGACTTGAAATAAGAAACGTTGAATTGCAAATGATAACAGTTTTGAAGAGCAATGGAATATTTGAATTTCGAACAATTTTAAATCTATTTGATTTAAATGGCTATTTAATAGCAGTACCATTGGTAACAATTCCAAATGTTGTTATTGGTTTTGAAATTTGTAAGCGTGAACTATTGTTTGACTATAAGAATGATTTATAAAATAGTTTCGAAGATTATTAAAGTATTGGAAATATTTATATGGAATTGACATGGGTTTTCCAAATTTAAAAATTTGGATATGGTTGGAGATAAATCTTCGGATGTTTGATATTAATTTGGTAAATGAAAACTCTTATTATCTGAGAAATTTAAAAGGTAATTCACCGTTATTCCGCTTATAATATGAGTTGGATACGGAGATTAATATTGAAGATAAGTTGATGGTATTTCTATCCAGATCAAATATCAAAGAGTTGAATAAATCTTTTAATTAAGATATGGGTTTCTCCACCTGATTGAAATAAGTTAGATAGAAATAACCTTCGATATTTGGTATAAAATTTCATGGTGTAAATGAATACTATCTGGGGAATTTGAAAGATATTATTATACCGTTATTCCACTTATAGTATTCCTTGATTATGAGAATTTATATCGAATATAAGTGGATACAATTTCTGTGTAACTTATGATTCAACATCGATTGATTTGGATTTGGTCGTGAATCTAATTTCAATAATATCATTCTTGAAACCTAATGAGATTGAGTTGTGAAAATTCATATCGTAATTGGGGATTTAAATCAAATCTTTGATCTGAGGGAATTAAAAGTAAGAAATTGAAGCGAGGATATACTCTTTGATTTCAGAGAAGAATTTAAGATGATAACGAGATGTATGAAATTAAAGTAATTCAAATCTTGAGTCATAAATGAATTGATAACTGTTTGGTAGGAGATTTGAATCGAAAAGCCTGTGTAAACTATAGCTACTATTTTAAAGTACGCTTATTACTTGGAAAGACCGGGATCGAGTATATGTTCAAAAACCATTCCAAGTAATAAGACTGGGAATATTTGAATTGTTTAGATTGATTGCTGATTGATGTCTCGGTTAAGTAGGCCACCCAATACGAGGTATGAGTTACATGAGACCTGAACATATTTAAGTATTTTCCGGTTGTTGTTCCGTTCAGACCCAGAACAGACTTGTATGGATGGTGTGTCTGACATTGAAATTGACCACATAGCACTTATTTCCATTAATATATATCAGATTTGTGGCAATATATTATCCTGGTATCTAAGTAATATTAACTTAGAGGGTATGCATTGACTGGAATCAGTGATATGTCATGAATTTTCAATGTGGCATACCCGAATTATGAAACGAGCTAGTGATGATCAAAGAATGGCTTATCGAAGCATATGACGTGACAATTGACAAACCTCACACCCCGGATTGATGAGAAACTGGCGGTTAAGTTTTATATTTATATATGAATTAATGATGAAGCTGTGCAGCAGTGGGAAACCACTTATGAACCTGGGGAAATTGGGTATGTTTGGGGGGGCGCGTCTGGTCGAAAACCGTTGATCTGCCCTGACAATGTGTACTTGGTGTCCGTGATGGATGAAAAAGCCGTGAGGCACTTCGTTTTTTATCGCTGATTGATCTTTCGTGCCAGGAATCATCAAGTTGGAAATCTAATCTCCAATACAAGCCATACGATTTTGATTGTATATATATGGAGACATAATATTATGGGTATTATGCCGTCTAGGATTAATACATTTATTTGCGAAATTGTTTTCCACACTATATGATAATATTAGAAGAGGATTTTCACGTATGAAAGCATGTTTGGTTATCATAAGGTAAAAATCGCCCGTCTGGTGTGCGCTTGTATTGTGTGATATGGGACGAGCTTATGATAGCTTCATTTTTCCAAAGTCATAACGAATTTCGATGTACTGGAATTCACATGGAGTAAACCTGTTCCGCGTTAGCGGCATGTTCCGTTGAAATTCCCAACTTTAAATGAACCTAATAATAACTGTTTTTGAGTTCTCACACCAGTCGCACGACTGGCCTGTAGTTTATTGTTCCACACCTAAACTCTAGGTGCCCATAATTTTGTACGGGCAGCCTAGTAGTTTGGTTCACAGATTGAGCCTTGGGAGTTGGTTAGAGCTGGATTCTGGTTTAGCTGGAGCTATGATGTATGGGAGCATTCGTATTCTTCCGCTGATTTTAGTATTTATTCCGCTGTGAAAATCGATGTACTCTGATGTATTCCTGGTAACTCTGATGTAATATTTTGTAATGAAATAAAAAGTCCTGTTATTTTTGTTCAATATATGTATGCACCCATAACAATTCATCTTTGTGAACGGTTTAAGTCGGTTTAATTACTGGTGAAAATCAGGCAAAAAGATGGGTCGTTACAAATGTGGTATCATAGCTTTGGTTATACAAAGCTATGGGGTACGACGTATTTTGAACAAAGGACAGGACTCATCAGAGCTATAGTATCTCATTAGAGATAGGGTTAGAAATACCCTAGAATGAGATTTTGGAATATTATGACGAGAGAGCATATTTTTGAAACCTATACAAGGTATTTTTGAACAAGTAAATCATTTTGAAAACGATGATTATTTGAAATATGTTTTAAAATATAATTGGAAATAAGGATTTCGAGCGTTTTATTCGACGTTACAATTAGACTATCGAGTATGTAAGGATCTCGAATATACGTCTGATCAACGTATATATGAAGTCCAATATATACTAGGTAGATGTAGGGTCACACTCTACTCGCTCGATGATGATTTTACCGATGACCACGGCACCATCAGTAGTTATTTTCGAGTTTCGAAAGTGGGATGACTATATGGTTTCAATTAACACGTCGAGGAATACTTGAACCATTCCGACATGTTAGAATAATTAAAAGGGAATATAATGTAGGCACAATATGTTATAGATGCAAAACCAACTATTTTGATAATAACAAAAGGATATTGTAGAAGTAAACTATACATAAGAATTAGAAAGGACACTGTAATAACCCGAAAATGCGAGCCAGTTTGAAATTTTTATTTTGGCAATTTTAGCGAATTTTGAATATTTAAAATAGATTATTTTAAATAATATCGACGAGAAATTTATTTTGAATAGAATTCGACGTATATATTATACGCGTCGTCGTTAGAATATAAATAATTATATATAATTATAAATAGAATTGAAAATGGCGCGGTAGTTCGATAATTCGATTTCAAACTTCAATTGAATGTACCGGGTGCAAAACAATCCGGATTTTAGTGAAACCAAAAACATTAGGATCTAATTGATAATATCTTTCTAACGGATGTAAGAAACTGAGATTTCACTTTAAAAATTGAGAGATATGTCCAGTTGAAAATTCTGAATAGTCGCTATGGAATTCAGGCCCTTAAAAATGGACATTTTGCAAATGACCTCGGATTTCGACGAAACCACTTTTGTTGGATCCGCAGTGTCGAATTATTGCTAGATTCCAAATTTCATAATTTTTCGAATCAATATGTGAGCGTGGCAAAGGAAAACGTGTTTTGACCATTTCAGTTGATTTTAATCGACTGGAAATTGGCCATTTTTCTAACGGTCTCAGAATTCGACGAAACTAGTTTTGTTAGGACCGTATCGTCAATACGAAGCTAGAAAATATTTTCTGCAATTTCTAGAGTTAGTATGTGACCCCGGTAATTCGAAATGTACGTTAAAAATTTAATAAAGTGATTTAAATGTAAATTTATCGGAAACTGATTCAAACGATCGAATCAACCTACGATACATATCCCATTGTGTTCAGAATGGGGGTAGAACGCTATGGACAACAGGCGGTGGGCCTCGTTTCGAGGTCGTATGTGGAAGTCAACTCTTTAGAATTAATTAATTAATTAATAAAATAAAATAAAAAAAATATTATCCTTCCTCCTATATCTTTCTGGCCCCCCCCCCCCCCCCCCACGTTCAAACAGAAATCAAAATTAAAAAAGAAAAAAAGAAAAAAAAAAAAGAAGGAATCGCTCCAGGCGATCGACGCCTCCACCCAACCACCGCCGCGCCAGTGGCAGGCGCGCCCCCCTCCTCTTCTTCCTCCTTCCCTTCCTCCGTTCCCATCTCCTCCTTCTGCCTGAAGAGCCACCGCTCCCCTTTCTTCCCACCGCGAGAACCGCCTACCACCGCTCCCTCTTTGCTCCGACCTCCTCCAGGTCGCGACCCAAGCCCTGAACCCCCCCCTCTGGACAAAACCGACCGCCTGAAGCCCACCTCCCCCTTAGCCTGCGAACGCCAAGAAACCCCCCCTGTAAGTAACTGTTTTTTTTATTTTTATTTATTTATAAAAACTGATTTTTATTTTACTTAAAAACTGAATTTTATTTGTTTTAAAAACTGATTTTATTTTAAAGGGTTTAAACTTTAAAATAGAAAAGGTATGATCTTTATATTTTTAAAGTGATAAAAATATGATTTTTATATTTTTAAAGTATTAAAAATATAATCTTTACTATATAAAAATATTAAAGATATGATTTTTATATTTTTAAAGTATTAAAAATATAATCTTTATAGGATAGAGAATATAAAAATATCATCTTTGTATATGTAACGAAATAAAAATCTGATTTTTATTTTATATACGTTGAAATCAAGTGTTTAAACTTAAAAAGGTGAAATCTTTAAACTTAAAAAGGCGAAAACTATATTTTAGAAAGGCGAAATCTTTATATAGAAAATAGCGTGATAAAAATATCATTTTTATCTATATAACATAGTAGTAAAAATTCGATTTTTATATATTGAACTTCGAAGTAAAAATATGATTTTTATATATTGAATAGCGTAGTAAAAAAAATTCGATTTTTAAATATATGAAGTGATTATAAAAATATGATTTTTAAATTGAAAGTAAATAAATAAAAATGTGATTTTTATTTTAAAGACATCGAAATATAAAAATGTGTGATTTTTTATATATATAGTGAATACGGGCAACGAGAGCGACAAGAAGGCGAAATAGGCGAAGATTTCTATCAAAGAAGAGTCAAGGTGTTTGGATAGCTATCGGTGAGAACTTCTCACTCAAAATTCTTTTACTAGTTATATATATATATACTAGGATGCAGACGGTGTTTAGTAGCACCCGACACCCGTCCACATACCATGGACTTGTTTGTTTGAATTGTTTGGTGAATTGAATTGATGTGATTGATGTGTGAATGGCGTGGGCCTTCACTAGACCGGGGATAAGGCTAGGCCTTGTCCCGTTTCTAGTATCGTGCCGTCATGCCGCCGAAATTTCCTAAAATATGTTAGAAAAATAAAAATATCATTTTTATTGTGTAAATGAAATGAATAGAAATTCAAGTGTTGAAATAGAATATTTTATCGTTAAAAATATAATTTTTAACGTGAAAGTGAATAAATAAAATATCCATTTACAAACCGGACGGTTTGTTTATGTACACTGATTTGAAGGACATTGATTGGGATGATAAATTTTACACATCGCCCAACTGCACAAATAAAATCTGTGTTTGATTGTTTGAAACCCCACACGGGTGTTGGGATGAAATTTGAAGTTCACTCATCCTGATTGATTAAATATGTCGATCGATTGATTGACAGGCTGTTATAAGCGTTAGATATCTATATTTGATGCTTATACAGCGTAGTGCACTTTGGTTGATGGTTGATTGTTTATTAATGCTGTTAAATACATGTGTTGTATAGAATCCATATAATTAACGTTATATGGTGATTGATTGGGCCTCATTCCAATTGGGAAAATAAGGAATATTATAAAAGAAAATTCATGTGTTGAATATAAAAATAGTCATGTGTTGACGATGTGCATGTGTTGAGTGAAATATTTTATATAATCAAAATTACATCTTTATCACATTTAAAATTAGAACTACTTCCCAGTAGAAGTCTAATTGAAAATCAAACGATAGATACCATAGTTTTATAAAATATTTTACATAACAAGAATAGTGATGTGTTGACAGTACTCATGTGTTGAGATTAGTCGTGTGTTGAAAGAAATATAGATTCATGTGTTGAATGGGATAAATATTCATTTGTTGAATAGAATAACGAATTATTGAAATATAAAGCCGTGTTGACTAGAGATGCGTTATTTCGACGCGAACGATGTTTATATCGATTTTATTCGTTTTATAAAGAATATTGAAAAGTGATTTCAAAATTAAATATTTTGAAATGAAATTCAAATTGAATTAGATTAAAATTCGAATTGAATAGGAAGCGAATTTGAATTCGAATAAAATAGAAATGAATTCAAATTGAATTGAATAGAAATTGAAATTTAAAACGGAATGAAATTGAATTGAAATCAATTTGAAACGAATTCGAATTGAATAGAAAGTGAATTTGAATTCGAATTGAATAAAAATGAATTCAAATTGAATTGAATTGAAACGGATTAGAATTTGAAGTTGAATTGAAATCAAATTGATTTGAAATTGAATGTAGTGTTGAAATGGTTTTTAAAACGAATTTAAAACGATTTATAATATTCGTTTTAAAAGGAAATCGACGAAATATATATAATATATATATTATATATATAATGGCTTGAATAGAACGCGCCGCGCCGCGGCAGTTCGTGAATTTCGACCATTAACTTCGAATTGACGTTGCGGGAGATCCGACCGTCGGATTCTCCTAAAACCGGAACCGTTGGGTTCGTATCGAAAAGAGCTTTCCAATGAATATTAGAAATTTGAAATCTAACGGTTGGATTTGGAATTATGTCCAAATCAAATTCGAAAAAGGTCGCTGTAAGTGCAGTTCGATGGCCGTTGTTGGAAATCGACTGTACGGGCCTTGATAAAATTATCAAAAATATCTATAATTTGTGTAAAATTATAATATGTGAATTGGAAAGAATTGGGTTGGAAAATTCCACATTTGAATAGGTAAAAATAGATTTCTATCGAAATGAACTAGTTTTGAACTAGAATTAGAATCAATTTATTTTTGAAATAAATAAATCGAATTTGAAAGTGATTTTGAAAATAATCGATATTTCCAATACGTGGATTGGACTGGAGTTGAATCGAAATTATCTTCGGGATATTTCGATGTTGGATTTCGTGACTATACAGATATTGTTATGGGAATTTGAAAGATATTTTATATCGTTATTTCCAATACGATATTTGTTGGTTTCAGAATTTGATATTGAATATAAGCCGATATATTTTCTATTCAGAGCCTTGTATTTAATATCAAATGTGATTTGGTTTGTCGTGAATCGTGTTTTTGATGACATTGGTTCTTTAACCTAGTTAAAGGCAGGATATTGTTGTTTTGAAAAGATTAAAGCTAAGTGGAGTTTATCTTTAATTAGATTAAAATGTGAATTGATAATTTTAATTATCAAATTTGAAAAGTGATCGAGAGTGGAGTACCACCAGTTTTGCTCCAAAGCGATAGTTAAATCTTTAATTAGATTTGAACGTGAAATGGTAATTAATTTTACCGATAACACAGTGGTGATAGATGTGGAGTATTACCAGTTTTCTCCATGGGATATAGGTTGGGATTGGGAAATAAACTAAATAATTACTTCGGTGTGGCTCGTTAATCCCGACTAGTTTGAAATGATATCCAAAGGAAGATTATAGGATAAATTTAGAAGAATTTATCTTGGATAAAATTAATGGGAACATTTCCCTAAGAATGTGATATTGTGAATAAAAGAATATTCTGAATTGGGATGAGGCGTTTGTTGTGTTTGTGTAACATTCGTTTATTATATACGTGGGTTATTCAGAAAGGCCGGGTTTATACCCATTCTGAATAACCGATTCGACGAGATGTCGAAGATGAAGACGGTGGTTGAAGACCGGAAGTCTTCACATCGTTTGGGTGATTACTGATGATCTTGATTGGGCTGTACACCCAGGATGAGGGAATCAGTTGGTGATCTTCCAGACGTACTTGGAGATGGATGGATATGCGAGGAAAGTGCCTCCGGTTTCGTTCAGACCCAGAACGGACTTGTAAATGGACTGTGTGTCCGACATTGGATTTTAGTCCGTGTGATTGATCTCTATTAAATATATATCTGTTTGGCGGCGGAGAATTTATTCTCTTGCTTAACGCCCTTCTCTGAGACGTACGAGCTCAGGGGTTATATATTGATGGATATCAAACGCATGGAGTGAATTGCCTGTGTGGCATGCGTAAGTGGCAATTGATCAAGGCTTCTGTTGAAAAGCAAAGTCTTGTGGTGATGATCAAAGCACGGCCTGTGTGGCGTAGCTTTGTGTGTAACGTGAATTCGCGAGCCTCACACCTCGGTATGAGTCAAAAACGGGAGACGGACCCAAGGAGTGCATGACGTTTCTTTCTAGCTAGGGTGGTGTCAGTGACCTACCAGCCCTGACATTTATATACTTTTCACCTGTGTGGTTGTTGGATACGAGGCGCCTCGGATATAGGTCTGTAAGGACCGGGAAACGTGTGTTCAGGAATAACTAATCCTCAAAAGTAAGAGAGGACCGGCCTTGGAGGTTCCAAAGGATCAGAGTGGGGTCCTGAGGCATTGCTAGAGTGTCTCGAACGCGGAGAGGAGCTTGCCCCTTGCCTCGACTCATGACGGAAATCCAATTTCCAATACGTGTATTGCGGTTTTAATTGTAGAACTAGTATGGCGACATGATATATGGTACCCATGCCGTCTATGATTGATATTTATGATTGAAAATTGTTTTGACACTATACACTTATAATATAATCAAATGATTTGTTTTGACGTACCAAGCATGTTTGGCTATTATAAGGGAAAACCCTATCCTCCGGCTTGCGTTGCATTGTGTGATGGGACCTGGGTCTTATAATAGCTTCATTTTTCTTTATTTAGCATTGCGCTGTGTGTTCTATGCACTGGTATTCTTGGGAGGAAACCCGTTCCGTGTTATACGGCGTGGTCCCTTGATTTACCTTACTTTGAAAACCAATATTTATAACTGTTTTAGTTCTCACACCAGTCACATGACTGACCTGGAGTTTATTGTTTTAACCTAAACTCTGGGTGCCCCTATTTTCCGCACGGGCAGCTAGTAGTTTTGGTTTTGCAGATTTATATTCACAGGGTCCTGATTTACAGCTGGAACGATGCTCGGAAAGCTCTGTATCCGTGTATCACTTCTAGTTGTGTTTTGTACATTTTTCCGCTGCTATGTAATTTATTGTAATCTCTGATATTTATCGAATGTAATTTATTCATTTATACTCTGTATATTCTTGTATCTGATGGAATTGTTGTAATAACAATGAAATGTTCTTCCGTATGCGTCCTTTTGTGTGTTGTTCTCAAAGTATTCGTGCTTTCCTTCACGGGGAAGTTACGGGTTCTTACAGTGGTATCAGAGCTTTGGTTTACAGAGCTCGAGAACAAGACACATTAGAACCATACGAAAGAATTCATCAGATATTGGATTAGTAATATCCAATTAGAATTACTCGTTAGAGATAGGATCAGTAGTATCCTAGAACGAGTGTGAAGAGTATATTTTTCAAATGAAAACAATTTTGTTTTGAAAATTTAAATCGTTTTATACGTATTTGACTATTTATTTATGTTGAATATGGACAATCGAGTATATATAGATTTCGCGTATACGCGTCATGAACGTATATTCGAAGTTTTAATATACTGGGTAGATATAGAATCACATTCTAGACACCCGGAGATGGTTCTGATGATTGATATATCATCATCAGAATTTATATTCGTGTTTCGAAGGTGTGATATCTATATATTTCCATTAGGCTGGTGTGAGAACCAAAACTTATATAGTTAGAACACATTGTTGTGAATTGGCACCAAAACATGATTTTCTGTATAGATATCAAATTTATGAATTTGAAACTCTAATCCACTAATTGATTGATGTTTGTGTTGTTTGTTTATTTGTTTGCTAATTTTCAACCATTTTGCCTAATATAATCAAATATCGAAGTGTATTGAAAATTGGTCGCATTTACTTGCAAATATATATACTTACATTGAACAGGTCATAGCAAGGAGGCTAGAGCCGAAGAAAAAAATTTGTTTGCCCGACAAATAGGTACATGTTTACTACATAATTTCCTGTTTTGTTTGGGTGATGATGATTTTGTGAGCCTATTGGCTAGCCGCTTGGCTTTTTCTTTTTCTTTTTGAGATCTGAAGGACCGGGGAAGCTATTTGAAATTCCCCGATGCTCCCATTGCAGGGGAGGTTATGGCGAAATTTTTCGAAAATTTAGGGTGTTAGCCAAATTTTTGAAATTTTGAAAATTCTCAGAAACTAAAAAGTTGGAGAACGGAAGCCAGATGGAACGTAGAGTTGAATAATCAAACCACTTTCGACTTTGTTCCTTTTCGGGGACGAAAAGTTTTAAGTGGGGGAGATTGTAATAACCCGAAAATGCGAGCCAGTTTGAAATTTTTATTTTGGCAATTTTAGCGAATTTTGAATATTTAAAATAGATTATTTTAAATAATATCGACGAGAAATTTATTTTGAATAGAATTCGACGTATATATTATACGCGTCGTCGTTAGAATATAAATAATTATATATAATTATAAATAGAATTGAAAATGGCGCGGTAGTTCGATAATTCGATTTCAAACTTCAATTGAATGTACCGGGTGCAAAACAATCCGGATTTTAGTGAAACCAAAAACATTAGGATCTAATTGATAATATCTTTCTAACGGATGTAAGAAACTGAGATTTCACTTTAAAAATTGAGAGATATGTCCAGTTGAAAATTCTGAATAGTCGCTATGGAATTCAGGCCCTTAAAAATGGACATTTTGCAAATGACCTCGGATTTCGACGAAACCACTTTTGTTGGATCCGCAGTGTCGAATTATTGCTAGATTCCAAATTTCATAATTTTTCGAATCAATATGTGAGCGTGGCAAAGGAAAACGTGTTTTGACCATTTCAATTGATTTTAATCGACTGGAAATTGGCCATTTTTCTAACGGTCTCAGAATTCGACGAAACTAGTTTTGTTAGGACCGTATCGTCAATACGAAGCTAGAAAATATTTTCTGCAATTTCTAGAGTTAGTATGTGACCCCGGTAATTCGAAATGTACGTTAAAAATTTAATAAAGTGATTTAAATGTAAATTTATCGGAAACTGATTCAAACGATCGAATCAACCTACGATACATATCCCATTGTGTTCAGAATGGGGGTAGAACGCTATGGACAACAGGCGGTGGGCCTCGTTTCGAGGTCGTATGTGGAAGTCAACTCTTTAGAATTAATTAATTAATTAATTAATTAAAAAAAATAAAAAAAATATTATCCTTCCTCCTATATCTTTCTGCCCCCCCCCCCCCCCCCCACGTTCAAACAGAAATCAAAATTAAAAAAGAAAAAAAGAAAAAAAAAGAAGGAATCGCTCCAGGCGATCGACGCCTCCACCCAACCACCGCCGCGCCAGTGGCAGGCGCGCCCCCCTCCTCTTCTTCCTCCTTCCCTTCCTCCGTTCCCATCTCCTCCTTCTGCCTGAAGAGCCACCGCTCCCCTTTCTTCCCACCGCGAGAACCGCCTACCACCGCTCCCTCTTTGCTCCGACCTCCTCCAGGTCGCGACCCAAGCCCTGAACCCCCCCCTCTGGACAAAACCGACCGCCTGAAGCCCACCTCCCCCTTAGCCTGCGAACGCCAAGAAACCCCCCCTGTAAGTAACTGTTTTTTTTATTTTTATTTATTTATAAAAACTGATTTTTATTTTACTTAAAAACTGAATTTTATTTGTTTTAAAAACTGATTTTATTTTAAAGGGTTTAAACTTTAAAATAGAAAAGGTATGATCTTTATATTTTTAAAGTGATAAAAATATGATTTTTATATTTTTAAAGTATTAAAAATATAATCTTTACTATATAAAAATATTAAAGATATGATTTTTATATTTTTAAAGTATTAAAAATATAATCTTTATAGGATAGAGAATATAAAAATATCATCTTTGTATATGTAACGAAATAAAAATCTGATTTTTATTTTATATACGTTGAAATCAAGTGTTTAAACTTAAAAAGGTGAAATCTTTAAACTTAAAAAGGCGAAAACTATATTTTAGAAAGGCGAAATCTTTATATAGAAAATAGCGTGATAAAAATATCATTTTTATCTATATAACATAGTAGTAAAAATTCGATTTTTATATATTGAACTTCGAAGTAAAAATATGATTTTTATATATTGAATAGCGTAGTAAAAAAAATTCGATTTTTAAATATATGAAGTGATTATAAAAATATGATTTTTAAATTGAAAGTAAATAAATAAAAATGTGATTTTTATTTTAAAGACATCGAAATATAAAATTGTGTGATTTTTTATATATATAGTGAATACGGGCAACGAGAGCGACAAGAAGGCGAAATAGGCGAAGATTTCTATCAAAGAAGAGTCAAGGTGTTTGGATAGCTATCGGTGAGAACTTCTCACTCAAAATTCTTTTACTAGTTATATATATATATACTAGGATGCAGACGGTGTTTAGTAGCACCCGACACCCGTCCACATACCATGGACTTGTTTATTTGAATTGTTTGGTGAATTGAATTGATGTGATTGATGTGTGAATGGCGTGGGCCTTCACTAGACCGGGGATAAGGCTAGGCCTTGTCCCGTTTCTAGTATCGTGCCGTCATGCCGCCGAAATTTCCTAAAATATGTTAGAAAAATAAAAATATCATTTTTATTGTGTAAATGAAATGAATAGAAATTCAAGTGTTGAAATAGAATATTTTATCGTTAAAAATATAATTTTTAACGTGAAAGTGAATAAATAAAATATCCATTTACAAACCGGACGGTTTGTTTATGTACACTGATTTGAAGGACATTGATTGGGATGATAAATTTTACACATCGCCCAACTGCACAAATAAAATCTGTGTTTGATTGTTTGAAACCCCACACGGGTGTTGGGATGAAATTTGAAGTTCACTCATCCTGATTGATTAAATATGTCGATCGATTGATTGACAGGCTGTTATAAGCGTTAGATATCTATATTTGATGCTTATACAGCGTAGTGCACTTTGGTTGATGGTTGATTGTTTATTAATGCTGTTAAATACATGTGTTGTATAGAATCCATATAATTAACGTTATATGGTGATTGATTGGGCCTCATTCCAATTGGGAAAATAAGGAATATTATAAAAGAAAATTCATGTGTTGAATATAAAAATAGTCATGTGTTGACGATGTGCATGTGTTGAGTGAAATATTTTATATAATCAAAATTACATCTTTATCACATTTAAAATTAGAACTACTTCCCAGTAGAAGTCTAATTGAAAATCAAACGATAGATACCATAGTTTTATAAAATATTTTACATAACAAGAATAGTGATGTGTTGACAGTACTCATGTGTTGAGATTAGTCGTGTGTTGAAAGAAATATAGATTCATGTGTTGAATGGGATAAATATTCATTTGTTGAATAGAATAACGAATTATTGAAATATAAAGCCGTGTTGACTAGAGATGCGTTATTTCGACGCGAACGATGTTTATATCGATTTTATTCGTTTTATAAAGAATATTGAAAAGTGATTTCAAAATTAAATATTTTGAAATGAAATTCAAATTGAATTAGATTAAAATTCGAATTGAATAGGAAGCGAATTTGAATTCGAATAAAATAGAAAT
Source organism: Allium sativum (assembly GCA_030737875.1). Taxonomy (NCBI): domain Eukaryota; kingdom Viridiplantae; phylum Streptophyta; class Magnoliopsida; order Asparagales; family Amaryllidaceae; genus Allium; species Allium sativum. Next base: position 366,315,664 of record CM060909.1, read on the forward strand.
GAATTCAAATTGAATTGAATAGAAATTGAAATTTAAAACGGAATGAAATTGAATTGAAATCAATTTGAAACGAATTCGAATTGAATAGAAAGTGAATTTGAATTCGAATTGAATAAAAATGAATTCAAATTGAATTGAATTGAAACGGATTAGAATTTGAAGTTGAATTGAAATCAAATTGATTTGAAATTGAATGTAGTGTTGAAATGGTTTTTAAAACGAATTTAAAACGATTTATAATATTCGTTTTAAAAGGAAATCGACGAAATATATATAATATATATATTATATATATAATGGCTTGAATAGAACGCGCCGCGCCGCGGCAGTTCGTGAATTTCGACCATTAACTTCGAATTGACGTTGCGGGAGATCCGACCGTCGGATTCTCCTAAAACCGGAACCGTTGGGTTCGTATCGAAAAGAGCTTTCCAATGAATATTAGAAATTTGAAATCTAACGGTTGGATTTGGAATTATGTCCAAATCAAATTCGAAAAAGGTCGCTGTAAGTGCAGTTCGATGGCCGTTGTTGGAAATCGACTGTACGGGCCTTGATAAAATTATCAAAAATATCTATAATTTGTGTAAAATTATAATATGTGAATTGGAAAGAATTGGGTTGGAAAATTCCACATTTGAATAGGTAAAAATAGATTTCTATCGAAATGAACTAGTTTTGAACTAGAATTAGAATCAATTTATTTTTGAAATAAATAAATCGAATTTGAAAGTGATTTTGAAAATAATCGATATTTCCAATACGTGGATTGGACTGGAGTTGAATCGAAATTATCTTCGGGATATTTCGATGTTGGATTTCGTGACTATACAGATATTGTTATGGGAATTTGAAAGATATTTTATATCGTTATTTCCAATACGATATTTGTTGGTTTCAGAATTTGATATTGAATATAAGCCGATATATTTTCTATTCAGAGCCTTGTATTTAATATCAAATGTGATTTGGTTTGTCGTGAATCGTGTTTTTGATGACATTGGTTCTTTAACCTAGTTAAAGGCAGGATATTGTTGTTTTGAAAAGATTAAAGCTAAGTGGAGTTTATCTTTAATTAGATTAAAATGTGAATTGATAATTTTAATTATCAAATTTGAAAAGTGATCGAGAGTGGAGTACCACCAGTTTTGCTCCAAAGCGATAGTTAAATCTTTAATTAGATTTGAACGTGAAATGGTAATTAATTTTACCGATAACACAGTGGTGATAGATGTGGAGTATTACCAGTTTTCTCCATGGGATATAGGTTGGGATTGGGAAATAAACTAAATAATTACTTCGGTGTGGCTCGTTAATCCCGACTAGTTTGAAATGATATCCAAAGGAAGATTATAGGATAAATTTAGAAGAATTTATCTTGGATAAAATTAATGGGAACATTTCCCTAAGAATGTGATATTGTGAATAAAAGAATATTCTGAATTGGGATGAGGCGTTTGTTGTGTTTGTGTAACATTCGTTTATTATATACGTGGGTTATTCAGAAAGGCCGGGTTTATACCCATTCTGAATAACCGATTCGACGAGATGTCGAAGATGAAGACGGTGGTTGAAGACCGGAAGTCTTCACATCGTTTGGGTGATTACTGATGATCTTGATTGGGCTGTACACCCAGGATGAGGGAATCAGTTGGTGATCTTCCAGACGTACTTGGAGATGGATGGATATGCGAGGAAAGTGCCTCCGGTTTCGTTCAGACCCAGAACGGACTTGTAAATGGACTGTGTGTCCGACATTGGATTTTAGTCCGTGTGATTGATCTCTATTAAATATATATCTGTTTGGCGGCGGAGAATTTATTCTCTTGCTTAACGCCCTTCTCTGAGACGTACGAGCTCAGGGGTTATATATTGATGGATATCAAACGCATGGAGTGAATTGCCTGTGTGGCATGCGTAAGTGGCAATTGATCAAGGCTTCTGTTGAAAAGCAAAGTCTTGTGGTGATGATCAAAGCACGGCCTGTGTGGCGTAGCTTTGTGTGTAACGTGAATTCGCGAGCCTCACACCTCGGTATGAGTCAAAAACGGGAGACGGACCCAAGGAGTGCATGACGTTTCTTTCTAGCTAGGGTGGTGTCAGTGACCTACCAGCCCTGACATTTATATACTTTTCACCTGTGTGGTTGTTGGATACGAGGCGCCTCGGATATAGGTCTGTAAGGACCGGGAAACGTGTGTTCAGGAATAACTAATCCTCAAAAGTAAGAGAGGACCGGCCTTGGAGGTTCCAAAGGATCAGAGTGGGGTCCTGAGGCATTGCTAGAGTGTCTCGAACGCGGAGAGGAGCTTGCCCCTTGCCTCGACTCATGACGGAAATCCAATTTCCAATACGTGTATTGCGGTTTTAATTGTAGAACTAGTATGGCGACATGATATATGGTACCCATGCCGTCTATGATTGATATTTATGATTGAAAATTGTTTTGACACTATACACTTATAATATAATCAAATGATTTGTTTTGACGTACCAAGCATGTTTGGCTATTATAAGGGAAAACCCTATCCTCCGGCTTGCGTTGCATTGTGTGATGGGACCTGGGTCTTATAATAGCTTCATTTTTCTTTATTTAGCATTGCGCTGTGTGTTCTATGCACTGGTATTCTTGGGAGGAAACCCGTTCCGTGTTATACGGCGTGGTCCCTTGATTTACCTTACTTTGAAAACCAATATTTATAACTGTTTTAGTTCTCACACCAGTCACATGACTGACCTGGAGTTTATTGTTTTAACCTAAACTCTGGGTGCCCCTATTTTCCGCACGGGCAGCTAGTAGTTTTGGTTTTGCAGATTTATATTCACAGGGTCCTGATTTACAGCTGGAACGATGCTCGGAAAGCTCTGTATCCGTGTATCACTTCTAGTTGTGTTTTGTACATTTTTCCGCTGCTATGTAATTTATTGTAATCTCTGATATTTATCGAATGTAATTTATTCATTTATACTCTGTATATTCTTGTATCTGATGGAATTGTTGTAATAACAATGAAATGTTCTTCCGTATGCGTTCTATTTTGTCTTGTACTCAATTCTATCCGTGCTTTCCTTAACGGGGAAGTTCGGGTCGTCTCAGACACGCAATTGTGAAAATCCATTAAGAAATTATATCAATACCACCCCTTAAGGAATCTGAAGATGATTTAGACTTAAGTTAAGAATTTGTTTAAAGAGATGATTTTGACTTAAGTTAGGAATGAGTTTAAAAAAGGTTAATTTAAATTATGACAAACATTGAAGTAGGAAAATTTTGGATCTTTGAAATATTAAATTTAAAGAAGTGAGTTCTGAAAATGTTAAGATTAATATTTGAAAACAACCCTAGCTTGAACATGTATACACATAATCAGAGTGCGCAGAGGAAGCTTTATTGTATTTTAAATAAAACTGTTTTAAGAGATTTTCTGGCTAGTTGAGTAAGAAATATTTTCTACACACGATTTGATATTTAAACAAGGATGAAAAGAGTTATATATATTTATGAATTTTAAAGTGGATTTAGAAAAAGTATTATTCGATTAGGTGAATATGACAACCAAAATATGAATATCAAATGAGTATAAGTTTAACTTATAAATGGGTTAATTTGAAATTGGAAACGATTGGAATAAAAATTTGAAATAGAACGAAATATAATTCCATCTCTTTCTTTATCGCTGGGTTTGCTCGACCCATTGTCATATTTTGATTATCACCCCAAATTGTCGTGCTTCAAATTTTAACTGTCCAACTTTATTTTTGAATTCTTCCTTTTGCCCTGCTCTAATAAAGCCATGGACAGGTGAATTAATTTGGATTAGAAACCAGTATTTTGGACTATCTCTTAAATTGAACTTAAATTTGTATTAAGAGCAATAGAATTTCTAATACTGAATTTAGCCAATGTTATTTTGCAAGATAATTGAATGATTAGAAGAAGAAAAATTATTTGAGAACTTGGATTTAAATTTCTAATTTAAGCACTTAGTCTTATAATTAATGAGAAAATCATGGGTTCCATAAGAGTAAGTTAGAAAGATAATTTCCAAAATATAAAATTTTCTTAGGGTCGTAGACCTCTAAGTACTAGACAGTATCTATCCTAGTTTCTCCTTAGTGGTAGTGGTAGTAGCTCTGAGTCTAACTCAGAAATTTCGATTAAAAACAAGACCGGTGACGACCCTAGTAATCACGAGATTATAGAAGTTTCCTTAGACTCTACCTTTAGTAATAATTAGATAGAGTACCTTGAGGATGATATGAGCCTTGGTTGTGACCATTACATTTCCGATATGTTAAGAGAGAAATTGGAATTTAAAATTTGTAAAGGAGTTTAAATTTACCGACTTCCTTTTCGAGGACGAAAAGTTCTAAGGGGGGGTGAATGTAACATCCCATAATTTTAACCAAGTTTGATTTGGATTTTTGATATATAAATTTGGATTTTACTGAAAATAAATTGATTTTTATTAGGTTTGAATATGAATTTTAACTTTGTATAAGTATTTTTTTTATTTAAATTCTTATAAGAAAACTTATTTTAAAAATTATACTTATAAGATTTATGTTTAAGTAATGATATTTTCTGATTTTGATAATATTGATTTGTAAAATATGAATTTGGTAAAGGATGAGTTATTTTAAGATTTCATAAGAATGATTTTTAATTTGAATATCAATAAGTAAGATAATTTGTAATGATGTTTATGAAATTTATTAAGCATTTATTTTAAACCATTTAGTATGAATTTTGGTAAAGCATATATAAATATATTTGCTGAATAATATAGATAAATATTTTTGAATATTAATAAATTATAAATATTTTTGATAAGCCTTAGGTTATAAATTGATTTAATATATAAGTGTTTATCTTAGACCATTTTGGTTAATATAAATCTTTGGTAAATTATATAGTTAAATATTTTTGAAAAAAATTATAAGTTATATTTTTGTAAACCATAAACAACAAGATGGCTACACTCATAAGTATTGGAGATATGCTATGTTTATAAGTATCACAGGAGTATTTCCAATTTAAATAAATTAATTTATCCTTAAGATAAGGATGAGTGATTAGGTGTCCCTCTTATGTGTCTTCATGCATGATATGAGTTCCATAAAAAAATCCAAGTGTCTGTTTAGTTGTCAACATGCATGGAATTAGCCTCATGAAGGATACATGTGTCCCCTAATTAAAATGACTAGAATACCCTTTGTGAAGCCTATATAAACACCTATTCCCCTCCAGGAAAACCCATTCTACATTATGTATCTTACATCTCACATATAATATTCCTCTTCTCTATGATTTTAGTTTCCAGTAAAATGAATATATACATTTCCACTCATTCAAAAATCCAAATCTTTCAATCCGTTGAGGTTTAGCTGAACTAATCTACGTGAATAATGTTCGTATCATCGTTTGTGATTTTTAGAAACTGACGGATTGGAATTTCATTGATAAACGAGAGAGAAATCGCGGATTTACAGTAAAATGGAAGAATGAGTTCAAAACTTCAAAAAATCATATCTCTCAATTCGCTTCGAATTGATCGATGCCGTCTTCGCCGTTGAGATCAGCGAAGAAAGTAGTATTTTTGATGTAAGTTTGGTGCGATTCTGTGTCGACATCGTTGATGGCCGGAATTTAGGGTTGGAATTTGTCGGTGGTTGAAACGATGGTCGGTGAATCGAAGTATGGTGTTGCGATGAGATTTGAAAGAGCTTTCATGTGGCAGGGTTTGGCGGAAATCGGAAAGTCAAATTGTTGAGACATTGTTTGCATTCACGCGTTGAAAGAAGCAGGTCACGGCTTTGGGTGCACGTCGGATTTTGATGTAGGACTCTGGAGTTGTGGTGTTGGTGTGCATATTGACGAGAAAGTGGAGAGAAACTTGCTGGTGATCTTTGTTGTTGGTTCGGATCGGAGGACGTTTAGGGTGGTGCGTGTGCACACTGTGCACGTGAATTGGGTTCCAGGCGTGAGTAAGGAGATGAGGCGTGATGGGAGAAGAAGGAGAGGGAGATGGGCCATGGGTTAGAAGCTTGGATCCGTGAGTTAGTTTGGGCTTTGGGCCCAACTATTTATATGGTATGGTCTTAATTAGTTATTTAAATTTAAAATTTGTGTAAACTTCATCAGCTAATATCTAATTCGTTTTAAATCGGATTTTTGCACCGTTAGGCTCGTTAGAACCGTATTTGAAAATGGAACCCGTCAATTTATAATGATGATAATTTTGGATAAGGTATAAATTATAATAAAAAAATTATCTAAAAATTCCTTATATATGAATATATATAATGAATAACGTTATTAATTCAATTTCAATATATAAATTAGTAGAAAAATTACCAGCAGCTGATAAGAGTGGACTGAGAGCAGTACGAGTAGAGTTGGCAGTATTCGTTGATCTGTTCATGAAGATTTTGAAGCTTGAATGGTGAGAACTTCTAATTTATTTATTTTTTATTTAAATTAGTTAATTATAATTAGCTGAGATTAATTATTATTAGTTGATGATGATTGTGTGATGGATGTTGATGTTTGAATGGTTGTTCATGCAATTAGATAATACACTTAAAACTGGTAAGCGTTATTGACTGTAATGCTTGTGCATAGTTAAAATGTTGCATGTGATGAATGAATTCGTATCCATCTGATCATTTGGATAAATATGGTTGCATTGCATGATATTACAGACACACAACCGTGGTTGTGGAATATATGGGTGATCGATCTAGAATCACTTTCCTATATACGATTTTATTTAATTATTAAATAATATTTAAATGTTGGTTTGAATTAAATATCAACTTTTTAAATATTGAATTAGGATCGGAAAATGATTTGAATTATGTATTGATTTTTGTATAGCGATCTTTATATCTATCTAGAACTAGTTTTGGTAAAAATATTGTTTTCAATTTAAATTCGAAACGAGATTTTTAAATTTGAATATGGTTTTATATATATAATAATATAATATACACCAGAACGTTCTAGTATGATAGAGAGGACAGTGTCTAGGCTTGGGTTTGGAAATTCAGTTTCCTGCTCTCCCTGGCTACCCCTAACTGATCCGACGAACGGAATGGTAAATTCGAAATCTAATTTGAAATATATTTTGAAAGTGTTTTTCAAATGATTTGGAAATATAAAATAAGTTTGAAAAGGATTTGAATAATTTATATAAGAATGATTTATAAAATAGTTTCAAAGATTATTAAAGTATTGGAAATATTTATATGGAATTGAAATGGGATTTCCAAATTTAAAAATTTGGATATGGTTGGAGATAAATCTTCGGATGCTTGATATTAATTTGGTAAATGAAAACTTTTATTATCTGAGAAATTTAAAAGGTAATTCACCGTTATTCCGCTTATAATATGAGTTGGATACGGAGATTAATATTGAAGATAAGTTGATGATATTTCTATCCAGATCAAATATCATAGAGTTGAATAAATCTTTTAAATAAGATATGGGTTTCTCCACCTGATTGAAATAAGTTAGATAGAAATAATCTTCGATATTTGGTATAAAATTTCATGGTGTAAATGAATACTATCTGGGTAATTTGAAAGATATTATTATATCGTTATTCCACTTATAGTATTCGTTGATTATGAGAATTTATATCGAATATAAATAGATACAATTTCTGTGTAACTTATGATTCAACATCGAGATATTTGGGTTTGGTCGTGAATTGTAATTTCAATAATATCGTTCTTGAAACCCAGTGAGATTGATTTGTGAAAATTCATATCGTAATTGGGGATTTAAATCAAATCTTTGATCTGAGGGAATTTAAAGTAAGAAATTGAAGCGAATATATACTCTTTGATTTCAGAGAAGAATTTAAGATGATAACGAGATGTATGAAATTAAAGTAATTCAAATCTTGAGTCATAAATGAATTGATAACTATTTGGAAGGAGATTTGAATCGAAAAGCCTATGTAAACTTTAGTTATTGTTTTAAAGTACGCTTATTACTTGGAAAGACCGGGATCGAGTATATGTTCGAAAACCATTCCAAGTAATAATACAACGTTATGAAACAGTTCAAGACTTGGTAAACGACGAATGAAGACCGGGAATATTTGAATTGTTTAGATTGATTGCTGATTAATGTCTCAGTTAGGTAGGCCATCCGATACGAGGTATGAGTTACATGAGACCTGAACATATTTAAGTATTTTCGGGTTATTGTTCCGTTCACACCAGAACGTGTAAATACCCGTAACTTCCCCGTAAAGGAAAGCGTCGGATAGTTCGAGAACAAACCACAACAGAACGCATACAGAAGAACATTTCATTGCTATTACAACAATGCACCAGATTACAAGAATATACAGAGTATAAATGAATAAATATTACACAGAAATATCAGAGATTTAAATTACATTTAAATACATCGCAGCGGAAAATGATACAATACACAACTAGAATGAGATATACGGATACAAAGCTTTCCGGATATCGTTCCAGCTGTAAACCAGGATCCTGTGAATATAAATCTGCAAAACCGAAACTACTAGCTGCCCGTGTCAAAATAAGGGCACCCAGAGTTTAGGTTAAAACAATAAACTCCAGGTCAGTCATGTGACTGGTGTGAGAACTAAAACAGTTATTATTCTTTGTTTTAAAAATTAGGTAAATCAAGGGACCACGCCGTATAATACGGAACGGGTTTCCTCCCAAGAACACCAGTGCATAAAACAAACAGCGCAATGCTAAATAAAGAAAAAAATGAAGCTATTATAAGACCCAGTTCCCATCACACAATGCAACGCAAGCCGGAGGATAGGGTTTTTACCTTATAATAGCCAAGAATGCTTGATACGTTTAAAACAAATCATTTGATACTATTATAAGTGTATAGTGTATAAAACAACTTCAAATCATAAGTATCAATCCTAGGCGGCATGAATGCCCCATACCACTATGTCGCCGTATATAGGTTATACAATCAAAATCGCAAAGTCACGTATTTGGAAATTGGATTTCCGTCTATGAACCGAGGCAAAAGATAGTCCTCAACCGATTCGAGACAATCTAGCCTACCATGTCTCAGGATCAGAGCTCGAGTGACCCTTGGATCGTCAGGGCCGGTCCACCGATGTGGATTAAAATGCCTGAACATTACGTTTCCCCGCCCTTTGGGGCGCAAACGAGCCATCAAATGACTCCATCGGTTCGAGAACGACCGATCAATCCGAGGCGCCTCGCAACAGCAACAACCACATAAGTCAAACTCGTCAGGGCGTGTAAAACCACTGACGCCACTTTTAGCTAGAAAGAAACGCAAGTCCTCCCTGAGGTCCGTCTCCCGTTTTTGGTTCATACCGGGTGTGAAACACGCGAGGTAAACGTTACACAAAGCTACGCCACAAAGGCCTTGCTTTGATCATCACCACAAGACTTTGCTTTTCAACAGAAGCCTCGATCAATTGCCACTTAGGCATGCCACACAGGCAATTCACTCCATGCGTTTGATATCCATCAATATATAACCCCTGAGCTCGTACGTCTCAGAGAAGGGCGTTAAGCAAGAGAATAAATTCTCCGCCGCCAAACAGATATATATTTAATAGAGATCAATCACACGGACTAAAATCCAATGTCAGACACACAGTCCATTTACAAGTTCGCTCTGGGTCTGAACGAAACCGGAGGCACCTAGTACCCCGCATATCCATCGATCTCCAAGTACGTCTGGACGATCACTAACTGTTTCCATCTTCTTGGGTGTACAGCCCAATCAAGATCATCAGTAATTACCCAAATGACGTGAAGACTTCCGGTCTTCGACCACCGTCTTCATCTTCGACTTATCGTCGTATCAGTTATTCAGAATGGGATAAACCCAGTCTTTCCGAATAACTCGCGTATATTTTAAATAAGTGTTACACAAACACAACATACGCCTCATTCCAATCCATTAGTCACTAACCGTAAATTAATCAAGAGAATAATTCCCCGAATATTAACCCCGAAGGCCGAAACCAACATCAGATCAATATCCAGAAAACCATTCTGCTTGGCTAACCGACAGTTAGTTTCTAAATTTCACATTCATAGGGAAAGGTTCCCATTAATTTTATCCAAGATAAATTCCTTGAATTTATTCTTTAATCATCTTTTGAATTTCGATTCAACTAGTCGGGATTAACGAACCTTACCGAAGTAATCATTTGTTTTAATTTCCCAATCCCAACCTATTAATCCCATGAAGTAAAACTGGTAATACTTCATATCTAACACCACAGTGTTATCGGTAAATTCAATTACCATTTCACGTTCAAATCTAATTAAAGATTTAACTATCGCCTGGAGCAAAACTGGTGATACTCCATTTTCGATCATTTCAATCTAATTAAAGATTCATTAAAACTCCACTTAGTTTTAATCGTTAACTGGGTCAAAGAATCAGTGTCATTTAAAACACGGTTCACGATAAACCCAAAATCCCATTCATTAATTATCGGGTTAAAGAACAAGTGTTATTTAAAACACTGTTCACGATAAACCCAAAAATCAATATCAACTCAATTCCAATTAAATATTATTTAATTGGTACTCTTCATTAAATCTAAATAAAAAGATTTAATCTTTTCTCAACTGGATTCAAGAACAGTGTTAATGAAGACACCATTCACGACAAACCCAAATCACATTTGATATTCAATATAAGGCACTGAATAGAAAATATATCGGCTTATATTCAATATCAAATTCTACGATTAACAAATGTCGTATTGGAAATAACGATATAAATATATATCTTTCAAATTTCCATAACAACATCTGTATAATCACGAATTTCAACATCGAAATATTCCGAAGACAATTTCGATTCAAATCCACTCCAATGCAATCGTTGGAGATTCTGTTTATTTTTAAAACCCTTTTCAAATTCAATTTATTTATTTAAAAATAAATAGAATTACAATTCTAGTTCAAAACTAGTTCAATTCGATAAAAATCTATTTTTATCTTTTCAAACATGGAGTTTTTTCATCCCAATTCTTCCCAAATCATTTCTTATGATTTTACACAAATTATTACTATTTTTAATAATTTTATCAAGGCCTGTACAGTCGATTTCCAACAATGGCCATCGAACTGCACTTACAGCGACCTTTTTCGAATTTGATTTGGACGTATCTCCAAATCCAACCGTTAGATTTCAAATTTCTAACATTCATTAGAAAGCTCTTTTCGATACGAACCCAACGGTTCCGGTTTCAGGAGAATCCGACGGTCGGATCTCCCGTAATGTCCGTTTGAAATAAATGGTCGAAATTCACGAACTGCCGCGGCGCGGCGCGTTCTATTCAGGCCATTATATTATATATATATAATATATATAATATATATTTCGTCGATTTCTATTTAAAACGAATTATAGAAAAAGTTTTAAATTCGTTTCAAAAGCAATTTCAACTTCCTTTTCAATTCAAATCAAAATTGAATTCTCCTTTATAAATTCGTTTTAAAATTCATTTCTATTCAATTCAAATTTCAATTCAATTTGAATTCATTTCAATTTTCTTTCAATTCAATTTGAAATCGTTTTCAATTCATTTCATTTCGAAATCGTTTTCAATTCATTTCATTTCGAAATCGTTTTCAATTCATTTCATTTCGAAATCGTTTTTAATTCATTTCATTTCGAAATCGTTTTCAATTCATTTCATTTCGAAATCGTTTTCAATTCATTCTATTTCGAAATCGTTTTCAATTCATTTCATTTCGAAATCGTTTTCAATTCATTTCATTTCGAAATCGTTTTCAATTCATTTCATTTCGAAATCGTTTTCAATTCATTTCATTTCGAAATCGTTTTCAATTCATTTCATTTCGAAATCGTTTTCAATTCATTTCATTTCGAAATCGTTTTCAATTCAATTTCATTTCGAAATCGTTTTCAATTCAATTTATTTCGAAATCGTTTTCAATTCATTTTATTTCGAAATCGTTTTCAATTCATTTTATTTCGAAATCGTTTTCAATTCATTTCATTTCGAAATCGTTTTCAATTCAATTCATTTCGAAATCGTTTTCAATTCAATTCATTTCGAAATCGTTTTCAATTCAATTCATTTCGAAATCGTTTAAAATCGACATAAATATCGTTTACGTCAAAATGGCGTCAATCTAATCAACACGGCTTCATATATTCCTATTTTCAAATATTCTATTTCAAATATTTCTTTTTCAAAATAGTTGTTATTATCAAAATATTTCGTTCAACACATGACCAATCTCAATGAATGAGTACTGTCAACACATGAACCTTTATTTTATATTGATAAAGATGTAAATTTTATTACTAAAATATTTCGTTCAACACATGACCAATCTCAATGGATGAGTACTGTCAACACATGAACTTTTATTTTATAATCGATAAAGGTGTAAATTTTATTACTAAAATATTTCGTTCAACACATGACCAATCTCAATGGATGAGTATTGTCAACACATGAACTTTTATTTTATATTGATAAAGATGTAAATTTTATTACAAAAATATTTCGTTCAACACATGACCAATCTCAATGGATGAGTATTGTCAACACATGAACTTTTATTTTATAATATTCTTTATTTTTCAAATTGGAATGAGGCCCAATCAATTACCATATAAAGTTAATTATATGGATTTTCATACAACACATGTATATAATAGCATGGAAAAATAATCAACCATCAACCAAAGTGCACTACACTGTATAAGCATCAAATATAGATATCTAACGCTTAAAACAGCCTGTCAATCAACCGATCGACATATTTAATCAATCAGGACGAGTGAACTTCAAATTGCATCCTAACACCCGTGTGGGGTTTCAAACAATCAAACACATATTTTATTTGTGCTGTTGGGCGATGTGTAAAATTTATCGTCCCAATCAATGTCCTTCAAATAGGTGTACATAAACAAACCGTCTGGTTTGTAAATGAATATTTTATTTTATTCACTTTCACTATATTCATATTCACGTTAAAAATTATATTTTTAACGATAAAACATTTTATTCCAACATATGAATTTCTATTATTCATTTACACAATAAAATGATATTTTTATTTTCTAACATATTTTAGAAAATTTCGGCGGCATAACGGCACGATACTAGAAACGGGACGAGGCCTAGCCTTATCCCCGGTCTAGTGAAGGCCCACGCCATTCACACATCAATCAAAATCACCAAACAACCAAATTCAAATCAAATCATATAACTAATCTATGCAACCAAACAAACAAGTCCATGGTCTGTGGACGATTGTGTCGGGTGCTACTAAGCACCGTCTGCATCCTAGTATATATATATAAATAGAAATGAAATGGAAAGGTGAGAAATTCTCACTTATAGCTAATCCAAACGCCACGACACTTCTAATGCAGGAAATCTTCGCCAACTCGCCTTTCGTCGCTTTCGTTGTCCGCTTTCACTACATATGTAAAAATCGAATTTTACTTCGGTATTCAATATATAAAGATCACATTTTTACTTTGCTATTCAATATATAAAGATATGATTTTTACTTCTTAAAGTTCAAATCCTTTTTCTCTTTAAAGATTAAACCTTTTTCCTATTTAAAGTTTTTACTTTTAAACAAAATCAGTTTTTATTTTTAAACAAAATCAGTTTTTACTTTTTTAAAAATTTCAGTTTTATATTTAAAAAAAAAATCAGTTTTATACTTTTAAAAAAAAATTCAGTTTTATACTTTTAAAAATTCCAGTTTTTACTCTTTTAACAAAATCAGTTTTTACTTTTATTTAACAACAGTTTTAAAATCTAAAAAAAATCAGTTTAAAATTCTATTTAAAATCAGTTTTAAAATCTAAAAAAAAAATCAAATAACAAAGCAAAAGAAACTTACAGAGGGGGGGGGTTTTCTGCAGTTCGTCGGCGGCAAGCTTCGAGGGTGGCGTTCGCTGGTTTGCTCGATGAGGTGCGGCGACACGATTTGATTCGACTGGGGGGGCGTTCGAGGGTTTCGTCGGCGGCGGCTCCGAGGTAAGGCGGCGGCTTCGATCTGATTAGGTTTTCTTTTTCTTTTTTTTTATTTCTGGTAAATGAATAATAGATCGGGGGGGGCAATGAAGAAGAAAAAAGGGGGGAAAGAAATTAAAATAATATATTTTTTCTTCCTTTTATTATTTAATTATCGTAAAAAGGTTGACTTTTACATACGACCTCGAAACGAGGCCCACCGCCTGTCGTCCATAGCGTTCTACCCCCATTCCGAACACAATGGGATATGTATCGTAGGTTGATTTGATCGTTTGAATCAGTTTCCGTTAAATTTACTTTTAAATCACCATATTGAATTTTAAACGTACATTTCAAATTACCGGGGTCACATACTAACTAGAAAAATTCCCGAAAAATATTTTCTAGCTTCGTATTGATGATACGGTCCTAAAAAACTAGTTTCGTCGAATTCTGAGACCGTTTGAAAAATGACCAATTTCCAGTCGATTAAAATCAACTGAAACCGGTCAAACGCGTTTTCCTTTGCCACACTCACATATTGATTCGAAAAATTATGAAATTTGAAACCTAGCAATAACTTCACATCCCGGACCCAACAAAACCGGTTTCGTCGAAATCCGAGGTCGTTTGCAAAATGTCCATTTTTAAGGGCCTGAATTCCATAGCGACTATTCAGAATTTTCAACTGGACATATCTTTTGATTCCCGCTATGAAATCTCGATTTTTCGGATTCGTTGGAAAGATATTATCAATTAGATCCTAATGTTTTTGGTTTCACTAAAATCCGGATTGTTTTGCACCCGGTACATTCAATTGAAGTTTGAAATCGAATTATCGAACTACCGCGCCATTTTCAATTCTATTTATAATTATATATAAATATTTATATTCTAACGACGACGCGTATAATATATACGTTAGAATTATATTCAAAATAAATTTTCTCGCCGATATTATTTAAAATAATTCATTTTAAATATTCGAAATTCGCTAAAATCGCCAAAATAAAAATTTTAAACTGGCCCAGATTTTCGGGTTATTACAATCTCCCCCACTTAAAACTTTTCGTCCCCGAAAAGGAACAAAGTCGAAAGTGGTTTGATTAATCAACTCTACGCTCGATCTGGCTTCCATTCTCCAACTTTTCAGTTTCTGAGAATTTTCAAAATTTCAAAAATTTGGCTAACACCCTAAATTTTCGAAAAATTTCGCCATAACCTCCCCTGCACCGGGAGCATCGGGGAATTTCAAAATAGCTTCCCCGGTCCTTCAGATCTCAAAAAGAAAAAGAAAAAGCCAAGCGGCTAGCCAATAGGCTCACAAAATCATCATCACCCAAACAAAACAGGAAATTATGTAGTAAACATGTACCTATTTGTCGGGCAAACAAATTTTATTATCTGGCTCTAGCCTCCTTGCTATGACCTGTTCAAAAGATATATATGTATATGCAAGCAAATGCGACGAAATTCCAATATAATTCAATATTTGATGCAATTAGGCATAATGGTTCAAAATTATCAAACAATTAAACAAACAACACAAACATCAATCAATTAGTGAATTAGAGTTTCAAATTCATAATTTTGATACATATACAAAAATCAGATTTTTGATGCCAATTCACAACAATAAGCCCTATCTAATTTTGGTTCTCACACCAGTCAATAGGAAATATATAGATATCACACCTTCGAAACACGAAAATAAATACTGGTGATGGCGCGCCATCATCAGAATCATGTCCAGGCGACTAGAGTGTGACTCTATATCTATCCAGTATATTAAAATTTCGAATACACGCGGATCAGACGTATACACAAAATCTATATATACTGGATTGTCCACATCAATATAAATAGATAATCAAATACGAATAATTGATTTAAATCTTCAAAACCAAAAATTTGTTTTCATTTTCAAAAATATACTCTTTACACTCGTTCTAGGATACTACTGATCCTATCTCTAACGAGTCATTCTAATTGGATATTACTAATCCAATATCTGATGAATTCTTTCGTATGGTTCTAATGTGCCTTGTTCTCTAGCTTTGTAAACCAAAGCTCTGATACCAACTGTCAAGACCCGTAACTTCCCCGTAAAGGAAAGCGTCGGATAGTTCGAGAACAAACCACAACAGAACGCATACAGAAGAACATTTCATTGCTATTACAACAATGCACCAGATTACAAGAATATACAGAGTATAAATGAATAAATATTACACAGAAATATCAGAGATTTAAATTACATTTAAATACATCGCAGCGGAAAATGATACAATACACAACTAGAATGAGATATACGGATACAAAGCTTTCCGGATATCGTTCCAGCTGTAAACCAGGATCCTGTGAATATAAATCTGCAAAACCGAAACTACTAGCTGCCCGTGTCAAAATAAGGGCACCCAGAGTTTAGGTTAAAACAATAAACTCCAGGTCAGTCATGTGACTGGTGTGAGAACTAAAACAGTTATTATTCTTTGTTTTAAAAATTAGGTAAATCAAGGGACCACGCCGTATAACACGGAACGGGTTTCCTCCCAAGAACACCAGTGCATAAAACAAACAGCGCAATGCTAAATAAAGAAAAAAATGAAGCTATTATAAGACCCAGTTCCCATCACACAATGCAACGCAAGCCGGAGGATAGGGTTTTTACCTTATAATAGCCAAGAATGCTTGATACGTTTAAAACAAATCATTTGATACTATTATAAGTGTATAGTGTATAAAACAACTTCAAATCATAAGTATCAATCCTAGGCGGCATGAATGCCCCATACCACTATGTCGCCATATATAGGTTATACAATCAAAATCGCAAAGTCACGTATTTGGAAATTGGATTTCCGTCTATGAACCGAGGCAAAAGATAGTCCTCAACCGATTCGAGACAATCTAGCCTACCATGTCTCAGGATCAGAGCTCGAGTGACCCTTGGATCGTCAGGGCCGGTCCACCGATGTGGATTAAAATGCCTGAACACTACGTTTCCCCGCCCTTTGGGGCGCAAACGAGCCATCAAATGACTCCATCGGTTCGAGAACGACCGATCAATCCGAGGCGCCTCACAACAGCAACAACCACATAAGTCAAACTCGTCAGGGCGTGTAAAACCACTGACGCCACTTTTAGCTAGAAAGAAACGCAAGTCCTCCCTGAGGTCCGTCTCCCGTTTTTGGTTCATACCGGGTGTGAAACACGCGAGGTAAACGTTACACAAAGCTACGCCACAAAGGCCTTGCTTTGATCATCACCACAAGACTTTGCTTTTCAACAGAAGCCTCGATCAATTGCCACTTAGGCATGCCACACAGGCAATTCACTCCATGCGTTTGATATCCATCAATATATAACCCCTGAGCTCGTACGTCTCAGAGAAGGGCGTTAAGCAAGAGAATAAATTCTCCGCCGCCAAACAGATATATATTTAATAGAGATCAATCACACGGACTAAAATCCAATGTCAGACACACAGTCCATTTACTAGTTCGCTCTGGGTCTGAACGAAACCGGAGGCACCTAGTACCCCGCATATCCATCGATCTCCAAGTACGTCTGGACGATCACTAACTGTTTCCATCTTCTTGGGTGTACAGCCCAATCAAGATCATCAGTAATTACCCAAACGATGTGAAGACTTCCGGTCTTCGACCACCGTCTTCATCTTCGACTTATCGTCGTATCAGTTATTCAGAATGGGATAAACCCGGTCTTTCCGAATAACTCGCGTATATTTTAAATAAGTGTTACACAAACACAACATACGCCTCATTCCAATCCATTAGTCACTAACCGTAAATTAATCAAGAGAATAATTCCCCGAATATTAACCCCGAAGGCCGAAACCAACATCAGATCAATATCCAGAAAACCATTCTGCTTGGCTAACCGACAGTTAGTTTCTAAATTTCACATTCATAGGGAAAGGTTCCCATTAATTTTATCCAAGATAAATTCCTTGAATTTATTCTTTAATCATCTTTTGAATTTCGATTCAACTAGTCGGGATTAACGAACCTTACCGAAGTAATCATTTGTTTTAATTTCCCAATCCCAACCTATTAATCCCATGAAGTAAAACTGGTAATACTTCATATCTAACACCACAGTGTTATCGGTAAATTCAATTACCATTTCACGTTCAAATCTAATTAAAGATTTAACTATCGCCTGGAGCAAAACTGGTGATACTCCATTTTCGATCATTTCAATCTAATTAAAGATTCATTAAAACTCCACTTAGTTTTAATCGTTAACTGGGTTAAAGAATCAGTGTCATTTAAAACACGGTTCACGATAAACCCAAAATCCAATTCATTAATTATCGGGTTAAAGAACAAGTGTTATTTAAAACACTGTTCACGATAAACCCAAAAATCAATATCAACTCAATTCCAATTAAATATTATTTAATTGGTACTCTTCATTAAATCTAAATAAAAAGATTTAATCTTTTCTCAACTGGATTCAAGAACAGTGTTAATGAAGACACCATTCACGACAAACCCAAATCACATTTGATATTCAATATAAGGCACTGAATAGAAAATATATCGGCTTATATTCAATATCAAATTCTACGATTAACAAATGTCGTATTGGAAATAACGATATAAATATATATCTTTCAAATTTCCATAACAACATCTGTATAATCACGAATTTCAACATCGAAATATTCCGAAGACAATTTCGATTCAAATCCACTCCAATGCAATCGTTGGAGATTCTGGTTATTTTTAAAACCCTTTTCAAATTCAATTTATTTATTTAAAAATAAATAGAATTACAATTCTAGTTCAAAACTAGTTCAATTCGATAAAAATCTATTTTTATCTTTTCAAACATGGAGTTTTTTCATCCCAATTCTTCCCAAATCATTTCTTATGATTTTACACAAATTATTACTATTTTTAATAATTTTATCAAGGCCTGTACAGTCGATTTCCAACAATGGCCATCGAACTGCACTTACAACGACCTTTTTCGAATTTGATTTGGACGTATCTCCAAATCCAACCGTTAGATTTCAAATTTCTAACATTCATTAGAAAGCTCTTTTCGATACGAACCCAACGGTTCCGGTTTCAGGAGAATCCGACGGTCGGATCTCCCGTAATGTCCGTTAGAAATAAATGGTCGAAATTCACGAACTGCCGCGGCGCGGCGCGTTCTATTCAGGCCATTATATTATATATATAATATATAATATATATTTCGTCGATTTCTATTTAAAACGAATTATAGAAAAAGTTTTAAATTCGTTTCAAAAGCAATTTTAACTTCCTTTTCAATTCAAATCAAAATTGAATTCTCCTTTATAAATTCGTTTTAAAATTCATTTCTTTTCAATTCAAATTTCAATTCAATTTGAATTCATTTCAATTTTCTTTCAATTCAATTTGAAATCGTTTTCAATTCATTTCATTTCGAAATCGTTTTCAATTCATTTCATTTCGAAATCGTTTTCAATTCATTTCATTTCGAAATCGTTTTTAATTCATTTCATTTCGAAATCGTTTTCAATTCATTTCATTTCGAAATCGTTTTCAATTCATTTTATTTCGAAATCGTTTTCAATTCATTTCATTTCGAAATCGTTTTCAATTCATTTCATTTCGAAATCGTTTTCAATTCATTTCATTTCGAAATCATTTTCAATTCATTTCATTTCGAAATCGTTTTCAATTCATTTCATTTCGAAATCGTTTTCAATTCATTTCATTTCGAAATCGTTTTCAATTCAATTTCATTTCGAAATCGTTTTCAATTCAATTTATTTCGAAATCGTTTTCAATTCATTTTATTTCGAAATCGTTTTCAATTCATTTTATTTCGAAATCGTTTTCAATTCATTTCATTTCGAAATCGTTTTCAATTCAATTCATTTCGAAATCGTTTTCAATTCAATTCATTTCGAAATCGTTTAAAATCGATATAAATATCGTTCACGTCAAAATGGCGTCAATCTAATCAGCACGGCTTCATATATTCCTATTTTCAAATATTCTATTTCAAATATTTCTTTTTCAAAATAGTTGTTATTATCAAAATATTTCGTTCAACACATGACCAATCTCAATGAATGAGTACTGTCAACACATGAACCTTTATTTTATATTGATAAAGATGTAAATTTTATTACTAAAATATTTCGTTCAACACATGACCAATCTCAATGGATGAGTACTGTCAACACATGAACTTTTATTTTATAATCGATAAAGGTGTAAATTTTATTACTAAAATATTTCGTTCAACACATGACCAATCTCAATGGATGAGTATTGTCAACACATGAACTTTTATTTTATATTGATAAAGATGTAAATTTTATTACTAAAATATTTCGTTCAACACATGACCAATCTCAATGGATGAGTATTGTCAACACATGAACTTTTATTTTATAATATTCTTTATTTTTCAAATTGGAATGAGGCCCAATCAATTACCATATAAAGTTAATTATATGGATTTTCATACAACACATGTATATAATAGCATGGAAAAATAATCAACCATCAACCAAAGTGCACTACACTGTATAAGCATCAAATATAGATATCTAACGCTTAAAACAGCCTGTCAATCAACCGATCGACATATTTAATCAATCAGGATGAGTGAACTTCAAATTTCATCCTAACACCCGTGTGGGGTTTCAAACAATCAGACACATATTTTATTTGTGCTGTTGGGCGATGTGTAAAATTTATCGTCCCAATCAATGTCCTTCAAATAGGTGTACATAAACAAACCGTCTGGTTTGTAAATGAATATTTTATTCACTTTCACTATATTCATATTCACGTTAAAAATTATATTTTTAACGATAAAACATTTTATTCCAACATATGAATTTCTATTATTCATTTACACAATAAAATGATATTTTTATTTTCTAATATATTTTAGAAAATTTCGGCGGCATAACGGCACGATACTAGAAACGGGACGAGGCCTAGCCTTATCCCCGGTCTAGTGAAGGCCCACGCCATTCACACATCAATCAAAATCACCAAACAACCAAATTCAAATCAAATCATATAACTAATCTATGCAACCAAACAAACAAGTCCATGGTCTGTCGACGATTGTGTCGGGTGCTACTAAGCACCGTCTGCATCCTAGTATATATATATAAATAGAAATGAAATGGAAAGGTGAGAAATTCTCACTTATAGCTAATCCAAACGCCACGACACTTCTAATGCAGGAAATCTTCGCCAACTCGCCTTTCGTCGCTTTCGTTGTCCGCTTTCACTACATATGTAAAAATCGAATTTTACTTCGGTATTCAATATATAAAGATCACATTTTTACTTTGCTATTCAATATATAAAGATATGATTTTTACTTCTTAAAGTTCAAATCCTTTTTCTCTTTAAAGATTAAACCTTTTTCCTATTTAAAGTTTTTACTTTTAAACAAAATCAGTTTTTATTTTTAAACAAAATCAGTTTTTACTTTTTTAAAAATTTCAGTTTTATATTTAAAAAAAAATTCAGTTTTATACTTTTAAAAAAAAATTCAGTTTTATACTTTTAAAAATTCCAGTTTTTACTCTTTTAACAAAATCAGTTTTTACTTTTATTTAACAACAGTTTTAAAATCTAAAAAAAATCAGTTTAAAATTCTATTTAAAATCAGTTTTAAAATCTAAAAAAAAATCAAATAACAAAGCAAAAGAAACTTACAGAGTGATGGGTTTCTGCAGTTTGTCGGCGGCAAGCTTCGAGGGTGGCGTTCGCTGGTTTGCTCGATGAGGTGCGGCGACACGATTTGATTCGACTGGGGGGGCGTTCGAGGGTTTCGTCGGCGGCGGCTCCGAGGTAAGGCGGCGGCTTCAATCTGATTAGGTTTTTTTTTTTTTTTCTGGTAAATGAATAATAGATCGGGGGGGGGGGCCAATGAAGAAGAAAAAAGGGGGGAAAGAAATTAAAATAATATATTTTTTCTTCCTTTTATTATTTAATTATCGTAAAAAGGTTGACTTTTACATACGACCTCGAAACGAGACCCACCGCCTGTCGTCCATAGCGTTCTACCCCCATTCCGAACACAATGGGATATGTATCGTAGGTTGATTTGATCGTTTGAATCAGTTTCCGTTAAATTTACATTTAAATCACTATATTGAATTTTAAACGTACATTTCAAATTACCGGGGTCACATACTAACTAGAAAAATTCCCGAAAAATATTTTCTAGCTTCGTATTGACGATACAGTCCTAACAAAACTAGTTTCGTCGAATTCTGAGACCGTTTGAAAAATGACCAATTTCCAGTCGATTAAAATCAACTGAAACCGGTCAAACACGTTTTCCTTTGCCACGCTCACATATTGATTCGAAAAATTATGAAATTTGAAACCTAGCAATAACTTCACATCCCGGACCCAACAAAACTGGTTTCATCGAAATCCGAGGTCGTTTGCAAAATGTCCATTTTTAAGGGCCTGAATTCCATAGCGACTATTCAGAATTTTCAACTGGACATATCTTTTGATTCCCGCTATGAAATCTCGATTTTTCGGATTCGTTGGAAAGATATTATCAATTAGATCCTAATGTTTTTTGTTTCACTAAAATCCGGATTGTTTTGCACCCGGTACATTCAATTGAAGTTTGAAATCGAATTATCGAACTACCGCGCCATTTTCAATTCTATTTATAATTATATATAAATATTTATATTCTAACGACGACGCGTATAATATATACGTTAGAATTATATTCAAAATAAATTTTCTCGCCGATATTATTTAAAATAATTCATTTTAAATATTCAAAATTCGCTAAAATCGCAAAAATAAAAATTTTAAACTGGCCCAGATTTTCGGGTTATTACAGAACGAACTTGTATGGATGGTGTGTCTGACATTGAAATTGACCACATAGCACTGATTTCCGTTAATATATATCGGATTTGTGGCAATATATTATCCTCGTCTCTAAGTCATATGAACTTAGAGGGTATGCATTGATTGGAATCAGTGATATGTCGTGAATTGTCAATGTGGCATACCCGAGTTATGAAATGAGCTAGTGATGATCAAAGAATGGCTTATCGAAGCATATGACTTGACAATCGACAAATCTCACACACCGGATTGATGAGAAACCAGCGGTTAGGTTTTATACTTATATATGAATTGATGATGAAGCTGTGCAGCAGTGGGAAACCACTAATGAACCTAGGGAAATTGGGTATGTTCGGGGGGGCCGTGTCTGGTCGAAAATCGTTGATCTGCCCTGACAATTGTAGTTGGTGTCCGTTATGGATGAAAAAAGCCGTGAGGCACTTCGTTTTGTATCCCTGATTGATCTTTCGTGCCAGGAATCATCAAGTTGGAAATCCAGTCTCCAATACGAGCCATACAATTTTGATTGTATATATATATACGGCGACATAATATTATGGGTATTATGTCGTCTAGGATTAATACATTTATTTGCGAAATTGTTTTCCACACTATATGATAATATTAGAAGAGGATTTTCACGTACGAAAGCATGTTTGGTTATCATAAGGTAAAACTCGCCCATCTGGTGTGCGCTTGCATTGTGTAATATGGGACGAGCTTATGATAGCTTCATTTTTCCAAAGCCATAACGATTTTCGATGCACTGGAATTCATATGGGAGTAAACCCGTTCCGCGTTAGCGGCTTGGTCCGGTGAAATTCCCAACTTTAAATAAACCTAATAATAACTATTTTTGAGTTCTCACACCAGTCCCACGACTGACCTGGACTTTATTGTTCCACACCTAAACTCTGGGTGCCCATAATTTTGCACGGGAAGACTAGTATTTTGGTTCGCAGATTTAGCCATGGGAGGTGGTTAGAGCTGGATTCTGGTTTAGCTGGAGCTATGATGTATAGGAGCATTTGTATTCTTCCGCTAATTTTAGTATATCTTTCACTATGAAAATCGATGTACTCTGATGTATTCCTGGTAACTCTGATGTAATATTTTGTAATGAAATAAAAAGTCCTGTTATTTTTGTTCAATATATGTATGTACCCATAACAATTCATCTTTATGAACGGTTTAAGTCTGTTTAATTACCGGCGAAAATCGGGAAAAAAGATGGGTCATTACACGAACTTCCGTGTATTACTACGAAAATTCTTACACTTCTATATTCAACTAGGCGTGTTCAAATTATTAATTTTTCATAATTTAATTTGATTGTTAAATTTTTGTGTTGTTTTCCAGACAAAATCGTACATGCGGTGGTCCAAATGTTCGAATTTTATGAAAGGAAAAATGATGTTCTCCTCAGAATACAGTTTAGTATTTTTAGTTCAAATTCTGATAACGTTTTGCTCATGGCGATTTATTGAATATTTAACTAAATTAATGCGTACAGAACAAACTTCTGTATTTTTCTACAAAATTCAATCCTCCGTTATGTCTCATTAGATGTATCTCAATTATTAAATTTCGGATTTTTATTCAAATTTTATGTTATTATTGTTATTGATATATTAGTTGCCGCTATCGCAAATCAATTGTTAAAAATCAATTCAAACAGACCGAGCAAACTTTGACGTTTTCGATATATAATAGTTTAGACCACTTCTATATGAAAATAATAAATCTTAATGATTAACGTTAATTTGCGTTAATTGCGCTAGTTAAACATATGTTACATATTGTCATAATTCTTCCTATATAAAATCAAACAGGAAAAATTAATTAAATTATTATCATTTATCGCATTAACTTCAATATTCAAGTTTTTTTAAAACAAATCAAGGATTTACTTACTGAAATTTTCTTTTATTCCAATAATTCGAAGTTATTTATTCGAAATAAACATAGAATTTGATAATAATTTCCATTGTTATAAATCACCATTCATCTTACTATAAATTGTTGTTTATTAAAAATAAATTTGAAATCATTTATTAATAATGTAACAACTCGGAATTTCTGAACTAATTTAGAAGTTTTATTTTAGCTATTTTAATGGGTTTTGAATATTGAAAATGATTTATTATAAATAATAACGACCAGAAATTTATTTTAAACAAAGTTAGAACGTATAAATTTAAAATTTAATTAAAATGAATTCGAAACGGCACGGTAGTTTGAAAACTCAATTTATAATTTCAATTGTATGTATAGGATTCAAAATTAATCGGATTTCAGTGAAACCAGAAATGTTAGAATCTATTTAACTATATCTTTCTAACGAATGTGAGAAATTGAGATTTCACTTTATAAATTGAAAGTTATGTTTAGTTTAAAATGTAAAATAGTCGCTATGGAATTTATATATTTTTTAATATAATATATAACCCTTAAAAATTGTCGTTTTCCAAACAACCTCCGTTTTCGACATAACCACTTTTGTTGGATCAAAAATGTCAAATTATTGCTAGATTCAAAATTTTATAATTTTTGGAATTAATATGTGAGCATAGTGAATTTAAATGTGTTTGGTAATTTCAATTTGAGTTTAATCGACTGGAAAAAATGCCCTTTTTCAAACGATCTTCAAATTCGATGAAATTAAATTTGTTAGGACCGTATCATCAAAATATAGCTATATTTATTTTTCTGTAATTTTTGGAGTCAGTATGTGGCCCCGAAAAATAAAAATGTACGTTCAAATTCAATATTGAATGTTATATTAATTTATATTTTAATTTTGATAAAAACTTATCAAAACAGTCGAATTAGCTTACGAAACATATCCCATTGTGTTCGGAATGGGGGTATTTAGTTAGAAACAACAGTCGTTGGGTTTGATTTGGAGTTCGAATGTGAAATCACTTTTTTTTCAAATAAAATTAAATATAAATATATATATGGTCAAAACAAGGGTCAAAAACCCTAAATTCCATTTCCGCGTGGTCAAAGCCCCAGGTGCCGTCATCGAGCGAATCAAGGGCGGAAATGCTCAAATTTTGATTTATCAATTTCTCTCCAAACGCTGCGAATTAGAAGATGAAACCAAAGTAAAAATCGTTGATCTCCCCACCAACTTTAAATCCATACGGCTGTGATCATAATTCATGATGTCTACTATTCGAATTTCATTAAGAACGGTTGTTTGGCTGCGGTTTTCGTGGGAAGGATGGGTGCGAGTTCAATCTGGCGGGGGCGGAATAGGCGGCTACTTTGGCGGCTTCGGAGTGGTAGTGGCAGATGGACGTTCAGTCATCTATATGAGCGGCGCAGGTGGTGGATTTTGGTCGAGATGGGTTAAGGCACGGTTTAGATACACGATGGAAAAAGGCAAATTAAGGGGGAAAGAGTTAATTAATTAATTAATTACAAGTTAATGATTTTCATTTCGTAATTAAAGTTTAAACTGCCTTATCTTTTGCATACGACAACGGAAATGGACAAAATCAGATGCGTTGAAATCCTCTTTTCGAATACTACAACATACGACTGACCAGAACGAAAACGGAGCAAGTTGAATTTTGAGCTAAATTAAACGGTCGTTTAATTTTGTTTGAAAACATAAATTCAGAAATAAAGACTGACGGAGTGGAAACGACTGTGAGAACTCTCTCACTCAAATCATTTTAGTACAGTTATTTATTTTTGGAGTTCAACACATGAATTCTCACAAATCACTTAAATTGGAAGCAATGTATGGATATTAGCGGCAATCGCATTTCATACTCCGCGAATGGCCACTTGTGGCATCGTAAATGGCATTTGGTTGTTGAGTGTTTATTTGTATGGATGATTTGTGTAGTGTGATTGTGATGATTAACATATTAAAATAATGTTAATAATGTTATGGTAGTTGAAATTAAAATTAGAAATATCCCTTTATAATTTAAACAGTAAAATTGGAATAAATATCAATTTACAAGTCGGATGACTTGTTTATGTACACATATTTAACTGATATTGACTATGTAGTGTGATTATGATGATTAACATATTAAAATAATGTTATGGTAGTTGAAATTAAAATTAGAAATATCCCTTTATAATTTAAACAGTAAAATTGGAATAAATATCCATTTACAAGTCGGACGACTTGTTTATGTACACCTATTTAACTGATATTGACTGGGACGATAATTTTTACACATCGCCCAAATGTACAAATAATAATCAGTATTTGTTGGTTGAAAACCCCACACGGGTATTGGGATGATAATTGACAAGCACTAATTCCAATATTTAGTTGTATGTCAATCGATGGGTTGACAGGCTGTGATGAGCGATATTTATGTATTTTAATGCTTATACAGTTGTAAATTGCACTCCGGATGATGTTTGAATGGTTAATGATTATTTATCATTATTGTTGAATACATGCGATGTGTGAAATCCATATAACTGAAATTATATGGTAATTGATTGAGTCACATTCCGATTCAGAAATAAAGAATATTTTAAAATAAAGAATATTTTAAAATAATATTCAGTGAAGAAAAAATATGATTTTGAAGTCCGATTTTGGATAGACACGAAATTAATGAAATGTGAAGCCGAGTTAAGTAGTAAATGCCATTTTAACTTGAACGGGTTTATAAATCGATCTTATTCATTTTATAATGAGTACGAAAAGGGAATGGATTTCAAAATATTATATTTTGAAAATATTATCATTTTAATATTATAATGATATGGAATATTCATTTTTGATTTAAAATTGAAATAGAAGTTGGAATCGTTTTAAAATGAATTTATAAACGATTTATAAAATACGTTTTAAATGGAAATCGACGATATATTATATATATAATAGCCTGAATAGAACGCGCAGCGACCGTTCGCGAATTCCGACCATTAACTTCAAATTGGTATAACGGGAGATCCGACCGTCGGATTCTCCTAAAACCGGAACCGTTATCAAAAAGAGCATCCCAATGAATATAAGAGATTTAAATTTGAATGGTTGGATTTTAAATTATGTCCAAATCAATTTCATAAACGGTCGCTATAGATGCAGTTCGGTGGCCGTATATGGAAATCGACTGTAAGGGCCAAAATAATATTATTAAAAATATTGAAAAATTGTGTAAAATCATAATAAATGATTTGAAAAGATTTTAGGGGATAAATTCCAAGTTTTGAAAAGATAAAAATATATTTTTATTGAAATGAACTAGTTAATAAATAGAATAATAATCTAATTATTTTTAGAAATAATAAATTGGATTAAAAAGTGGTTTTAAAATAACCAGAATTTTTCCAATGTATGAATTGGAATGGTTTTGAATGAAAATAATCTTGGAATATTTTGGTATTGGATTCGTGATTATACGGATATTGTTGAGGAATTTGGAAGATACATATATCGTTATTCCCAATACGGTATCAGTTAAATTCAGAATTTGATATTGAATATAAGCTAATATTATTTTCTATTCAAACCCATGTATTTAATATCAAATAGGATTTTGGGTTTTGTAACGGCCCGAAAATCCATATTATCTGAGCTGACTAATACAACACACGACTAACTCAAATAATATAGAAATATGAGTCATTAGGGTTAAAGAAAATAGAAAAGATAGAAGAAGAACAAAAATAACAATACAGAACCTCACAACGGAACGAATAAAATATATTATATAACGTAAGCTTTAAAATACAAAACTTTATATCATATATACATACCATCACCAGAGTACAATACAACATTTGGTACAGCGGAAATAACTCTAAATAACTAACATTGAAGCCTCCTGCTTTAAGCTCCTCCAAGTGTATCTGTAAAGCCTGAAACATTTGACTGCCCGTACAAATTTGGGCACCCAAGAGTTTAGGAAAAACAAACAAAATAAACTCTGGGTCAGTCATGGGACTGGTGTGAGTAAACTGCAACCATATTGTTTAACTTAAAAAAACCTTTTGAAAGAAAAGGATAATAGTAAGACCAGCCCACACATAAACACAGATGGTTTTTACCTTACTATAACCCAAAACATTTCTGATATCAAAATCCAGTGATATTATAATAATGTCAAATCAAATAAATAACCAAATAGTAGAAAGATTGCATCTCACGCTCTATATACATAGTATAAAATCAAAAACCGCAGGGTGCTTATTGGACATTGGATTCCAACTATGACGAGGTATGGGACCACCTGCTGATAGTGTATCTCTTGAGGGGAATACACTGGGTTCAACAAGAACGCTTGCAACTCGGTCCAAACATGACCGACCACTCATTTCGCTTGAGTGTATTGAATCTATATCACCAACGGTTGGGCTCAAACCACCGTTTCCCGAAAAGGGACAGCATCGAAATAGATTAAAGGAGCAAAAGGAATTTCTCTAGATAGGTGATTATACACCCTAATGGGGGCGACCCACATAGCCATGCTGCCTTCCTGATTTTTGTCATTTCCCGGTTGTGTGGTTTGAGGCTACATCTATCTTTTAGAACATTTGGCTACCATACACTTTGAATGCCACATCGTCAAACTCATCGAATCACTAGTAGATCTTCCCAAAAATATTACAAGCATAAAAGCTAAGAGAAACGCATTTATCCGCCACCAGACGTAATACCTTAAAAAGATCGTCTTATGTGAGTGTTAGGAATACTTTGTCAAACATTCATCCGTACAAGTTGTCCTGGGTCTAGACAAACAAAACAATCCTTGCAATTCACTCTATCTTCCATTATCTTCAGCATAATCTAATTCGCAACGCCTATGCCTATACGGAGTGGTTTTCGGAAATTAAATCCAACCGGTCTCTCCATATTGACGAGGATGGTAAAAAAATTCTTTGATAGCCGATAATTAAACTATCAAAGGGAAAAATAAAACTCCATCAAGCAATTACATAATCATTGGCCTTTTCTAATATTTTATATTAAATTCATTATCTTAGCGAATTTTATATATATCGTTATATCGATTTCTATTATCAAAATTTCTTTAAAATGTTATAACTCCTTAAATTTCCGGAAAATTTCACCAGCACCTCCCTTGTACCGGCCAATAGTTCAAACCTCAACTCGCCTCTCTAGGCTCTTTCCAGTCAAAAAGAAAATCAAAAAGCCAAACGGCTTGCCGATTCGACGCATAAAACTCATATGCAAATTTAAACATGTACCTTTTTGTCGGGCACTTAAATTATAATCTTCATTCTCTTCGTATTCTCCATCCCATCCCTGTTTGACATATATACGCCCATTTCCAATTCATTTCAATCAATTCAACCCTTGTAACCAAAATTCGCTAACCACTTCCTTAATTAGCTCTTTTTGCCTAACGCTCTTTTAATTTGTATATATCACATTCAAGTATGTTTGTTTTCTCTTATATGCAATTTAAACACAATCTCCCTGCCCACTTCTAATTTCTAATCCAAGTTTTTTATTCAAATTTCCAATCTTGCTTTACGAATTCAATTCATTTAAACTAAGTTAAATTCGAATCAAAAATCTGTTAACTAATCCCTGTTAAAATTAGTTAATCTCATTCGATAAATAAAAATTTGATTTTTGTACCAAAAACCACTTCATATATTCCACTTGAGTTCAAATTTAATTTATAACTCAAATCTGGATTTTTACTATGGGAAATACGGATTTGTATTCACAAAAATCCCTTTATTTTATTTAATAAACCGTTATGGTTTATAAATAATTTTACAGCGACTTTTCTAAATTTTGATTTTTATATAACTCAAAATCTATAAAACCAAATCCAGATTTTTCTCTTCCATTTGAAAACTATCATTTAATAGGCCAGAGCATTTCTTGTTTCATTGAATTCCGAGTTATATTGAGTTCTATATGCTTGATTAAAGTTCAAAACGCCAAATTATGAACTACCGCGCTGTGGCGAGTTCGTTTTAATAAATGTTTAAAAACTTTATTTTATAAATAAATGCCAACTCCATTCCTTAATATTTGAATATGATTTTAAACCGTTTTCCAAATCAAACTTAAATGTCTCGCTTTTACAAAACCGTTGATTACTTCATTCCAATTTCATAACTCAGTTATTTATTATTCATAACTCACTTCTATATTAAATTCCAATTTCCATAAATTATTTTATTAAATTTCGATATAATCGAATTTAAACATTAAATCTCCTTTTATATAAATTTTCCTTAAATTCAACATCCTTTACCATTACAAACTAATATCATCTCTTGATAATAGTGAAGTCGTTCAAGTTGGGGTATTTTATTTACCTCTCAGACCTTGACCGACAACGTTCTTATCTTGAGACAGATAAAAGATTGTAATACAGAAACTCGATTTAAGTCTTGCCTTCTACTCCATTTCTTACATTTAGAATTTTATTTCCAAATTACACGATGAAAATTACTTCATCACATTTATAAACGTGTTGTTTATAAATTAACTTTTTTATTAAATAAACTTCTATTTTAATAATCTATTTGAAACTCGATTCAAATTTTGGCATATTTTGTTTTCATAACTTATATATAAATAAATATGGAATCTATTTTTTTATATTTACATTTCAAATTTTAGTTCTATTCAATACAATCTCAATATTTTATCTGGAAATAAATTCATTTATTTTATACATTCAACACGGTCGAATTCTAATCATAAATCCATATGGATTTATTTCAATTCATTTTCATTCCAAACATCGGAATAAATTTCATCGTTTCCCTTTCCTGAACGATTTCAAATTATAAATCCCTTCATACTTGGATTTATAAATTATCCAATAAAAATTCCCCTCTTTTATTTATAAACAAAGTTTGTACATTCCTCTTCTTATTTTAAATTATTTAAACAAGTTCCAATTTCAAATCTTGTTTGAAATCAAATTCCCATTCTGGAAATTAAATTTCCCTTTTTAAATTCAACTCGAATTTTAAAAAAAATCTATTATTATCAAACGATAATTTTTTTCTTTCCATTTATAACATTTTTATAAATTCAGCTACTCGTTTTTATTATTAAAAACAAGTTAATCTTTCTCAATCCTTTCAAAATTTCATTTTACATTTCGAAAAGTCAATTTTCCTTTTTAAATCCAATAATCCCTTTTTAATATTTTTAAATATAAATATCTAGGGCTAGTGATATTTAATCATTCCAATGCACAAACCATCACTCCAATTCAACACATCACACACATATAAATAGGTAAACAACAATAAATAAATTTGAGGAATCCAGTTGGATCCCTCCAACCTGTTTTCTCTGCATCCACAGATGTTAGTCACATAAATAATACTAATCCTGCTTCTAGGCAGGATATCACGGTATAGAAGGTCATCCACTCATATATGTGGGGCGATAGGGTCATCCGCAAATGACAGTGCGGGCGTCCGCTAATGGTACTGCAGGAAATCCAATATATATATATAATAGCCACAACCACCAAGCCTAAATAATTAATATATATATATATATAATAACCAAGACTGATAAATAATTTATAAATGCAACCAAGCAGCCAACAAATTATTTTTAAAAATAAAAATAAATTTTTAAGTGAGATTTACTCACCTTGATTTTTACTTTGCCGAATATCCCGTTTACTTCCATATCATCGGCTTCAAATTATTCCAATTTGACTCATAAACTAGCCTTTGCCTATACAAATTTAACGCACTCTGTTTGGTCGAAATTTGTTGAGGTATGAAATATATATGCGTGTTACAACATTGTATACATTTTATACATTAACTATTATATGATAAAATTAATTTAAATCTATTCACTATTATAAACCCTTAATTACCTATCTTAACCAAATTACTTATGAAAAGTGTATACGTTTCTTTTTTTTATGCTTAATACAAATATAATTAATCATTATTATTAAAATAAACTAACTATTTTTTTAAGGTTTAAATCAATACCTTAATTCCCAGTTTACTCCTCTATGAAAACAATTGTCGAAGCCTGTTCCCCCCAATAGATCAAACTTCTCCATCTACCAATTGCCGAGCTCCCCCAAATCTCCCAGTATCGAACCCCAGTCACCCTGTGTCGAGCCTCAGTCACCCCGTTATCAATACCTCATCACTTTTGTGCTTTCGATCCTTACAGTAAATTATTCAAACCCACTTCAATATCCTACTGTTGCGCACCATGTTGTTGCTGCTCCTTCAACACCAAACACTCCCTCCAGTTTCCCAGTTCATCATCAATACCCATCACTGCCCCCATCTCCTACAAACGATTGTCCATTCTCATCACTAGCACCTACTACATCATCAAACTCCCCCCATTTCAACTGTCGAACAGCTCAGCAGTCCCAAATCCCCAACGTCGATCCCCTATCTCCTTGTTTATTACCTCATTGCACCCCCAATTTCATCACTTAGGCATTCGAACTCCATTGTCGAACCCAAACTCCCAGCTCGTCAGCATCGCACCCTTCCCATCGCATAGAAAACCCATATTGACATCATAATCGCACACCCAAACACCTCGTCGCCATCAGTAATCGAACCCAATTCGACATCGCTTCTCCCCCACCAAAGTCGTGACTCTGTCTCCCTGCTCACGAACCCTCGTTGCTCGTGAATCCTTGCCCTAGACCGAAATCGAATTCGATTTTGACTTTTTTTACTGGTGCCATCGCGATTGACATAAAAGAAAGAACGAAGAAGAATGCCTCGAATTGGGTTTCTGTTCTGAGGGATGGATAAATAAATGGAAGTCGTTGCTCAATATATATACAGGGAAGGGGAACAAATAGTACGCACGACATTAATTTCCTATTCACTTAGATATCGAAAACGGGAGACAATTTGTACATGATTTTGAAAGGCGAAGGTGACTCAAGAAAGGAATAGGTATGTGATTTCACTGCTTAGGTCGGCTGTAGAGGGTTGAAAGGATTTTGATTTGAGTTTTGTTTAATTAAATAATAAAAATATCCTGCGGTCCTTTAACTTCAACCACAAACCCATATTTTAACTTAACGACCGTCGTTATAAGGTTATAACACTGTTCTGAACCCCATGGAACAGATTCTGAAATTTAGTTCGATTGTTTAGAAGAGATAGCAACGATTTGAAAAAATATAAATTGATTTTCAAACAATTATTTCATCGATAATAAAATATTTTTATCATTCTAATTCAATATAGAATTTATATTGACCGACTGAATTATTTCGATCCAGTTTTAACTCAATGCTAAATTATTTCATTTTTCAGTATCACGATATTTCAATATATTCAAAGTTAAATCGTATATTGATTATTAAATCGATAAATTCAAATTAAAATTCCATTTATTATATGAAATCAATTTTTAAAATAAATTTAAATATTCAATATTAAATGGCTAAAAATCCAAGATGTTACTTTCCTTCCCCCTTAAAAGAATTTCGTCCCCGAAATTACTAAGGCAGAAGAAATGTTATAAACCCGGTAACTTTCCAAAAGCCCACTTGGTTATAACTCAACATTTCAAATTCTATAACTCAAGTCCCATATAACTTTAAGTTTTTATAGGAATACTCAATTTCAGTTCATTTAACTGGTTTCCATCATTTCGATTTATTTAACTTGCTTAAGTTAAGTTTAGATTTCAGAATTCAAATTCCCGATTATTTATTTCAATTTCTTTTTGAAATCATATAAATATACATACATATATTTATTTCTATCTCCAATTCAAAATATATGTACTTCCCAAAACAACTTGTTTTTCTCAAAAAAAATTCCTTTGGAAATATCACTATGGTAGCAATCCATCACTTGGAAACTCGAAAATGAACATCGACGATGGCGCGCTTCATCATCGGAATTATTTTCCAGTGACCGAAGTGAATTCAGTGCTTTATCATTTTCAAAAATCCATTTAATATGATTTTTATTCAAAAATCCTTTCAAAACAAAGCTATATTGTTTAATATACTTTAGAAAAATAATTTCTAATCTTCCAGGATTTAAATTCCAATTTTGGCTTGAATTCGATTTTATTTCACCTCATTTGTATTCTTATACAAATTCTATTTGGTTATATAAAACCATTTAGAATTTATAATCTCATTTGATTATAACAATTACCATCGACACATCCATATGTTATAATAATTTGGAAAAAATATTCTTTTTATATAAAATATAGTTTTGGGTAATATTATTTCATTTACCTAGCTTTTAAAACAATATTATGTCAAATTTTCTGTTCAATTATTTAGAAACTCCTATCGACGTCATCGCGTCCCACGATTCGACCAGAATTCATAAACCACTCAATAGGCAAGCCAACACAATATAAAATAATTTTTATATCAACTTACAATTACATTCTCTCATATATATATATATATAAACTCAACTCATTCTAAGGTGCTACTAACCCTATCTCTAATGAGTAAACCCCCACCAAAGCCTAGGTGTTCGCTCAACCTAAGCTCTGATACCAACTGTAACGGCCCGAAAATCCATATTATCTGAACTGACTAATACAACACACGACCAACTCAAATAATACAGAAATACAAGTCATTAGGGTTAAAGAAAATAGAAAAGATAGAAGAAGAAAAAAATAACAATATAGAACCTCACAGTGGAACGAATAAAATATATTATATAACATAAGCTTTGAAATACAAAACTTTATATCATATATACAAACCATCATCGGAATACAATACAGCATTTGGTACAGCGGAAATAACTCTAAATAACTAACATTGAAGCCTCCTGCTTCAAGCTCCTCCAAGTGTATCTGTAAAGCCTGAAACACTTGACTGCCCATACAAATTTGGGCACCCAAGAGTTTAGGAAAAACAAACAAAATAAACTCTGGGTTAGTCGTGGGACTGGTGTGAGTAAACTCCAACCATATTGTTTAACTTAAAAAAACCTTTTCAAAGAAAATGATAATAGTAAGACCAGCCCACACATAAACACAGACGGTTTTTACCTTACTACAACCCAAAACATTTCTGATATCAAAATCCAGTGATATTATAATAATGTCAAATCAAATAAATAACCAAATAGTAGAACGCTTGCATCTCACGCTCTACATACATAGTATAAAATCAAAAACCGCAGGGCGCTTATTGGAGATTGGATTCCAACTATGACGAAGTATGGGACCACCGGCCGATAGTGTATCTCTAGAGCGGAATACATTGGGTTCAACAAGAACGTCTTGCAACCCGAGCCACACATGACCGACCACTCATTTCGCTTGAGTGTATCGAATGTATATCATCAACGGTTGGGCTCAAACCACCGTTTCCCGAAAAGGGACAGCATCGAAATAGATTAAAGGAACAAAAGGAATTTCTCTAGATAGCTGATTATTCACCCTAACGGGAGCGACCCTCATTGCCATGCTGCCTGCCTGATTTTTGCCATTTCCCGGTTGTGAGGTTTGAGGCTACGTCTATCTTTTAGAACATCTGGCCACCATGCACTTTGAATGCCACATCGTCAAACCCGTCGAATCACTAGTTGATCTTCCCAAAAATATTACGGGTATAAAAGCTAAGAGAAACGAATTTCTCCGCCATCAGACATAATACCTTGAAAAGATCGTCTTTTGTGACTGTTAGGAATACTTAATCATGCATTCGTCCATACAAGTTGTCCTGGGTCTGGACAAACAAAACAATCCTTGAAATTCACTGTGTCTTCCATTATCTTCAGCATAATCTAATTTGCAATGCCTATGCCTACACGGAGTGGTTTTCGGATATTAAATCCAACCGGTCTCTCCGTATTGACGAGGATGGTAAAAAAATCTTTGATAGCCGGTGATTTAACTATCAAAGGGAAGAATAAACATCCATCAAACAATTACACAATCATTGGCCCTTTCTAATATTTTATATTAAATTCATTCCCTTAGCGAATTCTATATATATTGTTATATCGATTTCTATTATCAAAATTTCTTAAAAATATTCTAACTCCTTAAATTTCCGGAAAATTTCACCAGCACCTCCCTTGTATCGGCCAATAGTTCAAACCTCAACTCGCCTCTCTAGGCTCTTTCCAGTCAAAAAGAAAATCAAAAAGCCAAACGGCTTGCCGATTCGGCGCATAAAACTCATATGGAAATTTAAACATGTAACCTTTTGTTGGGCACTTAAATTGTAATCTTCATTCTCTTCGTATTCTCTATCCCATACATGTTTGACATATATACGCCCATTTCCAATTCATTTCAATCAATTCAACCCTTGTAACCAAAATTCGCTAACCACTTCCTTATTCAGCTCTTTTTGCCAAACACTCTTTTAATTTGTATATATCACATTCAAGTATGTTTGTATTCTCTTATACGCAATTTAAACACAATCTCCTTGCTCACTTCTAATTTCTAATCCAAGTTTTATATTCAAATTTCCAATCTTGCTTTACGAATTCAATTCATTTAAACTAAGTTAAATTCGAATAAAAAATCTATTAACTATTCCCTGTTGAAATTAGTTAATCACATTCGATAAATAAAAATTTGATTTTTGTACCAAAAACCACTTCATATAGTCCAATTGAGTTCATATTTAATTTATAACTCAAATCTGTATTTTTATTATTGGAAATACGGATTTTTATTCACAAAAATCCCTTTATTTTATTTAATAAACCGTTATGGTTTATAAATGATTTTAGAGCGACTTTTTGAAAATTTGATTTTGATATAACTGAAAATCTATAAAACGAAACCCAGATTTTTCTCTTCCATTTGAAAACTATCATTTAATAGGCCCGAGCATTTCTTGTTTCATTGAATTCCGAGTTATATTGTGTTCTATATGCTTGATCAAAGTTCAAAACGCCAAATTACGAACTATTGCGCTGCGGCGAGTTCGTTTTAATAAATGTTTAAAAACTTGGTTTTATAAATAAATACCAACTCCATTCCTTAATATTTGAATATAATTTTAAACCATTTTCCAAATCAAACTTAAATGTCTCGCTTTTCCAAAACCGTTGATTACTTCATTCCAATTTAATAACTCAGTTATTTATTATTCATAACTCACTTCTATATTAATTCCAGTTTCCATATATTATTTTATTATAGTTCGATATAGTCGAATTCAAACATTAAATCTCCTTTTATGGAAATTATCCATAAATTCAACATCCTTTACCATTACAAACAACATCGTCTCTTGATAATAGTGAATTCGTTCAAGTTGGGGTATTTTATTTACCTCTCAGACCTTGACCGACAACGTTCTTATCTTGAGACAGATAAAAGCTTGTAATACACAAACTCGATTTAAGTCTCGCCTTCTACTACATTTCTTAGATTTAGAATTTTATTTCCAAATTACACGATGAAAATTACTTCATCACATTTATAAATGTGTTGTTTATAAATTAACTTCTTTATTAAATAAACTTCTATTTTTAATAATCTATTTGAAACTCGATTCAAATTTTGGCATATTTTATTTTCATAACTTATATATAAATCAATATGGAATCTATTTTTTTACATTTACATTTTAAATTTTAGTTTTATTCAATACAATCCCAATATTTTATCTGGAAATAAATTCGTTTATTTTATACATTCGACATGATTGAATTCTAATCATAAATCCATATGGATTTATTTCAATTCATTTTCATTCCGAACATCGGAATAAATTTCATTGTTTCCCTTTCCTGAACGATTTCAAATTATAAATCCCTTCTTAAACTCATACTTGGATTTATAAATTATCCAATAAAAATTCCCCTCTTTTATTTATAAACAATGTTTGTACATTTCTCTTCTTATTTTAAATTATTTAAACAAGTTCCAATTTCAAATCTTATTTGAAATCAAATTCTCATTCTGGAAAATAAATTTCCCTTTTTAAATTCAACTTGAATTTTAAGAAAAATCTAATATTATCAAACGATAATTTTTTCTTTCCATTTATAACATTTTTATAAATTCAGCTACTCATTTTTATTATTAAAAACAAGTTAATCTTTCTCAATCCATTCGAAATTTCATTTTTCATTTCGAAAAGTCATTTTTCCTTTTTAAATCCAATAATCCCTTCTTAATATTTTTAAATAAAATATCTAGGGCCAGTGATATTTAATCATTCCAATGCACAAACCATCACTCCAATTCAACACATCACACACATATAAATAGGTAAACAACAATAAATAAATTTGAGGAATCCAGTTGGATCCCTCCAACCTGTTTTCTCTGCATCCACAGATGTTAGTCACATAAATAATACTAATCCTGCTTCTAGGCAGGATATCACGGTATAGAAGGTCATCCACTCATATACGTGGGGCGGTAGGGTCATCCGCTAATGATACTGCCGGCATCCGCTAATGGTTCTGCGAGAAATCCAACATATGTATAATAGCCACAACCACCAAGCCTAAATAATTAATATACATAATAACCAAGACTGATAAATAATTTATAAATGCAACCAAGCAGCCAACAAATTACTTTTAAAAATAAAAATAATTTTTTAAGTGAGATTTACTCACCTTGATTTTTAATTTGCCGAATATCCCGTTAACTTCAATATCGTTGGCTTTAAATTATTCCAGTTTGACTCATACACTAGCCTTTGCCTATACAAATTTAACGCACTCTGTTCGGTCGAAATCTGTTGATGTATGAAATATATATGTGTGTTACAACATTATATACATTTGATACATTAACTATTATATGATAAAATTAATTTAAATCTAGTCACTATTATAAACCCTTAATTACCTATCTTAACCAAATTACTTATGAAAAGTGTATACGTTTCTTTTTTTATGCTTAATACAAATATAATTAATCATTATTATTAAAATAAACTAACTATTTTTTTAAGGTCTAAATTAATACCTTAATTCTCAGTATACTCCTCTCTGAAAACAATTGTCGAAGCCTGTTCCCTCCCCACTCCCCCCCACCAATAGACCAAACTTCTCCATATACCAAATGCTGAGCTCCCCCAAATATCCCAGTGTCGAACCCCAGTCACCCAGTTATCAATCCCTCATCACTTTTGTGCTCTCGATCCTTACAGTAAATTATTCAAACCCACTTCAATATCCTAATGTTGCACACCATGTTGTTGCTGCTCCTTCAACACCAGACACTCCCTCCAGTTCTTAGTTCATCATCAATACGCATCACTGTCCCCATCTCCTACAAACGATTGTCCATTCTCATCACTAGCACCTACTACATCATCAAACTCCCCCAATTTCAACTGTCAAACCCCTCAGCAGTCCCTAATCCCCAATGTCGATCCCCCATCTCCTTGTTTATTACCTCATCGCACCCCCAATTTCATCACTTAGGCATTCGAACTCCATTGTCGAACCCAAACTCCCAGTTCGTCAGCATCGCACCCTTCCCATCGCATAGAAAACCCATATTGACATCATAATCGCACACCCAAACACCTCGTCGCCATCAGTAATCGAACCCAATTCGACATCGCTTCTCCCCCACCAAAGTCGTGACTTTGTCTCCCTGCTCACGAACCCTCGTTGCTCGCGAATCCTTGCCCTAGACCGAAATCGAATTCGATTTTGACTTTTTTTACTGGTGCCATCGCGATTGACATAAAAGAAAGAACGAAGAAGAATACCTCGAATTGGGTTTCTGTTCTGAGGGATGGAGAAATAAATGGAAGCCATTGCTCAATATATATACAGGGAAGGGGATCAAATAGTATGCACGACATTAATTTCCTGTTTACTTAGATATCAAAAACGGGAGACAATTTGTACATGATTTTGAAAGGAGAAGGTGACTCAAGAAAGGAATAGGTATGTGATTTCACTTCTTAGGTCGGCTGTAGAGGGTTGAAAGGATTTTGACTTGAATTTTGTTTAATTAAATAACCAAAATATCCTATGGCCCTTTAACTTCAACCACGAACCCATATTTTAACTTAACGACCGTCGTTATAAGGTTATACACTGTTCTGAACCCCATGGAACAGATTCTGAAATTTAGTTCAATTGTGTAGAAGAGATAGCAACGATTTGAAAAAATATAAATTGATTTTCAAACAATTATTTAATCGATAATAAAATATTGTTATCGTTCTAATTCAATATAGAATTTATATTGATCGACTGAATTGTTTTGATCCAGTTTTAACTCAACGCTAAATTATTTCATTTTTCAGTATCACGTTATTTCAATATATTCAAAGTAAAATCGTATATTGATTATTAAATCTATAAATTCAAATTAAAAATCCGTTTATTATTTGAAATCAATATTTAAAATAAATTTAAATATTCAATATTAAATGGCTAAAAATCTAGGACGTTATAGGTTTGTCGTGAATGGTGTCTTCAACCACACTGTTCTTAAACCCAGTTGAGAAAGGAATAAATATTTTAATTAAGGTCTGGAGAAGTTTACCAATTAAAAAATATTTAATTGGAATTGAAATGAAAGTTGATTGTGGGTATACCGTGAACTGTGTTTTAAACGACATTTGTTCTTTAATCCAATTAACAGAGAAGATATGATTTGGAATTTATAAATCTTTTTATTAAGATTTATTGGAAATTTTCCAAAGTAAAGTTTTCCAATTTATTATATTAAATGGGAATTGAATGGAATTCGATTTGGTAATAATCGAGATGAGCTTCTGTAAAGGAAGACTGTTACTATATATGGAATTTAAAAGGCTTTGTCGTTATTCCATTTATATTGTTAGTCTGATACGGAAATTTATATCCATTATATACTGATCAGATTTCCATGAAGATTCCATTTTGATGGAAGATGACTTGGGTTTATTGTGAACTATGTTTTTAATAACATTGGTTATTTAACCCAGTTAAAGACGAGATTAATTTCTTAAAGTTGAATAATCATAAGGTAATGATTTTTCCTATTAAAACCAAATTGGAGTTTTGATGAATCTTTAATTAGATTGGAATGGGAATGACATAATTAAATTTATCAAATTCATGAAATGATCGAGAATGGAGTACCACCAGTTTTACTCCATGCGATAGTTAAATCTTTAATTAGATTTGAAACGAGAAATGGTAACTAATTTTGGCAATAACACAGTGGGTGTTAGATATGGAGTACTACCAGTTTTGCTCCATGGGATGAATAGGTTGGGAGTGGAAAAATAAAATAAATGATTACTTCGGTAAGGCTCGATAATCCCGACTAGTTTGATAAACCTTAATTTGGTTTAAATTGTAAAAATAATATTTGAATAAAATAATATTCTGAATTGGAATGAGGCGTATGATGTGTTTTTATAGCACTTGATTATAAGATATGCGAATTATTCGGAAAGAACGGGTTTAACCCATTCTGAATAATTGATACGACGATTAAAAGTCGACGATGAAGACGGTGGTTGAAGACCGGAGATCTTCACATCGTTTGAATGATTACTGATGTCTTGATTGGAATGTACACCCAAGACAAGGTAATAAGTGGTGATTGTCCAGACGTACTTGGAGATTGACCGGATATGCGAGGGCCTCTCAGCTGTATTGGACATATGGGATGAGGAATAAGGTGCCTCCGTGTAACAACCCGCATTCTAAGTATCGTAGGATCGTAGAATATTTATTTTATTTTCATATGAAGTCATACGATCGTGTAACTTTGTGGAATGACTATTTCGGTCATTTCCCATGTTCACGTATTTTTCCAATTTTTAAATGACCGTTTTACTCCTGGAGATTCTTGTTTTGCCTATAACTTTTGATTGTTAAGGAGTTTTGACCTGAAATCACTTCCATTGGATTCGTATGATGGTTTACCTTTCCGTAGAGTGGTCACATTTGTCAAACGGACTTACGGTTTGGGAGATATGGCTTAAATAAGGTTTGGAAGGTGAAAAACTACTTAAGCGGGCTTAATAGGGTAATTAGTGGATGGGCCCATCACCCATTTCGGGA
The DNA here is from genome assembly GCA_030737875.1 of Allium sativum. Taxonomy (NCBI): domain Eukaryota; kingdom Viridiplantae; phylum Streptophyta; class Magnoliopsida; order Asparagales; family Amaryllidaceae; genus Allium; species Allium sativum. Next base: position 366,358,511 of record CM060909.1, read on the forward strand.
TTAGGGTAATGGTAGGGCTGAAATGAGTTGGAGAACCATCTCCATTCAGTTTTCCAGCCGCCATAAACATTTCTTGGACCATGATAATGGCCTCCACCTTCCAAAACTCATTCTAATCTCTTCCTAATCGCTTTCTACACAATAATTAACCAAATCAAGTCAAATTGGCATCAAATTAGAGTTGGTGTTGCTGCAATACATAGAGATTCGTGCCATAACAGTAAAGTTTTAGATCTAAGATTTCATTTGTGTCTAAGGTGAGTGATTTGCACTTTTATTCACTAATTATGGCTAATTAGGGGTAATTAGTGATAATTAGCGAAATAATGCATTATAAAAAATCTGGAAAAATATGTAGAAATTCTTAAATATTATTTTATGCCACTGGTGAAAATTTGGGTTAATTTGGACTACGTTTTCCAATCCTATAGTTAAAACATGGTTAAGGGGAATAAGGGGAAAATAATGTTTTTTAGGTATGTTTGATCCAAAATATTTTATGTGAATGATGTTTTAATGTTTTTGATTGTTTCTATATGTTACTACTGTTTGGAATGTTTTGTTATGTTGTAGGAAGGTTAGAATGGTTGAAAACGCCATCGTTTGCCGAAATTAGCTTGTAGGAAAACTACAGAAATTCGATTCCTGAAGTGGGTATGCTCACGATTCCTGAAGGGGGTATGGGGGTATGCTCACGATTCCTGAACAGGGTATGCACACGATTCCTGAAGGGGTGTGCTCATGATTCCTAAAGGGGGTATGCTCACAATTCCTGAAGGGGGTATGCTCATGATTCCTGAAGAGGGTATGCTCACGATTCCTGAAGGGGGTATGCTCACGATTCCTGTTGGGAGTATGTTTCACAAACAGGGGTCATGAGCCGGGGGTTGCCACGAACCGGGGGTGGTGGTCAAGAACCGGGGTGGTGGTCACGAACTGGGGGGTGGTTACAAACCGGGAGGTCACGAGCTATGAACCGACCCTGACGAGGACCCCAACCATGACCCGAACCAAGATAATGACTCCAAACTGAGCCAGATTCAAACTTCTACCACACGACGACAAATGTGAACTCTTCTGAAGATTAACTACAATTCAACCAAACCCCGAGACGCAAAGGAAGTCCAAATGAGAAGTTATTACTCAGGATGCAGATGGGAACCAATGAGTTAACTTTTAGAGTTGGGCTTTGCTACGGGACATGTACAAAGGGGTTATCGATATCCATAATTTTTGTTCACTGCTAAGAGATAGATTATGGGCTATGGATCAGTGCAATGGGGTCATTGTGACCTCCAAAGGCAAAGTGATCATAGCAAAGGATTGGGTGATCAAAGTGGTGGATATCGTATGCTTTACGCACTGAGTGAGAGATGTGACAATGATTGCTATGTTTAACGTTTGCTATCACCATGACATGCATACTTCCACTTTACACTTTATGTTGGTGTTACCTTAGAGTACTATACATCTTGTTGTGCTAACTCTTTGGTTGCAGGTCTAGGTTCAGGTATAACTATTTATACCTGTTATTATTTTACTTTGCTGCTATCGCTCATACCAGACTTTTGTCTGGACCAGAGTTTTATGTCTCTTCTTATTACTCTGGGTGCTCCTAAACGTGCAGACTAGAGACAAGTTAGGTGGTTATGCACGAGTAGCTGTCCGGAGACGAGCAGGAGGCTTCCACGTACTATTTACATATATTCTTCATGTGTTGTTGCTTGTAACTACTTTGGGAATTAGTAGTGTACCTTTTCTATTTTTATTTAGAGACAGTATTTTGAAGTTGTAATAATGATGGTTTGGATCATAAGCTGTATTTTGGATTTCGCTGCTGTGATGGTTTAGTTTTCATCTTGTACATTGTCTCGCCTGTGTTCTGTCAAGTTATATTTTTATTATATTTTATTCCATGAGCTGTGAGATATACTATAGGTTCTTTGGTGATTCATAGTTTCAAACACTTTTCTTTTGACGACCGTTCTGTGCTAGTCAGGCATTGGCACAACGTATTTCGGGGAAATGCCGGCTAGTGCAGGGCAGGCCATCACACTTGGTATCAGAGCCTAGGTTGCATAGTTAACCTAGGGGAAGACATCAGGGAGAGATAGTATACGTATATGAGAGTGCGTATTTGTGATATTTTGGTTTTTAAAAACTATGTATATACTATTAGTATATCTAAGGATGAAGTCGCACCGCACTGGCACCACTAAGGAGATGGTTAATCGTTTTCTCTTTACAGATTGAACGATGAGCCGAAATACGAGGAGTACGGGTTCCGGGACCAACAATGGGAATGTCCCTAATATGAGGACGATGTTCACTACCTTCATACGAGAGATGCTTAGGAACGTTCGGGGAGCTGTTCCTAATGCTGCTAATGATGGTGGTGCCGCTATGCAGGCACCTAGAGCCGATTTCGCCAAGCTCAGCAAGGATTATATTAATCTTGGTGGAAAGCCATTCCACGGAACGGAATCGGCAACGGAAGTTCAAGATTGGCTGGATAGTTGTGAGCGCATCTTTGAGTATTTGGGGATCGATGAGGCAATGAAGAAGAAGCTAGCATCCGGTCAGCTTTAGGGACGGGCAATGAATTGGTGGAATGCTATCAAAGCGGCTACTCCCGAGGATCAAGTTACTTGGAATCAGTTTAAGACCCGTTTCGGTGACAAGTTTATTCCAACTGCTCAGAAATCAGAACTGTTCAGGAAATTTTTGGAGCTTAGGCAGAATGGTAGGGAATTCTCGGAGTATATTGTAGAATTCGATACCTTATCGAAACATGGATTATCCCTTATCGATACTATCGAGAAGAAGAATGAGAAGTTCATAACTTGCCTAGATGAGTACTTGGGGGAGAGACTCATAAACCATATTGATGAGACTTTCGAATCTATTGTAGGAAAGACATTGAGATCTGAGAGCCTTTACCCTAAGTCAAAGATCGAGGTTGCTATTACATCTGTAGAGGAGCCAAAGCCGCTGGCTAGTGGTGGAGGCAAGAATAATTCCCAGAATAAGAGGAAGCAGAACTAGACCAAGGATGGTCAGAAAAACACGAATAAGAAAGATATCGAGTGCTATAGCTATGCCAAGAAGGGTCACTATGCCAAAGAGTGTTGAACAAAGCCAGGGGAAAAGAAGTGCTTCAACTGTTGCCAAGTGGGGCATTTTAAAATGAATGTCCACAACCACCTAAGGAGAAGCAAATGGTGAAAGCATATGCTATCAACGTTGTTCCTTCTTCGCCGAATGCCCCCAACTGCGGCGTAGAAGGGAAAGGGTATCGTTATTCAAGGTATGCTTTCTATTTATGATGTTCATGTTCGAGTATTGTTTGATACCGGGGCTTCCCATTCCTTCGTATCTAGTGATCTGGTAGACAGGTTGGGATTGGAACCCGAGATAGTCGATAGACCTTTAGTTGTGACAAACCCGATTGGTGGTTCTACTGGCCTTAGTATGATTTGTTGTAATGTGGTCTTATTGAGTCATTGATTTATGTTTGCTTGTGATTGCTTTGTTTTGGGCTTTACTGGGTTTGGCATTATTTTGGGAGTTGATTGGCTCCAAGGGTATAGGGTGGCATTGGGTACCTACCTAGTGATGGCAATAACAATTGGAACTAGGGGAAAAAGAGATTCTGGTTGGCCATGACTCGTGAAGGAAGGGCTTTTGGAAGCATTTTTAAACGATGTGGTGAATAGCATGAGCATTGTGGTATTCTGTAGTAAATGAGTGATTGCTATGGATTGTTAAGGACTTTATGTTGATGTTCTCTTTGGTTCAAGAACGGTAATAACTTCAGAGTAAATTCAATGGGGAAATATCGAAGCGATAAAATATGTTCGTTGATCGTGGGGATGCAACGAAGGTTAGGACGATTCAAGTTGGAATTGAACTCGTAAATAATGGTTGTTCGTTAATCTTGGAGATGCAATGAGTAGGGAGACAACTCACGTTAGGCTTGAGTTTGTGGGTAATGGATACTCGAGACTGGGTCTGAGTTTGTGGATAGTTGCCGGCGATGCCGACTAGACTTATAGAGAGATTATCGTTGTCGTAAGTTCTAGTAGTCTCTGGGAGGCAAATGTACATTGGATGTGCAGTAGTCTAGTTAGAACAGGGGTTGCTACTTACCCTTGACATATGGCATGAGCCGTCATGCGATCAATGATAGTTTCGAAGCAGGATTAGTGAGGATAGTCAGAGTTAGTTGTGAGTGCTTGAGTGTTTGGTTGTTTTTTCATATCATCTCATGTAGATTGTCTGGATTCGAAGGAGATGTTCCTTGAGTGCTTGCCTAATATTGGTTTAGGCCTTTGGGGCTTGTGCTTGGGGAATGTCGAGTTCGACTAGGATGGATTGCGTGAGATATAAGTAGTTGTTATGATCTCCATTGAATGATGTCTTGGTTTACTCGAGGAGTGATGAGCAACCGTGACAGATTAAGACTGTTCGATGATGTGGACTTCCCCGAGTTGGACTCGATAGGGCTATGGGATGACTTGAGTGGGACTCGAGAAGGTTGCAAGATAATGGATTGACTTGGATTGGACTCGAGTTGAAGATGGCGTTGTGGATAGCTCTTCTAATGAAAGTGCGAAGGAATCGTCGATAGTTCGGAGTGTTCTAAGAGGACTCGAAGCAAGGGTATCTGATGATGCCCATTTACCTTGGATTCGTTGGACGTGATCTAGTTATCCTTGGCGGATAAACGTGCGTTGGACGTGCGGTAGTCCGTTTGGAGCCGGGGCTTCTATTAGCCCTTGGGATTGGTTGGACCAGTCATATAGGTATCGACGTATTCATGGCTTTAGCAGGTGATAAATAGGACTTGTTTGATGGATTCTATGATTGCTATGTTTGTTCCTATTTTCTTCTCTTGAGTAGACTATCACCTGTAGGATGTAGGCGATGGGGAATGAAGAGATGACGGTATACATGGATACCTGTGCTACCGGACTAGGTGCGATGATTGACGCATTTAGTAGGAGACATGCCAGTCTAGATGCTATGTTTCTTGAATAGAAGTAACTGGAGTATATCGCGGGATATGATTTCAGACCTAAGTATGGATTGGGTCCAGAGATGTTAGCAAGTTTGACGATTAGACGGACTTTGATTGAGCGAATTGGTTCCAGTCAGAGGGATGATCCTAACCTAATAGAAATCATCTCCAAGGAAGAGATGAATATCGATGGTGAGAAAATGAACAAGTATGGACTTGACAGAGAAGGATGGCTTCGAAAGGATGGGAGACTAGTTGTACCCAACGTCAATGGATTGAGAGATGAAGTGCTTAGAGAATGTCATCACTTGAAATTGACTATCCATCCCGGTGGTAACAAAATGTATCAAGACATGAAGCAAACCTACCACTGGAAAGGGATAAAGAGGGACGTTGGGAAGTTTATCTCCAAGGGCGTGAATTGCCAGTTAGTTAAAGCTAAGCAAAAGAAGCCTAGTGGTTTGTTACAACCATTGGAAATTCCCGAATGGAAATGGGAACAAGTCTCAATGGGCTTCATCGATGGTTTACCAAGGACTAGATCCGGCCATGATAGTATTTGGGTAATTATGGATCGATTGACCAAAAGTGCAAGGTTTATACCCGTCAAGTTGATTAGAGCGGCAGCTAAGTTAGCAGAACTGTATATGAAGTGATGTGATAATGAGAATAACTGCACTTGGGAAATAGAGGAGAACCTAAGGAAGTCGTATCCAGAACTCTTTTCCTGGTAAGGTTTTAATAAAGATATAGTTGTTCTGCATGCTAAGATAGGTTTGTTGTGTTTGCCAAGTATGTTTGATTGATTGTAAATGGTTGATAGGCATGCAGGAACCTTTGTTGTTTCCTCAGTTAAGGAATCTCTGGGGCAAAATTTCTTAAGGGGAGGAGAGTGTAACAAGCCACATTCTAAGTATCGAAGGATCGTAGAATATTTTTTCTATTTGCATATGAGGTCGTACGGTCATGTAACTTTGTGGAATGACTATTGGGGTCATTTCCCATGTTCACAATTTTTGCCGATTTTTAAATGACCGTTTTACCCTTAGTGAATCTTGTTTCGCCTATAACTTTTGATTAGTAAGGATTTTTGACCTGGCACCACTTCCATTGGATTCAGATGATGGTTTACCTTTCCGTAGAGTGGTCACACTTGTCAAACGGACTTACCGTTTGGGAGATATGGCTGAAATAAGGTTTGAAGGTGAAAAACTGCTTAAGCGGGCTTAATAGGGTAATTTGTGGATATGCCCATAACCCATTTCAGGATTAGGGTTATGGGAGGGCTGAAATGAGTTGGAGAACCATCTCCATTCAGTTTTCCAGCCGCCATAAACATTTCTTGAACCATAGTAATGGCCTCCACCTTCCAAAACCCATTCTAATCTCTTCCTAATCGCTTTCTACTCAATAATTAACCAAATCTACACCAATTCAAGTCAAATTGGCATCAAATTAGAGTTGGGGTTGCTGCAATACATAGAGATCCGTGCAATAACAGTAAAGTTTCAGATCTAAGATATCATTTGTGGCTAAGGTGAGTGATTTGCACTTTTATTCACTAATTACGGCTAATTAGGGGTTATTAGTGATAATTAGCAAAATTATGCATTATAAACAAATATGTAAAAAATCTTAAATATTATATTATATCATTGGTGAAAATTTGGGTTAATTTGGACTATGTTTGCTAATCTTATAGTTAAAACATGGTTAAAGGGATTAAGGCGAAAATCATGCTTTTTGGGTATGTTTGATCCAAAATATTTCATGTGAATGATGTTTTAATGTTTTTGATTGATTCTATATGTTGTTTTTGCTGTTTGAAATGTTTTATGATGTCGTAGGAATGTTAGAATGGATGAAAACGCGGTCGTTTGGCGAAATTAGCTCGCAGGAAAAACTGCAGAAATCGATTCCTGAAGGGGGTATGCTCACGATTCCTAAAGGGGGTATGCTGACGATTCCTGAAAGGGGCATGCTCACGGTTCCTGAAAGGGGCATGTCTCATGAACCGGGGTCACGAGCCGGGGGGGTGTCACGAACCGGGGTGGTGGTCATGAACCGGGGGGTGGTCACGAGCTTGGGTGGTGGTCACAAGCCGGGGGGTGGTCACGGTGGGGTCACGAGCCACGAACCGACCCTGACGAGGACCCCAACAACGACCCGAACCGAGATGATGACTCCAAACTGAACCAGATTCAAACTTCTACCACGCGACGACAATTGTGAACTCTTCTGAAGATTAACTACAATTCAACCAAAACCCGAGATGCAAAGGAAGTCCAAATGAGAAGTTATTACTCAGGATACAGATGGGAACCAATGAGTTAACTTTTAGAGTTGGGCTTTACTGCGGGACGTGTGCAAAGGGGTTATCGATATCCATAATTTTTGTTCACCACTGAGAGACAGATTATGAGCTATGGATCAGTGTAATGGGGTCATTCTGACTTCAAGGGCAAAGTGATCGTAGCAAAGGATTGGGTGATCAAAATGGTGGATATCGTATGCTTTACACACTGAGTGAGAGATGTGACGATGATTGCTATGTTTGATGTTTGCTATCACCATGACATGCACACTTCCACTTTACACTTTATGTTAGTGTTACCTTAGAGTACTGTACATCTTGTTGTGCTAATTCTTTGGTTGCAGATTCAGGTTCAGGTATGATTTTTTATACCTGTTATTGTTTTACTTTACTGCTATCGCTCATACCATACTTTTGTTTGATCCAGAGTTTTATGTCTCTTCTTATTACTCTGGGTGCTCCTAAACGAGCAGACTAGTGACATGTTAGGTGGTTATGCACGAGTAGTTGTCCGGAGACGAGCAGGAGGCTTCCACGTAATATTTACATATATTCTCCCTGTGTTGTTGCTTGTCACCACTTTGGGCATTAGTAGTGTACCTTTTCTATTTTTCTTTAGAGACAGTATTTTGAAGTTGTAATAATGATGGTTTGGATCATAAGCTGTATTTTGGATTCTACAGTTGTGATGATTTAGTTTTCAGCTTATGCACTGTCTCGCCTGTTTTATATCAACTTATGTTATTATTATATTTTATTCCATGCGATGTGAGATATACTACAAGTTCTTTGGTGATTCATAATTTCAAACCCTTTTCTTTTAACGACTGTTCTGTGCTAGTCAGGCATTGGCACAATGCATTTCGGGGAAATGTCGGCTGGTGCAGGGCGGGCCCTCACACTCCGGTTTCGTTCATACCTGGAACGGACTTGCAAATGGATGGTATGTCTGACATTATATTCCTTTATACCGTATTCGTTGATCTCTGCTAAATACATATCTGTTTGGTGGCGGAGAATTTATTCTCTTGCTTAACACCCTTCTCTGAGACGTACGAGCTTAGAGGTTATATATTGGTGGAAATCAGTGATACGGTATGGATTGACAGTGTGGCATGTTGAGATGCATGGATCAAGGCTTTTGTTGAAAAGCAGAGTCTTGTGGTGGATGATCAAAGCACATCATTAAGTAGCACAGCTTTGTGTAGTGTTAATTCGCGAGCTTCACGCCCCGGTATGAACCAGAACGGGATAATGATTGCTTGGAAATGAACATATTTTAGTTCTAGCTACGAGTAACGTCATGGTATGGAGCCCAGACTGTTTACTTATGTGGATGTTGGAAAAACTTTATGGCGGAAAGTGAGGTACCTCGGATTTCGGGCCAATTTAAAGGCTCGGATATGATTTGAATCCCTAGTGGCTCTTTATTGGTCAACTGGACTGACCATTTTGGAGGTTCGATAGAACCGGATAACATATAGTTTATGGTATAATTAATCATCGATGGATGACCGACCATGAAGATCTAAAGGTTTCTCGTAGGAGTGATCCTGAGGCATTTGCTAGAGTGTCTCGAAATCGGTGAGGAAGATCCCTTGCCTCGGTTCATAGATGGAAACCCAATTTTCAATACGTGATTTTACGGTTTAGTTGTAAACCTATATGGCGACGTAATATAATGGAACCTACGCCGCCTATGATTGATACATTTATATTTGAAGTTGATTTCTTCACTTATAGTAATAATAAAAGATGAAAATTCGCGTATCAAGCATATTTGGCTATTATAAGGTAAAACTTTATCTCGACTGCGTTCATTATGTTATGGGACCTGAGTCTTATAATAGCTTCATTTTTCTCTTTAGCATGGCGTTGTTTATTTTTATGCACTGGTATTGTAACACCCCACCTCCGCCAATGCCTCTCTTGCAAGGGGCACTCGCATTGGAGGGGCGTTAAATGAGGTAAACATGCATGCAGATATCACAAGACAGAACATATAAGTAAAACAGAGTAAATAAAGCAGCGGATAAAACTACTATTTCAAAACCATAGTCAAGTTACATCAAAGTATTGTCATTATTTTCCAACTACTACAAGTCTAGAAAACATAAACTGAAAACTGGAAATAACATAAAGTAACTATCCCCAAAGTAGAATAAAACCATAGCATGCTCAAGTCCAAACCATACATGAGCTATCCAGAAAAGCAGCTAAAGATCCAGCTAGGTGCTAGTGTTCCCACCCTGAGAACCTGGGGGGGGGGGGAATGGAAGAAAAGAGTCGAAAGAAAACGGGTCAGTCAAAAAGACTGGTAAGTCCTACCTACTATTAGTATAAAAACTAATAAAGTTAACTGGACGTGTAAAGCAGAGATGAAACGTAGGGTGATAACTGGTATGGTGAAAAGTTAATAAGATAGATCAAGTGTGGTACCGTATATACAAGGTTAAGTTGCACCAGGTGTGTACTAGTATTCCAATCCATGTCAAGTATAAACAAGAAATGATCCCTTGGCCCAAAGCTGGCCCAATATCATGAGGTGACCTAAATCAAGGTCCAACTACTCGGTCTAGTCGATCGGCTCCCTATAAGACTAACTCGTTGTGTATCGGTGTCATACGGCTTAATCGTGGAATGTAGTTAACTGTGCAAGGTCCACCCCAGGGTGTATCCAGCCCTAATGTGTAAACCACATACACAATTCAAGCACGCACAGTCTAAACCTACTGGTGCCCATGTTCAACTCCGGACTTAATGTGCACGACCATGGTCCGCCTGAACAACCGGTGCACCCTTCAGCCGTCTCTTTTGGTCTCTTACAATCAGTCCAGTAATCGTGCCCCACCCTAGCCTAGTCCAGGGTACCCATGATACTTCCAAGTAGGTTACTGCTGAAAAGGACCACGTAACTAGGATTTCAAGCGGGTTAAGTGTGGTTAACACTATCCTAACCATGTATTGAGTTGGTCAAGTGTATTCAAGCAGATCATGACTTAACCCTATCAATACATCGGGTTTAGTTGGTTAAGTATTCAAGTAATCCACGACTTAATCCTACCAATCCATCGTGTTTAATTGGTTAAGTATATTCAAGTAGTCCATGACTTAACCCTACCAATCCATCGTGTTTAATTGGTTAAGTATTCAAGTGGTCCATGACTTAACCCTACCATGTGACATTAATTAACTTAATGCACCCCAACCTCTCACATTAGACTTTGTTGTGGTTACTAGTTAAGCCGGGCGGGTCCGGGTAGCTTTACACCACAACCTAGTCTAACCTCGGGTTTTAAGTGCGATATGACCAACTACTCACATTGGGTCCTATTGTTTGTAGCCACTAGTTAAGCCGGTCGGTTCCGGGTAGATTTATGCTACAAACTCAACCCAACCTCGAGTTGGCCACTTTCATGTTTTCTACATGTCATGTCCACGTTCGTGTTTTCAAGCATAAACACATGTCAAACTTTCATGTCATATTTTCAAGTCATGTTCTCATGTTATTTAAGTTTGCCCAACTACCCATACGTATTCCCATCGCACGTAAATTCGCATCACGCAAATAGATCAAAGAGGGAACATAACAACATGACAAGGTGGGTATAAGATGGCAAAGTCTATCACAAGTTAAACATGGTGATATTTGAGGCCAAAAGGGGTTCAACATACTAGCATATGGCCTCAACATGTATGATAGCATAAAAGGTGACTTGGCCTCAAACATATCAATTAGCATGAGGGTGATTTGGCCACAAGCATGCATAATAGCATAAGGGTGATTTGGCCACAAGCATGCATAATAGCATAAGGGTGATTTGGCCACAAGCATGCATAATAGCATAAGGGTGATTTGGCCACAAGCATATTAAGGAACATGAGGGGTTAAGGTTTGGCCACAAGTTAAACATGGTGGCATATGAGGCAAATGTGTTCATAAACTTGCATATTACATTATAAGCCTCAAAACATGCATGATATCAACTTTAGCATAATAGGTGAAACATGGCCATAAATGACATAGGATGATAGCTAGTGATTCACATATAACATCATATGCAAGATAACATAAGGGTTATGAGAGTTTCTATGTTGCTTTATGCAACATTTCAAATCAAAGCTCATAGCTTTCTATGCACAAAGTCAAGGTGATAGCTTTACAAACATGCATAGAATAAATCTATGCATAACATGATAGAATCAAAGCACAAATCATACTTAGGCCCAAACTCAAACTTGCACATGTCATATTTAACTTCATAGTTAGAATCTAAGAGTAGAATAGAGCTTACAATACTATGAAGACCTAGGAAATAAAATAAGATTGAGACGAAGCCACTAGCAACTCTAAAAACCCCAAATGGATACAAGCTCCAAGTTGTCTTGAGAAACAAGAAGCTCCCTTTGATTTGTATGAAGAAAGATCCTTGTTTTGATGAAGAAAGGTGGCTCTTTTACTAGCTTAGGACACTCAAACTTTCATGAAGAGGATGGAGGCCATGATATGAAGATGGAGGCCATGATCAAGAAACATTTTGGCATAGTTTAGTTGTAGGATTGATTTATGATTATTTAGGCTAGGTATTAGGGTCTTTTTATAGATGATTAGGTTAGTTTAGACCATAGGATTAACCCTAATTCAGATCTGGGCCATCAATTCACGTCACTAGCCTCCAAACATGTCTTGAGAAACAAGTCAGGTGCACCCAGGCCAGACTGGCCGACCACCCAAGTCGATAGGGGTGTCGACTGGGCAGTCGACACAGCCTGGGGTGTGTCGACTCCCAAGTCGACTTGGGGAGTGGCGGGATCTTTTCCCGCCTACCTGCCCAGCTGAATTTGAATTCGAATCTTTTTTTTTTTTTTTTTTGAACTTGAAATTTTCTGAAAACTTCGACGGGCCATAACTTGGTCATACGGACTCCGATTTTCGAAAACTCGGACTCTATTTCGCGTATTTTTCCGAGACGAACGCAATGGCACAGCCCGTTTCCCTTGATTCGGATTTTATCATTTAATTCTGCCTTGGTTTATGTTATAACATGTTATTTAAAAATACGGGTTGTTACATTCTCCCCTCCTTAAAGGATTTCGTCCCCGAAATCTTCAGGTTAGGAAGAACATATCCTACCATCCATCATCCATCTACTCAAAACATCATCCACAAGTAAACATTGTCCTTAGAAGATTCTAAATGATGTATGATCATATACAGAGGTGTGTGTATATGTACTTATCTAATGTGAAAATCAGGCGGTTACTGATTCAGTAAACCTCCTTAATGCAAAGTATGTTAGTGAAATGAGTCCATATGTATGCAAATTCCTAACATAATTCATAATCTCTATATGAGTGCACATAACATTCATCCATATGCAACATCCACGTGATAGCATAACAAGTTTCATCCATGAATAAGTATAAGCACTCATGCATATGCAATATGAAAGTGTGTGAGCCGATCTTAGTGCCTAATGTGTATCATGCATCCACGAGTATCCACTTGCAAACACTTGCAACCACTTGCAAACACTTGCAACCACTTGCAAACATCAAGCATAACATGTTTCAAATACATGTTTCATCCAAAGGGTTGCTACCTAAGGTTCTCATGACAAGGTTAACGAGATAACAAGTTAAACATGGATAGTGAAAGAAAGATATGCTGGCTAGGAAAAGAGATCGAGAATGTACCCTCAAAAAGAAATGGGTGAAGCGCGTGCATCTTCTCCTCGGTTTCCCAAGTTGCATCCTCTTCGGCTTCACTCCACTGAACCTTTACTAACTTGACTTCTCAATTCCTCAACTTCTTGATCTCCGTTTCCAAGATACGAATCAGAGCTCGCCTCAAGGTCGCCTCTTTCTATACCTCCGTGTCTTCAAGAATACTTGGTTCAACTACCTTGGCTGACTCATGTAGGCACTTTCGGAGATGCGAGACATGAAAAACATTGTGAACTCCGGCCAGCTTCTCGGGCAACTCCACCTTATAAGTCATCTTCCCAAATCTTTCTATAATAGGGAAGGGTCCTACGAACCTTGGTGTCAGCTTCCCAACTGCTCCAAAATGAACCACATTTCGCAAAGGAGAATTCTTCACAAAGACCATATCTCCAACTTTAAATTCTAAGTCTGTCCTTCGCTTGTCTTCATAGGGTTTCTGTCTGTCTTGGGCCGTTTTCATCCGTCTTCGAATCAATTCACGGATGTGTCCCTTATCATGTCGGGCCCAATTATAAGCTTATCCGTCGTCTCCCACCAACATGTTGGTGGCTTGCACGGCCTCCCATACAAAGCTTCGAATGGTGTCATTCCTATGCTTGCTTGGTAGCTGTTATTATAAGCAAACTCTACAAGAGGAAGGTGGTCTTCCCAAGTACCACCAAAGTCAAGAAAACAAAGTCTCAAAAGATCTTCTAGCACTCTATTCACCCTCTCGGTTTGGCCATCCGTCTGGGGGTGATAGGCTGTACTTAGATTCAATCGCGTACCCATCGCTTCTTGCAAACTATTCTAGAATTGGATGGTGAAGATTGGGTCACGACCGCTAACTATGCTGGAAGGAACTCCATGCAATCGCACTATCTCTCGAAGATAAACAGATGCTAAAACTGATACAGTCCTCTTGTTCTTTACTGGAATGAAATGGGTGCTCTTCGTAAGTCTATCAACTATGACCCATATCCCATAAAGCCCAAATAGTTTGGTCATCTTAATGGACATCTTCACGCCAACTATAAATCACAAACAGGCAAGTCATACTCCTTATGGGGTTTGCAACAGAACTAAGATTGAGAATAGGACCGAGAGGATATACTTAAAAGATAGCATGCGAGTAAGCTCTACAGAATAATAGGGATCAAGGATATACTCTTAGAAAGAGATATAATGCGCGTATCTAGTCTTCAATCTTCTAAGCCGCATTTTCTTGTGCTTAATCCCATCGTGCCTTGACCGTCTTTTAACTTCACAATTTCGTAGCTCTTAATTCTTATTTCCAAAATATGAGTTAGAACTCATTTCACCGTTGCCTCTCGTTCCACTTCCACTTATTCTTTTCCTAAAATACTTGGCTTAAACATAACTGCGTGCTCATGGTTTCATGCAAGCTTTCCAAAATTCATTAGTGAATCCTGGATCTCGTTTACATACCATACGGTATTCCACGCAGAAGAACTATCTCTTGAAAACAAATGCCACTCCACGTTGCCAAATGTTCTTACTAGGGTGATTTCAATAACCCATGCTTAAGCGGAATGGATTATCCGCCTTAGTGGCGAACACTACTCGATTGGATTACAAATTTCCAATAAAAGTGCCAAGGGATTCTAGATAACTAATCATGACGGAACCCTAAAGGTCACACGAGATTTCGAGGGTATTACCGAGGCGAGTCATGAGCCTCGCAACCCTTTGTTCAAAGTCAAGAATGGCTCCATAACTGGACAACCAATCCATGCCCAACATCAACCCGTATCCCATAAACCCGAGAACATAAGCATTACACATGAATTCTACGCTCAAGATAGAGATTTTCAAATCCATACAAGTCGCAGATAGATGGGCGGAACCCCCAATCGGATTTGAAATACTAACGCGATTTTCAACTAGACTAGTACTTAGGTGCAAACTTTCAACAAGATCAAAAATAAAACTATGCGATGCGCCAGAATCAAATAAGGTATGAACAGGGAAATCAGAAATGTAAACATGACTTTCTATAGAAACACTACCTCGATCAAAAGCTGGAAGAGCAAGGGGAGCCTGCAACTGCCCTCCAGAGGGTCCTGCTTGCTGAATTTGCCTTTTTCCTTGTCCTCGCTTTTCCGGGCAATCCTTACCATAGTGTCCAGACTCTCCGCAATGAAAGCATTTGTCTAACTTCCTCTTCTTCTTCCTACAGTCTTTGATTATGTGCCCAGTGATCCTACAGAAGTTGCACTTTCTTGTGTCTTTTGCCATGTTGTTGTTGGCCTTGTTTCCCTTCTTGTTGTTCTTGTCTCCTTTCTCGGAATCTTCCTTCTTGCCTTGAGACTTATTTGCCTTGACCTCCTTCTTGCCACTCTTATCTTCCTCTTGAAGCAGGGCCATATTCACCAAACTCTCGAAGGTCGCCCCCATGGGTATATGAGACATGGCCAAACCGCGGAATGGCTCATTCAATCCTAGAGCAAAGCGTAGGGCCTTTTTCTAGGCTGTGTTAACCAAGTCTAGACCGAACCGAGCAAGTTGATTAAACGTATCCACGTATTCCCTAACTGTCATGTCCCCTTGCTTTAGAGATATGAACCTCTCCATCTGAAGGTTCTCTTCTGTCGATGATAGAAACCTCAGTCTAAACCTTCTCCTAAAGTCATCCCAAGTCTGAATTGGGCTAGTAGTGGTGGTAACTACCCACCAATATGCAGCTTCCTCTTTCAATAACCATACCGCTAACAGAACTTTCCTGCGGTCTTCTATATCAAAGATAGCAAAGAGGTCTTCAGTTTCCTTTAACCAGTTTCTTGCCTCAACAAAAGTCTCCGTCCCAATAAAATTCTTGCCACCCATCGCCTTAAAGTCCTTGCAAATCTTCGCGAAATCCGCTTGTGGATGCGGAGGAGGAGGAGGAGGAGGAACCTCAGCTACGGGAGGAGGAGAAATGTTAGCCACGGGGGAAGGAGGAGGAATGTTCGCGGGGCCGGCTTCATTCGCCCTTGCCTCCATGTACCTTCTAAACCAAATAGGTACTGGTACGCCCTCCAGAATGGCAAAATTATCGGCCATACTGAAACGAAGAAAAAGATAGATTGAGAACGAGGAAACAAAGGATAGTGCTAATGGCTTTTGGGGAATAGCCTTTAAAATAAACTAGACTTTTCTTGGAAAATACTTAATTGGTTTTGAAAATAGTTTTTCAAAAGGTAAGTTTAAAAAACCTTTTGCTCAAATCTTGTAAACCTTATGCTCTGATACCAAATGTAACACCCCACCTCCGCCAATGCCTCTCTTGCAAGGGGCACTGGCATTGGAGGGGCGTTAAACGAGGTAAACATGTATGCAGATATCACAAGACAGAACATATAAGTAAAACAGAGTAAATAAAGCAGTGGATAAAACTACTATTTCAAAACCATAGTCAAGTTACATCAAAGTATTGTCATTATTTTCCAACTACTACAAGTCTAGAAAACATAAACTGAAAACTGGAAATAACATAAAGTAACTATCCCCAAAGTAGAATAAAACCATAGCATGCTCAAGTCCAAACCATACATGAGCTATCCAGAAAAGCAGCTAAAGATCCAGCTTGGTGCTAGTGTTCCCACCCTGAGAACCTGGGGGGGGGAATGGAAGAAAAGAGGCGAAAGAAAACGGGTCAGTCAAAAAGACTGGTAAGTCCTACCTACTACTAGTATAAAAACTAATAAAGTTAACTGGACGTGTAAAGCAGAGATGAAACGTAGGGTGATAACTGGTATGGTGAAAAGTTAATAAGATAGATCAAGTGTGGTACCGTATATACAAGGTTAAGTTGCACCAGGTGTGTACTAGTATTCCAATCCATGTCAAGTATAAACAAGAAATGATCCCTTGGCCCAAAGCTGGCCCAATATCATGAGGTGACCTAAATCAAGGTCCAACTACTCGGTCTAGTCGATCGGATCCCTATAAGCCTAACTCGTTGTGTATCGGTGTCATACGGCTTAATCGTGGAATGTAGTTAACTGTGCAAGGTCCACCCCAGGGTGTATCCAGCCCTAAGGTGTAAACCACATACACAATTCAAGCACGCACAGTCTAAACCTACTGGTGCCCATGTTCAACTCCGGACTTAATGTGCACGACCATGGTCCGCCTGAACAACCGGTGAACCCTTCAGCCGTCTCTTTTGGTCTCTTACAATCAGTCCAGTAATCGTGCCCCACCCTAGCCTAGTCCAGGGTACCCATGATACTTCCAAGTAGGTTACTGCTGAAAAGGACCACATAACTAGGATTTCAAGCGGGTTAAGTGTGGTTAACCCTATCCTAACCATGTATTGAGTTGGTCAAGTGTATTCAAGCAGTTCATGACTTAACCCTATCAATACATCGGGTTTAATTGGTTAAGTATTCAAGTAATCCACGACTTAATCCTACCAATCCATCGTGTTTAATTGGTTAAGTATATTCAAGTAGTCCATGACTTAACCCTACCAATCCATCGTGTTTAATTGGTTAAGTATTCAAGTAGTCCATGACTTAACCCTACCATGTGGCATTAATTAACTTAATGCACCCCAACCTCTCACATTAGACTTTGTTGAGGTTACTTGTTAAGCCGGGCGGGTCCGGGTAGCTTTACACCACAACATAGTCTAACCTCGGGTTTTAAGTGCGATATGACCAACTACTCACATTGGGTCCTATTGTTTGTAGCCACTAGTTAAGCCGGTCGGTTCCGGGTAGATTTATGCTACAAACTCAACCCAACCCCGAGTTGGCCACTTTCATGTTTTCTACATGTCATGTCCACGTTCGTGTTTTCAAGCATAAACACATGTCAAACTTTCATGTCATATTTTCAAGTCATGTTCTCATGTTATTTAAGTTTGCCCAACTACCCATACGTATTCCCATCGCACGTAAATTCGCATCACGCAAATAGATCAAAGAGGGAACATAACAACATGACAAGGTGGGTATAAGATGGCAAAGTCTATCACAAGTTAAACATGGTGATATTTGAGGCCAAAAGGGGTTCAACATACTAGCATATGGCCTCAACATGTATGATAGCATAAAAGGTGACTTGGCCTCAAACATATCAATTAGCATGAGGGTGATTTGGCCACAAGCATGCATAATAGCATAAGGGTGATTTGGCCACAAGCATGCATAATAACATAAGGGTGATTTGGCCACAAGCATGCATAATAGAATAAGGGTGATTTGGCCACAAGCATATTAAGGAACATGAGGGGTTAAGGTTTGGCCACAAGTTAAACATGGTGGCATATGAGGCAAATGTGTTCATAAACTTGCATATTACATTATAAGCCTCAAAACATGCATGATATCAACTTTAGCATAATAGGTGAAACATGGCCATAAATGACATAGGATGATAGCTAGTGATTCGCATATAACATCATATGCAAGATAACATAAGGGTTATGAGAGTTTCTATGTTGCTTTATGCAACATTTCAAATCAAAGCTCATAGCTTTCTATGCACAAAGTCAAGGTGATAGCTTTACAAACATGCATAGAATAAATCTATGCATAACATGATAGAATCAAAGCACAAATCATACTTAGGCCCAAACTCAAACTTGCACATGTCATATTTAACTTCATAGTTAGAATCTAAGAGTAGAATAGGGCTTACAATACTATGAAGACCTAGGAAATAAAATAAGATTGAGACGAAGCCACTAGCAACTCTAAAAACCCCAAATGGATACAAGCTCCAAGTTGTCTTGAGAAACAAGAAGCTCCCTTTGATTTGTATGAAGAAAGATCCCTTTTTTGATGAAGAAAGGTGGCTCTTTTACTAGCTTAGGACACTCAAACTTTCATGAAGAGGATGGAGGCCATGATATGAAGATGGAGGCCATGATCAAGAAACATTTTGGCATAGTTTAGTTGTAGGATTGATTTATGATGATTTAGGCTAGGTATTAGGGTCTTTTTATAGATGATTAGGTTAGTTTAGACCATAGGATTAACCCTAATTCAGATCTGGGCCATCAATTCACGTCACTAGCCTCCAAACATGTCTTGAGAAACAAGTCAGGTGCACCCAGGCCAGACTGGCCGACCACCCAAGTCGACAGGGGTGTCGACTGGGCAGTCGACACAGCCTGGGGTGTGTCGACTCCCAAGTCGACTCCCCAGTCGACTTGGGGAGTGGCGGGATCTTTTCCCGCCTACCTGCCCAGCTGAATTTGAATTTGAATCTGTTTTTTTTTTTTTTGAACTTGAAATTTTCTGAAAACTTCGACGGGCCATAACTTGGTCATACGGACTCCGATTTTTGAAAACTCGGACTCTATTTCGCGTATTTTTCCGAGACGAACGCAATGGCACAGCCCGTTTCCCTTGATTCGGATTTTATCATTTAATTCTGCCTTGGTTTATGTTATAACATGTTATTTAAAAATACGGGTTGTTACAGGTATCCATGGGGAATAAACTTGTTCCATGTTATACAACACGGTCCCGTGATTTAACTAACTTTAAAATCAAGCTAATAACTGTTTTTAGTTCTCACACCAGTCCCATGACTTACCTGGAGTTTATTGTTTTAACCTAAACTCTGGGTGCCCATATTTTCCGCACGGCCAGTCAGTAGTTTCGGTTTTGCAGATATTTCTGTACACAGGATCCTGGATTTACAGCTGGAGCTATATTCAGAAAGCTTTGTATCCGTGTATTTCTTTCAGTTGTGTCAGTTGTTATTTTCCGCTATGCATTGTACTTATGTATTATTTTCCGCTGCTATATAAATTCTTAATCTCTGATATTGTATTTCCAATGTGTAATATTTATTCATACTTTGGAATATTCTTGTACTCTGATGTAAATTGTTGTAATAGCAATGAAACGTTCTTGTGTTTGTGTTCTGATGAGTTGTGTTCTCAAAGCAATCCGGGCTCCTCCGTCTCTTTTGGGATCAGGGAAATTTGGGTCGTTTTGAATAACATCATAAAATTTATTTTAAAACTATTTTAAATTCAATAAATAATTTCAGTGGTCGAAATTATGGGATGTTACGATAGTGCTAGTCTAATTTTCATTGTTCACAACACTTATTGTGCCTCTCATTCCTATTCAATTTTCAAAAACATTTATATTATATATTTACACAATATTTCTTTTTTTACCAAAGTAAATGGTGATGACATCTGTTATATATTATGCTATTGTTTTAATTGTTCAGTGTTGCCTTACGTGTGCGATTGGAGTATCAAACATCCATGTGACATTAAATTGCAATATTATAACCAAAGTGGTTTTAAAGAAGTATTTGAATGGTCAGGTCTAATCCATTTAAATGTTTTAGCTTCTTACCTGGTGCGTTTATAATGTTCGAAAAGATATTCTAGAGAAAATCCAACCGACTTACCTATCTAACCTAGTTTCAATTTTCTTGATTTTCTGAATCTTCAAATCCACGATTCTCTTAAATTACAAACCGGTAAAATACAATTTTCCCTGATCTCCAAATTTGCAAAAGGTGGTTTCTCTCTAAATCTGTGAATCTGCAAAAGGTAATTTCTATAAATTTGATTTTAATTTTTTTTATGTTATGGGAAAGGAGTCCTGGACTCGTTAGTTCTATAGTTTTACTACTAGCATTTACTTTATCCTCGGTTTTTATTTAAGATCACTACCAGAAATTCTTCTTATTCAGACCGAGTGGCGTGACGGTTTCTAACGGTCCATTTCGGACGGCTTTTGAAACAAACACCAACCGATTCCGACAATCGAAAATAGAATCGACAGGATGTGTGGAGAGCCGTCGAAAACTCTATTCCCTGACGCTTTGAAATGCGATGGATATTTTCGATGGTCGGCGACCATTTTGAGGCGTCGAAAATAGCCTTTATTCTTGTAGTGGATGTTTCTATTTTTGTAAGCTTTATTTGATGGTATAGTAAGGAGTTTTTATGAATGTAAATTGTTAAGCTTGACTACGGTATTAATTTATGTAACCTTTTAGTATTTACGACCAAGAGTACTCTGAGAAAATGGATTAAATGCTTAATCATTCATGATCTTCTCACCATTAAATGCATAGTATTGGAATTTTGAAAATCAACCCTCTTCTAAATCCATTAGTGTCAATCCTTACCGGCTTTATAGTCACTTGTGAAATCAATCCTCTCCTCATGCTCTCTAGAAAATAGATTACTTTTCTCTTTTACATCACCAGATTTATTTTCCTTATTCTTCTTTCTTCTTTGAACTAAAATTGAGCGATCGAAGGGTGTGTGCTGCGATTTCATCTGTTTCTAGATTAAGATTTTCGATCTTTTAGGTATGCTTGTTTTTCATCTCTTGCCTTTTTGATTTTTTTGGTTAAATGACGCATAAATAGTTTAGATCTAAGTATGGTTATGAAAATCAATTGCTTAGGCTTTGAATTTTTTTTTCAAAAATTATCGTATCAGTAATCTTTGCTAGGAGAATTAGGAAAATATTAACTTTGCTAGAAATATTGTCTTAAGTATGGATTTGTCTACTGATTTGATCATCTTTAGCTATCGTCTCTTTTACGTTTGGTTCGTTGATTTGAAGACCAAATAATTTTTTTATTTTTTCTATAGATTTACGATTTTTGGTAACTTGTGGAAACTATGGATATTATCCAAAAAAATATTTGGTAGATTGATTGCTCAAATACAGATTGATCTATTCACAAAAAAGAAATATTTTTTCTTTTTCTATTACTTTGCATAGTAAATGAGGAATTTAAGAAATTTTGATTACTCATGTTGCCTATTGTGTATTATTGAATTATATGCGTAATTCTCTTTAATGGTCCAAGTAAATCTTATTCATATGCTTAGTTTATATGTAAGTGTTCTTTAATTATAAATTCATAATTTCACAAGCATGTCTTTTCGATAGCTATTTATATGCTTAGTTTATATATTTTAAGGCTTGGACTACTAAGTAAAGCTGATAAACTTTGAGAAATCATGTTGTTTAAGAAAATTTTGTTTGCTTAAATTTTTGAGGAAATATGATTTTTAGTAAGTAATAGTCGAACAATAATAAATCTTTATTCAAATTTTTGTCTGCATAATAAACTAGTTTCTTCCATTATTGTCTATGGGGCAGAGAAAATGGTTAATTTTGATGTTAACATCAATGAAATATCTGAGAAATTATGGACGATTCGAAGAAGATTGATGAATGGTTTTGCTTTTGGTGTGCATGTTTTGTTTGATTGGGTTGTAGATAATATTGGTTATTTTCATATTTTGGAGCACTGTGCGTATGATTTTTTTTATAGTCAACAACATGAGTTATACTTTTAATCATGGAAAACAAGAATAAGTGGAAATTTGTTTGAATTACAGTAACTTATGATTTGATGGTTTGATAATCTTAGAAATCAAGATGTTCCTTACCATGAATAATAATGATTTTTTTTGGATATATGAATGTATATATACATAAGATAAAAGCATTCAATGGTAGCTCTCTAACTATTTCGTAGCATTACTCTAGCCCATCGATTTACATCGCCTAATCTTATTTAGATAATAATTATTTCTTTCTCTTCAACATCATATAAAATCATGGAGAAAACGTATTATTGAGTGCTCCTCATCGTATACATACACAAATACATACATACATACACACACACACACACACACACACACACACACACACACACATATATATATATATATATATATAATAATAATCTTTTTCATCTCAAGTAATTTTAGTGAATCATTATTTAGTTCATGCGGTTCATTAACAATGTAGCATCTTTTATTTATTACATATGATTTGATTTCTCTATACTTTTGTTCCTTGGATTGTGTTGTTCTTTGATTGCTTTAGGTTTTCCGTTCCATTATTTATATTGCTATCAACTCTTTTCTTTGTAATTGAAGGCTTTAATGTCAAGCTAGAGTTTTTACGTTATAATTTTTTGTTAATGACTTTATGTTCGCTTTTGCAACATTTTTTCCCATCGATGCAAATGGACACATAAAATTTTCAATTATTGATGTTACTAATTTATTTTTATTTCCCATTACATTACATACAATATTTGTTGGGATTCATTCTTTATGCTATTTATTAATCCGAACAGAGTTTTGAACATACAATAGTGAAAACGGTGTTTGATAGGGTTGAAAGACATGCTAACTCCTTAAGTGATATGGGTAGTCCCTTTTTATTTTATGTACATATAATGGACGTACATTCATATTGGCAATATAAACGTATACTATGTCAGCTTTATTTTTTATGTATATGTTTCAAATACATATAGTTATACAGAATTACATTTAAATATTTGGATATCGTTATAACTAATATAATATACATAATATCGACAAAAGGCATAATTTCTTTTTGTAATTATAAAATACGCATATTGAATTTGCTTTTTGGAGTTTATTTTGAAAATATCTTCAATGAAATAATTATATATTTGTATATTGAGCCGTTTATAAGTTACAAGTAACATGACCAAGTACAAAATAAATTCCCTTATTAAAAACATGTTATGTAAAAGAATAAACCTCATATTTTTAAGTTTTAGGATATCTGCGCAGGATTGAACAAATATTTGCAGAGAACTCTACAGGTATTTATTCAGTCCTTTGTAATCATTTGCATTAAAAAAAATGCTTAGTAGATCACAGAAAATGTTCAAATTTAATATAAAAAATTGATTTTTAACCAAAACTAAAAGTAGGTTGCAAGTTAATACATATTTTTAAGAAGGGATTTTCACGTATTAAATTTAGAAATAAGGGATGGAACCTAGTTTTCGTGAATAAATGTCAAATCATACAAGTTTACGGCGCTTTAGCCATATTTTCCATGGGAACAATATCTAATATATATTTTGTTGCTCCTTTATTTCTACAACAATATTTTTTTTAATCTTAATCTACAAATTTTGGCACATAATAAAATAATACATGACGAATTTGCTACTTTTGGATTTCAAATATAGAATGCATACGTTCTATTTACGTGACTAATTAAACGTTGGTTCGCTCAAGAGCACCTAGTTTCATATAATTTTATGCATACCTTTTTTTTCTATAACATCCATCCTTTTTAGGTGCATAAAATGAAACATTACCTCTTGACTTGTCATAACAGGCGGTTGGTAATTATATTTAAATAACACTTTTATTTGTAATTGAGGGCTTTAGCATCAAGCTAAAATATAATAGATGTCAATTACAACTAAAATTATTTATTAATATTCTATGTAAATATTTTAAAAATATTGTTCATACTATCTTCGTTTATACGTTCTTAAAACTTTTATTTTAAGAACTAAAAGATGAACGCATATATAATGTATGAGTTAATTTACAAATATTATTAAAAAAATTTTTTTTAGGGTTTATAGTAAATTACTTTGTTGCATCATTTGTATATATGATGGTTCATCAAAAACAATCATATATTGATTACCTAATCAATCAATCCTTTATGTGGATGAAAAAAAAAATATCTTACTTTTTTTATAGAAATGTTTTTCTTAGACTGTTAGTTAGAGAACTAAAACTAATGCATGTCAATTTTTTTTGGAACAATCACTAATTGTAATAATAAATAAAATAGTTTCACTAGCATTCATTTTGACGAACGTAAAAGCAAAATTCAATTCACTTTTATTAAATTGGCATTTATCCTAACTTCAGTTATTACATTAGTATCTCTTTATATGACATTCTTTCATGGTATCTATTGAATAAACTTCATCACTGAGTTGTTTGTATTTTATTTTTTTATCATGAAATTCATTTATGAACTTAAGCTCCTTTATGTCTAGTAATTTTTAATTGAACTATGTACAGGTAGTCTTTTGGAGGGATTGAAACTATCGCATTGTCATGATAACTTTGATAAGTTATGGAGAATACTCCTGTTTGATAGATGATAAAGACGACGATGATAACAATGATGATGTTGATGACGATGACGACGATGAGATTCATTGTTCAACCCGTTAATCAAGTATGCCTTATCCTCACCTCTTAATAAATTCAAAACAACTATTGAAATAATGGTTGTTTGGTATATAATGCTTTCCATATATAACGTAATATTAAAAATATTGCAAGAGCCTTTATATTAAGAAAATTGAATTACGTTCATGAAAATGCACAACAATTTTCTATCCATTGTCAATCGTAAATGGATTTTGTATATTTGTATGTCATTAAAAAATTTGAAGCTTCACATTGCAATATTATCATATTTCTGAAAAATGGCCAATATATTAGTTAAAACTCATTTGACTACAGCAAATCTACTCTGATAAAAACTGTAATTCTACAATTGTCACAAAATGCCATTTGTAATAGATTTTTTACAGTTGTTTCATTCATAAAGTTGTAATATATATTAGTCTTCAACAATCCCTTTATTTTACATGTTGTAATAGATGCCTATTGCAATAGTTCTTTTTTGGCAATTGTAGAAGATACTTATTTTTGACAACTCTTACTTTTGTCAATTGTAACAAATATCTATTACAAGTCTTTTTGTCAACTGTAAAAAAATGTCTGTTTTAAACACTTTTTTTTTGCCAAATGTAGTAGATGTTTATTACAACTATTTTTGTCAGTTGTAAAGGATGTTTTTTTAGTAATTCTACTTCTTGGTCAATTATCATATATGTGTATCAGTTTTTTTTCTTTTACCTATATAATAATTATAACTAAACAAGAATACTTAATAAATAGTAACTAATTAATTAAATAGTTAGTAAAAAAATACAATTATTAATTATAATTAGTAATCAATATAATTATTGACAAATAACAAATAATTATTAAATGATAAATATTAAATAATTAATAAATATGAATTTACTTTTAACTAATCATTTTTAATAGTTGTAATAGCTTTGGTGTCACGCTTTTTTGGTATACAAGTGAACTACCAAAAATGCCCCTTTATATGTTATTAAAACCCTACTGTCGCTTAATAATAGGATTCGACAAATAAACTTATTTTACAAATTCAAAATACATCTCCGTAAATAATACCAAATTAAATCATAATATTTTTATTAATAGTTATAATACTATTGATGCCACGCTTTTTTGATGTACATGTGAACTATAAAAATGCCACTTTATATATTATTGAAACCCACTATCGCTTAATAATAAGATCCGACCAGTAAGATTATTTTACTAATTCAAAATACATCTCTACAAATAGTACCGAATTAAATCTTAATATAACGTAAAAGTAGGATTTAAAGACTCGTGAAATACTTTGCGTTAAACCTCATTAATGGCTGCGCAAAACTAACCTTAACAAATATAGGTAAAGCTAGAGGACAAATCCTTTCTATCCCTGTTTGGGCCACATGAACAAATATACCTTCTGTTCTTCAACCTTTTATTGGATTTAATTGGTTGGCAAGTGTGTTTGGGAAACTCCGATGCTTTGACGCTAACACTGTGGATAGAAAGAGTTTAAAGTATGCACGAGCTCTAATTGAAATCTCTCTCAATGAGCCTTTACCTGATAGCTCAAGGTTACTCTAGTTGATGGATTTGACGTAGATATAGATGTTAGTTATCGCTGGCATCCTAAAATTTGTGTTAAGTGTCGTTCACTTGGACACACGGTTGAGACTAGTACCACCATACTCTCTGTATTTGAGACTCCTGCAGTTCGAGTCCCTCTTCGTAAGCCTAATTTAGAATGGATACCAAAGCTCAGAAATACTCCTACTTCTAAACCTTATATAAAGATTGATCCACCTACTGTGCCTTCCTCGGCTACTTCGTTTAAGGATAGTGATGTTTCTGATATTCCTGAGCTACGTACATCCTACAGAAAACCTTGATGTTTTTTGGACTACGACTGACCGAGCTTGGCACCACTTACCTTCGAGGATGCGTTACTCACCTGGAGAGAAATGTTATTTTACTTGCGTGGATAATGAGATCCTTAAGGCTAGATGTGTATTTTAATGTTGTGTTGGTGAATTGTTTGTTCTGAGTACCAATGAAGAGGAGGGACTAGTGAATGTTGGCAAACTGTCTGGTCCGACGTGGGATAGGAAGGTTATTTATGACACTAATGCAGTATGTTATACCCCTGACCTTGTCTTTATTTATAAGGGCTACTATCACGTATATCATCCTGTTGAGGACAAGGGATGTTCTCTTCCTTCCTCTCTGGAGGTGAAATAGGCATTGTTTTATAGTAGTTGAGACATTTTTGCTTCACTCCTGTTCTTGTATTTTGTGTTCTGGCACATCAAACTAGTTTTAGTAGTTAGACGATTGGCCTAACTCCTATACTTTATGTATCATTATTTTTTGTAATGAAAAGTAGTTGCGGTCACTAAAAAAACCGGTCGGCTTTGCTAAAAAAAATATAGGATTTAAAAAATAAATCCTTTTTAACGATTCAAAACAGGCATCTTTACATAAAGAGATTAGATTATATCACGTGAAAATAAGATACGAAAAATGAATTTGCTTAACAAATTAGTTCTTTCATAGTCAATAATGGAAAGAAAAAAACTTAAGAAAAAAAGTATACGTTGCAACTTAAAAATATGTCATACCTTTGGTGCCATGCTTTCTTGGTATACACGTAAAAACCCCACTATCGTTTAATAATAGGATCCAACAAATAAGCTTATTTTACAAATTCAAAATTCATCTCTACAAATAATACCAAATTAAATCTTAATATAACATAAAAAAATAGGATTTAAAAAATAAATTAAAACTAACTACACATTATTACTACGTAAAAATATAATTAAATACATATACATGTAATTTATAAAAAAATAATTCATGTACCGCAATGCTCGTACTTAATAATCCAACTAGATCATGAGTTCAACTATCATAATGAAATATTTTCTTATTGGCAAGCTTTTATGAAATATGTTTAGGTCATCAAAATTTTATATATTTTCATTATGCTTTGTAGATATGGTGGTAAAGGGTAAGAGGTCTTTTTTTTCTTCAGATTTGTGTATATCATTTATGACATCAAATAAGATGGTAATTAATTAATTTTAGTTAGTCGAACGGTTGTCAGTCACATTTCTTTGTATATTTCTACAACAAATCGAGTTCCTTTTTTCCCTTGATTAGTGTTTTATTTTTCTGAATGGGCATGGCTATGGAAAGGAACAAAGCTGGAGATTTTGGCAGATGGGAAGATCGTTGGGTGGGAAAAGAATTTCACTTTTTATGGCTGGACCAATCGTAGCATCAAAGATGATTACATTTATCCCAAGGTTACGATTTTGTATATCGATTTAGTTACATTTTTTGCATTTGCTTTAATGCATATAGCTTGTGTCAAGTTGTTAAATGTCGTAGTTGCGTACGAGTCAGAGCAACCAGTTACTTAAAATGGATGAATATATCTGAATGTTACAAAGATTGGATAGCATTGACATGGGAGCGCCATGGACGTTTGGATGTGTAGGATATCAAAATATTATTTATTATATACTGTCATAGAGATTTCGGTGAATAGAGGTCTTGTTATATAGTTATATATCTTTTGACATCAGTTTTCTCATATTGATAACATTGTCGAACTATTTTTATCACAACATCATTTGAATAAGTAAAATCTGATATTTTTATGTTCATATTGATCCTTTTAACATTAGTGACAAACGTGAGAGTATTCACAACAATAGATATTTTTAGGGTGCTACTATTTACACTCGGTTTATACTTCCAACCACATTTCTAAATTTAGTACAAGTAATTATTTTTTATATTTTTCTGGCCACCATATATTATTCTTTCACTCATTTATTCACCACCGTAATTCTCCTGAGAAAAACACGCACTTCTCTACAATTTCAAACCCTAAACCCTATAAAAAGCAAATATTCTTTTGTGCTTAATATAGATGAAAGATGAAGATAAAAAACATGTTAGAATTGCTATATTTTTTTTATTTTCTATTATGTTATAGAACATGCTGTTAGAATTTTTTTTAATGGTAGGGCTTTCCATTACGTTTCAGGATATTTTTTCCGCTTCGTTTGAAATTTCAAGCTTGCAGGACATTAAATTTGACAACGTTGTAATAGAGAATGACAATATAAGTTTTGATGTGTAGGATTTTTATCCGTATAACTTACGTGTCTTCTTTTACAAATTGATACATTTTTTTGTCATATGACGGATGTAGCATTTGAATGATGATAAAGTAGACGATAAATATGATGGTTGTGTTAATATGATGCAAGATGTTCGATCAAATGACTCAAAAGACATAAATGCATGATGCAAGTGAGGAGGGAAGCGTTCGTGTAGAAGAATGTGTTGGTGGCCTCTCCATTTTTAGTTATTAATTTAGATGGTGACCAGAGACAATTTGAAATATTTGAGATGCTTTTAGTTTTGGTGGTGAGAAGTGTAAATTGGGATGTGAATAGTAGCACGCTGTTTTTAAGTTAACATTTCTCGTACTGAACAATAATGCCTAGCTGAAACTAATCTGGAAATGATGCACAAACTTTTCTTCATTGAAAACAAAACATTAATATCCTCTTCCCCTCTTCTTTCTTGCGTTCAGATAACATTATTATCGTTGTGAAACTAATTGCGCTACCTGGAGCCGTCATTGGTCGATCTGGAGTTCTCGCCTGAATTGCGTTGTGCACAATGGGATATGGATTTGTCTTGTTCGCCTATGGCTCCGGCTGTGGATCTGGAAAGTCTTAGAATTTCATTCTTTTCAGGTATTGTTTGGTGGAAATTAGATATATAGCAGCATTTGAGATGCTTTTCTGAGGATTTCTTATGAGTTACATATAAGAATTGTTGTTCTTCTTTTTCCATAACCAACAATTTGCTTATGCCTGCCTATTCCAGATTTTCCTATGCCTATTTATTCGGCGGTTCAATCAAAACTGGATAGGTCTACGATCTACCTCATTAACCCGAGATAAAGTTACCAGTCTGCTATATTTTCAACCTTTCAGGTACTTAACATACATATGTAGCTTTCAATTTTTTCAATAAATAAATAAATTTTAATATTATTGAAACAAAAAATAAGTGTACATTAATGCAGACATCAATTTGGTAAATGAATTCTAGATTGGAACTGTTAGCTCTTGAGAGGAAGAAAGAAACATAACTGCGGCATGCAAATTCCACAGTGGGGTAACACATTTTTTCGAGCTCAGCTGCGCACATGCTCATTGAAAATATGCAGCAAACCGTGACTAATCTTCAAGAAAGAATCGATGGATACAAAAATGCTGGCAATGCTGAAGAAAATGATAGTGATTTGGAGGGTGCACGCTCTGAAATGTCTGAAAGTGAAAAGGACGATGGAGGGAGTAATTTGTTAGATTCAATGATCAACCCGAATATCCAACCAAATTTCCAGATATGTATCTTCTTTTCTGTTCCGATAGCTGGTCGAGCCAACCGAAAATTTATGCACAAAATAAGATGAAAATAAGGGTGAAAGCACAAAATGGGAGCAACTAACTCCTTAATTCCAATGCAGCAGAAGGGGAAGTTTTTAGAGGAGAATAAACTTCTATTTTGTTTTCTAGTTCACCTTGTAGAAAGATTCCATGTTACGTAGGGCACAAACAACAATGACTTATTCAATTGAAAAATTAACCACCGCGTATCAGGTATGATTTGCCTACTTCCCCTTGGTGGGTTCATGATGATTTCGTGTCTTATTGACTGAACAAAGACTGGTGTTTATAACAGTGAAGCTTTGACCGTTATAAGTTTATAACAGCGATGTGTCTGCATAAATTCATAACATCTAAGTTTTCACCGTTATAAACTTTTCATATTATAAAAGCATGCAAATTAATTTTAATATGTTTGCAGCAGCATACATATTGAAGTGGCCTTTCTTTGCAGCATGAGACCATAATTAGTCCAATCGTATTTGTGCGCTGATTAAATATTTATATTTATATTATATGTTGCTGTGCCAACTTATATTTGTGTAACTGCAAAGACTTCGCCCTTACAATTATAATAGCGAAGACTTCATGATTATAAACAATGATTTTTTTATTTAAAAAACCAGTCAGTGTTTCATGGTTATTCAGGTCGGATTGTTGGTGATCATCTTATTCTCTGAATCTTCTAGGCAGTATAATGTTTCTTTTAGGCTTTGTATTTAGTCAAACGAGCTGCTCTTGTTGTAACTCAGCTAGCTATTTATAGGGATTATGCAAACATTGTACTCAAACGCGGTTA
This sequence comes from Allium sativum, assembly GCA_030737875.1. NCBI lineage: Eukaryota > Viridiplantae > Streptophyta > Magnoliopsida > Asparagales > Amaryllidaceae > Allium > Allium sativum. The sequence goes on from CM060909.1 coordinate 366,389,789, forward strand.
GTTACCATGATACAAAATACAGTGCTCTTAAATTTGTAAGATCTAATTACTTTTCCAAATGATAGTTACCTTTCAACGGTAAGGACGCTTGAAATTTTGATTATTTTACATTTTACATTAACAGTGCCTTTGTATTTATTTTCCATATCAATCCTGGTAGAATGTGTAATAACAGAACATGTTTTATGGAAGGTTCCGGACCCAACTGTGTGACTCCATACTGTTGTGTGCTCGTAGAGTTTGCTTCTTTGCTCACAGTGCTGAGCAGCTTCGACCTACGGTCATCTTTAGTCCTTTGCACCATGCGATCCTAGAACAAGGCCTATTCAGTTCAGTTCCGGTGCAACCTGAAGGAGTAAATGCAAATGCCAGCAATGGAAAGAGCAGTAACGCAACTGCTGAGGTGATGCTGAATGCTCCTCCTGCTCTCCCCTCTTCGTCATCGAATGTGACTGAGAGGTTGATGCTAAATGCTCCTGCTGCTGGCTTCTCTTCGGAAGAAAATGATAAAGATGATCTTAAGGATCTGTATGAAGATTTTCCAATGGTAAAGATGATCTTAAGGATCTGTATGAAGATTTTCCGCATTTGGACTGGGTGATGGATGTCTGCAACTAGGAGGATTAAAGAATGTGTATATAAATAATATATCATTTGCTGTATTACCTTTTTTTTTCCTGTTTCTGATATGTGGGAAGTGTAAATATTTTAGTGTGTGATCTGGGAGGTGATGGATCTCTGAGTCAGTGGAAGAAGTTTAAGGGATTTTTTTCTGCTTCCTTTTCTTTAAGTTTAACAACTTAAAATAAAATACGCACTTGCTGAAATATATTGGTGCTGTAAGTGTATTTTTATGTATTTACACTGTAATTTCATATATTCTCATGTGTTGTGAAAAGTAAGTCATAAAACCAGAGATTATATATGCTACACTTTCAGTCTGGATAGTTTTCCTAATCTCGACATTGATTTTCGAACATAGGAAGCTATTAGCAGAATTGCGTCCAATCAAGATGAACAAGATTACTAAGAGGATGATTCGGTTCTCTTTTGCTAGCAGAATTTTTCTTTCCTAAAAGAATTCCTATATTAAATGCTGGTAACGTTATTGTTTGGCAAGAACCTTATATGATAGACCCTTGTAAAATGCTCAAACTGTAGTGTTGCTTTGGACATAGTGATCGTAGATGCAATTTAGTCTAAACTTGGATTTCAAAGCAGCACGTTGATCCTGTTGGAAGCTATACATATAAGCAGCACGTTGATCCTTATATGATAGACCCTTCATGTTCGATGCCTTCCACAAAGTCCTGTTTGAAGCAACACATGATGATGCGTTTATGACTTATCATGAGATTATATATGCTACAATTTTAGTTTGGATAGTTTTCCTAATCTTGACATTGATTTTTGAACATAAGAAGCTATTAGTAGAATTGCGTCCAATCAAGATGATGGATTATAAGAATGATAATGTTGAATGTAATATAGTTCAATCCAAATACTCCATGATGATGGATTATAAGAATTTAGATATGATTTGCAGTATAATCTTCAAATGAATAGTAAAGAAAAGTTGAAATGCAATTGATACAGAAATACTTTTGGTACAATGTACAAGTATTTATATATAAATATTTTCATGCGGTTAGTGTGACACCCCATGTCCGTTAATATCACTCTTTATCAGAATGCATTAAATTTCATGAAACATTATAGGTAAACAGACATAGAATTTCACAACACAAATATACAAGATAGCAGCGAAAATTTAAAATTTTATTTTCTAATACAAAACATCGTGGTCCAAAAATCTAGTTACAACATCAGACTGAAATACTGAAACAAAATATATCAAATAAAAACATCTGTTTTGCGTTAAAAATCATCAAAGTACATAAATGAAAAATTATAATCTCCATAAGTAGTAATAAACAAATATTTCAAAGTTTACCGTTATATGGTTTGGTAAAATTTAAAATTTGGGTCAATTAAAAACGTAACTAACAATAGAAGCTTGTTGGTCGATCTTCCGTGTATCTGAAGTCCTTTGTTCACCTCACCTATCACCATCAACACTTTTTTGTTGTTAATTCAAGTGCGCTTGAATATTTTTAGTAGTACAGGTTGTAACGACCCGCAAATCCGTGCTATCTGAGTTGACTAAAAACACCACACGTCCAACCCAAATAACACAGAAATACGACTCATTATTAGAAAGAAGTTAGAAGATGAGAAATAGAAAGAAAGAAATATTAGAATAGAAGAAAAAACGAAGATCACAACTCACAGCGGAACGAATAAAATATATTATATAACATAACTTTTGAAATACAAATCAGTAACTTTATATACATACCATCATCAGAGCACAACAATCATTTCTGGAACAGTTATAAACACCTGTTTCCAGATACAAACAAGGTCCACAGCGGAATATATGATAGCCTATAGCTAACCGGTGAAGCCTCCTGCTTCCAGCTCCTTCAAATAGATCTGTGAAATCCTGACTACTTGACTGCCCGTACAAATTTGGGCACCCAAGAGTTTAGGGAAAACAAAACAAAATAAACTCTGGGTCAGTCATGGGACTGGTGTGAGTAAACTCCAACCACTTGTTTAACTTTAAAAAAAATCCTTTCAAAAGAAAAGGTAATAGTAAGACCAGCCCACACATAAACATGGACGGTTTTTACCTTACTATAACCCAAAACACTTTTAGACGAAAATCCAGTGATATTATAATAATGTCTACATCAAGTAAATAACCAAATAGCAGAACGCTTGCATCTCACGCTCCACATATATATTATAAAATCAAAAACCGCATGGCGCTTATTGGAGATTGGATTTCTAACATGACAAGGTATGGGACCACCTTCCGATGATGTATCTCTAGAGGCGAATACACCTGGGTTCAACAAGAACATCTTGTAACCCGGCCCACACATGACCGACCACTCATTTCGCTTGAGTGTATCGAATGTATACCACCAACGGTTGGACTCAAACCACCGTTTCCCGAATGGGCAGAATCGACAGATTAAGAAACAAAAGGAATTTCTCTAGATAGGTGATTATACACCCTAATGGGTGCGACCCACAGAGCCATGCTGCCTGCCCGATTTTTGTCCTTTCCCGGTTGTTGAGGCCTGAGGCTACGAATACTTACCATTCATTGATAGCACAATCACTTTGAATGTCACATTGTCAGATCCGTAAATCACTAGTTGAGTTTGCACAAATATTCTGGATATTATGCTAAGGGAATAAATCCGTTGCAACCATATATATTCATACAGACCAACCCATTTGATCATTGGAAATACTCTGTCAGACATTCGTCCATATACGTTCGTTCTGGGGTTGAACGAAACCGAAGGCACTATTTCTATTTAATAGAAAAGCCCTTGCACTTTACTCCGTCTTCAATATATTCAGCATACTTGGTTCGCAACGCTTATGCCGATACGGAGTGGTTCTTCGGATAATAATCCAACCGGTCTCTCCATATTGACAACGATGGTCAAAAACTTCGATAGTCTGGGATTTAACTATCGAATAAAAACAAGTGTTCATCCAACATAGCAAACAAATCACTGGGCTCTTTAATTAATATTTCATTAATTAAATCTCTTCTCCATTCTCTTATCAATATTTGTTATCCAAATATTTCAATAACCATATTGGCCCTTTACGCTATTTTTGATTTCGTTTCCTTATCGAATTCTATATATATATCGATATATAGATTTCTAATTGTCAAATTTCTTAAAAATATTCTAACTCCTTAAATTCCCGGAAAAATTCGCCATAACCTCCCCTGTATCGGGAGCATCGGGAAATTTCAAATAGCTTCCCGGTATCTTCCTCAATCAAAAGAAAAAGGAAAAGCCAAGCGGCTTGCCGATACGGCGCATAAAACCTCATATATGAATTAAACATGTACCTTTTTGTCGGGCACATAAATTTAAATCCTCATATACTTCATCAGGTACCTGTCTAACACATGTTCACCTGTTTTCAATTCAATTCAACACTATCCAATCGTTTGAATTCAGTTCCGCCCATTTATTCTTTAATTAGTCATTTTGCCTATTTCACTTCTTTGTTGAACATAACATGTTCAAACAAAATATTTAACTCGTACATAACTAAATTGAATTTCAATTTCAATTCTAGTTCTCTTTTCTATTTCGAATATAAATTTCAAATCGAATTTTCTTATTTAAAGCCCAATATCCATTCAACATCTCATTTACCAATTACTATTCGAGTTGGTTAATTCTATTCAATAATCAAAAATCTGATTTCTGTTTCAAAAATCAATTCATTACTCCACCTGAGTTCGCATATATTTTATAACTCAAATCTGAAATTTTCTAAATAGAAATTCGGATTTTATTTGTTTAAAATCCTTTTTTAAAATGAAATAAACCGTTATGGTTTTTAAATAGTTCTGGCGCTGTTTTTCTGAAAATTTGATTTTGACATAACTCAAAATCTATACGACGAAATTCAGATTTTTCTCTTTCATTAGAAAACTATTATCAAACCGGTCCTGACGTTTCTTGTTTCAAAGAGATCCGACTCCAATTGAGTCCTGTATACTCGTTTGAAGTTCGAATCGCTATTTTACGAACTGCAGCGCTGCGGCGAGTTCGTTTTAATTATATTTATATATATAAACCTTTAAACTTCTTTAAAATGAATTCAACTTCATTTAACTCTATTTGAATTCCTTGATTCAAATTCCAATCTCACTTTTATATTGAATTCTATATTCAAATTCCAATTCCTTTTCTATTTGATATTCAAATTCAATACTTGAATTTCTATTTGCATTCCCTATATTCAAATTCTATACTTGAATTCATTTGAATTCTCCTATCCAAACTCTATATTTAAATTCCATTTGAACTTCTATATTCCAATTTCTATATTTGAATTCTATTGAAATTCAAATATTCAAACCCCTTTTTAAATTCTATATTCAAAATTCCATAGTTTAAAACCCATTTGAATTTCATATTCAAATTCATTTCCAACACCATTTGAATTCTAATATTCAAACTCATTTTTAGCACCATTTGAATTCTAATATTCAAACTCATTTAAATTCCCTTGAATTTAAATTCCATTTCAAAACCATTTGGATTTTCTATTTTGAAATCCTATTTGAAGTTCTATTTCCAATTCTACTTTGAAAATCCTATTTCAAAATTTATTTCAAATTCTATTTTGAAATTCTACGTTCAAATCTCTATTTGAATTTCTTTATTCGAATTCCTTTGAATTCAAATTCTATTTTTATTCCTTGGATTCAAATTCTATTTTTCATTCTAATTTCGTCTATTCAAATCCTATTTGAACTTTTATTTGAATTTCTAATATTCAATCTCCTTTTAAAATTCAAATATTTAAACCCCTTTTCTAATTCTACTATTCAAATGTTATACTCAAATTTCATTTGAGTTAAAAATTTCATTTCACATCCTATTTTGAAATTTCATTTCAAATCCCAGTTTCACACTTGTATTACTATTTCTGAATTATCAAATGATAATTCTTTTCACTTCATTTATAACTTCGTTATAAAAGAACTATTTATAAACTTCGTTTAAAAAGAAACTACTTGTTTTATTTTTCAAAACAAGTTTATATTTTATTTCCATTTAAAATTCAAATTCTATTTAAAAATAGAATTTTTCCTTTTTATATCTCAAATATCCTTCCACGATATTTTAAATATCATTACTTAAGCCCAGTGATATTTAAACCAATCAAACCATTCAAATTTCAATCATTTGATTTATAGCACGTCATATATGAATATATATGAAATCAAGCAAACAAACAAAACAGATAATATATTTTTGAGGAATCCAGTTGGATTCCTCCAACCTGTTTTCCTGCATCCACAGATGTTAGCACATAAATAATACCCATTCTGCTTCGTGGCAGAATATCGCGGTATAGAAGGTCATCCACTAATCATAGCGTGGGGCGTATAGGGTAATCATCCGCTATGGTACCGCGGGCATCCGCTAATGAGACTGCGGGAATCCAACCAATCAATCAACCCAATATATATATATATATATATATATATAGCCTAAATAACTAATATATATAAAACAACCATAAAACATTCACACAAGCAGCAGACAATTATTTTTAATGAAATAAAAATAATTCTAAAGGTGAGTGAGATTTACTCACCGGAATTTATTTTGTGCTGAATCCCCAGTAAAATTCTATATCATCGCGGCCATAGATCTTCTCAGTAAAATTACTTTGCACCTATGGTTAATTTAATTATCGATTAAACTCTTATCTATTTTAATGAACTACTATCATTAATTATTCTTTATTTTATTTTTTTAAATTTCTAAATAAAGGTGTATACCTTATTTCTTGAACACCACGAAGCATATTCAAATATCATTGACCCTCTTTGCTGCAAACATCACTAAAATCCAGCGTTCTTCACTTTGGCATTCTCCCGAACAACTTGCTGTCAACTTCCATTTCCTTGCACTTTGACCAACTCCAGATCATCCGGTCCACCTCAGTTCCTCAGTAAATTCGAACCCACAACATCGCACCCTCTTCCACCACGAGCGCCCCCAATACCACCTCCTTCCGTATACACCTGTTACCGAACTTCAGATCCACTCGATGCCTTAACCCCCATCGCAACTTCAGAGAACCCAAAACTCCATCGCGCTCGCACTAGTCATCGACCTCTTCAACATCGCACCATCCCAGTTTGCAACGTCGGCTCTTGATTTCGCTCCCCTTCTCCTCCTAAAAATCGCGATGAGACCTAGCCTCAGCAACCCAGAAATCGAGCCCCTCCAATCCCAGTTCGCAAGCGATGCAGTCCTCGGGCGAGCTCCAAGAAAAGCCCGTTGATTCATGTCGCGATTTTCGATTTTGCTACTGAAAGGAAAATGGAACGGAGAGAGTGGCTTCGGTAGAGTTCAGAAAGAGGGTTTATAAAATAGGAAGGTGGATGCCTGTTTTATAGTTGCGAGCAGTAGACAAAAATGTACTCACCATTAATTTCTTGCTTTTCTTTGTAGGGAAGAAATGAAGCAAAAACTACAGCTCGAAGGATACATAGGTCTGTGCGACAAATACATAGGTCGGCCTGAAGAACGTATGCAGGGTTAAGTACAGACAGTAATTAAATTTGATTTGAATTTTAAATTAGTTTTCTATTCCAAGATATTTTACGGTTTCCAACTTCAACCACAAACCCCTATTTTAACTTAACGAACGACATCTTCAAGTCATACTGCTATTCTGAATTTAATGGATCTGGTTTTGAATTTTTATTTCGACTGTATAGAAGAGAGAACTATTTTAAATTAACGAATTATATTAAATACGATTTAAAATATAACTTGATTTTAAACATTAAATTCATCGATAAAAATCTATTATTATCGTTCTATTCGATATTAAATCATATAATGATTTTTAAACTGATAAATTCCATAATAAAAATCCATTTATTTTTGAATCAATATTTAAAACTATATTAAATATTTAAAATTAATCGTTCAAAAACCTGGGTCGTTACATTCTTCCCCCCTTAAAATAATTTCGTCCTCGAAATTGCTAAGGTAGAAAAAGGGTACAAATTTATTACTTTTCAAAATTCACTTATGTTGAAACTCAACTCCTCATATTTCTATGACTTTAATTTCAACCAAAACTTTTGGTTTCCATTCATATGCATTCTAATTCATATTCATTTCAATTTATTTCAAATTGATTCTAGTCAATTTATTCACCTCGAACCCTTTAACTTGCTTCAGTTAAATTTTAATTCCAGAATCCACATCGCAGGGTTTTCATTTCAAATCCTTTGAAATACATAAATGTATACTTATATTTATTTTCATCTCAATTCAAAACATTTGAATTTTCAATCTACTTGTTTTCCTTCAAAACAAATTTCCATCAAAAACTTTCTAAGGTAGTAATCCATCACTTAGGAACTCGAAAATGAACACTGATGATGTCGCGACTATCATCAGAATTATTTCCCAGCCACCGAAGTGAGTTCAGTGCTTTATTATTTCAAAATTCATCTAAAATGATTTTCTTTCAAATCCTTCTAAAACAAAGCTATATTACTTTAATATACTTTGAAAAATATTTTCAACTTCCCAGGATTAAATTCTCAATTTTGGTTTGGATTTAATTCTAATTCATCACATTTGTATATTTATTTCCTATACAAATTCTATTTGGTTATAAATAACCATTTCAATTTTATAATCTCATTGATTATAATCCTAACAATCAACACATCCATATATTATAATAATTTCAGAAAATTATTCCTTCTATATAAAAATAGAAATTTGGGTAAAATTATTTCATTTACCCTCTTTAAAACAATATTATGTCGAACAACCCCGTTCAAGTGTTTAGAAATTCCTATCGATATCGTGGCGTCCCATGATTCGACCAGAATTCATAAACCACTCAACAGACAAGCCAACACAATATAAAACAAGTTTTATATCAATTTACAAATACGCTCTCTCGTATATATATATGCTCGACTCATTCTAGGGTACTAGTGACCCTATCTCTAATGAGCATATGCCACACAAGCCTAGGTGTTCGCTCAACCTAAGCTCTGATACCACCTGTAACGACCCGCAAATCCGTGCTATCTGAGTTGACTAAAAACACCACACGTCCAACCCAAATAACACAGAAATACGACTCATTATTAGAAAGAAGTTAGAAAATGAGAAATAGAAAGAAAGAAATATTAGAATAGAAGAAAAAACGAAGATCACAACTCACAGCGGAACGAATAAAATATATTATATAACATAACTTTTGAAATACAAATCAGTAACTTTATATACATACCATCATCAGAGCACAACAATCATTTCTGGAACAGTTATAAACACCTGTTTCCAGATACAAACAAGGTCCACAGCGGAATATATGATAGCCTATAGCTAACCGGTGAAGCCTCCTGCTTCCAGCTCCTTCAAATAGATCTGTGAAATCCCGAATACTTGACTGCCCGTACAAATTTGGGCACCCAAGAGTTTAGGGAAAACAAAACAAAATAAACTCTGGGTCAGTCATGGGACTGGTGTGAGTAAACTCCAACCACTTGTTTAACTTTAAAAAAAATCCTTTCAAAAGAAAAGGTAATAGTAAGACCAGCCCACACATAAACATGGACGGTTTTTACCTTACTATAACCCAAAACACTTTGAGACGAAAATCCAGTGATATTATAATAATGTCTACATCAAGTAAATAACCAAATAGCAGAACGCTTGCATCTCACGCTCCACATATATATTATAAAATCAAAAACCGCATGGCGCTTATTGGAGATTGGATTTCTAACATGACAAGGTATGGGACCACCTTCCGATGATGTATCTCTAGAGGCGAATACACCTGGGTTCAACAAGAACATCTTGTAACCCGGCCCACACATGACCGACCACTCATTTCGCTTGAGTGTATCGAATGTATACCACCAACGGTTGGACTCAAACCACCGTTTCCCGAATGGGCAGAATCGACAGATTAAGAAACAAAAGGAATTTCTCTAGATAGGTGATTATACACCCTAATGGGTGCGACCCACATAGCCATGCTGCCTGCCCGATTTTTGTCCTTTCCCGGTTGTTGAGGCCTGAGGCTACTAATACTTACCATTCATTGATAGCACAATCACTTTGAATGTCACATTGTCAGATCCGTAAATCACTAGTTGAGTTTGCACAAATATTCTGGATATTATGCTAAGGGAATAAATCCGTTGCAACCATATATATTCATACAGACCAACCCATTTGATCATTGGAAATACTCTGTCAGACATTCGTCCATATACGTTCGTTCTGGGGTTGAACGAAACCGAAGGCACTATTTCTATTTAATAGAAAAGCCCTTGCACTTTACTCCGTCTTCAATATATTCAGCATACTTGGTTCGCAACGCTTATGCCGATACGGAGTGGTTCTTCGGATAATAATCCAACCGGTCTCTCCATATTGACAACGATGGTCAAAAACTTCGATAGTCTGGGATTTAACTATCGAATAAAAACAAGTGTTCATCCAACATAGCAAACAAATCACTGGGCTCTTTAATTAATATTTCATTAATTAAATCTCTTCTCCATTCTCTTATCAATATTTGTTATCCAAATATTTCAATAACCATATTGGCCCTTTACGCTATTTTTGATTTCGTTTCCTTATCGAATTCTATATATATATCGATATATAGATTTCTAATTGTCAAATTTCTTAAAAATATTCTAACTCCTTAAATTCCCGGAAAAATTCGCCATAACCTCCCCTGTATCGGGAGCATCGGGAAATTTCAAATAGTTTCCCGGTATCTTCCTCAATCAAAAGAAAAAGGAAAAGCCAAGCGGCTTGCCGATACGGCGCATAAAACCTCATATATGAATTAAACATGTACCTTTTTGTCGGGCACATAAATTTAAATCCTCATATACTTCATCAGGTACCTGTCTAACACATGTTCACCTGTTTTCAATTCAATTCAACACTATCCAATCGTTTGAATTCAGTTCCGCCCATTTATTCTTTAATTAGTCATTTTGCCTATTTCACTTCTTTGTTGAACATAACATGTTCAAACAAAATATTTAACTCGTACATAACTAAATTGAATTTCAATTTCAATTCTAGTTCTCTTTTCTATTTCGAATATAAATTTCAAATCGAATTTTCTTATTTAAAGCCCAATATCCATTCAACATCTCATTTACCAATTACTATTCGAATTGGTTAATTCTATTCAATAATCAAAAATCTGATTTCTGTTTCAAAAATCAATTCATTACTCCACCTGAGTTCGCATATATTTTATAACTCAAATCTGAAATTTTCTAAATAGAAATTCGGATTTTATTTGTTTAAAATCCTTTTTTAAAATGAAATAAACCGTTATGGTTTTTAAATAGTTCTGGCGCTGTTTTTCTGAAAATTTGATTTTGACATAACTCAAAATCTATACGACGAAATTCAGATTTTTCTCTTTCATTAGAAAACTATTATCAAACCGGTCCTGACGTTTCTTGTTTCAAAGAGATCCGACTCCAATTGAGTCCTGTATACTCGTTTGAAGTTCGAATCGCTATTTTACGAACTGCAGCGCTGCGGCGAGTTCGTTTTAATTATATTTATATATATAAACCTTTAAACTTCTTTAAAATGAATTCAACTTCATTTAACTCTATTTGAATTCCTTGATTCAAATTCCAATCTCACTTTTATATTGAATTCTATATTCAAATTCCAATTCCTTTTCTATTTGATATTCAAATTCAATACTTGAATTTCTATTTGCATTCCCTATATTCAAATTCTATACTTGAATTCATTTGAATTCTCCTATCCAAACTCTATATTTAAATTCCATTTGAACTTCTATATTCCAATTTCTATATTTGAATTCTATTGAAATTCAAATATTCAAACCCCTTTTTAAATTCTATATTCAAAATTCCATAGTTTAAAACCCATTTGAATTTCATATTCAAATTCATTTCCAACACCATTTGAATTCTAATATTCAAACTCATTTTTAGCACCATTTGAATTCTAATATTCAAACTCATTTAAATTCCCTTGAATTTAAATTCCATTTCAAAACCATTTGGATTTTCTATTTTGAAATCCTATTTGAAGTTCTATTTCCAATTCTACTTTGAAAATCCTATTTCAAAATTTATTTCAAATTCTATTTTGAAATTCTACGTTCAAATCTCTATTTGAATTTCTTTATTCGAATTCCTTTGAATTCAAATTCTATTTTTATTCCTTGGATTCAAATTCTATTTTTCATTCTAATTTCGTCTATTCAAATCCTATTTGAACTTTTATTTGAATTTCTAATATTCAATCTCCTTTTAAAATTCAAATATTTAAACCCCTTTTCTAATTCTACTATTCAAATGTTATACTCAAATTTCATTTGAGTTAAAAATTTCATTTCACATCCTATTTTGAAATTTCATTTCAAATCCCAGTTTCACACTTGTATTACTATTTCTGAATTATCAAATGATAATTCTTTTCACTTCATTTATAACTTCGTTATAAAAGAACTATTTATAAACTTCGTTTAAAAAGAAACTACTTGTTTTATTTTTCAAAACAAGTTTATATTTTATTTCCATTTAAAATTCAAATTCTATTTAAAAATAGAATTTTTCCTTTTTATATCTCAAATATCCTTCCACGATATTTTAAATATCATTACTTAAGCCCAGTGATATTTAAACCAATCAAACCATTCAAATTTCAATCATTTGATTTATAGCACGTCATATATGAATATATATGAAATCAAGCAAACAAACAAAACAGATAATATATTTTTGAGGAATCCAGTTGGATTCCTCCAACCTGTTTTCCTGCATCCACAGATGTTAGCACATAAATAATACCCATTCTGCTTCGTGGCAGAATATCGCGGTATAGAAGGTCATCCACTAATCATAGCGTGGGGCGTATAGGGTAATCATCCGCTATGGTACCGCGGGCATCCGCTAATGAGACTGCGGGAATCCAACCAATCAATCAACCCAATATATATATATATATAGCCTAAATAACTAATATATATAAAACAACCATAAAACATTCACACAAGCAGCAGACAATTATTTTTAATGAAATAAAAATAATTCTAAAGGTGAGTGAGATTTACTCACCGGAATTTATTTTGTGCTGAATCCCCAGTAAAATTCTATATCATCGCGGCCATAGATCTTCTTAGTAAAATTACTTTGCACCTATGGTTAATTTAATTATCGATTAAACTCTTATCTATTTTAATGAACTACTATCATTAATTATTCTTTATTTTATTTTTTTAAATTTCTAAATAAAGGTGTATACCTTATTTCTTGAACACCACGAAGCATATTCAAATATCATTGACCCTCTTTGCTGCAAACATCACTAAAATCCAGCGTTCTTCACTTTGGCATTCTCCCGAACAACTTGCTGTCAACTTCCATTTCCTTGCACTTTGACCAACTCCAGATCATCCGGTCCACCTCAGTTCCTCAGTAAATTCGAACCCACAACATCGCACCCTCTTCCACCACGAGCGCCCCCAATACCACCTCCTTCCGTATACACCTGTTACCGAACTTCAGATCCACTCGATGCCTTAACCCCCATCGCAACTTCAGAGAACCCAAAACTCCATCGCGCTCGCACTAGTCATCGACCTCTTCAACATCGCACCATCCCAGTTTGCAACGTCGGCTCTTGATTTCGCTCCCCTTCTCCTCCTAAAAATCGCGATGAGACCTAGCCTCAGCAACCCAGAAATCGAGCCCCTCCAATCCCAGTTCGCAAGCGATGCAGTCCTCGGGCGAGCTCCAAGAAAAGCCCGTTGATTCATGTCGCGATTTTCGATTTTGCTACTGAAAGGAAAATGGAACGGAGAGAGTGGCTTCGGTAGAGTTCAGAAAGAGGGTTTATAAAATAGGAAGGTGGATGCCTGTTTTATAGTTGCGAGCAGTAGACAAAAATGTACTCACCATTGATTTCTTGCTTTTCTTTGTAGGGAAGAAATGAAGCAAAAACTACAGCTCGAAGGATACATAGGTCTGTGCGACAAATACATAGGTCGGCCTGAAGAACGTATGTAGGGTTAAGTACAGACAGTAATTAAATTTGATTTGAATTTTAAATTAGTTTTCTATTCCAAGATATTTTACGGTTTCCAACTTCAACCACAAACCCCTATTTTAACTTAACGAACGACATCTTCAAGTCATACTGCTATTCTGAATTTAATGGATCTGGTTTTGAATTTTTATTTCGACTGTATAGAAGAGAGAACTATTTTAAATTAACGAATTATATTAAATACGATTTAAAATATAACTTGATTTTAAACATTAAATTCATCGATAAAAATCTATTATTATCGTTCTATTCGATATTAAATCATATAATGATTTTTAAACTGATAAATTCCATAATAAAAATCCATTTATTTTTGAATCAATATTTAAAACTATATTAAATATTTAAAATTAATCTTTCAAAAACCTGGGTCGTTACACAGGTAGTCTCATAGACTTCACATCTTGAAATGTGATCTATATTATTATGGACATAAATTTATTGTATTCTGAAATAAGTTCGATATTAAGCCATCATAATGCAGATATGGATTGGTATTCTAGTTAGTGCTTGGCTTTGCAAACCTTTCAATAACATCTTATGCTGCCAACATTTGAGCCAAATATTTGAAACATTTTTCGAAATTTATTCCAGTATGCATTTCTCCAAGTCCTTTCTTGTGTTTCTCATAATCAAGTATCTTTTCCTAGCTTCTTTTGTCCATAATTTCTCAACATCTGAAGAAATATGATGTCACCCGGGGAAGTCTAATATACTCAGGTAACAACCTCCTCCTTAATATTTGTTTTATACTTTTATTAGTAAATTTTAGTTTTATGAATTGAGAAATAAATAATTTGTTATTCTTCTTAATATTTGTTTGACACGAACCATGTGTGAATCATTTTATGAACGAAAATTACGGAGCCCTGTTTAGACTCATCCTTATTGCCTAGTGTTCCACTCTGACATGGAATGCCTTTGCTCATAATTGTAGAGCTACAAACGGGAGTAGTTTTTGTTATGTAATGACGGTCGACTAAGCTATATATCTCTACAATGTTTCATACGCATATGAGTTGACATAGAATTTGTTGTAACAAAAGAAAACACTAATATTAGGCATCTTCTAACTAATATTTATACATCATTTCTTCAAATTATTTAGCAATGTAAGACTTCCTAAATCCGAATCATCCTTTCTCCGCTATAACACGCAAGACAATCTTAACAGTTTTATATTCAAACAAGTCATATGCACGTACTAGCATAAGTTGTATCCTAGCACGTACTATATTTAAATGCTCTGACATACGTTCGTTGTTGGTTTGGTCAAAGGGACCATTTGGGGTAACATACTCCAACAGGAACACTTAACATTGAAAACTTGAAGACTGCAAACTTGTATGTTTGCATAACAATTTATTTGCTGTATATCATATAAGACTGCGCAACATTTCTGCCATTTATTTATATGTTTATGTTTAACTCCTTCACTGTCTATACCCCTTAATATGACTCATATGCTTGTCATAAATATTTAAATAAAATGTCAGAGAGAAATATAATGATATTATTAAAGATGACTTGCGCTTCTGAAACTAATTATATGGCATAAATGTCATACCTTATCATGATCTTCTGCTTGCAAGAGCTCCAAGCCACTTCATGGTGATGTATTTTAATGAAGTATTTTAAAGATTTAGTACTACATTTCTATTTTTTAAAATTTCTGGATATATTGTATCAGTTATCATAAAATGGAATATAAGAACATGCTTAATATAAGAGGATTTTTTGACGTGGCCACTTTGCTTAATGAGATGTTAGATTTAAACTTTCAATATTTCCTATAGTTGACTGTTCCTTTGTCTCAATATTTATACCAGTCTATCAGAATCAAACCAAAGTATAATTTTTTTTTATTTTGTAAATGTTAGGTAAAGGAAGATAAGTCTAGTAAATGAGCACTGAGGATTAAGTTTACTATCCTGATTACCATGGAAGATTACATCAGAAATCCCTAATTTAGAAACCATCAAACTAAATCAGATCACATAAATGAAATTCAAGTACAAAGCCATGAATGCTACAACTACACAATTTCAATTGTTATTGGTTGTTCATAAACACTTATCGTATGCTTGACATTTCCGTTCACAACTTCAGTTCCTATACTGGTTGACCAAATTATCTTCACAATCTTCGTGGGCCCGTTATTGCATCATGATCCATGTCATGAAATGCCCCCCCCCTCGCCCTCCAATTAACTATTACATTAAACATGCAAATAATATTGGTGTCTTCCTATGCTGATTAATTGCATTATTATGGGTCAATGCATATGCATAGATATCTCTTGATTTTGGATTGGAAAAGAAATAATACCATGTTTGATTCATCGTTTCAAGCTCTCTTCATAAGCAACTTTCTCTTGATGTGTATGGTTACAATTTACATCTTGATTACTTGTTCTTTTATCAAAAAAATAAAAATAAAACCTATACTATTGTTCCAGTACATTTACATGTATGCTATACTGGTTTTTTCTTGTGGCATAGTTATGATTGTTTTTGTCAATTTTTTGTAATACCTTAAATCAATATTTTAGGCAGTTGAAAAAAATGCAGCATAGGTAGATAAATATGCATATCACTCTTTAAGTCTGCGTTTGTTTACAAAAAATAAACTCATTTCTAGCTGGCATTGCATTTCACAATCAAACAAGGATTATTTATTTTTATGGCTGCTAAATGCTACTTCGGAATGATTGGAGCCATCTTTCTATCATTAATGTCATTTGTTGGTGTTAAGGGAAAGATGTTTAACTTGCACCAAAATCAGCCATCAGTTTTGACCACCATGGTATTCTCAGTACCTTTCAGTATTCCATTTTCTATATTGTTTCGTATTTATGACGCAAGTGAATACTTAGCGTTTGCATTGTTATGTTTTCAGAGTGAAGATGGTGATATTATTGACTGTGTTGATGTATACAAACAACCTACGTTTGACCATTCGTTACTCAAAAATCACATCATAAAGGTTTGGTATAGAGTTTCATTGAAATTTCCATATGTCCAGTACATTATCAAAGCATGTTGATCAGTTGACGCTAACACAATTAACATAATAGATGAGACCTAGTTTTCTTCCATCGGTTCAAGGTAATTACACCCTTAGATATTCCATAAAACAAATCTGGAAAAAGCATGGAGATTGCCCTGAAGGGACAATCCCAATGCTGAGGAATAAAGCAACAGAAAATGCTACTGCCCATGGGTCATCCGAGAACTATGGTTTGAATGGAGAATTTTCAAACTGCAAAATTGAGATATATATATATATATATACCTCTTTCGTATGATGAAATCCAGTGGTAAGACACAGAGGAGAAAATCTTTTCATACTTGGGTATACTTAAGCTGTCGCCCAGATAGAACCTTTTAAACCTGTCATTTAAACTAGTGCAAGTTTATTTGAAATTGATTTAAGTTCTAATTTGGAGATACTGTTGCTATATATGCTCATTCAACATTACAATCTATAAGTCAACTACGATTTAAGTTAAAGAAACAATTTATTTTTGATATATTTGGATGACGTGTATATATTTTTACTAGGTTGCCCGTTTGGAGATGAATAAAAAGGGCACATATATCGGTGTCATGGCTAGAACAAATGTTTGGAATATAAAAGTTGAGGATGTCGAATGGAGCTTAAACTCGGTTTCATTATTTAACAAAAAGAACTCATTCATGGAGAGTGGATGGGCGGTATGTCTACTTTTGTTCCTTTTGCCCCTTTGCCAATTTCATAATTTTTTTTCCTTATCCCGATATCTTGCTATATCAATATTAGGAATCATCATATGAACTGTTCAAGTTGGTAACCACTAAAACTATTATGTAATTTGTTTGTATGTCAAAGATAGTGTTTGAATTGTGGTCACTGTACATGCACTTAATACTTTGAAATAGTGTATTTTTAAATTATTTAATACGCTAGGCACTGCTTGATATTAACAAAACAAAATGGATGCGTAAAATATTATTCACGGCATCAGAAAATATAGTTCTATATGATAGTTTTGTATATCGTGAAAAATCATTCAGTTTACACTTCGATTTATACCGCCACTTTTGGAAAAGATCATTTTCTTTTTCCATTGTCCACATACTAAATGGATATGGGAAATTAGCAGCTGATAATCATGAACACAGTATGCCACTGGTCTATGATGTTAACCAAACAAGTTACTTTCTTTCATTTCTATAATGTATCAAATTATCATTGTATTTGTTTCTTTTTATGGTCAGGTTAGTACTATCTTATTTGGCGACCAAAAGCCACGAGTGTTTGTAAATTGGCTGGTATGGTAGCTTCTATTACATTTATTTGTCGGCTATTTCTAAAATATTTGTATTCATCTTTTGACTAAATGCCATTCAGTTGTAACATGCTATTCCAATTTATGATTTGCGCAGAACGCACCTAAAGATTCTGGGTGTTTTATCCTGAGGTGCCCTGGGTTTGTGCATGTATCAAACCATATCATGCTTGGAGGCGCTCTACCAAATATCTCAAAAACAAATGGAGAACAATTTGATTATGAATTTGCAATCTATAAGGTATATATCTCGAAACTTTTTTACCTATGCAATGTACAAGCTCAGTGTGAGTAATCTTGTTTTTAATAAAATGAAGGATGTTAAGCAAGGGGCATGGTGGGTAATTGTAGAAGGCCATCCATTAGGCTACTGGCCAATAAGTGTTTTTGGAGATTGCGATGCGGCTCGGCGAGTCAATTGAGGTTGAAGTGTGTGCAATTCATGTTTCCATGGGACTCACACCTTTACAGAAATGGGGAGCTGGGTTTTTGACAACAATCAGTACAGGAGGGCAAGTTATATTCGTGGGATTATGGTCCTTGATTGGAATAGAAAATTTGTAAGTCTAAATGTTAACCATCTCTCCGCCTCGTGCGAAGATTGTTGCAGCGTGACGTTGAACTGCTTTGATTTTCAGACTGGCGATGGAGTATGCATATATTATGGTGGGCCTGGAGGTAGAGACTGTTACTAAGACTGTGACATTCCAATGTAAATGTTTGCTTTGCACTGATGTTTGGAATGTGTTTTATGCCTGAATGGTTGGATAAAATGTCTTCGGAATAAAATCAGTCTTGTTACTCTGATGTATATGCTTAGGACAACATTTTTACCATATTAACCTTTGTCAACCATTATCAATCCAGTCTTGTTGCTCAGATGCATATGTTTAAGACAACATTTTTACCATATTAACATTTGTCAACCATTATCAATTGATATCTATTAAACTGATACTAAAAAAATCGATATCTATTAAACTTATTAGCAAAGCTAATTCTTTACCAAATAATGTTGTAATAATCTACAATTGATGTTGTGATTGTATTTTAGTATATGCAAACTTAATCTTAGTTTGGACATTGGTTTGAGATCCTTTGAAAATGAAATCGACGCCTAATTTATTGGAGTTGACAAATTTTTCTTGAAAATTGACCGACAAAAAGCACATGATAAAATAAGTAGAGAATTTATCATTTATATGTTGGAAGTATGAGCTTTTCTCCTAATTTCTGTAGATTTATATATAAATGCATTTCCCTTAATCTTGTTTTCAATTAAGGGTTTGGGGTGAACTTTTCAATTTGTATAGCATTTGTTAGTTGTGTGTTTTATTTTTGTCCTCCTCAACCCTATTGTATCATGTTTCCTTTTATTTATTTTTATAACACCCATTTTTCAAAAACAAAATTTTTTGTCATGTAAAATATATTTTTTCCTCTTTTGGTCCGATGACCTCGTGTAAATGGCGACAAGTAATTTCCTTTTCTTCTTCTGCCTTCTAACTCCTCCGCCTTCTTCAGTACTGATCTCCGCCTTCAAATCCTCCTCACTTCACGATCTCTCGCCCCTATTCCTTGTTTTCGTTGTGCGTACGAGGTTCATCGAACCCAAATTTTCATTTCTAGATCTAAAGACTATTTTTTATTTCCAGATCTAAATCTATAAGCACGCGAGCCTCTTTCCCTTTGAAGTTTCAGCTACCTCCCTTCTCGATCTAGCCATAGGAGACCGTTCTGTGCCTTTGTGCGGTGGCTAAAGTTGTTTTCAACTTTGATTTCGACTTGTTGAATCATGGAATTGCTGGTGCTTTGCGGTGTGACTGGCACTGCTTCAACTCATCCACCTCTGTTGTGGTTATCGTGACTTTCCAACTGGCTTTTCTGGTATGCTTTTCCGTTCGGTTATCTACTGAGGTGCAATTATTCTCACATGAGACTGTCAGTTAACGAGGACTACATTTGCGTGCTTTGCCTCTTCTCAGTGAGCTGTAACTTGAAAGTATAAGCTATTAGTTTTTTCTGGTTGGTTAGGTTTGTTCCTCGCGTGTTGTTTGTGCTTGTAGTGGTTAAGGTTTTCGACTTGAGGCGTTAGCTTTGTTCCTAGTGGTGTATCTGGTGTGGGATTTTAGTTGTGCTTTATGGTTCTTGAGAGACTTTGCAGTTCATGTTTTTCTTGGTTCATGTTTGGATGTTCTGTGAGTCCTAGGCTTATCTTTGTTCATCATATTAAGCAGTATCATAGGTGAAGCCTTGCTCTCGTCAATGCTGGTTTAATTATGGTGTTTCTACCTTCTTTGCTCATAGTGTATTCAGGTATTAACCATTTTTTCAATGCGGCCATAGCCCTGAATCTTCTAGTTTATGTTTTGGTCATCGCGTGATCCATGTCAAGTTTCTTGCTCCTTTCTTCACACTGTTCTCTTGACAGTATGTGCTTTGGGAGCATGCTTTTCCTTGTTGCTTTTGATAGTTCACGTCATCTCTTTTTAGCAACAATATGCCATGTACTTTTTGATTGTCACATGAAGCCGTGCTTTTGTATGGCTCAAGGCCCATGTTATCTGATGTTTCTTTGGCTCTTGGAAATAAGCAAGTGATGTTATTAACAACACTTCATTATGTAAATGACTCAGATTCTTAACAGGTGTAGATTAAGATCCAGATTTATAAACAGCCAGGGTTATTGTTAAATTTTTATATCTAAAAGTAACATGAACTCACAGAGATTGGATCTAAAGATCAGAGAATAATATGTTGAAGTTGCAAAAGAGATTCTTGTACACGTATAAGCTGATGTTTGAGGAAGATAGGCTGATTTAATCCAAGCTGGGGCAGCATCTCATTATCTCCATTGTTTTAGGTGTAGAAAAAAATAGAAATGTTGTCCTATATATAGCCTATCTCCAACGGACCCAGTCATAAAAACGTCCAGAAGCACTAAGAGAATTCGGCCAGATCCCAGTTGGGTCGACCCACCCTCGCCTAGGTCGACCCGCGTGGCCTTGGATCGACCCATGGGTCGACCTAGCCCAGACGTGGGTAATACCCAACGGGTCTGGTTCCCGCCTGGTTTTGCCGCCTCGCTATTTGAATTGTTTTAAAAATTCTGAGTTGTTATATATATATATATATATATAATTCTCTTATACGTATACAAACTTCTAAGCTTAATAACTTTCTCATACGATGTCCGTTTTAGAAAACTCGGAGTTTACCTTAACCAAATTCTGAGATGAACACAATGGCACTATCCTTTTTACTTAATTCCCAATATTTAATTAAGTATTCCTTAGTTTATTGTTATAAATTCCTTTAAAATTACGGCGTGTTACAATAGAGCTTTACATTATGGGTATAGGTAGAAGGAGAAGATTAAGAGAAGAGAAATAATGGTTGTTGCGTGATTTTTAGAAAAGAGATGGAGGAGAATGAGTAGGAGGAAGCTTGTGTGAATAGGGTTGTTATGTGCGTGAGTTCCTGGTATTTGCGTGTAGAAGAGAAAGGATGAGTAGAGGATTAGGTTGCTAATTAAGGTTAATTATTTTATTAATTATATTGTTAATGACCTTATAAATGTATACAAATTTATAAAATGCATATCTTTCTCGTACGTTGCCAGAATTGAGAGAAACAGGATCCGTTGGAACCGTATGGAGAAGAGCTTCGCAACAAAACTAATTGGAGAGATTTGGAGCTCATTGTAATTTTTGGCAAAGGAAAACGTATGATTCAATCAATCGATGTTTATCGTTATTCAATGATAAACGACCAATGTGATAACCTTCACTCAACTGAATTTTTGTAAGCTATTATAATCTTGTTTGATTATATATATTGCTTGCCTGTGATTGCAATGTTTGTTTTGTGGCTGACTGGTGATGTTTACAGTTTTTACTTTTATTATTAATAAATTATGAGTATAAGCGTTGACAACGGAAACACTTATATTATAATGATTGGTTGACGGATATTAGTTGATATGATATTAATGGTGTGTGAAATCCATATAAATTAAATTATATGGTAATTGGTTGGATCTTATTCCAATTTAGGATTAATGTGAATATTTTTATTAATAAAATATTCAGTGAAAATGACAATTTGATTTTTAAATTAAAATTGGTTTGGAAAGACAGTTTAAATGATTACGAATAAATTTCGTAAATGTTAGAATTTGATTTGAATTAATTTTTAGTTTATAATGGCATGTTTTAAATTTTATTTTGAAATAAATAGTAAATTTCAAAATGCGAACTCGAGTTAGGCATATAAACGACGTTTTCAACTCGAACAGATTCTTCCATTGATCTTATTTATTTTAATAATGGATGTCGAGAAAATTTGTATTTCAAAATATTATATTTTGAAAATATTATTATTTTAATATTACAATAGTATAGAATATTCATTTTTGATTAAAAATTGAATTAAAGGTTGAAATCATTTAAAAAACAAGTTTATAAACATTTTATAAAATACGTTCAAACCGAATCAATGAATATATTATTATAGATAATAAAATGGTCCTAATAGGGCAAGTCGTGCAACGACTATTCATGAATTTCGACCATTAACTTCAAATTAACGTACCAAGAGATCCGACCGTCAGATTTTCTTGAAACGAAAAACGTTTGGTTTAGAATGAAAAGATCTTTCCAATGATTTGTCAAATGTTAATATTCAATGGTTAGATTTTGAGATAAATCCAAATCAAATTTGAATAAAAAACGGGGCTAGTGCTGTAAATGACCAGAAATGGATTTTTAAAGAATTGGGTTATTTTAAATTATTAAAAATAGGGAAAATTATGATAAATCATAATAAATGATCAAAAAGCGATTTGGACTAAATATGTTTAGTTTTGGACGATATAAAGCTATTTTGTGAAAATTAGCTATTTTGACAAAAGTAAATATAACGGTTTGAAGGTAATAAATACTTAACCAAGTTAAGTTTTTCCAATATATGAATATTGGAATGGAAATAATCTTCGGATATTTCGATAGTGGATTCCGTAATTATATGGATATTGTTTTGAGGAATTTGGAAGATAGAGTTATCATTATTCCTTATACGGTATATGTTAGTTTCAGAATGTGATATTGAATATAAGTCGATACGATTTTTATTCAAAGCCTTATATTTGATATCAAATTGGATTTTGGGTTTGTCATGAATGGTGTCTTCAATAACACTATTCTTAAACCCAGTAGAAAATGAAGTTTATTGAATTAATCTTTTAATTAAGGTTAATGAAATCTTCTAAAGTGAAGTTTTCCAATTAATAAATTTTATTGGAATTGGATGGAAATCAATTTAGTGATAATCAAGATGAACCTCCGTGGAGGAAGACCTTTACTATTTAAGGAATTTAATAGGTTTTTTCGTTATTCAGCTTATAGTATTAGTCTGATGTATATATTCATATCGATTATAAACTGATATGATTTCCGTGAAGATTCCATTTCTAATTGAAGTTTGATTTTGGGTTTATCATAAACGATGTTTTAAATAACATTTGTTCTTTGACCCAGTTAAAACGACAGGATTAATTTCCAAAGTAAAGTAATCACTGATTAAGGATTTTTCGGAGATTAAAACCATGTCAGAGTTTAAATAAATCTTTCAATAAAGATTTAATTGGATAAATCGGAGATTATATAAAACCCTGTTAGAGTTTTAATAAATCTTTCAATATAGATTTGACTGGATAAATCGGAGATTAAAACCATGTTAGAGTTTTAATAAATCTTTCAATAAATTTGATTGGATAAATCGGAGATTAAAACCACGTTAGAGTTATAACAAATCTTTCAACAAAGATTTGGAATGAAAGTAGGTAATTAAACTTACCAATAACACATGGGTGTTAGATATGAAGTACCCCCAGTTTTGCTCCATGGGATAAACAAGATGGAAACGGGGTAACGATATGAGATATTACCTTTTTATAAGGCTCGATAATCCTGAGAGGCTTATAAACCTTGATTTAAGTTAAGTTTGTGAAAAGAGATTATATAATATTTTGAAATGATTTCAAAGGAATGATTTAAACAAGAAGTTTAAATGATGTAAATCATTGATAAGATTTGTGGGATTAATTCCCGATGTAAAGAACATTTGAATAAAAGAATATTATGAATTGGAAAGAGCCTTATAATATGTTTATATATCATTTGATTTTGAATGATACCATATTATTCGAAAAGACCGGGTTTTAACCCATTCTGAATAACTAATGCAGCGATTTTCGAAGATACTAAAGATGGTGGTTGAAGACCGGAGATCTTCACATCGTTTGGATTATTGCTGGTGCCTTGGGTAGCTCCCGTTATAAGGTTAAAGTGGTGGTCGTCTAGACGTACTTGGAGATCTACCAGATATGCATGGGCTTCTCTCCCTTAGGGGACAAGGAATAATGTGCCTCCGGTTTCGTTCAGACCCAAAACGAACTTGTAAATGGATATGTGTCTGACATTGTACTTCAAGATATAATAAATTGATGTCTATTGATAATATATCAAGTTGGTGGCAGATAATTCATTCTATTAGATTAACACCCTCCTTTGAGACTTACGTACTCAGAGGATTATATACTAATAGACACCGATTATATGTTGTGAATTGATAATGAGGCATGTTAAAATGCTATGATCAAAGCTTTTATTGAAAAACAGAGCTTTGTGGTTGATGATCAAAGCATTACCGACATAGCGTAGCTTTGTGTTGGGACGTGACTGCGACAAACCTCACAACACGCAATGGCCTAAAACAGGATGAAAGACAACAGAGTAAGGGCATACGTTTCCTTCTAGCTAAAAGGCGTTGCCATGGGATGGCTATTATGAGGTAAAACTCTATACTTCAGCTTGCGCTTGCATTGTGTGATGGGACTTGAGTCTTATAATAGCTTCATTTTAAAAAAAACATCGCGAGTTTTTATAACTGGTATTCATGTGGAGAAAACCTATTCTGTGTTATACGGCGTGGTCCCCTGATCTACCCAACTTTAAAATAATGAAAATAACTATTTCGGTTCTCATACCAGTCCCATGACTGACCTGGAGTTTATTGTTTTCCACCTAAACTTTGGGTGCCCATATTTTCCACACGGGCAACTAATAGTTTTGGTTTTGCATATATTTTTAAAACATGATCTTGGATTATAGCTGGAGCTATACTCTGGATTATTTTGTAGACTCCCGGTGAATATATTTATGTTTCCGCTGTATTGTAAATTATTACTCTAATATTTCTCCATTGTGTATTAATTATCTATACTCTGGTTTATTATTGTACTCTGATGTAAAATTGTTTTAATTGCAATGAAAAGTTCTTTTGTGTTTTGTTCTGATGTGTTGTATCCCATAATGGTTCGAGGATTTCTTCCCTTTTGGATCAGACCTGCGTGGCTTTTGATCGATTCGAGAGGCAGGAATTTTTGGGTCGTCATAGTTTCCTTTAAAGCCTGTAAGTCAAAACTCATCTTACCTAAAAATCCATGTTCCGAAAATTCATTTCATAACTGCCTCTTTAAACATAACTTTTTTAAATCAAAGATAATTTAGCTTAAATAATCTCAATAATCATTCGTTAACTTTTCACCCAGATTCATTAACTCTTCATTACTTTACTTTCCTCTTAAAACCCATCTCGAAATCAAGATTATTAAGTATCGTTTCAAATAACCTTTACAAATCTTAATCCTCTTTAAATTCCAAATCATGATTCAATATTTAGTGGGTTAAGAATGACGTTATTTAAGACACCATTCACAACAAACCTAAAACTAATTGATATTGAATATAAGATTTAAACATAAATTATCAACTTATATTCAATACAAAATCTTCATACTCAGTGAATACAATAAGCGGAATAACAATATAAATATCCCTCAAATTCCTCAAATAGTATGCGTCCGACAACGGAATTCCATATCAAATACTCAAAGATTATTTCTATCCAAACCCACCTTATTAATTCTGAAAAACCTTTATTCCTAGAAGATTAAACTGAAATCATATAATATAGGAACTGGATAGAAATTATTGACTGATATTACAAGCAGAATAATAGTAAATCTTCCTTTTAAATTCCTCAAATTGTGAAGATCTACTTAAGGACTTAATAACGACATTCGAAGATCACATTCAACCATTTTCAATTTATTAATAATTGAAAAACCATTTATCTCAAGACAAATTAAATCTTACATAAAATTAATATGTCTTAAGTACTATAAACTTCTAAAATATTTGATTAATAAATAAAAAAATGATATTTATATTCTGGATAATGTTTCATAAGTTTAAAACTTCAAAATAAACAATTTTCAGAAAAAAGTTGCAAAAGTGTTTCAAAAGTGTTAGAAAAGTGTCGCAAAGCAGTTAATATTAGCCAGTTTGATCAAAATAACCTTTATATGATCCAAAACTATATATTTCCAATTCAATCCCTTTTAAGTAACTTATAATGATTTTACAAAAAAATCCATATTTTTAATAATTTTAAAATAACCATTTTTCGTTATGATATGCGAATTGCGTTTATAGCGACCTTTATTCAAAATAGATTTAAGCATAACTTGAAAACTATACATTAGAATTTGAATTTTCCTTTTTCCTTTGAAAAGTATTGTTATAAGAAAGCAAACGTTTTCCGTTTCACGTGAATCTGATTTAAATTGCATAAGTTATAGTCGTTTAAAGCTTATGGTGGAAATTCGTGAACTGCCATTGCGCAACACGTCCTATTCAGACCATAATACGACTAAAAATAAAAATTCGTACGATTCCCTTCCAGTACGATTATCAACCTTAATAAACATTTATAAACTCATTTGAAAGCATGATTTCAAAATTAAACTTCAAATTCAATTCAAAATTGAATATTATAATATTATTATATAAAATAAAATTATTTTCCAAAAACTAATCCGATTAACTTCAAATTTTGTAGAAAATAAAATTATTATAACATAAGACTAATGGAAAAATGATTTGAGTTAAAACCTCGTCCATATACCTAACTCAACTTCTAATTCCAAATTCACTATTTAAATTAAATTTAAAATTGAACTAGCCAATTATAGTGAAAACCTTTTCCTTATTTCCACCCTTACACCTTTACAAATCATTCGTATATACCACAAATTCATTTCGTATTTCAAATATCAAAAGCAAAACT
This sequence comes from Allium sativum, assembly GCA_030737875.1. NCBI lineage: Eukaryota > Viridiplantae > Streptophyta > Magnoliopsida > Asparagales > Amaryllidaceae > Allium > Allium sativum. The sequence continues at coordinate 366,417,059 of CM060909.1, forward strand.
TTATTTTAATACCCAAACTTCAACATTGAATTAATGTAAATTGTTTATATTTCCAACTGAGAAGGAGACCTAACCAATTACTCATATAGTTCCATAACTGGGTGTGATAGGAGTGCAACAACGTACAAAGCAGTACTTAACAACATACGAACATCCATAACACTCATCAAAAATATCATCAATAATGTTAGTTCCTACGTGCAACCGTTACGATAATCAACACTTAGTAGTGTATAAGTGTCATTAACAATGCATCCATTCATCCAAAATCACACATATATATTTAACATCCATAATTAAATAAATAGGTGTAAGGAATTCTCAATGACGTATCCACTCCGCCAAATTTTATCGTAGGACCTTAGTCGAACCGACGGATAGCGTAACCACGTACCGTGGTTTAACTTTTCTAACTTTGAAAATATGCCAACTACCCTTTAGTTTTTGGACTAGCTACTCTCTGAAATTGGAAAAGTACCCAACTACGAAGTTGTAGAAAAAAATTCTATTCAGTTTTAAAAAGCAATTTCCTAATTATGATAATTTTTTAGGGAGATATGATCCAAATAGTGGAGATGTTTTTCAGATTCAACAAAAGATAGCCAGAGAATATTTCCTTTAAAGATTTGAATTTTAGGGATAGCTAGGCTCAGAATTAGGAAAAGTGATCAACTACAAAGTTGTGGCCACTGAAAAAATACACAATCTGAAGTAAAGAATTACATGATTTGGTTCAGTTTAGGGGAAGTTATGGCCTTGGGAAATTGCTGGTTGTGGGCTGAGGTGGAGGCCGAGAAGAATGAAGTGGTGGTGCATGAAGGTGGTGGTGTGCGATGCTTGGCTGGACTTAGGTGGAGGAAGTGGGGTTGTGGACTAGTGGAGGAGGAGGTGGGGAGGAGGTTGGCCAAGGGTGGTGGTGGAAATGGGGTGTAGCCCGTGCTTGGAGGAGGAAAGGAAGAAGAGAACGAGGAGGATGAGAGTGGTAAAATGGAGGTGGTGGAGCATGGTGGAGGGGGTGTTGGTCATGGCCGAATCAGTGGAGTAGGATGAAGGAAAGAAAAGAGAGAGGGGGAGATTTTTCATGCCATGGAAGCCATAACCGTTAAGGTCAGAAAAAGGAGGAAGTTAGAAATGAATGGACTGAGTGAAAAAGAAGGTAAGAGAAACGGTGACACCTAATAGGACATGTGTCCTTACCACATTATAACCATGAAACCACTCTTTAAAACCATGAGTAAATGCACATGGCTTGCTACCTACCTATTTGTAACGACATGGATTTTTCCCGGACTTAATCGATCGCAAAATCGACCAAGATTTTTCAATTCCCGCTTACGTTAACTTTGGGAATACAATACATTAGAACGAATAACAACAGACTTTTATAAACATTATAATAATGTTACATCAGAGTACAGAATATCAGAGTACATCGAAGAAATACAGCGGAAAATAATATTTACAATGAACTAAACAATACTTCATCAGAAGACTTTCTATGCTCTGGACACAACTTTAAGCTTCGATCCAGAATCCTGCTCAAGAGATAAATATCTGCAAAAAGCTACTCGACTGCACGTGTGGAAAATATGGGCACCCGAGTTTGCCAGTGAAACAAACTACAGGTCAGTCATGGGACTGGTATGAGAAATCTAACTTAATTAATCTAATAATAAGGCTAATCACAGGACCACGCCGCTAACGCGGAATGGGTTTACTCCATTGGATTGTCAGTGCATAAAATAAGGTAAATCGTTAAACAACGCAATGCTTTTTAGAAAAAAATGAAACCATTATAAGACTCAAGTCCCATCACACAATGCAACGCAAACCGGAGGATAGAGTTTTACCATATAATGGTCAAAAGATGCTTGATGCGATAAAACGAATTTAATATTAGTGTGTATATGTTTTTAAAAACATTTCAATCATAATGTATCAATCATAGACGGCATAGTACCTAATCCTACTATGTTGCCATACCAGTTCTACAATCAAAACCGCATGGTGTCGTATTGGAAATTGGGTTTCCTTCATGAGTCGAGGCTAGGGATCGTCCCCTCCGATTCGAGACACTCTAGCAAATGCCTCAGGATCACACCTATGGGCAACCCTTGGAGCGGTAGGTTCGGCCCAAACCTACATTAGTAGATTAGTTATTCCTGAACACACGCTTCCCGATCCTTTTGGACCTCAAGTATGACCACTTCCGGCCTATAAATCCGAGGTACCTCATAATCCATCATCCACATAAGTAGAAATGTCAGGGCTGGTAGGTCACTAACACCACTCTAGCTAGAAAGAAACGTGTGCACTCCCTACGGTCCATATCGCATTTTTGACTCATACCGGGGTGTGAGGCTCGCGAAGTCACGCTATACACAAAGCTAGGTCGAAATAGGCTATGCTTTGATCATCAACCACAAGACCTTGCTTTTCAACAAAAGCCTTGATCATTGCATCTTGGCATGCCACATTGTCAATCCATTCCATACCATTGATTTCTGCCAATATATAACCTCTAAGCTCGTGCATCTTAGAGAAGGGTGTTAAACACCAAACAGATATATATTTAGCACAGAACAAAGAATACAGTATAATGGAATACAACGTCAGACATACAATCCATTTACAAGTTCGTTCTGGGTCTGAACGAAACCGAAGTCATCTTATTCCGCCCCCATATGTCCAATACAGAGGTGAGGTGCTCGCATATCCGAGCAATCAACAAGTACGTCCGGACGACCACCACTGTAGCCCTTTCAAGGTAGCTACTCCAATCGTGAGCCTCAGTAGCAACTCGTCCATTCGATGTGAAGATCGCTAGTCTTCGATCACCGTCTTCAAATCTTTGACTTAGATCGTCGTATAATCATTTGAAATGAGATTGAACTCGGACTTTTCAAATGATCCTCGCATATATATATATATATATTTTAAAATCATTTCATATCGTTATTAGTATTTAATAACAGTTATCGCTATTTATATATATATATATATAAGAATAGCTAAATTAATTTAACGACGCTTCGGGTCGATCAGGGGCCCTGGCGCTGTTTTTATCAAAATTTGATTTACACTTATCTCGAAATCTAACTGTCGGATTTTAACGAAATTTATATCGTTGGAAAGATCTTCCCAAAGCGGTCCTAGAGGTTCCAGTTTTGAGAAAATCCAATGGTCGGATCTTTCGGTATAATCGTTTGAAGTTACGATTTCAAATCGTGAACTACAGCAGTGCGATTCGTTTTATTTTAATTTATATTTATATATATATAAATATAATTCATTCGTTTGATAATTTCAAATTATTTACTCTTTAAATAATTTTCTACACTTCATATTCAAGTTATTTTTTTAATGAACATAAGTCCACTTCAAAACATGTACATCTCCTTCATTCCTTACATGACAATAAAAATATAAATTTTTATTGTTTATCATTTCTATTCCAAACTATGAATATTTTTATATTCTCTTTCTTTACATTAAAAATGTGATTTTTAATGTAAACATGTTTTATTTTTAAAACATGAAATATTTCCTAATTTCATTTCTTACATTAGAAATGAGGTTTTTAAGGTAAACATGTTTTTATAACTTAAAACATGACATTGTAATATTTCATTCATTACATTAATAATGAGGTTTATATTACATAAAAATGTGAACTTTTTATATTACATAAAAATGTAAACTTTTTATATTACATCAAAATGTAAACCTTTTTCTATTCTTTTATTACGCTATTGAAAGATGTAATCATTAATTCAATCTTCACTTATATTGAAAAATGTATTTTTTTTATTCAATCTTTTATTACCCTGAAAAACATAGTTTTCCCTTTTTTTTCCTTTAATTACATAGAAAATGTAATTTTAAAATCTATTCTTTTTATCGCATCTAAAATGATGATAAAAATGTCACTTTTATTTCTACCCTTTTTATCGCATCTAAAATAACGATAAAAATGTCACTAGAATGACAATAAAAATATAACTTTTGATTCTATCCTTTTTATTACATTTAAAAGTAAACAAAAATGTAACTTTAAAATCTATTCTTTTATTTACATCTAAAATGTAAATAAAAATATAACTTCTGATTCTAATCTTTTTATTGTCTCTAATTTGACAATAAAAATATAACATTCTAATCTGCTCTTTTTGTTACTTCTAAAATGTAAATCAAAATGTTCCATTTTAATCAAATCTTTTTATTTACATCTAAAATGTAAATACAAATGTACTTTTTAATTTATGTTTTTATTTACATCTAAAATGTAAATAAAAATATAACTTTTAAATCTAGTCTTTTTATTTACACCTAAAAGGTAAATAAAGGTGTAACTTCAAATTCATTCTTTTTATTTACATCTAAAACGTAAATAAAGATGTCACTTTAAATCTATTCTTTTTATTTACATCTAAAATGTAAATAAAGATGTCACTTTAAATCCATGTTTTTACTTTTCTTAATAAACAAAAATGTATATTTTTGTTTCTACCTTTTTAATTGACAAAAATGTTTATTTTTGTTTAAGCCTTTTAAATGAACAAAAATGTCTGTTTTTGTTAAATGAACAAAATGCTTCATTCTTTTTAATGGAAAAAGAATGTCTCTTTCTTTTTAATGAAAAAATTGATTACTTTCTTTTTAATCATTTTAAGTGAACAAAAATGTCTCCTTCTTTTCAATGAACAAAAATGTATCTTTTGTTCAATCATTTTAATGAACCAAAAATGTCTATTTTGTTTAAATCCTTTCCAATGATTCTATTGCCTACTTTTTCTTTACTCTTTTCTAATGATTCATATTACAATAAGAATATAATTTTTATTGTCTTCCCTTTTCTAATGATTCACATTACAATAAAAATATAATTTTTATTGTCTACTCTTTTCTAATGATTCACATTACAATAAAAATATAATTTTTATTGTGTACTCTTTTCTAATGATACCTATTACAATAAAAATATAATTTTTATTGTCTACTCTTTTCTAATGATAAATAAAAGAATATTTTATTTATCAACAATTTTCTATGTTAACTTAGCAAATTAAAATGATAATTTTATTTGTTAACAATTTGTTTTCAACATAGAAAATAAATAAGGATAATTTATTTGCTACAATTTCTAATTTAACTTAATAAATATAAATGATAACTTTATTTGTTAATAATTTCTAATTAACAAAAATGACCTTTTAAATGGTATTTTTTGTTTTATTAACATTCCTAATTCAACAAATTGCCATTTGATTATGTTTAATCCAATTCAACAAAATGACAAGTTTAATTATTGTCCAACATAAATGAAAATTTAATCATGTTTTAATCTAATTTCAATCAAAATGAAAATTTAATTACTGCCACAGACATGATATAACTATTTTTAACAATCATATTTTAACAAATGTGAAACATTGATTTTCAACTAAACAAACATGATATGTTTATTTTCAACTTATTTTATAACAAACAAGATATATTTATTTCAGCTATTTTATATTAACAATCATGATCTAATTATTTATAACAATCATATTTTAACAAACATGATAATTCTAATCCACAGATCAACATAACAGTATTATCAATCCAATCAAATCACGCATATAACAAATTGAATTTAACAGCAAATTTGATTTCTAACACGATCAGAAATTAATAAATTTTAGTTATTAAAAAATATAGAATTCTCACCTTGGTTTTAAGCGGATTTAAAAATTCTAAAGGGTCCAGAATCTGTTCCAATCTCTTTAAAAAAATTGTGTTCGACGACACGGTTCCATTGTCCCCGAAATCGTTCAATTCTGAAATCGTACGAATAAGATATGAATTTCATAATCTAATTTATATTTTGCTACGCTTATAAGTGTTAAGATTTATTAAAATATACCTTCAGTATTATAGCCGTGTATTTCAACTTTTGTTCAAAACTTCAGATTGAATTTACGGGTGACTGGTTGTATGAGGGGGCGAACGGGTTTCATGGGGTTGTCGGGCTCGGAGAAGCGCCGTCGCGCCAGGGAGGAGGTGGCGTTCGATCGCCGGAGGCGGGCAGGCAGAGGGTCGACGCGGGCGAGGTTGTGGGGTGCAGTTCTGACGCTATAGGTCACGGCAGAGGTCGAACTCCGTATGGATGGAGAGATCTTGGAGAGAACTTCAAAAGTCTCAACTGGAAGGAGGTCTAAAACTTAGTGGATGAGGAGAAAAAGAAGGAGGAAGAATGGAGGGATGTCGGCCATGGATATGAAAGGTTCGGTGGCGGCTGATGAATAGTGTTAGGGTTTGGAAATGATTTTCCACTTTATTTATAATATTTTAATATTGATTAACCCTATAAAGGCCCGTTCTGATACTAACTCCAATTCAGGCCCAACGACAGACATTCCTAGCTAATAACCCATATTCTGAACTCAATGGGCTATGTTCCGTGAGCCTAAACAACTGTTTTCAGTCAGTTTTCCTTAATTTAAATTAAAAACATTTTTTATTTAATTTAACTGTATATATAAATTCACCGATGCTACATATGGACTCTAAAATTTACAGAAAAATTATATCTGTTTATGTTTTGACGATACGGTCTTAACAAGACTAATTTCGTCGAATTCCAAGACTGTTTGAAAAATGGCCATTTTCAAGTCGATTAAATTTGACTAAAATTGACAAAACACGTTTTCTTCTGCCATGCTCACATATTAATTCGAAAAATTATGAAAATTGAAACCTAGCAATAATTTCACATTCTGGTTCCAACAAAAGTGGTTTCATCGAAAACCGAGGTCGTTTGCAAAATGGCTATTTTTAAGGCTAATATATTATATTAAAATATACACAAATTCTACAGCGACTTTTCTAAATTTTAAACTGGACATAACTTACAATTTTTAAAGTGAAATATTAGTTTCTTACATTCGTTAGAAAGATATTGTTAAACAGATTCAAATATTTCTGGTTTTACTGAAATCCGATTTATTTTGAATCTTGTACATTCAGATAAAGTTTAAAATCTAATTTTCAAACTGCAGCGCTATTTCTAACTCCTTTTATATTAAAATTAAAATTTATTCGTTTTAACTTCAATTAAAATAAATTTTTAGTCATTTTTTTTAAATTCTTAAAATCCCTTAAAATTTCTAAAATAAAATTTTTAAATTGGCTCCAAAATTCCGGGTTGTTACAATCTCCCCCACTTAAAGTCTTTTCGTCCTCGAAAAGGAACAAAGCTAAAAGTTGTTTAACTAACCATTCTATTTTCATTTTTATTTAAATTAGTTCCTACAATTTTATTAGTTGATTAACTTTAAAAATATATATAACTTTTATATATTTAAAAAATGATTTTTTCTAAAATCGGATTATATATATAATCACAAATACATTAATTATAACTTGTCACTCTCAACTCATTCTAGGGCATTACTAACCCCATCTCTAATGAGTTTTCTCATTCAAGGATGCTACTGATACTATCTCTAATGAGTATTCTTATTGGATATTACCAATCCAATCTCTGATGAGTTTTTGTTCAGTTCTAACGAGTTGTACCCCAAAGATTTGAGCTAACCAGAGCTCTGATACCTAGTGTAACGAGATGGATTTTTCCCGGACTTAATCGATCGCAAAATCGACCAAGACCGCTCAATTCCCGCATACGTTAACTTTGGGAATACAATACATTAGAACAAATAACATCAGACTTTTATAAATATTATAATAATGTTACATCAAGGTACAGAATATCAGAGTACATCGAAGAAATACAGCGGAAAATAATATTTACAATGAACTAAACAATACTTCATCGGAAGACTTTCTATGCTCTGGACATAGCTTTAAGCTTCGATCCAGAATCCTGCTCAAGAGATAAATATCTGCAAAAATCTACTCGACTTCTCGTGTGGAAAATATGGGCACCCGAGTTTGCCAGTGAAACAAACTACAGGTCAGTTATGGGATTGGTATGAGAAATCTAACTTAACTAATCTAATAATAAGGCTAATCACAGGACCACGCCGCTAACGCGGAATGGGTTTACTCCATTGGATTGCCAGTGCATAAAATAAGGTAAATCGTTAAACAACGCAATGCTTTTTAGAAAAAATGAAACCATTATAAGACTCAAGTCCCATCACACAATGCAACGCAAACCGGAGTATAGAGTTTTACCTTATAATGGTCAAAAGATGCTTGATACGATAAAATGAATTTAATATTAGTGTGTATATGTTTTTAAAAACATTTCAATCATAATGTATCAATCATAGACGTCATAGTACCCCATCCTACTATGTCGCCATACTAGATCTACAATCAAAACCGCATGGTGTCGTATAGGAAATTGGGTTTCCATCACGAGTCAAGGCTAGGTATCGTCCCCTCCGATTCGAGACACTCTAGCAAATGCCTCAGGATCACACCTATGGGCAACCCTTAGAGCGGTAGGGCCGGTCCACACCTACTTTAGTGGATTAGTTATGCCTGAACACGTGCTTCCCGGTCCTTTTGGACCTCTAGTATGACCACTTCCGGCCTATAAATCCAAGGTACCTCATAATCCATCGTCTACATAAGTAAAAATGTCAGGGCTGGTAGTCACTGACACCACTCTAGCTAGAAAGAAACGTGTGCACTCCCTATGGTCCATATCCCGTCCTATGGTTCATATCCCCTTTTTGACTCATACCGGGGTGTGAGGCTCGCGAAGTCACGCTATACACAACGTTAGGCCGAAATAGGCTATGCTTTGATCATCAACCACAAGGCCTTGCTTTTCAACAAAAGCCTTGATCATTACATCTTGGCATGCCACATTGTCAATCCGTACCATACCATTGATTTCTGCTAATATATAACCTCTAAGCTCGTGTGTCTTAGAGAAGGGTGTTAAACACCATACAGATATATATTTAGCAGAGAAAAACGAATGTAGTATAAAGGAATACAACGTCAGACATACAATCCATTTACAAGTTCGTTCTGAGTCTGAACGAAACCAGAGTCGCCTTATTCCGCCCCCATATGTCTAATGCAGAGGTGAGGTGCTCGCATATCCGAACAATCAACAAGTACGTCCGGATGTCCACCACTGTAGCCCTTTCAAGGTAGCTACTCCAATCATGGGCCTCAGTAGCAACTCATCCATTCGATGTGAAGATCGCCGGTCTTCATTCACCGTCTTCAAATCTTCGACTTAAATCGTCGTATAATCATTTGAAATGAGATTGAACTCGGACTTTTCAAATGATCCTTGCATATATATATTTTAAAATCATTTCATATCGTTATTAGTATTTAATAACGATTTATCGCTATTTATATATATATATATATATAAGAATAGCTTAATTAATTTAACAACGCTTCGGGTCGATCGACGGCCCTGGCGCTGTTTTTATCAAAATTTGATTTACACTTATCTCGAAATCTAACCGTCGGATTTTAACGAAATTCATATCGTTGGAAAGATCTTCCTAAAGCGGTCCTAACGGTTCCAGTTTTCGGAAGATCCGATGGTCGGATATTTCGGTATAATCGTTTAAAGTTACGATTTCAAATCGCGAACTACAACAGTGCGATTCTTTTTATTTTAATTTAAATATATATATATATATATATAATTCATTCGTTCAACGATTTCAAATTATTTACTCTTTAAATAATTTGCTACACATCGTATTCAAGTTATTTTTTTAATGAACAGAAGTCCACTTCAAAACACGTACATCTCCTTCATTCCTTACATGACAATAAAAATATAAATTTTTATTGTTTATCATTTCTATTCCAAACTATGAATATTTTTATATTCTCTTTCTTTACATTAAGAATGTGATTCTTAATGTAAACATGTTTTATTTTTAGAACATGAACTATTTTCTAATTTCATTTCTTATATTAGAAATGAGGTTTTTAAGGTAAACATGTTTTTATAACTTAAAACATGACATTTTTATATTCCATTCATTACATTAATAATGAGGTACATATTACATAAAAATGTGAACTTTTTATATTACATAAAAATGTAAACTTTTTATACTACATCAAAATGTAAACCTTTTTCTATTCTTTTATTACACTATTGAAAAATGTAATCCTTTATTCAATCTTCACTTATATTGAAAAATGTAATTTTTTTTATTTAATCTTTTATTACACTGAAAAACGTAATTTCCCCTTTTCTTCTTTAATTACATAGAAAATGTAATTTTAAAATCTATTCTTTTTATCACATCTAAAATGACGATAAAAATGTCACTTTTATTTCTACTCTTTTTATCGCATCTGAAAAATGTCACTAGAATGACAATAAAAATATAACTTCTGATTCTATCCTTTTTATTACATTTAAAATGTCAACAAAAATGTAAATTTAAAATCTATTCTTTTATTTACATCTAAAATGTAAATAAAAATATAACTTCTGATTTTAATCTTTTTACTGTCTCTAATTTGACAATAAAAATATAACATTCTAATCTGCTCTTTTTGTTACTTCAAAAATGTAAATCAAAATGTTCCATTTTAATCAAATCTTTTTATTTACATCTAAAATGTAAATACAAATGTACTTTTTAATCTATGTTTTTATTTACATCTAAACAGTAAATAAAAATGTAACTTTTAAATCTAGTCTTTTGTTGTACACCCAAAAGTTAAATAAAGGTGTAACTTCAAATTCATTCTTTTTATTTACATCTAAAATGTGAATAAAGATGTCACTTTTAATTTATTTATTTTATTTACATTTAAAATGTAAATAAATATGTCACTTTAAATCTATGTTTTTATTTTTCTTAATAAACAAAAATGTATATTTTTGTTTCTACCTTTTTAATTGACAAAAATGTTTATTTTTGTTTAAACCTTTTAAATGAACAAAAATGTCTATTTTTGTTAAATGAACAAAATGCTTCATTCTTTTTAATGGAAAAAGAATGTCTCTTTCTTTTAAATGAACAAATTGTATACTTTCTTTTTAATCATTTTAAGTGAACAAAAATGTCTTATTCTTTTCAATGAACAAAAATGTATCTTTTGTTCAATCATTTTAATGAACCAAAAATGTCTATTTTGGTTAAATCCTTTCTAATGATTCTATTGCCTACTTTTTCTCTACTCTTTTCTAATGATTCATATTACAATAAAAATATAATTTTTATTGTCAACTCTTTTCTAATGATTCACATTAAAATGAAAATATAATTTTTATTGTCTACTATTTTATAATGATACTCATTACAATAAAAAATATAATTTTTATTGTCTACTCTTTTCTAATGATTCACATTACAATAAAAATATAATTTTTATCTTCTACTCTTTTCTAATGATACCTATTATAATAAAAATATAATTTTTATTGTCTACTCTTTTCTAATGATAAATAAAAGAATATTTATCTATCAACAATTTTCCATGTTAACTTAGCAAATTAAAATGATAATTTTATTTGTTAACAATTTGTATTCAACATAGCAAATAAATAAGGATAATTTATTTGCTACAATTTCTAATTTAACTTAGTAAATAGAAATGATAAATTTATTTGTTAACAATTTCTAATTAACAAAAATGACCTTTTAAATGATTCTTTTGTTTTATTAACATTCCTAATTCAACAAAATGCCATTTGATTATGCTTAACCCAATTCAACAAAATGACTAGTTTAATTATTGTCCAACATAAATGACAATTTAATCATGTTTTAATCTAATTTCAATCAAAATGACAATTTAATTATTGCCACAGACATGATATAATTATTTTTAACAATCATATTTTAACAAACGTGAAACATTGGTTTTTAACTAAACAAACATGATATGTTTATTTTCAACTTATTTTATAACAAACAAGATATATATTTTAGCTATTTTAGATTAACAATCATGATCTAATTATTTACAACGTTTATATTTTAACAAACATGATAATTCTAATCCACACATCAACATAATAGTATTATCAACCCAATCAAATCACGCATATATATAACAAATTGAATTTAACAGCAAATTTGATTTCTAACACGATCAGAAATTAATAAATTTTAGTTATTAAAAAATATAGAATTCTCACCTTGGTTTGAAGCAGATTTAAAAATTCTAAAGGGTCCAGAATCTGTTCCAATCTCTTTAAAAAAATTGTGTTCGACGACACGGTTCAATTGTCCCTGAAATCGTTCAATTCTGAAATCGTACGAATAAGATATGAATTTCATAATCTAATTTATATTTTGCAATGCTTGTAAGTGTTAAGATTTATTAAAATATACCTTCAGTATTATAGCCGTGTATTTCAACTTTTGTTCAAAACTTCAGATCGATTTTGCGGGCGATTGGTTGTATGAGGGGACGATCGGGTTTCATGGGGTTGTCGGGCTCGGAGAAGCGTCGCCGCGCCAGGGAGGATGTGGCGTTCGATCCCCGGAGGCGGGCAGTTAGAGGGTCGACCCGGGCGAGGTTGTGGGATGCTGTTCTGGCGCTGTAGGTCACGTCAGAGGTCAAACTCCGTATGGATGGAGAGAACTTCAAAAGTCTCAACTGGAAGGAGGTCTAAAACTTAGTGGATGAGGAGAAAAAGGAGGAAGAATGGAGGGATGTCGGCCATCGATACGATAGTTTCGGTGGCGGCTGATGAATAGTGTTAGGGTTTGGAAATGATTTTCCACTTTATTTATAATATTTTAATATAAATTAACCCTATAAAGGCCCGTTCTGATACTAACTCTAATTCAGGCCCAACGACAGACATTCCTAGCTAATAACCCCTATTATGAACCCAATGTGCTATGTCCCGTGAGCCTAAACAACTGTTTTCAGTCAGTTTTCTTTAATTTAAACTAAAAACATTTATTATTTATATAAATTCACCGGGGTTACATATGGACTCTAAAAATTATATCTGGTTATGTTTTGATGATACGGTCCTAACAAAACTAATTTCGTCGAATTCCGAGACTGTTTGAAAAATGGCCATTTTCAAGTCGATTAAATTTGACTAAAATTGACAAAACACGTTTTCTTCTGCCACGCTCACATATTAATTCGAAAAATTATGAAAATTGAAACCTAGCAATAATTTCACATTCTGGTTCCAACAAAAGTGGTTTCGTCGAAAACCGAGGTCGTTTGCAAAATGGCTCCAAAATTCCGGGTTGTTACACTATTAGTTACATATCTTTGTAACACGTTAAGGTGTTTATGGTTTGTAACGCTTAAATACGTCACTAAAACTCAAGTTTTAGGCCATGTTTAATCGTTTAATCACTCAACGACTTATGTTATCAAAATTACAAGATGTTAACAACTTATTTAACATTAAAAATAATTATTTTATTTAATTTATCTATATTTAAAATATATTTATATAACTAGAAAAGAATGCACTTAAAAATAGTTTTATAAATACGTATTCGAAAAATTCATTGTAATAAAACCTGATAAATTCTTACTAAAATTATACCATTATATTTCGACAAAAACAAACATCTATTTTACTATTTAAACATATATATATATATTAAATTTTTATATCAAAATTTTATTCTATAGTTATTCCAAATCCATATTTAAATCATATGAAATCAATTTTATACACAGAAAATTCAAATTATATATCCAAAATTTTAGTTTTAAATTGGTTAAATTTTTTAGATCGTTACACTAGCAGTGACAAGAACTATCACATAAACTGTCTTAATGCTCTAGCAACAAACTGTAATCTCCACTAGCAACTGAGCACAGACATAAGAGTAAAGACAACCACAATCACCACACACATGAGTGTCTTATTAATCCTTATAATAAAATGCATATATACAAATAAAATTTTAATGATACACACACACACACACACACATATATATATAATCACTTGGGTATTTATAACTACAAGTGTATGAACATATTTGGACAATATTCAATACATATGGAATGAGAAAATGTGTATGTTGTGATGTAAATCCCAACATATACATATGGCCATATTATATCTTGCATGGAATACCATGTTGCACATGCCTCATATACGTATGTATACTTATATATTTAAATAAAATACATGATATTTTGTAAATCAAAATTGAAAATATTCTAAATAATTTAGACTACATAGGCTCAAGCCCAATAATGATCCAATATGGTAATTCATTTTTGAAATTCATGTATATCTTCAGTAGCAAAAAGAATTATTTTCAGTAATTATATCAGAGCCCAATAGCCTTTTTTTTATTAGGCATGTTAGGTTGACTAATTATGCTCTCAACTTAGTAGTAAAGTGTACAGTATGGTATTGTTCAGGAATGGGATAATATACATGAGACAATAGTTAAACAAAGTTAATGGAATAACATCGTGGAATGTTCTAGGTACGGACTAGTATACTTCCTTGACAAAGGATCAATATACATTCCTTGACTTAAGCAAACAAGTTCAATTCAATGATGATCCCTCAATATCTTAAGAAAACACTTATATGATTATATATATAAAAAACTTCAGAGTCAACACATCATCACTTGGAATTGCACATTCCTCATCACAAACTTGAAGGATTAGTACCTGTTTACGTTAAAAATGGGAAAAATACTGAATGCCGGTGAAAGCACAAGTATTTATTGATAATTCAAGTAGATTTAGATGTAGGTCTAATATAAATAACATATAAACTAATAAAAGAAAGTAAAGCGATAGAAAATCGAAGAGAGAAGACAATATTTCAAAGTTTTTTGGTTGTTAATGAGCCTACGCCTATTAGAAGATTCTTTATCATTGGATTCCTATTATAATTTTTTTAAGTGTAGTTGATTCAATTAAAAGGAGTCACAAGTTTATAAGGCTACTGGAGAATCACAATAACCTTCTTGTAGACTATTGTGTAAAGGAAGAAAATGAAGAATTGTTTTAACAGCATATAGGAAATCAAAATTTTGGTCCTATTTATGATGCAAGTAGTTTGATATTTATGGGAGTTCAAAGATAAATTTGACTAAATCATAACACTAGATGGCTTGCATTCGAGGCCAAAGTCGCACTAGAAGTTTGGAGCTTATATGAGTTGTGGATTAGAATCGATACCAAACTATATGGGATGGATCGATGCTAAGTCAAATATGTACTTTTGGGTGTAGCAATCTTTTTTGTTGGCCTCTTTACTTTATTGTGATGCTTCCTATAAATTTTCATAGCTTTTGGACTTTACTTGATTGTACTTCATATTTGAGTCTGTTTTTGAGACGACCCGAACTTCCCCGTGAAGGAAAGCACGGATAGAATTGAGGACAAGACAAAATAGAACGCAGACGGAAGAACATTTCATTGTTATTACAACAATTCCATCAGATACAAGAATATACAGAGTATAAATGAATAAATTACATTCAACAAATATCAGAGATTTAAATTACATTTAAATACATCACAGCAGAAAATAATACAAAAACACAACTGAAAGTAATACACGGATACAGAGCTTTCCGGGCATCGTTCCAGCTGTAAATCAGGACCCTGTGGATATAAATCTGCAAAACCAAAACTACTAGCTGCCCGCGTGGAAAATAGGGGCACCCAGAGTTTAGGTTAAAACAATAAACTCCAGGTCAGTCATGTGACTGGTGTGAGAACTAAAACGGTTATTAATCTTTATTTTTAAAGTTTGGTAAATCAAGGGACCACGCCGTATAACACGGAACGGGTTTCCTCCCAAGAATACCAGTGCATAGAACAAACAGCGCAATGCTAAGTAAAGGAAAATGAAGCTGTTATAAGACCCAGGTCCCATCACACAACGCAACGTAAGCCAGAGGATAGGGTTTTTACCTTATAACAGCCAAAGCATGCTTGATACGTTTAAAACACATTATTTGATACTATAATAAGTGTATAGTGTCAAAACAATTTCAATCATAAATATCAATCATAGGCGGCATTAATGACCCATACCACTATGTCGCCATACTAGGTTCTACAAATAAAACCGCACTATCACGTATTGGAAATTGGATTTCCGTCATGAGTCGAGGCAAGGGGCAAGCTCCTCTCCGCGTTCGAGACACTCTAGCAATGCCTCAGGACCCCACTCTGATCCTTTGGAACCTCCAAGGCCGGTCCTCTCTTACTTTTGAGGATTAATTATTCCTGAACACACGTTTCCCGGTTCTTACAGACCTATATCCGAGGCGCCTCATATCCAACAACCACACAGGTGAAAAGTATATAAATGTCAGGGCTGGTAGGTCACTGACACCACCCTAGCTAGAAAGAAACGTCGTGCACTCCTTGGGTCCGTATCCCATTTTTGACTCATACCGAGGTGTGAGGCTCGCGAATTCACGTTATACACAAAGCTATGCCACACAGGCCGTGCTTTGATCATCAACCACAAGACTTTGCTTTTCAACAGAAGCCTTGATCAATTGCCACTTACACGTGCCACATTGGCAATTCACTCCATGCGACTGATGTCCATCGATATACAACCTCTGAGCTCGTACGTCTCAGAGAAGGGCGTTAAGCAAGAGAATAAATTCTCCGCCGCCAAACAGATGTATATTTAATAGAGATCAATCAACACAGAATAAAATCCAATGTCAGACACACAATCCATTTACAAGTTCGTTCTGGGTCTGAACGAAACCGGAGGTACTTTCCTCGCATATCCATCCATCTCCAAGTACGTCTGGACGATCACCAACTGATTCCCTCATCCTGGGTGTACAGCCAAATCAAGATCATCAGTAATCACCCAAACGATGTGAAGACTTCCGGTCTTCAACCACCGTCTTCATCTTCAACATCTCGTCGAATCGGTTATTCAGAATGGGTATAACCCGGCCTTTCTGAATAACCCACGTATATAATAAACAAATGTTACGCAAACACAACAAACGCCTCATTCCAATTCAGAATATTCTTTTATTCACAAAATCACATTCTTAGGGAAATGTTTCCATTAATTTTATCCAAGATAAATTCTTCTAAATTTATCCTATAATCTTCCTTTGGATATCATTTCAAACCATTTTATGGTTTTCCAAACTAGTCGGGATTAGCGAACCACACCGAAGTAATTATTTATTTTATTTCCCAATCCCATCCTATATATCCCATGGAGCAAAACTGGTGATACTCCATTCCTAACACCACGGTGTTATCGGTAAAATTAATTACCATTTCACGTTCAAATCTAATTAAAGATTTAACTATCGCTTTGGAGCAAAACTGGTGATACTTCATTCTCGATCACCTTTCAAATTTGATAATTTAAATTATCAATTCACATTTTTAATCTAATTAAAGATTCATTAAAAACCCCACTTAGTTTTAATCTTTTCAAAAATCAACATCTTGCCTTTAACTGGGTTAAAGAACCAATGTCATCTAAAACACGATTCACGATAAACCCAAATCACATCTGATATTAATTACAAGGCTCTGAATAGAAAATATACCGGCTTATATTCAATATCAAATTCTGAAACCAACAAATATCGTATTGGAAATAACGATATAAAATATATCTTTCAAATTCCCATAACAATATCTGTATAGTCACGAAATCCAACATCGAAATATCCCGAAGATAATTTCGATTCAACTCCAGTCCAATCCACGTATTGGGAATATTGATTATTTTTAAAATCACTTTCAAATTCAATTTATTTATTTCAAAAAAAAAATTTGATTTTAGTCCTAGTTCAAAACTAGATTATTTCGATAAAAATCTATTTTTATCTTTTCAAATATGGAATTTTCCAGCTCAATTCTTTCCAATTCATATATTATGATTTTACACAAATTATAGATATTTTTAATAATTTTATCAAGGCCCGTATAGTCGATTTCCATCAACGGCCATCGAACTGCACTTACAACGACCTTTTTCGAATTTGATTTGGACATAATTCCAAATCCAATCGTTATATTTCAAATTTCTAATATTCATTGGAAAGCTTTTTTCGATACGAACCCAACGGTTCCGGTTTTAGGAGAATCCGACGGTCGGATCTCCCGTAATATTCGTTCGAAGTTAATGGTCGAAATTCGTGAACTGTCGCGGCGCGGCGCGTTCTATTCAGGCCATTTATATTATATATAATATATATAATATATACTTCGTCGATTTCAATTCAAAACGTGCTTTATAAATCGTTTTAAATTCGTTTTCAAAACCATTTCAACTTCTATATTCAATTTCAAATCAAAATTGAATATTTCATATCATTACTATATAAATGATAATATTTTCAAAACGTTATATTTCGAAATCACTACCTTTTCTATATTCATTATAAAAACGAATATAATCGATATAAATATCGTTCACGTCAAAATAGCGCAACTCTAATCAACACGGCTTTATATATTTCAATAAATTCGTTACTCTATTCAACAAATGAATATTTATTCCATTCAACACATGAATCTATAATTCTTTCAACACACGACCAATCTCAACACATGAGTACTGTCAACACACGACTATTTTTGTTATGTAAAATATTTTATAAAATTATGGTATCTATCGTTTGATTTTTAATTAGACTTCAACCGTAAAGTAGTTCTAATTGTAAATATGATAAAGATGTACATTTTATTATTAAAATATTTTACTCAACACATGAACATCGTCAACACATGACTATTTTTAAATTTAACACATGAATTTTCTTTTATAATATTCATTGTTTTCCCGATTGGAATGAGGCCCAATCAATCACCATATAATGTTAATTATACGGATTTCCATACATCACATGTATATAATAGCATTGAAAAATAATCAACCATCAACCAAAGTGCACTACCCTGTATAAGCATCAAATATAGATATTTAACGCTTATAACAGCCTGTCAATCAATCGATCGATATATTTAATCAATCAGGATGAGTGAACTTCAAATTTCATCCCAACACCCGTGTGGGGTTTCAAACAATCAAACACAGATTTTAGTTGTGCAGTTGGGCGATGTGTAAAATTTATCGACCCAATCGATATCAGTCAAATCAGTGTGTATAAACAAATCGGCCAATTTGTTTATAAATATTTATTTATTCACTTTCACGTTAAAAATTATATTTTTAACGATAATATATTTTATTTTAACACATGAAATTCTATTCATTTCATTTACCAAATAAAATGATATTTTTATTTTACTAACATATTTTAGCAAATTTTGGCGGCATAACGGCACGATACTAGAAACGGGACGAGGCTTAGCCTTATCCCCGGTCTAGTGAAGGCCCACGCCATTCACACATCAGTCAAATCAATTTCATTTCACCAAACAATTCAATTCAAACCAATTAGACTAACCAACTACACAACCAAACAATTTAACAAACAAGCCATCCATGGTCTGTGGATGACGGGTGTCGGGTGCTACTAAACACCATCTACATCATAGTATATATATATATATATATATATATATATATATATAGAAGAAATTGAAGAGTGAGAAATTCTCACCGATAGCTATCCAACTTCACGACACTTCTTTTATAGAAATCTTCATCGTTATCGCATCTTTGTCATCTTCGTTGCCCGTATTCTCTACATATGTAAAAATCGAATTTTTACTTCGCTATTCCATACATAAAAATCCCATTTCTACACCGCTACTATATAGATGAAAATTCTATTTTTACACCGCTACTATATATATAAAAATTGTATTTTTACATCGCTACTATATAGATGAAAATTCTATTTTTACACCGCTACTATATAGATAAAAATTCTGTTTTTACACCGCTACTATATAACGATTTCGCCTTTTCTAATTCAAAAATCTAATCTTTTCATTTATAAAAATCTCGTCTTTTCAAATAAAGGTTTGCCTTTCTATAATATAAAAATTATATTTTTCTCGAAGTAAAAATCATATTTTTACTTCACTACTCATCTCAAAATATCGTCTTTTCATATTTAAAAATATCGTCTTTTAAAAATCAATCTTTATTTTGCTACACATATAAAGATGCTATTTTTAATATTCCTATCATGTAAAAATTATATTTTTACTTCTCTACATAAACAAAAATCATATTTTTACATCTTTTATATAGTAAAGATCATATTTTTAATACTTTAAAAATATAAAAATCATATTTTTAATACTTTAAAAATATAAAAATCATATTTTTACTTCTATAAAATAAATTAAAAACTGAAAAAAAACTCACATTGGTTGAAAGGGGCTCGCTAAAGCGTCGGAGAGGCACGGGGACTAAATAGCAAGCTTGGAACTCGATAAAAATTGCGTCTTTGGCCAAGAAAGGGGGTTCACGTGGTTGGAGGAGGTGGTGGCCGGCGTCAAGGGGGCGCAGCAGGCGAAGGTGGGGCCAGGGGGGTCGCGGCGTCGGTGTAGGCGGTCGGAGGTGCTGGCGAGGCCAGGGAGGAAGAGGAGAACGAGGGGAGGAGGTCTCGAGGTGGAGGAGAAGGGGGAAGAGGGACGGAGGACCCCTGGGGGGTCGGCGCCAGGGCGCGGCGGCCCTGGTGGCAGCGGCGGCGGCGGTCTTGGCCCCCCCGTCATTCGCCCTTTTTTTCTGTTCGGTATGAAGATGAGAGAGAGAGAGAGAAAGAGGGGTGAGGTGTTATTATATTTAATTATTTAATTATTTTATTTTGGCAAAAAGTTGACTTTTACATATGACCTCTAAACGAGGTCCATCGCCTGTCGTCCATAGCGTATAACCCCCATTCCGAACACAATGGGATATGTATCGTAGGCTGATTCGGCTGTTACAATCAGTTTCTGTTAAATTTACATTTAAATCACTTTATTGAATTTTAAACGTACATTTCAAATTATCGGGTCACATACCAACTAGAAAAATTCCAGAAAAATATTTTCTAGCTTCGTATTGACGATACGGTCCTAACAAAACTAGTTTCGTCGAATTCTGAGACCGTTAGAAAAATGGCCATTTTCCAGTCGATTAAAATCAACTAAAACTGGTCAAACGCGTTTTCCTTTGCCACGCTCACATATTGATTCGAAAAATTATGAAATTTGAAACCTAGCAATAACTTGACATCACGGACCCAACAAAAGTGGTTTCGTCGAAATCCGAGGTCAATTGCAAAATGTCTATTTTTAAGGGCCTGAATTCCATAGCGACTATTCAGAATTTTCAACTGGACATATCTTTTGATTCCCGCTATGAAATTTCGATTTTTCGGATTCGTTCGAAAGATATACTAAAATAGATCCTATTGTTTTTGGTTTCGCTAAAATCCGGTTTGTTTTGCACCCGGTACATTCAATTGAAGTTTGAAATCGAATTATCGAATTACCGCGCCATTTTCAATTCTATTTATAATTATATATAATTATTTATATTCTAACGACGACGTATAAATATATACGTTTGAATTCTATTCAAAATAAATTTCTCGTCGTTTTTATTTAAAATAATCTATTTTAAATATTCAAAATTCGCTAAAATTGCTAAAATAAAATTTTTAAACTGGCCCAGATTTTCGGGTTATTACAATCTCCCCCACTTAAAACATTTCGTCCCCGAAAAGGAACAAAGTCGAAAGTGGTTTGATTAATCAACTCTACGTTCGATCTGGCTTCAATTCTATAACTTTTCAGTTTCTGAGAATTTTCAAAAATTTGGCTAACACCCTAAATTTTCGAAAAATTTCGCCATAACCTCCCCTGCACCGGGAGCCACGGGAAAATCCCGAAATTGCCATACAGGCCTTCTGATCTCAAAAAGAAAAAGAAAAAGCCAATCGGCTAGCCAATAGGCTCATAAAATCATCATCACCCAAACAAAATAGTAAATTATAGTAAACATGTACCTATTTGTCGGGCAAACAAATTTTATTCTCTGCTCTAGCCTCCTTGCTATGACCTGTTCAAAGATATACATGTATATGCAAGCAAATGCGACCAAATTTCAATATAATTCAATATGTGATTCAATTAGGCAAAATGGTTCAAAATTATCAAACAAATAAACAACCAGCACAAACATCAATCGATTAGTGAATTAGAGTTTCAAATTCATAATTTTGATATATATACAGAAAATCATGTTTTTGATGCCAAATCACACAATAAATCTATCTATACTAGTTTTGGTTCTCACACCAGTCTAATGGAAATATATAGAAATCACACCTTCGAAACTCGAATATGAATACTGATGATGATGCACCATCATCAGAATCATCCCCGGGTGTCTAGAATGTGATTCTATATCTATCCAGCATATTAAAACTTCGAATATACGTTCATGACGCGTATTTACAAAACTTTTATATACTGGATTGCCCATATTCAAAATAAATAAATATTCAAATACAAATAAAACGATTTAAATTTTCAAATCAAAATTGTTTTCATTTGAAAAAATATACTCTTCACACTCGTTCTAGGATACTACTGATCCTATCTCTAACGAGTCATTCTAATTGGATATTACTAATCCAATATCTGATGAATTCTTTCGTATGGTTCTAATGTGTCTTGTTCTCAAGCTCTGTAAACCAAAGCTCTGATACCAAACTGAGACGACCCGAACTTCCCCGTGAAGGAAAGCACGGATAGAATTGAGGACAAGACAAAATAGAACGCAGACGGAAGAACATTTCATTGTTATTACAACAATTCCATCAGATACAAGAATATACAGAGTATAAATGAATAAATTACATTCAACAAATATCAGAGATTTAAATTACATTTAAATACATCGCAGCAGAAAATAATACAAAAACACAACTGAAAGTAATACACGGATACAGAGCTTTCCGGGCATCGTTCCAGCTGTAAATCAGGACCCTGTGGATATAAATCTGCAAAACCAAAAATACTAGCTGCCCGCGTGGAAAATAGGGGCACCCAGAGTTTAGGTTAAAACAATAAACTCCAGGTCAGTCATGTGACTGGTGTGAGAACTAAAACGGTTATTAATCTTTATTTTTAAAGTTTGGTAAATCAAGGGACCACGCCGTATAACACTGAACGGGTTTCCTCCCAAGAATACCAGTGCATAGAACAAACAGCGCAATGCTAAGTAAAGGAAAATGAAGCTGTTATAAGACCCAGGTCCCATCACACAATGCAACGCAAGCCAGAGGATAGGGTTTTTACCTTATAACAGCCAAAGCATGCTTGATACGTTTAAAACACATTATTTGATACTATAATAAGTGTATAGTGTCAAAACAATTTCAATCATAAATATCAATCATAGGCGGCATTAATGACCCATACCACTATGTCGCCATACTAGGTTCTACAAATAAAACCGCACTATCACGTATTGGAAATTGGATTTCCGTCATGAGTCGAGGCAAGGGGCAAGCTCCTCTCCGCGTTCGAGACACTCTAGCAATGCCTCAGGACCCCACTCTGATCCTTTGGAACCTCCAAGGCCGGTCCTCTCTTACTTTTGAGGATTAATTATTCCTGAACACACGTTTCCCGGTCCTTACAGACCTATATCCGAGGCGCCTCGTATCCAACAACCACACAGGTGAAAAGTATATAAATGTCAGGGCTGGTAGGTCACTGACACCACCCTAGCTAGAAAGAAACGTCGTGCACTCCTTGGGTCCGTATCCCGTTTTTGACTCATACCGAGGTGTGAGGCTCGCGAATTCACGTTATACACAAAGCTACGCCACACAGGCCGTGCTTTGATCATCAACCACAAGACTTTGCTTTTCAACAGAAGCCTTGATCAATTGCCACTTACACGTGCCACATTGGCAATTCACTCCATGCGACTGATGTCCATCGATATACAACCTCTGAGCTCGTACGTCTAAGAGAAGGGCGTTAAGCAAGAGAATAAATTCTCCGCCGCCAAACATATGTATATTTAATAGAGATCAATCAACACAGAATAAAATCCAATGTCAGACACACAATCCATTTACAAGTTCGATCTGGGTCTGAACGAAACCGGAGGCATTTTCCTCGCATATCCATCCATCTCCAAGTACGTCTGGACGATCACCAACTGATTCCCTCATCCTGGGTGTACAGCCCAATCAAGATCATCAGTAATCACCCAAACGATGTGAAGACTTCCGGTCTTCAACCACTGTCTTCATCTTCGACATCTCGTCGAATCGGTTATTCAGAATGGGTATAACCCGGCCTTTCTGAATAACCCACGTATATAATAAACAAATGTTACGCAAACACAACAAACGCCTCATTCCAATTCAGAATATTCTTTTATTCACAAAATCACATTCTTAGGGAAATGTTTCCATTAATTTTATCCAAGATAAATTCTTCTAAATTTATCCTATAATCTTCCTTTGGATATCATTTCAAACCATTTTATGGTTTTCCAAACTAGTCGGGATTAGCGAACCACACCGAAGTAATTATTTATTTTATTTCCCAATCCCAACCTATATATCCCATGGAGCAAAACTGGTGATACTCCATTCCTAACACCACGGTGTTATCGGTAAAATTAATTACCATTTCACGTTCAAATCTAATTAAAGATTTAACTATCGCTTTGGAGCAAAACTGGTGATACTTCATTCTCGATCACCTTTCAAATTTGATAATTTAAATTATCAATTCACATTTTTAATCTAATTAAAGATTCATTAAAAACCCCACTTAGTTTTAATCTTTTCAAAAATCAACATCTTGCCTTTAACTGGGTTAAAGAACCAATGTCATCTAAAACACGATTCACGATAAACCCAAATCACATCTGATATTAATTACAAGGCTCTGAATAGAAAATATACCGGCTTATATTCAATATCAAATTCTGAAACCAACAAATATCGTATTGGAAATAACGATATAAAATATATCTTTCAAATTCCCATAACAATATCTGTATAGTCACGAAATCCAACATCGAAATATCCCGAAGATAATTTCGATTCAACTCCAGTCCAATCCACGTATTGGGAATATTGATTATTTTTAAAATCACTTTCAAATTCAATTTATTTATTTAAAAAAAAAATTGATTTTAGTCCTAGTTCAAAACTAGATTATTTCGATAAAAATCTATTTTTATCTTTTCAAATATGGAATTTTCCAGCTCAATTCTTTCCAATTCATATATTATGATTTTACACAAATTATAGATATTTTTAATAATTTTATCAAGGCCCGTACAGTCGATTTCCATCAACGGCCATCGAACTGCACTTACAACGACCTTTTTCGAATTTGATTTGGACATAATTCCAAATCCAACCGTTATATTTCAAATTTCTAATATTCATTGGAAAGCTTTTTTCGATACAAACCCAACGGTTCCGGTTTTAGGAGAATGCGACGGTCGGATCTCCCGTAATATTCGTTCGAAGTTAATGGTCGAAAATCGCGAACTGTCGCGGCGCGGCGCGTTCTATTCAGGCCATTTATATTATATATAATATATATAATATATACTTCGTCGATTTCAATTCAAAACGTGCTTTATAAATCGTTTTAAATTCGTTTTCAAAACCATTTCAACTTCTATATTCAATTTCAAATCAAAATTGAATATTTCATATCATTACTATATAAATGATAATATTTTCAAAACGTTATATTTCGAAATCACTACCTTTTCTATATTCATTATAAAAACGAATATAATCGATATAAATATCGTTCACGTCAAAATAGCGCAACTCTAATCAACACGGCTTTATATATTTCAATAAATTCGTTACTCTATTCAACAAATGAATATTTATTCCATTCAACACATGAATCTATATTTCTTTCAACACACGACCAATCTCAACACATGAGTACTGTCAACACACGACTATTTTTGTAATGTAAAATATTTTATAAAATTATGGTATCTATCGTTTGATTTTTAATTAGACTTCAACCGTAAAGTAGTTCTAATTTTAAATATGATAAAGATGTACATTTTATTATTAAAATATTTTACTCAACACACAAATATTTTCAACACATGAACATCGTCAACACATGACTATTTTTAAATTTAACACATGAATTTTCTTTTATAATATTCATTGTTTTCCCGATTGGAATGAGGCCCAATCAATCACCATATAATGTTAATTATACGGATTTCCATACATCACACGTATATAATAGCATTGAAAAATAATCAACCATCAACCAAAGTGCACTACCCTGTATAAGCATCAAATATAGATATTTAACGCTTATAACAGCCTGTCAATCAATCGATCGATATATTTAATCAATCAGGATGAGTGAACTTCAAATTTCATCCCAACACCCGTGTGGGGTTTCAAACAATCAAACACAGATTTTAGTTGTGCAGTTGGGCGATGTGTAAAATTCATCTACCCAATCGATATCAGTCAAATCAGTGTATATAAACAAATCGGCCGATTTGTTTATAAATATTTATTTATTCACTTTCACATTAAAAATTATATTTTTAACGATAATATATTTTATTTTAACACATGAAATTCTATTCATTTCATTTACCAAATAAAATGATATTTTTATTTTACTAACATATTTTAGCAAATTTTGGCGGCATAACGGCACGATACTAGAAACGGGACGAGGCTTAGCCTTATCCACGGTCTAGTGAAGGCCCACGCCATTCACACATCAGTCAAATCAATTTCATTTCACCAAACAATTCAATTCAAACCAATTAGACTTACCATCTACACAACCAAACAATTTGACAAACAAGCCATCCATGGTCTGTGGATGACGGGTGTCGGGTGCTACTAAACACCGTCTACATCCTAGTATATATATATATATATATATATATATATAGAAGAAGAAATTGAAGAGTGAGAAATTCTCACCGATAGCTATCCAACTTCACGACACTTCTTTTATAGAAATCTTCATCGTTATCGCATCTTTGTCATCTTCGTTGCCCGTATTCTCTACATATGTAAAAATCGAATTTTTACTTCGCTATTCCATACATAAAAATCCCATTTTTACACCGCTACTATATAGATGAAAATTCTATTTTTACACCGCTACTATATAGATAAAAATTCTATTTTTACATCGCTACTATATAGATGAAAATTCTATTTTTACACTGCTACTATATAGATAAAAATTCTGTTTTTACACCGCTACTATATAACGATTTCGCCTTTTCTAATTCAAAAATCTAATCTTTTCATTTATAAAAATCTCGTCTTTTCAAATAAAGGTTTGCCTTTCTATAATATAAAAATTAAATTTTTCTCGAAGTAAAAATCATATTTTTACTTCACTACTCATCTCAAAATATCGTCTTTTCATATTTAAAAATATCGTCTTTTAAAAATCAATCTTTATTTTGCTACACATATAAAGATGCTATTTTTAATATTCCTATCATGTAAAAATTATATTTTTACTTCTCTACATAAACAAAAATCATATTTTTACATCTTTTATATAGTAAAGATCATATTTTTAATACTTTAAAAATATAAAAATCATATTTTTACTTCTATAAAATAAATTAAAAACTGAAAAAAAACTCACGTTGGTTGAAAGGGGCTCGCTAAAGCGTCGGAGAGGCACGGGGACTAAATAGCAAGCTTGGAACTCGATAAAAATTGTGTCTTTGGCCAAGAAAGGGGGTTCACGTGGTTGGAGGAGGTGGTGGCCGGCGTCAAGGGGGCGCAGCAGGCGAAGGTGGGGCCAGGGGGGTCGCGGCGTCGGTGTAGGCGGTCGGAGGTGCTGTCGAGGCCAGGGAGGAAGAGGAGAACGAGGGGAGGAGGTCTCGAGGTGGAGGAGAAGGGGGAAGAGGGGCGGAGGACCCCTGGGGGTCGGCGCCAGGGCGCGGCGGACCTGGTGGCAGCGGCGGCGGCGGTCTTGGCCCCCCCGTCGTTCGCCCTTTTTTTCTTTTTCTTTTTTCTTTTTTTTCTGTTCGGTATGAAGATGAGAGAGAGAGAGAAAGAGGGGTGAGGTGTTATTATATTTAATTATTTAATTATTTTATTTTGCAAAAAGTAGACTTTTACATATGACCTCTAAACGAGGTCCACCGCCTGTCGTCCATAGCGTATAACCCCCATTCCGAACACAATGGGATATGTATCGTAGGCTGATTCGGCTGTTACAATCAGTTTCTGTTAAATTTACATTTAAATCACTTTATTGAATTTTAAACGTACATTTCAAATTATCGGGGTCACATACTAAATAGAAAAATTCCAGAAAAATATTTTCTAGCTTCGTATTGACGATACGGTCCTAACAAAACTAGTTTCGTCGAATTCTGAGACCGTTAGAAAAATGGCCATTTTCCAGTCGATTAAAATCAACTGAAACTGGTCAAACGCGTTTTCCTTTGCCACGCTCACATATTGATTCGAAAAATTATGAAATTTGAAACCTAGCAATAACTTGACATCACGGACCCAACAAAAGTGGTTTCGTCGAAATCCGAGGTCGTTTGCAAAATGTCTATTTTTAAGGGCCTGAATTCCATAGCGACTTTTCAGAATTTTCAACTGGACATATCTTTTGATTCCCGCTATGAAATTTCGATTTTTCGGATTCGTTGGAAAGATATACTAAAATAGATCCTATTGTTTTTGGTTTCGCTAAAATCCGGTTTGTTTTGCACCCGGTACATTCAATTGAAGTTTGAAATCGAATTATCGAACTACCGCGCCATTTTCAATTCTATTTATAATTATATATAATTATTTATATTCTAACGACGACGTATATAATATATACGTTTGAATTCTATTCAAAATAAATTTCTCGTCGTTTTTATTTAAAATAATCTATTTTAAATATTCAAAATTCGCTAAAATTGCTAAAATAAAATTTTTAAACTGGCCCAGATTTTCGGGTTATTACAGTTTTGAATTGCATACCAGATTGGATGTGTCATCTGGAACTTGATCCGGGCACATCAAATTAATACAAAACTTGGATAGTAAGCTAATAAGACTAATGGAGCATGATGGATGTGACCATAATGGGTCGCACTATGTACTTTTAGATCAGTACTGAACCATAGGGTATGAATTAATGTCGTTTCAAATACTCAGTGTATTTTTATGCTATTTTCTTGAAGTCCCTTCATGTCTTCCTTTGAGTGCTTTGTCCAAGTTCGGATGATCCTGTCTCGATATTCTAACTTCTCATTGTTCTGATTGGGTAAAAACCAAGTTTAATTTTAGCCCTTAAAAGTATATCTTTGTTGAAAACAGGACGGGTTCTAGGATAAGCTAACTTCGAAATTTTGTCTTCCGAAATTTGGTCGGTTACATTGAGATACCTCTAAAAAGGTTTCTTTTTTTTAAGTATTTTCTTGAATTTTCTAACTTGGTTCATCTTTGCTTTTAGTAACTGTGCAATTTGGATCCCAAGTATTTCAAGATGTCTTAGAGTAGGAAATAGGTCATATACGAAAATTTTAGGGTCAATTAAGTAGGTATATTCGACTCGGCACTGTAACTACCCTCACTTTTCTAAGCTTGAATTTCGAAAAAATCAAAACCCAAACTCATCCAAGCATGGATCATGTAAATCTGATACCTACAAATAATGAGCATGAGCACAATCAAAGTACGATAAAACAACTCAACGGAAACAAGATAGGATACTAAGTATCGACTAAGGAAATTACCTTAATAGTGAATGCCATATCAATATCGAGCATGACAAAACAAGAACAGAAAACTAAATTTGAAGCCTTGCAAAGACACATCATCCCCAAGAAGAACCTGGGAATTGTTATAAGGAGGAGGGCCGGAACAACAGGTCCTGACGAGTAGAAAATATACGAGACCGTTACATGTATGAATCCCATTTGGTTTTACCCAAATAAATATGTCTAACAAGGTAAGTGGTTCTAACCTAACCTGACGAAGATTACTCACAATGATTAACTACCATGCCCAAGGTAGCATGGCCCAAAGATAGTTCATCGATGAATACTAAGATAGAACTTTTACGTATATATAAAGCCTTTAAACAACCAGACATACAAACACCAAAAACTAAGAGGCGGGCTCTCTGACCACTTAATACCCTATTAACAAAAGAGGCTAGTTACATAGCCACTTTAGACTTCACTCAAAATATAATATATTGAGCGGATTCGTATGATCACTTTAGGCCTAAGGTGGATTCAATGGTCACTTAATACCTTGACCGGTGGTTTAATAACACACTATTATAAATTAAAGGACACTAGCTACTAAGTCTTACTAATTTAAGGTTTCCGTTGTTTACCTGTATCTCAACCCCGCATAAGGCAAGAGATAGTAAGCAGTCACTTATTACCTACATGATAGACAAATGGGTAACTGACATTTAAAACCTTCCCCTGGCGGACCGCTGTGTTACTACTAGCTGACCTTATTAGATAATCCGCTAGTCACTTAATACTTGTCGCATGATGGGAAAACCTATGGTATCACTATAGCAGTCATTTAATACCATATCCCAGTTTGGACTCTTACTTGATCACTTACTTCCTAGAGGAAGTAAAGAAACACAGAGATTACCAACTTCGTATCCAATTAGCCATTTAATATATATGGAATCGAGTTATCCAATCACTTAATACTTGATAAGGGTGGATCATATGATTCTACCCTTACCTTAAAGGAAAAAGGGTAAATATAATCACTTAATACCCCCAATAGGCGGATCTCACTACTTAATATTTAATCCCAAAGTAGGCTATGCTATCAATTAGTCCCTTTAGATTTCTTCTTTCAGAAGGGACGCAGGCCCTGCTACCACTTAATACCTCAAAACTTAAATTGAACCTTTAAGATAAATTCAGATTATGCAAATTGGTGTTTGTCAAGGGTTCCTATGGTTAATGATATCTCATGTAAGTTTTATATATATCTGTCTGCTGGAAAGTGCAGACTTTTGTTGAATAACGCGTGCCTAGAATTAAACCAGAGATAAGATCAGAATGATTTTCCTAATATTCATAACTTTAAGATTATTTATTTATTGGACTTAGTATTAACTATGATAATTAATACCCAATTCCTCATTCAATTAGTTAATTACCATAACGATCACATGACATTAATGACCATAACAGTCACTTTTCCTAAGGCAATGGACCCCCAAATAAATGCCATTAATATCAGTCCCACTTAATTACATTAATTCTATTTATTGTAACTCCCATTTAGTTACAATCTTATTTTTTTTTTAATTTATTAATTCTTATGTGTATGTGTGTATATATTCCTAACTGGAGTTCGAAAATTTATTTCCTATATATTCTAATTGTAACATTTTGACATTTATATACTGTTTGTTTCCCTACACATTCTTGGTACAATATTGATTCTAATTTAAGTCAACTACAAACTTTTCAAGTACAACAATTAACTCCACATTTATTGTTAATTAACATTAACGACACAAATATTTATTTTCATTCATTGCAGAATATGTTACCATGTACCTGTCATAAATGGAAAACATTCAAATTCAAACCTATATTTTGCATTCACCTAATTAATAGTAATAATACTAGCGTTATTTACATATTTTTTTGGATAGATAAATTATAATATAATTATATATAGTTTACCTCAATGTTTACGTGATTACTAATTATTTAAATTCTAATTATTTACATTTTAGTCCAGACTAATGACCTGAACAATCTTTTTGTGTTCCATCTTGCAAAGATTCAAAATCTCATAAGAAGGTTAACTACTATAATTCTTGTAAATTTTGCCCAAATAATTAAAAAGAGTAAATATTGACATTTTCAAAGTCATAAGGAGTAGGTAATATTTTATTTGCAATATATGATATTAACTACATACAAAATACGTGAATTTACATATTTGTTCCTATGTGTTTGGTTAATATTCGTTGTAAACTTCAAATAATGTCTTCTTCATAGAAAAAGAACTAAAAGGGCTAGTTTACAAAAATCAAGCAAAACACCAAACAATCCA
Source organism: Allium sativum (assembly GCA_030737875.1). Taxonomy (NCBI): domain Eukaryota; kingdom Viridiplantae; phylum Streptophyta; class Magnoliopsida; order Asparagales; family Amaryllidaceae; genus Allium; species Allium sativum. Next base: position 366,448,975 of record CM060909.1, read on the forward strand.
AAACACATAGATTTACAAATTAAAAAAATGATCATTTACACAAATCTTACAATTACATCCAATCCTACAAATCTGCAATGAACAACTACACAAATCTGAATAATATTTAGGAACTGATTTCCAGATTAAAGTGTAGACAACAACCATAAGATACCAGAAGAGTTGCAGGCAAGATAAGAATATTTTAACTTAAAAGCCTACAAATATATATTATATTTTGGCATATAATTTCAAATTACGCTTACGAATTAAATCTAATATTAGAAACAATGAATAGATTTCCCACTCACCTGAAAGCTATTTCAAAATTCAAATCTGAATAACCGTTGTTAGGCTTATATTTCCAAATCTCCACCGATCTATAATATGTATAAAACGAGGATAGATATACATATTAAAATTTATAGATCTAGAAAAGAATTAGAAAAAGGGAAAAGAAATATGGTATAGAATTTACCTAATACACAGAAACAACCTTTTTCATATATCTAGATTCATCTTTTCAAATTCTTATTTGTTTGATTGAAAACTGATTTATTCTAGAAGATTTGGAAGAGATTAGAGAAGTGGAAATAGCAGAGCTTCGCTGCTACCTTTAGAAAAGTTTAGCAAAGGGTTGAGGGAATTGGCCTATATCTATAGTCGTTTAATTGACCCATAACCTTTTTATTTAGTTTAATAAAATCCTTTCATCGATACAAATATAAAACTCTCAAAACAGTTGCTGCCACAGGAAGTGGCGACCAACCGCCCAGTCGACCACTATGTCGACCGCTTAGGTCGACCTGCCATTTGCTGAGGCAGAGTATTTATGGTAAGGTTAATTGCCATATATTGAATATGGTTGTAATACACCACACTTTTTTGAGCCCAAATTTGGACAAAATTGAAACTCAAACCCATCCAAGCATGGAGCATGTAAATCTGGTACCTCCGAATAAAACAAGCATGAGCATAATCAGAGTACAATAAAATAACTCACAGTGGAAACAACATAAGATAGACTAGTAGCAATTGGGGTAACTACCTTATCAGAGTGAGTCACCATCTCGATACCGAGCATGAGAGAGAACGAGAACTGAAAACCAAACTTAAACATCTATGAGAACCAGACCCTGTCATGAAAACTTGGGAGATTTAATGAGAAGGGGGTCAGAACAATAAGTTTTGCTGAACATGAAGAGCACATCATTGTTTACTTTACACAGATGTATCCAGTTTGGTTCAACCAAAGACATATGCCTCCAAGGCGAGTAATTCTAACCTAACCTTGTAAACATTGACACACGACTCCGACTACCATACCGAAGTTGGCATTCCCAGCGATAACAATACTGAGATTAAACGTTTACGTATATATTTATGAAGCCTTTAAACCATCATTTAACCAATTACCAAAACTAAGAGGTGGCTCTCAACTACTCGCTACTCATACCCAGGTTAGTTATTTATGCATATATATATATATATATAACCACTTAAGATGTAACAACCCGTATTTTCAGAACCAATTTAAATTTTTTATTTAAGCTATTTTAAGGAATATGCGAATATAAATTAGTTATTTTAGCTAAAGAAAATTTTGGAATAATTTTATTATTAGTTTTTATATTTTATTGACTTAAAATAAACCCAGTAAAATTATTAAATTGATTTATAAGCTTTGCTTGGAAAAATTTGAAAATTCGATTTTTAAAATAGTCGAATAACCCTTAAAAAGTGAAATTTTGCATTTGAGCTCAGAATTCGATGAAATAAATTTTTTTGGATTCATAATGACAAATCATTATTGGGTTCCGAAATGCACGTCGAACGGAGTCAGTATGTGGTCGTGCGGAGCAAAACCATTTGTTTAAAAACGGGTAGTCATTTTACAAAGAAACATTATTGAGACGATCTCAGAATTTGATTCCGTTTTTTTCTGAATTAGTATCATTTAATAATGGTTAAATCCAAAAAGCCATGATTTTTGGAGTTAGTGTGTGGGCGTGAAAGAAGAAAAGGTGTGCTAAAATCGCATTTTTGAACATTATTTAAGCGTCTTTGAGAATTTTGACGGAAGGTCAAACGAACTCGGAATTCGACGAAACTTGTTTCATTGGACTCGTCTACAATCTCATATTTGAAATCTGTGGCAAACGGAGATCGTTTGCATTCGTAAAATGGGAGAGAAAGGAGCATATAATCACGTTTACTCCATTTCTCTCTTCATTGTTTCACTTCTCTTCCTCTCCAAAAAAAGGAAAAAAAAATGGCCTCCCTCCTCTTCCATGAGCTGCCGCACCCCATCAGCCTCCTCCCCTCCACCACCGACCGCCGCCACCCCCTCCTCCTCCTCTTCCCCCTCTCTCCTTCTCTTTGCAATTTCAAGAACCCTAGCCCCTAAATTCCACCACCACCGCCACCGTGGGCCCCACCGCCACCGCCACCTGCACGTCAGTCAGCCCCACGCCGCCCCCTTCAGCCACCAGTCCGGCCATGGGCCCCCCGTCACCAAAAACCCAATTTCCATAAAGTCCTGTATTTGCAGATAAGCCCCTGACCTTTTTTCCTCAATAACTCCCAAACCGTGCACTTCTAACCAGAACTCCACAGTGCCAAAATCGAAGAACACAATTTTCTCTTCGATTTGAGTATATGACACTCGAAGTTTGGAGTTCGGAGCTGTTCGAAAAATGCATCCAAAGTCCGCGAACCTACTGCTATTTTTCGCGATTTTCGGCGAATTGGTGCTTTTTTGGAAGAAAGTCCACTAGGCGAAAGTTGTCCGGAATGGCGCGTTTGGGCTAGAGACAAAGTTTGGTGAAGATTGTAGCTCGTATGCAAATTCTGGAGTCGAAGAGGCGAATTTAAATGTGGAGAACGACAAAACAGAGACCGCACGACAAGATTCTACAGTAAAAGTGTCGAGGCGATTGGTATAGGTTGGGTGAGAACTCTCTCACTCAAATCATTTTTGTTATGTCATTATATCTTAGGTTGCAGATGGGGCCTGGTAGCTCCTGACATTACTTTTTGTACAAACATTGGATGATTTGTGTGATATGATTATGCTGTGGAAAAATTGATTGTATTGTGGTATTATTGGATTGATTGATTATTGTGTATGGCGCGAGCCAGTATCAGGAAAGGGATAATGCTAGACATTATTCCGGTTCTAATATCGCGCAGTTATAATGCCAAATTTTTATGAAACTGAAATATATAAACTATTTATATAAAATGTATATAAAATTTTCATAAAAAGAAATTGAAATAAATATTCATTTACAAGTCGTACGGCTTATTTATGTACACCTATTTATCTGATATTGATTGGGACAATAAATTTTACACATCGCCCAACCGCACAAATAATAATCGGTATTTGTTGGCTGAAACCCCACATGGGTATTGGGATGATATTTGACATACACTAATCCCAATATTTAGTTGTATGTCAATTGATGGGTTGACAGACTGTGGTGAGCGCTATTTATTTATTTTAATGCTCATACAGTTGTAGAACGCACTCTAGATGATGTTTGAATGTTTAATGATTATTTTTCATTATTGTTGCGTACATGCGATGTATGAAATCCGCGTAACTGAAATTATATGGTAATTGATAGAGTCACATTCTAATTCAGAAATAAAGAATATTTTAAAATAACGAATATTTTAAAATAATGTTCAGTAAATAATCAAAATGTGATTTTGAAGTCCGATTTTGGATGGATACGAAAATATTGAAATGTGAAGCCGAGTTAAGTAGTAAACGCTATTTTAATCCGAACGGATTTATCGATCGATTTTATTCATTTTATAAGGAATATCGAAAAGAAGTGATTTCAAATTCTAATATTTTGAAAATATTATCATTTTAATATTATAATGATAAAGAATATTCAATTTTGATTTTAAAATTGAAAACGAAGTTGAAACGTTTTAAAACGAATTTATAAACAATTTATAAAATACATTTTAAATAGAAATCGATGATATATATATTACAAATATAACTAATGGTCTAAATAGAACGCGCAGCGCAACGATCGTTCGTGAATTTCGACCATTAACTTCAAATGGATGTAACGGGAGATCCGACCGTCGGATTCTCCTAAAACCAGAACCATTGGGTTCGTATCGAAAAGAGATTTCCAATGATTATAAGAGATTTGAAATCTAACAGTTGGATTTGGAATTATATCCAAATCAATTTCAGAAAAGGTCGCTATGAATGCAATTCAGTGGTCGATATTGGAAATCGACTGTAAGGGCCTAAATAAAATTATTAAAAAATATGGAAAAATTGTGTAAAATCATAATAAATGATTTGGAAAGATTTTGGATGACAAATTCCAAGCGTTGAGAAGATAAATGATATTTTTTATCGAAATGAACTAGTTATTAACTAGAATAATAAATCCAATGTTTTTAAATAAATAAATTGGATTTGTAAATGAGTTTTAAAATAACCAGAATTTTTCCAACGTATGAGTTGGAATGGATTTAAATATAAATAATCTTCGGAATATTCTGATATTGGATTCCGTGATTATACGGATATTGTTATGGGAATTTGGAAGATATACAGATATCGTTATTCCCAATACGATATCCGTTAGTTTCATAATTTGATATTGAATAGAAGCCGATATAATTTCTATTTAAAGCCTGGTATTTAATATCAAATTGGATTTTGGGTTTGTTGTGAACGATGTCTTTAACAACACTGTTCTTAAACCCCGATGAGAAAAGAATAAACCTTTAAATAAGATTTAGAGAAGTTTACCAATTAATTGATATATAATTGGAATTGAATTGAAATTAGATTTTTGGGTTTATCGTGAACAATGTTTTAAATAACATTTGTTCTTTAACCCAATTAACAATGAAGAGATGATTTGGAATTTATAAATCTTTTATTAATATTTAATGGAAATTTTCCAAAGTAAAGTTTTCCAATTTAATATATTAAATTGGAATTGAATGGAATTCGATTTGGTAATAATCTAGATGAGCTTTTGTGAAGGAAGACCGTTACTATATATGGAATTTAAAAGGCATTGCCATTATTCCATTTATAGTATTGATTGGATATAGAAATTTATATCGATTATATGTTGATCTGTTTTCCGTGAAGATTCCATAGTTGATGGAAGCTGATTTGGGTTTATTGTGAAATGTGTTTTAAATGACATTAGTTCTTTAACCCAGTTAAAGATAAGATTAATTTCTTAAATTTGAATAATTATTAAGTAATGATTTTGGAGATTAAAACTGGATTATAGTTTTAATGAATCTTTACTTAGATTGGAATGAGAATGGTATGATTAAATTTATCGAATTCATGAAATGATCGAGAATGGAGTACCACCAGTTTTACTCTAGGTGATAGCTAAATCTTTTATTAGATTTGAACTAGAAATGGTAATTAAATTTACCGATAACACCGTAGGTGTTAGATATGGGGTACTACTAGTTTTTCTCCATGGGATGAATAGGTTAGAATTGGGATTAATAAATAAATGTTTACTTCGGTATGGCTAGATAATCCCGACTAGTTTTATAAACCTTAATTTGGTTTAGAATTATGGAAAGATAAAATAAAATCTTTTGAAATTGATATCCAAAGGAAGATTAAAGAATAAATTTAAAAGAGTTTATCTTTGATAAAATTAATGGGTACCTTTCCCTAAAGATGTGAATATTCGAATAAAATAATATTCCGGATTGGAATAAGGCGCATGATGTGTTTTTATAGCACTTAATTATAAAATACGCGAGTTATTCGGAAGGACCAGGTTTAACATGAATAATTAATACGATGACTAAAAGTCGACGATGAAGACGGTGGTTGAAGACCGGAGATCTTCACATCATTTGGATGATTACTGATGTTTTGATTGGGCTGTACACCCAAGATAAGGTAATAAGTGGTGATCATCCAGACATACTTGGAGATCGGCCGGATATGCGAGGACCTCTCTCCTGTATTGGACATATGGGACGAGGAATAAGGTGCATCCAGTTTTGTTCAGACCCAGAACGGACTTGCAAATGGATGGTATGCCTGACGTTCTATTCCTTTATACTATATTCGTTGATCTCTACTTAATATATATTTGTTTGGTGGTGGAGAATTTATTCTCTTGCTTGACACCCTTCTATGAGACGTACGAGCTTAGAGGTTATATATTGGTGGAAATCAGTGGTACGGTATGGATTGACAATGTGGCATGCTAAGATGCAATTGACCAAGGCTTTTGTTGAAAAGCAGAGTGTAACAACCCGAATTTTAATAACATGTTAAAACCATAAATCAAGGCAGAATTAATTTTTAAAATAAGAATCAAGGGAAACGGGTTGCTCCATTGCGTTCGTCTCGAAATTCTACTTGGAAACGAATCTGAGTTTTCGAAAATCGGAGTCCGTATGAGGGAGATATGACCCTCCGAAGTTTCAGAAATTTTCAGAACCAAAACAGCTCGAAATTCGAATTCGAAATTCGAATTCAAAACCCAAAACAGGCTGGGCGGGAAAATTCACGCCCAGGGACCAGGTCGACCTGGGGGTCGACCATAGTGTCGACCTCCCAGGGACCAGGTCGACCATAGTGTCGACCTGGGGGTCGACCTGCCTCCCGAACCCCTTTTCTGAACCTGATGCATTCTGATGTATTTAGACTTGTTTTCTGTCCAGATTCGTCTGCCTATACCTATGACTGTGAACATAAGATTATGCCTATGCCTATGACTATGAACATAAGACTATGCCTACGCCTATGACTGTGAACATAAGACTGTTGCCTATGACTATGACAAGGACAATTATGGCTAATCACCTATGATTCATGACCATGAGGTTATTGCCAAGGATTATGCCTATGAAATTGGAGCTAAGCTTGATTTTCTATTCAGACCTATTTTCTTTATTTATCCTTGGATCTTGATTTTGGGGATTTTTCTATTTAAGTTAGATCTATCCGTGTTCTTGAATCTAGATTATTATTTAAACCTTTTCATGTTCATGATGTTATGCCTGCGATGTTTTAATCAATTTATTCAGTTATGTCATGCCTTGGAAATAAATTGATAATAGAACAATGTTTATTATGTTATATATGGAATTGAATGATATTGATCTATGCTTGTGGTTCTATTTTATCATCATGTTGAGTTGGGAATTAATGAATAAGTCTATTCATATGTATATGATGTTCATGTTGATTATATTGCAAGTACACACCTATGGTGTTCATATTGACTATACCGAGAATGCCAAGTTTACACCTATGTCATGTTTATGTTAATGAATCGCTTTATGCAAATTTTGTGTACGTTAAATTAGGCTAAGTTTTTAGCCTAATATTATATGTCAAAAATCATGCGGACTAAGATTAGGCTAAGATTGTTAGCCTAATATTTAGACGGGGTAAGGTTGGAAAAAATTGGTAATTATAGGAAACTTGGAATGAAACTCGCCTTGAAAACTTGACACGAACTTGACATGAAACTTGAACATGGACATCACACTAGAATGAACATGAAAATGGCCAACTCGAGGTTGGGTTGAGTTTGCATTGTAATTCTGCCCGGAACCTCCCGGCAAATCCAGTTACTGCAAACAATAGGATCCAATGTGGGTTGTTGGTCATATCGCGCTTGAAAACCCGACGTCAGACCGAGTTGTGGTGTAAATCTTCCCGGAACCGCCCGACATATCCAGTGACCACAACAATAGGTCTGATCTGAGAGGTTGGGGTGCATTAATGAATTAATGCCACATGATAGGGTTAAGTCATGAACCTGAAAGACAACACTTAACCAACTTGACACATGATTCGTAGGGCTAAGTCATGAACTTGAATGACAACACTTAGCCAATTTGACATGACACTAGGCGGGTTAAGCCATGAACTTGAATGACAACTCTTAACCAACTTGACATGCTAGACTGATAAGGGTTAAGTCACGAATTTAAATGACAACACTTAACCTATTGGACAGAAACCCTAGTTACGCGGTCCATTTCAGCAGTAACCCACTAGATGAATCATGGTACCTTGGAACTAGGCAGGGTGGGGCATGATTACTGGGCTGATTGTAAGCGACCAGAACGATGGCTGTGTTGGTGCGCCAGTGTAGGTTCAGGCGGGCTATGGTCATGCACGTAGTCCAGAGTTGAAAAAGCAGGCATTGGGCATCAGTGGGTTTATCTGTGCATGCTTGATTCATGTCGGTGGTTGGCACCCTAGGGCTTGATACACCCTATGGTGGACCTAGCACAGGTGACTACATTCGTGATAGGGCCGTATGACACAGAGACACATGACGAGCTAGAACTTGTAGGGAGCCGATGGATTAGTGGATCATTCCGTTGGACCTAGTAATGGGTCATTCATGATATTGGGCCAAGGGATCATTTCAAGATTAATATAAGACATGGGTTTGGGATTCTATTACAGTTGATGCAGTGAACCTTGAATAAGTGATGCTATACTTGATTTATACTTGACTTATCGTGCTATCTTAGACTATCTTGCCACTCTTGACAGCATCCTTATGTTTACTTTCAGTTTATACATGTCATGTTACCTTCACCTGTTCTTATGCTGAAAGTCACTAGGACTTACTCAGTCTTTATGACTGACCCGTTTTGTTTCGCCTCTTTTTCTTCCGTTCCCCCTCCCTAGGTTCTCAGGGAGTAAACTCTAGCACTTAGCTTGGATTTCTCTTGCATTCAGTTCAGCTCATGTATGGTTTGATCTCGAGTTATGCTATGGCTGCATTTCTGCTACCTTTGGGGAATTAAGCTACTTTGATGTTTTAAGTTTATGCTTCTTTATTTATGCAAGACAGAATTTGTTATAATGGAAAATAATGTCCTTGAATCTTTTTTTGAAAGTAATGAAATTTATCTTTTGATTCTTCCGCTGTTTTATCTATGTTCTATCTTGTAATATTTCTGTGTTTGTTTACCTCGATAACGCTCCTCCAAAACTAGTGCACTCCCTTTGTGAGTGACCCTAGCGGAGGTGGGGTGTTACACCGAGTCTTGTGGTTGATGATCAAAGCACGACTTTATTTAGCATAGCTTTGTGTATAGCGTTAATTCGCGAGCCCCACACCCGGTTTGTGTCAAAAACGGGATAGCGACTACAGGGAGTGCACGACATTTCTTTCTAGCTAGAAGTGGTGTCATGGTATGGAGCCCATACAATTTTACTTATGTGGATGATGCATTGTGAGGCGCCTCGATTATTGAGTCCCTAGTGGCTCAGAGATAGGACCGGGAAACATGTGTTCAGGAATAAATAATCCTCAAAAGTAGGAGAGGACCGGCCTTGAAGCATCCAAGGGTTCTCTAGCGTCCGAGCCCTAAGGCATTTGCTAGAGTGTCTCGAATCGGTGAGGAGCCATCCCTTACCTCGACTCATATATGGAAATCCAATTTCCAATACGCGACTTTTCGGTTTTAATTATATAGCTATTATGGCGATATAGTAGGATGGGGTACTATGCCGTTTATGATTGATACATTTATATTTGAAGTTGACTTTGACACTATACACTTATAGTAATAACAAAAATGATTTGTTTTAAAACGTATCAAACATGTTTGGCTATTATAAGGGAAAACTCTATCCTTCGGCTTGCGTTGTGTGATGGTACCTGAGTCTTATAATAGCTTCATTTTTCAAAAAGCATTGCGTTGTTTTATTTCAAACTGATATTCATGTGAAGTAAACCCATTCCGTGACATACGACGTCGTCCCATGATTTCCCAAGTTTGAAAGTAAAGTTTTAAGAACTGTTTTAGTTCTCACACCAGTCCCATGACTGACTCGGAGTTTATTGTTTCAACCTAAACTCTGGGTGCCCTTATTTTCCACACGGGCAGCTAGTAGTTTTGGCTTTTGAGATATTTGTGTTCCACAGGGTCCTGGATTACAACTGGAGCTACATTCGGGAAGCTTTGTATCCCTGTATTTCTTTCAGTTGTGCTAGTTGACGATTGTTCCACTGCATTATATTTATATATTATTTTCCGCTTCTATGTAAATTATTAATCTCTGATATTGTATTTCCAATGTATATTATTTATTCATACTCTATAATATTATTGTACTCTGATGTAAATTGTTGTAATAGTAACAAAATGTTCTGTTGTTTGTGTCCTGACATGTCGTTTTCTAAAAGCAATTCGGGCTTTCCCGTAATGGTAAGTTTGGATCGTTTCATTTTGGTATCAGAGCTTTGGTTTTACAAAGCTCGTGAACAAGACACGTTAGAACCGAACAAAAAAAATTATCAGAGATAGGATTAGTTACATCCTATGAGAATAACTCGTTAGAGATAGGATCAGTTGCATATACGCCTAGCTAGCTTATATACGAGGTCACAAATATACTAGAAATATACTGGATAAATATAGAATCACACTCTAGTCGTCCGAGGATGATTCTGGTGATTGATCGATCATCATCAACAATTATGTTCGAGCTTCGAAAGTAGGATATCTATATACTTCCAATTGACTGGTGTGAGAACCAAAACTTAGTTAGAATTTATTGTTGGTGATTTGGCACTAAAAATATGATTTTGATTATATATAAAAGCTATATATGTTTGAAAAGCCAATCAACTAATTGATTGCTGATTGTGTTGTGTGATTATTAGTTAACTAATTAAATTATTGGATTGATTAAAACAATAATAGAATGAAAGGTAAATTTTAGCCAAATTGAGTCAAATATTGAATTGAATTGAAAATTGATTAGAACTGTATACATGTACATATATATGTGTGAACATGTCATAGCATGGAAGCTAAGAAGAGGAATAAAATTGTATGTCCGACAAATAGGTACATATTTACTATATTTATTAGGTTTGATGATTTTATGAGCCGATTGGCAAGCCGTTTGGCTTTTTATTTTTATTTTTTATTGATGAGGGCCCTATGAGGCAAGTTGCGGTTTTACCGATCAGCTTGTACAAAGGAGGTTATGGCGAAATTTTTCGAAAATTTAGGGTGTTAGCCAAATTTTCGAGAAATTAGAAAATTCTTAGAAACTGAAAAGTTGAAGAATAAAAGCCAGAATGACAATTGAGTTGGTTAGTTAAACAACTTTCTGCTCTGTTCCTTTTCGAGGACGAAAAGATTTTAAGTGGGGGAGATTGTAACAACCCGTATTTTCAAAACCAATTTAAAATTTTGATTTAAGCTATTTTAAGGAATATGCGAATATAAATTAGTTACTTTAGCTAAATATAATTTGAGAATAATTTTATTATTAGTTTTTATATTTTAAATGACTTAAAATAAACCCAGTAAAATTATTAAATTGATTTATAAGCTTTGTTTTGAAAATTTTGAAAATTCGTTTTTTAAAATAGTCGCATAGCCCTTAAAAACTGAAAATTTTCATATGAGCTCGGAATTCGACGAAATAAAATTTTTTGGATTCATAATGACAAATCATTGTTGGATTCCGAAGTGCGCGTCGAATGGAGTCAGTATATGGCTGTGCAGAGCAAAACCATTTGTTCAAAAACGGGCAGTCATTTTACAAAGGAACGTTATTGAGACGATCTCAAAATTCGATTTCGTTTTTTTTCTGGATTCGTATCGTCTAATAATGGTTAAATCCAAAAGGCCATGATTTTTGGAGTTAGCGTGTGGGCGTGTAAGAAGAAAAGGAGCACTAAAATCGCATTTTTGAGCATTATTTGATCATCTTTGAGAATTTTTGACGGAAGGCCAAACGAACTCGGAGTTCGACGAAACTTGTTTCGTTGGACTCGTCTTCACGTTTACTATCTCATGTCCAAAATCCGCGGCAAACGGAGATCGTTTGCATCCAGGCGATGGGAGAGAAACGAGCATATAATCACTTTTACTCCATTTCTCTCTTCATTGTTTCACTTCTCTCTTCCTCTCCAAAAAAGAAAAAAAATGCCATAGGCTGCCGCACCCCATCAGGCTCCTCCCCTCCACCGCCGGCCGCCGCCACCCCCTCCTCCTCCTCCTCTTCCCTCTCTCTCCTTCTCTTTGCAATTTAGAGAACCCTAGCCCCTAATTTCCACAACCACCGCCACAGTGGGCCCCTCCACCGCCGCCTCCACCGTCCAGCGCCACTCCCCACGTCAGTCAGGCCCCACGCCGCCTCCCTCCAGCCACCAGTCCGGCCATAGGGCCCCCGTCACCAAAAACCCAATTTCCTTAAAATCCCGTATTTGCAGATAAGCCACTGACCTACTTTCCTCAATAACTCCCAAAGCATACACTTCTAGCCAAAACTCCACAGTGCCAAAATAGAAGAGCACGATTTTCTCTTCGATTTGAGTATATGACACTCTAAGTTTGGAGCTCGGAGCTATTCGGAAAACTTGTCCAAAGTCCGCGGAACTGCTGCTGTTTTTCGCGATTTCCGGCAAATTGGTCTGTTTTTGAAAGAAATTCCACTAGGCGAAAGTTGTCCGGAATGGCGCGTTAGGGCTATGAATAAAGTTTGGTGAAGATTGAAGCTCATATGCAAATTATGGAGCCAAAGAGGCGAATTCAAATGCGAAGAACGACAAAACAGAGACCGCACGACAAGATTCTGCAGTAGAAGTGTCGAGGCGATTGGTTTAGCTAGGGTGAGAACTCTCTCACTCAAATCATTTTTGTTATGCCATTATACCCTAGGTTGTAGATGGGGCTTAGTTGCTCCTGACACTACTATTTGTACAAACCTTGGATGATTTGTGTGATATGATTGTGTTGTGAAAAAATTGATTGTATTGTGGTATAATTGGATTGAGTGACTATTGTTCAGTAAATAATCAAAATGTGATTTTGAAGTCCGATTTTGGATGGACACGAAAATATTGAAATGTGAAGCCGAGTTAAGTAGTAAACGCTATTTTAACCCGAACGGATTTATCGATCGATTTTATTCATTTTATAAGTAATATCGAAAAGAAGTGATTTCAAAATCTAATATTTTGAAAATATTATATGGAATATTCAATTTTGATTTAAAAATTGAAAATGAAGTTGATAACGTTTTAAAACGAATTTATAAACGATTTATAAATACGTTTTAAATAGAAATCGATGATATATATTATATTTTTATTTATTTAATGGCCTGAATAGAACGCGCCGCGCAGCGACCATTCGCGAATTTCGACCATTAACTTCAAATGGACGTAACGAGAGATCTGACCGTCGGATTCTCCTAAAACTGGAACCGTTGGGTTCGTATCGAAAAGAGCTTTCAAATGATTATAAAAGATTTGAAATCTAACGGTTAGATTTGTAATTATGTCCAAATTAATTTTAGAAAAGGTCGCTATGAATGCAGTTCGGTGGTCGATATTGGAAACCGACTGTAAGGGCCTAAATAAAATTATTAAAAAAATATGGAAAAATTATGTTAAATCATAATAAATGATTTGGAAAGATTTTGGATGAAAAATTCCAAGTTTTGAAAAGATAAATGATATTTTTATCGAAATGAACTAGTTATTAACTAGAATAATAAATCCAATGTTTTTAAATAAATGAATAAATTGGATTTGTAAATGGGTTTTAAAATAACCAGAATTTTTCCAAAGTATTAGTTGGAATGGATTTAAATATAAATAATCTTCGGAATATTTCAATATTGGATTCCGTGATTATACGGATATTGTTATGGGAATTTGGAAGATACAGATATCGTTATTCGCAATACAATATCCGTTAGTTTCAGAATTTGATATTGAATATAAGCTGATAAAATTTCTATTTAGAGCCTGGTATTCAATATCAAATTGGATTTTGGTTTTGTCGTGAACAGTGTCTTTAATAACACTGTTCTTTTACCCCGATGAGAAAAGAATAAATATTTTAAATAAGATTTAGAGAAGTTTACCAATTAATTGATATTTAATTTGAAATTGGATTTTTGGGTTTATCGTGAACAATATTTTAAATAACATTTGTTCTTTAACCCAATTAACAGTGAAGAGATGATTTGGAATTTATAAATCTTTTTACTAAGATTTAATAGAAATTTTCCAAAGTAAAGTTTTCCAATTTAATATATTAAATTGGAATGGAATGGAATTCGATTTGGTAATAATCGAGATGAACTTCTGTGAAGGAAGACCGTTACTATATATGGAATTTAAAAGGCTTTGCCATTATTCCATTTATAGTATTAATGGGATACGGAAATTTATATCGATTATATATTGATCTGTTTTCCGTGAATATTCCATAGTTGATGGAAGCTGATGTGGTTTTATTGTGAATTGTGTTTTACATGACATTAGTTCTTTAACCCAGTTAAAGATAAGATTAATTTCTTAAATTTGAATAATTATTAAGTAATGATTTTTGAGATTAAAACTAAATTAGAGTTTTAATGAATCTTTAATTAGATTGGAATGAGAATGGGATAATTAAATTTATCGAATTCATGAAATGATCGAGAATGGAGTACCACCAAATTTACTCTAGGCGATAGTTAAATCTTTAATTAGATTTGAATGTGAAATGGTAATTAAATTTACCGATAACACCGTAGGTGTTAGATACAGGGTACTACCAGTTTTGCTCCGTGGGATGAATAGGTTGAGATAAGGATTAATAAATAAATGATTACTTCGGTATGGCTCGATAATCCCGACTAGTTTTATAAACCATAATTTGATATAGAATTGTGGAAAGATAAAATAAAATCTTTTGAAATTGATATCCAAAGGAAGATTAAAGAATAAATTTAAAAGAGTTTATATTTGATAAAATTAATGGGAACCTTTCCCTAAAGATGTGTATATTTGAATAAAATAATATTCCGGATTGGAATGAGGCGTATGTTGTGTTTTTATAGCACTTAATTATAAAATACGCGAGTTATTCGAAAAGATTGGATTTAACCCATTCTAAAAAATTAATACGACGATTAAAAGTCGACGATGAAGACGGTGGTTGAAGACCGGAGATCTTCACATAGTTTGGATGATTACCGATGTCTTGATTGGGCTGTACACCCAAGACTAGGTAATAAGTGGTGATCGTCCAGACGTACTTGGAGATCGACCGGATATGCGAGGACCTCTCTCCTGTATTGGACATATGGGACAAGGAATAAGGTGCCTCTGAT
The DNA here is from genome assembly GCA_030737875.1 of Allium sativum. Taxonomy (NCBI): domain Eukaryota; kingdom Viridiplantae; phylum Streptophyta; class Magnoliopsida; order Asparagales; family Amaryllidaceae; genus Allium; species Allium sativum. Next base: position 366,464,102 of record CM060909.1, read on the forward strand.
TTCGTTCAGACCCAGAACGGACTTGCAAATGGGTGGTATGTCTGATGTTGTATTCCTTTATACTGTATTCGTTGATCTCTGCTAAATATATATCTGTTTGGTGGCGGAGAATTTATTCTCTTACTTAACACCCTTCTTTGAGTCGTATGAGCTTAGAGGTCATATATTGGTGGAAATCAGTGGTACGGTATGGATTGACAATGTGGAATGCTAAGATGCAAATGATCAAGGCTTTTGCTGAAAAGTAGAGTCTTGTGGTTGATGATCAAAGCAAAGCTTTAATTAGCATAGCTTTGCGTATTTCCTTAATTCGTGAGCCTTACATCCGGTATGAGTCAAAAACGGGATAGCGACTGCAGGAAGTGCACGTTGTTTATTTTTAGCTAGAAGTGGTGTCATGGTATGGAGCCCAGACATTTTTACTTATGTGGATGATGGATTGCGAGGCGCCTCGACTATTGAGTCCCTAATGGCTCAGAGATAGGTCCGATAGGACTGGGAAAGTGTGTTCAGGAATAACTAATCCTCAAAAGTAAGAGAGGACCGGCCCTGAAGCATCCAAGGGCTCGCCACCGTCCAAGCCCTGAGGCATTTGCTAGAGTGTCTCAAATCGGTGAGGAGCCATCCCTTGCCTCGACTCATAGATGAAAATGCAATTTCCAATATGCGACTTTTCGGTTTTAACTGTAGAACTAGTCTGGCGACATAGTAGGATGGGGTACTATGCCATCTATGATTGATACATTTATATTTGAAGTCGACTTTGACACAATACACTTATAGTAATAACAAAAATGATTTGTTTTAAAATGTACCAAGCATGTTTGGCTATTATAAGGGAAAACTCTATCCTCCTGCTTGTGTTGCATTGTGTGATGGGACCTGAGTCTTATAATAGCTTCATTTTTCAAAAGCATTATGTTATTTTATTTTAAACTGATATTCATGTGGAGTAAACCCGTTCTATGACATACGGTGTCGTCCCATGACTTCCCAACTTTTAAAGTAAAGTTTTAAGAAGTGTTTTAGTTCTCACATCAGTCTCATGACTGACTCAGAGTTGAGTTTATTGTTTTAAACTAAACTCTGGGTGCCCTTATTTTCCACATGGGCAGCTAGTAGTTTTGGTTTTTGCAGATATTTCTATTTCACAGGATTCTGGATTACAACTGGAGCTATATTCAGGAAGCTTTGTATCCGTGTATTTCTTTCAGTTGTGCTAGTTGATGATTGTTCCACTGCATTATATTTATGTATTATTTTCCGCTGCTATGTAAATTATTAATCTCTGATATTGTATTTCCAATGTATATTATTTATTATACTCTGGAATATTCTTGTACTCTGATGTAAATTGTTGTAATAACAATGAAATGTTCTATTGTTTATGTCCTGACATGTCATGTTCTAAAAGCAATCTGGGCTTTCCCGTAAGGGGAAGTTTGGGTGTTTTAATAAGACCTCATTATCAAATGATAGCTAAGGGTGGATCCTCTTGATCACTTAAGACCCTAGGCGGACCTATTGGTCACTTAATGCCTCTCGATGGTTTACTCAACGCTAATATAAACTAAGCGACACTAGCTACAAGTCCTACTAATTAAGGCTATTCATGCATATAGACCCATGCCCCCAAATAAGCCGAGAGATAGTAAGCGGCCACTTAAGACCACCTGGTTAAGTAGACGTAGCACGTATTTAAGACCCTCATGTGGTGGACCCTTTCGTTACTATCTAGCTGGCCTTATTGGATAATCTCCTAGTCGCTTAATACTTACCGTGGGATACGTAGGCCTTTGGAAATACCATACCGGACCTTTTAAGACCTATTCCAAGGTGGACCCCTCGAACAAAGCCACTTAAGACCCAAGGAAGCAGACTATTCGTAATGGTTATCGAGCTCGTACCCGATTAGCCTTTAATGCTTTCATTTATGGGAGGCGAGCTACGTGATCACTTAATACCTTTTTATAGGTGGATCTAACCACTTAAGACCTTAATCCCAAAGTAGGCCACATTATTGAGCTATTCCCACTTAGTTCCATTTTGCGGAAATATTTCCACATACACAAACTAGCCATCGTCATGGGTTCCTATGGTTAATGATATCTCATATCAGTTGGACATATATTCGACTGCTGGAAAGTGCAGACTTCTATCGAATAAAATAATTGACCTCGCATCATTAACCTATTAAGTCCAATTCCAACCTTTCAATTACTAGTTCTATATGAACTAATAAAATAAGAAAAGTTATATCCTTTCTATCCTAGGATATTTATTTACTTTTTTCCTTATTGCACTTAGTATTTAAAACGACAACCAATACCCATTAATAACCTTTTTATTCCATTTTGTTTCTATTTAATAGGGTTATTGCCACTTATGACCATAATGGTCATAAATTTCCTAAGGCGCTAATTAACCCATTAAATGCCATTATTTCCATTGATTATAATTAATGCCACTTATGAACCTAACTGAAACGACCCAAACTCGCCCTTACAGGAAAGCTCGGATTGAGTTGAGAACACGACAAATCAGAACACAAACCGAAGAACATTTCATTGCTTATTACAACAATTTACATCAAAGTACAAGAATATAATAGAGTTTAAATAAATAATATACATTTGATAAATATTAGAGATTCAAATTACAATGCAACAGAAAATTAATACATGACACAACTGTAAGAGATACACGGATACAGAGCGTTCCGAATATAGCTCCAGCTGTATACCAGGATCTTGGAAACGAAATATCTGCAAAAACCCAACTACTAGCTGCTCGCATGGAAAATAGGGGCACCAAGAGTTTAGGTTAAACAATAAACTTCAGGTCAGTCATGTGACTGGTGTGAGAACTAAAACAATTATTCAAAACTTTATTTTGAAGTTGGGTAAATCAAGGGACCACGCCGTATAACACGGAACGGGTTTAACCCCAAGAATGCCAGTGCATAAAACATACAACGCAATGCTAAATAGAAAAATGTATCTATTATAAGACTCAAGTCCCATCACATAATGCAACGCAAGCTGGAGGATAGAGTGTTACCTTATAATAGCCAAAAAATGCTTGATACGTGAATTTTCATCTTTTATTATTACTATAAGTGAAGAAATCAACTTAAAATATAAATGTATCAATCATAGATGACATAGTGCCCCATCCCACTATGTCACCATACTAGGCTCTACAATAAAAACGGAAATGTCACATATTGGAAATTGGATTTTCGTCATGAGTCAAGGCAAGGGATGTACACCTCGCCGGCTTCGAGACACTCTAGCAAATGCCTCAGGATCTCCCGCAAAAGACCGCTGGATCCTCCAAGGCCGGTCCCCTCTTACGTTTGAGGATTGGTAATTCCTAAACACACGTTTCCCGGTCCTATAGTGCCTATCCATTGGCTCCGTAGTAACCGATATATCCGAGGCGCCTCGCAATCCATCATCCACATAGGTAAAAATATTATCAATGTCTGGGCTCTATACCATGAAACCACCTATAGATAGAAAGAAACGTCATGTCCTTCTTGGGTCCCTTATCCCATTTTGGCTCATACCGAGGTGTGAGGCTCGCGAATTAACGCTGTACACAAAGCTATGCTATATTAAAGCCATGCTTTGATCATCAACCACAAGACTCTGTTTTTCAACAGAAGCCTTGATCGTTTGCATCTCAGCATGCCACACAGGCAATTCACGCCATGCGACTGGTGTCTATCGATATATAAACTCTAAGCTCGTACGTCTTAGAGAAGGGCGTTAAGCAAGAGAATAAATTCTCCGCCGCTAAACAGATATATTTAATAGAGTTCAATCAACACAGAATAAAATCCAATGTCAGACACACATCCATATATTAGTTCATTCTAGGTATGAACGAAACCGGAGGCACCTTATTCCTCGTCACATATGTCTAATATAGGAGAGAGGTCCTCGCATACCCGGTGGATCTCCAAGTACGTCTGGACGATCACCGCTTATTACATTTTCTTGGGTGTACGACCCAATCAATACATCAGTAATCATCCAAATGATGTGAAGACCTCCGTTCTTCAACCATCATCTTCATCGTCGACATAACGTCAAATCAGTTGTTCAGAATGGGTATAAACCCGACCTTTCCAATAACCCGCGTATATTATAATCAAGTGATATAAACACACAACATACGCCTCATTCCAATCCAGAATATTCTTTTATTCAAATATTCACATCTTTAAGGATAGGTTCCCATTAATTTTATCAAATAAAAATTCTTTTAAATTTATTCTTTAATCTTCCTTTGGATATCATTTCAAACCAAATTAAGGTTATCCAAACTAGTCGGGATTAGCGAACCTTACCGAAGTAATCATTTGTTTAACTTCCCAATCTCAACCTATTCATCCTATGGAGCAAATATAGTAATACTCCATATCTAACACCACGGTGTTATCGATAAATTTAATTACCATTTCAAGTTCAAATCGAATTAAAGATTTAACTATCGTTTAGAGTAAAACTGGTGGTACTCCATTCTCGATCATTTCCGGAATTTGATAATTTAATTTATCACCTTCTCATTTCAATCTAATTAAAGATTCATTGAAACTCCATTTAGTTTTAAACTTCTCAAAAATCAATATTAATGATTATTTAACTTTGGAAACATAAACATGCCACACTGACAATCTACACCGTACCATTGATTTCTGCCGATATATAACCTCTGAGCTCGTACGTCTCAGAGAAGGGTGTTATGTAAGAGAATAAATTCTCCGCCACCAAAAAGATATATATTTAGCAGAGATCAACGAATACAGTTCAAAATACAATGTTAGACATGTAATCCTTTCTTTATTGGGTTAAAGAACTAATGTCTTTTAAAATACAGTTCATGACAAACCCAAAATCACATTCCATTAATTATGGAATTTTCACGGGCAACAGATCAATATATAATTGATATCAATTTCCGTATCCGACTAATAATATAAATGGAATAACGACAAAGCCTTTTAAATTCCATGTATATTGACAGTCTTCCTCTATAGAAGCTCACTTCAATTATTATCAAATCAAATTCCATTCCAATTTATTTTATTAAATTGGAAAATTTTACTTTGGAGAATTTCCTTTAAATCTTAATAAAAAGATTTATAAATTCCAAATCACATTTCACCATTAATCAGGTTAAAGAACAAGTGTTATTTAAAACACCGTTCACAATAATCCCAAAAATCGAATTCTCAATTCAATTCCAATTAAATATTAATTAATTGGTAAACTTCTTTTAATCTTATTTAAAAGATTTATTCTTTTCTCAACTAGGTTTAAGAACAGTGTTACTGAAGACACCATTCACGACAAACCCAAAATCCCATTTGATATTAAATACAAGGCTCTGAATAAAAATTATATCGGCTTATATTCAATATCAAATTCTAAAACCAACAAATACCGTATTTGAAATAACGATATAAATATATCTTCCAAATTTCCCTAACAATATCCGTATAATCACGGAATCCAATATCGAAATATTACGAAGATTATTTCCATTCGAAATCCATTCCAATTTGGTCGATGAAAATTTCGGGTTATTTTAAAACCATTCACAAATCCAATTTATTTTATTTAAAAATTATTGGATTTCAATTCTAGTTAATAATTAGTTCATTTTGATAAAAATATATTTTTATCTTTACAAACGGGAAATTTTTCATCCCAATTCTTTGTAAATAATTTATTATGATTTTACACAAATTATTAATATTTTTATTAATTTTATAAAGGCCCTTTCAGTCGATTTCCATAAACGGTCATCGAACTGCACTTACAACGACCTTTTCCAAATTTTATTTGGACATAATTCCAAATCCAACCGTTAGAATTCAAATCTCTTATATTCGTTGGAAAGTTCTTTTCGATACGAACCCAATGGTTCCGGTTTTAGGAGAATCCGATGGCCGGATCTCCCGTAATGTCAATTCGAAGTCAATAGTCGAAATTTGCGAACGGTCGCGGTGCGGCGCGTTCTATTAAGACCATTTAATATATATAATATGTATATTATATATATTTCGTCGATTTCCATTTAAAACGTATTTTATAAATTCGTTTTAAATTCATTTTACAAATGATTCCAACTTCATTTTCCATTTTAAATCAAAAATGAATATTCTATATCATTATAATATTAAAATGATAATATTTTCAAAATATCAGATTTTGAAATCATTTCCTTTTTTGATATTCGTTATAAAAATAAATAAAATCGATATAAATATCGTTCCGTCGAAATGGCGCATATCTAATCAATACGGCTTCACATATTTCAATATTTTCGCGTCCATCCAAAATCGGACATTAAAACAAGATTTAATCCTTTTATTGAATATTATTTTAAAATATTCATTATTTTAAAATATTCATTATTCCAGAATTGGAATCAGACACAGTCAATTACCATATAATGTTATTTACATGGATTTCATACAACACATGTATACAATAACAATGATAAACCATCATCCATCATTGTAACAACCCGTAAAAATCTGGGCCAGTTTAAAATTTTTATTTTGGCCATTTTAGCGAATTTTGATTATTTAAAATGAATTATTTTAAATAATATCGACGAGAAATTTATTTTGAATATAATTTGAACGTATATATTATATACGTCGTCGTTAGAATATATAATAATTATATATAATTATAAAAGGAATTGAAAATGGCGCGGTAGTTCGAAAATTCGATTTCTAATTTCAAATGAATATACAGAATTCAATATAAGTCAGAATTGAACGAAACAAGAAATATTTGAATCTGTATAACTATATCTTTGGAACGAAGTTAACAAACTGAAATTTCATTTTAGAAATGATAAGATATGTCCAGTTTAAAATTAGAAATAGTCGCTGTGGAATTTATATATATTTTTATATATATAAGGCCCTTAAAAATGGACATTTTGCAAACGACCTCGGATTTCGACGAAACCAGTTTTGTTGGATCCGCAGTGTCAAGTTATTGTTAGATTTCAAATTTCATAATTTTTCGAATCAATATGTGAGCGTGGCAAAGGAAAACGCGTTTGACCAGTTTTAGTTGATTTTAATCGACTGGAAAATGGCCATTTTTCCAACGGTCTCGGAATTCGACGAAACTAGTTTTGTTAGGACCGTATCGTCAATACAAAGCTAGAAAATATTTTTCTAGAATTTTTAGAGTTCGTATGGGGCCCCGGTAATTTGAAATGTACGTTTAAAATTCAATATAATGATTTTGAATGTAAATTCCACGGAAACTGATTCAAACGATCAAACCAGCTTGTGATACATATCCCATTGTGTTCAGAATGGGAGTAAAACGCTAGGGGCGGCAGTCGTTGAGTTTAAATTAGAGTTTGTTTCGATAAGCATGAAGTTTTGAAATTTAAAAGAAATTAAATAAATTATTATATAAAAAAAAAGAAATCCCTCCCCTTTATCTTTCTGCCCCCCCCCCCCCGATTTCATTTTGCAGAAGATAAACAAAAGAAAAAAACATATTTTTATATGTTGAAAGCAAAAGTAAAAATGGATTTTTATATATTGAATAGCAAAGTAAAAATTCGATTTTTATATATGTAGTAGCTACGGGCAACGAAGATGACGAAAGGGCAAGAACAGTGAAGATTTCCTGCATAAGAAGTGCCGTGGAGCTGGATAGCTATGGGTGAGAATTTCTCACCTTTCAAATTTATTTTCGAGTTATATATATATACTAGGATGCAGACGGTGCTTATTAGAAGCACCCGACACCCGTCCACATACCATGGACTTGTTTGTTTGGTTGTGTAGTTGGTTAGATTATTTGATTTGGATTTGATTGATTGGTTGAATTGGAAATTGATTAAAATTGATATGTGAATGGCGTGGGCCTTCACTAGACCGGGGATAAGGCTAGGCCTTGTCCCGTTTCTAGTATCGTGCCGTTATGCCGCCGAAATTTTCTAAAATGTATTAGAAAATAAAATGTTTTGTCGTTAAAAATATAATTTTTAACGTGAATGTGAATAAATGAATAGTTATAAACAAATCGGCCGATTTGTTTGTATATACACTGATTTGACTGATATTGATTGGGTCGATAAATTTTACACATCGCCCAACTGCACAAATAAAGTAGGTGTTTGATTGTTTGAAACCCCACACGGGTGTTGGGATGAAATTTGAAGTTCACTCATCCTGATTGATTGAATATGTCGATCGATTGATTGACAGGTTGTTATAAGCGTTAGATATCTATATTTGATGCTTATACAGTATAGTGCACTTTGGTTGATGGTTGATTATTTTTCAATGCTATTATATACATGTGTTGTATGAAAATCCATATAATTAACTTTATATGGTAATTGATTGGGCCTCATTCCAGTTTTAAAATAGAAATATTTAAAATAGAAATATTCGAAATGGAATATTTGAAAATGTCAATATATGAAGCCGTGTTGATTAGAGTGACGCCATTTTGACGTGAACGATATTTATATCGATTTTATTCATTTTAAAATGAATATTAAAAAGTAATTTTGAAATCAAATATTTCGAAATGAATTGAATTGAAAACGATTTCGAAATGAATTGAATTGAAAACGAATTCAAAGTGAATTGAATTGAAAGTGATTTCGAAATGAATTGAATTGAAAACGAATTCAAAGTGAATTGAATTGAAAGTGATTTCGAAATGAATTGAATTGAAAACGAATTCAAAGTGAATTGAATTGAAAACGAATTCAAAGTGAATTGAATTGAAAACGAATTCAAAGTGAATTGAATTGAAAACGAATTCAAAGTGAATTGAATTGAAAACGAATTCAAAGTGAATTGAATTGAAAACGAATTCAAAGTGAATTGAATTGAAAACGAATTCAAAGTGAATTGAATTGAAAGTGATTTCGAAATGAATTGAATTGAAAACGAATTCAAAGTGAATTGAAAACGAATTCAAAGTGAATTGAATTGAAAACGAATTCAAAGTGAATTGAATTGAAAGTGATTTCGAAATGAATTGAATTGAAAACGAATTCAAAGTAAATTGAAAGTGATTTCGAAATGAACTGAATTGAAAACGAATTCAAAATGAATTGAAAGCAAATTGAAATGAATTCATATTGAATTGAAATTTGAATTGAATAGAAATGAATTTTAAAACGAATTTATAGAGAAGAATTCAATTTTGCTTTGAATTGAGATGGAAGTTGAAATAGATTTTGAAACGAATTTTAAAACTATTTATATAATTCGTTTTAAATAGAAATCGACGAAGTATATATTATATATATATAATATAATGGCCTGAATAGAACGCGCCGCGCCGCGGCAGTTCGCGAATTTCGACCATTGATTTCAAATGGACGTTACGGGAGATCCGACCGTCGGATTCTCCTAAAACCGGAACCGTAGGGTTCGTATCGAAAAGAGCTTTCTAGCGAATGTTAGAAATTTGAAATCTAATGGTTGGATTTGGAATTATGTCCAAATCAAATTTGAAAAAGGTCGCTGTAAGTGCAGTTCGATGGCCGTTGATGGAAATCGACTGTATGGGCCTTGATAAAATTATTAAAAATAGTAATAATTTGTGTAAAATCATAAGAAATGATTTGTGAAGATTTGGGATGAAAAACTTCATGTTTGAAAAGATAAAAATGGATTTTTATCGAAATGAACTAGTTTTGAACTAGAATTATAATTCTATTTATTTTTTTAATAAATAAATTGAATTTGAAAGGGGTTTTGAAAATAACCAAAATTTCCAATGATTGCATTGGAGTGGATTTGAATCGAAATTGTCTTCGGAATATTTCGATGTTGGAATTCGTGATTATATAGGTGTTGTTATGGAAATTTGAAAGATATATATTTATATCGTTATTTCCAATACGGCATTTGTTAGTCGTAGAATTCGATATTGAATATAAGCTGATATATTTTCTATTCAGAGCCTTGTATTGAATATCGAATGTGATTCGGGTTTGTCGTGAATGGTGTCTTCACTAACACTGTTCTTGAACCCAGTTGAGAAAAGATTAAATCTTTTTATTTAGATTTAATGAAGTGTGCCAATTAAATAATATTTAATTGGAATTGAATTGATATTGATTTTTGGGTTTATCGTGAACAGTGTTTTAAATAACACTCGTTCTTTAACCCGATAATTAATGAATGTGGTTTTGGGTTTATCGTGAACTGTGTTTTTAAATGACACTGATTCTTTAACCCAGTTAACGATTAAAACTAAGTGGAGTTTTAATGAATCTTTAAATAGATTGAAAAAAATCGAGAATGGAGTATCACCAGTTTTACTCTAGGCGATAGTTAAATCTTTAATTAAATTTGAACGTGAAATGGTAATTGAATTACCGATAACACTGTGGTGTTAGATATGAAGTATTACCAGTTTTACTTCATGGGATGAATAGGTTGGGATTGGGAAATAAAATAAATGATTACTTCGGTGTGGTTCGCTAATCCCGACTAGTTTGAATTGATATTCAAAGGAGATTAAAGAATAAATTCAAAGAATTTATCTTGGATAAAATTAATGGGAACTTTTCCCAAAGTATAGGAATATTTGAATAAAAGAATATTCTGAATTGGAATGAGGCGTATGTTGTGTTTGTGTAACACTTTTATAATATATACGCGAGTTATTCAGAAAGACCGGGTTTATCCCATTCTGAATAACTGATTCGACGTGGTGTCGAAGATGAAGACGGTGGTCGAAGACCGGAAGTCTTCACGTCGTTTGGGTGATTACTGATGATCTTGATTGGGCTGTACACCCAAGAAGATGGAAACAGTTTGTGATCGTCCAGACGTACTTGGAGATCGATGGAGATGCGAGGTACTAGGTGCCTCCGGTTTCGTTCAGACCCAGAACGGACTTGTAAATGGACTGTGTGTCTGACATTGGATTTTAGTCCGTGTGATTGATCTCTATTAAATATATATCTGTTTGGCGGCGGAGAATTTATTCTCTTGCTTAACGCCCTTCTCTGAGACGTACGAGCTCAGGGGTTATATATTGATGGATATCAAACACATGGAGTGAATTGCCTGTGTGGCATGCCTAAGTGGCAATTGATCGAGGCTTCTGTTGAAAAGCAAAGTCTTGTGGTGATGATCAAAGCACAGCCTGTGTGGCACAGCTTTATGTAACGTGAATTCGCGAGCCTCACACCCCGGTTGTGAACCAGAAACGGGAGAGGACATCAGGGAGGGCATGCGTTTCTTTCTAGCTAGGGTGGTGTCAGTGACCTACCAGCCCTGACATTTATATACTTTTCACCTGTGTGGTTGTTCCTGTTGCGAGGCGCCTCGGTTAGATCGGACGATCCGGGTCCGATGGAGCCATTCGTTGGCTCATTTACGCCCCAAAGGGCGGGGAAACGTATTGTTCAGGCACTATAATCCACATCGGTGGACCGGCCCTGACGATCCAAGGGGCAGTTGCGGCTGTTCCGGTGGCTCGGGCTAGAGAGTCACGAATCGGTTGAGGACTATCTTTTGCCTCGGTTCATAGACGGAAATCCAATTTCCAAATACGTGACATTTGCGGTTTTATTTGTAGAGCCTAGTATGGCGACATGATATATGGTACCCATGCCGCCTATGATTGATACTTATGATTTGAAGTTGATTTATGCACTATGCACTTATTATAGTATCAAATGATTTGTTTTAAAACGTATCAAGCATTCTTTGGCTGTTATAAGGGAAAACCCTATCCTCGGCTGCGTTGCATTGTGTGATGGGACCTGGGTCTTATAACAGCTTCATTTTTCTTTATTTAGCATTGCGCTGTTTGTTTTATGCACTGGTATTCTTGGGAGGAAACCCGTTCCGTGTTATACGGCGTGGTCCCTTGATTTACCTAATGATTTAAAATAAAGATTAATAACTGTTTTAGTTCTCACACCAGTCACATGACTGACCTGGAGTTTATTGTTTTAACCTAAACTCTGGGTGCCCTTATTTTGACACGGGCAGCTAGTAGTTTTGGTTTTGCAGATTTATATTCACAGGATCCTGGTTTACAGCTGGAATGATATCCGGAAAGCTTTGTATCCGTATATCTCTTCTAGTTGTGTATTGTATTATTTTCCGCTGCTATGTATTTAAATGTAATTTAAATCTCTGATATTTCTGTGTAATATTCGTTTATACTCTGTATATTCTTGTAATCTGATGCATTGTTGTAATATACAATGAAATGTTCTTCTGTATGCGTTCTATTTTGTCGTGTTCTCAACGATAGGGCGTTTCGAACGGTCTGGGTCGGTTTAGCGACTGGTTCGGACCGAGTGAAATTCCTTGCCGTCACAATCATCCAGAGTGCATTCTACACTGCACAAGCATTAAATATAAATAATTAACGTTTACAACAGTCTATCAACCAATGAAATGACATACAACTAAATAATTGGGATTAGTGTATGTAAAATATCATCACAATACCCGTGTGAAGTTTCAATCAACACACAGAGATTTTATTTGTGCAGTTGGGCGATGTGTAAAATATATTGTCCCAATCAATATCAGTCAAATGAGTGTACATAAATAAATCGTCCGATTTGTAAATGAATATTTATTTTCATTCATATACCCGTTAAAAATTATATTTTTAACGATAAAATATTTATTCAACACATGAATATTTTATACAGTTCATTTATACAATAAAAATGATATTTTTATTGTCCTAACATTTTTAGAAAATTTTGGCAGCATAACGGCGCGATACTAGAACAGAAATAAGGTCCAACCTTATCCCTCGTCTAATACTGGCTCGCGCCATACACATACCAATTCTAATCAATACAATTTACATCCCAAATCAAGTTTAACCAATTTATCAATCAAAACAAACAACCAAACATCCATGGTTTCAATCAAAGGTGTTGGGTGCTTCTAAGCACCATCTGCATCCTGCTATATATTTAACTAGAAAACAAAATTAGAGTGAGAAGTTCTCACCTTAGGTTTCCACTCCTCCATTCTTTATTTATGAACGGTTTGGATTTGGATTTGTTTCCAATGCGCAGTATACTTCGCTGTGCTTCCAACGAGATCTGTTTCACGCGGTTTATATTAAAAATCACATTGTTAATAATGCTGCATTATATATAAAAAAATCACATCTTTACAATGCTATTATATATATAAAAATCGTATTCTTTTATTGTTATTCATAGAATAGAAATCATATTTTTATTCGGTTACTATATATATTTAAAAATCACATTTTTATTCGCTATTCATATATATAAAAATCAAATTTTCATCTTGCTTTAATATATATATAAATCCAATTTTTATCATGCTTTATTATATATAAAAATCCAATTTTTATACCGCTACAATATATATAAAAATCAAATTTTTATTCGCTTAAAATCATATCTTTATATCGTTAAAAATCATAACTTTATTATATTAAAAATTATTACTTTATTATATTAAAAATCATAACTTTACTATATTAAAAATCATAGATTTATTATGTTAAAAATCATAACTTTACTATGTTAAAAATCATAACTTTATTATGTTAAAAATCATAACTTAATAAACTAAAATAAATAAATAAAAACTTACATTTCAAGGTTTCGATCAAAGAAGAGCAGGGGGGTGTCTGCGCACTGGAGGCGGAGCTGGGGAGGTGGCGCTGGTGGTAGCAGGGGCGGTGGCAGGCGCGGTGGGGCTGTAGGTGGCTGGCGCGGGTTTTTGGGGGATCTAGGGCTCGGAGTTTCGCGATGGAGAGAGGAGGGGTAGAGGAAGAAGAGAGGAGGGCGGTGGTCCTCCTTGGTGGCGGCGCCGGAGGCGCGGTGGCCCAGGTGGCCGCGGCGATGGCGATTCCACCCCCCTTCACGTTTTCTTTTTTTTCTGATCGGGAAGAGAAAGAAGAAGGGGGGCTTTTATAAAAAATTAATTATATTATTTAATGTTCCTGAAAGTTGACTTTTTATTTTGAACTCCGAATCGAACCCACCGACTGTCGTCCCTAGATAATTACCCTCATTCCGAACACAATGGGATATGTCCCGAAGGCCAACTCGACTATTTCGATCAGTTTTCATCAAAATTAAAATATAAATTAATTTAACGTTCAAAATCGATTTCAACGTACATTTTAATTTACCGGGGCCACATACTGACTCCAAAAATTCCAGAAAAATAAATCTAACTATGTTTTGACAATACGGTCCTACTAAAATAATTTCGTTGAATTTGGAGACCGTTTGAAAAAACGGTCATTTTCTGGTCGATTAAATTCAAACTGAATTGACCAAACACGTTTAAATTCACCATGCTCACATATTTATTCCAAAAATTATGAAAATTGGAATCTAGCAATAATTTGACATTCCGGATCCAAAAAAGTAATTTCATCGAAAACGGAGGTCGTTTGCAAAATGACTATTTATTAAGGGCTATATATATAAATTCCACAGCGACTATTCTGAATTTTAAACTGGACATAACTTTCAATTTTAGTTATGAAATCTCAGTTTTTCACATTCGTTAGAAAGATATTATTAAACAAATTCGAATATTTCTCGTTTTACTTAAATCCGATTTATTTTGAATCTTGTACATTCATTTGAAATTTAAAATCGAATTTTCAAACAACCGCGCCATTTCGGTCTCGTTTTATAATTAAAATAAATTTATTCGTTCTAACTTCGATTAAAATAAATTTTTAGTCGTTATTATTTAAAATAAATCATTTTAAATAACCAAAATTCATAAAAATTGCTAAAATAAAATTTTTACATTAGTTCTGAAAATCCGGGTTGTTACACTAACGGTCATAATTTCCTAAGATATTAATATCAATGAAATGTACTTATTGTATCAGTCCCATTTTTTTCTAATCTAATTATTGTAACTCCTTAAACATTCCTATTTTATTTTAATTTGATTTATTTTGTACAAATATACATATATGTTATAAGAAATGTTTATTTGCTTAACTGGAGTTACAATTCTTGTTCATAAATCATTGTTTTAAATTGTAACCATTAGGCCTAACTACCTAATTAAATTTGTTTTCCTCAATCAACAATGGTTACAATAGTTATTATTTCTTTATGACCTTATTTATAGCAATTCAATTACATTAATAACTACAACGGTCATAATAAATATTTCCATTGAATATGTATTACATTTCCATGTATAATTCCATAAAATGGAAACCATTCAAACACACAAACATTTATTATAGTATATATTTCGTCGTTTACATAGATTTGGACGGATAATGTATATTTACGTTTATATATATATATATATATATATATATATATATATATATTTGCCCAGTTAACATAGTTATTATTCTTTTATATTTATTATTATTAAATTTATTGTTTTGGTTCAAGCTAATAACCAAACATTCCTTTTTGCGTTCAATTTTGTAATAAGATTCTAAATCTTACAAAAAGGCTGTCAATTGTAATTATTGTAAATTATGCTTGAATATTTAAAAGGAGAATAAACATATTTCAAAGCACAAGAAATATATAATATGCATATATTTGGAATAGTTGATGTAAAACACGCACATACACACACACACACACACTCACACACACACACACACACATATATATATATATATAAACCTATATTTGTGTGTGAGTTTACATAACCTTTATCCTTTTTGTTTTGAACATATTTCTTATTGATTTCAAATTTTTTATATTGAAAAGAGGAAAAAAGCATATTTACAATAACTAAGTTAAAATCCAAAAAAAACTGAACACAAATAGGCTTATATCTTTTTAACTAAGATTATATAAACTAAATTTAACATTGAAACTACAGATCTAGAATAAATTGTAACGACCCGGAAAATCTGAACCAATTTAAAATTTTTAAATTGGCTAAAATAATGGATTTAAAATATTAATAAAAATAGGATTTTTATTATATAAAACTACATCTTGATAGTAAATTATGAGACTGATTTCTAGATCTACGGTGTTTACAATAACCACAATATTTTAAACACAATTATAGGCCTTAATATGAACAATCAGTTAAGCCTACGAAATAATAATATTCAAACCACAATTTTATTTTTTCAGATTTAACAATATTCACAAACAGATCTGATTGGCATTATTTCAGATTTAACCAAATTATTATTTCAGATTTAACCAAATTATAAACGGATCTGGTAAATATTAGGCATACATTTCAGATCTAGTACAAACGAAATAATCAGGTTATTATATACTTTGTATGTAAATTTCCTACTCACCTGAAAGCATCCAAACCTGAATCTTTTAGGCCTACAATTCCTAAATTCTTACAGATATACAGTTATTATGAAAAGGGGATACTTTTAAATTTATAGATTTGCAAGAAAATCAGAAAAGTGGGGAGAAATATGATGAAGAAGAACCTAGATGCAAATCAATATCTTTTTCCAGTTGAATCTAGTTACCCCTTTCAAATTATATTGTTTATGTCTGATTCTGATTGCATATGAACATATTTTTGTTTTAGAATTTATTCGAAGAGAAGGGAAATGGCAGGGCTTCGCTGCTGCTCTCAGAAATACGTGGAAAAGAACGAGGGCCTAAGGCATTATTTATTGGTGTTAGAAAAACCCTAGAGCATTAGATTTAATTTAATTAACATACGTCCGTTTATATAATAATTTAAATACTAAAAAACTATATAACCCTAGCCGTCACTGGGCTGAATTTGCCCGAAATAGTCGACAGTTTTAGTCAAGGGTGTAGACCGCCCTTGAGAAATTTCTCCTAGTGAAGGCAGGTTATAAAAGGTATTAAATATTATATTTATTATATTTTATTATTTTCGTTCGTAACTTTTTCATACGAACTCCGTTCGCAAAACTTTAAACATGAAAGTTGACCAGAATTCCGAAACTAATGCAACTATGAAAGTTACATGGTCAAATTCCATCGTTGCAGAAATTCCTATTTTAGAAATCAAATTAAATGACTGATTTATTTATTGTCAAAATTCTGGGTTGTTACAATAGTTGATTAATTATTTTATGTCCATTTTCATATTTCGTCCATAACCTTATTCATATAGACTTCGTTTGCAAAATTCAAAACATGAAAGTTGATCAGAATTCCGTCACGAATGCAATAGTATAAGTTTCATGTAAAGTCTTCCCAAAATTCCATTTTCAAGACCTAAATTAGTAACAAATACAACTAACACTAGATTTTAGGCTCCCACGAACCTCCCAAAGCTCTGTTTGAATCTGGCGAAGAATGACAAGCTCGGGGCTCTCAAGGCCTACTGCGCCCGGCTATTGTTGTTGCTGAACTAGAGTTGGAAGTGATGGAACTGGTGCGGGTGTTAAGAGCAACTGAATTCCATCATACGAAGGGTGGCATGATCGATAGTTGTCAGGGTCTTCCTAATCACACCTTCCCTTATAAGATTCACCCCAAAATGTCGGAAGAAACGGGTGAGGAGATGACTTTAAGTAAAGGGATTCCTTAGAGTGCTAACTGGAGGCAAGCGAAATGGATCATCAGCGTGCGGGCCTAGTTAATAGCTATGCCGCCAATGGTAGCGTAAGTGGCCTTACACATTGAAGGATAGATTTACCCATGGCTCCCCATTTTGGGAATAGTGTTGTGTTGGATGATGCACACAAATTGTAGCGACCCGGACTTTACGGTCGGCCTAAACCAAACATTTTGATTTGAATTGAAATGAAAGTTGAAATTGCTTTTGAAACGAATTCTAAAACTATTTATATAATTCGTTTCCAAAAATTCATTTCTATTCAATTCAAATTTCAATTCAATTCAAATTTCATTTCTATTCAATTCAAATTTCAATTCAATTCATTTCGAAATCGTTATATATTCAATTCATTTCGAAATCGTTATATATTCAATTCATTTCGAATTCGTTTTCAATTCAATTCATTTCGAAAATCGTTTGCTATTCATTTCATTTCGAAATCGTTTTCAATTCAATTCATTTCGAAAATCGTTTTCAATTCAATTCATTTCGAAAATCGTTTTCAATTCAATTCATTTCGAAAATCGTTTAAAATCGATATAAATATCGTTCACGTCAAAATGGCGTCAATCTAACCAACACGGCTTCATATATTTCTATTTTCAAATATTCTATTTCAAATGTTTCTTTATTCAAAATAGTTGTTATTATCAAAATATTTCGTTCAACACATGACCAATCTCAATGAATGAGTACTGTCAACACATGAACTTTTATTTTATAATATTAAAGGTGCAAATTTTATTACTAAAATATTTCGTTCAACACATGACCAATCTCAATGAATGAGTACTGTCAACACATGAACTTTTATTTTATAATATTAAAGGTGCAAATTTTATTACTAAAATATTTCGTTCAACACATGACCAATCTCAATGAATGAGTACTGTCAACACATGAACTTTTATTTTATAATATTAAAGGTGCAAATTTTATTACTAAAATATTTCGTTCAACACATGACCAATCTCAATGAATGAGTACTGTCAACACATGAACTTTTATTTTATAATATTAAAGGTGCAAATTTTATTACTAAAATATTTCGTTCAACACATGACCAATCTCAATGAATGAGTACTGTCAACACATGAACTTTTATTTTATAATATTCTTTATTTTTCAAATTGGAATGAGGCCCAATCAATTACCATATAAAGTTAATTATATGGATTTTCATACATTACACACATGTATATAATAGCATGGAAAAATAATCAACCATCAACCAAAGTGCACTACACTGTATAAGCATCAAATATAGATATTCAACGCTTATAACAGCCTGTCAATCAATCGATCGACATATTTAATCAATCAGGATGAGTGAACTTCAAATTTCATCCCAACACCCGTGTGGGGTTTCAAACTATCAAACACATATTTTATTTGTGCTGTTGGGCGATGTGTAAAATTTATCGTCCCAATCAATGTCATTCAAATAGGTGTACATAAACAAACCGTCCGGTTTATAAATGAATATTTTATTTTATTCACTTCACGTTAAAAATTATATTTTTAACGATAAAACATTTTATTCCAACCTATGAATTTCTATTCAATTCATTTATTCAATAAAATGATATTTTTATTTTTCTAACTTGTTTTAGAAAATTTCGGCGGCATAACGGCACGATACTAGAAACGGGACGAGGCCTAGCCTTATCCCCGGTCTAGTGAAGGCCCACGCCATTCACACATCAATCAAAATCACCAAACAACCAAATTCCAATCAAATCATATAACTAATCTATGCAACCAAACAAACAAGTCCATGGTCTGTGGACGATTGTGTCGGGTGCTACTAAACACCGTCTGCATCCTAGTATATATATATAACTAGAAAAAGAATAGAAGAGTGAGAAATTCTCACTTATAGCTATCCTAGCTCCACGGCACTTCATTGATAGAAATCTTCATCGCTATCGCATCTTCGTCGTCTTTGTTGCCCGTAGCCACTACATATGTAAAAATCTAATTTTTACTTTGTTATTCAATATATAAAAATCGAATTTTCACATCGATGTTCATATCGTAAAGATTATATTTTTATCACGCCATTCTTCATATAAAGATTTTGCCTTTTCAATTTCATCACTATAAAAATCACATTTTTATTTTGCTAGCTATATAAAGATGATATTTTTAATATTCCTATCATGTAAAAATTATTTTTACTTCTCTACATAAACAAAAATCATATATTTATATCATCTATATAGTAAAGACTATATTTTTAATACTTTTAAAAATATAAAAATTATATTTTTATTCTTATAAAAATATAAAAATCATATTTTTACTTCGATGTTCAATATATAAAAATCATATTTTTATTATCCTCCTTATATAAAAATTATATCTTTTCTTTGTTTTAAAAAATCTAAACTTTCCTCAACTAAAAATCCTAACTTCCCTTATTTAAAAATTATGACCTCGTATATACGTCAAACCTTTCAAATATAAAAATCAAATCTTTTTAATTTATAAAAATCAAATCCTTGTTAAAAATATGTATAATCATCACGGCTCCATTCCAGTGTCATTTATCTAAACAAAACAGGAATATAAAAACAATTTTTAAATTAAACAAACCAAAATAAAACATACCGCTGGTCGGAGAGGGGTCTGAGGGAAGGAGGGGGTGCTGTTGTCGAAGGGGGGGAGGAGCAACCAGTGGCGCCGGCGGTATGACAGGTGGTGGGTGCGTATTTTGGCAGTGGCGGCTTCTAACGGAGGGGAGGAGCGAGTAGCGAAGGCAGGAAGGAGAGGGGGAGGTCGCAGCGAAGGGGGGGGGAGAGAGAGAAGAAGGGCGCTGGTCGGCGCCGGTGGTGGCTCGCCTCGAGCGGCGCGACGAATGAGGGGGTGCGCGCGAGGATCGATGGCGAGGTGTTAAAGCGGATCGATTTGGGTTCTTCTTTTTTTTTTCTTTTTTTTTCCTTTGAACTGAAACATGAACGGGGGGGGTGGGGGGGGGGGGGGTGTGGGGTGGATGGGTGGGGGGGGGGGGGGCAAAGGAGATAAGGGGGTTTTTCTTTTTTTATTTATTATTTTATTATTTTATTATTTTTGAAAGTTGACTTTTACATACGTCATCAAAACGAGGCCCACCACCTGTCGTCCATAGCGTTTAACCCCCATTCCGAACACAATGGGATATGTATCGTCAGCTGATTCGGCTGTTACAATCAGTTTCCGTTAAATTTACATTTAAATCACTTTATTGAATTCTAAACGTACATTTCGAATTACCGAGGTCACATACTAACTCTAAAAATTCCCGAAAAATATTTTCTAGCTTCGTATTGACGATACGGTCTTAACAAAACTAGTTTCGTCGAATTCTGAGACCGTTAGAAAAATGGCCAATTTTCCAGTCGATTAAAATCAACTGAAATGGTCAAACACGTTTTCCTTTGCCACGCTCACACATTGAATCGAAAAATTATGAAATTTAAAACCTAGCAATAACTTCACATCCCGGGCCCAACAAAACTGGTTTCGTCGAAATCCGAGGTCGTTTGCAAAATGTCCATTTTTAAGGGCCTGAATTCCATAGCGACTATTCAGAATTTTCAACTGGACATATCTTTTGATTCCCACTATGAAATCTTGATTTTTCGGATTCGCTGGAAAGATATTATTAATTAGATCCCATTATTTTTGGTTTTACTAAAATCCGGATTGTTTTGCACCCGGTACATTCAATCGAAGTTTGAAATCGAATTATCGAACTACCGCGCCATTTTCAATTCTATTTATAATTATATATAATTATTTATATTCTAACGACGACGTATATAATATATACGATCGAATTATATTCAAAATAAATTTTTCGTCGATATTATTTAAAATAATTCATTTTAAATATTCAAAATTCGCTAAAATTGCCAAAATAAAAATTTTAAACTGGCCCAGATTTTACGGGTTGTTACAGCAGACCGCTTTGAGAACAAGACCAATCATAACACATACCGAAGAACTTTTTATTATTGCTACAACAATTACATCAGAGTACAAGAATACAGCAGAGTATGAATAAATATTATACAGCAGAAAATATCAGAGATTTAAATTACATTTAAATACATAGCAGCGGAAAATAATACACAACACAACTGAAAGAAATACACGGATACAGAGCTTTCCGAATATAGTCCCAGTTGTAAATCCAGGATCCTATGAAAATAATATATGCAAAAAGCAAAACTACTAGTTGCTCGTGTGGAAAATAGGGGCATCTAGAGTTTAGGTTAAAACAATAAACTCCATGTCAGTCATGTGACTGGTGTGAGAACTAAAACAGTTATTAACTTGATTTTAAAGTAGAGTAAATCATGGGATCACGCCGTATAACATGGAACGTGTTTCCTCCCAAGAATACCAGTGCATAAAACAAACAGCGCAATGCTAATAAAAGAAAATAAAGCTATTATAAGATTCAGGTCCCATCACACAATGCAACGCAAGCCGGAGGATATAGTTTTCCCTTATAATAGCCTAATAATGCTTGATACGAGAAATTTAATCTTTTATTATTACTATAAGTGAAGAAATCAACTTCAAATATAAATGTATCAATCATAGATGGCATGGGTACCATATATCATGTCGCCATACTAGTTCTACAATTAAAACCGCAAAGTCACGTATTGGAAGTTGGATTTCCATCATGAACCAAGGCAAGGGATCGTCCTTACCGAATTCGAGACTGTTTATTCCAAGCCTCAGGATACAGTCGCAACTGCACCTAGGATCGTCAGGGCCGGTCTACATTTTAAGTGGATTAATAATCCCTGAACAATACATTTCCCCGTCCTATGAGGCGTAAGTCTGGTCAGTATGTCGACCATATCCATCCATCGGCCCCGTAGTGACCGATATATCCAAGGCGCCTCGCAATGCGATGCAAGCCAGAGGATAGAGGTTTCCCTTATAATAGCCAAGCATGCTTGGTACGTTTAAAAAAAATCATTTTGATATTACTATAAGTGTATAGTGTCAAAATCACTTCAAATATAAATGTATCAATCATAGACGACATAGTATCCCATGCTATTATGTCGCCATACTAGTTCTGCAATTAAAACTGAAATGTCACGTATTGGAAATTGGATTTCCGTCATGAGTCGAGGCAAGGGATGTACTCCTTGCCGGCTTCGAGACACTCTAGCAAATGCCTCAGGGTTCAGACGCTGAAGAACCCTTGGATCCTCCAAGGCCGGTCCACACATAGCGGATTAATTATACTTGAACACATGTTTCCTGGTCCTATAGCACCTATCCATCGGCTCCGTAGTAACCGATATATCCGAGTCGCCTCGCCATCCATCATCCACATAGGCAAAAAATTTAAAAATGTCTGGGCTCCATACCATGACACCACCCATAGCTAGAAGGAAACATCATTCACTCCTTGGGTCCCTTATCCCGTTTTCGACTCATACCCAGTTGTGAGGCTCGCGAATTAACGCTATACACAAAGCTATGACATTTAAGGTTGTGCTTCGATCATCAACCACAAGGCTCTTCTTTTCAACAGAAGCCTTGATCATTTTCATCTCAGCATGCCACACAGGCAATTCATGCCATGCGACTGATGTCTATCGATATATAACCTCTGAGGTCGTATGTCTCAGAGAAGGGCGTTAAGCAAGAGAATAAATTCTCCACCGCCAAACAGATATATATTTAATAGAGATCAATCAACACAGAATAAAATCCAATGTCAGACACACATCCATTTAAAAGTTTGTTCTGGGTCTGAACGAAACCGGAGGCACCTTATTCCTCGTCCCATATGTCCAATACAGGGGAGTGGTTCTCGCATATTTGGTCGATCTCCAAGTACGTGTGGACGATCACCACTTATTACCTTGTCTTAGGTGTATAGACCAATCAAGACATCAGTAATTATGCAAATGATGTGAAGATCTCCAGTCTTCAACAACCGTCTTCATCGCCGACTTATCGTCGAATCGGTTATTTAGAATGGGTATAAACCCGGACTTTCCGAATAACCCACGTATATTATAAACAAGTGCTACACAAACACAACATACGCCTCATTTCAATCCAGAATATTCTTTTATTCAAATATTCTTTTCATTAGGGAAAGGTTCCCATTAATTTTATCAAAGATAAATTATTTAAATTTATTCTTTAATCTTTTTTTTGATATCAATTCAAACAAAATTAAGGTTTAACCAAACTAGTCGGGATTAACGCACCTTACCGAAGTAATCATTTGTTTTATTTCCCAATCCCGACCTATTCCTCCCATGGAGCAAAACTGGTAATACTCCATATCTAACACCACGGTTTTATCAGTAAATTTAATTACCATTTCACGTTCAAATCTAATTAAAGATTTAACTATCGCTTGGAGTAAAACTGGTGGCACTCCATTCTCGATCATTTCCCAAATCTGATAATTTAAATTATCACATTCACATTTTAATCTAATTAAAGATTCATTAAAACTCCACTTAGTTTTAATCTTCTTAAAAATCAATATTAATGATTATTTAACTTTGGAAACCCAAGCATGTCACATCGACAATCTACACCGTACTATTGATTTCTGCCGATATATAACCTCTAAGCTCGTACGTCTTAGGGAAGGGTGTTAAGCAATAGAATAAATTCTCCGCCATTAAACATATATATATATATATATATTTAGCAGAGATCAACCATATAGTTCGAAATACAATATTAGACATGTAATCATATCTTTAATTGGGTTAAAGAACTAATGCCATTTAAAACACAGTTCACGATAAACCCAAAATCGCATTCCACTAATTATGGAATCTTCACGGAAAACAGATGAATATATAATCGATATCAATTTCCGTATCCGACTAATAATATAAATGGAATAATGAAAAATCCTTTTAAATTCCATATATATTAACAGTCTTCCTCCACAGAAGCTCACTTCGATTACTACCAAATTCCCATTAGATCTTAATAAAAAGATTTATAAATTCCAAATCACATTTCACTGTTAATCGGGTTAAAGAACGAATGTTATTTAAAACATAGTTAATGGTAAACCCAAAAATTCAATTTCAATTTCAATTCAATTCCAATTTAATATTAATTAATATGTCAACTTCTCAAAATCTTAATTAAAAGATTTATTCTTTTCTCAACTGGGTTTAAGAACAGTGTTAATAAAGACATCATTCATGACAAACCCAAAATCCAATTTGATATTAAATACAAGGCACATAATAGAAATTATATCGGCTTATATTCGATGTTAAATTCTGAAACCAACACATATCGTATGGAGAATAACGATATGTATCTATCTTTCAAATTCCTCCACAATATCCATATAGTCACGGAATCCAATATCGAAATATTTTGGAGATTATTTCTATTCAAATCCATTCCAATTCATAGATTGGAAATTTCTAGTTATATTAAAACCCTTTACAAATCCAGTTTATTTATTTAAAAATTATTGGATTCCAAATCTAGTTAATAACTAGTTCATTTAGAAAAAAATATATTTTTATCTTTACAAAGGTGGAATTTTTCATCCCGATTCTTTCCAAATCATTTATTATGATTTTACACAAATTATTAATATTTTTTATAATTTTATCAAGGGCCGTACAGTCGGTTTCCAATAACGGCCACCGAACTTCATCCATAGCGACCTTTTCCAAATTTGATTTGGACGTAACTCCAAATCCAACCGTTAGATTTCAAATCCCTTATATCCATTGGAAAGCTCTTTTTGATACGAGCCCAAGGTTCTGGTTTTTGGAGAATCCGACGATCGGATCTCCCATAATATCAATTCGAAATCAATGGTCGAAATTCACGAACGGTCGCGGCGCGTTCTATTCAAGCCATTAATATAATATATATATATATATATATATATAATATGTATAATATATATTTCATTTAAAATGGATTTTATAAATTTGTTTTAAAAACGATTCCCACTTTCATTTCAATTTTAAATCAAAATTGAATACTCCTTATCATTATAATAATTAAATGATAATATTTTCAAAATATCAGATTTTGAAATCATTTCCTTTTCGATATCCATTATAAAAATGAATAAAATCGATATAAAAATCGTTTGCATCAAAATGGCTCATATCTAATCAATATGGCTTCACAGCTCATATCTAATCAATACGACTTCACACATTTTAATATTTTTGTGTCCATCCAAAATCGAACATCAAATTCACATTTTAATCCTTTACCGAATGTTATTTTAAAGTATTCGTTATTTCAAAATATTTTATCCAACACATGAATATTTTTAATGGTTTATACATTCAATAAAAATGATATTTTTATTGTTTAAATATTTCTATTCAACATATGAATATTTTATTCAACATATGAATATTTTTAATCTTTACTGAATATTATTTTAAAATATTCGTTATTTTCCAAATTGGAATGAGACCCAATCAATTACCATATAATGTTATTTATATGGATTCCATACAACACATGTATATAATAGCAATGATAAACAATCAACCATCTTCTAGAGTACATTACACAACTGTATAAGCATTAAATATAAATAATTAACACTTACAATGTCTGTCAACCAATCGATTGACATACAAATGAACAATTGGGATTAGTGTACGTCAATTATCATCCCAATACCCGTGTGGGGTTTCAATCAACAAACATTGAATTTAATTTGTGCAATTGAGCGATGTGAAAACTTATCGTCCCAATCAATGTCAGTTAAATGGGTGTACATAAAAAAATTGGTCGATTTGTAAATGAATATTCATTTTCATTTCAGGAAAAATTTATGCCGTTCATTTATACGTTAAAAACTATATTTTTAACGATTAAATATTTATTTCAACACATGAATATTTTTAATAGTTCAATTACACATTAAAAATGTTATTTTTAACTACCACTTTTTTTATTTCAGAGAATTTCGGCATTATAACGGCGCGATATTAAAATCAGAGTAATGTCTAGAATTAACCCTCTCCCGATACTGGCTCGTGCCATACCCACATATCAATCAATTAACCCAAATCACTATACAATTCATTTCACCACAATACAATCAATTTTCCCAAAATTCAATCCAAACAAACAAACCATGGTTTGTACAAATAAATAGCATCGGGACTACTAAGCCTCGTCTGCAACCTAAAATATATTTTACTGGAAAATAATTTGAGTGAGAAAGAGTTCTCACCCAGAAGCTAAACCAAGCGCCGCGATTCTTCAAATGTAGAAAATCTTCACCGCGCTCGCCGTTTTTGTCGTCCGTATTCGTCTTTCTGTCTCTAACTTCTACATACGACCTCCAATCTTCACCAACAAGCACAAACACGCCATTCCGGACAATTTTTGCCTAGCGGACTTTCTTCCAAAATTGCACCAATTTGCCAGAAATCGCGAAAAACAGCAATAGGTCCGCGGACTTTGGACGCGTTTTCTGAACAACTCCGCAATCCAAAATATGACTTCCATATACTCAAATCGAAGAGAAAATTGTGCTATTATATTTTGGTATTTTGGAGTTTTGGCCAGAAGCGCACCGTTTGAGAGTTATTGGTGAAATATTGACAGGGGGCTATTTGCAAAAACGGGAATTTGTGAAAAATGTAATTTTTGAGGAGGAGGGACCCACGGCCGGAGCTGGGTGGCTGGTGGCGGCGTAGGGGGTTGTGCAGACTGTGGGGGTGGTAGGTGGATTTAGGGGTTTAGGGTTTGTGAAAAGGGGAGAAAGAGAGGAGGAGAGAGAGGAGGAAGAAGGGGGTGCGGCGGCGGCTCAGGAGGAGGCGGTCGGCGGCGGATTTGGTGGCGGCGGAGGGAGCGACGGGGATGATGAATCGGTTTTTTTTTTTATTTCTTGCGCTGAGTGAGAGAGAGAGGAAGGGGGGTTATATAATATATATATTTAATTCTTTTATTCCAAAAAGTTACTTTTTATTTTAACTCCAAATCGAACCCAACGTGTAACAACCCGGAAAATCAGAACCAATTTAAAATTTCATTTTGGCGATTTTAATGGATTTTGAATATTTAAAATGATTTATTTTAAATAATAACGACGAAAAATTTATTTTTGATGAAGTTAAAACGAATAAATTTATTTTAATTATATAACGTGCTTGAAATGGCGCGGCAATTTGAAAATTCGATTTCAAATTTCAAATGAATATACGAAATTCGATATAAGTCAGAATTGGACGAAAGAAGAAATATTTGAATCTGTTAAACAATATCTTTCTAACGAAGTTAAGAAATTGGGATTTCACTTTAGAAATTGAAAGATATGTCCAGATTAAAATTCAGAAAAGTCGCTGTGGAATTTATATATTTTTTAATATATATAAAGGCCTTGAAAATAGCCATTTTGCAAACGACCTTCGTTTTCGACGAAACCACTTTTGTTGGATCCGGGACGTCAAATTATTGCTAGATTTCAAAATCCATAATTTTCGAAATCAATAAGTGAGCGTGGCGAAGAAAAACGTGTTTTGACAGTTTCAATCATTTGGATCGACCAGAAAATGGCCATTTTTCAAACGGTCTTCAAATTTGACGAAATTAGTTTTTTTATGACCGTATCGTCAATATGAAGTTGGAAATAATTTTTCTAGAATTTTCAGAGTTAGTATGTGGCCCTAGTAAATTAAAATATGCGTTTAAATTGAATATATATTGATTTATATTTTAATTTTGATGAAAGATGATCGTAACAGCCGAATTGAGTTACGAAACATATCCCATTGTGTCCAAAATGAGGGTATTTAGCTAGGGGCGACAGTCGTTGGACTCAACTTGGAGTTCGGACGAAATTACAATTAATTAGAGAATTAAAATAATTAAAAATATAATTATATATATAGGGTCAAACTAGGTCAAACCCTATTGTTTCTTCTACGGGTCAAAACGCGCCGTCACTATTTGAAATCGAGGGTGGATTATCATCAGATCTTCCTCCTCCATTATCTTCGAATCCAGTTATTAAAATTGAAACTCCAAGAACAAAAATTGAAGTGGGTTTCGAGGGCTATCATCTCGTATGGGCATGATTGGGAAGTTTGTTCTCTGGTGGCCGGAATATTCATCCACAGGCGTCTACATGCGGAGGGTTTTTAGGGCAGAAGGGGCTCGAGTTTTAGGGTAATGGCTGGCGCTGGAGGAGGACGCGGAGGCGAAGCTCGAGGCGGTCTCTGATCGGTGGCGCGGGCATCGTGGCAGTGGCGAATTCCAACCCTAGGCGGCAATGATTTTGGGCGACGCCTGGAATGTTGAACACAAGGTATATAATTTATTTAATGTATTAATTACCTTATAAAATTATATAACTATGTCGTTTAATTTATGAAATAGCATTGTCTTTAATGTGAATAACATAGTTAAAAATCAGATTTGAAAATATAAATAACATAAATTTGATTTTGAAAATACTGTTTTTAGAAATAGAAAAAATATTAATTTTAGAAATAGAAAAATATAGTTCTTAGAAATAGAAAATTTACATTGTTTTTCGAAATATAAATATCATTGTTTTAAAAATATATATATATATATAGAGTAGTTTTAAAATTAAATTAACTTTGTTTTTGAAATAAAAATACTTTGGTTTTAAAATAAAAATAACTATGGCTTACAAAAATAACTTTGGTTTTAAAATATTAGATGACTTTGTTTTTAAAAAATATAAACAGTGCTTTAAAAATGTGATTTTTAAAAATATAAGCGCACTATAAAAATATGATTTATTTATATATATTTTGAAATAAAAATATATGATATTTATATAGTTGTAGCGAAATAAAAATATGATTTTTATATACATAACAACAATATAAAAATGTGTTTTTTATTATCTAGTTGTTGTATAAAAATAGCGATTTTTAAATATATGAACACCATATTAAAAATGTGATTTTTAATATGAACAGCGTAGAGAAGACGATGTTGGAATGTCAGGCAAATCCCGACTGTTCTAAAATTCAGAAATAAAACTGGTGGAGTGGAAACCAAAGGTGAGAATTCCTCACTGAAATTTTTTATATAGTTATTTATTTTTAACTGCATATATCAACTGTTCCCCGTCGTCCACAGACCATAGAGGACTTGTATGATTGTTTAGTTTGGTTAATTAGATTGTTTGGTTGAATTTGGTTTGGGATATGAAATGGAATTGATTAGATTGGTATGTGTATGGCGTAGGCCATTATTAGACTGGGGGTAAGATTAGGCCTTATCCCATTTCTAGTATCGCGCCATTATGCCATCAAAATTTTCTAAAATATGTTAGAACAATAAAAATATCATTTTTATTGTATAAATGAACTGAAGCGAATATTCATATGTTGAATAAAATATTTTATTGTTAAAAATATAATTTTTAACGTTGATATGAATAAAATAAATATTCATTTACAAATCAGACGATTTGTTTATGTACACCTATTTTCTGATATGGATTGGGACGATATATTTTGCACATCGCCCAACTGCACAAATAATATTCAGTGTTTGTGGATTGAAACCCCACACGGGTGTTGCGATGATATTTGACGTACACTAATCCCAGTCGTTTCGTGGTATGTTGATCGTTTGGTTGACAGGCTGTGTAAGCGTTAAAAATTTATATTTTTATGCTTATACAGTGTAGAACGCACTCTGGTTGATGGTTGATTGTTTATCATGGCTGTGGTATACATGTATTATATGAAATCCATATAAACAACATTATATGGTAATTGACTGTGTCTGATTCCAGTTCAAAAAGAAGTAATATTTTAAAATAAAGAATATGTTAAAATAAGGAATAATTTAAAATAATATTCAGAAAAGAATCAAAATCTGATTTTGATGTCCGATTTGGGATGGACAAGAATACATTTAAATATATAAAGCCATGTTGATTAGATTGTCGCCATTTTGACGTGAATGACATTTATATCGATTTTATTCATTTTTATAATGAATATCGAAAAGGAAGTGATTTCAAAATCTAAGGTTTTGAAAATATTATCATTTATATGTTAAGGATATGGAATATACAATTTTGATTTAAAATTGAATATGAAGTTGAAGTCGTTTTGAAAACGAATTTAAAACGATTTATAAAATACGTTTTGGAAGGAAATCGATGAAATATATATAATATATATTATATATATTTAATGGCCTGAATAGAACGCGCCGCGCTGTGGCTGTTCGCGAATTTCGACCATTGACTTCGAATTGACGTTACGTGAGATCCGACCGTCGGATTATCCTGAAACCGGGACCTTGTGTTCTTATCGAAAAGATCTTTCCAACGAATATAAGAAATTTGAAATCTAACGGTTGGATTTGGAATTATGTCGAAATCAAATTTGGAAAAGGTCGTTGTAAGTGCAGTTCGATGACCGTTTATGGAAATCGACTGTACGGGCCTTAATAAAATTATTAAAAATATCAATATTTTTTTGTAAAATCATAATAAATGATTTAGAAAGAATTGGAGTAAAAAGTTCCATATTTGTAAAGATAAAAATATATTTTTATCGAAATGAACTAGTTATGAACTAGAATTATAATCCAATATTTTTGACTAAATAAATTGGATTTGAAGTGGTTTTAAAAATAACCAGAATTTCCAATATATGAATTGGAATGGATTTGAATCGAAATCATCTTCGATATATTTTGATGTTGGATTCCGTGATTATACGGATATTATGGAGGAATTTGGAAGATATATATATCGTTATTCCAATACGGTATTTGTTAATTCCAGAATTTGATATTGAATACAAGCCGATAAATTTTCTTTTCAGAGCCCTGTATTTAATATCAAAAGTGATTTTGGGTTTGTCATGAATGGTGTCTTCATTAACACTGTTCTTGAATCCTGTTGAGAAAAGATTAAATCTTTTTATTTAGATTTAATGAAGTATACCAATTAATTAATATTTAATTGGAATTGAATTGAAATTGATTTTTGGGTTTATCGTGAACGGTGTTCTAAATAACACCTGTTCGTTAACCCGATTAACAATGGAATGAGAATTTGGGTTGTCGTGAATGGTTTCTTTAATAATACTGTTCTTAGACCCAATGGAGTTAAGAAAATTAGAAACTAACTGGAGATCAGCTAAGTTGTATGGTTTCCTGGGTATTGATTTGATGTTGGTTTCGGCCTTCGGGATTAATATTTAGGGTTGCTAATTTATGGTTAGAGGCAGATAGAATGGAATGTGATTTTGGGTTTATCGTGAACTGTGTCTTAATGACATTGGTTCTTTAACCCAGTTAAAGACAGGATATGATTTCCCAAGTTGTATAATCATAAAAATTGATTTTTGGGAAGAGTAAAACTAAGTGGAGTTTTAATGAATCTTTAATTAGATTGAAATGATCGAGAACGGAGTATCACCAGTTTTTCTCTAAGTGATAGTTGAATCTTTAATTAGATTTGAACGTGAAATGGTAATTAATTTTACTGATAACACCGCGGTGTTAGATATGGAGTATTACCAGTTTTTCTCCATGGGATGAATAGGTTGGGATTGGGAAATTAAACAAATAATTACTTAGGTAAGATTCGCTAATCCCGACTAGTTTGAAAAATCTTGATATGGTTTGAAATGATATTCAAAGGAAGATTAAAGAATAAATTTTAAAGAATTTATCTTTGATAAAATTAATTGGAACTTTTCCTTAATAATGTGAATATTTGAATAAAAGAATATTCTGAATTGGAATGAGGCGTATTTTGTGTTTGTGTAACACTTGTTTATAAAATACGCGAGTTATTCTGAAATATCGGGTTTATCCCATTCTGAATAAATGATACGACGATTAGTCGAAGTTGAAGAAGGTGGTTGAAGACCAGAGGTCTTCACATCATTTGGATGATTATTGATGTTGTAATGACCCGCATTGGCAGAGGTATTATGATTATTTTATTTTATTTTATAAATGGTGGTTTAGTGAATTAAATGATCGTGAAATTAAATAATGATGAATATTTAATTAAAATAATAAATTAAATAATATATTTAATTCTGAAATAAACAGAATTGGCTGAAATGGCGATATGGTGTGAACCGGATCATCTGTGATATTTAATTCAGCTTAGAGTTGAATTATATTGACGAATATGTTCAATCGTCGACAGTTGAACGTATAGTTTATAATATAATTATAAACGAGCTCGGAAATGGCGCTGCAGTTCGTTATTTGGCGATTCGAACTTCAACTGAATGTACATGATTCGTTTGAAGCCGGATTTCTGTGAAACAAGAAACGTGTGGAGCTGGTGGAGTATATCTTTCTAGTGGTAGAGAAAAATCAGGATTTCTTCGTGTAGATTTTGAGATAGGTTCAAATAAAATTTTAAAATAGTCGCTATAGAATCGTTTATCGACCATAACGGTTATTTCAAAATAACTAGATATCGTGTGTGAATTCAGACAAGGTTCTTTTGGGAAATAGTGATAATTAAATTTTTAGAATTTTACTGTAATTTTTAATTAATTTAAGAAGCGACTTTTTATTTGAAGTATTTCGCACCCTGAAATCAACATTTTGAAGTTTTAAAATATGAGTCCATCTACCGGTATTATTATATTTTTGGAATCCTGACACATAGCTGATTTCAACGGTATGTTTAGTTCTGTCTATAACGGTTGGGATATAATGAAATTTTAAATTATATATAAAAAAAACTATCCTAAGTGTATTTTCCTCTAAACCAAATTATTTGTTTACAAGGTCAAATAAGAGGCCACGTTCCATCTTGTTTCAGCCCGCACACTTCATGGTAGAACACGAGACAGATTTCCATTTTTAAACCGTGGAAGTCTACAAACCCATTCATTTATAGTGGTAGGTGATATTACTCGGTCATGAAGGTTTATAAGTATATAAATACACAGGCTATCGTCCCATTTTGCTTCTCTTCAGAAATCGAAAACCAAAAATGTCAGATTCAAGAAAAATCATACCAAATCAAATAAGTTCCTATAAAAACTCCTTGAACTCGGCAAAGCCAGAGTCTCAGTCTCCTATCTTGTTCGTGTAAGCCGAACATGTTTTCTCGCGTTGGAAAACTGTGCAGTGGTCTTGAGTTACCGTAAGCGTCCATGGTGGGGATCCGGAGGGGAGCAGCAAACTAAAAAAATCTGGTGGTGAGTCCCGGCCTTGGTAGCAGGACGTCGAGCACTATACAGTGGACGGTGGGTGGATTTTTGGGGTAATCGAAGTTGAAAAGGGGTCGCTGTTTTTAGGCACCGTGATTGAGTCGCGGATCTTGTATTTAAGCGAGTTGAGGCGAAATTAACCATGCTAGAGCACGGCGGTGGACTCCTGGTGAAGAGCCGCTCCGACTAGCAGAACGCGGTGGGAGTTGGATTGATGTGATGTCGCGAGTTATGGGGTGGGCTACAGGAAGTTGCGGTATGGATTAGGAAAGAAGGGCGCATGTAGTTAACCGATGGTAGAGATGAAAGTGAATCTGAACTAGAAGAGGAATGGTGTTATTGTTTTTTTGTTTGTGAATTCATGGCATCACAAAAGAGGTGTTGATGTAAGAAGGACGCTAATACTAATTACAGGGGGGCGGCGTATTTTTGTTCAGCAATTCAGGGAAGAAGAAGAGTAAAGAAAGGGGCGGGCCTGATTTCTTGTATGGGCCAAGTTTTAAAAAGGGTAAAGCCCACTCAAGTAATTAATTTAATTTAAATTCAATTAATATTAGTGTATTAACTTGTTTATATCATATCTTATTCGTACGATATCGGATTGACGAACCGTAAGTTGCGTTGGGATCGTATGGACGGGAGCAACACAATGAGACTGACTGGGAGTCCATCGGAGCTCGTTACAATTTATGGCGAAATAAATTGTTTGACTGAATCAAATAACGCAAACCGTTATTTAACGGTTAACGCGCAAAAG
Organism: Allium sativum; assembly: GCA_030737875.1. Taxonomy (NCBI): domain Eukaryota; kingdom Viridiplantae; phylum Streptophyta; class Magnoliopsida; order Asparagales; family Amaryllidaceae; genus Allium; species Allium sativum. The sequence continues at coordinate 366,498,624 of CM060909.1, forward strand.
CGAGTAAATCTCACTAACTCTGAACAGTTTATAATTTCATGTTGTATTTTTAGAACTGTTAGATATTGGCTGATTAACTGTATGTTGACTGTTTGATTGAACTGCTAGTCAGTTAGTTGAATTTCTATATTGATTCTGTTTAACAGAATATATCATATGGAACTGAAAGTGATGTTATCTATATTGTTTAACATCTGTGATGCAGGGAGACAGGTTAGAGGAATCCAACTGGATTCCTCAACATATATTTTACTGTTTTTCATATATTGTGATATATGGTGGGTTATATAATCTGTTATGGATTATGGGTGTTGGAATGATATTGATCATTGTTATTCGATATTTTAAATATCATAAGAAACCCTGGGATGTAAAAAAAGAAGTATTTCAATGTATATTGAAATAAAGGAATTTTATAAAATCACAGGATTTTATAAAAGGAAATATTTATAAAACGAACACGGTTTTATAAAAAGGATATTTATTTAGAAAATAAATAGAAATAGAAAAGGAATATTTATTTAGAAAATAAATAGAAGTTATAAATAGGAAATATTTGTAACGGTAAATAGAAGTTATAAATAGGAAATATTTGTAACGGTAAGTAAACGTTATAAAAAGGAAATAGTTGTAACGGAAAACGTAGTTTATCAAAAGGAGCTAATCGATGTTAGTTAATCGATTAGTGTTAAAGTAAAAGGAGCAAATCGATGTTAGTTAATCGATTAGAGATAAAGTAAAAAGTAGTTATCGAATATAGTTTATTCGAAAGGAGTTAAGTAAAATGAGTAAATCAATAGCGTTAGTCAAATAGAGTTAATCCAATCATGTTAGTCAAATAGAGTTAATCCAAAAAGGGTTAATCGAATAGAGTTAAGTGAAAAGAGTCAATCGATTATAGTTATTCGAAGGAGGGTTAAGTAAGGAAGTTAGTAAAAGGAATAAAGTGAACTTTGCCTATTTCAAAGTTAGAAATGTTGTTCAGTTAAGGTCTGAGAGGTAGTTCTACCCCAACTTGATTGGCTTCGTTTTTAACTAAGGAATAGTTAAGGTTTGGCAGAAAAAGGAAATGGTTTGAGTTGGCATCGCGATGTTTGTTTAAACATCTGTCTAAGTCCAATGAAGAGGCTTTGGAAATGTTTTCCAAATAAGAAACCAGAAATGTTTTCTAATGAAGAAAACAAGAAATGGAAATGTTTTCCATTGTTAATAACGTATATTTTCTAAATTTAGAAAATAAGGAATATTGAACGTAGGGAAACATGAGATAAGTAAATTAATGAACTAAAGAGATGAATGTTGAATGATGTTTGATCGATATAATTTCCATTTGGAAATAATATCGTTGTTTGCACACCTGTTTTTCTTCGATAGTTAAATCACAGACTATCGAAGTTTTGACCATTTTAACGTTGTTAATATGGAGAGACCGGTTGGATTATTATCCAAAGAACCACTCTGTATTGGCATAAGCGTTGCGAATCAAATATGCCAAAGGAAATTGAAGACAAAGTTATGCAAGGGCTATCCTGTTTACAGAATAGTGCCTTCGATTCATCCTGTTCCTGGATGACTTGTATGGTCGGATGTCTGACAGAGTATTTCCAGACGATCACATATATTTATTTCTCCAACCGTACCAAGAGTGGAAGCGGAGAAGGAAACTTCTTTTAGCTAACACATAATGTATGGTTGAGGACGTCAATCGGTGATTTGATGGATTTGACGATGTGACATTCAAAGTGAATCTGGTATGATGATAAAGCGTAGCTTCTAGCCTCATCATCCGGTAAATGACAGAAATCGGGCAGGCAGCATGGCTAAGTCGGTCGCACCGAAGTAGGGTGTATAATCACCTGATCTAGAGTTTCATTTACTTCTAAAAATCTATTGTTGATGCTGTCCCATTCGGGAAACGGTTGTTGATCCCAACTGTTGGTGATATACATTCGATACGCTCAAGCGAAATGAGTGGTCGGTCATGTGTGGCCGGGTTGCAAGATGTTCTTGTTGAACCCAGTGTATTCCTCTCTAGAGGTACACGAGCGGAAGGTGGTTCCATACCTTGTCATAGATGGAAATCCATTACCCAATACGTGCTTGCGGTTTTGATTGTATACTATATATGTAGAACGTGAGATGAAAGCGTTTCTACTAGATGATATATATATATATATACTGTGGTTGATAGACATTATTATAATATCAAAAGGTTTTGATATCAAGATATTTTGGATTCTCATAAGGGAAAAACCTGTTCCGTTATGCGGCGTGGTCTTATGAGATATCGTTTACTTGTTCGAACTGTTTTTAAACTGTTTACTCATACCAGTCCATGTTGCGTGCTTGGGGCATGTGTGCGCATGATAGGGGGTTCTCGCTTTTTGTTAGGTGGCGAACGGGAGACTCTTGCTCCTACATGTCCCGAAAATGAGGGTTGGTTGTGAAGTCGAAAGGCTGGCCATAAAATATGGTATTGGGGTACCAATGTAAGCCACGGTGGGGTGTTACCCTGCTGCTTTGGAGGATGGGGATAGTTGCAAAGCCTACCGAAAATCCGGGTCGTTACAGTTGGTATTAGAGCTTAAGTTAAGAATTACTTGGCTCTGTGGCGTGACTCGGTAGAGATAGGGTTAGTAATACCCTAGACTGAGATTGAGTGTATATATACGAGTGGACGTATTTGTTATTGATATAAAATTGTTTTATATTGTGGAGATTCATTGGTTGAGTCGTTTATGAGTTCTGGTCGATCAGTTTGATCCACTGTATCGGTAGGAGTTACTAAACAATCGAATACGATGAACCATCATGGTATGTTTTGAAAGAGGGTAAATAAAAAAAATTACCCAAGGTATATTTGATACATATTGGATATATTAGTTGATATTATAATCTAGTAAGATTATAAAGCAAAATGGTCATGTAAATAATCAATCAGAATTCATATAAGTGAAATACGTGAAATCAGATGAGTTGAATCTGAATTTTAACCAGAAATTGAGTTAAAACTCTGGAGAATTGGATGAGTGTTTGTAAATGGATTTGGATTAAGAATAAGGAAAATTTAAGATCCTGGGAGATTTTAAATTGTTTTACAAGCAGTGTGAATTATATTTTGAAATGAATTTCAAAGTGGAAATGTTTAAAAATGGTTTTATAGTATTGAACTCAATTCGATCGCTGGAAAATAGATTCTGATGATGACAGCTGCATTATCAGTATTCATTTTCGAGTTGTAAGTGACGAATTACTACCAGAGATACTTTTTTGAATTTGTTTTGAGAAAGACAAGTTGTGTTGAATTTCAAAATGGGATTTGAATAATAGAATTTGAATTTTTAAATAGGTTTGAAATATTAACTTGTTTTAAAAGAAATAAAGCAAGTAGTTCCTTTATAAACGAAGTTTATAAATGAAGTGAAAAGAATTATCATTGGATAATTCAGAAATAAAAATACAAGTGTGAAGTTGAAAGGGGAACCTATTTTCCAAAGGTAGTAATATCGATTTCAAAAGGAATTGAAATCGAGACTTATGTAAAGAATGAATAAAGAAAGTTTGAAAAGGAATTTGAAGAAAGGAAGTTCAAACATAGAATTTGAATATAGAAAATTCAAATATAGGATTTGAATATAGAAATTCAAATGAGATTTGAATAAAGAAGATTTAAATAATGGAAAATTGAATATAGAATTCATATAGAGTAATAATGAAATTTGAATATAGAATTCAAATAGAGTTGAAATGGAAATTGGAATATATAATTCAATGGAGTTTGAATATAGGATTTGAATAAAGAAAGTTTAAAATAGAAATTGAATATATAAATTCAAAGGGAGTTTGAATATATGAAATTCAATGAAATTGAAATAGAGTTTGAATATAGAAATTCAAATGGAATTCAAATATAGGATTTGAATATCGAAAGTGAAATGAAATTTGAATGTAGAGGATTCAAATAGAATTGAAAATGAAATTTGAATATAGAAGATTCAAGTAGAATTGAAAAGGGAATTTGGATAAAGAAGATTCAAATAGAATTGAATTTGAAATTTGAATATAGAAGATTCAAAGGGAATTGAAATGAAATAAAGAGAATTCAAATAGATTTGAATATAGAAATTCAAATGGAGTTTGAAAATAGATTTGAAATGAAATTCAAATATAGAATTTGAATAGGAGAATTGAAAAGGGATTCAATTAGTTGATAAACAAGTTAAACCTATATTTGAACATGTATATTCAAATAAAAAGTTGAAATGGGCAAACCAATAATTTGAAAATCACTTAACAAACTAAGTTAAAATGATTGGATTAAGTTGAAATGAATTAGAAATATATGAATATACATGAGATAGGTATGGAATAAAGTATAGAAGTGAAATAAATAGAATGCCCGACAAAAAGGTATGTATTTAATTCATATATGAGATTTTATGCGCCGAATCGGCTAGCAGCTTGGCTTTTCTTTTTCTTTTTGATTGGAAAAGGCCTGTGTGGCAGTTTGGGGATTTTCCCGATGCTCCCGGTACAAAGGAGGTTATGGCAAATTTTTCCGAGAATTTAAGGAGTTAGAATATTTTTTTAAGATAATTTGATAATTAGAAATCAATGTATCGATATAAATATAGAAGTCGATAAGGAAACGAACTTAGAAATAGAATAGTAAAATCAAAAAGGAAGTATAAGAATAAAATCTAGTAAGAATAGAAAGAAAAAGTGTATACGTGTTTAAAGGTAAAGAAGTAGTTGTATGGTATTGATTTTTCGAGTAAGTAGTCATATCTGTTTTGACGTTATAAATGTTATTCAGTCAAGGTCTGAGAGGTAGTTATACCCCAACTTGATTGATTGCATTATTAACAAATGAATAGTAAGATTTCAGGATCGAAGATCAATGTTGAATAAGAGTTAGTTGAATATAGTATTTGGGTTGTCGTAATGATGTTTTACACAACATCCGTTTTAACCCAAATAATTGTAAGCTTGGAAATAGAATAATAAATATTTCCTAAGTATAGGAATAAACGAGATCGGAAAAGAGATAAGTAATTGGGATATTTTCCAATTATAAATAGCATATATTTTTTTCTAAAGTTTAGAAAATAAAGGAAGGCGATATTCGGAAATGTTTTCCAAATAACGTAAAAGGCCAATATGGTTATTGAAAATATTTGGTTAACAAATATTGATAAAGAAATAGAGAAGTGATTTAACTAATGGAATATTAGTTAAGGGCTCAGTGACATGTTCAAAAGGAAAATTCGATTTTTGAAAAGAGTAAACTGTTTAAAAACTCCCAGGGAAAGACTGTTTGAATTAAAAACAAATTTAACAGAAATTTGTGAAAGAAAATTTGAATTAAAGTAAAGCCAGTAAAGTGGTAACTGAGTTTTGAATTAGAATGATATCAAGGCAAATTTGATTGTGAGATTCAAATGTGAAGTGTAAGGTGATAATCAAGTTAAGAGTTGGGGATCAAGAACGAAACTTGAGTTGAAATGAAAATTTGGCTTGGTAAAAAGCGAATGGTGGTGTTGAGGATAAATTGATCAGAGTTTGGTTTGATTAATATTAGTATATGCTGAGTTGATAGCATATGGAAGTGATGGGGTTGATATGCCCGACAAAAAGGTACCAGTTTATATTATATATTGGGTATGAGATTTTGATGAGCCGAATTGGCAAGCCGCTTGGCTGTTTGATTTTCTTTTGGGTTGGAGATGGCCCAGAGAGGCGAGTGGTGGTTTGACTTATTAACCAGTACAAAGGAGGTGCTGGCGAAATTTTTTGAAGAGTTAAGACGTTAGAAAATTTTCAGGATTTTTGAAAATTTTCGATGATAAGAATTAATTAATGATTTAATTGAAATTAAATTGGTCCAGTTGAAAACTGAAGTTAAGAAGTGAACAAATATGTTCTAACCAGTCGATAGGGTCGTCCCCTACTTTTTAGCAATTTCGAGGACGAAATTATTTTAAGTGGGGAAGATTGTAATGACCCGCATTGGCAGAGGTATTATGATTATTTTATTTTATTTTATAAATGGTGGTTTAGTGAATTAAATGATCGTGGAATTAAATAATGATGAATATTTAATTAAAATAATAAATTAAATAATATATTTAATTCTGAAATAAACAGAATTGGCTGAAATGGCGATATGGTGTGAACCAGATCATCTGTGATATTTAATTCAGCTTAGAGTTGAATTATATTGACGAATATATTCAATCGTCGACAGTTGAACGTATAGTTTATAATATAACTATAAACGAGCTCGGAAATGGCGCTGCAGTTCGTTATTTGGCGATTCGAACTTCAACTGAATGTACATGATTCGTTTGAAGCCGGATTTCTGTGAAACAAGAAACGTGTGGAGCTGGTGGAGTATATCTTTCTAGTGGAAGAGAAAAATCAGGATTTCTTCATGTAGATTTTGAGATAGGTTCAAATCAAATTTTAAAATAGTCGCTATAGAATCGTTTATCGACCATAACGGTTATTTCAAAATAACTAGATATTGTGTGTGAATTCAGACAAGGTTCTTTTGGGACATAGTGATAATTAAATTTTTAGAATTTTACTGTAATTTTTAATTAATTTAATAAGCGACTTTTTATTTGAAGTATTTCGCACCCTGAAATCAACATTTTGAAGTTTTAAAATATGAGTCCATCTACCGGTATTATTATATTTTTGGAATCCTGACACATAGCTGATTTCAACGGTATGTTTAGTTCTGTCTATAACGGTTGGGATATAATGAAATTTTAAATTATATATAAAAAAACTATCCTAAGTATATTTTCCTCTAAACCAAATTATTTGTTTACAAGGTCAAATAAGAGGCCACGTTCCATCTTGTTTCAGCCCGCACACTTCATGGTAGAACACGAGACAGATTTCCATTTTTAAACCGTGGAAGTCTACAAACCCATTCATTTATAGTGGTAGGTGATATTACTAGGTCATGAAGGTTTATAAGTATATAAATACACAGGCTATCGTCCCATTTTGCTTCTCTTCAGAAATCGAAAACCAAAAATGTCAGATTCAAGAAAAATCATACCAAATCAAATAAGTTCCTATAAAAACTCCTTGAACTCGGCAAAGCCAGAGTCTCAGTCTCCTATCTTGTTCGTGTAAGCCGAACATGTTTTCTCGCGTTGGAAAACTGTGCAGTGGTCTTGAGTTACAGTAAGCGTCCATGGTGGGGATCCGGAGGGGAGCAGCGAACTAAAAAAATCTGGTGGTGAGTCACGGCCTTGGTAGCAAGACGTCGAGCACTATACAGTGGACGGTGGGTGGATTTTTAGGGTAATCGAAGTTGAAAAGGGGTCGCTGTTTTTAGGCACCGTGATTGAGTCGCGGATCTTGTAGTTAAGCGAGTTGAGGTGAAATTAACCATGCTAGAGCACGGCGGTGGACTCCTGGTGAAGAGCCGCTCCGACTGTTAGAACGCGGTGGGAGTTGGAGTGATGTGATGTCGCGAGTTATGGGGTGGGCTACAGGAAGTTGCGGTATGGATTAGGAAAGAAGGGCGCATGTAGTTAACCGATGGTAGAGATGAAAGTGAATCTGAACTAGAAGAGGAATGGTGTTATTGTTTTTTTGTTTGTGAATTCATGGCATAACAAAAGAGGTGTTGATGTAAGAAGGACGCTAATACTAATTACAGGGGGGCGGCGTATTTTTGTTCAGCAATTCAGGGAAGAAGAAGAGTAAAGAAAGGGGCGGGCCTGATTTCTTGTATGGGCCAAGTTTTAAAAAAGGGTAAAGCCCACTCAAGTAATTAATTTAATTTAAATTCAATTAAAATTAGTGTATTAACTTGTTTATATCATATCTTATTCGTACGATATCGGATTGACGAACCGTAAGTTGCGTTGGGATCGTATGGACGGGAGCAACACAATGAGACTGACTGGGAGTCCATCAGAGCTCGTTACAATTTATGGCGAAATAAATTGTTTGACTGAATCAAATAACGCAAACCGTTATTTAACGGTTAACGCGCAAAAGTGAATTAATCTCACTAACTCTGAACAGTTTATAATTTCATGTTGTATTTTTAGAACTGTTAGATATTGCCTGATTAACTGTATGTTGACTGTTTGATTGAACTGCTAGTCAGTTAGTTGAATTTCTATATTGATTCTGTTTAACAGAATATATCATATGGAACTGAAAGTGATGTTATCTATATTGCTTAACATCTGTTTAACATCTGTGATGTTATCTATATAACCCACCATATATCACAATATATGAAAAACAGTAAAATATATGTTGAGGAATCCAACTGGATTCCTCAACATATATTTTACTGTTTTTCATATATTGTGATATATGGTGGGTTATATAATCTGTTATGGATTATGGGTGTTGGAATGATATTGATCATTGTTATTCGATATTTTAAATATCATAAGAAACCCTGGGATGTAAAAAAAGAAGTATTTCAATGTATATTGAAATAAAGGAATTTTATAAAATCACAGGATTTTATAAAAGGAAATATTTATAAAACGAACACGGTTTTATAAAAAGGATATTTATTTAGAAAATAAATAGAAATAGAAAAGGAATATTTATTTAGAAAATAAATAGAAGTTATAAATAGGAAATATTTGTAACGGTAAATAGAAGTTATAAATAGGAAATATTTGTAACGGTAAGTAAACGTTATAAAAAGGAAATAGTTGTAACGGAAAACGTAGTTTATCAAAAGGAGCTAATCGATGTTAGTTAATCGATTAGTGTTAAAGTAAAAGGAGCAAATCGATGTTAGTTAATGTAACGAGCAAGAATTTCGCTCGGTCCGAACCAGTCGCTAAACCGATCCAGGCCGTTCGAAACGCCCTATCGTTTGAGAACAGGACAAAACAGAACGCATACAAAAGAACATTTCACTGTATATTACAACAATGCATCGGAATACAAGAATATACAGAGTATAAATGAATATTACACAGAAATATCATAGATTTAAATTACATTTAAATACATAGCAGCGGAAAAATAATACAATACACAACTAGAATGAGATATACGGATACAAAGCTTTCCGGATATCGTTCCAGGTGTAAACCAGGATCCTGTGAATATAAATCTGCAAAACCAAAACTACTAGCTGCCCGTGTCAAAAATAGGGGCACCCAGAGTTTAGGTTAAAACAATAAACTCCAGGTCAGTCATGTGACTGGTGTGAGAACTAAAACAGTTATTAATCTTTATTTTAAATCATTAGGTAAATCAAGGGACCACGCGGTATAACACGGAACGGGTTTCCTCCCAAGAATACCAGTGCATAAAACAAGCAGCGCAATGCTAAATAAAGAAAAATGAAGCTGTTATAAGACCCAGGTCCCATCACACAATGCAACGCAGCCGAGGATAGGGTTTTCCCTTATAACAGCCAAAGAATGCTTGATACGGTTAAAACAAATCATTTGATACTATTATAAGTGCATAGTGCATAAAACAACTTCAAATCATAAGTATCAATCATAGGCGGCATGAGCGCCCCATCCCACTATGTCACCATATATAGGTTTACAAATAAAACCGCAAAGTCACGTATTTGGAAATTGGATTTCCGTCTATGAACCGAGGCCAGGGATCGTCCTCAACCGATTCGAGACAATCTAGCCCATGTCTCAGGCAAGCGCGCAGGCAAGCCTTGGAGCGACAGGGCCGGTCCACCGATGTGGATTATTATGCCTGAACACTACGTTTCCCCGCCCTTTGGGGCGTAAACGAGCCAACGAATGACTCCATCGGACCCGGATCGTCCGATCAAACCGAGGCGCCTCGCAACAGCAACAACCACACAGGTGAAAAGTATATAAATGTCAGGGCTGGTAGGTCACTGACACCACCCTAGCTAGAAGGAAACGCATGCCCTCCCTGAGGTCCTCTCCCGTTTTTGGTTCACAACCAGGGTGTGAGGCTCGCGAATTCACGTTACACAAAGCTGTGCCACACAGGCTGTGCTTTGATCATCACCACAAGACTTTGCTTTTCAACAGAAGCCTTGATCATTTGCATCTTAGCATGCCACACAGGCAAACCACTCTATGCAACCGATATCAGTCACACAGAATGAAATCCAATGTCAGACACACAGTCCATTTACAAGTCCGTTCTGGGCCTGAACGAAACCGGAGGCACCTAGTACCTCGCATATCCATCGATCTCCAAGTACGTCTGGACGATCACAAACTGTTTCCATCTTCTTGGGTGTACAGCCCAATCAAGATCATCAGTAATCACCCAAACGACGTGAAGACTTCCGGTCTTCGACCATCGTCTCCATCTTCGACACCACGTCGAATCAGTTATTCAGAATGGGATAAACCCGGTCTTTCTGAATAACTCGCGTATATATTATAAAAGTGTTACACAAACACAACATACGCCTCATTCCAATTCAGAATATTCTTTTATCCAAATATTCCCATAAATTTTATCCAAGATAAATTCTTTAAATTTATTCTTTAATCTTCTTTGAATATCAATTCAAACTAGTCGGGATTAGCAAACCACACCGAAGTAATCATTTATTTTATTTCCCAATCCCAACCTATTCATCCCATGAAGTAAAACTGGTAGTACTTCATATCTAACACCACAGTGTTATCGGTAATTCAATTACCATTTCACGTTCAAATATAATTAAAGATTTAACTATCGCCTGGAGTAAAACTGGTGATACTCCATTCTCGATCTTTTCAATCTAATTAAAGATTCATTAAAACTCCACCTAGTTTTAATCTTCGGCTGGGTTAAAGAATCAGTGTCATTTTAAACACGGTTCACGATAAACCCAAAATCACATTCCATTAATTATCGGGTTAAAGAACGAGTGTTATTTAAAACACGGTTCACGATAAACCCAAAAATCAATATCACTTCCATTCCAATTAAATATCATTCAATTGGTACACTTCATTAAATCTAACTAAAAAGATTTAATCTTTTCTCAACTGGGTTCAAGAACAGTGTTAGTGAAGACACCATTCACGACAAACCCAAATCACATTCGATATTCAATACAAGGCTCTGAATAGAAAATATATCGGCTTATATTCAATATCAAATCCTACAACTAACAAATGTCGTATTGGAAATAACGATATAAATATATCTTTCAAATTTCCATAACAACATCTGTATAATCACGAATTTCAACATCGAAATATTCCGAAGACAATTTCGATTCAAATCCACTCCAATGCAATCATTGGAAATTTTGGTTATTTTCAAAACCCTTTTCAAATTCAATTTATTTATTTAAAAATAAATAGAATTATAATTCTAGTTTAAAACTAGTTCATTTCGATAAAAATCTATTTTTATTTTTTCAAATATGGAGTTTTTCATCCCAAATCTTCACAAATCATTTCTTATGATTTTACACAAATTATTACTATTTTTAATAATTTTATCAAGGCCCATACAGTCGATTTCCACCAATGGCCATCGTACTGCACGTATAGCGACCTTTTTCCAATTTGATTTGGACATAATTCCAAATCCAACCGTTAGATTTCAAATTTCTAACATTCGCTAGAAAGCTCTTTTCGATACGAACCCAACGGTTCCGGTTTTAGGAGAATCCGACTTTCGGATCTCCCGTAACGTCCATTTGAAATCAATGGTCGAAATTCGCGAACTGCCGCGGCGCGGCGCGTTCTATTCAGGCCATTATATTATATATATAATATATATAATATATATATCGTCGATTTCTATTTAAAACGAATTATATAAATAGTTTTGAATTCGTTTCAAAAATCTATTTCAACTTCCATTTCAATTCAAAACAAAATTGAATTCTTCTTTATAGATTCGTTTCAAAATTCATTTCTATTCAATTCAAATTTCAATTCAATTTGAATTCATTTCAATTCACTTTCAATTCAATTCACTTTGAATTCGTTTTCAATTCAATTCATTTCGAAATCACTTTCAATTCAATTCACTTTGAATTCGTTTTCAATTCAATTCATTTCGAAATCACTTTCAATTCAATTCACTTTGAATTCGTTTTCAATTCAATTCATTTCGAAATCACTTTCAATTCAATTCACTTTGAATTCGTTTTCAATTCAATTCATTTCGAAATCACTTTCAATTCAATTCGAATTCGTTTTCAATTCAATTCACTTTCAATTCAATTCACTTTGAATTCGTTTTCAATTCAATTCATTTCGAAATCACTTTCAATTCAATTCACTTTGAATTCGTTTTCAATTCAATTCATTTCGAAATCACTTTCAATTCAATTCAAATTCGTTTTCAATTCAATTCACTTTCAATTCAATTCACTTTGAATTCGTTTTCAATTCAATTCATTTCGAAATCACTTTCAATTCAATTCACTTTGAATTCGTTTTCAATTCAATTCATTTCGAAATCACTTTCAATTCAATTCGAATTCGTTTTCAATTCAATTCACTTTGAATTCGTTTTCAATTCAATTCATTTCGAAATCACTTTCAATTCAATTCACTTTGAATTCGTTTTCAATTCAATTCATTTCGAAATCACTTAAAATTGATATAAATATCGTTCACGTCAAAATGGCGTCAATCTAATCAACACGGCTTCATAAATTTCTATTTTCAAATATTCTATTTCAAATATTTCTTTTTCAAAACTGGAATGAGGCCCAATCAATTACCATATAAAATTAATTATATGGATTTGCATACAACACATGTATATAATAGGATTGAAAATAATCAACCATCAACCAAAGTGCACTACACTGTATAAGCATCAAATATAGATATTCAACGCTTATAACAGCCTGTCAATCAATCGATCGACATATTTAATCAATCAGGATGAGTGAACTTCAAATTTCATCCCAACACCCGTGTGGGGTTTCAAACAATCAAACACGGATTTTATTTGTGCAGTTGGGCGATGTGTGAAATTTATCGACCCAATCAATATCAGTCAAATCAGTGTATATACAAACAAATCGGCCGATTTGTTTATAACTATTCATTTATTCACATTCACGTTAAAAATTATATTTTTAACGATAAAACATTTTATTTCAACCTATGAATTTCTATTCAATTCATTTACACAATAAAATGATATTTTTATTTTCTAACACATTTTAGAAAATTTCGGCGGCATAACGGCACGATACTAGAAACGGGACGAGGCCTAGCCTTATCCCCGGTCTAGTGAAGGCCCACGCCATTCACATATCAATTTTAATCAATTTCCAATTCAACCAATCAATCAAATCCAAATCAAATAATCTAACCAACTACACAACCAAACAAACAAGTCCATGGTATGTGGACGGGTGTCGGGTGCTTCTAATAAGCACCGTCTGCATCCTAGTATATATATATATATATAACTAGAAAAGTAGAATTTGAGTGAGAAGTTCTCACTTATAGCTATCCTAGCTCCACGGCACTTCCAATGCAGAAAATCTTCACTGTTCTCGTCTCTTATTACTTTCTTCGCCCGTATTCTCTACATATGTAAAAATCGAAATTTTACTTCGCTATTCAATATATAAAAATCTACTCTTTTATTACTATGTTATATAGATAAAAATTATATTTTCATCACGCTATTTTCCATATAAAGTTTTCGCCTTTATAAAAACAATAGACTTCGCCTTTTCAAATTTAAAGATTTCATCTTTATAAAAATCTCATCTTTATTCTTCTACACATATAAAGATGCTATTTTTAATATTTCTATCATGTAAAAATTATATTTTTAATCCTCTACATAAACAAAAATCATATTTTTATTCGAAGTTCAATATATAAAAACTATGTTTTTTCATTCGAAGTTCAATATATAAAAACTATGTTTTTCATTCGAAGTTCAATATTTAAAAACTATGTTTTCATACAAAGTTCAATATATAAAAAACTATGTTTTTCATAAATATAGATTCCGCCATTTCCATTTTAAAGATCAAATCTTTTCTTTTACTTTTTAAAGTTTAACTCTTTTACTTTTTTTAAAAATCCAGTTTTTATTTACTTTTAAAAATCCAGTTTTTATTTACTTTATTAAAATCAGTTTTTATTTACTTTATTAAAATCAGTTTTTATTTACTTTAAACAAAATCAGTTTTTATTTACTTTAAACAAAATCAGTTTTATATTTTTAAATCAAAATCAGTCTTATATTCTTAAATCTAGAATCAGTTTTTTTCTTTAAACAAAATCAGTTTTATCATTTTAAAAATCAGAACTTACCTTTTTAAATAAAATCAGTTCATTATTTAAATCTTTTTTTAAAAAAACTGTTTTAATCCTTTTTTAAATAAAACAATTCAGTTTTTAACGAATTAAAATAAAAAAAAAACAATAAAATACTTACAGGGGGGGCATCTCCGTTCGTCAGTGCTGGCTTCCAGGGGCGTCGATGTCGTCGGCAGGAGGAGGCGGGCTTCGGTCGTCAGGTGGCTCGACGATTTGGGGGGGGCGTGCGGTTTGGAGAGAGGGGGGGTCCAGAGATGAACGGAGGAGGGGAGGAGAGGCGCGCGGGTGCGGGAGGGGTCTGGTCGGAGGGGGGGTTCGGCGATCGGTGGTGGCGCCTGGCTAGGGTTCGTAGCCCGATTCTTTTTTTTTTTTTTTTTTTCCTGAATGAGGAACGGGGGGGGGGGGGGGGGGGGGGGCAGAGGTATTAGGGAGAGATTAAATTTTTTATTAATTTAATTATTTAATTATTTTATTTTAATTCAAAAAGTCAACTTTTTCAAACGACCTCTAAACGAGGTCCACCGCCTGTCGTCCATAGCGTTTCACCCCCATTCCGAACACAATGGGATATGTACCGCAAGCTGATTCGACTGTTTGAATCAATTTCCGTTTAATTTGCATTTAAATCACTATATTGAATTTTAAACGTACATTTCAAATTACCGGGGGCACATACTAACTCTATAAATTGCAGAAAAATATTTTCTAGCTTCGTATTGACGATACGGTCCTAACAAAACTAGTTTCGTCGAATTCTGAGACCGTTTGAAAAATGGCCAATTTCCAGTCGATTAAAATCAACTGAAACTGGTCAAACGCGTTTTCCTTTACCACGCTCACATATTGATTCGAAAAATTATGAAATTTGGAATCTAGCAATAACTTTACATCACAGACCCAACAAAAGTGGTTTCGTCGAAATCCGAGGTCGTTTGCAAAATTGCTATTTTTAAGGGCCTTATATATATAAAAATATATATAAATTCCACAGCGACTATTTCTAATTTTTAACTGGACATATCTTATCATTTCTAAGATGAAATCTCAGTTTGTTAACTTCGTTACAAAGATATAGTTATACAGATTCAAACATTTCTTGTTTCGTTCAATTCTGACTTATATTGAATTCTGTATATTCATTTGAAATTAGAAATCGAATTTTCGAACTACCGCGCCATTTTCAATTCCTTTTATAATTATATATAATTATTATATATTCTAACGACGACGTATATAATATATACGTCGAATTCTATATTGAAAATAAATTTCACGTCGATATTATTTAAAATAATCTATTTTAAATATCAAAATTTGCTAAAATTGCCAAAATAAAAATTTTAATCTGGCCCAGATTTTCCGGGTTGTTACAATCTCCCCCACTTAAAACTTTTCGTCCCCGAAAAGGAACAAAGTAGAAAGTGGTTTGATTATTCAACTCTACGCTCGATCTGGCTTCCATTCTCTAACTTTTCAGTTTCTGAGAATTTTCAAAATTTCAAAAATTTGGCTAACACCCTAAATTTTCGAAAAATTTCGCCATAACCTCCCCTGCACCGGGAGCATCGGGGAATTTCAAATAGCTTCCCCGGTCCTTCAGATCTCAAAAAGAAAAAGAAAAAGCCAAGCGGCTAGCCAATAGGCTCACAAAATCATCATCACCCAAACAAAACAGTAAATTATGTAGTAAACATGTACCTATTTGTCGGGCAAACAAATTTTATTCTTCGGCTCTAGCCTCCTTGCTATGACCTGTTCAATGATATATATGTATATGCAAGCAAACGCAACCAAATTTCGATATAATTCAATATTTGATACAATTAGGCTAAATAGTTAAAATTTAGCAAACCAATAAACAAACAACACAAACATCAATCAATTAGTGAATTAGAGTTTCAAATGCATAACTTTGATATATATACAAAAATCATGTTTTTGATGCCAAATCACAACAATGTATTCTAGCTATATTAGTTTTGGTTCTCACACCAGTCTAATGGAAACATCTAGAAATCACACCTTCGAAACACGAAAATAAATACTGGTGATGGCGCGCCATCATCAGAATCATGTCCGGGCGACTAGAGTGTGACTCTATATCTATCCAGTATATTAAAATTTCGAATACACGCGGATCAGACGTATACGCAAAATCTATATATACTGGATTGTCCACATCAATATAAATAGATAATCAAATACGAATAATTGATTTAAATTTTCAAAACAAAATTTGTTTTCATTCGAAAAATATACTCTTCACACTCGTTCTAGGATACTACTGATCCCATCTCTAACGAATCACTCTCATTGGATTTTACTAATCCAATATCTGATGAATTCTTTCGTATGGTTCTAATGTGCCTTGTTCTCTAGCTTTGTAAACCAAAGCTCTGATACCACGTGTAACGAGCAAGAATTTCGCTCGGTCCGAACCAGTCGCTAAACCGATCCAGGCCGTTCGAAACGCCCTATCGTTTGAGAACAGGACAAAACAGAACGCATACAAAAGAACATTTCACTGTATATTACAACAATGCATCGGAATACAAGAATATACAGAGTATAAATGAATATTACACAGAAATATCAGAGATTTAAATTACATTTAAATACATAGCAGCGGAAAAATAATACAATACACAACTAGAATGAGATATACGGATACAAAGCTTTCCGGATATCGTTCCAGCTGTAAACCAGGATCCTGTGAATATAAATCTGCAAAACCAAAACTACTAGCTGCCCGTGTCAAAAATAGGGGCACCCAGAGTTTAGGTTAAAACAATAAACTCCAGGTCAGTCATGTGACTGGTGTGAGAACTAAAACAGTTATTAATCTTTATTTTAAATCATTAGGTAAATCAAGGGACCACGCCGTATAACACGGAACGGGTTTCCTCCCAAGAATACCAGTGCATAAAACAAGCAGCGCAATGCTAAATAAAGAAAAATGAAGCTGTTATAAGACCCAGGTCCCATCACACAATGCAACGCAGCCGAGGATAGGGTTTTCCCTTATAACAGCCAAAGAATGCTTGATACGGTTAAAACAAATCATTTGATACTATTATAAGTGCATAGTGCATAAAACAACTTCAAATCATAAGTATCAATCATAGGCGGCATGAGCGCCCCATCCCACTATGTCACCATATATAGGTTTACAAATAAAACCGCAAAGTCACGTATTTGGAAATTGGATTTCCGTCTATGAACCGAGGCCAGGGATCGTCCTCAACCGATTCGAGACAATCTAGCCCATGTCTCAGGCAAGCGCGCAGGCAAGCCTTGGAGCGACAGGGCCGGTCCACCGATGTGGATTAGTATGCCTGAACACTACGTTTCCCCGCCCTTTGGGGCGTAAACGAGCCAACGAATGACTCCATCGGACCCGGATCGTCCGATCAAACCGAGGCGCCTCGCAACAGCAACAACCACACAGGTGAAAAGTATATAAATGTCAGGGCTGGTAGGTCACTGACACCACCCTAGCTAGAAGGAAACGCATGCCCTCCCTGAGGTCCTCTCCCGTTTTTGGTTCACAACCAGGGTGTGAGGCTCTCGAATTCACGTTACACAAAGCTGTGCCACACAGGCTGTGCTTTGATCATCACCACAAGACTTTGCTTTTCAACAGAAGCCTTGATCATTTGCATCTTAGCATGCCACACAGGCAAACCACTCTATGCAACCGATATCAGTCACACAGAATGAAATCCAATGTCAGACACACAGTCCATTTACAAGTCCGTTCTGGGCCTGAACGAAACCGGAGGCACCTAGTACCTCGCATATCCATCGATCTCCAAGTACGTCTGGACGATCACAAACTGTTTCCATCTTCTTGGGTGTACAGCCCAATCAAGATCATCAGTAATCACCCAAACGACGTGAAGACTTCCGGTCTTCGACCATCGTCTCCATCTTCGACACCACGTCGAATCAGTTATTCAGAATGGGATAAACCCGGTCTTTCTGAATAACTCGCGTATATATTATAAAAGTGTTACACAAACACAACATACGCCTCATTCCAATTCAGAATATTCTTTTATCCAAATATTCCCATAAATTTTATCCAAGATAAATTCTTTAAATTTATTCTTTAATCTTCTTTGAATATCAATTCAAACTAGTCGGGATTAGCAAACCACACCGAAGTAATCATTTATTTTATTTCCCAATCCCAACCTATTCATCCCATGAAGTAAAACTGGTAGTACTTCATATCTAACACCACAGTGTTATCGGTAATTCAATTACCATTTCACGTTCAAATATAATTAAAGATTTAACTATCGCCTGGAGTAAAACTGGTGATACTCCATTCTCGATCTTTTCAATCTAATTAAAGATTCATTAAAACTCCACCTAGTTTTAATCTTCGGCTGGGTTAAAGAATCAGTGTCATTTTAAACACGGTTCACGATAAACCCAAAATCACATTCCATTAATTATCGGGTTAAAGAACGAGTGTTATTTAAAACACGGTTCACGATAAACCCAAAAATCAATATCACTTCCATTCCAATTAAATATCATTCAATTGGTACACTTCATTAAATCTAACTAAAAAGATTTAATCTTTTCTCAACTGGGTTCAAGAACAGTGTTAGTGAAGACACCATTCACGACAAACCCAAATCACATTCGATATTCAATACAAGGCTCTGAATAGAAAATATATCGGCTTATATTCAATATCAAATCCTACGACTAACAAATGTCGTATTGGAAATAACGATATAAATATATCTTTCAAATTTCCATAACAACATCTGTATAATCACGAATTTCAACATCGAAATATTCCGAAGACAATTTCGATTCAAATCCACTCCAATGCAATCATTGGAAATTTTGGTTATTTTCAAAACCCTTTTCAAATTCAATTTATTTATTTAAAAATAAATAGAATTATAATTCTAGTTTAAAACTAGTTCATTTCGATAAAAATCTATTTTTATCTTTTCAAATATGGAGTTTTTCATCCCAAATCTTCACAAATCATTTCTTATGATTTTACACAAATTATTACTATTTTTAATAATTTTATCAAGGCCCATACAGTCGATTTCCACCAATGGCCATCGAACTGCACGTATAGCGACCTTTTTCCAATTTGATTTGGACATAATTCCAAATCCAACCGTTAGATTTCAAATTTCTAACATTCGCTAGAAAGCTCTTTTCGATACGAACCCAACGGTTCCGGTTTTAGGAGAATCCGACGGTCGGATCTCCCGTAACGTCCATTTGAAATCAATGGTCGAAATTCGCGAACTGCCGCGGCGCGGCGCGTTCTATTCAGGCCATTATATTATATATATAATATATATATCGTCGATTTCTATTTAAAACGAATTATATAAATAGTTTTGAATTCGTTTCAAAAATCTATTTCAACTTCCATTTCAATTCAAAACAAAATTGAATTCTTCTTTATAGATTCGTTTCAAAATTCATTTCTATTCAATTCAAATTTCAATTCAATTTGAATTCATTTCAATTCACTTTCAATTCAATTCACTTTGAATTCGTTTTCAATTCAATTCATTTCGAAATCACTTTCAATTCAATTCACTTTGAATTCGTTTTCAATTCAATTCATTTCGAAATCACTTTCAATTCAATTCACTTTGAATTCGTTTTCAATTCAATTCATTTCGAAATCACTTTCAATTCAATTCACTTTGAATTCGTTTTCAATTCAATTCATTTCGAAATCACTTTCAATTCAATTCGAATTCGTTTTCAATTCAATTCACTTTCAATTCAATTCACTTTGAATTCGTTTTCAATTCAATTCATTTCGAAATCACTTTCAATTCAATTCACTTTGAATTCGTTTTCAATTCAATTCATTTCGAAATCACTTTCAATTCAATTCGAATTCGTTTTCAATTCAATTCACTTTGAATTCGTTTTCAATTCAATTCATTTCGAAATCACTTTCAATTCAATTCACTTTGAATTCGTTTTCAATTCAATTCATTTCGAAATCACTTAAAATTGATATAAATATCGTTCACGTCAAAATGGCGTCAATCTAATCAACACGGCTTCATAAATTTCTATTTTCAAATATTCTATTTCAAATATTTCTTTTTCAAAACTGGAATGAGGCCCAATCAATTACCATATAAAATTAATTATATGGATTTGCATACAACACATGTATATAATAGCATTGAAAATAATCAACCATCAACCAAAGTGCACTACACTGTATAAGCATCAAATATAGATATTCAACGCTTATAACAGCCTGTCAATCAATCGATCGACATATTTAATCAATCAGGATGAGTGAACTTCAAATTTCATCCCAACACCCGTGTGGGGTTTCAAACAATCAAACACAGATTTTATTTGTGCAGTTGGGCGATGTGTGAAATTTATCGACCCAATCAATATCAGTCAAATCAGTGTATATACAAACAAATCGGCCGATTTGTTTATAACTATTCATTTATTCACATTCACGTTAAAAATTATATTTTTAACGATAAAACATTTTATTTCAACCTATGAATTTCTATTCAATTCATTTACACAATAAAATGATATTTTTATTTTCTAACACATTTTAGAAAATTTCGGCGGCATAACGGCACGATACTAGAAACGGGACGAGGCCTAGCCTTATCCCCGGTCTAGTGAAGGCCCACGCCATTCACATATCAATTTTAATCAATTTCCAATTCAACCAATCAATCAAATCCAAATCAAATAATCTAACCAACTACACAACCAAACAAACAAGTCCATGGTATGTGGACGGGTGTCGGGTGCTTCTAATAAGCACCGTCTGCATCCTAGTATATATATATATATAACTAGAAAAGTAGAATTTGAGTGAGAAGTTCTCACTTATAGCTATCCTAGCTCCACGGCACTTCCAATGCAGAAAATCTTCACTGTTCTCGTCTCTTATTACTTTCTTCGCCCGTATTCTCTACATATGTAAAAATCGAAATTTTACTTCGCTATTCAATATATAAAAATCTACTCTTTTATTACTATGTTATATAGATAAAAATTATATTTTCATCACGCTATTTTCCATATAAAGTTTTCGCCTTTATAAAAACAATAGACTTCGCCTTTTCAAATTTAAAGATTTCATCTTTATAAAAATCTCATCTTTATTCTTCTACATATATAAAGATGCTATTTTTAATATTTCTATCATGTAAAAATTATATTTTTAATCCTCTACATAAACAAAAATCATATTTTCATTCGAAGTTCAATATATAAAAACTATGTTTTTTCATTCGAAGTTCAATATATAAAAACTATGTTTTTCATTCGAAGTTCAATATATAAAAACTATGTTTTCATACAAAGTTCAATATATAAAAAACTATGTTTTTCATAAATATAGATTCCGCCATTTCCATTTTAAAGATCAAATCTTTTCTTTTACTTTTTAAAGTTTAACTCTTTTACTTTTTTTAAAAATCCAGTTTTTATTTACTTTTAAAAATCCAGTTTTTATTTACTTTATTAAAATCAGTTTTTATTTACTTTATTAAAATCAGTTTTTATTTACTTTAAACAAAATCAGTTTTTATTTACTTTAAACAAAATCAGTTTTATATTTTTAAATCAAAATCAGTCTTATATTCTTAAATCTAGAATCAGTTTTTTTCTTTAAACAAAATCAGTTTTATCATTTTAAAAATCAGAACTTACCTTTTTAAATAAAATCAGTTCATTATTTAAATCTTTTTTTAAAAAAACTGTTTTAATCCTTTTTTAAATAAAACAATTCAGTTTTTAACGAATTAAAAAAAAAAAAAACAATAAAATACTTACAGGGGGGGCATCTCCGTTCGTCAGTGCTGGCTTCCAGGGGCGTCGATGTCGTCGGCAGGAGGAGGCGGGCTTCGGTCGTCAGGTGGCTCGACGATTTGGGGGGGGCGTGCGGTTTGGAGAGAGGGGGGGTCCAGAGATGAACGGAGGAGGGGAGGAGAGGCGCGCGGGTGCGGGAGGGGTCTGGTCGGAGGGGGGGGTTCGTCGATCGGTGGTGGCGCCTGGCTAGGGTTCGTCGCCCGATTCTTTTTTTTTTTTTTTTTTTTTCCTGAATGAGGAACGGGGGGGGCCAGAGGTATTAGGGAGAGATTAAATTTTTTATTAATTTAATTATTTAATTATTTTATTTTAATTCAAAAAGTCAACTTTTTCAAACGACCTCTAAACGAGGTCCACCGCCTGTCGTCCATAGCGTTTCGCCCCCATTCCGAACACAATGGGATATGTACCGCAAGCTGATTCGACTGTTTGAATCAATTTCCGTTTAATTTGCATTTAAATCACTATATTGAATTTTAAACGTACATTTCAAATTACCGGGGGCACATACTAACTCTATAAATTGCAGAAAAATATTTTCTAGCTTCGTATTGACGATACGGTCCTAACAAAACTAGTTTCGTCGAATTCTGAGACCGTTTGACAAATGGCCAATTTCCAGTCGATTAAAATCAACTGAAACTGGTCAAACGCGTTTTCCTTTACCACGCTCACATATTGATTCGAAAAATTATGAAATTTGGAATCTAGCAATAACTTTACATCACGGACCCAACAAAAGTGGTTTCGTCGAAATCCGAGGTCGTTTGCAAAATTGCTATTTTTAAGGGCCTTATATATATAAAAATATATATAAATTCCACAGCGACTATTTCTAATTTTTAACTGGACATATCTTATCATTTCTAAGATGAAATCTCAGTTTGTTAACTTCGTTACAAAGATATAGTTATACAGATTCAAACATTTCTTGTTTCGTTCAATTCTGACTTATATTGAATTCTGTATATTCATTTGAAATTAGAAATCGAATTTTCGAACTACCGCGCCATTTTCAATTCCTTTTATAATTATATATAATTATTATATATTCTAACGACGACGTATATAATATATACGTCGAATTCTATATTGAAAATAAATTTCACGTCGATATTATTTAAAATAATCTATTTTAAATATCAAAATTCGCTAAAATTGCCAAAATAAAAATTTTAAACTGGCCCAGATTTTCCGGGTTGTTACAGTTAATCGATTAGAGATAAAGTAAAAAGTAGTTATCGAATATAGTTTATTCGAAAGGAGTTAAGTAAAATGAGTAAATCAATAGCGTTAGTCAAATAGAGTTAATCCAATAATGTTAGTCAAATAGAGTTAATCCAAAAAGGGTTAATCGAATAGAGTTAAGTGAAAAGAGTCAATCGATTATAGTTATTCGAAGGAGGGTTAAGTAAGGAAGTTAGTAAAAGGAATAAAGTGAACTTTGCCTATTTCAAAGTTAGAAATGTTGTTCAGTTAAGGTCTGAGAGGTAGTTCTACCCCAACTTGATTGGCTTCGTTTTTAACTAAGGAATAGTTACGGTTTGGCAGAAAAAGGAAATGGTTTGAGTTGGCATCGCGATGTTTGTTTAAACATCTGTCTAAGTCCAATGAAGAGGCTTTGGAAATGTTTTCCAAATAAGAAACCAGAAATGTTTTCTAATGAAGAAAACAAGAAATGGAAATGTTTTCCATTGTTAATGACGTATATTTTCTAAATTTAGAAAATAAGGAATATTGAACGTAGGGAAACATGAGATAAGTAAATTAATGAACTAAAGAGATGAATGTTGAATGATGTTTGATCGATATAATTTCCATTTGGAAATAATATCGTTGTTTGCACTCCTGTTTTTCTTTGATAGTTAAATCACAGACAATCGAAGTTTTGACCATTTTAACGTTGTTAATATGGAGAGACCGGTTGGATTATTATCCAAAGAACCACTCTGTATTGGCATAAGCGTTGCGAATCAAATATGCCAAAGGAAATTGAAGACAAAGTTATGCAAGGGCTATCCTGTTTACAGAATAGTGCCTTCGGTTCATCCTGTTCCTGGATGACTTGTATGGACGGATGTCTGGCAGAGTATTTCCAGACGATCACATATATTGATTTCTCCTACCGAACCAAGAGTGGAAGTGGAGAAGGAAACTTCTTTTAGCTAACACATAATGTATGGTTGAGGACGTCAATCGGTGATTTGATGGATTTGACGATGTGATATTCAAAGTGAATCTGGTATGATGATAAAGCGTAGCTTCTAGCCTCATCATCCGGTAAATGACAGAAATCGGGCAGGCAGCATGGCTAAGTCGGTCGCACCGAAGTAGGGTGTATAATCACCTGATCTAGAGTTTCATTTACTTCTAAAAATCTATTGTTGATGCTGTCCCATTCGGGAAACGGTTGCTGATCCCAACTGTTGGTGATATACATTCGATACGCTCAAGCGAAATGAGTGGTCGGTCATGTGTGGCCGGGTTGCAAGATGTTCTTGTTGAACCCAATGTGTTCCTCTCTAGAGGTACACGAGTGGAAGGTGGTTCCATACCTGGTCATAGTTGGAAATCCATTACCCAATACGTGCTTGCGGTTTTGATTGTATACTATATATGTAGAACGTGAGATGAAAGCGTTTCTACTAGATGATATATATATACTGTGGTTGATAGACATTATTATAATATCAAAAGGTTTTTGATATCAAGATATTTTGGATTCTCATAAGGGAAAAACACGTTCCGTTATGCGGCGTGGTCTTATGAGATATCGTTTACTTGTTCGAACTGTTTTTAAACTGTTTACTC